>CM028131.1:1429536666-1432277500 GCA_016271365.2 Neoceratodus forsteri
TTAGCTGAAGTAAATAATTTGGCAAAGAAGACTCAAATAGGTGAGAGCTATGTACAGAGCTCCTACTCAGCGGCTGTGCATCACGTGACTCCATCTAAAGAAAACTAGTTTGCAAAATCAGCTATCAGTATTTCAACCAGAAGAAAGTTAAGTTTATTTTTGTTTAAATACAGATTGTATTTAAAACAAACTCTGGTCAGAGCCCATAAGGCTGCCTAGTGCTTTTGGAGCTGGCGGGTGTGGAGGATTTTCAAAGCCAGTAGATCCACGGCAGAGCTGAGCACCAGTGGAGCCATAGCATAGCTTTGCAGAGCAGCTGCAGAAAAGACCAGTGATGGGGTATGCCATCCACAAGATGGTGGAGATGACAGACCTGCGTATGTGTGATACTTGTGCATTCACAGATTGAGTCGGGCCATGATTGTGCGCCGGTGGCTGACGCTACTTCCGCAACTGCAGAAAACAGACAAAGAAGTGCACCAGGGAGGGGCAAGTGCTCATCAGAGAGGAGCTCCATCCACGGAGAAGAGGCACCATCCACCACAGCCATGTCAACAGCAGTCGCATCACTGTAGGGAAGACAGGGATCATTTCCACTTATAGTCCCTTCTGTCTCCAACAGTGATGTGATCCCAAAATGCCTGCAGGAGCCCGCCAATGCAGTCGTAAATGCATTTGGCTGGTAATGACTCTGAGCTATGATTTGAGCTTCAATGCACTGAAAGAATGTGCAGCACTAAGTTTTAAATGAGTTGTCAGTGAAGTGTGCAGTACATTTTGTTGTGTAAGGCATTTTATTATAAGTTCTGCTTTAACAATGTACTCACAATAAAACTGAACATTCTAAGAAGCCAGTCTGAAGAAATGTGCCTGTGCCAGTCCACTCTGTTATTGTGTAGGTAACACATTGTAAATATTCGAAGACAGTCTGTATAGAAGAACCAGTCTGATACTTGAAGCTTCAGGCTTCTATACTTTTGTTTTCTCAGAACAGCACACATTATTTTGCCTTTATGTCAAGCAGTATGAAGTCGGTGTGTTTCAGTGGTTACTGGTTAGAGAATGTTATTATGAAACAGGGGATCCCAGGTCTGTGTCCAGTCTTTGCCTCAGGATCACTCTATGACCTTTAGCTAGTCTGATAATCTATCCCATGCTTTTGAATTCCTTACTGTAAAATGTGGTATAATCAAGGACATACTAAAAAACAGTGTTACCTTTCAGGCTATCTTGGCTAAGCAGATTTGAAAAATAAATTATACAGTTATACATTTCTTAATGTTACAAGTCATGCCATTAGGAACACATGTAAAGTAAACATGATTGATAATGTAATGCACATGCTGGTTTGTCAGAGTAATTATAATTTCTGATAGTCCTACTCCTCATCGCTACTGAATATTTATTTATGGATGTATATATGTATTTATGTATATAAGTATGCATGTGTTTATGTATTTTATTTAATCTGATTACTGGTTTAACTCACTGGGATCAGGTCCCTTTGTCAAAGGGTGTGACAGGCACAAGATATAGAGTAAATACAGAGGCCATACAGTTCACAAATATGGTAGGTGACAGATAGTTATGTTCAAGTTACTGTAACATTATTATTTTATACTTAGATGTGCTTAATATACTTTGACGTGCTTCACAGTGATTTTTAGTTAGGGTACAAACATTACACACAACATTAGTGTACAATTAGATAAAGCAATTATACACAGCAATCAATAACAGATGTTACTTCAGCTTTGTTTTGGATTAGAGATGCAAGTTTATTGACTCTATCTGTACAGTAATGGAGTTCTTCGTTCAGTGGCTCTGAAACTGAGAGTCGTAAGGCACATGGATGCTTTCACTTAATGTGTTCTGAGCAACATCACAATGAAGGATCCAAGATTTTGATGGCTGGCACATGGATTAAGAGGTTATTTAAGGCAGCTAATTAAGCAATTCAGCAATGTTTTGTGCAAAAGCAACTAATGTTAAAAGTATATTCAGACTATAGGGAAGCCAGTTCTTCCTATAGAAGAGACATCAGTGGCAGATTTGTTGATCACCCATTAAGGCAAATCTAGCAGTATATAAGCAAGGACATACTAAAAGAAATAGTGTTATAGGTACCTTCCAGGCTATCTTGGGTAAACACATTTGAAATATGAAATATCCTGTTATAAAATAAATTTTAAATTTCTTAACGTTACAAGTCATTCTATTAGGAACACATATCAGATTAACATGTTTAACAATGGAATGCACATACTGACTTGTCAGAATAATTATTAATTTCAGATTGTCCTACTACTGATCACTAGAGAATATTTATTTATATATATGTATTTATGTATAGATTTATTTATTTGGCGTACTAGTTTAGCACACTGGGATCAGGCCCCTGATTCAATGGTGTACCAGGCACAAGGCACGTAGTTCATACAGTGAGGGCATACAGTTCACAAATGCTGTAGATAACAAACAGTTACTGTATGGTCAAGTAAACATTATTATTTTATACTTAGATGTGCTTAATATGCATTGATGTGTTTCATAGTAATTTGCAGGTAGGTAAAAACATTACACACCACATCAGTGTACAGTTAGGTAAAAGCAATTATATACAGCAGTCAATAACAGATTTTGCTTGAGTTTTGTCTTGGATTAGAGATGCAAGTTTATTGACTGTATTTGTACAATAATGGAGTTCCGATTCTAGTTTCTCTGAAACTGAGAGTTATAAGACATATGGATACTTTCATTCAATGTGTTCTGAGCAAATTCACAAAAAGGATCCAATATTTAGATTGCTGGTGTATGAATTACTAGGTTTTTAAGGCAGTTAATTAAGCAAATTACCAGTGTTTTATGACCAAAGCAGCTAATGTCAAAGTTCATTCGGACTATAAGGGAAGCCAGTTCAGTCTAGAAGAAATATCAATGGCAGATTCGTTGGTCATCCATTAAGGCAAATCTAGCAGTGTTATCAGTTGAGGGCTACTGCTGTTTTAGGGTTTACACTGTACTGACACAGTGGTAGTCCATGACAAAATGCACTACATGATCTCAATATGGGAAATATCACAGAAATCCAATTGAAATGAATGGATATTTCATCTCACCTTAGTGTCTCCATATCAAGCAACACCCCTCAGTCTGCATTCCCATTGAATACTGTCATGGTGTATTTATGCTGGGAAATACTTAATTTCTCCACCTCTTCTGCATTTATTTACCACCGACTAGAAGCATAAATCTCCACTCCATAATGCCCATGTCCCTAGGTGCAGTGGTTAAAACAAGAAGATCATTCTGTTAGGTAATTTTAATGTCAGTTTTCTCTCTGATTGTAGCAAATTTGTGGCACATTCCTTATTAAACTTAACTTGACCCAGCTAATCTCTGAATCCACTTGGAGATCCAACATTGGAAGCACAGCACCATTATTGATTGGATACTTACTCCCTGAATTACCAGATTAGATGTTCAGGTGCATTCTCTGAGGCTATAAGCAATCAGTCTCCTGTGTTTTATACATGATATACAAAGCTAATTAAACCACCTCCTAAATTATTCAATTTTGCCATTTTTCAGATCTAGACCAGGAACTTTGCAGGTCAGCAGTGATTCAAACTGACTTGTACTATCTATATGAAACCTCAAATATCAATACAGCAGTATCATTTTGTACCTCTGTGTTCATTGGCATACAAGATATAATTGGCCCTGTTACACAGAGACTAGTAAGAGGGCCTGTAACTAAATAGCTGGACCACCCCTCATCTCCAAGCTTATGGAAAGGGATAAAAATTAATTGCTTATATGTACCTCCTCTCCCAGTCTGATTGAGATTTATAAAGGAAATGCCAAACTGAGTGCAAACGAGCTATTAACATAAAGAAAAACATTCATGGTAAGCAGCTTTTCAACTCTACTCTCACAGTCCTAGGCTTTTTGGAGGCAGGTCAAACATGTTGGGCAAAACTGGTGTTCACCCATCTTCTGACAGGATCCTTATTTTATGTTATTTGTATGAGAGGGAGCACCATAATTAATGCTTTCAGTAGCTTCTTCACTAACCTCTCTCCATACACCAAGGTCCCCGAGCAGCATTTGCATCTCCTCCTAACAGGAACTTTCCTCTCATACCTCTCTTCTCACTGGATGTCCATCTTTTACTTTAAGAATACTGGTATTCCTGAGGCCTGTAAACTCCTTTTGCAGGTTTCTGTCTCAAAATCCACAGGTTTAGATGGCATTGAGCCCTACATTATCAGGCTTGCAGCTTTTGAATTTGCACCCCATTTCAGACTTATTAATTTACACCTGTCCTTTGCTGTAGGCCTGATCTCTAGAAAATCTCCAATGTTGTCCCCATATTTTAAAAAAAAGAGACCTGATTAGAAATTACAGGCCCATAGCCATACTTCCAGTGCTAAACAAAATCTTAGAGAAGTTGTTTCCCCAGCTCACCATCTATCTTACTGCCCATGACCTTTTCTGGCCTGTGCAACATGGTTTCCATAAGGGACATAGCATTACTACTACCCTTCTCTTTCTCACTAACCATATAGCTTCAGCCATGGGCAGGGGCTGCCTCATAGGTGCTGTCTTCATTGACTTAACAAAGGCTTTCAACTTTGTTGACCACCATCTTCTCTGTGAAAACCTTGGACAGTTGGGTATATCTCCCATTGCTCTCCTGTGGTTCTGAAAGTACCTAGCCAGTAGATCTCAGAGAATTAAATTTGTATTATCCCAGTCTGAACTTTCCCAACACTTGTGGGGGACGAGGGTCCCACAAGTGTCAATCCAGACTTCCCTATCATTTGCTTTACACATAAACTAGATCATTTAACCCTTTTAAATGGGGTCTTAAGACAAACCTTTTTATCAAGCATTTTTAATTAGTCATATTGATCTTATTGTTATTTATTTTTATTTTAACAACTGATCTTACTGACCCTGCTACTTATTGTACTATGTATTGTTTGTTGTATGTCCTTGCACTATCTTATAAGGTGCCAAGAGCCTCTGAGACTGGGCACCATATACAAATACATGTTACTTTACTTACTTGTCCCACTACCCTGCTTTCATGAATGTAGACAACCGATATACTTTGTGGGACCGAAACTCTGTTGCCAACTTTCACAATCCTGATGCCACATTCCTGACACATGGTTGCCCGCATTCAAATTTCTCCCACAACTTTAATAGCAAAATTGATCTATTTTACAGAAGTTAAATCCAAAATATGCATTTTCATTTCAACTAGAAATATTATGATACAGAAATGGTTGACAGTGTCCCTTTCATGCCAAATTTGGGTCTCTTCCGACTGATGTTACAATTTTCCTGTAAAAAAATTGCTGACTTTAGGCCCTAGCTACAAAGCAGTTTGCCATGGAAATATTGAATGTTTTGGGGGTATATAGTCCATGGTAGTAGATCAAGAGAGAGAGAGACAACTTACTTCATCACAGTCTGTAAAGTTTCCTTTTTGTCCACAGAGACTCTGTCCTACACAGTATTTACCAACCACCACCATCTGAGTGGTCCGCACCATCAGCATCCACTGGGGAGGCATTTGTGAATGTGGGAATAGCCACAGCACCATCTACGCACCTCCTAAAGGCTATGTAATAGGCAGAACACCAAGGTAAGGGACTAAGCGTCCTCTGTGCTACTGCACTCTTAACTTAACTTTGCTATATCTGGGTGATTCCTCTCAGAGAATATCATTAATTTATATATCCACTTTGCAAATGAGATAGCTGTGATCTCTATGACCATGTGGGCTAAGTAGTGGAGAAGCTTGGGTTCTTAACCATTTTATTGCTGAAAAGTTCTCTACGGGGAGATGCAGATATTACCATCTGTCACATTCTTCCTTCATATTTTTTAGTAGTGACAAGAGGTTATATGCAATCACCCGAGGGGTCATGGAGTATCCATATTCCTAAGTATTTTATGCCATTTGAGGCCACTGTAAACCCAGACTGGCTGTCACAGCCTAAGAGTATAAGGGCTTAAAAGGAGGACCTCCGTTTTGCTAGAGTTGTTTTTCAGGCCAGAATTATATGGAAGTTGGATAGAAGCTTCAGCAGGGTTGAAATGCTGCTAGGGCATTCCCTCAGCAGTACTAAGCAGTTGTTTACATGCAGTAGTGTGTGGAAATCCTGGCACCCTATTTCTATGCCACAGGGTCTAGGTGCTGGTGAATAGCTTGGCCAAGGGCTCTATGGCAAAACAAATGATAGAGGAGGAGAAAGGAGGTAGCCTTAAACATCATCTTATAAAGAGGAAGGGTCAGTAAAGAGAGGAATTGGTCAAAATCCTAATCCTTGGCAGTATTATTAAGGTTCAGACCCAACACCCAAAAGAGGCTAAAGCCTGGTCTATCCATGACCAGGTAGAGGTACCCTGCTCACTGAGTCAAATGCCTTTTGAAAGGGTCTGGTATGAAATCCTGATTCTGAAAATCCGGACACATGAATGCCCGACATCAGAAACCTGACAGGTTTAAAATCCCAACTGTAATAATACTGACTTTTAAAATCCCGATACACACATAGTAACAGTAGACAGCGGGATTTTAAACTTGTCATGCTTCCAGAAAGCAAGTAGTGTATCAGTGTATTCTGGACAGACTCAGTCTTTTTCTGTCAGTATTCATACAAATATCTTGCTGTATCTGTAAGAAAATCCGGGCACAGGATACAACATGATATGATTCAAAAATGTGCTTACGTGCATTCGTACACATACACTCACTGTTAACTAACCACATTCAATTCTACAAGATACTTTTAAGAAGACTAATGAAAAGAGAGACTTCACACTTTTGCTAAAATACATTTACAGTAAATAGCAGGTATAACACTGACCCAACTCAAATTTGGAAGAGCTGGGATCCATTAGGGGTCTATAAATATTCTCCCTCTGTTTTTTCCAAAACAGAATCCTTTCACCCACTGTGTATTAGCCTTGCTTACAGTTCCCAAGAGAGAAGTACAGTACTAACCACCTGTTACAAAAACTTAGGCGCTGATGTACCTACTATGGACTGTGCCTATCACGTCATCAGGGAATGGCTTGTCGATGTAAGTAGTCCCTGCCAACTCCCAGGCTGTACTGGCATCATTCTCAGAAATGATCAGGTGCATTCTGCCTGGTCTAACACTACATGCAGTTATTCTGTTAACAGGGCCTCCTACTCTGCAGCCCTTGTCGACCGCCTCTACTAGCATGCTGCAGATTCCTTCTTCTCAGACACTGCCGATGTCATTGGTTGCTACTGTGTCACCCATTGTCAATAGAGAGTTTGACAATGAGGTTGAATATTATTCCAACCTCATGATTTTAGAAGAGGAATATGAGGGAGAACACTATGGTGAACCACACTCTAGTTCTACCCTGTCATCCTGCAGTGAGGGCACAGTAGTCTACACCAGGGTTTTAACCTTTTGTGTGTGGGGACCCCTAGTTCTGAAAGTCAGCAGTAGCAGGGACCCCATATTTTCAACGTGGACAGAGGTGCGGGGGCATGGGTGGGATTGAAGTTAAGTTACTTACCAGTATACAGTATAAACAAGTTGCTTACCAATATGTTATTAGTATAAACAATGCTTTTATTGCTTTTATAATCACACTAGTTATTTTAAAATGCACTGTGTGCTTAAAAGCATACAGCTTCCTCCTATTTACATCAAATACTTTCATTCTGTTACCTGGCTGCAAACAGTCAAAAACAAACAAACAAATAGACAAGGAAAACAAATAGAGAAAGAATATCCACAAGTGCAGCAGGTAATCAGTCCCCACCCTTTACCATGCCATATTACAGCTTCTGTTCTTTTCACTGGTAAAAGCTCTCTGGTCAAAGCTCTGTACTCCATGGGAAGGGAAAATCAGGAGTTAGAGTCCACATTAATTTGCACAATGGGAAGTAGAGAATGGAAATTATTTTTACTAAGTAAAGTATATTCAGGAAAGCTCAGCTAATTTCCATCATGTTGTTTTTGCCAGAGTCCTGCTTTTACAAACTTTTAGGTCGATGGACTGAAGTACTGGTTACATCAGGTGACTCGGTTCTGCAATTACATGCTGCATGTAAACAAAAGAGTATTTAGCAGCTACTGAGCGAGCATGAAGAGAACTGTGAAGCTGTTGGAGAAGAGGTAATTCATGACTGTTTTAATCATAGGGTGCAACTTTAGCTACTCAGTTATTGCTTAGCCCCAGTTGATTGTAATGGTAAATTGCAGAGATTTGTGCTCCATTGCCATTGTGCAAGCCCTTCCATGGACCCTCAATGCCTCCTCGGGGACCCCCTGTGGACCATGTAAATCTGCTTGAAAACCACTGGTCTACACCTTAAGGTCCTCTCCTGAGGATTCTACTTTTCAAGCCATGATGCAACAAATGCAGATGGGCATTGGTTTTCACATGGAAGAGAAGGATTCCACAAAATAAATCTGATGAAATTCCTGAGGTCCCTTGCACATCCTTCGTTATAATTCCATCTATTTAGTCTGCATTAGAGGATGTTACCTTTTCTGCATGATACAGACCAAACTCACTGTCTGAAGTTCCCAGAAAGGCTGACACGCCGTATCCTACTCCATGTGCTAAGCCTTATTATGCTCACCAGCCAGAAACTGACTCTGTAGTCATCATGGCAGCTCATGATAGGTCTGGGCACCTAAACACATGCATACTTTGCCTCTTGATAAAGAATCTAGGATGCTGAATGTGATGGACAAGCATACATATGCTTCTGCTTCACTGGGCATTAGGACTGCAAAATACTAGGCCCATATAATAAATAATCAAAACAGCCTTTGGAACACTGCAAAACTGTAGCCCAGACTTTGCAGGATGGCTCTCCCATGAATGAGTTAGTTAACTTTAACTTCTGGTGCTGGACGTTGGCAACAATGTGCTACACTCAGCCAATGATGCATCTGATGTTTCTGCCAGGGCTGCAGCTTCTGGCATTTATATGAGAAGATATTCTTGGTGCAGAGTTGCTGGCTTTGCCAATGTTATGTAATGAGCAGTTTTGAATGCCCATTTCAGAGGGTCAAAACTATTTGGTTATAATGTTGTAGAGGCTGTAAGTGGCCTTCAGATCTCACAAATGACCCTAAGATTGGTCAAGTCCCTGTATCCTCATTCCTGCTAGAGGTCATGGGTGGGCTTCTTTAGCCAGCCTGCTCCTAGAGGTGACCATGCCTAGTGTCAACAAGGGAAGGCTGTTGTAAAGGAGGTGGTACTTTACTTCTGGATACACCCCCACTGTTGCTTAAAAGGATGGTTATTGGGGTAGAATCTCCCTGCTTCTGAAACAATGGTGGGGAGGATGAGGGTAATGGAGAAAATTACAAGGGGCATGCTCTTGAGCTTTTAGAAACCCTCCAGATCTTCCTCTTCCTCTTTCTTTTTATCCTCAGTTATTATTCCAAAGCGTGATACAGCACCAGTTCCTCTGTGATACAGAAACAAAGAGTTCTAGTCCAGATACTTCTACTCCCAAAAGGACAAGGGATCTGAGACTGATGTTGGATCTTAGGGATTTTCTTCCTTGGGCTTTGTTCTCTAGAACTGAAGCATACATACCTTCACATCGAGATCAGAAAATCCCACAGGCAATACTTCTGCTTTAGCCTGAAGGAGGAACATTACCAATTCAGAATATTGCCCTTTGGCTTATCTTCTGCACCACAGCTCTTACCAAATTTTGGCAGTAGTGGCAGCAGCTCTTTGTCAGGAAGGCCTGTATGTGTTCCCTATCTGGACGACTGGCTGCTAAAGACCAGCTCAGGGAAGCGTTCTTACATACTTTCTGTCAGACACAGCAATTGTTCGAGAAATTGGGGTCACATTAATTGTGCTAAAATCTGTGTTAACTCCCTGCCAAAGACTGTAGTACATAAGGGCAGGCTTGTACAAAGAAAAGGAATGTGCTCTCCTGTCAGAGGATTCAGCAGAAAACCTGGTTGCCCAAGCACAGCTGGTATACAGGAGTCATTATGTCTCTGAGAGAACAATGTTACTTCTCTTGGATCTCAGGGCTGTGGCTATTGTACCTGTGCCACTAGCATGCATGCATCTTAAAGTCATTCAGTGGCCCCTCGAGGGCCAGTAGGATCAGTTACAGATGAGCTGGATCAAAGGCTTTTATCATGTCCTTGTTCTGCAGAGCATTTCTATGGTGGATGGAAGCAATCAGAGTATAGTCCTAGGCTCTGTCCCATGGCCTACAAATGTTAGGTTGTGCAGCTCATAGATCTAGAAAACATCTTGCCAGACTGAATAAGCAGGTAACAGGCCAAGATGCAAGAAAGGGAACTGATGACATCCATGCTAGACAACCTCTTCACAAGATGGGATCATGTAGAGTTGAACCTTTTGTGCCTCCACACAATGCAAAACTACCACCCGCCACATTTCTGCTCACTGGCTCAATGGTCTGGAGTGTTCTGGTGAGGTGTGTTGTCTCTCTATTGGAAATGGAAATTCTATATGCATTTCCCCTAATTCCATTAATCCAGAGGGTGCTGCCAAGTTGCAGATGGAAGTGCCACTCTCATCCTCATTGCTCCATTATGGCCTCACCAGATATGGTTTCCACTTCTACAACAGATGGAAGATGAGCCTCTGTCCCCTACCTCTATCTGGGCCTGTTGTCAGAGGACAAAGGATAGCTGGTCCATCAGGACCAGAAATCCCTACATCTGCACACACGACTCCTGAAGACATAGCCATTGCACATTTTGGGGTATCGTCTAAGGTTGCTGAGGTACTGATTGTGGCTAAAAGCCTTCTACCAGACATACAGTGCTTGCTACAGTAAAGCTGATTGGTACTGAGCTTCCACGCAAATTGCGCTGTAGCGGTATACATGTTATTCAGTGGGTACCACAGCTGCACAACACTGTATACCACGCTACCATGCAACTTTACTGTAGCAAACACTGTACTTATTCATTGAAATGGCCAGTTCACTTTGTGGCCTGCTTCCAGAAATGCTCACCCATTCACGTGTCCTGTCAATGTGGTGTTGAAATACTTGCTGTCCCTGTCAGAGTCTGGTCTACAGTATTCTACTTAAGGCGAATTTGACTGCTATAGCAGCTTCCATGCACTCATTGAGGGTCAATTGGTTGCTCAGTTAGAGGTAACCCATACTTTTCTGAGAGGCATTCTGCATATGAAATCTCTTATTCACAATCCAGTCCTGCCTGGGATTTGAAGTTTGTACTTAATAAACTGATGTTGGCTCCTTCTGAGCTAGCTTTGATTGTGATTTACATTTCTGCCATTAAAAATATATTTTAGTTGCAATCACTTCTGCTCAAAAGATTTCTGAGCTTCTGGATCTAATATGTGAGCATCCTTATTTGAGTTTCCACAAAGAGAGGCTTTCGTATTAATCCTATGTTTCTACTGAAGATGGTATCTGAATTTTCACTGAATCAAATGACGCACCTTCCTATTTACTACCCTGAGCATGCCAATCAGGGTGAGGCATTGCTACATAATTTTGATGTACATTGAATGCTCAGAAACTATGTAAAATTGCACCAAAGGCAGCAGAAAGTCCTCTCAACTTTTATTTCATTCACCCTGAGAATGATGGCACTCCTGTGTCAAAATAGTGCCTGTCCAAATCACTGACATATTACATTTTGTTATATAAACTTCCTAGTGCAGTTCGTGGTGACTCCACCAGGAGACTGGCCATTTCTTTGCTTGCTTTAGAAATGTATCTGCTGCTGATATTTGTGCTGCAGCCACATGGAGCACTGTCTACACCTTCACTAAACATTACAGTCTAGACATAGTCTCTTGAAGATGTGCTGTCTTTGGATTATCTGTACCGCAAGGCCTCCTATCCTGAATATATATCAGACTGTATATGCCCCCAGTAGTTATTTGGGATTGCTTGGGATCATTCCAAAGATGTGGCCTATTGAAGAGATATCCTTGAAGAAGATAGAACAGTTACGTTATTACCATAACAGCAGATCTGTGAGAGAACCTCTTCCATTAGGCCATGCCATCCATCCCTCCATATCCCTTATGCTTCAGTGAGGATTACATTAGATATTGTGCCTGAACATAATCCATGCATCAAGTAAACAGACTGGTGTTGGTATTATCTCCTGGTTCCCCATGACTGGAGGTTCTCCAAGTCTAATCTCTGGTTGCTAACTGAGGAGTGATGGAGCTGCCATGTTTATATAGATGCTGATGCAGTACTTCATTGTGGGTGTCCCCAGTTATATAAGTTTCCGTGTGGTCCTAGTGCCTGATGGCTATAGTTACAAGGGTGTGGCCTAAGGGAGGAGATTCTCTCAAAATCCACTGTTACAGTAAGTACATAACTGTTATTTCCTGGAGTGACTCATAATACGTGTAAGTCCTTTTATAACATGGGTTCTGAAAATACTGTCTTCTGATTCGTCCAAACAGGTCACCGACCATTGATTAATCCCTAATATACCCACAGTTGCATGTTCACAGGGCTTTATTTTACTATTTCTTTAGGTAAACCTCTAACATAACATTGCCCATGTTATAAGAGAATTAACCCAATCCAGGGTATGGGTTTACTGAGCATTTATCCATGTCTGGGTGGTTGAAGTCACTCGGCTTTACCTCGTGACGCCCACCCCCAGGTTTGGATTAATGCTCAGTAAATATATAGCCTGTTGAGGGCTAATCCTTCTTGTAATGGTGCTCCCCACAATGCTAAAGTGAATGTTTCCTTCAAGCCCCACATGAGATGCATGCTATACACATAATAACAGGTGCTGTGGTTCTTAACACAGATTGGCTGAAATCCCACAAGTGATTTATAATAGCTTTTAAAATGCTATAGTCATCTATAGTGACCCACAGATCCCAATTACAGTGTTTAACACTCAATGTGATTTAGCATTTGGTTTGATCAGAAATACAGGAATAGCTCTGTAAGCAGAAATCCCTGCCAGCTTTATTGAAATAATGCAATACCTATTATGTTTAAAAATGCATACTGTAGTAAAGACATATTACGACCATGCAGATGTCAGTGAACAGAATGATACCTTTTAATGGGCCAATGTAGTACACAAGCTTTCAGCATCACAGGCCCCTTCCACAGATGCAATAGCATTCTAAACATAAAAAGTTAAATGTATAGTTAGTGTTACTTTGTTTTCCTAATAATTTGTGTCAGGTTACTGTTAGTGGGAGGATGATAGACAAGACAGAGGAAACAGGTATTCAGCAGTGAGGAATGCATTTAAGGAGGTGCTTAGATATTCACATAGGAGAGACAGGCAAGGTGCATTGAAGTGTTACTGAAAGAGAATGTGAAAGATTTTATAACAGGAACACACTTAGGAATAATGACAGTAAACTAAAATACACACAGTATGGGAGGTGGAACAGAGAAAGAGAAATAAACCAATAAACTGTGCATGAGAAAAGTACATATGCAATCAAGTACATTTATATAAGTACACATAGGCAGGCGATATTCAAAGCTGTTGCAATGCACAACAGGGTTGCACCTACACAACTGCGAAAATGGCGGAGAGCAATATTCAGCAGCAGAAACTGCACAGCACAAGTCACCATGGCAATGCGAATGGTAATGTATGCATGCTAAATGCAGGGGGCGAGCCATGAAATATGCGACACGAAAGGATATTCAGTGCCAGATTAACTACACAAACGTGGAGCAAACAGGAACTGCAGGAGCAAAATTGAGCCTATAAAAGCAGGAGCAAGCAGGGGAAGGATGCTTGCATCAGAGGGAGCAAGAGAGAGGGAGATAGGTGACCAGGCTGAACGGCAGGAGGGGTGGAAGACAGTGACAGAGGCAGTGAGGGAGTGATACAGAGTGAGAGAGTGGGCATGTGTCAGTGTGTCAGTGTGTGTGTGTGTGTGTGTGCATGCGTGTGTGTGTGTGTGTGTGTGTGTGTGTGAGACAGTCAGGAGGCAACAGTCAGAGTGTGTGTCTGTGACACCCAGCACAGAAGGGGCAGCACAGGTGCCCAGACAGGTGGGCGGTGGAGGCCACAGCCCACAGGCTGCCAGCTGGGAACAAAGTATGCAGGTGTGTGCCCAGAACAAATGCATCATGGCAGCACAGCGTCCAGGGGTCTGAGGAGTCTGCCACCCAGGGGTCCAGGACAGCCAAGGCCATGGCCAGTGCCACCTTCCAGATGAAGGCAGTAATGAGGGGTGTGAGGAGGCAGGAGGCAGAATGGCGCGGCCGTGGAAGGGCACATCGGCAGTACCCTGAATAGGTGGTACTGTGCCCCGCATCACCTTCGAACAATACAGTGACACAGCGATCGGTGGGCTGGTACCACCTGAATTGGGCAATTCTGAGGCAGCTCTGTGAGCTGTGCAGTGAAGGCATGGCGCCCACAAGCGAGTCATGCCCTGACGGTGGAGACAAGAGTCATGGCTGTCATGTGCCTGCTCACCATGGGTACCTTCCAGAGACCAGCAGGGACACCACAAGCATAACCCAGTTGGCCGCATCATGGCTCCTCACACAATTCCTCAAAGCACTGCTGCCACATGCTTCAGAATACATCCACTTCCCAGCACACAGGCAGAATGTACAGCGAATGTGCAGGAGTTCCACAGGGTAGCATGTATGCCTGGTGTGCTGGGGGCCATCGACTACACCCATGTTGGCATCCACACACCACCTGGCCTGGAGAGGGTAGCCTACATCAGCAGAAAGGGCTACCCCAGTGTCAACTGCCAGGTGGTGTGCGATGCCAGGGGGCATAATCAATGTCTGTACCACACATCCTAGGGAGCACATGATGCCTTCATCTGGCACAGCTCAGCACTGTGCCACAGGTTTGAGAGTGAGGACATCCCCACTGGCCACTTAGTAGGTGAGTATGATGTGAATACAGGCAGCCTGGCACAACAGGGCAAGGTGTGGGACTGCCAGGGTAGGGCGCTGCAGGCTGCGGCCGGGAATGGTGGGGGTGCAGCAACACAGTCCACCATGCTAACCATATTTCTCCACACAGGTGACAGTGGCTAACCACTCCGGCCTGGCTGCTCACCCCATACCAGTGCCCATCGACCCTGTGTAGGAGCAATACAATGAGTGACGCCAGCACACAGAACATCATCGAGCGTGTGTTTGGACTGCTGAAGGCAAGGTTCCATTGCCTGCACAGGTCTGGCTGGTGCCCTACATTACAGCCCCTCAAAGACCTGCAGCATATTCCTGGCCTGCTGTATACTACACAACATGGCCACTGACTGTGGGATAGCTGTTGAGGTCAAGAGGGGAACAGCAGTGGGGTGACACAGCTGCCGGGCCATGTGGTGGTGGGCAGCACCCCTGGGTGAAGGGAACCCCGGCTGCACAGGATGGCCCACTGGCACTGGGACACACTGCAGAGGAGCACTACAGTGCATGCAGGTAGTGAACATGTCTCCATGCACAGAATGGCGACTATGGCACAGAGCACAGGCATTTGTGGGTGAGCCCTGACAGGAACGGCTGGAGGGGAGCATGGACGGGCCTGGGCTGGGACACCACGGAAACACACAGCACAACACATCACACCGACCCACACACCCACACCCCCCCGCCCACACACACAATGCACACAGGCACCTGCAGGCACGCACCCAGAGGCTGGCACCAGGCATGTGTCAGGACGCTGAGCACCGTGCACAGTAGCAGTTGGTGCTGTGCTGGCATCATCATGCCACACTGGCCAGCAGCCAGGTGGGTGTGCACACAGCCTGTGTGCGGTGACAACCACAGATGCCATGTCCGTGGAACGTGCATGAACATGCCACACCAATGTGCACACAGGGTGGCAGCAGACAGTGGACAGGGAGGAGGCAGTTCAGGACTGCTGCTCGGTTGCAGGCCACCATGGACATGTGATGGCCCTCCAAGACCGCCCAGCAGACCCAGGCTGTGCAACGGCCACAGGGGATGTCTGTGACGAGCCCCAGGGGTGTAACTGCGGAAAGCGATCGAGCCCTTGCAGGGATCTGCAGGCCCTGAACAAGCACACTCTGGTGTGCCCAGAATGCCCACAGCAGATCCCTGCATCAACACCGTGGGGATCACTTGATGCCATGACCAAGGGGTGGAGAATGCACTCCGCGAGGGTCTGTGAATGGCCATGCACTATGGTGGACAGTAGTGCTAGGCCAGCCATGACTGCAGCAGAGCCGATCCAGAGCTGCGGTCATGACCTCCTGCAGTCGATTGTTGTCAGCCAGGAGCAGCGCAAATTCCCTGTTGTACTGCTCTGCAGCCTGGCGCATCTCGGCGTGAGTGCATGCACCCTGCCACAACCAGCTCCTGTTGCTCCATGGAGGCCCACAGCAGATGGGTATGCTCAGGCAAGCCGTCAGCACCCAGGGGCACATGGGCAATGTGCCAACCCGGGTGGCATCCAACCCCACTGCCCAGACCCCTGTGCAGGTGGTGCTGCACAGCTGGGGCCGTCTTGGGGCTGCACATTCACCAGTGCACCGTTGGCAGGCCCTGCACCGCCCCCAACATCCCTGTCCAACTGCCGCTGCTGCCCTCCGACTGCTGTGCACCATGCAGCGCCTTTGTGGCTGCACTCACCACTGCCACCACCATCAGCCAGCGCCAGACTGATGGTGGCCACGGCAACAATGGTGGTGGTGGCCAGTGGGTGGACAACTGCCACCAGGGCACCATCTGCGCTGCCATGGTGGGTGAGTGGTATGGATGCTCTCCCTCGATGGCAATGCCACTAATCAGGACGATCGTCTTATCATCATCGGTGTCAGACCCCGCCCGATCTGTGTCTCAGCATACTGTACACCATGGCTGGCATCCTGCTGGAACACAGCCAGGGCCTGCCCGGCAACCATGCCACGGGCATCCGCCTGACAGTGGTGTTGACCTGCATCCGATCTGGCCCCGGACACTGGTGGAGCTGGATGGATGGTCTTCCAGGTCCAGGCTCACCCCATTGCAGACACCCCCACCCCTGCAACCACATGCTGGCACTCTGGAGCTGAAAGAGAATACAGTCGCATTATTGCCGCTGTCGCACCAGCTGCCCCCGCCCCACCCCAGATGCTGCTGTACCTACCATGCAGTAATGGCCTGCCACCTGTCTGTAATCCACCACCAGGCACCCCTCGATGGTGCTGTGCTGCATGGTGGCCACTACCAACTCCTCCTGTGGTGTCAGCTGTGGCACGTCAGGTTGTCCACCGCCTGCGGTCGCATGTGCAGCCCAGATGGCTGCCACCTCTCCTTAATCCTGCTCCTGTGTGTGCTGACCTTTGTCTTACACTCCTGCACAGACCTCTGATGGCTGCCCTACTGGTTCACAGCCCTCACCACCTCCTCCCATGCTGTGGACCTGACCTGTGAGGTGCCTGTCGAGCCACTCAGCAGAAGCTCCTGGTCGAGGTACACCTCGAACAGGGCACCCATCTCTGACTTTGTAAAGTTGGGCCTACACTTCTGTGCAGGCCCGCGCCTCACCTTCCTTGCGATCGATCATGCTGCATCCTGTGGGTGATGACATGTGCTCAGTGACTGGTACTACCCAACCACCCACCCAATACACTGTCCCATCTCCTCCTCCAGCCGTAGCTTACCTCTGAAGGATGCAATACCAGTCCATGTCTTCTGCTATCCAGCAGTGCCTTTATAGTGCATCGCATGGAAATGAGGGATGCGCAACTGTAATGAAATGTAAATGCCCCGATGCACCGCGGATAGGCTGATGAGCTAATCTGCATATACCGCTGAATATCACTTTTTGAGCATTGCACAATGGACTTGTGCATGCTCAGTTGTGGCGCAACATTGTGACATGCGAATAGGCCCGGCAGTATGCATGCGTGCACTGCTGGTATACCCACTGACACAGCATACGCACAGCACAATACACGATATGGTGCTCGACACTATTGGACAGGTGGCGCTGCGCTGTGCGGCCAATGGTGCCCGAGCGCTCATTAGTCCCACTGTACCTGGGTGCTATTGGCCTGCATAAGCCCATGGTGCCCATATGCCCCTATTGTTCACCTTGCATGGTCATTCCATTAGCACGGTCGCCAAGCACAGTGCATGTGCTGACCTCTGACCCCAGGTGTGCCTTTGCCCTCAAGGAGTCCTGCACCATGTGCCAGTGTGGCATGCCTGTGTCACGATCTCTGGGGATGCGATGAGCGGTTGGCAGCACATCTCCGTGTGAGGGGTGCATCCCCAGCAATGTGGTCTGTGTACTACAGGGCCCATTTTGTTTGCTGTACTGCATTTCAGCAATGCCATGCCACAGCAGTGCCACGGCTTCAAACTGGACCCAGATCAAACTAGTGAACCTTGTGGCCCTGGTTGAGCTACACGCAGGTGGCCTGTGTGGCAGGTGCCTCTTGACAGGCCACAGATGGATGTGTGGTAGAAGGTGGCAGGTGGACTGGAGGAGGCCACCAGTGTCCAATGCACTAGTGAACAGTGCCACCATCACTATGGGGACCTGCAGCAGAGGGACCCAGAGAGGCTCCAGACACTGCTGGCACACGTCTGGAGGGGAGCCGCCATGTCCAGGTAAGTGTGCATTGCACGTGTCTGTGCCCAACCAGTGATCTTTGGGGCGGCAGGGTGGCACACCATGCTAGGGGGTAGGGGTGCTGGGCCACATGCCCTGTAGCCTGGGCCGCGCATCATGTGTATGCTTATGCCACCATGCTGCAGTCGCGATTGGCCAGGGAGCACGCTGTGCTGGGTGGAGCATATGGTGATGCCAGGTACTGATGTGTTCTTCTCATGTTTCCTTCCTAGGCTCTGAGGACAGGAGGAGCCTGACTGACTGGCTGGCACTGTGGGTGGACCACGGCAGGCCACCACTGGGGTACCAGCGCAGAGTGCAGACCACACGGCATTGCCACGGGACGGTGCAAGGTGCACCATGGTGTGCAGGTAGGCACAGTTACATGCTACATTGTTGTGCAGGTGGGCAGTGTGGGGGGGTGGGCCACGGCCCCTGTGTGCAATGCCATTGCAGCTGTGCACTGCCCATGGTGATTGTTGCACCATGCTGTGGCTACCACATGTTTGTGGCTGCCTCTGGTGGGCTGTGGGTGCATCCGGCTGTCAGCTGTGCCATTTCCATCCTGCCACTGTACCATGTGGCTGCCTGCCATGGTGGTGGTGTGTGGCCCATGGGTGGTGTTGGTGTGCAGTGTTCTGCATGGCTGTGGTGTGCCGGGTTGGTGGCATGTGTGGGCGTGCACACTGCGTGTGGCTGGGTGCTATCTCAGGGCGCATGTCACCACTGTCCGCGCACAGTGGGTGGGCTAGGTGTTCCAGACACACACTCATACCATGTACCCTCCTTTGTCCTAGGTGTCTGTCAGCCTGCAGTGAACACCTGGCTTCTGAGCCAGATCCTAGAGGTCACCACTGCCATGCTGCAGGTGGCAAGGCTGCTGTGGAGGGTGATGTGCAAGCAACAGTGCCAGGCACCGGTGGGATGAGGGGCACTCCTATTAGGGCCCGTTGGCCCATGACCCTTATCCTTCCCTGTCCTCCCTTCCCTTGTCCTCCCTTGTCCCCTTACCTCCCTTCCCTGGCTTCCCATTTTGTACATGGCTTCCCATTCCTTGGTCCCTGTCCCTGTTTATTGTATTATTGTAAATAGTTGTGTTTTCTATCTGTT
Source organism: Neoceratodus forsteri (assembly GCA_016271365.2). NCBI lineage: Eukaryota > Metazoa > Chordata > Ceratodontiformes > Ceratodontidae > Neoceratodus > Neoceratodus forsteri. Next base: position 1,429,556,379 of record CM028131.1, read on the forward strand.
GTAATACATTTTTCTATGGTTACTCATCTGTGTTTGGGTCTGCTTTGAAGTTGGTATTGGGAGCCATGGTGCAGTGGTGTGCATGGTGGCTGTGTGGTGCGCCTGGGTGGCCGGGGTTGTGCCTGGTGGTGTTCACCCATTGGTCAGTGGTTGTGCCCTGGGGCACCATGGGCTTTCGTTCAGGTTGAGTGGTGTGTGCAATATGTGCTGTTTGCCTGTGTGTTGCGGCCGTGGTCCAGGTGGTATGGGTGTTGCCTTCCTGTGGGGGTTGCCGGTGGCTGTTCACCAGTGGCCATTGGTGTCACCCTGCCTCCTTGCCCCACAGTGATGTGTGTGTGGTGGGGCCTGCTGCTTCCCCATATGCACTGGGTGGTGTTACGGCATGTGCTTGCCGTGCCTCAGTCTTGGCACCCTCGGCACACTGGTGGTGGGACAACCTGCCTCCGTGGCTTGCTCCTTGCTGTGCCTGTTGCCGGTCCATTTGTGTCCTGGTGCATGCACCTCAGACCCTTGCACATCCCTGGTTGTGCTGTTGTGCATGTTGGTTTGCTCCCGGTGCAGCCCTGGTTGTGCTGTTGTGCATGTTGGTTTGCTCCTGCGCAGCCCTGGTTGCACTATGGTGCATCTGTGCAGTATTCAGCCATGTTGTGCTGATGCATGCCATCTTGTGCAACCTTTGAATATTGCACTCTGTGCACCATGGAGCAGTGGATTTGCACTGCACAGGTCTAGCACTGCCTCTGGCACATTTCTGAATATCCCACCCATACAGTATACTGTAGAGTTCTTTATAATGTGTCATAAATACAATGTCCCAAATTGAACAAACTGTGTTTACAGATAAATTGTTCAATATATTTCTCTTCAGATGTACTTCACTCCTATGTATTCTTTGAAGTTGCCTCTAGCATTAGGACAGACTCATTTGAAACTGAGTGGTTGGAAAAGTGCTGTCTTACAGGTGTGCTTATAACTTGGATTACTATTTTGTACCATTAAAGGTGCATCCATGTTTGCAGTGGTTACTTTATGCTCTGAATTAGGTAAACCACATTACCTGATTTACATTGTAGGTTCTATTTATTTTTGTGTGCAACAAGCAATGTAATTTACCTAATTTTGTGCCAGAAGTACAAATATGAATGGTATGTAGGGTAACAAAGCAAGCACTGCAAACCAGAATAAAATAAACGTTATTGCACTGTTTTACCCAAGGGCTCTGTCCTTCCTCAAATGAAAGACGCCAGAGACACTGTAGGTTTTATTGAGAGGGAAATAACAACACAACATGGATGACAAGGAAACTGCAGATGTAAATGGTGAAAGCTTGTTGAGTACATTTAAAAGTTTGAAATATAAGCTATATTAGGATTTGTATTGCATTAAGCAAAACATTCTTTTCTAACCACAAATTGCCCATCAAAAACTGAGGATACTGCCCACACAGCACATAATTAATAACTACAGAGATTCATTTAAAGTATAAATGAATCTTGTAGTTTTCATAATGTACAACACTGGCACACATTAAACAATCTGAAGTAGAGCAATAATGAAAAAACTTTTAATATGTCTAAATGGTATCAGAAGAATAGAAACAGATTTGTTTCTATCCATTAGGCGTGATTAATCAAAAGCAGAAAGCATTTTGTAAAATGTGAGAATCTTTAAAAGATTTCTCAGAAAGAAAGTCTTAAACTGTTATTTTCAGTTCATGTCATTTATTTGTTTTATGCTGGTAGTGATAAGAATGTGAGAAATTATGACCATTTTACAAGTGACCAGTTAAATTACATATTACAAAAAACAAAATACATAGACAACAGCAATAAATACCTACATTTTAAAATGTATATATCCCTATAAACAATAGTAATTTATGTTGAAGTTCTTGAGTACTAATATTAATAATTGTTTTACAGACATTATAAGAGCATTAAAGGTGAATGATACACTTAACAAAGTCCTGTGCAAGGAATACTAACATATATGAAGTAGTGTATCTAATGGACAGTCATAGTGGAACAGGGTAGTTAATCTGAAATTCTGCTTTTATAGAAATAGAAATGTGGAGAAATCAAGGTTATCAACTTTCTACCATAATTTATGATGGGATAATACAGCCCTCAACACACGTAGAGACTGATCCACGCTTATTTATGCATGTATAGAACATATTTAAATTATGAAAATGATGTGTAGATATGATGCCATGATTTATAAACATATTTATTTGTAGATAAAGTAGAAGACTGAAGAAGTAACTATAATAAGTTACAATATACTGGTTTGGAAATATAAGATTGTAATAAAATAGTATTTTATTGAATCAAAGTGCCTAAAATTTCATTTTGTGTCCAATAAAAGCTATAACACTATCCAATGACTTGTGGCTAAATGCTGAAAACTGTACATTAAAGAAATACTCATGGGTCCCTTACACAGTAGCAAAGAACTGGCACTAAGTGATTGCAATGCCCACATAACACCAGTACCATATTTTACATGTACAACAGGGTCACAAGCTACTCCCGTGCTGTCACGATCTAATTTGCACAAACTACACATGGAAGTTGGTGGGACTGCATCAAAATATTTAGGCTGGCATGGGCCACTGAGCTACTTTCAGTCAGTAATTGGACCCCAAAGCTCAGATACAAGCCACAATAGCTTACTGCTATATTGAGATACTACAGCAGTTCTTTTTTTTTTGGAGGGCAACTTTCAACCACAACCAAAGTTCCAACAGAGGATGTGGTTAGGCGACAGACACTCTATATAAGGTACAGAGCAAGAGTAAAGGATCGACTCAGACTCCAAGGAATGGGAATTCTTTTTGAGTACTTGGGGATTTACAGAACTGCCAAGGAAGATGACTGGATGCCACAGACATCAACCCACAAGATGGAATCAAGTTAAGGGTTGTGTGGGAACAGAAATTCTGGTAACACCGTGTTGCTGTTTTGTTGCTTACAGTCTTTCTGACTGTGCCAATACTTTTCCATTAAGAGTTAATGAAAACTTTATTATTACAGGGTGCCCAGTGACAGGTTCCCTCTTGTCAGTCAGCATCTTGAATGAAGAACATTGAATAGAATCAACAACAATACTTTGCACTTGCCTGTCTTTTGCAGTTTGCCAGCTGACAACCAGAGCCTGCATCCTAAAAGGCTTGTGAAGGCAGACACACATGCACAACACTGTTTCTGTACAGCTCCACCTGTTGACAGCTCTGCAGATGGTTATGGATATTTCTTATTATATTATTATTATTATTTGTAATATTATATTATATTTGTTAATGAGGAAGATAATACAACCATTGAATTTAAGCTCATTTTCAATGGTGCACTGAGAATTTACTTGCATAAAAATTCAGCAGTTTATAGCAATTAAAACAGTGACACCAAACATTGCAACTAGTTGAAACTGAAGACATGAATAGAGTAGTATCAAATTATAGTTATCCATTGTGAGACCTGCCTCAGGGTACCACTCATTGCATTTAGTGTAAGGAGCAATGAGGCGTTACTACTCGCTAATTACTCTCTTGCTGCCCCAGTACTGGCTGGATACACAGTGCATCCTTTACTTCACAGAATACCCTCAGGAGTATGTATTTTCAGGGAATTATGCATTACCAGAAAGGGCAAGTGTAACAGTGTTGTAGCAAGGGAGAAGTTTGGCATACAGTCAGAAAAAGCCCAGCAAACAAAGTTCAGAGAAACAGAAGCGTTGCTTTACTACAGAACCAAAGATTCACAACAGCTTGTTTTGGCAGATCAGAAACACAAAAAATACTGTTTAGCTTCACTCAGCTCTCCAGTTCACAGTAGCCCTTCTCTATCTCTCCAGCCCCCAAATCCTCATTCTTGCTTTTTCTGGTTTCCTCTTAATGGCTCTCAGGTGAGGCTCATTTGTGCCCTTACCAACAGGGATTTCCAAGCTTCCATGCAGGCATGCATATAGCCGTTAAAGGCCCAGGTCATAAATCAACAGGGCTGGGTCTCAGTTCACTATGGCCTCCTGCTAGTGTCTTAGTGGAAAGGTGTTCCTCAGTGAAGGGTGTATGGACTCCTTCACAAAAAGGCTTTCTCATAGTCAGGAACATCCATGAGTAACCATTAAGACCATACAAAAACAAGCTATACTACTTAAAGGGGACAGAAAATCCTTTCTAATTGGCAGCTGTTTATTAAGATCTTATTTGCAGAAATGCCATGCATTCCCTAAATTATGCATATGTAACTGTACCTGAATAAAAAGCAATACAAAAACTGTATTTTACATTGTTTGTTTTTATGGCAGCATTCTGTTAAAGTTCTCTTCATGGAACCTGTGATCTGGAGTTTTAACTATGTCACGGTTTTGCACAGAATGCTAATTATGAGCTGTAGGCCTATCAGAACTATGCTTAGAATTCTGTGCACAAACCATGACACAGTTAAAACTCCAAATTACTAGTTTTATGAAGAGAACCATAACAGAATGTTGCCCATAAAACAAAACACTGGAAAATACAATTTTTCAACTTCACTTTTATTCAGCTGTAGTTACAAGGATAATTTAGGGGAATGCATATCATTTCTGAGAATAACAACTATATAAACAGCTGCCATTAGAAATTATTTCCTGTCCTCTTTAATGTCACTGTGCTTAGGTGAGCAGAATCCAAACAGCAGCCATGAGCAGGAACAGACACGGTCGACTCTTCACTGTGCTTCAGTGCAATTCCACCTGCTGACAGCCCTGCAGATGACTATAGTTCTTATTATATTATTATTAATATTATATATATTATTAATGAGGAAGGTATTTCAACCATTGCATTTAAGCTAATTTGCAATTGTACATTGAGAATTCACTTGTGCACAAATTTAATAAGAAAGTTTTTAAAATGTTTTGCCATTTAAAAACAGTGACAAGCTGAAGACATCATTGCAGTTATACCAAAATATAGTTACCCATATGAAACCTGCCTCTAGACACCACTCTGTGCCTTTAAGGAACTTCCTGGTGTTTCAGCAAACTTATGCCAAATTCATAATGTTTTGCCCAGTACTCGATAGTTATCTAAACAGTTAAAATACACAAAAAAAGATCATGGGTGGCCATGTTTGTTTTTAAATTACATGGTGAGACCTAATTATTCTTCATTGAAAAAAATCTATAAGGGTCAGATTGTTTATGTAGTTATAACATCAATGTTTTAGGTGTCAAAATGAGGTGAAAGAAAAAGTAAAACAAGGACACATCAGGCCCGATTCACAAAGCCCTAGAATGATGCAAACTGCCTGCATCAAACATACAGTAATGATGCAAATGGCACCTTTGTCAAGAGACGCCCCAGGAGCTATCCAGAAAAGTAGCCTGCATCAAACACAGGCTGCATGCACCAAAGGGGCTTGCACCAGCCCTGTGCCACAAAATGAGCTGTGACATGGCACTAGTGGTCTTGAAGTAGATGCAGGTTGCCATTTCCCCAATGTGATATTCACAAAACTCTCCCAGAGGCCACATTTCTAAGTACCATTAGACCAGCCAGGGCTGGTCTAAGGTACTAGATATGTGTCTACTGGGAGGGTTTTGACAGTTGCTGCAGTGTGCCACGGTTCCCCAGCCCAATCCCAGTTAACATCCCTGGTGGTCTAATGGATCCCCATCAGCTCGATCACAGTTATTGTATTAAAAACCTCAGCATCTTTGATCAACCTGATCTCTGTTTTGCATAAAAAAATAACACTCCTGATGGTCTATGGTGATCAGCCCCAATCTCCATTATAGATAAATATTCCTATTTCTCTGGTGGTCTGCAGACCCCACCCCCCCACCCTGGCAGGCAGTGTCCCACCACCCCTCCCTTGTCTCATCCCAGCGCTGGTGCCTGGCATGACCTTCTGCTTTCCATCATGGCTGAGCACTGACTGAGCTGTCCAGTTTGCATACTGTCTCGTGCTGTATACAGTCCCTAATTGATAGCTCAGGTGGCGCCCAGCCATGGTGGATTGCAGAGGGTGTGCTGGGCACTGCCTCTGGGATGGGATGGGGAGCAGAGTGGGCACTGCTTGATGGGCTGGGGATCCGCTAGACCTCCAGGGAAATAGGAATATTTATCTATAGCAGAGATTGGGATTGATTGGGGTCCACTAGACCACCAGAGATTTTTTATAATGCAATAATGGGGATCAGGGCTAATTGAGAGGTCTGCTAGACCACCAGAGATGTGTTTTCTTATGCAATTCCAGGATCAGGGCTGATCAGAGGTCCGCTAGACCACCAGAAATGCTGGAAGTTTTTGATTTTTTAACATACAAAGTTTTATTGTTTTCACTTTTCGATACAACGGTCTCACATGACCACTCAGAAAGTCAAAGTTAATACAGATATGCACAAAAGCACAATGGAAGTCATAAAACAGTCAGCCTAGATGACAAACATACATAGGCTTAAAGGTCAATAAAATGTCCACTGTCTCTTGGCGAGAGGAAAGAAACCGAAAACTACAGCATTCAGTTGTGCAGAAGCAGCTAACATTTCTAAATATACTTTGAAGTAGGCTTCCATAAGATAAATCAGTCTTAACCTATACATACCATAACTCTGTAGACACCTCCAGAATGCTAGTTAGCTACCAGATTGGGGAGACTGGGTCCGAGAGTTTCAGCAGCTAGTCACAGGGGATTTGGGAGGTGGAGGTTATTGAGCACAAGTGTGATTGTAGGTATGCACCCATTTGAACTGGAACTTAGCCATCTGTCCCAACTGTGAAGAAGAGTCTCTCAAGAATGGAGGCCTGGGCAAGGCCCAAGTGCCACATAGTCAAGGGAGGGGTATTGGTTTCCTCAGTACATTAAAATGTCTCTCTTGCCTCCAATAGGGCCACCAAGGTCCTTTCTGTAAAGGGGTAAAAGTATATCCAGGAGGTAGGGTCACCCAGCAGAACTAGGTGTGCCAGGGCTAGGAGTAGTCTGAGCCACAACCTTGGAGCAATTCTCCAATACTGTACCCCAGAAAGATGTAAGTTTGGGGCATGACCAAAGAACATGCAAAAATTTGCCTCTGGCTATTGACATCTCCAACATTTGGAGTGTGGCAGTAAACCCATGGCTTGCAAAACTGAGAGGTCCTATACCACCACAATAAGATTTTTAGTTGGATAGTCTGACTTGGCATCCCAATACATAGTGCAGGCTAGTCTGAGACATCGCTCTAGGTAGAAGGAGAGAGAGGATGTTGCAAGGTCGGATTCCATTTCATCTTGCATAACGCAGTGGGGTCTGGCTGGGCATCCCATATAGTCCTATAAAGCCACCTGCCAGGCCTTGTTGAAAGGTTGCTTTGTGCAGAGAATGTAAGCCAGAGCCATCATTGATCTGCCGAGGTTTGGGCTATGTATAACTGGGTGGCACTGCGATTTGGAGAAATCTCCAAAATCCTTATTGGGTAGATGGTAGCTGGCTTTAAGTTGCTCAATGGACATCAGGGTAGTTGTGCGGGAATGAGGGATGTTCTGGTCACTTTGATGCCCTTAAACTCCCAGTCAGGCCGGTGGAGTGGTTGGTTACCTACTGCAATCAGCTTATTATGCAGAGGGGCATACACTCATGGGGGCCTTGGATTTAGGTTGCATGTTGATAGGGACATCACTGAGTCATGTTCTGATAGTCTCTGCCATAAGCAGGTAGCCCCTTTAACCAATCGAGGGAGGAGAGGTAAGAAGAGACCAAAGTGGAGTATTCTGAGCAGGATCTGTTCTAACTTGACCCACGCAGGAGGAGCTGGAGAGGAGACAAACCACTTGGTGGCATGAGCAGCTAAGTAAGCCACTTGATAACTTTGAAACCAGGGGAGCCCCAGGCCAGCTGAGGGACCAATGCACTTGAAGTTTCATTCTCCCCACCTAGGGACTTGTCTTCCCAAATGAGGGATGAGACCAATTTGTCCAGAGAGTTAAAGAAATGAGGGAGGGCTGAATGGGAAGAATATTAAAGAGATACTAAACCTTGGGAAGTGCAAACATACAAACTGCCTCCACCTTGCCATGGAGGGAGAGATGCAGCTTTCACCATCTATCAAACTCTGCTGTCAGGAAGGTAAGCAAGGGAGAAGTTGACACTCTCCAAATCTCTCCGCCTGGTGGGAAGTATTACACCCAAGTAAGAGAAAACCCTGGGGTCCAAGAAACTCTGCACCGGCCAAACAATTCTAGTGTAGGCTCATTTAAAGGCCAAAGTGTTTTTTTTTATTGACCATGAGGCCAGATAAGTTGGTAAAGTCCTTCAGGATTGCTAGGGCCTTAGGTAGGGAAAGGTGAGGACGGGAAAGAATCATCAAAATATCATCTGTGTAAGCATTCATTAGGTATGATTGGCCATGAATTTCCACACCTTTGATATCCTGTTTGTATAAGGTTATGAATTAGAGGATCAAGCGCGACGAGGAAAAGGAGTGGTGATGGGGCAGCCCTGATGGGTACCTCTATACAACTGAAAGGGGGGAGATATCCTTATTGGTCAGAATTTGTGTGTGGAGGCATTGTAAAGTGTAGACACTCATGCCTGAAAATAAGACCCAAAGCCATACAGCTTTAGCACCGCATGCAGAGATCCCCATTCTAACGAATCAAAGGCCTTTGAAAAATCTATAGCTAAGGCTGCCATTGGTATCTTAGAGTCTGAGGCCAGCCATTTGAGATCAAGAAGAAGCCTGAGGTTGTCCGCCCCAGATTTCCTTAGTAAACCCTACCTGGGAGTGGTGCACAATGGATGGGAGGAATGAAATCAGGTGGTTGGCAAGCATTTTAACCACTAATTTAGTATCGACTGACAGAACTGAAATGGGCCTAAAATTGGTACAGTCCAGGGATAGTTAGATTTTGGGGAGCAGGGTGACTCAGGGCCTCCCTCATCTTGAGGGGGGAAGGGAGTTGCCTATATGAGCCTCTTGTAAGACCTTAAGAAGAGGATCTGAGATCTCTTCTGACAGGAGCTGGTACAGTTTGACTGTGATCCAATCAGGACCCATGGTCTTCCCTTTGGCCATCTGTAAGAGAGCACAGCACAGCTATTCAACTGAAAATGGTTGTTCCAGGGTTTCCAGGGCCTCCTTGAACATTCTGCGCAATTTGGCAGAAGCACAGAAATCCTTTAAGGCTTTGAAAGAGCTCTCAGAGTCCTCTCCCACCTGGAATTTGTTCAGTGCCTGGTAAAATAGACTAATGGTCTTGTAATGGTACTGTTGGGGTCTGACACAATAGAGCCTGAGGTGGCTTGTTACTTCCGGAGTTGATAAGCCAACAGCTTACCTCCCTTATCTCCCCTCCCAATACTTATGTTTAGTTCTAAGAAGCTGCCATTTAGCCCACCTCTACTGTGTATACAATTAATCCAGTACTTGAGGCCTGTGATGGAGGCAACCAAGACAGTGTTCAGAGGGTGAGGCTTTCAAATGGGTTTCTAGTTGGGAAAGCTCCACCTGCAGGCTTTCAAGCTCTTCCTTCCAGGCTTTGTTCTTGGCCACAGAGTATGAAATAATTCTGCCAGCTGAGCACTGCCTTGAAGACCTCCCACACAGTACCAGCTAACCTCACCCGCCTCATTATTTAGGAAGTAGTTCTTAGCTTTGGATTTAATGCTCGTTTGAAACTCCTGATCCTGTAGTAAGAGGGAATACACCACCACCTAGTGCCCTCAGGAACTGACCAGCAGAGAGATAGTCTAACAAAGTAGGAGCATGGTCGGAAATCACTACATTATGTATTTTAGTATCACTGACCCCCACGGGCTGCTAGACAAATGACCAACCAGAAAGCAATATGGCTGTGGAGGCATGTACTGGGAGAAAAGGTGTAGTCCCTACCATCCAGGTTGTCCCTCCGCTAGGGGTCAATGAGTCCGTGTTCTTAATTAGCTCCTTTAGAGCTGCCCTGGCTTTGAAGTGTGTTTGGGGAGTGGGCTTGGACTTGTCCAGGAAAATGTCCAGTACAAGATTAAAGTCTCTGCCGAGAAAGACTGGTGAGTTAGGGTGGTTCTTGGTGAGCGAGGTAAGGGCCTGGTTAACCCCCAACAAGGTCTCAATGGAGTCAGTATTAGGGCCAAATATATTTCCAACTATTGTGTGACCCCATGGGTGGGAGAACCTCACCAACACCCATCTACCCTGGGTATCTGTCTTGACCTCCTCTGCTGTCCATGTGTATGCTTTGTAGACAAATTGTGACCCCTTTAGTTTTGTGGGGGCCATACTGGCGATGACTTGGCCCACCCAGATCTTGCAGAGCCCATATCCATTTTGACCATGAGGTGGATCTCCTGGATAAGAGCCATGCCCACCTTAAAAAATGTGGATGCTGTATCACCTTTGTTCTTTTAACAGGATGGTTCAAGCCTTTAACATCACATGGCACCTGGTTTGTGGGTAGATATCCCCAACACTCTATAGATCAGTAGTGTCACCTACCTGAGGGCAGCTTGCAGTGGACAAGAGGCAAGAAGATTGTTACAACCTGATATGCTTTGCAGAATAGGAGGTCTATGCAGACTTGGGGGGTAACTGGAGGGTTCACAGCAAGAATCAGCAATGAAATATGTTGCTTCGATGTATCTATATAAATTGAACTGTATCAACAAGAAACAACACACAACAAGAAAGTGAGCTTCAAAATTCAACCAATATAGTAGCACTTAATAGCAGTTGAAACACACAGTGAACAAAATCTAAGTGCCAACCAGTAACTTGTGTAACCACTAAGGGTAGGAAAATAAGCACGTTTAGGAGAGTCCAATGGGTAAAGAGCTCCCAGCAATGTTGATTCACACCACCCAAGGGGTAGAGAGAGGTCAACAGTCAAGCAAAGACCTATCCCAACCCAGATCAGTACACTGTAGTGGGTGATCCAGATAGTATACAATGTGAAAGAAAAGAGGAGAGGGAGGTGGGGGAGGTGGTAGAGAGGGAAAGGGAGGTAGAGGGCCAGAATGCCATGGGTCAGCGACTCACCTACAAAAGGTACAGTAACAAGAACACTGTTGTAAATCCTATAAATCCATAGTCAGAAGGCCATGCCAGATCAACAGGGGCCAGATCAACGGCCTGCTGGGTTCCAGGTAATTAGACATGCCTAGGTTCTACTGGAGCCAGAAAACCATAGAGAACAAGATCGAGATGCCATGGTGGGAAGCATCCCTATTCAAGTGTCTTCGATTCTGTCTGGTCTGGCCTGATTACTCAAGGGCAGTCGCGGCTTGGGCAGGAGGTAGTAGAGAGGTATATACATTTAGAGAGTGGAAAGGGCCCAGAGTGCCAATTTCTATCCTTGAGCAAAAGAAAAAGGAGAATGCCTGAATCTCACCTTATATTGTCTGGGTTATCTGGGTCAGATCCTCTTTTGTGCTGAGGGATTGGGGGGAGGAACCCACAATTGGCTAGGCATTCAAAAGCATTTACAGCTAGTGTAAGAATAATACAAACAGGATATACAGAACCAGTCCAAGTTCTTTCATCCATCTGGGTTCATAGGTGAGGATGCTGCAGAGGCAATGTCCTGTGAGGAGTATTATGAGTCCCTTAACCACTGCTGCAGCAGAAGAAATGAGACCCGGCTTTATAGGTAGGCTCTCAGCTTCATCTTCCCCTACCATACACTCTGTTTCAGATGCCCAGTCCAATGGGGTAAGGTGTCCATGTCTTTGTGCTTTCCTCACCATGCGGTGAATCATCCTTCTTAGAAGCATCATCCCTCTGAGTAGCTTGGCTGGGGGAGGCAGCTACTTGATGCTCGGTTTGCCTCCTCTCACACTGGAGCTTCTGCTTGTGTCCAGTTGAGCAGGAACTGCAGGGTGCTGGGAATCTGAAACAAGCAGTTGAGAGGGCTTTGAGTATTGCAGAGCAAGGGGCGAGGAGAGTCAGAGAAATTGAGCTGACCTTTGAACTAGACCTGGAGGGCAAAGATGTTTGCTGCACAGTCCTGCCATGTGCCGGTTCCCCTGAATCAGCTTCCCTTCAGGTTGGTTCCTCCTCACCTGGTCGTGCCCTCCTGGGAACCACAGCTTTCTGGGGATGTAGTATTGCAGTGGATATTAGGCCAGAACTTGGCCAGCCAGGCCTCAACCTCTTGTGGGTATTGTGCAAGAAGCTCCTTCCCATCTTTAGCCATGTATAAAGAGGTAAGACATTTGAGTTGTATTTCAAACCATGCTGAAGCAACAGTTGTTAAATAGGAATAAATGCCTTGTGCCTGAAAGCTGATTCTTTGGAGTAGTCCTGGAAGAATGAGATTTTAGATCCCTTCCAAGTTATGTTCCCCAGGTTTCCCAGGTTTCTTGCTACCTTAGAGTTGCTCTTTGTGGAGTATCTGAGGATGTAGACTATAGTGGTCTGAGGGGAGAGGTGAAGGGTCCCATTTGGAAAGAGCCTGTGCAGCCCATTCCACCTCCTCTGGGCCTCTCCCAGCACTCTCTGAGCAGCCTGGGTAGCAGATCATTTAGAAGCTTTTCCATGTTGGGACCCTCTGCACCCTCAGGGACACCTTAAATCCAGATGCTATTCCTGCACCCCGGTTCTCCTGGTCCTTGGCCCTCTCCCACAATTTTACTAGCCTGAGTTCATGGTCATGGAGGCACCTAAGAAGCTGGTCCTGGTGCTCTTCCAGATCCCCATGTGTTGTTCCATCACATGCACTTGTCTTCCAGGTCCTTTACTGCCGTGGACGTTCCCTGAGAGGGCAGTGCTAATGCCATCGACTCGAGTAAGCAAAGTCTCTAACATTCTTGTAATATGGGAGAGTGAGTCACTTACTGGTGCCTGCTGAGATGAGCCATCTGATGGAATGCCAGAAGTAGCAGAACTTGGCACCTTAGCAGATTCGGCCATGGTACCAGTTGCAGCTTGCAGGTATGGGTGCTTCCAGTGCCAGAGTAGTCGGACGACAAGTCAGAAGGTCATTTGTAGGGTCTTACTTTCAGTTGAGAGTCCCTCGACCCAGGTAGCACAGGAGGTGGTAGTAGCTGTTCTGGGTTGAAGGCTGCTTGAATTCTGCTGGCTGTTCTCATGGGGAAAAGCGGACGCTTAGTTATCACAAATTTGATGTCTGCAGCTCAAAAAAATGGCTGAGGCAGTAGGGGATTTGATATCACATCTTCAGTGATGGAGAGAGAAAAACTCTGTCACATAGGATGTCCCCTATCGTCCCCTTGCAGGATGGCGCAATGGGTTTAAGCTGCCATCTTTCGATCACATTGGCACGCCCCCATGCTGGAAGTTTTAAGATTTTGGGATTGGGGCTGATTGGGGATCCACTAGACCAGCAGGGATGTTTGAAGTTTTAAGATAAGGATCAGGACTGGAGGGGTCTGATAAACCACCGGATGTTGGAAGTTTTAAGATATGAGATCAGTGCTTGCCACAGAGACTGCTGCCTTTGGTAGCTTACACATGGCCACCCTGTGGCTTGGCACACTTCTAATGTGCTGTCTATTGGGTGCAGGGCCAAGACTGCCACAAGCTGCGGGACTTTGCTGCTGGGATCAACCTGATAGTGAATCAGGCACAGGGTCTCTGGTGCACCAGCACTCTGCACAAGCTACAGTTGACACATCTTGCACTGACCTTTGTGAATCAAGCCAGCATGTGTCATGATGTTTGTTTAATTTTTCCACAAATGCAAAACAAAGAGTGACTAACCATTACCATGACACCTCTAGAACTAACATTTCCAAAAATGGGGACATATTTATATGTTTTTCTGTATAAAACCATTTCAGTTCCATGTCATTTTCATAAAACATTTTTGATAGATGTAGAATATGCTTGTGAATATAGCAAAAGAAAGGAGTATAGAGGCTGCCATGCTTCTTTTAGTGATAGCCACTTTCAAAGTTGCGTTTTCAGAGGTGGTTGGCTCAGGACAAAACACTATTGGAAAATCCCAATGAAAGATAAAACATGACAGAAAGCTATTCAAACAATTCAAAAGTACATGCTGGGTGACAAGGACATTAATATAAAGAAACAGAGTAACCAAAGACAGACTGACAGACATCTATGTAAAGTGCATTGAATAATGCCAACAGTTTGCAACTGTGGGATTTAATTTCCTCGCTACCAGTCTGTATCTATTCTTATCTGGACATGACATAATACGATAAATCATTATTCAAGTAATGCTTCCATATATTTAAGAATGTATTTGTGCCAGAAAAGAGTCTTGAAAACTTTTTCAGGTGTAACAAAAATGGGAATTTGAAACACCAGGAAAAGTTTTTAATGTGAGAAGTAAACAGATGTTGTTGCTCCAGTAGTGTCTGGACAGATTATTCATCCTTTTCTGTACTGAATACCCTAAGTAGTACCTCATTTCAAGGAATTAAGCATCACCAAGAAGGACAAGGTTTTCTCATAGTCAAGATCATCTATGAGTAACCATTAAGATCATAATAAAAACAAGCTATACAACTTAATGTCAAAATTCTTAGGTGAGTAGACCTAACACTGAGCAGCCATGTGAGGAACCAGACTTGTTTGACCCTTGACTGTGCTTGCTGTGCCCTGAGGTTTCCTAGGCAATCATAAATATCAAATGTGTTAATTTCATTTGAATGGCTAATTGCCAGTAGAATGGTATTCCTATTTGCAGTTTTACTAGGCCTCAGGTTCCATGATGACAAACGTATTTTGATACCAGAAGATGAAAAATACACAAAAAGAAGAACCAGAAGTAGAAGGAAAAGAAGAATTTATATTGATTTAGTCTTTTATACTCATTGTATTCCAAATTGTATATCAGCAATGTGAGACACTGGTAGTTAAGTGACTAAAAATATGCAGAGGAAGCCATTCTGCCCAAAAACACCACACATAGCTATGGACAATTACATACTAACATACTAACATGCCAGGAGAATAGGCCCTAATGGTCTTTCGCGTCTGCTCGTTGGTCAGCCCCCACCCTGGGAGCTGACATTGCTGCCCTATCGCCTTCTCTGGCTTCTCCCTTCCCAGTTCGGATATTCTCGCTGCATTGGATTTTGCTTCCAGAACCCTTCCCTATACCTGTCCCACCCCTCTTGAACCCTCCACCATCTCTGCCTCCAGCAGCCCCTAGGCAGCGCGATTCCATGGCTCCACCACCCTCTCAGTGAAGTAGCACCTCCTCCTTTCAATTACCTAAACTGATTTTATGGGGAAGGATTTTTGGCCAGGATATCTCCACATCTTATGAAATGTGCCTTTTGCCTCCCTCCAGGACAGCACTAGAGATGGGCAGAAGGATCGTGTCTCATCTGAAGTGTAATACATCCTATATTATAAAATGTCTTGACTCAAGCAATTGATCTCATTGATCAAAACTAGTCACATGACCATGCATTAATTTCAGTTACCACACAGCTCAGATTTTACTTTTTCCCTGCTTTTTAACTCTTAAAACCATTTTGGAAGTGCAATAACACACTCCAGGGTGCAGTGGTACCAAAATACTGCACTTCTAAGGTGATTGAAGGCACTTTGCAGCACCTCGTGCGTCACAACCCACCTGGGCCATGCAATAATTTAGCATTACTGCACACCTTTCACGTGTTATTAGCACATATGGCACCCACTAGTGCTTCACTGTAGTGCCAGCATCTGGGGTATATGTCCAAGTCTAAGAGCGGGACAAGAACACACAGTCTTCTGGCCCAGACCTGGGTGTGTTATCAACAAAGTCACTACTGTCTCCATGTCCTCAACCACCCTAGTTGTAGTGATTGGTATCACTGTCTTTCAGTGTTATACATATACATCATTATCACTGTTTTTAAATACTTACATATACATCATTGTCTGCAGGGTTGTTAAAGTGTTAGTAGATGGCACTGTACAGAAACAGTGCATTGTATAACTCCACATGCCCTTTAGCCTGCAGCCTGAAGTGGTAAGCAGGACAACCGAAAAATTACTGGCAAGAGCAAAGTGATGGCCTTGACTACACCTGACAACTCTTTTCACAAGAAACTATTGATATGATTAATGAGGAACATGATACTGGGCTACACTGTTTACATATTAGTTTCATGTGTTTTGGATCACCTGCAAGTACTGCATGTGAGTGTTCAGAAGACTTGAAAAGGAAATCACCATGGTTCTGTTGCTAACAGTCCTTCTAATTGTTAAATGGTGTTCATTTGCATCTACTAACATCAGAATTCCCTAACTGAAATTTAATGCTTAGAGACACTGTTGCAGAAAAGTAAAAGAAAAAGAATTGTGCCATTATGTGGCTCCTGCCTGATCCATTTAGCACCACCATATTTTTGCGCTTGAGTATAGGGCCTCATGATTCTTGAATACATGTACTGTAAATGCTTGCCATTCTAAGAAATATTTTATAGCTGCATGTATTTTATTACAAATGACAGTGAATAATAACCATTATAATGTATACATCACTGTCCCTAAAAGACAGTTACACAAAGAAGATTCATTGTACATCCTTCTGTAACCAGCCAAATCTTATTTATTCAGAGGAAAGAAAAGAACTGGCATTAAAATCTTTATTCTATGATGGGAATATTGCATGGCACTGCAACAGGAAGGCTATTCAAACCATCACAATGTGTTTTCATTTGGGGACTACATTGCCATTTAGCCTAATATCTCAACAATAACCCCATTAATTATCACTAACACAATAAGGTGCAAATGTTTAAACGTAGCAATAGCAATTGATTTTCTTTCAGGCAGTAAAGCATTTTATGGCATAACATTTGTATAGGAAATGTTATATTGTTAAACTGCCTAAGCAGAATGAGCTAAATAGCATTATGAAAGAAACTATCATACATCATCTAATTTTATACCAATACAAAATCACATACTGTAAATAGCAGTAACTTGTGTCTTATATAGCAGAGTCACTAAATGATGGCTTGAAGCAAACAACTGGGGTGAGATAACACCTTCAATTTCCTTTCAAACCATCTAGTGTTTCAGGCAATAAATGAATTTGTAATAGAAAGGAGTACAATTTGCAAAAGGTAGTAATGGAAGAGAAAGTAGATAGCAAAATGCTATTTATTGCATCAACATATTAAGCTACAAAATACTATCTTTCTAACCCACCCAGCTCACTTCTCTGTGCAGTAAAAACCATGTCATATGTCTTCCAACCCTTCATGGAGTACTAGTTTGAGCATCCACAATTATGAATACCCTTCTCTTTAGCAGAATTCTATAACCTATTATTTTCTTCCTGTTGCAAAACTGAATGGCCACTGTTATCAGACACTGCACTTTTAGGACCAGAATGAATGAATGAATCAGCTAGCAAATATTATTTAACTCACCTCAACATCATTGTCAGTAATATGCCATGGCCATGAGGCATATTACATGAACAACTGCAAAACACAGGGCTAGATTTGAAATGGGGGTTACATGGCATAACACCCCACACCACCACCACCACCACACAGAGACATTGTACCTCTAGCCTGTGGTAATTAAGCATAGCCCACTTAAATATTAGAAGTCTCCTCCCAAAACTGACCACCTGCATCCATTAGTTCTGCAACTAAAACCCTGTATCCTAATTATATCTGAATCATGGCTCAGCTCTAAAATCCCAGACACAGACATCTCCATTCCAGGGTACTCAATCACTCACCAAGATCACAAGTCCAGGGCTGGAGGTGTCTCTATATATCACCCTGTCATCAAATATTCTATCTGCCTTTCTGCCTCCTCTCCATCTGCGTATAAGGAGCTACTGATCAAAGTATCCCTCCCTCCTCCCTCCCCATCTTTGTTGGAGGTGCCTGTTGCTGTCCCAACCTCTCTGCTCCCATGCTCTCCTCTATCTCCAAACTCCTCTTCACCATCACATCCCTTGCCACCCTGGGGAACTGTACTCCTGGGAATTTCAATATAAACTGGCTTGCCAGCAAGCAATTCAAAGTCTGCACCTACTCAGCCACTATAAACTTAAAGCAATTAATAGTTGACCCCACGTGCCTAAATCACAAAACAGGCAAACATACCCTACTCAGTTGGGTCCTATCTTCTCATCACCTCCATGTCATTAAGTCTGGTACACTCCATGATGCACTTAGTGACCACCACATGATCTACTGCATATGCAAGATCCACAGTACAAAGTCCCACCTACCATTCTCAAAATTTTGTCCTTCCGCACCCTTGACATCTCTGCCCTTCACAGTGAACTGTCCAGTATCAACTGGTCACCCATATCTTCTGCCCCTTTGGTCAACTTAGCCTTATCCTACTTTTCCACTCAATCCCTATCTGTCTGGGACCATCACGCCCCAATAAGAAATGCAAGGGTCTGAGGTAGCCACCTGCCCTGGGTCTCTGCTTAACTCATTACTTGTCAATGAGCGCGTGATCAGCGTGGGCTACATACAAGTACTCATGCACCACCAATAATCTCAAAGCGCTATCATACACTCCAAATGCCTGTACCCATGCCATCCGCCCTAAAGTGGAATATTTCAACACCTCCTTTCATGATAACATAAACAATCCCTCCAAATTCTGTAAGGTTATAAACACCTTGTTTACCCACCATCCCAATCCCCTTGCCAGTCCTAAATATTGGCTCTCAATTAATTGATGACCCACTTTCGCGGCTATGGAATACAATAACTTCTTTACAACCTGTACCTCCTCCTTCTTGCATCCTTTCCCCATAACGCACCCATCCTCAAATACGCCCCATACTCACAACCCTTAACCACCTCACAATTCACCTTTAAACCAGTCCTGTCTGACAACACCCTATGAGTCTTACTTGCCTGGATCCAGACAAAGGTAAGAGCTTAGCTGGTGTGATCCAAAGCTTCTTCACCTTTCCACCTATGCTGTTGCTCTACCCCTGACCCATCTCATGAACCTCTCCTTCGTGCTCGTGGCTGTACCTAAGATTTGGAGTCTGCTACCATGGTCCTCTTCCCAAAGGGCGACTCCTCCAATCCTAGCAATTTCCACCTGATTTCCTGCTACCTATCCTGGCCAAAGTTCAAGAACACCTCCTGCTTGAGCAACTCTCCAACTTCCTTGATTCCTCCTCCTTCTTCACCCCTTTTCAGTCTGGCTTCTGTCAAAACCACTCCACTACAACATCCCTCCTCTGGCTCACTGACTCCATCCTCACAGGGATGGAACCAGAATGCATCACATCAGCCATCTTTGTCGACCTGGCCAAAGCCTTTGACACTGTCACCTACACCCTTCTCCACCACAAGCTGTCAGTGGCTGGCCTCTCTCTGACATAGCCACCAACTGGTTCCAGTCATACCTCATTGGCTGATCCCAATCAGCCAGAGTCAGTGATCCCCAATCAACACAGGTGTTCCTCAACGCTCAGTACTTTGCCCTATTCTATTTTCCATATTGCTGAATAATCTCCTTGATGTCTGTATATCTGCAAAGCATACACATGTATGCAGATGACACCGTGTTATTCTCATCTGGGGTTCTATGTGATAACAGTGATTGCAGAAAGGTGATTGCTATTAGGCAAATGTACATCAGCTAAAATCCATTTTGCCGATGCGTACACTCCTGGCGCATGGCAGAAGGGCACTGAGGCTTACACAGAAACATAGAATCTGATGGCAGATAAGGACTGCTTGGCTCACCTAGTCTGCCCATTTCCCTACCTAATGGATAAGCTGCAGATCCTAGTTAACCAACAGCCTACTTCCTCCTACCCCCACTAGAATTGCCTTACGTCTGTCCCATGCATTCTTGAATTCCCCACTGTTTTTGACTCTCGACCTCCTCAGAAAGCTGTTCCATGCATCTACAACCCTCTCTGTGAAGAAATACTTCCTCCACATTACCTCTGAGCTGTCCCCCTCTATCTTCAAATTGTGCCCCTTTGTTCTTGCACATCTCTTTTTCTGAAGATGCTACCCTCTTGGACTTTGTTGATTCCCTTGAGGTATTTGAATGTTTCTATCATGTCCCCCTCCATTCCTTTCCTCGAGGCTATACATCTTAAGCTCATTTAGTCTTTCTTCATATGTCTTCTGGTGCAGACCCTGCACCATTTTTGTTGACCTCCTGTGGACAGCCTCCACCCTGTCTATGTCTTTGCAGAGATGGGATCTCCAGAACTGTACACAGTACTCCAGATGTGGTCTTACTAACTGTCTGTACAGAAAGACAACAACTTCCTGTTTTCTACTGGTGATGCCTCTTCCTATGCATCCCAGTATCCCCCAGCCCTCCTTACTGCCTTCTCACATTGCTGGACCACATTTAGGTCATCTGATATGACTACCCCAGGTCCCTTTCCATTTTGTTGTTGTCAGTATCTCACCCCTATTGTCTACTCTTCCCTGGATTTTTGTTTCCTAGGTGCATTACTTTGAACTTCTTTGCATTGAATCTAAGCTGCCATACATTTGACCATCCCTCCAACCTTGCCAAATCCTTTTCATCCTTTCCACCCCACCTTGTGTATCAACCCTGTTGCAGATCTTTGTGTCATCTGCAAAGAGACATACTTTTCCTTCCAGTCCTTCTGCAATGTCACTTATAAAGACATTAAATAGGACCTGCCCTAATACTGAACCCTGCGGTACCCAACTAGTAACCCCCACTTTCTTCACTGTGGACTCCATTTACTATTACCCTCTGTTTCCTGTTGTCCAGCCAGTGTTTTACCCAGACTACCCTGGGACCTACTCCCAGGCTGGCTAATTTGTTTATTAATATTTGGTGTGGGACTGTGTCAAATGCCTTGCTAAAGTCAAGGTAGACCATGTCCACAGCCCCTCCCTGGTCTACTACTTTGGTCACCCAGTCAAAGAAATCAATTAGATTTGTCTGACACAGACCTTCCTGCTGTGAATTCATGCTGCCTTGAGTCCTGTGCCCACTGGCCTCTGGTACTCAACAATTCTTTCCTACAGAAGTGATTCCATCATTTTCCCTACCACTTAGGTCAAACTGACAGGTCTGTAGTTTCCTGCCTCTGTCTTGCTCCCACCTTTGTGAAGGGAATCACATCTGCCCTCCTCCAGTCCTTAGGTACCACACCATCCTCCCATGATTTACTAAAAGGTTAGTCAGTGGTGTTACTAATTCTTTTAGAATTCTTAGGTGAATCCCATCAGGCCCATTGCTTTATCCACTTCAGTTTTAAGAGTTCTTTCAGAACCCTTTCTTCTGTGAAAGGACTAATATCAACCCCCATGCAGAGTGCTTCTATTGACTGGATTAGGTATCTCCTCCTGCTCTTCCTTTGTGAATACTGAGCAGAAGTATTTGTTCAGTATCCTGCTTTTCACTGTCGCTCTCTGCCTAACCACCTTCCTCTTTATTCAGCCTCAGTATCCCTGCTTTAGTCTTTGTTTGCTCCCTAATGTACCTTTATAGGGTTTTATCCCCTTCTTTACTGAGTTGGCTATCTTTTCCTCAGTTTGGGCCTTTGCTATTCTGACTGCCTTCCCGCTTCTTCTGCTTTAACTGGTAAAGGTCTCTGTCCTGCTCCTTCTGTGTTTCCTTATACTTCATGAATGCTATATTTTCTCCTTAACCTTCCCCACCACTTTTCTGAGAACCATGGTGTTTTTCTTTTGTTTTGATTTGTTTATTTGCTTCACACAATGGCTTGTTGCCTCTGTGATGGCGGTTTTGATGTTTCCCATTGTTTCTCAACCCCACCTTCTTGCCTGTTTGCTAGTGCTTTTATGAGGCACTCTCCCATTTTGACAAAATCAGCTCTCCTGAAGTCCAGTACCTTCACTTTTGTATGGTTTGACTCTACAGCTAAGTTTATTGTGAACCACACTGTTTGGTGGTTGCTTGTTCCCAGATGGCTTCCACTTCTAGATCTGAGATCCTCTCTCTGTCCCCATTTGAGAGTACCAGGTCTAAGACTGCTCCCTCTGAGTGGGTTCCAAAACTGGCTGTCTCCTTTTCAGTGCCTCCCCTGGCGCTAGTTTAAATGCTTGCCAATGAAGCATTTAAACCTATCACCTAGAGATTCTGGTTCCCTCCAGGACAGATGCAGACCTTCACCCTCCGCACTCCCCTACTAAAGGATTCTCAACTCCAGGAGGGTGCATGCCGGGGGTGAGTGCCAGTGTGCAAAAATGAACGCACACCCATAACTGAACCTGGTACCCCCACAACACTGGCCTGCCACCCACCTAACACACCACAGGGACAGCTCGGCAGCCAACCACCACACTGCACCTCACAAACCCTCCCTCCCTTCCGCCAGTCACACAGCATGCTTATTCACCCACACGGTGTACATATAATGACAGGATGTCACTATATCCATATTCACCCCGTCCAGTAGTTTGTGAATGGGCACCACTATTGAGTTATCCTTTTGTAAGCACTCAATAGCAGCTGCCCTATCACAGGATAGCCTCATCTGGCAGCTCCACTGCTGAAGTGACCACCAGCCTGCAGTTGAACTTTAACAATGTCCAGCACTGGTTTAGTGCTAATCATCTCTCACTGAATGCCAAAAGGTCTTGATGACCTTTGGCACAAACAAAACTGTCCAGAATTGACTCCACCCCCAACTTTCACACCCTGTCAGGTACTAAGCTGGATGGCGTCCCTTCATTTAAGTACCTTAGGCTATGGCTGAACAGAAATGTAGAACTGGTGTACATGTAGATGCCATTCACTAAAAAACTTCTCCCTAAGCTCGGTGTCCTGTACAGACACCGAAGCTGCCTGCCCATGCAAGCCATGCATGAAATTGTTCAAAAAGATTATTCTCCCTGTCTTTGACTTTTGGAGACATTGTCTACAACTCTGCACCTAAGACTACTCTAGCCAGACTGGACACCCTCTTCAATTCTTTCTGCCACTTTGTCCTTCACTGTCCCTTCTCACCCACCACTGCTATCTTTATACCTCACCTCCTTCCCATCCCTTACTGCCAGGCACCTGTCCCATACTGCCAACTTAGTAGGTAGGTTCTGGTTTGGCACCCTACTATCTTACCTGTCCTCCCTTTGTCAACCCCCACCCTCCAGCTACACACCTCGATCCTCAACTCACAGAATTCTCACCTCCCACCATCACGCACTCTTCTAGTTGCAACACCTTCTCATACTTATTCCTCAGCTCCTGGAACTCTCTTTCCTTTGAACTTCTCTCTGCCCATTCTTGCCAATTCTAGCATTCCTCCTTCAGAAACATTCAGCACACTGCTGCAACTGCAGCTAGTCCTCTGCATAACTTCCCCTATAAAATTCATGCTAAGTAGACTTTTTCTCCTCCCTCCCCATCCCTGGCAGGTTTCCTGCATCCTGAGGGGTGTGAAGGGACTGTTTTCCTATCCTCTCCTGTTGACCAACTTTATTTTCTTCTGCCATCTCCCTGTTCCTTGCAGGGTTCTCTACATCCTGAAGTGGTGAAGGCTCTGGCTTCCCTTCTCCCAATCTAACCACAATTATTCCTTAACTTGCCCATACTATCCCAAGTAACACTGCCCATATTCCTTGCCCCTGCACCTCCCCCATTCTTCTCTATTTTTGCTACTGCAGGTTCCCTTGTCCCTTGCAGGGTTCCCAGCACCCTGGGAGAGACCCTGCTTTCCACCTCCCTCCCCTCCAACACAACACCCCAGCTTTTTACATTTAAGCCTAACAGCTAGCACTTGGCTGATATCTACAGCACTTACAGTAGCAAGGGCTACATTCAATTTATCCCCATTGTACTAAAAAATAGTTTATCACCTGTTATAAAATAGCAAGAAAAATCTAGAAATCTCATTGGCCAAGAGACATCAGCTGACTGTACATTAAATCTCTATATGCACACAGTCATCCTGGTCCTAAACCACATTACACAATAAGCATATCAGTCCTCCTGCAACCAGAACTATCTTCCATCAGCCCCTCTGCAACCAGAACTGATCTTCCATCACAAACATGGCTGCCACCTTTACACTGTAAAACCTTCAACTGGGCCCTAAAACAAAAGCACCGTAATAAAAATAAAACAAATTAATAAAACATTGATTCTCTGATCATCACACTCTCCTTACACATGTAAACAAATTAGAAACATTAAGTATTGTTTATAGTTTTCATTACAGCTGTTCTTTACTAACAGTGAAAAACCCTGTTCTGTCTTCACCTGCTCATCACTGAAATCTCTTCTGCTTGCACTGACAGTGAAATAATTGAGTCACTGGCTCTAAACAGGCCTTTGCTGTCTGTGTGTGCAGTATGTTAGGAGAGTAACATTCTATCAGCGAACTAGGCAGAATTTTCAGTCCCTGTATTCCATGGTAAACATTCCATGATAAAGCTTCTGTGTTTGAATGAGGGAAAAATAGAAAAAAACAGGATGAAGAAAATAGCAATACAGTTAAACTTTATAAACAAAAGAGAAAAGGTGGGACAACAGTTAGGTAGAGGCAGACCCAAACTGCTCAAATAATACATTGCTGTCCCACCAACTCACTAGTTTGGCATTTTCAGTGAGCTGTTATTCAATCAATTTTATCATTCCTCTACTCAAGACTGGGACTATTTTTCATCATATTCAAATAAAATAACATGCTGTTATTAAATCTTTAATAATGTGTTCAGAGTTTTGTTTAATTGTTTAGCAATAGTTGTTACCAATTTTATAAGAGCGATAAGACACTTCAGGGTGTGGGATGTTGATAGATAAGAGCACTACCCAGCTGCTCTAGTCACTCAGCTCAAGTGCCTCATGCCTAACAATGCACCTGGGGCGTGTTTATCAATCAACAACCCACACCCTTGTTGTGTCTTATTGTTTTGTGTAAGTCAAATGTTATATCCAATAACGATTGCTGCTCTGCTCACCTTAAGTCTGTGATATAACTCATGTTCATACTTTTACCTGGTCTGAAACTGAAATGTATATGTAAACAATTGCTGCTCAGCTGACCATAAGCCTGTGTTTTACCTTATGTTCATGCTTTTATTACCTGGTCTGTAACTGAAATGTATATGATTTTGTACATTGCACTTGTCTTTAATTACCAACTACCTGTTTTTTACTGTATTGTGTATGATTCTGTACCTATTTTTCCTAAATGTTGTCTTCTGCTTTCCTATGTAACCCTTCCCCCAGACGCTTCTGGAAATGAGCTGTTTACAGTTCATGTTGCTTTCCTTGTGAATCTCTTCTAAATAAATAAAATGAATAATAAAATGTTCAGTTTTCATTAAGTGCTGAAAATGCATTTGACATATCAGTGCCTACCCTCATGAATCGACTGGAGGTAAAAACTTTTCCACAACTCAACATA
The DNA here is from genome assembly GCA_016271365.2 of Neoceratodus forsteri. Lineage (NCBI taxonomy): Eukaryota > Metazoa > Chordata > Ceratodontiformes > Ceratodontidae > Neoceratodus > Neoceratodus forsteri. The sequence goes on from CM028131.1 coordinate 1,429,581,643, forward strand.
AAACAAGACTGATGTCACAAAGTTCAATGGTTAAATAAAACCGCCCACCATTTGATGGATTTCATGAAGTCACACTGAACAGCACTGCATGGGAGCACTGCACACAAATCTAAAACCCAACAAATGGTTTCTGTACTGTATAGTATTCTGTAAAGTGACAGCAAAAGCTATGAAAGTATTTCTTTAGTCAGGTACTGTAGCTACAGTACCTTGTAATTGCAGACAATAACATGCCTAAAGATATTACAGTCCATTATATTGCAGTTCAGTAAGAAAAAGACCACAGTCATGCAATGCATATATACTTTAACCACACATCCTTACAAAGTTGTCTATAAAGCCTCACAAAATCATGCAAAGAGCAAGAAGACTGAGTATTACGTCAGTGTGTGGGCTGCAAATATCACACAAGGGCTGATTAAATCAAAAGCACACTGAAAATGGAAACTAAAGTTGGAACTGATATTTCAACCTTGTGTCTTCATTTGGAATAACTTATAAAGATAAAAGTAAACAGAGTTATTACAGAGGAAAGACAGAGTACGTGTATATGTAGCCTTTCCATATCCTGGCACTACTCAGACTTTTAATGAGTCAATGAACAGCTAGGTCAAGGGTTCATCTAGTTGTGAAGCCAGTTCCTGAGTACCCATGGGTGTAGGCCATCCAGGCCTGGCACTTTATCCACCCAGAGGGCCTGCAGCCCTTTTTCACCCATTCAGCCATGATCACTACTCTCCATTTTCTGCACCCTGTGAGGCTGTCTTGATTCTGCTGTCATGTACAGGTCCATTATCCCCATCCTTGAATACTGATAAGAAATAATTGGCCATCAGCTTATTGTCTTCTGTAACCCTCCCTCAACTAGCCTGATATTCATCCCAGGATTCCTATATATAAGGTATTATTTTTCCTGTCATCGCACCCTCAGCAATCTGCAGTTCAATGGTTGTGCACATCTTAGTAGGGAGTTATGGTTGTTTAACATTATCGGTAGTCTGAACATAAAGTAGTTAAATGAATGTGTTTGACTGTTATGTGTGCATACTTGCTGTCCACATTCACTGTCCCATGGGGGACTGCCACCTTGTCGGGGTACATGATGGTAAAGGAACACTCTTTGAGGAGTATTCCACCCTAGAGGTACCACAGGAACAGAATTCCTTTAGGCTAAAGGTACCTTAGGAAGGAGCACCAAGGAGAGAGGTGTATTACTGGAGGAGGATGGTTGGAGAAAGAAACAGTGCTTTCAAATGAGGCTGTAGGACACTGGGTTAATTAGTTTTGGAAGAGGGGTGTGACTTCAGGATGCCAGATTTTATAAAGATGGGTGAATGCCTCAGGTTGACCTGCCAGGGAGATGACCTGGTTCAGGTGGAGGAACAGTGGACAAAGCTAAAAGAAGGCATAGTGAAAGAGATGAACCTTAAAATCAAGCAAGTCAGCAACTGTAAGAGGAGAAAGAGACCGCTGTGGTTCTCAAAAGAGGTGGCTAAAGGTAGGGATAAAAGGTAGCATTCAGAAGGTAAAAGGGAGACGCAGAGGAGGAGGATAAGGAGGTGTATCAGGAAAACAGAGGGAAACAGGGAAAGCAGTAAGGAATTTAAAGGTGCAAACTGAAAAGAGATTAGACCATGAAGTAACAAAAGGGACAAGTCATTTTAGGTATGTAAGCAAAAAGAGGAAGACCAGGGAAGTGTTAAAAGGTGAAATGGGAATGGGGACTGTGCAGAGGGGACCGAAAAGGCAGACATCCTTAACAAATAGTTTTGTTTAGTGTTCACAGAGGAAAGACAAGGATAGGGGCCACAAAAAGTAACAGGCGCTTTTCAAGGGGGTGATGTGGACACTAGTTTTTTCAAAGGACAGAGTTCTGAAAAGACTACTAATCTGAAAGTGGACAAAGAAATGGGGCCAGATGGGTGCATCCAAAGATATTGAGGGAGCTCAGAGAGGTTCTGTCTGCACCTCTGAATGTTTTATTTAACAGTTTACTGGAAACAACAGTGGTTCAGAGGACTGGAATTGGGCAGATGTTGTCCCACTTTACAGAAGTGGTAGCAGGAGAAGGCTGGCAATTACAGGCCAGTCAGTCTGACACTGGTGGTGGAAAGTTAACAGAATCAGTGCTGAAGGAAAACATTGTGGGTTATGAGTCCCAAGGCAGCATACTGTAGATTCATGGGGTGGGAAGTCATGTCAAACAAATTTGATAGATTTCTTTGACTGGATGCCCAAGGAATTAGATAAGGGTGGAGCAGTGGACATGGTCTACCTAGATTTCAGTAATGCTTTCAACACTGTCCCACATAGGAGACTAGTAAGCAAGTAAACAAGTTGGGTAGCTTAGAGTAGGTCCAAAGTGGTAAACTGGGTAAGTAATTGGTTAGGAGTTAGATAACAGACGGCATTGGTAAACAGAGTTTACTCCAGGAAGGGAGGAGGGTGACCTGTGGTGTGCCTCAGGGATCAGTGCTGGGACTATTTTTTTCATGTTTTATAAGTTGCACTGTAGAGGAGCTGGAAGGGAAGATCTGCCTCTTTGTAGATAACACCAAAATCTGAAATAAGGTGGACACTGGGGAGGGGTGGAAAGGTTGAGCAGAGACCTGAAAAAACTTAAGGAGTGATCAAGGGTATGACAGCTCCATTTCAATACAAAAATTGCAAAATAATGCACGGAACCCAGGGCAGAGGACAAATGGGGTGGAGTTGTATTTATGACCACCAAGTAAGAAGGAGACCTGGAGGTAATATCAGATGACCTTAAGGTCACCAGGCAGTGCAACAAGGCAGTTAGGGAGGGCTAGAGGATGCTGTGGTGCATGGAGAGGTAGCACTAGCAGAAAGAGGGAGATATTACCCCTATATAGATCACTGCTAGGACCTCATCTAGAGCACTGTGTCCAGTTCAGGAGACCACATCTCCAGAAGGACATAGTGGATTAGCCCAGAGGAAGGCATCTAAAGTGGTGCAGGGTCTACAAAAGCCCTACAAGGAGAGACTAAAGGATCTCAGTATGTACACTCTTGGAAGAGAAAAGGAGGGAGGATATGATTGAGAACCTGATACCTAATGAGGGTTATAAGGTACAGGAGGAAGTATTTTGAGAAAAAGTAGCTGAAGAACAAGTGGATGTGCTAGGATGCTGGAAGGAGTAGATTCATGAGAGATGTGAGGAAGTGCTCTTCACAGAAATGGTAGTGGATTCCTGGAATAGCCTTCCAATGGATGTGGTGGGACATAAATAGTGGTGGGTTCAAGACTGTATGGGATAGGCATGAAAGAATCTTAGTGGAAATGAAAGAGAGGAGGCAGAAAGCAAAGGATCAATAGGGTCTGTGGCAATACTGTAAGTAGGCAAAATGGGTAGACTGGGTGGACCAAGTGGTCCTTATTTGCTGTTAAATTCTATGTTTCTGTTCCAGATTAGCTGTAGTCACTTCATTGCAAATGTAAACCAGCTGTATGATGCGGTGCCAGTACCAAGTTGTGCTAGTGATGCTGCCCAGTACTGCTCTTCTCCATCCCTAAAGTACCCTGCAGAGAAGATCTTGAATGCAACCTGAGAGGATTGAAGTGCAGAGGTTCTACACTGGTATATTCCCGCCAGTCTAGTTTCCACCCCAGACTCCAACCCACCAAGTACTCACATGGAACAAAGACAAGTTAACCAGAACTGGTTAGTTAAGCTTAACAACAGAATAAAGGAAAGAGAAATTATTTAACACAGAAAGGTACACTAAGTGGGAGCCTGTTTCCAGGTGCGACCTGGGAGCACAAGGAAGTTGAGTGACTTAATTAGTGTCACACAGTATGCAAGTGGAGGAATAAAAATGCTTCGTAAAAGGATATCCACTCATACCTTGGGGTGTTATATAAGAGAAATCAGTCATTTCTGAGTCCCAAAATGTTCCCTTTAGTTACTTACAGGCTGTTTGTTGTGGCAGCATCACTGACCAGTCGGTGGGTGTGTGGCCAGTTCCTGCTACTGCTCAGGTTCAGAAATAGTATGCACAATGTCCTCCCAGGATAATGCATCTGCTGGAGCCTGGGCAATTTGCTTGCAGCGGGCTTGTCCAATCACCAGCTGCTCCATGTCTTTTGGAGCATGGCAAGCTGAGACAGGGAGGGGGAGTTGTCTGAGTCAGGCCTCTTGGGTGCCAGTTCTACTATGGTGAATGAGCCATGCAATGAGGAGCATGATTCCCAACTCCTGTCCACACCAGCTCTTGATTGTCTACTGGAAATTCTCCTATCTATGGTCCATGATCATTTGGACCTGGTCACTTTCCAGTCTATCTGTTGTTCAGTTCTACCAGGAGTCTGGGTGCCTTATACTGGAGCTGCAGTTCTTTGAGCTGCTGTGGTGAATCCTTCTTAGGACTGAAGTTGCTGGCTTTGGGAGAAAATTCTTTAGCCTTCTCAGGCTAGAGCTTATTAAGGTAGTGAAGGCTTCCTGTGGAGATTCAAATGTATTCACAATTGCATTATGGGTGATCCTTAGTTTGGCAGGATCCTGGAGTTGGTATTGAACTCCTAAGTCCTGAAAGACTCTCTTGACTGCTGTTCACTGTTCTCTCCTAGCTGCCAACTTGGGAGAATAATCACTGAATATTAGTATGAGGTGGCCCTCAGATGTCAATTGGCCATGTTCCTGGCAAAAGTGAGAATCCTTTCCTTCTTGGGAAACCACAGGAATCTCACCAGCATTGGTCATGGTCTGTCCCAGCTTTGAGAGGGGGGCACCAGGGTCCTGTGTGCCCTTTGTATCTATAGAGGATAGGGCTGTCATAACTAGTTCTAAAAGATTAGAACCCTTTTAGAACCCTGGGTTCGGCTGGCCTGGTGGCACAAAGAGCTGAGGCGCTGGCATCTTACCTCAACCTATACAGGCTTACCCGGGTTTGGGAACGAGTCCTGGGTATTGGAGGTTGGCACTGGGGGCGGAGCTGGATAGAGCTGCCAGCAGGCAAGCTCTCCACCCAGGGAGGAAGTGCAGCTTCCCTTGGCTGATGGCAACCCCCCAGTGGAGGCTGGGGAAGCACGGGCCTGAGGATGCCTAAGGCAATAGGCCAGGGGTGGGGAAGGAGGCCGTTACTGTGGTTGTTTGGCACATGCATGCTGATTCCTAGGGCCTCCAGGAAGAAATAGGAGGAGGAAAAAGATGCTGGTCAGCAGGATGACAACTGACTCCTGCAGGCACCGCTCCTGGGTCAGGCAAGGTAAGGTAAGAGACGGTTATTCTGGGAGATGGGGCTGGGGTGTCAGTCAGATGGGGCTGACCAGCAGGGCATAAAAAGCAGTTGTGATAAAAAGGATTCAGGGGTTCGAGTTCTAATTTAGAACCTCGAACACCCATGGGCTCTAAGTATTAAGGGTTTCAAATACAAAATAAAACATTTTTTAGTTCAGACATTTTAGAAACAGGAGATTTCAACATGGAAAAGAAGATTATTTTGGGAACTACATCCTAAAATGTTTTAGAGAGACAGTATGACAATGTGCTGCTCATATGCAGATGTGCCAAATACATGGAATAGTGACACTTGGTATTTACGGTCTGAAAGGCACAATGTGTTTTTCTTTTCTATATGTGCAGTGAAACAATAATATTGCTGTGTTGAGTGGGCAGGACTTTTATTTTGTTGTTTTTCTCTTAGTATATTTACATGTTCTTTCTCATCAGTTCTGTAGACAAGAGTTTGAGTTCTAAAGAAGATTAGAACTCTAGAACTATTCACAAAATTCTAGACCAGAACCAGAACCCAGAACTTCAGTAGGTTCTGACAACCATCACAGAGGGGTTCACCAGGTGTGCTTCAGCATCTTTGGGAGTTCTTTCTGTAATAAGCATGCAGGCTCCATGTGTTCAATAACTTCTGGCTGGCCCACTATTCTTATGCTGTTTCATCTGCTCCTCTTCTCTGCATCCTCTGCCCTGTGCCATAGGAGCCCTACCATCCTCTCCAGCTCCTGAATAAGGGCTTGATGTCTGGAGTTCTTTACATCGATATAAGAGAGAAAGCATCTGTGTTCTTTCTTTGTGCTGCAGACTCTGTACTTTTCTTGCAGGACAGATACAGCCAACCTAAAAAGGATATCTCCATGAGGACCTGCTGTAATATCTCCTTAAGGACAGCCCCATCGGTTGCTGTCAGAGGGGCTGTGGTCAGAGCTGGCACAGCAGCCATCAATCCTATGTCTTCAGGCAGATGGTATTTTCACATTTGCTTAATGACTCCTCACAACTGCACTAGAGTTTGTAAAACAAAAATAAATTTTGTCTGAGAAGGTGAACCTCTAAGGAATGATATAACTGACTGATTTGGATGGTCTGGTGTATGATTTTGGTGGGTTTTACAGAACATGTCAGAGTCACAAAGGTAGCCATCCATTCAGTCCTGTGGCTTGCACATGCTCTCTAAGGTTAGTCCATGCTGCTTTTTGCTGTATTGAAATAATGCTTTGAATCTGCATTTAAATTTTAAGTTTTATTTTAGAATGCTGTTTGTAAAATATTGTTGTAGTTAAGTAAACCAAAATTGTTTGCAAGCTGTTTTAAAGAAAGCCTGTTGTAAAATGAACTTGTTGGTAAGTAAACCCAAACTGTTGGTAAAGCCGTTATTAGGACAATCTGTCACTTGTAAATATGCTAGTGGTTAAATGAATCAAAATGTTTGCAGAGCCATTTTATAGAATGCTTGAAAATGTGCTTGTGGAGTGGTGTAATGCAGCTGCTATTTGAATAATACATATGTACATTCTTCTATTCTGAAGGGACAAGGTACAGTAGGGAAAAGGGGGAGTGGCTTTTATGTGAGGAAAACATAAAATCTGTAGAAATACAGGGGATCGGGGGAGCAGAGGTACTGTGGGTCACCCTGGAGACATGGAAGGGGCCACTACTTGCACAGGAGTGATCCACAGACATCCAGCACAAGGTGAAAGGCGGATATGGATATGTTGGAATCAATCCAAAGGATGCCAGGCAGGGGGTGGTATCGCTGGTGGGGACTTCAATCTACCTGATGTGGATTAGAGCCTCCCTGCTGCAGCAACAGTTAGAAGTAGGGACATCCTGTACCCCTGCAAGAGGGCACCTCTGGTGATTGGTTAAGAACCCACTCAGGTGGTGGCACTACTGGACCTGGTACTGACAATTGGGACAGTGCTGCAGATGTCATGATGGGTATACCTGGGACCAGTGACCATCGTACAGTGTTGTTCAATATAAGAACTGGGCTAATAACAAAACACACTAAAATGAGGGTCTGGACTTCTCGAGGGCTGATTTTAGGAAAATGGGAGACTGCCTCAGGGATGCCCCAGCAGGATAGGAAAACTGGGTGGAGTAGAGGAACAGTCAGCAAAAATAGAGGTTATTGAAAAGGCAGCAAACCTCTGTGTCAGGCAGGTTAACAAGGGAAAGAGGAAAAAAGAGACTGCTATGGTTCTCTAAAGAAGTAGTGGACAAAGTAAGAGCAAAATAGATAGCATTTAGAAAGTACAAGATGACACAGAAGGAGAAGGATAGGGAGAGATATCAGGAGAAACATAGGGAGGCAGGAAAAGCAGTAAAGAGCACAAAAGAACAAACAGAGGAGAATATTGCCAAGTTAGTAAAAAGGGGATAAACATTCTTTAGGTATACAAGCGAAAAGAAGAAGATCAAAGGAAGGATAGCAAGGCTAAAAAGGGAAGGAGGGATTTGTGTGGGAGAGGACCAAAAGCAGCATACTGAACAAATACTTTTCTTCAGTATTTACAGAGGAAGGGTAGGTGATGGGCCTCAAATAAGGGACAAGGGCATTAAAAGAAGGGAGATGGACAATATTCCTTTTACAGAGGAAAGAGTCCTCAAGAAATTAGTACAACTAAAAGTGGACAAGGCAATGGGGCCTGATGAGGTACACAGTACACCTATGATACTGAGGAGGTCAAGGAGGTGGTGGCTGCACCTCTGACAGCCATGTTCAAACTGGTTCTATGTGATAACGGTGATCGCACAAAGTGATCGCGTTATGGTGGGCATGTCGCATGTAACGCCAGTGCATGTCAAAAGGCACCAGGGACTTACATTTACACAGCCCCCTCACACTAAAGGATTCTCAACTCCAGGAGGGTGCTTGTCAGGAGGGTGCAAATAAAAAAAATGTTGGCCAGGCACAACAAAATATATCGTACTCAGACCCGGACCCGCATCCTTGCAACTGAAGCCTGTGACCCACCCATCACGCCATAGGGCAACTTGGTAGCCTGTCACCATAACATGCCACACAAACCCTCCCTTCCACCATGCTCACTGTCCCCCATGCACGTATATATAGCGATCTGCAGTTGCCCACCCCATCCAGTAGCCTCTGATAAGGCACCCCTATTGAGTCGCCCTTTTGGTATGCTCAGTAGCAAGCTCTATCACTGGATACCATTCAAATTATTACTAAATACTGGGGAAGTTCTGGGGGACTGGAGGAGGGAGATGTGACCCCAATTCACAAAAAAGGTAATAGGGAGGCAGGAAATTACATACCAGACGGTAAGCCTGACTTTAGTGGTAGGCAAAGTAATGAAATCACTACTGAAGGAAAGGATTGGGGAATACCTTTTGACCAGTGGATTACAGAATCTGAGGCAGCACAGTTTCGTGAGGTGGGGGATCTTGCCAGACAAACATGATTGAGTTCTTTGACTGGATGACCAGGAAGTAAATCAGGGTGGAGTGGTGGATGTGGCCTACCTGGATTTCATTAAGGCCTTGACACCATTCCACACAGAAGACTAGTGAGCAATCTTGACTTCCTAGGAGTAAGTCCAAACGTGGTAAAATGGGTAAGAAGTTTGCTAAGCAACAGGCATCAGAGGATGGTGGTAAATGGTGTTCACTTTGAAGAAGGCAAGGTGACCAGTGGGGTGCCTAAGGGATCAGTACTAGGCCTGGTCCTCTTCAATGACTTTATTAGTGATATTGCAGGAGGTCTGGAAGGGAAAGTATGTCTGTTTGTGGATGACACAAAATCTGCAACAGAATAGACACACTTGGGAGTGGAAAAAATGAGGGATGATCTGAAAAAGCTGAAAGACTGGTCAAGGCTTGGCAACTAGTTTCAATGCAAAAAGTGCAAAATTATGCACTTGGGGCACAGAAATCGTGAGCAAATGTACCAATTGGGCGGGAGGTACTGGCAACTACAAAACAGCAAGGGACCTGGAGTAATCATTTCTGATGACCTTAAGTAGCAAAGCAGTGTGATAAGGCAGTGGGGAAAGCTAACAGGATGCTCAGGTGCATCAGGAGGGTATCACCAGCAGAAAGAGGGAGGCAGTGTTACCTCTGTAAAGATCGATGAGAGGTTTCCACCTTGAGTACTGTGTCCAGTTCTGGAGGCCCCATCTCTGGAAGGACATCCAGAACTGGACACAGTACTCTAGGTGGGTGTAGGCAGTTCAGAAGAGGGCAACCAAAATGGTGTAGGTCCTGCATCAAAAGCCCTACGATGAAAAACTCAAGAAATCAAATATGTACTCTCTAAAGGAAAGGAGGGAAGAGGGCACGTGATACAAATATTCAAATACCTCACAGGTATTAATATGGTACATGAAGGTAGCTTTTTACATTGAAAAGATGCTTGAAGACAAGGGGTCATGCTATGAAGCTGGAGGAGGGAGGCTCAGAGGAGATGTTAGGAAATACTTCCACGGAAGGGGTGGTGGATGCCTGGAACAGACTCCCAGCAGAGATGTGGGTGCTTAAATGTTAACAGGATTCAAGCATGCATGGTATAGACACAAGGGCACCTTAGAAATAAGGCAAGAGGGGAAAGACTGGAGCTCAGTAGGGTCTGCAGTGGCACAGTAGGTAGGGAAAATAGGGCAGACTAGGTGAGCCAAGAGGTCCTTCTCTGCCAAAACTTTGTTTATATGTTTCTATGTACAGACATACATATACTTACATACATACATACAAGTTGACAGCACAAAAGGCTTTTAGCCCATCCAGTCTGGTGACCCTACCTAACTATTTTGCCTTGCCCCTGTAGCAATCCGACCCTTTCCAATTGTTTCCCTTTTTCTAACTAAATCCATCAACTAGTCCCAACCCTGTTTGAAGCTGCTGATTGATTTGGTCTGCACTTATTTGTCAGGTAGCTTATTTTACTTATCCTCACCCTTTTTATGTGAGGAGGTGTTTTTGGATGTTCTTTCTGAAACTCCTTGCTGCCAGCTTCAATGAATTCCTATCTTTGAACTGACGGAGAGTAGTTCCTTGGTGTCTACTCTATTTGTCCCATGATGTAATATTATAGATTGTGATCCATGTATTAAAACTGAACATTAGTGGATTAGTCGAATGAAACTGTTTTCTGCAGCTAGCTATTGCTGAAAAAGTGACATTTCAAAGAAAAATCACAGCTGAAGATTATGGACTGCAAACCTGTATTAGCTATCAAATTTTGTTAACATTTATTGACACTCTTATGTACCAGAAACTACATTTTGAACATGGGTTTTGTTAGTATGTCAATTATGCATTGTAAAAACTATGATATTGTTATGATTGTGGACAAAATGCAAATAGTATTCATGACCTGATCACCCTACAGTATCTGTAAATGTTCTGCCAAATTCTGCAAGCACTGTTGGGTTGTTTTACCAAATTATATTACATAGTTAATTTTGAAGCCATACTACCCTTTTAGTGAGAATAGTTAGATTGAAGTTTATTGAATTAGAATCTCTGTCTTTGGATCTCCTTTCATTTGATGTTGTGTCCCTGGTATTAATGTTATATTTTATTAGTTTTACTGTAGATGTCCATACTTTTCAAAGGCTTCCTACTCACTGGTTGATCAAAACTGGGATTCCCAATGCCAGCATATAACTCCTTCCTCCAGGTAGAATCCCATCCCTATAGCTATCAAATTCCAAGTTGCCCATATTGTCTGCCAGCGACACCCATGTCTCTTTGTGTCCAGATCCAAGCATTCCTGGTATCAAGTGGCACCCTTCATTTCCTTACATCAAGGTATCCCTAGTATGCAGTGGCACCACCCTCCCTCTCATCATTACTTGCCAAGCTCTCTGTGTTGTCCAGTGAAACCCCTTCCCTCACCCTACCCTGAGCTAAGCTACTTTTGTTTCTCAGAGGCACCACTCCCCAATCCTGTTATCAGGCAAGCTACTGCTTGTGCCCAGTAGCACCCCACACCATCACATGGCAGGCTTGCCTGTTCCAGTGTACTCTCCTGCTCCCCATTCTGTACAAAGTACTACAAGGAGTCTACTCACATCCCCTTCCCATCGCATACCAAGCTCTCCATGGTGTTTAGTGGTACCCCTTCTCTCTCCCCCATCCCAGGTCAACTACTTTCTGATGTCAGATGACTTCTACCCATCTCCTCATCCCATTGTCAGCACTCAGGTGGATCTATTGGTAGCCCCATTGACTTACTTGCCCAAGATAGTGACCAGAACACCCCTACTTCACATCTATGCCTAGTTACCATCTGAGTAAATATGATGCAAACCACTGCATATATTGTATAACATACTGAAATACTTGATATTTATAACAGAGTCTTTCAGCATAATTATAGTGTTTTGCATTTTTACAGAAATATTAGCTAGCTAAGAAGAAATGAGGAGGTCTGTGCTGGTCATCATCTCAGGTGGGTACCAATCGAAAAATATTATTTCTGAGTAGGTTCTAAGGTTGAACTAGAGAAGAGGGTATCTTAGGAGATACAAAAACTGGGAAGATGTTATTTATTAAAAGGGTGTTTGAGGTGAGACAAGGGAGCAGGATGGATAGAGAAACAGGTCAGATGACACATCACTTTACTACAATTATGTGTCCAGAAGCATTGGGGTGAACAGGGTGAGTCTGTTGAAACAATGAGTTTTTGGGGGTCTACTTTCTTTACACTGAGTGGTCTGGCACAATGGGAGCAGAAGTGTGGTGGCAGTGGTGATGCAGTAGTTTGGGGGCAGGGTTGTTTTACTGAAAATTAGGGACCCAAGGCTGGATAATAGAAGCTAGGTTGATCCAAGGATCCACAGGTCAGTAGATGGGAAGTATTTTAATGATGATATTTTTGAATTCAGCTGGGGTGTGGGATGGAGAATGGGAAGGCAATAGATCCAGGCAGGAATTGTTTACTAAAATTGGGAAATCCAGGACTCAGATGAAGGATTAGGCTGGGTTCTGCAATGTACTAGGTCAAGGGAAGGAATAATTTATTATCACTGGGGTGAGGAACCAGGAAAGGAAGTGTGTCATTTGGGAATACAGTTGGTTGAGGAGGGGTTGTTTATTAAAATTTGGGGACCAGAGCAGAGCAAGAGGAAGGATGTCTGTTTGGGAAGCAGTGGGTCAAGGACAGGGTTTATTTATTTACACCAGTGATCCTGGTCAGGTGGGTAAAACTGGAGATCTTGGACACAACAGGTCGGTGAAAGTAATATGTACATTGAAGGGAGTTTAGATTAGGACAGAGAGCAGAGGGATCAGAGATGTAGCAGGAAGGGGGATGGAGGAAGGGATTGATGCATTTTATTGGGGTCTTTGTCAGTTGGGAGATGAGGAGGATTGGGGACACAGAGGGAAGGTGAGAGGATTATTTTATAAACATGTCCATTAGGTTTGGTGCAGAGATGGATTGAGAATGTAGCAGTATGGGAAGGGGACCATTTCATTGTGGTACAGTTTTAGTGAAGCAGAGTGAGTGGGAAGTGATCTGGTACCAGCACTTCAGGAATTATTTTATTTTGGTAGCTAGATCAGTTGAATAGGGAGTGGAACGCAGCAGAAAGAACAGTTTATGACATCTGTAGTGGTCTTCCATTGGTAAAGTTGATGTTTAATTGTGTGATTGCCAATACTGGGGATTGATTCCTGTTTAGGACACTTGGAATGATCCAGAAAACCCTATACACCCCTACATTATGTAGATGTATAGGGAGTCCCCTGAGATGTGAAGGCACCTCCTAGTAAATGTGAAGGTCTCCATGTATCCTCAGGACCAGAGTATTTCCTCGAGGAGGGCAGCCATGACCAGATGAGAGGCTCTTTGTGACAGTTCAGGGACAACAAAGGAGTGTGTCCAGCCTACCCAGCCATTCACAGTGCAAAACATACACTGTGTAGGCCTCTGGGAAGACACATAGACTGGTCTCAGGGGACCCATGCAGAAAGTCCTATAAAGCCTCAAGCTGGGAGCCCCAGTGCCACTTCTTGCCTTATGAGTCACCACCATGTGCAGTGTAGCCCCTAACAGCCATGAGCGGTGGATAAGGACTATTTCATTTTCTATTTTTTAAATGAAAAACTCACTGCCCCAAAGAGAATATGGCAGAACTTGGTAGACTTCCATATCCACAATCCCTTTCTCTGGAGAGCTGGGGATACACTATACTCTAGATTCATGTATCATACTGGATGCCCTGTCCAATGCAGCTCCACCCTCCCATGTTAGCAGTCTCACAAGAAGTATTAAGGATTGAATGGACATGGACCCCAAACTAATCTATCACCTATGTGGAGGTCCCATTATGCCTGGATTGAGGCACATTGATAGGGTAGTGTACTGAAGCCTGCACAGTAAGTGCACATGCTGGAATTGTCATATAGATATACAGAGATTTTCATTTTCAAGTGCTGTCTATTCAGTGCCTTTTGTTAATAAGTTGGGAAATTATTTGGCAGTGTAAAATATTAGGGCTGTGCAAGGGCTGAGTAGTATTTCCTGAATACCATGAATAGTATGGCTCCCAATCATTGGAGTGCCCTTCTCAAATAGGGGCTATTCAGCAAACAGCTGAAATGAGAAAAAAATAAAAATAACCATTTCGCCACCCTCACATAAAATGTAAAATGAATCCCTCTTCCCAACCCTTGTAGCATCCAACCTACTCTCCTCTTCAAACTCCTGGGACACTGGAATAAAAAATAAATTAGTAGCACCCTCCCTACTCTTGCTTTTGTCCTAATGTCCCATCAACCTCCTCTAGCCCAAACTTAGCCAAAATGCCACCATCATCCCCTCACCTTTGTCAGCACCCTAGTCTCAGCCTACTCCCCAGCACCCACATGTTTTTGTATTTAGCCCTACAATGGGCAACCTGCACAACCCAACACCTCCGTAAACCAACTGCCATCTTTATTGAAGAAAAATTAAAAATAAAGTCCCCCATCCACAACTCCTTCAGCACCTTGATTTCCCCAGTATCCAATTTTGGTCTTACATGGGCAACCAACACAGCACCCCCAAAAAAAAAAACTGTGAACTTCCAGTTTCAATTGCAGTCAGTAGCATCAGAGAAGAAAATTCAACTGTTTTCAGGAAAATAAAGCTACCCCAAGTAAAAAAAAAAAATAAGTTCACAGATTTAAAATGTGAAGTCACATGGGCGCCAAATACAACTGCACTTGAATAAGATATAACACTATCTCCAACCCACCTAGCAGCAAAGTTAAACTAAACTTTCCAACCCCTCCAAAGGCTCCAGTGTACACAAAAATAGTTTCAGCAATACAGTACACAGCCTGCTCTCCCAAACAAACAGAAACATGACCAAGCTGCAGCTTTCATTATATACTGTGAAATCACAGAAAAAACAAATTAAGATACTCCAAGTGTGACTGTTTCCTTCCATCCAGCATGGATTCTAGGCCTAAAAGCATGCCATTCACTGACCTACGCAGCCAGTAGTGTTATGCTTGTGTAACTGTGTTAGTTTTGGTTGTGGCTATTGCACTCTCTATTCCAGAGGAATTACCACCTGTAGGGGCACGAAGCAAGGAACTCAGAGGGTTCTGCCTCAGAGGTGCCACGAGACAGTTCCCATGGCTAAAGGCACCTTTAGAATCCCCTATGAGAGAGCTGTCACTGGAGGAGGAGGGAGGAGTGGGGGCAGAGACAAAATGCTTCACAGTGAGGCTGAGAGGAACTGCTTATACAGTTCAGGAAGTGGGAGTGGCTGGCTGTTCGCCACTGAATTACAGGCAAGCCTTTCAGTTAACTGACCTACGCAGCCAGTATAGTGTTATGCTTGTGTAACTGTGTTAGTTTTGGTTGTGGCCATTCACACTCTCTATTCAGAGGAATTACCACCTGTAGGGCACGGGCAAGGAACCTCGGAGACGGTTCTGCCCCTAGAGGTGCCACAGGATCTGTTCCCATGGCTAAAGGTACCTTAGCAATCCCCAAAAGAAATGTAGTATCATCCCAAAGGAGGCAAATATGATGCATATGAGAAAGCAGTAACAGTGACGAGAAGCAGTAACTGGAACATAGAAGTAGAGAAGAATAGTGATGGCTTGCATTGAGAGAAGGGGATCCCTAAGGAGAGAGAGAATGGCAGGACATCCTCCACCTCCATCCAACAATGGAACCTACCTAAGGAAACTAGGGGAAAACTATGCTAAGTGTTACGACCTGAGGCAATGGAGGAGAGAAAACCCTATGAGGAGGAAATCTCTGGGGATCCAAGGCCTAGGTCACCTTCCTCCAGGCTTGGGAAAAATGTATTTAGTGATGGTCTCCATGCTGCAATTTGGAAAACCCAATTAAGGAGGTGGAAAATATTCCAATTTGGAGGAAGGTCTCACCCAAACCCTCTAGCTGGAAAGTCTTGGAAGGTTATGAAAACTCACAAACAATGCGAGCATCCAGGTTAGCAGGGAGGAGAGCAACAACTGCTGAGGCACTCACCTGGCCTACCCACCCTAAATCAAACTAGGTGAACCAGAGGCAGTCGGGGAGAATGCGTGAAGGTGCCTTGCTAGGGAAACCACTAAAGCCAATGGTCAACCGTTATAGTGGAACACTAGAGCCAAAGGAGATCGTCAGAACCACCCTTCACCACTAGTCTTAAATTCTACACCAGGAGCTGATGTTGTATAGCAGGCAGCTAAAGCCAAGCCCGGGGCAAGGACATTCCCAGTTATGGGCCAGGTGAGAAGGATCCCCGCCCCAAGTTGGACACACGCCGATGATGCGGACTAAATGCAGTGCAGAGACCATTGGCTGCAGGAACCCGCGCCAGATTAGAATGGCTGGCATGCCCCAGAATTGATTGAGAGCAGTAAAGCTGGTGAGCTGAATGAGCACAGTGTGCTGAGATCGTAAGGAGCATTGAGTGCTGAGACCTTCCAAGGTGGGATGCAGATTGAGCAGTAGAATCCAGGCGAAGACAAGGGGTGGCACTAGGCATAAAGCAATGGTTTGCATAAGCAAGAACAGCGGTTACGTATAAGTGGGGACCCGAGGGTCAGTAAGCAGTGTAGTAGTAGGTGGACCTGTATAACAACTGTATAGCAAGTAAACAGCACTGGAGTTAGGGTAAGCCAGCCAGACATGAATAGCCAAATCAAGGTGACAAACTCTGAGGATTTTCAGTGGCGAAGACAGGATTTAAAACAAAATTAATTAACCACATAGGCCACGAGCCCCAAACACCTCCCAGTCCCCACGGGACAAACAAGGAAGCAATGAAAGGCAGAGAACCTCATGCAGATATTAAAGCTAGTTTAATAGTCTGAGCAGGAGCTTCAGCTAACCTCAGAGTAAACAAGGTAGAATAGGAATGGGTGTAAACAATGCAGCAGCAGGAAGCAAGTGGGCCTGTACAGTAGTAGTTAAATGAGTACAGTGTTAAAACACAGGCACTGGGTACAATAGTAATTAAAGTAAACAGTCAGCAGCAGTGGCTGAAGTTGTAGGTAATTGAAAGCAGTAGCATGAGCTCTGAGTAGGTTTGCAGTTGCAGCAGTAAATTGAGAGTTGTAACTGAAAGCAAGCAGCATGAGCTCTGTAGTAGCAGTACGCTAGGAGTTTTAAAAATAAAAGCCCCCCAAAAAAAAGAGGAAACCAAAACACAGCAAAACAGAAAACAGGGAAGGCCCCCAAAAACAAGAAACAAAACACAGGGAAGCATACAGCAGGAATAAAGATACAAACCAGAAGCAGGAAAACAAACACTGAAGTCCAGCAGAGACACACAGAAACAGCAGACTTGGGGGTTAGCCCCAGCCAGCTCAGAAGATAAATCAACATAGCTCTAACTGCAAAGACAAAATGCTTCACAGTGAGGCTGAGAGGAACTGCTTATATAGCTCAGGAAGGGCTATTTGCTTGGCCACTGAATTACAGGGAAGCCTTTCAATTAGAACTGACCTCATAAAGTAACTTCTCTTAATTTTTATTTTTAAATGAATTATTATTTATTTTCTTACTTATTATTATTCATTTATTCAAAAGAACTAGCCTTGCCTTTTGTCTATTTAATTTATTTTTTAATTGTAATTTTATTTGGTGTTTCATCATTCAGAAACAAGTACTGTGACAATACAACAAAAACAATATTTGGATATTACTGAACTAATGTAAAATAATTCACCCCCATTACAGAGAACCCCCAGAACATTGTCTAAAGAGCTACTATGACAAATTCATTTTATGTGTGTATTCACTAATGGGCAGAAAGTATGCATGAATCACACATATCCCACCCATGCTGCTCTGCACCTGCAACCCAGGTGGGCAGATGCCAGCAGGCACAACCACTGGCCACTGACTTCATCCTGCCCCCGATGTACAACCATGTGGTGGAGGATCATTGCAGTGCAGAAGCAGAGTGTTAGCCAAAGGTTGGCATCCAATAGGATTCCCATCCCCAGTCCCATAGTGGATCGCTTTCATGAATGGGCAGGGGCCCTTGGGATGGCATGCAGCCTGCCCAGGATAAACAATGGGCATTTTCCCAAATGGCCACCTCCCACCCTACCAGGTAGCCTAGTGGGCTGTAGTAGCTGTGTGCAGGGGGTCCCGATGCCACCATGCCCCATCTAGTAACCTTTGGGGTGCATAAATGGTTATGACAGAGTCCCCCTCGTGTACAATTTCAAGCCCTGTTCTAGCTCTCACAGTGCCATTATGCATGGGCACAGCAAGGGTCACACCTCTAACACACCCAGACCACCCGGTGTAGCACCATTCAGCCAGCAGGGGATCCAGTGTGTATGGTGCTAGGCTGGTGGTGAATGCCATTGTTGGTCCATTGCATGGCCTTCAGGTGTAGGGATTGCTTACATGCCCCAGATGCATGGTGCATAGGCAATCCACACCATTGAGAATAGTCCCTATAGTGATCACCAACCTATTACAGTTTTACAACCCATAGTAGCTAGACAAACAAATACCCCTCCCACCCTCCGTCAACCTAAGACATTTTAAAACTTTTTTTCCATGCTAGTTTCATATAAGGTGAGGTCTTATCAAAATCTTTAAGTTCTATGGCCCAGATATTCAAACTGTGCCAGGCTGTGGCGCTAGCTTGGGTGCAGCCCAACCTGGCTGCACAGGGGTGTGGACTGGGCGATATTCAACAGAGCTGCACCATAGCTCAGCCACCTTGAATATCGCACCCTGGCCACCCGCAATGTGCATGGCGAGTGGCACCGCGCCAGCGCCAGTGGCCAGAGTGAGCATGAGGATGCGCTAGCGCAAGTTCCATTGCGCCATGCACAGCTACTGCGATATTCAAAAGTTAACATACAAATGGAGCCATAATGTATGCAAGATGCACATGGGGCCATTTGCATGTCATTATGGCCCGCTTGCATGCAGGTGCACCCGATCCCACGACTTGCACCTGGCCCCTGCCAGGCAGGAGCCATCGGACTGACACCCCTGCAGCCGGCAATGTACTCCACAGCCCTACCGTGGGCATCTGTCTAAATATAAAGATTCATCTCTATATCCCTGGTGATCCAGTGGACGCTATCTGCCCGATCGGGCATCTGTCTCAAATATAAAGACATTTGTCCTATGATCTCTGGTCAGTGGACCACTATCTGCCCATTGCAGGCATCTATCTAAAAAAAAACAGTCCTATCCCTGGTGGTCTGGGTGCCTTCCCACCCGCCCACTGAGCCACCACCCCGCTCCTCCCCCAGTCAGCCAGCGGGCGGCAGCACTCATTCACTCACCTGCCACCTCGCCGCCGACTGACACCGCCAGTGTTCGATAGACAGCGAGCTGGTTGGCATGTCTATTCGCACTGCCATCTCAGATATGACTGGAATGTCTAGTACGGTATATTGTATGCCCATTGGCTCACGCTAGGAACCAATGGGCGAAATCCCTACTGATGGTGTCAGTCAGTGGGCAGGCAGCAGGCGGTGGGGTGCTGCCACCTGCCGCTGACTGGGGGAGGGCGGTGGGGCTTAGTGGGCGGGTGAGGGGGTACCATAGACCACCAGGGATATAGGACTGTTTTTATTTTTGGACAGATGCCCATGATCAGGCAGATAGTGGTCCACTGGACCACCAGGGATATAGGATGAATTGTTTTATTTTTAGACAGATGCCCACGATCAAGCAGATAGCAGTCCACTGGACCGCCAGGATATAGGACGCATCTTTTATTTACAGGTGCCCGTGATCGGCAGATAGCGTCCACCGACCACCGGAGATATTTGACGAATTTTATTTTATTTTACAAATGCCCATGATCGGGTCATGGGGCTCCGCCTAGTGCAGCCGAGCTCTGGTGGCCACCCATAGGTGACAGCTGCCCTGTTGTGCCTGCAATGCAGCAGCTCACCAGTGGGTGGCCATCAGTTGTTCCTTTTTTTGGATCAACTTTGTGCTGGCACAGGTAGGGGTTCGTGCATGGCTCTGCACCATCCCGGCTGAATATCGGGCTGTGCTGAGGGTATGCATGGGCACATCCCCCCACCTGCACCTATACATTACTGATGCGCCCACTGATTGGGATTTGTGCCACACACTTTTCCCTTTTGAATATCGCGTCAAGACAGTGGTTGTGATGGCATGAACACTGTTGCACCATGTGCAACCCTTTTGAATAGCTGGGCCTATGACTTCAACCACTAATCCTGGAGTGGCCCTATGTGGGTTTCTAGTACCACCAGGCCAGGATCTTTACCTTTATACAGGGCATAGGCTAGGCATCTCTCACTAAAATTTCCAGGATCAACATGCCTTCTCTTTCACTCAGAAATGTTTTGAAAGATAACCATTTAGTTGTAAATATTTATTTTTGCAGATGAATATGAGCTGTTAATCTTTCCATTTCTTTGATTTTGTAAACAGCAGACTAACCATTATGGCTCATCTGGGACCTGATCTGAGAGTCAGTTCCTGGTTATTGTTTTAGCTGCTGTTACCGTAAGTTATTAAACAGGTATTTCCCTCCTGAGCTGCGGGGCCCGTTGGGAATCTCAGGCCCAAAACTGGTTGGACCTTTTTGTGAGAGGGAGTGTTCACCTCCGTGGTACCTTGTCGGTTTACTACTTTATGTGAGTAATAAAATTGTTATTAATTACTATGGTGTTCGGTGCCCTGTTTTTAATTTTTGTGGAAGCAGCTTTGCAGTGGCACATCAGTTTTGGAGTTGCCTTCTCTGCTTTTGACCCAGTTGTGAATCTCCCCAACACTAGCGTATCAAAAGTATTTGGAATTTGCATATCCAGTATAGTGCCCAGAGTCCGAGGACCACATTCCAAAGGTCTCAGGGCTTCTGTCATCCCCAGAAAATATGTTCATGGGTCCTTTCTGTCCGCACTCCTCCATCAATCCAAAGTCAAGTTTTACCATAATGGCATGTCGTCCCCAGAGCCTCTTAAAATAAACACACCAACAACTTAAGTGTGGTTGCTCAGTTGGCAATAATTTTACTTATTTTCATAATCAATTCATTGTACATCTCCACAATTGACATATCTCTACATTTCAATTGATATCTCTTCTTATTACATTCCTGTACAGTATATACATCTAATACCTTCTCATTGATACAACTTAGACACAACTTTATTGACCCATCTTTCTTTCTTCTTTCTTTTCTACCCCCAGACATACATCCTGGGGGACTCTCTTCCTCCTCTGCTGTCAAGGTGTACGAGTGTACTCACCATACCCCTGCTCCATGGTTGTCATTGCTGTGTCTTTTGCTTTTTTTCTTTTTCTTCCTTTCTTCCTGCCCTTTACCTCCTTTTCTGCCATCCACCTTGGCAGTCCCTTTACCTGCCACTGTGCTCCACCTGCTACAGTGATGCCCTGTGCTCCAACTGCCACAGGGCCCATTCTTTTCTTACAGGGTGGGTGGGTGGACTTTCTCAGAGCAAAATTGTGAGCTCCTGAGCTGTGCAGCCCTTTAAAAGTGGGGCTCTGCCTCCTTCCCTTGGTCCCTCGGCCCAATCTTCCTTTGCCACCTCACTAACCCCATCCCCTTTCCTCCCCCTTTTGGTGACCTCATCCATCTCTCCTTGGAGGCATCTGCCTCCCTCAGGTCCCTGCCCTGCCCCCTTCACCTTCAGCTTCCTGAGCTCCCACACTTCTTCTTGGGGGTTTCGGGACAATGGGGTCACCTTTAAAGGCAACCTCTTTGTCCCCAGAGCCCTCCAAATAAACACACTGACAACTTAAGTGTGGTTGCTCAGTTGGCAATAATTTTACTTATTTTCATAATCAATTCATTGTACATCTCCACAATTGACATATCTCTACATTTCAATTGATATTTCTTCTTATTACATTCCTGTACTGTATATACATCTAATACCTTCTCATTGATACAACTTAGACACAACTTTATTTACCTATTTCTTTCTTCTTTCTTCTTCTGCCCCCAGACATACATCCTGGGGGTCGCTTCCTCTCTGCTGTCAAGGGTACGAGTGTACTCACCATACCCTTGCTCCATGGTTGTCATTGCTGTGTCTTTTTGCTAGTTTTTTTCTCCCTTTCTTTCCTGCCTTTTACCTCTTTTTTCCACTAGTCCACCTCCAGCTTGACTGATGGTGGACTTCCTTCGCTTCACCCTTTCTTCCCACTGGAGTCTCCCAGGCCCCCTTTCTACCTGCCTTCCTCCCTTTCCTTAGCCAACCTTCTATGGCATTTTCTATCTCATGCTTAAATAATGCCAATCCTACCCCTGAAAGGTGTATCCCATCACCCCTATAAAACTCGCCCACCCTTCTATAATCTCATGCAAATGATTATTCCACCCATGCCCTCTATCCATCTCCTGTCCCATGCTTCATGCACTCCGGCCCTATCCATATCTTTATGACTTTCTGCCTGCCTCTACACCCTCTGAGTGTCATGTTTGACCATGCCACCACCACGTCCGCCACCATTCTTTAATTCTTTCCTTGTCATGTTTTATCTGGTAGAATATGTCCAGCCAGGGCCTTGTTCCCAGGTCATTTCCTCCCAGATGTAGCACTATCAGATCTGGCCTCCTTTGCTCCTTCTTGAGCCCTGAGTTTGGGTAATAGCTGCACCCACTTCATTCCCTCTGACCTTTCCACACCAGGTGAATGGTGTCGCTGTCCAAACCCAACTGCTTTCTCCCATGTCTCCTGGCCACCCATTACTCCGCCAGTATATGAATGAATGCCCACAGATCCATGCTTCAAGCCTCCAGGCCCTCCCTGTATGAGCAAGCAACAGTGATTAGTAATTTCTCTCCTCGCACCCATTCCCCCTTCCCTCCCGTATTCCTTCCCCTGATTTGTACCTGCTAAGGGATAGAAAGGAAAACAGCATTATTATGGCAATTTTCTCACATATTTCTATAACAATCGAACGTCCACCTGCCCTTCTCCTTGATCTCCCCCGCATCTGCCCCAGCGCCAAGATGGATCCTGCCCCGATCCTAAATGAGTGGGAGGAGTATCCTTCCACTGCCTCCCAGGAATCTGAGGCCTCCCGATCACTGCAGTCACTTGGTGTCCTGACACTGCTCTGCCATCCCCATGTATGAACAGTGCCATGTCCTCCACTCTAGGTCGCTCTGCCACGTATGTGTGCAGTGTCCCAACCGGACAAATGCTTGCCCACAGATGTCTATTCAACCACACTCTCCTGCCCTGTCCCTGTTGATCTGTTTTTGATCTTCTTACTAATAATGCCACTGTGTCCCTTTCCATTCTATATCCCCTATTGTAACCCTCCACCCTCCCACCTCTGGTTATGGCTCACCACTTCACTCACTCTGAACGCTTCCCCATACATTGTGGCAGAAACTGCTCTGAATAGCACTGTCTCCCCATTTGAG
The DNA here is from genome assembly GCA_016271365.2 of Neoceratodus forsteri. NCBI lineage: Eukaryota > Metazoa > Chordata > Ceratodontiformes > Ceratodontidae > Neoceratodus > Neoceratodus forsteri. The sequence goes on from CM028131.1 coordinate 1,429,604,735, forward strand.
CTGCAGATATGGGTCAGTGCATCCATTAATCTTCCCATCAAACTTTCTGATATTGGTTTTCTGCTGTCCTGTCTCCTTTCCTGCCCCCATACCCATCCCTGCATCATCCTACGGATCAGGTTGTCCTTTGTTGGGTCCTCCCATCCCTTAGGTTGTAAATCTATCCTATTGCTGCCAAGTGCACCCCATGGTTGCATTTGCCATGTTTTATGCCATCCGACGACTATAAATTGGGCTACCTGTTCCTTGTTACCATCCCACTTACCTACCTGCCATATTGCTCCCGAATTTCTGAAATGCCCTCCATGATGTTTCATGTAAGCTCTATGGGTCCTGGGGCCCAGGAGTTGAGGAACAGTGTCTGGCTACCCCAATCCAATTGTCCATACATACATCAGGATGGTGGCCCCTGTTGTCTGTTCTAAATGCGATGGTGCAAACTTTGTCCATCTGCAATCATGAGAGGCAGTCAGCAATCACGTTGTCCACTCCATCAATATGCTTGGCCCTGAACAACATGTTCAGGGTCAACCCCAGACATACCATCCTGCCCAATACCTCATGACCCTCTCCATCTTAGTCTTTTCTTGTTCAACACCTCTACCACCTCCTTATTATCACTCCAAAACATTACCTTCTTGTTTCTTAACTGATCTCCCACACCAGCATCGCCACCCATAAGGAAATAGCTCCAGGAAGGTGATGTCCCTTGTCACCCTTCCTGCTTCCAATCCTCTGGCCATGCTGCGCAAACCATTTCCCTCAGAACTAATCCCCATTCCCATGCTGCCTGCCGCATTAGGTATACAACTGCAGATCGGTATTGTACACCCATTCTTCCTGCCAAAAGATCTGCCCTGCTGTACTTTTGCAGAAAATGCTCCCATACCCTCATGTCCTCCCTGGTCCTTTATTCAGGTCCACCCAGTGGTGAGGCTGCCTCACCCCTCGTGTGCCCATGCCAGCCGCTGTAAATGTGCATCCAGGGCAATGGCCCTGCAAGCTAAATTCAGGTGTCTTAAAAGTTGCTGTGCTGCTGCAGCTGCACCCTCCTGTGGCCCCAATCCTCCCTAATAATGCCCTCAAATTCTCTACTTTGTTTCTTGGCAAATAGTACAACTCCTGTACCGTATCCATCTCCAGCCCCAAAAATCTAATTGTCTGGCTGGGACCTTCTGTTTTGTCCTCTGCCAACGGGATCCCCAAGTCTCAGCATAATTCTTTGAATCCAATAACATCTCACCGTCTCCTCCTCCCCTCACCTATAAAATAAAAATCATCCAGATAAGGGGCGTGGCTTGGCTCCTAGCGAGTTGGCTGCCTAATGTGAGTGCTCTCTAACTCAGGATGATCCTGCATGATAAACACCGCTCTTCAAACACAAATCTCTCTCCTGAGCAGTAAGACAGGTAACGGAGTCACCTAGGAGATCGAGTTCTGCTCGAATTGCGCTCTGTATTCTCTGTGACGGGCTAATTGCTTGTAGTCACTCCAGCATGTCGAGCGCAGCGGCCACAGTAAGGCCTCAGTCTCAAGTGCTCAGCAAACCCAGGACATGTTTACTACACTTTTAAAACAAATGGCTGAGGTTACACTAGCCTCAAAAATACTACAATGGCCATAAATAGACTCAATGCCAGAACAGACCAGACTGAAAAAAATGAAGGAAAATACTACAGCCTTGGAGGATCTCTCTCGACAGTGTGGGAACAAGAGAAGACAATTTTATATTACAAGCTAAAATGGATGACATGGAGATCCGGAGCTGACGTAATAACTCCTGACTCATAGGTTTTCCCGAGGATGCAGAACAAAGAAACCCTATTGAATTTCTGTGTGATTCCTTCAAAATCTCTTGAAGCACGATCTTCCTCCCGGCTTTACTATAGAGCGTATGCACAGAACTCTTACCCCAAAGCTGGAAAGCGGAGACAGGCCCAGCCAATTATGCTTCATATTTTAAACTTTATGGACAAGGAGTGGATCACATCTCTAGCCTGAGAGCTTGGAGCTTTTCATGGAGGGCACAGAATTCGTGTTTCAAGATTACTCCCAAGACCTGGCTGCTCGACGGAAGGAATACTCCAAAGCTCGGCACAAAATGCATGAGTTAGGAATAAAGTTTTCACTTGATATCCAGTGACTATGCACTTGGAAGTTGATGGTACTTTATCTCCTTTGCCACCCCAACTAGTCTTATGGAGTACCTGCACAGCAATTGGCCATCTCACTCCAGTGGGGAGTTGCCCAAAAGAAGACTGCTATATCTGAAGGCCTGCAAAAGAAAGCTTATCCATAGAGAGTGCCTTCGCAACAGAAGCTCGGCCTCATGGTTTTCAGTTTCAGGCCAGAGTTCACCCTCACAGCCAGATCACGGAAGCGACAGCAAACCGAGAAACACCACAAGAGAGACCATCCCCAAGATCGAACCTGGAACTCCTTTGGTTCGCCAACTGACCTGTGTTGCCCTCTACAGAATATGATTCCATTTTCACACCTAACAGATATGCACTGCTTTCACCAACTATCCAGGATGACTTCCGTGCATACCCGGAGGAGGAGATGGCAGGAGGCCACTAAGACTGAACTCCATCTCGCCAAACTTGCCGAACTTTCACACAATCCCTCCTCCCACTTCTGGGCAACCATTGCAGCAGATACTAGTTCAGACTTATGCTATGTTCCAAACTGCAACACCAGTCTCCTTCAGACACTGAAATAATGCAGGCGCTGGATGCAGGGATCAGTCATAGATAAGTGCCCGTATTCTTATACTTGATATACATGGCTTTGTATGGGTCAGGGAGGGATTAGTTCCTGTTGTGGTATATCCTCTTAACTTGGTGTTAATGCTGGTTATTTACCTCTCTCATCCATCATGTCATAGCCATGTGTCTTGTGCAAAATTCTGGGTTGTAATTATTTACTGTTGATAATGTCTTTGCTGTCTTTGGGAGTAAGGGTGTCCGAACTGGGGAGGGGAGAATCGGGTAGCCTAATTCCATTCTGCTTCTTTCTGGGGATAGTACCTGGGAAATATAACTCTAGGGAGGTTTAAAGGAGAGTGCCGCCATTTAACTTGTTGGGCTATGGCAGTGCATAAATACAGGTTCTCTCTGCAATGTGGATACCTCCTTTAAACTAGAGGGAAGTCTGTACATAACTTATTGTGATGCACATTATCTAATTTAATTTTAAGTCTGCAGTGAAACACAGACCCACAGAAACACACCTGTACTGTCAATAGACAAGCCTACTGCTACGGCAAACGACGGTGTTTATCGAATAGTATTATAGTTATATCCTTCACAGGATCCCCCAGGGTAAGAGTGCTTACATGGGGTGGTGCACCCCATCTCAGCTTACAGCCTCACTACCTCATCACAGGTGGGAGCTGGTACAGCCTGTGAGGAGTATGACTCCGGTTGGGATACTTATACACCACTGCGCAAGGTAGCGCAATGTTTGTAAATAGTTTGTGTTCTTTTTTCTATAATTCAAATGCTATTCCTAGTCAATGTTCGGAGTATGCATATAACTCTTCCGGTTATATTATATGTCATTGATAATTTTGACATTTATATATTACGAGCAGACCAGGTTAGCAAGAAATGCCCACCCTGTTAGTACTCCCTCTGGTTAGTGGACCCTACCCTTATTCCCAAATGTTTTATTATGAATTTCCTAATGGGTGACATTTCTTTTATAACCTGGAATGTGCGGTTAAATTCCTCCAAAAGGAAACAGGTGTTTACCCATTTAAAAGACTTAAAACCCAAGTTGCTTTTTGCAAGAAAGAAAACTTACTGAGCAGGATCATAATACTTAATCAGAGACTGGTGGGTTTAGAACTGCACTCTTGCTGCCACAAAAAAAGAGGTTCGCAATCCTGTTGCACAAATCACTCCCATGGTCAGTGTTAAAGAGCAAGGTGATCCACAAGGTAGATGGGTAATAGCTTACTGGACACCCTAATGGCCGTCTCCTAGTAGTAAACATCTATGCTCCGAATTCGGATGACCCTCCTTCTTTCTTGATTTAAACACCAAATTAAAGTCAGTGGTAGAGAATGACACACCTATTATATTTCAGGAGATTTTAATCTCACCTAGTCCCTGTGTTGGACAGAAGTGATCAGGGCAAGGAAAATCATACTCGAGGGGTGCAGACAACCTTCACCTTAGCTCTGAACACCAGCTGGTAGACATATGGCGCTTAGTGCACCCTACAGTTCGGGACTATTCCTATCACTCTGGGGTGCATGGCTCATATAGCAGGCTGGACTTATGTTTATTTCCCAAACCCTATACACCAGGTCTTGGAATCTGCTATTCTTCCTATGGTCATCTCAGACCATGCTCCAGTACAACTGAGTATCTCCTGGGTCCTTTCTGCCCCATGGTCATACACCTGGAGGCTGGATCCACTTTTTCACATGACTCTAATTTTGTAAAATGGGCTAAATCCGAAACCATAAACTTTCTCCAGGAGAACTCTATAGACGACACCTCTGCCCAAAACACCTGGGAAGCTTACAAAGCAACGATGTGGGTTAAGATCATAGGGTATGCCTCCCAATGGAGGAAAACTAGAGAAGGAGCTGACTCAACTTGAAAGAGATTTGCTCGATGCTGAACAAAATCTTAATGCTCAATCACACCATCTTCTCAGTCTATGTGGGCGATGGGTCCTCACCATAAGAACTAGGATAAATTAGCTTTTGTCCAGAAAGGCAGATCTGGCTCTCATTAGGATAAAGCACTACTATTGGGAGGGCGGGCAGGAAAATTTTGGCCTACCAACTGCGGAGACAACAAGGGAAAGATATATAGGGGATGAAGGATCCAGTTTCAGGATAGTGAAACTAACCTCAGGAAGTGAATGATATCATGACAACATTCTATTCCCAATTATATATGTCATCTAGAGCTCTGCCTAGATACTCTAGCATTCTTACAAAGCATTAATCTTCCTAAACTATCCCCAGCTCAGAGTGCTATTCTTGAAAACCCCTGATGCAAGAGGAGGTAGTCACTGTCCTGATGGCTCTAAAGAAAGGGAAGTCCCCACAAGCGACGGGTACACTGTGGATTTTCTACAGTTGATGGCCCCCGATCTCCCCATTGCTGTGCCAGGTATTTAAGGAGATCAAAGCAAAGGGTATATTACCCTCAATCTTAGGGAGGCAATAATCACAGTTCTTCCAAAAAGATAAGCCTCCAGAAGAGGCAGCTAACTATCGCCTCTATTTCCTGATAAACTCAGATAGTAAGATCTATGCCAGAGTACTAGCTAATAGATTGACTCCTATCCTACCATCCTTGATACATCCCTCTCAGGTAGGTTTTGTAAAAGGCAGATACAGTGCTGACCACATTAGAACATTTATTAATCTCATTCATGTGGTTAGTCAGAAAGCATCATCACCAGCAGCTGCCTTGGCCATCGACTTTGAAAAGGCTTTTGACTCTGTAGAATGGGACTATTTGTAGCAGGTTTTACAACACTTGGGCTTTGGGCCCCACTTCAGAGCAGCTGTTTCTGCCATATACATCACCCCTAGCTAAAGTCCTCACTAATTCCGTATTGTCTGAACCCTTCCAACTACACAGAGGCACAAGACAGGTTGCCCTCTCTCCCCCTTCTGTTTGTCCTTGCAATCGAACCATTGGCAGTTGCAATCAGACAGAATCCTCGTAAAAGGCATCAGTCTGAGGCAGGCACAATTTTCCACCTTGCTGTATGCTGATGATTTACTAGTAGCATTGGGATGCTATGAATCCATACCCCACTCTTAGCACTTCTAGACCACTTTTCTACTATCTCAGGACTAAAAGTTAACTAATCTAAAACAAAAATACTCCCCTCAACCCTCAGTACCAACCCCATATCTTGGCTCATTATGGTTTAAAATGGTCTCAACATGTTATCACATACCTGGGTATTAAAGTTGGGGCTAATCTTGCAAAGTGGTGGGATTAAAACCTTGCCCTCTGCTTGTTTAAATGTAAAATTGAGCTAGATTGTATGAACAGGCTCCATTTGACTATGGCTGGCAAGATAGCGGCCTTTAAGATGACTCTTGCCCCTAAAATATTTTATTTGCTATCACATATTCTCCTGTTTCTCCCACCTCACTGGCTTCGGAAAATAGATGTGATGATTGGTTCATTCTTATGGGGCTCTGACAGGCCCGCTTTAGTAGAAACCAGCTCAGGGTCCATTGCATAGATGGAGTTAGGCCTCCCATGGGTTGAAGGTTGCAACTGGCTTTTCAGTGTGCCCAAACCTTAAACTGGTTCCACCCACATAATATTGAATCTCCTCAATGGCTATTACTTGAGCAGATTCTTTGTAACATTCCTGTAGCAGCCTCTTCTCTGGTTCTCCCTTCCCATGAGTCTCTATCTCATCCTACCATAGGCTCCTCAATTAGATATTGGAGGCTTCTACACAAAAACTAAAACTCCCAGTCCATCCTCTTCTGTATACGTCTTATGGGGTAACCCTAGCCTTACCATCGGTGGTAAACCGTGGCTTGGCCTGTCTGGCAGGAGAAAGGATCTTCTTTATTCAGGATTTACTGGTGCGTAACTCCTTATTGGTAGACTCCTATCAGAACTTGCAATCTAGATGGAACCTGGCCAAATCGGATTTTGGAAATATTTACAAATCGTGACACTCTTAAGCCTCTTTTGTGGCAGGAAATGCACTTACAGACCTTACTCCTCATTTAAAAGGGTGGCTCCTCTCTATTCACAGGTAGCTGCCACACTTTATGCAGCAGTGAGAGATACTTTGCCTCTAACATAACATCTAAATCTAAGTGGAAAAGGCCCTTCAGATACAAATCTCGAGACACAGTGGAAGCATTGTTGGCAAGCTGGACACAAGACACACAGAGACCCTCGCAGCAAGCTCATACATAATAAAATATTGCACTTGTGGTACAGGACACCAGTGGTCCTAAAGAAAATGAAAGTCCTTGTACATGATACATGTTGGAGATGTCTCCAACCTGGGGGACTTGTACCATATTCTTTGGCAGTGCCCTCGGATTTACAGGTATGGTCTATGGGAGAAGGTTGTAGATGAAGCTAACCTGATTTCTCGCTGTCCAATCCCTGCAAATGCAGCTCTCTTGCTGCTGGGTCTGAGATCTGAAGCCCCACATCTTAATCATCAGGAATTTAGATGGCTAATGCTGTTTAGCATGCAAGTAAAGCGGCAGTTCTGCAGAATTGGAAAAGTACTATTGTGCCAGGTATTAATGATGTGATATCAACACTTCCATCCATATATGAACAGGACAGATGCTCACACATACTCACTGAGAAGATGGATTTTTCTTTCTCTGTTGGGCCCCTTCATGCACTCCATCTGACGGGCAGATATTGGCTGATTTAACTTTGATTTCTCTTCTGAAATGTCTTATGTTGCTAACTGACTGTTCAATGTATTTATTTGACCCTTCTGCTATAATGATAGTGTTATCGGTGACTATATTTTTAGGCTCCATCTGAACTGATATTAACTCAATAGTTTACCCACAAAGTTGTACTGTTTTGCTTTTGTGGGTACTAGTAGTTATTAAGGAGTGTTCTGTGGTTGTGTTATTGTGATGTTATTTTGTTAATTATTTAAACTAAGCAAATTGGGAACTCCTTTTTGTTTTTCTATATCTACTGTACTTCCATGATCCACTTACGCAGTAGCATGACCACATAGAAGTAATAGCTTAATACATATATATGAGTTTGTTTACTTTGTGGTACCATTCCTTCCAGGTGATGTCTCGGAAATGACCATGAGAAGGTATATCTACTGTGTTTCATGAGGCCTTGACATATCTGTGGTGATACCTCCTATGGTTGTGAATGGCTGGAATTACACAGGTAGGTGCTTTATTCATCTATCTTATAACAGGCTCTCTGAATATATAGAGATATAGCCCTTTAGGGACTTTTCTTTACACCATGTATGATATCCTTAAGGTGGCAATATGCTGTCGTATTCTAGAGGATTCTTTCATTTAAGTTTTACATATATAGCTACGTCGTGGAGTGGATATATTGTTCTGATTCATGTATGTTCAGTACTGTGGCCTTGCAAACTATGTTTGTGGCATTATGTATGTATATGTGTATAACAATGAAACTAATAAAACATTTAACTACAAAAAAAATCATCCAGATAGTGGACAAACGTCTGATACCCATATTGCTTCTGAATGTCCATTTCAACCATGTGCTGAACATCTCAAATGTAGCACATGCTATGGAGCAACCCATTGGCATGGCCTTGTCGAGAATAATACCCCCCGCTTGGAACCCCAATAGGTCCCAATCCTCTGGCCGGACCAGCGACAAGTGGAAAGCGGACCCTATGTCTGTCTTTGCCAGCCATGCTGCCTCCTTGGTCCTGATTAGATGCACTGCATCCTCCAGCATGGCATATGTGACCTTACTGTCCCCGTATCCAATGACATCATTGACTGAGTCACCCTCTGGGTGGACAGGTGATGTATCACCTGGTATTCCCCTGCCTGCTTCTTAGGCACTAGCCGCAATGGTGACACCCTTAGGTTGGCTAACAAGGGCCCAAATGGCCCTCCACCCTCCCTGCTGCCACTTCCTTTGAATTTTTGAGCTAATGTGGTCTCCTGCCCCTGCGTGATTTCAGATCCATTGCCATCATCACCTGATGCCTCCACTTGAACTGCAAGCTAAACCCTATTAAAACCTACCCATAACTTCCTAGCTGCCTCCCTATCTGGGTAATCCTGAAGCCATCTTGCCATTGCCTCTACCCTGATGGGAGTCCAGGCAAGGTGAATTCTCCCCTTCCTTCAATCGGTCTGGTGCCAGGTTTGATACCCATTCCTCTCCCTCCCCATTTGCTCTGCCTCTGCTGTTCCTCCCCAATGTTGACCCCTGGCGGAACCTGGGTTACCCCAAAAGGGCTGTTGCTAATCCATCTCCTGAGTCCTGGTCCCTCTTTCCCAGTTGTATCTGCACTTACAGGCTAGGTGATGCCCACTGCACTTAGAGCAGATATGCGGAACCAGCAGTTGGTCCACAAGCAAAGGCTCTATTGTACCCCACCATGCCTTCACCCGCCCCCTTATTGGCTTCCAGCTCTTTCTCTGTCGGCCCGTGTAGATCTCCAACTATAGATCTATCTGTCTGGCATCCCATTTTATATCCCAAAATCCACCATTCTTTTCCTGAATTTCACATCGTATCTCAACCAGCTTTGACACCCTTTTTATATGCATTTTTATGATGAGGGAGTGAGGAGCGTGGTCGCCAGCTCTGGCTATTTCTTATAACAATGGCCATAAAATACGAAACCCATTGGACCAATTGTCCCACATTTTCCTTTCCCTGCTTTATCCTCCTCCTCTTTACCTAGCAGCACTACCCCAGTGCCATATCTTTCTTTTCAAAACTATCCTTCTCATATTTATCCATGCTGTCGACATTTGCTAAGGTAAATATGTCCACATACTCCTTTCCAAATCTTTTCCTTCATTGTTGTGGGAACATGGTCTGCTAACGCACCCCAGGGGCCCTAGCTCACACCCACCTACTGGGTGCTGGTGTCACCCCTGAACCTGATGTCACCCTGGTGCCCTAATTTTCCCTATCATCTTCTCAGCTGCCCAAGCCCATTTTCCCCATGTTCTTCAGCATTTGCTCCACATATCCTTTCACACTACTTTCCATTGTCACCACCTGATTACCTGTTGTTCCCGGGTTGTCATGCCCCACCTGTGGTCTCTCGTTGGCTCCGGCATAAATGTCCGGCACCTGGGGTTGCCTTCTGGCTCCGGCTGGGTCATCTGGACCACAGGTGTGGGGGTTCTGCTTTTGGTGGAGGTTCAGGCTCAGGTGCCGGGTTCCTTTGGAGATGGGCTCCTGTGGCTGGCTGCTCTCTTTCTTGGCTCTGGCACCACGTGCCTCCTGGCCCCCGCTTCCTCATCTCCTTTCCTTCCTTGCCTCCCCTTCTGCTTGGTGCCTCTCTCCCCTCATCAGGCTCCGCTGCCTCCAGCAGCAGATTTGCTTTCTCCACCAGATCCATTACTGCCCAGTAACATTCTTCCTTGTTGGGCATGACCTTCTTTGGTGCCATCCTACTGTCTGTGTTGTAACTGCAGGAAAAGCATACCACATCCGTTAGTCCTCGCTTTTCTTTCTTTTTTTTTCCGCTGCCTTTAACAATCCCCCAGCTGCCATCTCCATGTCTCCTGTCCCTTGTTGTCTCCTTTGACCCCCGATGTGCTACACTGCGGGAAAACAAGGAGGAGAGGTGGATCCCCATCCAGGTCAGCCCTGGATCGAGCCCTCACACTGTTTCATGCACTTCTCCCTGCCCCGCATCTTGTTTCTTTTTGCCCCCACTTTCCCCACCTGCCTGCAGGAGCTTTCAGTACTTAGGCCTTGCACATGACTCTTGCACTCCTTTTCATTTTGTTTTTATATATATATATATATATATATATATATATATATTTCTTTATTTTATTTTATTTTTGATTTAGCCCTTCCCAGCTGACAAATTACATGGAAACCTGTAGGCCAACCTGCCTTTATGTATAGCTAATGGCTGTTGCCCAACTGTCCTTGAACTCTAAGGCACTTAGGATACAGTATGTCTGAAAGGGGCAGTATAACACCAATCCTTTCCCTCTCTGCTCCACAGTGGCCTGGCTATTCTTTTGCCAAAATGTCCTTATTCCTTTCCTTGCATTTGGCTAATGAATATTATTTACCTGCACCCTAGGGCATCACATGCGCACTCCTAAACGCTGTGGCCTTCTTTGACATCACTCCCATTCAACCCCAGCTAGTTCCTTCAACAATCCCAGCCCCAACTGCTAATCCTTTGTTTTGTTAAAATTAAGAATCCCCCAGTCTGGGCGCTGCTTCAGTATGCTTATCTTTTCCAATGTGCATGGCCTTTGCCTCACCTCCCAGTGCCAGCATCCATGTCTGCTACCGCGTGGCAATGACATCACATGCCATGCCACGTGGTAGGCCCCGAATCCTCCCTGTCCTGTTGCACCAACTCTGCTGCTCTCTCTCTTGTGCTTGCCCCTACTTTCTTCTGAAACCAAAGCCCTGGATCGTCCCTTTCTCTTCATTCCTGCCCTCCCATGTAGTGCTTGTCGAGCCAAAATGGCTCTCCATCCCATCGGACACAATTCACTCCTCCTGGCACTCCAGGGCCTCAGTATCAATTCCTCTCCGACTGAAAAACCTTCCTGCCCAGCTTCCCCTCCTTTTCTTTGCTTCCCAGCAGTTGTGGCTTCCATTACGGAACACTCCCACGCGGTCAGCTGGAAACTGCCCAAACTCGAGCCCAAAGCAACCTCAGTCTCCCTGCACTTTAATTCCAGAATGCTCCTCAGGTCAGCTGGAGACCGACCAAACTCGAGCCCCAATGCAGCCTAGGTCTCCCACCACCAAAGCTTTCCCCACATCTCTTATGAGCGTTCTCTTCAGAATTACTGCGTTGTAAACAGCAGCTCTTTCTTTTCTTTCCAACCTGCAGAAACCCCTTACCCATCTGTCCTCAGAGCTCCTGGCCCATCCATAGCACCAAATCCTGTACCTTACCTCATTTTATGTTCCTCATCTTGTACTCACTTGGATGCTTCCCAGACTAGTTTTTTTTCTTTCATTATCCTTAATAGTGATGTTTTACTCCAAATAATAATTCAAAATGCCTACTGACACGAAAATAATTTTTGCCAACTGACGTGCTTCCAGAGACTACTTTCTCAGAGCAAAATTGTGAGCTCCCTGAGCTGTGTAGCCCCTTAAAAGGGGCTCCTTCTGCTTCTCCCCTTGGTCCATGGCCCAATCTTCCTCTGCCACCTCACTAGCCCCATCGCCCTTCCTCCTCTTTTGGTGACCTCATCCATCTCTCCTTCTTGGAAGGCGTCTGCCTCCCTTGGGTCCCTGCCCCCCCATGCTTCAGCTTCCTGAGCCCCACTTCTTTGTTGGGGCCTCAGGACAATGGGGTCTACCTTTTACGTGGCAACCCTCCTTATCACTGGTGTTTTAAAAACCTTGTAATCACCTGCCATCGAAATTCACACCATGTTGAGGGCCATAGTTCTATCGGTCTATTCACAGATTTGATTCCATACTTTATCTGGGAGAGTTTTCCCAACTCAGCTTGCCATTTACATTGAATATTTAACTTTGGTTGAGGATTACTATCTTTGCAGACACAGTAAATTCTAGAAATTAGTTTTCCTTCTTCCCCTTCACTTGAAGCCAAAAGCAGATGTGCCATACTGTCCAGCAATAGTGTTTTCCTTGGTTCTGTGGTTAAATAATGCCTCACTTGGAGATAGCCATAAAAACCTCTCTGGGCCAAGCCAAATTCACCCTGCAGTTGTTGATAAATCTTTTACTATATCCCTACCAGGAATTGCCCCAGTCTTACTTGTCCACATTGTTGCCACCTGGTTTAAACTGTGTTAGTTCTGCCTGGTGTAAACTCTCTACTTGCCTTGAAGTTGGTAAATCTACTAATTTCATTCCAAATTCCAGTTTTTTTCAGCATTTGCCTCCAGGTGATGAGGAGGGTTTAACCCAGGAGTTTGTAGATTTATTTCCTGATTTATAATTAAATAAACAGTTATTTAAACTTGTTCATCTAAGGCTTATTTGTTCCATAGATACCGGACCAATTCCCGCCCCTGCTGTAAATGGGATAATATAATAGTAGTGCTGAGCAACTTTCTAGTAAGTTTTTAAATCTGAAACCCTAGACCTCACTTTCCTTCTCAAGTGTTATTATAGCCCATTTAAATCAGGGTCTCTTGCCCCCCCATACAAATTTAAAAAGTAACTTTTGTAAAGATTTCCAGAAGGGTTTAGGAGGATGCATGGGCAAGGCCCCAAGCAGGAAAACCAAATGTGGGAGAATGTTAATTCTAATTGATTTTCTGTGACCTATTAGGATAGCGGCAGGGCAGCCCACCTTTCACAATCTTGCCTATATTCCTCTAGCAATTTATAGTGGTTCGCTTGAAACAGTTTACTTAAATCAGAGGTAATATGTACTCCTAGGTAACAAAAGCCTTTTGAGGTCCATTTAAGTTTGTACAATTTTTAAGATTGGGGTCATAGTCCCTCTTATTGGCATGATCTCTGATTTAGATTAATTTATTTTAAAACCAGACAACTTTCCATATTCTTGCAAAATAGCCATAGCTCTAGGAGGTGTTACTGTCGGATTTTGTAGGTACTGGAGGTGTCATCCAAGTACAAAGTTATCATGACGCCACTTCACCCCCGGATACCCCAATGTCCCACTGGTCCTGAATGCCGCCGCTAATGGTTCTAAACTAAGGACAAACTGGAGGGGCAGCAATAATGGGCAGCCCTGTCTTGTACCCTCTGAATTTGAAAGGGACAGGAAATGGTACCATTGAGCCTGACCTGTGCTGATGGTTTTGCATAAAGTGCCTTAATCCAAGACGAAATACATCCCAAATTAAACAGTTTCAGGGTGGCATCTGGGAGAGCCAAACTAAGGTGGTCAAATACCTTCTCACTGTCTAATGCCACCAGAACGTCCGATTTCCCAGGGGTCATTATGTGTGTGTGTCATAGTAGTGAGCAGCTGCCTGATGTCTGCCCAGGATGAAACCCGACTGATCAGAATGGACTATGTGCATTACAACCTGCTGAAAGTGATTCGCTATAACTTTGGAGAACATTTTACATCCTGGTTTAGTAGAGATATGTGCCGAAATCCTCCACAGATAGAGTTGCCCTTACCGTCTGGGCAACACTGTAATCAATGCCCCCCCACCCCAGCTATCTGGATGTCATCTGGTTCTTGAACTTCATTACAGATCTGGACCAGAATGGGGCCAACTCTGTTTGAATCTGTTGAATTCAATCACATTCAGCAACAAAGCTGTCTGGTCCCAGTGATTTGTTGTGATTTAAGTCTTGATCACCTTCTCTACTTCCTTTCAGAAGGCAAGGAGGCAGTATAGTGCAGTGGTTTAAGGCTCTGAGCTGCAAATCTGGGAACCTGGGTTTGAATCCCACAGCCCCCACTTGCATACTATGTGACCCTGAGCAAGTCACTTAACTTCCATGTATTCCCAGGTTGCATCTGTAAACAAGCTTTCAGCTTAATGTGTTTCTTCTGGTTAAACAATTGGAAAAAGGGGCTTTTCAGATTTTGGGCCTGTTCTATTGTTAATTGAGGCAGATCCATTTTATCCATAAATCCACTTATTTTGCTTGCCAGGTCAGTTTTATCTTCCTATCTGTACAGGTCTGTATAGTATTTCTTAAAGATATTGGCAGTTTTACTGGGTTGTATTTCTGGTTTGGTGTCTCATGACTCCTTCTGATTTTGAAAAAACATGTCTGCCATTTGTTTTCAAAGCCTATAGGCCAGAAGACATCTTGCTTTGTTGCCTCCTCATATTTTTGTGAGGTAAATCTTAATTTCTTTTCTGTTTCTGTACTTAGGATCTGTTTTAACTCTAATTTTAACTTTTTAAGACACTCTAAATGTATTGGGTTCCCATCCTTCTTACGCTTATCTTCCAACTCTTTAATCCCATCTTCTAACTTTTTCTGACCTGTCAAGGTAGTTTCTTTTAAATCTGGCATAAGAGATAGCTTCACCTCTCAAATTGCTTTTAGGCCATCTCCCAAAAATTTGTTTAGATGCATTTCCTGTATTTTCTTGGATATAATTTTGAATAACTTCTCTTATCTTTTTAACAAAAATCTCATCATGTTGATGTCTGGTATTAAGTTTTCAGAGTGACCTTTTATCAGATGGACCTAAACTCAAGGTGATACTAATTTTAGAAACACAAGGAAAAATGTAATTACTCAGAAGCTCAGTAAATAAAAATGTATTTATTGGACAGACATGACAAATTCCTAGAGTTTCGCTAGGAATTTGCCATGTCTGTCCAATAAATTATTTTTTATTTACTGAGCTTGGAGTGGGATTAAGTTTTCCTTGTGTTTCTGGAAGTTGATGCCTGTCTAAATGCTGATCCTCAGTATAACCTGTTAGCACATTGATCTGTGCTTGTGATTCTAATTTTTAGCAAGGTCAGAGGTGCATTGGATAGATCTCCATGTCTGTAACCTTATATTGCCACAGTTTCTGAGTGTATATCCAATCTATGGGGAGTAACTATCTTTGGCATGCAAATAAAATGTATAGTTCTTAAGTGTGTGGTTAAGTTGTCTCCCGTGTCTCTAAAATCGGCTTCTTCCCTCATGTCTTTGAACAGTTTTGCTCCTGCTTTGTGACCTACATGTGCACCTTGAAGTTGTCAAGGACAGGGTCCTCAACACAATTCCAGTCATCACCTAGAATAACACCTGTACTCCCAGCAGAACGGTTGCCCTGCCTAATACCTGCCTGAAAAAATATGTGGTTGGTGGAGTCAGGCTACTGACATTAACAAAGTGTATTATTCTGTCTACCATTTTTCCTGATATGATGGCCTCCTTCTCTTTGTCTTTGAAACGATATGTTTCTCAGAAGAAAGACCTTTTCACACTAAAATAACCACACCTGCCTTTTTGCTGTTTGGTGTGAAGCCCCTGCCACTTCTCCCACCCATCTCCTCACAGGTTTAATATGTTCCAAATGAGACAGATGAGTCTCCTGAAGGCACCCTATGTCACATTTGACCCTAGCTAGGTCCTGCAGAATATTAGTTCTCTTAGTTACAGAGTTTATACCCTTCACATTGAAGGATACAACCTTAAAGGACCCCATAATCCTGATAGAACATACCCTCAAGATTCCAGCTGGTTACCTTAGTAAGGGGACCTCAGCTGAACAGGTCCTGGATTTGTCTATTAATTTTTAAAGAAATAGTAGTACCTCTACTCACAATTTGTAAACACACTGCAAAACTATATAGACACAACAGTATTCATTTCTTTACTACAAACCCCATGCTAAAGTGTGAAAAGTTAAGTAAGTGGAAGTGTTTATCCCTCAGTATCACTCTGTTGAACTCAATTGGCCAAAACCAACCTGAAAATGAGATTGTTTTATTATCAAACAACTCAGCTTTGTTTATGTACACAGAGAAATATACAAATACAGTGGGTTAAAGTGACGTAACTCATCCTCTTGCATGTTATTATAGTATTTACATATCAATACATAAAGACTCTGTTGCTAGAATATATCATTGTTGTACTGTCTTCAAGCTTTCATTTAAATATAAATTAAAGAGCTACTGATGCTTCAAAGAAAACTTTAAAAGCATAACAATTAAGTACAATTCCTGCATTCCAATTATATGTTATATAATTCTCCTTCCATTATTTATTGCTAAGGAAATTTGCATGAATATATGATCTTTATTCATTAAGAGTTTCTTTAGAGTCCATCTGCTTCTATAGCTTAATCCTTACTTCAAGTCATTATCCTCTGTTGTGACATCACAGTCTGTTGCCATGGGAGTAATTGTATATCACAAGCAGTGCTTTGTGACTTCAGGCACGGAGAAAAGCAGCAGAAATAGACAAACTCTTCAAGAGCAAAGATCCTGTTTTCATACAGATGACCTCAGTAATAAATAATGGTGAGGAGGAATATAGCACTGATGGGAAATACAAGCCGGACTGTGTCTAAATATTAGGTATTGTTAAGGTTCTCCTGAACTTGTCACCAGCTCTTTAAGGGGTCTATGCATGATTGAATTTTGGACCTATGTGCCACAACACATGGTACCTAAGGACAAGTTATGTTGATTCCAGGTGTTTTATTGATAACCATGCATTTACACTGGCTATACTGGATCTCATGCAACTGTGCAACCAGCTAATTCACCAAGTTGGATACGTACTGCTTAGGGTGGTGGTTGATCTACTATCCTCATACCAGGAAATGCAGCTGCAAGTGTTATGTGGTGCCTGATATAGTCTGTTTCTGTGCCAGTCTTGCTCCATTATATAGCACAATCTTTGTCTAGTCACCCTCCTTGACATGGAGGGCTCAGAAACCCTTGCCAGGCAGTTTTATTTTTCTTCTGTTTTCAACAAAACACTATATTAAGAAGGGATACAGTAGTCACTATTTTATCCCACAATTCATTTTCCTGCAGAGCAGGGAATCCACTCGTGGGATGAACTAACATCTGATTGGATGACTGCTGTCCTGTCTGACTCCACCCCAGGGTCTCCATTTCTCCTCCATGCTGTTATGCTGTTATCACTCAACCATTGTTTTATTTCATCTCATATCCATTCCTCTTGTGAGAGAAGAATAATCTCATCTTTTAGTTTTGTTGTGTACTAAAGGATCTAGGATACCATTTATCACTTGTTCTGTTTATTTGGTGCACCACAGACTGTTTGCTGGATTCTCTTTTTATTTTGTTTTAGCCCTTGTATTTATTTATTACCTGAGGATTGTGCTGAAGGTGGTGTGGGTTGGGTTTTGGCTAATTATTGCTATGTGTCATTATGTGTGTGTGAGAAGTGAGGCGTGGATATCTGATATTGCTCTTAAGTTTATTTGTGTGTTTATTGTCTGAATGTTTTAGAGGATAGTTTAGTTATTGTATGAGTTAGGTGTCTGCTGTGTCTGAGAGTTGTTGTTTGGTGGTGTGTGTGTGGATATTTGAATTTTTCTCTTATGTTTATTTCTGTGTTTATTGCCTAAATGTTTTAGAGGTTAGTTTAATTACTGTATGAGTTAGGTGTATGGTGTCTGAGAGCTGTGGTTTGGTGGTATGTGTGGGGATTTGTTTGCATGGCTTTGAGTATTTTAATAAAGATTACAAGATCTTAACTCTAGCTAATTATGTGCAGAGGTTTTAATGAAAGTGATGTACCTACTCTGGTGACCATCTGCAGTCCTCCATCTGTTTGTTGGGGTCCCACTGGTTCTTCCTGCAAAGTCCTCAGCCACTGTGGGGTACTAGGGATCCTGCAAAGGAGAAGAACTTACCACAGTGGAGGTCATATGGTGGGCGGGGAGGATTGGTGTGGTAAGGTCCAGGAGATGCCCAGGTAGGATATGGAATTAGGATTGAGGACCTTCATGCTTGGTTCCCCTCCCCAGGGCTCTGCCTAATTTTAATGAGCAGAAAGTAGCCCATCTGGCCAGCACTCTTGTCCCATTTGAGCTGTTCTTTGTAATGCAAGGTCACTGAAGAACAAGACTGGTGATGGAGAGTTTCATCACTGATTCTTCAGCTGGCAGGTTTGCATCATGGAATCCTGGTTGGGCATAATGCTGGCCTGTGCTGGGGCATCTCATTCTCCCATTTTTTCATGATGTATTGCCCAAGGAGAGATCACAGAGATGGTGGGGTGGCTATCTGTTTTAGATCCACTTTGAGACTCACTGCATTACCCAGGAAAACTTTCAGATCCTTTGAATGTGTGATGGTCAGATGTAGTTCAGGTGTCAGTGGCAGGATCATTCTCATCTGCTAACTTCTGGGTGATGGAAATGATTTCTTGCAGGAGCTTGCAGACTTCATCACTGAAAAGACATTAGATGCCCCAGATTATTGATACTGGAGGACTTCAATGCCTAGGTCAATGATCAATCCTCACATTTTGACAGGAGTTCCTCCAGTTGATGTCTTCACTGGATTGATACAGGCTGTTGCCTCTGAAACCCACCAGCATGGCCACACATTGGATCTGATCTTTTGGTAGGGACTTACATTATCAATCAATCAATCAAATCTTTATTTATCCAGGCGGGCACCATTGAGCAAAGCTCATTTGCAAGATGGACCTGGTCATAACAAAAATAATAGTACAGTAACAAGGAAGACTTAGTACAATATCATACAGAGAATTAAAATATACATATGTACAGAATAGCGTGATATATGCATATATCCCAGAAATATACATCACCATTGAGCAAAATAGCCTTTCCAACAGATAGACTCATAAATGGATATAACTGGCATGTTCACTGAGAAAAAAACAGGTAAGGAGGATATTACAAGGTCGGTATAGTTAACTGGCATACATCTGGGATAGGGTGGCACCTGGTCATGGCCAAGCAACATCTGTTTAGTTCCATGAAAAGAGTCTGAGTGGGGACTGGGACAGAAGACAGATGGAAAAAGAAATAGAAGGTTTGGGTAAGGAGAGTGATGCCGAGTTAGGCGAGGGCCATGGCAAAGGGAAAGTCAGGTAGGGTAGGAGACAGACTGGAAGGAGGTGAACTAGTGAAGTGGGAAACAATTGCAGGATTCCTTGACAGAGTGATCATAAAGCGACTCAAGATACTCAAACTAATAGGACAACTCAGCTTCAAGCTTTTTGCATTTTGTTCTACAATGAAGGCAGTGTGAAACTTATGGCTGTTCTACGAAATGAGATTTGACCTTAGGTAGTTTGCAGGCAATTAGAGTGTAACTTAAGTAAAGCATAATTACCTATCACACTCAGGGGATATAATCAGAGATGTATGGGAAGCTTTTGGTCACATCTAAAGGCCCATAGTATGGCATTTCTATTTCTCCTATAATGAAGGGATTCCAGCCCACAGCAGTGTACAGAAAGCTATGGCGTGTGGAAAGGGAAGGCCAGTTATGAACCTGATTGCACTATGATATAGAGTATCCAATTTAGCCAAAGAAGAGGCAGAGCAATGGCTGTATAGAAGATCAGCATAATTGATCAATGAGGGGAACGTTGCATGTACCAACCATAGCTTAGCATCCCTAGTGAGGAAGTGGTTAATTCTGTAGAATAGTCCTAGTCTCTGTCTTAATCTCTTCTGTAAATCTTCAAGATGCTCAGAGAAGGAGAGTCTGTGGTCGAGCCACATGCCCAGATATTTAAATGTTGACACAACTCCAGTTTTCTCCTAGGACTGTGGTGATCTATGGGATAGCCCCAATGCTAACTGGGTTCACAGCATAGGTAGAAGAGGAAAAGAGCATTGCTTTAGTTTTTCTTACATTACGCAGCAGTTTCTTGCTTAGTAGCTGATTCTGCAATAGATTAAATTCAGCTTGAAGGTCTGCACAAGCTGCTTCTGGTGTTGGATGACTTAGATAAAGTACTGTGTCATCTGCAAACAAGTGGATGTTGGCCTTATTGATGCTGTCATCGATGCTAATATAAACAGCAAACAACAGGGACCAAGGATAGATCCTGAGCACACCTCTTAGTACCGTTTAAGAGGCGAAAGATCACCTTCAGCCTTAACCTGCTGTTGCCGTCCTGCAAGGTAGTCGGCAAACCAGCAATAAAATTAGGATCAAGACCTAAGCCACACAGAGAAGAGAGAGAAGCAGGCTATAATTGACTGTATCAAAGGCCTTACTTAGATCTAAAATACTGAACAGACAAGGTTCCTATTGTCAAGGTCAAGAAGCCAATCATTCAACACTTTTGCTAGGGTCATTATGGTGCTGTGCTTTAGTGCGATCAAGGTTGATCTGGTCACTTGGTCTGATCATCATACAGTTGTGTTCCCATGTGGGGTCCCTGTTTAAGTACCCCTTCTGTGGAATTATCTGGTGCTATCAAAAACATAAACTGGAGCCTAGCAAACTCCAGGAAGCACTGGATGTCTCGGGTATGTTGCTGGCCTGTGCACAAGATCCAGTAGTAGCTGTGGAGTGCTATAATTCAGCATTTATAGTTGCCCTGGACTCTGTTGCATCTTTCCACATTTATCCTTGACCTCCCATTGTAGTTCACCATGGTACTGTGCTGAGCTGCAGTGGCTGAAGACAAAGGGTGAAGGTTGGAGTGTTCTTGGAGAAGTTCCAATCTCTGGAGAACAGATTAGGGTTGAGAATTCACTGTGCTGAACATCAACAGGCAATGGTCCTGAAAAAGACTGTGCTGAATATCAACAAGCACTGGAACTGGAAAAGACAAAATTCCTGTCACAGTCAATTGCTACAGAGAAAAATCACTCGGCCCCACTCTTTCGACTATAGACAGGTTGTTAACTCCTTCCTGTCTGCAGTCTGTCAGAGCTATTTCTGCAGAAAAGTGGGAGGAGTTTGGCCATTTTTTGCTGACAAGGTGCCAGACATTAAGTCTGGAATTTCTTCTGGTGCCCTGGCTTGGGCCTGCAATGGTTATACCTTTAATGCTGTAGATATTCTTTTCTGGGATGAGTTTCAACCTGCTTCCAAGGCTCAGGTGTTGTAGGTGGTCTTCACCAAATGTATGCTGGATCCAGGTCCAATGTGACTGATTCTCAGCTGTGCTGAGTTCCTAGGTCCAGTATTCACAGAGATCATGAATAGGCCCTTAATGGAGGTGTCTTTCCGTCAACATTCAAAAGACTGTGGTCAGGCCCTTCTAAAAACCCTTCCTTGGACACTGCTGTTATAATGAATTACAGGCCTGTCTATAACCCGCCCTTTTTAGGAAAGGTTATTGAGAAGGTGGTGGCTGAGCAACTGACTAATCACCTGGAATCTCTTTCTGTCTGTGAACCTCTTCAGTTGGGTGTTCAGCCTTGGCACAGCACTGAGATGGCTCTCATCAGGGTTATCCATGATCTCCTCCTTGTGAGGGACTGTGGCTACCTTCAGTCTTGATGCTTTTGGATCTCTCATCAGTATTTGACACAGTGGATTATGAGGTTCTGTTGGATCATAGCTACAAACAAGTCCACCCTCGACTGGATGTGCTAATAGTAAAACCAGTACAATGCTAGCCACAGATCCACAGAACTCCCGCTGGTGCCTCCTGGTAAGAGGTTTTCACACTTTGTGAATTAAACTATAATTTGGCTGATGATATTGCTGTGTCCAGTTGTGTTTTCTGATAGTGGGTGGTGCTTTGGTTGCTATTAGCATTATGCTGTTGGATCGCCTGAGGAACTACATAGGCTTCGTAGGTGCAGTCTTGTACTGGTGTGAGTCCTACTTAGCTGGGAGAATGCATCAGGTGGATCTTGGGAATTTTTCCTCAGAGACATCTATGTTGTCCTGTGGAGTTCTGCAAGGCTTGATCCTCATCCTCATTTTGTTCTTTGTGTGGACCTCCTCTATTTTGACTTCAGCAAAGCCTTTGATTCAGTACCACACAAAGCTTTCTGAAGAAGCTAGAGAATCTGGGCATAGCAAGCTGCATTGTTAAGTGGGTAGGAAACTGGTTGGATGGAAGGAAGCAAAGGGTGGTGGTCAATGGGGAGATGTCAGAGGAGGAGTAGTGATAAATGGGATACCACAGAACTCGATCTTAGGCCCAGTCTTGTTTAATGTGTTCATCAGTGACATAGGAGCAGGTATCCTGGGCAAGATCGCACTGTTTGCCAATGGCACTAAATTAGCGAAGCAGTGAGAATTGTACAAAATGATTTGAAAAGTTTAGAACAATGGTCTAGTATCTAGCACTTAAATTTAATGTCTAAAAATCTAAAGTGATGTATATTTGCAGGAATAACCCTAGAACATCCTATGGCTATAAAAGGGTCAAACACAGTGACTCAAAGAGGAAAGGATTTAGAAGTTATTATTAACGACACCCTAAAAAAATAGCCAATGCAATGCAGCAAATAGTAGGGCCAACAAAATGCTGGGATGGATGTAGGCACAGGAGGTGATACTTCCACTGTACAGCTCTATGGTAAAACTCCATTTGGAATACTGTGTAAAGTTTTGGAGACCATGCCTGAAGAATGATAGGGTCAGGATAGAGACCATTTGGAGAGAGGCAACCACAATGATACAGGGGCTTCAGGAGCTGCTGTACAGGGGTGGCTGGACACGTAAACATGTACTCACTTGAATCTAGGAGAGAGGGGCATATGATAGAAATCTCCAAGTACATGAGGGGTTTAAATTAAGTATCCTATGCTGAACTATTCACCAAGGCTCCCAAATCAAACACAAGGGACATTGATGCAATGAGGGTGGGATTTTCAGGAAGGACCTTAGGAGGCACTATTTCTCAGAAAGGATAGTGGAACCATGGAATAAACTACCTGCAGATGTCGTAGGAGCAAGGACCATCAGCATCCAAAAGGGGTTGTGACAAGGAGTATGCTAGGATCAAATCTGCATGAAAATCAACCAGGTAAGACCCAGGATCATCTAGGTTTTGGGATATCAAGGGCATTCTTGATGGACCTTTGCTCTCCTTCTGCCATCACCTTTCTATGTCTCTATGTTTCTACATGCTGCCATTAGAGGAGCTCATTAGGGAGTCACGTGATGCTGTTTACTTGCTAGCTGCACTCTCTGGAAGCTCCGCCTTCCCTGCCCAATTTAGGTACTTTTCACTCACATTTTATAAAACTGCACCTAAACGGACCCGCTAAGGCTGTGGATACCAGGAGGCAGTCGTGGGTTTCACCAATGGAGGAGGAGATGCCAAAGGCTCTGCCAAAACGCACACCACCCGCAACTCCCGAGAAGGCCATGAAATGGCCCTGCCAACACAAGTCTTCCCAGCCCTGCAGCACAGGTAACGGAGGGGGAAGAGCTGCTAACAGTGTCAAGCTTCCTAGAAGAATTCCGCCTTTAAGGCGGAGATGGCAGAAATGGCCACAGAAATTAAAAATATCACCAGCGCTTTGAACGACTTGTCGAGAAGAACTACAGACAGTGAGGCCAGGGTAAAGTCACTGGAGAATAAAGCGGATAAGTTGGAGGGGGCGCTTACTCTGATTACTCAGCGTGTTGCTAAGCTGGATATGAAGACGGAGGATTTAGAGGGTAGAAGTCGGCACAACAATGTTGTTCTTATCGGCTTGCGGAGAGAGAGGAGGAGGGACCAAGTCAAGTTTTCAACGGTTTGTGGAGAAGATTGCTGGTCCTTCTCCTTCGGGCCCTATTACTACATCGAGAGCACATCGCGCTTACGACCTACCCCCTCCAGGCGCACCTCCTCGCATTTTCCTGGCTAAGTTTTTAAACTACCAGGAAAGGCAGCTATTTCTTCAAAAGTTAAAGAGGTCAAGACGCTGCAGTGGGAGGGAGCAAATCTCCGGGTGACACAAGATCTGCCACTGTCGGTGCGGCAATGGAGGCTACCTTTCACCGCTGGTCTCCAAATTAATGGACATTAAGTACAGGATGACCTACCCTGCGAAGCTCCTAGTACTTGTGGATGACACCTGGCAGGCTTTTGAGGAGGTGGATTCAGCTCTTGCGGTCCTGCAGAAGCCCTGCCTAATTTGTTTAAGTCTAAATAAGCGAGATAATGCTGCCCCTGGGAATGGACTTTGCTGGATGTGACTCGGAGGAAGGCTGGTGCGGACCTTTGTTTATAGGGGTGCAGACCCTCTCATGATCAGTCCTTTGATGCCTCACTAAAGGGAGTCCCGGAATGTTTGCAGTTGTTGTTGGGGTTTATGTTGCAACCGGGGTACTGAGGCCCAAGGACATGTCGGCTGCCTGACAGACCGGAAGAAGGATGTAGACTGTTTGAGGTGGAGTGGTGGTGCAACTCCTTTCGGGTGGTGGGAGAATTTTGTTATTATGGGAGTTGCTCATGGTGGACTTTGGACTTTTCTGTGGGAGGAATAAATATTAGGCCTTTTGGACATATGTTTTTATTTTTTCCTTTGGGGATATGTTAGTCGGGCAGTAATAAAGGGTATATGTTGGCTGGTGGGGCTAAATAAATCTCTGGGTTTTATTTTGGAGCTTCTGGGTTGCAGATTTTTTCTGGGGTGATGGAATGCAGGGGGAGGGTTTCTTGTGTGGGCTCTTTCTCCCTGTACCCGATGCATAATAAAGTTCGGTAGAGGAGGGAGGTTATTAGGAGGGTAGTTTGTTCTGGGCGAATGGCTGCAGGTGTTCCTTTTATTTGGGACCTAAGGTATGTTATGATAGTTGCTTTGGGATAATTTTTGGATGGGGAGGTTTGTTAGGGGTGGGGGTTAGGTTAGATGGATCAAAGTCAGGTAATCAGGTACTGAGGTAAGACAAGTTTATCCAGGTATTGGGCTTTGAATCTGAGGGGTGAGTGGCTCGGCACAGTTTAACTGGGAATTGGGCTAGAGGCGACGGGGTGGTGATTGGCCGTGGAGCGAGCTGTCATCATGGGCCATGATGTTGTGGGAGGGTTTATTAGGGATGTTTTCTTGGGGATGGGAGGTTTATTGTTTTGAAGTGGGGGTTTGGTGGGGTGGGTGGGGGAGACACAAGGCTCTGAGGTGGCAGGTAAAGGCAATTGGATGAAGAATGCTAACACTGTCTGCTGGGTCGTTGTAGGGGTTGATGGCATCCCACAAGGTTTTAAATTTCTTAGCTGGAGCGTTAAGGGCAAGACAGAATTCCAAACAGTATAAAATTCTGAAACACGTAGGTGCTATGGAGCACGAACATAGTGTTTTGCAGAGACACACTTATTAAGCACGAGAGTATGAGTATGAGACTTCAGGTTGGGCAGGTTTTCGGCTCACAAGGTAGCACCCAAAGCAGAGGGGTTATGGTCCTGGTTAATAGGGGTGTGCCTTTTCTCCCCTTCAGATAGTGCAGGATAAGGCGGGTAGATACATATTGGTTCTTGGGAAGTTACAGACTTTTGAGATACTAATTGGTTCGGTCTCGGTCCCAATTCGGACACTCAGGATTATTTTGTGCAGCTAGGGAAGTTTGGCACCTTTGCCAATGTCCCTATTATTATAGGGACTTCAACTTGGTGGTGGACCCGTTAGTGGATAGTCTAAGCCAACTAAATTGGGACTTTCACCAGCCCAAGAGCCATGAGGGATTGGATGGATCAATTTGGTCTATCAGATGTGTGGAGGGTTCTCCACCGGGGATCGGAGTATACTTTTTCATCTTCCGCTCATGGTACAGCCTCTCGTATTGACTACATTATGCTCTCTCGTACCCTCCTTCCCTGGGTATTAGGTTCCAAAATACAATCTGGGCCCCTTCTGATCATGCAGTTGTTTTGGTATCGATGACGTTTGATTCTCTTTCCAAGAGCAGTACTAGATGGAAGTTAAATAACCAAATTTTGAGAAATCATAATGTAGTCAAATACATCTCCTCTCAAATAGATGAGTTTGTTCTTAATAATGTGAATGAGGATACGTCCAGACATGGTTGAGGCGTTTAAGCGTTTATAAGGGTGTTCTGATTTGGGCAGCCAGTTAAGAGGAAGAGGAAAGGAGCGACTTATATCGGATCTATTGGCCGAATAAGACTCAGGAGGTCAGTCTTCCTCACCATCCCTCGGAGAAGATAAGCAAGAGTTAATTAAGTTAAAGGATCTTTATCTTACATTATTAGAGAACAAGCTGAGCTGGCTTTAATCAAAACTAAAGCTAATTATGTGGACCAGAGGATAAGGCGGGTAAGCTTTTGGCGAGGGTATCAAACAACTTGAGGCCTCCCGTGTAATTCAGGTGGTACAGTCCGAAAAGGATGATCAGATCCTGACCTCCCCAAAGGAGATAGCGGAAGAGTTTGAAGTTATTTCGAATCTCTGTACAGTCAATGGTGAATCCCCTCAGAGGAAGAAATATTGTTTTCTCTTGAGGAGTTAAATCTCCTTCCTTGGTGGAGCAGCAGCATGGTGCTTACCACGGAGATTTCATAGGATGAAATTGAACAGGTTATCAAAGGGCTTCCTCTGGACAAAACACCAGGACCGGATGGTTTCTCACCTAATTTCTATAAGGTTTTTCTAAACAGTTATCACCACT
Source organism: Neoceratodus forsteri (assembly GCA_016271365.2). Classification (NCBI taxonomy): domain Eukaryota; kingdom Metazoa; phylum Chordata; order Ceratodontiformes; family Ceratodontidae; genus Neoceratodus; species Neoceratodus forsteri. Next base: position 1,429,631,378 of record CM028131.1, read on the forward strand.
CCTGGTGTCCTTGTTTCAGTATATTCTTAGTGGTCAGGCAGTGGATTATTCTCTTTCCGAGGCACTTATTGTATTAATCCCGAAGCCTGATAAGCCCCTGGAGCAACTTGGTAGTTACAGGCCCATTTCTGCTTAACTATGATATTAAAATACTGGCAAAGATGTTAGCAGTCCATTTAAATAAGGTTCTACCTGATTTGATTGGGGTAGAGCAGGTTGGATTTATGCAGGGAGGTCTATAGGTGACCATTTGAGAACAGTCGCGCCACGTCTTCTCTGCGTCTGAGGAGGACAGTGTGTCATGGTTCTGGTTTAGATTGAGCAGCGGAGAAAGGCGTTCGATAGGGTCCACTGGCGGTGCCAATAACACGATGAGGAAAATGGGTTTCTCCTGAGTTATTTTGCAATGGATTGGATCTCTTTACCTTAATCCCACAGCCAGGATTTCTTGTAATGGAGTGACGCCGGACCCCTTTAAATTATATGTGGGCACTCATCAGGGTGCCCATTGTCCCCTCCTTTTAATTTATATCTTGAACCCTTATTAAAAGTATATTATGTAATCAGGTTATTAAGGGTATTAAGATTTGGGATAGTATTGTCAAGGTTACAGCTTTGCAGACGATCTTATGGTATACATCTAGCTACAGGTGCCTCTATCGTACTCTATTGAACCACGATCCAGGAGTATAGTTTGTTGGCCAATTACAAGCTGAACTTGGGTGAAACTGTGGTATACCCTCTGAATAGGAAGGTTTTCAAACAGGAGGTAATGGAGATGGGCCTGGCGTGGAATCTGGATTCCATCAGGTATCTGGGTCTTACCTTATCCAGGGACAAGTGGCGAGCAAGGCATCTAAATTTAGATACCTTGGTCCATACAATAGTTAGACTTAAAAGGTGGGCAAAACTTCCTATTTCGTTGTGGGGTAGGATTAGTTTGGTCAAAAATGAATGTGTTTCCCAGGTTGTTTTATCCTCTTAGTACCCTGAATATTTTGCCTCGCTTTCATGGTTTAGGAAGATTCATGGGCTTATTGCCAATTTTGTGTGGGGGTATAAGAAGGCAGAATGGCCTATCACAAACTGGTAGCCCCTAAATCATTGGGGTCTTAGACTACGCATCTGGGACTTTATTATTGGTAGGGACCAGGCCAACAAATATTTGAGATGGGTGCAGGGTGCAGAAACCTCATATGTCCCTTTATGGTTACAGATTGGAATTAGCCCCTTATTAAAGGCAGGTTTCTTCCTGTTGTATATTAATCCCAATCTTTTACCAGTGTCTCAGGAAATCCCGATTGGGTTTTCTGTGAGAAACTCGCCACGCAGCTCTGGGTTTCTTGAAACACTCTCATGTTAGTGACCATCCCAACCTATAAGAAACCATGGGTTTCACATTGAGGTAGACTTATGAAGGCTACCTGGTTAGCGAGGGGGAGAGTGTTGTATAAGAGATTTAATATCAGCAGATGGACACATGCTTCGGCATCTGAGATTATGAGCAAATTTAAGTTGTCGGTTTAGTGATTTTCAGGTTTACCAGCTCCGTCATTTATTGGTTAGTAAATTGGGTAGTAGGTTGGCGCATACCCGAAGTCGACTTCCTGGGGAATTTAAGGCCTATGGCAGGTCTACCTCATGCTGTTTCAAAATTTATGCTATGCTGTTTAGCTGGGCTTATTCTCAGAATTTAGCTCCAACTTCTTACTGGGCCTCTGTTTTTTCCGGCAGGGATCTGGATTAGCTGGCGTTGTGGAATAGTTGTCATAAATTGATCTCTCAGGATCGCCTGAGATTGATCAATTTAAGATACTCCATAACATTTATTACTCTCCTTAGAAGCTGGCGAGTTTGAAAATCACTGTAACCGCTTCTTGTGTGAGGTGTCAGAAGAGGGTTGGAGATCTGTTGCATATATTTTGGAGTTGCCTGAAAATAGTCCCTCTCTGGATCCAGTATCAAGAGCAGGGGTAGACCCGTTGTTAGGTTTAGGTGATCTTTTACCCGGAAATTTGTTTGTTGGGAGATGTAGCCTCTATTCCATTTTAAAATTAGGAGGTTCCGTATTTCCTGATTTCGGCATCCCTCAAGACTGTGGTTCTCCGTCACTGGAAGGATTCTGTGGTGATAAGTTATGCAGAATGGTTAGAAGAGCTTCTGGCGAAATCTCAGAATAGAGAGAATGATTGCCATTCTTCAAGATAAGTTGTCTAGGTTCAATAAAATCTGGGGCCCCTTTATACTTGTTATTCAATATAGAGATGGGCGCTGGTTGCTTTTAGGGCTTAGTGACTACCTCAGAGCCTTGGGTGGGGAGGGTGGGGGCTGGGTTGGGGGGAGCTGAGGATGTACCGTATTCTGTCTGTTTTGTATATGTATGTTTGTCGAATATGGAGGTGCTGTGCCTCACGGATACATTCTCTGTATTAAAACTGTTAATAAAATCTTAATGGAAAAAAGAGGAGCTCATTAGACAGTACAATGAGGGATTTTACGGCTATGTAGATGATATCCAGTTATACCTGTCTTATGCCCCGGACGATACATCTGCAGCTTTGGTGTTGAGCAATTGTCTGGCTGAGATTAATGACTGGATGGCATTGAACTGGTTATGTCTCAGCCCAGGCAAGACAGAGGTCATGGTGATTGAACCTGCTCACCAGGGCTTATCTGCTGCAGATCGTATGCCTCTCCCTGTATTGGGTGTGCATTCCCTTGTGGCAGCTGGTACATTTGGGGAACTGGGATCATTTTGGATGACAGATTGACATTTGAACGTCCGGTGTCTTCTGTTGTCTGATCTGGCTTTCACCATCTGTAGAACTCCACCAGGATCAAACTGTATTTAGTACAGAAGGACCTAGTGACAATTGTCCATGCTTCTATCACCTCTAGGTTGGACTGCTGCAATGCTCTTTACCTAGGGCTATCCAGAGGTTTGATGTTCCACTGCAGCTAGTGCAGAGTGCTCTGGCCCGGATGATAGTGGATCCTTGTGGAGTGGCCACATTACACTGGTTCTGCATGCTCTGCACTGGCTGTCTTTGCTTTCATGCATCACCTTAAAGATTTGCTTAACGTACAATGCTCTTTGGGACTAGACTGCTTAATAGAACTCCTGATTCCATACCACTCAGTCTTCCATCTCTGCTAGCCTGCTGGTCTGCTGGTCATCCCCCACCAGACTTAATCCTCAGGGACAGAGCTTTTGCAGTGGCTGCTCCTCTGCTTTGGAACTCACTCTGTTTCTACATATACTCTGCTAGCATGGTGTAGGCCTTTAAAACCTTGCTGAAAACATTTTTGTTTGATCAAGTCTCCACAGTATAATTTGTTTACTTCCTGTAATTTTATCTGCTCGTTATTGTTTTAATGTGATTCGTTAGAACTGTGGTCTAACTCGTGCTTAGAGCCCATGTGGATTGGGCACTATATAAATAAACTTTGCCTTGCCCTGCCTTATGACAGTTGAAGTGTCAGTGCACCATAAAGCACCAGGGTTGTCTCATTCTCAGTAAATTCAGAAAGATGTGTTCCTTCTTTGTTTAGCTCTGTGTTTGCTGTTTTCATTGTGAATTTTTCATGTGTTTCTGTGGTTCTAACAGTAGCACAATCCTTTTCAGTTGTGTGAGGCCCATTTGTGTTAGTCCATTTGAGGAATTATCCTGATTTCTGATACTGGAGATCCCTAAATGCCTCTCAATCAGCCACTCTCATGGAATGTACAGCTTACTCCACAGGGTGGAGCTGAGCCAGTCAGTTCCAGACCATGTGGCTTCCAATATGTATTCAGCAGCAAATGAACAATAAAGTCCCAGAGGTCATTCTCAGGTAAAATGTAAGGAAGGAAGCCATGGAGAACATGTTGTAGAATAGGCATCATTTGCTCAGTCAGTGGATGTCTTCTCTTCCTATTTCACCCTTTAATCTGTCCTCAAGAACACAGAGACACTCTCCAGTACCAGCAATATGCCATATGCTGCAGGTGGTACATCTTCCTCTCCTTATGCTTTACCCATTTGCAATACTACCTGTGCTTATCCAGGTGGTAGGACTAGCCAAAGAAATATGAGCCCTCTCCTGAGGAAAATACCCTCAAGATGCTTAGTCCACTTTTTGCCAGTCAGTCCCAACATCTCATATTGAGAGCATGGAAACAGATCACCAGCATTGCAAGCAGCACCCACCAAACAGTGCATTGTTGTTGGGACCCTGTGTGCACTGCAGCAGTATGGACCAGCATTCTGTAGCAGGACTTCATGTTTACTGTGGCCAAACTATGAGCAATTATGCAGTGATCTTGCAGCAATTCATTGAGGGATTCATATTATGTAGCAACTCAAATGAGCACCAAAATGAAATCTATTTGCCTTAAAATCAAGGACAGCTATGAAAGATGTAAAATATCGACAAAATCAGACCCATTGGTATAAAAAATGTGGGTCAAAACAGGAACCTACTTGGTCCAAAACAAATCAAAGGGTGGCAGATTACGTGAAAGATTTCCACAGTACAGTACTAACAAGTGTCCACAAAATATTTGTACAGTTCCATTTTCCTTTGTTCAGTTATTCTTATAGAGCAGGTGCATCACTTTGGACCCACTTGCAGAGGGAAGGGAGGCATTTCTGGGCAGGATGTAACTTTTGCTCGTTTGACACATATCAGTGCTGTCCTTGCCTGAAAGAATGCAAAGAGAAAGACAGTCTGAGGAGGTTCAGCAGATGTATAGGCACAGCAAAGCAAATCAGTTCTGGCACCATAACAGGGACTGGTGGTGGGGCATGGGGAATTAAAGGGCTATTTATATTTGTTTTACTGCAATCTGTTTTATCCTTACACGGCTCCCTCCACCTACCCAGTGCTGCTGTACTGCAGTGTTGCTCCTGTGGAATCCTCCCTATGGTTGCTCACTTGCTTGATGACCAGTAGTGCCAGGTTGCAAACAATGCTATTTCACTGGCTTTTCCCTTCTGCCCACTTGTTGAAGTCTACTGTTGCTGGTATGAGTAGTAACATCACTCCCTCCCTAATGCTTGACTACTGTACATCAACACCAGTAGAGCCATTTGCATCAATGCTGCTTCAGCATCTCCTTTTTCCTACCCTGTTACAGTTTACTGTGAGGCTCGAGAGCAGCTGGGCCATGTAACATTAGACACAGGTCCACACAATAGTTTTATGTTATAGGTTTTGCAATAATCACTAATATGTTTTATTCCATGAGTGTACAATCAGCAAATAGAACCAACATTTGTTTTTCTTCATGCAACAGACATTCTGAGGTTCCCTAAATGTTTGTAGAAGGCCATAATTACCAACTTTAGGGCTGGGTGCCAGTTGTTTGTAAAGGGTTGCCCACTAACCTCTGCAATACTACCGAACCACCTGAGGTGGAGGGATGTATAATAGAGCTGTCAGCAATCTCACACTGATGCCACCTTAGACTTATTCTCAATCATTTCAGCTGTTTATTTTGAGCTCTTCTGGGACGGTGTCCATATTTACTGCCCAAATATATTTTACTGTGTCAACTGTTCATTTCTGCAGCAGGGCCATGTTTCTGTGGAAGTTGCTGCAACTGCATAATCACAGTGAACACAGGGCCCTGGCTATTGGGCCAATCATCTGTTTTTATTATTTACAGGTTGTACTCATGTCTGCATATTGTAAAGTTATCAGCTCTTCATTGTCATTTTCTGATGGATGTCTAGTGAGATCAAACAATGCAAACATGGTTAACTGATTTTTTTCTATGAGGCTATTACTTATGCTATTAAAAACTCATCACATTTGAAAATGAGATTGTTTTATTATTAATGTAAAATTCAGCTTTATTTCTGAACACAAAGGACAATTCACATGCAGTGATTAAAATCAGTGTGGATGTTACAGTTTCTACGTGTCTTCATCTGTATTGTCTTAACAGGTCCATTATACCAGATAATGTGTTAGATAAAACATTTCCACATTATAAAATAAACTTGCCTGATCATCATTGAGTAAAAGATGGCTGAAAATTGAAAAAGGTCTTATTTTTCCATTAAAGGCAAGTGTACATTATTTTGCACATTAATAACGCAGGAATTTATTTTCTCTCTACTGTTAAATTAGACATTTTCTGCTACAATGTATAGTCTATGTGCTCCAGCAAGACAAAATACCTTGTTTTGTGGAGAATGGCAATACACAGCACTAGAAAAGGCTGTTCTGAAATTAGTGGGATTAGGAGTCTAAAATGAGTAGAGATTGACTGTTGCATATACTAGGAGTCAAAAGATTTTGTAATGTAACTTGCAAAAGTATATAAAATAAGAATGCTGTGAGCTCTGTCTCAGTACTGTACAAGCAGAGCCTGTAACAACTCAAATAAATCCCAGTGGAGGTCAATCAATTCTAGGGATAACAAGATTTATGAAATGGTAGATAACCAAACTAAATCCCTTGCTTCTCCATCTAGTAACCATAGGAGTATTTTTCTTGTTGAGCAGCAGTTACCAAGATATGAGGAAAACAATCAAGTGATAATAGATACAGCTGATAGCAACACTTTCTGAAAATAATGAGTAAATGGATACTGCTGTATCTTATAGAAAAGACAGAGTAAGAGACTATTTGTCTATGATATTTATTTTGGGGAAAAACAAGGCTTTCTGGCATGGAGCCTACAATCAAAAGACAAGTACCCAGTTCATAAGACGTAGCATGTCATCTAGTACTGTGACTCAAAGATGGAAAAAAACTAACCAACCTACTGTAGTATGCGAATGTTCTGAAAGCAGTACAATAATGATGTGTGAAATTCTGATGAAAATAAAGTATCTGAACAAACTACTGTAACCTAGGGGCATAGTTTCCTGACAGATGCTTTTACAATTAATTTTAAAATTTAGTTCAGTCTGTTTTGGATTATGAATAAAGTTCAAGATTATAGTTTTTCTTAATACTGCCATTATTTAGAAAAGTTTTATGTCATTACCTTTGTAGAAATTCCCCAATAACTGAGGTCACTGGTTACCCACATGCAGGGTTTTAGCAAAATGGGAAACCAAGATACAGCCAACAAGTATGTAATCTTTCACAGGCACACTGGTCTGATGGGAAGAAAAATAAATACTAAAAGATGACAGTGCCAACATGAACAGAAAATGCAGCCACCCCACCCCAAAAAGGGTGGCATTTTTCCTGCCTTAGCAATTTGGCTTAGAAACACATTAATAAGTATCAATAACCTTATATGCATATTTAAACATCATTTCATTGAAGAAATTAAAATAAGAAAGAATGTTAAAAGTATCTATATACACCAACTCCCATTGTCATAGCACACATTCAGAATGCATACATAATGCTGTGCTATCTATCCCAAAAACGACACAATGAATACCAGTAAGGAACAATGGTTGCATTGGCCAATGCTTTTTAAAACTGTCCACTTTCGTCTTTGTAATTCCCCCACGAGAGGTACCAAATATCTTTCACGGGTTGTAAGCAAGGGCATCATGGTATGGGAAAACAGTATTTATATCAGGTATTAATAGTGGCAGCATCGAAATCAATGACACAGCTGTGGTTACAACCCCACCTCCCACTGTGGAGGGCTGGAAATACAACTGTAAACATAATGCTCATGGAATGGCTCACAGTGAAGTTCAGGCTTAAAGTAAAGACAGCCAAGTCCTTCTGGCCACCGTTTTTGACCATTTAGAAGTACTGTACAAGAGGAACTCCAATCTTAGAACAGATTGCTGAGCTTCCTTAATCAAATCTAATGAAATACGAGCAGACTTTATAGACCTAATGGCCTTCTTCTGCTGGCTTCTTCATATGTTTGTATATAAAACTAAGTGGATAGACATTTTGGTAGGGCAGCTCCCTAAAGAAGGTATTCAGAGACTGACACCATGCTGTAAACTGTGTTTTACTCTGTTTACCTGAATATCAGGTTGATTAAATGCAGTTGTTGTACTTGATAATGAATTGTAGGACATGCCCTTTACACCTGCACACTATATACTCCTGTAGTCCCTGGGAGGCAAGGGTGGAAACTTGATGAGTGGACACTTGACTCTGAACAACAGGCCCGGCATCTAGTTTCGGACTAAAGGTTATCATACATTGATTCGGAGCCCATGATGAACCTCCTGACCCTTCTCCACCACTCTTTGTCCTGCATTACTGTAATGTACTATGATTTTGTTTTTGTATTGCCTATGTATAGTGTTGTTGTAAAAGATGGCAAAAGGTTCAATAAACTTTAATTAAAAAATGTGTCCACTCTCAGTCCTATATGGAAACTAGGATACAAAAATAATGGGAAGTTTTCTTTTTTCATATTTAAGTTTCTATTTATTTTCAAACATACTAAACATGACTAAAAACATGAGGCCTATAGACAATACCTACACACTGCAGACACTGGGTGCAAGGCATAGATATGCATAAGTAGAGATGGGCAAAGTGGCTAATTAAGCTCCGTGGGGGTGAATTTATAACAGCTCAGATTAAGCGGTGCTCCATAGCGAAGTGGAGTACTTCACGTTATAATGGGTAACACAAAGTCCATTGAAAACAATGACTTTGCGCGACTCCGCCTTCCCAAACCACTACTCCACCAATAAATGAGGTGAAGTACATTGAAAACAATGTGCTCAGCCTCACTTCTACTGTTTTTAAGCTCCAAATGTGAATTTTGCAGTGATTCATGGGATTTCAGGTCACATGGGCTCTATATTGTTCTGCACAGCCTCAGTTTGGGGTAGTGTGTGTAGGAAGCTGTAGGAGACAGTCTGCTCTGAGAGATCTCTGTGATTCAAACCTTCTAAAAGCTGTTCAAAAGCCTTTTGAGTAATTTTTCATCGATTGTAGGAAACTCTCCTGTGCTCATATCATCGAGTGTTTATTGTGTGTGTGTGGATTTTGAATGTTAGTGTACAACATTGAGGTCTGTGTAGTACAAGACAGTGAAAGTGTGCTTTGGGAAGGGCATATCTGTGGTGTAGGTAGATTAACTTGGAGAAAAAGACAGTTCTTTCTGTTTTGGTGATATTTTCTTGTATAACTGTGTTAACGTACACACAGTAATATTTTCAATAATTCTTGCCATTTATTTGCTGATTGTTGTGGTGCAGCAGTGCATAATTTTAGTTTGTTTAAAATACATGGTTATATTACTGAAGTTTTCAATTTGCTACGCATTACTTAGTGTGTGTGTGAGTATGTGTGTGATGCGTGTCATCAAATCAGACACCTTTTATTGTGCCACATATTAATTTCAGCAATGTGAACCTGCTATCCACTGCAGCTGTGTGATTTTGTACTTTTTGTGGTATTTTTACTGATACTAGTACTAGTGACTGTTACTGCAGCAGTGCAGTACACTGCCCCTCCCACGGCCCCTAACCGGCAAATGTATTCTTTTCCAGATTTGAATTTCTGATGATGAGCACTGGTTAGGTGTTGTGCCTTTGAGTCTGCATCTCTTCAGTGTACAGCACAATCTTAATTTGTCAGTGCATTTGCATCTCTTTAGGGCCCAATCTCCATCTGTAACTTAAGTCACAGTTGTTTCTTTGGCTTCCTTCAGAGTACTGGACTGGTGTGGTGCATAATTCTGCATAAACATTGTACTCATTAATATGTGTTTTAAGTCAGGGCCATCATCACGTTCATGAGTCACTCATGATACAAATCATGTTCTTCATCATAACGGTCACAAATGCAGTCACAAATCATGATTCACGATCATGTCACGAATCACAACATCAATTTTTCACTAGTTACTTGGATGTATTGTAAGCCTGTTTTGTAGTATCTCTCCAGGCTTCACCACTCCACCATTGTACTCATTAATTAGTGTTTTTAAGTAGGGCAGTGTTGTGCTACAGCTCATCAGGGAAATACAGCCATAGGCATTCACATTTATACAGTTCCATATTGGTTATCTCACACCATCGACACCGAATCACAGTCTTCATCATCACGGTCACAAATGCAGTCACAAATCATGATACACAATCATGTCAAGAATCAAACATTAATTTTTTACTAGTTACTTGGATGTATTATAAGCCTGTTTTGTATATCTCTCAGGCTTCACCACCCACCGTTGTACTCATTAATAAATGTTTTATGTCTGGGAGTTGGACAGTGTCTGCAGTACATACACAGACAGGAAAGAAGACTGACTGCACAATACAGTTTAGCACAGTATACTTTCACTGCTTAGTCTGCTTTTTCATAAACACTCTGCAACAGAAAGTAAACATTAAGGAGGCACCAAAACAGCACACACACACACACTTAACAGAAGGGGGAGAATTCAAAGTGTCACTCATATGGAAGACAACAAAAAAGGTATAATTAAATACAAGGGTCAGGGATGGTGGAGGAATACATTTTATAACACAGCAAGGAAGGGAAGGGAGGGCATATGGTGCGAAAAAATACAACTAATGTGGGATCCCATGGTGATCCAGCAGCAGTTCCAGCATGGACATCATTTGCAACTGATGTCCCTCTATGCGATCCAGCCGCTGCTTGACAGCACTCACCCTCTCATTGTTCTCTCGACAGCACTCCAGAGAACTGCCAAGTCATCCTGCATTACATGCAGTTCTCTAGGGTCCAGATGTTCTACAGGCTGACCTGCTGGTGGTGGTGGTGGTTTGGGTGCAGGTGGGCAGCAGGTGCTGCTCTGGCCCTCCTCTTCTTAGGGCCACTGCCATGCAGAGCTGCACCTCTACCACAGAAGGGCCAGCAGGTGCAGGAATTGCCCGTTCTGTGGCAGCTTGCCTCCCAACTGGTGGTGATTGAGCATATGGGTGCACTGGTCCCCAGTCCCGGTGAGTCCCCAGGGGCCACGGCACACCTTCACCTCACAGGCAGCACCTGACCACACTGCTGCCCCCTTGACACAGTCAAAATCTGCCAAACAATGTAGGTGCAGGAGAACCAGGTACAGGCAGAGGAGGGCTAGATGAACTGGCAGCTGACTGGTCATGGTGCTCAGCAGGGTTGGAATCCACACTGGGCCTTGGGGCACAGGCACATGTTGCTCCAGAGGACCTGGCGCTGGTGTTGGATGTGGTGGTGGTGGTGGTTCAACTGCCTCAGAGTCAGGAGGTGGTGCTGGTCCTGCTTCGGGGACACTTATAATTTTCCATTGGTCCAACAGGAACCGATGGCCATGTTCCCCATGCATGCACATGGTACAACTCCTACCAGTACCATGCTCTCCAAGAGCTGCCCTGCCCCAGACATTCCTCACCCTGGTCCATCTCTCCTACTGCTCTCCCTCAGTCTGAGCAATGACTACTCACACTGTCACACAACACACACACTCAGTCACAGACAAACAACAAACTACTTATAAAGGTAAGAAAAATAAATTTAAAGAAAAACAAATTAAGTAAAAGAGTACAGAAAAGAAAAAAAGGTAGCTTTTAAAAAGCTATTGGGTCTAAACCAAAGTTTAAATCTCCTCCTCACTCTGATCTCCAAGTCTCAGCAGTGACAAAACAACACACTCTCTCTCTCTCTCTCTCTCTCTGTCTCTGTCTGCACAGGAGAAAGTGAAAGTATCTGCTTGTATGACTCACTTCCTTCCTTTTCCTGCCTGGCTATGGCTATAGAGCATGGTGAAGTCCATTGAAAACAACAACTTCACCTTACTTATTGTCATTCCACCTTAATTCGAGTGGTAATGACAAGGCAGACAAGCACTGCATTGCCCAATCTGATTGGATGCCCACCATGGTCCATTACTGCACCCTGACCTCTCTGCACAGTCCTGCTACTGTGGGGTGGGGCCACTGACAGGTGCCCCATGGGTGCATGTGGTAAACTACACGGACAGAGTATGCATGTGGTAGAGCTACACGGACAGAGTATGTGCCTTTGTTGTGTACTCTAAGCCCATTTGTGCATACCCCCAAGGATTGTAAATACTGCTGAGCTACAAAAGCTTGTTGTGACTAAGTCACTCTAATTCATTGTGCTATTATTGTATTTAACTTTTTATTATTTGCATGTTTGAAAATAATATTGAACATGTGAAACTCTTTATTTTGCACTTTGGGACCCCATTGTAAATGCACCTTGGCTCAACTGGGTTATCCTTTTCTGAAATTACAGAATAAACTTTTTACTAGTACTTAAACAATATGACAGAAAGATTGCACAATGAAAATTCCTGGCCAGGGCAGAAGCCCCTTGCAGATACAATTCTAATCTATTTGTGGCTGCGGTTCCCTTATTCCATAAATCAACCACGTAAACAGCAAATATAGTTAAACTGTTGCTATTGTTATTATTGCCTCAAAGTACACATATGATACTAAACACATCTTTGCCATGTTTTGCCATTGAGAACTATACTACAACATTGAAAATATCTGGTGATCTCTATTTTCTGTGGAATACAGTTCATTTTCCCAAAGGGATCAGGATCATACCATACTATCTTAGAGACTAATCAGTCTCAACACTGGGATGATCAATGCTTTGTAAGTATTCTGAAAGAAAATGGACATTCAGCATTCTTCAGATATCAGAGGAAGAACTGCTCCCAGATGTCTTTGAACTCCTCAGTCTGTCCCATGCAGCATATTAGATCCCATCATCTTTTCATGACTTGCAGTCTTTCCTAGTGCTGTCAGCTTCTTCTCTGCCATTGGTGGGGCAGGTTGCCTCAATGACTGAGAACAATTCTTTTGTATGATATCTCCCCTGTCTGCAATCAGTGTAGAAAGGTATGCCTGCCCTCGTTCACCCTTAACATGACTAGCTCCACAGTAAGTATGATCTGTGGGTTTGCCAGTGACCTATAGATCTGTTGTACCTCTGCCCAGAAGGGGCTATTTGGGGTGTGCCCATAATAGATGTGTTATGTTATCCACAGCCTCTTCAAACCTTCAGCATTGGTCAGTGACAATTAAGCCTGATGCATGTAGTTTTTGGGGGTTCTGTGCCACCGTGCAAGATTTTTATTTGTGTAAGATGATTTTTGTGTCCTTCACCCTCTGCTGAGAGCTTTCCAGCACTCTGCCCATAACTGCAGAGGGATGCTACCTCTAGCTATTCACTCCATTTCTGGGAGATGCATATCAATGGGTCTGGTTGAAGACTAGGGATAGCTTTGTATATGCCAGTACTTCTAAGTTACTCCAACCTTTCCCAACATTACTAGGGTTCGGTATTTTGTACTACAGCCTTGTTAGGAGAGAAGAGAGAGAGAGAAAAGAAAGAAAGAAAGAAAGAAAGAAAGAAAGAAAGAAAGAAAGAAAGAAAGAAAGAAGAAAGAAAGAAAGAAAGAAAGAAAGAAAGAAAAGAAGAAAGAAAGTTAGTTTAAGTTAAAGGTATTACCAGTCATGTTATAGAAGAATATTGACTTCTATCAAAGCTGATGAAGGGTTTCAGAAACCTTTTGTTTACATCCTTCAGATCCTTTAAAGTTCATACCCCTTCCTTTACAGTCCCCAATATAATTGGTGTTTCTCCTGTGCAACAGCTCTTAATAGTCAAAAACAAAGGATTTTGGTGGAGGGGACCAATTGGCCATTTGCACCTTGTGCCCAATGCTTGAAGGAGAGCTTGAGATTGAGGTGAGATTTCAGATTACAGAGCAGATCACCAAACCAGACTACCATGTCTGGCAGCCCTCCCCAAAGGATTGCCTTGCACTCAGTCCATTTGGGCTGTAGCATGCTTGTCCTGCCCTCTGTGGTTTTTGTTAACTGTAGGATAGAGTACAACACCCTTTTAAGCACAAAGCCAGGTAGCATTTAGCTTGCCCTGGAATAGTCTGGCATCCATTTTATTATGGCTCAATCAGACCCATGTTCTGCTGATTTTCACATCTCTGGAGTTTGGAACTAACTGCAGCTGCAGTTTCCTGCTATTTCCCTCGTTCTGTCTGGCTCGGACAGGGTGTGCACTAGAGAGGAGGAAGAAGGAGGAAAGGAAAGAAAATACAAAAATGAATGAATAAAGCTCTTCTAGGACAAGTCTATCTGGTTGTGTGTGTGTGGGTGGAGGGATGATAACAAAAAGCAGTTATGAAATGCAAGAAGAAAATTTAGCAAAATTAAAACAGCAGTGCCCTCTACTGGCAGGTGTATCAGTAGAGGGACTACATTACTAAATAATACATTTATATTCATTTCTAGTACTTTTAAGTTATTTAATATTATTGAATTATTTTATAAAATGTCACAAATAACCCATTTTCTAAGAGTAATACTATCCTCCAGGGTGGGTAGTATGTACTATATCAGACATTCCAGGGGCTATCAGGACCTTCTGTCTGCAGCATTAGGCCTCATTATACCCCAGAGCAGTTTGGTATATCTCAATACCACCCACTCTGTTGGGTATTATTATTATTAACAACATTCTCTTCTAGATCAGTCATAATGTCTTGATGGTTGATATCTGAACTACACCTCTGGCAAGAGTACCTTTATTTCAGTACATCAGCATTCATTGCTGGAACTACTGTGCCTGCTGCTGCCATCCTGTGAGGTTAGTGAGCCACCAGCTCTCTCTATTGATAACTTTGGAGTAAACTCCCTCACGCCAAGAAGTTTATAGATTTTGTTAGATATTGATTTTAGCTGAAAAATATTAGCATTATTAAAATCCAGATGGACAAACCACATATATTTCAACAGGTGAATGTAATGGGTTAACATACTATAAGATTTAGTCTATGTGGCCATTCTTATCTTCAGTTTCTGGTTCTCATACCATATGAGTGCATGTGAGACCCCTCTTCCAACCATAAGAGTGGTCTTAACACCTGTATTTACATACATAATAGTACCAGGAATGTTTAGAAGTAAACAATCCTGACTGGCTAAAATAATTTTATGATTAATAACATTAAAGTAACCTTCTTCTACCACCTTCTAAATGGTTGGTTTAATTGTTCTGCTTTTCCCTTGCCAAACCCATCCAATTAGCAGTGTCAGTGGCTCAGCAGGTTGCACACTAGCCTCTAAAACCAGAAGATCACAAGGCAGTGGGTTCTATCCCCACACCAGGCACTTGGATAAAATTCCATTTCTGACACTGTAGTGCAGCATGTGGGGTGCTGCACTCCTGAATTGCCATCTTTCAGATGAGACATTAATACTGAGGTCCCATCTGCCTGTTCTGGTGATAGTTCAGGTGGATGTTAAAGATCCCATGACCCTTCTCGAAAAAGAGTAGGGAGAATTTTTATTTCAAATATAAAAGAAATATACAAACATGTTAATGAGCACATGAAATTACACTATATAAATGGATCTGTAAAAAATTAAAATAAGTATTACATAATACATTCATAATTGGACTATTAATCATAAATTAATTAAAAAAAACTTATACAACAAAAAGGCTTAACAAATGTAAAGGAAAGTATACTACTATCTCTCTCAAATGTTTCCATTTTCAATGAAATCAAAACTTATGAGAAGATAATATCAAGATAACTTATGGAATACCTTATAGTAACCCTTGCACTTACCAATACTATAAGACATAAAGAAAAGTCACACAGTCTGGAGAAAAACTCAGATTGAGCGCTAATATTAATTCACATTTGAGTCAGACATGGTTAAAGATAAAGTAATATATAATTGTCTCTGAGAGAGTATAATCACTCTATCAAGTCCCTATTTAGACATCATACCCCCTTTTTAAGGTGCAGAAGCTATACCATTGTAATCTAATTCCTATAGAAGGTCTAAGCAGTTCTAATTATACAGCTTTATACAGGTATTTGGTTTGACAATTCACAACCCAAAGTCCGGCTAAATCAAGATGTTCTTAATTTTGACAACCTAAACAATACGGAAGGTTATATAATAGCCACTTTAGAGTTACCAATAACATATATGCAATAATTCATGTGCTAGCCTATAAGATACCATATGCATATCCCAGCACCTTATGTTACCTGGGTATTCCATGTATGAAAAAGCTAAAATACGGCACACAGTAGTTCATATGTGAAAGACCCTTAATGCATCTGTCACCCAACCAGTTGATCTGGCCAGCTTATCTAAAAACAAATATAAAGCAATGTTATTCTAAGAACAATGCATTGGATAAGTAAGTACCAATATGTTTAGGTTAGCCAAAAGAAAGGATCCCACCTACCTTGCCATGTCTTTGGCTAACCTTGCCTCTTTCCACTTGTTTTATTCTTAATACATCATTGTGAATTAAATAAAATAAGTCTAATGGTGTCAGTTGCTGCTGTTGCAACACTAATTTACATCTCACCTGCCATATCCAGAACAAAAACTGCCCATCAAAATTTGTAAACTTCCTGGATCAAACGTATCCAATGGAGGGGACACGCTTATATAACCAATCAGGGGACATAATACTAAATTCCTTGATCTGTCATTTCATTGCCAAAACCTTCAAAAGTCTATAATAAAAGGGCATTGGAAATACAAGTGATCTATTATTTCAAGCTGTGTCTGACAGGAATTTCTAGGCACGTTCTTTCTGAAATCTCCTTGTGTTTTTGGTTACTCTTTACACTGATTTTCCCATGGACCCCAAGCCATACTATCTCTTTAAATTTAGGAGGAAGTTGTTTATCCTTAATTTGTCTGTAATTGCCAGCTGAATTTGATCACTATACATAGAAAAGGGTTCTGCTGAAAAATGGATAGAGATCATTTGTTTATATAAATTTTACGATCTATGGTTAATATATGATGTGTCAATATTCCCCATCGCTAATATAATCAACACAATATCAATCTAAAGATAATTTGTATTTACATTTAATTTTATGCTAGAACTTATTCTCCACCATTCATGGAGGATATCCTCCAAATTAACCATAGACCACACTTTCCACTGCAAATTTACATCTTTTAGTATAGGTAGCAAATTTGTATAGAAAAAAATGGACCAAGAAAATACTAAAGGATTTATTATACCCACACTCCCTCTTTTCAGGGTAAGTATGTAACTGCCTTTTAATTGGGTTTAGTCTACTACCCCAAAGATCTTTGGCAAAACATGAATACATTGTGGTTTCTCTATGCTGTGGTATAGGGTATATGTGGCTTAAAACAGAAAAACTGGGACCAAAATGTTTTAGCAGAAATACCCATTTATCTTTGCCCATGGACCATTTATTCCAATTTGAAACTATGCTTTGACCTTTTTCAATTTGTTTATCCCAGATAACGGTTTGCATATCCCCAAGACCAAAACATATACCTAATATCTTACCTAGCTGTGTAGTGATTGGAATTTCTCCCAACTGTTCTTGAACCATCCTTCCCTTACTTGGAGGACCCATGGAAATGGGAATACAAATACTCTTGTCTGCATTAATATGGGCCCCAGTAACTTTTGACAGTTCCTCTACTAATTTATATGCACATATGCCAGACTCTTTATCTTGACAGTAAGTACCAGATTATCTGAACAAGAAATTGATGTCACAGAGTCAGTACCCTTATAAGAGATCCCAAGTATTCTAGGCAACTTATTTAAAATTCTAATAATAGGATCAACACAAATAATATATAGAAGGGGACTAAGAGGACATCCCTGTGTACCCCTACTTTGACTTCCACATTCCTACCTAAGCATTTATCATAATGATGGATAAAGGCCCTATAATAACATTGTTGAATCCATTTAATACATGCAGTAAGAAACCCATATGTTCTCAGACAGAGCCATAAATAGTCATGCTGAATTCTATCAAAAGCTTTTGACTGGTCTAGATTAACTTAATAACCTATGGTGTCTGAAAGAGCCCCTGATACATAATTTCCTTAAGAAGTAGAAGCATTTGAAATTTTATGACCTGGGATGGAACAAAACTGGGAATCATGTATTAAATCTCCTAGTACGTTAGTTAACCTCAACCCCAAAAGTTTAGCTAGGATTTTAAAATCCACATTTAGAACAGTTAATTGTCTCCAGTTATTTAAGTCCTTTTATTTCCATTTTTATATAAGAAAGCCAGAAGACCCTTGGACATTTGTTATATCATCTGAAATGACTCTAAAAACTCTGATACACTAATAAAGTTTGTGGGAATTAGTTGAAGCAATACTTGGTACAGTTCCACTGAAACCCATCTGACCCAGGGATACTTTTTATTTAAGCTAGAAATAACTGTACCAAGCTCCTCTAAAGTTACTGGTAATATTAATATTTCTTGCTGGGAAGTAAATAATTGTGGTACATCTGCTGCTTTCATAAGTTGCTTCAGCTCCAGTTTAAGCAATTTTAAAGACTGTTCTGCTTAGTAATAAAATGATCCATTTCTGTAAGAATAGAGTGATTATCTCTAAGTTCAATACCTTGATAATTTATTACAGTTATGATCCTACTCTTATGCAACTTGGTCCAGTAGCCATCAAGAGGATTTGTCTGATATTTCTTCCACTGTGTACCAAACCTTTGCTCTAACTCCAGGAACTTCTGTCTGTCGTACTGTAGTGTCAGTAGTTTGTCCTTGACCTCTGATAATGCTACTGAAAGATCATTTGATTATAGACCTTAGTATTATTAATACTCTTTCTTAAGAAAGAGATTGAAAAGGGCAGTGATAGCCAATTTAGTATCTGTTCACCATTGCATAGCCGAAACATAAAGAAAAGAACAGACTTCCTATCCTCCAGGACAGTACTTAAATCTTGGATTACCTCTGGGTCTTCAAATAACCCTGTATTAAGTCACCATACCCTCTACCACTCGTTCTGGGGGGATGAGAAAAGGCAAATGCCTATTAAGGCATGATCAGAAGATTCTATCGGAATGGTATCGGTTTGGAAGAAAGGAAGATGGTTTGATCTAAACTGATAGTCTATATGTGTAGACAGGGAACCATTAAAGAAGGAATGTGCTGGGTGTTTGTTGAAAAGGGCTTGCGTCTATCAAAGATGCTGCTTGAACCATGGTTTTAAGAAAAAGTGTGCCACTGTAGCGTTAGTCCCAGTTGAGGTTTTATCAGATTTCAGTAAGCTAATGTTGAAATCACCACCCAATAGTATTTGGCACTTTGTATAGAGATATTGTTGAATTTGCTTTAAAAGTTTTATTTGTAGAGCTTTCATCTGTGGAAAATAGAGATTTATCAGTCTATAAGATTGTCTTTCATAACCAATGTCCAGCAATAACACTCTGCCTGGGCAAATATCTACCAGTTTATGCACCTGAATAATGGGAGTTGTAAACAAATACCAAGGCCACTACATTAGGTCTCTCCTATAGACCAATGAGAGTCTCCTGTAACCCAATCTCTCTGTACAACAGAAATATCCATGTGAGAATGCAACCTGGTGTCCTGTAAAAAGACATAATAACTATACCCTTGCAACAAAGAAAAAGTGGCTAATCTTTTGAAATCAAATTTTATACTGTTAACGTTTACACCAACAATCCAAAATGGAATATATGATTAATGAGGCAGGTTTGCTGGTGTTCTTCTTACTGGATCAAGCAACCCTTTTCAATCTAGGAGGTTTATCCTTTTGGCAGTGGGGTGGGAGGCCCAACCGAATCACTAACTGACTGGGCAGAGGCATCTGAATCTGCCTCATCCATTTGTTCACCCCAGGTTAGTAAGGCACTAAACCTATTTGATAAAGGCAGTTATTATTCAGGGGTTAGCTTTGTGAACAATCAAGGTGTTTCTTATGTATAGTGGGTGTTTCCTGGAAAGGTTCTTGATCCTTCTGGTCAGCAATATTGGGGTGGGGAGGAGAAGGTGGTGGCATTACAAGATCTGTAGCTGATACTGGACCCATAGGTTAGGATGTAGGAAGGAATCTGATATCACCATAGAGGTGCCATTCTCAGAAGGGGTGGGTGGGTTCTGGACATCAGACTGAGTCAGTGGAGTTGTTCTTGTAAATGGGGTGAGAATTCTTGCAACTTTTAAAGTTTTTTTGCTTTATGCAGATATAAATCTTGCTCAGCAGTGTCCTCAGAGTTGTGGGCAGCCCATGGATAGGAACCAAAGTCAAACCATCATTGCCACAAAGGTTATGGATAGAGAACAGTACAGAAATGTGTAGCATTGCCCAACCCCCACATTGAAAACATTTAATTGCAGTACAATCTGTATTAAGGTGTGACAAAGAACTATTTCTATAACAGTCTTGGAAAGTCCTTGGTAGAACAGAATACCGCTGTCCTGTCCAGGAAAAAAACAGTTGGGCAAGTGATGAATACCAGTTTCTGTTTGTTTCAGTTTTATTCTAAATGTCCATCCCCAGTCCAGAACCCATTGTCATCCATAATGGGAGTGGGGTTACCCTGGATATCACATCCTTCTCAACCAAAGATAATGTCATTTATACTAACACCCTCATTCCTGAACAAGATGGTAACTGTTTTGAAGGAGGGCTTCGTAATGGGACTCACAATGTAATCTTGCCAAACTGGGGTATTTTTTGACTTCTGTATAGAGTCTCCAAAATTTGTCTAGTAGTGGGCTGGTACAAAAGTTAACATCGAAATTGTAATCTCCAGGTGTGTGGATAAAGGCATAAACATCTGTAGTGGTAAAATGAAGGGAATCTTGGCTCAAGTCCTTCCCCACATAATGTTTATCTGGTAGAATCTCTATCCCCTCTATATCATAACTGAACCACAAATCTTCTTTTTGCAGCTTCCACTGGTTTTTAAACAAGCTTGCATAACTAGCTTTAGGTAGGGAATGGATTCAGATTGAAAATTTTCAGAATTAGCCTCCTTTCTTCCCCTAACAAAACTTGTAGTTCCCCAGACCTAGAGGGTGGCCTACCTTCAGATGACATCTCAAACTTGTCCCTTCAGAATCAACATATTCTCTGGTGTTTGGGTCTACATTCAAGTACCATGGTCTCCATCAGTCGGTGAATCAACAACGTAAACACCATCTGTTCTGGTGGTCTGCTGTGCCGTGCTCAAGGTAACACTGCTACAGGTGTGAACCCTGAGTCATCAGATTTTGTCTCAAGAAGTCCTCATGATCTGAGGCATTCAGTCCCTGGAGCAGTACTTTCTGATCCATTTCATTGGGCTGGTTGCTACATGGTGGCAAACCCAGAAGTGGGATGGCTGGGTCAGGAATCCAGGGTCCCTGCATGAAGAGCCATCCAGCCTGCTGTAAGGCTACACGGAGCTCATTCGGGTTCTGAGGAGAGACTTTCAGGTAGGCTTGGGAGATCATCAGCTCTTGATTGTCATCAGGGTTAACAACAACAACATTACAGTCCATAGAATTAAAGTGAAGCTTTTCACCTGCAAAAGCTGCGGGCTAATCTATGACGTTCTTTTCTTTCTGCCTCAAGCATCAATTTGGATGCTTGAAATTCTCTCCATTTCATGAATCATAGAAAATGTTGTTGTTTCTTTGTTTGTAATTCCTGCTCCAGTATTTCCTCCTTGTTACTTTCAAAATCCACTAGCATCTCTGGCATTGTATTCTGCCCTCCCTTGATAATTCTCCTTGGAGGATTGACTATAGCCATATCCAGTGCTTGTTTTCTATTTCAATATGCTCTTGCACCTCCACCAGTTAAGTCCTTCCTCAGCTCCAGTCTGTATTGAGTGGCCTCCTCCGTCTCTCCCAGAGGCAAGCCCTCTGGTGGAAGTAGGGAATTTTATTGAGGGGAAAGGGTAATAGAATTCAAACACAGTCAATCCAAAATCTGTGTCTGTGCAATATATATATATATATATATATATATATATTATTACAACAATATGTACATGACTTAACTATGCCATCCTTTCTACTTTTCTGCATTTATAATTTTTTTTTCATTTTATGATTTGATCACATGATTTCCACAATAGCTGTAATTTGTGTCCTGGCACTTTCTTTGCATCTGAGTCATAAACTTGCTCGATCTAAATAATTGCATTTTCCACTAGTATTTCTTTTGACATTATTTATTGTTGTAATACCCATTTACATCTAGACTGCCATATATAATATTTCAAAATGGAAAAATTACTTGCAAAGTTCCCATATGTAATTGTGACCATCTTTGTATATATGTCATTAATAAAAATTCTGTGTACATCAAAGACTGGAACCATGGTATACCCCATCTGCAAGTAACTTCATCCCAAAACTTTTTACATATGTGCATTCAAGAAACAAGTGTTCTTCTGTTTCAAGAATTAAATGGCATTTGGGTCTGGGACAGTGTCGTTCAGTCACCGGTTTATGCTTATAAGTTATTGTTGTTTCACATTTAATTTACCATGTGTGGTTGGTAATAGTAAGTCCCAAGAAAATGCAGGGATGCATTCATTTGTTAGTTGTGATAGAGCTATCTTAGTTTGTGGTGCTGGGCAGTTTGATAGGGTCAGTGGTTGGTGAATTGTGTTTGTAGCATTAAATCATATAGGCCTGTTTTGGAGCTTGTTATAGCTGTTTGACAGGGTACTTTCCATTTTATAAGTTGTTGAAACATAGTCTTTATATGTACAGGAACAATACTTGTTCTGTTCAATAGTTTACTTTACCCTTGGACCCATGCTGATGTACAAATACTACCCCATTCTGTAATCATATTGTGCCATGGTTTGTCTATTTGAGAATGCCATGTAACAATATTGTAGGATAAAAACATGCTATAGTAGAATGCCAGCAGTTCGATTACCAGACCACCTTCTTATACTACTCTATAGTAACTTCTCTTTTCACTGGATTTAATCGGCTTCCACAGAGTGCTCTGAAGACAATATTAAATAATCGTGTTTCTATTTGCATTGGGGTGGGAACAAAATCTAATGTACAAAGATATTGGTATGATTAGGCTTTTTATCAGCATGATTCTTTTCTTTTAGATATCTGTCTGTAGGTCAATATTTGTGACATTCTTTTTGCTGTGGAAATGTTTGCTTCCCAGTTCAGCAAAGCTAAATCTTCTGCTCCAAATAAGATATCTAATATCGAAATGGGGTCTTGAGTTAAGGTTATTGTAGCATAGGTTGTCTGAGTTTGGAGTTCTTTCCCTGGTAAATCCCTAAGCTTTCTCTATATTAATTCTTGATCCTGAGACTTTAGAGTATGCTTCTGTTGTGTGAGATCTTCTTTTGTGTTTTTCTACCACTATCACTACATTGTCTGCATATGCAAGAGTTTTAATTGTCATGCCTGCGCAGTTAACATCATTCCTTTAATCTGGGTTGAACTCATTATTGTGTACATAAAGGGGTCAATACAAAAATATACAGGAGGGGACTTATTGGGCATCCTTGTCTCCTCTTTTTCTAATCTGAGTAGTGGTTCCTTTCCATTCATTAATTCTGGGTGTCGCTGTAGCCACTGTATATAGGCCTTTCATCTAATCTATAAACAGTTTTGGGATTCTATAAGCTTTTAGGGTCAAAACATACATTCAAGTGAAATAGAATCAAAAGCTTTTTGATCCAAGCTTAATAAGATCCCTTCTTCTGTTCCTGCCTGACATTTATAAAAAAGTTCTCTTAGTATGATTAGATTGTCCTGTAATCCTCTTCTGGGAACTGAACAAGTCTGGCTATACTAATTAAAGATTCTGACACTTTCCCTAATTGTTTTGCTAAAATTTTACCTAGAATTTTAAAGTCCATGTTCAACAGACGAATAAGTCTCCAGTTTGTTAGTAGATCTTTCTCTATTTTAATATAAAATATGAGGTCTGCTGCTGTCATTAGTTTGGAAATTTTCTGAGAAACTAAGATTTCATTATATAATTCTACCAATTCTGGCATTAACTCATTTAAGAGTGTTTTATACAATTCTGGCGTCAATCCATCTTTACCTGGGGCTGTATTATTTCAGAGAGATGTGATTGCCATTTCACTTCTTCTTCCATAATTGATTTTTCTAAGTCCTTTACCTGTGTGTCTGTTAAATCTGGTACTTGTAATTTAGATAGATATGGTTCTGAATTTCATATGCCTATGTAGGAAGGGGGTGCTTAAAGTTTTTATTACATATTTATCTATAATCTTTAGTATTTCTTCTTTCGATGTTTGAATTTTGCCAGTATCATCTCTTAGTTATAGGATTATTTTATAGTGTATAGTGGGCGTCGTTCTCCACCGAAATCGATCATTTTCCAAACCTTGTAGTCACACAGTAGTGGCGATCACAGAACAGCAGACTATTAGTCTCACTGCACTCGCACGTCACAAAACCATGTCCTCAAGCACAATTTGACAGTTAGGGTTCATTCATTTGGACCAGTACAGATAAGCGTTAGCAACAATGTCGTGGCGGTACTTTCAAAGCCACTTTCTGTGAATTGCTGTGCTGTTCAGGTGCTGCTGTATGTGAGTTTTCAAAAGTTTAAATGTTAATCTAAACATTTCAAGCGTGAAAATGCAAAGAATGTAAATTTAAGTTGTACCAGTAACCAAGTTAACATTTTGTAAGCAGCAATACAAAGTAGTGATTGTTTTTTTGTCAGCAAGCCGTTCCACCATACACTATAAAGAAAAGTGCATGGGAGCGGTTTGACTTCAGGCTTTCCACCTCGTTGGCACTATGACAGCGAGCTTACCCTCAGCGCTTCCCGAGGCAAGCCATTGTCATAGTGCAATCGTGGAAGAACAGCCTGTTGTCAACCGCTCCCCCATGCACTATCCTTATATTATCTATTCTTTTTGTTATCCTTGTAAGGTTAAAATATCTGCCTTTACTCTCTATCCCAAAATGAAGTTCTTGTTGTGGGTTTAAGTCCTATTATACTGTTTTAATTTTTAATTTTAGGTATTAGTTGGCTGTAATCTGTTCTAAAGGATTTGGTTTTGGATATTAGGAAGGTGTAACTGCTTCTGAAGATTTAAATACTCAAAGTATGTGATCACTGTACCCTTTCTGGCTAATTTGTGGAAGAGAGATTTGAAATTAGTTTTGCAGTCCTCCCACCATGCCATGTGTGTATCATACATACATAGTACTGATCATCAGGCTGCCGACAATATTTCCCATTTTTACTATCTGATCTAACGTTAGAAGTTTGGAGTTTCCATGGACCTTTCCACATGGTGGTGTTGTATCCCATTTATTTCTGTTTCTAATGCTATATGATCTGAGAAACCATATCATGAAGTATGGCTTTTGATATATTCAAATTTTGTGATACAAAAAAAAGTCTATTCTTGTGGAATGCTGACCTCTAATATATGTAAATTGCCCTGTTTTGTAATTTGTTCTGTAGGAATCTTTTAGTTTTGAGGTTGCTACAATGTCAGTTAATATGTTAGTGTCACAATTTAGTTTATTAGTCTGAAATCCTCTATCTTGTTAATGTAAACTGCAGTTAAAATCTCCACCCAAACTATCAACCTGGCCATGTGTAGGTAAGGTCAAATCTTTTTAAATAATTCTATTCTTTTAGTTTTACACTGTAGGGCATATGTGTTAATCAATCTTATTCTAATGTTCCTGTACTGGATATCTAAAATAAGTACCATTCCTGGTTCCAAATCAATTTATCTTGTGACTTTTAACTCAGAATTTAAAAACAAGATTACTAATCTGTCACAAACTTCTACTTCTGATGACCAGAAAGTGACCCCTTTTATCCAAAGTTTTGATGCACTGCAATTTCCACCAGAGTCTTTAGTCTTGTATCTTGTAGGCATATGATGTCCACTTTGTGCTGTTTTAATTCTGTAAGAATTGTCAGGAGTCTTTATTGTTTTCATGCTGTTTACATTTAAAATTAAAGTTCGAATAGGACGATTCACATTATGATAAAAAGAAGTTTCTGGCACATTCTAGATTCTTTATTGTTGTGACCTTGTTGCCCATTTCTTCTTTACTTTGTCTCCTTGCCTGTATCTTCCACCACAGATGATTGTGCCTTAGTGGATGAGACTATAGAGGAAGAATCTGATTCTACACCTTCTTCATCCAATTGTCACCATTCTGCAGAGTTTGTAATGTCTTGTACTGCTTTGATGTAGTCCATTTTGTTTCCTTTTATGATTTCCTTTCTTCCCTTTGGGTTCTACCTTTTCACCCACTTTTGCTCTTGGCCTTTTCTTGTGAATTACTGTCTGAATTCTGATTCCACCATTGGGAGGCATAGTTTCAACACTCATTGAGGTCCCTGCTATTGGTTTTGTTCTGTTATGTTTGAGCCATCCATGGCTTCCATTTCCATTCTGTGTTTATTGTTTCTGTCTAAATTAGGTTTGTGTTTTGCCTTGATGATTGGTTTCTCGCATTCTCCATGTTCTCTGCTTCTTGATTTATGGGATGGGTCTGTAATTCTATTCTTGGTTCTTCTGTTGTTTCTTGGGTTTTTCTTTCTCCTTTTCTTTCTATTTCTCTTTTGTTTAGGGTTTCTTGCATCCATCTTTCTGAAGCCACAGAGCAGCCTTTTTTTGTGCCTGGGTAACTAAAGCTTAGTGCGTCAGTCGTCTTCTCCATTATGTGAAGCTCATGGTTATCTAACATAGGAATGTCCTTTCTCTCCACAGAGATTGCACTTAAAAGATTCACACAAGAAGCAGCTGGGTGCCTATTTCCAGGCAGTGAATACATTTTGGTGTGTCACATGCATTACTGAGATGCTTCTGGAACTGCATTTATGGCAAGATTTTGGTTGGCCCAGATAGAAAAGTAATCCTCTGTCCCTTCTAGGTAGAAGTAGCCTAGTAGGTGTATGATTCCCTAGTTAGACATATTGGCCTAGATATTCAAAGGGTTGCGCCATGCGTAATAGGGTTCTTGCCCAGTCCGAACATGCCATTCTCGATTTTCAGCAGGAGGCAGTTGCGCCACTGAAAACAGGCTGAGCAACAGCGCAATGCAAATGAATGCATGTTGAACTGGAGGGAGGAACCATGCATAAACTGCACAGCCCGATATTCAACTGGGCTGTGCAGAGTTGTCGAACACAACCCCAACCTGCGCCCGCACCACTTTGAGCAAAAAAAAAAGAGTCGAGGCCACCCACAGGTGAGCTGCTGCATTGCAGGGTGCAACACAGCAGCTTTCACCTGTGGTTGGCCCCAACCAACTCCCTGTACTTGCCGCAGCCCGATCATGAGCAAAAGTGCAAAATCCCCAAGCACCCCCGGCCCGATCACAGGCACAGTTTAATTCCCCACACCAGCTCGATCGCGGGCAGTAATGTGTCTCCCCAACACATCCCTGGTGGTCAGTGGACCGTAAATCCGATCGCGGGATGGGTAAAAATCCCCAACACATCCCTGGTGGTCCAGTGGACCGTAAATCCTGATCGCAGGATGGGTGAAAAACACCCCCGAACACATCCCTAATTGCCTAGTGTCCCCACCCACCACCACGAAACCTCACCGCTCCCCCGGCAGCCAGCAGGTGGCAGCATCCCACCCGCCTGCCGCCCGCTACCGCCGACTGGCTGCCTGAGGGGCTGCCGCCCGGTGGTGCAGGCAAGCCAATGGGCATGCAGCCCATACCATACTAAGACAGTCAGTTTTGTGAATCAATGCATTCATTCAAAACTGGACTGTCTTGTACAATATGGGCTGCACTCCATTGGCTCTTGCTCTGCACCAATGGGCGTGCAGCCCTACTGGGCATCGTCAGTCGGTGGACAGTGGGTGGCAGGTGGGTGGGATGCTGCCGCCCCGCCGCCGCGGGGGAGCAGGTGGTGAGGCTCGTGGGTGGGTGGGGTGGGGACACTAGGCACCAGGGATGTGTTTGGGGGTTTCTTCCTCCATCCTGCGATTGGGATTTACGGTCCACTGGACCACCAGGGATGTGTTGGGGAGAGACATTGCTGCCCGCGATCGGGCTGGTGGGGAGGAATTAAACTATGCCCATGATCGGGCCAGTGGGGGATTTACACTGTTTTGCCCGCAATCAGGCTGCAGGGGTGTCGGTCCCTGACAGCTGCTGCCTGGCAGGGCACCAGGCGCCAAGTCCTCGGGATCGGCGCACCTGCATGCTAATGGCATGCAAATGGGGCATAATCAGATGCAAATGGCCCCCTGCACCTTGTACCTAATTATGGCCCCATTTGCATGTCACCTTTGAATATCGGGATTTTGCGATGGCGCAATGATACTGCACCACCACAAGTTTAATGCTCCACTCTGACCACTTGCGGTGGCGCAAGTTCCACTGCACCATGCACAGTGGCTGTGGCCGGGGTGATATTCAAAGGGTTGCTCAATAGCGCAACTCCTCACCCCCGCGCAACTATTTTGCAGTGCAAGGGCTTGTGCCACAAAATAGTGCAGTTTGAATATCCAGCCCATACAGTTTACATTTAACCCTCCATCAGCCTGTCCAGATTTGTTCTGAGTCAATTATCGGGAGGGGTGCTCAAGGACCTCAGGCCTCTTTTTAAGCCAAAATGAAATACCTACTACATGCACTCCTTTATTTTTGAATAAAATAGTTATTGTTCTGACTGCAGGTTTTGTGATGGGGATGGCCAAAAATGGTATCCATAGGGAAGTCTCTTGTAAAGAGTTATATTTTACCCCAAATCTGTCCAATGCTTCTACTTCTTGAAACTTAAGTCATAATTATGTTCATCCATATGGATTAGAGTAAATACTTCTGAGGCATAAAATTTCATTGAGTTTTAAGTAGTGTCCATCCTGCATAAACTCCATCAGGAGATTCTCTAATCCTCCTTTGTATAACAGCTGGATAGCATTCCTTCATGGTGCAGGTTCCCTTTATTTTTGAATAAGTCTGACATCCACAAAAGGTTTAAAATATTGTTTTTGGATGGGTCTTGAAGGTTTACCTCCCTAGTCTTACTGCTACAGGAGTTTTAGCCAGTAGGCCCTTGATTATTCCTGTGGAATTTGCTCCTGTAGAGTTATCCCTTCATCTCTTGTGTGTTGTACTCTCCTTGTTCTATGGGTTCTGTAAGTTCTGCACTGCTTTGCCACATACTATGGTGTTAGAGAGTTCAGTTATTACATTTTTTTTGACTCAGTAGTCCCGGATTTGTGATGCTAGGTCTGTTTCAACATCATCTACCACATTTCCTTCTATAGTTAAATAATTTCTTGTAGCATTTTAGTCTGAATTATTTCTTTACAGTTACTACTTGCTGTAGATGGAGAATTAATTTTACCTGTATTTGTCATGGTGATATTTTCAAAGTAAGTCACTGCTGGATCCGAGGGTCCTGGATCCAGGTACCATCTTTATCAGCTATCCAGTCCACATTTTGTAGTGCTGTCTTTGTTGTCTATTCCATTTCCACATTTTCTTCTTGAGATTTCATCTTTATGCTGCTTCTAGTTCTCCTGTGTTGTGGTCCTAAAATGTTCCATTGTGGTAAGGCACTCGCTTGCTTGTTTCTCTGATTGTTTTGTCTTGACAGGCTGTTCTGTGTCTAGAGGGTCTAGGTTTGCCATGTCAGCATTTGTCTCTCTACGGTGTGGCAGCTGCATAGCAGCTGCCTCATGGCTGCCAGGTATTTCTCCTCCTCTTCAGAAATTTGCTTGAGCAGGTATGCTTTTCAGTTCTAGTGCTCATTTTAATTCTTCTTCTGCCTCCGATTCATTACATGCAGGTCTGTCTAGTGTCCACTCCATCCTTGGGAAAATGCAGAGTCTACAATATCACTTGGGTCCTGATCTGATCAGGTGTTTTATTCAAAGCTGTTTCAGTAGGAATTTCTACCTCTGTTTGGATCTCAGTCTCTATTTCTAAATTTGTCACAATCTGACTATCCAGAAGTTGAGGTGAAAAGTTAATTGTAACCATTTCATGGGTCTCTTGTATTCCAGAGGTGGGGAGGAGACCAGCTCCCTGCCTTCCACACATCCACACTCTCTGCTGTCTGTTGCAGAGTGGCCATATCTCCAGATGGCCAGAGGGTCCCCTACAGGTGAGTAGGGAAATTTCCCAGTGTCATGGCCAAATTCCCCCATTCACAAAAATACCACCAACAGCTTAATCTAGTTCATTGTCAGTTGGCATACATCTGTATCCCAACTCCCTGAGATGAGGCTGAAAATGGGCAGAATTTGTCTAGTCCTCCTTTCCCAGTCACAAAACTAACTAATTAAAAAATCAGTCTCAATTAAATGATCTCTCTCAGAAGATGAGATTTCCAAGAGAGACAGAGATTGAGTGAGTGAGTGAGTGAGAGAATATGTGTGTGTGTATGTATATGTGTGTGTGTGCGTGTGTGTGTTTGTGTGTGTGTGTGTGTGTGTATGTCTTTTATCCCCAGCAGCAGCCCAAGTCATTTAAGAATCCAGGATAGTGTTGACCAGCACTATATACTGCATTGCTAAATATCATTGCTCTGCCTCCAGCCTTGTAGCACCATAAGGTAGAGAAATAAAGAGACACACACTGTGACTGACCCTCCTCCACCAAGATTCAGGTAAAGAGGAGTTATTGTCAAGAGGGCACAGATAGTACAGTAAAACTTAAGTAACCTGTCTGCACTCCAGTACACCAACCCTAATTCATTTAGTCCACTGCCAGCATAAAGAAACTAAGAGAGCTAGAGGCTGCTGTAGTAGATAAAATGCAGTGCTTGCAGTGACATGCACACCCTCAAAATATGTTGACTCAGATCTCTCCTCCCCACACACACACCTACACATTTCTGGCTTCTTGGAGCATTGACTCTGCAGATATCTGCCTGGCCTGCTGGCACTCCCACAATCATCCGATGATGATGTCCAGTGTCTGGACCATCTTAAGCCACACCCAAACTGTCAGATTTTGACTTTGGTTTCATCCCCTTCCACCTTCCAGCAACCCTTAATTTCCTCTTCCTGCTTTGCTTTCATTTTCTCCCTGAGCTTGGACACCATCAGTGGCACAGACAAGAAACCAAACCAGCCTTCACAAATTACAGTAATAGCTATTGTTGTAACTGACCCAGCAACATTCACTTACAAACATTGTATTGATTGGGTCCTATGTAGATACAGTTACTGTCCAGTTATTCATAATTCACCATCAGGCATGGCCTATTTGAAGGCAGAATTCTCAATATCTTATCTGCTAGTTATGATAATGGAGGTGCTGGGATCTCTTGGATCTTTATGCTTTCTTCTCAACTGCATCAATTCTATAGAGCTACAGCACTACTATTGAACTGACTGAGATGAAAATCCTCATGAATAATTTAGATACAATCTGCTATTGACAGGCTGCCATAAAACTGTCGTGTCATGTTAATTAAACCTATAATAATATGTACCTTGCTATACTCTGCAATAAAGTGCTGGATTACTACTTGAAACATCTAAGTAAGGTTGTTATTAATGTATATTATTGACAAGGCATATGAAAAAAAACACTTCTGTCTTATTTCCTACTAATGCAGGGAAAGTAACAATTTGGCTTGTGGGTGTACAAGAAAAAATGCAGTATTTTAAAAATAGACATTTAAGGTAACATAAATTTGGTAACATATGCTGTTGTTGTATCTGCAAGATTTTCTACTGCTGGAATGGTTTGTTATTCATTTCTGTAATTGAGAGACATGTGAAAAAAAACTTCTGTCTTATTTCTAACTGATGCAGGGAAAGTAATAATTTGGCTTGTGTGTGAACAAAAAACTGTAGTATTAAAAAAATAGAAGTTTAAGGAAACAAAATTGGGTAACATATGCTGTTTATATCTGTCAAGATGTTCTACTGCTGGAATGATTTGACCATTATTTTATTATATAAAACTGCTTGTTTTTATTTTTTCTATTATAAAATATTTTATTAAGAGTTTTCACAGATGATAACAGGTACAGGTGCCAAACAGTCCACAGTACATGTGACAGTAGTTATCTGCAATTAGATCCATATATCTTACAATAGCATTAGCACATAGAGTGCATAGGTCTATTAATACCTTTATAATGGTATCAGTTGAAATGTTTGCAACTGGAAAAAGTATAGTGAACTATCCAGGTGCTTTAATAATATTTATTTACCATATGCGAGAGTTTCATACTATTTCAGTTCTCTGGAATGTTTCTTGACTATTCCATCATTCCCTGGGGTTGGCAGGTGGTGGGATTGGTACTGAGCAAAGGTGAGACATGAGAAAGGGGCCCCTTTTTTAAAAAAGGTGAAGTTTACCTGAGAGATGAATAAGAGCCTATCAAAGGTGGCTGTTCTTGCCAATGCCATGTGCCAGTTCAGAACTGATGGAAGGGTGGGTTGTCTCCATCTCATGAAAAACTGCCCTTTGCCTCCATAAGGGCTAGAAGTAGCTAGTCTGCAGCTAGGGACAATCCCTGTGGAAGAGGGAGTCATACCAGAATAACTATGGCTGGGGTGATGGGGATCCTCATATTCAGGACTTTAGAACACTCATTCAGCACTTCCTTCCTGTACTGAGTGATTCTGGGGCATTGCCAGAGGATGTGTAATAGCCCTGTGTCTGGAGTGTTGCAAAGCCAGCAGCTGGAATGTGAATTAGCTCCCTGCAATGTAATATCTTTGAGGTTCCATACCATCGATGGAGGATATTAAATTAGATCAGTTGGATTTTAACATCTTTATAGGCCAAATGTGCATGTCTAATGCACCCTCCAGTTGAGTTGGGGGTGGTCATGGGTAGATCATTTCCTAATATCTTTTGCATTTATCCAGGGGTCAGGCTGGGCATCCCAGTGATGCTGTTCATCTTGCCTGCAAGAACTTTGGAGTAGTTGGGCATTTGTGTTTGTTGTAACCAGTTCAGCATTGGTACCTTGGATAGGGACCCCCCAAGTTGCAAGAACTTTCATAAGTCAGCTCGGATCGCTTAACTGGCTTGGATTTTGAATGAGAGAAGGGTTTTTGTGTTGGTTAATGAGATATTGGCTATTGTGCACATTCCTGCATGTTCACAGTCCTTCCAATGGATGGGGTCCCCAATCTCTATGTTTGTGCTCTGCCATATGAATATGCAATGTCTGGGAGGCCACAAGCATCCTTGGGGCAAAGTGCAAATGTTAGACACTTAGCTCAAGCATACTGGGTTTTGTGAACAATTGGACTTTCTCTGGCCAACGTTTTATTCTGACTGCCTGAGAAGCCACATTAATGTTGTTTTAATGAGATGTTGCTCCAGCATTCTGGGGTATTTTCAGACAAGGGGAAAAACCATTTTGTAGCTTGTGCCATTCTGTAAGTCCAAAGGTATCCTTGGTGCCAAGAGAGGCCCAGTCCTCCGTTTTCCAATGTCCTGAGATTGAGTTTTTCGATCCTGGGTTTTTACCTTCCCATAAGAGGAGGATTAGAAGGCAATGGAATTGTTGGAGTTTATCCAGTACTGGAAGGGGAGCATTTAGGAAGAGATAGGCCAATCTGGAAGCACAAACATTCTGATGGCTTCAACCTGCCTTTTAGTGTCAGATGCATCTGTAGCCATCTCTATATTTCAGCATCTAAAGTGGTCAGGATTGGGAGATAATTCTCTGGTATTATTTCTGACCATTTAGTAGGCATTTTATCCCCAGGTATGAGAAGCCATCTGGCACCCATACTATTCTAGTGTAATTCACACAAGTGGCACTGCATGCCTTTTTAAGTGGGAAGATGGTGGTTTTCTTCCAGTTTGCTGTCAGTCCTGAGGTGGATGCAATGGACTCAAGTACCTGTATAACAAGAGGTATTGACTGAGTAGTATGGGCCACTGTAAGAAGCAGATCATCTGTGCATGTATTTACCAGGTAACTTCTTTTATTAACCTGAATCCCTTTGATTTCTTTGGAATCAAAATAGCTTTCTAATAAGGGATCTAACGTAAGTAGGACTAGGAGGGGGCAGAGAGGCAGCCCTGGTGGGCACCTCTTTGTAGTGTAAATGAGGTGGAGGTGGTACTATTAGTGATAATAACTGCCACAAAGAGGGTGTTATAAATGTAGGTGATGCAACTCCTAAAGTAAGG
Organism: Neoceratodus forsteri; assembly: GCA_016271365.2. NCBI lineage: Eukaryota > Metazoa > Chordata > Ceratodontiformes > Ceratodontidae > Neoceratodus > Neoceratodus forsteri. The sequence continues at coordinate 1,429,665,210 of CM028131.1, forward strand.
CCCACACCACAGGCTTCTAGCACTGAATGTAAGTATCCCCATTCCACAGAGCTGAATGCTTTGTGAAAGTCTTCAGCCATGGCCACCATGGGGGTGTGAGACTGTGTCGCATGCCATTTCAGGTTTAGCACAGTGCAGATATTGTCTGCTCATGTTTTCCTTTGTGAAATCTGGCCTGAGTGTGGTGAATTAGTGAGGGTACAGCGTTCATGAGTCTGTTTAATAGAGCATTGACCAGGATCTTAGTGTCTGTGGAGATAAGGAGATCGGTTGAAAGTTGGTGCAGTCAAGGAGATCATTGGATTTCTTAGACAGCAGAATTATCAGTGCCTCCTTCATAGTTGGGGAAGGTATTGCTTTCTTAGGCCTCTTTATGGTCGCCAGTAAGTGTGTGATTATAACCTGTAGCAGTATTTGGTATACATCCACCACAAAACCACACTTACCTAGAGCCTTGCCTTTAGTGATTTTCCTCAGGACTTTATTTATTTATTTATGTCTTTGTTTATAGGGTAGGCACACTGATCCAATGGACTGTTTTCAGGCACAACCTGGGCCATACAGATGGCACATACAATAGCATAGTCAAACATTTAGAGTTGCAGGTATATTATACAGGTAAATAAGGTACAGGTGAAAGTACAGTTACAATTACATATATTAGTGATAAGGAACATTTACATTATGTACAGTAGCAATTAATGAAGGTTTGAGGCCAGTGGAGATATGGAATTATACAGTAGAGTCACCCGGAGGCGATAAGGAACATTTACAATATGTACAGTTTCAATTAATCAGGGGCTGAGGCACTGGAGATACAAAATCTTACATTTGAGTCACCCGGGAGCAGGTATACTTTTCTGCAGTCAATAAGTTGGATTTATAGCATGTCCTAAATGAAGTGTGTGAGTCAAGAAGTGGGAGAGAGATAGGGAGATTGTTCCATAGCTTGAATGCCAAGACTAAAAAGCTCAGCTGCCCAGGTTAGTAGATACAGTATTCTTGGAACTTCCAATAGTGGGACGCTGGAGCTTCTCAGAAGGTGGGGACAGTGCCTCTTGTTGGGTAGGGAGGAACAGAGGATCGGTCACTGTCTCTGATAGCTTTGTCCACTATACATCTGAGAAAGTATCTACTTTGTGCTTGTGGAATGCCAACCCAGTGCCAGTAAAGGGAGCAGTGGTAGGTAGTATATGGTGTCAATTGAGCAAATCTGCAAATGTTGTTGTAGGTGGTGGTGAGTCAGTTCAATAGTTTGGAGGAGGTGTGGGTGGAATATGGGGCACAGTAGTCTAGGAGAGGAGAAGGTTTCCTTGGGCTATGCAGTAGCCGCTGGATTCATATGGTGGCAATGGAGGTAGCCCATTGCCAATTTCTGATGTATTCATTATACTGTGGTGTTAATGTGTACAAAGTATGTTAGGGAGTGATCCAGAGTGACACTCAGGTATTTAAAGCTAGTCATGCTCTTGGGGCTCCTTTTCCATAAGTGGGTGATCTAATTCCTTTGTAGAGGAATGAGAGCCTAGGCATGTGTTTGCCCCATGAACTCTTGAAAGGTATGGAAGGTAGGGTAGTTAGCTGTTTGAGAGGCATGCAGTGCCTGTCATAATCCTGCAACATAATCTCATTAATGCCCTTATGGTCAGAGACTGTGTTGCCTTGACTATTGTGCAGTACCACGATCTGCAAATCAGCTTTTGTTTATGTAGCCGATAGGCTAACAGCTTGCTCCTTTTCTCCCTTAGATCTGAGGAGTAACTAATCCACTTTATGCCAGAGGACGGTACTGATTTTATATTTGAAGCCTACTATGGCAGCCAATAGGTCAGGCAATGAGGAGGGACTTTTGAAATTGGGCTTCTTCATCTGAAGTTCTGCTTGCAAGGCTGCCACTTCCTGTGCCCTACCTTTATTCCACTTGGCAGTGAAGGAGATTATTCTTCCTCTTAAAAAGCCTTAATAGTTTCCCATACAGTGACCAGAAACTTCTCCATAAGCATTATCATGAAAATAGAGGCCGGTATTGGATGAGATTCATTCACAGAAATCAGGATTTTGGATGACAAGGGGTTACAATGCCATCTGGAGGCTCTCAAGTGGTCACCAGGGGGTGAGGAGAGGCTAACCTGGGTGTGGTCTGAGATAAGGATACTCTCCATTGTGGGGTTGCATGTACCATTTAGCTACTAAATTGTTAGCCAGCCAAATGTCAATGTGGCTATAAGACCCATGAACTGAGGAGAAGAAAGAACAGTCTCTGCCCATTGAATGGTCTTGCCTCCATATGTTAAAGAGACCCCATTCAGAGGTGAGGCTTCTAGTATCCCTCCTGCTTTTGGGTGGGTGTCTGGTGTGCAATGGAGTCAATACGTTGGAGACAATAACAGCATGTTAAACAACTGTGCAGGCATGTCTGTGAAAGTGGAGGTAGTGCTCAGCAAAACAGCGAGCACTACCGTCCATGTCAGAAGACAGAAAAACTTTACCTTTCAGGGTGCTCCACCCCGAAACCCCCATCTCTAATTATCTAACTTTGGGGGTGGGGACCATAATCAGGGAAGGAGACAAAGAAGGAGAGGATGACATGATTGAAACTTTCAAGTACCTCTAGGGAATCAGCAAAGTCCAAGAGGTAGCATCTTTTGGAAAAACAGATGTGCAAGAACAATGGGGCACAATTTGAAGATGAGGGAGATGGCTCAGGAGCAATGTGAGGAAATATTTTTCACGGAGAGGATGGTGGGCTCCTGGAATGGCCTTCCAGAGGAGGTTGTGTGGTGAAAACAGTGGGGAATTCAAGAATGCATAGGACAGACATAAGGCAATTCTGGTGGGGTAGCAGAAGAGGCTGTTGGCTAACTAGGATCTGCAGCTTATCCAATAAGTAGGGAAATGGGCAGATTGGGTGGGCAAGTGGTCCTTATCTACCATCAAAGTCTATGTTTCTATGTTTTAAAAGTATGGCAGCTTAGATGCAATGCAAAGAGTGCAAGTAATGCACCTGGGAAACAAAACCCAGGGAAAGAGTACATAATGGGGAGAGGTACCAACAACAACAAAAATGGAAACAAATCTTGGGGTAGTCATATCAGATAACCTAAAGGTAGGAAAGCAATGTGAGAAGGCAGTAAGGAGGGCTGTGGGTATACTGGGATGCATGGGTGGCATCACCAGTAGAAACAAAGTTGTTATCCCTCTGTACAGACAGTTGGTGAGACCCTATCTGGAGTATTGCCGCAGTTCTGGAAACCCCATCTCTGCAAAGACATAGACAGGATAGAGGCAGTCAGAGGAGGGCAACTAAAATGGTGCAGGGTCTGCACCATAAGCCGTCTGAAGAAAGACTAAAGGCGCTTAATATATATACCCTTGAGGAAAGGAGGAGAGGGACATGATAGAAACATTCAAGTATCTCAAGGAATCAACAAAGTCTAAGAGGTAGCATCTTTCAGAAAAGAGATGTGCAAGAACAAGGGTACAATTTAAAGACAGAGAGGGATAGCTTAGGAGCAATGTGAGGAAGTATTTTTCATGAAGAGGTGGTGGACACATGGAACAGCCTTCAGAGGAGTTAGTAGGGTCAAAACCAGTAGGAGAATTCAAAAAACATGAGACAGACATAAGGCAATTCTAGTGGGGGTAGGAAGAAGTAGGCTGTTGGTTGACTAGGATCTGTAGCTTATCCGATAGGTAGGGAAATGGGCAGACTGGGTGGGCCAAGCTGCCCTTATCTGCCATCAAGGTCTATGTTTCTATGTTTCTAAACTCGGGGGTAGTAACAAAAAGAAGACAAAAACCTCCCCAGTACCAAGAATCGAACCCGTCTAGCACAGCTCTTCTACCCTCCACTGCCTGTGGATCTACCAGCTGGAGACATGGCAGCTGCTTGGCCAACACATCACCAACCAGAGCCTTTCACATCTCTCCCAAAGGCAAAATAGCTACAGGGATAGCAGTAATTTACTTTCACTGTGCTGCCCTTGTAGCTATTACATGTATTCCTTTCAGTGTTGTGACCACGCGGTTTATTCCCGCTGTTCTTCCCCCAACATATTGACCTGGTACCATCTGGAGTTAATCCAGATTTGTCCAAGAACTGATTTAGTGTGAGTTTCAGATCCTCCCATAAGTATAGAGACTTGGAACTGCCTCCAGTGAGGTCTGCTATGGCTTGACTGATTTGGGGAAATGTTTGCATCGTCTATGTTGAGGGTGTACACATTCACTATAAGGAGGTTGTCTCCAGGAGTGGAGATGAGGTTTACTATCCATGTAACTAGCTTATCTGTTAGAGCATGATCCACTTTCCAGGATAGGGCTTTGTGGATTAGGATAGCCATACCTTTGGATTTGGTTTGTGCTGAGCAATGGGGTATTTGGCTGACCCAGGCCTCCGTAATCACTGTACACATTTGGGAGTGAGAGTGTCCATTGAATGAAAGCTATACCCACTTTTAAAACTTTGTGTCGTTGCAACACTTTGGTTCATTTCACTGGGTGACTGAGACCATTCATGTTCCATGAGATGCATCTCTCCTTGACACCACTGACTTTACTCCTCAGAGTTAGATGAAAGTTCTGCATGGCCTTATCCTTACAAACCCTTGCAAGAGGTGTGACTTTCAAGGTGAGTATGGGTGTGGAGAGGTGGTAGGCAAAAGCTATGAGAGTTCTTCCCTCAGTAGGTGGGTGCAAATAGGGAGGAAGCCCATTATTGGTTTTGTCACCTGTCAAGTATGACAGTAATGGGGAGGGAGGTAGATCAGACCTGTACCTTAACATGCCTGCTCCCACATCGCTGCGGCGAGCTTTACTGTGACACCTGTTTACTTTTTTCTTTTGTTTGTCAAATATAACCTATTCCTTGGTGCCAAAAGGAGAAGAACAAGTGATCCCTTAGGGCTTTCAGACAGGGTAAAATACCCATATTTTTAATCAGTAACAACTTGTGCACAATATAAGAAACCCCAGAGTAAAGTCACTTCATACACTATGAAGTTATTTAAAGTTCCTATGGTGTAAACAGAAGAGTAAGTGATTTTATAACCCAGCTCTGCCATGGAGGAACACTATCGGGAAGGTGGTTTGAGTCTACTCTAAGGAAGACCCACACTGCTCCCTCTTGAGAGAAGCAGTCCACCAACCAGGCATACTGCAGGTCACACAATAATGATCTATAACATATAGCCAACTTGACCATGGTGAGTGGCCATTTTACTAAATCTGCAAACCTAGTTGCCTCTAAAAGAATCTAAGGTAGGGGCAGTGTAAGCTATCCACTGAGTGCTTTTACCTAAGTGTGAGGGAGAGATGATGTCTTGTGCTTCTCCTCCATATGTTGTGTTGAATTCCTAGGAATCACTTAGTAGGGAGGGAGAAAAGGGGTTGAGAGCTGTAGTCTCAAAACAGAGTTGACACAATCCTATGATATGTACCCCTGACACATTTAATAATTGCCTGTCTGTTCCCTCCTATTACCATATCATTATCCATTGAAGAGCTCCTGTCTAATACGGGAAAATATGAGAGAAGGATATCTCTCTGTTGCATACTGGTAAAGGGTCTGACAGGGATTGCATTGAGGTGCTGCCTAAGGGAAAGGATGAGAGCTATCGTGAGGGAGTGAGTGTAGCTATGAATGGCAGCTGGAGGAGCAAACACCAAACACAACCTACACCAGGACACTGGTTATGGCTTGGTCTTATGGCGCCCTCCACCACCTTTGCCAGCCACAGCCAATCCAGTTTGTTACAGTACCAGCTAATCTATTGAACCAGAGAGTTATCAAGTTTTGTGTTAGCACAATGATGTGTGCAATTTCAAGACTGACTAACCCCATTTATGAGAAAAATACAATTGAGAGAGTACGCATTCAGTCAGTGCCCTTAGCCTCTTTGGGCATAGAATTATTCACACAGCCATTATGTCAGGTTCTCTTTCCTCTCTACTAACGTTTTTAGCTCTGGGGCTGACATGGTGAGTGGAATCTCCAAGGTGAGAGGGACACCTGTTAGGGAGGGTAAGAGCAGAAATGGTGCCTCTCTGTATCTGTAGGGTAGAAGTCTGACTGGGGCTGTTTTGTGGTGCTACACCTAAAGTGAAGAGGGAAGCAACTGCATAAAAGGGGGTACAGCTGCAAGATGCAGTTTGGGGAGCAACACCAAACATAACCTATTCTATGCCTGTTGTTATGACTTGGCTTCCTAGCACACCCCCCACGGAGCTGCCACCATGGCCAATCCATCCACTCATTTTGACAAGAAATCCCCAAAACAGTAACTCTTGAAACAAGTAATAATAAAAGACAAGTTTCAAATACTGGACTGCAATGACACCACTGTGCAAGGATATGTGCTGGTCAGCTCACGATTTTAGCAGCTGTAACAGTCTCATATCAGATTTGTTCCTGCTGATAGGGACTTCAGGTCAGGTTAACTGCTACAACTTCTACAAATGCTTTCACTCCTGGAACCACCACAGAGGGTGGAGACTCCAATGTCTACATGTCAGCTTTTTTTCCTACCGAAGTGGCCCAAGAGGTAGAGGTTCAGCATATATGTTGGCTGAAGGAGGTGCTGGGTATTCAGAGACATTTCTACTCGATGGTGGTGATATAGGTGTTTCCCTCACCATCTTGGCCAGTGGTGAGGAAGGTGTTGAGTCTAAATGAAGATGCCTGGGTTGAGGGCTATTGGAGCAGATCCTCTGGTGTGAATTTGCTTGGTACTGCTGCTCGTCCGTACCTCTCTTGGATGGTGCACTGGCATCACGTCATTGTGGTTGGGGCTGTTTCTGTTCTTTGCCCTGGTTTGCTACCATTTTGCTTTCTTCTGTAAGGGCTCCCTCTGTTTCCTGCAACCTACTGTTGTGGCCAGTAGGTCCCATAGGTTGGATCTCTTTCTTTGTGCGCCTTCCAGAGTTTTCTGGGAGCAGTAATTCCCAGCCTGAGATCAGGCCAGTGCTGTTGCATCCAACCTGAAACTCTTCTGGGTTCTACCCTCAAGAGATTGCCCATTCCTGCTTACATAAGTTAGTAAGCCCTTTGAAGCAATACTGCATACCAGCTTCATGGAGGGCAGCTTTGAGGGGTTGTAAGACTTACAGTGTTGCACCACCTTATGGGAGTAATGTTAGTAAATCAAAATTCTGGACCCTTACCAAAACAGATCCATTTTGTCTCCTACAGCTCTCAGGAACTTTTCTTTTGTGCAGAAACAGAGTAAGCATTGTAGTAACAGATTGGGCTGTGATCCTGCCTCTAGTCTAATGTGCTCAGCTCCATTTCAATAGGGTCCTGCCAATGCAGTACCATGAGTTAGGAGTAGGAAGTGTTTTAAAATTGCTCCATATTGGCCACTTCTGCCTTTTCTAGGACCCCAAAATTCTGATATTTTTAGTCTGCTACAGTTCTGTTGATCTTTCCTCTCTCCATGGGTGATCCAGCCATTGCTCGTGTTCATCTAGGCACCTTAAGAAGGTGTGCTAGAAATCCTCCATGTTGAGCAATTGTTGCTACACCATATTTATGTGATCAAGAGCATTTTCTCCTCCTTGGCTGTGGATGAATTGCCTATTTTAATTCAGCCATGTTAGTGACCAATGTCTTTAGTAGCCAGATGATGTATCCCAATGAGGATTGATTGTGAGTACCCAGGTTTTTGTTTTCCATTCCTGCCATGGTGTTGTAGGTATCAGGGGGTCTGAGATAGAGGACTGTGTGCATATCAATATTGAGGCCCCAAAATTGTTGGTGTGTAAACTACACACTACACTGGATGAATGTAGAATTTCAAGCTGCTTTTTAAATATAGGCTGTATGTCACTGATATGTGTGGTGGTGACATGTGGATCTGCTGTTCGGTGAGAGAAAACTTATGTTTTATAGAGGATCAGGATGGAGTGATAGAGTTAAACAATCATTAATCTCAGCATTCAAGCCATGCCAAACTGTTTGTTTTATAACAAAATAGTAGGTAGAAGACTTGGTTTGCTGGCCAAGGCACCTAGCTTCACCTGAGCTCTTTCCTTCTAAGACTGCTTGAAAGGCAGAGTAGAGAAACTTACCAGAGCAAGGGAGAAGGATTAAGACTTAGTTTGGCTAAGCAGATTTACTGTGTGGTGGTGTTTTTATTTTTACTCACAGGGATTGCTACTGTTTGTTGCTAACATTTCATTGCTTTATTTTTTCTCTGATTCAAATTGTTGTTGCTGGTATACCTTCTTCTGCATTATTACAAGGTGTGCCTACAGGTGTGTGCTAACAGATTACTGCTGTAATCTTCTGATTCAAATTGTCTTTTGCAAGGTATATCTTCTGTTACTGCTTTATTTTTCTCTGGAGCAAAGTGTTTCTTACAGGGTATATCTTCTCTGAAATTATTACAGGTGGTGCTTTACAGGTTTTACAGTTTTATCTAACATTAGGATAAGCTTTCAGAGTTACTGCATTTGTTGTTGACTGATTGTTTCTGCTCTACCTCCTTGTTCTTTCGTCCGTGGTTCTTCTTTTTAGGCAGGGAAGGGCCCAGCCACCCACCCCATCCCCAACCACCCCACGCTACACTCCTTTTATAGGGTACCACAGTTGTGACATTTCCTGTGGCAGAGCAGGAAGGGTGGATCAGTGGGGCCTCCACAAGGTGATCTCATTTACAGGGCACTAGTAATTTAACTTGTTATAACAAGTTAAACAAAGCATAATTAAACCATTACTTGCATTTTTTTTCCTTTTTTTTTCCTTCTAATTACTCTGACTAGGTTACAAACCCAGCAACTTATTTGGAATGGATTTCATTAACTGCAGGTACTGTGGAACAATTTTCATAAGGACAGTCTTACAGGATTTAGGACACTGTCCTACATGCTGGGCCTTTGGAGATCTTAGGTCTCAGCTCCGGGCAGCATGGGCAGAGATTGCACGCCTCAAATTTCATATTGAAGAGGAAATACATTATAAGAACCACCCGCCATTTCCCCAGCATCCAACAGAAAACCTCGACCGCAGAGATTAGTTGGTCCAGGAGGTTTAGGTCGTTAGGAGGAGCAAATCAGGTGCCCCATCACCTCTGCTCGCCAACACATTACCTCCAAAAACCATATAAACACTACAAACAGGTATCTGCCTCTATCTCTGAAATCAAATAAAGAGGCAGAAGACACTGCAGAGCAGGACACTCAGCACAGGAGCTAGCACAACAATACTCACCCAAATCAGGAACCAAAACTAAACAAGCACAAAGGAAATCCAAAAACTTCTGATCATAGGAGACTCCATGATTCGGGAGTTGATACCCATCTCCATCCAGGGTGATGGTCAGATGTCTCCAGGTACATCAGCATGGGAGACACTGACCGCATTACTAAAATTGTTCACAAAGCAGGAGAAAACATTGATATCCTAGTACACATAGGGACTAATGATCTACCCGGTCAGTTGTGGAGACCAAGAACACCTGACTAAGCTGGGTGACAAACTATCATCTATTTCGTCCGGCATCTCCTTCTCTGAGATCCTGCCAGTCTGGGAGAAGGGAGCAGATGGACGGAAGGTCAGAGAAGGGGAGATAGGGGAGCTAAACACGTGGCTCAAGGACTGGTGCCAGGAAAAAGGACACAGATTTGTAGGAACTGGCAACAGTTCTGGGAGCGAAAGTTCTTAAATTTGATGGACTGCATCTGACTAAAGAGGAGTCAGTGCATTGGGGCAGAAGTTTGACATCTTTGCAGAATATTTAAACTAGCAAATGGGGAGAGGGTGCAGCACCCCATACGTCAAATGGGAAGAACACCCTCCCCTCAGCTAGTGGTCAAACAGGAATTCAGCGTGTTTGCGTTCATTTGCATCACCAGGTAAGAAAAAGGTTTGTCTCCCCATCACGGTGCACAGGGTAATGCCAAACTTCACCCAACAACTAACACACTAAAATCTGGCCAATGGAAAATCATGTACACAAATGCTCACAGCCTGGGAAATAAGATCCCAGACCTGCAGGCAATAATGTCAGAGGCTAAACTGGACATAGTAGCAATTAGTGAGACGTGGTTTACCAGTAACCACACTTGGGAGACTTCAGTACCTGGCTATGTATTGTTCAGAAGAGACCGAGGTGCAAAAGCGGGAGGATGGGGCCTGTATGTTAATGAAAATATCAAAGCTACAGAAATTCAGAATACACATAAGGAGCCAGAAGAACTGTGGGTCACCCTGGAAACAGGAAATGGGACAGCCATAAGAACTGGGGTTGTCTACAGGCCCCCAGACCAGAGGGAGGACATAGACACATTACTGTTAGAAGATATACAAAACATGACAGCTAAAGGGAGGTTCTGATAATGGGAGACTTCAACATGCCAGATACAGATTGGTCAATACCAGCAGGAACATCTGCCAGAACTAGACTCATAGTGGATTCCCTGCGGGGGAGGGCCTTAAACAACTGGTACAGCAACCCACAAGAGACAGGGCTACCCTAGATCTAGTACTGACTAACATAGAAGGGATCACAGATCTCCAGGTAGAAGGTCACCTGGGGCCAGTGACCATCACATGGTATGGTTCAATTTGGCTACTACATCTAAATCATCCCATTCCAAGGCAAAATATGGGACTTCAGAGGAGCTGACTTTGATAAGATGGCCAACAGAGTTAAGCTAGCCCTGGCAAAAGAAACACAGGTGAGGAGGTACAGGCAAAGTGGGCAAGCATTAAGGATACAATACTTGAAGCAACATCCCATTGTGTTAGACAGAAAGGAAGTGCAAAAGAAGAAAACCACTTTGGTTCTCAAATACAGTAGCAGAAAAGGTCAGAGCCAAAAGGCTGGCCTTCAGAAATATAAGGAACACAGCGGGATGAAGATAGGGAGGCATACCAAACTTCCTAAGGGAAGCAGGAAGGCAGTAAGACAGGCAAAGTCCCAAACTGAGTAAACACTAGCACCGAACAGTAAAAAAGGTGACAAGACTTTCTATAGATACATTAGTGAAAGGAGAAAGTCCAGAGGGGTATTGCTAAGCTTAATGGAGAAAAGGGAGCATGTGAGGAGGAGGACCTGTAAAGGCATCTATCCTAAATAGATACTTTTGCTCAGTATTTACTGAAGAGAAGGTAGGGCAGGGCCCACAGCTCAGCATCATGGACACAGGGGAGGGAGGTGAGCACTACTCCCTTCACAAAAGAAAGGGTCCTACAAGAGCTTGCTAAGCTCAGGGTGGATAAGGCAATGGAACCTGATGGCATACATCCCAGGGTACTAAGGAGCTAAAGGAGGAACTAGCAGAGCCATTAGCATTATTGTTTAGTGAGTCTCTGAGCACAGGAGAGGTCCCAGAAGACTGGAGAAGGGTTCATGTGATCCCGCCCACAAGAGTGGTAGCAGGAGGAGGCGGGGAACTACAGACCAGTCAGTCTTACCTCAGTAGTGGGCAAGATTATGGAGGCACCCTTAAGGAAAGGATAGAGCAACACCTGGAATCCATAGAGGCACAGGATCCAAGACAGCATGGGTTTACAAAAGGAAGGTCCTGTCAAACTAATCTCATAGATTTCTTTGACTGGGTAACCAAAGTGGTGGACCAAGGGGAGCAGTTGATGTCTACCTTGACTTCAGCAAAGCTTTTGACACTGTTCCACATAGAAGATTGATAAATAAGCTAGGTAGGCTCGGTGGGTCAGAAGTTGGTCAACTGGGTGGCAAACTGGTTGACTGCAGAAAACAGAAAGTGGTGGTAAATGGTATACAGTCAGAAGAGATGCAAGTCACAAGTGGGTACCTCAGGGATCAGTCCTGGGGCCAGTCCTATTCAACATCTTCATTAGTGACCTCTGCAGATGGACTAGAGGGTAAGGCTTGTCTGTTTGCAGATGACACCAAGATCTGCAACAGAGTAGATGATCCAGATGGGTGGGCAGAATGAGAAGAGAACTGGATAAACTAGCAAAATGGTCAGAAGAGTGGCAACTGGGATTTAATGCAAAGAAGTGCAAAATCATGCACATAGGGAAGAGAAACCTGAAGCCACTTATAGGCTGGGAGGGTTGCTAGCAGTCACAAAGGAAGAAGAGACTTGGGCATCATCATCACTGATGACTAAAATCATCCAAGCAGACCTCTAAAGCAGTAGGTAAGGCTAGGGGGTGTTAGGGTGTATTAGTAGGGTATCACAAGTCGTAAGAGGAGGCATAATCCCTCTGTACAAGACATTGGTTAGGCCCCATCTGGAGTACTGCATGCAGTATTGGAGGCCACACCTTCACAAGGACATTAACCAAATTGAGGCAGTCCAGAGAAGGGCAACCAAAATGGTGCAGGGACTGCATCAGAAGACATATGGGGACAGATTAACGAGCTCAATATGTATACCCTTGAGCAAAGGAGGGAGAGAGTGATATGATCGAGACATTTAAACACCTTAAGGGCATAAACAAGGTGAAAAGAGTCTAACATGTTTAAATCTAAGAAAAATAGCAGGACAAGAGGACACAGCATGAGATTAGAGGGAGGCGATTAAGGGAATGTGAGGAAATTCTTTTCACAGAAAGGGTGGTAGATGCATGAAATGGCTTACCACAAGAAGTGGTGGCTATGAATACAGTGCAGGGCTTCAAACAGGCATGGGATAGGCAAAGGAGCAATACAAATGACTATGAATAGATAGGTCACTGACAGAGCAAAGGCCGATGGCACATTTATAAGGTAGAAAAAATGGGCAGACTGGATGGGCCATGCCGGTCCTTATCTGCCGTCAACTTCTATGTTTCTATGTTTCTATGCAATACCATAGTAATTTCATTGGAAATACCAGACCAGTCTGATCCTTGTACACAGACACAGATCTGACCATTTTATCAACCTAACAGGTGATTGAGATTTTCTGGGCTCATCTTGGTTGGGCCAGCTGGGTGGTACTGTGTGACTGTTGTCTCCTCTCCTGACCACTCACCTCATCAGTCCTCAACTCCTATGATTGTCCCACACCTAGTTCTACTACAGCACCCAACAACTCTATCACATATGTGTGGGTTGAGACTGAGTGACTCTTAATGGCGCCATGGCGGAAAAGGTAAAATTGAGTAACACTGTAAAACAGGCATGCCTGCTCACACTATAATGAAGCCTATTACAGTCAGCTGGGGAATGATCTGGCTTTAGTGCACACGGTAGAAGTGGCAACCTATACCTACCCATCTCACCTCATGTGAACTGCTGAGTTTGCTGACCATGTTAGTAAAAAAAAAGCAGGATAGCACCTCCACACAACCACACAGTTTGTCACCCTACCCCCACCACCAAGTCATCAAAATGGACAATTAATTTAAAACAAATTAGAACACTTGAAAAAAAAAGAACATTTTGTGGGATTGTTGGCATAGCCCCCCCATGCCCTATAGGCCTGACACTACTGTCTGCACACACTAGTCTTTCACATTTGCAGAATAGAAGGTTGAAGGCTCATCAGACAGCTTCACCAACTCTGGCATGACTATTCGGAAATTGGAATGGGATTGATAGGAAATTTGGAAATAGTTTTAAAAAGGATTAGACTGATATTAATTACAGCACAAAAGACAGCAATATAGCATGATGATTTATTGATTCCATCAGGAACTGAGTCCCCACCACCATGACTGAATCCATAAAACATCATGGTGCATTACTGTGTTGTTTGCTGCAATTAGTGAATGGGAATCAAGTAATCCAAGCAATATGTTTTTAATTATTTCTATTACAACAGTCTTGCCTGAGTCAGAGAACAGCTGTGTGATGAGTGAAGGAATGGGATCTTGAAGACTATACATAGATATGTAAATACATAGACATTGTTGGCAGATAAAGGCCTAGCAGCCCATCCAATCTCCACTACCTATCCTCATTACCCTATCTAACTACTCTGCTTCAGCCCTAATGGCCATCCCAACTCTTAGTTTCTGCCTCCTCACCTGATTAAGACCATATGCCTGTCCCATCCCCCTTTGAATTGCTTACTGATTTGGGCTTGACCACTTCTTCCGACAGCTTGTTCCACTTGTCCACCACACTTTCCATGACAAAGTGTTTCTGGACATCTGTTTTGAATCTCCCACTGCAAGTTTGACTGAATTCCCCTTGTCCCTGCATTTGAACTCAAGGAAAAAATGTCTTTGGCATCCACCCTGTTTATCCCATGTACCTATTTATATGTTTCTATCATGTCACCCTTTCCTTTCTTTCAAAGGTGTACACAACCAACTCCTAAAGTCTCCTTGTATGAACTAATGGTCACTACCAAGTTAAAATATGTAAACTGAAAAGCATTAGTCCTGGTGGCTATTACATCAGCAAGGAGGCCAGTGAATTGCAAGCAGTCTAATTTGATCCCTACTATTCTGTTACACCCTATTCCTCTTCCTCAGGAACCATCTTGAAATGAGCTGTTGCCAGCTTACTTTATCCTTTCTGGTAAAACTTAATAACTAACTAGCTAACTAACTAAATAAATACCATCTGAAATACTAAATGGACTAATTTTCTGCTCCTTTTGGTAACTGATGCTACATTTTGTACATCAGAGGTAGAAAAACTAACCTGTGGAGTGGGGCAGGGCAGTATCTCTGCATACACTGCATCAAAATGCATTTAATATTAAGGAGAGTTAAGAATGTTACTGGATTTGGGGCAAGGGCATCACTATGCATCCCACAGCACTTTACTCTGGTAGGAGAAAAATAATGCTGCCATTAGGCCAGGACATGATTGGAGGGTCCCAAAGATGCTACACAAAGTTTGACTACTTACTACTATACAAAATGCATTTTGTATAGCAGTCACATACACAAATATTTTACAGTACAAGTTTCTGTGGTTGAGTAGACATTGGAACATGGTCAAGCAATCCCCACCAACAGACATTTCATAAGCTTAAGTTTTAAGCATGTTACAAAATGAAATACCCATAGTTTAAAAGAGAAACTGTCAACCAAGTTTTCATCTAAAGTAGTAGTAGTAGTAAATCTTTTTTATTCAGCAGAATAAGGAAAAACATTCAATTGAGTATAGCTCATTTACAATGAAGTCCCATGGGTTCATGGCAGCAAATATCAGTTTCAATATAAAAGAATTACACATATCAATGACATATCAATGAAAAAGACAAACTACAAAATACAAATCAAGGTAAACATAAATAATTATCAGCAAACATCACATTCAATACAATGAGAGGCCATTAGACCAGCCTAAGCACCAGTCATTCAGGTGGGAAGGCATATAGTTTAATTCATTTCATGAGCCTTACTGGAATTTTATTCTACAGGGCAGCTCCCCATAAGAAACAGATGACCTACCTATATTTAAATTACACTTGTAATAGAATAATATAAACCATGAGCTGTCCTCAGATTATCTTTTACTATTCTCATGGGGAACATCTCAAGGATGCAAAGGGAACCACATGTTTCTAAGTGTTATACATATATTTAAGGAGATATAAATTTCTACAGGCCACAGGCTGTGGCTAATTGAATATTATATATATACATCTATGTGTTCTATGGGGTACTTCCAGAACAAAACATGCCATTCTGTAGTACATTACATCCACTTTATTCAGTAATGGGCTAGAAGCTCCACCATAGAAAAATGTTCCCATAGTCTAAAACAGGCATTAATAAAGAATTAACTACATTTACTCGGACATCTCTAGACATGAAAGTTTAAATCTATAAAGAGCCCCAGCTTCCTGTTCAGTTCCAAAAGCATGTTTTCTATATGATAAGACCAAGTCAAACTACAATCTAGCCATAGCCCTAAATATTTATGTTGAATTACTTCCTTTATGTTCAAACCATGTAGAGTATGGATATTCAAACATAAGTTCAATTCTTTAAATTGTTTGTTTCTGAACAGAAGAACCTGGGTTTTCTTGGGATTCAAAATCAAACAATGTTTATTGAAAAATTTTGGACATGGTCAAAGGCCAACTGGAGTTTAAAGTCTGGCCTCAACATACAGTATGGTGTCATCAGCATACAGATGGTATTTTATGTCAGGAGAAATCAAACCTAAGCTCATTAATATAAATGTTAAATAATAAGGGCCCTAAAATCAAACCTTGCAGGGACACCAGAAGAAATATTCATTAATTTGGACATAAAGGAACCAATTTCTACAAATTGTTTTCTCACAGTCAAATAACAAGAAAACCAGTTTACAGCCTGAGTGTACAATCCGATCCAGCTGAGCCTGGACAGGAGTACCTGGTGGTTCAAGGTGTCAAATCCTTTGAAAGATCTATAAACATGGCTCCAACCATGGCCTTCCTATTCAGGTTCAGATGGAGGTCATTGAACACCTTAGCCAAAGCAGTTTGAGTGCTATGTAAGGCCGGAAACCAGATTGATACATGGACATCTTCCCATTTGAATCCAAGAATTATCTTATTTGTTTAGAAATGATCCTCTCAAAAATCTTTGAGATTTGTGGTAGGAGTGAGATGGGCCTTTAATTGCCCAGCTTGCCCCTATCACCAGAACTTAGAAATAGGCTTTACTCTTGCAACCTTCCATCCCTCAGGAAATTCACTCCAATAACAGGATAGATTAAAAATAAGAGCTGGAGGTTCAGCTATGCAAGAGCAATGTACCTCAATAATGTAGCAGGAATCCCATCAGAACCAATTGCCTTGGCTGTATTCAGCCCCAACAATTCAGTCCTCACCTCCTCAGATGTAATAGGTAAAAGCTGAATACACCAAAACACCCATGTCCAGAAACCCCATTTCCTCATTTGTTGTTGTATGGCCAGAAGAAACACCCTTATCAGGCCCAAAGGAAGCCATCTTACTGAAATATATATTAAATATGTCTACAATTCCTCCCCAGATGTAACCTAGTTCCTTCAACCATAATTTTATTCATATCAGATTATCTATTTCTTGCTGTTATATCAGAAATCGTCCTCCAAAACAATCTGGGATTCTGCTTATGGGTATTATTCAATTTAGTTGTAAAGTGCTCCCACTTGGCTGACCTAATTTTAGTTGTATAAACATTTTGAGCTTGTCTATATAGGGTCCAATCAGTTTCCTTCATGGTTTTCTTAGCAATCTTCCATCTATGATCCCTAAATTTCCTGGCTTTATGTAAATCAGTATTAAACCAAGTATTTACCCCCAGATTTAGTTTTCCTGGCTTTCACTGGTGCATGGTTATCACAAACTCTTAGGAACTCCTCTAAGAAATATTCCATGCATCTGATGCTATGGGAAGTAATTTAACCTTGTCCAATTCACATTTTCTAGATCTATCATAAATGATATATAATCAAACCATTTGAGATTTCTCCAGAATAGCTTATAACCTAAATTAGGAGCACTAATACTGGTTCTAGTAGCATAAATGATTTGATGGTCAGAGAATGATTCAGGCAAGACCCCATATACCAAAAATATTGAGGAAAGTTAGTAAACATAAGATCTAAGGTTGTGGATTTCTTGGGGTCATGGTGATTTATTCTCATGTGTTCCATAGTTAATTGGGTCAGTCCCAGGTCAATTTGGAAATCAACTAAGGCATGACTTGGGTCCATTTCAGCCAATTAACATTGAAATCCTAGTTAAAAACAACTCATCAGAATATTTATATATAGCTAGAAATTCCTGCAGGACATGAAATGCCTTTACATCCAATTTAGGTGGATTTATAAATTCCCATTAATAAGATAGGATTCCTATGGGGCACTAAAATCTCGATAGGAAGAACTTCAATTCCACAATCCAAGGACAAACATGATATTTTCTTAACAGTTAAACTAATTTCAACATAAATCAAAATTCACCTCCTTTCCTACTCCTATCCTTCCTGAAGATCTGATAATTATTTAAGCCAATTGAATCATCGAGACTCTCTCATTAAACCAGGTTTCAGTTAAAACTATAATCCCTGGTTTGTGTTCTTCCACCCAGTCCCTAACTACATCAAACTTCTTTCCTAAACTTCTCACAATAAAATATACAATATCCAAGCCTCCATAATTAGGTGCTAATACATCATACCTATCAAAAGAATGGGAACAGGGTTTGGGTGAATATCACCACAAACCAATAATGAACTATAAAAGCGTTTTAAATATCCTTCATGAATTTAGCCTACAAATATAATTTGCATCCTTAAAATGTTTTTGACCAAATTAACTCTTAAGGAAGAAAAGGTAATAAGTTCCCTCCAGAAAAAGAGCCATAACACAATCATTATACCAAGCAATGGATATGAGGCTGGGTGCAATATGAACATTTCCTATGTTGGCCAAAGGCTCCTGATGCACTTCCTTATAAAATGGCCTCTCACAGAAAACCCATATAAGCATCAAAGATGCACACATTAGAAAAATACCATAACAAAACAGCACAGCAATACATTTAAAATTGCCATTTTAGTTTACTAAAACCTGTTCCTATAAATACAGCTCCAAAGTGAATTTTCCTATGAAATCACCTCACAATACCAATGCACAGTGGCAAACTTTTCCTCATAAAGAAAGTTCACATATGCTGGGAGCACAAGGGTAAATATTTGCCATTCTAAAGAGTGCTCACCAAACAAGGAGCAAGCATTCAAATAGTCTTAATCTTAAAGACATAGAGCACACAATACTCAAAGTAAAACACAAAAGAAACAAAACTAAAACATATAAAACAGCGTTTCTAAAACACTAAAAGTAAATGAGCATTCTACAAGGTATAATAAACATTTACAACTTAGACTAAGAGTCCAGGGAGGAATATTTCTAACAGTGGTGCTAGTGCCACTCACCCTTACACTACTCGTGCAGTAGGGTGCAAGCTTTTTCAAGGTCCTGCCCCTCCTCTTCTGCTGACATGCATGATGACTCTTTCTGGGCTACAGCTGTCAGCAATTCAAAGCTCCAGTAACTGGGAACTCAGCAATAGTGGCAACAGATGTTGCAAGGAGGAGCATTGGCACACAGATAACACTGTCCCCATAGTTCAAGTGCTGACTGCTAAAAGATGTTACTGCAGCAGATACCTGTAAAGGTCTTTTTGATGGCGATAATAAATATTTAGATATCCATGCAGCTTAAAGCATACCATTCGATCCCTTGAATAAGTCAAACCTTCCTGCACCTAATGCTCCCAGCTGGATAACTGGATAGAAGAGCTGCTCCACTGACAATGACATGTTACACCTCAGCTGATTTATAACAGTGTACATCAATAAATACAAAAAAAAAAGAGTTCTGGCCCTAGGCTTAGTTTTTAAGTCAATGTGGGTGAGCTCTGCAGACTTCACTGTTAGTTAGACCCTGCACTGATCTGCCCAACTACCTAGTACTGATGCCACTAGCTGTGGCCCAATCCTCACACTGTTGTCCTCCTATTCCTGAATTGATCTACCTTGGGAAAGGCTGGGTCCCACAATGCCAAGCAAAAACTGATCCCAGTCAAGCAAGACCATGCGTCCCTTTGCAGCGGAAGCTTCTCTGATCTCCATCCAGTGCTCACCTCCAGCCAGGAGCTGTGCAATGTGCATTATGTAAACAATAATACCTGACAGGGTGGGCAGTATTGGGAAATACTGGACCACCCAGAAGCACAATGAGGCCCAACACTGCAGGCCTTATAGCCCCTGGAAGGTCTGGTATTTCCCAAAACAGCCCTCTCTGGAGGGTATTATTGCACTTAGAAAATGGGCATTGTAAAAAAAAAATTGATAACAAAATTGTCTATAAATAATTCATTTAAATAAGTTTTGCAATTAATCAGTTCCTTCGCTTTCATTAGAAGGATGTTCTTTTGTCCTACTGCAGATCCCATAGTTAGAAAGTTGGTGATATGCAGTTACCTACCACACAACATTCTTTTTCTTGCCCCCATCATCATGCAAGACTTTTATTCATTTGAGGCATTATTTGTTCCATTTGAGATGCTATATGTGTTTCTATTGTGCTGCCTTTTTTAACACTGGGGCCAGGAGGTGTTGCTGATCAGGAGAAGGAAGTGCGTTTGGGAGTGTGAGCTTGGTCAGAGAGCCAGTGTTCAGCCTGCATTTTTAAAGATGTTTCCTGGTCCTCGCTGCCTGCTGTGACGGAGTTATTTCTGTTTTCTTTTGTCATTATTTTTAATGAGTTCCCAATCCTCACTGCCTTCCATGAGAACTGGGAGTGTGAAGTGAGCGCTTGTTTTCTGTGAGTGAGCCTGCACCGAGATACCACACTGGAGAAGCAAATCTGAAGCTAATCAGCAGCCCAGAACCATAAGTACTGTTGACTAAGGATTCTGTGTATCAAGAAATGTGCTGTGGGTATATTAAGGTATCACTATGCTGTGGCAATATTTTTTTTCTTTCTGTAATTTTAATAGTTGGGGACAATGGCACAGAATAGTGTGGAAGGTCTATAGCAGGGAGCTGGCATGCCCAGTCATTCACTCAGGAAGCGAGCTTAAAGAAAAGGTTTTTATTTCTGTCTGTGTCACTCTTCTGACTGCAAAATAACTGTAGTGTGTTTTTAATTATTTTTTTTTAAGAGGCAGCGAGTGGCTGTAAGTAAAGAGTGTTTGGGTTGGGAAGACCACCAGCTCTCATTAAGCGAGAGAAAAACATTGCAGGCATTTCACATTTTCTTGGGTGCTTTCATCTAATTACAAAGCAGGCTGAGCACCACTGTAGAATGGTAAGCAGTGAAGTGGCATTTGGACTGGCATTTATTTTAGCTGGGCATCTATTGAAAAATAGATGCCCAGGTAGAAAGTGCTTTAGCCAATCAGGAGACAGAATATATTCTTGCAATTTTCTAATAAAAATAAACTTGACGAGGTGAACCTGCAATATAGGCACAGCTTTAGCGAATGTGAATGAATGCTGACAAAAACAAATACATAAAATTATGTGTCACTCCATGACAAGACAACTGCCAGGCTGCCTCACTCAGGAAATGGAATGGAAGTCCAGGCTAAAGTGACTGCAGAGCAGGGGTGACAAATGATTTTGGGTTCAATTGTCTTGCTCTCCATCCTTGGTGATCCCCAGCCCTTACTGTAGTTAAAAACTAAACTTGTTGGCTGAACCTGCAGTTGTGTATTTGAGGAACCACTAATAACTTTGTTTCAGCAGGCAGTGTTTAGGGGAAGTGAATGGCTAACTAAGGGAGGGGAAAAAACAACACTTTTGTCAGGGCTTAACCCATTGTTGCTGGTAGCACCATATGGTGTGGAATCTTCCGTTGCTTAACCCAACCCAAAATGGCTACACAAGATAGAATGAGGTAAAATGGTCAGGAGCCACAGTAACTCAGTTCCACCACCTCTCAAAACTTCTGACAGCTCCACCACCTCTGTTGTCTTTCTGTATTGACTGCTATAAGAGAGTTTCACCGCATGAAATTACATTTCCACCACATAGAAATTTAGATGTGAGAGTGCACAACTAAACACCTCCAGTTAAACCGCTGTGTTCTGAGGTGAGTGGAATGAGGAGCAGGCTAATGAGACTGCTCAGCTGGCTGCTGAGAGGCGTCTTGTAAATGAAAGGCTGCAGCTGCACAGTTATAGGTGTGGATTCATGCTTCAACTACACAAAATCTGTGTCCCTCAACCAGGCTGAACAGCATTATCATCAACATGCTCCTCATTGATCTGTCACTTGCATGCTTCCTGCACACGCATGTTGCATTACCTGTTATAGTGCCACCTCCCTAGCCCCTACTCTCCTGAGTACTCAAAATACAATGCTTTCAGTCAAATGTTTATTACTATACTTATTAGAAACTATGATAAGTTGTACTAATATAGTAAAATATGTAGTAATTAAAGTTTAGAAGAGAATCTAAACCATCATATTTGCTCCACTCTCACTTCATAAAAAATGTGTTGTGCAAATATATGTTAATTAAAGAGTTTCTTTCCCACTCCCTACCAGAAATCTAGTAATTCCCTTGATAAGAAAAATTGTTCCAGGTTTACCCTGAAGGTCTTGTACAGTCATGGTGTCTATTGTTTTTGCTGGAAGGCTGTTTCATAGGTTCAGGTTTCACCCTCTGGGGTGCTTCCTAATATTACCTCTCATTTTACCACCTCTGAGCTTCAGAGTGTCCTGTGTCCTGCTGGAGGACAACATATAATAAGATATAGTGTCCAACATGGACTCTGAAAACTCACAGGTGCCATCTTCATTGACCTCACTAAGGCTTTCGACCTTGTAGACCATCCCTGCTTCTCTCCACTCTCCATAAATTCCATTTCTCTACCCCTGTTGTGGACTGGTTCTGTAGTTACCTGTCAAACAGGTCACAAGCTGTCAAATTTAAATTCTCCTATCCAACACGTCTACTATCAACCTTGGGGTCCCCAGGGCTCTATCTTTGGCCCTTCTGTTCTCAATTTTTATCAACAATGCAGCTGAGGTCCTGGAATCCTGCTCAGCTATTCTCTATGCTGATGACCTGATCATCTACACTAGTTCTTCTAGTATTGCCCATAAACACATCACTTACTTCAGACTTCAATAAGGTCTTAGACTGGCTCCTAGACCAAATAGCTTGTACTAAATAAAAAGAAAATGAAAGCCATGCTCCTAGGTTCTGCACCGAAGATTAAGACCTGTTTTAGTTTGCTGGAGGTTCTTCACCCAGGAGGATTTCCACTTGAAAATGTTACTTCCTTCAAGTACCTTGGGATCCTCCTGGACCAGTCCTGGATTTTAATCTTCACATTCAGTCCTCGTGCAAAGCTGTAAACTCAAAACTAGGAGTAGCTTACAAAATGAGCTATATACTTACACCCTCAGCCAAGATTGTAATTGCCCGAGGTATTCTGCTCCAACCCTTACTTATGGTGCCTCTATACTTACCTCTGCCCATTAAACCTCCCTATTAAAATGGGACATAACTTATTACAATATATGCCGATTTGCCTCTTACGTCGCCTCAAGCTCAAAGCATCACTGCCTTCTTTATATAAGGATCTGGTAGCTCTCACCCTCTACCAATAGACAATACTACTTGGATCACTAACGGACTCGATCATCCGGAAAAACCCATCCCAGCTGGCGTTTGCTGGTCCCTCAATCATCCTCCCATGGCCTACGATCAGCTGACAATTCCTTGCTCTATGTTCGAGATGTCGGATGACTAAAAGGCACAGGAGCTTTCCAGTTCTCTGCTCCCAGGCTATGGAATGCTCTTCCACTCAACCTCCGGCTGTCTCAGTCTCACTTTGGATTTAAAAGTAAATATCATCAGTTTTCTATCCTTAGCTGATGCTTGTACATGCTTTGACCCAACCTGAAGCTCCTGAGACTTACCAGTAATGTCACCGTGCTCTAATCCAGCTCCAAGACTGTCTCCTCTTCCCTCCCCATATTTTTCCTTCTCTTTGTAAATAACTTCTTGACTACTAGCTCTTTTCCTTCTCGAACCTTGTTGCTGACCATCCACTGTCGTTTTGCCAGTTACCATCCTGACCTTCCTTCTGTCAGTCTTTCTTGTTATGTTTGAACATTCCTCACTTTCTCTCTATATAACCTTACTATCTTATTAACCCTTTCACTCCACAGGTTGGGTCCATGGTTTCTGAACTTATTATGTATCTTACTGCCATTATCTGTATAATGCTTGCCATTATTTTTTGTTGTTTCTACCATTGTATTTTGTAGCACTGCTGTACTGTTCCTGTATTTGTATTATTGTACCTATATTGCTGTTATTCAACTGTTCTCCTTTTGTTGTACTCTCCCAGGTCATGCCTGAAAATAGTCATTTTATGGCTAGTGCACCTACAACTAAATAAATAAATAAATAAATAATATCACAATTATTCATTCCATCTTGTTGATAACATTGAGTATTTAGAAGACTGATATAGTATAAGGTTTACCCTTACTATGGATTGAAATCAGTAGCTGCTGAAAAGTTGTTGGCCACGTTCTAAAAGTTATTGTGCATGTTCAATAATTAATATTCATTCAGTACTACACTATTCACCACCTAATTAAATAAAACAGTCCTGTTATAAAAAAAAACAAAAAAAAAAACAAGCATGGCACCACCTGTTACGAGCTGTTTACCAAGACAGTTTGGACACAGACTGCTGTAGTTGACTTCGTGTTTCCAAATCATGCTAATTTGACAGGTTTCCTTTTTGCTAAATAAACTGCTGCCATGAATTTTTGGAGGGTCAGGAGTGAAAATGGACCACATGGAAAGACTTTGCAGCAGACTGTGCTGCCAACAGAAATCAGGAGCATGAACACAAGGTATGAAACCTTGTGAAAGTTTAAACCTTCACAGATTTAACTTTTCCCCCATCACTGGGAACCATGTACTATAAAAAATATTTTTGTGGAGCAACCATACACAAACAGCTTTGGAAAGTCGCGCTGACGAGGGGGTTTCAAACAGGCCCTAAAAACGTGTTTGTGGAACAAAGCATATCCTGAGCATTAATGTTGATTACTGCATTTTAATTGAATATTTTAATTGAATATTTTATATACAGCTGTTTTATTTTTTTGCTTTATTAATTTCTTGTAATGCCCTTGACAATTTGAAAGGCGCATAATAAATAAAGATTATTGTATTGTTATTATTAACAAGGCTGTGTTCCTATCTCGGTGTTGAGATGACATCTGGAACTCTCGAGCTTTGCTCTTGGTCCCTGTGATGTAATTTCAACCCCTCAATGGAAAAACAGCCTTGTTGATGTATGGTTGCCCATACACTATTTCTTATGTTATGCTCCCACTCAGCCTTCTCTTCTTCAGTGGAAATGTACTATGGGCAATCAGATGTCTCTCATTGCTTTTGTCTTCTCTATCCTTGATCATTTTGTAGTCCTGTTTTGACACTCTTAGCCGCCTCAGTTTTATTTTTCTTCTTCTGTTTATGTCCTGACTATCCATGACCCTTTTCTGCTGGTGACCTCCCAGCTCTGACACCCACCATACCTGGGACTTACCTCATCTGCTTATTGACCTCCATGGGTCAGCAGATGCCTCGATAGATGATGTGGGTCCTGCGGGATCATCTGCATCATCCTGCCAGTGTGGATGTTTTATTCCCATTTTCTCCTTGACACAGGCTGTAACACATGCAATGGTGGGCACATACTGTGTGAAGATGCAGCATGTTTTGTGCCTCCTCTCAGCCAACTAGGTGGGCACCACTGTTAAGCCACCTCTGCTGGTGGCAGCCAAACAGCTGTATGTACTGTCCTCCCCAGAAGGAGAGCTGTCAAAGAATGCTCAGTCCCTTTCCCAACTGGGATCTGAGCTACCCTGGTCTGTTCCCAAACCCAGCTACCAGCACGATGGCAGGTGAGGTGCCCAGAACCTCAGCTATCTGCACCACTTGGCCAGGCTTCTCAATGCAATTTTGTACTGAGGAGCACAAAACTGTATATAGTATTTCAGGTAGGAGCTGAACAGTGTCATATAATGAAAAAGGATTACTTCTGCTTCCCCACTGGTCACCCCTTTTTTAAGCATCAGAGTATTGGCTGGCCTTTTTTTTGTAAAGGATATTGATGGATTATACAACATACATCAGACAAATATATATCATAACCTATAGATTACATAGAACATAGGACCTGAAAGGCTCACATTTAGAAAAAGCAGTGAAAATGTGTCTCAGAATGTCTATTCAATATCCAAGAGCAACAATTAATGAAACAGAAATGAAGTTCAGTAGGATAAAAACCTAGAGCTATGCTGCTGTCACACTCCATGAAAGTAAGGTCCATGCTCTGGTTTTCCCACCACTCACAGGTTTGTAATATTTAGTAGGAGGGCTGATAGATCCTGAGAAGAGGTCCCTTGTCATGCTTCAACCCTAAGTCACTTATCTATTTTAACCCTGAGGCCTTTTTTCTACTCAACTATAGAACAAAAATGTCATACTTTGTGTAGGTCCTGCCCTGTGTTTCCTCCCTAGGTGTAACAGCTTCCATTTGGCTACAATGACTGCAAGACTCCTTGAGTCTGAATAATCACCTAACTTGTTTCTGTATTCCTAAACTTTGTTCCACCATCAAGGAAGTTGACCATCCTAGGCAGTTAAGAGTCAGCAGCAAACCTGAAATGCTTGCAGGAGACACCAGCTCAGATGTTTAATGATAAACAGAAGTGGCCCCAGCACTAAGCCTTGAGGGACACCACTGGGATCCTGTACATCCAGAGTAGAGTCCATCCACCAAAACCATCTGCTTCAAGCCATCAAGCCAATGTGCATCCCATCTTGTATAGATCTCATTTAAACAGCACTGGTGTACTGTACTTTTGCTCAGAAGCCTGGCATGCCACAGTATCAAAGGTCTTGCTAATGTTTAGATGGAGGTTCACATGTGATAATGGCGAAAGCTAAAAGCGATCCACCGTTATCGTGCACCAGAGTGCGAAAACATTTTTGGCACTCTGAACCCTAGCGCTACAGGACAATGGCACTGGGGACATATATTTCAATGCTTTCTGTGGGGTTTGCCCCTGCACCCCCCCACTAAAGGATTCTCAGCCCAAGGAAGCATGTCTAGGGGGTAAAAACTTAGAAATTAAAGGTCAGGCCAGGCACAATAAAATTGCACCAGTGACCGGACCCTGTACCTCACCCACCCCATCCACAGGCCAACCCCTAATGCTCACGATGCATCTTGGCAACCCACCACAGAGCCACCCCTATAGCTCCTCCACCTCCCAGCCCACACTCACCGTGCTCGCTCCCCATGCGCTTACATACAGCAACATCCTGTCACCCATATCGCCCACCCCCATCTGGTTGCCTTACCCTCCATCACCATGATGGATTAAACGGGAATGAGTCGCCATTATAGACAGCGCCCTTCCCATGTGCTCTCCTCATGGGATACCTTAGAGGTTGTATATCTAAGCTACTTTGACAAACCTTTGGGGCTACAAATCAATAGACTTACACTTTGTTGTTCTTATTTCAAAATGTAAAGCCATGTTTAAAATCTAGACCTACATATTCTCTGCTGCATTAAATTAAGTGAGATCACAGGCTTTGTGCCCGTGGGTATTCAACAATGAGCATACTTGGCATCTTTTGCATCAGTTCCAAACATTGCTGTTGTAATCAGAAGATTTTTCTAGGCATTTAGCATAGTAGAGTTTTTAACATAAAGTGCAAGATTGTGCTTTGGTGCTGAGGCTAAATGACAAACCCTGACCTAGCACTTCACCCTGTTGAGCTTCTTCAGGGATCATGTCTATGCCCCCATCCTGTCCACTTGTCCTATCACCCCATAAAGAAGGTGAACAGATTGGTATTAAACAATTGGTCACATTGAAAGTCAGCAAGAACCCTTGCCTCAAGCAAGTGCTTCATTATTCATTCCTTGATAATGGCTTTCAGGACCTTAACCATCATTAACTTCAGGTTGACTAGCATGTAGTTTTAGATGTATAATCTTCTATAAGTTAACTTCCTTTAAATTATACAGTACCTATCTACTTAGTCTTATTAGTAGCTGTGTCACATTGAGTTGCCTTTTTTCCTTTTCATGAAAGTTTCAAGTTTGCATTAATACCTTGATAAATAAGATAACTGTGTTTGTGACGAGCCAATACATGATGCTTGTTTTTAGTTAATGAGCCTTTTATGTCTAAAATTCTAATGTCATTTTACAAAAAAATTGAAGACTCCCAAATATTACCATTATTTTAATTCACAACTCTGAAAGCAGACAATTTTGTGCTGTGAAATTATTTTCAATTAAAGATAGTACACTGCCAAATAATAATAACTTGTAAAGCTGCCAACTCTTAGGTTTTGTACATGAAGTACATTTCCTTTACCCTTTTACTACTTAAAGATTTGTACATACTGTCAGTGTACTGGATGTGATGTGTGGAGCAGTACTCTACCAGGAGGTTGGCATATATTGTACTATTCCTGTACTGTTCCTTTTATATCTCATTAGCATTGTGATTTCACTCACTGTCACATCACAACTGATCAAAAAAGCTAATTACAATCTGTCTGATTGGTTACTAGTGATGTCCTAATAAGCAAGATACCATTGCTGATGCAATATGGTGTACTAGATATGTTAGCTTCCAGTTAAAGATCTGTTCCATGCATCACACCTAACAGATTAGGCAAGGAGCCTTGTTATCGGAAATAGGAAAAGAAAAATACTTTTGTAAGTAAAGAATAATAATTGAGCATCTGTGTTATGAAGTGTTTTTACCCACTCGATGTGTGTTATAACCCATTAACCTTGAGAGCAAAGCTAGAGAGGTTTATGAGATCATCACACACCGAGGATGTGGGAAAAAGCCTTACAAACACAAAGATGTCCTTAGTGGTTTTTTTTAAACAACTAGCCCCAGATTTAAAAATTAAATGGAATCATTTTCAGTGGCTAAAATAGGTTTTCTTTGAATGTACACAGCTATGTTAAAACAAATATGTGGACATCTTATTTTCATCTATTGTGATCTATGTAACTTTCACACTAATAGATAAACTCATTTAAAAAAATAGTTTGTCTCACTTCAATATGAGTTCGAGAATGGATTTAGTTGAGTTTGAAATAGTAATCGTAAAAAAAAGTGGTGTGAACAGAATTTCATTTTGTGGAACTTGGTCTCTGAGTTTAGTAGTGGATTTTGTGCAAAGGTATTTAGATTCAAGCCCAGATATTCAAAAGGGTTGCGCATGGCGCAACAGTGTTACCATGCACAACCCACTGATGTGCCCTGTGCGATATTCAAAAGGGAAAAGTGCGCCCGATCCACGATGCGACGAGCACATCAGTAATGTATGCAGGTGCAGGTATGGGGCGTGCCCATGCATAACCTGCACAGCCCGATATTCAGCCTGGGATGTGCAGAGTCATGCATGAGCAACCCTTACCTGTGCCTGCACAAAGTTCGCCTAAAAAGAACAATCACTTGTGGCCACCCACAGGTGAGCTGCCACATTGCAGGGTGCAACACAGCAACTGCCACCTGTGGGTGGCCACCTGAGCTCGTGGCACTCCTGGCGGTGCCCCCATGCCCCCATCAAGGGCATCCCTGTAGCGAAATCTCCCCAAGTCCAATATCCCTGGTGGTCCAGTGGACCGCCTGGCCCAATCGTGGGCATCAGTAATAGAACCCCCTCCAATATCCTGGTGGTCCAGTGGACCGCACTGGAGCCTGATCACGGGCATCAGTAATAGTATCCCCCTCCAATATCCCTGGTGGTCCAGTGGACTGCACTGAGCCCGATCGCGGGCATCAGTAATAGAACCCTCCCAAGTCCAATATCCCTGGTGGTCCAGTGGACCGATTGCTGCCCAATCGAGGGCATCTGTACCTCATCAAATACCCCTAGGACCCTGGTGGTCTAGTATACTCCCCACCCGCACTGAGCCCCACCACCCGCTCCCCCGTCAGCCGGCGGGTGGCAGCACCACCCGCCTGCCCCCGCCGCCCGCTGACTGGCAGCTCGGTAGGGCTGCATGCCCGTTGGTTCTGGCGTGAGCCAATGGGCATGCAACCACTCTATTACTCAGTCAGATATGTGAATGAATTCATTGTGCACCTTCATTGTTCAATTGCACCTTGTGCACCTTCACCTTCCCCACCACCCGCCCACTGGGCCCACTGCCCCCCCCCCCCATCAGCCGGTAGGCGGCAGCATCCCACTGCCTGCTGCCCTGCCACCCGCCGACCTGACAGCTTGGTAGGGCTGCCGCCCATTGGTTCTCTAGCGTGAGCCGCTGGGCGTACAACCATACCATACTACTCAGTCCAGATATGTGAATGAATTCATTCACATATCTGGACTAGTAATGCTATGAGCTGCACACCCATTAGCTCACGCTGTGAACCAATGGGCGTGCAACTTACTGGTATCGAGTCGTGACGGTAGCGTGGCTGACAGGCTGGTGGTGCGCCACTGGCTGACAGGTGGAGTGGGGTGGGGCTCAGTGGGCGGGTGGGGTGGGGTACACTGAACCACCAGGGTCTTAGGAGTATTTTATGGTACAGATGCCTGTGATCGGCAGCAATCGGGTCCACTGGACCACCAGGGATAATGGATGGGGGTTCTATTTGATGCTCCGCGATCAGGCTCAGTGCAGTCCACTGGACCACCAGGGATATTGGATGGGGACTGTACTGATGCCCACGATCGAGACACCTAGAGGTCCACTGGACCACCAGGGATATTGGACATTTTTTTTTATATTACAGGAATGCCTGTGATCGGGCTGCAGGGGCATCGGTCCCCGATGACTGCTGTCTCGGCAGGCGCCAGCGCAAGTCGTCGGGGATCGCGACCTGCATGCTAATGGTATGTAAATGGTGCTGTAATGAGATGCAAATGGACCCCTGTGCACTTGCATAAATTATGGTCCCATTTGCATGTCCCTTTGAATATCGCAGGTGCTGTGCATGGCACAATGGCACTTGCACCAGCGCATCTCCATGCTCCACTCTGGCCACTTGTGCTGGTGCAGTGCCACTGCGCCATGCACAGTGGGGAATGACAAGGGTGCAATATTCAAAGCTGCTGTACAATAGCACAGCTCCGTTGAGAATGTGAGCCACACCCTGCACAACAAAGTTGAGCTGCACCCAGGCTTGCATCACAGCCTGGCACAGTTTGAATATCCAGGCCTAAGTGTTTTGGCAAGAATAATAGTGCTGACACTTTTTTTTTTGCCCAGCCCCGATCCTCTATTCAGAGGTCAGCCTTGCCCTGCTTGCCACCCCCATGCCCAGGCTTATCCCCTGGGAGGGGTTGTTGCAGGATCTCCCTCTATGGACACTGTAGGCAAGCCCCTGGCTTACCCCTCTGGCAGACATCAGAGGCAGTTGAGACAGCAGCAGAGCAGGGCATCATGCCTGGGGTAGGCTTTTGTGAAGGCTGAATCCCTGGGGTTCCGCTAGGGGTCCATAAAGCGATGGACAGTCTTACCCTCCCTGAAGAAGGAGAGCAGTCCCTAAGATGCTCAATCCTTCTCCCCAGATGGCCTTCTGACTCCCGAGTTCATCACCAAACCCAGGATGTTGGCACCACAAGCGGACACCCTGTCACTGCATCAGTGGGCCGGCAACACTTTTTACTTTTCTAGTAAATGCCTCAGCTGTGACAACACAGAATGTAGACTGCACTTTCAGTTCAACTTCAAAGCTGCTTTTAAGGGATTTGGTGAGCACCTGTAAATGAAAGCCATAATAGCTGGATGTGACATCACACCCAGTTATTACGATGTCTCATATCAGCTGAAATTGGGTTGATAACAGTGCTCATGAGTTGTTATTAAAAGTAACAGCTGACTATGTTTACGGACTCACTAACAATTTCTTTATGCAATTTTTGAATGTACTTCTGTAGTTCTATAAGTTTGGTGGACCTAGATGAAACTCAGCCTAGAAAAATACTTTCATATTTGATTATTATTCTCAGCGCAACTAACAACCATTCACCAGTGCTGGCTCTATTATGATTGCATACACTGGCCCCAGCTGCTAAGGGCATTGCTGGTCTCCCAGTCTTCCTGTCCCCACCCACCAGTCCAACAGTTACAAGCTCTGCACCTTCAAGCTCCTGCAACCCAGCCCCAGTTACAGAAACAGTAACTGTCTCCTGTATTCTGCATTAGTCCTCATGCAAGCCTGACACCGTGGACTGTACTAGGAACAAATGTGGGATGTTGGTAGACCAACTAATAAATAACTGAACTTCAGGCAATTGATTACACCAACCCTGGACACCACTGAACTCTACAGACAAACAGCATCCATCTCCCATGCTGCAGCACTCACCTCGTGGCAGACCAGACCTGCAGTGTACTCTTTAGCTGCTCTGGGACTTCTTCTGATCTGCCACAGTCCATTCATACATTGGTGTTCTGTGCCTTCCAGTGAGCCATGCAACCCACTGACTCAGTAGTGTGGGAGCAGGACAAAAAAATGAAGCTAAGTTTGAAACAATGATGCTGACCTCTACCAGCCACCCTCAACCATTCCCAGATTCAATAATCTCTTCACATGACTTCCAGAGTTTGTCCATGCTGCCACTTGCCTAACTGCTGCAGTCAGCCCTTCCTCCTGACTGTGACTCCTGTTCTTCCCTCTGCTGCAACAAAATAGGACTGCACTCAAGTGAGTACCAAAAAAACACCAACAAATAAAGAAAACACCCAAGGCTGGGCTGCCAAAGAGAGCAACCTTTAGTCACACAGCAAATCACACCAACAGACTCTATCACTGGTGCCTAGATCCTCATTTCAGTTACTGCACAACCAGAGCTGAGCTCAGAATATTGCTCCATGCCATACTCTGCCCTCCTCATGATCACAGCAGTGCAGCAGCTCACTGACCTCCTGGATTCCTTAGCTGTACTGTGGTACTGTGCCAACTGTGGCTCCTTTACAGACTTCCCATATTCCCAAACTAGCCAGCACACAGACACCAAACTGCTCTCACTCCTGGCTGCCTCCAACTCTGACTGCAGGGGCCTCTACTTTTCCTTTGCTTCCTCCTCCAGGCAAGGGACAGCAGCTCTACAGTGATCTGTTCTGCCACCAACAAACATGGATCAGCTCTGCAACAATTGCGACTCTGCTCTGCTTCACTCTCCACCACTCCAGCAATCAGCTCAGACACACTACAAACTGGGACAATACAAAAAAATAAATGAATATTTAAACATAAATAACCAGAGTCAGACAAGGCCAAGCAGGGCAATAAATACCTCATTTGAGGGCAGCAGCAAAACATAAGGAGCCAGACATGCCAAAGAGGGCAATTTCATAAATATTTTGGCACTGCCATCAATAAATAAATATAGTTAGTAACCTCGAGCACTAAGTAAAGCAAATAAAATGACTAATGCAAGTCTGGGGACCCCACAAGGAAAAGGGACACAGCAATAAATAGAATGCAGCACTGGGAATATGATGACTGCAATGGGAATCATCATCTTGAGGAGAGAGGAGAACTCAGCCTACCTCATTGCAAGCAGCATCCATCTTTGTTTGTGCACATACTTCAGAACAAGAAGTGCCCTTATCCTTTGACAGCATCTGTCTTGGGAAGGGTAGCTTAACCAGGAAGTTACACAGTTCTTGTCCACTTCTGGTGACTATCTTTGTGAAGGGCACCAACTTCTTTAAATGGCTTCACCCCAAAGCGCATAATGGCAGCCATCTTTAAAATGGGCAACTTATTGAATGAATTCACACTGACTTAAAAAGCTGATTTTGCAAATAAATTATTTAAATAAAGGATTGGGGCTGAAATTGTTTGTTTAAGATATCACTTGATGAACTGTTCTCACAAATAATTGCACTGTGTCCGTGGTGACAGCTTCTCAGCAGCACTCCATCTACATGGAAACATAGAAACAAAGAAACATTAAAAGGCGACAGCAGCGACTAAAGTCCATCAAGTCTGCCCTTGATATCTTGCGATCCTAGGTGATCCTGGCTTCTGGCTGGTAGATTCCTTGCAGAATTGAGCCTAGTGTACTCTTTGTCCCAACCTTTTGAATGCTGATATGGTCCTAACTCCTACCACTTCCGCAGTTAGTTTGTTCCATTGCTCCACAATCCTTTCCGACAAATAGTGCTTTTAAAATCCTCCTGAGCTTCCCATCCTTTAGTTTCCATCCGTGTCCCTCCTGTTTAAGTTGAGAGCATTGGTAAATAGTTCAGAAGCCCCTGTATCATTTGGTTGCCCTTGTCTGAATGGTCTCTGTCTTATCTCTAGCCTTTTTAAAGTAAATGCTCTTGAAACTGTACACAGTATTACAAATGGAGTCTCACTATAGTGAAGGTATCACCTCCTGTGCCTACTGTCAAATCCTCTCCCTGTGCATCCCAGCATTTTGTTGATCCAATTATATGCTGCATTGCATGAACTGGTTTGTTTAAGGGTGTCGCTAATAATAACTCCTGATCCCTTTCCTTTTTGAGTCCTGAGTTTAACCCCGTTTAGCCAATAGGTTGTTCAAGGTTATTCCTACCAAAATGCATCACTTTACATTTCTTGGAGTTAAATTTCAGCTGCCAGATACTAGATCATTGTTCTAACCTTTTCAAATCTTTTGTATGATTTTTACCACTTCTTTGCTGTCCACCCTTCCCCCAATTTAGTATCGTCTGTGAAAAGTGCAATCTTGCCTTAGATACTAACTACTACATTGCTGATGAACACGTTACACAGGACTGGACCTTAGACCGAGCCCTCTGGGACCACGACTCGTCACTTCTCCCTCCTCTGACATCTCCCATTGACCACCACCTTTGACTCCTTCCATCCAACCAGTTTCCACCCACTTAATGATGCAGCTTGCTTTGCTCAAATCCTCTAGCTTATTCAGCAAGTGTTTGTGTGGTACTAATTCAAAGGCTTTGCTGAAGACAAAATAGAAGAAGGCCACTGGCCTGCCACTATCTACCTCCTTGATACGCAATCAAAAGAATAATCAGGTTTGTCTGGCACAACCTGCTTGTAATGAAACCGCGTCTTTTGTTGTCCGGTAGGCCATGCTTATCCATATACTTTACTAGGTCTTGTTTAATCAGGGCCTCCACTTTCCTTCCTAACATTGATGTGAGGCTGACTGGCCTGTAGTTACGGCCTCTTCCTTGCTACCACCCTTATGCAGAGGCACTGAGTTGGCTCTTTTCCAGTCATTTGGTATGATTCCTCATCTGGAGAATGGTTAAACAGGTGCACCAAGGGGTCTGCTAATTAACTACTAACTCCTTAATTATCATCAGATGTATTCCATCCAGTCCAGAAGATTTGTTGATTTTAAATGCTCAAGCACTTCTCTGACCATGCCTGTGGTAATACTTGATGTTTCCATTTTGGCACTCCTGCCATGTACTGTAATGCTGCAGTCAGGCATTGGGCCACTGTGTTCTTTGGTGAGCACTGAGTAGAAGTATTGGTTCAGAATGGTGGCCTTTTGCCTGTCCTTTCCACTATCCTATCTCCATCCCTGATTTTAACTACCCCTCCTCCCTTCTTTCTCTTTTCTTGTAAATATCTGAAAAACTGTTTGTTCCCTTCCTGACACCTTTAGCTATCTAAAGTTCTGCAGTCACCTTTAGCTCTCACTACCGACTTAGCCTCCTTACTGTTTAGTATGTATTCCTCCATATATTGTTACCAGCTTACTTCTGAAGTTGTGGAATTTTTCCTTCTTGTCCCTAATGGCTGTTCTAACTTGACTTGTGCACCAAATGGGGCATTTGTATCTGTTTCTTTTGGTCACTGTCCTTGTTCATGCCTTTGTGGCCTCTGTGATTGTTTGTTTAGTCATTCCCCAAATGTCTCCTACTACAAAATCTTGGTGATTTTTAGCTAGTTTTCTCTTACTAGTTCCCTAATTTTATCAAAATTTCTCCCCTGAAATTTAGGACTTATGCCCATGACTGGGGTTTGACATCCTTAAGGACTACTTTAAACCAAACTGAGTTGTGTTCACTGTTTGACAGTGGCTTCCAGACTCTGGCTGCTTCAGTTTGTTCAGAATTAGTGTTGACCACATCCAGAGGTTGTTTTGCCTAGTAGGATCGGTGACCAACTGTGTGAGAAATCAGTCCTGTAAGGCATCTTTCACCACTACTTAACTCCTTGATGATCTAGCCACGGGATGCCCCAGTCCACATCTGGCATGTTATGGTCCCCACTACCACTAGTTCTCTTTTAATTACATTTCTCTGATTTCCTCCAAAGCTCCTTATCCTTGTCCTCCACTTGGTTCGGAGGTCTATAACCACACCAACCTGGATTGTCTTTCCTTAGGATGAACTAAGCTGAATCCACAGGGATTCCACTTCTTCCCTAAGGCCTGTATCCCAGGACACTTCTTGAAATAAGCTGTTTACAGCTCATGTTGTCTTTCCTGGTGAAATAGTTTCCAGATGAATAAATGTGGCCTCTATCCCTCCTTAACATGAAGTGCAACCCCCGACACCCCTCCTGTCTTTCTTAAAGAGTGCATACCTGGGTGCTGTGAGATCCCATTAGTTGTCAGATGCCCAGGTCTCTGTGACTTACAAGATCTATATAGGATTCCACCATCCATCTTGTTACCCAGGCTTCTGGCATTAATGCACACTCCCTCCAAGAGCCTGTGGCTGAATTGTTGCTTCTTCCACCTGGCACATTTCTGTGTTTCCCATTATCCTGAACTCTTTTCGGTTCTTCAGCTCCTTTTTCTGCTCCTTGTGGCTGTACCTGTGGTGTGATTCAGTACGTCTTGATTGTGGGGGAGTGGTGACTAATTTCCCATCTTCTAAACTATTGCGTATAGGTTTCCTAGTGCCATATTCCCCTTTTCCTAGTTTAAATGCCTGAGGTGAGCGTCAAACTTTTGTCCTAATGCACTCATTTCTTGCCTGTTTAAATGAAGCCCATCTGGCTTGAAAAGACTTCTATCTCAGAAGCTCCCCAGTTGTCCATGACATGGTAATGTTTTTTTGCACCATTTCCATAACCAACTGTTGAAATTCTTAATTTCCTCCTCCCCTGACGCAGTTTATTGTGTTGACACCTTTTCCCCATACTGGAAGGATTTCAGGGAAGGTTAGCAAGGCTGCCCATACTTTCAGTCACTTCCCCAGCTTTCTGAAGTTTAGCTTGACTTCCTCCACTGTCTGGTTTGCTAGGTCATTGGTTCTGAGATGGATTAGGATGTTTATTCCTTCATCTGCTTGGTCTATTGTCCTCTCAGTTTTTGCAGTGTCTGTCTTGGCTGAGGTTCAGTGAAGACATCAGACTTCCACCACAGATCCATCCAAGTGTGTCTTGACTCCTGTAATCATAGAATCCCCAGAATGAGTGTTTGTTTTGGTTCTTTTCTTCTACTTCCCTTTGTGACCCTCTGTAGCATTTCCTCTGTTTTGACTTGTCTCTTCTGTAGTGTTGCTGCAATACTGCTTCCTAGGCACCTGTGTCTTACATCCTTTCAAAGCTGTGAGCGATTTGCAGTCAAATTTTCTGCAGGTTCATTCAGATTCTTGTTATATACTCATATACTCAGTCATATCACGTGTTCTTCATCCTTGTCTGTTTGCTCCTTTTGCCTCCCACTTTCCATCCCATTGGGCCAGTGGGCCTCTGGGTATGGGGACAGGGTGTACCCAGTAAAATTGATGGTGCAGTAAAGTTGATGGTGCAGTCTGGCAAATTCTCTTCTCATCACCTCCTCCAGCTGAGCTTGGAATTTCTTCAGGTTCCTGTACATAGGAGTGCCCAAGCCTCCATGTGATCACCAGAACACAAGTGTCCCACATCTCTGGCAACTAACCACGTCCATTGCTCCTGTAATGCAGACCTTCCTGTATGTAGAACAAAATCCTCCCTGAAAAGAAGGGAGTAAAAGCTTTGAGAGAGAAAAGTCACAAAAATAAACTTTTTTATCGCAGCTCTTCTCAGCTACTTATGCTGGGTTGATCCTTTTCTAATGGATCCTTCCCCTTTTTCTCCACAGCCACTTACTGATGTAGGTTGTAGGGACTGGTGAGCTGTCACTCAATCCTTCATCCCTCCCTTTTCTTCTATCTGATTTTCACGATGTCCCAACCTCTTCAAGATAGCAGTTCTGTCTCATCATGACAATCAATCTCTGTTCTGTCAAGTGAGCGATCTCCCATGACTTCCACATCAGATGAAGAAGGACATATGGGTGCAGAAGTGTCTGGAGGATCACCATCACCCACCTTGAGGGGCACTGAGCTATAAAAGACAAATTCTCCTACATGACATCCAGTGCTTCATCTTGTCTAGGGGGCTTCAAGTATGCAGTCCTTTCAACATGATCTTGCCTACCTTAAAACCACCTCGCCATTCCACAGTGCCTTCTGTCCTAAAAGCACCATCCTTTTCAGCCTTTCCCCATGAAAATGCTGTCAACTGGATTGAGTAATTCCAAGCCTGGATTTCTTTTGGTGGTTGGACTGATGATCTGCATATTGCCAATGCCTTAAATTTGTTTCTACCAGAGCTGCCTTTTCCTGGTTCCATGCAGCTCCAGAACAAGTTAAAGGAAATACTGCAATGCTGTATGCAAGTTACAAGAATCATTTCATTCAAGCCTATCTGCCTTGGTTACTGGAACAACAGCTGTTGGAAAACACAATTAGAGACATTGTAAAGTTTTAATTAGCTGTTGAAGTTTCAGCAAAGTGACTGACTGCCTCTGCAGAGCAATCCATAACTTTTTTCCATCAGCTTGTAAATTTGCCAATTAACTTTGCTGGTGACTTTGCCAGTAACTTCACCATTGAAACAGTTAGGTAAAGTCTGTTCAAAATGAGGCTACAGGTGGTAAAGAAGTGCTTGTGGTCACATGGAAACAACTTCTGCAGGTCACATGCTACTGTTCTATGTACTGATTCCCCTTAGTTTCACTTTGCAGTATGAGTTAGTGAGTGGAAAAAGATCTGCTCTTTTCATAGTAAAATCTAACCAAAAATAAAAAATTTCAGCTTTCTTTTGTTTGTTCCTCAACTTATTTTTACTGTACAGTTTGAGTCTTTGTTTAGTTGTTCTTTAGCTGTTATTTTTTATATCGAACACTTTTTTTGTGCTATTTCGTCTTCATCTTTTTTACTGTATTTTTACTCTGTGTTTTGGTGGGGTTTAAAATGAGTGTGAGTGGTCAGGAGGAGAGGGGTGCAGGCAGCAGATGGGAGACACCATGCTTTTCTCATCAAGAGGACTGGACCATGACACTGGTAATAGGAGGATCAGCAGCATCAACCAACCCACCCATAGTGCAGCACCTCCAGCAGCAAGATGAGGGAAGGCACAACCACCACAAACAGCAAAGGAAGCTCAAGCCCAGCCAACTCTTGTATCACTATCATCACCACCACCACCACCACCTGTGCATCATGAGGAGGAGACACAGCAAGGACCATTTTGCTCCACACTTCCCTTGTCTGGGACTTTTTGATATTGACCCCACCTTCAACAGAGTGGTCACTTGCAAACTATGCCACACTGCTGTTTGGCATTGGAAATGGGGAGCCATTTGGGGACAGGTGGGAAGTACACACACCTTTTTTATTTAGTTGTTTAACCAGGAGTAGCGCACTAATCTGAAAGCTTTTTACAGGAGCAACCTGGGAGCACAGGAAGTTAAGTGACTTGCTTAGGGTCACACAGTATGCAAGTGGAAGCTGTGAGATTCAAACCCAGGTCTGGTCTGCTGGATGTCACCAGATTTGCAGCTCAGAGCCTTAAACCACTGCACTATACTGCCTCCTTAGAGGAGGTACCACAAGGAGTGGGAAGAACATCTGAGAAATAAAGTTGGTGAGAGGGGTTGTGGTGGTACGACCTGACTGGTTCTTCTCTGCTGAGCAAGAGATTGAAATGTGATGCACATGAGATGGAGGGAACTGAAGAGGGACCTACAGTCAGAATTAGGTGATTCTGGGGGCACCTGAGAGAGACTGGCCTCTGATCCTCCTCCCACATCTACCCATGTGGAAGAACAACAGTTCTGTAGGGAGGTAGGCAAGTTCTTCTGGCAAGTTGCAGGGATGAAGGAGCTGTTGGAGGTGGTGCTGCAAAATCAGCAAACCATTTTGAGAGTTTGGCCAAACTACAAAGTGGTGGTGCACTTTCTGTCCGAGGCCATAGCCCTCCAACCCAGATATTTTCTTTGATCTTTTCTTTTACCCTCTTTTAACCCTAAAATGAAAACAAAAAGAAAAAGAAAAAGTTCCTCTATTCTTATTTCTCTGTGTCTGTCTGTAGTTCTGTTACTGCTGCACTATTAAATCATTAAAAATGAAAAAGGAATTAAAAACTTGAAAATAAACTATTCACCCATCTTTATTTTCTCTGTCTATACTTCTTGAATTCTGCTACTACTTTGTTTTCTCTATTGCAGTTCTTCTGGTCTCATGTTGCAGGTACATGGGTTGGAAAGATAACACAGGACACAGTTATTGGGTACAACACACTATCTCCCCAGATTTTCAAGTGCCAGCAAGAGCTCACCTGACACCGCCAGAACCACAATGCTTTCCAGGACTCAGGCCCCTACCTTGGGGCAAACCCATTTCAAGGTGCCCTGCCCTATTTCAATTTGTTTTCTGGCAAGCCATCTCAACAGCTGGCCCATTTCATCCGGGGGTTCTTCACCGGACCTCTTGTAGTTCTTCCTCTTCACGTCCTCATCACCATTTTCTCCAAAGGATGTCGTTGATTTCCTCTCCGATTTGGCCTTCAGAGACTTCTCAAACTCCAGGCCAAGGAGCAACTGCTTACCTATCAGCTCTGCCTGCACTCTGCTCAGAAGCGGAGTTATACGAGTCATCATATCAGAAAAGTATCAAACAGAAAAACAGTACAGCTACCCAGTAATTGACATAAAAAAGACCCTGTAAGCTAAGGTCAGTAAAGAAGCTTTTAATAAATAAGCTTAAATGATCAACATTACAAAGCTACAGATGCATGTTTCAAGTCCCAAAAGATGCTTTTCAATGTGATACTGGCTGAGAAAAAACATACAATTTAAATAGCTGATGCATCTATTAACATAGATACCAATTACAATTGCCATCACAATTGCCACAATTACTCACACACACTTGAATGCAATCAATTAAAATAGAAAGAAACAAAGTATTGTAACACTAATCACAAAACTTCTGTACAGAATCCCTCCTATATCTAGATCAACTATATAATACTATATTATAAACAAAATAACCAAAAATCATACACATATACCTAATGATAACAAAAATATTCCTATCGATGAATGCTACAAAGCATAATCAATTAACTATATAATCACTTCACACATAAATTATACAGAACACATGAAAAACATAAAAACATATAAAACCCCACCAGAAATTAATTTTAAATATGGGATAATACTGACATAGCATTTAAACCTTTATTTCTATGTGCTCCTAACAGACACTGCCACCTGCTTTCAGCTTTCAGGATCCTATTATTAAGTCCCCCCCACGGACGCCTAACATGATCTTTTCAAGACCCTGAAATTTAATACATATTACATATTATGTACATATTATGCACAAGGGAGATGGACATTTGTTTAAATTTCAGGGTCTTGAAAAGATCATGTTAGGCTGTCGAGAACAGTGAGGATCTAATAAGCAAGTGTGAGTGTCAATTAGAAGCACATAGAATAAAGGTTTAAATGCTATAGTTCAATATTTCCCATATTTAAAATGAATTTCTGAGTGAATTTTATATGTTTTTCATTTTCATGTGTTCTTATAATTATGTGTAAAATGATTATATAGTTAATTGATTATGCTTTGTTTGTAGATTCATCGATAGGAATATTTTATTATCATTAGGTATATGTGTATGATTTTGATGATTTTGTTATAATATAGTATTATATAGTTGCCCTAGATATAGGAGGGATGCTGTATAGAAGTTTTGTGATTAGTGTTATACAATGCTCTTGTCTCTTTTATTTTAATTGATTGCATTCAAGATGTGTGAGTAATTGTGGCAATTGTGATGGCAATTATATCGTATCTATGTTAATGGATGCATCAGCTATTTAAATTGTATGTCTTTTTCTCTAGCCATTATCACATTGAAAAGCCTCTTTGGGACGTGAACGTGCATCTGTGGCTTTGTAATGTTGCTCGTTTAAGCTATTTATTAAAGCTTTTTACTGACCTTAGCTTACAGGTCTTTTTACATCAATTACTGGGTAGCAGTACTGTTTTTCTGTTTGATGCCTTATTATTTAGCTCCAGTTTTTTTTGTTGGTAGCAGCCTTTTATGTGTTTCTGTGATATTTATGGCAGGCACAATGATATCGACTGTATATACACCACGATAAATATGGCATGTGGTGGTGTGGATCATAATTTGGATCCTTTGAAATTACGAGCAGCACTCCTTTTTATTCCGTGAGTATATGGATACAAACCTTTAGATATGACTATGCACACATTTGTCATCCATTCATCTGATCGCACTGAACTGAAGGACGATTTTGTAGAATCATTATTTTACAAGAAAGGGATATTAATCCTTTACTTGATAAACCAAATGCTGGGGCTCAAAGGAAATTGAGCAATGCAGCTATACAAGACTCACCACTTACAATTAAGCAAGCTTTCTTTCAATTGGAAAAGCGGTGTTAAAAGCAAGACGTCTGTATTGGCAAAAGGTTACGATGTCGGCTTATTTAACTGTTCATAGAGCCCTGAGAGGTTTAAGGTTCAATTTACAGCCAGCATTTGGGCAAAATCAGATACCTTTTCTACGAAATGGCAAACACATTGCCTTAATTACAGTGCTGGTCTTATACAATTGATTTTGGATGATGGAGATGAACAAGAGAAGGAGATGAGAGCTTTGATTTTAGAAAAGGAGCAACAAGTGTTATTATTTCAACATGATGCAGATTATGTTAAATATAGAGAACAGTTGGAATCTACGATACAGAAACATGATATGAGAATTAGAAAAATCAAAGAGACAAAGTTTGAAAGAGATAGATGCGATTATGCTGAAGGGGCATTTTGAATGGAGCAAAAGAATAATGGACATGTTAAGTCGATTCTTAAAAGTGTTAATCAACGTGTTGACAATGATGTATATACTAGTGGATCGGATTCGAACCTGATGATAATGCTGTGTTAGTGAAGAGATTTTGACATCACAATCCAGTTTAGAACACAGCGATATGAGAAAAATGCCTTAATTTTAGCTCCCCCTGCCCATATACAGAGTTTATCAAGTCATATTCAGATGCCAGTGGAAATGTCTCCACAACATTTGATTTTGGAACAGGAGACCACAGAAAAAATAGTAGGTCGGGTGGATGTTCCTACTTTGCAACAATGAGAGAAAACAGTGTTGAACTTATCAGTCCCGGAACAAGTGGGGTGGGACTTTGGAAACATCTATCCGAATTTACCAGAGTTACTGATGGTGCAAAAGCATTTAAGAAGAAGTCCACGGTTTGTACACTTTCGAGAAGAAAGGTTAGAAGAGGCACATGTGGTAAGGGAGAAAATACTGTGTACAGAGGCAGCTGGAATAGAGGAGAAATCAGGGACGTCAGAACAGGAGAAGAGCCAAGTGGGGTTAAGTATGTCCCAGGATACTTTGGTTGTAAATATATCATCATGTGAACTGACGGAGTCTGAAATTGCCATTCTTCAGAAAGGACTTAATTTTGTACCTATGCCACAGTTGGATGAATTTCAAGTTATTTGGATTTGCATAAACTTGTCAGGAAATTAGATCTAAAGGTCATATTTTCTTTGGATACTCAGGATGAATTGTCCGTTGACAGAAATGCTGATGGAGATCCTTTCAGTATTGAGCATTTAAGGAAGCCTTCTATCTATTTGCCTCCTAAAAATTCTATGGTGAATGTTTTCTTTAAAGCTTGTGAAAAGGACATTTTGGAATTGACATCAAAAGGTTTTTGCCTCGTTATAATAACTGCACCAAAGTAGAAAGAGCTGCTATAAAATCTTTACGCAGTAATACAGCTATTGAAATTAAGAGTGCAGATAAAGGTGGTGCGATTGTCATCCTTGATAAAACTAAGTATCAGTTAGAACTATCTAGTCAACTGAATAACCCTTTATTTTACAGAAATTGACATCAGATCCCACTTTGGAGTGTAAAAACGTATTGATATTATTCTTTATGAAATGTTTGTGAATGGCCTTTTCAAAGCAAACTTATGAGTATCTAACTGTACAATTTCCAGTTCACCCTATGCTGTATGGACTTCCCAAGATTCATAAAGATCTTGTGAATCCTCCAACTAGACCCATTGTTGTTCAATAGGTTCTGTTACAGAACCTCTTTCAAAATTTGTTGACTAGCATATTAAACAGATTGTTCCATTGTGGCCATTAAATGTTAGAGACACAACGGATGTGATTTACAACTAAGGAATTGAGAATTGAAAAGAAGATTTTTGTTACATTAGATATTGCCTCATTATATACTAACATTCCTCATGAGGGAGGTCTTGAGGCTTACGTACCTCCCTATGTGAGTGTACTGATTTCTCTAGTTCTTTTATCGAATGTTTGGTTACATTGACTGAATTGGTGCTCACTAACAATGCTTTCGTTTTGACAACACCTTTTTCTTGCAGCTAAAGGGTACTGCTATGGGGAATCTTTTGCCCCAACTATGCTAACATATATCTCATGCAGTGGAGAAGCAATTTGTAGTGTCTGAAAAATAAACCCTTTTTTCATCATTTAATTTTTACTTACGTTTTATTGATGATATATTGTTTGTTTGGAAGGAACTATAATGTGTTAGATGAATTCATTTCTTATTTGGAATCTACTAATGAATTTGGTCTTTTCTAAAAGGTGCGGGATTTTGAAATTGAGTTTTTGGATCTTAGTATTAGTAAAATGAGTCAAATGGATTAGACACTAAATTGTTTACTAAAGCAATGGCAAGAAATTTGTTGTTGCTATATAGTAGCTGTTATCCTAGACATATTCAGATAATATACCTAAAGGTCAAATGATGCGTTTGAAAAGAAATACTTCTGCATCTGAACAATATACATCTAATGTAAAGCTGCTCATTGATAAGTTTTGAAAAGAGAGGGTATGATAGAACATCATTGTTAAAAACTGAAAGCATTGTTAATAATATGGAAAGGAATACTTTATTTCAGAGTAGTGGTAATATAAATAAAAAAATGTAGCAATAATCAACAAGATTTTCCAAAGATTAATTTTGTTTCAGATTTTAC
This sequence comes from Neoceratodus forsteri, assembly GCA_016271365.2. Classification (NCBI taxonomy): domain Eukaryota; kingdom Metazoa; phylum Chordata; order Ceratodontiformes; family Ceratodontidae; genus Neoceratodus; species Neoceratodus forsteri. Next base: position 1,429,709,936 of record CM028131.1, read on the forward strand.
ACTGCAAAGTTCAGCTGTTTTGAGATCCTTTTGAAACACTGGGACATTCTTACATTGGAGCCAAAATTGGCTAAGCATGTGGCAGTCCTCCCCCAGGATGGTATACAGAAGAGGGCGTAACATTGCAGATATGGTTACCATAGCTGTTTTGAGTCACTGAAGAGTTAAAATAATGTGACATTACCTGGTGGAACTTTTCATTGTGGTAATTGTACATTTTGCCAGTATATCAATACAGGTACTATTTTTCAACATCCCATTACAAAGAAGGAGTACTTCAATCATGACTTCATTATCTGTTCTACGGCAAATGTAATATATTTAGAACAATGTTCTTACAAAGATTTCTATGTTGGTAAAACTCAGAGGCTCTTTAAAAATAGAATAGCAGAGTATTTGAGAAGTATTGTCAAAAGGATATTACAAATGCATTAGCTGTACCTATTATGCATAAGGGAGATGGACATTTGTTTAAATTTCAGGGTCTTGAAAAGATCATATTAGGTGTCCGGGAGGGACTTGAACACTAGGATCCTGAAAGCTGAAAGCAGGTGGCAGTGCCTGTTAGAGCACATAGAAATAAAGGTTTAAATGCTATGTTCAGTATTTCCCGTATTTAAAATGAATTTCTGAGTGGGGTTTTATATGTTTTTATTTTTTCATGTGTTCTGTATAATTTATGTGTAAAATGATTATATAGTTAATTGATTATGCTTTGTTTGTAGGATTCATCGATAGGAATATTTTTGTTATCATTAGGTATATGTGTATGATTTTGGTTATTTTGTTTATAATATAGTATTATATAGTTGCCCTAGATATAGGAGGGATGCTGTATAGAAGTTTTGTGATTAGTGTTACAATGCTCTTGTCTCTTTCTATTTTAATTGATTGCATTCAAGTGTGTGAGTAATTGTGGCAATTGTGATGGCAATTGTAATTGGTATCTATGTTAATAGATGCATCAGCTATTTAAATTGTATGTCTTTTCTTTAGCCATTATCACATTGAAAAAGCGTCTTTTGGACGTGAAACGTGTGTCTAGTGGCTTTGTAATGTTGCTCGTTTAAGCTATTTATTAAAAGCTTTTTACTGACCTTAGCTTACAGGTCTTTTTTATGTTGATTACTGGGTAGCCATACTGTTTTTCTGCTTGATGCCTTTATTGTTTGGCTCCAGTTTTTTCGTTGGTAGCTGCCTTTTGTGTATATCAGAAAAGTACCACAGTGCCACAGGTTGTCTTGGTGTCAGGTCTGACATCTCCTGAAATCCACCCTGCATGTAAGACTTTCAACATCCCACCACTGACACCATATGTCATGAGTGCGTGGGTTGCAAAGATAACACAGGACACAGTTATTGGTACGACATACCCATGATGTGTTTTATTTTTACAAAAGTATCAAAATACAGAAATAATAAATAAATAGAGATAAACAGTTCAAACTGAACTAGAAAATAAAAATAGTTCAATGCTATTCCACCTTACTTCAGGGATCTCTATAAAACAATATTCAGATTTCCTATTGTTTGAGATAAACTCCTGTTTCAGGCACAGGTCCTTCTCTTATCTTGTGCTCAGGTAGTGAGATTAGCTATCCAGCCAGTATAGCATAGCTGGCAGTATAGCCTAGAGGTTAGAGGAATGAGGTGTGAACAAGCTTGAAACATCCAGCAGACAAGACCTGAGTTTGATTCTCACAACCTCCACTTGCATACTGTGTGACTCTGAGCAAGTCACTTAACCACTCAGTGCTCCCAGGTCACCCCTGAAAACAGGCACTGTGCCTAGTGGGCCTTATCCAGTTACCAAAGACTAAAATAAAATAAAATAAAACAGGAGTTTATCTCAAATAACAGGAAAGCTGAGTATTGTTTTATAGAAATGCCTGAAGTAAGGTGTAATAGCATTGAGCTATTGTTTATTTTCTAGCTCAGTTTGAACTGTTTATTTCTATTTATTTATTATTTCTGTATTTTGATACTTTGTACAAAATAAAACACACTGTGGGTGTGTTGTACCCAATAACTATGTCCGTGTTATCTTTGCAACCCATGTACCTGTGACATCTCATCCATTCAAAAGAAAATAAATCTGATTTCAACTCAGTTGTCTTACTTCTGCAACTGCTCAGTCCTTACACTATCACTAAAATTGTTCTCGCCTACTGCTGCTATGTGGTGCTTCACTGTGTGTCTCACAACCCCCACCAGAGGTTGCCCTTCCTGTAATTCACTCACAACAGTAGTACAAATGTACCAGAAAAATAAAGTAGGCTGAATTTCAGTACAAGCACTTTATTGCACATAATTGCCAAGCACAATATATAAATTTCTCACTTTGGAAAGTTCTCCCAAATCAGAAATCAATAATGCTGGTAATGAAGTGCTGCTGCTGCTGCTATGATGCTGTTTCAGTTGGCCTCTTGACAGTGTCTTTTGTCAAACACGTTAGTACACACAATTGACAACCACAATATATAAATTTCTCACTTCTGGAAATCTCTCTTGAGCCAGGAATCTGTAATGCTGGACTGGTAATAAACTGCTGCTTCTGCCACTGCTACTATGCTGTTTAAGTCATCCTCTCAGACAGTCTGTGCTGTCAAGCAATTTAGTACACAGAACTTCAAACCACAAAATATAAATTTTGCACTTCTGGAAATTCTCTTCCAAACCAGAAATCAATAATGCAGGTAATAAACTGCTGCTGCTGCCACTGCTACTGTGTTGTCTAATTTACCCATTTGGACAGTCTGTGTTGTCCAGCACTTTAGTACACACAACTGCAAAGCACAATGTATAAATGTCTGACTTCTGGAAATTATCTCCCAAACCAGAAATCAGTAATGCTGCACTAGTAATAAACTGCTGCTGGTGCTACTATGCTGTTTATGTTGCCCTCTTGAACAAGCTGTGTTGCCAGGCACTTTAGCACACACACAACTGCCAAGCACAATATACAAATTTCTCAGTTCTGGAAATTCTTTCCCAAATCAGAAATCAGTAATGCTGGTAAAATAAAATGCTGCTGCTGCCACTATTACTATGCCGCTTAAGTCACCCTCTTGGACAGTCAGTATTTTCAAGCACTTTAGTACATGCAACCGCCAAGCACGATATGTAAATGTGTCACTTAGAAATTATCATTCGAACCAGAAATCAATAATGCTGGTAATAAACTGCTGCTGCTACTATGCTGTTTAAGTCACCCTCTCAGATAGTCTGAGCTAGTCACTGGAAAGGGACAGATCTGCTCTTTTCTGAGCTGTAAAACCAAGCAAAAAAGATACACAAGTTTTCAGCTTTCTTTGCCTGTTCTTCATCTTATTTTTATTGTACAGTTTGGGAGTCTTTGTTTAGTTGCTCTTTTCTTTATATTGAACAATTTATTGGTGCTATTTTTCATCTCTTTTGTGTGTGTGTGTGTTTTTACTCTGTTTTTGGGCTTTTAAATAAGTGGGAATGATCAGGAGGGTGCAGGCAGAAGATGCTAGAAGCTGTGCTTTTATATCAAGAGACCCATGACACTGGCAGTAGGAAACAGCAGTAGCACCCACCATCTACCACAGCACAGCACCTCCATCAGCAAGATGAGCAAGGAACTACCACCAACAACAGCTTAGGAAGCCTGAACTCAGCCAACTATTGTACCACCACTACCATCACCACCACCTGCACACCATGAGGAGGAGGAGATGCAGCCAGGATCATCTTTCTCCTCCCTCATTGGCAGCAGAAGTCCCTGTCTTGAACCTTTTTTTATATTTCATTTTATTATAGTTTTATGGACAAACAGAACAAACTGTAGTAGTACATATAAAGGAATATTAGGTATGCAGACCCCACACAGCATGTAATGTACATTTTAACAATCATCAGTATCAAGGAGTACACTTATTCATGCAGCATAGGTGAGCTTCGTAATTTAACTTAAGGTGAAAAGTCCAGGTGGATTAATATGTAGGTTAATGTTACTCTCATCTTATCAGTTCACTTTACCAAGCTATATCGCCATATTACCTCCTCCTCCTCACAGAAATAAAGTCTTAATGGGGAGGCTGTAACATCCAGGAAATGGTGAACAATAACTGTATAGAGAGCCTGGACTCAGTTAAGCTGTGTTTTCAAACCTGCATTAATCAGTGAAATAAACACCCTGCAGGTTTTCAGATTTTAGAATAGTAGGCTATTTTTAAGCTCACAAACTGAGTATGCAAAATGCACCATCAATTCCCACTCACCTCTCCTGAACTATTACCTTTATTGGACAATAACAATATGCTAGAGCAGCACCTGGGTGAACATATTAAACATACTGTTAATAAGAGAAACAGATATAATTTATCTCCCAGGATTAAATTCACCATAACTTTTCAGGCTACTAAACTGCCCTTATTAAAACAACATAAGAAGGGCCTTAACTATTGTAACCCCACCATCCCACCCAAGATGGAGCTTATGGGTACTAAGAATGTTACTTGGAATTCCCATTTATAGTCCCTTTCAGCCTTCCTTATCTTCATCGGGGTCACTGGATCTGGATTCATCTTCTGAATTAATTTCCCACAAATTCTGCCACCTGTATTGGATCCACAAAATGTGCATCTTGGATTCATGGTGCACCTGCAACCTTGCAGGGTAAATCAACTGGGCCTAGATACCATTTCGGTCTTGGACCTTTTGATATTGACCCCACCAACAATAATGTGGTCACCTGTAAGCTATTCCACACTGTTGTTCTGCATGGGAAACGAGGGAGTCATTTGGGGACAGGTGGGCAGCACATTCACATTAGAGTAAGGCTCTGCAAGGAGTGAGAGGAGCATCTGCAAAATAAAGTTGCTGAGAGGGGTGAAGGTGGTGGTGCCATCCCTACTGGTTCTTCTCTGCAAGGCTACAGAAAGAAATGTGGTATGCAGATGCAGGAGGGGAGATGGAGGGGACTGGAGAGGGACCTGCAGGTGGACTCAGGTGATGCAGGGGCCTAACAGACTGGCTTCAGATCCTCCTCCACCAACATCTGCCCATGTGGAAGTGCATCAGCTCTTCAATGTGGTAGGGAGCCCTCACGGTAAGTTGTAGGGATGAAGACGCTGTTAGAGGTGGTGCTATGAAATCAGCAAACCATTTTGGAAGATTTGGCTAAACTGCAAAGTGGTGGTGCACCCTCTGTCCCCATTCCATAGCCCTCCACCCCAGATATTTTCTTTTATCTTTCTCTTTCATCCTCTATTAAACCCTAAAATGAAAATAAAAATGTTAAAAATTAAAAGAAAAAGTTCATCCATCTTTATGTTTCTCTGTCTGTATTTCTTTTGTTTCTGCTACTGTTTGTGTTCTATCTATTGAAATTCTTCTGTTCTCATCCATTCAAAAGAAAAACAATCTGATTTCAACTCTATTGTTGTCTTTCTTGTATAACTGCATGGTCCTTACACTATCACTAAAATTGTTTCTCAACTACTGCTGCTACATGGTGCTGTACTGTGTGTCTCCTCTCTTCCACATCACCGGCTGCCCTTCCTGTAATTCACTGCACAACAGTAGTGCAAATCTATCAGAAAAGCAAAATAGGCTGAATTTCAGTACTCCCATAATTATGTGAACCATAAGAACATTTATGCTGCTGCTACATGCTGCTGTGCTGTGTGTCTCACTCTTCCCCAACAGACCACCCTTCCTGTAATTCATTGTAGAACAGTAGTGCAAATGTTCCAGAAAAACATGGTAGGCTGAATTTTGATACTCCCAGATTTATATATATGCTGCTGCTACATGGTGCTACACTGTGTGCCCCCCAGCCAAGGCTGCCCTTCCCAACCCTATGATTCTTCTGTGTAATCCTGCTCAACGTGGTGGAAGATGATTGGTGATGGCTTGTTTGCTGGAGGAGGAGGCAGCAGGACTGGAGGACACCTGTAATGAGAACAAAAAGAAATTAGGCTCTACTCAACTTGCCACTGTGATGGTAATGGTATATCCATTGTCTATTCCTATTCTTACTGTACCAGTCACCTTGAATAAGACTCTGTTTAGATGCTTTCTCAAGCTAATAATGTCTTTCTGCTGTGATGTTGTAAATATTGTCATCCAAATATTGTAAATAATGTCTGTAACAAATGTCTGTAACACATGCTTAATGTAATTGTTGTTATACCCTGTTCTGTATTACCCTATGTCTTAGTGATGAGGTACCTTTGTAAATGAGCCTCTGGCTCAAAGGTTATAAACGACATATCAAATAAATGAATAAATAAATAAAATTAGAAACTATTTAGCCTCCCTTGGCCACTGCAGTGGCAACACGATATATCCATTGTCCACTCCTTTCTTTACTGTACCTGTCACCTATGAATAAAAATGAGAAACTATTTGGCCTCCCTTTCGACACTGTGGTGGCCACATGGTATGTCAGTTGTCCACTCCCATTCTTCCTGCAGCTATCACCTGTGAATAAAAATGCTAAATTATTGAACCTCCTTTGTCCACCATGGCACACTGAGTACCTGTGAAAAAGGAGAACAAAACAAACAAAAAAGAAAATGATAATATCTACTGTTGGTGAAGGGAGATGTCATGTAACTCCTGTCTGTTTCTTGAAGGCTGTCTGACTTTGCTACTGCCTTTGCCAGTTGTTCATGCGAATGATGAAACCTGCAGGGAGACAAAAGGAAAGAAATAAAACATTTTAAGGTGCTTCTGAGAAAGGTACAAGGCCTTTCATCCTCTGAGAGGCCCAAGAACTGGAGTCAACCACAACCAGTGAGGGAGGGATAAGGACTGTGAACAACAGTGAAAGTGACTTACCATCAAAGCAGACAAAGATAGGCCATGGTGGAGCTGAGGTCTTGCTACCTTGATGACCTGTCTGGCTGGAGGGTTGGCTTAAGGACTGGCTAGTGGGCTGATTGGTAGGAGACCTGGCTAATGGCATTTTTATGCTGCATCAGTTTGGAGGTGGTGGCCCATGCTGTTTATGGCTGTAGGACCCAAGCAGGTCAGCGGAGGTGGAGGAAGTGATGCTGTGGATTGCAGGCTGGAGCAGGCATGCTTTGCCTAAATAGTAATGGCATTTTATGCTGCATCATTCTAGACATGGTGACCCATGTTGTTTGCAGCTGTGTGACACCCCAGCAGGCCAGAGGAGGTGGTGCCATGTCTTGCTGGCTGGAACAAGCATTGTCTGCACATTACATTAAGGTGGTGTAGGCAGGTATTAATTAGAGGCACAAGGAACAGCAGCACAACAATTTGGGATGGGGAACAGTAAAATGATTGAAAATAACAGAATTTTGAATCATGAAGTAAAGGATTCTACTGAAAGCAGGAAACCACATCTTTTTATGCTTCAACCTCATCGTGAAACAGCCCTCATATAGTCTGCCAGATTGAAATTGTCACCATATGGGAATTCTCTCTCATTACTGCTTCATCCACCTTGGTGGTACAAGACAATTTGTTAATGCCAACAACACCTTGCTCCTCCTCTTCACTACCACCACCCATACCTCTCAAGTGTCCCTGATTTTCAGGGACGTCCCTGATTCGCCTCAGAATTTTACTCTGTCCCTCCTAAAATTTGTGATTTTGTGGCTAAACTGTGAGGACTGTAAGCACAAAACAATGTCAAGCATTAAAGTTACAGACTTGTTCTTCTTTAGAAAATGCATTTTGCACTAAGCCTCATATTCTACCAGCTTTCTGGGCGATATCTCTAATTTTGAAGATGTGTCCTGATTTTGGTCCTTTGTCCCTGATTTTTTAAGCCTTGTCCCTGATTTATGAGGCAGGAGGTTGAGAGGTATGCCACCACCATTACCATCATGTGGTAAGAATATGGACATAGTCGTCTTGTGCGGAATGTGCCCCTCATTCACTTTTATAAATTTTAGGAAGACAAAATTGTTTGGTGACAGATTAGTGCACCTGTTCCACACAATGGCCCCAGCTGAAATGAATACACGCTCCACACTGACACTTGAGGGTGGGCAGCTGAAGTATTTCATTGCAACTGAGGTCAGTGCCGCCACTCGGTGATCTTGCTGCTCCAGTATAGCAAGAGCTCATTGGCAGTGATAAGGTACCTTGGGCAGGATTCACTAACGTGGGAGAAGGACTGCAGGCTGTGGGAAAGCCTCAGAGCTAGTGGATTCCATTGTGAAGCTGTGGGTATTCCCTAAGGTGGAGCCAGGTATGACCCGGCTCCACGGAATCACGGCAGCTTGTGGGTGCTGTTGCCAGGGACAGCACTGCAGCTTCAGGAGGCTGCTACAGGCATTGGAACCCACCACGTGCACCTCCGCAACTGCTGTGGCTGTGGATCAGCTGCCATGCAGCTGCGGGGCGAATCCAGTCCGTAACAGCAGTTGCAGAGTGGAACTTTGAAAAATCTCATCATGAATCCTGCCCTTGTGTCTGCCAAATATGCATCTACCATTAGATTACATTGGATTACAAACTCTACCCCCCACCCTAGCTCTGGCTCACACCCCTCCTGCCCCCTTGCCCAACCTCCTAAGCTGTCTATGCCTCTTCTGTATCCAAGCCAGTATTGGACCAACCCATTCCCCCACACTGGGGTAAGCCTAGCCCATCCTCCCTACTGTCCACCTTACCCTTTTATAGATACAGTTATCCCACCCTACACTCATACGCCTCCTCATTGCCCATCCACCTGTACCCTACCCTTCCCCTCACCTTTCAGCCTCTCCTTTCTTCTTTTCATTCCTTCTCTCTTTTTCCTTCTTCTTTCTTCTTCTTTTTCTCTCTCTCTCTCTCTCTCTCCTCTCCCTTAACATGCCTTGCCCCTTACCTCTGTCTGAAATTGACAAAGCCTCTCCAGGTGGTTGCCAATTTTTCTGCCCACTTGGGCAGGGTAGACCCACTGCCCTCAACTACCTTGCTCCTAAATCTCTTTTATCCCCTCTGATTTTGGAGCCTCCCATCTTCCTCTACTAATATCCACTAGTGTTATCCATTACTGTTTTAGCACAAACTGCTGTTTTGTTTCTTGTATCTAAAATGATTTTTGTAATGATATTTGTAACCATGTAATCCTTAAGCTCATTGTTCTGTTAATGAATATGCATATGTAATGTATATCTTATTAATGCATTGTGACATGTACTCATTGGTTTGTGATACTCTCCTTCTCTACCCTTCTTGCTGAGGAACCTTTGTAAAAGAGCTTATGCTCAAAGGTTATTTCAAATCCTTAAATAAATAAGAATAAATACCACGCACTATGCTGCCTGCAGTCCTGCTGCCTCATCAGCCTCCTCCTCCTTTTCTTCCATGTATTCACCTCCCACCTGACAATAAAACATCCCAAATGGGATTTGGCATTTTCTTTTAACTTGCATGCTTCCTGAGCCCATTTCCCATTTGAGGCATGGTAGTAACATGTGGTCTCTGTGGAGTTTAGTGTTGAGCCCTAGATAAGTGTGTTTTTAGCATCTGGGCCCCAAAACCCTTCTTATCAGAAGATCAGTCAACTGTTGGACCTGTTCACACCCATCTTCAATTATTGATGACAGCCCATGTTTATAGTGGGCCCAGAATGGTGGTAATCCCAAAATGTTCAGACTGTAGAGTGCTGGAAATATGTGTATTGCAATCAAAGATGTGGGCATGTGTTCCATTAAGGCACAGCTTCCACAATCACCACCTGCCTCCAGCACTTGCTGTACATTCACCAGTGTTTGCCTCAGTCTCCACTCACTGCCTGTGTTGCATGTTCGAATGGCCTGAGAATCATGATCAGGTCATCCATTTTGTGCCACTGCTCTGTTATCAGAGATATGGACACTCCAGCACCGTCACAGCTTGTATGTAGCAGCACATATTCTGATATGGCTTTATACTGCTCTGCAACCATTCAATCATGTTCAGTGTTGAGTTCCATCTGGTGACAATATCCAGCTTCATATGGTGCTGAGGCAGTTTGTTTTGTATCTGCAGCTGATGGAGTGGTCACAGGCCTTTCCGGAATGGGCAAATTGGACACAGATGTGATGGGCCACAGTCAACATGGCCTTGATATTACGATGGGTTAGAAACTGTTGCACAACAAAATTAAGACAGTTTACCAGGGATGGAACCCTGACAGACCCCTATCATTGACACATTTCACAACATTTGAGCCATTATCACTTGCAATGAAACCTGCTTTCAGTGAATGGGAGTGAAGCCACTCATCAGCCTCAGTAAGGAGCACTTCCAGCATTTTCTCACCTGTGTGTGATCCATGTATACTCTTCATTGTCAGTGTGGCATGCTGGTGAAGACCCAGAATATCGCTACCAGCACAATTTGGCTTAGTGAAAATGTTTCCATGCCCAGAGTCAAATACTGCCCTAGGTACCTGTGCCCATTGTGCTGTAATGCACAAGTAGGAGCTACCAGCTGTTTGTCCACTGGTCCACTTATCCATGCTCAGAAGTATGTATGGTGATGCTGAATGTTTCAGAACATGGTTTACCATCTGTGACACTGACCCATAGACTTCAGGAATGGCACATTTAGAAAAGCATGTTCTTGATGGAATTTGCCATTTGAGACAGGCACGGGCCATAAACCTCTGAATCAACATTCTTAACAAAAGAGAATGGCAATAGATCAATTGCCAACATTTCAGCAGTTGCTGTATTTAGCTTGCATGCAGTAGCATGATTTGGAATGAGTTTGGAATGATGCTCAAATATGCTATGCAGCGTAGGGCTGGATCTTTTGGTGGTTGGGCTTCCAAACAGCTGGACTCATTGTGGCAGCATTGTTGGGGTGGTATTTGACTCCTGGGATTCATATGTACTGCTGCTCGAGTGACACCAGTGATTTGGGCGATTTTCTAATGACATTACTATGTTTTTCTGACTCTGTGTTGTACTACTTGACCCATCACCACTTCTACCTTTGCCCACTACTAGGCAGACACACAGAATCCTTTCCTCCTCCTCCTCCTCTCTGTAATCATCCACACTTGGCACTTCATTTGCCTGGTCTATTGCCTCATAATTTCTGTTTGCCAAAGTGCCTAATGATGATGATGATGAGGGTCAGGACACCCTGCACTGGCTTCCTTCTGGTGTTGCCACCAGCAGAGCAGGTGCCTGTTCTTCAGCAGTGTGTGTTGCCCATTGGTACCTAGGTGGCTGCTCTTTTTATCCCTACTTACTTGTGCTTGACATAGCTGACAGATAACTGTCTCATTAGCTGGTCAAGTCTATAAAATCCCAGACTATGGATTCTCATAACCCTTGATTTACCATGGTGGCAGAAGTGGGACAGCTGAGGGAAAGGGATAGAAAGTTGTGTTTCTGGATGATTTCATAACTTCAGTAATATTGGTGGGGGACGTTGGTAGTTGGATGACTGCAAACAACATACCCTGCATCATCTGCATCACCAGCCTTATCCTTTTCTCTTCAGGCTCATAGAGGATTCAGCAATTATCATCAGCACAGCCACTGCTGTCCTCCTGCTCCACAGGTCTGTCCTCCTCATCATCACCATCTCCAGGCTCTCTGAACCTCTCATCATCAGATGTCTGAGTGTGATGCACATTTTACAGATCTCCCACCTCAATCACTGACTCAAGTTCCACACTGTCAGGATTAGCACCACCACCACCAGCCACTAAGACACAAAATCCTCCTCCTTGACCACTGTTCCTTGTTTACTGATGCTGCTTTTGTCACCTCCCACATCCTCCAACTAGCATGGCTGCCACAGATGTGGCACAGAAAACTTTGGCTACACTAATGTCACTGCTGCCAACTACTCCTTCTCTGCTATCAGCCCCAGAGCCCATAGAACATGTTGCCATAGACATCATTTTTTAAAGTATAGTGCTATTTTGCCCCACAGATTTTGAACACTTCTTATCTGCCTCCCAGGAACTTATCCCTTTAGTAGACCATTTCTTCCTGGTCATTTTATATGCTAATTGTGACTTGATTTGGGATCAAAATGACAAATGTAAATAAAGCCTGCAGTACAAATAAGTACCTGAAGCAGACAACACCTCCCTAGGGAATCAGAGATCAGCAGTGTGATCTGAAAATAAAACCCACAGGGATTAACAGGTTTAAATAAGTTATTAGAATACACCTCCCTAGAGAATCAGGGACAGCAATGTGATCTGAAAAATACTATGATAATAGTATGTAGCTAAACAAAAACAATTTTTAACACAACACAGGGATTAATAAACTAACACGACAGTACAAATAAGTACCAGGACCAGACAACACCTCCCCTAGGAATCAGAGATCAGCTGTGTGATCTAAAATAACTATTAAAAAACAAAAAGTTATTTATTTTTTTTCAACAGAACAGGGATTAAAATGACTGGGAAATGCGTAATTTAATATTATATATAAAAAGTGACAGATCACTGTCACTTTAAGAAAAATATAGCTAAAAATCACTAAAACTGCTACAGAAAGACATTGACAAAATACTTAAACACTCCAAAGTAAACCACAGAAATAAAAATGAGAAATTACTCAATACAGATCAAAAATGATAAACACGAAAGAGTAAGAAAACCAAAATATAACAACTCTCCTGCTTAGACAAAACACTTTGGATCTTTCTCTGCTGCCTTCCTAACTTGTCTTACACAGTACCTCCACCCTCCACCACACTACTGCTTCAACGACTGACAAAATGGAAAACACCACTTTAAAGTAAACAATCATTGAATAAAATAAACCAAAAACACAAATCTAGCAGCACAAGGCCCTCTAGAACAATCTGTGAGCAGTTTGGATTCAAAACACTCATTTTTTGATGTATTGTACATGCTTTCTTTTCTCAGACAAGCACACACAGACTTCTTTCCTACTTTCTCTTTAGAACACTACATTGAATACAGTCTCCACGTGGCATACAGGCTGTTTCAGCAATATGCGACCTCCAGTTCCATAGTCCTTTGCAAACTTCACCTCTGTACCAAACTTCTCTGGCAAAGTCACAATTTCACATTCTTGTAAGACTTTGTCTCTGTGCCAAACTTCACTGGCGGACTTACAACTTTGCATTTCATGGAGTTATCAGTTATCTATGAATTTGGACTTCCCATGGCAAATTAACTCACAAAATTAGGCAAATTGGCAAACTAATTTGCAAAGTGAAGTTTTCAAATTTGCACATCACTACACACCATACAGCCCCTCCAAATCTTTGGAAGCTTTCATAGCACCATTGAGTCATGCTGTAAACTTCAGAAAACAGAGGACAAAACTACGGCCTTCATCTGAGGATTATTCTCACAACTTCATCATTGTGTGGTCCAAAGAAGCCAGCAACCTAAATAGACACCATTCAAGCTGCACCATTTACTTAAGAGTCCATAGCCACAGCTCTTTCTCTCTCTCTCTCTCCTTATTTAGTATGATTCCCTGTGCTTACCTAATGCATTTTGAACCCCACCACTGTTTTCACCTCACCACCTCTTCTAGAAGACTGTTCATGCATCCACCACTCTTTCTGTGAAGTACTTCCTAACATCGCTCCTGAATCTACCCCCAGCTTCATAACATATCCATTTGTTCTTCAGCACCTTTCTTGCAGAAAATACTTCCCTCCTGTACCTTATTTATCCCCATAAGTTATTTAAATGTCTCTATCATATCCTCCTCTGTTCCAGGGTGGACATATTGAGGTCCTTTAGTCCTTCCTCATAGGGTTTTGATGCAGACCCTGAACCATTTTAGTTGCCCTCCTCGGACTATGTTCTTTTGGAGATGTGGTCTCAGACCTGGACACAGTACTCTGAATAGGATCTTACCAGTGATCTGTACACAGACAATGCCACCTCCATCTTTCTGCTTGTGATACCCCTCCCTACGCACCCCAGCATCCCACTAGCCCTCCCTACTGCCTTGTCACACTGCCTGGCTACGATTATGTCATCTGATATGATTACCCTCATGTCTCTTTCCTGCTTGGTTGTCATCTAGACAACTCCACCCATTGTACTCTGCCTCTGGGTTTCTGTGCTCTAAGTGCATTATTTTGCACCTTTTCTCATTGAAACCCAACTGCCATACCCTTGACCACTCATCTAGTTTTCTCAGCTCTGGTCATTCATTCCATGCTCTGAGGGTCCACACTCACCGAGATCTTGGTGTCATCTGCAAAGAGGCAGATCTTCCTTCCAACTCCTCTGCAATGTCACTTATAAAGGCAATAAAGAGGACCAGTCCCAGCACACATAGAGAACAGAACTCTTGTCATCATGTCCTCACTTCACAGAAAGCCCTTAACAGCCATCTTTTATTCCCAGCCTTGCTCCTGAACCCAGTGTATGTCAACAAACAGTAACCCTCGTACCACCAGAAGTTCTGGGATGGTGCATCACACATTTAGTTCTCTACTTTGCAGATGTAATACATACAGTAGTATTGTACAGGACCTCTTGGCTTTCTTGAGGTTAAATCACCAGCTCTCCTTTAAGTGAAACACTAATAGCTTACTAATTTATGTTTATTGCATATAGTCTCCCATACATAGACATAAGGCCATTTCCCCATTATATGATAGTCCCTTTATGGGGAAGAGGAACATTGTTTAACCAGGAGTAGCACACTAAGCCAAAGCTTGTTTCAGATGCGACCTGGGAGCACAAAGAAGTTGAGTGACTTGCTTAGGATCACACAGTGTGCACCTGGGCAGCTGTGGGATTCAAACCCAGGTCTTCAGATCTGCAGCTCAGGGCCTTAACCCACTGTGCTATACTGCTTCCTCTTTAGATGAGGCTGCTGCAAAGCAAAACTCATTAGGGCTTCTAATAGTACTCACAACAGCTTTCTCACAGAAAGAATACCAGGCAGGTTCTGATAATGTGTCTCTCCTTCACTGTGCATTACTGTTTGGATACCATCCATTTCCAACATCACCACAGGGACACTGCAACAATCAACCACTATAACATCTTCTTTTAAAGTCATCAGCTTCTCTTCTGGCCATGTCACTACAACTGCCTTTAGGAAAACACAAAATTCATAGTTGTGATGGGGTCCAGATGAATAACTCATCCAGGTTCACAGGCTTTCTCTTGGTGGTACTTCTGCTACTCAACTATGAAAGAGGTGAAAGAGAAGCCCACAGCTCCTGGTCTCTGTAATATGCCACTCTTCTATTGCTATCTCAATGTCTTCTGCTGCTCCAAGACTTAACACTCAATACTTGGAGTAATACTGGGAAAGAAGAACAGTGGAGGAAAAGGTTCCCATTGGGACTGTCACCAGCTCTCTGTGTTGATAATTGTTTGTTGTTCACAGTCATAAGCATCTAGTTTCTGATTGAAAGAAGGCAATCTTATGAAGTTAATGATGCTATCTAGTAGGCTATTCTACATTCCAGTCACTATCTGCATATAAAACATTTATGCATGTCCTTTTTGATATAGTATCAGGTAACTGAACTTTATGACTACACATATTGATTAAATAGCCTGAATTCAAGGCCCATATCTTCCCTTGGCTCATTATCATGGATGATTTTATAAAGCAACATCATGCCCCTTTTATTTTTCTCTCCAGTGAATGAAGCCCCAATGACCCAGATGGCAAGGGATCCAACCAGGGACCTTGTGCTGAGAAATGGAGAGAATGTCTAGGAGTTGGGGTGGAGGATCCTGGTAGGGAGCAACCACCACACAGTGTGGTTCTCACTTAGTATGGTAAGAAGACAGACAGAACCAGGACAAGGGTGATAGACTTCAGGCAGGCATACTTAGGAAGGATGAGGGACATATTGTAGGGACACTTCGTCAGTATCCACACACACATGGATGCTATCCAGAAATGGGAAATTATCAGACTTGGGTTAGCAGAAGTCACCAACTCATGTTCAAAGCTCCAAAGCAAAAGGCCAGGTCTAAGAGGCCAAGCTGGTTAAGCAGGAAGGTGTTAGGGAGGGTTCAGGAAAAAGGGCTACCTTCAGAAAATTTGACATGTGCCAAAGTTTTATTTTGTAGGTGAAATTACACAAAATATTTTATGAATCAGAGCACTATGCAAAAAATTATAATGGTGCGAATTGCAAGAATGTTGCCTATGAAATGTGATATTCCACATAGAATGACTGAATTTTGCCCACAACTGTTGGAATTTGATATTTCCTGGTGTTCTGGTGAGCCTCCTCCCTATCCTGATTGATCCCTTCCCAATCCCAGACTCACCCAGTATATATTTTTCAAATAAATTTCCTTGGTGGTTTAGTGGCCCACCCCACCCTAACCCAGCAAGTACAGTCCCACCCCCATCCTGAAACAGAGTGGGCTGCTGGTAAAAGTCCTCTGCTCTCCTCAATAGCTGGAAGCCTGATGACATATGAATGAATAGTGCATGCTGTGCTATGCACACTCATTCATTCATATAAAATGCAGTTGTGTGATATAAAAAAAGGAAAGAAATTAACCCTGGTGACTAACAGTCCCTCACCTAGCCCATCATCCCTCCATCAGCCCATAGTCTCTGTTTTATTTATTCCCTGGTTGGTCTAGTAGCCCCGCCCCTAAAGCCCAGCAAGTACTGTCCCACCCCTCCCCATCCTAAACAGAGCGAGCCACTGCTTAGCTCTGCTTTCCTCCATGGCCAGCAGTCTGCTCGATGTGACTGAATGAATGAGTATGTGTGCATGTGCACATCTGCTCATTCATTCATTTATTCACATCTGAGAGGGTTGCCAGCCGTGGAGGAGAGTGTAGGGCTGAGAGGGTGGCCCGGCCTGTTTTGGAATGGGGAGAGCAGGGTGAGACAGTACTTGCTTGGTTGTGGGGTGGGCCACCAGACCACCAGGGAATAAATAAAAAAACTATGGGCTAATGGATGGGTGATGCGGTTTAGGGGAGAGACTGCTAGCCACCAGGGTTAATTTCTTTCCTTTTTGTTTTATATCACACAACTTGTTGCCTTTGGGATGGGGAAGGGAGTGGTGTGGACAGCTGCCATGAGGGAGGGTTCAGGGGCCACTAGACCACCTGGGAATATATTAAAAAGCATACTGGGCTGGGGATTGATCAGGTGAAATTTACATGTTCTGAGAAAAATTTTGTGAAATGCACGAGTTTCACAAAAAGTTTCTCAGGGTGAAATATGAAATTTCACACAACACTACAGAAAATACATGAGATCCAAACAGGAGGAGTATAGGGAGGAGAACATGAAGAAATCAAGATGGTGAGCAGATCGGTCAGGCAGCCAAGGCAGCAAAGGAGCTTAGGCTGGCACGGGGATCAGAGAAGGGAAAAGATTTCTTCAAGTAAATAAGGGAGAGAAGAAGCTGTAAGGCCAAGATTGTTAGGATCAAGGTAGATGAGGGTGGGCAGAGAATGGGGTGGAGCAGGCAGAAGCGCTTAATGACTGCTTCTGTTCTGTGTTTACCAGGGGAGAAGCTAGGGCACTGCCACAGGGGAAGGGAGGTGGGCACTGGAGCATTGAGGTAATACCAGTGAGCAGAGTGCTGGAAGGCCTCAAGGCCCTGAGGGTAGATAAGGCACCATGCCCAGATGGCATACACCCAGGTGCTGAGGGAGATGGCAGAGGCCCTGGCAGGACCTCTGGCAGACTTGTTCAGCACTTCACTGGGGACTGGTTGCATGCCCCAGGACTGGAGGATGGCACATGTTGTACCAATCCATTAAAGTGGGCTCAGGATAAGCCAGAGAACTATAGGCAAGTCAGCCTCACCTCCATTGTGGGGAAGCTTATGGAGACTATCCTCAAGGAGAGGCAGCTAGCCTTTCTGGAGGAGAGTGGTGTCCAGGATATCAGGAAGCATGGGTTTGTCTCTGGTAGATCCTGCCAGACAAACATGCTTGACTTCTAAGACTGAGTAACTAGGGCAATCAACAGGGCCCAGGCAGTGGATGTCCTGTATTTGGACTTCAGCAAGGCCTTTATTCAGTGTCACATGGGAGGTTGATTAGCAAACCAGGTTACCTGAGGGCATGGGAGAAGCTGGTGGAGTGGGTCAAAACTGGCTCCGGATAGGCAGCAGATGGTTATTGTGGGGGGACTCTCAAATCCAAGGGCTGCAACCAGCAGGGTTTAACAAGACTCAGTGCTCTGTCCAGTGTTGTTTGGCATCTTTATTGCCAACATTGCAGATGGGGTTAAGAATAAGATCAGCATATTTGCAGATGACACAAAGATTGGTGCAGTGGTGGATAACACAGAAGGGTGACTAGGACTACAGGAGGATCTGGCAAAACTCAAGCGCTGGTCAGACACATGACAGCTGGGTTTCAATGTGAATAAGTGCAAAGTCATGCACTTGGGAGCCAGAAACCAAAGGTTTTGCTATAGGCTGGGGTGTACAGTTATCCATTACAGAGGAGGGAGAAGGATCTTGGGGTGCTAATCACAGGGCAAATGAACCATTCAGCACAATGTAGGAAGGCAGCAGCTAAAGCTAATAAGATGCTGGGGTGTATTGCCGGGGAATCACCTCAGGAAGAGGGAGGTTATCCTACCACTGTACATGTCGCTGGTCAGACCGAACCTGGAGTACTGTGTACAGTTCTGGCATTCCTACTTAAAGAAAATGTCAAGCTGCTGGAGGGGTCCATGGCAGAGTAACTAGGATGATCATAGGAATGGAGGGCAAACCCACAGGAAGGACTGAGGGACCTCAACATGTACTCCTGGAGGATAGGAGGGATAGAGGGATATGACCAAAACCTTCAAATATATGAGAGGCATAAATATGGTTAGTACATAGGAGATTTTTAGAATAAGGGGGGAGAGAGAGAGAGAGAGAGAGAAATTGGGGGCACAGTCTGAAATTGAGGGGAAGGTTCAAGAGGGAATGAGATGGCACTAATTCACGGAAAGGGTGATGGCTGGTGGAATGCCCCACCGGAGAAGGTTGTATCCTTAAGGTCAGTGGACAGTTTTAAGAGGGGTGGGATAGAGTCGGGAAGGTCACTACTGTACAGGGGGAAGCTGCAGAATAATAAACTGATAGCTGCACATATTCAAGCAGATTTGATAGACCTTATGGCCTGTATCTGCTGGAATTTTCATACGACGTAAGATTCTTAGTTCATAAAATTTGTCTTGCAAACTAGAAATTAGTTTTACCACCCTATGTTGGTTCCTTTCTAACAAACTTATATGATTCTTTAGATAAAGATTTCAAAACTGCAAGCAATAATCCAGCTAGGGTCTCTGAGGAATAGACAGCAAAGGGTGTTTATAAATGGGGTCAAGCCGAGGAAGAGTGAAGACATGCTTGGGGTACTAGGGGCAGTCCTTTTCAATATGTTCATCTGTGACATGGGAAAGGAGTACAGAGGAAGATGTGTCTCTTCACAGATAACACTAAGTTCTTTAGCAGGGTGGATAATGAAGGAAGAGTTAGTGAGTTGCAGGGGACCTGCAATGGTAGAGAGGTGGTGAGAAGTCTGGCAGTTGACATTCAGTGATGAAGTGCAAAGTGACGACATAGAGAACAAGAACACCAGGGAAGAATATTGGATAGGAGAGGTTAATTTGGACACTACATGTGAAGAATGGGATCTGGGAGTCAGCATAAATGACTCTCTAAAACAATCTAGCTAATGTAACATGACCTACAGCAAGGCAAGCAAACTGATGGAGGTATTGGAGGGAGTTCAATAGCAGGAAGGAAGAGGTCAAGCTGCCCTCTATAGATCACTGGTGAGGCTACATCTGAAATTCTGCACCGGGTTCTGGAGTCCACACCAAGAAAAGGCAAAAGACAGGCTGGAGATGATACAATATAGGGTACTTAAACTGATTCAGGGTTAGCAGGGCTGATCCTACAAGGATCAGCTTAAGACTCTGAACATTTACTTGTTAGAGATGAGAAGGAAGAGAGGTGATGTGACAGAGGCCTGAAAGGACTGAACAAGGTAGATTATGAGGAAATATTCAGCAAGACTGGTGAATCAAGAACAAGGTGACATGAGTGGAAGTGCTTAGGGAGATACAGGAAGGACTTGAGGAAGTTTTTTTTTACAGAGAGTAACTGAGCTATTTAATAGGCTACCAGCAGTGGTGATGGGTGCACAACCTATTAACTGTTTCAGACACAGCTGGAACCAATTGAAAGGCTTAATAGTTACGCAGGGGAATCAGTAAGGGCAAGGGGGAGGCAAGGGCAAGAACTCCAACTAGGCAATAGATCCCAGGTAGGACTGAGGAAAAGAAGGCAGACTGATGGGCCAATGGTCTTTTTCAGCCAACATTTTCTATGTTTCTGAAAGCGACTTTGACATTTACTGTTTATTCATAAAAACCTTTATGCAATTTATAATCCTGTTTTCCTTTGCTCAATAGTCTTCATTGTAAGAATCTCTGAGATCATTGCTGATTAGGCACCCGAAAGTGTCTTTCAGTGCTAACAACTTTGAAGGTGCTACCATTCATACTATATACTTGTTGAGTATTATTATGCTATAAGGGCCCTAGGCATTAAAGTCTACTCCCACATATAGGCAGCTCATAGGCATGGCTACACCTGAATGCTGCACAGTGGTGATCTGCACACCCCTGGTGGCATTCACCAGGGGTGCGCGAAGTTCCCTGACCACTGGATCCCACAGCCAGCTGCACAGTGCCATTCCAGGTGCATGCCAGTAGGTGTGTCTCATGCTGCATGCTATGCACTAAGGTGTGGTGCACCAGCTGGGGCTATGCAAGGGGACCCTGCTGTAAACATTTATATCAATTAATCAATCAATCAATCAATCAATCAATCTTTATTTTACCAGGTGAAGCACCATTGAGCAAGCTAATTTCCAAGGTGGGCTTGGGCATACAGAAATGACATTGGATAAATAATAGATATGCATATACATACACAGGTACAGCAATACCACTCCTAATATAGAGAGCAGCACAAATGTAACAGCATATAAAATATACAAAGCTATACATAAAATAGATAATCAAGCAAGATGTAGAAGATTCGACATGTAATGTTAGTATTGAACAATACGTTTATATGCCCTGAAGAATGAAGAGCAGCCAAGGCAAAGGAGAGCCTAAGAGAAATGGGAGGTAGAAGGCTGGAGAGGATTGCTATAGGCAGAGCATACTGGAGGTAAAGGCTGGTCTCAGGATGTCAGAGCCTGACACAGCACATCAGGAGTAACACTCACAGCATTCAGAAAAGTCTTGCATAAAGAAGTTTGAATTCAAGGACTTATATGGATTTTCTAATTTTAGAGTATTTTGAAGCTTGTTCCATAGCTGGGATGGGGCAGCTAAAGGATGATCTGCCAAATGGGTTTTTTACCTCGGTATCACTAGGAGGTATAAGAGTGGCTCCTCAGGGCATAGTTACCAAGGCACATAGGGCAGACAGTCAGAGATATACTAGGGCAACATCTTGGCAGTTGCTCTGTATATCCAAAGGGAATGTTCCTTTGTCTCCTGAATGCAAGAGACGGCAAACTCACTACCAAATACAAGTCACAGGGATGGGTAGAATAAGGTGCCCCGGAAATGAAGCATAGGGCTCTGTGGTAAAGAACATCAAGTTTGGCTAGGGCTGTCCCATGAACACAACTGTAGATGAAGTCGGCATAATCTAATAATGATAGAAAGGTAGCTTGGACCAGCCTCCTCTGGCCTCATAGGTGAGAATGTGCTTAATTCAGAATACACTGAGCCTCTGTTTTAGTTTCTTTACAACTCATCTACATGATCCAAGAAGACAGACGGCAGCCAATCCACATTCCAAGTATTTAAATTTATCACCATAGTCAAGGGGTTCACCAAGCAACATGGTGATAGGTTGCACAATGCTCGCCATAGGCAGCATTGAAGCTGAGCTATTTGGGATCAGAAGCATCGCCTTAGTTCTTTTAGTATTTAATAGCAATTTTGGTTGAGCAAGTTGTACTGCAAGATGTTAAAATTTTTCTGCAAATATGTGATGCCTGCTTAGGAGTAGGTCTAGACAAGTAAAGGACAGTATCATCCACTAAGAGATGAATGTTTGAGGATGTAATCCCAAAGTCAATATTGTTAATGTAAAGCTTGAAAAGCAAAGGACCCTTCTGTATATGCCCCTCACAAGTTAGCTGCAGGGTGCAGCACTGAGATCCCTGCACACAGCTGCACCAGCACATTGTGCTGCCTGGGAGTGCTGTGGGTATCCATTCAGGTATTCACCCATTGTTTAAACACAGTGGAGTGCACTCCTTCCCAGGATTCCCTGCCTGTGCATGGAGGGGATAGACTATGAGACCCAGGATGGGCATCCCATTTGATCCCCACAGTGTCTCTACAGTCAACCTTCGCAGCCCCATTCCTCCTTTGTCTGTCAGTTGTACAGGGGATGGGGCATGCTCCGTGGCTGGCTATCGTGAATGCTGGCATGGGCACACCTGCATTCAGGTGTAGAATGGCATGGGTGATTTCCACATGTTTCATGCATAGTTAATGCATAGGGCCCTAAATGCATAGCAACATATTTGTCATTATTACACTCTGGTTTGGTCTAAGTAGTAGTAAAAGCCTCAGGTGATTCTCTTCATCCACTTGAAGTGTTCTCTTGCTCAATCACTACACTGGTGCTTCTGTTGGTATTTATCTACTATTCCAGAGACTGGACCTACACATTCTTTATAGTCAAGCCTGTGCATACATCCAACAGCCCTAGGAAGGATCTGCTGGCTTTTCACCAGCTGAAATGTCTTAAGATGTGCCATGGGGATATTCCATTTCCAGAAACTGTACTAACACATCCAGTGGAAAATTTAGGCAGTTTCCCATTGCTTTATAAAGCTGCCTCTGGGATCTCTAATTCAGCATTCTTTGGTAGGAATTATCAGAAATGATGGTCTAGTGGACCTTTATCTACCAACAGATTCTCTGTTTCTCTGTTTTTCTCAAGTACCACTCTTGTATCATTAGTAATACCATTCACCACCTCTTTACTACTGTTACCAGAAACTTACAAGACACAGATTTCACAGGTTCCTAGGGTGAGTAACAACTACCTAGGTTGCTGGGAAAATACTGGCTTATGGTCCAGGATTTGTAAAAACTGTTCACATGCAGGCTGTACCTCTTTATGACCAGGAGACTTGCTCTGACCCAGCCCTTGAGATTCACTGTAAAATGGAACTGGCCCTCATATTACATTGCTGGAATTTTGAGTAGCAGTCAGTGCTTCTAGAAACTTATCTAAAGGATGTGTCAGCAACTCAGCCACTTCTCTGTGTACCTTTTTAGGTCTGTCTTAGCACTATATGGTCATGCCATCTTTCTGTCTTCTACCAGCTGCTTAGTCCAGCACCATGTGACTATTTCACTTTGACACCATATACTGAAGGTGGATCAGAAAAATATGCATTGGCTCTGGAGTTTTGGTACAAAGTTATATTCAAAATACTTGCATGAAATTTGTCAGGATGCAAAATGCCTGAATATTGTGGTCTTGTGCTTTTTTTCAGGAAATCTCTTTCCATCCTACATCTGGACCACTGAATATTATGACTTTGTGTTTCTTGTAAGAATTTCTTTTCCATTCCTGCATCTCTACATCTGAAGCACATAATGCTGTTCCAACTAAGAAACTAAAATGTACCCTTTCTTAGATATGCCCTCCCTATCAAAGGCACCTGAGCACTGCCAGTACTGCAGGGTTCTTCCAGGTTTCACTGCAACCTAGGTGGCTGCTCAATTGTAGCTTTCAACCACACTAAGTCCTAAGGAGAGCAAGTCTCTAGCTGACAGCCTCATTCTGACCACACCTTGGAAGCCTATAGTTGTTTCCTCAGGAGCCATGGTTCCCTAATCCAGCATAACTAGAGTCCCTCCTCTCTTCATCTGAATTGATACTTCTATGCCCTCACAAGGTTTAAGCCTACTGAACATTTACATGTAGCCCTCCCAGGACCTTAGCTTTGAACTATGGGTTGTCTCTATCACTCAGAGGTTTACGTCAGGCTCAAAACTGTTCATGTTAAGGTGTTTACAGGCTGCAACTCAGCCAGAACTGAACTACACTGCCCAGCTTAGCAACCCGATCATGTGATCTGTCAATCAACTTCAGACAACACTGATTGATTGAAAGGGCTACATAAGATGACAGAAATATAGATTGCAGTGATACATTTTCAGGGTGAAGCAAATACATAGTGCTGGTTCCTATGTGAAAGGGTAACCCTGTCATAGTGGACACCCCTGGGATAAATTGAAACCCCTTTCCCAAGCAGTTTATGTTTTGTATAATGTCCAGCATGCTGGCTACTATTATAAATTAAGTGCTGAGGTGCTTAGAAAGCTTTCTGTCATATTAACCTAAAACAAAACTAAGAGTACAGTTACAAAACAAGAGGGTAGTTTTCATATAAGAATAACAAACGTTTGTGTCTTGTTTTTCTAGATGCTAGCAGCCCTCTTCTAAGGTATATTTTGCAGCAGACAGCATGAGGTAATATGACCCTGCAAGAGAGTTTGAGACCACAGAATGTTCTTACCTCAGTTCTGACCTTTTCCAATGTTGTAAACAAGTTATGTAATGTTCTCCAGGTGCTGACTGAGCAACAGTAGCCCATATTGGCTAGTTTTATGTTATGTCTGCTGCTAATCAGAAGGCAGGGAATTGTTTTAGAACTTCTAGTGAGCTTTATAAAAAGCCCTACCTCAGTTCTGAGAGAGGATAGATGGATCAGTTGAATACTGACTGAGAAACGTAGAAAACCTCCTGGCAGTGTGTGCTCACACTGTTTGATTCATGCTAGGCTGAAGAAAAGCCTGGGAAACTGTTGAAGCTAAGCAGTTGTCTGACTTACCATTTTGCTTTCTTTATATTTCACTTGATAAAAATAAAACAATAAACACGACCTTGCATTTTCTATGCACCTGACTTGTGGTCTGCCTGAAATTGTGTTATCCTATTCCCATGCTCGGTGACCTATGGTTTTGAAGTGGGATCTGACTGAACGTCTGAGGCAACAAGGGGAGTTCAGTCAGTTGGTCCCAGACCTGGTACCAAGGATACACGGCATAGGTGCATGGCGCCAGGTGAGATGAGGACAGTGCCTGATGGAAATGGTGACCTGGGCAAGGCACCATGGATGGGATGAGATGGACCCAATGGCCAAATGCAGACTGTGATATGGCTTCTTCACTGATGAGTAGAAAATACTGGAGGCTGATCAACACCGAGAGAGGCAGAGCTCAGATGCCAGGAGCTACTCAAGAGGTCCCACTCAAAGGATGTCGATGAAGAATTGGTGAAGCATAATACATGGGATCTGAAGGAGGAGGACTCTCGGCAGAGCATTTATGATCAAATGTTCAGCCCATTTTTCTGGGCTGCTATTTGGTGGAGGATGGCAAATGAGAAGAAGAGACCCCAGGTAAGACTGTTATGTGCAATGTATTACTGGGGCAGAAGACTTCAAGTAACATGGAAGGAGCCATTTGGGCTGAAGGGACTTTTGCATGTTTTAAACCTCCTCCTATGAAAATTATTTTTCTCCTGATGTTGACTGGGGAAAATTACAGCTGGGGGATCCTGAGTAACCCAGTTAAGAGAAAATATAAAATCATGGATGGGAGACAGGCTAATGGTGGCATGGGGACATGTTATGGTGGTATGAACTTAGGAAGGAAGTTCTATATCATATAAGGCACAACCCCCAGATGAAACTGGTGGATGCCCAGGTAGTGATGCCATGGCATACAGGAAAAAGATGATGGAGAATGTGCACTCCAGTCACTGGGGCATCGGAGAAATGGGAAGGTTTTGGCTAGACTCACCCCATATTTCTATTGGCCTGGCATGTATGGGCAGGTAGCAGCATACTATAAGGCCTGTTATGGGCAGACAGATAGTGACCCTGATAGTGATGTGGGAGGAGTAACCCAGAGGGTGAAGGGCAAGAGATGGCACCCTTAGAAGAGGGAGAGACTCACACGTAGAACAAAAGAGACTAGGGATAGCCAACACAACTAGTAGTGTATAAGATCTGATACGTAAACCCAGAGGTTAGGGACAGGCTGTTAGGCATGCAGCATGGTATATTGTGACCTACCTTTAAATGTCTAAAGTGGGGACAGAGCAAGGTAGTTCTCCCCTGAAGGCAGTTATACTGGTGCTGTACTGTCCAGCCGGGTCAAATGTATCTGGTCAAAGAAAGTCAGTAGATGGCATAAAACTGCCGTTAGTAGTTATTTCTTCTAAATGTATGTGAAGATATTGTAGTCTACTAATGGAGAGACTAATTTCAGAATAATTTCTGTCATATTGGACACCCTGGGATAAATTGAAACCTCTTTCCCAAGCAGTTTATGTTTTGTATAATGTCCAACATGCTGGTTGGCTGGTTATAAATTAAGAGTCGAAATGCTTATAAAGCTTTCTGTGCATATTAACCTAAAACAAGACTAGGAGTAAAGTTACAAAATGAGAGGGCAGTTTCATATAAGAATAACAAAAGTTTGTGTCTTGTTTTTCTAGATGTTAGCAGCCTCTTCTAAGATATATTTTGCAGCAGACAGCATGAGATAATATGACCCTGCAAGAGAGTTTAAGAGAGCACAGAATGTTCTAACCTCAGCTCTGACCTTTTCAATATTGTAAACAAGTTATGTAATGTT
Source organism: Neoceratodus forsteri (assembly GCA_016271365.2). Lineage (NCBI taxonomy): Eukaryota > Metazoa > Chordata > Ceratodontiformes > Ceratodontidae > Neoceratodus > Neoceratodus forsteri. The sequence continues at coordinate 1,429,736,539 of CM028131.1, forward strand.
CTCCAGGTGCCAACTGAACTGTTCTCTATGGAGCAACAGTGGCCCCTAGTGGCTAATTTTATGTTATGTCTGCTGTTAATCAAAAGACAGGGGAAATTGTTTTCCAGCTTCTAGTGAGCTTATAAAAGCCCTACCTCAGTGCTGAGAGGTTAGATGGTCAGTTGAATACTGACTGAGGAAGGCAGCAGACCTCCTGGTAGTAAGCGTATTTCACACTGTTTGAGTCATGCTAGGCTGAAGAAAAGCCTCGAAACTGTTGAAGCTAAGTAGTTGTCTGACTTACCATTTTGCTTTCTGTATATTTTACTTGATAAAAAATGATAAACACAACCTTGCATTTTATACACTTGACTTATTGTCTGCATAAACTTGTGTTATACTATACCCATGCCAGTGACACCCCAATATTCCTTTAAAACTAAAAAGAAGCTCTATCTTTAAACATAACTCTGAGACAGATAGTGCCTCCACTTTGGCAGATCAGTTCCTCCTCCTCCAAGACTTTGCTAAACCCTCCTATATAAGACCTAACCAATTGGCTTGTCATCCCTAAGGCATAGACCCCCAACAGTGACATTTTGACTGTGGGGTCCCTCATAGCAACTACAGTGCCACGCCACTGTAGGGAACCCACTGTAACCCAGCACTGTCAGTCAGGGTCCTGCAACCCCCGGAATCAGCTGTGACTCAGAGTTGAGAATCCAAGTGGGGGCTGCAGGGGCACAGCTGTCCACATGGGGGGTTCAGGAGGCAAAGAAAACACTTGTTGTTCTCCAAAACTGACAGCTGATTGCAAAATGCAGTCAACTTGTTGGTTTCACTTCTGGTCGCTTGACATAAATGTTGCCATGACCTGTCATAGATCCATCCCTAAGGGAAAAGCAAGAAAACATACAGTACCTTACAAACTCTTCGGGGAACACATACTCACTTTTCAGAAAGAACATGCTTTCAGGTACAAGAGTAAGCAAAATAAAACTTTAAATTGCACAGAAATGAAAACTACTTTTAAAGGTACAAGTTCTTCTACTGTAAGGCAGGAGGAAAACTGTGCTTATTATTTTAGATAAATGTTTGTTTAGCACCAACTACTTGCACTCTTCCCATAAATGAAACATATAAAAGGCAAAACCTTTCCTATTTAACTTCAGGAGAAAGAGAACATCAGCAAACTTTATTTAAACAGATTTGGACAAAATCATTGACTCACATCCATTATAAAAAGTTAATGCTTTTAAATATAAATATATGAAATTCAGTTTTTTATAAAGCCAAACTCAGGGCAATTAACACTGGACCCAGCTGAGACCTGTGCTTTTACTATGTATAGAGGAGAAGCAGAAAAGCAGAAAGACAGAAACTCTTCCAGAGCAAGAAAAGAACCCAAATAGTTGTAACACATCTGTTTATTTTTTTTGTAAATGTTGTTTATTAAGATGCTTCTGAACACACTGTGCATATACATATTTTTATATTTAGTTTTTGTTGACCGGGTAAGTGCACTAGACAAATCCTGCCTATTTTCAGGCACGACCCAGGGAGGGATACAGATGAATTCTAACTGACCTTGAGCCAGATTAAGCTGTTGGTGGTATTTTTAGTGAATGAGGGAAATTTTGCCAGGACACTGGGGAAATTCCCTACTCTTTGATAAGTGCCATGGGATCTTTAACATCCACCTGAACTACCACCAATCCAGGCAGATGGGACCTCGTTTAACGTCTCATCCGAAAGACGGCACCTCAGAAGTACAGCACCCTCTCATGCTGCACTACAGTGTCAGTACTGGGATATTAATCCAAGTGCTAGATGTGGGAACTGAACCCACAGCCCTCTGATCTCCTGGCTTCAGAGGCAGTGTGTACCTACTGAGCCACTGACACTGCATCACTTGAAACAGTTGATAACATACAGTTGGTTGTAAGCTATGTTACCCAAGATTTGAAGTGCTTCGCATACTGGTATTCTAATGTAAATTTATTCATAGACATCTGGGAGACAACATTTACCAAAGACATGGAGCAACATACAGTTTAAGAGGAAGAAGCATGTCATGTTATATCTGTGGATAAGGTCATTTAATCCCAGTGTTTATGAACAAGAGGAAACACTGTTAATTAATTTGTCATAAGGTATTGTAGGCTTGTAATACAAGAATGCAGCTGATCCAGATATACTCCATTACAACAGAAGAATTATCATATGCAAAAACTGATTTTCACAGTGTAATTGCATTAATCTCAATAGCATCTGGCATAAGCTGTCAGATCTTTAGAAGACTTGTTCTTGCCCATTGATATTCAATTGTATTCATTCTAGCTTTATGCACAATGATACGTTATTCAACCAGTGAGCTACACTTGGGGATGAAGTGCTTATCCAGTGTTGTATGATATTCTTTCTGGCCAATACCAGGGCACAGTCCAATAGGCTGATCCCACTCATACCCTGGTTACTGCTTTGATCAGTGCCCAGCATAAACTAAAGTGGGGAGTTAGGTAAGATCTGTTGCAGTGCTTGCTTTAACCATGATTTGCGCATTTCAGTCCAAAATGGTGCCACTTGTTGCAGGTTAGTACCATGTGCAGGAAGCTACTCTTCAATTTGACACTTGAGACACACTGGAGCATTGGTGGGATTGTACCTATGTAACTGTACTGGGTGAGATACATTCAATTGAGAAAATTAATATATTCTACTATGTAGCTTATTCAGGCAGGAACACATGTGCACATGCAATATGGCTGCCTGCCAAATGGGGGTCCCAGTTCTGTGTCCAGGTCATTGCTTCAGTTGACCTTAGTCTTGATCTGGAGTGGGAGGTGGCTCCCAAGAACAAGCTATAGAATGCTGTTAGTGGCCTGAGACATGGCTGAGGGCTAATAAGAATCTCCTCTATGGGATACCTCATCAGAGGTACTTGTAAGAGATATTTTCTGATTCTGAGACAGGAAAAGAAGTCACTAGGATGAATTTTATATTCTTGCCTTTTCTCAGTGAAAGATTTGAGTGTGCTCTGACTATAGATCACCAGCCATCAGTAACCCACATTTTCTCCATCTCAGTATTGTTTGGTGTAGCAGGACATTGTATCCCTGCATGCTGCTGAATGCAGCCTTTAGGGCTACATTTGGTGACATTCCTTAGATTGGCCTATAAATTTATGGGTACCCAGCCACAGTCTGGACAGCTGCCTTGTGAAAGGGTTTTGCTAGTTGGGATTTATGTTTCTCTTTGTGCTGGTAAAAATATTCTTGAAGCAACCCATTACCCCATTGCTCCCTTCCATTTCCATTCAGCTCAGATGCTTTGCCCTAGTAGACCACAAGCAGCTGCAATTGCACTCAGAGCTTCCATATAGTGGGTAACCATGCACAAATACACTGGAAACACAAAGCTATGTGTATAACCAATTTATTGGTATGAAACACCACAGGTAGAGACCACACATATACAGAACTTAATGAGAGCTGTTAGACCATTACCCAGATGCCTTGGTGCTTCGCTCATTAGAACTTCCTCAGGGGCAGTCCTTATGGTGGACAAACTGCCCTTAAATACTATTAGCAATGATGTCATAAGCAATCATTCATAATACATTTAAAGGTTACATCAAGGGCTTCAGAAATCATTTCTACAGTGCAACCAAGTGCAAAATACAATAAACATATTACACATGACATTTAACATTTCTGAATCCATAGAAATATATGCAAGAATCAGAATAGTTTCTACCATCTGTTTCTGCCTATTTGTAATAATCAAAAGGTGAGAGGGACAATCAGACTGGAGTCTGCATCAATAGTCAGGATGTGCTTAAACAGGGAAACCCTGTGCTCTCTAAATCTCCAGGCTAGAAGAAAAGTGGAAACATTATTAGATATCCGATTGTCAAGCATTCATTTAAACATTGTTTGCATTTGTCACATTCTATTAATCACTTTAACTTAGTTTCTAAGATACATTTTGGGAGGAGTGGAGAAAGAAGGTAGCAGAAACAAGAAAATTAATGAAAAACCTCCATTCACAATACCAGGTTAACTGATTATGTTGAAAATCACATCCTTGTGCTTAGGGAAGTCCCTGGTTATGTCTTAAAGAAATGGTTTAAAATCTAATTCCATATTTAAATCACCGGGAGTTAGAGCTTTAGTGTAAAGATCCAAAAGCTGCCTCCTTGTAGGAGCCTTTGTAATCTGTTGCCCCTCTTCGACCCACTTTGACCTGTTCTATGCCCATGAATTTTAATTGCCCTCATCACAATTGTGGTGAGTGAAAAGTACTCAGCAACTGGGTTATCAAAGTTCAAATTCTGATGCCTCTGATATGCTGTTGAATTCTAAGCTTTAGTTGTCTAACCGTAAAACAGACATACAACAAACTGCATGAGCACCAAATTACATATGCAATAAATTTAGTCACACATGAGATGACTTGTCAGATGTTGACAGTTTTACTACAATCTGGTAACTGGAAAGTGGACCCTGGATGGACATTGCACACTCATTACAATTTCCGCATCAGTGCATTCCTTTGGATCGGACTGGTAACCGAGTTCTAGGTGCTTTTGTATTGTTGGAAAACTGGCTCTTTACTAATTGTCCTCTATGTTTGCCCCTGTGAAATGTAATCCATGGTTTTGAACCAATTATTTTGCCCAATTCTTGGTCTCTTAATAATATAGTCCAATATTTGGTGATGATGCTTCCTATCTGCCCTGACTCATAATTATACTGTGCTGAGAAGCAAATCATCTCATTCTCTCTGGGTCCTTCATTGTTGGCTTTAGTAAAGGGTTCCTATCAGTGTTTTAGCTCTTCCAATGCATTAAGTACATTTAAATTGTATCCCTATCAAGAAGCATCCCTTTCAGTTCATCAGCTATTTTAAGAAATTCATCCATTTTCAGCAATTTTCCATAGTCTTAGAAACTGATTGTATGGGATGTAATTCTTGAGGGATTTTATATGTGAGCTGCTTGCTAATAGAAGGTTGCTTGTAGCAATACAAAAACACCTAGCACTTGGTTAGCAGTCCGACCCAAAGGAATGCGTTGATGCAGAAATTGTAATGTGTGCAATGCACATCCAGGGATCCGCTACATTTGCCAAATTGAAGTACAATTGTCAGCATCTGACAACTCATCTAATGTGCAGCTACATTTATTGTATAACGTAATTTGGTATTCATGTAATTTGTTGCATGTTGATCGTATGGTTAGATAGCTTAAACTTAGAATTCAAGAGCATATCAGAGTCATCAGGAATTCAAACTTTGAAACCCAGTTACTGAGCACTGTTTTACTCATTACAACTGTGATGTGGGTCAATTAAAATTCATGGGCGATAACAGGTCAAAGTTGGTCACTGAGGGTCAATAGATTACAAAGGCTCCTACAAAGAGAGAGCTTTTGCATCTTTGCACTTAAAGTTCTAACTCCCAATGGTTTAAATATGGAATTAGATTTTAAACCATTTCTTTAAGACTTAACCAGGGTCTTCCCTAAGTGCAAGGATGTACTTTTCAACATAATCTTAACCTGATATAAAAATGGAGATTTTTTTCTTGAATTTTCTTGCTTCAGCCCTCCCTCCCCAAAGGGTATCTTGAAGAACTAAGTTAAAGTAATTAGTATAATGTGAAAAATGTAAACAATGTTTGAATGAATGATTCACTATTGAATACCTAATTGTCTGTCCCCATTTTTTTTTCTTCTAGCCTGGATGTTTGAAAAGCACAGGATGTTCCTGTTAAAGAACATTACTGCCATTGCTCCTGACTCCATCTGTTTCTCCATCTCTCACCTTTTGATTACTGCAGATGGGCAGAAACAGATGGTAAAGAGTAATCTGATTATTTATATATATTATGGATTCAGAAATGTTAAATGTTGTGTAATATGTTTATTTGTGTTTTGCACTTGGTTGCACCTTATGTTTAATACACTCACTTTTAAATGATTTTGAAGCCCTTGATGTAACCTTAAATGTATGATGAATGATTACTTAAGACATCATTGCTACAATGGTATTTAATGGCAGTTTGTCTACCAGATCACTGCACCCTTAGGAAGCTCTAACAAGCAAAGCACTGGGGGCTTCTGGGAAATGGTATAACAGCTCCTATTAAGTTTTGTACATGTGTGGTCTCAATCTGTGTTGTTTCATACCAATGAATTAGTTATACACATAGTTTTTGTTTCCAGTGCATTTGTGCATGGTTACTCACTATACAGAAGCTCCAGAGTGCAATTGTAACTGTTTGTGGTTCCTGTAGTGTGTTGGGTCAGCACAGCCCTTGATTTGCACCCCATCCAGCAATGGAGAGTGCCGTATTCACCTTGTTCTACAATGGCATCCCCTGTCCTTCCAATAAGAAGGCAAGCTGAGCAGCCCGATATAGTAGTATTTTAGACTTGGCAAAGCCAACCCTCCCTGTTTAATGGGAAGTTGCAGAATGACACTTTTGATACAGGCTGTCCACCCCACCACCAAGAATCTATGTATGATACTTTGGTTAAAAAAATCTCTATCATGTTGATAGGGAGACTTTGGAACATATATCAGCATTTGGGCACAACACACCTTTCAACCATGTTAAAATAATATGGAGTCACTCTGATCTCTTGTACTTTTTTAATAGAGGACAACAAACTGATATAGTTCTCCTTATATAGTAGGGGACATTATTTGGTATTTTGACTCCAAAGTACCTGACTGATGAAACCAGTTGCATTTTCAATGGGTTGTTAGTGAGGTGCTCATTAGTACCTTTCCAGTGGTAAAACCTCACACTTGGGCCAACTTATTTTATGACTGGATATGTTACCATACTCTGTCAGTAGACAATGTACTTTGGGATACCTACTTTGTGGTTGTGTAAGCAGACTAGTAGGTGATCATCAAACAGGGATACTTTATAGTGTTTTTGCTCATTTGTATCCCCACTAACTGATTACCATGCTTTATTGGTGCAGCCATGGGTTCCAGAGTGATCATGTACAGTAGTGGTAGAAGGGCACCCCTGTTTAGTTTCTCTGGTGAGATAAAGGGCTTTGCCAGTTGACCATTAATTCAGATTTGTATTGAGGATTGATTGAAAAGTGATTAAACACTTTTATCATATTTTCCACTTGGCAAAATTTTCTGAGTGTAGCAAATATACATTTTATCATCACTCCATATGGTTAAATGCCTTTTGCATCCAGGGCCAACACCACTGCCCTTCCTCAGACAATCTCCCTGCTAACTGCCACACAACATTAAAGGTTTATGAACATTATGATTCCCTGCCTACCTTGCACAAAATGAGTGTGATCCCTGTGAATAATTTGAGTTTTGGTAGAGCCATCTCTAATCTGCTGACTATTACATGTGCAATGATTTTGTTATCAGTGGTTACTATGGAGATCTGTCAGTATGAGCTACACAACTGGGAATCCGTGCCTGGCTTGGGAGAATGATAATAGTGGCATAAGTGGAGGAGAATTATATCCCAGGCTAGACTTTCCACCACCATATCATGCAGAGGCTCCTTTTTCAGTGTGCTTCCATTTAGTTTGGGCAGGATAGAGGATTCTAGCCAGTAAGCTTGTGACTGTGTGTTTGTAATTAAATTTGTAGCCTCTTCTTAACTGTCATTTCAGTGTGCTTCACCATTTGGTTTGGGCAGGACTGAGGATTCTAGTTGATAAGTTTGTGACTGTGTGTTTGTAATTGGCTATGTCTGAACCTTAAGTCCAGGCATCATATTACAGGGATTAGTGTAATTTGAATGTGAGGTATTTTCTTAGCTGTCATTTCAGTGCATTCTCCATTTAGTTTGGGCAGGATTGAGAGCTTCTAGATGGCAAATTGTGACTGTGTGTTTGTAATTGAATTTGAGATATTTTCTTTACTGTCGTTTCAGTGTGCTTCTCCATTTAGTTTGGGTAAGATTGAGGAATTCTAGCTGATATGTATGTGACTGTGTGCCTGTAATTGTCTGGGTCTGAACCTTAAGTGCAGGCACCATATTATAGGATTTGTGTGATTTGATTGTGAGGTATTTTCTTAACTGCCATTTCAATGTGCTTCTCCATTTAGTTTGGGCAGGACTGAGAGATTCTAGCTGGCATGTTTGTGACTGTGTGTTTGTAATTGAATTTGAGGTATTTTCTTAACTGCCATTTCAGTGTGCTTCTCATTTAGTCTGGGCAGCATTGAGGGATTCTAGCAGATAAATTTGTGACTATATGTTTGTAATTGGCTGGGTCTGAACCTCAAGTGCAGGCATCATATTACAGGGATTAGTGTAGTTTGAATGTGAGGTCTTTTCTTAACTGCTATTTCTAGTGTGCTTCTCTATTTAGTTTGGCAGCATTGAGGGATTCTAGCTGGTAAGTTTGTGACTGTGTGTTTGTAATTGAATTTGAGGTATTTTCTTAATTGCCATTTTGGTGTGCTTCTCCATTTAGTTTGGGCAGGATTGAGGATTCTAGCTGATAAGTTTGTGACTGTGTGTTTGTAATTGGCTGTGTCTGCATATGTAAGTGGAGTTAGGAGTCACTGCCAGAGGACTCTTGGCTGATTGGTTTTGGACACAGCCTGTGGTGTAGTTAACAAGACAGCTCACTGAATCTTTTATTGGTAAATTGATTTTATTCCCATTTCAATTTATTTAGAGTTTAGTAAACTCCTGGGGTGGGTGCACCATGTACTCTCTTTCAGCATCATTTATTTGCTTTTTCAGATCATTCGTTTGTTGATCCTCCACCTTTTTCTTATGGTTGGTATACAAAATGACAACCTCCCCATGGACCACCTTCAGGGCCTCCCATTGTGGAGGCAGATGTGTCCCCCATTATTATTCAAGTAGCAGCCAACGTGTTCTTTAATATACTGTATGAAATCTGCTTTTTTCAGCAAGGTGGGATTCAATTTCCAACTTCATTTACCAGTGTGAACTCCAGTCTTGAAAATTTAGCAGCATTGGAGCATAATCCATAGTACTGATTGTATCACATAGTACAGAAAGTACAGGTAGTATGAGGGCCAGCAAAGTCAATATAGCACCCAACCTGACATATGAATAGACACAGTATGGGTCATACATGTACCCTCTCCTTAAGGTTGAAATGCCTCCATGATTCTACCACAGAGTGATCATTCATAAGGCTAACCAGGGCTTTGTCATTCCTGGTGACAGGTATCACATTCTGAGAAGAGCGGTCAACACTGTGCATTTTACATAGTTGTAATATCCACAAAGAACCCAGGACCTCATGAAGTCTGCCATTTGGAGGATAGCCTATGAAAAATTCTGAGTTCTCTAAATTTAAACCATGCACTGAACTGACTGCAAATTTTAAGTCTGTGCTTAACACCACTGGGACCAGAACAATACCCCCGACCACTCTAGTTACTGCTCGAGGGAAATGCAACTGGATCCATATGGCAGCCCTCTGGCTTGGAACATACATTATGTGCCAAACCATTCCCCACCTCAATTTTTTCTCATGTACCCCATCCTTTTCTATTGTATGAGTTTGTTGCACAAATGATATCTGTTTGCATTGCTCTTATTTTCTCAAAGACTCTTTCCTATTAACACATGTTTTGAGACTGATTTCGTGGATCTCACTCTTTATGTGTTATCATTCATAAGCATGTTTTCAGAAAATGACAATTTCCAATGTTATTAGCAAGTCTGCTGTGCTGCATTCAGATGTTCCAGAAGTATCAATTTTAAGTAGTATAACTGGGTACAAAATGATCAATTGTTCCCAAATTTCCTATATCCAAATACCTTCTTTTTTACACATCAAAGTTTATTAATTTTTCCCAGGTTACATGCTTGCATTGCCAAAACCAAGGCTTAAACAAGTATAACAAATACAGAGAGAAGAAAACTCTTTGTAATATATTAACAACATGTTTATCCAAATACCTTCTGTGCCTGTGATCCCCAATACAGTGCCCATCCACTCCTCCATCCCTCCACCCCTCCTCCCAACTCCCATCCACTGAGCACTGCACCATCCCCATATATAACAAACAAATTAAAAAAAATCTCAGCCAACCCATCTTTCAGCCCCCTCTCCCCAAGTGGCACACTTCATGTGCAGCATCCCACCAACTACAGTGGTGGCAAGCAACAGGCTAAGCACCTTTGGTAAAATTGTAGTTCCTAATGAAATCAACAGTGATGATATATGGATGACAACCTAGCCCTTCTTAGCTGGCATCGGGCATAAGAGGGCATCTAGCCAGAACATATTAGTGCAACTTGAATTTAGCTATTTAGCTTTGTGCTATTGTATGACCTAAGCATTCATCATGAATACTGAAACATATAAACATAATATAACAATTACACAGCAACCTGAATAGGTATAACAATATCACTTTTGTTATGATGAATATGAACTTGTCCAGTGATGAACCACCTAGGCACTTCAATGGGCACTGATTACCTGCCTCATCAAGGAGCATCTCCAATAATGCCACAATTCCCAAACCCACTCCCCAGCATCACTGTCTGCATGTCTGTGTGCTGATCCCTTTAGAGGCACCATTGTAAAACAGTACAGTTCCAGTAAGAGTACTCTATGAACCAGAGAATCCAACATACTGGTCTGTCCCACTACAATGCTGTTTGATTTCATTGCTCTGCATAGAGTCAGCCATTGACACCTGCCTCACCCCAGCCCCTGCTGGTACCATAGCCCTATACTGTAGTCAGAGGTAGATTAGTGGTGGGATGCAAACCAGCATGCCAGTTTGCCAGCTATCAGCAGAGAAGTAGATTGTCTGATTTGGCATTACATTTCAGTTGTATCCAGCTCAAGTAGAACATTAGAAAAAGAAACTGCCAGAAGACAGTTGCACATTTTGTGGCAGCATCAGTCAATCTTTCTACCCTGCTGATAGTTTTTTTCACACCATACAGTCAAGCAATACTTTATGTGCAGGAGGAGGTACCTGTTTCACAATCCAGAGCCTCATGAATGTGCCCACTGGCATCTCGAAGTAGGTTAGCTTGGTAACAAAGATTGCATCATCATGAAGGAGTTGGTGTGAGCTAGCATGGGATATTACTGAGGCTCTAAGTAGTTGGCACTTAGTTAACACATTGCAGTGGGTTTATGACCAGTTTCACAAGAGATCTGCCCACAAAGCAGTTTATGGGGGGACCTGTTTGAATAACTGTTAACTAATTCCCACCCACTTACCAAGTTTTTTATTCAAGGTAATCTTTAAAGTAAAATAAAAGGGGAAGGCTTAGTAGAGAGTCAAGTATGAGATTGGATGTGCTCCATACAGGTTCTGACAAAACATTATTTCATCTAACTATTACTATTCTGTTTGCAAAATCATTGGTACTTTTGGTATCATTTGATAGAACAAGTGTTTCTGAACATTTTAATACCTCTTCTGACAAGATGGGATGCCTGAAAAGAGTAAAAGGTTGTCATGAACCCCAAACTACCACAGCCAATGCAACAGGCACAGTAGGCCCAGAAAACAATGATGGGGATGGTAGTGTGGATGGCCCAAGTGAAACACCTGACCCCCTGCCTTGGGACATGGTTTTAAATGTGGTCTGAGAGATGGATAACAAAACTTGAGAAACAGCTGAACTATATGGGCACACAATATAACAAGTTAGACTTAGCGGTGCCTGCAGAGAAGGAAACAGAAGAACAGTCATTAAGAACTCAGACTGCAACATCAGCCCTTACAACAGAGAATTCTCACCTTTGGAGCAGGCTGGAGATTTAGAAAATTAATACCAAGTGATGAATCCCTGCAGGTGGCCTCCCAAACACAACAAAGGGAAGATTTGGTGTCCTAATTCAGGACATAGATACAGTAGTCACTACATGGAGACCATCCCTGAACTTGAAGACATTTGCAGGGCATATAGAATAAACTTCTGAAAGGCACAGATTAACTTGGATTTAACACATACCTTGTTGATTCTCACTAAAACTCCTGAAATAATAGATTCTATTCTGCAGTAGGCATGAGATAATTTCCCAGTGAAAATCAAGGACACAGAGGGAAATTGTATCTGAACTGGTGTTATGCTACTAGAAGAAGGAAAAAGATTTTTGATCACCTCAGGCAGCAGTTATGGAGTTTGGAGACAATTCACTCATTGTTAGCCCATGACTGCCTCCATATAACACACGGAGGCAAGACATGTCAATACTCGACCCCACTGAAATGAAGAAGAAGATTAACAAGCTTGCTACTGAATTTAATAGTCACTTGAGCTGGGACCTGAAGGAGAAAGGTTCATCACTAGACAAGGAATGAAAACAGCCTGGGCCCTTTGTTTCAAAAGAAACAAACTCTGGTCAGAGCCATTATGGCTGTTAATGCATTAACTTGATAAGGGTGTTTCATGGGCTTAAATGTAAAGATGAATTGCTGTAGGTAGCTTTGTGTAAATTACATTTCAGTAAAGTTAGATAATTTATCTGGTTGATCCTGTGTTTCCCATGTGTTTAAAGTGTGAGCTGTGAGTACATCTTTTACTTTGTGGGAAAAAGAGAGCTCTGCACCAAGGCCTTCAAGTTATGGTAGAAGAAATGGTGCAGAAATGAGAGGTATGGCTACAATGGGGACTGAGGGTCAACCTGGAGGATAAGAGACTATACTGAAGTGAATTCCAGCTTCCATTAAAAAGGAACCATAGTCCTCAGTGCACATTTTAAATGTTAAATTGATGGACATTTAAAGCAGCTGAGGTGGTGATGGAGCAAATGGGGAAGCAGAAAGTGGGCCACCACACTCTGAGATAGAGACTAGGGAGATCCCAAGTAGGGGTTAGCAAAGCTTGAAGGGGGGGAAGGAGCAGTCAAAGAAAAAAGGTGAGGAAGGAGAAACAATTGGAAAAAGGAGAACATGATGAAAAGAAAGCTGAGAGATGTATAAAATGGTGTAAGGCCTGCATCAGAAGCCCCATGAGGGTAAACTGAAAGAGTTCAATATGCACACCATGGAGGAGAGGAGGAGAGTTGTGATATGATATAGCCCTTTAAATACCTCACAGGGTTTAATAAGGTACAGAAGGAAGGATGCTTTCAGAGAAAAGGTGCTGTAGAAAAAGGGGTCATGCTATGAATCTGGAAGGAGATAAATTCAGGAAAGATGTGAGGAACTACTTCTTCACAGAAAGGGTGGTGGACTCTAGAACAGCTTTCCATGGGAGGCACTGGGGGTAATACCAGTGGTGGGTTTCAAAAATGCCTCAGATAGGCACAAATGAACTCTTGAGGAAGGAAGGGATAGAAGAGAAAGTGCTGTAGATTAGCTGGGTCTATAGCAAAACTGATTATAATTAAAAATAGGCAGACTAGTTGGGCCCAGCGGTCATTATCTGCCATCAGTTTCTATGTTTCTATTTATGATAGGTTAGGTGATTCAAATGGATAAAGTGTAAAATTATTAATAAGCACATTGTCGATACTATAAACTGTGTGGTACAAATAATTCATGTTGTACTATGATACACAGACATGATAAATCAGTGATAATATATGCATCGAGCAAGGCTGAAAAATCAAGGGGAACATGTGTGAAGAAATATACTATTCATAGAGTCATGACACCACAATAGGTACATACTGTATGAATTTACTGTATTATGATGGTACCCAGTTATATACCAATGTTGAGTAAGCTACAATATAGATTTCATTTCTTTTGTTTTATTTTTAATAATCCAGACATTGTCTACACAGTAATGATAGATAGCCAAAGATGCATTTTATAATTTGTGGCTTTTTTTGTTTGTTTGTTGTTAATTCATTTTGGAAAATCACTTGTAATGGGACTGCAATTCTGTTCAACCAATTAACTTTTAGTTTGGAAGACAGAAGGAGGTGAGAATACAGTGCTGTAGATCAGTTGGATCTGCAGCAAAATGAACATACAGTAATTAAATACAGGTAGACTATATGGGCTCAGCAGTCATTATCTGCCATCAGTCTCTATGTTTCTATGTATGACAGGTCATGTGATTCAAATGGCTACAGTGTAAAATTATTAATATGCACAATGTCGATACTGTAAACTGTGTGGACACATAAATCATGTTGTACTATGCTACACAGACATGATAATCAAATGGGTAATACAGGATAGAGGAGTTGAGACAGCTAGGTGTTGCAAGCTCAATGACAGCTGTTCACATGTATTTTCCTATGGACAGAGTTCAGAGGGATGCCCGGATACCTGCAGCCATGTACAGTCTGATGTCAAGCCTCTTCACACCACTGTAGGTATAAAACTGATGAAAGCATATTGTTTTCCTATTTGTAAGCTGTTTTCTCCAATACTTGGAGTTATTAGTAGGAATTGTGAGACAAAAGATACATTGTACGTCTGTATATAGTTATCTCATAATCATGTAAAATGGTCATTTAGTTATCCCCATGTATATATGTGTAGTTTTCTAGGTTCCTTATTCAAAAAGGGCTGTGATAAGAAATAAGAACTAATAGATCTTTTTTAACTTTCTTTATGATCCACTCTCTGGCCCCTTAGGACTCTCTCCAGTGTGGTCTCTCGGACTGGCCAACTCCCGCTCCATCTGCGGTCTCCTCAGACCTAGTCTCCGTCCCTTGATCTCTCCTCACTCTACTATTGACCCCCAATCCCTGGCTCTGAGCCCCCAAAAAGTGGGACCCTCTACTCCACTGGCACTCTATCTAGAATCTAGGGTAGCCAGAGCAGGAGAAGATTCAGAGGCTGGCTGGGGAAGACCTGGCATTGAGTGTGGGAACTTTCCATTGGACCCACCTTCTCCTTCCTGGGTGCTATGGCTTTTTTCCTTGTTTCGAGTTCCTGAGTCACGGATGTGCAATTATGCCCAGTGTGTGACAGGCATGCTTTCTCACCGATCCATGGGATGTCTGCTGCCACCTGCATACCTCATGTTTGTGCACGCTTAGTGGCAATGCTCCCAGTCTCCACTGGGAGCTGCAGGAACTGTGTGATGCAAGAACCCACCTCCCAGGAGACGAGAGCAATCCATCAGACACTCACTCTCCTCCCTGTCCTACCCCCTGCTACCCAAGTCCACTCCCAGACATGGGTTGCCAGTGTGGTGAGAGGTAAGGCTAGTGCCTCAACCCTCAGTGCCACCGGGCTGGCTAAGAACTAAGAGAAATTGCTATTGTCCAACTCCAAAGTGTAAAAGAATATGATGTGAGGAGGGTTACAATATAATTCCCTTGCACATTCAGCAAATGGTCAGGTGCTGCTTCATGCCAGCTGAGTAAATACTACGATCTAAAATTAGCCAGTGGCTAAAATGAACCAAGTGCTTTAGCCACTTGTGAACTGAATTAGCCACTCTACAAACATGGTCTGATGCTTCTTCCTGTCTCTGTGACCCAAACATCCTGGGGTTCTCCACTGTTTGGTTCTAGAATTGGACTGACAAATATCATGTTCTCAAGGGGCTGGTAGTATAGCTAGAGGCTAGAGTAATGAGCTGTGAATGAGCTTAGTACATCCAGCAGACCTGGGTTTGATTTCCACAGTCTCTACTTGCATACTGTGTGACTCTGAGCAAATCACTTAACCATCCCAGTGCTCTCTGTGTCACCCCTAAAACAAGCACTTGTGCCCAGTGGGCCTTACTTGGTTACCAAAAGGAAAAGAATAAAGGGCAGTGAGTGAACTTGCACTGTAGCAAGCTTTGCTCATGATTTTTGTGAAGACAAAAAAAAAGATCCTGAAATGTGGGTTCAGAGGTTTGTTTCTAATTGGTATGTGATGTTTCACTGGGCTTTTTGTTTCATATATGTAAAATTGTTCTTTAGTAGTAAAAGATTTGAGTTTCCACAGGCATATTGACTACACTGACATCATTAGGGCAACAGAGCCCTGTGTACAAGGTGGTCCTGTTTCAGGTTACAATTTGACTAATGAACACTAATTACAAACTGCACATGTTTAAACAGTGTGAGTCTAAGTATTCACAAATAATATTGAAAAATGATCACACAGAGTTATGTGTTTTACATATTTCAAATTAACATGCTTTAGCGCTTGCACCCACACACATACACACTTTCTTTGGCTTCAGTGAGATTTAGAACATTTGAGGAGTCAGTTCATAGCATTCCATTCTGTGACTTTTGATTTACTAGTCTCAAGGATGTTTGCTAATCTCTGGTTGTATTTCTTGACTAATAGCTAATCTATCACACTCATGTTTTAAATGTTTGTTTTTCTGGGTTATTTAAAACTCTCTTAAAAATGATGCACTAATTAAGATTGAAATATATGTGCTGTTATTATGACCATTATTTCTCAACAAAACTTAAAAACACTGTCAGAGTGAAAGAAAAAACTATCGACCACTGCAGAATAGCATAGTTACAGGTGCCAGCCTTGATCTCCTACAGAAAAACAATACTTCATTCTATGTTGATCTGAGAAATCTGAACCTCACTCATCACTGACAAATACTAACAAAGAAAAAGTAGTGCAGTAAACAGACTGCTGAGCAGAGGGATTGTTATAAACGCCAATAAAAAAGAAGTCTGTATGACATTTGGTGAGCTCCTTATTTCTAGTGTCCTAGCAAAATGTCAGCAGAGCTCTGCCCTGGAACCATAAAAGACAATTGTTTTATGTTTTCTGTTTTGTCTTCAGTGAGTTTATGGGGACAGGAAGGAGTTTTATAGTAGCATTACATTTCAACTCATTCCTTGAGATGTTTAATACCCCAGAAATATTCTTGCTGACCAGGTGGTGTGTACAGCATAACTGAGATGATCTCTTTTGAGAAAAGTTGCTTATTCCTAAGAAGTTTAGGGGATCATTTATAGTATAAATGGCACAGATCATGAGGCATATGCTGAGAATGAAGGATGTCTGGTGCACATGTCTTGTAATGCAGTGAGATCCTATAACCTTTTTCATAAAGTTAGAATCACCACTGGTCTTAGTGTTAGCACTTTAAATAAAAATAAAATGAAGAATATAACTAAAAATAGTTTCAGTTCAATGTGAAAGTTTTTCCAACCTGTTCAGTCTTTTAGAAGTTTACTAATGTTCTGTTGTTCATGTTCTGGAGCCCATTGTCCCGGATTCCCCGCTTTCCCCACAGAAGACAAATTACTTGTATGTTGTGCTCAGATTGGCAATTAATTTATTATATATCATAATTTTATTTTCAATTCCATCATCATTTATTAATGTCTTTTTCACAATTGTATTTGTATTGCATCCACATATCAGTCTCTGATCATCTCTCTCTTGTTTCTTCTTGCTTCCCCAGATGAAAACCTGGGTGCCTTCTTCTCTTTCTGGTAGATAATGGTGAGAACCTGAGACCACTTTTGTCCTTCAGTTTCTTCTTCTTCTCATCATATTTCTGTTTCATTCCTCCCTCCTTCCCCCTTTTTCCCCATAGCCTGTCTCCAGCTTGCATTAGATGACTGGCCTTCCCTCCCCTTTAGGGTCCCCTTTTTATCTCCATTCCTGTCTCCTCCGTGCCTCAATAAATCCCATTATTTCAGTATTAAACATGTCTATTGCTAAGTCTAACAGGTGCACTCCATCTGATCTGTAAAATCCTCTACCCATTCTTCCACCCCTTGTAGAATTATGTGTCCCCCATGTTCCTTATCAATGTTCCTACCCTTCTGTTCATCTTTCTCCTGGCTCTGTCCACTGCTACATGCCTGTGTTCATGCATGTTCTTTCAGATGAGACGTTAAACTGAGGTCCCATCTGCTTGGATTGGTGGTAGTTCAGGTGGATGTTAAAGATCCTATGGTAATTATCGAAAAGAGTAGGGAATTTTTATTAAGACTGAAAATCAAACTAAATACACAAGGTGTTACAGCACACCAAATCATAATACAAAATTAAACAAGTAATATAAAAGGTAATACAGCATCCAAATGAACAAAACAAATATCAACATTTTTAAAGTCCAAAAAAAGGAAGAAATAACCAAGACTAAACAAAACTCCCCTAAAACAAAAATATGAGAACATTATATGTACAAAAGTATTACTACATACTAAATTATACTACAAATAATAAACAGAAATATGTATTTCATCATACATGCAATGGAAAAATGAAAACTATGTCATTAGAGTCCTAAAACCCAAGTAGTAAATGCTGAAAGTCCTCCCCTTACTTAAAGCAGCTTGTGGACTCTATGAGAGAACTAAATACCAAAAATTGTATGACAACATACAAAAAAAAAAACAAAGAAAAATAAGTATACAGCATACTTTTTGTCCCTTGTAAACCTAAAGGAGAAAAAAATTGTGAAAATAAGATGAAAAACATAAACACATTATCCCATACATAGTAAGCTGAAATAACTCCCCTCATACATGCATACCACTATATGGCAGTATGTTTTCCCAACTCAAAGCACCTCATATAAAATTAATTAGTATCCACAACATACACTTCCATAATATATGGATTCTTCATTTCCTCCATATATACATATATATATACATATACACGACACACACACATATATATATATATATGTATATATATATACTATATACATACATACATATACATATATTTTAAATTAAACCATACTCAAAATCAAGAATACTCCTCACCAGAAAATAATTCATTTCTACCAGAAACTGCCACTTCTCATTAATTAAGACCAGAAGAAAATAACATGAAATTACAAAGAAAAAATACTTAGTACAATATATTACTAGTCATAAGCAAAAGTGGAATTATGCAATGACTGAAATGTATCTCAAAATATACCCTACCAACTCATAGCCAATCTATACTGTACCACCAAGACTGGAAGATTTCATATGGCACTGACTTCCTTTCAGTATTTCTATGACTAAGAATTGTAGTAGTAATCATATGAAATAATTGCTCCTCTGTATATTCTAATTGTTGCAGTGTCAGCCTACACCGCACATGCCATATATAGAATTTAAACACACCAAAAATAACCAAAGTGTAACCCTATCATGTTTCATCCATTTGAATGGAAGAATACCCAAGTTTAAAATCTCAGGGTTAAATCACAAAAGGGTGATGTAGGCCATTTACCCTGTAAAATTCCAAAACCGCTTTACAGAAGGACACAGAAAGAACAAATGGTCCATGGATTCCACCACCTCAACACAAGTCTCCCTAGGGCAGTAACGATGTTCTACTTTTTATGTTTTAGGTTTCCTTTGACATTGAGTTTCCATGTAGGGAAAGCTACATAACATCCCACATATAAACCGTATACGGCTAGATGTCAACATTTTCCCAATCAATATTTTATCTGAAATAGGTTTAAAGTCAAAACAAGCTGTATTGTGAAAAAGTAGATAGAAGATGTGCATATAGTGTTTTCCGTCATGTTGTGAAAAGTGTTCTGGTACTAAACACCAAAGTTTTATTTTCCCAAAACATAACCTTAAAGTTTCTGGAATATTATACAAAGAACGCTGTTTTGGGATGCATGAATGAGGAAGCCAGAGGGGAGTATCCCTGCCAAGGAATCAAAACCCATGGGATCCAAATACCCTCAGATTTCAATAATAATGGTCTCAAGTTTACATTAGCAAAATTTGTAAAAAGAAAACAATGGGATTAATCATTTTAATACCCCATTTTTTTCTCTCTAAACAGTAAACACTGTTTAATGGGATTCAGTCTACTACCCCAAATGCCTGAAAAAACAACCATACATCCGGGTCTCCAGCTTAGGGGTAGACTAAAACTGCAGCTAAATACAAAAAATTGGGAGTAAGAAGGTCTTAATCATATATACCCTTTTTATTTGGACAATTCCACTTATTCCACAGTAAAATTTTCCCATATGCAATGTCCAATTTGAGGACCAATTTAAGAAGGCCAAATCCCCAGTACCAAAAAGAAGTCCAAGAATTGTGCAGGTCCCTGTCACAACAGGGATCCCATTACCGTAGATTCTAAAAACGTTCTAATCCAAAGGGAAGGCATTTACTTTTCCTATAGTTAACTCTGGCTCCCGTGAATTGAAAATTCTGAAGTATTTGTCCCACTAAACAGGTCAAAGGTAATCCTCTACAAGAAAGCAGATGTCATCTGCATATGCAATACTTTTAATTTCTTCAGAGGTACTAGAAAAAGAAACCCCTGAATAGCAATATTATCATTAACGGACGAATTAAAGGGTCCAGTGTAAAAGATAGAGAAGGGACCTAGGGGACATCCCTGTCTAACTCCCCGTAACCATGCATGCCTTCCCATCCATCCATTACAGTATGCTAAAGCTTTAGCATTAGAATAACAAGATTTTATCCAAAAATAAAAAGTACCCAGAATCCCATAACTAGCCAAACAGTCCAAAGATATTCATGGTTTACCCTGTCAAAGGCCTTTTCCTGATCTAAACTAAGAATGAAACCAGATAATTCTCCAGTCTCCCCGGACAAAATTTCTCTTAATAAAATTAACCCATCCATTATACTCGGTCAGGAATAGTACAAGTCTGAGAAGAATGTATCAGAGTAGATGCACAAAGCAACAACCTGTTATTCAACAATTTGGTATACAATTTAAAATCAGTATTTAATAATGTGATGGGGCCAGTTTGAAAGGTCAGTCCTGTCCCCAGATTTATACATAAAACCACCAACCCATTACCCATTGAATCAGGCAAATTCCCTGAAACCATCATATCCTGAAATAACTCTAGGATTTCAGGTAACAAAACTTGTAGAATCACACTGTACAATTCATATGGAATTCCATCTGTTCCAGGAGCAGAATTCTTTTAACCATTGCAAAAGTGGTCATTATTTCAGATTGAGTAAGTGGTGACACCAGTGCCCGTTGATTGGATGACAAAACTTGTGGTAAAATACATTTTCCAACCAAACCTTAGGACCATCCTGGGAGGGATTCCTGATGACTAAATAAAGACTGCACATGCTCCTCTATGGCTGTCATAATTTCATACCTTTTAGAACAAAGACACCCTTAGCATCCTGAATTAAAGACATCCGCTTTGATATTTTAGTTGAGCACAGAATTGAAATGGATTCATAAAATCCTGTGAACCCTGGGTTCCAAATTTCCATTCCTGTTCTAAAAATCTAAGTCTATTATATTGTAGATCATTCATTTTTGCCTGGTTTTGCTAATTCTGCAAGAATCGTTTTATCTCCTGGGAAGCTTGAAACACTAAATTCTGAAACAGCGTTTGTAAATACAATATTGGTCCCTCTTAAATTTCCTATTTAATCTTCCTATGTGTGAAAGTATCTTTTAATATCTAGCTTTGTATCCTCCCACCATTCCTGTGAAGTATCATATAAAATTTTAACTGATTTACGTGCTTCTAATAAGGAAATAAAACCATCCTTAACAGTTGGAAGAGACAACAGTTCAAGTTCAACCTCCAATACCCAGGCCCTTGTTGCATACCATCATAATCAGAGACCGTCAGTTCGTATGATGGCGTGGTCAGATGGAGCAACAGGACGGGTCCTGTATTTTTAATCTCCAAGGCAGGAGATATAAACCAGAAATCGATCCTAGTAGCTAGGTTACCTCTGAAATAGGTCTTATCTGGCGGCCAAAAACCACAAGCATCAACAAACCAGTTTGTGAAATCAAAGCAGCCAGGCAATTGGTATCACAATATAATTTTTGGTTTGAGGACCCCATCCTTTAATACAACCCACAATTGAAATCTCCTCCCAAGAAAACATAACAGATGCAAACAAATAAGGCTGTATAGTGTTAAAAGCTCAATTCTAGCTGTCTTTGTTTGTGGGCATATACATTAATAAACCGACAGTGCAATTTATTTAATGTGACATCTAATAACAAAGCACGGCCGGGCTATGTCCACTACCTGAATGGATTGTGCCAAAGGAATTTAAACAAATTCCAACTCCACAACAAAGATCCTCTCAATAGACCAATAAGTCACTCCCCATTTCCATCCCACAGAGGCTCTATCCATCTCTTGTCTGCTATGTAATCGAGTGTCTTGAAAGAATACCACATCATAAAAAAGGAATCAAATAAAGCATATACCAAAAGTTGTTTTCTATCTGACTGAATACTGTTAGTATTTAAAGAGGCCACAGTAATACTAAATAACATATCCATTGCGTATAAAACAAAAACAAAACCCATTAAGTGTTTAACTAAAGGAGAACTAATTAATCCTGAAAAAAATTGAAAAACATTAGGATTTCTTCCTGACCCATTTATGGAACCCATCCTAGATTTATTTTTGGAGGGATAGTCAAATCTTCTGTAGAACGCTCAGTGTCTGATCCTCCATCCGCTTGAGAAGAGTGCAGCCAAACTGAGTCTGATTCTGTCCCTACATCAGGTTCTTCAACCTGCAAGGTGGAAAAAGGTGTTTTGCACTGGGAGATGGAAGACTTCTGAAACAGATGCTGCAGTTTACTCCGTGAACTCCTCTTCGATTATTAACTATAGTGAAGGCAACCTTCTGGTGGAAGGGGGAGGCATAGAACCTGCATCACCAGATACCTTAGTACAACAGTTCTGCCTCAGATGAGGCATGTAGAAACCAAAACAGAAGTGGATAAGGCCTCTGAAGGGGATTAATAGGCCTTCCAGGAGGTGCCCTCTTAGGTGGGGGCCCATATTGTTTCAAAGCCGATTTTAATGCAATATTCAAATAAAATCCTGAGTGGTATAATCCTTGTCTGCAGTATTATGGGCTGCCCAAGGACAATCCATAAAGAATGCTGTTCCTCACAAAGACTACACTTGGGAGGATGATGACAGTCAGTCATAATATGCCCACTTCCCCCACATTGAGCACATTTAATTGTATCACAGGTTCGACTCAAATGTCCATTGAACCGTATTTATAACAATAGGCGTGGCTGTCCAGGATAAAAAATGAAACCCTTGTCACGATCCAGGTAAAACAACTTGTAGATGTTGAAGTCCATCCTCCTTTTGTGGTAAAGTCACCTTATACCTCCACCCTCCATTCCAAAACCTTCAGAATCTAAAATTGGTTCGGATTCCTTGTATTTGACAACGTTTCTCCAGCCAGTATGAATGTCCATAATATTCACCCTTCATTTCTGAATAAGACAGTGATCACTTTAAAAGTTTGTTTTGTTAAAGGTATAGCTTGAAAGTGGGTCCAAGCTGGGTTCGTTTAAACAGGGCATACTTCATCCAGAAATGATTCAGGATGTCAGGAACGAAAACTTATGTCATATGTAGATTCTCGGTGTATGAATCCAAGCATACACTTCCGAGGAGAAAACTCCAGCATCTGCTTCAATAGAACTTTCCCACATAAAAGCGGTCTGGCATCGTATCCGCTGGTCCTAAAACCGCAGCCAAACTGCATACTCTAAGTGCTTAGCTAAAGAAACAGGTTTTGAAATAAACTAGTGAAAGTGGAGCTGTCAGGGCTGGGGTTACTGACTCATTGTCAGGAGGTACTATAGGAATAGATACCAGCGCTTCTTCCGACTGGGGAATCACTAGCCACAGTAAAGTTTTCCATAGGCCCCTGCTGTGCTGGAGACTGTATAGAGATAAGGAAATGAATCTGCTTGTGAAATGGGCAAGTCCATCATAACCATCTCTGCATCTGTATTAGCAGATAAAGTGTGCCCAGAAACAGGGTCTAAGGCTAGCACATATGGTTTAGTAAACAGGACTGTATCAGGCCTGTGCATATTGTGTAGGAGGCCATCCACAGTTCCTCCAGTACCCCTCAGGACACTCCCTCAATCCGAAGCTGAATATCGATTCGCAACCCACTGACCTGTTTCTGTTTGGATCCAACCTGCCTGCTCCAGTGCCCGTTCCAGAGACCATGCCAAATCATGCTGTGAGTGATTTTATAATCCTGTGTCTTTGCCTGATGTAGTATCCTCTATTAGAGGGCCCGCTGCAAAAACTTTTGCTGTAGATGCCGAGAAGGCGAGTGGTGAACCTTGAATCGAACGCCTTTTTTTTTTCTTCAACATGCAGTTTAGCTGCTCTGTAATCAGCCTCAGCCTGTAATAAGAGGTCCTGTTTCACACGGACCACTGTGTCTATATCTCATTGCCCTCACAGGTATGGGGCCTGCTCGGGACTTCCTGTAACACCTAGTGTCACCATCATAGAGGAGTGTAGAAAAACTCCATTTTCGGTGGATCCTCCACCCATTGCTATCTCAGCAAGCAGCGGGGCTGAGGTACGATGTGCTGCCACCCTGAGAGTGCATTCCAGCCATACCATGTTCCCTGCTGAGCCTTGCCTAACTCACCAGCCACAGCATGTCCTCCTCCACTGTCCTCTCCTCCGCCATCTTGGTCCCACCAGAAAATGGGTCCCCCTGCTCACAGGAAGCAGGAAGTAGGGGAATTCTCCAGTGTCCTGGCCAAATTTCCCTTATTCACTAAAAATACCACCAGCTTAAACTGGTTCAGATCAGTTGGTATTCATCTGTATCCCCTCCCCAGAATAGTACATGAAAGTAGGCAGGATTTGTCTAGTGCACTTACCCGGTCAGCAAAATCAACACAAAAATAAATGCCTCCATACCCTCCTTAGTATCATGTCTGACCAGGCTATGCTCACTCTTGGCCCTACTTCCCAAGTCCTGTTTTACCTGCATATATATATCAATCTATGATTTCCCAATGTCATTGCCCCAGGTGTACAATGATTAAATCTGGGATGGGTCATCGCTCTTTCATTTCTTTTTAGGGTTGGAAGTAACTGTGCCCATCTCATCCCTCTGATGCCACGCCATACCAACCTACATTGTCTGACATCCTGGTACAGCTGTTTTCCCCAGCCTTTTTTCCACTCTCTTTCCACCAAATAAGTGTATGAGTGCCCACAGATCCAAACTTATGTGGTCCTCCCTCTACCTATAGAATTTAAGCAAATATACATCTTAATCACCTGCTTGCCTCATTTATTTCTGCTATGCTCTTTTTTTTGCTCCTGCAAAACAAACAACAGATGACATGTTAATCTTCCTGTAGGGCCCAAATATACTTCTTGTAACTGGCAGACCACCAGCGCCCTTTGCAACATACTGTCCACCATTTCCTGCAGCTTCCATTTTAAAGCAGCCCTATTCGAAAGGAGTGAAAGGAATAATTGCCTGGGTCCTCGCCCAGGAACTCCATGCCTTTTTTGAGTATGGCCATTACTTGATAACTGGTCACCTTCTTCCCATCCCCAATGCACAAATAATTCCCTTTTTAATCCCATGCTCTGCAGTGTAAGCCCATAAAGCCTTTTACTGGGCACACTGCCCCATCTACATGCACCTTAATGGTTACGCATACCCATTCCCTTCCTGATCTATTTTTGACCTCTTAATTATAACTTGTATCTCATTCTGCCCCAGGTTATGTCTCCCATTCCAACCCCTGTCTTCATCCTTCGCCATGCCCTACCACCTCACTCACTCTGAGGGCCAACATTACAAATTAAATTGTGTGAAATAGCTGCGCCTCATCTTTTGATCTGCAAATTGCCGGAGTACGCCCCCTAGCTTTGCTAGCCAATGATTCGCTATTGGTCGCCCACACCCTATTCCACCCTTGCATCATTTCTCTTATCAACATTGATTTCATAGGGTCCTTCCACCTCCTTAGGCTGCAACTAGACTTATCCCCACTCAGGTACACTCCCATCGTGGTGTGGGCCTTTCCTCTCTGCCATTGGTCCACTGTAAACTTTCTAGCTGCTCCTCAGTAAGTGCCCCACTTACCTCCATATGGTGTGCTTCCTGAATGCTTGCAATGCTTGTCATGCCCTTCATAGGCCCTCAAGGTCCACGGTGCCCATGAGCTGTGAAACAGCATTTCGCTCACTTCTGCCAACATCCCAGATGTTCATTGGTATGGGTGTTTTAGCTCCTCTGCTACTAGTGACGGCATCCTGAAATGATCCAGCTGCAGACGGGAAAGTCTGTCAGCTAGTTTATTTTAACCTTCTATGGGCTTGGCCCTGAATGACATATTCAACTGTAAGGCTCTCAACACTAACTGTCTCAATACCCACACGACCATCTCAGACCTGGCCCCTGTTGTTCAAACCTCTACCACTGCCTTGTTGTCACACCAAAATGTGACTTTCTGATTTTGTAATTCCTCTCCCATACCAGGGTACAGGCCCAAATGGGCATAATTTCAAACAGTGTGATATCCTTTACCCGTCCATCTCTCACCCAATCTGTTGGCCATGGCTCTGTGAACCATTTTCCTCTCAAATAGCCCCCATCACAAACCCCCGTCACATGTGTATGTAAGTCCAGATCAGTGTTGAAAACCCAATCATCCTGCCAGAATGAGCAGCCATTGTAGCTGCTGAGAATTCTTCCCACACTTTGAAATCTTCTTTACTCTCTTTGTTATGTCCACCCAGTGGAGTGGTCTGGTGACTCCTGCTGTGGCCCTCACTAGCCACTTAGTGAAAGTCCTTCCTGGTCCAATTGCCCTATAGGTGAAATTCAGATGCCCCATTACTTGCTGCACCTGCCTCAATTGCACCCGCCTCCTGCTAGTATGTACCTGGATCAGGTCCTTCAACTTCACCACTTTGCTGCCTGGTAACCTAAACACCTCTCTCAGTGTGTCTATCTCAATTCCCAGTAATTCTAACACCTTACTGGGGCCTTTGGTTTTGTCCGGTGCCAATGGTACCCCCAGCTCTGTACACAGTTCTTGAAAACTGGCAGGCCACTACAACTAAATCATCCCATTCCAAGGCAAACATATGGGACTTAATAGGAGCTGACTTTGATAAGATGGCCAACAGAGTTAAGCTAGCCCTGACAAAAGAAATACAGGTGAAGGGGTACAGGCAAAGTGGGCAGGCATTAATGATGCAATACTTGAAGCAACATCCCATTGTGTTAGAGAGAAAAGGAAGTGCAAAAGAAGAAGTAAACCACTTTGGTTCTCAAAAACAGTAGCAGAAAGGGTCAGAGCCAAAAGTCTGTCCTTCAGGAAATATAAGGAATGCAGCGGGATGAAGATAGAGAGGCATATCAAACGTCCCTAAGGGAAGCAGGGAAGGCAGTAAGGCAGGCAAGGCCCAAACCAAGGCAACACTAGCACAGACAGTAAAGAAGGTGACAAGACTTTCTATAGATACATTAGTGAAAGGAGAAAGTCCAGAGGGGTATTGCTAAGATCAAAGGAGATATGGGGCGTGTAAGGAGGAGGACCATGTAAAAGCATCTATCCTAAATAGATACTTCTGTTCAGTATTTACTGAAGAGAAGGTAGGGCAGAGCCCACAGCTCAGCACCATGGACAGAGGGGGAGAGGAGGTGAGCATTAGTCCCTTCACAAAAGAAAGGGTCCCACAAGAGATCGATAAGCTCAGGGTGGACAAGGCAATGGGACCTGATGACATACATCCCAGGGTATTAAAGGAGCTAAGGGTGGAACTAGCAGAGCCATTAACAAAACTGTTTAGTGAGTATCTGAGCACAGGAGAGGTCCCAGAAGACAGGAAGGGTCAGTGATCCTGCTCCACAAGAGGTAGCAGGGAGGAGGCAGGGAACTACAGACCAGTCAGTCTTACCTCAGTAGTGGGCAAGATTATGGAGGCACTCCTTACAAAGGATAGTGCAACACCTAGAATCCATAGAAGCACAGGATCCAAGACAGTATGGGTTTACAAAGGAAGGTCCTGTCAAACTAATCTCATGGATTTCTTTGACTGGGTAACCAGAGTGGTGGACCAAGCGGGAGCAGTTGATGCTGCCTACCTTGACTTCAGCAAAGCTTTGGTACTGTTCCACATAGAAGATTGATTAATAAGCTGGGTAGGCTCGGGTGGGTCAGAAGTTGGTCAACTGGGTGGCAAACTGGTTGATGGACAGAAAACAGAGAGTGGTGGTAAATGGTATACAGTCGGAAGAGATGCAAGTCACAAGCGGGGTACCTCAGGGATCAGTCCTGGGGCCAGTCCTCTTAATATCTTCATCAGTGACATTGCAGATGGACTGGAGGGTACAGTTTGTCTGTTTGCAGATGACACCAAGATCTGCAACAGAGTAGATGATCCAGATGGGGTGGGCAGAATGAGAAGAGATCTGGATAAACTAGCAAAATGGTCAGAAGATTGGCAACTGGGGTTTAATGCAAAGAAGTGCAAAATCATGCACATAGGGAAGAGAAACCCTGAAGCCACCTATAGGCTGGGAGGAGTTGCTGGCAGTCACAAGGAAAGAAAAGACTTGGGCATCATCATCACCGATGACCTGAAATCATCCAAGCAGACCACTAAAGCAGTATGTAAGGCTAGGGAGATGTTAAGGTGTATTGTAGAGGTATCACAAGTCGGAAGAGGAGGTAATAATCCCTCTTTACAAGACACTAGTTAGGCCCCATCTGGAGTACTGCATGCAGTACTGGAGGCCACACCTTCACAAGGACATTAACCAAATTGAGGCAGTCAGAGAAGGGCAGCCAAATGGTGCAGGGACTGCATCAGAAAATTTATGAGGACAGATTAACAGAGCTCAATATGTATATCCTAGAGCAAAGGAGGGATAGAGGTGATATGATCAAAACATTCAAACACCTTAAGAGCATGAACAAGGTGAAAGAGTATAACATGTTTCAATATAAGAAAAATAGCAGGACAAGAGGACACAGCATGAAATTAGAGGAGGCCCATTAAAGGGTAATGTGAGGACGTTCTTTTTACAGAAAGTGTGATGGATGCATATAACAGCCTACCTCAGGAAGTGGTGGATATGAACACAGTGCAGGGCTTCAAACAGGCATGGGATAGGCATAGGGAGCAATACAGATGAGTATGATTAGATAGACCATTGACAGAGCAAAGGCTGATGGTGCATTTATAAGGTAGAAAAAGAAATGGCAGACTGGATGGGCCTTCGGTCCTTATCTGCTGTCAAATGCTATGTTTCTATGTTAAGCATCCTCTGTCACACTCCATCCACTGCCCATTAACAGAAATGCATCCAGGTAATGTATGACCGCCTTGCAACCTGTTTTCTCTTGAAATATCCACTGCAAACAGGTTCTGAATATTTCGAAAGTGGCACAGGCCACAGAACAACCCATGGGCATAGCCTTGTCAAAATAGTACTGGTCCCCACTTTAAAACCCAATAGATCCCAATCCTCCTTCTAACTGGGAGCAATTGGAATGTGGACTCTATGTCTGTCTTGGCCATCCATGCATCGGGTGTCATTCATATAATCTGTACGGCCTCCTCTAATGTGGCGTAAGTGACTCTGCTGTGCTCCTTCCTTATAAAATCATTCACTGAAGCCCTCCAGAAATGACAGATGGTGAATCACCCTGTATTCCCCATTTAGTTTCTTGGGAACCAGGCCCAATGAGAAATTTCCATATTCTGTAGTTGGGGTTGGTGCAGGCCTTCTACTCGTGCTTGCTGCCCTTTCTTTCTCTATCTTCTCCTTCAAAATATCCTCCATCCCTTTAACTGACCCCAGGTTGTTAGCCTCTCTTGCCCTTCTTGGGCCTTTGCACTGCAGTGAAAAACCTGTCCTAAAACCTTTATTTATGATTTCTGCCATTTCTCTGTTTGGGTACACTTTCAACCATCTCTCGTGCCGCCTCAGTCTTGATGGGGTCCTTGCTTCCTGAAATTGTTTCCTTACCCCCTCCCCCAGTTTCTTGACCCCATCCCCACCCAGTCTCGCTCCTCTTCTGATCAGTATGTTTAGTTCCCCTGCCCCCATATTCTCTTCCTCTCGATCCTCTATTCCATGACTGGCCCCGTACCCATGGCCTTCCAAAGGGCTTTGGCCTGTTACCTGTCCCTCCCCTGGGCCCCTGTGTCCATGTTGTCCTGCATCTATTCACAGGTGGGTTTCCCACATTTTAGCATGCATGCGGAACCAGCATTGGGGCCATGAGCAAGATGCCCTGTTATAGCCCCAGCAACACTTCTGGGGTATTCCCCTCTTTTCCTATTTCTCCCTCCACATGGATTGATCCATTATGTAGTCTGTCCACATGTCCAACTGCTTTGTGTCCCACCACATCCCCATATGTTGCCATCCTTTGCCAGAAGAACTCATCATAATATATCCAACCTCACCCCTTTCGCCTTTACTCTTCTGATAATCGGTGAATACTTAATTAAGGGATACCCAATTCTGGCTTCTTTTCCAACACTATCACTGAGTACATGATGAAACCTACAAACCATCCATCCCACGTCTTTCCTTTTGTGAATTTGTCCTCTTCTTTCTTGCCCAATAAAACCACTGCTGCCATCTCACTTTTCCCAATATTCTCCATTTCCTCATATTTGGCTGCCAACTCCCTACTTACTAAAGCAAAAATGTCTACATGCTCCCCTTTCCATATTTTTTCTTTCATAGCCAGTGGTACATGCTCCCTATTCTCATCCCTGGTGCTCCTATCTCCTTGTTCCTTTTCCCATGTTTTCCATCCCTTATCCACCCCCGTTGTTTCATTATCTGATCTGATCTCTGCTAATGCTGATTCTATCTGCCCCAACCCCTGACCAAGGGCCACAATAATTTGTTCAATGTATTCTTTAATGCTGTCTCCCACTATACCTGATACATTACCTGTGGGTTGTTCAGCTCCTTGAAGCCTGCTGTCATTGAGGTGTCCGGCCTGGGTTCCTGTGGCAGGATGGCTGGTTGGGGGCATTATCTGAGGGAACCACTGTGTTCGGGGATCCAGTCTGGGTTCCACCAGTGAACATCACCTGCTCTTGGGGATATACTGTTGGTTCTGGTACGCAGGGCTGCAGCGGTACTGGGCTCACCTCTCAGGGAGGCACCACTGCCGGTGATTGCACTCTCTTTGACTCACGTGGTCTCCCCGCTGGTCGTTTCCGCCACCCTTTCCTTTCCCTGCTTTCCGTTTCTCCCCGGATCTCCCTGGTTCCTCTCCTTCCACCATCTGCCACATCTTGTTGGTTTTCTCCCCCAGCTCCACAATAGCCTTGTAGGCATCTTCCTTTGATGGCCTGTTCCTCTTGGTGCCATCTCTCTTTCATGCCTGTATAAAATCTGTGAAAACCAACAAAGCATTTTCATTAATGACTCGCCATGCTCCCTTTATATTTTTACTAGCCTTGTGCCCTTGCATGCCACCATCCCTTGGGCAAGGCCTATCAAACGCTCCTGCTTCACTATGGATAAAACAGCATCTGATGTCATGCTGCATGGCCTGGTTCCCGG
This sequence comes from Neoceratodus forsteri, assembly GCA_016271365.2. Taxonomy (NCBI): domain Eukaryota; kingdom Metazoa; phylum Chordata; order Ceratodontiformes; family Ceratodontidae; genus Neoceratodus; species Neoceratodus forsteri. The sequence continues at coordinate 1,429,767,730 of CM028131.1, forward strand.
CCTAGGTCCATCCTCCTCATGGAGCCCCTTTTTCTTCTGTTGCCATATCGCCAGAAATGGCATTTTTGAGTGATATTAAAGCTTCTCAGCCCTCTGCGGCATCTACCACCAAGCCCCTGGCCTTCCGGCCCCACCTTTCTTTCTCCTGTGCCCCAACTGGCCTCTGGCTGCCCATGACTGCCCAGCACCCCTTCGCCTGTCACTGCATCTCATGGCCTCTATGCCTATTAGTTCTTCCCTTCATGTGCTCATATGCTCTGACTGCTGGCCCACTAGGCCTGTTCTGTTCTCCCCGACCCTGTATACCTCTGGCTGTGCCGTGGCCTCTCAGCCTAATCACACACTCCATCCCACTCACGACCTCATGGCATCTGACATCCTTCCAGCATGCTCCCCCATGACTGCTTCATGGCCTAGTGTCCTGCTTCTCCCAGCTGCCCTTTAAACAGAAAGCCCCCAAATCCCCTGCCCATAAGTGTCCAGCCACATGGTACACTGCGCATCTGACGCCATGCCATGTTTCCGTCTCATGTGAGCACTGTGTTCTCCTGTTCTGCTAGGCCTCCAAAACCAGCCCCTCTGCATCCCCAACACCACCATTTTGAATGATTTCTTCAATGCCCCAAAACAAACAAAACTACCAAAAGGAGGTACCTTCACCAGCTAAACCAGCGTTAACCCTCCTGCCGCATTGCACCCACGGTGTCTGATGTCATGCCATGTGGCTGTCCTGTGTGGTACTTCTTAACCCAGTCAGCCAGGCCCCCAAACACCAATTCCTCTGCTTCCTTCACACAAACATTTTGAATCAGCTCATGAATGCCCGAAACAACAGAAAAACCGTAACAGAGAGGCACCTTTACCAGATAACCAGCGTTATCTGCCCACTTCCTTACTCCTCTCCATGTCCTTGCTGTCTACAAAACTCTGCCCTTCTGCTTCCCCATGCCTCGCTAGGCTGCACCATGGCCCAAACCATCACGCTGCCTTTCCGCCTTCACCTCCGCCTCTCTCCTTATTTTTTTTTTAATATAACCAGGTCGCTTGTTCTTTTACTCAATTTACTTAAAAACTTTTATTTGGTCTTAGTGGGCGCTGTCTCCCTTCTCATCTTGGGCAACCTTCCATTCCATCTGTTACAAACCGATAGCAGCCTCCTTCTATGTCCTCAAAGCAAGGCCCCAAACCTATCAAACTAGCTGTATGCGCTATCGCATGCTGTTCTGTAGCATGTCTTTCTTCCAGCTCCACCACGATGCAACAACACACAATTCTCCTTGTCCTCCCCACAAGTCATTCTCTAAAACAGATCTGCTATTAAATGAGCTACATAGACAGTACTAATTATTCTTGGAACAAAAGTTTTTTTGTTAACTTTCTATTGTTGTATCCCAATTGCCCTTACATTGCTTGTTTGTCTTACCTTCTTTTCGCTTAATGCACAAACCTCAGCTCCAAACCAAGTTCTCAGTTGTCAATCTGAAGTGCTGCAGTTTCAATGTATAATAAAATCTCAGCAAAAGTGGCTGAGCCACCCTGTTGACTCTTTTGTACCCTTTGCCCCTCCCTTCCTGCCTGCTTGCTTATTGTCCTGGCTTCCAGTCCTCCCCTACCTTCCCCACTCCTTGTCTGAGCAAACTACATTCCAGAAAAGGGAAGAGATGCACTAGGACAACTTGGTCTGCCCTTAAAGGGCAAACCCCATTCTACCTAATATTTGCAAATCTCTTTAATGGGTACAAGTACAGAGTCACAGTTTGTAATCTGCCTTTTATTTCTTCCTTTACACCAAGAACCACAGCTGATGGCTTGCTTGGAATTGTCCTGGACTGTGATAGAGATTTTTGTCTTTAGAGCTATTGGTTGTACCTCACTGAGGTATCACATGTATGGCCTCAATAATATCTGCATCTAACATAATCCCACACATAATTACTGAATGTAATTAGTTGCAATGTCTGATGCCATTAATTGTACTGTTATATGTGACTGTTTATAAAATGAATAAACATAAAATTAAAAATAAAAGAAAGTAGGAGAAATAACACATCCAAGACAGTGCCACGCTTCTCCAAATGCACCCACTGCACCCCAAACCCACCTACAGTATGCCTTCACAGTGCCTCTGTTAATTTAAATGAGTGATTGCTGAGGCAACCTGGCAAGTAGAACAACTGTAAGTAAAGCATGCCTGGGGTATAATGATCGAATGTCCCGCAACCTGGTGCCATACTGGTTGTATACCCTATATTATTTTAGTTGATTTAATCTGTCTTGAGATCAGCTCACCAGCTACTTGTAAGTAAAGGAATGCATGTGCTAGAGATCACAGGCAGTAGACATATCATTAGCAACATTGACAATCCAGGTAAACTTTCTAGTAAACCAGGGTTCAGTTAGCAGGGAAAGTGAACATGATTGTAATCACTTTTCTACTGCTGTCCTCTCCATCTTAATGTAATCCTCTGTGTCTTGCAGCTTGGTGAAGAAGCAGGAGGCCGCCCAGGGTTACAAATCTGGTACTTAGCAGGGTGCAGCAGAGCAAAACCCATCCTCTTCTATGTAAGCTAGTTTTCACATTGGAGAACTTTTGCCACTGTATTTGTAAATCCCTGCTGAAATCTTGGGAACATTAGCACATGGCTACTCCCTGCTTCCACTGGACCTATGTGCTCTTGTTGCTCATTACACTTTCTCTTCTCTGGGAAATGGAGATACTTTATTAAGCAATGGTGGGACTTTTCCCTGGCTTCGTCTTGGGGCTGATGTGATGAGCCCTCTGGATTTCATACTGGCAGCTTCAGACTCTAGTCCCAGATTCTTCTGAAACTATTTTTTCACTGCTTGACTTCCATCCTTCCCTCCACACCTCTGAACAACCCAATAAGCTGTACAGTAAATCAGATCAATGGGCTCTGTTATTCTGATCCTTTACCCTGGTACACAGCATGTCAACTTTTTCCAATGGCCCCTCTTTGTTCCTGGACAAGTCTGCTACCTGGTCATCCAGTTCACACATTTTTTCTCCACTTTGTCAATGCAAGCTGTAAGTAATGCAGGGCTCCATGTAAGTTCCAGGCAAGGAAAACACTGCAGTCAAAAACAGAGTAGTCTATTTGCCACAAAGATAAACCATGCATTGTGAAAGCAGCGATCGATAATAGCGAGATGTAAAAGCAGTGCACTGTCTGAGCTAATTCTGTGTCTATGTCAGAACTGTATTAAAACATGGCCAAATGTTATATTTGTTTTACAAGTTATACATTTACAGATACAGTACTGACATTAGCAATTTACTAGCATGCCAAAATCATTTCCCTGTGTCAGTGCTTCATCTCAGTATCTTTCTTTATTAAAGGCTTCTAAAATAATTGCTTGCAGGCAGACAGTCATTGTATGTTTTATTAACTAATAAAGTACACTTTTAACTGTAATGCTGTGAAGTTTCTCCTCATCGGTAGCTTTACCAGCTTCAGATGCTTTCTCAGACCCTGTTCCACATTCGCTAGGAAGGAGTGGACCTCATAATTAGAATCCTGTGAGCAGGTATCTCAGGCAGCATTGTAATTCAAATGATCTGAAAAGGAGCATCATTCAAAATGTTTTTATTATGAATTCACTTTAAAAACAAGCATTAAAATGCATGAAAGCACAGTGAGACGACTCACTGAATGCACGCAATAAGAACATGTTGACTTGTAGACAATAGTTATTAGTAATCAGTTCCATGCACACATCAAACCTAGAGTTGAAAATGATGTGCTATGCCGCAGAGATAATCATACTCAGCGCGTGTTTCATACTCTTGCACTAATGCAGTAATGCACTTAGCAGTATACTGATACTTCTTTCTTGGTTATGTGGATCTTGGTCAGAAATGTATTGCTCAATTTTAGCTCATTCATGTTTTGCTCAGATTTTAGCAGCTGAATGAATTTCTAAATAGTCAGGTGAATGGCACCAAGCAGGTTGTTGAAAAATTAGTGCCAGACCCCAGAATTAATTGCCCTTGGCAGTCCACATGTAACTGCATCATAGCAATTCCAGAGATCAGTAGAGAATAAGGGCCTACAGTGACCACGATGACCCACTAGTCACCCAACCCCAGTATTCTCAAAATAGTTAAGTAGAGGCACCAACATATCCTCATTGTCCACAAAAAATCTCAGCTCCTCATATTGTCAAACACAGTGAGCATGTCAGAGGGTGGCACATAAGCTACGCTGGTAACAGTTGGATATGCAGAGCAAAATCCTCACTGGTCACATACCTCTGATGAATCTCAGGTAATTCTTGTATCTTCCTCAAAATTTCTTGGCTGAGGTGAAAGAAACTGCCTCTGGTTTCTGCAGTAGGAATTCAGTAACAAAGATTTTAACTGAAGCCTGCTCAAAATCTGTCATGATTGAATCTGGGCACAGTTGTGGCCTCAGAGACTTTAGCTCACTCAGCACATGCCCATAGCTTCCGGATGTCCTGTTGGACATCAGAATGAACATCCTGGTGATGACAGTGCTGTACTGGACACCAAGAATGGTATTAAACAGTGAGAATAGAGGTGATGTAGCTTTGAAGGTTCCATCCATACAGATGCTACATATATTCTAGATTCCTAATGGTGGCAAAAGTAAGGAGCCTGTCATCAACACTGCAGCTGTCATACAGCAGGAAAGGATCTCCATGATCTGCCAGTGTGCGCTGCTGTGGTATATGCAGGTCAGAGAGGTGAGGCCTGCAAACAGGAGAAACACTAACTGCCTGGCAAGTGCACAGTGCACAGTAAGTTTCATGCAGGCAAAGGAAGGAAATTTTCCAGCAACTGCAGGGCACTGGCAACAATCTGATGGGTTTCCTCCTGTGTACTTGTTGCTCATTCCTTAATTTCTGTCTTGATCTGCCTTATGGATGCAGAGCCAACATCTGAAACATGGCAATGTGAGTTCACCAGCACAGTAACTGAATCATTTCTGGTGTGACACCTCACAGGACATTTACAGGAATCATACATCACACATTTCCAGTACGTCTTTCTTGAATAGATCCTCTCCTTTCTGTATAGGTATCCTGTCTGTGTCAGCAACAGCTGGCCCTTTGACTTGACACCAACTACAGAGGTATGGCTACTACAGACTGTCCAAAATGAGGAGACCACATCATACTATAAATAGATTCTGCTTGATTGTACCAGTTACACTACCAATTATATATCGACCAATTAGATACATGTTTCTAAGCTTCAATTTGATCTGATTAATTTAAAATATTTGTCAGTTCTCTGGTACAATAATATATTTCTTCATCTGGGATTACACAGTTTCAAGGGAAGTGTAATCTAAATTTATTGTGGTGTAAATGTATGATGCTCAGGTACAAGAAGTGGTCAGTAGATGGCATTATGTGATTTAAGAAAAGCTGATGAGGGAGAAACTTCATGGCATTACAGGTAAAAGCATACTTTGTTTAAACAAAACATACAATGACTGTCTGCCTGCACACCATTATTTTAGTTTATCTTTGTGGCATATAGACTACTCTGGTTTTGACCGCATGGAATTGGCATGGAACTGTAGATGGATCAAGTGGTTTAAGAGAAGTGCTGTTTTTGCAGTAATGCAGAGGTTTCAGCTAAGCTAGTCACCACAATTTTTAAGTGACTGATTTGAGCTGTTAGATTTGTGAATCCTGCCTTAACATCTTGTTGGAGATTCATTATTAGCACAGGCAGGAGGCAATGATGTGGTTGTATCGGTCTTTTCCACTCCAGCTTCTGCAGCCACTGCCTGTGATCTTGTATGGTCCTCCATTGGAGTTGAAGAAACCGTACTGGGCCCTCAAATGGTAATGTTGTTTGTTTTGTTCCTAGTTTCTGGGTTGTCAATGGAAATTAGAGAGCTAGTAGTCTATGTTTTTGTTTGTTGAAGCTGTAAAGATTCAGTTTTTGCCATTTATTTAGTGGTGCATTAGGAAGCCTAGCAAATGTACTTCCACTATGCCCTTCAGCCAGACCATGCCCACAACTCATTCATTTATTGAGGTTTTATTGACCAAGTAAGCATAATAGACAGTCACTGCCTATTTTCAGGTACCACCTGGGAGGTTACAGGTTTAAGAAGCAAACAAGTTACTTAAAGTACATCAGAAAATGCAGTTAAAGGTACAGTATATTAAAGCAGAGGCACGTAACACAGTGTTCATGACCATAATCCTGAACAGTGACAAGAATCCACAATCAATGAGGGAGAGGGTACCAACAACCGGAGTGCAACTGCAGGCTGATTCAACCTTCAATTATTCCTACAAGGACCTTCTAAAGAGATAGTGAGAGGGAGCAATATGAACAGGTAGTAGGAGGAAGTTCCAGAGCTTTGGTACGCAGACAGTGAAGCCTTGGTTTCTCATAACTGTATGGGTTTTATGAGTAAGGTCAGGGCCATGCATGAAGCCTTTCTGGACTTCAGCCAGATCTCTTATACTGTGGTACATGAGAATCTTCTAGAAAACATAAAACAGTACAAGACATACTGTACTGTACACAAGGTGGATTGCTAAATGGCTTGCAGACAGAAGCAGAGGTTGGTGGAGGAGGAACACTACTCTGAGTGGAGACAAGTACTCAGTGGCATCTCTCAGTGAACAGTATGGGGACCACAGCTCTTCAATATATTCAACAATGATCTGAAAGCAGTTGATACTAGAGGTCTGACTCTTGAATACTCCTATCCAATTCAATCATATGCAAGATACTACACTTGGGGAGGAAAGGTAGACATAGGAGCAATACACTGTGTTGTGCTCCTCTTGCTCACTCAAACAAAAATAATCTTGGGATCATAATAGGCAGGGGCTGAAGCACTACATGACAGTAGTGCATGGCTGCTACTAAGAGGGTGAGCCAGCAGCCTGTTGGGGTCAGGTGTATCAAAAGGTGGGTGAGCAGGAGAGCACTGGAAGTAATCTTGAAATTTTGAAAAGGTCTGGCCAGACCTACAGGAGTATGGCATGCAAGTTTGGTCCATTTACTGATATTGCTGTTCCAATCATGGTCTGGGGGTGGTCTTCCTTATTTATCTGATATCCACTCCATGTGCTCCGTGGCAAACCTGATCATATTGAGCTTATTAATGAGAACAGTCAGAAACCTGTTGTAGTGCCACCAAAAGGAGGAGCTGCACCTCAACTACTGGGAGTGGTGGAGTTGGACAGTGGTGCCAGTGCCAGTTAAAGTAGTTTGGAAAGATCTGCCAGCAGAAGAAGTAGCAGTTGGAATAGTAGTAGATATCACTTGTTGGATATGTAAATAAACAAGAGTGGTTTCAGGGGACTTGAAGAGTGCTGACATAATTCTGCTGCATAACAGCTGCAGCAGGAGGAGGCTATCAACTATAGACCAATCAGTCTTACATCAGTGCTTGAAATATTAATGGAAACTCTGTTAAAGGAAAGGCTGGTGGAATATCTTGAAGCCAATGTGCTGCAGGACCAAAGGCAACATGGATTCATGAGGAGCAGGTCATGTCAGGGATACCTGATAACTTTTGACTGAGTGAACAGGGAAAAAGATCAAGGAAGGGCCATGGATATGGGATCCTTCAATTTGAACATGGCCTTTGACACTGTGCCACATTGGACCCTGATACAGAAATTGATTTGACTAGGTGTGGGCATCAAAGTGGTGAACAGCATAAAAAACTGGTTAATGGATGATGGAAATGGCACTTACTCTAATGAGAGACCATAACCAGTTGGATACCACAAGACATAGTATTTGGACCAGTCCTGTTCAACATCTTCACAAGTGACATTGCAGAGCAACTTGAATGGGAGGTAGACCTTTTGCAGATGAGACCAAGATCTGTAATCTGGTGGATACTTAAGCAGGGTGGAGAAAATGAGTAAGGACCTTAAAAAACCTGACAAGGCCAGCCTGGTGGCACTGAGTGTTGAGGTGCTGGACACCACAGCTCGCACTATGCCAGTGACCAGGGTTCAGGTTTGAGCCTGGCTCATTGGGGTCAGCCAGAGGGAGGGATGGAGTGGATTGAGCAGATGCAAGGAAGCTCTCCTCTCCTGGGGTGGATCCTTGTCACCCCTGCAGTACAAATGCCCCTAGGTGGAGGTCTGAGGGTAGTGCAGGCAAAGGATAGCATGAATAGGAGGGCACTATAGAACCACAACATGCACATACCTTCATGTGCATACACATGGCCATGGCATGGGTGGAAGAAAACAGAGCTGGCAGGCTCCATGATGTCCCAGTGCATTCCTGGTGATGGGGTCACCAGCAGGGGATGGATGTGAGCCCCTGGGGAGCCAGAGCCTTGCTCACCAGCTTCCCAAACAGTGGCCAAAAAAATGTTGATTAAAAAACTGAGAAGTGCTCTAGGGTATGGCAGCTGGCATTCAGTACCAAAGTACAGACTCATGCACCTGGAGCACAGAAAACCAGGAGCTGAGTATAAAGGGAGAGAAGTACTTCTGTTCACTAAGCAGGAAAGAAACCTTAGGAATATACTATCTGATGACCTCCAGGTCACAGGAAGGTGTGACAAGGCAGTGGACAGGGTCAATGGGATACTGGGGTGCATAGGGAGGAGAATCACCAGAAGAAGGAAGGAAGATCATTGGTGAGATCATATCTGGAATATTATGTCTAGTTCTGGAGGCCACATCTCAGAAAGTATATAAACAGGGTAAAGCTGTTCAGAGGAGGGCAAGCAAAATGGTGCAGGGCTGTATGAGAAATCATACTAGGTGAGACTATGGGATCTCAACATGTACACTCTGGTGGGGAGGACAGAGAGGAGGGACATGATAGACCCTTACAGGTGCCTCACAGATGTGATCATGGTATAGGTGAGGAGCTTGTTTCAAATTAGAAAATTCAACAGAACAGAGGCATGCAGTGAAACTAGAATGGGGATGTTTATGAGACATGAAGAAATGCTACTCCACTGAAAGAGTGGTGGAAGTCTGGAACAGCTTGCCACCAGAGGTAGCTGAGGTAAGAGGTTTCAAACATACATGGGAAAGGCATAAGGAATACTTGCAAATAAGCATGGATGAGGGTTGCTGGAGACCGGTTGGGTCCGTAGAGACAGAATAGTCAGGGAATATCTGTGCAGACCTGGGTGGCCCATGATGACAAATTCTAGGTTTCAATGTTTCTATTCAAGAAAATATGATGCCACTTTACCCAGTGCAGGCCAAGTGAATTGCCTGTCTAGCCAGAGTGTTATTGAATCACTAAGTTTGCTAGTCAGTAACTCTGCTAGACAAGTCTACATCATGAAACCTCAGAACTGATCTGAGTTTTCCTCCAAAATGCCTAAGTGGCACTAGTATTCAGTATCAAAAAGCACTAACATATCCTTGGTTGTCTCAGAAGCACCACTATCCAGTGTTCTTCGATTTCATACTGACACCTGGCATGGGTATCATTTGAAATCAGCAGAACAGGAGCATGATCTGAAGGTTGTGTATGCTCATGTTTGTGACTTTCTTCAAGCTGACCATTGCGTTCCATTATAAGTGTACATAACAATTTCTAATTAATATTGTCTATGTGCTCGGGGAAGGAACACATGCTTACATTATAGCTGCACTCCAATAGTATTACCATGACAAATTGCATAAGCAATCCAATGTCATCAAACTGGTCTGCAAGTTACGTCTGAAACATCTCTGCCTCTTTTTTCATGAGTGTTGCATTCTGTTGCTGCTACTGCTGCCAAGACTTAGATGAACTAGTGGTATCATTACCTACTTATCCCAATCATCATCACTGTCATTCTTTCCCCAGCCTCAAGAACCTTGAAGAGCACCACGCCACTAGCCTTGTTTTGTTAGGTTGCTGTAGAAGTTCATAAATAATGGTGAGTGGCATTCAATTATGCTCACCATGGAGATGACTATGCTAGCAGTTTTTATTCAGCACTGGCATCTGTAGTGGCCTGTTCATATGGTCACAGAAGCAGAACAGCATTTTGCAGAACTGACCACTGCACCTATGGACAGATATCCCTGACAGAACACATAATCAAATGTTACAGCTTGTAACAAAGTGTTCTGTTCCATGACTCTCCATCATATAAATGAGAATGTTCCAACCTAATTTAGCTATGCTGAGGAATATTGTGAATTTTCTGGTAATGGCAAAGGAGCTCAAGCACCTTTGGCAAAGTGACAGAAAATATCTAGTAATGTCCAAGACAGTGTCAAGTATTTTTGGCTGTGTGTGTTTGTCAAGCATGTGGCTCACCACCAGATCTAGTGCTTGTATGTGTGTGTGCATAACAAGGTGAATGAGTAGCATAAACATCCGTGATCACCTCAGCTTGTTACTGCTACTGTCCATCATAAAGATTCTTATCATCAGATCATGAGGGTATATACAGAGGTCCAGGAGTGATTACAGAATGTTTTCCACACTGTGCTTAGCCTCCATGATCAACACATTAAGTAAGGCACTTCCTCAATTGGTGTGCTTGTGTGAGTCTGTCTGCTTCAATATAACTACTATAGGGAAGATGGTGGCAGGGGTAGGACAGGAATGGTGGTGGAGCTTGATTTGTACACAACCAAATGGGCAGTGAGACATAGGAAGCTTTTGTTTGCACTACTGCTACAGATATTATTAGGGAGATGCACACACCCTCCCCAATTTCTTCAGAAATGTCACCACATGTGTGAGTACTATTTCATACATATTGAGAAAGAATGCCTTGACATGTGAAGAATGAAGGAATGTTGTACATGGCCTTCACTTTATAGAAATAATTTTCCAAAGTGGTGTCTTTTACAACGGAAAATAGCTGAAAATCAAGGGCCATCATCTTTCCATTGAGGTCTGTAAATCTGACAACCTAGCTGAGTAGGTGGCAGTTTTGGATGGGCATGTAATGACTCTGGCAGTGTAGTTTGTCTTCTTGCAACAAATTCAGAAGAAGTGCTGGTAGGGGCATACACTGGGCCTGAATCTGACTGGTGGTGGTAGACTGGTGCTGTTGAAGTGGTGCCAGTACCTAGGAATGAATCAGCTGACTGTTCTGGTTGCTGTGGTGGAAGTGTTATTTGAGCAAACTATATAATCCCATCACTTCCCATATCCAACAGTCCCTGCTACTGATCTGCTGCTGCTGTTGACTTTTCTGACCAGAGTGGGATTATAGATGGACGTGGCTGTTAGGAAGATGTTGTGTTCATATTATAAATAATCTGCCAAAATACTTATTCCCAAAGTTCAAGTTGACTGACACTGACTAATGATTGTACCACACTGACTGCAGAATGCTTTCAGTGGATTTGTGGTATCATATGTAAAATACCCTCACACTGCAGACATTCTCTTTATTTTTTAACTGCATGAATGGACTGTTGTGACAGGGCTTCATAAAAGAATTAGGCAGCAACTATGAGATTATTAAATATTTTTTGCCACTGTAGTATGATGTGGCTGAGGATGTCAGGAAGTGCAGCAGCAGAAGCAGTAGTACAGTACTAAAGGAAGATTACGCGGTGGGAGGGTGGGGCTGGTCTTCAGTTTTCTTTGCCTGAGAAATTGCATCTGGTATTTATCTTTTAATTTAGCCATCTCCTCCCAAGGTAGCTTCCACTCCTCAGTGTCACATTCATCATCACTACTAGTCAGTAGTAGAGATATTACAAAGTTTTAATTTACAAGCAACGTTTGCATGAAATTAAAAATGTCATACTTGTGAAGAGTTTGTGAAATTCCTGATGGATGCAGCCCATGGTTCTTTATTATTTAAAGTAAATAAAACCACCCCAACTCTTTGGCACATCTCCTAACTTTCTCCCACAATGCCACATATTTTAAATATACCCTTGTCCACCTGCTAGGCCCCACTCCTTCCTTCCCTACCTGTACTCAGCAAAGTTTCAGAGGACCCGATTTTACAGTCGGAGGACCTGTTCTGATTGACTATTTTCACACTGGAACTGTGTATTTTGTACTGAGTAATTTAAGCAAATCTAAGTGTTACCATAAGGCTATATAGTTACATTGTGCATTCTGGTACAGTTAGACTGTTTCCTTAAGATTATATGTGTGATCCTTGGCAACCAGGTCTTAGTTGTGTATTTACTGTGTTTTACCTGCTTTAGTAGTCAATTAGTGCTGCCATTTTACTCTCCTGCTTTCTACACTCCCTCCACCTCCTTAGAGCTTTCCCATTTCCTATTTTTCCCATTTAAAGTTTATTAAAGAGCATTTTACATATACATAAGGCAAATATACATATACATGTTACAAGGTATATGAGACATCATATCAATATGAACCTGTCCCTTCCCTTCCCCACCCAACTCCCCTTTATCCCTCCTTCTCCAGTAGAGCTACAACATGTTTGTTATCAATACATCACAGCCATTTCTGATAAAGATATATTATCGGTTAAGCCAGTACAACATTACATCTGGAGTATAATTTATAAAGAATATAAGGTGTACAAAGGTCCCAAATCTTTTAAACTTTCCCATTCTATTATTCAGGTTGGCTATTGCTTTTTCCGTTTGAAGATTTGCCAGCAATTCCTCCAACCAGTCATTGTAAGAAATATTTTCCTGGTCAACCAATGTCTTAATATCAGCTTTTAACTGATATGGATATAAGAGCCATATGTTATTTCTGGTTAAGGATCCTTATTCCTGAAAAATCACCCAAAAGGCAAATCTCGGGTAAATAGATCTTTAGCACCAAGCAAGGGGTCAGATTCTTGTTGGATAGTGGTCCATAGTGAAGTCACTTAGGACATGACCAGAACATGTGATACAATGTTCCTCTCCTTGATGGCATCGGGCACATAGTGGTGAAGGTTTTAAACCCAATCTGGCTAGTTTGTGTGGTGAATAATATGCATTGTGAAAGATGTACAACTGCATGAGCCTCAATCTATCTTGAGTCACAAATTTATGGCAATTATTCCAAAGTGCTGGCCAGTCAATAACAAGGTTTTGGAATAAGGTTGACCAGTATAGAGTAGGACCAAAACAATCAGGAATTTCCAATCATGTAATATGCCACAAATCTTTAACACTGCTTTTGATGGCCAGCTAAATCAGACAATTCTTTAGAAAAGAGATGCAATTTGTTAAAGAAGTGTTCTGACCAAATACTTGTATTAGTCGGTGCCTCAATTGAATGATTTTAAAGGTATATTTATTTGAAGACGTAAGCTTATCTTTAAGATCTTTAACTGGAATCCATGAGTCCCCTTCATTAATAAAGTTAGTAATTTGCATTTTCTTAACACCTGGTAGCCAATTTGGAGGAATTGTCCTTCCATCAAGTTTAAAATTAAGTTTACCTACTAGTGGTTGGTTCCTTATCCTTTCTATGGTCATATTTAAGATAATGAAAAAGCTGAACATGAATCATCAAAGACAATACTATTGTGGAATTTTAAGTTTAGAGGAGAAGGCCCTCTCTAACATGTAATAAGCCCTCAGGTTCTAAATCACATGAACGTATCTGGTCACTTCTATTTTGAGTCAAAGTGGGCAAGGTACTGATCTTCTGTTGAGAGCCATCTTAAGTATTTATTAATATGGCTGGCCCAAAATTGAGACTGAGATTGGGAGGCATAACCCTTCTCTTATTTTGGGAGTGGTAAGCTAGTCTAATGGATTTATAGTTCCATATAAATTTGGTGAAAAGGGCATATCTTTTTAAACCAAGATAATGGAAGCCAAATGTTAATTAATGAAAGGGGTAAAAAGCTGTGGAAAACATTCAATTTGAGTAAATTAATTGCCCCATAATGAAATCGGGAGTGATGCCCATCTATTAAGGTCCTGATTTATAATGAGGACTAGGATTCTAGATTTAGTTTAAGAGATTGTCCTGATTGTCTAGTTAGTTCAATACCTAGATATCTTAAAGGATCTTGCTTCTAGCTAAGTCCAAGGGCCAGGATGTCAGGTCTGAATAATTTATGGTTAAGTGGAAAACAATTTTTTGTATACATTCAATTTATAGTTAGAGACTCTACTAAAGCATTGATAATCTCTAGCATGGGAGGTATGAACATGATGGGGTTTGAGAGTTGGAGAAGAAGGTCGTCCATGTAGGCTAAGACCTTAATATCACAGGGTGAATGGGAATAGCTTGAATGGCCTGGCAGTTTTGCAATTTGTGAATTAAGGGTTCTAAATAAATGTTGAAAAGTAAAGGGATAAGAGGCAACCTTGTCTTGTTCTGAGGAAGTATAAAGACCTCTGAATTCACTCTGTTACCTGAAACATGGGCAGCTGGGGACTGGTATAAAACCTGATCCAATTTTGAAAATCTAGTGGAAACCAAAGGCATCTAATGTTTGAAACAGATATTGCCAGTTTACCCTGTCAAATGCCTTCTCTGCATCCAGGAGACTACAGCAGCAGAAAAGGTCATCCCTGCATGCCAAGAACACATGAGACAGAGTGCAAAGATGGCCTGAGGAAGATCATCCTTCATGAATCCGACCTGTTCTGTCCCAATCAGGGTAGAAAGTACCAAGCTTAGATGATTGGCTAATAATTTAGTTAATATTTTAACATCCTGATTCATTAAGGAGATGGGTCTCTAATTCGAGACAAATTCTGGTGCTTTATCAGGTCTAGGTACTAGGACTATCAATGCCTCAAAGAGAGTTGAGTCTACCTCTGCTCCTGAGAGGATGTGTTAATATAAGAGAAGGAGCACTGGGATTAAATGATTCTTAATTTTTATAGAAATTGGCGAATATCCATTTATACCTGGGGTTTTATTCACATGTAAGTCTCCAATTATTTCAGACATTTCCTGCTCGTGATTGGAATTAGTAGTCTATACTGTTGCTCTTCCATGAGCTGAGGTAAATTTGCCTCCGCCAAGTAATTTTGTAATATCTTTTAGGTTGGGGATATTGCATGGGCCCATATAAAGATTTATAGTACTCAGTAAATTCAGCTATAATATACGCAGGTTAGTTTTAAAGAGCCATCAGTTTGAGAATGTATTGAAGCTATGAAATGGGAAGATTTCATTTGCTTAATCTTGAGTGCTAAAAGACGTCCTGCCTTTTCTCCTTGATCTGTATATGAGGCTATTGCTTTCAGTATGGTGTACTCAGCTTTTCTCTTAAAATTTCAAGATAGGCTGCTCTCAGCTTTGTTAATTCCTGCCTGATAGAGTCAAGAAGTGAGACAAATTTCTTTTGATGGTCCTTATCTGGGATAGTAACTGGGACATGTGCTGTGTTGATGCCTTTTTCCTATTGGAGTCTAAACTGATTAGAAGCCCTTAGGTATGCTTTGAAAGCACACCACCCATATCAGGCCTTCCGATGAGTCTTGATTAAGCTTGATAAACATATCAATATGCTCTTGAATACATTTAATTAAACCAGGATCCTTTAACAACTGATCATTCAGTTTCCATCTGGAACCTCTTTTAGGTAGTGATACTAATGATATCTGACTTAAAACAAGGGAATGGTCTGATGGGGACCAGGTTGAATCAAAGTATCAATGGTCCCAGGTACAAGGGAGTGAGATAGGAGTAAGTAGTCTATTCGGGATGAGGATCTATGAACAGGAGAAGAATATGTATTCTCTTCTAATGGGTGCAAAACCCTCCAGATATCACATACCCTATCTGGTCAATTAGTTCCCTTAGTGCTCTTTAGAGGGTAATGGACATTTTCTCTAGTGACCTGTACAGTCTAAGGTCAGATCATATACAGATTAAAATCTCCCCAAGAATCATAGGGGTAGAAATGTAGGAGTTAACACTTGAATGAGTTGTGTAAAAATCCTCGTGTGTCCTGGTTAGGACCATAAATACTATCCAATAGCATCTCTTTATTAAAAGGCAGACCTTGAGCAAATATATATCTGCCCTGTGGGTCTTTAACTAAACTGGTCATAGTAAAAGGGATCTTTCTGTGAGTAAGGATCATCACTCCTAACTATTAGTTGTGCCTTCAGCTGCAAAAAACTGACCAAATTGTTGTCTCTGGAGTTGAGACGCTTCAGAATACAAACAAATGTGATTCTTGAATAAAAATTATGTCTGCTTCTAACACTTTCAAATGTTTTAACACTTGATATTGTTTGGGTTTCTTCCTCACCCTTTAACATTCCATGTAGCTATCCGTATAGTATTAGCCATTTATCATTTCTAAGAATGTTCTGACATAGGAACCCTGAAAATCTTAATTGTTCATGCATTGGCTTTTAGTGGATTATTTTGTTGTGCTCTTATCCATTCTTAACCCTCTTTCCCTTTCCCACTGTCTGATTAACTCCTTTCTTACCTCTAGACCTTAGTCTTAATCCTATCACAAAATGGGACAAAACTCTTTTTCCTTCCCCTTACTGTACCTACAATGCTATACAGCATGCCCTTCATATTCTCCTCTATTCCGCTTCCCCATCGCCCAACCTAAGAATGAAATATCTTTATAAATAACTTGGTTTTAAAGCTAATATTATCTAATAACCTGAATAAGAATTTATATCTAATAAGTACTAAATCACCTTATATGTTAGTCATTTTTTGTTTTGTTTCATTAACAGGAAAGCTTATATTCCTTAAATAAAAATAACTGCTAACCAGAACAAAATCTATTAATCTTTCTTGTTTCATTCAATAGACTGTCCAAATCTAACCTTATTGTTTATTAGTGGATTTTAACAGAGAAATCTGGGAAACTTAATCTTCCACGTGAATATTCTCGGAATCACAAACAATATAAAGAATAACATGAATACTTATTTTCCTGGTAGTCACAATGGAGAAATTGGTTAGGCTATATCTAAAAGTGTTTAAAGAGTTCCCTCAGTGGTGGATTACCACCAGTATTTTCTAGTAACAGAAATAAAATCAGGACCGATAGTGCTAATTCCTATAGCTTAAAATGATAGAAATTGGTAATTTCATTAATTCTGAAGAATCCAAAATAAAGTCAGGTCCTAAGCAAAAGTTGAGCCTTACATAAGGCTCTACACTTCATTCTTTCTGTGGGTTCTTTACTATGTTAATCAATTCCTCTCAATGCTATGAAATGCTGTTTTCTTTTAAAACCCCAGGACATGATTGGTCAAACATAAAGTCTAGCATACATAATGGGTGTTACTGTCCTCATAATACCTTCCTCCTAAGTAATACCAAATCATCCACTAGATCTTCTTACACTTGTAAAATAAATATTTTACAATCCCTTACAATGTGCATGGAAAAGGTCTGGTAAAGAGCCTTCTGAAGGGTTACCTGTGCTGTTCCAACCTCTTCAAATGTAGTCCAGGATCTCGATAACAGTACCTGTAGACACGCTGGATATCCCAGCTTGAATTTCACTCCTGCAGCTATTAATTTCATGACAATAGGGTGACATTGTTTTCTCAGCTGCATTGCCGAAGCTGGCAAATCCTTAGTGATCCTGATTTAGTCCCTCCCATTGTATTTCCTGAAATTCCTTAAGTTTTCCCCAAAATATTTGTTTTTCTTGATAGTTCAGGAATTTGAATATTAGTGGTCGGGTGAAGAGCCTGGGGTGGCATCGGTCTTAGGGCTCTATGGGTCTACTCTATGGTGTAGGAAACTCTGAAGGAGAAGGGCCTGCTAACTTCTCAATCAGTTTCTAGATAAAAGGATCGTGTTGCCTCCTTCTTCCTTCTCCAGAATCCCAATTATTACCACATTATTTCTGAGACTCCTCCCTCTAAATCTTCAATTTTATTTTCCAACTTTTTTATTCTGTGCCTTTTATTGACTGCATCATTGTCCGTTCTGTCTGCTCGTTTCTCCAAGAAGATAAGGTGAGTTTCATTATCTGCCATCCTGATGGAGAGATCATCAAGTGCAGACACCATTTGCTCCACTTGGTGGTCAAAGATTTCAGGTCTTTCGAAATGGATTGAATTCCTTGAAGAATCACTCAAGAGTGAGGGGGTCGCTTCTGAGGCCTGAATAGAGGAGGCCACTGTAGTATTAGGCTTACTGCTACTGCTTTGCTGGGCTTTGGACCATTTACTTGTTTTCCCTGGGGATACTGGAGAAGTATGCCTAGGTAGCGCTAGACACATTTCAGCATCCATATGTTCACCCAGTTCTTTTTCAACAGTCCAAGGAGGTCATTAACAGCTAAAGAAAGGTTCTAGAGTCTTCAGGATATTTAATTTAACTGAGAAATAGCACTGGGCAACAGGAGCTGGCTCAAGAAGCTGCTCGTGGACTGCTGCATCATGTGGTCCACCAGCTTTCCGTTTCCTGTCCTGACCTCTTGTGAGCTCCTAATCCCTCTTCTTACCTTAACCAGCTCTTTGTTTCCTTGCTTCTTTGGCAGTTGCCATTCTGAGAGTCATGATAGCAGGCTCCTTTCCAATCAGCAAGCCAGCTCGATCCTCACTCCCTTCAGGTATGGACTACACTCAAGGTCAGAGGAACTGATTTTACAGTAAGAGGAAGAATTCAGCCCACTGCCACTACTGCGGTGGCTGCCCCACTCACTCCCATCCTCCCTCCCTGGGTGGGCACTATCTTTGTAGGTCACTTACTGTCATGTGATCTGTCACATGACAGGCAGTGAATTTTCTATCTACCCAAACTCCTTCAGTTCCCTATACAGCTTGGCCACCAGAGGCCCATACTACCATGATTTTACCTTTCCCTTGCTTTAATATAATTTGCAGCACCCTCACTCTGTATTGTTCCTGAATTTTCTATCTCTTTCCCCACCTACTCCTATAAGTCAGCCTCTTTTAATCAACACCACCTTCCCATTCTCCTACCCACTCCATGGGATTCGACCCTGGCCCTCGGTGACTGATCCATTACAGCCTGTTACCCTGACCACTAGGCCATCCTCCCTGTAGTAACTGTTTTGAGATGGTATAACCTATTAGTATCTCAGTCACCCTCCTCCTAGTCATTCTTAGTACCTCGCTCTCCTCAGCTGTGCTCTGATCTTCCCCACCGTTATTGGTACCTCCTTCCACTCTGCTCTGTTCTTCTCTTCCAGGTTCCCTGTTTTGGTTCCTGCTGCTCTGAACCTCCACTGCCTCCTGCACCCTCTCTTTCAGCCAGGCAGGTCTGGGACTCTGCCTAATTTCTCTCCCTGCCCCTCACCTAGACCACAAATCTTCAGCATGTACACAGCTACAGTACTCATACTACTTGCACTCTTCTCCTACCAGCTTTCATCCCCAACCCTCCTCTCCAGTTGCATAAACCCTACCCATCTACAAGCCCCCACTGTTCCCTCCACTAAAAACAACAACTGACACCCACCATACCAACATCTAATTCCTTGCCACTGCCCTCCTTTCACATGATGCCCCAGTGTCTTGCCACCACTGTGGACTTCAAGCATCACCTCAGTAAAATGCTCCCACAACATGTCAAATGCCATCTTTATCATAAGGAGGCAGAAGCTCCCAGCCACTTTCTCTGTGTTCCTACTCACTGTGCTCCTTGCAGGTGGCATCAAGTAGAACTCCTGGTCCCCTGTTGCCCATCAGAACTCAACCACTCACAAGGCCTAAAATCATGCACATAAACATCAGAAGTCTCCTGCTTAAGCTAGACCTTCCAAATTTTTGGATAACTCACCAGTCTCCCGACATCCTCCTCTGCCTCTCTGAAACATGGTTATCCGCTAAGACTCCTGACTCATCTCTGATGTTCCCAGCTACTCAATCATCCAGAAAGATTGAGGAAAAGAGGGGAGTTGTGATGCTTATAAGGCAGCTCCTCTCCAGTACAATAATCAAAAGAATCCTGCTATTGCTGGCACAAATTGATTCTCACCCAAATCAGTCTCCCTCTACTGTCCCTTATCTTCAAATGGTGGTCTATGCCTCTCCTCAGCTTGCCCAGGATGCATTTACAACATGTATCTCTCCCTCCACCTCTTGCAAATTCTGGTGAACTCCTACTTCTGAGTGACTACAACCTCAACTGGTTCTCCCCCTTCCAAGTCCGCCACCTCAAACTGAATCCAACAACCTCACTCAGTTAATTACAAAGCCCTCCTGCTATAACACCCAATCCTCAAATCATTCCCTTATTGACTGGGTCCTCTCTTCCCATCCCCACAGAATATCCACCACTGGCATCCTGGATGCAGCCTAAGTGACCACTGTGACACTTACTGCACCAGAAAGACCCAAATGCCCTAAGTCTGCCCCAAAATACATCAAAACTCATCCCTAAACTCACTTGACCCAAACTCTCTCCTCTCTGACCTGCAGCATGGTAACAGGGATCCAGTCTACTCTGCTCTAGACATTGATATGGCCCAATCTCAGTTCATACATATCTTCATGCATGTCTAGAACTCTTATGCCTCACTAGTAAAAGCTAGAGTCAGACATAGCTACCACCCCAGTTACTGCCCTGATAATTGCCATCTGCAAAACCTGTGACAAGGCCCAGTCCCTCTTCAACTCCTTCCTGACCCCCAAATCCAGACAAGCCTATAACACACACTCAGGAACACTTGTACAAAGGTCATAAGGCATGCCAAAGCTGACTACTTTAGGTCCCATCTTCATACCACACACACCTCCTCCTTCTGCAAGTTAGTCCACTCCTCATTGACCTTCCTCTCAAACCAACACCCCACTTTCAAGAATAATGGCCATACAATATCTGACTCTATCCACATTACTGAAAACCTAAATACATTTTTCACCACCTGCACTCTCTCTGACCAATCATCCCCCATAGGTGCACATACACCCCAACATAACCCTCCTCATAATTCATTCCTGTTCATTTCCTGTTCACCTCTGCTACTGCTGAAGAAGTACTAAAGGCACTCCAGTCCTTTATCCTCAAATCAAGTCCTGCTGGCATACACCAAGTCTCTTGTGTATATCAGCCCCAGCCATTGCCTTTCTACTCTCCTCCATATTAAACCAATCCTTCTCCACCAGCATGGTCCCCAATGCCTGAAATCATCCCACATCATCCCTCTACACAGGGATAGTGACTCCTCAGTATCTGGCAACTACTGGCCCATTTCCTACTCCCAGCCTTATTCAAGCTGCAAGAAAACTAGTGCAATCCAGGCTGACTGATTTCCTCTCCACCACCAACTTCCTCTCCCCTTACCAATCTGGCTTCAGACAGTAACATTCCACTATATCCTCCTTTCTCCATGTCACAGGTCACATCCACTCAGTCACAGATCAAGGCCATCTCACGCGAGTCTTTATTGATTCGGCAAAGGCCTTGACTCCAGTTTCCCACCTCCTGCTCCTAAACAAACTTGTAGTCACAGGGCTCGCCCCACCTGCCATTCAGTGGTTTTAATTATACCATGAAAACAGGTCACAATCTGTCAGGATCACTAATTCCACATCCCTCACCCTCTACATACTTGCTGGCATCCCCAAGGCTCGATTCTCTGCCCCATTCTATTTTCCATATTTATAAACAACCTCCCTTCTGTCTGTTCAAGATCCTCATCCACAAGTATGTGGATGATACCATCCTCTTCACATCTGTCCCAGTTCTAAGCAAAGTTCAAACCATCCTGCAACAGGATTTCCTCTCTTTGCAATCCTGGTTCCAGGCAAACCTACTTAAAGTTAACACATGAAAAACAGTTTCTATGACCTTCAGTACCTGTCTAAGGCTTGCCAGAGCCCCCCTCCACCAATCACCTTTCTGGATGGTACTCCTCCCAGTGTGGTCACATCTTATAAATACCTTGGTGTATGGCTAGACCCCTGCTAAATTTATTACACCATTTTGATTATATCCACCTTGAAACTTTGCCTAAAGCTAGGTATCTTGTAACATAACAGGAAGGGGTAAATAGGGAGGAGCAGTCAGGGTGCTGCAAAGGAAGGAGGGGGGCAACCAGAAGGCATGGGTGGAAGCTGGAGGGGAGATTCAGGGGAGAAAGAAGAGCTTTACTTCGCTGAGAGGGCAGTGGAGCTATGGAATGCACTGCCCAGGGGCTGGTGGAGGCTGAGATGGTGGAGGGGTTCAAGAGGGGTGGAACAGGTACAAGGGAAGGGTTCTGGAAGCAAAGTACTGTGCAGCAAGAATATCAGGACTGGGAAGGGAGAAGTCAGAGAGGGTGAGGGGCAGCAAGGTCAGCTCCCAGGGTGGGGGCTGACCAAGCAAGCAGACATGAAAGACCATTAGGCCTATTCTGCTGGCATTTTAATATGTTAGGGATTCACTCCACTCCTGAGAGGCATGAATTGCCAACTAAAATGATAACGCCTATTTTGATTGTGCAGACTTAGTATACTGCACCACACCCACCACCTCACTTGGCAGGGCTCGACTCACTCTTTTATGCTTTCTGCTGCTTTGTCTCCAACTCTCCCTCAGAACCTACCATTGCTCTTTTCTCTCTACTACTCAATATCTCACCGCTGTCCCACCAATATCTCATACACTCAATCTCCCTTATTTACAAATGCTGATTTAACTTGCTCCCCATTTACCTCTCCAAGAAGCTACCACCTGCACTTTTTCACCTACACCCTACACTCTAGGGATTCCAGCTCTTTCTCACTCCCTAAACCATCCTTGACAGCTTGAAATCTGCTTTCACCTATAGGCTGCCTTGTCTCTGGAACACTCAGTTTCTCTACTATGTAAGTCACTTTCACAAATCTCTGTCAAATCCCAACTATGCCACCTGCCTCCCCACCTGCTCCTGCCCACATAACAACAAGTAGTGCATCTCCTGCCTCTCCACCTCACTTAGTACCTACCTGCTCTACTACTGTATTCAGTCCTAAGTCCTTCATGCTCTTTTCCAATGCATTTCACACAACCAGTGTGTTCTGCTAATTGCAAGTGTTCAGCTATGTACCTACCTGTAATACTCCTGTATATACCTCCAAACATACCTCTGTATGCCAGTGATTTCTTTATATAATCTCAAGAATTTGTTTCCTAATTACTTGTTGTACTATTGACCTGATAACGCCGTTGCCAATTATATATTTTCTATTTACATTTTTGTACAATATATTATTATCTTATGCTGTGTGTAATTTTTTTCCTAATGTTCCTGCCCTCGAAGTTGCACCTGAAAATGGCTCTTGGCTCAGCGTGCCCTTCCAGTTACTAACTGTTTAAATAAATAAAATAAAAAATAAAATATAGCAACATAGAATTTGTCAGCAGAAAAGGACTGGTTGGCCAATACAATCTGCCCAGATGGTCGCTGCCTAGTCTGTCTCCATAGACCCTAATTGGTCTCCAGTGACCTTCCACCTCCTACCTGTTTACTAATATTCCCCATGTCTGTCCATGCATGCTTCAAGCCCCTACTGTTTTTGCCTCCAGCACTTCTGCTGGCAGCTACTACAGGTGTATTTCACTCTTTTAGCAAGCAGTATTTCTCACATCCTTCTTAAACTTCCCCTGTCCAGCTTCATTGTATCATCTCTGGTCCTGAAGCTCTTCCTCATTCAAAAAGACTCCTCCTGCACACTGTTCACCAGTGTGAGGTACAGTATTTATAGTTCTCTATTATGTCACCTCTGTATGGAGGGACATGATAGTTAGATGGAGGAAGGAGTGGTGGGGCCAAGAAGGAGCAGTTCTAGTTGTAGATAAAACATGTGGCATGGTGGGAGAAATGTAGGAGAAATAACATGCATAAAAACTGGCTACACTGGTCCCTTAACCTTGGCTGGAAACCTAATTTCAGCTCCCTCCTACCCACTCCCTCTTTTAACAACAGAAACTCCCATCCTTAATTTATTTATTTATTTGAGAATTTGATATAATCTTTGAGCTAGAGCTCTTTACAAAGGTTCCACATCATGTACACAAAACCAGTAATACATAATAAACACAAATTCCAGTAAATACATACATAGAATAAGCAACACATTTACAGAATAAGATTATAAAAGACTGCTCAATTGGCAGACAAAGAACAAATCTGGAGCAGAATTGTGGAGGTAAGGTAACAGTATAGAAAGTTTGGCAAGGAGGTACCAGTAGGGATAGTGGAGCAGCCCCACTAGGAGGAGGGCCTTGTCATTATAAGAAGGAAGGTAGGGGTAGAGGACAAGGGAAAAGATAGATTAGGGAATGCAGGGATCTGAAATAGAAGGGCAAAGAACTGCAGAAATCAGCTACCACAAGGTGAGTCATGGGGCTGAGGAGGAGGGAACTGGTGGGGGTATAGGATCAAAGGAGGTGAAGTATCCTAGGGAAGGGTAGAAGGAGTGCCAGAGCTGGATGTCTAGGTGAACAGGGAAGGCCAAAAGGATAGAGGAGAGAATGAGGAGGAAATAATGTAGTAAGAATACAAGTGTGGGTCAAGGAGTAGGAAAGGAAGGGGAAACAGGGTAGGACAATTATGATTAGGGAGGACAAAAGTAGAGGGAGGGGAGTAAGCAATGGAGCAATACAGGCTCACTTGGGGAGTCTGATGAGTGGTAGGGGCGTGCATTATGTGCCCAACAGACAGTCATACTCCTGTTGGAAAGGTGCTGTTTCAGGTCAGACTTAAAGGACTGGAGACTTCTTGTATTGAACAATAATGCTGAAACCTCATCTTATCTAAAACCCTCCTTCACTAAAGTCCCCACATTCTAGTTTTCACTGTAAAATCTGTGTCAATGTGTTGTGAATAGCAATTGTGCTTTGTACACTGATTGTCGCTTGGTTCTTCTCTGTTCCCACCTTGGTAGGAAGCCGTGAAAGCAGTGAGCAGGGAATAGAATGCCCAGCACCAAGGGCAAGGGTGAGCACAGTACCAGAGGAGTAGTATGATGGGGGATGGTGGATGTGATGAAACACACTAAGCATGGACTGTAAGGTGTAGGCTGTTTTTATGCAAAATATGTAAGCAGTTATTCCATCACATTGAACCTCAGGCTTCAGCCCTCCTATTTCAGTGTGTTGTGAATAGCAGTTGTGCTTGTGTACACTTATTAAACTTTTGGCCTTTCTCAATTCCCACCCTTGGTAGGAATCAGGGCAGCATGTATGACAAAGAAAGGCCCAAAAGAGTATCACCTCCAACTCATGGACATTGTGGCCAGTAGCATGCAGGAGAGAGAAAAATACCCTGTAGAAGTAACCACTGAGGACCCATGGCTACTGACCTGCCTGTCTTCTAGGCAAACTAAGAGGAGATGATGCTAAATGCTGGTCTGCTTTCTGCTTCTGGATTAACTGAGGAAGTCCTTCTTCCAAGTCTCTCAATGATGTACACAGTTTGTGTTATTCTTTGATGCTGAAGAGCTGCTCTGATTTAAATAGAATGTCCTGGAAAGAGCTAAGTATTGAGCCAAGTTGATGCAGAAGTGTTTCTGATAATAATTGCAAGGCTTGATGAAAAGTTAGGCATGTGAGAATTTGTTCAAATATGAGCTCAAGTACTCAGGGAGAATCACAGAATGCAGAATGAAGAATACTTTTCATACTGTAGTATAAGTAGTTGGGTAACTTTAGTTAGACTGGTCCACAAGATTGTGTTTATTTGCAAGAGATAATATTCTAAGTTATGCTATTGCTGAATGCAAGGGTATGGCTATGATTGATTCTGCTGAAGGATGGAGGCAATGAAAAGGTCTGAACTGGAAGTGAAGCAGCTGTTTTGATTGGATAGCCCTTATGGATGTAATCCACTGCAGTTCATTGTCAGAAAATTATAGACTGTCTGGAGGGACCAGGAATGACCTTGTATGGGGCAGCATCTAATATTGGCTAATCCCATAGGGAGGAGACATTGTTAAAATTGTAAGAGAGCTATGATGACTGGAGACCAGGGAGTGACAAGTCTGGGAATGGTTGAAGATAACAGCATATCTGTTGTAGATGCAGCAGAGTTATATAGTGCAGCAGAACATCACATAGAAAACATATCGAAAGCTTTGAGCTGCCTTTGCAACTGGAGGTGAGACAAACCACAAAGTGCACAATAATCCTCCCAAAACATGTCATAAAGATGCCAGAGGTAGATGAATGGGGACAACAGAAATGTGTCAAAGGTTTCATCTTTTGAGAGTCAGGATCTAAGACTGATGCATTTGATATGTACTATTGTGTTGTTGATATGAGCAAAGGATAGCAAAATCTTCACAGGAACCAGTGAGTTATTGCCCTGGGTGGATGAGGACGGGGTGCAGAAGAGAAGCATCATGCTGGAAATTATCCAATAGCTACACCTATGGAATTGATTGATAAGTAGAGACTGAGAGTGCTAAAAGTCCCAGGAGGAACACCATTTAAGGTCCCATGGTAAGAGCTGATGGAGTGTTGGGAAAATCTTTCATTGCAGACTGCAGAGAATAACAGTAGAAGGCATCAGAGGGCAGCACTGAAAAGCTGGCATGGAGTCGAAGAGAAGATGCATATACTGCAAAACTGGACTAGAAGGACTGGAGCTAAAACCCTGGATAAAGCTTGTAAGATGATCATAGTAGATAAGAGGAACGACTGAAGACTGAATAGATCCAGGAGCTTTTGGGCAATATACAGTGGCATCCCAGGATGAAACTCAATTCTGCAGTATTTTGCAGCACTCTGATAGTGCTGCAACAGATCTATCTGAATAAAACAATGTATTTCAATGGCAATTGGTCCTTTTGTCATTCAGGAAAATGTGACATTGCCAGGATGAAGTGAATGCCACAGTTTCCTGTATGACAAAAGGGACTAATTGCCATTGAAATTACATTGTTTTATTCAGTAGGTCTGCTGCAGCATACTACAGAATGCTTTAAAAGTGGGTTTCATCCTGGGGACGCCACTGTAGCAAGGATGATTGAGCCATAGATGCTGTGGATATGAAAATATGTACAGCAAATTCATGGCAGCCAGACTAGGTACAATTGATGCCAGTTGGCTTGACTTCCATAATTTGAATAAGCCAGGCTAGAATGTTTTGTCGGGCTCAATAGATGACAGAGTAGAGAAGGTCTGAGTGAGCCTTGACAAGGAGTGAAATCCAAGATTGATGGATGATCTAGGTATGATGCTGATGCCTGGTTACAAGTTGGGAGTTTGGAAGAAGTCCAGGGACCTTGAAGGACTTTCTTCTGGACTTGCAAGACAGTTGGATGGTGAAGGAGATGGCATACAGCCAATACATCTTGCTGGACCTGCTTTGGAACCAAATGTAGAAAGTCAGAAGGCATAGAAGATGCCAATATGCCCATATGCAGCTAAGAATTGTGGTAATGCAGAGTGTTGGTAGCGTAGAAGATGCCCAGTGCCACATAGTGGCTGAATATTGCAGATAGATACAAAGTGTTGGTAGCATATAAGATTCCAAAACAGCAATACCTGCTGTATATTGTGATAGATGAAAAGTATCAATAGCATAGAAGAAGCCAAAATGCCAATACACAGATGCATACTGTGGTAAATGCAGAGTCAGAAGGCACCAAGAACGCCAAAACACAGATGCATATTGCAGTAGATGCAGAATATCAGTAGACACAGACACCTAAATGCCAATGTGCAGCTGTGTATTGCAGTAGATGCAGAGTTTCAGTGGGCACAAATGCCAACCTGCCAGTACATGGCTGCAGATTGCGGTAGACGCAGAGGCTATAAATGATTAGCAATAACCTTCTATCTCTGGTAGACAAGGCAGCCTGCCTGCACTCAATTCCTCAGAAGGTATGATTGAGAGACAGAGACTGGAAAACAGCAGAAGACTGCTGGAAAAAGCTGCACTGAACATTTTCAGCAACAGACTCCCATCTCTGGTAGACAGACACAGCCTGCCTGCACTCGTATACCACAGAGGGTATTAGTTAGAGATGGAGACTGGAAAACAGCTATGAACTATTGGTTTGGGCTGGTATGAAAGATGCAGACTGCTGCATAGTAGAAACAGTCTAGGGTGACAGCAGAAATGGATAGCAGCAAAGAGGTGGAATC
Source organism: Neoceratodus forsteri (assembly GCA_016271365.2). NCBI lineage: Eukaryota > Metazoa > Chordata > Ceratodontiformes > Ceratodontidae > Neoceratodus > Neoceratodus forsteri. The sequence goes on from CM028131.1 coordinate 1,429,795,598, forward strand.
AAGGAGCAAACAATGGAGGGAATGGACACTGTAAAAGTGAAGGACGCTATGACAAGGAACTGGACTACACACATAACCAACTCGAGGAAGCACAAAGAAAGGGAAATGGGGAGCATATCTCTGATCTGAGGAATATCACATAGCGCCATGATTTTACTCCTCAATTGTTATACTTGCTCTGCAAAGGATAACTGATGTTTCTCACACAAATAGGGCTATTACTGGAAACACAGGCTATGAAACCATAAATTAACTTAAAAGAAACATTTTGTAACATCACATATGGACCTACCATCTTAGGCTTGTTCTTGAATAAAACAGAGCTACAAATTCTGGTCATTTGCTCTGAATTGGTTAAAGCCAGAGCTATGCATTGTGATGCTGAGAGGCTGAGTGACATGGCGAGGAGGAGCAGTGAGCCAGGAGATGGGAGATGGAAGCATGTCAAACCTATGTGTTAAGATGGGAAGGAATGGTGGCCTAAAGAGCTAGAAGCCCCAAAAAGAAAACACCAAGAGAGGGAGCACAATAAACTGCAGTCAAGATGCACAGGCAAGGCAGCAGCAAAGCAACAGACAGAGGAAGAGAAAAGCAACTGCCAGGGTGAGCAGACACAAAGCTTAAGGTGCCAGGAAGTGGAACAGTGCCGAAATGGGAAGGGGAAACAGAGCAAGTGGGGAGCGGAAAGCACAGGGCACCCAGGAGCACAAGAAGACAAGGCACAAAAAAAGAGAGCAGAGCATGAATGAGCCAGAGCAACAAAATGAGGAAAGGGAGACAAAACAAGAATTGGAGAGGAGGAGAAGTCAGAGGGAAAAGAACTAAAGCGCAGTGCAAGCATGGACAGAAGCAAAACAAAACCAAACAAGAAATGGAAGAGGAAGGTGGGGAAACAAAAAGGAGCAAAAAGAGGGCACACAAGAGAGCAGGAGAGAATGAGAGAAAACAGACAAGGCTAGGAAGCAGGGGAAAAACAAGAAGGTACAGCTGCACAGACCACAAGGAGCCCAGTGTGACAAAACAAACTAAGCTTAGACTGTAGGGGGTAGGCTGATTTTATGCAGAATGTGGAGAGGCCAGGGCTGCCATTATGGGGAAAACTGGGACTTTTTCACAGGCCCTGCACTATGGGGGCCCGCCTGAGCAGCACTGATATACATATTTTTTTTTTATTTCTCCTTTGGTCCTTTTCTGTTGCTGTCTACCTGCATGGTGCCACTGCCTGTTCTTGCTGTCCAGGAGAGGGTCACGGCATCAGTCCCAGCCACAGGACCGTTGCGGCAAATGACCCCCACTTCTTGGACGGCAAAGTAAAAGGTATTACAGTGGCAATCAAGACAGACCCCTGCCATAGATGTGATGATGCTGTCCCTCCCTCTGCTGTGCATCTGATGTGAGCGGAACAGTGCCTAGTGTGTGCTACTGTACATTTTCCCTAAGAGCAGAGCAATTTGATTGCTGTTTGTGTCGGTGTCACCCAATCCATAAAAACAATATCGCATAATGACGATGAGGGCAGGTAGCCAAAGCAACAAGTCACTGAGCTGGGTCGCGGCCAGAGTACATCAGCAGCTGCTGCCCAGTAGTGTGGTCGGGTCGCTGGCCTTCTTCATGCTTTTCATAGTCGCTCGCCCTGGCCAAGTAAGTGCCCACCACTTTCTTATCCCCTCACAAATCGAATGTGTAGTTGGTGAGTCTGGTGACAGAGGTGTCTGGGTGTCCCTCTCATTTTTGTTGACTTCACTGTCCTCATCCAGACATCCATCCAGGTAAGAGCAAAACAGGAATAAAAAGCAGATTCATTTACTTGTGTGATGTTACTGATAAGAAGAGGGTACTGGATGCTGGGGACAATGTATGCATTTTTTCTGCTCCTTTTGTTCCCTTGTTATTCCTCTCAGGTCTGCTAATGATCCATCTCCTGCTGAAGAGCAGATACCACCTTAAAACTCAGACACTGTAAGAAAGACAGGCTGCAAAATACAAAAGAGCTTTGCTTTTCAGTTGAAATTACTACAAACATAAGAAATGGCATGCAAGGTACAATCATAGGTGTCGGTTATATGGCCGGTGGGGCAGGAGCTCCAGCAATATTATGTAAAGCAGGCTCAGCCCACTAATAATTTTGCCTCCTTTGTTTTTTGTTTGCACTATTTTTCTTTTTAACCTGCTGCAGCCTCTACCCTCCCTCTGTGATCTGTTGTAGCATCCCCACCACGCCGCCCTCTGTGACCTGCTATGTGCCCCCATCAGGAAGGCAGCAATCCCACCCCACACACACACACATATATCTCCCAAGCAGGTGCCAATTTAAAAAACACCACTGTGCATGTTCCCAAAGAGAGCAGGGACTGTGATTTGACAGCAGTGAGGACTCAAGCCGGGTGGGCCACAAGGAGACAGAGCAACAGGAAGCAGAGTAAATGGACTCTGGAGAGCTGGCCACACTCAGTCTGTTGGTAGGACAGAAAGGCAGTGAGCCAGTGTAAGGGAGCAGCCAGGCCGGAAAGTTTGAGTGGCAGTGGTGTGGGCCATGCTGCAGTGCGGCGTGCAATGCGGTAGGGCTTCTGACCCCTGCTCAGCCAGTGTGGGATCAGTTGAGACAGAGTCAGTAATCTGTGAGCAACTGAATGTACAGTGTGAGTGGCCATGTCGTGGTGAGGGTCATCATGCCAGATGAGGACAGGAGCCGATGAGGAGGAGGAGCAGGACTGTGCTGTGGTCAGATGTCATGACCAGTTCACGCCAAATATGGTACAGTACAGTACAGTAGCCAAATTATTGTTTTATTTGCTAGAAACTTTTCATTTGGTCATTATCTAGGGAAATGTGGTCAAAAGAATAGCCACTTCCTTTCTCAAGCATGATGGAGCCCAGCCCAATGTCCCATCATGCTGGGGAATTGTGGTAACATTGCATAAGAAAAGAATTCTTTTGACAGATATGCTGTGGTGCCATCATATTTTAATCTGAAGCCAGCTTATCATACTGTTTTGGTCCATTAAAATTAGTAATGTTTCCTGGTTCCTTTGGTCTGTTTAATTCATGATAGGGCATGTAGTGGCATGGGAATACAGGCCTTCTGATCCATGTTTGCCGAGCCATTTTCTTCTGAAACAGTAATCATCTCTGCCACATGTACTAGCTGGGCAGTCTTGTAGTACTGTGGAAAACTGGGTAAACCAGAACACCACAACAGAAACAATAACTGTCTATATTTATTTATTTATTTATTTGCTTTTGTTAACCGGGTAAGCAGACTAGACTGCCAAATGCCTATTTTCAGGTGCGACCCAGGAGGATTACAAGGTACATACATTCAAGAACAGTAGGATGAGTCAAAGTTAATATACAGAAAATATCATGCATTAACAGAGATTAATAGGTAGCTAGCAGCATAAGAGACTATAGGCACAAACAGATAATATTTAGATATTTGCATGAGAAACATACTAGATGATTAGATAGTGAACAGCATAATACAGTATAGTACGCTCAGGTGCCAACAGGGCAAACAATGTAGGGTAAACCATACCTGTGGGGGCACAAGGCAGGTAAGCAGGATGAGTACAAACTGCAGGAAATAGACCTGGGAAAGAGGGTAAGGCAGGGTACCCTGCTAGGATAGAGTGGGCAGGGAGTGGGCCCAGTGCAAAGAAGTCAAGTTATTGTTATATAGAGCAGGGATGCCCAGAGCTTTAACTTACATAAGAATTGGCTTTAATTTGGGAGTTTTTGGCTGCTACACCAATGCTGTTACTAGCCAAAACCCCAGTGAGGGTGAGCCACTCAACACTGCACAGTTCGGACACTCAAAACTTAGTGGCCACTTGAACAAATTAATAAGTCAACACAGATAGTTTTTAAATGCCCACCAGTTTTCTGAGGATTTTGCTACCAGAATTGAATAAGCTCAGGTAACCTCCCCAAATATTTCATGGATTTGTCTTTATACCCTCAGTTGAAAATAAAAGGGCTGGCATCCTTAGAAGGCCCTTGTAAGTGGAAGCGGGATGATGTGAAAAGGCAGGTGCCAGCCAAAGTGTTTGATTTCATGCTACTTGCCAGCATGTGGTTGAATGACCTGAGTGATGAGTCCTGAAGAAAGAGTTGGGTTACAGAAGCAACTCCCAGCCTCAGTTTGAGCCTGTTTTATGTGGTGGTACAGGAACAGTTGGGTCCTATATGGTTGCTTATTATTTTTTGTTATCTATGGCTGAAGTGGCAGTATACATTAGTACTGATGAGTTTTGTGGTACTTATTTACATTATAAAATAAAAACAGTGCCTCATTCTAAAATCGGTCTGCAATATTAAAAGCCAGCTTAAGCAGCAATGGAGAGGGAGGGAGGCAGTACATTACACAACAAAAGCAGGTAATTAAAAAGGAGAATATTCATAGTTTGGTGGAGGGTACGGCAGCAGCAATCCACTGTACACTAGAACTGATATTTTACACTGGACAATAATGTGGTGATTCAAAGAACAGCTGAGGCAGACAGGAAAAAGTTATACACTGGGCCAGAACTGCACCTCAGACAGTGAGGGAAAGATGAGCATAGAGGGTAAACTGTAGTCATAAGTATCATATGGACTGCTACTTCAGTAGTAACAAAAACTGCTTACTCCTGCTGACTTAAGTGCAAGTGTAATGGACATCTGTCTTTCTAGCTCTGTAGAAACCTATGATACCTATGGCGTACATTTGAACCAGGTAAAGTGTACAACAGCAGGCTGTGCAACACCTACAGACAGGTGTGGTTTGTCGCTGACTGCCCCAGATGTCAGTGGAAGGAGAGGCAGCTCAGCCAGGGGTGATGATTCCTCCAGCATAGTGCGGTGTTGACTGTGAGAGTAATAGGAAACTACAAGTTCTCAATATATGATACCACATTCTTTTTTGGAGGGTTGGGCAAGCTACTTGTATTGTGTTTGTTTTCCTTTTGGTCAAACATATGTAAAATCATAGACTGGGACAGAGCCCTGCAGTGCTACTGCATCAAATCTGACCTGCACAGTGCACACCTTCAAAGGCTGATTGCAGTTACTTTGCCCAAAAATGATTTACTGTTGTATCAAAATGCAACATCATGAGGGCAGGCAAATGAGACCCCTCAGCGTCTTAGAATTAAAAAAAAATGTGTATCTCTGGCCTTCCTTTGGGTCACACCTGAAATGAGCCTTTCCGTTACCAATTTTAAATAAATATAAATTTTAATGTGCTAATGGCTAGAATACATAGCATAGCACATTTTAGTTTAAAAGACTAATAGGTTTAAGAACAGTTGTCAGTTAAAGCACCGTTATGTTTAGTATTAAAACTGTTTCTATCAAATTATTTTAAATTTTCAATAGTTTGCATGTCCACAAATAGCTCTAACATCAGTAATTCTTTGCAGGTCAATGGTATTTTCAGTGTAAAACATACAGAGGTATGCAAACGCATGGCAGTTGAGAGGCATGCTGAGAGGACATTGGCTTGTTGAGAGGTATGCTGAGGGAATATTGGTTTCTATGCATATTTAAAGCAGTTTGCCTTTACTAGCCCAATTTAGCAATAAGCCATTATACAACATGGGATTGCTGAATCAGTTCAGTGAAGGCAGCATAAAGTTATCATTGGTTGTCAACACAGACTGTAGTGTGTCTGACCTGCCATGTTGGTCATGTGCGAGTGTGTGTTTGTGTGCATGTGCATGTCTGCTGGAAAGTGCAGTGCACAGCATGGGTGGGTGCAGTTGTGGTACTATGTCTTTACTCAGATTTCAAAATAAGTGGAAAATCTGGTAATTACAGTTTCAGTACCCATACACTATAGGAGACTACCTCCAATACTGGAAAAGTGTGTGAGACAATTTTTTGTCTCCATATCAGTGATGGCAATTGCTGCTTTTTTCCCCATTCCCTGCCTAGTGAGGTCTCTTGTACTGGGGCCCAGACACACCCAGCTTGTTTATGCCTCTCTACCTTTTATTTCACTAGGCTGCACCCTATCGAGTAATTGCCATTTTAGTGTCATAACAAAAGTCTATGTCCAACCTGGTTGTTTCTCCTCAGGCTCTTTCAGTCACAGAGTACAATTAGTGAAATAATTAGAATGAGAATGTAAAGTTCAAAACTGAAGAGCCCTCAGTGTTGCTGCAGACTCCATGTGGCAGCAGCAAACACTATCACTTCAGGTCAGCTCTGCCTGTAGGGGATTACAGTTGTCAAAAATGAGGGACATTACCCCAGACCACCAAGTATAGGAGGCTCTGTCTCTGCTCCCATTCACTCCATGCTGGGGCTTTGACCTCTGACCCTTGCACCCACCAAAATTTTACAAACCCAGCTCCTATGGGTACAATACTATTACATTTTACATTCATTAAATAAACAAAAAACATTATTTGAAGTGCTCTAAATTGCTTCAGCTGAAAACAATTAAATTAAAATGACACATGCAGACACAGGCACCCTAACATATCAGGTCATCTCCTGAACATTCTTCATGGGGTCAAAGAAAAAAGACATGGAGGCCCAGTATATGGGAGTGCCTGTCCGATCTCAGTGTCAGTCAGCTGTGTCTGCACATGTAATTATAACTTGATTGGTTTGTAAATTGCTTAAACATTTATTTAACTGGTTTGTAAATCTTTTGAGCACTTTTAAACATGCTTCCTGCATTGTTTTATTCTTTGACTACCAGGTAAGCCCCAATAGGCACAAGTTCCTGTTTTCAGAGGTGACCTAGGAGCACTGGTGCAGTTAAGTGACTTGCTCAAAATCACACAGTAGGTAGAGCTTGTGGGAATCAAACCCATGTTTGTTGGTCGTGCGGAGCTCATTCACAGATCATTACTCTGTCTTGTAAGATACAAAAGCAATAACATCGAACATTGTGTGCTCTGCCTATTTTTCATGTTTGCACCACATTCTGGCAGCTGTCATCTCCTGACCTATGTCCAGTCCATTAACTTGGCTGTTTGTTTTGTATTGCATTACTTATTGTATGCATTGATCTTTTGACTAGCTAGTTTTAACAACAAACAAATAAAACATTCAATTTTGTATGCAGGCTTCATTTTGTCCCTAAGGACAATTTCCAAGGTGAAGGCAGAGAGTGCTGTAACTGGCTGAAAAATGTAGGATATTGAGTAGGGCCCTAGATAGGTGTTGACTCCAGTGGCATGAACAGAGTAGAAGGCTTACTCTGAGGGCACACAGTGTTTTCTTTCTATGTCCTTGCTATGATGCCAAGGTCTGATGTCAGCATGCTCCTCCGAGTCCTGGACATTTCCAACAGTACTCCCTCCCACCTAGACTTTCATTGTTTGTTGCGTCTGTCTAATGCAAGAAGTCAGCAACAGAGCAGCATGGACAAACCCTTCCTACCAAATGGAAGCCTGATCCTTCCCTGATGGCCCAGGTTGGAGCACAAAGTCAGGTCACAAGCATACTGAGTGGTCTAATATAGTTCAATGTCATGCAGCTAGTCCTAAAAAATTGAAGTTTAAAGGTTGTATTCCCCATAGAATGTAGTACCTTAAATATTTTCCCATCCATTTTTTGTGAGAAACTACCCCATAAACCTGCACTGGGGCCTCTTCGTAATAGTAGAGAATGTAGAAATCAGTAAGAAAGAAGAGAAACTGCAGGGATTTGAAATGCAGCCTCATATTTGTAAATGTTCCAATCATTACTGATTAACAAGGAAATTATAAATGCTGGCCCAGTGGCATGGAGGGCTGAAGCGTTGGCACCTACCTCCTGCCACACGGCAACCTTTGTTCGGTGGGGGCTGGGTGTGGACTGAGCAGCCGACAGGTAGCTCTCTCTCCCAGACTGGAGATGTTAGATCTCCCTGTCTTCGACTACCACCATGTGGATGCATGCTAGTGGTGCAGGCACTGGAGGGGGCTATGCATCATGCCAGGGGTAGGAGGAGCAGAGTCATTTCAGGCCATGGTGTGCATGTGCACCTCCACGCTTGAGCATTACCTTATCTGGGGCTCTGTGGAAAAGGGTAGAAAATAGGTGGAACAACTGTGGGTTTGGGCTTAATGAAGCCACCAGTGAGTGATGACAGCCAAGATGGTCTCAGAGGAGGAGGAAGGCAAATAGTGACTTCTGTGGAAACTCATTTGGTCTACAACTTGGCTGACAGTTTCCTCACCACTGACCTACTCTGCCATGGTGATGGAGTCAGAGGATGATGGTGATTAAATCAGGTAATGCTGCCTAAGGAGAGCCACAGGGTCTCTTCAGCGTTTGATAGACCTAGTTTATTTGTGTGCCTTTGCAGATATCCAATTTCTGTTGTGTGGCAGACATTCAGGACCTTGGAAAAGTGCACAAATGCATAAAATGTTGGTGTCTGTCCTTTGCTGCTGTTGCTGCTATTCTTACTGTAAGTTTGTGATCAGTGTTAACAGTATGTACATTAAAGAGCAATTGACACCTTCAGGAAAACTTTAATGAAACATAACATTTAGGCACAATCCAGCTTATATTTCGCATTCATTTTGTATTCTTCTTCCCGTGATTTATTACTGAGACAATTTGCAGGAAAACAGGATTTTTGCTGTTGAAGGAGTTAATTTATTCCTGTTGCTTTCTCCTACCTGAGGTCATAATACCCTGCTTGTGACATCACAGTTACTCCCATGGCAAAAAAATTGTGATGTCACAACACAGCAATATGACTTGAAGTACCGGAGTAAGCTACAGAGGCAGATAAACTGTAAGGCAAATGTAAGGTTAAAACTCATGTATTCATACAAATGTTCTCAGTAATAAATAACAAGGAAGAGAAATGTATAGAATACACATGGAATGTAAGCTTAATTGTACCTATTATTATGTTTCCCAAAGGTTTATGTGGACTGTGCCTAGAAGGGCATGAAAGCTGAGTTCTCCTTTTTCCTAATTTAGTGCCCTGCACTACGTAGGTGGCTGTTCTGTTGTTTGAAATTCATTGTCAGAGTTCTATTTAAATGACAGTGTTAATTCCATGGTTTGTTGGCACTGTCACTACAGTGTGTTGGTTCACAGTTGGGGTGAACTAGTGGGGAGAAGGGTATGTACTGTATTTCAGGGGTTGTACCATACTTACAGTCAGGCCCTGTAAACTAACATAGTTCAGGATGTCAAAGCAGGAGTAGCAGTTCACCCAGATCTACAGGGATCCCCATATTTTATCCCTATATCCTTAGCCAGGTTTTGCTCCATCCTTGCCTTGGCTACCCTCACCACTCTGGTGACTCTCCTAGCTATCAACTCATACTCTTCTCGCCCTTGCCCCTTTGAGCACTTAAAGTGCAAGTTGGCAGCCTTTTTTCCTCACCGCCTCCTGCACCTCCCTGGTCCACTGACATGGCTTAATGGCCCTACAATGCTTTTGCCTCTGTTCCCTGGCCACAGAGGATGTCATAGTGTCCCAGTCTGACCCTGGCATATAAGGTCACCCATGATCACCACCCTACACTTTCCAAGGTCACAGTGACACTTGATGTTCCCAATTAGTTTGTTCTCCAGGGCTTCCTCCATTGAGAGGGGTCTGTACACCACCTCATTTTCAATCTTTTGCATCTGCTCATTTACAGGGTTACCCAAATTGCCTCCACTCTCCCTACAGCCTCCTCCACTCCACTAATTACTATGTCATTTCTGACTATCAAAGTCCGTCTTTCGGATGAGACGTTAAACCGAGGTCCCATCTGCCTGGATTGGTGGTAGTTCAGATGGATGTTAAAGATCCCATGGCACTTGTCGAAAAGAGTGAGAATTTCCCGGTGTCAGCCAAAATTTCCCTCATTCACTAAAAAAAATACCACCAACAGCTTAATCTGGTTCAAAGTCAGTTGGCATTCATCTGTATCCCCTCTCTCTGGTCGCCTGAAAATAGGCAGGATTTGTCTAGTGCACTTACCTGGTCAACAAAAGCTAAATAAAAATAAAAATAAATAAATTGCTACACTCCCCTAACCCAATGCTTAAGTGGCTGATGCTATGAATGTAATTACATACTAACATGCCAGCAGAATAGGCCTAACAGTCTCTTGAGTCTACTTTATTTTCCAGCACCGCACTGAGGGGCTGATTTGGGTGCCCCCCTCCTCCTTGGTTATACCGTCCCAATCCCAGAGTTCCACCTGTATTGGGCCTGGTCAGATTTACTCTCCCCTGTACATGGTGTACATGTCAAGCTATTTGAGCCTCTCCTCATAGGTCCTCTGCCCAGGCCCCAGATCATTTTGGTTGCCTTCCTTTGGACCCTCTCTAGGAGTATAATGCCCCTCTTTAAACATGGTCTCCAAAACTGTACACAATACTCAAGGTGTGGCTCAACCAAGCAGTTGTACAGTGGAAGGATCACTTCCACCTTTCTGGAGGTAATCCCCTGGTGATGTATCCCAGGATTCTATTTCCCTTGCCACTGCCCTCCTACAGGTCTCCAAGTTGTTCATTTTGACATCTACCAGTACCCTCTCAAAAAGTAACATAAGCTTTCTTTTACTAAAATATACTTAAATGGACAAATATTATTCATGTAGTTAAATTTCAGTAAGGACTGTCCATAACAGTCAGTGTTGGGCAGACAGGCAGGATACATTAATGCACTCTGAATCCCAGCCAGTGATGGTCATAACCAATTAGGGCCCATACCTGCCTATCACCACTTGATCAGTGTTGTACATTGGATCAGGTGAGTCTTCGCTATTGCAATTTAAGCAAGATGCAGATTTCTATTACACAGACAGCACACAAGTCAATCAAGATTTTAAAATGAAACTGTGAATCCTATTATACCTCTAACATGGCCTATGTATTGAAAATGCTTAAATATTTATTTGTTTATTTGTAAAATCAGTTTACAACCTTTGAGCCAGAGCTCGTTTCAAAAGTACCTCATCACATTAAAGACATACATAGGGCCAGATATTCAAAACTTTGCCAGGGGCAAATTAGCACTGCCAGGCGAGGCAAACTGTGCCCAGAGAAAAACATAGCCATATTCAAAATGAATAGCCCGGTGCAAACCCAGCTGAATATAGTAACATGGAAGCTGGCAAACAGGTTCTAGGAGTGCAGAGCAAACATTGCCCAGGATTAAGACAGCACTAAATATAGCAGAGAAGACAGCACTGAATATAGCAATCAGACAGAGGGCAGTGCAAACACCCACAAAAACAAAAGTGTCACAGAGGTGTAAGCAGCTGTGCAGGAACACAGGAAAGCAGAAGAGCCCAGCCAGACACAACTACAGTACCAGTGAAAGGAATGGAATAACCTACAACCACAAGTGAAATCAGAACGCCACAGAACACTGTCAAATCCCAAGCCACCCCAAAAAGACACAGGACACAGGAATGTCAACTTCAAAAAGTATAATGTAAACTGTGAAAATACAAAGTGCAAAGACAACATTAACATATATACAGAAACAAAATCAAAACATAGCAGAACACTTTTCGTACAAATGGGGTGCAAGAAAAACCTAATGGAAGGAAGGGCAGGCGTAACAAAGGGATTGAAAACAATGGGAAAACAACAGTAATAGTGCAAACAGTCAAATGGTAAATGAAGCAACAGAACAATGGGGTAAGAATGTGGTTGTGAGAGGATGTGGAAATGCAAAGCAATGATGGGGAACAGGATGGCAGGAACAGGGCTAAGGACACTGGGCCAGGGACAGGAAACAGGATAAGGTACACAGAATGCAGGGGTTAAGTGCGGGCAGGTGCGGCAGGCGTTCCTCTAAGACAGCTGCAACAGTCTCGCGTCTCAGATATGAGTACAGCCTGCTGTTCAATCAGGGTGCGCTGCTGGAGCACTATCCTCCGCAAAGCTCCTCCATTCCCTTACCCTCCTCTGGACGGCTGGCCCACAGTGATGACCTACTTGGACCTACAGGAGAAAGGGGACCACATCAGGGCATGATAATGACACAAAGGCGCCATGTACCACCACAGGTGGACAGCATGCCCCAACAACCATGCCCATGTGCTAGTATGTAACAAACTACAACACACACTAACATGTGCCTGCAGGACAAGGCAGTCACGTAACAGGCAGCATGCAACACCCCAGTGTACATCGATATGCATGGAAGTATGCTGAGAAACCCAACAACGTGGAGGCCAGCCAGCACAGTGGCATGCAGACTGTAACAGTGCAAACAGACAGCCACCTCCAGAGATGTGAACGACAAGTGGACACTGACTGATATGCACATGGGATGACACATGGTGGGACATGCTACCCACGGTCACACAGCTATGATACAAACTACAGATGACACCAACTGGAGAAATTGCACAGCCCCAACCATGTGTAACCACACATGCCTGTCATGTACACCCCAACAGTGGCCCACCCTCACTGCTGCCCTCCACAAGAACTGTTGACACCCAGCCAAACTGCCACCCACGATGCCATAATACAGCAGCTGTACAAATGATGACAGGAAACCCTGAACAGGTGGGTGGGTGACTGACATAAGTGTGCAACAGTGGCAAGTGACACAGATAAAGACTCGACAATGACCACAGAGAACAATGACACTGGCATCAGAACAGTAGGGACTGCAGGACAGGTAACCAAGCAGTACACAACCAGGGAAGTGCCAATGCCCAGCCACACCACTTGCTGCAACAGAAGGGTGAGGGCCCACAATGGTGTACAGAATGGCACAGTGCCGTGACACCACCCATGCAAGAAGACACACACATGTGAAACACAGACACTGGGCCTGGTCCACCAGTGGCACTGCAGCAGTGGGCCAAAGGCATGCACAGGACAGTGTCACCCTGGTGGTCAAGGCATGGCGAGGCACACACACACCTGTGGGAGCAGCATCTGCCATGGGGCTGACAACCAGCACACCATGCTACCACAGAACAACTCCTGCAGCACACCTGCATAACATGTGCACAAACAGTGTGCACTACAGGGACAGAGGGACAGCACTCTCTTAGGGACAATGGCCCCACATCAGAGCATGAGCCCACAGGCAGGGTGTAGCCAGACATCCACATGTTCTACATACAATCCCAAACAGCCGCACCCCCTCCATAAATGCTGTACTCAGCAACCCCAAGCACGTAAACCCCTTCAAAAGGGTATGATGTCTGTCAGATAATTCCCACTCTCTAATGAGGTTGTACATTCCCAGGTGGGCCCCTCAGTTGAGTAAGTGGTTACCGTCTGAACTCTGAAAACATTTGCATTTAGTATCATGTTCCCTTATTAAATAGGGTATCTGGGACACTGTTGATAAATGTGAGATGCAAACACAGAACTAGTGTATCCGAATGAAGTGGAATATTGATATAAGTGTGTCAACCTGGGCCTCCTCTATTGATGTTCCAGGTGGGCCTTGCATCATCTGTCCAGGTGGGCCCTCTGCCCCAGTCCGACCCTCTGTCCTACACAACAGCATTTAAAACAGGGCCACACCCCAGTGGCCTACAGTGACCCAAAACGTCTGGTGTACCTAGGAACAGTTGACAGACATGCAGTACACCAAAGTGTACACTAATGTGTACAGTGCGTATGCCTTCATACACTTGCTCAACTGCCTGCCCTGTAAAGCCAGACTCATAGTGGAAAAGCATAACATTGCACAGTACTCATGCACAACACCACTATCACCGTCGTGCTCTCTGCTGCGCGCTGTGCAGTGGAGCACCCTGCGCTCTGTCGGATGATGGCCCCTGTCTGGCTGTGGCACGTCTCTCCTGCCTGTGGTTTGTTGTCGGCGCTCTGCAGTGAGAAGAGGTACAACATCGTCAGTACAATATCAGCCACCGCGATACGCTAAAGACCACCCGTACCCCAGTGGTGCAGCACAACACACCAGTGGCAGGCGGGTGCAGTGCACCACCAATGCCATGCCAAGCATGACGGGGTCCATGCACACTGTCTACCCCTATCCCACACAGTACACACATGGCTTCATGGACTCCATGAGCAACATGTGTTGCTCAACAACACATAAGCACACCACGAACACACTGCTCCACCACCCATGCCAGCAGTCGTGCTACAGTCATCCCTTACCTGGCACAGGCACAGTCCCCTCACGAACCATGGCCCTGCAGCATTCAAGCAGTGGTGGCTGCCTGCGCCTGAGGTCAGCATACGATGCCGGCACTTTTCACCATCGTGGGATACCTGTGATGGCACTTGATCTGCGGGCAATGGAAGCCCAGACCTGTGTCAAGGGCAAGTCACCCTCCGCGCCAGGTCCAAATAGCGGCGATGGCGCCTCTCTGTGAACTGCACGAGGTTGGCAGTCTCAACCTCATCCCACCGCCTGTCACGGCCCACCACTGCCCTTTGCCTAGCTCTCCCAGACATATTTGTGCTGTGGAAGGGGCAAATAAACTGAACAACAGTGCAACAACTGTGCATACACCCGGACACACAGTACAACTGAAGTGCAGCACCGCTGCTGCGTATGCCGTGGCGCCGGCGCTAACAGGAAGTGATTGCAATGCGCGGGCGTGACCCTACCATCACCCTGGTCCGATGTTACGCCACGTAGCGCGGCGCTGAAGCTGGTTAGCGCGGCGCTGAAGCTGGTTAGCGCAGCGCTAAAGTTGGTTAGTGCAGCGCTGGACCGGCGCTATGACAAGGTAACATGAGCATGCATGCTGCACATAGCGCGCGCTGTTCCTCAAATAAGCTGGCTGTGCTAGCGCCGGGCTATTCAGAGCCATATTCAACGGCTGTATGCAAATGAGGGTAGGTGCGTGTGTGCATGGGGCAAAACGGTGATTAGCATATCATTATTCGGCTCATTTGCATGACTAACAGGCAGGATTGCCTGGCTGGGCTATAAAAGGGCAAGCAGTGCACCACCAGTGTTGTATTGTGGAACTGCGGTGGGAATACAGCAGTGAACAACATGGAGAGACATGCAACAGGGGATAGGCAGCAACAGCCAGGTATGTATCAAAGGGGTGGATAGGCATATTCATTGTACACAGTTGTGTCCAGTTTGGTCGACCGACTGTCACGACAATTATCAATCTAATCTGTGGTATTTGGGTTAGTGTTGGCCACTGTGGACTGTGTCATGCATGTATGATCTCTTTAGAGTGTAGAGAATCATCTGACAATTGTTTGGAAGGGGTGCAGTTTTGATGGGCCGTGTACATTATGTAATGGGGGACGGTTGGAGACTGTGTACATTCCTGGTATGTATGACCACCGTGGGACAACATACGTCCACTGCATTGTGCTCATCCCCTGCAGTTCAATGTGTCATGTGCCAATGTTTGCATATTTGTGTCTGCATGGGTGCACTGCTGCTGTACCATGACAGTGCACCGTCTTGTCTTCCTGCATGTGTGGGTGATGGCCTCTGCCCCACCGGAGTACACAATGTACCAGTAATGTGCCTCCATGCCACAAACAGTCATGGGGTTCATGGCACATGTGTTGCACCACTCCAGACACAGGACAGACAGTGGCAATGTGGGCATGTGCAGCGTGCAGGCACATGCAGCCATCTGATATGTCCATCTGGCCTGTAGCACTGAGGGGTGATATCATGCTGTCACTGTGTGATGCAGTGCAGCACCCGGCGCAGCCACTGACACCTGTCCACTTTTATTATCCCATAGGTGTGCAGGCTCAACGGACGCATCCATGCACGAAATTCTCACAAGATGAGCTAAACACCCTGGCACATGAGGTAAAGGTGAGAGAACATGTGTTCGCGACACAGAGCCACCGATGCTGCTATGCGGCAGGCTTGGAGGAGGTGACTGCAGCGGTGAATGCAGTTGGTGGTCGTGGGAGATCGACTGAGGCAGTCCGGAAGCATTGGAATGACCTCCTGCAGCGTGCAAAGGAGGAGGAGGTGGCACAGCACCACAGAGACAGGACCAGAACTGGTGGTGGTCCACAGGAACACCAGCAACATGTGCAGGAGCCACACATGGCGGTGGTGGCATCCACATTGCGGATGGTGGCAGTGGCAGGTGTGCCAGGTGGTGGTTGCAAGACATCCCCCTTGCATTCAAGGCCAGGTCTGTATTACATGTGCAACCTGTATGTGGTGCAGGCAAGGGTGCATGGTCCTGCTTTTGGTGTCCTGCACAGGCTGCACTGTATCCTGCAGAAATGATGGCTGGCATGGTCAAGATCACTGTGGGGTGGGTGGGTGCATGTTGGCACAGGCTTGTGTGAGGTGGGTACCTGTCCTGAGGGCTGCATGGTGTGGTGGAGGTGGTAGTGGTGGTGGTTTGCCACAGTGTCCATGGATGGATGACTGACCCTGTCCCTATTCTCTCCTCAGCACTCTCGGACAGGCCTGTACCACCACAGCATGGGCCACAGATGTCTAGCCAGGTTCCGAGGTTGTGGAGGAGTTTGAAGACGATCGGCCAACAACATCTGGACATTGTGTATCTCAGGGCCGTAGGGACCCAATGCATGTTGGGCATACCCAGGCATGCAACTGCCTTGGGAGGGGCACACCTCACCAGGGCTGTTAGGAGACAGTGGGCACCTGGATGTTGCCCCAACTGAGAGTGATGGGGTGGGAGAGGTACTGCTGGTCACTGTCACCAGTGCAGATGACAGTGATTTTCTACATATGCACATCAGCTGGACATTCTGTGCCAGGGGATGTAGGGGTGGAGCTTGCTGAAGGCCATGGAACAGGTCTGGGTGCTTCTGTAGGTGTCGGCAGTGTGGCTGAACACATGGTGGTGAGTGGTGTGGGTGGTGTTGCAGGACAGCAAGGCGTGCATTTTCTGACAGACTGCTGAGGTTCCAGTCCATATGGTGACAGCCCACTGCCACTCATGCGCCAGCAGCCAGCTTGGCAGTTGGTGCAGTGCCACAGGCACCACTGCCAGCTGCTGCTGTGGGTCCTGTGCCTCTGGTCCATGAAGGCCATGGTGCCCGGCCACTCCTGCAGGCTGCTGTCACATCACAGCAGGAGGCCCGATCTGGACCTGCATGCCATGCAGGCGTGAGCTGCGGCACGAGCTGGGTCAGATACAGGAGGCAATATGGTGGGCTTTGCTCATGCTGAGCAGCAGGCAGAGGACAGGTTTGGCCGCCTGGTGGGTGCCATAGACCATGGCTTCTGGGGTTGACTGCTGCAGTGGTGGCAATTGGTGGTGTCATGCAGGGTGTGCCTATTAGTCGACAACATGGGTTTGTTGGCTCTGGTGCACATGGCAGAGGGCACAGGCAGGCACACCGTGGGCGCAGGGCTGCCACTGTTACCAGTTCAGAGCCATCACAAGCTCCACCTGCAACCCAGCGGCGCGTGGCCATCCATATCCCTATCTGCCTCCACCAACCCCGGGGCACAGGAGGCCAACCGTGTCTGCCTCACCTCCACTTCAGCTGTGTCCTCTGCACAGAGCACCCCAGGTCCGTAACTCATGGTGCGGGAGCACGCCGCATGCGTGGGTTGCGTCACCGGTGATGCCCACAGGCTGTCTGGCGTACTCTAGGTGCTTCCCTGTCATGCATGGGCAGATCTGTGCACACACACACACACACACACACACACTCCCACCAACACTGATTGCCCCTTTCCACAGCACACATTGCACCTCCCCACCATGATTACACCGTTTGTGTGTATCCCCACCACATATGTGCTGCACAATCATGGAGTCACACCATGCACACACTATTTGTATTACACTGGGTTTGTTTGCTGTTGTGATTCTGGTTTTCACTGTAATGTTAGTCTGTGCACATTAAAATTGTTGCTCACTTGTACTCTTCTGGTTGCTGTGCAGTCTGTACTACCCTCTGGTCTGTTGGAGTATCCTGATGATGTTGTCCTGGTGCTGTATGGCCCTGCATGCCATGCGGGGTCCCTCCTCTCAGTTGCTCCACTATCCCCTGATCACTGGCTCTGGCTCACTGTTAGACTGTCCCTCAGGTTCAGGTGCCTGTATCCCATGGTTCATTGCCATGTTGTGCAGCATACAACAGGCTAGGAAGATACGCATACCTTCTGAGGTGTATATTGTAGGCACCACCTGATGTGTCAAGGCATCTAAATCGCATCTTCAGGATGCCAAACACCTCTCTATAATGTTTCTTGTTCTGGCATGTGCCTCATTGTAGAGCTCCTCCGCCACTGTGGCCAGTTGGAGTACTGGTGTGAGCAGCCAGGGCCGCAGGGGATAGGCACTGTCTCCTGTCAAAACATATAACTTGTTAGTGCTGTACTGTGGTCTGTCAGCTGCTGTCCTGCACCTTCTGTGGCCCTCCCACATCCCTTCCCTGGCCTGCAATGCCTTCCCCATCCATGCTGTTGTGTGTTTGCCTTGTGTGCTACAACTCACCGACTAGTTGTCCACTGGGTATTCTGCCCTCCTCAAAGGCCTGACACAGCTGAGACTGGTGCCAGATGAAGGCGTCGTGGGCACTGCCGGGTACTGTGCATATACATTGGTGATGCGCCCCGCACCGCACACCACCTGGCAGTTGATGGGTGGTACCCCTTCCTGTTCACATACACATCACTGCCATCTCCAGGTGGTGCACGGATGGGGACATGGGTGCAGTCAATGGCACCAGTACAGATGGTAGGTGCGCAACTTCGATGGAACTGCTGCATTGTTTCTCTGCGCTCTTCTGCTGTGCTGGGGAATACTATGAATTCGAAGCATGTGGCAGGAAAGCCTCTAGGAACTGGGTCAGGATGCGTGAGGTGGCAGACTGTGTTACTCCAATGGTGTCCCCGTTGGTCGTCTGGAACATCCCTGTGGCAAGGAAACACATCGCTCGGTCACCTTCTCCTCCACTGTCATGGCATGACTGCGTCTGGTGTTTGACTGCAGCTGCTCATGCAGGAGTTCGCAGAGCTGCCTCAACATTCCCTGTTCATCGGTACTGGCCAGCGATGTGGTCATCAGGCAGGGTCTCAAAGGAGACCCTGGGCTGAGTACAGCCTGTTTGCAGCATACCGTCTCCTGAGCCTGCGTTGTGGCCCATGTTGTGCCTGCTCCCTTCCTCCACCTCCTCCTCCTCCACTACAGCTGCCATCAATGGCGGATCACTGCTACTGGGACTGCACACATTCCTACTTCCTGTGCTGCTCCCTCCTCCTCTGTGTTTTGCCCTGTGTTTGAACCCGGCCTTTTAGGGTAACTAGCGCCGCCCCTAAGGGCTGCGCTTATGTATCTAGCGGGCGCTGGACCTTTGAATAATCCCCTTGAGTCGCCTCTCTGCACTCACTGCCCATCCTTTTGCCCCTTGCATACATTACTGGTTAGCCCAGTGCTACTGCAGTTTGGCAGCGTATTTGGCCTTTTGAATATGGCAGACCCGCGCATCCCTCGCTAAACCTCGCAAATGCTTTTTGCCAGCAAGGTTTTGAATATCTGGCCCATAGTGTTTTAGGTTACATAGCATAGGTTTGCAAGACATACATAGTGTTTTAGGTTACATAGCATAGGTTTGCAAAACAATAGGCGTTCAACAGAGCCACGTCACATTGAGGTCAGACAAAATACATTTAGGTGACAGGGTACATGTAATTGAGAACAGGTGTTACACAAGTTGGTATCAAAATTGAGCAATCTACTAGGTATACAATGAAACAGCTGGCACTGGCCAGGTTAGAACATAGGCATGGTGTACCGAGGCGATGGTGGGGATGGCTGGGTGGAGAGCCGCCCGGTGGGCATTGTCGCGAGAAGTCGGGGTGGAGGCTACTTTCAGAGACAGGAGCAGCTACAGTGTTGAAGAGTTGGTTTCGAAGGGTGGTTTTGAACTTGGAGATGGTGGTGGCATTGGTGATGGGGGCAGGAGAGAGTTAAACCAGGATGGGGCTCTGTCAAGAAGGACCTCTGGCCACGGCTGGTTCTTGATCTGGGGACCATTAGGGTGGTCTTGCTGGATGACTGTGTTGCAATAGTGGGAGGCTCTGGTGGATGGATGCCGTTACCCCCAGGGGAGAGCCCAGTAGGGTTTTTTGTGAGGAGACAGGTTTGATATCGGAGCTGTTCATCAAGGGTAAGGAGTTTAGCCTCGCCATACAGCTGACAGGTGTGTGTGTGAGCCTGGGGGCACCAGTAATCAATCTGCAGGCTTTATTCAGGGTAAGGTGAATTTTTTGAGTCAGTCATGTCGGCAGCACCATAGACTGGAAGACCATAGTCTACAAGGGACAAAACGGATGGACGTAACAGTGAGCGGAGTGCATTTGGGGAAGGCAGGTTCTATGCGGAAGAGGATGCCAAGCCGATG
The DNA here is from genome assembly GCA_016271365.2 of Neoceratodus forsteri. Taxonomy (NCBI): domain Eukaryota; kingdom Metazoa; phylum Chordata; order Ceratodontiformes; family Ceratodontidae; genus Neoceratodus; species Neoceratodus forsteri. Next base: position 1,429,815,821 of record CM028131.1, read on the forward strand.
TGTTAGTGGCAGATGTTAGGGCATCTATGTGGTTGTGAAATGTGAGGGCTGAGTCAAGGTAACCCCAAGGTATTTGTAGGAGCAGACTTGTTCCAGTGGCTGATTGGTACTAGGAAGGATATAGAGTGGGTGGTTGCTAGCTTTGTTTTGGGGTGGAAAAGAGCATAGCTTTGGTCTTTTAAGATTGATGACAGTCTGCGCTCCTTAAACCAAGCTCGCACTATTGAAAGACTGCTGTAGGGTGTCCTGAAGGGAGACAGGATTGCGGTGGGTGGCAAAAGGACAGCGTCATCTGCATACAGGAGAATTTTGCCAGGGCATGCACTGGGCAGGGTGTTCAGATAGAGCGAGAAGAGAGGGGCCCAGGATGGAGCCTTGGGGGACCCCAGAGTGAATGGGATGGGTATCAGAGAGTATCCCATTGATTTTTACACTGCGATCGGCGGCAAGATAGCTTGTGCACCATGCTAGGGGACCAGCCAAGAGACCAGTGTGGCAGAGAGCATTCAGCAGAAGTGGATGGGAGACAGTGTCAAAAGCCTTTGAGAGGTCAATGAACACTGCACCAGCTAGGAGCTGGTATCCAAGGAGGAGTGTAGGAAGTTGGAGAATTCAATTAGGGCAGTGCTGGTACTGTGACCAGCATGGAAGCCATGTTGCTCTGGGCATAAGATGTTATGCTTAGCCAGATAATCAGTGATTTGAATGGCCACCACTTTTCCAGGGCTTTAGAGATGGGGGAGGATGGAGATTGGCTGGTAGTTGTTGGTGATGACCTGTCGCCCCCTTTATGAATTGGTGTGATTATGGCTGTCTTTAAGCCGTGGAAATTGTCCCAGGCAGAGCGATGGGATTAAATAGGCTGGTGAGTGGGGCAAGGACTTCATCTAGCACCAGCCTGAGGATACTGGGGTCCAGTGAGTCACTGCCGGACTGTTGCTATTTAAAGCTTTGATTAGGATGGGTCTGGCTTCCTGGGTGGAAATCTTAGCGCAGGTGGAAGCTGGGGTGCTGGAAGACAGAGGGAGGTTGGTTGGGGAGGTCAAAGAAATTACTAGGAGGACTGAGCTAAGGTCAGTGAAAGCGGTGTTGAGCCAGTTAGCTATGGTGGCAGGCTCGGTGGTGGTAGTGCCATTTCTAGTGAGCTGGGATGGGGCAGGGGAGTGAGATTTTCCATTTAGTTGTTTAATATTATCCCAGAAAGTCCGGGCCGAGCCCCAGGAGGGTAAGGGTGGCCTGGTAATGGTCGGCCTTGGCTCCCGGATAGCCCAAGCACTTATTCGGGCTGCATTGTAGCCTGCCCTATCAGACAGATGACCCATTTCATTGGCAAGGTGCAGAGGTTATCCGATTTCTTAGTAATTGTAGAAGGGCAGGGCTAACCCAGGGTGCATTCTGCTTTTGGACTGGATTTTGGTGAAGGGTGCAAAGAGATCACAGGCCATGTTGAAGGTGTGAGTGAAGAAGGCGAGGAAGTGTCAATGTCGGTCGCACGATGAATGGGGGACCAATTTATCCGGGTGAGGAATACTTTAAGTTTTTCAGCCCACCAGGGCGGAGGCGCTCGCAGGAGGGTGGTCTGGGCTTTGGGTTTGGGATTGGGGACTGCTCAATGAAATAGGATAGGGAGTGGTCACTTAGGGTCTGGTAGGACCTGGATGTTTTGGATTTTTGGGGTTGGTTGGTTATAATAACATCCAGAAGGGTGCTGGTACCTCTCTTAGGGTTTATTCTCGTGGGCTGGGTGATGAGTTGCATCAGGTCTTGGGCTGCAAATGAGTCTCTGATCGTGGAAGAGGAGGTGCTGAGCCAATTTACATTAAGGTCCCAACTAGGATTTGTTCCACCTTATGGTGGAGGCAGGCCAGGTAGTCAGTTAAAGATACCAGGGCGGGTGCTGGTTCTTTGGGGGAATGTAGGCCATGGTAAGATAGAGAGGGCTCCTAGAGGGGTCCGGGGTGAGTTTGAGGGTAGAGCCTGGGCCCTATTTACAAGGGCAGGGGTGGGAGTGCGTGTCCAAGTATTGTGTCCCTAGTGTAGATTGCACAGCCTCCCCTCATTTGCCTACTCGGCCCTCCGGTATAAGGTATAGCCTGGGAGGGAGACAAATGAGTCAGGGTGGATTTGGACATCCAGGTTTCAACCAGGGCTATGATGTCTGGTTGATGAGCCAAGGCCCAGCACTGTAGGGTGTCAAATTTTTCAGCAGGCTGCATATGTTCATGGAGGCTACTTGGAGACCAGTGGGCCGAGTGGGTGGGTGGGAGGGGCAGGGCCTGGGTTGGGATGTATGTTCCTGTCAGGAGTAGAAGGAGGAGAACTGCTCTGGTCAGAGGGTGGCAGATGGAGTTTATGCCGGGAGGCGATAGGATGAGAAAGGGGTTTCATAGCACATGGAGTGGGTAGGGCAGCACAGGCAGAGAAGGCTTGCGTGATCAGATGCCAAGGGAGCTGGGGGAGGAAAGGTAACATCTGGATGGGGGGTGAGGTGGAGAGGAGCATATGGGGTGTGTGGAGGAGGAGGGAGGGGAAGCAGTGGTAAAGGAGGAGGGAGGACAGGAGGTGGGTAGGAACACTGGAGTAGTGAGGCTGAGGGTTAATAGGGACAATAGGGTTGGTGGAAGGCAAAAGAAGAAGAAGGAGGAGGAAGAGAGGCCGGTGGGCAGGAGGTGCACATGCATAGTTGGTAAGGGTGGGAGAGCTGAAGTGAAGAAAGAATGGGGAACTAGGATGATAGAAACATAGAAACATAGAAACATAGACTTTGATGGCAGATAAGGACCGCTAGGCCCATCTAGTCTGCCCATTTCCCTACCACTACAGGATGGCCGCGGTTCTAGTTAACCAACAGCCTATATCTTCCTGCCCCCACAAAATTGCCTTATGTCTGTCCCATGCATTCTTGAATTCTCCACAGTTTTAGACCCCACAACTTCCTCAGGAAGGCTGTTCCATGCATCCACTACCCTCTCTGTGAAATAATACTTCCTCACATTGCCCTGAACTGCCCTCCTTCTATCTTTAAATTGTGTCCCCTTGTTCTTGCAAGTCTCTTTTCTGAAAGATGCTACCCTCTTGGACTTTGTTGATTCTCTTGAGGTACTTGAAGTTTCTATCATGTCCCCCTCTCCTTCTTTCCTCAAGGGTATACATATTAAGCTCCTTTAGTCTCTCCTCATACGGCTTCTCTTGCAGACCCTGCACCATTTTAGTTGCCCTCCTCTGGACTGCCTCTATCCTGTCTCTGTCCTTGTGGAGATGGGGTCTCCAGAACTGGACACAGTATTCCAGATGGGTCTCACCAACTGTCTGTACAGAGAGATAACAATTTCCTGTTTTCTACTGCTGATGCCTCTCCTATACATCCCAGTATACCCACCCTCCCTACTGCCTTCTCACATTGCTTGCTAACCTTAAGGTCATCTGATATGATTGCCCCAGGTCCCTTTCCTGTTTTGTTGTTGTTACTACCTCCCACCCATTGTGTATTCTTCCCTGGGTTCTTGTTTCCCAGGTGCATTATTTTGCACTTTTTGCATTGAATCCTAGCTGCCATACGTCCTGACCATTCCTCCAACCTTGCCAAGTCCCTTTTCATCCTTTCCACGCCTCCTTGTGTATCAACCCTGTTGCAGATCTTTGTGTCATCTGCAAAAGGCATACTTTTCCTTCCAGTCCCTCTGCAATGTCACTGATGAAGACATTAAAAGGACTGGACCCAATACTGAACCTCGGTACCCCACTAGTAACCACCCTTTCTTCAGAGTGGACTCCATTTATAATTACCTTCTGTGTCCTGTTGTCCAGCCAATGTTTTACCAGGCTACCACCCTGGGACACACTCCCAGGCTGGTTAATTTGACTAATAATCTTTGTGTGGGACTGTGTCAAATGCCTTGCTAAAGTCTAGGTAGGACATGTCCACAGCCCCTCCCTGGTCTACTACTTTGGTCACCCAGTCAAAGAAATCTATTAGATTCATCTGACATGACCTTCCCACTGTGAACCCATGCTGCCTTGGATCCTGTGCTCACTGACCTCTAGGTACTCAACTATTCTTTCCTTCAGAAGTGACTCCATCACTTTCCCTACCACAGAGGTCAGACTGACAGGTCTGTAGTTTCCTGCCTCTGTCTTGGTCCCACTTTTGTGAAGGGGAATCACATCCGCCTTCCTCCAGTCCTCGGGTACCACACCATCCTCCCATGATTTATTAAAAAGAGTAGCCAGTGGTTTCACTAGCTCCTTCCTTAATTCTTTTTAGAATTCTGGGGTGAATTCCATCAGGACCCATTGCTTTGTCCACCTTCAGTTTTAGGAGTTCTTGCAGAACCCTTTCTTCTGTGAAAGGACTGGGATTGACCCCTATCAAGAGTGCTTCTGTTAACTGGATTAGGCACTTCCCCTCCTCTTTTGTGAATACTGAGCAGAAATATTCGTTCAGTATTCCTGCTTTTCACTGTCCCCCTCTGCCCACCCACCGTTCATTCTATTCAGCCTCACTATCCCTCCCTTTGTCTTCCCACGCTCGCTGATGTACCTATAAAAGGTTTTATCCCCTTCTTAACTGAGTTGGCTATCTTTTCCTCAGTTTGGGCCTTTACTATTCTGACTTCCTTCCTGCTTCTTTCTGCCTTAACTGGTACAGCTCTCTGTCCTGCTCCTTCTGTGTTTCCTTATACTTCCAGAATGCTATCTTTTCTTCCTGACTTTCACAGCCACCTCTTTTGAGAACCATAGTGGCTTTTTCTTTCATTTGATTTGTTTATTTGCTTCACACAAAGGCTTGTTGTCTCTGTGATGGCAGTTTGATAATTCCCCATTGTTGCTCCACACCTCCTTCTAGCCTGTTTGCTAGTGCTTTTCTGAGGCACTCTCCCATCTTGCCAGAGTCAGCCCTCCTAAAGTCCAGTACCCTCACTTTTGTATGGCTTGACTCTGTAGCTGAGTTTAACGTGAACCACACTGTTTGATGGTCACTTGTCCCCAGATGGCAACCCACTTCTAGATCTGAGATCCTCTCACTGCCCCATTTGAGAGTACGAGGTCTAAGATTGCTCCCTCATGAGTGGGTTCTGAAACTAGTTGTCTAATGCCTGCCACCTGTAGGGTGTCAAGAATGGCTCTGCTCTTGGATGTGGCTGCAGAAAATGTGCTCCAGTTAACATCTGCATATTCAGGTCTCCGTCAACAGTATCTCCCTTTCTCTGCCATTCTAAGAATGCCTTCCATCATATCCTTGTCCATTCCTTCCCCTGACATGGGGTCTGTACACAACCCTGTGTGGATTGTGGTGCCCTTCCAGTCTCAAGGTGACCCACAGTGCCTCCTCTCCTCCCTGTTTACTCTTTTGTTCAGTTGCTTTATCCCTTCCTTTACATAGAGCTACTCCTCCCCTCTTCTCCCTGCCTGTCTCTCCTGTAGGTTATGTACCCTGGTATGTTGACATCCCAGTCATGGTTCTCTGTGTACCATGTTTCTGTGACTGCTACAATATCCAGGCATCCTCTTCCATTAAGGCCACCAGCTCAGGGAGCTTGTTGCCCAGACTACAGGCATTGGTACTCATTACCCTCCATTTCCTGATAGCCTACCCCTTTGCCCCATCCCTGTCCTTCTTGCCTTTGTCACTTTCTCCATTTACCACTGCCTTTCTCCCTATCGACACCTCCATGTTGGTGTTTGCCACACTTACTACCATGATTGTTTGGGGGCTAGGATTTTCCTGCTCCTTTCCAGTGCCTCCCCTTGGCTAGTTTAAAAGCTTGCCAATGAAGCATTTAAACCTATCACCTAGGATCCTGGTTCCCTCCCGGACAGATGCAGCCCATCATGCCAGTATAGGCTTGCATCACTCCAGGTGGACCCCAGTCCCCAATGAAGCCAAATCCCTGAGCTCCACACCAGTTTTTCAACCACTGATTGAATCCCATGGTATGGAACACCCTAGCCTCCTATGCCATAGATGGGTAGCACCTCCAGAAGGTTACCGTATGCTACTTGACTAAGGCCCCTCCCCAATTCCACAAACTCTTCCTGCACTTCTCTAATCCCTTTCTTAGCCAGGTCATTTGTCCCTAGGTGGACAATGACATCCAGCTCCCTCCCTGTGCAGCTGCTCTGGCAATCCTGAGGATTCGCTCCCTGTCCCTCAAGCCATGGTGCCAGGCAGGCACCTTACCTCCTCTCCCTTCCTTGCCCAGTTCTACCTTCCTAACAATGGAGTCCCCCACCAGAGTTGTTTCCTTCCCTGCAGGGTCCCTGCCACCCTCCTGTGGGTCTCCTTTGTGGAGGTTCCCAACATCCTCCTTGGTCTCCACTGTAGATGCCTCCATAGAGGAACCACACTTTGCCAGAATGGCATAGGGAATTGTGGAGAGGTACAACTGGAGGGATGTGCCTCTGTTCCACCACCCTCACCCTCCCTGAGCCCACTGTGGTCCAACCGCTCCTCTTTCTTGGCAACCTCTGAGGCAACGGCAGTGGCACTGGTGGTCCCTGGATGGAAGAGGAGGTCCCACAAATCCTGGCCAACTCAGCCTGGAGATGAGCAACCTCCTCCCTCAGCCCAGAGGTGCCTGCAGATGGGACAACACCGCATCCTCCAGAACATCTCCCGGAAGACTGCTGCTCCACAGCCACTGCACTGCACCACTCAATCATGTCTTATTTCTGGCCTCTTAACTGTTTGCAATCCTTACTCTTTCCTCTGTTTTTTCTCTCTCTCTCCTTACTTTCTGCCTGTGTTCCCTTTAAGCTTCTGATTGTCCTGTTCTGAGACAAGAATATCCTATATTTCTCAGTAGACCACTTACTTGTTCAGAGACAGACCTCCAGCAGCTAGAGGGGCTAGAGAACTACTCTTGCCCTTCTAGGATGGTGGGTCCTTGGTGGTTCTGTGATCACTCACTTCCTGCCCCTAAACAGGAAGTTCCTGTTGTCAGTCAAATCCTGTGCCTATAAAAATAGAACTAGCTTTGGGTGGAGGGAGGAAGAGGGCAATATAGTCCCAGTGAGAAGTTCAGTCACACAGCAGTCCTTTCTCCTGGTGTTTTCTGCCAAGCTATTAGCAGAATCTTTCTAAGGCAGTCTTTAAATGTAGCTTCCTTCTAGTTAAGCCACTCCCCTACTTACCAGATCTTTCTACAAGTAATTTAAACCTCACAGCAGTTAAGTCCTTTCAGTCACCTGAGATTTACACCTAGATGAGGGAGATAGTAGTGAGAGGTCACCTCTAAGTGTAGTTGCGCTTTGGTACAGTGGCAGAGCTGGTGCACACAGGGCACTAGGTTCAAGTCTTGCCCAGGGTAGCAGAAAGGACCCCAGCCAGTGGCTGTAGCAGCAGGGAGTTGGGTTCAAAGTGTGCAGAAACAATCAGATAACAATTTTGCAGTGTCTGAGGGTTAGAGTGTTTTTAGAGTTTGAAATCCTGCAGAAATAATAGACAGGTGTGCTAGCTGAGTGGTGGAACTGCTGACTTTGACAGTAAGAGTGCAGGGTGCAAAGGCAAGAAAGAAGTGGTAAACTTATATTTTGACAGGTGGGGGTAAGAGACTAAAAGGCATAGGAAGTAGGAAAAATAAGTAGACAAAGTGGTTAAGAGGTAGAGCTGCTGACTCTGACTGCAAGGGTATTGGGTTTGATCACAGCTTAGGGACAGAGTGTAGAAAGTTTTTAATTCAGAAAAGGAGGGAGGAAGGGTTAAGAGTTTGAAAGTAGAGGAAGATTTTGGCCTGGTTCATTGGCTTAGCGGTTAGTCAGTAGACTTTGGAAAAAAGGGTACCAGGTTTGAGACTGCTAGGTGCTTAGTGGTAGGCTGATGGGAGAAGTGAGGAAAGTAGGTGGCAGAAAGGATTCAAAGGGAACTGTAGGGACCTGTAGTGGGTAGGTTTGCAAACAGTTGCTAGGAAGGGGTGGAGAGTTGAAAAGAAGCTAGAGTGGAGGGTACAGCACCCCTTGTGGTTGGTGTCTATAAGCTGCAAATGGGAAAGTGGACACTTAGTAAAAGAAGGGTAGGTCACGTGATGTGACACGTGACCTGCCAACAGCAATAAATGAAGCAAAAACAAAAAATGAAAAAGAGATGTAATGTTCATATACACAATTCATATCTAAAATGTTAAAACCATGGCCTGAATTCTGTTCAGAACTTGCTGACCACAACGAATTATTATATTGAACAACAGTGGCTAAATGCAAGTTATGCATGGTGATTCTTACTATATGTGTTTTCTAAATAACAAAGTTTATTTAAATTCTATTCCATTTTCAAAGCAATCAGGCAGATTATGTTTGACAGTTCTCTGCCATTTTAAAATATTAAACATACTGTGTGATGCCCTGGTCACAATGTAACATAAATAGCAATTCCTGCATCCTTATACTGCAGTATAGGAGTTGCATATTATAGAGTGAGGAGGTGGTCCAGACCAATCTAAGCACTCATTTCCCATGTGTATCTGAGTCTTACTCTCTCAAATGGTAGGCTAATTGCTTCAGTAGCAAGTCTTTGGTTGTAATCACCAGTCACACTAATAAACTTCTTTCTTCTGCCACAGTTCCAAGGTTGTATATCAGACATGTCAGACTTCTGCAATAGGCAGCGTGATTCATGAACATGGCAGACAAGCCAGCTGAGCATTTTACCACAGATTCCCCATGCTACTTTAGGAGCAGCTGCTCAAAGCTCAAGCTGTTCATTCTTCTATTCAAGTCTTACTGACCTACTGCTTCAGGCAGTTCTGGGTATTTCCTTGCAATCCAAAATGTTTGGTTGGCAAATGGGAGCTGTAAGTCACATTAAGTGTGCCACCTTCAGGTCCATCTAGGTGCCAACACCAAAAATTACATGAGTATCTCTGCTAAGCTGTGGAGCTGTGGAGGAGGTACAGCCTGGGAGCTGTACCTCCTGATGCTGGTTGTAGGCAGTATTAAAATCTCTGCAGCAGGGGAACTAGAAGTCCTCCACATTTTGCTGTCTCCAGTCTACTTCCCACCTTCAACAGAGCAGGTACTCTGCAAGCAGTGCTGCGTCACAGTGGCAGAGCTGAGGACAGCAGACTGTAAGTCAGACAATTCTTTTGGACTTCTTCTCTTTATGGGCAGCAAAGAGTCTTTTAGACACTAATTGAGCTAAATTGAGCTGCTTCTGAGTGGGTTCCCATCTCAGTCATGCAAGCTGTACAGACAGTCCCACTCCTCCACAATGTGTTTTCCTATGGTTTCTGGCCAGAATTCCTTCTCCACAAACCCATGGGACATGATCCATTTCAGGTCACCAGTAGTTCGATTGGTCTGAATACTGAATGTTAAGGACCCAACATAGTGGCTACCATCAAAATGTCCAAACAGCAATAAAAGCAGGTTAGACAAATGTATCTATCTTTACTATAACACCAGATAAACAAGATATTCACACTTCCTAAAGAGGTTCCCTTTGTGCAAGCATCGACTGCAGAATGGTGAAGATTAACACACTTTCTAGCTGGTCACAAGCCTTCAATCTCTCAAATACAGCACAGACTAATTTCTAAACTCAAGTTAGCCATGCTCTTAAATAAACAGGCATGGAGGCTTACTCACTATGGCACTATTATACAAATTGATATAACTACTTAAGATAGGACACCTGACAGTGGACATTAAGGATCCCATGAAAATAGTATAGTGAATCCTGGTTTTTAGGTATTACTACAACACCATAGAAATTACTTCATCCAAAACCTTATTGCCATATTGGCATTGCTCAGCTTATCTTAAATTCATGATTATACAATGGTATGTTTAAATCGTGTAACCTCATTGGTCAAAAATCTTCCATTGCCCACAGCTGAGGAACTGCATTTTAAAACCATTATTAAACACATTTTATTTATTTTACATGGGTACATTGTATAATCACAATAAAAGCACTCCAGGGTGTGAGTTATTGAGGATTTACCAACTTTGTGTTTGGTTAAGTCACTAGGCTGCACCTCGTGACACACCACACAAGGCATGGGTAACCCAAATAACCTACACTCTGTTGTGCCTACTGCTTCATGGTGTGAGTTATTGGGGTTGACCCACACCTTGTGTGGTGTGTCATGAGGCACAGCTGAGTGACTTAACCACACAAGAATTGGCAAAACACAAATAACTTGCATCCTGGAGTTCCTTATAGCGGTTATACAATGGACCCATTTGAGAAATAAATGAAAATGTGTTTATGTTTTTATCAATTAAATTCTCAGGCATGGGTAAAGCAGGATTTACCCACATTCATGTGACATGTTTTGATCAATGAGGTTACAGGATTTTCATACACTGTTGTACAATTTTGAATAACTCAGATTTATTTGAATAAGAATATAACTTACATACATGTAAGCCAAAATATATTTCTTTGCAAGAAGGGTAATATAGTGCTACATCATTTGACATTAGTATGAAGTATGCAAATATAAGAAGAGTATATTCATTAATAATTCTAGAATATAGAGAATACTGGTTGTGCATAAAGTTGCTTGTCCAGTATTTTTATAGTGTATAGTGCAGTATGAAATGTGTGCATGACTACTTTGCTTTCAAAATGAAACTGACTCATACAGTTTCTAGAGATTATAAAGTGCTGTTCAACCAGAGTAGGGTATAATCATATTCTATGACCTTTGGAAATGTGGTACAACAGCATTTTGAAAGGAAATTCTAGATGGAACAACACTCCACTATACACTATACTATGTTTTCAAACAGCATTTAACTAATTAATCCATTTTTTGACATATGCAACATTTTAATGCTATACTTTTGCAATGAATGGTTATCATTAGTTTACAGTATTTTATGTATTTATTTATTTAGAAATGTTTAATAGGATAGGTGTTAACAACAATTCCATTTGTATGAAAATATATTTTAATGTTGTAGCGAACTGTGATATATTGTGAATTCATTTTTATGACTAAAAAGTAATTTCTAAAAAATGTATTACACATCAAAATACTATCACTGAACCTACTTTAAAAGACTGATAATAAAAGCAGTTATCAGTGACCTTTAGATTTGTGTCATTTTGTTCATTTGCTGTTATGAGAAGGTAAGATCAATAACAGTAGCCATTGATGCCAACACATATCTAAAATCATGAAATGTTACTGGTCATGAATAATAACGAGTGCATGCCTTCTGGGATTTACACACGACAGGTGTGGTGTAACAAGAAACACAGCCGAGTGACTTTAAATGCATGAAAAGTCTATAATCTCAATACTTCATGTGCCATGAAGTGCATTGTTGTGATTATAAAACAATCCTAATGTTGTTATAAAATGAATAAGGTTCACAGGTTGTCTGTTACATTCAGACCACTGCCAGCCATGGTGTGAATCATGAGGGTTTACATTATGGCTGGCAGCAGACCACATTTATAAAAAAATATTCTGTTGTTATAAACATGAATAAGACTCCAGGCTAAAATACATTCTTTCATTGAATATGGGCTGGGAAAGCTTCACAAAATCCTGTTTTTAGCTTCACTAAAGCCCCAAAACTCACCTGTGATCATCAAAACCCCAAAGCGTCTAGGGGCCTAGCAGCCCCAGACATGCAGCTTACTTTATTAGGGATATGGGGCCTAATCAAACTGCCTGCCTGGGGCCCTGGAATTGCTAGCTGCAGTCCTGGGAGGCTATTTCCCAACATTGGCTTTAGGCCTCCAACAGGGGCATGCCTTGGACAACTAGTATTGGAGCCCACTCGAGAAGGAGCAATCTTAGATCTGGTTCTCTCAATTGGAGATGAAGAGAGGATCACAGATGTAGAAGTGGGTAGCCATCTGGGAACTAGCGACCATCGAACAGTATGGTTCACAATAAACACAGCAATAGAGTCAAGCCATACAAAGACAAAGGTACTGGATTTTAGGAGGGCTGACTTTGCCAAAATAGGTGAGTGCCTAAGGAATGCACTAGCAAATGGGCAGGAAGGAGGTGGAAGAACAATGGGGAATAATAAAAACTGCCATCACAGAGGTAACAAGCCTTTGTGTAAAGCAAATAAACAAAATGAAACGAGGTAAGAAACCACTATGGTTCTCAAAGGAAGTGGCAGTGAAGGTTCAAGAGAAAAGAAAGCATTCAGGAAGTACAAGGAATCACAGAAGGAACAGGACAGAGAACTGTATCAGTTAAAGCAAAGGAAGCTGGAAAGGCAGTCAGAACAGCAAAGGCCCAAACTGAGGAAAAGATAGCCAACTCAGTTAAGAAGGGGATAAAACCTTTTATAGGTACATCAGGGGCGAAGGAAGACCAAGGGAGGGATAGTGAGGCTTAATAAAGGGAGGAGGGTGGGCAGAGGTGACTGTGAAAAGGCAGAGATACTAAACAATATTTTTGCTCAGTATTTACAAGGAAGAGGGAGGTACCTAAAACAAACAGTAGAAACACTCTGGATACAGAAGTTGATACCAGCCCATTTACAGAAGAAAGGGTTCTGAAAGAGCTCTTAAAACTGAAGGTGGGACAAAGCAATGGGGCCTGATGGGATTCATCCCAGAATGCTAAAGAACTAAGGGTAGAACTAGTGACACCACTGACTACCCTCTTTAACAAATCATGGGAGGATGGGGTGGCACCTGAGGACTGGAGGAAGGCAGATGTGATTCCCCTTCACAAAAGTGGGAGCAAGGCAGAAGCAAGAAACTACAGGCCTGTTAGTTTAACCTCAGTGGTAGGGAAAATGATGGAATCACTTCTGAAGGAAAGAATTGTTGAGTATCTAGAGGCCAGAGGGGCACAGGACCCAAGGCAGCATGGATTCACAGTGGGAAGGTCATGCCAGACAAATCTGATTTCTTTGACTGGGTGACCAAAGTAGTTGATCAGGAGGGGCTGTGGACATGGCCTACCTAGACTTTAGCAAGGCATTTGACACAGTCCCACACAAAGATTAATATACAAGTTAGCCAGCCTGGGAGTGGGTCCCAAGATGACAGCCTGGGTAAAGAATTGGCTGGAGAATAGGACACAGAGGTAATAGTAAATGGAGTCCTCTCTGAAAAAGGGGTTAGTAGTGGGGTACATCGAGGTTCAGTATTAGGACGGTCCTCTTCAATGTCTTTATAAGCGACATTGCAGAGGGACTGAAGGAGAAGTATGTCTCTTTGCAGATGACACAAGATCTGCAACAGAGTTGATGCACAAGGTGGGGTGAAAAGGATGAGAAGGGACTTGGCAAGGTTAGAGGAATGGTCAAATGTATGGCAGCTTAGATTCAGTGCTAAGAAGTGCAAGGTAATGCACCTGGGAAACAAAACCAGAGGAAAGAGTACACAATGGGGGTGAGATTCTAACAACAACAAAATGGAAAGGGACCTGGGGTAGTCATATCAGATGACCTAAAGGTGGGAAAGCAATGTGAGAGGGCAGCAAGGAGGGCTGGTGGAATACTGGGATGCACAGGAGAGGCATCACCAGTAGAAAACAAGAAGTTATTATCCCTCTGTACAGACAGCTGGTGAGACCACATCTGAAGTACTGCGTGCAGTTCTGGAGACCCAATCTCTGCAAAGACATAGACAGGATGGAAGCTGTCCAGAGGAGGGCAACTAAAATGGTGCAGGGTTTGCACCGGAAGACATATGAAGAGAGACTTAAGGAGATTAATATGTATAGCCTCGAGGAAAGGAGGAGAGGGGGACATGATAGAAACTTTCAAGTACCTCAAGGAATCAACAAAGTCCAAGAGGGTAGCATCTTTCAAAAAAGAGGTGTGCAAGAACAAGAGGCACAATTTGAAGATAGAAGAGGCGGCTCAGAGGTAATTTAAAGAAGTATTTTTTCACAGAAGGGTTGTGGATGTATGGAACGGCCTTCCAAAGGAGGTTGTGGAGTCAAAAACAGTGGTGGAATTCAAGCATGCATGAGACAGTCATAAGGCAATTCTAGGGGTGAGGGTTGGAAGAAGTAGGCTGCTGGTTAACTAGGATCTGCAGCTTATCCATCAGAGTAGGGAAATGGGCAGACTGGGTGGGCCAAGCGGTCCTTATCTGCCGTCAAATTCTATGTTTCTATGTTAATAAAAAGAAAACTGTCCTCCATCAGAGTGATCATGTCCTCGCCCCTCAAAATCTCTGAGCTGAATGAATGGTGAGTAACATACAATCTAGCAGTAATACCTGATTGGCTGGTTATCAAATAATCAAGTATTACTACTACGTACTCTGTACATCACTCACCATTCATTCAGCTCAGAGACTTTGAAGAGTGAGGATGTACTCACCCAAAAGGATGATTTTCTCTTTTACAGGTTTTACATTGGAAACTGGGACTCAGGGATTTGAGGAGAGAAGAAATTTTTGGCAAGAGAGTAGTGAAAGGATGTTCTGTTAGTAATTTAAATGTAAGTGTTATTAAAAGTATGGCTAGAGGGAGGAGGAAATTGTTTTGCATGTGGAGGAAAGAATCACAAAATGCCTTTTACACACATGCATACAGACACACACACGTCGTGCACACACACACACACACACAAACACACACACACATATATATTAACATATTAATTGCAAAAACTTTTGATGCATCAGTTAGGGTTAAAAGTGACAAAAGTGGGCAAATGAGATGTTAGGATTGAGCCCCTAACTCCACCACCTCCCCACCCTCATCCTCCACAGACCAACAGACACTCTGGTGTGTCATGGGGTGACAGGCCCAACTCTCACCCCATTCCATGTGTAAACAGATTGACATGCTACAGTAAAGGAGAATGGGGTGACAGACCTCACCTCAGCATCTGTCAGTCTGTGAAGGATGGGGATGAGGTGGTGAGCTAGGGGCTCAACCCTAACATCTCATTTCCCCACTTTGTTATTAACCTAACTGATGCATTAACAAAGTTCTTTGCAATGAATTTCCCTACTTTTTGAAAATGTGTAACAGAACTAATGAATGGTATGTGTTGGTGGGAGCACGGGCCTTTGGACCCCATGCTCCCCATCAAGCTGCCTGTTTGTGCATAATGATATGCATCTGTGGAGCACTGGCCCTCTGGTCCCTGCACTCTCAGTTACACATAACTATGGAACCATACAGCAGCCCTATAGGGCAAGGAACAGTTGTAACACTAATTTACAAATATCTCAGCAACCGTAGCCTCTATGAAAAAATTAATGTGCCATTGTAATCATGACAGTGAGACCTCCATGCAAGATTGGCCAACAAAATCTGCATTACACACTGTTTCTGAGATATAGGCACCGAAAACACTGTGGACACTGCAATATTATCCTATGGGAAAAATCTCAACTTTGTAATGGCATATCTATGGAACCGATAACATTTTTAACAAACAGCATAAGTCACATCTCTAGGACACCTTTATACCCTGCAAATTTCAAGCCAAACGACAAAGCTGTTTATTTACAGTGTAATGTACCTGGTAACTGGTATGTGTTGGGGAGCCTGGGCCCTCTGGACCCCTCAATCCCACCAAACTTCCCATTTGTGCATATTGATATACATCTGTGGGAATGTGGGCCCCAAATCCTGCAATTCCACTTACCCATAACTACAGAACCGTACAGTAGCCCAATAGGCCTCACAAGGAACCCTTGTAACACTAAATTACCAATATCTCAGTATCCATGCAACCTAGGAACAAAATTGCACTGCAGGTGTAATCTATGATTTCAAATTTGTTTTGCGACTTAGAACTAAGCTGCATGTGCAAAAATCCATATCTTGCTTAGTTTTCGAGATACTGGTGCCGAAAGTCACTATGGGCACCACAATGTTATCCTATGGGAAAAATCAAAACTTTGTGATGGCATATCTATGGAACGATTAACTTTCAGCACCTAAATAGAATAATTCACAACTCTGGGGCATCCCTTAATACTCTGCACATTTTAAATCAAAAGACTAAATTATTAATTTACAGTGCAGTGGGAAAGTTTTAAAGTTTAAAATTCCTAGTTCAAGAGGTGGAAAAATCCTCAACTGAGAGGTCAATCCCCATTCACCAGCTGTAAAAATCATCATCTGTGAGAAATCCTTGACAGTCATATTTCGCCATCTGGTCGCAAAGGGATGGCCAAGAAATTTGTTACTTCACGAAGGGATTGCTCGCAGACTGATTTTGTCAGCTAGGAACTTGATTTTGTCAGCTCACAAAAGAGGATTCAAAATCCAATTCACTGAGCTGACAAATCTAGTCTGCATCCCTTCACGAGGCAGCAAAATCCTTGACCATCAGTCAGTCCTCATCCTTGAGAAGGGCCATCTGGTCACAAAGTGACAGTGAAGGATTTTGATACCTCACGAAGGGGATCGGCTGGTGGACTGGGATTTTGTCAACTAACGAAGGGATCGGAAGTGAGTCATGGACAAAAGAATTTCAAACTTTGAAACAGCCATTTTTGGACCAAATGAAGCAAACCAATGCCTTATTGCAACAGGAAGTCACCCATGGAGGAAGCTATGACATTTTGTTTGGGGGAATTAAAACAAAATGGCGGCTGTGACGAGGAATTTTTCTGATAGACAGGGATTTATCCCTTTCATGAGCTGACAAAATCTTTGACCGTGAGCCCAATCTCCTTTAACAAAAATACATATAAATTTTGAAGTGAATTGAGAATGCTCAGAACCCCAAATTAAAAAATTAAATAACTTTGGAATGGATTATTATATTTTTAACCAATCCACTGCTAGATTATTCTTTGGCCCAAACTCTTTTTACATTCCAAACAGGTGTGGTTGCAGTGCGATGGGCAAACATGTCAAAAGGTGATGAAAAATGCATTTTCAGTGCTTTGCTGTGCAAAACTGTAAGATCCGACCAAAGCGCAACTTGGCAAATCAAGAGATCTACCATATAAGACTGTGCATTCCAAATTTCCTGCAAATCTGTTGAATGGTTGCAAAGTTATTAACATGCTAAATATGGGGTTTAACATTAAAGTGCCTAATCGACCTAACTGTACTGGCATGGCTGCGCCAGTATAAAATATATCTATATATCTATAGATAGATAGATAGATAGATAGATAGATAGATGATATATATATGTGTGTGTGTGTATATATATATATATATATATATATATATACTTTATAAGTGCAGGGAAGAGGCAGGTGGGATTTAGCAAGGTGACAGGAGGTGGAAGCTATATTTAAAATGATGTGGCATGGTGGGAAGGGTGGGACACATGCCACAGAGGATAGAGGGTGGTTATATTTATTGTAGCCAGTTCACATTAGTTCTTGAGCAGACTGCTGCTTTGCTCAGTGAACAAGGCACTTCAGTAGGCCAAGAATTTTGCGATGCCATGCTACACACTTTGTGTGGTTGGGAAACTTCACCAAGTATTTTGTGAAGTGAAGTTTCTGACATTACACATCTCTAGTCAGTGATATAACTGACATCAGACTTTAAACCTCCTCTTGTTCTTCACCTCCTCTCCTACATCTGTTTCTCATGCCCTTCCACTTTCTGTCTTCTTCCACCTTCCCAATTTCTTCCTGTACTTCCTCCCATGCCCTCCTTCTCCTTCTATGAATTATGCCATTTCCTTTTTCCTTTCTCATCCTCTGCCTCATTTGGTTCCCCATACCATACCTCCGCTCATACTTCTGCTCTAATAGGTCTACTTCTATATGCTTCTCACTGGCACTCTCCATAATCCACTTTGGTGGTGGTGCTACTAGCTTACTTTTGTAGAACTCTGAGGTTGGTATAACTTGCTGTGCCCCAGCCCTGCCGTGTATTCCCAGAACAACTGCACTTTTCCTCTGGTGAGAAGATAACCATAGTGTCTGTGCCAAACCCTGACTTTCTGTTACCTTCTTTATGCAATGTATGAGCAGCAGTACTGCATTGGATGGTACTGCTTTTGAAGTGTGACTTGGGGTGGGGATTGTATAATGCTTAAACTAGACTGGCTACTGTTTACACCCCACACAGGTGATCATGTGGCAGTGTTGTCATGTTGATTACAAATGATAGAGAGGGGTGGCTTATCTTTACACATCTGTATGAATTTATTCTATCCAAATAAAGGGAACTGCAAGTACTGGAAGGAGGAAGGAGGAGGCTGCTGAGCTTTGAATAGCTCAAGGAAGTTTCGTCACCAGATGCACTGGACTATCAGCTGAGAAAGCTGTTTGCAGGGGAAGTGGAACCAGCAGACATCTGAGAACTACAGAACAGTAGTTTCTTTGACCATACTATCACACACCCATCCCTAGTCCTCTTTTAAGACATAGCCCTAACACTTGACTCCAAGTCTTTGGTCAGACCCATCTCCACCACCACCAGTTGCAGAACTGGTACTCTCTGGAACAACAGAAATATTTCCCTGTTCCACCCTCCCTTGCATTCCTTCCCCACCAGTTCTTTTCATCATCTTTTCAACACATTATGACAGCAGATGCCCACACAGGCTTGTCACCCTCACTGGGACATCTAGTAGCTCACTACAGAAGTCTATTTCACTTAGTTTTCACTCTCAGCAAAAAGTAAAGATGGATTTCTGTGCCCTGCACCCACAGAGGTCAGAAATCAAATTGTTTATGAAACTGCAGTTAAATATAGTGAATTACAGTAGCTAAATGCAAGGATAGAAACATAGAAACAGAGACTTTGATGGCAGATAAGGATCGCTTGGCCCACTAGTCTGCCCACTTCCCTACCTACAGGATAAGCTGCAGATCCTATTTAACCAACAGCCTATTTCTTCCTACCCCCACAAAATTGCCTTATGTCTGTCCATGCATTCTTGAATTCTTCCACAGTTTTAAACCCCACAACCTCCTCAGGAAGGCTGTTCCATCGTCCATACCCTCTCTGTGAAAAATACTTCCTCAAATTGCCCCTGAGCCTTCCTCCTCTATCTTCAAATTGTGTCCCTTGTTCTTGCACATCTCTTTTCTGAAAGGTGCTACCCTCTTGGACTTGTTGATTCCACTGAGGTACTTAAACATTTCTATCATGTCCCCTCTCCCTCCTTTCCTCAAGGGTATAACATTGGTAACATTAGTAATACAGAGCTCTATAAAGACTGATGTCCATTTGGCTTGCTTATCTTTGAATTTAATATCCCACTATGTTTCTGCCCCTTAAATAAATGTCGAGAGACTGTTTGAAGGATATCATAGTCTGACTAGCTACCTCAATCGGCAAGTCATTCCAAACTCTTGCCACCCTATTTGAAAACCAAAACTTACGAGATTGTGTTCTACATCTATCCACCTTCAACTGTAAGGGGTGGGCATGGGTGTTATGTGACTGTACCCTAAGGAGCAGGTTCATTTGCTCCCAAAGCTGGTTATCAGATAATGCCCGATAAATTAGGCACATATCCTCTCATCCTGTGGTATTCAAGGGATATAGATCCAGTTTCATCAACCTATCCTCATATGCCATGTACTTAACTTCATAGATTTTTCTAGTAGCCCTTCACTGCACCCTCTCCATGGCTCTTATATCCCCTTTGTAGCCTGTTGCCCAGAACTGCACACAATATTCTGTATGAGGCCTCACAAGAGAAGTATACAAAGGGAGCAACACTTTTTTTCCTACTTTTTATGTGTCTATGTATGCATCCCAGAATTCCATTTGTCTTCTTAACCACTAGATTACAGTGTGAGTGGAACTTGAGGTCATTACTGACCCTGATACCAAAGTCTGTTTCCTCATGTACTACTTTAAGGGTATTACCACCCAAACTATAATTTATTTCTGGATTTTGTTTACGAAGTGCATAAATGTACCTTATCCACATTAAAGGTTGCCCATTTTCCTTTGCCCATAACTCTAATTATCCAAGTGCTAGCTGTAAGTTTGAAGCATCTGATATATTATTAACTGGATGGCCTATACGTGTATCATCAGCAAATTTGGAAAGCCAGATGTCTAGTGTTACCTGCATAGTTGACATATAGAGATTAAACAAACGTGGTCCCAATACAGATCGGTGGGACCCCACTAGTGACTGCTGCCCAATCGGATATTTCTCCCAGGATGCATACTCTTTGTTTCCTTGCAGACAACCAATTTCCTACCCAGTTGACTATTTTAGGATGTATCCATAAGTTAGAAATGGTTTTAATCAATTGTTCATGAGGGACCTTATGGAATGCGTTTGCAAGGTCTAAGAACATCACGTCCACTGGACTGCCTTCATCAAGTGATTTGCTAACTTTACTGTAAAATTCCAGCAAGTCTGTTTGACATGAATGTTCCTTAGTAAATCCATGTTGGGAACTGTCTTTTTCCCCTCAAGCTCTACATAGTCCATAATATAATCCTTCATAATACCTTCCAGTATTTTTCCACTGCAGACATCAGGCTAATGGGCCTATAGTTTCCACTTCATGCTTTTGTCCCTTTTATGAATAGGGACAACGTTACCTGTCTCCATGCCTGCACAGTTTGCCCTGTTTCCAGTGACTGTTGAAATATTTGTGTGACAAGCCCTGCCAAGTAATCAGCCAGGTCTTTTAAGAATCTAGGATGTAGACCATCTGGTCCACTAACTTTATTGTGGTTCAGACTTCTAAGCCTTGTTTTTATGTCCTCTAGCTCTATTTTGAGATCAGGAGTTCCACTGCAGTGTAATCTACTATGCTGTATTTTTGGTCTAAATTAAACACTGAGGAAAAGTATGTATTAAACCTATCAGCCATTTGTTTATTGTCTGTTATAATTTTTCGTCATTGTCTTTCAGTGGTCTAATTTTTTTATCCTGGCCCTTTTGTTATTTACATATGTATAAAACTTTTATAATTATCCTGTGTTTTTGTTGCCAGTTTTAATTCATAGCTCCTTTTTGCCTTATCAATAGCCATTTTGACCCTTTTTAGATGGTGTTTATAGATTGCCCATGACTTGGCTTCCCACTACTCTTTGCCCTAGAATATGCCTTATTCTTATTATTTATCAACCTTTTAACTGTAGATGTCATCTAAAGGGGCAGGATTCTCCTGGAGTTATTATATTTTTACAAATAGGGACATGTTTTGAATCAGCTCATTTATTTTGTTGGTGAATTTGTCCCACAGTTCTTGAACTGTTGGATTAGTTAGCTCCTGCTGCCAATTCCAGGTGTCTAATTTGTATTTGAATATACATAATTAACATATTAAGCTCCTTTAGTCTCTCCTCATATGGCTTCTCTTGCAGACCCTGCACCATTTTAGTTGCCCTCCTCTGAACTGCCTCCATCCTGTCTATGTTCTTGTGGAGATGGGGTCTCCAGAACTGGAAGCAGTACTCAGATGGGGTCTCACCAACTGTCTGTACAGGGGCATAACAACTTCCTGTTTTCTGCTGGTGATGCCTCTCCCTATACATCCCAGTATCCCCCCAGCCCTCCCTACCACCATCTCCATTGCTTGCCAACCTTAAGGTCATCTGATATGATTACCCCCAGGTCCCTTTCCATTTTGTTGTTGTTACTATCTCCCCCATTGTGTAATCTTTACTACTTGCTATCCTCCTTCTTGCCTGGTCCCCAGGCTCACCCACTACCCCCTAGTGGCACATAACCCCTCCAATTATAACTGTTGTACCATCCCTCAGCCATCAAGGTACACACAGATTCTGCAACCCATGAGCCTCCTTACCAGACAAACTGAACCCGTGGCCATTATTTTCTCGTGCTAAACTTAACCCACTGCACTCGGTATACACTGCACCTCTAGTGTCTTCCCCGACCCCTGCCCCCACCATCCTCCCTATCCTCCCTAATGCCCCCTCTCCCTTAAGCTACTTTCCTGTATTACCCTAGCCTTCCATCCCCACCTCCAAAGCAAAACGTCTCTCAGCCTACCAGTTACAGTGTCTCTCATCAAAACTCTGTTTGCTGGCCTCCTCGACCACCCTCCTACTCCTCCTTGTCTGGTAACATCCACCCCAACCTAGCCCCACCCAGCAAGATTACCCCCCAAAGCCTGGAGGCGGCTGCGGCTGCTACCCTAAATACACAGCCTTCCCAAAAAACACACACCCTTCAAGGCTGGATCGCTCAGCATGCCCTGACATACTTGCACTCTCCGAGACCTGGCTCACAGATAAAATACCCAGTGAAGTGGTCTCCCTCCTAGTATGCTCTTTTCGGGCAGATAGGCCCAGCAAGAGAAAGCGGGGGCTGTAATTTATGTCAAATCCTCTCTCAATGCCACTGAAGTCCCTTCACCAGCATCTGTCACAGTGCCCAGGTACTCACAATAAAACTCTGCCTGGGTTCCAAAACACTCCACATCGTCTCGGCTACATCCCCCAGAAATCAAAAACTCGCATTCGACTCCATCCTCCAAATCATCTCCCATCTGCCCAACACTAGCGAAGTCATCGTTATGGGGACTTCAATATAAACTGGTTATCCTGGCCTCTTCCAGCTACAAAGATGCCGCCGGGCCTTTGATCTCACCCAACTAGTTGCCTCCCCACCAGAAGGGACTTCAGATCCGGGGCCTCCACCCTCCTGGACCTCATCTTCACCAACCGGCGGAAATCTCTCCAAAATTACAGTACTCCCTGATGCAATCAGCGACCACTCGCCAGTTACCTGCTGGTGGTGTGCAAGCTGCCCCCAGCACCCCTAAATCTCCTGGCAACGTAGACTCAAACAGGGCGGTTTAAAGAACCTTGAAGCCCACCTAACCACCAGCAACTGGCTCCCCATTTATACTGCCCAGTCCAGTTGACTCCGCTCTGGATCACTTCATAACCACCTTCAACAAAGCCTGTGATTTACTCCGCCCCTTTTCTAAGCTAGTTGTGAAATCCAGATCCACCCCTGGATCACACCCCCTACTAAGCCTGCTCCAGCATAGAGATAACCTCTGGCACAAAGCCATAGACTCCCCAAAGCATCCAGGATAGACAGCTCTACAGGGAGGCCCGCAACAAATGCACATGGGCTTTGCGGCGAAGCCCTACTACCTCACACACCTAACCTCTACCTGGGGTGATGGGAAAAATTTTGGGATAACATAAAGGAACTTAGTGTGAAACCGCTCCCCCATCCCCACGCAACTCACTATTAATGGCGAGGTCACCCAAGATCCTACCACTATCGCTGAGCCCTTAACTCGACCTTCTCGGATCAATCCCACATCCCCTCCTAACTCCCCCCAACATGAGCCTACCAATACCCCCCTTCCGCCTCCGAGTCATCACCCTCCATGAGGCAAACGCTATATTTCCAGGGCCATCTCTCATACCATACAGCAATGACTCCTTGATCTTAAACTCCTGAGGCTCTCCCTTGATGCCACTCTACCACACCTCACTAAAATTCTTAACCTCTTGCTCTGCCTAGGCCAGTTCCTCTACCTGGAAAAGAGCGATAATCATGCCCATCCTGAAGGGTGGAGACCCACCAACACCAGCAACTACAGACCCATCTCAATACTTCCACCTCTCTCCAAAGCCCTTGAAAGAATAGTCTCTGACCAGTTAACGAACACCTATCCAAGCATAAGCTCCTTAGCCAGGAGCAGCATGGTTTCCGCTCAGGTCATAGTACCATCACCGCCTGACAGAGCTCACCTCATTCCACATGAAGCCCTCGACCATGGCTCAATTGCGGGGGCCATATATGTGGACCTAACCAAGGCCTTTGACACGGTCAGTCACGAGCTTCTGCTTCAAATCCTCCCTAAACTAAATGTGGTCCGGAGACCTTGTCCTGGTTCAGGATTACCTCACAGACGCTCGCAACAAGTCAGGATATGCTCCACCCTCTCCACCCCTAAAACAGTTGCCTCAGGGGTCCCTCAGGGTTCAATCCTGGCCCACTGCTGTTCACCCTCTTCCTAAACTCCCTCCCAAGGCATGCAGTGGTCAGCTGCTCCTCTATGCTGATGATGCAGTTCTGTTCTGGAAACACCCCACCCTACCGCCCTCCAGCAGGCCCTTCAAAGGCACTTCCGGGAACTTGAGACCTGGTTCTCTGAACACCGCCTAATCATCAACTATAATAAAACTAAATCCATGATTTTGCCCACCTTAAAATCCTCATAGTCAGTCTGCTCTCCTCATCAAGAGCGCTCAAGGTGCCCTCTGAACAAGTATCCAATTTCAAATACCTAGGTGTCACCTAGACACCTCCCTCTCGTACCAGAGCACACCCAAATTCTCCACCTCTATCAGCTCAAGGGTGAGGCATCCTGTATTGGCTTAAGCACTGCTTACCCCACCCGGCAATCGCGTAGCAGTCACCTCCTCCATCCTCTCCTGGTGGACTACAGGATCACTATATACGGATCTGCTGAACCCACCTCCCTGAACAGGATAAACATTCTCCTGAACAAAGCCTGCCACCTAGTCACTGGTTGTGATCGGCTAACCCACACCTGTGATCTCTATCGTTATCTGGTTGGTTAAACTTCCAACAATGATTACAGTTCCACACCTGCATCCTTGCAAAAAAATACACCTTCGCCTAGCCCCTGGCCGGACTTCTCCCCCTAATCAGTTCTGCACCCCACACGCGTCAATACAAGACTTGCCGCAAGCTCCCCTTCCTTGTACCTCAATGTAGAACTTCCCTTGGGAAAGATCCTTCAGATACCGGCCCCACTCTGGCTCAATCGTTACCACACTCCCTCTCACAGACCCACAGCATCTTTCAACTTAAAACAGGCCTCAAGCTCACCTCCTTGAGAGAGCCATATGTGCTGCGGCTAACTCAGCTCACCCGGTTAATCTGCCCTCCCCCACGCTCGACTCAGGGCCACACAAGGCCCCACGGATCTCACCAATAACTCCCGCCTGGGTATCCCAAGATTGCTGCCTAACTTCCTCAACAGTCACTAAGTTTGACTGGACTGCTCCTTTGATTTTTTATGTATATTCTGCCTGTTACATGTATGTTCTCAACTGTATTTGTCTACCCTCCACCCTTTGTAACCGACGTGGAGCCTTTGCAAAAGAGTCTGTGATTCAAAGGGTTGTAATTCTGATTGTTTCCAAATAAATAAATAAATAAATAAATCTTCCCTGGGTTTTGTTTCCCAGGTGCATTATTTGCACTTCTTTGCATTGAATCCATGCTGCCATACTTCTGACCATTCCTCCAACCTTGCCAAGTCCTTCTCATCTTTTCTACACCTCCTTGTGTATCAACCCTATTGCAGATCTTTGTGTCCTCTGCAAGGAGGCATACCTTTCCTTCCAGTCCCACAGTAATGTCACTTATAAAGGCATTACAAAGGACTGGACCAATACTGAACCCCTGCAGTACCCCACTAGTAATCCTTCTTTCTTCAGAGTGGACTCCATTTACAATTACCTTTTGTGTCCTGTTGTCCTGCCAATGTTTTACCAGGTTACCACCCTGGGACCCTCCCAGGCTGGTTAATTTAACTATTAATCTTTTGTTTGAGACTGTGTCAAATGCCTTGCTAAAGTCTAGTTAGGCCATGTCCACAGCCCCTCCCTGGTCTACTACTTTGGTTACCCAGTCAAAGAAATCAATTAGATTCATCTGACATGACCTTCCACTGTGAACCCATGCTGCCTTGGGTCCTGTGCCCCACTGACCTCTAGGCACTCAACAATTCTTTCCTTCAGAAGTGATTCCATCACTTTCCCTACCACAGAGGTCAAAATGACAGGTCTGTAGTTTTCTGTCTCTGTCTTGGTCCCACTTTTGTGAAGAGATCACATCTGCCTTCCTCTAGTCCTCAGGTACTACACCATCCTCCCATGATTTGTTAAAAGGGTAGCCAGTGGTGTCACTAGTTGTCTGCTTAATTCTTTGAGAATTCTGGGGTGAATTTCATCTGGCCCCATTGCTTTGTCCACCTTCAGTTTTAGAAGTTCTTTCAGAACCCTTTCTTCTGTGAAAGGACTTGGATCGACCCCCATCCAGAGTGCTTCTGTTAATTGTATTATGCACCTCCCCACCTCCTTTTGTGAATACTGAACTGAAGTATTCATTCAATATCCCTGCTTTTCACTGTCCTCTCTGCCACCCACCATCCATTCTATTCAGCCTCACTATCCCTCCCTTTGTCTTTCTACACTCCCTGATATACCTATAAAGGTTTTATCCCCTTCTTAACCGAGTTGGCTATCTTTTCCTCAGTTTGGGCCTTTGCCATTCTAACTACCCTCCTGCTTCCTTCTGCCTTAACTGGTACAGTTCTCTGTCCCGTTCCTTCTGTGTTTCCTTATACTTCCTAAATGCTATCTTTTCTCCCTAACCTTCACTGCCACCTCTTTTGAGAACCATAGTAACTTTTTCTTTCATTTTGATTTGTTTGTTTGCTGCACACAAAGGCTTGTTGTCTGTGATGGCAGTTTTGATATTTCCCCATTGTTGCTGCACTCCTCCTTCTAGCCTGTTTGCTAGTGCTTTTCTAAGGCACTCTCCCATCTTGCCAAAGTCAGCCATCCTGAAGTCCAGAACCATCACTTTTGTATGGCTTGACTCTGTAGCTGAGTTTATTGTGAACACACACTGTTTGGTCTTCAATTTTTCCCAAATGGCTACCCACTTCTAGATCTGAGATCCTCTCAGTGTCCCCATTTGTGAGTATGAGATCTAAAATTGCTCCATCCTGAGTAGGTTCCAAAATTAGCTCTCTGAGGCGTGCCACCAAGGCATTGATAATGGCTCTGCTTTTGGTTGTGGCTGCAACAAAGGTGCCCAGTTAAGGATAATGCACATGTCTGATGTGTTCTTATGTTTTCATATGGAAAGTCTCTTTTGACATAAAAGGGTGCCTTGCCATACCCAGGTCCACCCTGTGTGGGAGAGGATGAGAGAAAGACAGAGGAGAGCTGTGAAATGGCACTGAGATGTGAGTAGCATGAGGTTCTCAAATTCCAGCATTTCTGATTGGTCACTGCAGGCCATGTATAGTTGTGCCACCCAGGAAGCAACACAGCAGTGCTGCAGTATATTACACAATGCTGTAGTATACTGCAAGGAACAGTCTAATTCAATGGCAATTAAGACCTTTTGTCATGCAGTATTTTGTGACATGTCACTTAGCACAAGTTATTATATTGCATCATGGGTGGCTCCACTGTATTGTGCCAGCAACATGAACATGCTTTGGATGTGCTCCATATAAAAAGTGCTACATTCCAGGCTGAAGTGACAAAATGCCAAAGGAAATTGTGTTTCTTCAGATATACTTTGCGGCAGTTCAAAACTCCAGATTTCAGCATGTTCCTGAATGCTAATGTGGCATCAGCTTATCCTTCCTCTCCTTATCCATCCTTCCTTCTGTCCTCTTTGCTGCACCAATGCCCAGCCATTCCTTATACCCAACTGTAAAATGTCTGCTGGTGAGTTTGCCATTTCCATCCACCTTCCTTATTTCTGGAACAACCTCTTGTTGCCCATTCACCCACTTCTTCTCCACATTCTGTCTGTCCCCAACCTTTGGCTCACTTTACCACACCTGTACCTGTTTTATTCTCAGGAGCGTATCTCCCTATCACCTGACATCATTTCTGTAGACTGCACTAGTGTATTTGTTTACTATTGTATACCTGTGTTTTTAATTGTGATCCTTACTTATTTTGCAGTTGTACTGTATTTTGCTTTTTATTTGTTTACTATTGTATACTTATATTTTTGTAAGGCTGATCTTTAATAGTCATCACATTTTGTGTACAGTATTTTGATCTGCCAGACACTTTCTCACAATTGTAGGTTTATGGGACCCATATTCAAACACTTGGGTTAGTGCCACAAAAGAGTAATCTGCTAGTGTTACTGTGCCAAATGTTGGTATACTCATACATGTGCAGACACACTGTGAGTGTGCAAAACGGTACGAATACACCCCAAAGGGCAGCACAAAGCAATGCACTATACAATTTTCATAGTCACAAGCACAATCCTCTGCTGCCAAATGAATGGAATGACACTGGATCAAGAACAGGCAGTCCAACCGCAAAGTATTAGCATATCTCAAAAGTGATAGTGTCATAGCACAAATGTTCTACATTTGAATATACAGTACAATTACAAATAATGCAATTCTCCCATTCAAGGTGCTATGGGGTCATTATCACCTATTAAAATGTAAGAACAAAAAATGCTGTGTCTGCGTGTGGGCGAAGAAAACAAAAGGTGATATTAAAACACACTGACAATAGGAAATACTGTAGCGTTAGAATTCCCATTTTGACCATTAAGATAGCAGAGTGATAAGGGAAAGAATGACTATATAGTATACTGCATGTGAGGAAAGAAAATGAGTGGGCAGATGTGGGAAAAAGATAATAAATCAAGAATAGAATATGGAAAACAAGAAGATGTTAATGGGAAGGAGAGACATTGTAAGAGTGAACAAGCTGAGAAGTTCTCAAGTAAGGTCTAATTAACTGGGTATAGTATGAATGCTGTCGGTGGTAATTGTAGGGGACCTGGAGAAAATGAAAATGGGTGTGCACACATAGCCAAAAGGGTAATGTGAGTATGCCCACATATGCCATGAATAGATGTATGGGCAGGCATAGCCACAGATGCAAACATGCCACGCACACATGAAAAAGGTATAATGGTGGAGGTAAAAGAACCAGGTCAGAGATAAACAATAAGGCAGTTTAAGGATATTACGAGAAAATAATTTGTTAATTTAACCAGAGGGTTGCTGGCAGCCTAAGCAGTTAAAAAGCTTGGTTATATGTTTCTCTTTAGTCAGTATCCTGGAACCCATGTTGAAGGACTCAAACAGAAAGACCCATTACATTATGGTCACTGGAGAAAAAATGGGACACTAACAGTGCCAGCTTTATATGGCCATTTCATTATCATTAACAGTATTTTGTGTGGAGGCTGTGTCAGAAGCCAATGTTTACAAATAGTTATTGGAGCTCAGTACAACAAAATACAAAGCAGCATTCTTTCTCAGGTAATTTTGTGCTGAGGTTGGAGTGCAGTTGTTGCATTTGAATAATTTACATTTGTCAGAATATGCACTCGAACTGGGGGTTTGGTGCTATATCCCTATAGCATATGCACATTGAACATGGAAAATAAACTGCGACTCCTAATACCACAAATGTTCTACTTGCAGTAAAGACTATATAAACATAAATTGTCAGCAGATAAAGCTTTTGTTGCCCAACCAGTCTGCCAAAAACAGTCTAGGAAATGCTTCCATCAGTCATTTCCTTCCGTTCTTACTCCCCAGCTGTCCCACCCAAAACCTCTGTTTATCCATCCACTTTTCTAACTTACTTCAACATGTGCAACTTCCTCTGTAAGCCTGTTTATTTATTTATTTATTTGAGTTTTGGTGACCGGGTAGGACCACTGAGACAATTACAGTCCCTTTCAGGATCTACCTGGGGACATACATGGTACAGTATAGCAAAGCATTTGTACAGGGAGTCAGTACATTACAGTATCAAATTTGACATACACTGTACAGTGGATACAATAACAAAGAGCTAGTTATGTTCACCATATTTACATATCTATAAATTCTATATACATTAGGATTTTTAACTATACATGTGCAATAGAATGTCACATTGTGAGCACAAAAGAATGAGGAGAGTAGGCTGATGAAAGGGGTTGGGAGGAAGGGAGAGTTGGTATGTGTCAGAGGGTCAGGTGAGGGGAGGTTAAAAACTTTAGAGGAAGCAGAGGCAGGACGGAGGGCAGCAA
Organism: Neoceratodus forsteri; assembly: GCA_016271365.2. Classification (NCBI taxonomy): domain Eukaryota; kingdom Metazoa; phylum Chordata; order Ceratodontiformes; family Ceratodontidae; genus Neoceratodus; species Neoceratodus forsteri. The sequence goes on from CM028131.1 coordinate 1,429,845,446, forward strand.
GAAAGGCATGCAGATTGGACTTGAAAAGAGGAAGAGAAGGACAAGTCAAGATGTGGGGAAGGAGGCGTTCAATCTGAGACAGCAGCAAATGAGAAGGACCTCCTGGAGAGGGAAGACGTGAGGTGGGGGACTAGCGGGGGAGGAGGAGGAGGAGTGTAGGGTGCAAGGTGCCTGCCAGAGGTGAATCAAATCTCTAAGGTAGGGTGGAGTAAAGAGGTGGACAAGTTTAAACATTAAGCAAAGGAAATACTTCAAATTAGCTTTGTAAAGCAACCAACCTAGAGAGGAGAGAAGAGGATGTCACAGTGGTGTGATCGTGAGTTAGCCCCAAGGCAAACATACCAATCCTGTGGTAAGCCTGGGAGAGGATGGAGAGAGATGATGTATTAGCAGAGTGTAGCAGGGGACACCATATGTTAGGAGGGAAGTAAGAGACAAGGAGGAAATTCTTAGGCAGGAAGCAGAGGTGAGATATGGGCATATTCAGTAGAAGACCAAGCTTCTGCTGCATATATTTAACTGTATTGGAGATGTGAATGTTGAAAGAGAGTGATGGGTCCAGGGTGAATCCCAAGTATTTGAAGGATGGGACTGTCTCAAGGTATCTCCATGATCGATGTTATGTTAAGAGTGAGATGAACAAACTTGGAGGTAGAGCAGGGGAGAATAGCATACATTTAGTTTTCCTGGTATTGAGAATGAGCTGTTTGCAGGTGAACCAGTCCTCAAGGAGGTGAAGTTAGTGGCAAGTTCTCGATTGATTTGTTCAAAGTCAGGTGATGACCGATAGATAATTTCATCATCTGCATAAAGATGTACCGTGGCACCACCACAAAATGAGAGTCGTTTATGAAGAGTGAACATAATAATGGTCCCAGAATGGATCCCTGTAGCATGCCATGGGTTATCAGCCTAAGTTCTGAAAGGAGCCATCCCATTTAACTCTTTGGGAGCGACCAGATAGGTAGCTTCTTTCCCAATTTAGGGCAGTTTTATCCAGAGCCAAGACATGTAGTTGGTGGAGCAGGAGATCATGGTTTCCAGGTCAAATGCTTTAGTGATGTCAACAAAGATGGCACCAGTGGATCAACCATTGTCCATAGCATGAAATATTTATTTTATTAGTTTTTGTTGACCAGGTAAGTGCACTAGATAAATCCTGCTTATTTTCAGGCACACCCTGGGGAGGGATACAGATGAATGCCAACTGACCTTGAACCAGATTAAGCTGTTGATGGTATTTTAGTGAATGAGGGAAATTTGGCCAGGAGAAATTTCCCTACTCTTTCAATAAGTGCCATGGGATTTTAACATCCACCTGAACTACCACCAATCCAGGCAGATGGGACCTCGGTTTTAGGTCACATCCAAAAGATAACACTTCAGAAGTGTAGCATGCCTCATGCTGCACTACAGTGTCAATGCAGGATATTAACCCAGAAGTGCCAGATGTGGGAACTGAACCCACAGCCCTCTGATTTCCTGGCCTCAGAGGCAAGTGTGCTACCTACTGAGCCACTGACATTGCATATATATCCATTGTCACTTTTATCAGGGCCATTAGAGTGCTGTGATTCCTTCTGAAACCGTGTTGATGGGGGATAATAGGTTGTGATATTCAGGTAGTCCTGTAGGTGGTTATAAAGAATGTGCTCCTGTATTTTGCTGGATGGCTGAGGAGGGATATGGGTCTATAGTTGTTGACAACAGCATTGGACCCCTTGTGCAGTGGGACTACCACTGCCACCTTTCATTATCAGGTACCAGTTGGTGATGAAAGACCGGTTGAATTGGTCCCTAACTGGGCGAGTAAGGGCAGGGGCACTCAATTTAAGAAATGTTGCCTCGTGGAGTCCCTTTTCCGTGAAGTTCTCTTTTCCATGAAGTTGCACTTCCTGTTCTTTCTGAACCTTCTGCCAATTAGCATCCTGGAGTTTCACTAGGTGTCTTTGTTCTCACTCAGTAGAAAAAACTCACAGCTGTCCACCTTGTTTATCATGTAGAAGTATTTGAACATCTTTATTATGTTGCACTCTCTTTTATCTTCCAACATGTGCATATTTAGGTCTTCAATTTCTCCTATATGACCTCAACTACTGTCCCTTTATCATTTCTGTTGCCCTCCTTTGCTCCACCACTAACCTTTCTCTGTCCTTCTTGAAGTGTAGCCTTCACAACTCTACACATTTCTCCAAGTGTGGGCTCACTAGAAATTTGTAAAGGCCGGCGTCACCTCTGTACTCTGGCTATGTGCAGTAATTTGCCATTTTGGCATTAAAACTATCACATATCATGACGATTAGTTCAAAACAAGTCTGTTTTCTGTTTTCTGCCTGTGCAGAGTGTGTACAGGACATTTGTACCATACACTCCTGAGTAAAGCAGAACCAGTCTAAACTATTTCATGAGGATTTGCATATATTTCCCATGGTGCTTTGTGTTATGGGGGTTTGTGTAATTTTACATTTCCAAGAAACCTGGCTTTCTCGCCCATGATCTTTCCAGGTAACCCTTGCCTCAATACTTTTGTGCTGAGGTTCCTTGACTTTTAGATTATTCGCAGTAATCTACATCTGTGTTTTCCATGCATTCCAAGCTTTAGAAGTTATGATTAGGATGTTTAAATGTTACTCTGTAATGTGCACTATGTTTAAACATGCTACTCAAATAATAGTACCTGCACAGCACAAAACTACCATTAACACCATTGCAATACACTGACTACAGCTTAGTGCACTGAATGCATGTTCCCACTCATTTAGATTTACGCAGTCTCTGCCCGCACATCCAACTTTGCCCTGCACATGCTCATGCTTTGAAAATAGGAAGCCCTTCACTAAGTTCACCTCAAGGTGCAAACATTGGTTTATGTGGTGCAACATCATTTGGCATGGCTCTAATACTTTGAATATATGGCCCATGTTTTTAATTTTGCTCGGTACTGTTATTTTGCATAATTGCTGTACTTTTTATGTTTGTGGCGTTTGCACAAGAAACATTATGTGACAACAGGAGAAGTGGGTTGTGGGCGCAGCACTGTTAAAGCCAAGGGAGGCACTGCATTTGGGGGTTGGCAGTGCTGGACCAATGGAGGCACAGTGTGCCGATGACACTGGTATCCAAAAGTGCACCAAGTACAATTGTTTTCACCGCAGCAATCAGGGGCTGCCTCGTCATTGCAGCATCAGTCATTCTGCTGCAATGAGGGCGACCCGTCACTGCAGAGCTGATTGTTAGCTAACTAATACTGTTTTTGAACATGGCGGGCAGCTTGCCACCACGTTCACAAACAGTGTTATGCAACCCTCTTGCCGGTGGTGCCCAATCCCCTCGGCAGCATGTGCCCTCCACAAACAGTCTTTATTGCTGACAGGGTCCCCACTCCCCATCGGCATAACCTGCCCCAGCCACAATTAATGTGCTGATGGGGGAGCCCACTCCCATCAGCATAACCCCCAAAAAAAAGCTATGTTTGTGCCGAGGGGTGCCCAATCCCCCTCGGCTACTACCGACCTATGCGCGGTGCCCAATCCCCATCTGCTAAGTCGCCACCCCAACAAAAGTAGGCTGGCATGCTGGGAGCCTACCCCAGCATGCCAAATGTCGACTGAAATATCCCTGTAAAACAAAAACCGTCCGATGTGTTTTTTTTTTCTGTAAAGCAGAAACAGTCCTCAGCAGTGTCCCTGCCCCCACAACCCACACCCACCTACTGTGCACCCTGCCTCCCACACACCCTCACCCCATCTACCTCTGGAGCTTGGTGCGACAATCTTTGGTGGACCAGGAACACGTCTGCACTCTTCAAAGCCGACCACAAACTGAGAAAATACCAGTAAGCTGTATAATGGAATAAATAGGGGTTTTCAACTTTGATGCATATCTCAGGCATTTTTGAAATTTTGGCATCAACTTTTCAACATGGGTTTTTGGGTCCCTCCTCATGAATTCTTTCACTGTCATGGTGTTAATTGGCCCCCAAAGGTGATTTCATGGTCACTGTGTGGAATCACCTTCCGGGACCGATTAACAAAATGACAGTGCCAGGGTCCATGAGGTGGGCTCTCAAAAAGTCTATGCTGAAAATTTGGTGGAAAAATCAAAAATGACTGTTTTACTTAACATGCATTGTGTAGTTGCTACGCGACGCTCATAACTTCGTGAATTTGTAATATTTTCACTCCAGATCTTCAAGATTGGTATTTTAATGCACCTCCTTATGAACAGTACAGCTGTCATTTTTCACAACCTGGCTGAAATGTGTTTTCGTGGTTCGTGCAGAATAGCTTGGTTGTTGGGAAATCCATGTTCAGGACACAGTACGAAAATCACACTGACACTGTTCATTAGCAGAGGTCCTAAAATGTCTATGCTGAAAATTTGGTGAGAAAAGTCCATAAAATAACTGTGTTACCAGTGTACGTTGTGCAGTTTCGATACTGCGCTTGTACCTCCCACATTGCAATATCTGCACTCCAGATTGTCAACACTGCCATTTGTCACAGCTCCTTATAAACAGTACAGCTGTCATTTTCACATCCGGCCGAAATGTGTTTTTGCACTTCGGCACAGAACAGCATGCTCGCTGTGGGAAATCCATGTTTGGGACACATTAGGAAAATCACACTGATGCTGTTCATTAGCAAAGGTCCTAAAATGCCTATGTTGAAAATTTGGTGACAAAAGTCCAGAAAATGAATGTGTTATGGCGTGTGTTGTGCGGTTTCCACACCGCTTGTTACTTCATACATTGCAATATTTTCACTCCATATTTTCAACATTGCCATTTTTTGCACTCCTTATGAACAGTACAGCTGTCATGTTTCACATTCTGGCGAAATGTGTTTTCGCACTTCCGGCTACAATGGCGTGGTCACTGTGGGAAATCACTGTTGGGACACATAACAAAAATCACAGTGACACTGTTCATTAGCAAAGGTCCTAAAATGCCTATGTTGAAAATCTGGTGATGAAAGTCCATAAAATGACTGTGCTATGGCGTGCATTGCGCAGTTTCCATGCAGCTCATGACTATGCACATATGTAAAATTTTAAGTCCAGATTTTTCAACACTGCCATTTCTCGCACCTCTAATGAACAGGACAGATGTCATTTTCACATCCTGGTCGAAATGTGTTTTGCAGTTCCAGCGCAGAATATCGTGGTTGCTGTGGGACATCAGTGTTTGGGACACATTAGGAAAATCACAGTGACACAATTTATGAGCACAGGTCATAAAATGCCTATGTTGAAAATCTGGTGATAAAACTCCATAAAGTGACTATGTTACATGTGTGTTGCGCAGTTTCCATGTATGCTCAGAACTGCAAGCATTTTATATTCCCAGTACAGATTTTCAACATTGCCATCTCTTCATACCTCCCTATGGATGGTACAGCTGTCATTCTTTACATCCTGCCCGATCTGTGTTTTCATACATGTGTGGCATGAAATGGCACTGTCACTATTGGAAGTAAGTTTTGGACACATTGACAAAATCACACTGCCACTCTTCATGAGAAGAGGTCACAGATGCTTTCCTGAGGTGGGTCACAAAGGCCATGTTGAATATTTGTACTGTAAATACCAACAAGCCCAAGGCATTATGGTTTCTAACCATAACGTCCTACCCTGTACAAACAGACAGGCACTGGGGTGTGCCTTTGGATTGCCGACTGTACTGTTCATGCCATCCACCTAACCCCCAGCCACTGACAGCCATCAAGGTGTACCTTGCACTCTTTGGCCCAAGACTTCACCCCACTCTCCTATGCATCAACCATTTCACCATATGTCCTTATGGAATGGGTTGACTGTAAAGCCAAACACCCTAAGGCACACCTCAACACATGTCAATGTCTGCAGAATAGGGTGAGGTGGCATGGCTTGACTGTCATGGTGACAACTCAAACACTTACCCCAAATCCTGTCCGTCTCTACAGGATGGAGGTGGGGTTGACATAAAGTTCAGTACTTCACTGCGCTCTATTCTGCATCTGTCAAACTCTGCATTTCCAAAGCTAATACCAGCAAGCAAACAATCGGCATTGACAAATGCTTGTTTTCATTTGTTCTTCCCACCATTTCTCTGTATGTAATCCTCTCTCTGTCCCTTCAGATTACACCTTGAAACAAACTGTGACTCAGAGTACCTTTCCTGGACAATAAATAAACAAACAAACACATGCATACATGCACACTTACACAAAACCAGCAACATATAAGCTGGCATGCTTAAATATATTTTGCAAGGTTTGTTCTTAAATGCAAGGGACCCTTATGTCATGGGCATTTCAAATTTTGTTTGCAGCAAACCTTAATGCTAGAAAGTAGCCTCCTGATGGTGTTGCTTAACAGTGCGTAGCCCTTAGGCTGAACTGCTTCCATCATAATACATCACAACACTATTAGAAAGTTAGGGTTCTGCCAAAGGGCTCAATATATAGCCTGGTTCTAGTTATATTAAGATGTTTAACTATTCTCAACAGGTACATTGGCTATTTTAAGAGTTCATGATATCTCTGTTTCCAAAATATTGACAATTCTATGCTTAAGTTTAAAGTTAAATGAATTCTGAAAGTTTCATTCTTATATGGCAACCATAGCTACATTATATCTATAAGACTGCAGCTTTTGACAAAGCCTGCTTTATTTTGAATAGGGCATTTGCATTTCTGTCCACTGAGGATGCCTTGGTTGCTGCAAGATTTATTTATTACATTTTGACACTAAACAAAATAACATCAGATGGAACTCAACAGGCACTTTATCACCTTGCAGTAGTCTGATATATTTGTAATAACCTAGATAATAGTTGCCTGGAGCCCCATAATAAGATACTGGACAATCTGGTGGCATGTTATTGGATGAGGTCTGCTATAACTTTTAATTTCATAGCACCGTAAGTAAAATGCATTTAATAGACGGATAGTAATAAATACAGCCAAAACAACACTTCTGTGCTGACAGGTAATAATCCTGATTTTGACAGGATTTATTGATGAAACCATGCTACACAGCAGCTCATCCGGTTATGTAACTACCTCCAAAAGCTAAGGGCAGAATGCAAGATGCTGTAGTATAGGATCCTGAAGTGAAAGATAAATCTGAGTTCACAGACAAATCTATTAGCAAATATCAGTAGCAAGTGTAAATAAAACAGGAAACTATGTATCATACCCAGATCACCCTCCTTCCAAATGGTTTGACAATTCAAAAGCCGCCCTAACAGAAAAGGCATCATAGGTCAAGCAAAATGAAACATGTCAGTAAAGTTCATACTGTACATGTTAAACATTTTACAGTTACAATGGACACCTAAAACATTGTTGCAAGTCTTCTCATGGACATTGCTAGTGACTTTTACATGAATGGATGTTTGGTTGTTTTCAGGTTTTAACATAAGCACTGTTCTTGTTTGTCATTCAATCCATGACAACATAAAGAGATTTGCTTGCAAGTTTCAATAAACCATAAATGAAGCTGGAGATGCCAACTTGAGCCTTTACTATTGTTCACATGTAATAGTGCCTAGAAATAGTCATGTGCAAAGCTGGGGAACTGTACTTTGTAAAGTACATCAGAAAGTGCCCTTGACTTCAGTCCCCTGCAGCTGAACTTCACACACAATAGTATTTATTGGTGAAGTGCCCACTTTTCCCCAGAAAACTACACATATTGGCACTTTGCTGACAAAAGGACTGGCAAGGAGCCACTATGTTAATTTTGTTGAGTGAAGTAGCACTTCAACTTTGAAAACTATTCAATGTGTTTGGCTTTTCTCACCAAAAAAAAAAATCAATGTGTAACTCACCCTCCACCCACTGTGAAAAACAACTCCACCCCTCCACCACCTTTTGAAATGACGTACCCCCACTTTGCCACCATCTAACACCCACTTCAATCCCCAAAACTCCCTGAAAATTCAATATAATAAAGATTATCCCTTCACCCACTCATGCCACATCATAGAAACACACCTCCCACCTCCCACCCCATGCCTGTCTCCCCAAGTCAATCCCATTGTAGTGAATCTCCATTTTACCACCTACAGCACCCAATCTTCTACTCACAGCTTGCACCATCTAGCACCCTGTTCCTCCCCAAAACCCCTGAAATGTTCAATATGATAATGATATCCCTCAACCACCCATGCCACATCATAGAAAAACACCATCCACCTCCCCACCCCATGCCTGTCTGCCCAAGTCAGTCCCATTGTAGTGAACCTCCCACTTTACCACCTTTAGCACCCAATCTTCCACTTGCAGCTCAACATTTATAAGGACACTGTTGTCTGACCTGTTCAAAAAGGAAAAAATAGTGCAGGTGCAAGACACCCTCTTCACCAAGTTTTCTGCAATAGAATGAATGAGAGATGATGTTCTCACCCATATTACTAGCTGACTGACTGACAAGCAGTGAGTTATCTTCATTTAGAATAATGATTCACTGGCTAAATTATTTCAGTTATTACTCTTACCTAAACTGTATAAATGTTTGTACTTGGTAGTTCTTCCTATGGCAATGCTAGCTACACAAGGTTATTTTTATGAAAACACTTTCTGTAAACATTTTCAATATAATAAGCCGTGAAGTAGCAGTACAGAATATGATATAATAAATTAAAAGAACAGCCGGAACCTCCAGAAGAACTTTTACAAACATATGGCACAAAGGTGCCTGTGCCAAAGATTTGACACAAGTAGTACCTTGCACCAAATGTTGTGGCAATCCTGACTTTTAAACACAGGCTGCATTGAAATCAGGATACCTTGTGCTGAAGCTCCCTGTGCCATCCCAACAGAAGTGCCTGTGTGTCAGGTTGCAAGGGGCCTTACACAATGGTGGGGCTGCAGCATCCCTTATTTGGGATTTAGAAGCCCACAGTGGTCACATAATGGGGCTGAGAATAAATCAGCCATGAGCTGGTTTAAGGGCTCTGTGGCACTGGATTAGAGGGAGATGGGTGGGGAAGTCTGCAAGGTCAAGAACTGGGGCAGATGGACAAGTTTTGCCATAGTGAGTGACATGGGCACAGCAGCAGTGGCAGCGTGCAGGTTGGCACCTGGTGGAGGTGCCATGGCCAGTGGTACAGAGCCCCTTGGACTGAGTACACCAAGGAAGGCACACATGGGCCCTGTCCTGGACACCTAGGTGGCAACAGCCCTGGCACCTTCCCCATAGCTGACACAGTCCCCAGCATGTGGAAAATGGCACTGGCTGCAGCATACAAGGTGCAATCAGTGGACGAGGATTTCTCTTGGGCACCACAATATTCCCCTGCTAGACAATCCACCATGTGGAGCCATGCTGATGCCTGACTACACTGTCAGGGATTGTGTCAGCTACAGGACAGGTGCCAGGGCTATTGTCAACTAGGAGTCCAGGACAAGGTCCAATAGTGCCTACCACAGTGTACCCAGTTAAAGCAGCTCTGTCCCACTGGTCATGGCAGCTTTGCCAGGTACCATCTCTGTACCCTGCCAAAGCTGCTGCACCCTGTCACCCACTATGGCACCCCACTTGTCCTTCTGCTTGGTTTCTGACATTGTAGGATTCTTCTCACCCCACTTTGCAGCTGTTACCTGGGTTGCTCTAGGCTGGCAGAGTTTGACAAGACCCTCCATTAAACCATCTGATGTGCCAAGGTTTGCCGTACCACTGTAGCTGCAGTAACTGGGACTTTGGCATAGGAGCCCCATTTCTTACAGAATATGGAACACAATCCATGTTGCACCTGAGTTTGCTGCAGCTGTACATTGGTGCAATGTGCTTGATCTAGAGGGCATTTGAAAATGGGCCCCATAATACTTAGACCCATTTCTGTTTGTATTTCACATTTGGTCTGAATTCCTCCTTCCTAACATTTATATTATGAGATAATTTACATGACACAGGATCTTTGTCCCTTTAAAGTTCATCTATCTCTTTTTTCTTAATAGACCCCATACCTCTGCCCTGAAAAATACACTTGCACAGGTCTTGGAGAAATGGCCACAGCCATAAGTTTTTCACTGATATTACACTGTCACAGTGGTATGCACAGCTGGGAGATCTCAGCAGACAATTCAGGCCCTAGGACCCCTTCCAGCAAAGGATCAACCCTTTTGTGGGCTGAGGAACATGCACTCTGGGTTGATACCTCAGCCACAAGAGTTGGGAAGCCATGTGGCCAAGCGGTGACTCAACTTCCACATCTGGAGCTGCCACACCCACAGGCAAACCTGATGAGGCTGGATTGCAACTCCCTCAACTGGAGTCCAGGAGCCCAATTTTCAAAGTGCCCTTACAGTGACACAAGTTACTTTGCTCTTGGGCTGCAGCAAACTCTGTACCCAATTTTATAAAAGTGTGGGCCCCTGTGCCAAACACCAGGAGTCACTGCAGCCACAGGTTAGCACCAAACATTTGGCACACCTGTAGGAATGCCACAGGGATTCAGATTCCTCCTGCGGCAGAACAATAGAGGGCCATAAGGGTTGGGGTAGAGAATCTGAGGGGCTTAGGGCAGAAAGGGCACAAAGGTGCCCTAGGGGTTGTCAGGGAGACAGCAGTTATGGCAGGGGTGATTTGGCACCCATCGAGGGTGCCCTTTGCAGACCCATACACCTGATTGGATTGGACTGTGTCATGGGGATTGTCATGGATGGGAAGTGACATGGTCCTAGGTGGGCACAGCTCTGGCAGCTGCCCTATAGGTGCACAAAGGCAGAACCCTGTAGGCAGGAGGCAGCATGCCACATTGTGGGATGATGGGTACTAGGGCACTGTGGCACTGTCTGGAGAATGATTTCCGAATCAAAGGTCCTCTACTCCAAAAGGATCTCACTTCACTAGAGACTTGGCTATGTAAGAACAGAATGGTACTAAATGCCAACAAGACCAAGGCAATGCTATTCGGGCCAAGATCCCTGGGATTTGACAGGTCCTCATCCTCTCCTTAACCTCACTCTGTGGTAAAGCCATTAATGTAGTCCCTCCCTTAAATACTTAGGCTTCACGTTGGATCAGAATATCACATACAAGGAACACGTGGACCAGATCACCAGGACCCTACATCGAAACTTTGCACCCAGTACCGACTCAGGGACCAACTCATCCCTGAAGCCAGGCTCTCCATAGCTACCAGTGTCCTTCTACCCAACCTGACCTTTGCGGCCCCTATTATACAGGGCATGGCTAAACAAGAGATTTCGAGGATGAAAACCCTATATAATAAAATAGCTCGTTTCACAACCTTAGACCACCCCAGATTATCACCACTGTGACACTTTGGGCAATCTTTGTTAGCCACATTGGTCGCCTGCCTCCAACACCCCTTGCTTGTCCAGGTATACAAGCCTCTCAAGCCCCACACTCCGCCAAGCATTGCCGGGACCATAACCCTCAAACACAACCCAAGGAACCTAAGAACCTCAGATAGAATGCTATTAGAAGTCCCTAAGTGAGGACAAATGCTGGCGGAAGATCCTTTTCCTCCCAAGCAGCCTGCCAATGGAACAAGCACCTCCCCAGGTCCAGGCCTCCTCCTCACTCATGAACTTCCGCACCAGGCTTAAGTCCCATCTGCTGACCTCAAAGCGCATGCCACTGTCATGGCACTTAAAGCTCCTAGTACTCCCCTCCTCTCCAACTCCGTCTCTAAGCTAACCTTCCTACTACCTGCCTTATCCAGACTGCTCCCTGACCCCCTGAATAAACTATATGCAAAGTACTACCAATTGCTTACATGTCATGATGATAACCATGCCTGTACCCATGTCTGCATCCACTGCTTTTCTTTTACCGTGCCTGTAAGCCATGCCTGTATCCACTGCCTTTCTTTACCATGCCTGTAACCATGCCTGTATCCACTATTTTTCTTTACTGTAACCACCTCATGATGTAACTCACAATGCCTCAAATGTTCTTTATGTCCTTGTTCATTCTTAGAACTTGTATTGTGCCAGGTCGCCCCTGAAAAAGGGACCTCGGGGCTCAGTGGGCCTACCGGTCACCAAAATTTAATAAATAAATAAAAATAAATAAACTATCCACCCACAACCTGCAGCTCCATCTTCCCACCTACATGGCTGTGCCTTTGTGCACCTATGGTGCAGCTGCAGGCTGCACCCACCATTCGAGGTAGCTACCCTGTCCTTTGAAACTCATTGCTAGGTACTCTGGGAGGCACCTTCCCTAGAGGTCTTTAAAAATCATCTTAAAACATTCCTTTTCCAAAAGGCTTTGGGGCCTGAGGAATATTTCTGAACCGCTAGACAGCTTAGGACTTAGCCTGTATGATTTTTAGTGGGTCATATTTATTGAGTTTTAAATATTTGTATTATGAGTTTTATGTTCCTAATGCTGTTTGTTTTATATTCTGTGGGGGTGCCCTGAGCCTATGGGGAAGGGCCACTGAAATAAATAAACTCTACTACTACTTCCACTGTTTGGCCCTGGCAATCCTCCACAAAGGTCTTCAATTGACAATGGCTCAGTTCAATTAAAACTGCTAGACTTAGTACATATTTTGACAATTTAATTTTCAAAAATTAACTCTAGATAAAAACAAGATGTCTGGTACAATGAATGACAAGTGCAGGGTGCAAATAAAATGTAAATAACTGACCTAGGTATGCCATTAGAGCATCTGAACATGATGATAAAACGTCATACCGAGGCTCAGTCAAGAATTTGATACTCTTTGGATGGTAAAGTGTCACATTACATGAATACAAATTTAGGGATTTAACAGGAGTGCATTATAGCACCAGCATTGTTGGTTCCATCCGATCAGATGTAGGGCTATGTGAATGGCACCTCCACTGGGTGCCATTTCACTCCTGCCATGCCACTGTCTCCCTGATGCCTCCTAGGGCACCCTCCTGCTCCTTCTTCTCCCAGCCCCTGCTTTCATGTTCCCCAGTCACCCACAGTGTGTGCCTGTGGTGCAAGTCACTAGACCACTTCCTGGCTGGTCTAAGTGGAGCCTCTGTTGCGTCCATGGTGGGCTTAGAAAATTGCAAATAAGGGGATGGCGTAGCCTGCCATGGTGCAAGACCTCTTGTGACCTGGATGCATGGGTGTGTCTGTTGCAAGGGTGGCACTGGGTGGCTTTGGCACAAGGCATCCTGATTTTGAAGCAGCCTGCATTTGAAAATCAGGATTGCTGCAAGTTTGATGCAAGATGCCACTTGTGTCATACCCATTTGGTGCAGGCACCTTGTGTCAAACATCACCATTTGAAAATTGGGTCCCAAATCCTGCAGTCCTCAGGCCTCATGCCAACTGGAGGAGACAAGCCCTTTGAAGAATTTAATTTGTCCCTCCTTTTTACCCTGTACCACTGGTCTGCGATACTCCCAAGCCACCACAGGAAGGATACAGTTCAGCCCTCAAACAGCTCACTCTAATTGTTGCACAAAACCCGATGAAAAGAATCGAACAAGTCCCATACTTCATCATGCAAATGAACACCATTCTTGCAATAAAGTGCCTGTCAGGAGGCATTAATGTACTTGTGCCAAACCACAATTTCCTGATAGACTCCAATCTTAGTATGTCTTTATCTGGGTGCAGGTTGCTTTTCAGTAATCACATCCTTATACACACTGTGACACTTATAGCTTGATTTAAGAGTCATCTGCTCTGGCAGTGTTATCTTATGTCAATTGAATTTATATGCAGTAGGATTCTTTGTATGTGTTTTGCATCAAGCACCTTTGACCCTGGGACCCTCCTGACTGAAGGTAATATGGTACTGTTAAACTTCTCTGACATCATCATCTGTATTTTTAAATGAGTAGTTTAAACCAATGGGGATTTTTCTGTTTTTTCTGCATGATCTAGCTGTTAAAAGTATTGTTTTTCTAAACAACGGCCATTAGGCTTCTGAAGAAGGACTGGTTGGTCTGAAAGCTAGAGCACTTTGTTCTTGTTGTTACATCTATGTTGGTCCATTAAAAGGTATCAAATCATTTGCTTCTGGACCTGATAGACTCCATAAATAGTCACATTTCTCTATTAAAGAAATGCATGCTTTGTCCATTGCTTTGGAGTCAATTGCATGCCACAAGTGGCGCTGTTGAATGAGGTGAGACCAATAATCTTGGTACTGGCTATAAGTCCTCTGTGGACTGTAGATCCTCTTTCATCCTTAGGAGCAGATTGATAGTCTTCCAGAGTCCCAGGTCATTACCACCTAAATAAAACATGAGGATGTCTGGAGAATTCCCTTGCCCGGCCTCTTCTGCTAGCTTGGGGTGAAGTTCCTCTGAGTGCATGCCTCTCTTGACCATCCAATGAATCTGTGCCTTTTGCCATGGTATCAGTAGGTTCCTCCCCAGACTGATGAGCCACCCCATCCACTGTCCAATAGATGAAGGAATACACCCAGATCCACATCCACTTGGAGCCATAAGGGGAACCTGGAACAGAGCAAGACAAACTTTGTTAAAGCAAATGTGGACAGTCATAGAGTAATAACACTTGGGACTTCCACCATCCCATGGCCTGAATCTCATTATCCAAAAGCCCTAGGTCTTGGCAGTTTTCTACCCAATCTTGAAGGAATGAGTATTGAACTCTGTTGCATTTAGGCAGGCCCACTGAACTGCTTACCCCAGGATGTGTCTAAACTGGCAGGTGGAGAGCCATGTAGATGTCCACCAGTGATTTTATGTCCAATTCTGTCCCAGGTGGGGCCTTTACCAAACACCAGCAGACAATACTCCTCAGGTCTGCTTTGATCCTTCACAACTGTACAAAGACCCCTTCTGTGGCCTCTGTGATGTCTGCATCTTTCAAACTTGCACCTGTCCTGGGTTGGGCAATCTGCAGCAATCTGGAGACCGAAATGTCCTGCAGAATGCCATAGCAAATGCAGTCTTAAATAGGTTAGCCTCATAAGCATTCCAGTAAATGACTGAGAGTGTTTCCCACAACTGTTCAAGAATCACAAGCGTGATCTGGCACTATGTATCAGACTGCCTAGTATGGCCCATACTCCACCCTTCAAGGACATTCCTGACCTTAAAGTCATGGGTGGTGTTGGCAAAGTTCAAACTTAGGAAAACCATGACAGGCCTGCCAGATCATATCTGATGACCCCTGACATCAGGTCCCACCATTTTGCTTCTATTATGTAGAGTACACAGTTTGGCAGTCAGGATGGACCAATGGTTTGGCCATCCTGCCTCCACTCAGACTGCATGGTAGTGCTCCACACCTCAGTGGTAAGCCGCTTGGATCCAGGGAGCAATCATGTTATCTACAGACTCCCAGGGCTCAATGCCACTGCCTTCCACAGAAACAATGGGACCAGTCATAGATTCTGCTTCACTGCTAGACCCCACTCCCAGAATTTCTGCCACTGTGAGTGAGATACAACATCAGCAATACCATTCTCAATGCTAGGGACATGTTCAGCTTTAAAATGGACATTCAGCAACATGCATTTTAGGACATATATTTTCATAAGATCACAAAACAGACCCTTAGCCCCCAGCTGACCATTAATGGTGTGTACCACACCCATGTTTTCAGTCCAAAAGATGACCCTGCTGTCTCTCAGCCTGGAACCTCATTACACAGGATCACCATGATTAGGAAGCACTCCAACAGTGTTATTTGCCTGTGAAGTCCTACTGCTGCCCATTTGGAAGGCCACTCTGAGGCACAACAACCACCATGAAACTTCCCCAACCCATAGCCTTCCTGAAATATCTGTCTACAGCTCCAGCTCCTGACTGTTGACTGTTGCTAGCATCATTGATAGGCCATTAAAATGGGTAATAAATGTCTGCCAAACCTGCAGGTCATTCCTGAAACCCTCAGTTACCGGATCCAGTGATAAGGCTTCCAGGCACCTGTCCCCAGGTTTGCCATCTGCCACAAGAACATCCTCCCCATGGGTATGAGTCAGCAGTTGAAGCTGAGGCAACCAACTATCTGTTGTAATTCCTGCAAGGTGATATTTTTAGCCACAGCGGCCCAGCTCAAAGCCCCTTAGGGCATCAATCTTATCATGGGGCAAGCGACAGTCCTGCCTTGCCATGTTGATCTCATACCCAGGAATATATCATCACCATGCTTGGTAATTCAACTTTCCTGGGAGACAGATGCAAACCAGAGGCAACACATTTTGGCAAAAGTGTTGAATGCTTACCTACTGGCCATAGAGTGCTCAAGCCCCATGAACAAGAACTCGTTTAGGTAGTGAACAATGCCTTGATTCTTAGATTTCTGAGCCATTACTCATTGAAGGAAGGCACTGAAACCTTTGAACGCTGTGCAGGCTACTGAGCAGCCAATGGGCATACAACTGTCTACTTAGTATTGGCCCTTAAATTTCATCCTCAGCGAGACCTGATCAGTCAGGTGGACTGGCAGCAGTCAGAAGGCAGATTTAATATCTACTTTAGTTATTAGGGCATGCAGCATGCTGCCCATAAAGCTTTAACTGCTCTGTCAAATAACCCATATTGAACTGCCATGAAGAGTGGATCAATTTGGACATTCACTGGGTCTCCTTCAAGGTATGACAGGTGGTTGATCATGTAGAATTTTCCTGGGGCTTTCTTGAGAACTAGGCCAGTTGGAGATACCTTGAACTTCAGCAAGAGAGGGATAGGTAAGGACGGTTCCCCAGCCAAGCTGTATTTCTTTTACAATTTGTCCCAGATCACTTGCAGTCAGTCTCTTTCAGATTTCAGGTTCTTCATTTTGGACCTTTGACAGGGGCTGGTGTATAGGTTTCTAAGCCCACTGGGAACCCCTGCATCAGTAGGTGGGTTGCCTCTCAGTCTGGGTACTGGTCCAGCTGAGGTCTATTACTGTCCACCACCTGAGATGGGTAGGGTTACCTTTGTGGGATTTGTTGAACTTTTAGCAAATGGGGCAGTTAGAGGAGTGTCAATGTAAGAGGGGGTGACACTGACTGCAAGTGCCACACTTGTGCTGAAACACACAGTGGCTTTTGGAACAAGTCCCTTTGTTGAAGCCAAAGCACATGTGGGGAGAAGGCCTGGTGAAATCTGCTTACAGTACTTTGACTGAGGCATCCTGACAGGTAAACCACTGTCTTTGTGGACAGCTCCTCCACCATGCATATCTTAAACCAGGAGAGGCATGTTCAAGACACCCCAATGGAGTGACAAGTGATACTGCATCCATCACCTGAATTCCTTGTCATATTCTACAAGCCATCCCATCCTTGCGTCTATGCTTCAGTATTATCTTACTGACACAGTTAAATAGATGCACACTCTTTTCAGGGCCATCAGTTCTATGGCGCTGGCAAAACAATAAGCCCTACCAGCCATTTGCTGAAAGTGCATTTGGCTTTTATCTGCTCCTTCTATTGGTCCCCGTTCTTTTCTTTGCTGTCCTCTTTCTTGCTCACCCAAACAATTAAACAAAGAGAAATTATTTATATTTTTGAGGTTCCGGATTTGATGCTGGACCTTATCTGTCATATGGGAACCCAAGGGTTGCACCACACTGACATAGTAGGCTGGGCCACAGCTTGACCACTGCTGACTTTGGTGCTGCACTATGTTTGTCTGGCATGCTCCCCTGCTGTTGACTCTGGACTGAAGAGGTGAACCTGATAATAATGTCCATGAGTTGTCCATTTTCTCATAATGTGGTGGAGTTCTTAACTGCATCAGGATGCTTAGAGGAGGAGCCAGTTGGGCTGGATCCACCAAAAGTCAGCTCAGGCATGGGGAAAGGGTGGCCCCCATCCTCATCATCTGAATCTGACCCCAAAAAGTTTTTCTTGGGCACTTTTCTGGGCTTGGCTGGTGGATGAACCCTGTGGGGCACTCTGCTGAAAATCCATATAACAGTATCTTTGAATTCATCATCTGAGAGCTCTGAAACACCCATCTTGGCATAACTTCTTGGGATTTCCTGGGTATCTTTGGTGAAGGTGCTGGTGGCTCCTTTGCTGACTGCTTATGCTTCTTTATTGCTCAGGTTCCTTTTGGAGTGCTGGTCCCCTCCAAGCAAGCTTACAGCTATTGGTATCCATCCATTTGAACCTCTCTCTCTCAGTTACACCTCCAGGGTAGTCTCTACTGCCTTTGCCATGATGGTCTTGTTCTTGATGAGCATTCTGCAGCTGCAATGACAAAACTACTTCCAATGGAAAACAGTGTAAATACTGTACCACTGTGGCTAGCAATACAGTTGTGCAGGGGAGGGTCTTGCCATGGCCATCCGCATACCTCTAATATTCCCCATGCCTGGTAATTCTGTTTTGTTTTGTCATAACAAACAAGCATTTGTCAATGCCGAATGTTGCTTGCTTGTATGTGTTGCTTAGGTGTTTGGAAGTGATAGTTCCATGCCTTCCTCCCAAGACATCCACTGTGTCTAATGACAGTTGTACTGTTCATAAGGAAGTGTGGAAAAATGCCACTGGTGAAAATCTGTACTGAAAATATTACAAATTCATGAATTTACAAGGGGCGTAGGAACTGCATAACACACGCTCATAAAACATTCATTTTAGGAATTTTTTCACCAAAGTTGCAACATAGGCTTTTGAGAGCCCAACTATGAACACTGGCACTGTCATTTTTATTAATCAGTTCAAAGGTGATTTCACGCAGTGCCTCGAAATCACCCTTTGGGACTGATTAACGCCATGACAGTTTCAGAATTCATGAGGAGGGTCCCAAAAACATTTTGAAAATTTGGTGCCAAATTCCAAAAAATGTCTGAGATATGCATTAAAGCTGAAAAAACCTATTTATTCCATTATACAGCTTGGCATTTCTTCAGTTCGCGGTCGGCTTTGAAGGGTGCAGACATTTTCCCAGTCCACTGAAGATCATTGTGCTGGACTCGGAGGTAAGTATGGGGTGAGGTGGGGTGCGGGGAGGCAGAGTGCATAGAGGGTGGGTGCAGGTGGGGAGGGGGCACGGAGACCATCGCCGAGGGAAGGTTTTTGTTTACAGGTTTTATGGGTTTTTTAGGAAGACAATGCAGGACATTTGCCACGCTGGTGGACTCTCCCAGCCTGGCAGCTGGAAAACTGTTTGTAAGTCCTGGAGCCAATGAGTTGGGCACCCCATTGGCCGTAACAAATATTTGCCATGCTGGGGTGGGCTCCAGGTTGGCACCTGGAAAGCTTTGTGGGGGGTGGAGCCGACAGAGTTGGGCACCCCCTCGTCGGCTCATACAGAGTGTGACGTGGGGGAGTGCATGAGCACACAATATGCATGCATGCATACATGCATGTGGGGAGAGTTCTGCTCACTGAAGCGGAGCTCTCCTTTCAACTGTATGCCACTGCATTTTCAACTGCTGTCATAGACTGCAGCAGCATTCATTGAAGAACTGGGCCGCACCTGCAAACACACTGACTGAACTGGAAGACAGCTGCCACACCTCTGAAAACTCGGATGATGGCACTATGTTTCTTGCACATGCGTACAAGCAACATAAAATGAAAGATGGGGAGGAATAAAAATATACAAAGTTGAGAAAGCGTCACTTTGCCAGAATGTAGCAAAGTTTGCAAACTTTACGCTGTGTGAAGTGCAGACTTAACAAATATTTTGATAGGCAAAGTGACATTTTCTGCAAGGTGACCAAACTTCACCTGCAAAGTTGCCACTTCATGGAAAACAAAAGCCACTTGATCAGCAAACACATTGCCAAATCAAAGCTGATAATGCCAATAGGAATTTAATGATGCTTCAAAGCCAAAGTTTTGCAACTACGCTGCAACCGCCGATGGAGTTTAAATTTGATACCTCTCTAGAGGAATGCAGTGGTGGCTCCTCCTGCTTACTCAATGCCTTCCAGTTTCGTTGTTCTAATGCCTTTACTACCTGGTGACATTCACCTTTTCACCCAGATTCATTGATAACAAGTTATCCCTTGCACTCTAACATGTTGGAAACTGGCAGAGGGATCCACTGGTTAGTAGAAGTGTTCTATTTGTAACCAAGACCTGCATATGTTAAGTTTATAATTCACTTGCTCGTGACCACCAATCTGATAAGAGCAGCAACTATGTGTCTCCTGCTAGGGATATCTGTCAATCTGTCTCTGTAATGTTGTTCACTACCAAGGTCAATACTCAAACTAGCAAAGATCTGCTGTGATGTATTTCTTTTAAAAGCCTAAACCAGTATTACTGTTAAGGTCCAAACTGTTCTCTATTGTCAAATAGGAAAAGAAAAGCTTTAACTCCATGTTCAAATAGGGGCCCAAGCTCCACAGGGCTACAATACTGAAACTGGGTATGCCTACCCTGCTCCAAATACCCATGAAATAATTGACAATAAAGGAAAACCAATAAATATATTGTAGCATAAAAACTCTGCCTTAAGTCTGGATATACTAAATTTCTCCTCATCTGAGCCTTTTGGAGCCAAATGCCTCAGGGATCAATCCCCACCTGCCTGAGTTGAGCCACCATTGATAGTCGACTTGAGCAAACTGTGACTCGAGCAAACTGCCATGTGGCAGTCAGCATCTGGATCCACATGTAATAAATCATTTTTGACTCTGCTAAGTTATACCCATGGTACTATTGCCATGCATATTCCTTACTTGCGCAGGCCAAAAGGGGATAACTGGCCAGTCGCTAACAGGAATGGGGGAGAGGAAGCATGAGTTGGGCATTTGGTGGCATTTTGAAACTGCCAGATGTACCAAAGTGTGCCTGACAAGGTAGCTAGAAAATTATTATGAAAAATGCAAAAGTGCTATGGGTTGGGAAAATGCGGCCACCACCAAACAGTAATGCCAAACTCCCGATTGCCTATCACTGATGCTCTAACTGATACTATTCTTAGCCATGTGTGGGGGCAGGGAGTTTTACTTCACTGAGGCACAGACAAATCTCAGGGATCAGCCACAGCTCAAAGAATGTGAGTGGGTGTTATCTGTTTAAACTGATTAATCTATTATAGTGGCTCAGTAGTGCCACTATAGTTAGGGTTGTGTAGGCTGTTTAATGTTAAGCCCTAAATTTAATCCTTAATTTAATTTAAAATGTAAACCCTAAATCTCTCAATAATCTTTCTTTCACAGATTAGTATGTTGGCATAGATATATTAATGACATCATTTTGGTCTGTCAGTGGGGAGGGGATCCACAGCAATAGATGACTTTATACTTTTCCAGCATAATTCAAATCAAATCTCAAATTCACTTACAGATGTAGTAGAGATCCCATCCCTATTTGAATTTGTCCTTGACAAGAGATACAAATGACAGTAGTACCACAGATATCATTAGAAAGGAAATGGATGGCATCATGCTCTTATTGGCGTCAGTTGCCAACCATTTTATGTCATGGACAATATCCAAAGAAGAATTTTTTAGAGTTAGAAGAAATTTCAGCATTGATGTGGGCTTCCAAAATGGGACTGAAGTATTAATCAACAGGATACAGGAAAGGGATACGGAAATAAAAGGTTTTAGATGCAATGGAGTTTGCAAGGTTACAAGAACATGAAAATGCAAGATTTAACTACATTATAACCTATTCTGTGCATGCTGTCTTCTTGGAAAGAACAATAAAGAAGCATTGACATGTTCTGTCAGATGACATGGATTTAAGTACACTAACCAGAGAACCCACAAGAATGTCCTATAGGAGGGATCCGCACTCAAAAGTATGCTAGTGCACAACCACTTTGTGGAAAAAAATAACCCCACGTGGCTTAACAACAGTAAAGGTTGCCACCAATGAAAGAAATGAATGTACTGTAGATTTGTGAAAACAGTAAAGCAATTGACAAGTGTCAATGCAGGACGCAACAATAATATATGTTAATTGACAACCTGTAACACTACGGGTGTAATATACATTGCAGAATGCACTTGCAAAGTTTTTATATAGGAAAATGACAAAAACTTTCAAAACTCAAGTGGGGAAATATGTTAGGGCATAGAAAAGAAACCCTACCTATGCAACAGCTGCTCATGTGATGGAATCAGAGGATAGTGCACAAAACATTTTCACTTTTAGGGCTACAGAAAAAGTGAATGCCAATCTACGAGGGTAATATTAATAATTTTGCTTTAAAAGAGAAATTTCTGAATAATACAGTTACAAGCTATCAGAAAACCAATACTCAATACAGGTTTCAATTTGTGTCCTTACATGGAAAATAGATGAGCTGTACACCATGGCCTGGATATTCAGACTGTGCCAGGCAATGGCACAAGCCTGGGCACAGTGCAACTGGGATGCACGGGGCTAGGTCCAGGTGATATTCAATGGTGATGTGCCGTGGTGCAGCACCATTGAATCACGTAAGTCAGCGCGCAGACTGCACATGGTGCAGTGGCACTGTGCTGGTGCAAGCCACGAATGAGGAGCAGTGGGATCGTCAGCGAGCACCTCGATATTCGCGGGGGGCATGCAAATGAGGCCATAATATATGCAAGGCATAAATGGGGCCATTGCGTATTAGTATAACCCATTGCATGCCTTGTGCAGGGCAGCCTGGTGACTTGTGCCTGACACCCTGCACAGCATGATGCATGCTATGGGGAACCGGACATCCACCACCACATAGCCGTGATCATGCGGTATATGTAAAACAAATCTCTGGTAGTCTAGTGGCCCCCAGTCCCAAACCCCAATAAATATGAAACATGACCATCCCTGGTGGTCTAGTGGTCTCCCTCCACCCAAGACCCTGATTCCCGAGATATGTAACTTCGACTGTCCCTGGTGGTGTAGTGGAACCCCCCTGCCCATTGCCATGATGGCGGTAAATGTAAATAAAACAATCCCTGGTAGTCTAGTGGACCACCCTCCCTCCTGAGTAACCAATTATGGTGGAAGGAATTTAATCCATGCCCTGGTAGTCTAGTGGTACCCCCTCCCTTCAATGCCCGATGGATGTATGAAAATACAGTCCTTGGTGGTCTAGTGGACATCCCTCCCTCCAGGTCCCCAATCATGGTAAAATGCCCACAAGTAATACTCTGGTTATCCAGTGGCACCCCTACCCTCCCACCCACACAGGACCGCTTGCCTCCCTGCTCCCCCATCATCAGTGGCGGTTGCATCCAGCTTGCATACTGCCTGGCCACCCACCAATGACAGGTACAGTATGGGCTGTAAGCCTAATGGTCCTCTGTGTGGACCAATGGGCTTCCAGAGCATACTGTGATTAGACAGTCCCAAATATGTGAAGGAAACACAGGTTACCTGTGGTAACAATACTCTGCTTGTGACCCCACAGTCTTTCCCATGGCAAAATACTGTGATGTCACAACAAAGGATTATGACTTCAACTGGTGCATGAGATGCTAAAAAGATGAACTCAAATGGATAAAACTCCTCTGTTTGTAAAAAAATACTGTCACTTATAAGAAAGGGGATGAAACATACAAGCTAAATTAAGTTTAAATATATTGTATTTCTATATTTATCCCTGAAGGGTCTGCAGCATTTTCAAAGTCAAGAAAAAGCCTTAAGAGGCTACGAATTTGTTAAATGAGGCAAGATGGTTTGATGACTAAAGAACAAACCTGGGGACAAAGAGACTATGGCTGACATCCCTATACTAGCCACATAACATCTTGAGACTGAACAAATCACTTAGGGCAGGATTCACAAAATGAGGAAAGGTCCCACAGCTGTAGGAAAACCTCGGTGCTACTGGGTTTCCACTTATGAAGCATGAGGTCACCGCAACTGCAGGTATTCACAAAGGTGGACCCAGAGCATGACTGGCTCCATGAAATATGGCAGCTTGTGGGTGCTGTTGCCAGGGACAGCACTGCAACTGCAGGAGACTGTTACTGGCAGTGGGACTCACCATAGCACCTCCCAACTGCTGCAGCTGAGGTTCGGCCGCTCCACGGCTGCACCAATTTTGCATGCAACTGGGGTTGTGGAGTGGAATTAGTCCCATTTCACTTCATGAATCCTGCCCTTAGTCTCTGAGTTTTTTTTATTTAAACAGCAGTTTGGAGAACCTTTGAGCCATAGGCTCATTTACAAAAGTACCTTGTCACAGTAAGACAAACCAAAATACACAGTATAGCAGTACAACACATAGGTATAACAGTAAATTAAGACATAGATACAAACAAGCTGGTACAGGTAGGATGGATGCAAACAATACCAGAGTTATGTTGTCCTTAGCAGCTTAGTAATAAGCTTTATCATAAGTATTAGTCGGCTTTGACTAGCGGCAGTTACAGCATCGGGTGTTAATAAGGTGGTTACGTAAGGAAGTTTTGAAGCCGCGATATAGTTGGAGCTTCGAGCGGAGGGCCAGTGTGTTGAACCAGGAGGGGCCCTAAAGCTGAAGGCTCTTTGGCCGTGAGAGTCCTAGCTCTAGGGATAACAAGAGAGTTTTCCCAGAGGTCCAAGTATGAACTAGTGGGACAGAGCGGCGTATGGTGGTGGTCAATCCTGGTGGGGAAAGCCAAGGAGGGTCTTTTGTAAAGGGTACAGGTAGAGATATTGGAGGCGCTCGTCGAGATCAAGTACCAAGCGCTTTAGCATACAGTAGACAGGTGTGTGTCATCCTAGGTGCTCCAGTAATTAACCTGCAGGCCTTATTCAGAGTAATACGAATTGTATGGAGTGCGGTCTGATCAGCAGCACCATACACGGCAGTCCATAGTCCACTAGGGACAGGATAGAGGAGGTGACTGTGAGTTGAAGAGCCTCGGGGAGGCAGTGTTTATACCGATGTAAGATGCCCAATCGGATATTAGTGGCAGTGGCTAGGCAGCGATGTGTCCATGGAAGGAGGAGGGTCAAAATGGATCCCTAGGTATTTATAGGAGCAAACTTGTTCAAGTGGGAATGAGGACCCAGAGTGAATGAGGAGTTTGAAGTTGCAGGACTTGTTTTGGGGATGAGAGAAGAACATAGTTTTGTTTTTTAAGATTTATCACCAATCTATGTTCCTTGAACCAGCCCTCGGCTTCAGTGAAAGACTTCTGCAGAGGTCCTGGAGGGCAATAGGGTTCACGACTTGAGGCAAAGATGACTGCATCATCAGCGTACAATAGAATGTTCCCGAGCAAGAGTGTGGAAGGGTGTTAAGGTAAAGGAGAATAGTAAGGGGCCCAGAATGGAGCCCTGGGGAACCCCAGAGAAGATGGGACAGATGTCTGAGCAGGTCCCATTAATTTTACCGCTGTGGTAGTCAGACAGATAACTGGTGCAGCAGGAGATAGGCCACAGCAAAACCAGAGTTCTTCTGTCTGCTCAGCTTTAAAAAGTGGGTAAAAACCTGGCACCATCCAACAACAAATATTGCATTTCTGCTGGACTATCCAGGGCAAATAAATTGTAAAATAATGTTGCTGTCCTATTCTGAGAGTGTTTAGTATAACAATTTGACTCCTAGTACAGCTATAGTAAAAAGTACCAATCATTTGTTTAGCTACTCTAATAGAAATACATCAATACAGCACAGGAGGAAACCATTTATAGACCAGAAAAGAATATGTTTATTCATAGACAGTACAACCACTAATAACTTTTGAGTCCATTTCAAAAATAATCATATGTGATATTTTTAAAATGCTTGAAACTACATTTTGAAAGCTGTAACATTTGAACAGTTTGAACAATTCTCCTGTGTTGCTACATACACATACATGTCAATATAATATATTAAAAATGGCAGGAGGTTAAAATGCAGTGAAACATTTGGCCGGATATTCAAACTAGCCATTCTGAGGCGCAAGCCCTGCGCTGCTCAAAATAGTTGCGCGGGGGTGTGGCTAGTGTGATATTCAAAGGGTTGTGCTGTTGAGCAACTCTTTGAATATCTTACCCAACCACTAATGCGTAGCACAGTGGAACTTGCACCACCGCAAGTTGTCAGAGTTGAGCATTAAACTTGCGGTGGCGCCAAGTACCATTGCGCCATCGCCAAATTCCGATATTCAAAGGCGACATGCAAATGGGGCCATAATTCATGCAAAGGCGCGGGGGCCATTTGCATCTGATTATGCCCCAGTTGCATCGCTCTTATATGAGGTGCGCCCGATCCCGAGGACTTGCGCCTGGCGCCCTGCCAGGCAGCAGCAGTCGAGGACCGGCGCACCCTGCATCCGATTGCGGGCAATATGCATGCAGACAACACCCCCCAAACATCTCCCGATGCCCGATCACGGGCAGTATATGTCTGAACACCTCCCCAAACAGCTCCCAATGCCCGATCGCGGGCAGTATGCATCAAGAACACCCCAGTGCCCGATCGTGGGCGAGGCGTGAATCAACACCCTCCCAGTGCACGATCGCGGGCGGTATGTATCAAGACACCCCCAGTGCCCGATCGCGGGCAGTATATCAAGACATCCCCACCAATGCCTGATCGCGAGGCAGAGCGTGAATCAACACCCCAGTGCCCGATTGCGGGCAGAATGTAAAAGCCCCAACCGAATATCTCCCTGGTGGTCAGTGGACGTAATGCCGATCGTGGGCAGAATGTCCAGTGACAACCCCCAAACTTATCTCCCTGGTGTCTAGTGTCCCCCACCCACCCCACCCACTAAGCCCCTCCACCCGCTCCCCGGCGGCGCGGGCGGCAGCATCCACCGCCTGCCACCCGCCGCCCACCGACTGACTGTCCGGTGGGGCTGCACCAGTGGTGCAGAGCTAGAGCCAATAGGCGTGCAGCCCATACATATGGCAGTCAATTTGTGAATGAACATCATTCACCGTCTGGACTATCAAAATCGCTATGGGCTGCCGCCCGTAGCTCTAACTCTACAATACGTGCAAGCCGTATACGATCGAGTCGACGAATGGCGAGGTGGGTGGGATGCTGCCACCCGCAGG
Organism: Neoceratodus forsteri; assembly: GCA_016271365.2. Taxonomy (NCBI): domain Eukaryota; kingdom Metazoa; phylum Chordata; order Ceratodontiformes; family Ceratodontidae; genus Neoceratodus; species Neoceratodus forsteri. The sequence continues at coordinate 1,429,872,228 of CM028131.1, forward strand.
CTGCGGGGGAGGCGGGGTGGAGGGGCTCAAATGGGGTGGGTGGAGGACACTAGACACCAGGGAGATGTTTGGGGGTTGTCACTGGACATTCTGCCCATGATCGGGCATTACGGTCCACTGGACCACCAGGGAGATATTCGGGTTGGGGGGCTTTTACATTCTGCCCACGAGCGGGCACGGGGTTGATTCACATTCTGCCCACGATCAGGCATCGGAGCTGTTTGGGGAGGTGTCCATACATACTGCCCGGCGATCGGGCATTGGGAGATGTTTGGGGGTCTGATACATACTACCCACGATCGGGCATCGGGAGATGTTTGGGGGGTCTGGATACATACTGCCCGCGATCGGGCTGGTGGGGGCACAGGGACTGAGTTGGGGGGCCAGCCATGGGTGGCAGCTGATGTGTTGCACCCTGCAATACAGCAGCTCACCTGTGGGTGGCCCTCAGCTTGATCCTTTTTGGCTCAAAGTTGTGCAGGCGCAGGTTGGGGATTGCGCCTGCACAGTCTCTGCACAGCCGACTGAATATCGGGTTGTGCAGTTTATGCATGGTTCCTCCCTCATGTTGAACATGCATTCATTTGCATTGCGCTGTTGCTCAGCCTGTTTTCAGTGGCGCAACTGCCTCCTGCTGAATATCGCAGAATGGCGCAATGTAGGGACTTGCGCATGCGCAACCCTGTTTCGCATGGAGCAACCTTTTGAATATCTGGGCCCTTATGTTTTTGCTTACACTTTAAGTGTCAGTTAACTACCCTGTAACTGCACTACAACTGTAATGTAGTTGCATGTAACAAACATGTAAATTCAGTGTCAAATAAAGTGTAACCTTTTTTTGTATTAATATAAAATATGTTATGTGTATTACATCAAAGTATGGCCACTGTAGGGATGCATTTAACAATATAGCTGATTAGTTGACTCTAATCTTTTATCCTAACAGTTCCAAAGTTATCACATTTAAAGAAAATATCTTTTACAAGGTCTAACTTCAGAGCTGTTGGGGCTAGAAACTTATTTTTTAAATAACTGCTTGGAGTCAAACCATTAAGAACTGGTGTTGTTTGTTTATATTGTTATTATGTAACAGTATGAATTATATTATTGATATAGAAACAGACAGTTATCTCTAACTATGTTGATATATGTATATATATATATATATATATATATATATATATACACACACACATACATATACATATACATACATACATCACCACAAGGGGTTTTTTTTTTGTAAAATTAATGTTATCGATATACTTTTCCCATAATGATAAAGTATATTAATATACTTTTAAATATCGACATTGACAATTTCATGATCGTTTTAAAACATAAAGTAAAAAAAACCTTTTGCATTTTTTATGAATTTTGGTATTAGTCCCATAATAATCTTCATCTTTTCTGTATGTGCTATGGAATCACATGATATTTTAGAATCCTTAAATTATTTCTATGAAACAATGTATGAATGTTTAGGGACCTCTGTGGAAATGAGCTAGAGATATTGCAAAATTAAATTTTGCCAGTGAAATTGCTACAAAATTGGCAATTTCCACATGAAATATTTCATGAAATTCCACCATTCCTTGAAATGTTTTGCGGGTATGAATATGTGAGATTTTGCCATCGAAATATGAAATCTCACCACGAAATCTTCAATTTTGATAAATTTCACCCAAATTTCACTGTTTCACAGGTGAAATTTCAGCGTATCTGAGGCAAAATTTCACATTTCATGGTGAAATTTTGCATTTTGCTGGTGAAATTTTGCTCTTCAGTCACAGAATTTTGCATTTTGCCCCACAAAATATTTTGTGAAATATTTAAGCGGAATGAAATGTTCTAATTTTGCACATCTCTAATTGAGTCTTGTATTCCTAGTCATGATTTCATAAATAAAACAACCTCTACTAAATTTAAATATCTAAATAAGTGTAATACCCATAAACATTCATCTTATGCCTTAACTCACATTGCTAACATTTCACCGATCCCCAGCAGCAGTACTGATTCTTCCTAACTTTCATTGACTTTGCCTGTGAAAGTGTCTGAAGATAATAATGTATTCTGAACATAATCCCAGAGTGTTGGTAAGATAGTATAGATAAAATGTCTACATTTGCACAATTTTCTCTGTTATGAAAGTTGTCATAGAACAAATTATTGTCTCAGGGCATCAATACTATTACCAAGGAGGTCCTGTGATACAAGCTGTTTCCTTATTGCAGAGTAAAGATATTGTCTCCAGCGAGCAACTGCTGGTTAATTAGCATTTAACCAGCTGCAAGAGATGGCTTATTTAGCTGCCATTCCTAGTATAGAATACATAACCCCCACAACTACCAACAACAGCATACAGGTAACAGGTACATTATTTCTCAGGAGAACATGATCCATACTAACCATGGAGGGCAATACTTCCTCTGTAGAATTCCATGCCAGAGCTTTGCTCCCATCTGGCAAGCTTTTCTTTTCTGTTTATGTCCCTCTTTCTCACATTGGTTCCCACTCTGTGGATCCTAGGCTGAGTTCCTCTAGCCTCTCCCCAGGTAACTCCAGAAGCACCGACAGACTTATCCCATCCTGCCTTGGTATACCCCTCATGCACAGGGGAGACCTCAGATTGTTCTCCCCACAGTCCATGAGAGTGTGTCAAGGTAGTCCTAGCCAGCCACCCGTGGAGCCTGATTTTGAAGTCTGGGGCAGCCGGGTCCCATCTACCAGCAGTCAATGTTTTTTTTCCTGCCTTTCTTGGTCCCTGGCCACGAGGATGTCAGCACTCAAGGGGATCCAAGGAGGCAGGGCACGTGAGATGTGCCACCACTCCAGATCTCAGCCAATGCCTCTCTCCTGGTTTCTGCAGCCCTGCACCACCACCTGTAGTCACCCAGGTGGTGGTAAAGCAGTGGGACTTGCAGCCCACCCTCCCCAGAGGAGAAGAGCAGCCCCTTGGGCACTCCATCCTCCTCCCTGGCCAGCCATCCAGCAACTTGAGCTTGCTCCATACCCCAGGTCACTGGCATTGCAAGTAGTAGCACTGCCGCTGTGCCAGTGGGCTGGCTTACATCTGGCAAGCTTGATTACCTACGGAACATAAACAGAGATGTGGGTGTTAATTATAATAATTTGGCATGAGGCTAGTCATTCCATCAGCATCAGTCCCAATTAAAACCTTCTCAGAATGTTTTCCTTATTTATTAAGAAAAATAGTCCAATATCAAGAAAAATTATCAAACAAGCTCATTCTTGGTATACTGTATATTTCTTATGTTAATGATTTTATCTAACTGATTAAAAATCTTTACTTCATAACTTCATTGCCCATCCTGGTTTTAGGCTAAAATACCAGCTTTTGGAGTTTTATCTCAAATCAGTTTTAGGATGTTATGAATGGAAAGCTTTTGTTTACTTCATTTCAGAGTGGCTTGTATACTCATTTTATTTTTAGTGATTTTTAATGAATCCCACTATTTCACACTTTCTGTGTGGCTGAGCTCCTATGCATCACTATACACAATGCACCTAATTTATTGTCAGCATCCCCATAGAGCACATCACACACTCCTTGCAGGCGTCCCTGAAATATGGACCTGCAGGATCATGAGGCATGCTGTTTGACTGCCTCACTATGGAAATATTTTCTAATGTGATTGCAACCCAATCTATTTTGTCTTGTACTTTTAACATGGCAGTGAGCACTGACCATGCTGTATAAATATCCAAGGGGAGGGTGATGAGTGTCCTGCTCTTAGTGCCTCCTCTAGTTGGAAGCAGTGCCAGCACTGATGGAGGGTTAGCCATGCTGCATCATTTAGCATCCATCAATGGGTGGTGCTGCAGGGCACCATCAGCTGAAGCTAGGGTGCAGGTCAGGCTGAAAACTGGATAGAAAACCCACTAATCACATGGATGATGATGCTGGGGCCTGTCCACTCTAATGTCATGAACATTGCTAATACCTCCTCCTTGCAGACACCTTGGTGATTGGCAGCACATTGGCTGAGTATTGGGGCTGTATCAAGAAGGAAGTCCCTGGTGTAATTGAAGCAGAGACTCATGGCGTGTCAGAAGTGTGTGTAAGTGTGTGGAGGCAAGAATTTCAGAGACTGTAATAATGTGTTGTTCACTAAAAACCAAAAGAATACTTTGCTTATAATTTTATTGGACAATCCTGCTTCCAAAACAAAATGCAAGCTTTTATAGTTTTTTTTCTATCCAGTTAATGGAGTTGATGAATTGTAACCTTTGTGATGCTTTTCCAAGTGGCAAAGCCTTTTCCCTTTGTGTTTGTGTTTGCTTGTTTCTTTAACTGAGACCTATATTCAGTTTCAGGATGATCAAGTTTATGCCTCACAATTCACCATGTAGCTAACTGGTTATTGTCATTATCTTCCCCACTGTCTACCCAACTAAAGCCAAACCACAGCATCATAAGAGGTGCACAGCTGAGGCAACCCCAATGTGGCAATTTCTGCATGTGGATTTACAATACAAGAAATTAACCTGCCTTGCTTTACTACCATTGGCACATACTGCATGGTCATTCATGTTCATTATGCTGCAGTATTACAGGCCATTGGTGGTTGTCTATTGACTGCTACTTTATTTATTTATTTTATTTAGTTTTGTTGACGGGTAAATCGCTAGCCAACAAGTGACTATTTTCAGGCACGACCGGAGTACAGTTACAGAACACAATGATACATAAGTTACACAAAGCAGGATACATTTGCAGGATCGTGAAATTACACAGAGCAGGATACATTTGCAAAGGACAAGTCACACAGTGTAGTCAACATAGCAATAAGGATAAAATTACATGTATTCAGTTGTTGAGAACTAGGGGAGAGGTGGTAGGGACAGGTGTAAGGGTAGGGAAGGAGAGGCGGAGACAGGGGTGGTAGGGCGAATAGAAAAAAGGGGAGGACAGGAGGGAGGTTAAGGTGTAAGTGCGGCATTAAGCGGAGAAGGTTACCACCTGTGGCCGGGGCAGTGGAACGAGGAGTCGGCAAGAGACGGAGAGGTGGGGAACAGGACAGTGAAGCTATGGGTGCAAAATAGAGAGGGAGAGAGTGATGTGCAGGGAGGCGGTGGGGACTAGGTGCAAGGGTGAGGAGGATTTGAACTAAAGGAATGGGGAGGGAAGGGTAGGGTGGGAAGGGCAGGAGTATGGGGAAAAGGGATGAAGGGCACGGAACAGATAGGGAAATGAGTGGGGGTAGGAGATAGAGTGCACCTAGTAGGCCTTGGCGAACAGAAGAAGGGAGGAGAGCAGAGGCGAGGCAGTGAAAGCGGCATTGGCGGGGTAGGTAGTAACCTGCGGCCGAGCCAGTGGAACTTCTGAGGCGGCAGGAGAGAGGGAGTCACGCAAACTGGTGGGAGGTGGGATAAAATAGGAGAGGAGGTGAGGACTGAGCATAGGGAGAAGAGGGAAGAATAAAGAAGGAGGAAAGCTGGCAGGAGAGGGGCAGAAAGGTGAAAGAAGGTAGGAAGAATTGGCGGCAGATTGCGGCATTAGCGGTACAAGGTAGCAACCTGTTACCGGGCGGTGGAACGAAGATAGCAGAGGGAGTGGAGGGTGGTTAGAGGGGTAAGGCGGCAGAGCAGGAGAGAGGGAGGGCAGGAAAAGGGAGGGGTAATGACAAGGGTACTGGAGAAATGGCTAAGTGGGAAGGGAAGAGGCAGGGGGCTGGGAAGTAAGTGTTACAGGAACAGGGTGCAGGATAAGGAATGAAGGTGGGGAAAACAGCTCAGGGAGGCAAGCTAAGTGACTAGGCAGTAATTAGAGAGCTTTACAATTGGCATCAGAACAACAATGTTATACAGTATCAACAAACATGAAACATAAAGCAAAACAACCAAGAATAAAAAAAAGCAAGTGCCTATAATACATAATAAGGGAGGGAGAGAACAGGTTAGGAGCATAGGATTCAAGAGGATCAAAACAAACACATTTGTCCATGAGGTAAGGAAAGCTCTGAGATTGTGCTTAAATACTTGAGCCTTAAACTAGCCATGCTTGGGAATTAAGTATATATTCCCATTCAAATAGCATTACAGTCAAACACTTGATTTATGATTGTTTTCTACCACCTATAAATATTTACCAAAAAGCATTATCTGTAATATTTATATTTATTTGTTATCAAGAAAATGTTCTTCTCTATGCCATTGTTAGCATGACATATCTGTGAGCTGTTCACAATAAAAATATTCACTACATAAATCATTGTTTCTAAAATTATCAAGTTGATTGTTTTACAAACATATACTATTGCTATTCTCACCAGACTGATAAATAACACTATAGCTTACAAACATTCAATAATTTTCACATTTGATGATAACATCATTAAACAAACTCTGGTCAGTACCACTGTGGCTGAAAACTGATGTTACTGATGATGGACATTATTATTATTATTAGAAATATTTACTTTTACAGTATCACTGCAATCTGTGTAGGGTGATAACCAAACAAGGGTATTGATTTTATAGATACCGTAGAACTCAAATTAAAGAAGTCTTGCATGTGGGTTCAAGATCCCACAGAATGCCGAACTGATGGACACCGCAGACAAGGGAAGAATGATTGAAAAATATCTCAGAATGCCAAACTGATAAGCACCAGAAAAATGGCATGTCACTGTCAGAGCTATCTACAGAGATCGATGTATTGTACAGGAAAATGTATTTGCTGGAAATCAAACATTTCTCCAGTACTTATCAGTTTTGTATTCTGTGAGATGTTGCTTCAGTCTTGCCCCCTCCTTCTGTGGTACCTATCAGTTTGTCATTCTATGCGATTTTGGAAGCCCACATCCTGGGCTTTGTTTGAGTGTATGGGCTCTATAAAAACAATGCCCTTGTTTGCTTATCACTCTAGAAAGATAGTAGGATACTGTGAAAGCAAGGCTCTATAATAATAATTTCCATTATCAATAACATCACTTCACAGCTGTATTGGCTTTGACACAGCTTGTTATGTTCTGAACTCTGACAACTGAGCCTGAATAGTCAGTGGGCCAGCTGGGGGGGCTGGAGCATGCCAGTGGACACTCTCCTTCTGCAGAGAGGGCTGCCATCCTCACTGCAGTACTGATACTTGTGTGACCATAGGTGGTAATGCAGGTATGGATGCTGAGGGGAGGTGAAGATGTGGACTGGGGATACATGCTGTGCATGCAATGCATGTGTATGTGGACTGGTCACTCCCTTGCTCACTTTCCCAAGGTGGCAGTACAACCTACAGGCTAAAGCAACAAGATGCAATAGAGCATGATGCATCAAGCAATCCTGGGTGTGACTGCCATTACCAAGTCAAAAGCACAGGCATCCATTGCAGACTCAGCATCATACTACAGGGCTTCAGAACATCCTGCAGTAGGGGATGTGCGAAACTGGAAAATTTCACCCAGCGAAATATCTTGCATAATTAGCTCATTTGCAAATATTTTGCTGGGTGAAACTATAATTGCCTACAGTTGGACATGAAATTTCACCCCCATGCTGGCAAAATTTTGCTCATGGGCTAAATTTCACACCTATGGGTGAAATTTGATACCCACACATGAAATTTCACCACCTGCAGGAGCAATTTTGCCTCCATGGCAAAATGTTGTAGCCCACTACTTACTGGCCAAAGTTCTCCCCTGATATCTGGTGGTCCCCCCTGGCCATCACTGGCCATAATATCAATAATAGCACTCCCCAAAGTTGCCCTACAGCCTCAATTGTTTTATAAAAAATCCCCTCCACTCCCTGGTGTCTAGTTGACTCCACCACCCCATCAATAGATAGCAGCACCACCCAGCTCCCCAGTAACTGAGTCAGGCCACAGGCACAGCCCTCCACTCACCTCCATGGCCCGGCAGCCCAGCTGAGTGCCACTGGTGCTTGAATGATTGAGAATGAATGGCGCATACTGTGATCATAAATTAATTAATTCATTCAAGCACTCCAGTGATCTCAGTCGGGCTGATGACCATGGAGGTGAGTGGAAAACCTGCCAGTGGCGACTGGTACTGGGGAGCTAGTAAGTGTTACTATCTACTGATGGAGTGGGGTAGTGGGTGTCCACTAGACACCAGGGAGTGGAGGGTGATTTCTTTTTTATAAAACAGATGGAGGCAGCAGTAGCTTGGGAGTGTTATTTAAGCAATATTTACAATAGGGTGTGGGTTGTGCTGCTGATAACCTCATGCCTGGGTGGTTGGACACCAGGCCACAGGCTGAGTGTGTCAAACATCCCAGAAGGGAGGTTATCCCAGCACAATCCACACCTGGAGTGCATTATTGCTATTATACAATGGCGCATTGTTAGACAAAATAAAACAACATTTAAAAATGTTTCAGTAAATTTTTAGTGTGGCCATATATCTTTGTTTCGTAAAGAAGATAATAATAATGGAGGATGGAATCCAACAAATCAGTACAGTGAAGTTGTGCTCAGATAACCTCACTGTTGCAAAGGGCAGACAACCAATCAGGGTCCAAGATTTTTATTGCCATTGTATAATTAATATTATTACGACCCGTGGTGGCCGGGGGACCACTAGACACCAGGGAGTGGAGGATAATGTTTTTAATAAAACCAATGGGGGTGCAGGGTAACTTGTGTGTGTGTGGGGGGCTGAGGGGTTCAATTGGACTTGTGGTGGCCAGAGGTGATGGGTGAAATTGCAAAATTTTGCTGCAATTTCACGTATCATTTGCCCGGCAAAATTGCCAATTTTGCAGCAATTTTGGCGAAACTTAATTTCGCTGCATCTCTATCCTGTAGTAGCAAAGTTGGTATACAATCACTCATTGATCATTACACCAAGTACTGAGTGCCAGTTTGTGGACACACACAGAGACACACACACACACACACACACACACACACACACTCTTTCCAAGCAAACCAAGCATACACTATGAAACGTGGTGAGAAAAATACATTAATGAAACAATTCCTAATTATTACAGTGTGCACCGTCAGAGTCTGACATCCAAGTATTTTTTTAATGAGATGTGTTCAACAGTCACGGTTAACTCTTGCAGTCAGTTAAGGCCCATATAAATATCCTCACTGGCTATCCAGATGTGCCCTCAACTCCTGCTATTTCCACCAAATGTTAGGACTAAGGGCTCAACACTGCCATCCCATATCCACACTGTCTAGTTTAAAACTGGCTTCCTCCACCTGATTTTCCTACCTCTGCTGCCTCCATTAAACACCAGGGCCGAGTCTCAAAACCTGGCACAAGTTGCACAAAGGTGTCCTGTGCTGATTGCCAGTATGCTGGGGACTCTGCACATGATTCTCTATTGTGTAGGGTCCCAGCAGCAAAGTCCCGTGGCTTAGGGCAACCATAGCTACTTGACAAACACAGGGTGCATCTGGACAGGTTGCTGCAAGCTGTGGATGTTCAGGAAGCATTCTCTGGTGATCTATTGGACCCCACCGAATCCACCCACATAATTATATATATTATTTCCCTGGTGATCAAGTGGACCCCACCCCACCCCATCAGGCAGTGCCCACCAGCCCCTCCCCATCCCATCTCCAAACAGGCAACTGGCACAACCCTCCTCTCCCCACCATGGCTAGTCACTGACTGAACTTCAAGAAACATGTACTGCATACAGTACACATTCACTGCCATCAATGAGTGCTTACTGTATGCATGTACTCTCCCTGCAATTCAGTCGGCAGCTGCCATGATGGGGAGATGAGGGCTGTGCCAGTAACCAGCTTGGGGATGGGATGGGGAGCGGAGGTTGTGGGGCACTGCCTGCTTGAGTGGGGGGTCCACTAGGATCACCAGGAAAATAATCTAGATAATAATCTCAGTGGAACAGGGACTAGACTAGGACTAGACTAGACTAGACTAGACCAACAGGAAATAATATCTATACTTATATGGATGGATTTGGGCAGGAGGGTCTGTTAGACCACCAGGGACCTGAATAATTTACAGATAGGAGATCAGGGCTGGGGTGGTGCTACACCACCAGGGACCTTAATAATTTACAGATACTGGGATCAGGGCTGGGGATCTGCTAGCCACCAGGGACCTGAATAATTTACTGATACAGGGACTGGGGCTGGGTGGGGGTCCACTAGACTACGAGGCAACAGATATTTTAATGTAAAGGGGATAGGGTGGGACCATAGCATATTGGCACAAGCTGCCCAACCTCCAGAGAACAAATTTCTAAGTACCCTCAGACCAGCCCTTGCTGGTCTGGCGTACCAAGAAATTTGCCCTCTAAGATAATTTAAAGCCAAATTAGGGAATTTGACAGCCCTGACTGAAAACAAGCCCTTAGTAGCCATACCACAGCCCATTTTGTGCTGCAAGGATGGTGAAAGCCCCTTTGGGCATGCAGCCTGTTGTTGCCACAGGCTGTGTTTGAAATTACTGCTGGTGCATTTGTTGGCGCAAGGGCACTTTGCAACAGTCTGGGAGCTTTGAGAATCAGTCCACAAATGTCTAATCCTTTATACTGTATACCATGTCACTGCAACCTCCTTGTTTGCTGCAAGGCCCCAGCCACCCATTTGCTTGCATGTCTGCTCCAACATATTTTCTGTCCCAGTCCCCAGCAGCAGAGCCACTTGCCAGCATTCCATCCTGCTAGCAGAAAGTAATATTGCGTGGTGCACATTGATGAACATGGTGAATGGGCAGGATGGAGTGCTGCTGAGTGGCTCTGCTACCTGAGCCAGGCCAGAATGCCACCAAGTGGTTCTGCTGCTGCTGGGGAAGGGGAGCAGGGTGAGTGTTGCCAAGCAGCTCTGCTGCTGGGTAGGGAGCTGGACCTGAGGCTGTGGCTCTGCTGTTATGGGCAGAGGAGCAGAATGGAGTGCAGCTGCATGGCTATGCTACTGGGGACCTTGATGGAGCAGGACAGAGTGCTGCAAGTGGTTCTGCTGGGGGAGTGGGATGGAGTTTCACAAAGTGGCTCTGCAGCTGGGGGAGGGATTGGGGTGAGTGCCACAATGCTGTAAATCAGAAATGAACCAATCGCACACAACAAGAAAATATTGCAACAGTGGAGGGAGGGGTCAGACAAAAGAACAGCACTTTGATGAATGGAGAGGATCACATGTGCTTCAATTCCACTGTGGAAAGACACAGTCTAGGTATCCAGTCACATGCTTGCACAACCTTCTCCTGTTATGTAATAGCAATATGTCAGCATGGCTGTCATTATGCAACTATAAAAACAAAGCCAGCAGAAAAGGATATATTATGTCCCATTTGGTTTATCAGGGTAGATAATTTGTAAAAATAAACATATGTGACATATTAAATTTGAATCAAATGGAATGTTGATCAGGTTCTGAATGCAGTTTGAATCCTTATAAACTTTTATACAAGATATGACTTAAACATTTCATGTAGCAATGCTTTCTCTGAACAGTTGAAAGGCAACCATGTGCTTCAATTTATAGTTTCATGGTATACAATTTAGGAGAAATACTTTGTTATTATTTTTAGTTTTTCTTTCTGTTTTATAACACTTCTTGGTAGCCTGTTTAAGAAATGTGTATAAACTATCTAACTGTCCCCAGCTGACCTCATAGTGTCTTTGTTAATAGCATCACATAGCTCACAATGACAACAGACTGTGAAGTCACACACAGTAATTCTGTGGTCAATTGGGGATAGTCAGTCCTCTAGAACAAATCAATTATATAAGTGCATTATCTGAAATAGACAAAGAACATGAGAAATGTTAAATATAGTACATTAACATTAAGTTAAACATAATTGTAAATTTAATAGTTTGAAACCTTTTTAATTGAGTTTGTCATTTTTGAAAGTACACAGTTCAGCTTACATGTTTTAGGTTTTCTGTACTTATTTTCCTTGTATTCTTCATTTACAGTGGAAACATTATCTACGGCCACTAAGGTTGATCATCTTCTGCTGATAGGCTTGCTGAAGTCCTCCACAACCCTTTGTGACACCCTTAGCATTTCCATGAGAACCAACAGTGCTGTAACCCAGTACATACCTCTTAACCTTTTGTCACAGAAATTGGGAACACTGACCCTCATAATGTGGGACAAATCCTCAAATACTGAGATAAAAGCTCAGACCACTGTGGAAACTATTCTGTTTACTTGTCCACATTTTATTTTTGATTTAGCATCTTAGAATGCTATAAACCTCTGCTTTAAAGTTTGAGTTTACCATACATTCTCTGTGTGAGCAGTACCTTTCCACGAAGGATGGATGAGGACAGGGAAATTTTGAGGGTAAAATGAGGATCCACCTTGTAATTGGGACAGCTGGAGAAGTATGACAGAGCATTAAAGACTTCAGATAAATTCTATGAGGGACACATATATATTTTTTTATGTAAATTAACAGTATTGAAGAACAATGGAATGAGAAATATAAAAATATACATAAAGTATAAGCAGAATAGCCTAATGTATGTTTTTCAAATGTGTTCTCAAAATGACAAACTCACTTTAAGTGAACTTACAACTGTTATCATTCAGTGCAAAGGTACCTTCCTTTAAATGCTGTGATAGTTCATTTATAGCTAGACCATTACAAATGTATATTATGAGCTGTCTTGATTTTACTTGAATTGGGACTTCACTTTCTCCAGAAAGATAAACCAAAGGGAATGTGTGACAGAGGTAAACTGAAGTAACTGTGCAGTATGGATTTATATGTTGCTATAGCATCCGCTACCCGTTCATAATTATTGTTCAAATTATTCTTTTCTTTCTCCCTCTGCTCACTGTAATAATGACTATCAAAATATTTTAGGATTTAAAAACAAAATTCAAAGCACAACAGCAGCTCAGGTGTGCCTGACACAGGGCTAAGGAAAAACCTACGTTCTTGAGTGGGATATAATTCTTGTTGTTTATAGATTATTACTTATGTACACTGACACCACACAAATAAAGCAACATTCAAAACAGTGACAGAAAAGAGGATCTCGATTTGCCCTCCTTGTGAAGTGTTCTCTGAAACGCTTTGCAGCACAGCTGCCTTGTTTTCCTCCTCTGCCTTTCTTCCAAAGACTGATTCACGAATCCTGAAAGTAAAAGTGTGAATAACCATGCCCATACTGGAAGGTCACCCATTTGCTGATAAGTGCCATTGGCTGCTTATTTTATTGGTGCATGTACTTTGTACATGGAAAAGTATGTATAGATTTTGCCCTCACAATGACAATAATCCCTCAAAATGCATTTAACTTCTCGCAGTCAGTGAAGGATAGAATAAAGCTGACTGATCACATACAAAGCCTTGTTTGCCACCCTTTTGGCAGGACATAAAGGCTGAAACCCCTGTAAATGCAACTTAATAATGTCCTTTGGACTACAACCCACATACATGCTCTACAATTGTATTTAAGATTCCTTTACATCATGTACTATGATAGCAATTGACAGCATCACAGTGCAGCATCAAAACTGTTCAGAGTTTGATCTAGGAGCAGGAGATGGTCTCCATATTTAATCGTTGCCTTGCTGAGATAGAAACATAGAAACATAGAAACATAGAATTTGATGGCAGATAAGGACTGCTTGGCCCACCCAGTCTGCCCATTTCCATACTGGATAAGCTGCAGATCCTAGTTAACCAGCAGCCTACTTCTTTCTACCCCACCCCCAGAATTGCCTTATGACTATCCCATGCATGCAATTCCACCACTGATTTTGACTCCACAACCTCCTCCGAAGGCCATTCCAGCCATCCACAACCCTCTCTGTGAAAAATACTTCACAAATTACCTCTGGCGCCCCTTCTATCTTCAAATTGTGCCCTCTTGTTCTTTACACCTCTTTTTTGAAAGATGCTACCCTCTTGGACTTTGTTGATTCCCTTGAGGTACTTGAAAGTTTCTATCATGTCCCCCCCTCTCCTCCTTTCCTCGAGGCTATACATATTAAGCTCCTTAAGACTCTCTTCATATGTCCTCCAGTGCAGACCCTGCACCATTTTAGTTGCCCTCCTCTGGACAGCTTCCATCCTGTCTATGTCTTTGCGGAGATTGGGTCTCCAGAACTGCACACAGTACTCCAGATGGGGTCTCACCAGCTGTCTGTACAGAGGATAATAACTTCCTGTTTTCTACTGGTGATGCCTCTCCCTATGCATCCCAGTATCCCCCAACCCTCCTTGCTGCCTTCTCACATTGCTTGCCCACCTTTAGGTCATCTGATATGACTACCCCAGGTCCCTTTCCATTTTGTTGTTGTTAGTATCTCACCCCCATTGAGTACTCTTCCCTGGGTTTTGTTTCCCAGGTGCATTACCTTGCACTTCTTAGCATTGAATCTAAGCTGCCATACATTTGACCTTTCCTCTAACCTTGCCAAGTCCCTTCTCATCCTTTCCACCCACCTGTGCATCAACTCTGTTGCAGATCTTAGTGTCATCTGCAAAGAGACATACTTTTCCTTCCAGTCCTTCTGCAATGTCGCTTATAAGACATTTGAAGAGGACTGGTCCTAATCTGAACCCTGCGGGCACCCCGCTAGTAACCTCCTTTCTTCTGAGTGGACTCCATTTACTATTACTCTCTGTGTCCTATTCTCCAGCCAATTCTTTACCCAGGCTGTCATCTTGGGACCCACTCCCAGGCTGGCTAACTTATATATTAATCTTTGTGTGGGACTGTGTCAAATGCCTTGCTAAAGTCTAGGTAGGCCATGTCCACAGCCCCTCCCTGATCTACTACTTTGGTCACCCAGTCAAAGAAATCTATCAGATTCGTCTGGCATGACCTTCCGCTGTGAATCCATGCTGCTAGGGTCTTGTGCCCTCTGGCCTCTAGATACTTGACAATTCTTTCCTTTAGAAGTGATTCCATCATTTTCCCTATCACTGAGGTTAAACTAACAGGTCTATAGTTTCCTGCTTCTGCCTTGCTCCCACTTTTGTGAGAGAATCACATCTGCCCTCCTCCAGTCCTCAGGTACCACCCCATCCTCCCATGATTTGTTAAAGAGGGTAGTCAGTGGTGTCACTAGTTCTACCCTTAGTTCTTTTAGAATTTGGGATGAATCCCATCAGGCCCCATTGCTTTGTCCACCTTCAGTTTTAAGAGTTCTTTCAGAACCCTTTCTTCTGTAAATGGGCTGGTATCAACTTCTGTATCCAGAGTGTTACTACTGTTTGTTTTATGTACCTCCCTCTTCCTTTGTAAATACTGAGCAAAAATATTTGTTTAGTATCTCTGCCTTTTCACATTCTCCTCTGCCCACCCTCCCTCCCTTTATTAAGCCTCACTATCCCTCCTTGGTCTTCCTTTGCTCCCTGATGTACCTATAAAAGGTTTATTCCCTTCTTAACTGAGTTGGCTATCTTTTCCTCAGTTTGGGCCTTTGCTGTTCTGACTGCCTTCCCAGCCTCCTTTGCTCTATGATACAGTTCTCTGTCCTGCTCCTGCTGCGATTCCTTGTACTTCCTGAATGCTTTCTTTTTCACTTGAACCTTCACTGCCACTTCCTTTGAGAACCATAGTGGTTTCTTACATCGTCTTGTTTTGTTTATTTGCTTCACACAAGGCTCGTTACCTCTGTGATGGCAGTTTTATTATTCCCATTGTTCTTCCACCCCTTCTTCCACCCATTTGCTAGTGCATTCCATAGGCACTCACCCATTTTAGCAAAGTCAACCCTCCTAAAGTCCAGTACTTTTGTCTTTAATGGCATCTCTATTGACTGTGTTTATTGTGAACCATACTGTTCGATGGTCGCTAGTTCCCAGATGGCTACCCACTTCTACTCTGTGATCCTCTCTCCATCTCCATTTGAGAGTATCAAGTCTAATATTGCTCCCTCTCAAGTGGGCTCCAGTACTAGTTGTCTAAGGCATGCCCCCTGTGGGGCATCTAGAATAACTGCACTCTTGAGTGGCAGCTGCAACTGCGCTCCAGTTAACATCTGGCATATTCAGATCACCCATCAGCAATATCTCCTTTTTCTGCCATTCTAAGTATACTTTCTATCATTTCCTTGTCCATTTCCTCCCCTGAGAAGAGGTCTGTGTCTAACCCTGTGCGGATTGTGGTGCCATTGCCTGTCTCCAAATTTACCCACAGTGCTTCTTCTCCTCCCTGTTTACCCTTTTGTTCTGTTGCTTTTATTCCTTCCCTTATGTAAGAACTTCTCCTCCCTCTTTTACCTCCCTTCCCTCCTGTAGATAGTGTATCCTGGTATGTTTACATCCCAGTCATGGTTTATGTGTACCATGTTTCTGTGACTGCCCCGATATCCAGATGTTCCTCCTCCATCAAGGCCACTAATTCAGGAAGCTTGTTACCTAGACTACGGGCATTGGTACTCATTGCTCTCCATTTTTGATGGCCTTACCTTCTGTTGCAGCATCCCCCACTGACCGTTCTACCTTGGCCTTTTCTCATTTAGTACCCTGTTTTGTAGGGAGGGCTGGGATTTTCTGCTGCTTGTCAGTGCCTCCCCATTGACTAGTTTAAAAGCTTGCCAATGAAGCATTTAAACCGATTGCTCAGACTTGTTCCTTCCTGGACAGATGCAGACCATCCTGCCAGTATAGGCTGGTGTCCCTCAGGTGGAACCCCAGTCCCAATGAAGCCAAACCCTGTGCTCCGCACCATTTTTCAACCATTCATTAAACTGCATGGTGCCAATTACCTCGCCTCCCCATGCCTTTGACAGGCAGCACCTCTGAGAGAAGGATACTGTGTTTGCTACTTGTCTGGCCCCTCCCCAACTCTGCAATGTCCTCCTGCACTGCTCTAACCTCATGATGAGCCAAGTCATTTGTCCCTAGGTGGACATTACGTCCAACTCAGAATCCTTGCAGCTGTTGTTGTGATCCTGAGGATGCTTCCTGTCCCTCAAGCCATGGCACCAGGCAGGCACCTTACTTCAGATTTCCAAGCTCCTCCAGTTCTATCCTCCTAATAATTGGAGTCCCCACCAGGGCTGCTTCCTTTCCTTGTGGTGTCCTCTGCCTCCTTCCTGTGGGCCTCCCTTGTGACAGTTGTCCTCAGCCTCCTTAGTCTCCTCTGCGGGTGTATCTATAGGGGGGCTATGCTCCCCAGAATGCGTATGGTTGTGGTGTGTAACATCTGACTGGGTGTGCCTCTGTTTCACCATCCTCATTCTCCCTGAGCCCACTGTGGTCCAACTGCTGTGCTTTCTTTGCAACCTCTGAGGTAGTGGTGGTGGTTCTGGTGCTCCTGGATGGGGAGGTTCCTTCCTACTGTCCATTGTGGCCTGGGGAAGGTCCCCATACTACTGTCAGTGTGGCCTGAGGCGGGCAGCTTCCTCCCTCAGGGCAGACAGTTGTCTGCAAATAAGGCAACATCTTAGCCTCAGAAAGACTCCTGGAAGACTGCTCCCCACAGCCATTCACATTGCACTACTCCCACATTTTTTTTTGTGTGATTGGTTTGTAATGTAGAAATATATATTTATATTATACAATGTTTATGCTTATATTGTCAGTGCAGTGTGCTAGAGAGGATATGACAGTGACATGCACCTTGCACTCTTGTGGAAATGATGTCAGAACCCCAGGTATAAAGAACTATTTCCAGGGTGGGTGGGGTGAGGGTGGGAAGGGGTTGGGCCTAAACTGTGCCCTCATAAAACAATCAACTAGAAGCTCTGACCCACTGCTGCAATGAGTGCCTTCCTGTCAGGAAGATGCCCTACACAACAATTTGATGAGAAATACCCTGCTAATCAATCAGAGAAAAATCCAGCATCCAAGTCAGACACAGGTAAACCTTCAGCCCTAAAACAGGCCTGGTGGTTTGTGCTCTGAGAGCTGTCCGCCCCAAAATAAGTCAGCTGTGCTTTAAACTCTTCCTGCACTGAAAATCTTAAGAATTGTAACAAACAAACGTAAACCTTAATCCACCACCCTCTGTTGCTTGAAAGACCGTCTTTTCCTGTTTCACACTGCAGGTTTTTCTGTGACCACTCCTTAACCCAGTAACTCTGTTTAAAAGAGTTTAACTATCACAAACTCCTACGCACCAGTAAATTATTTAAAAATAGTTTCAGTCCCAAAAGCCTAGTAGTCAATCCAGCTACCCCCAAGGGACAACCAGAATGAAGTATTTAAACACTTATGAGGTTACTTCCAAGATAAGCGAGTTTGCAAGTTTCTTTTCAACTGCTCAGCCACCTGAAATTTAAAATTTCAAAAGATCCAAGACTGGATGAGGCCAACTGGTTGAGGTTGAGTCCCACATGACTAAGTACTGGTGCTGGAATCTGGTCACCAGTGGGTGAGGGTGCAATCTGGTTGAGTCTCAGGGGTGAGGCTCATTGACTCCTAGTTGCTTACCTTGGACCAGGTAAGGAACCTTGGCATTGTGTTGGACTGTGGCCTAACGCATAATTCACAGGTGTCGACCATGGTCAGACCTCATTTTACCATCTGAGAACATCACCAGGATCAAACACCTGGTACCACCTGGTGATCTGCCAGCACTAGTCCATGCCTTTTGACCTCTTGCCTTGATTATTGCAATGCCCTGTACCTAGGGTTAGATATTCACCGCCTGCAGCTAATGCAGAATGTGGCAGCCAGGTTGTTGACCATCTACCTAGAACCATGTCATATTACACCTGTGCTGCACTCTGTGAACTGGCTGCCTGTCAGGTGGCAGATCTCCTTCAAGCTCAGTTTGCTGACCTGTAAGGCCCCTGTACAGCCAGGGGCCCTAGCTATCTGCAAGACCCCTCATTCCCTATCACCCCTTCTGCCCCTTTGCTCTGGGCAGAGGGATTGCTAGAGGTTCCAAGGGTCTGTTTGAAAACTTTAGGTGCCGTGCATTTTTATTTGCAGCCAACCCTCTGAATACTCTCCCTCATCATATTCAAGATGCCCCCATGCCTGATGCATTCAAACAGGAGCTCAAAACGTTCCTGTTTGGGCAGAATTTCACTCTGAACTAGATAATTGTTACTAATAATAGTTTTAAATTGGTAGTTTTAATTGATAAGTAAGAATGATTTACTTGTTTGTATGTATTCATACTGTGTTTAAATGTTTTAGAATTGTATGTAAAGCGCTTTGAATCAAAATGAGGAATTGTGCTATACTACATAAAACTCAAATGAATGAATAAACTTGGATCAACAGTGCACAGAAATAAAAAACAAAAATGCATTACCTTTAGAAGTCAGGCAAGCAGGGTAATCCATGTCTTTTCCAAGGTGGGTGGTGTCCGTAAGTCAAGCCCAACCAATAAAAGTGCCAGCGGTGGAGCTAGTTAGAATTCGTTTAAGAAAGTTGACCCAATAATTGTTTCCAGAGTTTTGCGTACTTAGAGACAGGAACATTGGAGTGGTTTGAAAGTAAATGACTATATCCAACCATTGTCAATATTTTAATAGTCTTGCGTTTCCGGATCTAAAACACTCAAGATCAAATAAAACTGTTTGAGCTTTTCTACGTATTCAGGAGAAATGTGTTCAGTTCCTTTTTGCTTTTCAGTTTTATATTTGTGCTGATCAGAACTGGTTCCTGGATTTAATTCTGCAATATTGAATCTGATATGAATGTTGTGTATGTGACATGTTATATGTCAATATTTTGTGCATTGCTGCTGGGGTAGGGAGGCGGAACCCAAGGCTGTGGCTCTGCTGCTGGGGTGGGGGAGCAGAATGGCATGCCAAGTGGTTGTGTTACTGGTGGACCAGGACAGAGCATGACAGAGTGCCGCCAAGTGGTTCTGCTGGGCGAGATGGGACAGAGTGCCACTGAGCAACTCTGCTGCTGGGGAGGGAGCAGGGTGAGCTCCACAGTGATGTGAACTGGAAACATAGAAACATAGACATAGACTTTGATGGCAGATAAGGACCGCTTGGCCCACCTAGTCTACCCATTTCCCTACCCAGAGGATAGCTGCAGATCCTATTTAACCAACAGCATATTTCTTCCACCCACCACAAAATTGCCTTATGTCTGTCCCATGCATTCTTGAATTCTCCACAGTTTTAGACCCACAACCTCCTCAGGAAGGCCGTTCCAGCCATCCACCACCCTCTCTGTGAAAAATACTTTCTCACATTGCCCCTAGGCGTTCCCCCTCTATCTTCAATTGTGTCTCCTTGTTCTTGCATCTCTTTTTCTGAAAGATGCTACCCTCTTGGACTTTGTTGATTCCACTGAGGTGCTTCAGCATTTCTATCATGTCCCCCTCTCCCCCCTTTCCTCAAGGGTATACATATTAAGTTCCTTTAGCCTCTCCTCATATGGCTTCTCTTGCAGACCCTGCACCATTTAAGTTACCCTCCTCTGAACTGCCTACATCCTGTCTATGTCCTTGTGGAGATGGGCTCCAGAACTGGACGCAGTACTCAGATGGAGTCTCACCAACTGTCTGTACAGGGGATAACAACTTCCTGTTTTCTGCTGGTGATGCCTCTCCTATACATCCCAGTATCCTCCCAGCCCTCCCTATTGCCTTCTCACATTGCTTGCCAACCTTAAGGTCATCTGATATGATTACCCCAGGTCCTTTCCATTTTGTTGTGTACTACCTCCCTCCCATTGAGTAATCTTCCCTGGTTTTGCTTCCCAGGTGCATTACTTGCACTTCTTTGCAGTGAATCCAAGCTGCCATACTTCTGACCATTCTCCAACCTTGCCAAGTCCTTCTCATCCTTTCCACGCCTCCTTGTGTATCCAGCCCTGTTGAAGATCTTTGTGTCATCTGCAAAGAGGCATACTTTTCCTTCAGTCCTCTGCGATGTCACTTTTAAAGACATTAAAGGACTGGACCCAGTACTGAACCCTGTGATGCCCCACTAGTAACCCCTCTTTCTTCAGAGTGGACTCCATTTACAATTACCTTCTGTGTCCTGTTGTTCAGCCAATGTTTTACCCAGGCTACCACCTGGGACCCACTCCAAGGCTAGTTAATTTGACTACTAATCTTTTGTGTGGGACTGTGTCAAATGCCTTGCTAAAGTCTAGGTAGGCCATGTCCACAGCCTCTCCCTGGTCTACTACTTTGGCCCACCAGTCAAAGAAATCAATTAGATTCATCTGGCATGACCTTCCCACATTGAACCCATGCTGCCTTGGGTCTTGTGCCCCACTGGCCTCTAGGTACTCAACAATTCTTTACTTCAGAGTAGTTCCATCCTTTGCCTACCACAGATGTCAAACCCCAGTAGGTCTGTAGTTTCCTGCCTCTGTCTTGCTCCACTTTTGTGAAGAAATCACATCAGCCTTCTTCCAGTTATAAAGGGTAGTCAGTGGTGTCACTAGTTCTCTGCAATTCTTTTAGAATTCTGGGATGAATTCCATCTGGCCCCATTGCTTTGTCCACCTTCAGTTTTAGGGTTCTTTCAGAACCCTTTCTTCTATGACAGGACTGGATTGCCCCCCAGAGTCTTCTGTTAGTTGGATTAGGCACCTCCCCACTTCCTCTTTTGTGAATACTGAGATAGAAGTATTCATTCAGTATCCCTGCTTTTTCACTGTCACTCTCTGCCCTCACCATCCATTCTATTCAGCCTCACTGTCCCTCCTTTGTCTTTCTATACTCACTGATATACCTATAAAGGTTTTATCCCCTTCTTAACTGAGTTGGCTATCTTTTCTCAGTTTGTGCCTTTACTATTCTGACTACCCTCTCTGCTTCCTTCTGCCATAACTAGTACAGTTCTCTGTCCTGCTCCTTCTGTGTTTCCTTATACTTCCTAAATGCTATCTTTTTCTCCCTAACCTTCACCACCATTTCTTTTGAGAACCATAGTGGCTTTTCTTTTGTTTTGATTTGTTTATTTGCTTCACACAAAGCTTGTTGCATCTGTGAGGCAGTTTGATATTTCCCCATTGTTGCTCCACCCCTCCTTCTAGCCTGTTTGCTATTGCTTTTCTAAGACACTCTCCCATCTTGCCAAAGTCAGCCCTCCTGAAGTCCAGAACCCTCACTTTTGTATGGCTTGAATCTGTAGCTGAGTTTATCATGAACCACACTGTTTGGTGGTCACTTGTTCCCAAATGGCTACCCACTTCTAGATCTGAGATCCTCTCACTGTCCCCATTTGAGAGTATGAGGTCTAAGTTGCTCCCTCACAAGTAGGTTCCAAAACTAGCTGTCTGAGGCATGCCACCTGAAGGGCATCAAGAATGACCCTGCTTTTGGATGTGGCTGCAGCAAAGGTGCTCCAGTTAACATCTGGCATATTAGGTCCCCATCAACAGTATCTCCCCTTTCGCTGCCATCCTAAGTATGCCTTCTGTCATATCCTTGTCCATTCCCTCCCTGACATGGGGTCTGTATACAACCTGTGTGGACTGTGGTGCCATTTCCAGTCTCTAAGGTGACCCACAGTGCCTCCTCTCCTCCCTGTTTACTCTTTTGTTCAGTTGCTTTTATCCCTTCCCTTACATGAGAGCTACTCCCCCTTTCTGCCCTTCCTGTCTCTTCTGTGGGTTGTGTACCTGATATGTTAACATCTCAGTCATGGTTCTCTGTGTACCTTGTTTCTGTGACTGCTACGATATCCAGGCATCCCTCTTCCATCAAGGCCACCAGTTCAGGAGCTTGTTGCCCAGACTCAGGTGTTGGTACTCATTACCCTCCATTTCTTGATGGCCTTACCCCTTTCTGCACCATCCCTGTCTAATTGTGTTTGTCACTTTCTCCATTTACCCTGCGCTTCTCCCTATTGACATCTCTATGTTGGTGTCTACCTCACTTAGTACCCTGATTTATTTTTTGGAGGCTAGGATTTCCCTGGTCCTTTCAGTGCCTCCCCTTGGCTGGTTTAAATGCTTGCCAATGAAGTATTTAAACCTATCACCTAGAATCCTGGTTCCCCTCCTGGACAGATGCAGACCATCACGCCAGTATGGCCTGCATCCATCCAGGTGGACCCCCAGTCCCAGTGAAGCCAAATCTCTGAGCTCTGCACCAGTTTTTCAACCACTGATTGAATCCATGATGTGGAGCACCTAGCCTCATCCGTGCCATAGACAGGCAGCACCTCCGAGAAAGGTTACCGTGTGTGCTATTTGTCTAAGGCCCTCCCCATCTCCACAAATGCTTCTTGTACTGCTCTGATCCCTTTCTTAGCCAGGTCATTTGTCCCTAGGTGGACAAAGACATCCAGCTCCCTCCTCTGTGCAGCTGCTCCTGTGATCCTGAGATTCGCTTCCTGTCCCTCCAAGCCATGGCGCCAGGCAGGCCCCACCTCCTTCTCCCTTCCTCCCCAGTTCTACCTTCCTAACAATGGAGTCCACCACCAGGAGTTGTTTCCTTCCCCTGTGGGGTCCCATGCCATCCTCTTGTGGTCTCCTTTGTAGAGTTCCCAGCATCCTCCTTGGTCTCCACTGTGGGTGCCTCCATGGAGAACCACACTTTTCCAGAATGGCATAGAAATTGTGGAGAGGTACAACTGGAGGGATGCACATCTGTTCCACCACCCTCACCCTCCCTGAGCCCACTGTGGTCCAACCGCTCCTCTTTCTTGGCAACCTCTGAGGCAGCGGCAGTGACCCTAGTGGTCCCTGGGTGGGAGGCGGTCCCTAAATCCTGGCCAACTCAGCCTGGTGATGAGCAACCTCCTCCCTCAGCCCAGAGGTGCCTGCAGATGGGACAACACTGCATCCTCCAGAATGTCTCCCAGAGACTGCTGCTCCACAGCCACTGCACTCGCCACTCCCATCATGTCTTTTCTGGCCCCTAACTGTTGTTTGGAATACCTCTTTTCTCTGTTTGTTTATTTTCTTTTTTTCTTCCCTCTTCCTTACTTACTGCCTCTGTGCCCTTTTAGCTCCTGATCTTCCTGTTCTAAGACAAAGTTCCTATATTTCTCAGTAGTCTCCTTACTTGCTCGGAGTCAGATCTCCAGCAGCTGGGGGATGGAAAGCTACTCTTGCTCTTTTAGGATGGTGAGTCTTTGGTGGCTCTGTGATCACTCACTTCCTGCTCCCAAACAGGAAGTTCCTGTTGTCAGTTAAATCCTGTGCCTATAAAAGTAGAACTGGTTCAGGAGGGGGTGGAGGGTAGGAAGGAGGGCAATATAGTCCCAGTAGAGAAGTTTTAGTTATATCAGTAGCTCCTTCCTCCTGGTGTTCTGTCTGTGTAATGGTGGAGGGAAGGGGACAGACAAAAGAACAACACAGTGGTGAACAGGGAGGATCACATGTGCTTTGGAAGGACAAAGTCTATATATCCATTGAGGTACTTGAACAGCCCTTCTTCTGTTATGTAATAGCAATAAATCAACATGACTTTTACCATGTAGCCATAAAAATGCAAGGGCCATTTACACAATCACATTGATGGGTGCCAGTACTGGAGGGAGCACAAGGCTCCCTATATTGCCATCCACCCTATCTGCTATACAAAAGTAGGTGCTGCTATCTGCAGGAGTAGATTGTCTCCTGTGACAGCAGCAATGCATGCATTTATGCAAACTGCCATTCAAATGCTAGTGGATGCACTTAGGCTGTATGCCCATTAACATGCTAGAAGTGTGGAAGCTGTGAGGGAGGTGCATGTCATGGCAACAGGAGCATGTTGCCATGGCATTTCCATGGCATGGGCAAACTGTGCAGATATTGATGCCATGCCCATACTCTCCTCCCTGCATGCCTTAAGGCTCAACTTTCCAGTGTTACCTGGAGGTGCAGTGGCCCTAAGCTCTCACCAAATGATGACTAAAGTCCCAAGCATCCAGAAAGGGATGCCTCACCCAAGCCACATTCCTGTATTGTCCAGTGTTTAGTGATGCTGTACAGTATCTATCCTGTCCCTTGCCTGAATGGACATTTCAGTATATAAGGCAGTGTTCCCTTCTTCTGGTCCTCAGGTCACTGCCACCAGGCATGCAGAACAGTGGTGAGCCTTTGTGCATAGCACAGCATCTCTATACACAGCATTGCCATTATAAACTTTGCCTCCCATAACCCTTTCACTGTGATTGTGCACTGACCTGTGCACTAGTGCAGTGAAAGTCTTACACCACACTATGTATAGCACAGAGGGAGCAATACTGCAATGTGCTGCTAAATTATCCATGTGACCACTTTGTGACACAAAATGTGACTGTGTATGGGGTCCCAATCTTTCATTGGTAGTCCTGTATACACTGTATATCTTAATTTGTGCACTATGCTATGTGTTCTGTTTCTCATTTAAATAAATCCCCTTTTGGGTTCTCAGTTCTGCTTTAATGTTTCAGTAATGAAGTGGGCTCAATGCCTCATCACAGATGTGCCTAGATTATAATGAAGTGTGATATATTTTCTTTAATCTTAAAAGGTCCAGTGGTTGGGAAATGTATTTTAACAGGCAACTTATTCCCAGTATTGTATTTGATTTCCTGATATTATAAACGATGATTGCTAAAATCTTTTAAAAAAGGATATTTAAAATAAAACAAGAAAAAAGATACTTAAAACAAAAACATTTAATGCACTCCAAAGAATGAAACATAATTTTATATTAGAATGCAAATGTAGTACAATAACATCTATAAATGATTACAATAAAGTTAACTATTTTAATTTAGGAGTAAAACAGATACTTTATGAAAGGAAAGTAATTGTTTGAGCAAAAACTAAAATCTAAGGTACAAGTCCAATTCTCAAAGCTCCTGGAATAGTGCAAGGGGCTTGCATTAAAGGAATGGCACAAAGTGCCACTCATGCCAAAGATGCACCTGGAGTGATTCTCAAATGCAGCCTGTATCAACCACAGGCTGTATGCATGAAAGGAGCTTGCACCATTCATGTGGCACAAAATGTGCTGTGGCATGGTGCTAGGGGACATACGGCAGCTGCAAGCTCCCATATCTAGAATTCAGGATTCTCGAAACCCTTTCCAGAGGGAGAAGTTTTAAGTACCCTTAGACCAGTGAGGAATGGTCTATGGGTACCTAGAATATCACCTTCTGGAGGGTTTGAGCACATGCACCACTCTCAGAGCCCTCCCTCAACATGTGCTGCAGTCACCACCATCCTGGATCCACTTTTAGTAATAGTAATCACAGCCCTGGTGGTCTAGTGGCACTCCCCCAGCACTGATATGCCCATGCAGCAAAATATTACAAAACATTCCCTGGTGGTCTAGGACCCCTCCCATCACCAATATGCTGGTATAATGAAACAGCAATGAATCATTCCCTGGTGCTCTAGTGAATGTCCCCAGCCCTGATATAACTGTATTAAAATATTTAAAAACATCCCCTGTTGGTCTAGTGGACCCCCTCCCTATACCTGATGTGTCTGTATATTAAAAGATTACACATAACATTCCCTGGTGGACTAGTGGAACTCCACTCCCCAGCAGCTAGTGCCCACCTCCTGCTCCCCCATCCCAAGACAGAGTCAGCAACCAGCACAGCCCTTCTCATATCACCAAGTACAGCAGCTGACTGAGCTGTTAATGAGGAGCAAGTACTGGATACAGTGAGGGCCCACTGATTGACAGCTCACTCGAGCTCACCAGGTCCATCTTGTAAATGAGCTATGCTCAATGGTGTTTGCCTGGATAAATAAAGATTTTGATTGATTGATTAATTGATTGATTGAGCTGTCAATCAATGGCGTGTACTATACAGTATGCACTTCTTCTTGACAGCTCAATGGGTGGCTGGACGTGGTGGTGTGAGAGGACTGTACCAGTCACTGGCTCTGTTTTGGGATGGGGAGCATGATGGTGGGCACTAGCTGCTGGGGTGGGGGTGAGGGATCCACTGGACCACCAGGGAATGTTTTGTTTAGTCTTTTAATATATGGGTACATTAGGGATAGGAAGGGGTTCTAGACCACTAGGGAATAATTTTCAAATATTTTAATATACAGGCATAACGGGACTTAGGGGTCTGCTGTAACACCAGGGAATTATTTTTTAAATATTTTAATTTTGGGACATAAGATGGCTGGTGGGGTCCATTAGACTACCAGAGCTTGATACTTCATTATTTTATTATAAGGACAGATTGGGGGTTGCTGGACCACCAGGGGCTAATACTTTACTTTTTATTGTAAGGGAAGATAGGGGGTTCACTGGACCACTAGGGATGTGTTTCGATTACTACAGAAAGGATCAGTGCTGGGGACCACTAGCCACAGAAACTGGTGCACAGCCATCCCACAGCTTGTGACACACCATCCAGATGTGCTCTCTGTTTGGCATACAGCCACGGTTGCTGCAAGCTGCTGGACTTTGCCAATGAGACCCTACTTGATAGAGAATTAGGTGCAGGGTCACTGGAGTACTGCAATTGATGCAGGCCACCATTGGCATGGCTTGTGCAAAGTTTTGAGAATTGAGCCCATGAACTCCCCTTTGGGTTTTCTGCAAAGGTGATATAAATAGAAGTTGGCATTTCATTAAACTTGATGAAAGAAAGAGGAAGACACTCTTGATTATGATTTAGTATCATATCCAGGGCTTGGTAAGTAGTACTAAGATGGGTATGAATGTCACAGCAGTTGTGGATGAAATATGTAAATAAAAATAGTCAGAATTTCCTTGTACTATAAGGATATATCATAAATATGTGTGGTTGGAACTGGGACATTTTGGTATGTGTGCAGTACACACACCTTCTCAACATTTGTAGTGAAGTGGCACTACATGAAGTTCTTCACCTGGAAGTACAAAGCGTCACCAGGCAAAAGTATGTTAGTGCATGGCAATTCACCAGAAGAGGGCCTCTATGTGAAGTTCTTGTCTGTCACTTGCAAAATTTAGCACATCACCAGGTGAAGACAGGCAGAAACTATGCTCTAGTAGCACCTTCACCAGTGAAATGCCACTAGGAGAAGTTGCTTTTTTCTTTCTTTCTTTTCAATTAAAACCATATACCCTATACTGATAACTTGCTATCACACCTAAGTATAACTGGGTATCCTCTGTCCTGTACCCCCATCCTTAGTACAATCCAAATTCCTCCTTCCATCCACTGTCATAGCAAACCTGTCTTATCAGTAAAATACATCACCACCCCTATTGATTTCCCAACATCATCCCCACCCACCTGAACTAATCTAATCAAAGGATATGAGCTGTTGTAGACATGTTAAAGAGAAACCAGCCCTCACCATGGTGAGCAGATGAACCTTTTGTTCACATGCTCAGTGCTCACTCATTAAGGAATGAAACAGTTATGTTGTGCCCTTATAGTAAAATCTGAATTTCTGATCACAGTGACCAATCAGATACTATTACTAGGACATGTTATCACCCATTTCATCAATGTAAGTTAGTGAACAGGCATGCTCAGCTATTTGGAATTGTGAGGAAAGTTTTCATTTTAAAGGTTAACAACAGCACATACTATTAGAGTCAGTAGCAGAGGAGGGTGACAGATGTCAGACAGTGGTGGGGTAGGGGCACTATGTATTTGGGGCATGTAGTTGGAAGATGGCAGGGTGTCATGAATTTAACTGAGGTGGGAAGGGTGATTTATTTTACTGATATGAAAATTTCACTGGGCCGTTGTAGGAAGTGGTGCTAATAAGGGTGGGGTATTTATTAATACACAGACGTGGTAGAAAGGGTGGAGAAAAGATGTACACTGATGGGAGTTTTTTTTATTGTTTTAAAGACAAATGAACTTTGCTGTGTAAAGCTGAGTTGAAGTTGGGAAACGTTGTCCTGTTACACATAATGTGATGAAATTGATATCACCTGATGTAGAAAGATTGTTCCCATGATGACTGATCTTAGACCAGTTTCCCAGCAACCTGATTTGAGACCAGCCTGGTCTGAGACCAATTTCTGAGCAACCTGGTTTGAGACCAGCCTGGTCTGAGACCAGTTTCAGGGCTACCTGGTCTTAGACCAGTTTCCATGCCACCTGCTCTTGAGACCAGTTTCTCCTTCCAGCTGAACTAGTCTGGAATCAGTTATTGTCATATATGTTTCTAACCACTGGTGGGCAGCAGCCAGAATAGCATAGTAGTTAATGCACTAGGCTGTGATCCTAAAAATCTGAGTTTGAATCTCACTTTCCCTAAAATTCTTTTGACCCCAAATTTCATTGGTGTGGTGATCCATGGCTGTGTGGAGTTGGTAATAGTAAATCTATACTGAAGGTAGTTGATGCAGGAAAAACCTAAGTGCAACAAAGAAATCTGTTCAACAGTGAAACTGGCCCTAGTCCAGGTGACTCAGAAACTGGTCTCTGACCAGGTTGCATGAAACTTGTCTCTGACCAGTCTTCAGGGGAACAAACGTCCTGTAGTGATAACACCCTAGTCATCATAGACATTTAATTTTCTGCATAAATTAGATCTTAAAGCAGCAGTATTTGTTACTGTGCAGAAAAAGTAATCATATAGAATTTTTGTTAGCATAAATGTATTTCTGACATCCTGTACATTTAGTTTCTTCAGAAATTGTTAAAATAAATCTTACAGCTAATTTTACAATTATTGACTCGTGTCATTAAGGAGTTCTGTCACTCACAATTTTAAACATCTCTTCTGCTGATGTGACCTGTTGAATATACTTACTAGATTTATAATGTGCATGTATTAGGATGGTGCTGCCTCATGATTTTGATAGTAAACAGCACAGCACTGAAGCAAGATATTTCATTTTATGGTGGGCATAGACAGTAGTGGGAAGTTTGAAAAACTTCCATTAACCCTTGTCTTGGTTGAAGAATGAAATAAAATGAAAAGAAAATACATATCTTGATATTTTTGCCAGACAAACATAACTGCTGAAAAAAAACGTACTAGATGAATACTGTGCAAGAAAGACAGTGCAATAATTAACTGTGCTGTGTAGAGTGTACCTGGATTTACAGTGACAGGGTATACCAGTGGTAGGAAATTACCACTATCCCTGTTGCTGTCACCTTTCTATTGAGTGATCAAGTTACTGTGTGCTGAGTACCTGGTTGAGCTGCTCCCGTGGTGGAGTGGCTAAGGCACCAGCACATGGGAGATATGGGACCGTGGTTCAGTTCTCCCATGCTACTACTTTGTGGCTTTTATTTTTTTTTTTTAAGTTTCCTTTAAATATAGCCTAGAGGTTAGAGGAATGAGGTGTGAACAAGCGATACATCCATCAGGGCAGACCTGAGTTTGATTCTCACAACCTCCACTTATATAGTGTGTGACTCTGGGCAAGTCACTTAACTGCCCAGCGCTCCCAGGTCACCCCTGAAAACAGGCAGTCATGCCTAGTGGGCCTTACCCAGTTACCAAAAAGACAAAAAAAAAGTTTTCCCCATCTCCGAAACCCATCCCTCCCCCAGAGTTTGTTACCTAAATTCCAGGGGTGTGGGGATGAATCCCTGCTGCAAAGAACAAGAAGTCCATTCTTTCTGAGGGTGTGCATTGCTTGTGTGGTGGTCAGTGTTTTACCTGATCTTATTTCAGCGCATGCCCTTTTGCTTGTGGAATTCATTGCCACATGGTTTTGTGTTATGCAAGATGACCCAGTGCCAAAATAGTTATATGGTTTAGTAACAAATAGTGCTGCTTTAACATAAGATAATACATTAAGACTTACTGGACTGGATTTTTAGACATATGCAGAAAGATTTAGCTGCACCTGTGGAACTTGCAACAGACTGTTAGGACACAGAAAACATGGTCTAGCTTCATGTCCGAAGTGCTACAAGATGTACATCAAAAATGACTTGGGGCAAAATTATGACAAATGCATCATCCTGGTGCTGTAAAGTGAGTAAAGTGTCACAAATGCATTAAATACTGTAGTTGATAATAGCCAGCAAACATTTTGGCACATTTGCAGTGAAGCATCTGAGGCAGAACAATAGCTGCAAGCCCTGCTTCCAAACCATTGAAATTCCAGGCAATTATCATTATATAATAACTGGGTTTCATTTTTCCCAAAGGAAACCAGGTTGTAATTTTGCTGTTATAACCAGCTGGTTATAATAGCAAGGCATCCGAGTTTCCTTAGCTCTGCGCATGCACCAGTTAAATCTTCCTGTACCATCAGCTCTTCTCTACTTTAGCACTGGCCGACAATGAGAGAGACTTTACAGCCACTCGAATTCGGAGGCACTTTAATTTACTGTGTTGAAGTCTTTAAAGGGGCTATTTTAAACAGAAAAAAGATAAAAGTTAATGTTTCTTCTATTGAGGCTTGAGACTGCTGACCATGCTAAAACCCGACCAGTCCGTGGTTGCACATGAACTGCTTTTATTTTATATAATTGCAGTGGCAAAAAATGATACCAACAATTATCAAAATAAAACATGAAGCTGTGTAAAACTCAAATTATACTCACACCTTCAGTGTTGGATGCTTTAATAGACCCCTAGAGCTTGCTCTTCAGGTTAATGTAGCATCCGTCACCTCAGGAGGGTGTAAAATTCTCATTAAGCACACAATCCCATATATTATTCTCTATTTAATGTCTTAGAATACGATTTAATATATTTCCATAGTCTAAAATTTCTGAATTAGCATTTATTAGAAAATAACAAAAATAAATAAATAAATCCTGGCTGTAATTGGTCAATGGCACCTTCTATAGTGATGTTATCCCAGCACAGTATCACTGTAGGAAGGCCAGATACACAAGAAACTGCAAGACAGTGAAAAATCATTGGACATCTTGAACAAAAACTTCATTCTAAAATAATAGTAGCTCTGTCTCCCATTATGTATATCACAAATCAAGCACAAATGTAAAATAACCTTTGTTGCCCCCACTTAAAATATATAAATAAATATATGTATGTATGTATATGTAATAGTTATACCACTCTGAGGTGTGCAGTTGTGCTCTGATATATACACGCCTGTAGTGTACGTCAACCACCCAAGGCATGCGTGCTGTATATCAGAGCGTGACCACACACCTCAGAGTGGTTATTAACTTATAAAATGTTAAAATTGTTTTGGAGGGGGTAAAGTGCTGGTGTGCGGTCGCTATTTGACACACGACGGGTCATGTGCTGCTCATCATTCAATAAAATAAATATGTCCTTACCCATTTTATAAATAAATATATATATATATATATATATATATATATATATATATATATCTCTCTCTACTGGAACCCTGTGTACTTTTCCTGAATACCATTTCTGAAACCACTGTCTGCAAGCAGCTTCACTCCTGACTGTAATCATAGACTGACAGCAATTACCACATGCTTACTACAGACTCCCTGATCTCAACACAATTCAATAATCCCTTTAACTCCTGTTCCCAACTGTAAGGGATCCCAGCGCAGATCAACATGGCTTTCACCATTCCTCTTTCTGCTGTACTGGTAACAACCAAGCTTTTCCTGGAATGGCAGTTTGGGAGGAGATGAAAGATATTTCCAAGAGACATTAACAGTGAGGGAGAGCGAGAGGAAGGGAATGTTGAAAATGCTATGGAGCAGCAGCACCATCTACTGGACAAAACAGTAAATCTGCATTTTCTCACAAACATGACAATGTATATTATCAATAATGCACTCCAGAGGTGTATATTGTGTGGATAATGTCACCTTCAAAATACTGTTTTACTCTGCAACATTCAATATAAATATCCTGTTCACTCAGGTTATTTTTTGTCTTTGCAAAACTGTCCAGAAATTATCCTCAAGACCTGTCATAGATTACACACCACCAACAGACTCAGAGACTGGTGGGAACTGCTAAACCAACCACCAACAATACATTTGGCCAACCTTTTTACAAAATAAAATTGCCAAGACTGTCGGCTCCTGCTACACAACACTCAGTTCCACTGACATGCTGTTTTCATACAAAGTTTCACACAAAGAGTAACAGGAACTAATTGGGCCATGATGCCTTATTGATGCATTAATAATTTATAATATTGTTTTGTAACAAGAAGGAATCGGGTCTATTTTTAAAGTCTGTTTTATTTTGGCTTAATTACCCAGTCTGTAGGTAGGGCATTCCAAGAGTTAACCATCCTTTGAGTATAAAAATCCTGCCTTTTTGGTTTAGAAAACTTTCCTGATATCTGAAATGGGTGTCCGCTGGTGTTATCAGCATATTTGAAACTGAAACCCATTTTGTTAAAAGATATTTGTTGTTGATAATGTTGTACATCAATAACAGGTCACATCTTAGCTGCTGCCTTTCAAGGGACAGACATTTGAGTTCATTTAGTCTGCCTGAGTATGAAAGGCTTATTAGTGAGGTAACTGTTTTTGTCGATCTTCTTTGAACTTTTCCACCTCATCAATTTCCTTCCACTTATACAGTAGGTGCACCAAAACTGCATGGCATAATCAAGATGGGGCAAATGTAGGCAGGATACGTATAAGGAAAACATTAAATTAGTGTCTCTAGACATGATATTACTTTTAATGGCCCATGTGATGTCATTTACCTTGATATAGCTAAGTTACATTGAGTTTTATTTTCAAGGTCCATCGTGACACTTACCCCGATATCTATCTCACAGTTTGTGTTGTGCAGAATCCTACCACCTTGGTTATATTTATTGCAATGGTTTAGTTCCCTTAAGTGCACTGCTCTGTGCTTGTGAATGCTAAATATCATTTCCATCTAGTTGCCCACTCAAATACATAGTTTAGGTCATGTTGCAATGATTCCACCTGATCCATGGTGGCCCATGGTCCACTCAATTTTTATCATCAGCATACTTTATGGACCTGTTTTCAAGCCTACAGTGAAATCAGAGATAAATAATGGAATATAATAAGGCCCAGGACTGAGCTCTGTGGGATCCACAAGTAACTTCCCTAGTGTTGATTTATGGCCATTTATAACTACTCTTTGTATTTGATTTGTTGACATTTAGTCCAGTTGTTCAGTCTGTAATTCATTTCTTCATCCTCATCTGTTACTATTGCCCAGTGTGGCACTAAATCAAAGGCTTTACTAAAGTCAAGCAAATTAAGTCACATGATTTTGTTATCCAGAACAGTAGTTGACTAACTTTCTCATAAAAGCAGATGAGATTTATGGTACACAACCTGCCTTTGATAAAGCCATTTTGTTGGTAATTGACATCCGTGATGATATTTTGTATTTTATCTTTAATAACACTTTCTAGCACCTTCCACAAACTGACATGAGGCTGATAAGGTGGTAGTTTGCTGGATTTGCTTTTCCCCTTTTAAAATTGACACTTCCTGAGCTACATGCAATCCTCTGGAATAGCACCAGTAATTAGAAACTCTCTGTATATTAGCTTCAGAGGAATTTTAATTTGCTCCATTTTCATTTTCAGAAAATGTGCAGAAATCTGATTAGGACCCTAGACTTTAACTTTGTGGTTTTGTTTACTATATCCTCTGCTTCTATTAATATTTTTGAGTAGTGGGTTGAGGTGGTTTTGTTAGGTATGATGAATACTGAGCAAAATTAATGATAAAGAGTTGGCCATTTTGGTAGGAGTGATTAGGGTTTTTACTATATTCTAGTGGTCCTATTTTATTTTGTATAATTTTACAGAATTTATGTAGCTGGCGAGTTCTTTGAAATTATTTTTATTGTCATTTGTGTTAACAGTATTCATCATCCTTTTGGCTTTTCTTATTTTTGATTTACATTTTATCTTTCTTTTTTGTGTTTTTAGGTTTGCTTCAGTTTTTGATTTATGTATTTCTTGAAGATGTTGCATTTCTTATGTATGACATTCATTACAGATTTTATTAGCCATTTTGGCTTAAAACCTGATTTACTGTATTTTCCTTATTATGTTCCAACTGTCATTTGCATTCTTATCATGGAAAAGAAATCCAATTTGCATTTATTAGAGCTTTTTATTGATTATACATTTGCTTTGTTGTACATCAGAATTCTGGTTTTACAACTATTTGGTAGAAAAAAGATGAGATTGTAAACTCCACCTTGTTGTAGTCACTATCTGAAAGAGGAGGTAGTACCTTGTGGTTAGTTACATTGGTATTTTCAGAAGCAACACGATCAAGTATCCTACTATCCGTAGAGGCCCAATTACATGTTGCTGAAGGGATAATTGTTGAGTCAGGCTTATAAACAGTTTCCTGTAGCTGTTTTGCTTTGAGATCTTACTATTTAATATCACCAAAATTAAAATAACCCACTAATACCACACTCCCAATTCACATGTAAATTGAATTTCTTCTAGAATCTCTGAGTTTGTTTCATTTGTTGAGACTGGTGGTCCATAGCAGACACCTAGGATTATCGACTATTTTGATAAATGGTGTTTATGTTAATCCACAGTGTTTCAGTGTTAATGTTTGGGTTTCTAATTTTCATGCTTATGTCCATGGTAGTGAGATCTACTTTTGAATAAATTGTCACTGCTCTGCCTTTCTTATTGCCCCTATCATAACCATATAAAGTATAGCCTGGAATTTCCCTTGCCCCAGGTGTTTCACTCATTCCACCATATTTCTTTGATTGATAATATACAATATTCATTGATGGCTACTATTGCTTTTAGGTCTGCCATCTTGTTCACCAAACCATGTGCATTTATAAGAATGCAATTTGTCCCTTTGTACAGTTTGGTGGCCTTCTCATTGCTCTGAAGCTGGTTTAATAGCCTGCTCCATGGCATGTAAGCAGAAACACAGACTTTGATGGCAGATAGGATCATTTGGCCACCCAGTCTGCCCATTTCCTGACCTTTTATGGATAAGCTGCAGATCTAGTTAATCAACAGGATCTGCAGCTTATCCAATAGGTAGGGAAGTGGCAGATCAGGCCAAGCAGTCCTAACTGCTGTCAAAGTCTATATTTCAGTGTTGCTTAGTGTAAATAAAGCTTGTTAAAGGTGTCCTTAAAGTTGTTACTTAAGTATTATTGATCCCCATTGATTGAAATGTACCCCATATATTGAGTATGTCCCATTATTATTGTGAAAGTCAGACCAGTTGTTTATAAACAAGATTTTTTCTCACACCAGTTTACCAATCTATCATTTTGTCTTTTCATAATGTGCCTATAGTACATGGATAATACTTGAGATAGTCACTTTGCATTTTTTAATCTGATATCTTTTAACTAGTGCCAGTAATTCTTAGCATATGAAACATTGCTGTATTGCTGCTTGCATTGCAGAGTGTCCATTGATGTGAAAAAGTATAATTTAAATATTCTTATACATTATGGGAGTACAGAATGATAAGGAGCCCTACTAACTGACACATGAAGTAGGAAGAGTTGGGCTATAGTTTTCAGCTCACCTAGCTGAACTACAACTCAATTAGGGACATCAACTTCTGCTTTTTAGGGACTGCTATATGTTTTAGCTCACTATCTACAATGTATGAGTGGAAGTGCTTGAAATTACTCCTTATTTGAATTTTAAGTCAGACAGCAGCCGGTAGTGTCTGATCTTTCGAGGCTTCGGGTCATTTGCAGTACAGGTTGGGCACTACTGTGAGCAGGGCAAGCATGAACAGGGCCAGCATGGCCCTGTGCAGAATGCATGCAAAAATACACAAGGCTGGCGTGTGTTTGTGTGTTAGCGAGTATTGCTGGTATAGTGGGTACAATTGTCCAGGAACAGGGGCGACTTAAGTGTAACATCGAGCAACATGGTGTGAGTAGAAGCAGCAACTAAACATAGCACCACTCATAGTTTGTGAGAATAGTCATATACTGGCTCTGTAAGTTCAGCTAGCTAGTGCTGTGGCATGCCCATGATGGCTTCCATTATGACCTTAGAAGGAGAAATAGGTATTAAATGTATTGGCTGTAACATGTTCCTCATCATGGAAATAATACCAAAGAGCTATTTAAATATCCAAAATGTTTGCATAATGAGGAATTGCTGAGAGAAGTCAGCTTTTCAATGAAAGATTGAATTTTGGAATCCAGCCAAGGGATATGGCTGTTAGGTTAAATTCTGGACAGACTGTTACAAATATTGAACCAAGTCTAATAAAGTTGCTCAACCCTCCTTAATCAACCTAAATGATTCTTTGAAAAAATAAGCCAGACTGCTAATAAAAAAGGTCAAGAGGCGAGGATGGCAACACTGATCCTAACGATGAATGGTACACAGTACAAAGTTCCCAAGCACCTAAAAAGGCAGGAAGGCAACATATTTGACCCCCATACATAACAGTTTTGACATCCTTGCTACTGATATAACTGAGACAGAGGTTAGTATCTTAACCTCAGTTACACTTCATCAGACACGAGTCAGATATAACTGCACCTTTAACTTCTGTCCTAGAATCTATAACCCCAGCAGACAAAGAGAAACAGTAGTACTTGGTGACTCAATAATTAAACACCTTGACAGGGCCATGTGCAACCCTGACAAGTCCTGTAGAACTTTGTCAAGCTTTAGCAGGGCAAAATAGCAGAACATAACCAAAATGACTAATAAAATATTACATAATATGAGGCCCAACCCTTTGATTATCATGCACATTGGTGCAAATAACATATTTAAGGACTCAGAGTACACCATAAAGCAAGACTATGTGGCACTTACTAATAAACTGATACAAATGGTTGTGTCCCAGTTTTATCAGAAATTTTACCAATCCCCAAACCTCACAACATAACACCTTAAAAATAAAGCCATAAATGAATGGATGCACAAATGGTCACTAAAATATATCCTGCATTACACACTGGGAGGATTTTTTCAACAGGAAAGGATTATTTTTTGGGACATGCTTCACCTAAGCAGACATGGTAGTTCATTATTGTGGCAGCATATAACAGACATTATCTCAAAAACTTTAAACTAAGTATCTTGGGGTAGGACAGCTTAGTCCTGGCCCTCCTGAAATTAGGAAACAGTTGTCACATAATCTTAACTGTGAACCCAGGAAAAACAACATCCTAGCTAAAAAACAACAGTAATGACCATTTAATAACATCCATGTTGGTTAACACATGCAGCTTGACCAATAAAATGGATGAGATAAAGAACATCCTGGCTAAAGACAATGTTACCATCTGTGGAGTCACAGAAACTTGGTTTTCAGACATGAATGGGACACTGAGATTCCTGGGTATTCAAAGTTCTGTAAAAAACAGAGTTGATGCTAGAGGAGGGGTGTCACACTTTTATATCTAACAAATAAACAGCCTACAGTATAAACCCAGAAGAAACTACTAACAGCAAAGTGGAAGCAATTTGGGTACAAATTAAACTACATGATGAGACCCTAGTTGTTGGTCTTTGTTGTAGACCCCAAACCTAACACTTGCTGAAAATAATGCTTTATTGTCAACACTTCAAAAATATGGAAACTGTCCATAATTATATTCTAATGGAGATTTTAACTTCCCCAGAATTGACTGGACCACACTCAATGGTCATGGACTTATTGAATCAGCATTTGTTGAACTAACCATTAATCAAAACCTAACCCAAATAGTAACTAAGGGTACAAGAGAATAATATTCTAGGCGTAATTCTCACAAATATCAAGGAAAGAATAGCTATTCCAGTAACTGATGCCCCACTGAGAGACAGTGAACATAATATGGTGACAATAAAGATTAATAAGAATAATAACATCATTAACAGAGTGACACAGACAAAGGATTTTACAAAGGCCAATTATAAAAGAATAAATAAATATTTAAGATCTTGGGATTGGGAAATGGACCTACAGAGCCTAGATTTACACAAGTTTGGGACCATATTTGGTTTAAGATAAAGCACTGTCTGGATACCTGGGTTCTAAACAGGCTAAAATACAATAAAGCCTTAGAACCCCATTATGGTGGAACAAAGAAATAAAGAAGGCAATCAATAAAAAAAGAAATATTACAGTAAATACAAAAAGAATCCTACTACAGATTCATGGAATTTATATAAAGATAAAACACAAAGAAGGTGAAATCCAGTATTAGAAAAGTAAAAATGATTTTGAATTAAATTTAGCTACCAGAACTATAGATAACCACAAATATTTCTATAACTATACTGGTTCATTAAAGGACATACTTCTACAATTGGCCTGATTGAAGCTATTATGGGTAATATGTAATGAGCCAGCAATGGCAACTGAATTTAATAACTACTTCATCAGTGTCTTTACGCAGGAAGAGCCTGCGAATAATATGACATATCCACAGAATACGAGTCTTGGCCTAAAACTACTGCAGAATCTTAAATCTTATTCTTCCCAGAGCCTGATAATATGCACCCTAGATTCCTCAAAGAAACATCTAATACTATCTGTGGTCCTCTAACTGTCTTGTTTAACACTTCTTTAAATTAAGGTGAAACTATAAAAACTTGGAATGAAGCACACGTTATCCCAATATACAAAAGTGGTAATAGAAAAATGTAGGAAACTATAGACCCATCAGTCTTATGTCAGTTATAGCTAAATTCTTGGAAAGATTGTTGCTGACTCGCATTGAAGTACATATTCCATGCAACAATCTACAAGACCTTACTCAACATGGTTTTCTACAGGGTAGATCCTATTTAACTAATTAATACATTTTTTTGACAATGTTAGTGCATCTCTGGACTCAGGGCTCCCAGTGGATATCATCTTTCTTGACTTTTCAAAAGCTTTTGACAAGGTTTCCCATCATGTTCTGATAAATCTTATGAACAAATTGAAATTTAATTTCAATATAGTTAACTAGGTTATATCTTGGCTGCAATATAGATGCCAGTGAGTTATCATTAGAGACCACTGCTCTAACTGGGCCAGAGTAAACAGTGGAGTCCCACAGGGATCTGTGTTGGGCCCTGTTCTTTTCAATATGTTGAATTCAACAATGCAGATGGACAGTAACATCTGGATGTCCAAATACACAGATGACTGCAAACTAGGAAGTATAATCAATAGTAAGTAGGATGCAAACAACTTTCAGAATGAATTGAACAATATAGGCTCTTGGACCACCAATAAAATGTACTTTAATGAACAGAAGTGCAAGGTCATGCACTTAGGATAAAACAATCTGATATTTCATTATAATATAAATAACGTGCAACTGACAGAAACAACTAATGAAAAAGACTTAGGAGTTATAATAAACAATAAATTAACCTTCAACACCGCACCCTAGATAAGGTTAAAAGTGTCAAAGAATAGTTGGCTGCATTTTTAAACATATAAAAAGTAGGGACTCAGGGTAATTCTCCACTGTACACAAGCCTAGTCAGACCACATTTCGACTATTGCTCTCCTTTTGTGCACAGAAAAACAGCTAAAGAAAAAAAAATAATAGAGGGAGTACAAAGGAGAGAAATAAAATGTATCTGCTGTATGAATAACTTAGAATATATGAAGACAGGCTAAAAGAACTGGATCCTGTACTCTATGGAGTATAGACAATTACTTAGGGATCTCTGCTTAGTATACAAAGCAATTAATGATCCACTTTTACTGGAAACACTGGGCCTAATGAGGAACACTTCTAAAGTTAATAATAGAACACATAATCTTAAATTAAAGGCAGTAACTGTAAAACCCAAAAGATGCCACTGGTTTACTCTAAGGGTGGTGTCTCAGTGGAATGTTCTACCTAATGAAATAGTGCAGAATAACACTATGGATCTTTTCAAAAGACAATTAGATACCCATTTGGGTAGTAAGAAAACATCCTACCCTTAGACCCACCATATTGGTGGTGAGTTCTATAAGGGCATTTGCCTCCTGAGCTCATTACATTCTATGAATCTACATCTTTTTGTAGCTATGTCCTGCACCATTTGTTCTGATGTGCAGGATTATCAAAGTGTCTGTGCCTTTAACTCCAGTAAGTTTGTTTAGTCAATATCTTTTATTTTGGCACCTGGGAGAAGGCACACAATATCCATTAATCTGTTCTCTGTACACACAATTGTATCTCAAATAACTATTTTGTATTGCATGTTGGAAATAGATTTTTGATACTCTAGGGAGTTTGTTGGGAGGGTCAACACGGCTAAAAGAGTTTGCCAGTGGGATCAGTATCTGATTTGGGGTGTGGCTTATTGCTCTTCTGATCTTTTTGCTTCCTTTCTGGTACTGATCATGTTCTAGTTGTTTGTTTCATTATTTATCAAGGACTGTGGGTCTTCCTTTCCTTGTTTAGCTTATCTGGTTGTATCCTAGAATGATTCATTCCTTCAGAACTATACCTTGCCCTTTTCCTAGTTTCTGATTGATCATCCTTCATAGCCAGATATTGATTTGTAAGTTCTTTTACAAAGTTTCTATTTTATTTCTCATAATCTGGTTAATTCAATTTTGTCTGTGTCAGGTTTCTTGCTTAGTATAGTAAATGCCAGGCATTTGCAGGCAAAATCCCATGTTATTCGCATGATTGTTTAGTTGTGAACATGTTACATTTAGTGCAAGAAATGAGTTCATCATCTTTAGCCAGAAATTCAAAGATGCCTTTAATTGTATCAATTTTTTTTAACAAGCGATAGCCTTAGAAGAGGGTGGTCACCTAGTTTCCTCCTTGACGGACAAAGGAAGATGCACTTTCTTCTGCTTGTGTGTCATCTTTGCTTACAGAGGCACCTGATTTATAGTGGTGGGACCACAAGTGGGTCTCCACCAACCTGGTTCTCTGCTCCCACCAAAAGATTTATTTTTTTTTACTTTAAATCTGTATAGTGTAGTGTTAAACCGCACTATAGGTATTCTTGTAGTTTAGCAACCTCCCTGAGTGCGGTAATTTACTTCTGCTCTGTCTGTACTTCTGAACCTCAAGTCACCCACCACAAATTATATCAATTATTTTCTTTTTAATTAGTCCTGTAATTAATGGCATTCTTACAAAGTAACTGCCCTAGGCAGCCTATACAACCCTCTGCCCAAACAAACTCCACTCTAACTGCTAACAACTGGTAAGCAGACAAACACAAACCAGCCACTCACTGTGAATGTGGCCCACTTCAATCCAATGTCACAAATGACATCTGAAGAAACTGCTTTCCCTCCCTTTGCCGCCACTGCAACAATTAATTGAATGGAAAAACATCTGCTTACATGCAGCATTGGTACCTACTAGGAAATGTGGTGACAATACAATGTCCAACTTAGACTACTTTGTTTTCTTTTTAAACCTTATTTTAAATATTTTAAACTTTTTCTAAATTTAATAATGCACAAATTATTTCCAAAATGCCATTCTCTAATAAGGACCAATTTCATAACCCCAATAAGGCAATCAAAGGTTGTACCTTGCAGTGAGATACTGCCCTTCTTGAAGTAATGAGAAGCATTCAGCTTCACCTCGTGCTTCAACCAACCCCAGGTGGGCCATTATCTCACCCAGTGCACCTCCTGTCAAACCTTATTATTTAATTTAGACTGTTTGGTGTGCTCTAAGGATGGGGAGGATTGTGCCAGGAAAGTATATAGTGGTGCCAGCCAGGATGTAAT
Source organism: Neoceratodus forsteri (assembly GCA_016271365.2). Classification (NCBI taxonomy): domain Eukaryota; kingdom Metazoa; phylum Chordata; order Ceratodontiformes; family Ceratodontidae; genus Neoceratodus; species Neoceratodus forsteri. Next base: position 1,429,914,484 of record CM028131.1, read on the forward strand.
GCAGTAATGCTGCAGTATATCACAAATGTGTAGCACACTATATGAACAAGCGTAATTTAATGGAAATTATGACCTATTGCCATGCAATATTTTGCAATATCATTTAGCAAGTTAATGCATTGCATTGTGCTAGCTCCACTGTACATCTAGCAGTCATGTCAACCTGCAGTGTCATAATTGAAAATGTGTGCCTGAAATGTCAATTAAAACTCTTAGACTAGAAATAGAAAGTGCCATGCCAAACATAAGGCCATAGGATGTGATATGATGTGATATAGCTCTCCTTCAAAAGAATCACCTCTCTCCTAAGGTGACTGAACAGCTTAACAGTGTGTGGGGGGACATATCATAATGGCTGTTCACTGTTCACCGAAATAAGGGTGCCCAGTCTCTGTTCAAAAGGACTCCAAATGGGTATTCACCAGATGTATAGAGAAATAGTGCCAGAGTAGTCCTAACAGAAGGTAACCTACAAGGTGAGAATATCACATGTGGAAGAATATATGCACTCAATAAATCAAATTTGGCATTTTGTAAAGATTTTCATAAACAGAGGAGCACACAGAGGTTGTTAAGGTGCATACATTTGGACATGACTGCATCTACAGTATGGATAGGAATGGGTGGGGTGGGATCCTGGGCAGAACCCCTGAAGCATGATTGTTTAGTACCTCCTGCAAAGAGATGGGTCTATTAGATGTCTGGAGAACCCTTCACCCTACTGAGTGGGACCAGTGTACAAGGAAGAATATCTTCTAGTTGTTATCCTTGCCTCAGAGAAATTAGCCCCACTAGTGTGGAGTGGATCTGGTAGCATTTTGGCACCACACCACACCACAACCCTAGTAAATGTAGCATGGGAAATGGGTTATTTTAGGTGCAACAAATGATAGTTCAGTGTAGCTCTTTTCACATCTCCTTTTTGGAGTGACTATGTAATGAACATACCCAATATTTTGAATGAAATGAAACCCTGGCATGTTTTTATCTATAATTTATTTATTCAGGATAAAACAACTGAGATGCAACATCTCATTTCCAATGGAGTTGTGCCTCTGCTTATTTCAGCAGTGGGGTGGACTGTAGCTGCCGGCATAGTGAAAGAAAGATGCAATTCATACAGCACATAGCATGGTGCATGAATGACACAAGATTGCCACATGACACATGCACTATGCACCTTGCAGTGAATTTTTCTACAGACTGTCGACTACACATCAAACATTCACCATCAAATGCAAAGTACTGCAATTTGTGTAGTGAAATGCATGGCATGTGCAGCAAATTGCAAAGTGTGCAATTCTTAAATACTACATGTAGCACATAGTGGCCAAAGTTTCTGCAATTCCTGGGTAAATGTTAAATTCACAAAACTCCTGGTGGACTGGAGCACTGGGAGGTTGAGTGACTTGTTGAAGGGTCATACAATGAGTATTTAGCTACATCTGGCTTTGAACCTGTGATCTGCTGGTTCCAATGTGCTCTAACCACTAGACCACAGTGCCTACTGTGCCATCACATACAGTACATCTTATCACAGTTTGGGGCTTCCTAATATGAAACAGTATTATGGTGCTTTCCTAATGTGCCAAGGTATTACCTAATCCACAGATGTGCACACCAGGCGCACCCATGGGATTTAGGCAAATTCAGTAAAAAGCACTGGGCATCAGAAATATATATATATATATATATATATATATATATATATATATTTAGAAAATGGACAAGAGAATTCTAGCATGCTGATTGGCTAGGACACCGACCTAAGTGGGAGGTAGTTTTCAATACAGCCCGCTTAAAAAATAAGAGCAAACTCAGGGTGCCCCATAACTTAGGGAATGCTTGGGCACCCTGAATTTCCGCACTCACCAGTCGCCATTTGTTTTTGCTCTTGCTTAGTGAGACTGACTCGCTAGAGACCATGATAGATACAACTCCATAAACTGCCCCAATGCACACAAACAGGGAACAGCCAACAAAAGTTATAAAATAAACAAATAAGTCATCTCCAGTTTTTATCGTAAACAAGATGGGCAGCATAGTTTTGGCTGTTTCTTGCAGCACTTGTCTCACGCTGTTCCTCCTTTGTCTATCTGCTTTCCCTGAAAGAAAGGAATGGAGACAACATACAGCTTCACCTTTTTTAATAAAAACCTAGAAGTACCTATCCTTTATCCTTTCCTCCCAATGTCCTTGCTCTTTTCTCGACACTGAAGAGAAAGAGATGGCGGGAGGGTGGAACAGACCAATGCCAGCATAATTGGAATGCAGCCTGCATGTCTTCCAGAGTGTGTGCATGTGGGAGGAACAGTCAACTTTCAGAAATGATGCAACAATTCATGATCTCTGCCTATGTGTGTGTGTGTGTGTGGGGGGCCATTACAATGAGCTCCAGTAACAACTATGGAGGCTTCTCTAAGACAAAAGGCCTAGTTAAAAAAACACACATGTTGTAATACAGGTGGAGAACTATTTTATTATAAAACTTATTTTAAACTTTTTTAATGAAACCAATTTTTTATGGTGCCCATTTTTAAGCACAATAATACCCTCCAGGGTGGGTAGTACTGGAAATACTAGACCTTCCAGGGGCTATAAGGCCATCCGCCTGCAGCATTGGGCCTCATTACACCCCTGGGTGGTCCAGTATTTCCCAATGCCGCTCACCCTGTTGGTACTAGCATTACCAGCAAGATCCTGGAGGGTTGAGGATTGCCATTACTAAAATGCCAGCTGATCTTGAAGAAGTTCACATAGACAGATGCTGCTTGCAGAGAAAATACAAAGAAGAGTAATCGAGCCTAGCCAACCTTGGTACAAAAGAAAGTATCTTTAAATGGGAGGAGCCTGAACCAATTAAGAGCAAAAACACGAATATTACAAACTGGTTACAAAGGTCCACTCACCAAGTTAGCATTTGTAAAACATATATTGTTACTGTTTTTTCTTAGATGCAGTGGCCGGGATATTCAAAGGGGTTGCCATGTACAACCCCAATGTGCTGATGCAATATTCAAAGGGGCAGGTTGCATGGTACAACCCCAATGCGCGGGGTGCATTGGTAATGTATCTTGGTGCAGATGCAAGGCGTGCCCATGCATATGCAGCACATCCCAATATTCAGCCTTGGATGTGCGACATATGCTGGTACAACTCCTACATCGCACACACTGGTACTCAAAGTTGAGCTGAAAAAACAGAGGATCAAATAAAAGATTTACCTGGTGGTCTAGTGGTACCCCGCACCCCCCGTATGCTTGAGCACGGGCTGTTGTAAAGATAAAAGAATTACCTGGTGGTCCAGTGGTAGCCCCTCCACCCCACCCACAGAGGGCCCGCCACCTAGCACTCCCTCATCATTGGCGGGCGGCAGCACCCACCAATACCACCAGGCTGCCCCCAGATGACAGCGTACAGTATGATCTGTATGCCTATTGGTCCACAGTGTGGACCAATGGGCTTACAGACCATGCTGTACTACAAAGGACCAGATATGTGAATGAACATGTTAATTCACATATCTGGTCCTATGTAGTTCATTATGGTCTGCAAGCCATTGGTCCACACTGTGGACCAACAGGCGTACAGATCATACTGTGTGCTGTTATTCAGCAGGTGGCTGGGTGATATCCGGGTGGGTGCTGCTGCCTGCCAAATGACAGGGGTGCTGGGTGGCTGGGGGCCCTCTTAGGAGTGGGTGGGTGTGGAGGGTGGTACCACTGGACCACCAGGTAATTCTTTTATCTTCACAACAGCCCACGATCGGGCATAATGGGGGTTACCACTAGACCACCAGATAAATCTTTATTTCTACAACAGCCAGCGCATTGGGTGTATGAGGGGTACTGCTAGACCACTAGGTAAATCTTTAATTCTACAACAGCCCAGGATCAAGCATATGAGGGGTACTGCTAGACCACCAGGTATATCGTTATAGGTTACAACAGCCCATGATTGGGTGTATAGGGGTAGGGGATACATTTGCCCACCTGAGACCCACCCCTATGTTGGCTGCTAGTTTAGGCGCCAATGTGCATTCCACAGAGCCACCCTGTACAAGCGCATGCAAATGGGGCCATAATGACATACAAATGGCCGCATTTGCGCCTTGCATATATATGGCCTCATTTGCATGCCCCGACTGAATATAGTGGGTGATGCACCCAGAGCAACTGCACTTAGCGCTGGCGCATCCCTATGCTCCTCTCTGTGGCTTGCGCTGGTGCAGTGCCACTGCGCCATGTGCAGTATGTGTACCGACCTTGCCATATTCAACGTTGTTGAGCCATGGCGCATCGCTGTTGAATATCACCTGGTCCTGGCCCTAGCGCAGCCCAGTTGTACTGCACCTAGGCTTGTGCCACTGTCCAGCGTAGTCTGAAATTCCAACCCATTATGTGAAAAAATAAAGCAAGCAAATGTTTGGAGCGTATCCTTCATCAGTGCTGTTACTGTATCTAATAAATAAAAAGTGAAAAACAATGTCTTAGTGTTCCAAAATTAAACAAATTTTTCTTATTATTTGACTTCACATGTAGGAAATCAAAAACAGTCTGTGCTCACCCATTTAGTCTTTTGTTAAACCATCACTCTGTCCTTTCACTGGTTGATAAACACTTGATCTGTTTTAAAAGTATTACTAAATTAAACATCAAACTCCCAGCATCAAAATATCAAAGTTAAGAATTTCATCTGTCTTAGACATATTTCAGTCTTATTAAATCACACTTGCCTTTCTATTTTTGATCCACTAGTTGAGTATAAATTTCTTATATAAAGCTGTCCACTGTTCTCATATTTTCTTTCTATAAACAATATAATGTACTCCTGAGTAATTCTATATTTAGCATTCATGTAACTTAAACCCAGTTCTTAATTACCATTATTTATACCTAGTGTCTATGTTATTAGACATGGTATTACAGAAAACATTATGATATCTTTGAAAATTTATATTATTATTAGTGAGTATGATGTTAAATTGATTTAATCATCTTTGTTTAAATTCATTTATTGTTGCTAGGTCTTTTAAATGCTTCTCTTAAGTGTAAATCTCTCATTTTTAAGCTTCTGAGTGTTAAATAAATAAAATACTGGTTGTATCTCCATATAAATGGGTTGTTCTTTACCTAATGCCTTCTGTTTGGCATTCCTCTGTATATTGAGTATCTATATGTAACATAAAAATGCTCATTTTAGACTCTTTAGTAATCGTGCTGTTATATTCAGTTAAACATTGCATCAGTACATCTTTTCCTGTTTTAGAAGATTACGTACTTTAAAGTAGAGCATGGCATGACCTTCCAATTTCTCTTAGTAAGCGGAGGTACCACGCCCACCCTACACAGTTCTTTTATGAACTACCTGGCGAAATCAGTTGTGTAGCAGTGCAAGTCATTGTGTGACGTAATATGACACTTTCATAATGCTAGTGCATGCTCTGTGCACCCAACCTGCAAAGTAATGCAGCACCTGAAAGAAATTTAGGTGCTCAGCTTTGCCTTCATGCCTCACAACACACCCAGGGTGTTGATTAATCCCCAGTAACCCCACACCCTGTCTTGGGTTATTGCTTACTTACGAGCTGCAATGCTAACAAACTATATAGTATCAGATCATGCTTTACTTGTAGCAGTGAGGTGCAATTACTAGCAACACCTGTTCTTGCCAGGCTTTTATATAGGCAAGATGACACAAAGCTTTAAAGCAAGAGTTGGCAAACATGTCAGGGCTATTCAGAGGAAGGATGGCACATATTGCACTACCTACACATAATGGAAGCCTCTGACAGTGTACCCATGCTTTCAGTTTCATGGCTCTTGACAAAGTCTGCAGAAACCCCAGAGGGAGATTTTGACAATTTGGTCCTGCTGAGGGAGAGTTTCTGCATTTTGACCCTAACGACAACCAAAACCAGAGCTAAATTCATATTTGGACATATGTCCTTAATTTAAAAAGATTAAAAAAAGATGCAATAGATAGAAATTGATTGATATGCACCAATACCTGTTTGGACTTCCCTTTAGGAATCCCTTGTTTCTGTTTATTTATTATTACTGCAAGATTTGCACAATATCAAATAAGTTAATAGCAGAGAGTATTGAATGAATTAACTTTCAATCTTCTTTTCTTTTTCGGGTTCTTATTTTACCTTTCCTTTTATTTTCCCCATTTGTCTTCCTTCTTTCTCTCTCCCTTCTGTTACCCTCCCCAGTCCTATAACCTTCTATTCCTTATCCTACAAACCCCAAACCCTCCCCATCCCTTCCCTTCTTTGCTCTCACTATTCCCTGCCCCACTGTTCTCTGAGGGTTTCTCCTTTTCATCACCTTTCCCTTTCCTTTTTTCTTTCCTGTTTCCTCCCCTAGACCCCCTTTTGACTAGTATATCTTTATCTTTTACCATTGGTATTTTGCCCTATGTTAAATTGTTTCATAGATTTTATCAACTGCAAATTTTAAACTGATTTACACCTTATGATATCACTTTTAGGTGTGGTTTTATGTGTTTATTTTTGCATATATTAAAGTATTTAAAAACTGATTTTAAATAGATTGTTTTGGTGGTATGATAGACCAGGTGGTATTGTATTAAACAATGGAGCGACACTGTTCTCATGGAGTCACTTAATCACATGTGATATTCTGCCCTATATAAGCACGGCATTTTATGTGCTCTTAGCCTTTGAAAAAGGTTTGCTAAATCAAAACAGGTCAGGTGGGACATTGTTTGTGGTGGTACAATAAACAAATTGAGGAATAAACTCTGCTTCAACTTTCTTTTTGCGTCCCTCTAATAAGGTTATGTGTACTAGAAACTTTCCTGAATGCATATCATCCCAGAGTCATTGAAGGGTTTGAGCTCCTAGAAAGGCTAGATGGTAACCCCAGATCTATGGTTAGAGATGCAGTGAAGTTTTAACTCACGGTGAAGTTCAGACGAAGTCAGGAAATTTCCTCTCTTAAGAACAATCCGTGAATTCATCTATCTAATTTCACCATTTCAAGTTCACAAATTTTCATCACAAAGTGTGGAACTTTCACTGTGAAGTGCAGAATTTTTGCTGCAATGCAGGAATTTAGCCATGAGTGGTGAAATTCTGCCATTCGAGATGAAATTCCATCATTTGTGGCAAAATTCTGCACTTTTGTGGGCTAAATTCCATGTTTGAGGTTGAATTTTGCAATTCACACCTCCCAGATTATTTTGGTGCGAAAATTCATGGAGTGATTTGTACAGTGAATTTTGTGGACTTCGCACACTCTATCCATAGTAGTCACCACCCTCCAGATACCCAGTGGGCTTATAGTTTCATCCTGTTGTAACATGGTTGTTTACCTTCCCAGAGAAATGAACCTATAAGTTTGTCTATTACCATAGCCTATGGATAGGAAAGAGATTGCTAATCTGGTAGAGGATTTTTGGGAGGTAACCATTCTTAAACCTCTATTTTATCAACTAGAGATAGGTTACATGCCTTCCAGTGATCACATTCTGTTAGCAATGATTGGAGGAGTGGACCAAGGTTAGCTCGGGGATAGACAGGATATCCCTAATAGTATTCAGACCAAATACATTATGCCTCCTGCTGCCATTTTGAAACTGCTTGTGTAGCAGGAGCAGCTGCACAGGATTCTGTACCAGGGAGAACTTGGGACTGATTTTCCAAACAAGCCTTAGACTGACACAACCTGTGACAAATAACTTACATCCAATGCCAATGTGCCAGAGACCCTGCATTAGTTCCTGGTACAGGAGGGTCCTGGTGCCAAAGTCCACAATGATGCCACAAGTACTCTCATGTGCTGTGCAGGTGGTGCAAGTGAGGGAATAATAGAGACTGTCATGGTTCCCTGGCATGAGGAAAGCTGGCCACAGGGACAGTTGCACAGAGGGATCAGGATCAGGTCAGTCACAGTACTGGGCAGCTGTGAGGTCCTGCAATATGCCATGTCTCCCAGGTGTATGGGCACATACCAGGTTGGGTGGGCAGGTGTACCATGGGGGATGCAGGCTGCCAACATCGGAAAAAGGCAGTATGTGTCCCAGTACATGTGCCACTGTCCCTGGTGGCCCCAAGGCTACTGTCACTTCCATATGAATAACCTGTCTGATGTCTATGCCCACAGACACTGTATGGTCCCTAAGTGGAACATTCACACAGGAGGTCTGCAGTGTTTGGCTGCTCCACACATGGGTCACCACTGTGATGCCTACTGCAACAGCAGGAGGTGCCACAGTTGTACTCCACCATGCTAGATGCACACACACACACACACACTATGGGCACTGGGAACATCACACAGACACCCAGACATACCTCCATGTTGCATTCATCTGACTGCCTAGTATATGATGGATTCCATCAGCAAGGCCACCCGTATGTGGCATGCAGTGCTCCACAGTGCAGCTGCCATGACACAGCACACTGAGTGTTGAGAACCTGCCCACTGCAGTCAAACACTGAGGACAAGGTGGCTGGGTATCATCTGGGATCACATCCATGAATGCTGGAGCCATAATGGATACATCATGGCATGCACCATTGTAGATGGATGAGTGTCTGGGTGACCTTGTGCGGCTTGTTGGAGAGGAGTGGGGTCTGCTGTAGCCATGTGGGTGGTAACAGATCATGCTATCCTGTGGTGTGCTGAGAGCAGCTGGACCCACTGCCCATGTTCCATACCACTTCCAGAACTCAGCAGGGGCACAGTCAGAGTTGTGCCACAGCAGAATCATGCCAGGCCCACCACCTCTCAAGGACAGTACCTGCTGGGGCTATGTGCCCCTGAACTTGGGGCATTGACCCTGGCAATGTGCCACCAATGTTGGAATCATCACCATACTCACTTGCATGTGTCCCATATGTCACTGCAAGACATTCCATGCCACAGGGTCCTCTGGCTGGCCATCTGCTCCAGGCAGTGCTGGTAGAAGGGGTCACTTGACCAGCTCTGACTGGTCTAAACCCCATCATGAACTGCAGCCATTGGGACTGTCTGAAACTTCAAATTAAGGGATGCCACACTCTGGTGTCATGCACGGACCCCTCCACCATGGTGCAGCTGTGTGCCCACTGCAATGATGGTGCAAGACCCACTGGTACAGGAGACCCCCATTGGATGCAAGCACCATTCCAAAATCATGAATTATGCAAGGTTCAGTGCAATGAGCCCTTCTATCTCATCTCTTTGATGCAAGCATCTTGTGTCATTCCTGATGCTTTGATAATTGGGTCCCTGTGTGTGACTTTGTTTACCTGGAGGCCTGAAATGACTGATAATTGTTATAGGGTTTTATCAAAGAAGGTATTTACAGTATGTTGTAGGAGAAGTAAGCAGGACCAGGAGGTCATCCACATACAATAATGTAGAGTACCAGTCAGGACCAACTGGGAAACCCCAAATGTCTGGATATGGCCAAATGGCTACTGCCAGTGGCTCTGTAACCAAAAGAAAGGGAAGGGGGAGACAAAGGGCAACTCTGACTCATGCCCTTTGAAGAGGTAAGTAGTGAAGACTGTTATGAGCAACTCTGGCCATCATAAAGCTGTACAGCACCAGGACCCATTTCAGAAATTGGAGGTCACAATCAAAGTGTGACAGGGTAGCATATAGAAAAGGCCAGTTCACAGAATTGAAAGCCTTCTCAAATTCAGTCAAGATAGTGACAGCTTGGGTACTGTTTAATTGACCTGCTGTCATGAGATTAAGCAGGGAGTGCATGTGGTCAGAGCCCAACCCTGCCCTTAACAAAACCAGCTTATGCTGAATGTGTACCAACTGAAGCAGGTGCACTTCTAGATGAGAAGCTATCAGTTTGGCAAGCATTTTACAGTTGTCATTTGTAAGTAAACAAGATGGTTGTTGGCACAAGGTGCTGTCTTTGCCCTTCTTTGGTATGACAGTGATGACAGTACCCTAAGGGTGGGGAAAGCTCACCAGTGTCATACGCCTGATCGAACACAGCTCTGAGGTGAGGAGCCACCAGCTCTGGCACCTAATGATATAGATCCACAGGGATTCCATCATCCCCTGGTGCGCTTGGATGAGGAAAGAACCCTGATGACCTGCACTGCTTCAGAGACAGCAGGGACATTGCCCAGTGAGTGTTGATCAGTGGGAGGAAGGTGGGGAAGGTTTAGGCAGGCCACAAACTGATGTATTTCCTATTATGACAGAGGCTGGTGAGTTTGTAAAGTTCAGCATGGAACTTTTACATAATGTTATTAACGTCAGCTGGGGTGTGCCGAATCTGGCCCGGGTCATTCTTAAGAAAACCAATGTGTCTACTTGCCTTCTGTACCTGAAAGTGTTGGACAAGCAGTTTCCTGGCTTATTCTCCCTGTCCCAGTACCTATGTTTCATTCTGACAGGAGCTAGTTCAACCTTCTGGGATATGACAGCAGTGTTGGGTAAGTTACTTTTCTTTTACTTTCTACGTTTGAAACTTGTTCCAGGAGCTATGTACAGTCACTAGCAAGGATAGAGAGGTACTAGAAAGTAATACACCTTACAATTATAATTACTTATTTCTTTTATTACAAACCAATACAAAAATAATAAATAACTATAACAGATTACATTTTTGAAAGTAATAGGTTGTAACTAGTTACTTTCAAATAAATGTAATCAGTTACTAACACGTATTTCTTTTGTATAAAAGACATAAGTAAATGTAACTGTAAGGTGAATTACATTTTCCAGTACTTCTCCATCCTTGCTAGTGACTGCACAGAGCTTTCTGGAACAAGTTTTCAAAAGTAATAGAAAAGTAACTTACCCAACACTGTAGGAGAGTATTCAGGGATATCTGAAGAAGGTAAGGGAGGATACATTTTGCTCAGATGTATCTTTACTGCTCTTGAAAGCAGTTTCTCTGGCCTGCATAGCTTCTATGAACTGCTTTTCTTCCTTATCTTGGTCCTTTTCTGATGGGCAACAAAGCCAGTTATGGTCTCTCTCTAGTAGACTTTATAAGACTCCCATTGGGTGGATGGAATAATATCTTGAGAACATAAAGTTGGAACTAAGACTTTGTCTCCTTACAGATCAGGTGCTGGAACTTAGGGTCTTGCAGCAGCAAACGGTCAAGCCGCCAGTTAGGAGGCCTCAGTTGAGATGGGCTTAATTGGGCAGCAACTGTGACTGGGGCATATCGGAAAGGACTATAGCCCTAATATTTGCCTGTACCAGCATTTGAATGTAGAAGGGCAAAAGCAGCTAGTAGTCAATTCTTCTATACAACATGTGTACTAGCAAGAAGAATGAGTAATCCCTGGAAGTGGGATGAAGCAGCTGCCATCCATCCACTAAGGTGTGTTTCTCCATTGGACGGTTCAACATGTGATAGACAGGGCTTGGCTGCTGGATAGATGAGGAGTTTCTCTCCACCACCCCATCCAAGGGACATTAAAGTCACCTCCTAGTAAGAACAGCAAATTGTCAGGTTGAAGTCCCTATGGTCTGGGCCAGGGTAGTGAAATGCTAGAATCCCTTCATTAGGCCCATAGATCCCTCCCACTACAAAACTTCATAGTAGGTTGCTTTAACCATGGCCAGAATCCAACAACCTTCAGGGTCCACCTTATGGCATACTATTTGCTAGGGCAGATATTTATGAAAAGGAGAAATTTTCTATGTTTGTGCCTGGTAAAGGTAGCATGGAGTTCCATACCAGCCCAGTCCCTTTTTAATCTGAGTGCTTCATCTCAGGTGAGGTGGGTTTCTTGAAGAATAACTACAGCTGGTCCTATCTTCTTAAGGTGTGTTATGACTGCCTTTCTCTTGCTGGGGTGATGTAAGAACTTCACTTTCCAAGTAATGCATGTAGATGCTAAGTGGGCCATGGTTAACAATAAGGTGAGTGGACTGATGAGGGTTGATGGTGGCCAGCCATGGTAGATGCAGAATGTCCCTTGACAACTCCTGCAGTAAGTAGGCATAACTGGTCTTCTTATCCGCTGCCCCAACCCTTTGGAATAGTCTTCCTTGAGCCCCTGACTTCCCACAGCATTTCCACTTTCTCCTCAGGTCTCAATTACTGTCCTCTGCCACTTGCTCTTCCTCCCTGGTTGATTTCATCCTGTAGTCATTAATGTTCCCTCATCCCTCCTCTGGACTAACTCCATTACTACCTTACATTACCCTTATTTTGAAACCATCCTCTGCCATGCCTTAACATTGTATTGAAATGACCTACTAGTTCAGTGTTATTTTTGCTGTATTGTAATGTTTATTATTAACTGTATTATGTACCTTATTATTTTTACTATGTATAATTTATCTTCCTGTACTTAACTTCCCAGTGCTTATTGATGTCTCCAGATACTTTGTATTTGCTATATTCCTATGCCATCTCCATGGCCCAGATCATGCCTGAAAACAGTTCTTGGAACAGTGCACCTACCTGGTCAACAAATAAATAAATAAACTGAAGTAAGATACAGACTAGTATAGCTAGACAACCGGTCTGAAAAGTAGCAAACAAAACTAAATAACAAGAAAGAAATAAACTGTATGCAGGGAAAATACCCCAGTGAAACCCCTCACACATTAACACTGAGACTTGGTAATATGTGAAAGCTCCCACACCCTAATACCCTGGGTGTTCATCTCAAACCCCAGAGGACTAGACAGTACTACAAGTGAAGGAGAGACAAAACTTGAGGCTAGGTGAAATGAGCCATTCTCTCTGCATACCCAATAGAATAAGGCTCTAGTATAGTCCCCAATGGTTGACCTCCAGAGACCAGTTTGGCTAGACAGAGGCTATGGTAACCTTGAGCACTAAGAAGGCGTCAACCTTAGAGCACAGGCTGAAACACTGTGGTCCATTTCCCTGACTGTTATATAGTAAATTCTCTTAGAGACCAACCAGAAATAGATGTGCAGCATAGGGAAGCATGCAACTGTGAGGAAGAAAGTCAGGAAATAGAAGGAAAGAAAGAGAGAAAACAGTTGTCCTTTTCAAGCACATGAGTGTGGTTCTCCTCTGTACTAGAACTGACCATTCGAGGGAAAGATTGGAGCAGAAATGGGGAGACAGGAGTTCCCCACCACAAGAGATTAGTTGGTTTAGCAGTGAAGAGGTGGTTATAGTGGAGGCAAGGCAAGAAGATGGAGGAAGGGAAAAGCAAAAGCATTAGCATAAGCAGCACCTGGCTTAGAATAGGAAAATAAAACATCAACTGAAATGTCAGTTCAGCCCTAATAACCTAGGCCCGAATGGAGTAAGTCAGGGTATTAATATTAGGATAATCAGGGTCCCTTGTGCAGGGTGTACTTTACAGAAGGGTTGTGCCCAAACAGAGTCTTGACTGGCTGAGCCCTTCTGCCATGTTGAAAGGCAGCACAGTAATCACCTGCCATTCTGTTTGTGGTATAATGGGGCCCATATGGTAGGCAGGCCAGTGGCTTTACTTGTATGGGGAGCTCTCCAATACTCCTTCTGTGAGTGTTGTTGAGCTGTATTGTGCAGTTGAGGGTTGCAGGGATGTATATAAACTGAACCCCCTCCATTAACCTGGACAGCTTTTAGCCTGTGATCCGTGGAAGGAGAGAAGACTTGTCCCTACAGGCATACTAGTGGTAAGGAACTGTGGACCCATGGTCATTGGGCTGCAAATAGTGGCAGCATGGCATTGAGAGACATACTCTATGTAACCTGTTGGCAAATAAGGGATGGACGTCGTGAGCTGTGAATGTGAGCTATTGATATTGCCAGTGGAGCCACCGCTGGCCTGAAACAAAGAAAAGCAAAGTGCTCAGTTTTCCATTCCATTATAACTCCCCAACCCTCAGCTGACTGCTAGCCTATGGCCATCAATAACCAGTAAGGTGGGCACATGCCTGGTATTAAATAGGTGGCAGCACCTCAGGGGATGGGGTCCTATTCCTTAGGGTTTAAGGGTTAATGGCCATGTGAACTCTGGTTCCTGTGATACAGGGAAGCGCTCAACTCTGACAAACCTGGAGAAGTATATATTCAAGAGGGAGTTGTCTCAAATGTGTGAGCAAAAGAATCGCTAACAGGCATGAAATCAGATTGGTGAGAACAGTGAGTCCTGCTACAATGTTGCCATCAAATGTACTGCTGCAGGGTGGGCAAAGCGTCAATAGGTAGAGTGGAAGCTGTCATGTCTGGATACTGAAAGTCACAGATGTTGACCTGGTGAACAGGGTCTACACACACAGTAGCGATCCTGCTGAGGATAGGGATATTAGGTAAGGGAATCAGGGAGGGGCTGGAGTGATCACCCAAGGCAGAAAAAACAGTAACTGTTTATAACTCATAGAAAGAAGATCTCTGTGGTAACAGGGCATGCTCCATTTTGGTAAAGCTGGAGAAATCACACGTTCAAGAGGATTCCTCTTGAATGTGAGTGCAGAAAAGAGCACTGACATGCAAAGCCATGGCAGTGAGAGACAGTATGCCCCACCATAATGTTACCACACAACACACCACTGCAGGGTGGGCAAAACAAGAATAGGCAGAATGGGAAATGGTCATGTCTGAGTGATGTTCTCCCACCCAGCTACTTCCATATTCTGCCCCACTGACAACAACAGGCAACCCAAGATCGAGGTGAAAACAGTTTTGACATGTTATCCACACCACATAACAAGAACCACAACATATCACCTAGTGGACAGGGTCTAACCACATTAGAGATTATGCTGTTAACAGGAGGGTAAAGATGTCAAGGAAGAAGATCATGAATCGTGACGGGGCTGTAGTGATCACCGTAGGCAAAAATAAGGCAGTGTCTGTCACAAATCCAAACCAAAGCAGGTAATATTAAGTCCATAAATTTCTGTGAGGGTGTTAGCCCTTCAGATCTCCTCCAGCAGTGATGGTGACCAGTTGGGGTGTGGCTGTAGTGTTTCTTCTGGGCCTGAAGAACTGCCTGCTGGGAGTGCAGTAGAGGTGGTGATCTGTGTCCATTATGTTGCTGGGAGTGCATGGGGTGGCAGGAATGTAGTTGCAGGAAAAAGCAGGGAAATGTGCCATGTGGGATGGAGGCAAACTTTAGAGCGGCATATTTGTTGACTTCTGTAATGAGGGGAGGGTCCTCCTAAGATTGCTGCAAATCCCTGCTGTGGCTTCGGCTGTGCATCTGGGTGGCCTTGAAGGTCTGTTCCTCTTTCTTTCTGGACTGAGCCTTTCACTGGCCTTTGGGTTTAGACTTATGATTGTTGCTGATAATGACCACTTTCCAGCCTTCATCCACCATCAGCTGTTGTCCTTCTAGGTGTTCTGGATCCAGGGTTGGTTCTGCCATGTCCATGGAGATAGGTACAGATCTGTGGAGAGTTGATGTCTGAGCCAAACTGGTGAGCCAGTGGTTAGCAACAAAATGTTCTGCAGCTTCCTGGGATTGGAAGTCCTGAGGAGTCCCATTTACCACAATCTATAATGTGGCTCGTTACCATAGACCATAATCAGCCCCAAGCTGGAAGAAAGCATTTCCTTACTGCTGTATAGGTGTGCCATTTGATGATTCTTGCAAATGTCCTGGAACATTTTATCTTGTGCCCTGCCAAGTCAGGGGATCCTCTCTCTGGCCATGCAAAGAATTGCTTCTTTGTCTGGGAGCTGCAGGAAGTGCACCAAAATAAGACAGGGGCATTCTCCCAGTTGAGGCCATGGTGCTAGAGAGTGATGGGAATGCTCAGTTTTGTACTATTTGGTGTCCAGTGATTGTGGCAACATAGGCAGCTACCATCATAAAATATGTAGCAGTCCTGTCCTCACAGCCTTCAGGGAAGCCAATGAAGAGCAAATTGTCCCATTGGCTCCTGTTTCTGAGGTCCTCCACAGAGTCCCAAAGGTACATTATCGAGCAGTTCTGCTTCCTGAGGCAGCTATTGACCAAATCAGTCCTGTCCTCCTTTGTTGTATTTTGGGCTTGGTAGAAGAAACCTGATCTAGAGGCAGTATAATGTAGTGGTTAAGGGCACTGAGCTGCAGACCTGGAGACCTGGGTTTGAATCTCATCATCCCTCACCTACATACTGTGTGACCCTGAACAAGTCACTTAACTTCCTTGTGCTCCCAGGTCGCACCTGGAAACAAGCTTTGGCTTAGTGTGCCTTTCCTGGTTAAACAAATTCCCCTTATTCCCCCGATCCTTGAGGGTTTCAATGTCCTTTGTAGTCTGAGTGTAGCTAGTACAGATTTCCACCATATTGGTTGGAGGAGACCAAACATGCTTTCAGTCTGTACCCAGTCAGTGCTCAGTGAGGTGGGAGCAGATACCACATTGAGCAATGATAGGTGTGCTGACAGGCAAGCCAAGGTTCTTGATCAAATCTTGTCCTTGCAACAGGAGCTAGTGACAAAGTGCCTCGCTAAGTTGACCAAACTGATGCTGAGGTATGCAAGGATGTCAAAGATCACTCAAGGGGTGATTAGAAGTGAATCATTGCAGATTATAGTTGGGTAACAGAGAGCCCAGGAGTTAGGTGGCTGTCCTCCTTGATTGTCCATTGTGTGGCTCCCAGTGTCTTAATCTTTAAAGAAAAGGCATTTGTTTTAGTAATCAGAACGTTGAATTGAGACATGGTAGAACATATGTTCAAATCACACCTCACTGTATGATCCTGAGCACAACATAATAGACATCTGCATACTTCAGGAGCTGAATTTTCTGTTGACTACAGTACTGTAGACTATGAAATAACTGCATGTTCAACTCACACTCATCCCTGCTACATTACAATCCTGTTTCGATATCAGAGGATGTTAGGTAGTGAAAGGCATACTAACTTTGTCATATCTGCCACTGCCAAGTCTTTTAAAGTGGTTCATCTCTTCATAATGCAGATTATTTATTTTCTAAATAATAAGCAGACAGAGAGAAATATCTGCATTCAGAAAAAGCACAGATATTAACCCTGTTACTAGTTTCTTTGGGAATGTCAGAGGCAGCTGAATATCTAACCCTGTTGCCCTTTTCAGAACATTCTTCAGAAGTGGAAAGCCATAGAAAATGAGATGTTGCATTTATTGTATTACCTGAGGAAAGTAAATAAAAAAAAACTTACAGGGCTACCAAAATACCATAATTGCCATAACCCAGTATGTTCTCAGATTAATAAAATTATACTTCTGCAATAACTCAGGAGAGTCACAGCAAGAAATGTCCACTAACTAGGATAGCAGCACCTCAAGCATAGTTGCTCTTTTATATGGTAGATAGTACATTTGGACATTTAGGCTTATATCACATTTTAAAGGAAAGCTTTGGTGCCTGAAGGTTGCATTTTATTTCATGAATGCCTTGAGGCATACAGCTGATTAGATTTCAAGATCAGTAAAGGTTAAGGTCCCAATGGCCACTTCCTGTTTTCCTTATAACAATACCTAATAGCCTCCTGACATCACTTTTTCATGCATTTGTAAGCATGACTACAGGCAATAATAAAAATATCCTCTGAGGCTTTCTTTCACATATCAGAAGATTTTATAATGGAGGTCAAGGCCATACACATTTTGAGGAAATGCTGTCATAAGTTTATTTGGTAAAGTAAATTGCACTGTTGTTCAAGCACAGCACAAATTCAATCTCTCTCTCTCTCTCTCCACACCCCAATAGTTATGGTTCCAAATGCATTTCTATTTTAAATCCCTATTTTTCCCCTTAATAAAGCAGCAGTTATTGAACAGAATAGCTTGAAAATGGTCATGCATGTTCTGAGACCCCAGCTTTCTAGATCAAAAATTTGGTAATGATCAGTTCAGCAGTCTAAAGGTCAAGAAAGTTAAAAATACACAAAATATTTACAGTAGCTCAATCATGCCTGACAGACTAAATCTGAAACTTTAAGGTTTGCGGCAGTCTGACCAAATAAAAGTGCCTCTGATAGGTTGTTTCAATGAAAAAATTATTTTAATTTTACAAAACACAATCACGTATGCATTAACATTTTCTCAACCACCTGTTTATAAGACTTTTTTTTGTGACATAGGGAATTACAAATGATAGAACTTTTTAGAAATTGTTTTCTTCACTCTGTCTGTGGGGACATTTGGGGTCAGACTGAGCACTAATTTTCAGGATGGCCGTGTTGCTATCCTTATGGCCTCATAAACACTTAAGTGTAATATTATTAATGTACCACAAAATATGTTTGGGGTAAATCTCTTAAAAACACAGTTTGAAGGATATCAAATCACATAGAAACATAGAATCTGATAGCAGATAAGGAGCATGGCCCATCAGTCTGCCCATTCTGACATGCCTACACTATTACAGCAGACTGTACCCAGTCTACAGCTCTTTCTCCCACACCCATTTCCTTTCCACTATGATTCCCTTGTGCTTATCCCATGGATATTGAACTCCACCCTGTTTTCACCCCACCACCTCCACTGGAAGCCTGTTCCAGGAATCCACCACTCTTTCTATGAATTACTTCCTCACATCTCTCCTGAATCTACCCCACCCAGCTTCATAGCATGTCCCCATGTTCTTGTTCACCTTTCTCCTGAACAATACTTCTCTTCTGGGCCTTATTTACCCCAGTGAGATATTTAAAAGGTCTTTATGATATCCCCCTCCCCTCTGTTCCAAGGAGTGCGTATTGAGGGTCCTTTATCCTCTCTTTATAAGGCTTTGATGCAGACTCTGCACCATTTTAGTTACCCTTCTCTGGACTGCCTCCACTCTGTCTATGCCCTTTTGGAGATGTGATCTCAGAGACTGCACACAGTACTGTAGGTGGGTTCTTACCAGCAATCTAAACAGAGGCACTTACCTCCCTCTTTCTGCTGGTGATACCCTCCTATGCACCCCAGCATCCCACTAGTCCTCCTAAATGCCT
Organism: Neoceratodus forsteri; assembly: GCA_016271365.2. Classification (NCBI taxonomy): domain Eukaryota; kingdom Metazoa; phylum Chordata; order Ceratodontiformes; family Ceratodontidae; genus Neoceratodus; species Neoceratodus forsteri. Next base: position 1,429,933,314 of record CM028131.1, read on the forward strand.
TTTTGTATTGCCTGGCCACCTGTAGGTAATCCAACATGATTACCCCAGGTCTCTTTCTTGGTTAGTGGTCATCAATGCCACTCCACCCATTTGTACACCACCCCTAGATTTCTGTGACCTAAATGCATTATTTTGCACTTTTCACACTGAAACCAGCTGCCACATCCTTGACCACTCCTGCTCAGTCCCCATCGTTTCAGCCCGGAAGTGTCCACCCTTTTTCAGATTTTAATGTCATCCGTAAAGAGGCAGAGCTTCCTTCCAGCTCCTCTGCAATGTCACTTATAAAACATTAAAGAGGACGGTCCCAACACTGATCCCTGATGCACACTTTGGTCACCCTCCCTTATTCTGAGTAAATTTCATTTACCAATACCCTCTGTTGCCTATCCTTTAACCAGTTTCTTATCCAGCTTGCCATCTTTGAAACCACCCTAAGTTACCCAACTTGCTTACTAGTCTTTCGATGTGGAATGGTGTCCAAAGCCTCACTGAAGTCTAGGTAGGCCACGTTCACCATTCCACCTTGATCTAAATCCTTTGTCACTTCATCAAAGAAATCTGGCAGATTCATTTGCCATTACCTCCCCTATAAGCCCATGGTGCCTCTTTGTCTTTTATCCTGTTGGATTCAAGATATTACATAATCCTTTCCTCAGCAGTGATTCCATTAACTTTCCCACCACCAATGAAGGGTTTTTTTTTTTGTTTTCTTATCTTTATTTAGTTTTTGGATTATACGCCATAACCACAGCATAAATTAAAAGTACAAAAATATCAAAATATATCACAAACAAAATACCCACCTCCCCAATCCTCATCATACAAGGGAGCTATATACCATACATCTTAACTTTGGAAAAGATTGTTACAATAATAAGTGATCATGATCACTACCCTATTGTTATATATACTTCTAAAGATATAACTAGCTAGAAATGACATAATCAATACTAAACATAAAATTCAAAAGCTAGAGAATGCGATCCAAAAGTGATAGCAACACAAATTTATATGCAGGATATTAATCTGATTCTGTAATTTCCACCAACACTTTGTAAAAGAACTTTGTTTGCCATGAAAATAACTGATCACTCAAATTAATAAAATATTCTGTCTAATCTGAACAATCCATTCTCTAAAGAACAGGTACAGAGTTTCCAAACCAATGCTAAGTGGGCATCTGCCTCCAGCCTCTCCTGTGAGAGCTGTACCTCCTCTGGAAGCTCTTCCGCATGAACAGCCTGACTGCCAGCCAGCTGTGAGACCCACAGGCCACTTTGCCCTAAGCGGGTGTCTGCCTCCAACCTCTCTTGTGGAGCTGTGCCTTTTTTAAGTGCTGACTTTTCCATTGCCGGATTATATCTTCTAGCCCCTAGAGGACTATATCTGTGGTAGCAGTGAAACTTTCTGTGTCCTTTCTACTGTTAGCAGGTTATATATAGCTGCCACTAGGGCTCTATCCTATCTAGCACATCACACACACTCTGTTCCCCAGCTGTCATCATCACAACTCTGTGTACATATGACTACTTCCTCTGCCTCCTACGAAAACCAGGGCTACATACAAGCTTTCCTCCATGAACAAGGACTACGTCCCCTCATCCAATCTCTCTCTTTCATACTGCTGTTGTTTCTAAGCAATGACACTTCACAAAGTGTTCTCACTCCATACCACTATCGAGCATATTATCCATTATGACACAGGCTTTATCACAGGTAATTTTAAACTGTTAACCAAGGGTCACTGGTCCTGCCACTGGCTCCTGCTGCCTCCACGGGGTGGCTTACTACTAGGCTCCTGCCTCATAACCCACACTAATTACTACACTTAAGCTCACTGTACTGTGCTTGGAACACAGAAGGTGCCTCAGCCATAGAAGATCCAATAAGCTTTTTACAAACAACTCAAAGGAAGCTTGCTCAGAATCATCCTACTTTTTACTGCTTTGTCAGGCAATGTTCACCTAACCCTGGCCCTGCTGGATATGCATCCACACAACCACCCTAAAAAGGAACTATTAAACCTGGAAACCTGGAATTTTATTGTGCCTTGTCTCACTCACCCAGATATCCCCCACAGAGCCCCTCGAGCTGCAAGCTGCCACCAGCTGCCCTAACTCTCCCCCCACGTATCTGTACTCACTGCATATGGCATGACCACTTCTTCTGACTCCTGGAGAAGCTCATCTCTATGAATGGGCACCCCATGCATTGTCCCCAGGACCACAGTCCTAAATATCCCTCCTTAGTCTGGTGAATTCCATGATTCCTTGCCTGCTACATCTCCTCTAAAATTCTGGTATCAGGGAAAAGGCAATGCTCAAGAAGCTACAAACCCCTTCTGAACCACATTACCATCTACTACTGTTACTGCTAATACTGTCAGGTAACATACACTCCAACCCTGGCCCTCCTCACTCTCAGAATAGCCCACAACAAAATCTGCAGGACTCACCCTTGTTGCCTTAAACATCTGCAGTCTGTTGCCCACACTGGACAACCTAAAGATATGGGTTATCAAACACAACCCTGATATCCTCTCAATCATGGACTCTGCCATTGTGCTGCCTGGATACACCCTTTCTAGGCAGGACCGTACTAAAGAAAGGAGGGGGTTGTGTAGTCTACATAAAGGACACACTTCAGGGACATATCTTTCCCTCCCAAACAGAAGCACCAATCTGCAAATCCTACCCATCAAAATCCAACTGGGCACTCACAACAAGGCTCTTATGATCCTCACAGTCTACATCCCACATAAAACAACAATTCCCAGTGCTAGTGACCTCATGGACTTTATTGCCATCCTGCCCTAACTCCGAGATCATTCTTCTTGAGCATTTCAACATCAATGGCCCCTCCTACAGCTGCCACGGTGAGAGATGCTCTAGCGACTATCCACTTTTCTCAGATGGTGGCAACTCCAACAAGAGTCAACTACAAAACTGGTACTAGCACACTCGGGACTGGATCCTCTCAAACCGACCAGCCCACATCACCAACACCTCTGTCCTCCCTGACTCACTGGTGATCATTCACCGTTACTTGCACCTGGAAAAACAACTGCCAAGCCCTGCCTAGAACCATAACAAGCCATGTACTCCTCAAAGGGCACCTACAACTCAGTGTGGACCTTCAAGATCTTGACTGGACTGATCTACATGAAACAAATGATGTAGACATCGCACTCAGATGCATTATCACAAAATTTAATGCCACTTGCGATAAACATGCCCGCCTGAAAAACAGAAAATCTAAGGCTCCCTGTAACTCCTGGATAATGACAGAATTCCTACTACAACTCAATGTTTGGGACCAACTCTGGATAAAGGCATGCATATAGTACAGCTGCCAATATCAACTATATAAAAATGCTCGAAACAAGTACACAAAGGCTATCCACCTAGCAATATGCTCCTACTATAAAGAAGCTCTCTCCAACTCCTGGAACTGCAGCAAATCCTTCTGGATCAACCTCAATGATATTACTGACAATGATCCCAAAACAGCCCCTCCATACTCCTGGTCAATGATGTACCAACAGTGGATCTACTCCAAATAGCCAATGTCCTAAATACTGCCTTCATGGACCTAAGTGGAGTGCTCCGACAGACTACTTTGACCTCCCCCAGTTCAGAAGCACCCAGTGGGTGATCAATCCCCTATAGGGAACTGTTCGCTTTTCACTTTAAAAGCCAGCACTACTGGGGCTAGAAAGTACCTTGAGAAGGTGCTGGGCAAATCAAGGCACAGTGAAGACAACCTGGACCTTAAGTTTGTTGCTATGGCATGTGTGGAAGTACTAAGCCCCCTGACCACTATCATGAACCTATCCCTCTGCCACTCTCAGTTCCCCCAGCTCTAGAAGTCAAGTTCTGTAACACCAGTTCACAAAAGTGGAGACTGGGCACTACAGAACAACTACAGACCAATCTCAATACTCCCACCACTCTCCAAAGCACTTGACCGGATAGTGGCAGATCACTGTAGAATATCTGAACATGCACCAACTTCTATGGGTTTGAATCCCACAGTCCCCACTTCCATACTATGTGACCCTGAGCAAGTCCTTAACTTCCTTGTGCTCCCAGGTCGCACCTGGAAACAACTTGACAGGTAGTGCCCTCTCCTGGTTAAACAATTTTCCCCTTTCCCCCTTTCCCTTTCACTCTATGCCTGGAACAACATTGATACAAGCGGGACACAGCACTATCACAGCCCTGTTGGAATTCCTGGTTATATCCACCAAGCCCTAGATCAAGGGCAGCTAGTGGGGGCTACCTTCATCACCCTATCAAAACTTTTGATATGGTTCACCACACAATCCTCCTTGAACAGCTAGCCAACACTGGTCTTTCTTCTGATACAGTTCTATGGTTTAACAGCTACCTCAGCAGTCACTCACAGTGGGTCAAGAGTGTGGACATTGTCTCAGACAGCAAACCTGTTCACTCAGGGGTCCCCAGGGATCGATACTGGGGCCCCTCCTCTTCAGTATCTTCTTAAATAAACTTCCAGGCTCTTGCACCAGTCACATGCTATTGTATGCTGATGACACCATCATTTTCACCTGCACCCCAACTGCAAACTACTTCAAAGTGACCTCCAACTAGATTTACTGCTGCTGAAACATGGTTTAAGGAGCATAGACTAATCCTTAAGTACAAAAAAATGAAAACTATGATCTACTCCAGCACCCAGAGCAAACACAAGACCTTCCCACTATCCATCTTAAACAACAGTGGTGATCGCTGGACCTTGTGCAGTACTTAAAGTACCTGGGTATCACCCTTGACTCTACCCTGTCCCTATGCATAGCATACAGACAACACAGCCAAGGCCATCAGTTCCAGAATTGGGATACTCCACCACCACAAGCACAGCCTTACATATGAAGCACTAACATGGCCATCACCAGCTCAGTTGTTACTCTTATTGACTATGGCCTAGTGGTTTATGGTTCTGCACCAGACTCAGCCCTCTATAGCATCTCTCTTGCCCTTAATAAGGCACTGACTCCTCACAGGTGCTGTAAGGCTTACACACCTGTGAGCTCTGTTCACAGGTGGGGTAGCTCCAGCTGAGACAGCAGAGTTAAGTACCATACCTGTCTACTGGCCAAAAAAATCACACTAAATCTGATGCCACCAGGAGTCCAGAATCAGCTCATGCACCATGTAAGTGCCAGGATGACCAGAATCACCCACAGCCAAATTTTCAGTGAACCTAGATGCCACACTGCACAGGGTCAATGTGCATTCTACTACCGTGCACCACATTGGATCAACACCCTTCCCTCAGCCATCTCCGATACCACATCCATTGGTGCTTTCAAGCATAAGCTCAGGCAGCACCTTGCCACAGATGACAATTGTTACTGAGTTGGCCATTCGTGATGACCAAAACAATTTCCTACATTTGGACCACCATAAAACAGTAGCACTTAGTGTTCCACCTAATCCTAGGGCACCTACCTTTACAGCACTTCATTGTACTGCCCCGTCTACCCCATCCACACTGGGCACCCATTCCCTCACTGTCCCTTCCCTCATGCCCCCCCATCTGCTGCTTTCCTAGCCTCACTATCTCCAACCTTCCTTAAGTCTGTTCTTAACCCTTTACACAGGCATACACTTCACTATGCCACAGCTGTGCCTTTCTCCTCTGTTTCTCCCCACAAGTAGGCTTAACTCTTTGATGCAGGCACCGTCTCACCAATGCCATAGCAGTGTCTAAATGTTATACCTTAAGCAATCTTGTAATTTACACCAATTTATTGTCTACCTAGCTTGTAATGCATTGTTTTGTGCCAGTGCAATTTTGTACTTGTTTGTAATGTAATCCTTGTATATAATGCTATATACCTGTTCAATTTCTTCTTGTAACTGATGTGAAACCTACAAATGAGTATCCACTCACAGGTGTTCTCAAGATATCATTAAATAAATAAATAAAATAAAAAAAAAGACAGTACAGTTGTATCATTAACTGACATATCGTCTTGGAAATCACCCCAAAATAACTGTATGCAAGTTAAATGCACAAGGCTGAATTATACAATCAATTACTTTAACTTTTTATGCCATAACTTCTAAATGTGAGTGTATGACCAAAGCATATGATCCAGTGAGCCTATATCTGAGTTACACTTCTGACAAAAGTTAGTGTCTTTCAGTCCCATTTTGAATAATCTCTCTGGGGTTAAATATGCATTATGTAGAGTTTTGAACTGAATGAATCTTAAATTATCAAAGGGATAAACATATGTATTTTGCAACATACCTGCCCAGTTTAAAGGCTTATCCGTAGTCAAACTGTTCCAGAATGAACTTTGATAAGGAGATTCAGTAATTTAAATTTCAAAGAAGCTGAATGATATTGGAAATAGGGTGAGCTTTGGCTCCTGACTCCTTCAATTTACATAACATTCCTCTTTTTGGGTAAGCCATGGAGATAAAGTAAAGTGAGCCCTCAAAGTTATCTTCAGGGTGAGAAAGTTAAGATAATATTTTTATTCAAACTAAGGTCCTGAGAAATGTCATCAAAGGGACGAATCTGTCCCTCCTGTAATAATGGAGCAACCATAGGATTGAAACTGTAGGGAAGAAAAGAAAAGTAAGAGTTTTACCTTGAGGCCCAGATATTCAAACTACGCCAGTCTGTGGCATAAACCTGTTTGCCGCTCAAAATAGTTACGCAGGAGTGTGGCCAGGGCGATATTCAACAGAGTTGCGTTATGCTAACTGCTTTGAATATTGCCCCTGGCTACCCCTACTGTGCATGGTAGTGGAACTGGTGCCAGTGCAAGTGGTCAGAGGGAGCATTGAGATGCGGTGGCACAAGTTCCATTGCGCCATGCACAGGCGCCTGCAATATTCAAGGTGATGTGCAAATGGGAATCCATAATTTATGCAAGGCACACGGGGGCCATTTGCATCTGATTATGGCACCATTTGCATACCATTAGCATGCAGGTGCGCCGATCCCGAGGACTTGCACCTGGCGCCCTGCCAGCGGCAGCCGTCGGGGACCGACACCCCTGCAGCCCGATCGCGGGATGTCCCGTAGGACAATGCATGTCTCTAATCCTGGTGGTCGAGTGGACCGTGATTAACCGATCGGCGGGCATAACTGTACTCCCCCTCCAGTAGCCTGATCGCGGGCATAACTGTATTTCCCCATCCCGAGTAGCCCAATCGCGGGCATAACTATTCCCCACCTCCAGTAGCCGATCGTGGACATAACTGTATTTCCCCACCCCCAGTAGCCCGATCATGGGCACTAACTGTATTACACCACCCCCAGTAGCCCGATCATGGGCATAACTGTAACTTCCCCACCCCCAAGTAGCCCGATGGCGGGCATCAGTAACCCCTAAGTCCAATATCCCTGGTGGTCCAGTGGACCGAATGGATCCCGATCATGGGCGGCATTCCTCACCCCCAGGTCCGAAATCCCTGGTGATCAGTGGACTCCCCACCCCACCCCACCCACAGAGCCCACCACCCTGCTCCCCGTCAGCGGCGGGCGCAGTACCACCCGCCTGCGGCTCCACCACCCACCGACTGACAGCTCAGTATGGCTGCATGGCCATTGGTTCAGAGCATGAGCCAATGGGTGTACAGCCCATACCATACTAGTCGGTCCAAAGCTGTCGTCGGCAGGCGGTGGGGCGGCAGGCGGGGCAAAATCACCACCACCAGCTGATGGAGGCAGGGTGATGGCTCTGGTCAGCTCGTCGCAAGACCGGGACTTGAGGTAGTCTCCTTGATCGAGGCTCCGTTCAGTCACTGTGGACCTGAGGCCAACCAGACTTTGGGGAGTTACAGTGCCTGCTGTCGGAAGCTGCTGAGGAGTGAGCTACAGTGTGCCTTGCAGTCCGGGCTACTGAGGGGTGAGGCAAGACCCATGCCGCTGTCATGCTGGGGAAGAAATGATTATGCCGGTGATCCCACGGAGCTGCCTCAATCACTGGACCACCAGGATGTGGACTTGGGGGAGGGATGCAGTACCGATTGGGGGCATGGGGCAGTGCCACCAGTGCTGGCGGCGTCGAGGGCCACCCATGGGTGGCAGCTGCTGTGCTGCGCCTGCAATGTGGCAGCTCACCTGTGGGTGGCCCTCGACTTGTTCCTTTTTTTTCGGCATAACTTTGTGCAGGCACAGGTAGGGGTTGCACCTGCATAACTCTGCATGGCCTGGGCTGAATATCGGGCTGTGCAGTTTATGCATGGTGCCTCCCCTTCAGTTAGCGTGCCTTCATTATCATTGCACTGTTGCTCAGTATGATTCGGGCGCAACTGCCTCCTACTGAATATCGCAGAATGAAGCAACCGGACTTGCGCCAGGCGCAACCTAATGCGCGCATGACTCACCTCTTTTGAATATCTGGGCCTGAATGCAAAACTTTGGGGTTATATAAAATCAGTTGATTAATACTTTGAATTAAGTTAATACTGAGAAGTTTGCAAATCTGATTGTGGAGCTTTATAGATGTGCCAATAACAGTGCCTTTTAATTATCTGGGGATATTTTTTAACTTAGTATATAGACTCACCTCAGGACATATGTTAAAATTGTTTAACATAGTTCATTCCAGAAGAATCCAGGTGGAATATAAAATGTACTTTTTTTATTTTCCAGCCATTTGAGATATTTATTAACCTGAGAGACCATATAGTATAATATAATATAATATAATATAATATAATATAATATAATATAATATAATATAATAAATATAATATAATATGAAGTTTGATAGTCCCCAGGGTTTAGGAAGCATAAGTTTGATTAAAGGCAATTCTAGGGGCTTTGTTTACCCATAAGAACTTACTGATTATAGAATATAGTTTGGAGAACCATTTTAGAGGCAAAATACATTGAGCATATTAATGGGAAGAAGCGATTCTGGGAAGATATTCATCTTTATAATATTTACTCTGCCATTAAAAAAACAGGAAGTGAGGAACATATTTTTAAATCTTATTTATTTTTATGTATGTATTTATTTAGTGATTCGGAAAAGACCTTTGTACACAAGTTCTTTTACAAAGGTTCCACATCTTGGGAGATTCTAACAATAACTTCTTCCAGATTCAGTTTGATTAGTTGTGACTCATCAGTTAATAGCTGAACACCCAAATATTTAATCCCTGAGGGACTCAAGCAACCCAAAAGCTACAAATCTCATGTTTGAGGAAAGTGTGAGATCACGGGACATGGTTTGGTAGGGCATCTATAAGCTTTTCTCTTCCTGCCTTTGGAATAAGCATCAAGCTACCCTAAAACTCCATACCCTTATCCCAGTTGGGCATTCATTGGTAGGGTACATGAGATCACTGCTGGGACCTGTACTGCACTTAGCTTCCTCGTGGGTCTACCTTCTCCCCATCCCTCCTATTGTCTTTGTATATTCCTTGTATACTGGCATGCATCTTCCTTCCTTCCTTCCTTTTCTACCTAAGTTGTTATCTCCCATATAGATGCTTCTAATTTACCTCTATGCATTGCTATAACTAACCTACTCTATGTACCATGATATCCCTGCTATTTTTATATGATGTACTGCTTGTATTGATTGTCTGTGATGATTTGTATTAGGTGATGGTAAGCTTACTGTCATGTGATGCTTTTGCCTCTATGTATTTGTTACAACCACTACTCTATGTGCCATGATACACCTGCTGTGTTACTATGATGTATCATTGTACTGATTGTCTCTGATGTTTAGTACTTTGTATTGGGGACCTACCTGTCAGTGAGCATGCTCAATGGAAGCTATCCTACATAATAAACCAGAACTGAACTAAGGGCATAACCTCCATGTTGTCTTTATTAAACTTGTTATTGGAAATCTGACTAAAGTTCTTAATGGTCTATAGGGTTGTTTTACATAGAAACATAGAATTTGATGGCAGATAAGGACCTCTTAGCCCACCAGTCTGCCCATTTCCTACCTACTGGATGGCTGCAGATCTAGTTAACCAGCAGCCTACTTCTTCCTACCCCACCCCTAGAATAGCCTTATGACTGTCCCATGCATGTCAGATTCCACCACTTTTTTGAGTCCACAACCTCCTCCGGAAGGCCGTTCCACACATCCACAACCCTCTCTGTGAAAAAATACTTCCTTAAATTGCCTCTGAGCCACCTCCCTCTATCTTCAAATTGTGCTCCCTTGTTCTTGCACACTCTTTTTTGAAAGATACTACCCTCTTGAACTTTGTTGATTCCTTGAGGTACTTGAAAGTTTTATCATGTCCCCTCCCTCCTTTCCTCGAGGCTATACATATGCTCCTTTAGTCTCTCTTCATACATCTCCTGGTGCAAACCCTGCATCATTTTAGTTGCCCTCCTCTGGACAGCTTCCATCCTGTCTATGTCTTTGCAGAGATTGGGTCTCCAGAACTGCACGAGTATTCAGATGGGGTCTGACCAGCTGTCTGTACAGAGGTAATAACTTCCTGTTTTCTACTGGTGATGCCTCTCCCTAGCATCCCAGTATCCCCCAGCCCTCCTTGCTGCCCTCTCACATTGCTTGCCCACCTTTAGGTCATCTGATATGACTACACCCAGGTCCCTTTCCATTTTGTTGTTATTAGTATCTCACCCCCATTGTGTACTCTTTCCCTGGGTTTTATTTCCTAGGTGCATTACCTTGCACTTCTCAGCATTGAATCTAAGCTGCCATACATTTGACCATTCCTCTAAACTTTCCAAGTCCCTTCTCATCCTTTCCACCCACCTTGTGCATCAACACTGTTGCAGATCTTTGTGTCATCTGCAAGAGACATACTTTTCCTTCCAATCCTCTGCAATGTTCTTATAAAGACATTGAAGAGGACCGGTCTCTAACACTGAACCCTGCGGTACCCACTAGTAACCCCCTTTCTTCTGAGTGGACTCCATTTACTATTACTCTCTGTGTCCTATTCTCCAGCCAATTCTTTACCCAGGCTGTCATCTTGGGACCCACTCCCAGGTTGGCTAACTTGTATATTAATCTTTTGTGTGGGACTGTGTCAAATGCCTTGCTAAAGTCTAGGTAGGCCATGTCCACAGCTCCTCCCTGATCTACTACTTTGGTCACCCAGTCAAAGAAATCTATCAGATTCGTCTGGCATGACCTTCCTGCTGTGAATCCATGCTGCCTTGGGTCCTGTGCCCTCTGGCCTCTAGATACTCGACAATTCTTTCCTTCAGAAGTGATTCCATTATTTTCCCTATCACTGAGGTTAAACTAACAGGTCTGTAGTTTCCTGCTTCTGCCTTGCTCCCACTTTTGTGAAGGAGATCACATCTGCCCTCCTCCAGTCCTCGGAAACCACCTTATCCTCCCACGTTTTGTTAAAGAGGGTAATCAGTGGTGTCACTAGTTCTACCCTTAGTTCTTTTAGAATTCTGGGATGAATCCCATCAGGCCTCATTGCTTTGTCCATCTTCAGTTTTAAGAGTTCTTTCAGAACCCTTTCTTCTGTAAATGGTCTGGTATCAACTTCTGTATCCAGAGTGTTTCACTGTTTGTTTAGGTACCTCCCCTCTTCATTTGTAAATACTGAGCAGAAATATTTGTTTAGTATCTCTGCCTTTTCACAGTCTCCTCTGCCCACCCTCCCTCCCTCCCCTTTATTAAGCCTCACTATCTCTCCCTTGGTCTTCCTTCGCTCTGATGTACCTATAAAGGTTTTATCCCCTTCTTAACTGAGTTGACTATCTTTTCCTTGGTTTGGGCCTTTGCTGTTCTGACTGCCTTCCCAGCTTCCTTTGCTTTAACTGATACAGTTCTCTGTCCTGCTCTTTCTGTGATTCCTTGTACTTCCGAATCTTCCTTTTTCTCTTGAACCTTCACTGCCACTTCCTTTGAGAGCCATAGTGGTTTCTTACATCATTTGTTTTGTTTATTTGCTTTAACAAAGGCTCGTTACATCTGTGATGGCAGTTTTATTATTCCCTATTGTTCTTCCACCCTCCTTCCTGCCAATTTGCTGGTGCATTCCTTAGGCACTCACCCATTTTGGCAAAGTCAGCCCTCTAAAGTCCACTACTTTTGCCTTTGTATGACTTGACTCTTTTGCTGTGTTTATTGTGAACCATACTGTTCGATGGTCACTATTTCCAGATAGCTTACCCACTTCTACATCTGTGATCCTCTGTCCATCTCCATTTGAGAGAACCAGGTCTAAGATTGCTCCCTCTCGAGTGGGCTCCAATACTAGTTGTCTAAGGCATGCCCCTGTAGGGCATCTAGAATAACCCCACTCTTCGAAGTGGCTGCTGCAACTGCACTCCAGTTAACATCTGGCATATTCAGATCACCCATCAGCAATATCTCCCTCTTTAATTAATTTAAAGGGTTAGACACATGAGTAATACATCATCTGCAAAAGCAGATCATTTTAATTGTATTTTTGTAATACAAATGCCATTAATGGCCTCATTAGTGTTTAAAAATAAAAGTAGGGTTCTAAATAAAACTTAAATAGGAGAAAGTGGGCATCCTTGATGTGTACCTTGGTAAAGTCTAATGGGAGGAAAGTAAATTGTTGCAGCTAATCCTAGCAGTAGGACATGAGTATAATATATTTATCCAATTGATAAGGGGGCAAATTTAAATAAACTGGGATATAGAAAGGTATGTTTAACCTGGTCAAATGTTTTTCCACATCCAGGAAGACCAAGGCCATTGATTACAGGGACTTCCTAGATGCGGAAAAAAACATGGGAAAATTTTCTTATATGGTCTGAAGCCTGCCAAGGTGGTAAATCAAACTGATCTTTACAAATCAGAGGGTGCCAAATATGTTTAATTTTCTGAGCTTAAATATGTGTTCAAATTTAATATCATAGTTAATCAGAGAAATGGAACAGTAGTTAGAGACCTTATTTTTAGTTTTTGGGGTTTTGGAAGGAGAATTATAATTGACTCTTGGAGGGAGGGTTCAAAAGACCCTTGATAAAATAAAAGCAAAAACCTTCTTCAAAATGGGAATTAGAGAGTTTCTTAAAGTTTTATAGAAGTTGGTGGTCTGGCCACCAGGCCGGGAGCTTTGTTAATAGTAAATTTGTCAATAGCCACACTAATTTCATGTGTGGTTATAGGTGAAACTACATTAAGAGCATATATCTCATTGGTATGAGGACAGTTAAAGTTATGCAAATACTTTTCAATCATTGCAGAAGTAGAAGAATTTTGGTTGGGACCACATAATTTTCAGCAGAAATTTAAACTAAAATATCATTATAATCTGTAAGTATTTTGTTCTCATTTTCAGAGATAATAGACTCAATATGCCTGGATTGTTCCATCTTCTTGAGCCTATTAGTTAAAAGCTTACTGGGCTTTTCCCTAAGTCCTCATAGGAAGCTTTGGCTTGCTCTTTTGACAGAAAGAAAAGTTATTATAGTGACTGAATTTCTTGAGTTATCTGCAGTGTAAGCAGGTTCGGTACATGGAATCAAGTTGGCTTAACCTGTGGGTCAAATATACCAGCTTTTCTGATTTTTTTTTCAGCTTAGCTCCACATCAAATAAATCCTCCTGAGATAACATTTACAGGAGGCCCAAATTGTATCAAACTTATCCAGAGAATGTTGTACACAAAAGGAACTGATAGCTTTACTTATATATGATACTACATATTCTTGTCTCAGTAAATTATTGTTGAGTCTCAAGGTAAAGTGTTTTAAATATGTAATCCTGTCTTTAAAATTATATGAACTAAGGAATGGTCTGGCAAAGCTCTAGATAAAATTTGGGGATCTTGAGCCAAGGGTAGTAAATATAATAATCAATTCTAGAAAATGAATTGTGAAAAAAATGTGATCTTGTATCTGGGAAGTGGACTCTCTATGGGTCAATAAGATTACATACTTTCGTAAAATCATGCAAGGCTTTGTTCTCCACAGATAAAGTGAGATTAGGTGCATTTGATTTATCAATATTTTGGTCTAAGGGAAAGTCCAATCACCTCTTAAAATGATAAGGTGAGAAAACAATTGAAATTAGATTTGTATAAAAGGATGCTGAACCTGTACTCAGGCCATAAATAGAGCCCAAAACATAATTAGCTTGGCCAAATATCCCCACTGCAAAACAGACCTACCCTCTCTGTTTGTTTGTATATTTGAATCTAGGATTACAAGTACCTTTGAGCCAAGGCTCTTTTACAAAGGTTCCACATCAATATTATAGGCAATCATCAACAGGCAGGTTACAGAGTGACTGAACAAGAAACATATTAATGTTAACACAGTACATGGTATAAGACAATAACATTTTGTTGACAAAATCCAACAAGAGAGATGTGAATGCACAGGGAACAGTAGGAGGGAAATGGCAAGAGTGGAAAAGGGCTGGGACTGGGGGTGGATTTGGCAGCAGAGGGCAGGGTGGTGCAGCCAAGTGGCCTTGTCAGGACAGACACATCACAAGTGCTTGAGTGGCTGTAATGAAGAAGTGAGTACTAGAAGAGTGGGAGAAAGACAACCAGACAACTGTGGGGTCAGAAACAGAGTAGGGACAGAGATGATTAAGTGGTGCAAACACAGGTGTTTTTGCCAGTTAGGGAGAGGCGGAGCTTTGTTTTGAAGGCTCAAGTGATCCAGTGGAGGAGATGTCACTTAAAGTTTGTTCAGCCACCTCAGGACCCTGTAAGCAAAAGACCATTTCCCTTGGGATATGCAGCAGCATGGGATTTGAAGGATAAGGGGCTTAGAACTCCTGGTGATGCGGTTATTGATTTTGAGATTTGGGAGGCGCTGACTCCTGGTGGGGTTTCTCCCATCATGATTTTCTTGGCTGTTATGCAAGTTTGGTATTTGATACAGTTGTTCAGTTGTAGTTCTTGATCTACAATAAGCTCAGAAAGGTGAAAATCCACCAAAGAATCCACTAAAATTGCCACCCCTGATTTCACAGTGAAATTGCCATCCCATAAACAACTGTATAATTATTTTTTTAAGATAATCCAACTCATTTTTAATAAATTGTTTTCTGGAATAAAACTAAGTTATAACCCAGTGATTTAATGTGGTTGAGAATCAGCATTCTTTCAGTTTTGATAGCATTCCTTCACATTAGCTATTTTGAGACAAATATTACTCATCTTTATGTAACTAGATTAAAAGTCTGCTAAATACAATAGGTATCTTGTATTTAATTGTTGTTGTAATGCAATCAAAAGCCACCTTTCATGCCCTACTCCCCATATAACAAACCTATCCATCAACAAACTAGAACTAAGGTATACACAGACTATACCTACTCCAGGTCCCAAAGACCAAACTCCTCAATCAATTAAGCCTGTGATGAACCCAAGAACTAACCACAAACTCAGAGCCTCCATCACTTCTAATTATTCTGAAGAAAACTGAAACCACATAAACCACTTGAAAATAACTGGAAGGAGAACAGGCTGTAAAACTGTAATATTAATAACAGTAAGAAATTATTAAAAGTACAAAAAAAAAAAAAAAAAAGGACTATCATACTAGTTAGACACTGAAAGTAAACCAACCCTGAAAGGTCAAGAATATACAACTGTGAAAAATAAAACAAGTATTCAAGAGTGCATAAGCACCTAGAATCCTAAAGTATTATGGAAACAACTAATTATATGTAGAGTAATTTTAATTTACTTGCCTAAAAAATCAGAATCCTTTGTAGGGTCACAGCAAACCAAGGGACGATTCCTCCCCTGCAACCAAATAAATTGGCTGTATTATAATAATAAGAAGGAGAGCAGCCTCAAGCCATGAACTCTACTGCCCTGTCTCAGGAAGGAGTAAACTGAGTACCGATTGTAAAAAAAATCAATCTAGCACCAACATCTGCTAATTAATATTGACATCACCTATACTTATAGGGCACATATGTGTAGTACATGAACACCTACATGCATAAAATAAAATAAACTGCTGCAACCCCAGACGGAGGTCCTCATTGCAAATCCACCTGTATGCAAGTCTAGTGTTTCTCCGAGTTACAAAAGTGTTACCAAATCATTAACTGAAATCCCATAATGCCATGTATAGTTAACTAAAGATATTCTAATTTATTTTCTTTTACCTTCATTATAAGCGGTAAACTACAGTATGTATATACTCAGAATATAACCTAGACATAATTTTGCTGTCCCCAGAACACCAAAGTAAGTCATAATAAATCATCCTACATGAAAGCAAAACCATTATCAGTCGCACCATTACTTTTGAACATACCAAGTTGAGTGCGCTTCATTGAAAGTGCAAAATAAGAAACACAGCTCTTCCCCTTAACATAACTGTTACCAGAGATAAGAGTCTCCTTGTATACAGACCCAATCCATGAATGCAACCACGTAAAACAAATATCATTTAGGTATGTTCTCTGGGGAGTCTTAAATAGGATTTTTAAGTTAAAATTTTATTATTATTTCACACAGGACACACCAAACAGAAGTCTAATATTGAACGGTTACAAACAACCATAACCATAATGCAATCTTAATACACCCATCCAGGATATTACATGCAACATATACACGAGGAAGGAAGGAAAAAGGAGAAAATTAGGAGCACTGACTTTAGTAATAATCCAAACCTGCCTAGAGTCTCCCACCCAAAGGTGGAAGCCAAGAAATATAAATTGAAGGGCCTCATGTAAGCAAAAAAAAAAAAAGGATAATAACAATAACCTATAGGGCTCAAGACAGCGTATGGTATAAGTGGTTACGCCCTGGAACAGGACTAGTACCAATTAGAACTATGTACATCAAAAACTAGAAAAAAACAAAAGGCAGACTGCTTCTGAGATACACACAAAACAAACATACCAAGTATATATAAAAATAAACGGAAAAGCCTATAGCTCAGACCAGACAAAGGAGTCCTTGGGATTTAGTGACCACCTAGGGTTAGATATCATGACAGTACTTAGACTGAAGATAAGGTTGCCAACGTCTGTCAAACTGGGTCATCTTACCCCGGCAAAACTAGAGAGCCTTTCATACATAGCTCCTAGGGCTAGAGCCTGAAGAAACTCCCAGAAGGATGGAACCTCCAGGGACTGCCACCTCCTTAGGATAAGCCGTTTGGCTATCGCTCCTGCAGCGGTAACCCACTGGGCCCCGGACAGCACTTGGGGTGTATGAGCAGGGCACACCCCAGAAGGAGAAGAGGGGGTCCGGTACTGTTTGAGGAACAGAGAAATACACATATCCTGGATTGATGTCCAGAAAAGCTGTAGGACGGACACTCCCAGAGTATATGGAAAAGATGGGCACCTTGAATACCACATCTCCAGCAAGTGTCCTGCTGAAGGAGCCCCATCTTTTGAGTTTAGCCAGGTCCCTATACCACCTATGAAGGGTTTTATTCATGATGAGATGGGTGTGCCCATATCTACCCCTATGTAGTCTCCCCAGGCATGGTCCCACTGGGACTCAGAGATAGAAGAATTAAGATCCTTTTCCCATTGGGCTTTTGCTGACAAACTAGGGTTTGCAGCAGGCGCCTCTAAGAGCCCTATAAATCTCACTGGCTGTATTCCTTAAATAGGATTTTAATACAAACTCTAATTAAAACAACTAACTTTAACTAAATATAGGTATACATAGATGGAAATACCAATCAATCTTTGTCCATTGAAAAATAAAACTTAGCTCGAAAGGCATTGCATCATAGCTAACCCGCGAGAAAGAACAAGCATTTGTCAATGCGAGCGTTCGCTTGCAGGTATTTGCAGTGGTATTTGGCACTTGGACATGGCTTAAAAAATCAGTGACAAAGAAGTACA
Source organism: Neoceratodus forsteri (assembly GCA_016271365.2). Lineage (NCBI taxonomy): Eukaryota > Metazoa > Chordata > Ceratodontiformes > Ceratodontidae > Neoceratodus > Neoceratodus forsteri. Next base: position 1,429,951,092 of record CM028131.1, read on the forward strand.
AGCATTTGTCAATGCAGAATGTTGCTTGCTTCTACATGCTGTTTAGGTATTTGGAACTCATTGGAGTGCAACTATTGAAAATTCGCAAACTCTACGAGCATGCATAGGAACTGCGCAACACTAGCGCTCGTAAAACAGTCATTTTAGGAATTTTTTCACCAAATTTTCAACATAGCCATTTAAGACCTCTGCTCATGAACAGTGTCACTGTGATTTTCTTAATGTGTCCCATACATTGAGTTCGCACCAACTGTGACATTGTGCGCTACATGGCGGAAACATGTTTTGGGTGAGATGTGAAAAATGACAGCTGTACTACTCATAAGAAGGTGTTGTAAAATGGCAATGTTGAAAATCTAGAGTGAAAATATTGAAAAATTCGCGAACTTACAAGCGTGCGTAGGAACTGCGCAATGCACGCTAAGTAAAACAGTCATTTTAGGAATTTGTTCACCAAATTTTCAACACAGCCATTTAAGACCTCTGCTAATGAACAGTGTCACTGTGATTTTCTTAATGTGTCCCATACATTGAGTTCACACACCGACTGCGCCATTATACGCTACATGGGCGGAAACACGTTTGGGCAGGATGTGAAAAATGACAGCTGTACTGCTCATGAGGAGGTGCTGTAAAATGGCAATGTTGAAAATCTGGAGTGAAAATATTGAAAATTCACAAACTTATGAGCATGGCATAGGAACTGCACAACGATGCTCGTAAAACAGTCATTTTTAGGAATTGTTTCACCAAATTTTCAACACAGCCATTTTAAGACCTCTGCTCATGAACAGTGTCACTGTGATTTTCTTAATGTGTCCATACATTGATTTACTTTCGACTGCACCATTGTGTGCTACATGGGTGGAAACATTTTGGGTGAGATGTAAAAATTGACAGCTGTACTACTCATAAGAAGGTGTGGTAAAATGGCAATGTTGAAAGTCTGGATGAAAATATTGAAAATTTGTGAACTTATGAGCCTGTGTATGAACTGCATAATACGCATAGTAAAACTGTCATTTTAAAATTTTCACCAAATTTTCAAAATAGGCTTTTTGAGAGCCCACTTACCTGAGCTGGCACTGTCATTTCGTTAATCAGGCCCAAAGGTGATTTCACACAGTGACTGTGAAACCACTCTTGGGCCCCAATCACGCTCCATGACAGTGACAGAATTCATGAGAAGGGGTCCCAAAACCCCATGTTGAAAATTTGGTGCAAAAATTCCAAAAATGCCTGAGATATGCAACAAAGTTGAAAAAAAACATCTAGCCCATTATACAGCTTACCGGCATTTCCTCAGTTCGCGGTCGGCTTTGAAGAGTGCAGGCGTCATCCGGTCCAGCGATGATTGTCGCGCCGAGCTCCGGAGGTAAGTATGGGGTGGGGCGGTGTGGGGAGGCAAGTGCGCAGTGGGTGGAGTGCGGGTTGTGGGGAGGGATGGGGAGACTGCGTGGGACCATTTTAATTTACAGTTGTTTTTTGTACTTTGATGGCGGGATGTTTGCCACACTGGGGTGGGCTCCCAGCATGGCAGGAGGATGGCTGGGGGCCGTGGTGCCGACAGCAGATTGGGCACCCCGTTGGCAGATGGCTGGGGCGTTTGCCACGCTGGGGTGGGCTCCCAGCGTGGCAGCAAAGAATTGGGGGTGACGTGGTGCAAGCACACAGCGGTGATTTTCTTTGAAGAGAAGACCACGCTGTCATACACAGCACTAGTATGGACTGGTGCAGGACTGCCATGCCTGCTCAAGGGAGCAGGGGATTGTAGGAGGCACACCTCCAAAGTGTCCCATTCTCCCAAGGCGTTCCTTGCGCATGGCATAGCCAGACGTAAAAACTATAAAGTCGCAATGCTTAAAAAGTATAAATTTTCTGCAACCCTCCTAAACATCCAACAACTCTCAGGGCCTCGGGTTAAAGCATGCAACATATAAACCTTCAAAATGCAAAAACAAACTCATATCAGCGGTCTTCATTTAGTTCATTATGGTCTCCCTAAAAGTATAGAAAACTCTTTCTACCCCATTCAGACCCCCATGAACTACTGAAATCAGCAGATGCTCTTAATATCAAGTAAACACTTACCAAATGCACCCAATGGCACATACAGTACTTAAAATAAAATATAAAACATTAGATATAACGTGTTTAGCCTGTGCAAAAACAAAATATGACAACATTATAAATAATTAAACATGTCTCTATGTCAGTCCCAAAGCGTCTTTCTGTGGAGAGGACAGGGCATCAAACCCTCTAAAACTAAATGTCCATTTAAAATCTAACAATACTTGCAAATCTTCTCCCAAACAATCCAACGTAATATTCACCTCAACTTAAAAAGATAAGAGAAGATCTGTGTGAGCTGTTTCTTTGCTGGATCTGGGAGTCAAGCGTGTAGGTAGAAGAGCCTTTAGTGAAAGCTTTGCAGGACAGAGCACATGAAATTTAATTCCAGCTGCGATCGTCTTACCATGGGTGAAAACTCTCTCCTGTGCAATCTGATCACCTGGGAAGATCCTCAGATACCCTGATTTTCTTACCATTCCAAGTAAGATTATTATTTTCGACTTTGCAAGAATATTTGATCTGACCAGAAAGTTTAACAACTTTATATAAAAGGGTCTTGGAGGATCACTCAGGAAGGTAAACAGCGGCGAGCCCTATGGAATCTAATGATTATGTATGTGGAGTTGTTTGGCGATTGGCTAATGTTTTCACGTAGTGTTTGGGCGAAGTGAATGGATCTTCTCCTTCCAATAACTCTGGCAGGCCATAAATCACGATATTGTTCCTCCGTGACCTCCCTTCGAGGTCCTCCAACTTTTCTTCCTCTTTGGACAGCTTTTGGCTTATTATGGAAATCCATGCTCAAATGTTATTTTCCAGTCATTTAATAAGGAGATATGGCACTCGGCATCTCATAATCTCACATTGATATCTTCGATGGCAACTCTTGTTCTTTTCGATTCATCAACTAACTCTACCATAACAGCATCCTTCTAGAGTTAAGCTCGAGCATGAATTCTTCCTCCAGTAAGATAAATGTTTTTGCTCCTGGCGGAGGAATTATACCCTGGGCCTGTTTCGATCTTTTAGAGTCTAAAAGATCAAAATAAACATAATAGAGCAGTCCAGAATTGGCAGCGGCCTATGTTTAATACTAGTTGTTTTCATTTCAGCATCCATTCTGGAAAAAAAAAGGTTCTCAGCTACTTGATGGTGAAAAAGCGCAGTTGTTGACGTTTAGAAGCAGCCTGTTTATTAAAAGCAGCAGAAAATATAAAAATTAGGGTATTGAGGTACCAGGGAAGCAAGCTTCTATTCTTGTCAAGGCATCACCGGATATTCCACCAATGAGAGGGCTGACTGGCCTAAATTGCCAGCTTCCTCCTGCTACCACTTTTTGTAGTGGGACTACATACAGCTGCCTCCATTCCTCTGGAACCACTCCCATTCCAGTGAGCTATTAAATAGAACTGTCAGGGGTACAGCTAGTATTTCTCTGAGCTCTCTTCAGTACCTTTGGATGCATCCCATCTGGCCTCATTGCTATGTCCAGCTTCAGATTAAGGAGGCCCTTCAGGTCTCTTTCCTCTAAAACAGACTACTGCTCACCTCTCTCCAAAATTTCTGGTACATTTTTTGTGGCCCCCTTCTCCTTACTCTGTGAACACTGGACAAAAGTATTTGCTCAGTATGTCTGGCTTTTCTGGTCTCCTCTGACAGTCCCCCTTCCTTTTTAACCTTATAATTTATTTATTTATTTAGTTTTTGTTGACTGGGTGGGTGCACTAGCCATAGGAATGACTATTTTCAGGCACGACCCGGGAGATTACAGGGTAACATTACAGAGAATACAAAGGGTAATATAACAGAAGAATGCAACAGGGTAACATTACAGAGAATAAAACCAGGTAGGTACAGTAAGGTCTACACAGTGCTATTCTATAGTGGGTTAATCAGCACACAAGATTCAAGGTGTTGAGAGCTGGTAACATGACATATTAACACAGTCATAACATTGGGATGGGGTGTGTTGGCAGTACAGTAAAAACAGTATTGTTACATAATACATAGTACAAGGGATAACTCAGTGATACAAGGTTACAAATTCAAGAAAACATTGACATAAACAGCTGTGACCCTGAGAGAAAGGTAATTTTCAAACATGCTAGAGAGTTATGGACAACATCAACAAAGGCCAAGAACAAAGCCAAAACAAAATATCAAAACAAGGAGCATACCTATATGCTGATGTCTGCAAAATAAAAATAAAGACAAAATAGATAAGTGCCCAGTGGAAAGGGGTGATTCAGAGTTTGGAGTGGGGTAGGTTAGGACGATAGGAGTCAGGCAGGTAGAGGTGAGCAGTGGAAACAAGGTGAGAGAGGATATGCCTCGCGAGGAAGGGTGGTCAAACACAGTACTGCTACAGAGGGCTGGGAACAGAACAAGTAAGTGAAAATGGGGTTTGAAGCAGGGAAAGGCAAGCAGAGCTAGGTGGGTTAGGAACAGGGTGGTAATAGGGATGCAGGCCTGTAGGGTGGGGGTGCAGCTGGGGTGGGATGAGAGAGAAGGTAATGTGGAGGAGCAGGTTAAGAACTGAGGTCAGGGATGGGGACAGGGAGCTAAGGTGGATTAAAGCAGAAGCATTGGTTAGATGAGATAAGATAGAGACGGAGAGCTTTTCTAAAGGTGTCATGAATGGGTGCTAGGTGGACATCTAGGGAGGAGAGTTCCATAGCCGGGGGCATAGTGGGCAAAAGCACTAGAAGCCTTTGGTGGTAGAGTATTTCGGCACATTTAAGAAGAATTTATTAGTTGGCGCAAGCCATAATTGGAGGTCTGTGGCACAAGCAGAGCCACAGAGAATTAGGAGTTTGGGACCTCATAATACTGTTTATAATGGAACCAAGGAGTAGAGCCTGGAGGCATTAGGAGATAGCCAGTTAAGATCAGAGTGGAGGAGGCAGTGGTGTTTCCGCCTATGGGATGAGGCCACGTACTGACATATATTATTGTAGGTTATGTCCCATCTATGGAGATTAGTTTTAGGTATAGCGGCATATAGGATACCCCATAAGTTAGGGTGGGAAGGAGTATGCCACTCATGGTCTTCCTGTTTTCACTTACATATCTAAAAATGTCTTCTTCGTTTTCTTACCTCCTGGGCTATTCTGTATTCAGTTTGCACCTTTGAACTCTTTACTGATTTCCCTGCTTCCCTTTTGTTTTCTCTGGTTCACCTCCTTATCCTCTTCCCACAGCACCTCCTTATACTTTTGGAACACTGCAGTGCATCACAAGGCACTGGCATTAGGGCACCGAGTTACTACAGCACCAAATGCCGAGTTTGACCCCGAGGCCCGTTCACACCCCCAGGTTAGAATATATAGTTAGGGGATATGGGGAACATAGCCCTCCACAAAAAGAGGTCAGCTAAATGATCTTTTGGCGCTGTAGTGACATGATGCCACAACGCTGACTCCTCAAAGGGTGGAACTCTTTTGGAATGCTACCCTATTAGCCTTTACCATTTCAGCCACCTCTTTTAGAGCAATAGCAATCTCTTTTTGTACTTGCTTTTGCTCACTTGTTTGACACAGAAGTTTGTTGTCATTACAATATTCCATTTCAGGTTTGCCGCTTTTCCTCAACCCCACCTAGCCATCTCCCCGACAGGTCATTCCTGAGGCATTCACCCATCATCATAAAATGTGACCTCTTGAAATTCAGGACCATCACCTTTGTGTGGTTCGATTCCACAGTCATTCTGATATTGAGTCACACTGTATGTGATCACTGTCCTCAGGTGGCGTCCCACCTTGATGTCTGAAATTTTGTCCCAGTTAGTGAGTACCAAGTCCAGTTTTGTCCCATCACAAGTGGGTTCACTGACTAGTTGCCTGAGGAATGCCCTTGCAGACAATCCAAAATGCCCCTGCTTATAGTTCAAGTGGCTAATGGGAGGCTCCAGTCTATATCTGACAAGTTGAAGTACCTCACCAGCAGCACCTCTGGTTTTCTGCCATCTTGCCAGTGGCTTACACGTGCTTTATCTAATCCCCTCCCCATGCGGACTCCAATGCAAACAGTGGCTCCATTACTTGTCTCCAGGGTGACACACAGTACATCTGCCTCCCCTGTATTTCCTGTATCTCTGTCACCTTTACGCTTTTCCTCACATAAAGCACCATACCCCTCCTTTCCTTCACACTGGTCCTTCCTGAACAGAACATATAGCCTGGTATGGCCATGTCCCAGTCATGGTTGTCACTGCCCCTTGACTCAAAAATAGCCACAATATCCAGGCTGGCCTCTGCCATGATGGCCTCTAGGTCTGGAATCTTATTTCCTAGACTTCTAGCATTTGCTTACATGACCTTCAAGGTTTTGTTTCTACTCTGCTTGCTGCCCTTTTTTCCTTTTGCCCTCACTTCTTCCCCCTCTCTTTAATGCTACCACTTCCTCCCACCTTATTTTTCTGCCTGCTTTCTTTATTAATTTTCACCCTGGAGAATTACTCTCCCTCACATTCTCCTTACTCTACTTCAGCCTATGGTAGTGGCAATTTCTGCCTCCCATTTCCTTCTGCCACCCCACTAACTACTTTAAATTTTCATCAAAGTAACATTTAAGCTATCCACAGAGGGCTGCAGTTCCCTCCCAGACAGATGCAGGCCATCACCTCTGTATAAGCCCTTATCCTCCCAGGTGGGTCCCCAGTGTAGCTGAACCATTTTCTCTACCCACTCCTTTAGCTATCAGTTGAAGCTTTGGTTACAGAGATCCTTCTCTTTCCCTGCCATAATCAGACAACACCTTAATGAAAGTCACTGAGTGATTTACCTGTCTTACACTCCTCCACAGCTCCCTATACTCCTCCTGCACTATCTCAGCCCCATCACTAGCCAGGTCATTAGCCCCCAGGGACAATGACAACCATCTCTCACTCCTGTCCTGCTGCCCTAGCAATCCACTGGATCTGCTTCCCGTCCCTCCTGGGCCATGGTGCCCAGTAGGCACCTAACCTTCTCCCCTTTCCTTTTCCCAAATCTATCCCCTCTTAAGTTAAGTCCCCACAAGAAGTTTCTTCCTTCTCTTGGTCTTCTACCATCCTCCTTGTTGTCTCCACCATGGATAGCCCCACATCCTCCCTGGTCACCAACACAGGTGCCTCCTCCTGGCAGTCCTACTCCCACCAGAGTTGTGTAGAAATTATGTAGTGGTACTGGTTCAGGTAGAGTTGTGTAGGAATTATGTAGTGGTACCGGTTCAGGAATTTGCCTCTGCTCCCCACACCCATCCCACTCTTCCAGAGCTCACCATAATCTATCCATTCCTCCTGTCTCGCTTCCTCTGAGGTAATGGTGATAAACCTGGCAGCCCTTGCACACTTTCTGTATGTATTTATGATGGGGATGGCAACATGGTCACCTAGAACATTTGGCAACCATTTTGCACCATGAAGAAAAGGTTCTTTAATCTCAAAGCTCTGGAGTTTGACAATTATTTGTTCAGGTGTTATGTTATATTCACAGTGAGTTTATACCTTTTACATTATTACTTATGTCTGGTATTGGAAAATGAAACTGTTGCTACACAAGACTGCTGGAGTGCTCGACTCTGTGTTCTACTTGACATTCATCTTTATGAGCACCAGATCTTTGTCTGGTGTATGCCCAGCTCTCTTATCTCTAGAGTTCATCTCACTTTGGTGTTTGTTTTTGTTTTGTTTTGCTATTGATATTTTGGTTGGCATATTCTTTTTAATGTATCTAGCTAACTGCTTCACTCTTTGGCTTGCCCTTCACTACATCCTCCCATCTCTGCTGTTCAGACAGTTGTCTGCCAAACCACCACACAGTTTCAGGTAGCCATTCCTGTCTCCTTAGCAGTGTTGTTTTAGGTCACCCTACCACTTCTATTACTTCACAGCTGACCCAGCAATTCTTGCTGAATTATTGGTCTTTCAGTTTTGACTGTCCCACTTCTGTCTCCCACTGCATAATTTTAAAGCTGATCCACTGACTCTCACTTAAGCAGCTCTGTTTTGGGTTTGCTTGCCTACTCTCCCTTGTGCATCACATTGCAGGAGGTCTAGTGCCTTTGGCTGAAGTAGTACTGTTTTGGGTATGCCTGCCTCCCCATCACTTTGCAGGTGGTCAGGTTTGTCTGGCTGAAACAGCACTCTATTGGGCTGTCCTCCCTCCCCACCACAATCCCTCTGCTGCATCATTTTGAATACGACCCAGTGACTCTTCCTGATCTTGCAACTCAGAAAGTAAACAACGTCTTAATAAAATGGAAGTATCTGCTCATTAATGTGCTCTGTTTGGCTTGCAGCTCATACGTGTGTTCAAGTGTTGGCATGTTCAAACTTCTTCTTAATGATTCTATGTTATGAACAACTTTTCTAAACATGCAAAACAACTATACATTAATTGAACAGTAGAAATGATGACCAATACCACATATTAAGTGCCTTTAAAGAGAAATTATACTGATCTAGAAAACAAGTGTATTACTTATTTATTTAAAATTGGTTACCAGGTTGGCACACTGTGCCATGTTGCCTTTACAGGGATGAATGGGAAAAGATGTGAAATGCAAACATAAACAAACAATACAATTATGTGAATACAAATTATATCTGAGTATTAAAACAAGTAAGAATCAAACACACAAAACTTATACATAAAATTATAATATTACCATGTGGAAAATACACATACTAAATACAATATATTATCATGAAACATTTGAAGTACTGGCCAGACAAAGCAGTTTACACAGGACATTTACAACCTGTGATACTGAGTACATGATGCTTCAATGTACAGCTTAACAGACAAGGGGCTTTTATCCTCTTTAAATCTGGAGGCAACTCATTCCAATTTTTGGTAGTGCATAAGCCATTGATCTTTGACCAATCAATGCTGGACCTAAACTGTGGAGAAAGCAATGTAGTAGCATCACCTGCTCTCTAATTACATTTGTTTTAAACTGCTGGGAATTTTTCAGAAAAAAACAGAAAAATGTACATAGAATAATGTGAAGAACTTTCTGTAAAGGCATAAAATATACATCTAATTTATGTACCAATTCTGTGCAAAAACAAACTTTTGTTCATGCATCTGTTAGGGTAACTTAATGCCACAAAGGAGAGATGTGGTGCTCAGGTTTCCAGCCCTAATCCCCAACCTTTACCCACCAAACAGCACAAGGGAAAAACATTAGGATTTGCGTCTCCAGAGTCTTGGTGAACCAGTAGTGGCTTCTTCCTTGAGGTTGTCAGTCTTAATGCTCACCCCATTCCATAAGCATACAACATCTCACGTGATCTCCTACAGGCCCTCCGTGAAGAAGCTACAACAAATTGTGTTAGCAACATGCAGTGAGACATACTTCTTTACCTTTGAAGAGTGTATCATTATGAAGCAGTGGCCTGGAGCTGCACCTTGTGCTTCACATTGGAAGCTATGGGCTGGGAGGGAGGGTGAGCATTACAGTTGGCAGCCAAAGGAAGACCCCACCACTGATTTGCCATGACTCCGAACCCGAAACCATAATGTTTTTCTTCTTTTGCTGCTTGGGAGTAGGGGTGAGGAGTTAGGCTGGAAACCCTAATGCCACATGTCCCTACTTTTGCAGCATTAGGTTACCTAACTAGTGCATTAACAAAGTTTTTGCAAATAATTTTCTTTCATTTTGATATAGTGGAACCATATCTTTATTTATGCAGGTCCCAAACAGATGCATATAAGCATGGCCATCTCGCCATGCACCAAGAACTCCATCTCCCTACAGAGTGCAGGGCCCTGCTCACCCTACCCTTCTATGCAGCATCGAATGTCATAAATTATCAAAGTTATGAGCGTGCATAGGAAAATGTCAATGTAACTTCATAACTGTGTGTTTTTTTTTTATATTTTGACACCAAATTTTCAACATAGCCTTGAGCGAATCCACCTCAGGAACCCAGTAGATGAAATGTTCAAATCTCAGTCAAAAAGTCATCTTGAGGCATAGGTGTGAAAGCACATTTTGGCCAGATTTTGAAAAATGACAGTTGTCATGTTCATGAGGTGATGTGAAAAATACATATGTTGAAGAGTTGGGATCAAAATATTAAACTTACTAAAGTTACAAGTGTGTGTTGCAAAATTTCAACATACTCTTATAACTTTGTTGTTTTGTAATATTTTTATCCCAAATTTTCAACACAGACTTCTTATGACCTCACCTCATGAACACAGGTGGAGACAATTTTCAAAACCTGCCGAAAGGTGATTTTGCAGTGACAACATCATTCTGCACCACAAGTGCAGAAATACATTTTGGCCAGAATTTGAAAATGACAGTTGTTGTGTTTAGGAGATGATGTGAAAAAATGGCTATGTTGAAAGTTGAGGTCAGAATATTTAAAATTACCAACATTATGAGCATGCATTGCAAAATTTCAGTATGCGCTCATAACTGCCATTTTAAATACTTTGACCCCAAATTTTCAACATAGCCTTCATATGACCCCACCTCATGAACAAGGTCAGTGAGAATTTTAAATCCTGCCAGAAAAGTGATTCCACCAAGTGACTGCAAAACACCTTTTGGCCAGATTTGCATAATTCAACCAAAACTGATCATGAGGTGGAGTCAAAAAGGCCATACTGAAAATTTGGGCTCAGCATATGCAGACATGGCATAGATATGCATCAAAGTTGAAAACCCTATTGAAATACATTGAAGAGCAATTACCTTACTTCCTCATAGTGCAATCACCAGTTCCAGCAGCAAGACGTGTCTTCAACAGGAGAGAGGATCTATGTTGTGGGACATGTACAGGTGAGTGAGGGTGTGTGGGAGTGTATGGGGTGTGGGGTGGTGGGTGCTTTGTGGGAGGTCAGGGTGGCCTGGTCAGAAAAGCAAAGAATGTTTTCTTTTGTGGGTTAATATAACAACAACAAAATCACAGAGATGGTTTTCTTTATTGTAGATTAAAGTCCAACATGGGTATTGGCACCCCAGTGTCCGAAAACTGAATAGAAACAGGGTTGGGTGACCTGAAGGGAGGGTGGTAGAGAGAAGCAGTACTGGAGTGGGCACCCTGTCCACTTATATATATTTTAAACCGTAAAAATAAAACATTAGGATTGGGAAGGGTGGGCGGGACACCTGGAAGGGAGGGTGGGAGAAAGAAGCAGTACTGTGGGTGCGCACCCTGTCCTCTTTATAAAACAAATAGATAGATAGATAGAATGAATGAATGAATGGTGATCGGGTTCACTTCTCTCACTGCAGCCCACAGCAGGACTCCATCTGTGGCTGTAGAACTCAGGAAAGTCATACTGTTCCCATACAGACAATGCAGGTGAATGGCTTCTCTAACTAAGCTGGGCACCCTGGATTTTGGGGGCCCAGTAAAGATATTTCTGATATTTAAAAAAAACAGACAAACACCAGGATCTAACTAAACTGGTCCCATTTAGCTAGGTTCAGTGCTTTGTTTTTTGAAATTACATTTTATTATGTACTGTCCATGTTTTTATTTTGAGGAAAAAAATACAAGATGGCAGTTCTCATGGCACAAAAAATGTTTCTTGCTGTGAGAAGCAAGTGATGAGAAAACAAAAATGGCCTTATGACACATAATTTCTGCTCTTGTGTCAGAACATTGTCCCAAAAACCCTACTTAGCATGCTCAGCACAGAAAAAAAAATTACATTTTGTTACTCTGGAACTGTTTAATATTTTCTCACAGAATCTTCCAAATGTACTACCTTGGCACATCAGGTTTCTACCCTGAAAGTTTTGGGGAAAAATCCATTCCATGTAGGCTGTAGGTGAAAGCAAACTCAAATCCTCTGTTAAGTATTTGAAAAAATTAGACCTCTACAGGAAAATGACATATCTAGATCTCAAAATTTACTACGCTGCTATCATGAAACTTTCCACAGATTTAGACCATGCCTCCTAGACAACACAAAAACCTTCAACAAATTTCATGGAATGCTGCCAAAGCTATGTTGGCAGCTGGTTGTATGTAGTGACAGGATGCTGTGCCAGTTGCTGGTTCAAGTTTTAGGATGGGGAGGGAGTGAGGTAGTGGGCACTACCTGCCGGGTTGGGTGGTGGTCTCAATCATGGTTTTCATTTCACCATGACACAGTAATGACCACAATATACAGGATGGTCTCTGCCATTATGGCCTTTAGGTCCAGAATCTTATTTCTTAGACTTCTAGCATTTGCACATGTGGCTTTCCAGTTTTGTTTCCTTTCTGTGTGTTGCCCTTCTTTTTAATTTTGGGCTCCCTTCCCTCTCTCTTTTATTGCTCCTGCTTTTCCCCCTTTGTCTCTACCTCCTGATTCCTTTATAAGTTGTACCCTGGGGATTCCTCTCCCCTTGGGTTTCCTTATTCTCTACTTCAGTCTGGTGGGGAGGAGAGTTTCTGCCTTTCTGATTCCTTCTACCACCCCACTCAGCTAGTTTAAATGTTCATCAAAGTAACATTTAAACCAATCATTTAAGACTGCAGTTCCTTCCCAGAAGGATGCAGGCCATTATCCCTAGTATAAGCCCTTATCCTCCCAGGTGGGTCTCCAGTCCCCAATATCACTGAACCCCTTCTCTCTGCACCATTCCTTCATCCATGAGTTGAACCTCATTCATAGAGCTTCCTGAATCTACTCAGCCCAAGAATAATCTCCTGAACTAGTTTCTGCCATACCACCTCTTGCAATTTTAAAGTCAAGTTCCCCAAAACTGCCTACAGTTCTCTTTTTTCTCCCACTTACCCTGCTATCTTCAGTACGAGAGAATATAGATAAATATAAATATACTTTAAGGTAAAATATAAATATACCTTTAAGGTAAAGCTAGGTGTTTTCACTGCTCTCTGTTAGCAAAGTCTGTTTTTCCATTTACTAGTTCTCTGATATAAGTTATTCTGAATGTTCTTCCTGGAATGGAGCTGGTCTGTGGCAGGGCTATCAGGTGCTGTGCCACACTCACCGACCTATTACACATCAGTTTTGCTAGAATTTTGAAATCTGAATTTAAGACACTAAGGGCCCTACAGTTTTTAATGTCAGGCTTACTAGCATGGGGTCAAAACCCATGAACAAAAACAACATGGCAAATAATGCCACAAGCAAAATGCCATTCTCTGAAATAACATCGCTAAAAACACTGACTGTAACAAAATATATGCACAATATAGGAAATAATGGGACTTTTTATTTTGCAGGTGGCTCACCCTGCACCCCCTGATGTGGGGCTCACCCCAAACACCCTGGAATTATTATAATCTACTCTGGGTAGTGTGGACCTTGGGGATATAGAGAAACTCTGGAGGGGTAAACTTTGTGTCTCAGCCATAAAAAAAAAATCAGGAGACGGGTAACAAAACCCTGTTCACCAGGTCTCCACTGCTCCAGGTGCTTGAGCCTTAGCCACTCCACCATGGGAACAGCTCAGCCAGACACAGCACCTGAAGCTTCTTCAGCCATTCCTACACTCTGCGGTCAGTGACAGAGGCAGTGGTAATTCACTACCACTATTAGACCCCTGTCACTCTAAATGTTTTTGCACTTTACACAGCGTGGTTCTTGCCACACTTTTCTTGCAGTGGCATATTTACCTGATACCAGTTTTAGCCCCTTTATTATAGAAAAAAACATGGCTCCTTGGTTCATACTGGAACTGAGATGACCCAATTGCAATAAAGCATTAAACAGGACCGTTAGCGTGGGGAAAATTAGGGATATTAAACATTTATAAAGTTTGCTGGATAAACCATCTGGGCCAGGTGCAGTACTGGAAGACAAGTAACGAATGGCTTCCTGGACTTCCATATCACTGATATCTGCAAGCAGTTTTGTTTATCCAGGTCAGAAACTTGTGGTAAAGTTAAGGAATTCAAAAGTGCAATGCTGCCCTGCAGACAAGGTTGGTGTACCAAATATTTTCACAATGTATTGTGAGACTATAGCTTGAGTCCTACTGTTTCTGTTGTGATATTACTGTCAGTGTCCTGCAGACTGGTGAAAATCCTACGTTTAATTCTATCTGCACAACTATCATAAGTGCTTACATGCAGTTTTGTGTTCTTCATCCCACATTGTTGCTCTAAAGAAAAGGGACATTGCCCTATCATATTGAAATTGATACATTTTCTGTTTTATGCTCCATTTTTGTTCCGAAGGTCATTGCCAGATTCTCAGACTACTGACAAACTTTTAATAATTGTGCTTGTAAACCCTTATAGGCTATGTATTTAGATTTTTTAGTAAAGGGCTGTAGCAAATGTCTGATGTCTCATTTTGTATCATTCCCACCACTCTGTGGGATCATCACCAGGCTGGTCACTGATTTCTGGGCATACAGGAGTTCAATGAGTTCAGCACTAAGGTCTCCATTTATTGAGGAGGAAGAGGTTCAGCCTCAAAACCCAGGTCCCATTTCTCTCTCCTGTTGGTAAGTCAATATTATTTGCATCATTTATGGTCAGGCGTTTCTAATGGTATTGTGTTAGTTGTTCTGATCTGTAAATTTGGGCAAACAAACCAGAAGTCTATTTGGGAAGAAATGGACCTCTTATAAAAGTTGTTTTCAGCTTTCTTTTGACAAGACATAAGCATCTGATAACTCTGCTCTACTATACATAGACCATAGAAAAGTTGTGTCACAAAATATCTTTTCAGTTTTCTACCCCAGTCTTTGACAGAGATGCCACAATTAAATTCCCCCAAAACCAGATCCTACTAGAGGTGTGGAGATATGGTTGTATCAGTTTGAAAATGTCAGCTCTACCCAATTTTGATTGAGAACAGATATTAATAAGACTAATGCCAAATCATTGAGGGTAATATCCAGGAGTAGTACTCTCCTTGGGAAGATATCCACTAGCCAGGTTACTGTAACATCAGGGATGGTGAACAAAATGTCCACACTAGAGCAGGTATCCTCACCAATAGACCAAAATAATGAACCTGGTCTCCACTCCTTTTTAGCTATATTAATCTTTCATGTGGTATGTAATCTAGTATCCTTCAGGAAGACTGCATCTCTATGCTGGTCTTGTATGATTGAAAAAGGTAATCAAATGCTTTATCCCATTTTTTACTTTTACATTAGATGTCAAAAACATACTGGGTCTGCCATACTAGGACAAGGATGGACTAGTGTTTCATGTCTTTTTCCCCTACACTCCGGGTTCTGAACCTGCTTTTCCTCTCTTTTGTGGTCTGTGTATCAGTGGATGTACCCTCAACTTTAGAGGAGGATCCGGTTTAAATGATAAAACTGAAGAGGCATCTAAATCCTCTTCATTATCTGCCCAGTCTCTGCTGTCCTGTAAGATGTCAAACTAGCTGGCAAGAGACACCCTGTCCTTCTGAAGTTGTTTTCATTTTGGTTGTCCTCTAGCTCTTCTGGACCAAGTGGTCATATGAAAGACCTCAGTGGCTGGGGTTGAGGTTGGAGGCATTAGGCCTTGGTGGTGAGGCTTGGATGGCCTTGTCCTGAATCTTGTACCATATTTTTCTTGATGTCCACTTGCTCATCTGGCTGGTGAGGTGGTGAGAATGTCACTGTCCTGAAGGATGGAGGGTGTTCCCTCTGCAGGGGATTGTTGCTAAGGCAATAGCAGGCTGTCCTGAATTAGGGGCTGCCTGGGTCTTTTCTATGACAGGAGTGGTTGAAGTGGCCTGTGTATTGGTTTCATGATCTGGAGGGTCTGGTGCCAGTGCCACTGATTGTAAAGTACTAGATCTGACTTCTTGCACCTATCTGGTAGCTACTGACTGTAAAGTGCATCTTGTCTGTTCTTCTCTTTGTCTTGCTTTCTGTGCCATGGTAACATAATATTCATGTTCTGCTCATTCTCTAGTATCTGGGCTATTGTGGAAGCCCATAGGCAAATCCAGTAAGTGTGGTGAGTATCCTCACATGGGTTGTACTCCTTTGTATTTTGCATTGCAGGCTAGAATGGCCAATTTAACCACAGAGTCCACATTTAACTGGTCGCATGCATTGCTCAGGTCATTTTGAGCTCCACATCAGTATTATGCCTCTGGCTGGCATAAAATATGACATTTTATCCTGGCCCACAAAAAGCAGTTTGGAAGATGAGACAGTCCCCTCAGTTTGGTTCAAAGTGACTTTAATGTGCAACTCAGTCCAAATATGTTCCCAGTTGAGGATAGGAGCAGGTTGTCCAGTTATAGTGCAACACTGCTTAAGACAATAAATGATGTCAGCAATATTAACTCCTTCATTTTAGAAAGAACTCTGTTTTTTTAAACTGGGTTTGGTCGATGGAATATACTACAAATGACACCCAGAGATGGTTGACACAGAATTTATGATGTTTTTTCTGAAAACACTCTAGGCCAGCCAGAGTCTGAAACTAATAACAAAAACTGTTCCCCTGCAGTGTGGATAAACTCATAAATTTCACAGACATAACATTTCATGCTTTTCTTCACCAGGCGGCATGCTACAAAAACCTAATGGATGGTTCTGAAATTGCTCCACAGTACTTTAGCTGGACAGCATTGCATCTTTATCTGGTTCAGGAGCTTGTTTGAAACAGTTTGAGTATAACTGAGCACCAGGCTACAGAGCCCAGGACCCTCCAGCATTTATTAATTTATTGAACATATCAGAATTCTAAACCTTTGAGTCAGAGACTCCTTTGCATAGGATCCACATCAAAATACAAGTTAACTGTACAATACAAATTAAAGAACAAGTGGATGCATGAGATACAGAGCTGGGTACAAGACATACAGATGGTTGACAACTATACCCTGAATCACGACAAGCATATAAGCAACAAACTATATACTACATTAGGATACTACAATAAGTAACATAAAGAAGCAATATATTTGAGAACACTCAGGAGCAGGTACAAGCCTATCCTTTTAGAGATGAGGGGCCACTCAGAAGGCAGATACAGACACAGCATTTTGGAGAGGGGAGAAGGTATGGAGGAGAAGGGAGGGTGCTGTCAGAAAAGACACTGTCCATGAAAGCTAGTAGGGAAAAAGTAGGGGTGTAAGGACAGCAGGGAGAGGAGGAAGGTTATAAGCAATCGCAGACACAGGAGGAGGAGAAGAGTAGCTCTCTAAGTTTGGATTTGAAGGGGCCTAGTTTCATTTCTGAGAAGATATCTACAGGTAGGTCATTCATCCAGAGGGGTGCCTATAGTAGAATGCACGCTGCCCCAACAACGTCTTGTAGTGAGTGACTAGGAGCGGGTCTTTCATAGAGCTTCTGGTGGATCTAGCTTGAGGGCATTCTGGATTAGATCCAGAGCCCCATAGAGAAGACACCAGCTAAGATTTTCTTGGTTATAAGGCTGGTTTGGTATTTTAGTTGAGCCTCAAAGTTTAGCTAGTTTGTTAGCTTGTAGAGGTCACAAGTGTGGGTCCACCTATCACACCCATAGACTAGCTGGCAGGCTTTGTTCAGCGTTATCATAATATGACTGAGAGCAATGTTATCAGCTGCACCTTAAAAGTAATCCCATAATCAATCAGGAAAGGATTGACAATGACACGCCAGTCGGAGGGCTGCAGGAGGCATACAATGTTTGTGTCTATGCAGCAGGCCAATTCTTGAGTTAAAGGACTTGGTTAGAAGATGGATATGATCATGGTAGATAAGATGGGAGTCTAGGGAGGTACCCAGATATTTAAAGTTTTACCAGCTTGGTGGGGTGGTTTCGTTGTTAAGAATGTGAAGAGAAAGTCTTTTGTTTGTTTTGGTGATGGCGAAGATCATAACCTTGTTTTTATAGTGAAGCATGAGTTTGTGCTCAATGAGCCAGGCTTTTGCATCAGAGAAGAAGCTCTGTAGGTCAATTTGGGGGTGAGGGGTTTGGGTGGATTGCAGTTGGTTTTCAGTGTTGTGGGCTACTCCTAATTTTCATTTTGACAGTGACACTGTCAGATACCATTACTGGCCCAGTAACCTTATAAGTCTTTCTGTTGCTGGGACTTAGGCGGAAAACAAAATTCTGGGCATCAGCATTTAGCAATAATGGGATGCCCTTTAAAAGCATATGGAATGTTTAAACATTACTGTACCTCTTAGAGAAATTTGTATAACAGTAAATTATGCAAACAAATGTGGATTATAATGTTAGCACTTGAAGCAATTAGAAAACAAAATAGTGTACAGTAAGACTAAAATGATTAAACCAGAGAAAAAAAGACAGAACTGCAGAGCCAAACCCAATGGGAGCAAAGAATCAGAGCAGAAAAATAATAGATGAACAGATACCATAGAGGCCAAATTCATTAATACAAAATATTTCAAATACATATGAAGAGAAAATACCAATTACTGTTGGACCACTTATTGAACAGGACACAGGCTTGCATAATTACAAATGATAAATGTCAGAATGCCTGAATACATACTTTGCCTTATAAGCACTCCAGGGTGTGCTGTTAATGAGGATTAACACACCTCGAGGTGCTGTGAGAACACTCGACCTGCAGCCCGTACCTCACAATGCATCTGAGTTGTGCGTTAATCCCTATTAACAGCACATCCTGTTGTGCATTAATGCTTACTTAGCACTATATTCACAGAGAAAAAGGAAGAGTAAAATCAGATAGAGAAATATTATTCCTGGAGGAACAAACACTGTACAACTACAAGCATGCCATATATGTAGCACCTGAAGAAGTTAAAAATTATGAAAGATGTTAAATGTAAAGGAGGCAATGTGACTTTATGGAATCCATCCACAATTCCTGAATGAATTATCTAAAGAACTATCCATACCAATGACAATTATATTCAATAAGTCTTTCAGAATTGCATAGATGCCTGATGTCTGGAGAGTGGCCCGTGTAGTATCAGTATTTAAAAGGATATGGGCTGGTGAGCTACTGTAGATATCTATACCAGGGAAGCAGGAATATATAGTAAAAACTGTAGCTCCTACAAAATAATGACTTCTATTATGTGGCCCAGTATGGATTTTTAAGTGGAAATCATTTTGTTAATATCACCAAAGGTCTTAATGTGTGAAATAATGTGAATCCTTTGTTTCTGGATTTCAGCAAACCATTTAATACTGTTCCACACAAAACCATGCTCATAAACTAGATTGCCTAGATATTACTGGTAGTCACTGAAATGGGGTTAAAACTGGATGCACAAAGGGAGGCAAAGATTAATAATTAATGGTAACCAATTGACATGAAACAGGTGATCACTTGCTATGTTTACATGTAGTGGAATCGATTACTTTGTAATCAATTCACTTCATTCAGACTAGCAATTATTTTTGGTTTACATGCTGTTGGATTGATGAGAATGAGCTAAATTGATTACAATGTGACTGATTCTCATTGCATGTAAACATACAGAAAGTGAGAATTTTGAATTTGGTTGCATTCCTTTTGCTGTGGTTTCAACAGTAAGTATAGCAGAATCAATTCACAATCAGGTTTACATGCACAAAATAACCAGGTTCAAAATAATCAGTGCTCTTGAACCACTGCAGTTGAACCGGATCAGACTGAAACAGGAACCCAACTCAGAATGCATTTACATAAGCTTCCAATTGAGGAATGCAGCATTGATTCTACTGTAATTGGAGATTCAACCTGATTCCAGTGTGCATGTAAACAAGGCAACTGATGTTCCACCAGAGTCCTTTCTGGTATCTGAATTGCTCAGTATATTCACAAGGTATCTGTAGGTGAGTGCTCGTAGCTGGATCACCACATTTGTTGATGACACTAAAATGGGAAGAATAATTATACCATATTAGGAAATAACTGAAATGCAAAGAGATCTATATGTTTTGGAAGTCGGTGGGAAAATGGCAATGACATTCAGTGTTGAGAAATACAAGATTATACCGTCAGGAAAAAGAACATGAATGCCAAATACTATCTGGATGGCATGGAGATTTCTGAAACTAATCAGGAAAAAGACCTGGAAGTAGTAATCAGCAGCAAAATTAATTGGGAGCCACAGTGCAAGGCAGCAGAAAGCAAGGTAAACAAAATTATAATAATAATATCTTTATTTTATGGCACTTTTCAAATATCAAGGCACCTAACAAAATTTAAAATCACATGTCAGAGATCCCAGCAACATTAATTATATAAAACAACTAATACCATTACACAGTCATTCACCAAATGCTTGGTGCCATAAGTATATTTTAAAAGCTTGCTTAAATCCCTCCATGATGCGTGCACCCCGTAACCGATGGGGTAGAGAATTCAAAGGGTTGAGCACGTATATAAATGCTCATTCCCAGAAGATTTCAAGCACTAGAGACTAAAACAGTGTTAATCTTGGTTTATATATATATATATATATATACATATATACATATATACATATATACATATATATATTATAGTGGCAGCGGTGTGCCACTATAGTTAAGGTTGAGCAGTCGGTTACATACTAAAGTCAAAAGTTTGGGCATTAATAACTTTGGACCCGTTCAATGGATTTGCCTGAAATTTGGTATGTGCCTTGGAGCATGGTAGATCTTTTGATTTGCCAAATTGCATTTTGGTCGGAATGCTGGTCTTTGTGCACAAAGCGCTGAAAAATGCAAAATTATCCATTTTGTGGAACCTTTGGCATTCTTAATGTGATCCTGTACTGCCATTGTGTGGCATGCCACTCTGTGAGATGGCTTGTTTGAAAGAGCTTTAGTGGCCAAACATGCCGCTTTTGTTTGGTGAAAAATATTAAGGCATTTAAAAGTTATGGCACTTTTAATTTCCCAATATAAGTCAAGGGAAAATTTATATGTATATTTTGCTATCAAAGAATGGGGTTCTGGCCATCTTGTCCCATCTGGCAGTCAAAGAATTTGCAACCTTGCGGTTCAAGAATCTTTGTTCCCTAGGAATTTCAAAATTCTTTGACTACGAGGTCCATAATCTTGTTTTCAGTTTTCAATTTCACAAACACAAATATCTTGGCTCAGGGGTCACTTCTGAAGTAAAACTTTGATGGGTTTCACTCGGGGACCCCGATCTATCGAACTATGGCTTTGGTTCCATCAAATTGGTCAAAAAATAGAGATATTAGGTTTTAAATTCTTTGTTAGGTGGTTAGCTAATGATCTTTGATCACGAGCCAACAAATCTTTTGATCGCGAGAATCCTATGATCACAATCGTGCATCATGAACGTAGGGACAAGATGGCCAGATTTCTAAATCAATTTCTGTAGCCCAGGGGTGCCCTAGAATGTTAAATTAGGGTGGGTTTTGCTCAGGGGGCTTCATTGTGCCCCATCTGCATACCAAAAATAATGTACTAACTATCCTGGTAGTCTAGTGGCCCCCCATCACAATCAAATATATAATCCTATCTACTGCCCTGGTAGTCTAGTGCCCCCACCCTTCTATTTTAACATCCCTGGTAGTCTAGTGCCCCCAATAAAATATATATAATCATATCTACTGCCCTGGTAGTCTAGTGCCCCCCACCCCTGTATTTTTAACATCCCTGGTAGTCTAGTGACCCCTGGGCTGTTTAATATTATTAAAATGTTTATATCCTGGTAGTCTAGCAGCCCCCTAACATAATGAAATACATCATTATTTCTATTACCTGCTAGCCTAGTGGCCTCCAACCAACCATGCCAGCCTACAGCACCCTCACCCCTGCCCAGCCCGGCGACTGGCACAGCCCACCTCTCACCTCCATGGCCAGCCGCGACTGTCTGCATTGTGTGTGATAATGCAAAGAGGCACTCAATATTTCTGAGCACCTCTTTGCATTACAACTGTAATACAGAACGGTCGTGCCCAATCCGTGTGGTGAGCTAATTCGCTGGCTGGCGAAAATGAGGGGGAGTGCTAGTGGCTAACATGTGGAGTAGGGGAGTGAGGGCCACTAGACTACTGAAGCCAACAAGAAGTATTTATTTCATTGTGCTGAGGGCCACTAGACTACCAGAGATCTCGCTGTTATAATATTATACAGCATGGGGGCCACTAGACTACTAGGTATAGTAAAAAATACAGGGGTGGGGGCACTAGACTACCAGGGCAGTAGATAGGATTATATATTTTATTGTGATGGGGGCCACTAGACTAACAGGGATAGTTAGTACATTATTTTGGTATGCAGATGGGGCTGTAAAAGCCCCTAGGCAAAACCCACCCTAATTTAACACTCTAGGGCACCCTGGGCTACAGAAATTAATTTAGAAATCTGGCCATCTAGTCCCTCACTCTTTATTCACGAGTGAGCAATTTCTTTGATCGTGAGCATGCAAATACTTTGACCATGATTCTTTGATAGCGATCGTGCATCACGGTGAGGGCGAGATCTGCAGATGAAAAATCAATTAACTCAGTCTAGGGTGTGCTATAAAGAGAAATGAGGTGGGTTTACTCAGGGGCTTCGTTCTGATGAACCATGGTGGTGATTTACCGCGATTCTGTTTATTTTTTGAATTTGAACACTTTCAATTCTTTGATCGTGACCCTGCAAATTCTTTGATCATGAGCCTGCAAATTCTTTGATCGCGAGATTCTTTGATCACGATCATGCATCATGAGTGATGGATGAGATGGCCCAATTAAAAATCAATTTTCTCTGCCCAGGGTTTCATAGGAAGTCAAATTAGGGTGGGTTTTACTCAGGGGCTTCGTTCTGTCCAACCACGGTAGTGGTTTACCACAATTCCGTCAATTTTTGATTTATAAGGTTTTAAATCTTGTTCATGAGCCTGCAAATTCTTTGATCATGAGCTTGCAAATTCTTTGATTATGAAGTTCTTTGATTGCCATCTTTGATCGCAAAGGAGGACAAGATGGCCAGATTTTTTATAATGGTATAAATAGGGGCATTTTAGTAATCTTTCATATTAAATATCTTGGAAATGGTTTGGTCTTTTGACTTGAAATTTGGAGGAAGAAAGGCAATATCCCACAGATGTGACTTTTTGTTCTTTGGTCAAGAAATACTACAGGGCAGCAAAGTTATAGCACTACAAAGTTGACATTTTCCTAAAGGATAACATTATGGCATTTGCCGCATTACAGGAATTCTTTGCCACCCTGCTGCAAAATAATAGTTTAGTCGTTTGGGCTGAAATTTAGAGGAAGAAAGCCAACATCCCACAGATGTGCCTTTTGGTGGTTTGGTGAAATAATATTACAGGGCGGCAAAGTGACGGCACTCTGAAGTTGCGCTTTTTGCCATTGGATAACATTATGGCATCTGTTGCGTCATTCAGGGCCCATATCTTGGAAATGGTAGAGATATGGACTTTTGTCACAAAATGCTTAGCCCCTAAATGTGGGCTAAGCATAAAACATGACCAGGAAAGTCATAATTCATACAAAATTTTAATTTTTTCTACATCATACGATTCCTGAGATATAAGCAATTTAGCATTCCAAGTCGTAATTTTCTGCTCCAAAGTCAGTTATAATGCATACATTCTTTATTTTCAATGTGTTTTTCAATGCAGTTTTTGGGGAAAAGAAGGGTGTGCCCTTTCGTTAGTATGTGCCAGTTAGCATTTCAGTTGAGCTTCTGTTATGTTAGCATCACCATTCCGTCTACACCACCATATGCGTTACAGTTAGTGTTTTCATTTGCACTTGCATTTCTGTTTTGTTTAGCGTTATTGTTGCTGTTACCATTACCATTTGCATTTGCAATTGTGGTACCATGCCCGTGCATGTTACGGTTTGTGTTTTACGTCTGGCGCTTGCATTTCTGTTTCTTTTGCTTTATTGTTGCTGTTACCATAGCCATTTGCATTTACAATTGTGGTTCCGTGAGTGTGTGCATTACGGTTTGCGTTTTCATACACGCCTGCATTTCTGTTTACTTTGGCATTATTATTGCTGTTACTGTTACCATTTGCATGTACAATTGCATTACCGTAAATGTGTTGTTATCAGTTGTGTTCTGTATGCACTTCTGTTTAATGTCTCCATTTACGTAACTGTTTGATGTGGTGTCACTTTGTGCTTGCATTTCTATTACTCTTTGTGTTACCATTTACATTTGCATCACCATGTGCATAATCCGTTGTGCTTGCTACGTTGCACTTACTGTTACTATAGTCACACAAAATCACATGGTGGGAGCATCCCACCGACTTGTGCAACTTTCTACTTTTCTGTTCTTTCTTAAAAGTATGGAAATTATATCAAAAACTTCTTCAATGCATCAGTTAGGGTTCTTCTACAGTGACAAAAGTAAGGAAATTCGACATTAGGGTTTCCACCCTTGCCCACCCTCCACCCCCTCACTAACAGGCATCGGGGTGTGCATTGGGGTCATCGGTCCTAACTCTCACCCATTCTCCTACACTGCACAACCTCAGCTTGTTTACATGGGATGGGGTGAGGAGTTAGGACCAATGACCCCACGCACACCCGATGCCTGTTGGTGGGGCAGGTTGGCGGTGGGATGCAAGGGTGGAACCCTGGCCAGATTTCACCCCACTGTGAAAATATGCTGATGCGTGCTAAGATTTTTGCATAGAATATATATAGATGTTCTTCACCCTGTATCATCTGTTTGAGTACAGCCCGATACCAGTTTCAGAGGCATCTGTCTGCCACCTCAAATGGAACTTTAAATCTGGGCATTTTAAAGGTAGAGAAACACAGAACAGCCTTAATTCACCTGAAAGCTTTTTCATGTGCTGGGCTCCATTTAATTTTGTTAGAACACCTTTTCTTAGTCAGATCCGTTAATGGAGTAGCTGCTGTGTCAAAATTAAGTAAGAAAATTCGATAATAACCTTCCAAGCCTGAAATGATCTAACATTTTTTTGGTTTGGTGAATAGGACACCTGCCACAGCTTCTATTTTCTCAATCCTGGGCCTGACTTTCCCACTTCCCAACATGAAACCTAGATTCTTGGTTTTGGTCCTAGCCACAGCACATTTAGCTGGATTGATGGTCAACCTCTTTCTTATCAACCACTACAATAAGTAAGGCTCAGATACTAGTAGATGGCTCTATAATGCCTAACTGCTCCATTTATTGTTCCAGCAATGACCTCACTTCTCAGTCTTTCAGGAAGTCTATAGGGTTTTGCCTTATAGGATGTGCTTGGGTAGTAACTATCGGATGTTTCACCCTTTTGATTTTCCTGGAATGCTAGTAAAAGTTGTTTGAAACATCTGTAGCAACTGATGGACCTCGCTCTGTTGTGTACTCTGCAATGTAGGGTTAATTATCAGATCCTCCAACCCACCTGTCTTTCTTAACCTTTTATAGGCCAAGTCCATCTCGCAGTCTTCCCTCTCTGGAATGGCTATCATGCTCAGAGCAGAAGAGTTTTCTTTCTCATGCCATTTTTAAAAGATTTGCATGACATCTTTGTATTTATTTATTTATTTATTTGAGTTTTGGTAACTGGGTAAGTCCACTGAGACAATTACAGTCCCTTTTTCAGGGTCAACCTGGGGTTGAGAGTCAACCACAAAGGTATAAGAATACAGTTCTCATGTTACAGGGATGTCTTTAGGCAGACTACATGTCAATAAAAATGTTATAAGTACACAATCAATTGACAACAGATTTGACAAGCTATACATGAAGTTGAGCATCCTATGGGCTATATAAAGAGCAGTTATAGTACAGACATTCACAGTAAACATACTAGTAATATACATGGAAGTGGCTGGGACCAGAGAATCCCACACACATTAGTTTCTTATCATGCTAGGTGCAGGTAGGGCACTCTTTAGCCAAAGCAAGGAGCAGGTAGTAGAGGACAGAAAGGCAGATAGATGGGACTGAAATTGTGAGAGGAAGGAGCAGGAGAGAATGGAGGAATGAGAGAGTTCCAGTCAGCTACAGCAGAATATGTGAAGAAGCGTCTAGATACAGCAAGACATATTTTGGGGATAATGAGAAGGTGGAGAGAGGTAGAGTGAAGCATGCGTGGAGCTGGTTTGAGGCATATAAGTTCCTTGAGGTGGGGAGGGGCATGTATTTTCGGACAAGGTTGAACATGAGGCTCAAAGTAGAGTATCTCAGTTTTGCCCCATGGGAGGCCACCCCAGTGAAGCAAGTACATCACAATGGTGAGAGCGGGTAGGTGCCCCCACTGCAAAGTGACCAATTCTGTGGTATGCCTGAGAGAGAGGGACATGGAGGAGGAATTAATGAAGAGGAGGAGGGTGCAGCATAGGATAGTAGGGGAAGGAGGGATGCAGTAGCATTTTTTGGCAAGAGCAAGTGTGAGGTGGGCGCATGCGATATAGGAGTCCAATTTTCTGATTGAGATTTTGATAGTGTTAGAGACATGGGAGTTGAACGATAGTGCAGAATCCAAGGTCACACCCAGAATTTGAAGGAGTGTACTACCTCTAACGGGTCACCCTTGTTAGTGGAAATACTAAGGGTAGGTAGATTAGGCTTTTTCCAGGTGATGGGAGAAGACCATGCATTTTGTCTTCTTTGAGTTGAGAACAAGATGATTACATTGGAAACCAGGCTTCCAGGGACGAAGTCTGAGGCAAGGTTCTGATAGATTTGGTTAATATCTGGTGAGGAGCAGTAGATGATGGCATCATCTGCATATATAGGTGGACAGTGGCACCCCCGCAGAAGTTGGGAAGGTCATTGATAAATAGTGAAAATAACATGGGGCCCAATATTGAGCCTTGTGGGTCTCCATGGGAAACTGTTTTGTCCATACAGGGAGCCATCCCATTTAACTTTTGGGAACGATCAGACAGATAAGTCTTCATCCAATGAAGTGCATTGTAGTCCAGGCCAAGTAGTTGCAGTTGTCTAAGCAGTAGCCCATGATTCACGAGGACAAATGCTTTTGTGAGATCTATGAATATGGCTCCAGTGGCCTGGCCATATCCATTACGTGGAAGATGTCAGATGTTACTTTTATGAGTGCATCGAGGGTACTGTGGTTTTGAAAGCCATGTTGACAAGGTGATAGTAGCTTGTGGGAGTCAAGGTAGTCTTGGAGATGATTATAAGCGATGCGCTCTTGGATCTTTGCCAGGTGAGAAAATAGAGATATAGGGCGTAAAGTTTTCTGTGATGGAGTTAGGTCCTCCTTTGTGGACTGGTACTACTACTGCCACCTTCCACTTCTCTGGCACTAAGTTAGAGAGGAAGGAACAGTTAAACAAGTTGTGGAAGGGGTGAGCAGAGGCACCCAGCTTAGAAATTTAGGTTCCAGCAAGTCAAATCAAGGAGAGCCCTCTGGTTTTAGGTTAGATATAAGTTGCTGCAGCTCTTTGAGTGTGGCTAGTTTCAGATGAAATTCAGGATGACCCCTAGGTTGGACAGAGAGAGTTGTGGGAAGCTTGAGGGTGTACTTTTGAGGTCAGTAAAGAAGTTGTTGAAACTAGTAGCTATGGAGAGGTGGTCGTCGAGTGTGGTGCCATGACAGAAATAGAGCTTGGGTTATCAACAGCCCTTCCCTTTTACTAAGGTGTTAACTTGTTTCCAGAACTCCTTTGGGCTACTTAGATGCTGTTTGAAGAGATTTTAGATGACATCTCTTAGCTTTTTGTACTGCATTTTACACTGATTCCTGAGTTGTCTATAGATAAGCCAGCCTGAGGGAGTCCACTTTGTTTGTACATTTGCCATGCTTTGTCACAGACTGCCATAAGAGATCTAATATCCCCAGAGAGCCATGGGGATTTAACACCCTTGGATCTGCATTTTTCTGAGGGGCATGTTGGTTAATTATTTTGGTGAGAGTGGAGGTTAGAAAGTCTAGGGCCAGGTTTATGTCAGGAGTGTATTAATGGGGCCCCAGTCTGTGGAGTTAATGGATGACAGGAACTTGTTGGCATCAAACTTGGTCATATCCGGACCAGGAAATCTTGGGAGGAGGGTTGATATAGTTGTTTCTCCACACACAGAAGGTGGAGAGTGATCACTTATGCAGTCGGAAAGTGTGTCAGCAGCTTTGGTTTTGAGTGGGCAGCTGGTGACTACCAGTCTAGCACTGTGTGATTGCCTGATTTTGGATTGACTCGTGTGTGATCATGGATTAACTGGGTAAGGTTGCTATCAGCAAGTGAGCACGGGCATTACCAATATTTGGGTGCAGCCAGTCAATGTTGAAGGATGAGGTCATGTTTTGGGAGGCTGCCTAATGATTCGAGAAGAGGGCAGGCTCATGGTGACATGGTTGGGGGCATTTAGATACACCCTATCATGATTTTTTAACATTTCCAAGCATTAGGGTGATGTAGAGGGACTCAGTGAGAGGAGGCGAGGAGACAGTTGCAGGGAGGATAGTGACATTGAGGCCTGTCCTATAGTAGATCAATACCACTCCTCCCTTTTGCCTATCCTATCATGTCTAAAGAAGCCATAGCCTTGAAGGTAAAACCTCATGCTGTTTGATAGCAGGTTTTAGCCAGGATTCAGATATGCATAGGATGTCAGGAGACATTCGTATGGTCCAGGCTTCAATTCAGTCATTTTGGGGCGTAGGCTGTGGATGTTAAGGTGTACTATTTTTAGACCTTTCACAGTTGGTAAGGATGCTGCAGATTGGGTAGGGGTAGAGTGAAGGGCAGGTCCAGGGTTGGTTTCAATGTCCCCAGCCTGGAACAGTAGGAGGGAGGAGAGTAGAGAGTAGAGATTGTTACCAAGTGCAGGGGAGCCAAGCGCGGTGCCAAGGATAGGGCATTGGGAGCAGGAGTCGTTTACAGCCAGTGCCTTAGTTGAGCAGTATCTTGTTTAGGCAGGCAGGGGATGTGAGAAGGATTGTCAGGATTCTGGTTCACTGTGGACTGGATGGGAGGTGAACTTTCACCTGCAGTTTGTTGGAGGGCCCCACTATCACCCAGCCCATATACCAGCTTAAGGTAATGAGCCAAGCAAGGAGACTGATCAATATAGATTGCCCATTATGGCAAGCTGGGCAAACAGGCAGAGCACAGAGAGTAGGTTGTACATTATTATGTTCTGTGATACAGGCTTGGGGAACAGCCAAGGGGACACTATGATTACAATTTTGCGTGAAGGATGAAATCAAATTGATAGATCCTAGCAGGCTAGGGAAGTTTTGCAGTTCAGTAGTGAATGCCCTGCATATTCATGGGGCCTAAGGACCAGAAGTGTCAGTAGAGATAGAGGATCCAATAGGGAAATGATTTTATGGTGAAGGAGGGCAGGAAGAGTATTTTAAGGTGGCCTAGGAGGGAGGGTGGGACAAAAGAACAGGCACAAGAGTGCTACAAGTGCCCTCACAAAGCAGACAAGCTGGCTAAAGGCTCACCAATCGGGGCGATGCTTCTCATGCTGGCCCAATCAGGAGTTTTCAGTGTGCGCTGGCGACCAATGAGGGAGCCGCTGAACAGCCCTGCTCCAGAGTCAAACAGCGGTGTACCTGCAGGTTGCAGTCCAGGAGTCAGGACCAGGTGGCCGGCCAAAGGTGATGCTGGGTGCGGGAAAGGCGTTGGCTGGCAAGGCCGTAGCAAGGCTGTGCTGTACTCCGGGTGTGTGATCTTCAGAGGAAGAAGGCAAGACTGGTATAGTACAGTAGGGGTGGGGCTGTGACAGACTATCAGCAGGGGGTGAGGTGATCAGGAAGAGACAAAAGCAGACAGCTGAAGTGTTGGCGGTGGGGTCAGAATGGAGCACTAGAGGGGATGATAGGGTGTAGGGTTACTGCAGGAGTTGAGGACAGGTTCAGGTGCAAGTAGAGATTAATGACATTTTCAGGGCTTGGTCAAAAACAGGTTGTGGGAGAGGTAGGGAGTGGAGGGCCAGGAGAAAAGTCCCAAGAGTTACCCACAGGAGAAAAACAAGACAAGATGAGAGTGCAGACAGGAGGCAGGGTTTCAGTAGGTAGAGGTACAGAAAATCACATATCTACCATACATATCCTTTAATAAAGCTGAGGATGGTTCAAGGAATGTAGGCTGGTGATAAATCTCAAAAACTAAAACCATGGTCTTTGCTCACCCACAAAACAAGTTGTGCAACTTTCAGCTCCACATACACTCAAGCTCCAAGCTCATGCTTGAGCAAGTCTGCTCCTATAAATACCTTGGGATCCACTTTGACCCTCCCTTTCCTTCCATGGCCACATCTCAGCCCTTGCACAGCGGCTAATATCAGACTAGGCATATTACACCGCACAAAAGTGTCTTCTCCCGGAGGCCCTTCGACTCACAGTCACCTCATCCATCCTGTCACTAGTGGATTATGGGCTGCCTGTGTCGGCGCTGCTGATCAGACAGCTCTCAACAAAATTCACACCATACTAAACAAAGCCTGTAGGCTAATCACAGGCCCCCCAGGTTAATGCACACTTGTCAGTTATATGAGAAAGCTGTATTGCTTGACCTGGATGAACGACTTAAATATCAGACCTGTATCATAACAAAAAAACCTTCTTGGGCTATCCCACCAGGTCTGATTGCCACCACACACGTGCAAACTCACAAGTGCATACCCGTTCCACTGACAAACCACCTATCGATCTCTAGGGCTAGGAACCGCGCACGGTCATTGAGCCTACTGCTACAGAGCTCCTCCTGGTTCAACACATTGCCCCCATCCATCTCTGATGCCCTTCTATATCCTGCTTCAAAACCTCCCTAGAAATCACCTAATCAGTATCCGTAGCTGTAATTGCTATTAGTTTTAGCCTGGACAAACAATATGACAAGGCCATGAAAGCTGCTTATGACTATTGAATGTTAGATTGCCGCAAGATGTTTTGTTCTCCTCTCAGTGGTATCACTTGATGTACCACCCATTGTTTTGTACCGTTACTGTTTACATGCTGTTGTATTGTGACCTGCCTTTATGTGACAAGGTACCTTTGTGTAAATGAGCCTCTGGCTCAAAGGTTTCCCAAACTGCTGTACAAATAAATAAATAAATAAAAACATAGACCTGCACTGGATAGCTACATCTAGACAGTGCTCACATTATAACATACATTTAATCTTACACTTTAGGAATTTTTCTGTAATCAATTAGTTACTTTTAGGCAGTGTTAGAATCACAGTCTATTGTGGCAATATTTAAAAGAACAGGCACAAAGAGCTACGAGTGCCCTCACAAAGCAGACAAGCTGGCTAAAAAGCGCACCAATCCGAACAATGCTCCTCGCAGCTGGCCCAATCAGGAGTTTCAGTGTAGCGGTGACCAATGAGAGAGCCACTGGAGCAGCCCGGCTCCACAGTCAAACAGCGATGTACCTACAGGTTGCAGTCCACAGTGGGACCAGGCGGCTGGCTGAAAAGGTGATGCTGGGTCTGGGAATGAGGCGGCTGGTGAGATGGCCAAAGGAGCACCTTGCTGTCGCCACTGGGTGCTTGATCTGCAGGTTGCAATACAGGAGTCGGGACCAGGCAGCCAGCCAAAAAAGTGATGCTGGGTCGGGAATGGTGGCGGCCAAGCGAGGCGGCCGTGGAAGCGCCTGCTGTGCGCTGCTTGGCGGCGCCGATCTGCAGGTTGCAGTCCAGGAGTCGGGACCAGGCAGACGGCCGAAAAGGTGATGCTGGGTCTGGGAACGGTGGTGGCCTGCAAACGGCCATAAGGGAGCGCTTTGCTGTGCACCACTTGGGAACTTCGATCTGCAGGTTGCAGTCCAGGAGTCGGGACCAGGCGGACGGCCAAAAGGTGATGCTGGGTCCTGCAATGGCAGCAGCCAGCGGACAGCCGTAAGGAGCGCCTTGCTGTGCATCGCTTGCAGGGCGCCGATCTGCAGATTGCAGTCAGGAGTCTGGACCAGCCGGCCCAGCCGAAAGGGTGATGCTAGGTCTGGGAATGGCAGCGGTCGTGAGACGGACGTAAGGAGCGCCTTGATGTACACCACTTGGGGACTTCAATCTGCAGGTTGCAGTCCAGGAGTCAGGATCAGGCGGCCGGCCGAAAAGGTGTTGCTGGGTCTGGGAACAGCAGCGGCCGGTGAGATGACCGCGGGCGCCTTGCTCTCGCGCTCAGGTGCTGATCTGCAGGTTGCAGTCCAGGAGTCAGGACCAGGCAGCAGGCCGAAAGGTGATGCTGGGTCTGGGAATAGCGACGGCCAGGAGAGATGGTCAGAAGAGCGCCTGCACTCACTTGGGGCATCTCTCCGAATTTCTTTTCATATGTCACTGATACTGTCTGTCTAAGGACCTGTTATGGCCCTGCCATTTCATAAATAACTTATTCTCAGAGGAGGGTAGAAGTAACAAGACCTTGTCTCTTTCTCTAATTTCTTTATGTATCACTCCCTGATCA
The DNA here is from genome assembly GCA_016271365.2 of Neoceratodus forsteri. NCBI lineage: Eukaryota > Metazoa > Chordata > Ceratodontiformes > Ceratodontidae > Neoceratodus > Neoceratodus forsteri. The sequence continues at coordinate 1,429,983,319 of CM028131.1, forward strand.
TAAAGATAGTTTTGCTTTTTCTGGGCCTGTACACTGTTGTCATGTACCAGTTCAGTGTATCTGACCAGCCACTTAAGAAGCTGTATCACATACCCCACTACACTTGTCTGTCTGGCCCTTTTCCCCCACCCAATATTCTTTGACAACATCTGATAGGAACTGAGGCTTTCTTCCAAATAACAGTGAAAAGGGACAGTAACCAGTAGAAGCTTGAGCACCTCCAGTATGCAAACAGCAGGAAAGGTAAATACTTATCCTAGTCCTTCCCTTCATCATAGACACACTTTCTCAGCATTCATTTTAGGGTATGGTTAAACCTTTCCACTAGCCCATCTGTTTGGGATGGTAGGGAGATGTCCAGACTGCTACTACACTCAATAAGTGGTGCAATTCTTTTAACAATGTAGCATAAAATTGCTTCCCTGATAAGTCTGGATCATTTTTGGAATGCCTAGTCTGCTAAATAATTTTACCAACTCCTCAGCCATCTTTGTGGTAGTGATTGTACATAAGGGTATGGCCTCTGGGTATTTGGTGGCATAGTCACAACCAGTATGACGTGGTTCCCATGACAGCACTTCTCTAGTGGGCCTACTATATCCATAGCTATCCTCTCAAAGGGTGTAGCCACCAAATGTGAGGGCATCAGGGCACCATATCCTTGCTCCCTATCTGCACAACTTTCTAACATTCTGCACAGACTCAACAATAATCAGCCACCTGCTCATGGATATTGGGCCAAAAGAACCTTTGCAACAAGTGAGTCAAGTACGGTTCCTCCCAGCATGACCTACTAAAGGTAAATCATAGGCCAAATATAACAACAAAGGATGAAACTTTTCAGGGACTGCCAACTGTTCTACTACTTCTTCTGTGTTTGGATTAACATAGACCTGATATAAAATATTATTTTTCTCCTTATACTTGGGTGTCCTTTACACATGCTTTTCCCCACCTGTTGACCAAAATGGGTTATTGTTTTATCATTCTTTTGTTAAACCCCAATATCACACCCTTTGCACATTTTGTCTAAGTGAACCTCAGACAGTCAATTATGTTATTTGTTCCATTTCTTCTTTAGCCTTTTCTTCTCTTTTCTGGACTGCTTGTCCTTTCCTGGAGACCCTATTACATCTCCTTCAAAAGGAAAGGTGTCATTCAGTGTCTTTTCTTGCTAGCCTTGGCCTAGTAGTCACTGCAGGCACTGTTTCATACTTTTTATCAAAGTGCCAAAGTCTGGGAAATCATGCCCAATAACCACAGGTTCAGGGGTCTAGGCACAAGTCTTCCAGTTAATCTGGCTGGTTTAACCTCACGGTCATATTTACAACAGTGGTAGGGTAATGGTGTGTACCCCAAGGACCTCTGTTTGACACATTGTCAGGAGATCTGATTGGATCAAAATGTCTGCTTACTGCCATAGCCTATCAGCTTGTTATCAATGTTAACATTAATTAAATAATGTCCCTAGTTGACTAAGGCTAGATGTTTGGGCTGCAGTTTTTCTGGAAATAGTAAGCTTTATGGCCCACCCTTGACAATTGTGGCAGATAATGTCAGGTGGAAAATATCTCCGCCTCTTCTTGGTTTCTTCTGATTTCCATGATGCTTTTCTGGGGCTCATTTAGGTGTAAAAGGTGTTTTCTTACTATACTGGATGTGGTAGAGTCTGGAGAACCAATACCTCTGTACTGTCTTGTACTAGACTATCGGGCGCCAGGAAATCCTCTGCCAAAGTGATGGTTGTCTCCTCAGTGTCATGTCAATGTTCCCTCACCCACATCTGGACATCTTGGGAAGTATTTGTAAATTACCCAATCAGCAGGGTTTCAAGATCTCAGCATCGTCTTCCCCTTGGTTGAAGCCACTTGGTACACAACTCTTTAGCCAAAGATAAACTTTTCTTGGAGTATCCACATTCTGGTAATGAAGTGAACAAAACCTTTGTCTGTAGGTTTCATTGCTAATATCAAATCATCATAAGATCTCCTTTACTAATTCATAGTCATCTGTGTCTCTACTATCTATATGACTGTTGGCTAACTGGGCATGACCAGTTAAGTAAAGTTAACTGTACTACTCACTGTGCTTGAGTGATTCTTTTGAAGGTAGTCAAACAGGCCTCAGTGTCATTTGTACTAGTCATTTTGTAAGTTTATTTTGGGGCTGTACCAATCCCACCAGTAGGATGACTGGTCCAAATGACCTGGAGCCCTCACATTGTATCAGCCATCTCTGATCCTGTTTTCTCTCCATCTCCCTTTCTTGGCTTTCTCTCTCACTTTGTGTCTTCATCTCCATCTGCTTCACAGTCAGCCACCACAACAGTTCACGTATACTCTCTGGGGAGTTCATCAGCCCAGTTCCTCACCTGTCTCATCCATACTAGCATCAAAGAAAGGATCAGGCTTTGTTTTCCTTCTGGCTCCAAGCTCCAGATCAGGTGGTAGTGGCTTTTCCCCAATTTCTTCAGACATGGCCTTGGTACCCCTGGGTACTACTGCTCCTCTGAGGCTTTCTGTCTTCAGACATACCTAGGGTTGCTCTTGACCAGGGCTGGTATCTGCTGGTTAACATTCCTGACCACCTGAACATTAATCAGAATTCCACTCTATACCACATGTCCCATGGTGGGTGTAAAACATAGACTCTGATTCAGTTCATATAAGGTACAACTCACTTGCCGAGCAGATTTTATTTCACCAACGTCCCAAACTGAATAAACACAAGGAAATAAAAATAAGTAAAAGAAAATAAATCTTTAATAGCATTTATCAGGAATAACAGTCAGGATCACATAACATCACTGGATCCTTCTCATCTGTGCTTCAGATTGCTTTGAGGACATGAAGACTGCATGTCCTTCCCTCTCTTATGCTTCAGGTGGATTGAAAATCTCAGGTTCTCTTACAACTGTTTTAAGGCTGTTTACAACTGGCTCTGGGCTGACTGGAAAAGAAGGCTGTTTACCTCAGACACAATTATGAGTTTAAAATAAAATACATTGTCCAGCCTTTTCCCAATCAAGTGAAACTTTTCATTTATACTAAATCTAGCTTTCTCAGACACCAAACCACAATGTAGTATATAACGTTTTCAATGTACTTAGGCAGTCAAACATATTTTATACTATACAGTATGTGCTGGATAAAACAATGCAACAAGAAAATGGGTAATATTTTAAATTTGCAAATATTTAACAACATGTATCTGTTTTTATATTGGTAACTGAAACTGTGCTAGCTAGCTATTAAACTGTATGGTCACTTTGAGCTATGCATGATGCATTTTGAGGGACTTAAAAAGGAAACATAGAGTAAAGAAAAAAAGGGGGTTCTGTAGGTGGCCATCCTGACAGAACAGGAGAGATAGTGCAGTATACTGTAGACTAGTTACAATGTTGCATCAGGCTTTAGAAAGAAATTTGAATAGCATCCCTCTAATTCTAAGGTAAGACGACCAGCCTACCACTACCTTTGGGTTTTCTTGGCAGAATTCACTTTTGTTTTGCATGATAATTGCTACAAATTATTTCTAAACATTCTTTGTAGCTCCTGTGATAGTACAAATAGAAAAATATTTTGTCTTCCTCTTTTGAAAATCTCTCCCCCCTCCCAGGTCAGCTAAATGGACAGACTATATTATTGTGTTTTGAGCCCAGACTGTGTATGAGCAGCTGGAGACAGAAAATTTCCCCAACCCAGCCTGCTTCAGGGGCTTTGTCATGTGATACCAGCTTGTTTCCCATTTGAAAACAAATATTCGACAACTTGCAATATAGTTACATTAGTGACTTGAAACCAGAGCTTAAAAAGAGATTGTGGAGTCTGAACAGTGAGAAAATAATATACTGTGTATAATACAGTAGAAGACCAGGAGGTAGAGCTCTGCAGAATTAGAAAATTCCAACTTCTGGTGAAAACGTTTCTGTATAGCCTCCGAACCTCTCCTCCTAGACTTCCTCCACTTAATGAGCACTAAACCATTTGCTTAACCATGATTTTTGTTTGGGAATAATGCAGCTTGCACAGTATTGATGGGGATTACAGCAAAAACAAGAAAGGACTCAGGGCTGACAGTCCAGTGACTTATTCAGACCAGGACTTGGCAATGTCAGCAGGCATCAGTGCGACCTTCTCTCCACAGTTTTTCTGCTACCTTATACAGTCAGTCAATTACACTGGTGAATTTCTACTTATCCCTGTGGTTTCTAAGTTGGTAGCACAAACCTTTATTAATTAATTGTTTCCCTTACTGCAGGGTACCTTGTACTTGGGAGGATTTTAATACAACTTTCAGTTTTGCACTGGATGCCTTTAATCCTCAACTATATAATTCACAAATTCAAAAATACCTTAACACTACTGTGGAGCATTTGGGGTTTCTTGATGCACCCTCTTTTATGGAACTCACATTTCTCTCCTTGCTTTTCCACCTCTGCCCATTGGAATATCTCTTTGTCTTGGTGGAGTAGGCAGATATCCTCTTTTCTGTCAGACATGGCCCTATCCATTTGCCAGACCACAATCTAATAATTATGAAGCTCCATTTGAGTAAGCGGAAAAAAATTTCATTCATGATTCCACCTACTGTAGGTTATCTTTGAGATGAGTCCATCCTATAAAATTTGAAACCTGGATCTCACAAATTCTGTCAGATAAATTGTACCATATAGGTGGACCTATCTATTTTGTGGACACCCTGAAAGTGATGCTGAGGGCAAACCTACTGCCTACTCTACAGATCAGTGTAAATTGTATAAGGAAAATTGAAGCAACTTCAGGAAATTTTCCATACCCTACAAATGTTTTATATGCAAGAAGAGTGGTCTCTGGGTTTTCAGATCAAGCAACTAAAATTAGAAATTCAACAGATTTTAGATTTAAATATTGAACATGCTTTGTTTTATACTTGTTACAAGTATTATGAAGGTGGGGCTAGGGGAGCTAGGTGCTCTCCCAAGCGCCTTTGAGCTCAACAGTTTCAGGCCTGTATAACACAACTCGTGACCCTACCACACAGGTTTTAGCTCATAGGCAGGAAGATATTCAATTAATTTTATGTGATTTTATCAGACCCAAATAAACCTGTTTCCATGCCCCATCCCATTTAAATTTTTTCCTTTTTATCCTCCTCCACTTCCAGAGATAACACCTGACAAGACATCCTCCTTAACTCATCTTATTATTGAGGAGGAAGCAGAAGATTCTTTCATTGCCATCAAAGTTTTATTAATACTTTTCAACTTTTCTTACATACAGGGAAAAGGCATACTGTATCAGGTACAGGAAGCATGTCCGTTTTACAAACATATCGAAGAGACTGGTTCTACATGTCAAAAGCAGAAAATTCAATAACAACCTTGTGCTATGTCTGGTATTGCCATAAAACACAGTTCAGTATATGTAACAGACATATTGAAGGTATCTAATTCACATATACCATCAACACAGACTGCATTTACAGCGCCTCATCAATATAGCACCAGATTTGGTGACTGTCATTTTACAGCAACATCTCTGTGCCCCCTCCCGAGGTCTGCCCCTGTGGAGTGGATATATTTAGTAAGGGGGTGAGGGGCACAGGCCCCACAAGAGAGAGGGTGCAGACCCCACAAACAGAGAGGTTGCGTAAATGACAGTCTCCAAAATCTGACACTGTATTGATGTGACACTTTAAATGCAGTGCTGAGATGTGGTGAAACCTCTAATTTATAATAAACAATAAAGGTTTGCACGAACCAGCAATATCCTGGAATCATTTTGAAATGAACATTATTTCTACATCAAGAATCCTTTCCATAGAAAAAGGGTTTGGTAAAGGCATTATCTGTAGACCAGGTAAATGCAAAAGGAGGGACAGCTGCAAATTCTACTACCCTACTCTCCGACCAAGTCCATGGGTAGCGAGGACAAAGTATCTAGGGCTATGGGCAGCTGCAATTACTCCTTCTGTGAAGTACTGTTAGTACCAGCTCAGAGGATCCAATAAGGAGATCTGTACTGGTGTCCCTGGGAGACAACAATACTGAAATCAAAATCAGTATAGGAGGGTGACACAGAAAGAACAAATATGAGGCTATGGTAAATAGAGGATTGTAATTAGCATCTCAGGAGGTAGCATTTGTAGCCAGATGCAACACTTTAAGCAACAAAAGCAATCACAGCTCAGAAACAAAGAGGTGTGTGTTTAAATGATGAATACAGAACTGTAAAACGCACTCCTCAGCCAGAGAATAGTGCAGTTATAAAATATTTAATTATCATCAGTCATCAGGGCGTACTAGGGTGTCTGAAACTGGTCGAGGTTGTCAGCTTTTTGCTGCTTCCACCATGGCATTTTGCACTAAATAAATACATATTTTATAATTTCACTATTCTGTGGCTAGAATACATTTTTGCAGTTCTGAACACTAAGCATCAAAAGGGTTTTGTACAACCCAGGGGCTGAGACTGTAACAGAGCATTAAGGTGTATGTCAGGGCAGCTAGTGATGGCCACTGACAGGGGAGCTCAGGAAGGGTTAAATTCACTATAGGTGGTTTAGGATTGATGTTCTGTGAATGAAGGTGTACTACCCCCAAATGGAGATATACAATGTGACAGCCAGGATGCAACACATAAATGCGCAGAATATCACAGAATGCTGCAGTTTACTGCAGGGGCCATTGTAAGTCAATGGCAATTAAGTCCTTTGTCAAGAAGGATTTTGTGACGTGTCATTACTGCAAGTTACTGCACTTCATTGTGGCTAACTCCACTCTAGGTCTCCATTTTGTGCTGAGCTGCATGTGTCATCCTCCCATACCAGGGCGTGTTCCATTCTCTGTGTGTAGACATGTCAGGGTCTCACCACTATTGAAGAAGAAGACATTTAGCAACCAATAGGACACTGTTGACCAGTGTAAGCTGAGTAAATGTCAGAGCAGTGTCTGGTGGGGATACTGGGTAGGGCCCATTTGGGATCTTTCAGGGAGGTAGCCGGGCAGGTTTGAAGCAAATCACCCACACCTGGTCCCAATATTAGTCTAGTACAGTATACCTCAATAGAATATAGGTAAGAGTAGCCATAGGGTGGGCACACCTCCAGCAATCACTATGTGACAGGAGTCCCATGTAAAAAAGTGCTTGTGGGTCCTATAGGCCTTATGTAGAACTTTAAACTATAGGGTTCTAGCTTGAAGTCCCCTGTTGGCAAGATGTGCTCATGTCCAGACAGAGTCCCATCTGGGGGTATGGGAGAACTCATTTCAGTTTTCCATCGTTCCTTGGGTCCACTGGTTATGGACTGTGAGGTAAGAGAAGTTTTAAACGATTGAGCTTGTCGGTCATATGTCTGGGAGGAGAAATCAGTTAGACAGGTGTCCATGGGGTTCAGCGGCATGAGATGAAGTGTTGGGGTCAGCTTTACCCTAAAAAGATAATTTATTTGGATTTATTGCCATAATGGGAGAGTGCAGTGTTTGCAACCACTTGTTGGTCAGAATAGGCATGGAAAACTCCTGAGACAAGTGGTATAGGTGCGCCCACCTTCTTACTACGTAGATGCTTCCATCTAACTCAGGTAATGGGTTTTCCCCAATCAACAAGGTGGGATTAAGCAAGAGGGGATCATATGTAGAGACTGTGATACTCCATCCAAGGTTTAACACATGTGTGACCAAATCTGTCTGGTGCACATAGTACAAGGGAAGAGGAGGGTGGTAGAGACCAGTTCTGGTAGAGCAGTGCTATTGCAGTGGGGAGTAGGCTTTTCTGCACTTCTAGTTTTATCAAGAGGGGCTCCAGGGAAGGAGGTCTGACCAACATCAAAGTACTGCATGGTGCATTCCCAGGCACTAATGAAAGAATGTAATGTCAGGCAGGCCAAACCTTTTCTCCGACCAATGCTGCTGTAGGGTCTGCCACTGAATCCTAAGAGTTCCATCCTAAATAAAGTGAATCAGCTTAGTTTTCAAAGTTTGAAAAAGGAGACTTGCATTCAGACAGGCAGGTTGGAGAATATATGTAATTTAGGAAACAAAATCAGTTTGGTTGCATTAATCTTGCCCCAGGTGGAGATCATTAACCCTGCCACCTTTTGAGATCTGAGTCAAGTTTGTCCCAACATCACTTGACATTGGCCTTAATTGTATCTTTAATAGAGCTGTCCATGGGTATTTCCAGATAGTGACCCTCTGTGTCCCACTGTTAGGTATAGGCCTGGAACATGGTGGGGAGATAGTTGAGTTCAGTGGCAAGACATGAGACCTTGCCCCATTAAGCTTATAGCCTGAGATCTGGGAATATTCTAGGATGATGGAATGCAATATGGTAAGGGACACAGAGATTGGAAAGGAAAAGTGTAATATTGACTACAAACAATACAATTTTGTGGCTCATGTCTCCCAGGGTGAGCTCTGGAAATGCAGCTGATGCCTGGAGCTTTTTGTGCCAATGGTTCTGCTGCCAACAAAACCAATTAGGGGAGAGGGGTAGCCTTGTCATTTCCCTCTCCCCAGGATGAATCTAGAAGAAATGGTGAAGTTGGTCAATATTTGGCAGTGGGGGAATGGTATAAGAGACAACCACTTTCAATAAACTATGAGGAAAACAAAATCTGGACATGGCATCTAACAGGTAGGCCCTCCACCTTTCAATGCTTTTTCAGCATCAAGTGACAGGTGACAGTGGGCTCCTGGATATTATGTATACCATAGAATGTCAAGAATCTGCCATACATTATTAGAGTCCATGTGGCTTGGGACAAAGTTCACCTGATCTGGATGTACTAAGGAGCTAATCGTCTCCTCCAGGTGCCTTTTCAGGGTCTTTGCATACAGTAGATCTTTTCATCTATGTTAATCAAGGAAATTGGGTGAAATTTGGATCACAAGACACTATCCTTTCCTTTTTGAGGATTAACCTGATGAGGGCCTCATTAAATGTGGGAGGACCCGTCCCATAATTTGAGCCTCATTGAAGACCTGAGTGAGCAAAGGAGTGAGAGAGGGATAAATGTCTGATTGAAATAGAAAAAGATCCATTCAGACCTATTGATTTTCCTGTTGTCATCAGTCGGACAGCTGATGTTACCTCCTCTGGAAAAAGCGGCTTTGAGTCTGGCGATAATACCAAGGTCAACTTGAGATAAGTTACATCCTTATGAAAGGAATTCAGGGGGTCCTGGTTAGGGCTCACCTCTGTGGAGTATGGCAACGTCAGTAATAGTTCAAAAGGCTGAGTTAATGTGTGACGGTGTAGAGAAAATTTGGTTTGGAGTCACAAGGATGAGGGAATATACTTTTCTGTTTCTTTTGCCTGAAGTCTTTGGGCCAGCCATCTTCCTCACCAACTTCCAGTAAGACTGGGTCAATCAGAAAGACTGTATTCAGTCTGGTATTGATGAAGAGATTCTGTCTTAGCTTGGAGTGTCAATATGGGGCCAAAGGAGCAGGCTTGTTCAGGGCCCTGGATAAGTTGTTGTTCTGAGCATTTCAGGTTCCTTCATGTCTGCATAGGAGCTATCTCTGGGTTTCCTGGTGTTTGATGAGTAGGCAAAATAAGTTTGCCCCTAAGGACAGCTTTAAGCATCCTCCATTGTGTGGAGACAGAGGCATCTAGAGTGGCATTATCTTCTAAACAGAGTGAATTTCTTCCTGAAGCTAGTCCTAAAATCTGAGTATTTCAAAAGGAGGTGTTCATGTGCTATTTATTCGCTTTCCAGCAATATGTCCCCATACTCAGGAGAGTGTTATCGGGGTGTGAACGGATATTAAAATATTCCCTCGAGATTCTCCATGTTCTATTTACTAGCTCAAGGGAGGTAAGGATTAAATCTATTTAACTATAAGTGCCTTGAAAGAAAAAATATGTATAATCATGGTCACTCAGGTGGGGTCTCCTCCAGACATCTCTGAGACCCTGTGCATGGCTGGCTTGTACAAAAGAGCAGTTATGGTTTCCATCTTGGGTCATGTCTACCAATGGAGGGTTGTGGGATAGATTAAAGTCTCTGCCCAAGATAGTGTTGTGGGCATCTGGAAGGTAGCAGAGTACTTCTTGATAGAAGTGGAAATCCAGGGTATATGGGGCATATACAGAGCCTAGGGCAATAGGGAGGCCTTGATATGTCCCCTCAACAATCACATAGCATCACTCAGAATCAGCAGTGACTTTATGAGCTCCAAAGGAAGGTCTTTATAAACTAAAATAACTAATCCTCATTCCTTGGTGGCAAGAGCTCTGAAAAACTGTCCCGACCCACATACATTTTCATATTCTTTTTATCTCCTGGTTCTCCCCTGGTAGCCACTTTCTCACTGACCGCCCCCCAGCCCCATCCATGGCTCCTCTGGGACATATCTTGGAGGCAGTATAGTGTAGTGGTTAAGGCACTGAGCTGCAAACCTGGAGACCTGGGTTTCAATCCCATTAGCCCCACTTGCACACTGTATGACCCTGAGCAAGCCACTTAGCTTCCTTCTGCTCTCAGGTCACACCTGGAAAAAGCTCTGGCTTAGTGTGCCTTTTCTGGTTAAAAATTTCTCCTTTCCTTAACTTAACTGTTGTCCTCTGTCACGTGACTTGTGGTAATGCCTGTCCACTGGTGTGGGGCCTGCAGGAGGGTCGGTTGTTCATCCTGCCTCCTAGGATGGTTTTCCTCCATTTCTCCATAGGCCGATATCGTGCAATGGTGTGATGTCCAAGCTCTGCTTCTGCAGAACAGCCCCAGTGCCCAGTATGTGGGTTCCCTTCCCAGCGTGGTGATGTGCATGTGCTGCTACCTAGCTATCACTGGGTAAGGCAAGCAGCAGACCACTGTAACCCCCTCCCAAGGAAGGAGAGCTGTCTTGGGATGCTCACTCCTTCCTCACCACATCGGCCTCCGAGCAACCCAGTTCCATTCCCGACCCTGGATCGCTGGTGAGGCAGAAGGTAAGGCACCCATTGCTTCAGCCCTCCACATCACTGGGTCAGTTCTTCCCATGTACACTTTAAGCATTCTGCTTTTGAGACTAAAGAGTATGTTCCTGGATTAACACTATATCACAGCAATATGTTTTAATCTGGCGAGCACTTTGTATTGTTTAGTAGGTTATTAATTCCAGTAAGATTCAAGTAATCACTCTGAGAGCATCAAAGGATGCCATGTTAGAAAGTGTACCAGTATTCAAGTTAACAACATAAGGTTGAGCAAGATCATTGCTGGCCACACATCAAAATGCAGCAACCGCCCACCACCACCCCTCCCCAAAACACACTCAGATAACAAAAGATCAACAGATTCTTCCACTAAGCAGTCTACATAAAATGAGGAAAATGGCAGTCTACAGCTATAATAAAGACTGCATTCAACAGACAATAACAGAAGAAAAATAAATTGGAAGGTGGGCCCAGCTGACTGAGGCTTACCATTCACCCTCCCTTGTGAAGCGAGGTGCCGTTAGGCAATACACTCACACAGATTCCAAGTAGATGTAGATGGAAGTAACCAGTGGCTTCCTCCCATCCACCCATGAGATACCATATGGGAGGAAAATGAAATACCCTTACCAAAATATCCTCGAAAAACCGTAGCATTGCCATTTGTCCACCATTTCCATACCATTGTAAATTCCACTGCAGTACCACTGTATCCTTGACTCGTAACACATTGGATTTGTTTAAATTCCATTGTAAAACCATTGTTGCCATTGTGGTACCACATGGACAGTGGTATCACACTGAGAATGTGTGCATGGATGGTACCACAATGGCTCAAACACACACCACTGTATTCCACTGCTGTTTGGTAACACAATGGATTTGTTTCAATTCCAGTGTGTTACCACTGCTGCCATTTAGTACCATGTACCATGGTGGTAACACAGGGGTGATTTCCATGATCAATGGTAACACAATGAGCTGCCATTGCAACACCACTGAAATTGGTCTCACAATGTATTTGTTTCAATTCCATTGCCATACCATACACTGTGGTACCATCTGTGTGCAATGGTAGTGCTGTGGTGCATTGAGGGATGCTGGTAGCTCAATGATGACATTGCACTACCACTGCTATTGGTAATCCCACAGGGTAGTGCATGTTAGTACAGTGGTTCTCATATGGTATGACACCGACCACTCCAGGTCCTCCTGCTAGTTACCCCCCATCAGACTGACATCAGGTCCTCCTGCATGCCTCTCACAACCTCCACTTTGGCTCCCCATGCCTGTCTCCCCTCACCAGTTCTCACCGAACTTAGATCTGCAGTTGCACAATAAGGACCACAGGTGCAACAGTTTTGCTCAGTCATAATAATTTTTAATCAGTTCTTTTGGTGATGTTAAATCATTATCCATCATTATCAATCAATACCCAAAGCCACCATAAGTTTTCTTTCACTGCTGACAGTGTTTTCTTTATCATCATGATTAATCAAAGTTAATCAATACCTGATGCAGGTTATTGGCAGCTAATCAGCGTCTGCTTCACAGATCATGCTTGATCATAGGCATTCACTAAAACAAATACCACCAACATCTTCATCTGGTTCAGTTTCAGTTGGTTACCATCTGTATCCCCTCTCCCGGTCACGGTGAAAAGGGACATCTAGTCTTGATGGGCCTACTGGGTCTAAAATTTATTAAAATAAAATAAACAAAAATAAATAAATAGGCTTGTAATATTTGGCCATGATTAAAGAGCTGCTCTCAATTAGCCCTCCACTGACTCGTATATGGCAACTGATCTGGCCAGGGTCTTTCATAAATGATTCCTTTGTGTGCTATCACTGTAAAATGTTATTCCACTCGTAAATTTATTCCCTGACCCCAGCAGAAAATGGAATCCTACTGCCACGCTGGCAAATGTAGCCCCATTTTGTGGCGTCAGTAGCGAAGCCTGCATCGCTAAACCCCACTGACTTGCATGGGGCTGATTTTCAAAGGTTTATGTATCTTTAATGTCAAGATTTTAAGAAATCAAAGTTGCAGCTCGATCAAGAAGAGGGTCCCTCTTAGTTGACGAGTCATTCTTAAAATCAACGATCGTATCATAAAACTGGAAGAAATCGACCGATAAGTATCAATACCGCTATGCACATGCGACGCTTTGTTTACTGACGGCTGCGCTGGGGCTGCGATATTGCTGGCTTGGCCATGGGATGCGGAACTGGCTCTGTTTTTGCTGGCGGGTCGGGGAATAAATTCTGATTGATAACTTTACAATGATAGCCACAGGAATCATTATCAGAAAATGACTCCTGGCCAGGTCGAACCGCTCACTCCATCAGTCCAGTGAAAGGTAGTCGAAAGCTATAAAGCTGCTCTTTATCATGATGATATTTACCCAACTCTCATTGGCTGCTCTGCTGTAATTCATTTTGCATAAATTGTCATGTTTAATCATGATCAGTCATTGCCTTTTAAAATAAAGGTGTGGACGTTCTGTATTGAGCTTCATTAAGCCCATCTTGCAGTGGTGATAGTCTGTCCATGCAGAAATTATAAAATTTACTGCTGTCCTATAAGGAGTGAAGGATAATTCTGGTGAACTGCTGTCCAGCCGACCCCTTTCCACTTCCTGGTCTGCCTGCTCCGCTCCCACATTCTGACATTACATGTCTCCAGACAGGCACAGGAATACCCATACAAGTCTATGGGGCTTATTTTCAGAATGGTTTTACAGATGACATTTAGGCAACCTTTGATAGAAAATGAAGCCACTGCTCAACTAATAGGGACCCTCCTGAATGCTAATGTTTTGCCTTAACCTTTCCCAACATCTCCTCTGAAAACCATAGTGGTCTTTTTTCCTCTTGCTTCTGTTTACATGTCTGAAACCTTTCACTATAATTCTTTTAATTTCACCCACTGTTCTACTTCTCCCTAGTCTCCCTCCCTGCCAGGGCATCCCTGAGGCAATCCCTCATCTTTGTAAAGTCTGCCTCCTGAATTCCAGGTGGTCACCTTTGTGTGGTTTGACTCCACCCCTGTAGTTATATTGAACCACACCATTCAGTGATACTGGTCCCCAGGTGTCCACCCACTGTGACATCTGCAACACTGTCCCCATTGGTTGAGTACTAGGTAAACATTGCTCCCTCATGAGTGGGCTCATTTTACTAATTACCTAAGAATGCCTCCTGCAGAAGTCCAGGATATCTCTACTCCTAGCTGAAGTTGGAGCCAGGATGCTCCAATCCACATCTGGCAGATTGAAGTCTCCCACTTGGAGCATTTCCTCTGTAGTTGCCATCTTATGGATGGATTCCAGCAGAACCCTGTCCATTTCTTGCACATGTGCTGGAGGTCTGTAGAGGCACCCTAGTGCAAATAGCTGCTTCATTTCCTGGTAAAAGGAAAGTTAACTTATTTGTTCTTGGTTATACAGTGTGTAAATGGGCAGGGCTAGAGTTCAAACCTGTGTCTCAAGCATATGGTGCCCAAGTGCCTCAAAACAGCACATAATGTCCCCACCACATATGCATACAGTATATACAGTGCTTAGCCATAAACAAACACTACATTAATGCAGGTATTCATAAAGCACACAAAACAAGAAAATGAAAAATGGGGTTTGAGCCTCACGAGTCTTAGCAAATTGGTTATGTGGTGTTCTTGGAGTTTCCAACCTTAATACCCATCCCCCACCCCATCCCATAGTCTCTTTCTAAAGCACAAGGTACAGCTCAACCCAGAGCTTCATATAGTAGTCATTCGTACCTGTAAAACAATAACAGCAAATGGGCTCTAAGGATCTGCATTTCTTTATGAACTATGACAAACAGTGTAGGGTAAACAAAAAAAAAAATACTTGCTGATATGTATGGTCAGTGTCCTCCTACACCTGGTCAATGCCAGGTTACTCCTGTAGATATAAAAGGAAAATGGGTCAGTATGAAAAAGAAAAAAAGTGGGTTGTGTGTTTGGAGTATCAGACCTACACCACCATCAACCTGACTTTCAGAATGGACTTGGTCACTCAGAGGATGTCATGCTTGGGGAGGGAGGAAGATTCATTGACCTTGTGGCCCTAGAGCTGATCTTTTTGGGGTAGGAGGCCATGTTGCTCCACATCGACCAACACAGGGCAGGATAAAGACACCAAGGGACAAATATTCCAAAAACTTTGCTCAGGTGCAATATATGCTTCCCTGGTGGTGTAGTGGATCCCCTCCTTTTCCCAACCTGCCTGTACAATACATGGAAACATAGGTATGTGACAGAAGAAAAGGCCACAGGCCCATCTAATCTGCCAGTCTGCCTATATCCACTAGGCCTTTTCTGTAGTCCCCCTCCGTGCCACTTGCCCTCTGTGCTTATCCCATGCCCTCTGAACCCCTCCAACCATCCTCTCCCACCACTTCCTCAGCAGCCCATTCCAGTTGTCCACCACTCTCTCAGTAAAGAAGTATTTCCTAATGTTTCATCTAAATTTCCCCCTTGATTTTGTAATTTCCAACCACCATCCATTGCAGTACAGCAGACCACAGCAGGCCAAATGTGACTATCTCTAGGCCAACATCCCCAGCCACAACCAGTCCCATAACTCCTGCAGCTGGCACCAGAGCAACAGGCAGCAATTGAAGCTCTAATAGTCCGCAGTACACGTTCGAACTCCACAATCTCTGATCAGATGTTTTCCACTTCTGCTTTTCTCCAGGGGCTATGTTCAGTCTTCAGTGACAGAACTTAGCCCAGTAATACAGATGGGGCCAGTAAACAAAGATGACAGCTATATAAACTTTTACATGCACTGTAGGACACAATCTCCCACCGCTGCCCACCACAACAAAGCCAGCTGCAGAGAACTCCAGGATTTGCTACAAATGAAGCTGTCAGTGCAGAATCAAGCAAAACCAGTTCGCCACTATACTACAGCAAACAGCAGGCAAGCCAAAATGGCTCCACATGCAAAAGTGCACATTGGGACCAGACCCACACTTTGTGTGACTCCCAACTAAGCCAGCCAGTTGGTGCAGTAGTAAGGAGAGACAAAACCTTTCACATGCAGATACATCAGTGACAAAAGAAAGGCAAGGGAGGTATTATGAGTCTGAAAGGGGAGGATGGAGGGAGGTAAAGGATGACCACCAAAAAGTAGAAATACTGAACAAATACTTCTGTACAAAGTAGGGGCAGGAAATGTGCCAGTAATAAGAATAGGAGATCACAGAAATGGACACAGGTCCCTTTGCAAAATAAAGGACACTCACGGAACTGGCAGCAATAAGGCTATGGGGCCAGATAGGGTGCACCCAGGATACTGAGGGAGTTAAGGAGGTGTTAGCAGAGGCCTCTGAGTACCCTGTTCAGCATGTCATTGTAAACAGGTGATGTGCCCAGGGATTAGAGGAGGGCTGATGTGGTCCCTCTCTATACAAAAGTGTTAACAGGGAGGATGCAGGAACTACATACTGGTCAGCCTGTCCTCAACAGTGGGAAAAGTCATGGAAATACTACTGGGGGATAGAATAGTAGAACACCTGGTTGTCAATCATCTACAGGGGAAGGGAAGGAACACTGTTTAACCAGGAGTAGCACACTAAGCTGAAGCTTGTTTCCAGATGTGACCTAGGAGCACAAGGAAGTTAAGTGACTTGCTCATGATCACACAGTATGCACCTAGGCGGCTGTGGGATTTAAACCCAGGTCTCCAGATCTGTAGCTCAGAGCCTCAACCCACTGCATTATACTGCATCCAGGACCCAAGGCAGCTTGGTTTTATGGGAGGAAGGTTGTGCCAGACGAACCTAATTGGGTTTTCGACTGGGTAACCAGGGGTAGAGTTGGGAGGTGTATATAGCCCTACCTGGATTTCAGCAAGAGCTCTCTGACACCTTGCTGTATAGAAGGCTGGGAAATGAGCTGGAAGGCTTAGGGGTGGGACAGAAAATAACAAGGTGGGTGGAGAACTAGTTGTGACCGAAGCCAGAGGGTGGTGGTAAATGAGGTGCATTCCAGGGTGGAAGAGGTGACAAGTGGTATGCCCCAGGGGTTAGTGCTGGGACCATCCTTTTTAATATCTATAACAATGATATAGTGGAGGATTGCAGGAGAAGTGTGCCTATTTGTAGATGATAAAGATCTGCAATAGAGTAGACACCGGGAGGAGGAGGCAATGAGGGAGGGCCTAAAGATTCTGGATGGGTTTGCCAGAAACTTGGCTGAAATTCAATGCCAAAAGTGTACAGTAATGCACATGGGGTGTAATAAGCCACAAACCATTTACATGGAGGGTTAAGGAAACTGAGCAGGAGAGAGATCTGGGGATTATAATTTCAAATAACCTTAGGGTGGGGAACCAATGCAGCACAGTGGTGGCCAAAGTGAATAGAATGTTGATGTGCATGAGGAGGGTATAAAACAGAAAGAGGAGGTGCTGATGCTCCTTTAAAAAATCCATGGTGAGGCCTCATCTGGAGTATGGGGTTTAGATCTAGAGGCCTCACTACGCAAGGACATAGACAGGATTGAAAGGGTTCAGAGAAGGACAACCAAGATGGTGCATGCTATGCATAGGAAGCCCTATGAGGAGAGGTGGAGAAATTGGATATGCCGACTGGAGACTAGTAAGGTGAGGTGTGCAGCTTATTTACAAGGAATGTAGTGCTAGAACTAAGGATCATAATCTAAGATTAGAAGAAGGAAGGTTTAGGGGCAATGTGGGGGTATTACATCGCTGAGAGGGTGGTGGAGTCCTGGAACAGACTACCGGAAGAGTGGCGGGGGCAAAAATGATGAAAAGTTTAAGAGGGCATAGAACAGACACCAGGAGTTGACCAGTCATAGGAGTGGGGTGTCTCTTGACAAGGAGATGAGTTAGGGGGTAAGGGCAGACTCGATTGGTCAAAATAGTTACTTTTCTTTCACCAGATTTCTAGGATTCTCAAAGCAGTTAAGTAATTAGGACCTACCTGCTCTATCTGAGTTATGGAGTTCAGAGTTAGGTGTCCTTGGTTCAGGGTATTCTGGTAGGACCTGAAAGGGAAGAACAGAGAAGGTTAAGGGGACACAAAGAGGTCGGGAGGTGCTAGAGAAGAGATTAGGGCGTTAGAATTAAACAAAGATACTTATCTGATTGGTATACAGTTTGGCCAAACCTGTAGAAATAAAGGGAAAAATAGATCAGTATGGAACTTATAGTAGTGAGAGTAGGAGATACAATAAAGTGCGGTGCAGCATAGGAGTAAAGGAAGGGAGTTTAGAGGAAAAGATAAACTACAGTAGGTCAAAGTAAAGAAACTAAAGATAGAAAATAAAATGCAGACAACTAAGAACGAGATTAAGGTGATATTTGGGGCTCAGCATAACCCCTTAGCACCCTAGGTGATCTGCAGGTAGCCAGTAAATTTAACTAGTAGTCCAGATGGGCAGGTGGGGTTGCTTTTGGGCTAGTGGCTCCTATATTATTTAATAAAGCGGACACTGGTGGTAAATGGTGATTTTTAATTATATGTAACATTTCCTGGCATCTAGCTGGAGGAGGAGTCTGTGGGCTCTGACTATATGAAACAGGCAGGTAAGTTGGTCAGAAAACTGCCAATCAGAAATGATGTGGCTATGCAGCCATCAGTTTAGTGCTAGTTGCTACAGTGACAAGTGGCAGGTGCTTTCAGTTCTCAGCCCATACAGAGTTCAGATTGTGGCCTGCAACATGTGGGTGGGAAAAAAGATGTGAATATTGGGGAGGTGGAGGGCTGGGGCAAATATGCCTCACTCTGCCGATCAGCCACACAGTACCTTTGTAAGACCACCAAGGGGCTTGTTATGAGGGTCTAGGGGAAGCCAGCGAGGCGGCAAAAACACTAGCTAAGCTGCATGGCAGCTGAGTGTAAGTGTCCTGAGGGCTTGGTAGGAAGGAACTGGGAGGAAAAAAAGCACAAGATGAGGGCCAAAGGCTGGCGGTGGCACTAAGTGATTACGAACATACAAAATTCCCAGCAGATAAAGGCCATTTGGTCTATCTAGTCTGCTCGAGCGTGCAGCACTTCAGTCCATTAGACTGCAGCTGCCCCCACCTCCCTCAGCCCTCCCCCATCTTTCACCCCCTCCTGATTTGTACCTCCCCTTGAATCTGTCCCAACCCCTCTTGAAGCCCCCAACACTCTGCAATGATGCAACTTCCTCTGGCAGAGCGTTCCAGCCTGCCACCCCCTTTCTGTGAAATAATGCTTCTGCGGTTCCCTTTTGAACCTGCCCCTTCCAGCTTCATGGGTGTCCCTGGTTTCCCTTCCACCTTTCAGACTGAACATACACCTGGTGTCTACTTTGTTCAAACCCTTCAGGTACTTGAAGGTCTCAATCATATCCCTCTCTCCCTTCTTTCCTCCAGGGTATATGTATTGAGCTCTCAGTCTCTCTATGATCTGTCTCCCAGCCTTAGGATCATTTTTGTTGCCTATGCTGTACCCCTCCAGTAGTTTGATGTCCCTTTTCAAGTAGGGGTGCCAGAGTGCGTGCAATACTCTGGGCGTGGTCTCACCAGGGACCTGTACAAGGGCAAGATGACCTCCTCCCTCCCCTTGCTATGCACCTAGCATCCTGTTGGCCTTAGCTGCCTTCCTGCACTAAGCGTGAGTGGTTCATCTCCAGTTACCAGCACTCCCAGATCCTTCTCTTCCTTGGATTTTGTTAACGGACACCCTCAACCAGTAATTGTGTCCTGGGTTCCGCCTCCTAAATGCATCACTTTGCACTTCTTGGCATTGAAATCAAGCTGAAAAATGTGAGACCATTCCTCCAGTTTCATCAAATCCTCCTGAAGTACTTTTGCTCCTCCTCCCATCTGCTACAGCACAAATCTTTGTGTCATCTGCAAATGACTGCTCTTACTCTTAATCCCACTGCAATGTTGGCTATGAAAATGTTAAACAGAACCAGTCCCAGCACTGAGCCTGTGGTACACCACTTGTTACTGCCCTGGGTTCAGATGCCTTCCTCTCAATACTACCTTCTGCTATCTACCATGCAGCCAGTTCTAAACCCATCTTACCAGTTTCCTCCTTGCTCCCAGATTCCTCAACTTGTGGGTCAGCCTATCGTGTGGCACTGAGTCAAGGCCTTGCTGAAATCCAGGTAGAGGACATCCACCACATGTCCCTGTCCAGTGCCCTCATAACCAAGATGTAAAAATCAACCAGGTTCGTCTGACAGGATCTGCCTGAGACAGACCCATGCTGCCTGCTCTCCTGGATTGTTATCCTCAAGAAATGCCCAGTCTTTCCTTGAGGATTGTCTCCATCAGTTTCCCCACAATTGCAGTAAGGCTCACCAGACTGTAATTCCCGGTTCATCCTTGGGCCCACTGTTATGGAAAGGTATCACATTTGCTTCCCTGCAGTCCCTGGGCATGCACCCTGAGTTCAGAGAGTATTGAATAGGTCCGCCAATGGCCTTGCCAGGACCTCTGCCAACTCTCTCAGCGCCCTGGGGTGGACTCCATCTGGGCCAGGTGTCTTGTCCACCTTCAGGGACTTTAAGGCCCTCCCTCACCCTTTCCACCATGATTTCCCCATCTGTGTATGCTTTTCCTCCACCCTCTCCCACCTCACCCTTCTTCTCAGGTCAGGCCCATCCCTCTCCTTGGTGAAGACTGAATAGAAGTATTCATTAAGTAATTTTGCCTGATCAGCCCCTTTTCTATCCATCCACTTCCCCATCTGATCCTAACAATTTAATCCTTACTCTTCCTCTTCTCTGTGATATATCTGAAGAAATCCTTTCTCCTTCTTTGATCCCTCTGCTAACCTCCGTTCCTAGCCACCTTTGCTGCCCTTTCCACTCTGCTCATTTCTCTGGATTCTTCACATATTCTCTCTGTCTTCTGCCCTGTTGGATCGCTTGTAGATGCTAAATGCATTTCTCTTCTCCTCACCTTCTCCACTACCTCTCTACTCATCCAACTTGGTTTCTTGGTCCTGGCTTTCTTGCTCTGGCTCTTGAAACAAGTTTTAGTGGCTTCAGCCAGTCCAGCCTTGATGACTGCCCATTTTGCTCCGTGTCCATTTCTGGGTGGATGCCTACCATATGACTTTCAGTATTTGTCCCATCCTGCCAGAGTCTGCCCTTTGAAGTCAGGATCTTAGTTTTTGTAGTGGCTACTTCACTACCCAGACAGATTGAGAACCACACTGTGTGGTGGTCACTGCTTGCTAGAGGTTCCTCCACCCCTACTGACTTGTTCACCATCCTCCAGCACCAGGTCTAGTATGTTCTCTCCCTCATTGGCTCCATTGCCCTCTGGGTGAGAAACCATCCTGGAATGCTTCCAGGAGGATCAGCTCCCGGTGCAAGTGATTGCTGGAATGCTCCAATCCACCCCGGTAGATTAAATCCCGCCACCACTGTGCTCCTTTGCCACTATGCCTCCTTATCTGCTCACCAGTTCCCTGTCAATGTCCTCCTTCTGGGCAGGAGGTCTATAAATGACCCCCAGACAGATCTTGGTCCCTTTCTGGCCATATAATTGCAGTCAGATTACTTCTGATATGCCTCCTCCCCTTCCTCCCAATTACATCTGATCCCTTCCTAATGAAAATGGCGACCCCCAGCCTTCCCTTTATCTCTATCCCTCTGGAATGGTTCGTACCCTGGGATGGTTGGGTCACAGTCATGGTGTCTGGTTACCCACATCTCAGTAATGGCAGCTATGTCTGCCTCCCCTCTCCATCAATGCCTGCAACTCTGCCAACTTATTCCTCAGGCTCCTAGCATTTAGTGAAACCATTCTCCACACTGCTTCTAGCCTTCCTGCTTCTTTCCCTTCACTTCAACCCCTATTTCACCTAAGCTCGTATCTATCCCAGTGGTGGGGAAGGTCCATGGACCCCCTTCCTGGTGATTCCCAGCTCCAATGCCTCCCCACCTAGTTTAAATGTTACCTCTTATTGATGAAATCCCCAGCTTCTGCTTCAACACCTGTGACTGCCCTGCTGTGGTGTAACCTATCCCCTGCATAAAGATCTGTGTTATCCCATGTGCTACCCTAGTCCCCACCAGTCCATACCCCTTGGACACACCATTTCCTCAGCCACTTGTTGAAGTCACTGATTCTTCTCTTCCTGTCTGTACAAGCCCTTGGCACTGGCAGAACTTCTGGAGAAAGCTACCATTGTTTCTTCGTTGCTGCATAGTTTCTCCACTTCCAGAAGCTGTCTTATACCTACTCTATCCTTCTCCTTCCAGATCATTTTTTCCCAGATGCACCACAATGTGGGCTTCCCTCCACCTTCCCCACATACCTGACCATATTCTGCCCCACTCTACTTGCTGTCATGCCTGTCATGCATTCTATCCAGATGTTACTTTTCTAGCACCTCCCCATCTTATACCCTTAAGTATAGAATCCCCTAAATTAGGACTCCGTGGCACTTATCTTGCTCATCCACTTGTTGACCATCATTCCTCTGCCCCCCAACTTGTGAGGCGTCTCTCATCCCCTCTGTCTTGCCTCCCTTTGCCTCCTCTAGCCTTTGCTCTGTCCTCTCCCCCTCACTTAAATATGGCCAGGTACTGACCTCCACTTCTGAACTATTTTTCTTCTGTGGAACCTCCTTAGCATTCACTTGTTGCTCCTTCCACCATGCCACCTCTTCTGCTATTACTTCCCCATGTCTTCCCTAAAATGTGGCCCTCCCCACTCTGACTCCCTCCTCTCCCTATCCTTAGCCTTCTCCAGGCTGCCTGCTGCTTCCATGTCCTCTTGTCTCCTTGCTCCTTACTTCCCTCAGTGAGACTACATCTCCTCGCTGAGCCCCCTGCCACTGTGTCTTCTTGGGGTACTGCCTACTGCCTCCTGCTTTGTAACTTTTCCCTGTAGCAACCTCTCCTGCTCCTTCACTGTAACTTCCTCCTGTCTGCTTCCTAGTCTTCTGGACTAGCCAGCCCTGAGAATCTGTTTGCAGTGCTCATCTCCTTTCCATTAATGAGTCCAGTTCCCTTCCCCAGGCCGATATCTTTGCTCCGACCCAGTCTTAGTCATGCCTCTGTGCTGGACTCACCTCCAGTCATCACTTCCTTCCCTAGGCTGCAGCCGCTTGTGAGCCCTCCTGCTCTCCCACCCTAGTTCCCCTTATCTGTGCCTGTTATGATCTCTTTGAATGCCTCATTAGTTCCCCCAGTTGTGTCCCCATTCTGACTCCTCCTTGCCTCCAGTTCCCTTATCGACCACCCTATATTCTGCCTGAGCTGGCCCATCTGCCAACACACCCTGCAGCCCCTGCCCTCAAAGCCACTCCCAGGAATATGGATCCTCCACATCCTTGGCAACTTACAACCCTTCCCATCTCCCACCCTAATTAACTGCCACTGCACATCCTCTCCTCCCTTAACCTGGTCCTGCCCCACTCCATGGACCCTTCCCCACCTTGAACTCCCCATGTCTGTAATGGATATATGTGGCCCTCCCAGTTAGACTCTTCCCTGTCTACCAGTGTGTTCTGCTGCCTGCTCTCCTCCCTGCTGATGCCCTGCACATGCTACTCAAGATGCTACGCTCCTGCTTCATGGCACTCAAGCTTCAGGGTGGCTTGGTCCCCTTGAAATATAAGTGGATCCCAGCCCCACTATTGGCTGGTCCAAGTCACGTGACCACCCCTCCATCTTCTGTGTATTTCCAACCTTTCTCCCTCAGTTAAATGTCCCCCATCTCCCAGCCAAGACAAAATCATTTGTTTGGAACTTGTACTGTTGAAATCACACAGCACACATTGCCATCTTATGAAATGCTAGCTCAATCCTAAAGGAAAACAAACAACACAGAGAAAGTACTTATCTTCTACCTCCAACTGCCTATTTCCTTTTGCTGGGTTTCACTCCATCTGGGTTGAGGCACTGGATGCCACTGGCAGGAGTTCAGGACCGAGCTCAGGCAGTTGGAAGTTGGCAGGGAGAAAGGATCAAGCATCCGGAGGACTGCTCTCCCTTCCGGGGAAGGGATCCAGGAATGCACTGCTCTTGGGCAGCCCTGATGGTGGTCAGGGGCAGTGCAAGGAACAAGCAGCATTGCAGCTGCAAGGGGAAGAGTTCAGCGTACATCAGCATGTAGTGCCATTGGATGCAATTGCCGTTTGTAACTCTGAGGGGCAACCATGTAGAAAAAAACCTCTGGTGACCAGCAGAAATGAAGACAAGCCCAGAGACCTGCCAGCATTCTGCCATTAGACCCACTTGCATCATGATCTCCCATGGGCAACCTGATCTCATGGTAGGTCCCTCTAATTCAAGACCAGGCCACCAAGGGTGGGTAGGACCTCCACAGGGGTGATCTTGGGAGCTGGACTTGCCATGGATCAGAAGGAGATCGATGTTGTGTGTGTGTGGGGGAGGGTTGGCAGGTGGGAGTAGAAGCCAGAGTTGAGTGGGTATTCTGAAATATGCCTGGGCATCCAGAATGCAAAATAGAGTCTACAAAAAAGAAAGAAGAAGGGGTACAATTTGAAGATAGAGGGGGCAGCTCAGAGGTAATTTAAGGAAGTATTTTTCACAGAGAGGGTTGTGGATGCATGGAATGGCCTTCGGAGGAGGTTGTGGAGTCAAAAACAGTGGTGAAATTCAAGCATGCATGGGACAGTCATAAGGCAATTCTAGGGGTGGGGGTAGGAAGAAGTAGGCTGCTGGTTAACTAGGATCTGCAGCTTATCCATTAGGTAGGAAATGGGCAGACTGGGTGGGCCAAGCAGTCCTTATCTGCTGTCAAATTCTATGTTTCTATGTTTCTATGTTAAGATGGGGGCCACAATGGAAAAGCCGCATTGTGGCTAAAGGCCAGTGCCCAAAATGGGCTTAAAAGTAGCTGTGGGAAGTAGGCAGGGGAAATCAGTGGACTCCCTGAGAGGGCGTGAAAGCAGCAAGCGCCACATACCATAGACTTGTGCAGTGGCTGATTAGTTAGCCCTGGTTCTCTAAAGGATCGGCTGCAGGAAAAAAGCATAACAGCCAGAAGTGCCACAATAAAGAACTCACAGCAACAAATAGAAGGAACCCTTAAGTTTGCTAGATAATTTGAGTTGTTTTGCTGGAGGAGACAGTTAAGGCGCTTGGGTTTTAGATGCACCGTTGTGTATTTTGGAGCTTATTATGACCAAACAACACATGTCTGTTAAAGTAAGGTGTCAGATTTTTGGGCTTAATAGCCCATTACTCTGCTGCAGTGATAGTCCCTTCTTGTCAAAATTATAAATGTTAATGCTGTCCTGCAAAAGATGGAAGGGATCATAACTCTGGCTAAACTACTGGCCAGCTGATGCCTTCCACTTCCCAGTTTGCTGACCACACCCCCATGCTTGGACATTTTGTGACATCTGTCTATAGTACTGTTTACCAGTACACTTCCATCAACAGAACCGTATGTCAGGCCACCTCTGTCCAAAGCACCCTACACCATGAAACATAGACTTTGATGGCAGATAAGGACCGCTTGGCCCACCTAGTCTGCCCATTTCCCTACCTACAGGATAGGCTGCAGATCCTAGTTAACCAACAGCCTATTTCTTCCTACCCCCATAAGAATTGCCTTATGTCTGTCCCATGCATTCTTGAATTCTCCCACAGTTTTAGACCCCACAACCTCCTCAGGAAGGCTGTTCCATGCATCCACTACCCTCTCTGTGAAAAATACTTCTCACATTGCCCCGGAACCACCCCCATCTTTAAATTATGTCTCCTCCAGCCAAAGCACCCACCAGCCACCTCCCCAATGGCCCCACCATATTAGCTTCTTCCTCCACAGCCCCAATTCAAATGCCCTCACTCCACAGCTTTGGACAATAGTCTCCCTCCCACCATGCTCCAACACTAGCCCCTTCCTCCACAACACAAGACAGCTACCCAGATGCTAGGCTCCACCCTCCAAAGTACCCTAAAACTAGCCCCTTCCTCCACTGCCCCAGACAGCACCCTCCTCCATGATGGCCACCAATATCCTGACCTCCACTGTCCCCAAACTGACCCTGTTTCCTCCACAGCCACAGTACTAACCCTCTCCTCCAAGGTCCCTCACACACACACACACACACACACACACACACACACACACACACACTGTCTCTCTCTCACACACACTCTTTCACTCTCAGCTCCCTCCCATGCCCAACTGACACACACCTGTAAGAGCATGGCCACAACATGCAAGCCAACCACGTATAAGTAGAGTCTGAGTCTCTTACCTGAGAAATAGGGAGCTAGAGGCAGGTCTTTATAGGATGATGTACACAGGACTCTGTAAAATAAAATACAAAAAAAGGTCACAAAGGATCTGCAGTTCTTAGAGAGTAAATAGGGTGGAAAGATCAAGTTAAAGATAGATGATACTTATCTGATGAGAAAAAGACAGTCTGTGTCCTGTCAGACCTATAAAATAAAATCATGTTAATATGGAGAAAATACTGTAGCAAGAGCAGAAGCAGAGTCCTGAGAAATGCAACAGGTATAGAACAGTAGCAAAGTAAGAAAAGGTGAATTTGAATTAAAGGTAACAGTTGGGTCAAAGTAGGAAAAAAGACACATAGAGAAAGAAATCAAATAATACAGGAAAGAAAGAAGGCATTTGGGAAGGGGCTCAGCTAAATCCTCTTAGTGCACTGGATGGCCAGGTGGCCAGTATCTCAGAGCAGTAGCCCAGGTGGGTTAGTGGAGCTTCTGATGGTCTAATGGCTCAGCTTTAATGAAATGGGGAAAGGGAAAGGAAGGGAAACTGATTAACCAGAAAAGTACACTAAGCCAAAGCTTGTTTTCAGGTGTGAGCTAAAAGCATAGAGAAATTAAGTGAGTTGCACAAGGTTACACAGTATGTAACAAAGGGCTGTAGGATTCAAACCCTGGTCTCCAGGTTTGCAGCTCAGTGCAAAAGGTGCAGTGTGGTGCATACTTCCAAGGTCCTATGCAGCACAGGCTGAGCACATCCATAGTGGCTGTAAGTTTTCAAGCTAAAATCACCGTTTTCATGGCGAGCACACAGCGAAAAATGAGTTTTCACAGAAACAAGTCTGCCTTTGATTTTGTGCACAGTTGGCGCCAATCGGTGCATGGAGCAAATTAGCCCTTTCCCATCTAGGACAGATGTGAGACAGCAAATATTTGAACTGCATTCCTATGTGCTATTACCAGTCAGAGGTTGGGGCATACAAGCCCTCCCTCCCAAGAAAGGAGAGCAGTCCCAAGCTCAGTCTCACTCCTTCAAGCTGGCCCCAGCAACTGGAATCACTTCAAACTCAGGTCATCAGTGAGTGACATGCAGTATCCAGCACCTCAGTCCTCAGTACCCTGGTCCAGCCCTTTATATGATTAAAAATAATAATAAATATATATATATTATATATACACACTGTATTTAAACATCTTGATGGAAAATTGCATTGCCCTTTAAATGTCTTACCATTAAACACTATAAATAGAGGGTTTTGCATTCTCGACATCATACCTTGAAAAATGCTTAGGGCATCTGTGAAATATGAGCTGTGAGGTGTGTGATGCTGTACAATGAATTCAGTAAAAGTAATTACTGTCCTGCAACACAGCAGAGTCCTTTTGCATTTGATGAACATTGATGAATGATGGTCCAACTTCTTGTAACTGTTAGAGCTAGAAGTGATCACACTGACACCCACGTGTAGTGGGCAGTGTGGGAGTCCGGCATGGGCTTGGGGATGGGTATGGGAGCCTCCAGCTGGGGGTGGCAAACCAGATTCCATGGCTGGCTTGGTGAGTTTTCAGGTACTAAGAGCCAAGGCTGAGTGAATCAGTATACAGCTGCAGTTGTTGGAGGATGGGGACTATATGAACCTGCAATCTGGCAAGTTGAGTTTTTGTTGAGTGCTTTCTGAAAGTTTAAGATCTCAGTCTGTGCTCAAATGCATCTCTAATTAACATATTCTGAAACTAAAATCCTGAACCAGTGCTCACTTACTAATTTAAATACTCAAAAAGCATTCAACTGCACAAGTTAAGCTTTTTGTGCTCAGCACCTAACACTCAAAAACACTGGTGACTGCAGTTCTGTATGAGCTATACTGTGGAATCTTTATACTGCTTCTGATTGCTAATGACTATTAATAACAGTAAACATGGTTAGCAGTATTTAACATTAGAATCAGCTGAGAATGATTGTACTAAACTGAATGCTAAACTGACTGCTAAAATACTACTAAGGAACTATATTTTTGCAGTCAGAAGGCCATCTGCATGCTAATATACTGTTAATATACTGTGGCAGTCAGCTTGGGTAAGGGCAGTCAGTGCTCCTGCAATTCCTCATTCGGGCAGGGATAGGAAGTGATTCAGGGAATTAGTTCACTGATGTGTTCAGTATAGACTTTTAAAGGGTCACTGCTAACTTTTGTTTGCATCAGATTATTTCTAGGTAAAACCCACATTTTATGATTGCTTACCTTCTCTAAAATTCATTGGTGTTGCTGATTGTTTTATCTGTCTCCTTGCTTAGTAGAACTGAAATGCATGGTAATGTACCCAGCCTTGATTAGCTAATTTAAATCCTTGAAATACTTGGCTGGCTAATCTTCATTCATGATTCAGTAATATTAAAACAAAAAAAATTGTACTTTGAAGAGCATTGCAGTTTGACAGAGCAGTATTGATGTCTTAGCATTCGTAGCAGTGCAGCCACCAGCAAGTGAGCAGGGATTCCTCATCCCAAGCAGGCCTTGATCAGCCCTCCAGCTCCTGCTCCATCCTCTCTGCTCTATCCCATGCCTCCAGGCTGTGCTGAGTCGGACTCCTGCTCAAAGCGACACTGGCATCCACAGAGCTCACCACCATAGTCCCATTGACTCCCCCAAGGCCCCCAACAATTGTCCAATCAAAAATCAACCTCAAGCCAAGTCTTAAGAGGCTTTTCTAAGGCAAGCCAGTGCCCAGCAGCTGAAGTGCAACTCTCAAATTTATTTTAGTCCCTCTTGTTGGTGTTAGATCTGGTTTGGTTGTGGTCTGGGGTCATGGATGGACCAATGAAAAACATGAATATGGCAAGTCTACTCACTCACAGAGTTGCAGGCAGGTAATGCAGCTCAACTCAAATCACAGCAGCAGCAGCAGGCCATTTCACTTTCCTTCCCACTCTTTTACCTTCCTGGTGAGTCAGGTTATCTTGCACATGTGAGCAAAAGTTCACAGCTGCTGTGGATCTTGGAACACTGAGTTTTCTAAACTTGTTTGTTCAGTGTGCCTTTCCTGGTGAAACCTTTTAGTAAATAAAATAAATAAATATATTCAGAAATAAGCACCAATGGACAGTTAGGTTAAATAAAACCCAGAGTGTCAAGTGAGTGTGTCCAGGGTGATAAAGGTGGCTATAGCCAAGTGGCAAACAGTAGCCAAGCTAGTGTTGTAAAATAGTAGAATTTGCTGATTTAAAGTGTATTTGGGTATCAATTTCAGTCAGCAGCAAGGAAAGGAGTAGACCAGGCAGTTATCCACACAGACAGCATAGTTGCCACAGCCCTAGCCTGTTAGCCACCCCAGCAGCATAGCTACTATAGCCCTAGCAAAGGACTAGTGACCTGAGTAACAGATCTAGGGACCACTATAGCACTAGCCTGGCTACTGGATGCAACTTGGCTACTATAGTCACTTGTTTCACCATGCGGCACTCTGACTTTATAATCTGGGACTTACTTCCCACAACTATCTCCCCAGCACCTATTTCTGAATAAAAAACCTTTGGAACAGCTAGCAATTATTCATTAGCCCAACTAGCTAGCCTGGCTATAACTGGGGCTTTATCCTAACCTTGCTCCTTAGCACCTGTTCACTATCTAATTCAGGGCCTGTCTGCCCTCTGCTAAACCTCCGATAACTACTTCATTTGAATGCTTCCAACCCTGTGTTCCATGCAGGAATGTGAGTTAAATACATTTAGGTAATTTTGAATAAGGTCACCATCTCATTGTATGGTCCTTCCTGGGCCGATTTTAAATATATTTGAATAGCTCCACCTTGGCAGTTCCTTGCTCCAGGGCCTTGCCCTGACCACATTAATATAAACAGCCATCCTTTATTGTGTTCACTGAATGAAAATAAACATCTTTTTTTAATTTCAGTATTAGTTCAGGCGGACAGTGCCTGCTTCATGATACTGTCACTGACTCACCACCCCAACCTGGGGAGAAGCTGAGACAGGAGGTGGGTTAAGTATATGCTGGATGCCCTGATGGCTGCAGGCAGGTGGGAGGTCTTCCTTGATGGGTAGCTGGCTCCTCCTGATGCTTGCTCATCTAATGATGCTTTCCTGTTTGTGGGGCCACTGCCAAGAGAACTGGCATTTATTTTTCATAAAAAACAAACAAATGGGACTAAACAGAATCAACACTGCAGCTGCCAACTGCTGATCCTGGGGACTGCCACAACTATTGGACCACTGACACTACCTGGGACCACAGAGACTAATGTAGGGATGAGGGAGGACTAGCGGTACTGCCTTTTGCTCTGAACTTACTTCCCTGTGTCCCTCTATTCTGCTGCACTTTCTTCATGTTTTGTTTTCTTGGGGCACCTGAATTCCCCTGACTGTACTTCTTCACAGTCAATTCACACTCCCTATTGGCCATTACTGGTCACTCTCAGTATCTTCCATGGCATCCAGGATGCTGAATCCATAACAACCAGATGTCCAGTGCAAGCTGGACCTTAGATGTGACACTGGCTTTTGCCACCTTTACGGACAGGCTGCAACAAAAGAAAAACTTTTCAACTGCAGACAAGCACTTTATTTTTATATGACTCTGGCCACTATGTTCACCCCACAACCTAAACTATAGGAGCACCTGGGGGTCACCTTACTGGGACTTGTTGGCATCAACAGAGCTTGCAGGTGACCCAGTCTTTGGGGATATTACACACATGCCTTGCTGTCCAATAAAACATACTCAGAAATTAAACTACCTCTAAAACAAGAGGTTGTCATAGCTCCCCTCATTTTAATGACTGCTCCTTCCTCATCTTTGTACAAAGTAACAGTCCTCTTCATGAGCTTCCGGCAGGAAGTCATCCACTGATTTCCTTTCCTATTGGCCTGGTATCTGGTCTGAGCCAGGAACATTTGCTGTTGCTATGCAAATATCGAGAACAAAATGCCATTGAAATGAATAGGCTATATACATTTCAATGGGACTATTCATTTTAATGGCAATTTTTCTGGTCATTTTGTGCTGGGCTAGTGAAACTCCTGTTGAGTCAGTGGAGTTTTTCAATTACTAGCCCTAATGGCTGAAAAGTTAGTTTCGACATCTGTGACTGTCTGTAAAATCTCTAGCATCACAGTTCAGGGTGGCCACACATGGGAAAGGGACTGTCCCATACCTCTCAACAGTCCCTTAGTGACATGTCCCTAATTTTATCTCTCAGCATTGCTGTGTCCCTCACTGTAAATGGTGTTGACAAGGTGCTGTAGCAAAAGTTAGTCTTCAGCTGTGGGGGTCCAGCTGCAGGGAGGGGTCCAGCTTCAAGGTGGGAGTCCAGCTATAGGGACCAGATCTGGAGAGACTGATCCCATACCTCTTAACTGTCCCTCATTACAATATAGCATCATGGCAACAACCATCTGGACTCCCATTGTAATGGATGCAGATTCAGTTATGGCTCAAACTCCCATCCCCAATAATGTAACTAATTCATGGGTACTTTATGGTCCAGGTGAGAAACCTCTTTGGAGATTCTGATTCTGGAGAGTGGATGGGGAGATATATAAAACAAAAGGTTACACAAGAGTCAAAGGGATCCATAGTTCTTAGGGAAAAGTAGTACAGGTAGATACTGTAGCAAATAAAACTATCCTAATGGCCATTAATGTATTACCACAAGATGACTGTTATTTTCATGGTAATAAAACGCTCATTAAGACAGTTTTAATGGCAATTAATGGATTGGTGTTACATGAC
Organism: Neoceratodus forsteri; assembly: GCA_016271365.2. Classification (NCBI taxonomy): domain Eukaryota; kingdom Metazoa; phylum Chordata; order Ceratodontiformes; family Ceratodontidae; genus Neoceratodus; species Neoceratodus forsteri. The sequence continues at coordinate 1,430,015,174 of CM028131.1, forward strand.
CATCATTTTCATGGCAATGAAAAGCTCATTGCTCAGTTTCAATGGTTATTAAACATGCCATTAAAAAGCCTGATACAAAATTTAAGGGACGTACCACACACAGTAAATACTTAATGGATACCTGTAGTGATTAATTTATGGCATGGGCGAATAAATTAATGGTTTGCACCAAGAAACTCAACAATTAATGGAAATGTAATGGGAATAAAACTGGCGATTAAAAGGGTGATACAAAATGTAATGGTGAAAGTAATGGGTTTGCATGAAGAAAATGGAAGAGTAATGGAATTTTAATGGATTTCAATGAAGCAATGATATCCCATTCAATTTGGGAACTTAACTGAGGGTTGTTATGTGATTTGCATATACTGTGCAGCTCATAATGCATTTCTTTATCAGTGTATGTTTCATTTTGTATTTCTTTCAAACTTTGTTTGATTCTGATGTGTACCACGTTGGTACCACAGTGGTATCAAATTTCTAGATGCACTGATACCACAGTGATACCAAATAAGCTTGGAATTTATATACGCAATCTGCTCCTCTAACGTAATACCCTTGTGGTGACATTACAAAATACTGATACCACGATGGTACAAAATAAGTCTTGGTGGCGTATAGAAAACAGTTTCATACTACCATTGCATTATTGGGGAACTTCTAGAGCAATATAGAGACCCACATGAAAGTGAACTAAAATTATGTAATACCACTGTGGTGCCATTACACATTTACCAGTCTGCGTAATCGCCGCGAAATTACCATAGGGATGCCACTGTGCAATGGCACTACCACTGAGGCCAGAAAACTGACTGGGTTGACACCATTGTACTACCAGACTACCACTGGGTAGTACCATTGCACAATTTCAGGCATACCCAGGTACTGCCATTGATAGAACACTGTGTTGCCATTGCAACACATTTAGTAAGGGACAGGACCACATGGGCTAACACTTAGTAATTAATAGTAAAACCAGCTGTGAGGTTGCAAAGAGGATATAGAGCAGTTATGTGTTACTTCACAACTGCCACAGTGATAAGGGACACAGATACAGAACATATCAAAATCAGGTTACTCCGTCTAGAATACAGGTACAGCTTCTGGTCAGGGCCAACTTCTGTGTCCACGATGTCATCTCAGCTGTTGTGAGACAAGATGATGGTGATTTTATGCAGTACACAATACTCAGTAAAATTCCTTCAGATAAGACAGTCCACCAGTCCCAGTTCTGTTAACAATGTCCATAAAGTTTGATGGCTACATAAAACATGGAAACATAGAATATGACACCACATAAGGGCTGCTTGGACCACCACTGCCTACCCAGTTCTTTTTTTTTTCAAACTTCATTTTTACTGCACACCCCACTTGATCTATAGCACCATCTCTTCCTCCCTTCCTTTCCCTACAATTCCCTTATGCATGTCCCAGGCATTTGAACCCCTCCACTGTTTTTGCCCCCACTACTTCCACTGGAAGACTGTTTCAGGCATCAGCATCCTTTCTGTGAAGAAGTACATCCTCACATCCCTCCTGAATTTACCCTTCCAGCTTCATAGCATACCCCCTTGTTCTAGAGCACCTTTTTTTCTTCAAAATGCCCCCTCCTGTACCTTATTGTTCCCAGTGAAATATTTAAAGGTCTCTATCATATTCCTCTTCTCCCACTTCTCCTCTATGGTGTATATATTTAGCTCCTTTGTCCCTTATAGGGCTTTTGATGTAGACCCTCCACCATTTTGATAGCCCTCTCTGGACTGCTGCCACTCTGTCTAGGTCATTCCTGAGATGGGGTCTCCAGAACTGGACACAGTATTCTAGATGAAGTCATTCCAGTGCTCTGTACAGGGCAGCATCACCTCCCTCTTCCTGCTGGTGATACCTCTTCCTATGCACCCCAGCATCCCACTAGCCCTTCTGACTGCCTTGTCACACTACCTGGTCATCTTAGGTTATTTGGTATGATTGCCCTTTAGGTGTCTTTCTTGCTTTGTCTTTGTCAGAAAATAGCCTAGTGTTTATTTCTCTCATCAAAGCTCCTGGCATTGTTTTGTGGTCCCTCCTTCCTCTTCTACTATGAACACTGAGTAGAAGTATTTTTTTGCGTTGTTTTCTTTTCCAGATCCCCCTCTTTATATTCCCCCATTTTAACTGTTTAATCCCTCCTTTGTCTTCCTTTTACACTAACATACCTAACAAAGGTATTGTCCCCTTTTGATACTCTCTGAGCTATACTTTCCTTAGTTTTCACCTTTACACTCCCTTACTGCTTTGTCTACCTCCCTCTGATTTCCTGATACACTTCCTAGCCTTTTCTCTCTGGGTCTCCTATACCTTCTGAATGTTACTCTTTTAGCTTTTACCTTTTCTGCTACCTCTTTTGAGAACCGTAGTGATCTTGTCTTTCTTTACTTTTGTTTTCTTGCTTGGCACAAGGTTTGTTGCCTTCACTATACCCCTTTTAGTTTTGCCAACTTTTCACTACCCTCCATGTCATCTCCCACTATCATGTCATTTTTATTTATTTATTTAAAGTTGGTAGAAAAGGCACACTGAGCTGTAGGTCATTTCAGGTGTGATCTGGGAGAACAAGAGTATATACAAATATTTATAATCCAAAAGATTTACAGTGAACAAACTTTTGATGAAGAATATACAGATATTTACAATCCAAAAACAGTTACATGAACAAAAGATCCATGTCACAGTTGCATATGAAGAAAAATAATGGAAAACAATATGTTTTGTATTGAATGAGCAGAAGTAAGAGCAGAGGATATGTGGGATGGGTGGACTGAGATAGGAGAAGGATTTGTGCAAAGGGAAAGCTTGGGAGGTAGAGTTCAGGTTAGAACAACAAGGCTAACTTGGAGGGGCACCAGCAATTTTTTTTTTGAAAGGCATACCAATGATTAAACTAGAAAACAGTTTTACAGTTAAATTGGTAGTATATAATGTTATGAAGGTGGTAATGGGTAACAAATTTGCATGGACTGATATAGTGTCTAACTACAGATATAAAACTAGCCCTAATAAAGGCTGGGTCTGTGTAGTTTTAAATTCCTGTAAAAAAAAAAAGAAGTGAAGTATTACGTAATAAACATAGTCTATCTGGAATGGGAGTCTCTCTTGCAGTACAGTTAGGACCACAAAACAAATTTGAGCAACCTAGGGAAGAGAAAAAGGAGAGGCAGGTTAGTGGAAAGCAGCACAGAATTACTGAATTTTAAAACCAATAGAACAAATAAATGAGATGGATGGAGATGAACAACCAACAATTATTCTGAGGGGAAGAAAACAAAAGGCTAGAGAATAAATAATACCGATATCTTGGAAGAAAGGTTTACTTTGAATAAATCAGATTTATGTAATGCAACAGAGAAGTATATCAAAGTCTCTGAAGCAGAATGTAGTTCAGTGTCTGATCAGTGACAGTTAAAGGAAATTTCCATAGTACACTCATGTCTGAAAATGATGAACTTTACTACAGCTGGACTAAATTGAAATTGATGGATAAAAACTAGGTTAATATAATTGTAGAATATGATATTACTTTACAGGAAACTTGGGATACAGAAAGAAACAGTCAACTATTTGTAGGTCTTGAAATATGGAGTATCCAGCTATGAAGAAAAAGGATTTTCCATGGCAAAGGGAGGTCTAAGTATTTCAATTAGCTCAAGATTAAATGCTGTTTGTCTAAGGATCAGTAATTATAATATTTACTGCATAGGTGTGGTATTTAGTACAGAACATCAGATATTTGGAATTTCCAACATATACCCACTCAAGTTTCCAATAATATGTATACAGAAATATTAAAAGGGGACTGGGTGGCGATTGAATTGTTGAACACAACATTTTACGGTCTGATAATTATGCTGTGTGGTCATTTTAATTCTAACGTTGGAGCAGAAATAGAAGTAAAAACATATGATATGAATTTAAATGATGCACTGGATATCAATATCAAATATTCCAAGGATAAAACACTTATTAAAAAGGAAAAAGCTTGCTAGTATTTGCAGCTAAATAAGATTTAAGGATACTGAATGGACATTGTAGAGGTGATAGAAGTGGAGAAATTACACACCCATTGAAAACAGGAGGCAGTTTATTAAATTTTTGTATGCTAGATGTTTTGTTCATTTAATAATGTAAAGCACTTTGAGGTCTAAAAAGTTAGGACAGTGGCCACTTTCCATTGGAATGTAGTATAGATATTGATATCCAAATTGCGCTGTAAACATGCTCCATCATCATGATGCAGATAACAATACAGTATTTGTATTACTTATGTAAAAGAGATAAAATGGAATGAATATGCAGCTGAAAAATTAGATAAAATACTATTAGAACTAAATATCTCCAGATGAAAATGCTTTTGGAACAACCAGTGATTTTGAATGCAGCCTCAGTAGATGCAAGACGGCAACGCTTTGATTGTCTTTTTAAAAATTAAATATGCTTTATTGAATGTTTCAAGAATACATGGACAAGAAAACAACCAATTAATATGTAAAACACAAGATATACAACCAATTATCCCTACTCCCTCCTCCCATAGATCACTCACCCTCCCAGTTTACTCTGTAGGGGAACCACTATGTTAAGGTACAATAGGAGAAAGGATATTCAGAAAATCAGATGTAGCTGACATTTAGGAGGATTACAAATAATCTCAGAAATAGAATAACCTATCAAAACACAGGGTCTGTCATAAGGAGGGAGACCATATCAGACATCCAGACCTATCTGAAAATGTAAATGGTGCTCTTTAGGAATCCCACAAAGTTAATTGTCCAGGCTGTATGTGGGTGTTGATGTGTGATATGGCCAACACTACACAGCCAATCACTTCACTACCAGTCTAGCATTGTTTGTAAAGCACTTTGGAGGTACACTGTGTATGAAAAGTGCTATATAAATGCTGATTCTTCTTCTTCATAAAATATATAATGGTTCCATACATTCCTATAACTTGAAAGTCAGTCTAACATACTTGCAATCATTTATTCTCTTTGCAAAGCAAATAAAATTTCTTTGTACCATTCCAAATAGGTGGGAAAGACCTGTTCACACCAAATGCCATAAAATACCTTTCTTATCACAGGCAGAAATCAGAGCCATATAATTGTGTTGTTTACCAATCAGAATATCACCAATGAGCCCAAAAGACACACCTCAGGGAGAAATGCTCAATCTAATCCTAAGAGAGAGTCCAGATGACTGTGTATGGCATCCCAAAAACAAGGACTTTTTTCACATTCCCATAATATATGGACTAAGGTACCCTGTGCTTTGCCACATCTTGTACAGAGATCAGACAATATTTCCCACATTCTATATAACTTAACAGGTGTATAATACAGATTATGATATATCTGAAACTGCATTAAACAATACCTATCCAATTTAAAGTATGTATATGTCTGCTTCAGAAGTGGGGCCAATCATAAGATTTGTCAGTTGGGAGGATAGCTCAATCCCAGTAAGGAGCAGTGCCTGTCTCTTTATTAGGAAATAACTCATAGAATTGGTTATAAAAAGATATGGCATGAGAGGAAGATGTTTTAGATGCCAAACTGAGTATTTGTTGGCCATACACTGTAAGGTTTTGATTGTTTAATGGAAAATATTGCCTGTAAGTTAGAAGGCTGTTGTAGAAAGAAAGGGTCATATAAAACTGGTAAAGTACTCCTTGTATGACAAGGAGTGTTTCAATCTCAACGCATTATAAATAAGATAGGCCACTGTTTAGTCAAGTTTAATGACCCAGAACTCCTAATATCCTTAAATCTTTAAAAAAGATTATATAAAATGACTAGCTAGAAAAAACAGTACAAGAAAAGCTCTGGGCAGAACTACAAAGTGCAATTCATACTAAAAATTCTCACATGTTCTGGTCCTTGGTGGCATTTGATACAGTGAAAATAACAGACAATATATTAGCAGTTATACCAGCCAATAAATGGATAGCTCACTTCAGTAGAATGTATAATGCTACACAATCTGGAGAAAATATCTCTGTTATCCATGATAAGAATAAGCTGAACCTGGAAGTGATATCCCATTGAGATCTTGTTTCACCAGGGAAGTTACATCCATGATACTGGCCCAGAAACAAAATAAATCAGTGGGCATTGATGCTTTACCAGCTGAATTATTCTGCTGTAATGTTGAATTTGGGCTGAGTTACTGGCAAACATATTTACACTTATTAACTACAGACTTAAGGTACCTGCCAATTGAACTGTGGAATAATTATTCTCCTATTTCAAAAAGGACAGAAGAATGATCCTCAGTATTATAGATCAATCACCTTCTTACCAATTACCAAAAACATTTATTCTCGAATAATTCTGTCAAGATTAGAAACATGGGTGGAGGATAATAAGTTCATTTCCTGCTTGCAATGTGGATTTAAGAAGACTTATAGTACACTAGACTTAGTGTTTACACTTAATTACATTTTGGATATCTAGGTTCATTGTTCATAGGTTGTATCAGAGCATAGAAGACATAAGTCCATATAGCTCGCCAGTTTGCTAACAGTACCCACGTATGCCTTTATTAATTAAATAAGAATCTAGCCTGTTTTTAAAGGTATTCATAGTAGGACTTAACACTACTTTGCTTAGTAGTGTATTCCAAATTCCTGTTGTTCTTATACTAAACCAGTTTTCCTTCTTTTAGTATTATATTTATCTTTATACAGTTGACAGCAATCCGTCCTGGTATCATATGTTTGTTTCCTTATTTTTAAATCTAGTTGCTCCCTAATTGGTCATCACTAAGTGCTCTAAAATGTTTGGCACATATCCCCACGTAATCTACAATACTCCAATGAATATAGTCCAAGTTTTCCAATCTCTGTTTATAATTCAATCCCTGAACTTCCTTTATGCCCTTGGTTGCCCTTCTCTGCACCCTCTCCAAAGCAGCAATGTCCTTCCTGTAACCTGGTGCCCAAAACTGAGCACAATACTCAGTATTGCGGCGTATCAATGAGGTGTACAGTGGCAGCAATACTGCTTTATCACGACTTGTGATATGCTTCGTATGTACAATGTTGAATTCTACTTGCCTTCCTAACCACCTGGCTACAATGTAGTCCAAATTTTAGGTCATTGTCAACTCTTATTCCTAGGTCTTTTTTATCCTGTACTATCCTCAGCTTACTGTTACCTAGTTTGTATTTATAATGCAAGTTATTCTTGCCCATATGCATAACAACACATTTATCAGTATTAAAATGACAATCTCTTGGTTTTTGCCCATTCTTCCAATCTTGTAAGTGCTGTTTGCAAAATAGTAGCCTCATTAATATTATTGACTGAGTTTCCCAGCTGTGTGTCATCCTAAACTTTGCTAGCCATACTCCATCATTAACACTCATACTAGATATATATATATATATATATATATATATATATATATATTGTTAAGGCATGGTCCCAACACCGAACCCTGAGGTATCCCACTTGACACTTCCACCCACTCTGAGCATGCTCCTCTCACACATACTCTGCCTCCTATCCCCAGCCAAGCCTTCCACCCAAGAAGAAACTTTATCATGGATCCCCATATCCCTGAGTGCTCCTATTAGTTCTTCATGTGGCACCTTGTCAAATGCTTTTGCAAAATCAAGGAAGATAACATCCACCAAGTTGCCTGTATCCAAGGCTTTGTTGACCTTGCCATAGAATTCTAAAGGTTTGTCTGGCATGATCTGCCCTTAGTAAACCTGTGTTGTGACCTATCAATGATACCTTGTTACTCAAAGAGTCAAGGATTTGGTCCTTGATTATAGTCTCCAAGATTTTACCCAAGACCGAGGTCAGGCTGATTGGGTGATAATTTTCAACTTGTTGATGAGATCCTTCTTTATATATTGGTATAACCAGTGCCTGTCTCTAATCAGCAGGCACTTATGATGTATCCAGGGATTTTGGAAGATGTAAGTTACTGGACCTGCCAATTCTTGTGCCACTTTCTTAATTACTCTTGGTGGATTCCATCCAGACCCTGTGCTTTATTAGGATTTATATCCTGAAGCCTTTGAGCTACATCAGGATGTTTAATGTAATGCTAGATCCCTGTGACATATTTCTGCTGTTTAGTTGGTATATATTGCCCTTTATTAAAGACTGATGCAAAATATACATTACACAAATCTGCCATTTCTGATTATCTGAGGTTAGACGGCCAGCTGGATCTTTCAAAGATATAATGCTACTATTGTTTCCTTTTTAGAGTTAATGTATGAATAAAAGGATTTATAATTATTATGTACTTTGGTTGCTAGTTTGTATTCATATGTCTTTTTGCTAAGGTTATTGCTGTTTTGGTATTTTTAAATGTTCTTTATATAGCTCCCAACAAATCTTGTTATTACTCTTTTGCCTTTAAGTAAGCTATATTTTTTTGCTTAATTAGTTTCCTAACTGGGGAGTCAACCATAAGGGAAGTGATTTTTTGAATCCGTTATATTTCTTTTATTGAACATGCCTATGGACCAGTGTGCCAACTGTTACTCAATGTACTCCACATTTCTGATACTGTTAAGTTAGCAAATTCTTTTGCCAGTTCCAAGCTGTCATCTCATTTTTCATTAACTTAAAATTGCTTTATCATACATGTGGATGATTGTACTCCTGAGTGATTTCCCAAGTTTCCTGAATATTCGAGCTGACCATGGCATGATCACTTGATCCCAATGGAGGTAGTGTTGTACAGTTATGAATGCTATTGCTCATATTGCTGAACACCAGATCTAATATGTTATCCCCCAGTGCTATCAGCTACATGTTGATCTAATCCAGCCAAACTCAAAATCTCTAAATATTTGGTTTCCATGGGTGTTAAAGTTTCTAATGTGTCCCATTTAATTCCCAGGAGATTGAAGTCACCCATTAATATAGCATTTTTTTGCTGCAACCAACTGTTTAGTAAAATCTAATACAGTATGTCATAACCAAAAAAGAAATATATACTGTATATATGCTTTGTAGACATTAAAGCAGCTTTTGATTCTATTAATAGAAATACTTCATGGGAAATTCTAGAGAACAAGTGTATAGAACCAAGTTTACTTTTAATTGTGCATATGTTGTACAATAACACAGAGGCCAGAGTTATGTTATCAAGAGATGGAGCCCTTTCTGACAAAATTGCTATCTCTCGTGGTGTTAAACAGGGATGTATAGTAGTGCCATTGTTGTTCAACATGTATATTAAAACTCTAATACATAAAATAGTAAATATAGATACATTCCTCCTATAGTACATGGAACCAAGATTCCCATTTTAATGTATGCTGATGATGCTGTAATAGTGTCACAAGCACCCTTGGGTCTTAAATGAGGCATTGATGTCATAATACAATAGTTAAAACAACTAGAGTTAGAACTAAATGTTAAAACCAAAATAATGATATTGAGTAAACAAAATATTAAGACACATAATTGAGAGTGGAAAATTTGGAAATAGAAATAGTAAAAGAATACAAATACTTAGGAGTGTTTTTGCCATGAAATTAACATGGAATCAGCAACTAAATAATGCACACTTATCAGCACAGCAAGCAACATCAGCAATATTATGATTTGGGAAGAAGTTTGCAAATAATTTTTATAAAGCATTATATACTGCTTTTAATGCTAAAATAATTGGACAGTTATTATATGGCAGTGAAATATGGGATTTAAAGGTAAAATCCATCTACTTGGAACCAGTACAATTTTTTTTCTGAAGATCTATACTAGGTTCCCCAAAGGATACACCTACATCTTTTTAAGAGTAGAATAAGGTGCATTAGCCCTAGAGGCAAGGGTTTTAAAAGGTGCCATACATTTATGCAAAAGAATTCTAATGGTGGAAAATGATAGACTTCCAAAATCTGCTGCAATAATATGATGAGTAAGGCAGTCCACACTAATAACTATGGCATGAACTGGTTTCAGATTCTAAATAATAAGATGAGACAATTTGGAATGTGCAATATGAACTCTGAATTAGCTTGTACAAATCTCATTGTGTTTGTGTCTGAATGTCTACAAAGGATTTCAGATATAGTTATTCAAAACGATTTTGACAGAATTCATCAAAGAGACAATAATGGCATATACAGTAAGATAAAGGCACATGTGGAAATTGAGCAATATTTATTATACTGTGAGAACAAATCACATAGGACAGCACTGGGCACAACAAGACTTGGTATTTTATGGGGTTGTTTTCCATTTATTTCAAACACTGGAATAGATAAGAAGGTGGTAAAGAATGTTTATGTAAGATAGATCCTTTATAACAATGCAACATTTAGTTCTGCACTGTGAAGATTTGAAAGGAGAAAGAAACTCATGGGTGGAACTGTTGTTTGCTGGAAAAGCTTTAACAATGAAAAAGATTTGCATATGTAATGAAACAGGCAGACAAAAAGTAATGCATGGTATAGCAAAGTTCTTTAGCATAATGATTTGTACATTTGGGTTTAGTTACATACATTGCAATACTGATCAGTGAGTGAATTTTAGATATTTATGGTTGTTGTACTGCTTTCTGAAGTGTGATTGTCAATTACGCATTGTATGTTTTATGTGAAGTTTAAATGTGTAATGTAATAATTTTTGAATTTATTAATTACACTGAAATAAAAATAAAACTTGAAACTTGAAAACACCAGCCAGGTGAAGAGGGAATATGGGGTATCAACTGGGATCTGGGCAGGGTTGTAGGAGCAGGAGGACTGAGAGAGAGAGTTTTTGCTGGTATTTAAGGGGGAAGGGAGGGGATGACCGCAGAGGAGTGAGGGAGCTGATTCCAGAATCGGGAAGGCAGTAAGAGAAGGCAAATGGTCTGAACAGGAGCGCATCTGAGGGTGGAGAAGGTGCATGAATCTTCTCAGTTAAACTGTTTATTAAGCATTTTCCTTCTACAAGCATCAATCAACACATGCAAGGATGTGATGTAACACTGGGGACAGAAGGTTTATACAGAGTATAACTATTATATTATGGAAGACAACATTGTAAGTAGGTGCACTCAAATAATAGCCTTATATTGTATATATAGGTTAGGCAGGCATAGTCCAGGTAACCGTCTCCTTGCAAGTAATCGTAACAGAAACAAAAGAACCAAGTCCACACACAACTACATACATAGGACTATTTACATACAGATATTCTGGAAATAACGAGCAGTCCATACTGGTTTTTTTTGAAATTCAAGTTTATTCAAATTTTTTCCATTACAGAGCAAGATGCATATACATAAGTCATTCCAATATAAATGCATTCTATTAACCCAGTGAGCATAACATAAGCACTAACAAAGTGCTCCAGTCCATACTGTTAATGCTTAGCTAGGCAGATACTTTAGCTGTGTCTGGTAGGAAGAAAGTATAGTAAGGTGGGGGTAGCAAGGCCAGCTGTATTAGCTGATTCTTACTCTGGGGTGTATGTAGCTGAGAAGAGGTGCCAGCATTCCTCATGTTTGTATAATGTGTTGGTGGTCAATGTGAGAGCCAGTCTAGATTGGACACTTGAGTGATTGCTGTCATTAGCTCTGTAATGGTAGGAGTGTTGGTGCTCTGCCTTCTACTAAATAGGAAGCATTTGGCCTGCATGGTAAGCAGTGCAATCCATCTATGTTCTGGCTCTTTAGTGTGGACAGCCTCTTTCATGCCCAGTATCAGTTGGAGTGCCAAAAGAGGAATGGTCTTATTCAGAACCTGGGAACTTAGGGAGCACACCTGGGTCCAGAAGGGCTGGAGGTTTGTGTAGGACCAAATTATATGCAGCAAGTCTCCTGTGACTGCATTATATCTCCAGTACTATCAGGAATTGAGAACCCCTGCTGTGAGAAGCACTGCTGGGGTTCTATACCATGAGTGCATTATCTTATTTTGGATTAACCAACTTCTTGCATCTTTGAAGGCTGTGTGTCTGAACTTCTACCATGCACTCCATTGTGCCTCTGTAATGGTGGTTCAGAGGGCTTTACCATTTGGCCTTAGAGGCCCCAGATTGGCTGGGGATATTGTCCCTAATGGCTGAATATACAGACTGCCCTGCCCTTTCTAAAGGGCCAGCCAGGTGGGGACTAGCATAGATGTGCCTTCACTCTGAGCTTCTCTTCTATACTTTTGCACTGCACTGCAAAGCTAGGGATACTTCTGATTGGCCAAATGCATCAGCCTGACCTGGCAATATCCCGACCTCGGTGCCCAAACACGGTTGCCCGGACATCAGGATTTCACCCCCTGGAGTGAGAATTTACACGGGGTGTGGGGGTGGAGCCCCCAAATTGGGGAATATGGTGCTGAAGTCCACTAAATCACCCCTGAGGCAAAATACTGATGCTGGATAACTGTTTGTTGGGCCTGGGTCTAGATAATGACTGTCGGGCCGATGCATTTTGGCCAACCATAATAGTCCTAAAGCTGGAGGTACCTCAAAAGTCTTGTGCTTGGCGGTCCCTTTGGGATTTTAGGGCTTGAAATGTTTCTAGAGACCAGGTTCCAGGCACCAAATGGTCACCCAATGTACAGATCCCAGAGGTGGTCCACTTGAGCCAGAGAATAGGATTTTGTCTACTGTTATCTTCGGTTTCAGCTTCAGAGGGGTAGGGTAAGTATTTGTCTTGTGATGAGCTTTGTTCCAGTATTTAATAGAAGGACATATTGTTGGGTGGACTCGGAGCTCCTTTGGAGGGAGATAATATAATAATAATGGGAGAGAAAATACCTTGCTAAAAGTTTTTGATATAGACCCATTGAGGTGCATCATCCACCAGCGGTGCAAACCATTGAAGGATCTGTGCCATCTGGAATGCCCACTAATATCCTTCCATCCATGGCAGACACTACCCTCTAAGTTCCAGTGTGCTTTTATTGTGGCTGTACCTGCTGTTTTCCTTCCCATAGAAAATTCCCAATAATCTTGTCTATACATAGTCCCCAGCTACTCAGAAGTTCCAGAGGAGGCAGGAACAATATATAAAATAATTTAGGTGCAGTCACTATTTTACTTGCTGCAATTTTCCCAACTAGGTTAAAGAGCCACTGAAGAAGAACTATGAAAACACAATATCTGAACACAAAGCAGCTTCTATTTCATGCGCTATGTTCTCTATCCCTTTATTTATTAATGAGGTCATATGGATGAAAACAGGATCTCTGTTCCTTGAGGGTTCATTAGCTCCTGTTGCTTCTTCCCAACCTGATGTAATAATATTCTATTTGTGGCATCACAGTTATTCCCATGGCAACAGACTGTGATGTCACGACAGAGCATTATGATTTCAACTAGGGAGTTAGCTACAGAGGCAGAGAAATGCTAAGGGACCAGTATCTTGTTTTGTGGGAATTTGTTCACTAATAAATGATGGAGAGAAGAAATCTGAAAAGAAAATGAAATGCAAGCTGAATTGTATCTAAATATTATGTTTTCCAAAGTTTTCCAAAGGCGCCAGCTGCTCTTTTAAGCTGTAATTTCTTCCAATGGTCAAATTCTGTCATGATGTGTGTGAGCAGTGGCTGCAGGTTAATCTCCTATAGTTTGTGGATTGCTGGGTTATATTTGTCCCTAGATTGGTGATGCCCTTCCTACCCATGCCAGGCCTAAATCCGTTGCTACCGTGGAGCTACAATGAGGGTTCAGGGGAGAATCTCTGTTTTGGATTGACTGAGTTTTAGGCCTGAGTGACTCACAAATTCTGTTAAAAGTTAGATAAGGGTTTGATTGATTTATGTATGTCTGACAGGAGCTTAAGAGATCATCCGTATAGTAGTGTGGTATATTGTCTGGTGCCCACCTGGGTACCCACGATATTATCGTGGTTGCCAGACTGCAGCTAAGGGTTTGACTGGCAGAATGAAGAGTGGGTGGATAAGGGCATCCTTGCCTTGTGCCTCTTTCCAAAGCAAAGGATGACGAAAGTGTGGAGTTTGTTAAGATATGAGCTGCCAGGGCATGTATATGGAGATTAGACTCATTTTGAAAGTCCTATCCGAAGCCCATACGTGCTAACACCATGAGGAGGTTGTCCCACTCTAGCAAGTCAAGCACCTTCTCAAAGTCAATTTCCACTGCTTCAATCCGTGTTTGCAAGAATTTCCTAGCAGGATTAGGTTAATTAGGGTCTGAATGTGGCTTGCACTATATCAGCCTTGTACAAATCCCACTTGTGCTGGGTTTATAAGTTGTGGTAGCATGGGTTATGTCTGTTGGCCAGCACCTTGTATATGTTTTGTTATCCGCATGAATCATGGAGATTGGGTGGTAACTACTTGCCAGGGTGGGTCCTTCACCTTCTTGGATAATATGGTGATAACCACTTCACTTAGGATGGGAGGAAAGATACCAATGCCCTCTGCTTCCGTATATAAACCTTTAGTAAGATGGAAATTACTGTCAGGATAGGGCTTGCCAGAATTTGGCTGGGAAGCCATCTCCCAGGGCTTTTACCTGTGCTTAGCAAGGAAAAACCTTCTCAATTTCCTCAACTTGTAGGGGGCTTCCAATTGTAGTGTGCTTGCTGTGGGTAGATATTAGGAGTTGCATGGAGCTAAGAAGTGTCTGAGTTGCTGTTTGGTTGGGTGGGTGGGAGGCAGAGTACAGTTGGTGTAGAATCTTCCATAATATTACTGATGTCCGCTGGGGAGATGAACACTTTCCCATCCTTTACCCACAAGATGGTAATGTGCCACTCGACTTGTTACCTTCAGAGTCTGTATGCTAGTATTTTGGGTCCCTTCCCCCATCTCAGTATTTATGCTTTGAACATTGGATGGTTACAGTATCTCTACTTTCCTTGACATGAGGGCGATAATTTCTAATCTGAACCCTAGAATTTCTCGGCCTAGGGAGAATGATGGTTAGGTGTGTCAGGGCCTTAAAGCTACTCTCTGACACCTTACATTACTGCTCTAGTTGTTGTAACCACTTTTCCTTCAACCAATGCCTATGTGTTGTGTATCCTATTAGCTGATGAGTCTTCTATTGGATTTTCTTCAAAAAATAAAGTGGTTTCCTTTTGGGCCCATGGGGTAAAATCAGGATCTCTCATTAGCATAGGGTCTAGCCTCTAGGAGGGGATGTGGATTGGGGGCACATTATTAACAATTGCATTGGGGTGTGCTCTGAGATGATGATTGGAAGAATTACCAAGTCAGTTGCTGCATGGAAATGGAAGGAGATGTAAGGCATAGATCTACCCTGCAGTGGAATTTATGCACCAATGAGTAGAAGGAATAATCCCTGTCTCTGGGATGGAACATCCTCCTGATGTCTGTCAGGTCTTTATTATGTATTAATTACATAAGTGCTTGCTACCTTTTATGGTGTGATTCAATCCCATTGGAGCTGCTGTCCACTAATGGGGCAATTGTAAGGTAGAAATCCCTCCCAAGATAATGGGCACACCCTGTCCACCATCTCTTCCAGGTTCTGGGCCATTGTATGGAAGAACTGAGGGACATCTTTATTAGGGGCATATATGCTGCCTACAATGATTTGTCCAGGGGTGTCCATAAGCATCATTACCCATCTCCCCAGTGTGTCCGATTTTGTGTGGACCAGAGTCCACCGGAGGGATTTATGGACTAGGACTGCGACACCCCTTTCCTAGTAGGAGTAGAAGAGTAGAATATCTGGCCCATCCATTCCTGATCAGCTTCTTGTGGTCCACCTTGTCAGCTTAGTCTCCTGCAGTAGTGCCAAGTGAGTTTTTAGTTTTTAAATGAGACAGTACCTTTTTCCTTTTGACCTGAGTGTTAAGTCTCCTAACATTCCATGTATGACAAATTAAATCATCCATGATTTGAGTGGGGAGTACAATGGGAGAAGCTTTAATGATTATCCTCTGGCCTGGGTCAGTCACATTAGGGGAGCATGCTCCTACATCCAGACTCTCAAAGATAGGTAAAATTATGACATCATTATCTGTCCTCTGGCAGCTGATTGTGGGGCCCTTACACATCCAATTTGCCACCATTCTGATTAGGGGAGCAAAGCATTTTGTATCAACCAGTACCTCCTATCCTTATAATCAACTCTACCTCCCTTTTATCTTTTACCTCAGGGTTGACAGAACCCCTACTGACAACATCTTTACTGTACTGCTTATATCTCTTAAACCCCTGCTTAGATTTTTGTATATCATAATACAATAATCATAAAAACTCAAGCAAACCTATTTACATGTTATGTACCATTGCCCTGTAAGGGACTGCAAATGTAAGGGCCAGCAGTTCCAAGATGCTGATCAGTGTCCACCAATGTGTCCTTGGGGGTGGGCTTCAGATTCTCATGATAAAACAGGAATTGTAGACTGTGTTTATAGTCTGGCTTTATCCTGGCCTGTAGTTCTTAGTAACTAATCACCAGTTGCTTCCCCATCCCTCAGGGAGCCTGCTTTTGGCACTTAAGTGAGTGGTGTAAGTGGCCATGTGTCCTTATCAAACCCTCTGGGGAGAGGTGCTGTCCCCAGTGGTTGGGGTAGTCTGTCCCATGGTGTGTACACATACCACTGTGGGAAAGCAGGGTTCAGTGCTTCAGGATCTTGTGCAGAACTTCTGTTAGTAGTAGTATAAGTTTATTTGATCGGTCAAAGACCATTACAATAAAATACAACATGTCATCTCATTATTATATATACATTAAAACAATAAATACAGAATATTTTACATCAGCACATTAATTCTTAACCTTTCATTCATAATAAAAACATAGGAAAAAGGTTCCCATTAGCGACATTATTTCCTGTGCATAAAAGCAATTTCTCATATCACTGATTTTCAAAATTTAGCTGGAATTTACATACTTCATTCTGGTTTTTGTTATTACTTCCAAGTATCTTACCAGCTTATATATTATATAGTCTTCCTTTGTGGTAAATAATATATTTAGTAATACGGTTTGATTAGAAGTTGCTATTTCCTGTAACAAAGGTTTTAGCCAGTACACTCTAGCCATATTGTACCATGGACATACAAGAATAACATGAAAAGTCCTCCGTAGTGGTACCAGTACAGGCACAGAAACCAGAACCAAGTTCTGAATCCTTGTTATATCTAGCATTCAGGACCTTGCTGGGAAACTATTCCAGTCTAAGTCTAGTAAATAACTGTCTCTGTTTAATATTAGTCAGTACATCTAAATATTCCTATAACAAAATTAACATCATACGGTCTTAACCAGGAGCAATCTTAAGATTTGTAATGGTAATTAGATCTGATTTCATAGCTAATTAAATAATTTTTGGTTATATAAGATTTATACTTGGGCTAATTACAAGTTTTTTCCACATAACCTCTTAAAAAGATAATCTAGATTCCTCCAGAATTAAGTACAAATCAGTCAGCCATTTTGATTTTTACAACCCATTCCAATCCATGCATCTTTTTCTTTTAATGCCAGAATTTGCAATCTGTTTAAATCTAATGCCAGCAATTTTAGCCAACAATTTATAAGTCCCATCTGTGCAAAGGCAGATAGCTTAACTAATCCTTCCTCTGTCCTAACTAATGTTGCAGGGATAGAGTTATTCAGTCCTAAAGTATGCCTCAAAAGTTATTAAGAGGAATTTCTAACTTATCATAACTAATATGTCCCCAAATCTCAGAATGATGTAAGGCCTGTGCATAATATTTGGCCTTTAGTGCTGTAATCAGTGGTTTAATAGTATTGCCGCCATACTTGTTGTTAAATACCTTAAAAGAATTAACTGTTTGTTTTAGTTTAGGTATGAGAGAATCAATATGCTTGATCCATTTACCATCATGAATATAAAGCAAACTCAAATATAGATAGGATTTTACCGTGTAAGTTTATTTCCTATTCTCCATGTTTTAAAAATGTTGTTAGTTCCTTGTACCAAAATTTGGCTTTTGTTCTCATTAATAATTAAGCTATGTCTACCCACATATTCATCTAAAATATCTAGTTTACTCTGTAGCCCCTTTGTGAAAGGGACAACAAAACAAGGTCATCGGCATATGCCAAACTGGACAAAATTTGTGTAAAATCTTGGGAGAATCTGTCAATGAATCATCCAATATTTTCAATAAATTGTTAATATAAATGTAGAACAAGGTAGGGCTAACACACATCCTTGTCTAATCCCACTGTTAGTGGGAAAGTTGCAGAAAGTTGTCTAGTTGTTCCAATGTTGATCTGAGTCCAAGTATTGTGATAAAGTTCACTTATAATTGCAATAATTTCTTTGGAAATACCCCACTCCCTCATTGCTTCCCATAATATGCTACGTGACACAAAATCGAAAGCAGAGTTGAAATCAATAAATGCTAAATACAATTTCTGCTTTTGAAGATTAACATATTTTTCATAAAGATGGGAGAGGACAAAGCAGTTATCTACTGTACTAAAGTTAGCTCGGAAACCTGTTTGAAGTTCTGACAGTCTACCCAGTGCCTTGATTTCCCATTAGTTTAGCTAGAACCAATTTGAAGAAAATCTTGCCACTGTTGTCTAATAATGA
The DNA here is from genome assembly GCA_016271365.2 of Neoceratodus forsteri. NCBI lineage: Eukaryota > Metazoa > Chordata > Ceratodontiformes > Ceratodontidae > Neoceratodus > Neoceratodus forsteri. The sequence continues at coordinate 1,430,033,681 of CM028131.1, forward strand.
AATTGGTCGATAAGTATTTTGGGTCCAGTCTATCTCCTTTTATGTATGGCTATAATTAGAGCTCTTTCCATGGAGATAATTGTTACATATACTTCCTGTTGATTACAGAAAGTAACATATGGTTCAAAAGAACCCAAATTAGGAAGACCATTAGTCTGATTTATGTAAAAAAATATCTGAGTAATACTTTTGCAATGTATCCAAGGGAATATATGTATCTATACCAATTTTAAAGTTACTTGTTCCTCGTGCACCAACTGCTAATAAGCATGTTGATCTTACACTCTATTACCTTTGATTACCTTTAACATTTTATTCCACTGGATATGTTGGAATTCCTGTTGTTTTTGCTTTAGAAACTTTTTATAAGATCCCTGATCTGATTAAGGAGTCTGAACTGTTCATTATTTAGAGAAGTTCTAACCCTTCTAATTTGTTGGTTTAAATCTTTTTTGCCAAACGACAATCCCTATCAAACCAATTCTGACTCCCCATGGACCGCTGTATTTCAGTAGTCAGAGAAGTTCCTAATCTCCTTAAAACAGTACATCATCTGTTTATTCCACTGAGTTATATTCCAGTTAACATATTCTTTATTAAAAAAATTCTGCAACAAAGGACTTATCTCATAAGAGCTGTTTTGGTTCCACCTAATTTTGGTTTTATTTCTAATTTCTATATTACTATAGCCAGATATCATGGGTTCCTGAACTAATTGTCCAAAACTTAATACTAGATGGAAATGATCACTGTCTGATCTAGTAGGAATACAGTAAGATCCCCATATATCCATATTATCATTCCAGAAGACATAGTCAATCACAGAAGGACCCTGCTTATTATAATGGATACAATTTCCATGGTATCTCCCATAATCCTCTCATTTAAAGGTGTTAAATCATATGGTGTAATAATCTCCAGAAGTTTAAGCCCTCTAGTATTAGTCCAATGATCTAGAGAATTTCTAGGATATTTATAGGTGTTCCAAAATGCCAATTTTGTATTTTGTCATTTGCAAATCCATCGAGATGCCTACCCTGGCATTAAAGTCTCCACAGAGTACAATTTTCTCACATGCTGTTGTTGCCCAAACTCTATGAATGACATAATCCAACTCTTCCCATACACTGTGATTACGGAACTTAGAATTACTGGGTGGTATAGACATTAATTAGGCAAATGTCAAAGGGCCCATAGTTACCAAAAAGCCTGTGAGAAAGAATTAGTGAATATAAGCTCTTCTGTTATAAGATCCATAATTTTAAATCAACTAACCAAACCTCCAGAAGGTCTGTCAAATCTGGAGTGCTTAAGACCTGGAACATGATAGATCAAATAACCATTCAGTGCAATATCATTCAAAGTCTGATGCCATGTTTCTTGTAGGCACATTATGTGAGCTTGCTTTCAGAAAATTAACACACTTGTCCACAAATTTTGTTAAGAGACCAGCAATGTTCCAAGATATTAACATTAGATTTGTAGCCCCACAGTCACTTCGTTCATGCTAGAAGGAGAAGAAATCTTTAGTCAGTCATTTGAGATACCCAACAAGTCAAATTGGTTTGAGACTGATACATTAAAAAATCATCCTATCATCTGCCACATCCTGAGGGCTCTTAATCTAGCCAGTTCCTATAATCTGTTCAGGAACCTGTTCCCTTTCAGACAAGCTTAATCTCATTTGAGCCCAAATCCTGATCACAAATAACAAAATGCAACCCCATTCCATCTAAGCATGGTACATTTTGTATAATATCAGTCAGCAGACTTTGGCTTCTAATCTGAAACTAAAACTTGATCAGTTTCAAAGATGTTACCTAGCCTTTGAACTGTAAGAATATTATTATCTGCAACATCTATATTTAGTACTTGTTTTAATAAATCCCTGACCACCAGGCCAAGCTTCTTATTGGTCTCATTTTCTAGATGTCATAGACCAAAGAGGAACAATTCACTCTGGGCAGGTATATCACTACAATACTGTTGATTTACTTTAGTATCCCGAAATGCTGAGTTAAAATTTTACTACTAACCATATGGACACCCACCAAGTCCAATAAGGGAGCCGTTTTCAGAATCCTTTCCACAACCTCTTTGCCTGATATAACAACATCAACCTATCCAGTACCATTATGTGTCTTATGCCTAAAAACATTTATTATTTTAAAATCTGAAGTTGGACTTTTCAGTGCATGTATGAGCAAATTAGTAACTGCAAATCTTAGCCTGCCCTGGTTTTCATTCAGTATATTTTGGAGACCAAATATACTAAAAGTGTCCATAGAAGTAATCTTTGGCAGATAATTCAGGTATTTCCTATTTATGAAGTCAATTGAAAATCCTTGTGCTAACAGATCTCTATTATTAAGCCAAATCTGATTAGCAATCCTCGGCTGACACAAAAAAGGAATGCATAGCTCCTACCCTCTAAGTCCAGATCCTCCCAAGCTTGCACTACATCACTTCAACAATTTCAGCACCAGTAGCTGCCCTCAGAAGATGCACAATCTGCTTCTTGTTATGTAAATATGAAATTCGGCATTCCATCTATAACCATAAAAGCTCAAAAAGCACACTCATGTAAATCAACCAACACTTTAGCAGGTGCAAAGATCTCATCACATTTCTATTGTGCGGAACCTAGTCTGTGAAAGTATAGATTTATCAGCTTTATTTTAGATCCACCGTGGATTAGGCTTTATTGTATTATAACATTTCCCAATATCTTGTCTTAAAGATGTTACTTGTTGGTTAATAGAGCTTAATCGCTCTTTTTGATTTGAAATATTATCAGGCAGTTTACAGCTATCCAATTTTTCTATTTCAAGGACTTCATCCAGGTTAATAGTATTTCTTTCTATTGTATTGATAGGGTGGATCAGGTCTGTAATAACATTCTCTCCTTCAACAATTTTGTTAGCATCCAAACAAGCATTCTCCATTTCTCTGCAAACTTTCTTAGAATTTTGATTTTTATTATTTTTAGATTTCTTCAGTTTCCCATTCCATTTTTTACTGTTACCTACAAGTTTAACAGGAGTAATGGGAATGCAGATAGTGGAAAAGCTGGTCTACTCAACTGTCCATTAACTTGCTGAGTATCTAGAACAGAATCAGATAATGGGATAAGGAGTTCAGTTATAGCAACCAGTCTATCTAATTTGCTAATAATGTCATCCAATCTAGCACCATTAATTGCAATATTTACTTTAAGGGTCTCTAACTCATTAGTAACTCCTACCAATTGATCAAGTATCATGAGATGTGCAGCATAAGGATCTTGCATGGTTCTCTTAAGTTCACTATCTATGCTAAAAGGATAAGAAGAAATCCAGTTATTAGTATATTTTATGAATTCACCTTTTCTATCTGTACAACAGCAACAGCAATGCAAACTTGAGTGACAATTTTGTTGATTTTAGAATCTATTATTTTAAGTTCATCAATTGCTTCTTGCATCCCCATTGTTATATTTTTAAATCTGTCATCCAATTAGTACAGTTACAATCAGTACCATTCCACCTGGTACCTAATACTGGATTGGGTCAGTTTAGGTGAAAATCAGGGAAATATGTTATATCAGAAGCAGTGTCACAGTAAAGATCAATCAAGCCTCCCTCCTCCCCAATTGGGCAGCAGGGATACTACCAAACCACTTCAGTACCATTTTCAATCACTGTTAGGACTGTTGAAAAGTTGAACCTCCATTTGCAATACTGTGATCCCTACTGTGCTCATTTGGAAGGCTACATCTAGTTCTGAAAACATTTTTGGAGTGGAAGAAAGCCTGGTATAATTATGTCTGCCAACATCATCAGCCTCTTTAGTGATATTATTAACTGAATCATTTAAGGAAAATCCACTTGTTTAGGGAACCCAAGCATATGAGGTGATTCAGCTGATTCACTGATATTAGCAACTTTAGTCAGAAACATGTTAATATAAACGTGTTTCATTTTTAGACTGGATATATTAGAAGCATCTCCAACAGTTTTATTTTTAGTGTTTGGTTTCTTGATTTTCTTTGTTTTATTGAGTCTATTAGATTTACCAGATTTATTTGACTCATTTATACTTTGTGTTGTTATATTATCACCAGATTCATTACCTTTCTTTCCTTTTATATTTTCATTAAAAACTAGCACCTGATCAACTGTCTCATTTAGGATGTCTTGACTAAAAATACAAACTGAAGTGTCTGGAGTAGCCCTAGTCACCTCAGCTGGGGAGTCTTGGCTCAAAATACAGATTGGGGTATCTGAAACAACCTTACCCATCCTATAACCTTTTTATTGTTGACATTATCATATTTATTCTCATAACTTCTTTGTTTAAAAGTAGGCTCATCCAGTAATTGTTTATCAAAAGAAGTATCTTGTGTATCCTGCATTGTTTGTTTCCTTGTTTTCACCATTTTAACAACCCTTATTACAATATTAACTGGTCACTAAATATTTTTGAATTCTAATAAAAAATAAAATACTTCAGGTAGATGTAACTAACAAAGAAACGTCTGGTATTCTTCCAAAGAAAACTAGATTTCTATTATACAAATGTTAAGTAAAATTGTTTTACTGTGTCATATCTGTCAAGATAGCCCAGATATTACCACAAGTAAGACTCGCCAATACGTAAGAATTTGAAAGAACAGCAATTCAAAACCAAAATCTCCCTTTGTATGTCCACTCAGACCATACTTAAGTCATGCATAGTCCCACAAGAGTTGTTCAAGGGTTTAAATATGGTTCTTCAGTGCTGCAATGTGCTTCGTTTTCTAAATCTGTCAGAACATACTGGACACTCCACAGATCTTCCCTTATTAGGATTATTTTGATCAGTCACTGTTGCTTCGCTATAAACAGACCACACAGTCCTTCAAGAAATTTGGCCTCACTCCACAGGAACTCTTGCTTTCTTTAGTTCAGTGGAGCTTTTCCCAGGGACAAATTTTAGAAAAATATAAAAGATGGTGCTCAGAGTAGTCAATAAATAAATATTCTACTCTATAAAGCTCCAATCTATCTGCAATTTAAGTAAATCTAGAGAATAGTAACTAAAAGTGATAGATCAAATTATCTATATGACCTGTAACACCTAATTCGTGATATCAGCAGTATTTTCAGCAATATTTCAGAATTTAAAATATGGCACCGAATATCGTTGAAATAGTAATAGTAATTTACAGAGTCAGTAACAATAACAGGAGCGGTTATAACAGCAGCAGGAACAATAAAACAACTATGAAAATCACATGATATAAATGGTATAAAATGCTTACTTAAAATTCATGTTACCTCCTGTGAATCTTAGTTAGTTAAAAACAGGAATCCTTCCATCTCCGTGTCAGCTTTTAGCAGCTTATTTAAACACAAAGCACACTTCTGTCTCTCAATAAGATGCCACAGGTTAAAATATTACTCTGTCCATGATACATCATGACTCAAAGCTCGTAAATCCCACTGAATGGCACTTTGAGTAGCAGAATGCTACACATGCATACTAAATAGTCAGCCCACCTGACCAAAACGTGTGAAACACAAAACTCAGAAAAGAAAACGAAATATCTAAATGTCTAAGTAAAAATACTTAAATAACAAACAAGTTATGGTCGAGTTAGGTAATTAGTAAGTTATCTACAGTTTATCTGAAGTTGATTGATTGATTGATTGTGTCTGACTGTAACTGACTACATATATGAGCTAATTAAAAAAAAGAAGAAAACAATCATATAGTCAGTTGGTAAATTCCACAAAAGGAGAAAAGTTTACAACACTTCCCTAATTAAAGGTCAGAAAATTTGCTCCAAACTCTCCGGTTTTCCAACTCTTTCTGATTTTCTTCTCTGCACTCTTTCTATGCCATTCAACTCCCTGTGGCACCTTCTTCTAGCTTCTTGCTGGTTCAGCTATCCCAACCTTTCGGCACTCTAGGGCTGCAGAGAAAAGAAGCGACAACAGCAGAAGAGAAACAGAGACAGCCACACAAGACAGCCTGGGAAAAGCTGTTCCTCAGGCAGGTATCAAATATGCTTAGGTGGCATACCTTTCCTGGATATAAAATGCATAAAACAGCTTCTGCTCTGCAGACTTCTTCAACCTGCTAGTGTGCCCTTCTGTTAGTAGCAATTGTCACTGTGTATGATCCTCACGCTGTTCTCTTGACAGTTGACTGTGAGGGCACCTGGGAGGTTACTAGACCTATTTCCTCACCTGTCCCTTACAAGGGCCCTATATGTGAGCCCAATCTACACATACATCCCCTACATTCATTCCAACTCTTCTATAAGTTTAACCAACTCAGCAGGCTGGTGGCGTTAGTCTATTAGGCAATATAAGAAAACCAGTCTTTGGCATAGCTGGGAGTGCTAACTTGATTGAGGCAACAGTGAGAACTAAAACTATAGAAAAGTCTTGGCAGCCTTTTAGCTGTATGGAGTCACTGAGAGGGTGCCATGGTGTGGTGGCCATATGTTCAGTGCCATCTTGCTCCCTTCCTAGTCTGTGGGAGTGTGTTGGTACACATACATATAGAATCATTAATAAACATGTATTTGCCATGGCTCACTGTAAAAGTCCAGCACCTGATTTTTGGGGTGATTTGTCTTTTAGGACTGGGGATGGGAGGAAGACAGAGGAAAGCAGGTTCCCCTTATCAGGATGAGAGGGGATCATCATGCCACATGAAATACCCAGCTCTTCGGCATTGGTTGAGGGATCTCGCTCCGCATCTTGTTCAGGTAAACTATATCCTCCCCTCACCCCTACCCTCACTATGACCAAAAAGTACAAAGAAAAAGCCCACTTATCGGACTGTCATCATAGGTCCACAGTAGATGCTCCTGAAGCAACTCCAGTCCATCTTCTATGATCTGGTTTGCCCTGATTGTCACCTCGATGTTCTGTTCCTCCTGTTTATGGTTCTGTCCTGCTACCTGCTTTGCTCACGCTGCCTTGGTTCTGGTTGGCACTGCAGAAGTTGGACGGAAAGTCTGGTGGTATTGGTGGGGCCTCGGTGTTGGGTATCTTGCTGGTGGCACCTGTTTGGATGGAATCCTGAGATGTGGGTCTTAAAGCTGCATATCAGTTGTTGGCTAGCAGGGGGCTTAGCTCTTCAGAGGTCCCCTTATGCTCCTTTTCCTGATTGTCACTTTGGGCTCTCATCTTGCTGTTCTGGTGGTTCTTGCTCTGGTGGTTTGTCTGCCAGTTCCTCTTGCAGTTCCTGTGGGACAGCCCCCAGCCGCCCTCCTCTCCTGCTTCCTGGCAATCTATCTGGGATGCTTTCTGGTCTGGCTTTCTCCACCATAGCACGGCTGATGGGACCATGCTGGATTCATTTCAGTCTCCCTCTCTCATCTCCCTTGACCAGTTCCTTTGGAGGAAGTCCTGAATGAGTCTGGGGATGTGAAGAGATGAGAGTTCCATTACCATCATGACTGCAGAGTAGTGCAGGGAGAACTGTAGGCCTATTCGGTGCATGGCATCTCTCTCTCTGTATTGGCCTCTAGCCTGTCTGATAAGTCCTTTGAGAAATCTTGGTAAATATGCATCAGGTGTTCTTGCCAGTACAACTTGCCCAGTTCCCTTAAGTGAGCCAAAATGTCCTGTCAGGTGTTATAACTAAGGAATGTGACCAAAATTGGTTGCAGTTTCTATCCTTTGTCGGCATTAGGCACGAGTCCAGTGAACCTCTCTATGTCAAAGCAAACATCCACCTGTAGCTTTAGGATGCTATGGAGTGCATAATGTAGGAATGCAACTGTGTTTCAGAGCTCCACTCCCTCCAGGAAGCCGAGAAGCCACAGGTTATTCTGCATGCTGTGATTGTTAAGGTCGTCAACTTTCTCAAGAAGCGCCTGGATTGTTTGGCCTTGCTCTTGTACCATCGCAGTCAGATCTTCCATCACATTTTCTTGCTCTGCCACCCTTCTCCATCTGGAAAGTCTTGACTCAATTTTGTTAAGAGTCTGGGTGGTTTACTGAGAAGCTGTTGTGACCTCAGACATTTGTAGTAGTAGTCTGGAGAACATCTCTGAACTGCAGATAAGTCCCATTTCAGAGTGAGCCTGGCAGCCATTCCGTGCAACACAGTGTTATTTCCTGGCTGTTTATCTTGGTTGCATGTCAGGCAAAAGCAATATTTTCCAGTAGCTTGCTGTCCCAGATCACAGGCTACCTACAGCTATATAAGTTTCCAGCAGTTGAGTCTGATGACACAGATTTAGGCTGGATTAGATTCTTGAGTGATACAGAGTTATTAACTTATTCTGCCATCTTGAGCCAGCTGAAACCACGCCCCTAGAGCATGAGCCTTTGCCAGAGTTATCCCTCCTCTCACTACCTATGCAGTGGAGGGGGTAGTTGTAGGCACTGGCAAGTGAGACCCATCATGGTCAAAGTCAAAGTTAGTTTTATTTCAAGTATGTATACACAGAGAAGACATACACAGATGACTGATGAATCTTAAAATTCATAAATACAGCCCACCTAAGAGATCAGATCACACATATTTAAAAATATCAGATATCAAAACTTAAATATCCATTCATTTACCATAAATACAAATGTGCACATAATATTGCATATGTTATCTTATTTTGTGGGTCTATTGACCTTTTGATCATACAATGTGCAAAATATCCTACTGCAAGTATGCAGGCCATTGTTGTAGTTGAAATAAAAACTTAAGCTTCTCTCTACTTTTAACTTGAGTGCAAATAAGTATAGGTTTTAGCCATTTATCTCACTCAGAAGCAAAGGACTCACAATCAAAAATTAAATGTTGTACAGCTAATCTATAATTTTTGTCACAAATACAGGGGAATGTTCCCATACATGTAATGGTTTCCATGTGTACCATAAAAGAATGAGCCTAAATCTTGTGATAGCCTTTCTATGTGTAGCATTATCACAATACTGCAACTATTGTTCCATACTAAAGCTGTCTTTTATCAGTTTTAAAGTCACAAATTCATGTGAATCATGCAAAATGGCCATGTCCCATTGACAGGTGAGAGGAGGGAGGAGAGGTAGTCTGGGAAAGAGTTAAACCAATATTTAGCTATAAAGGATGCATTGTGCAGATGACAGCAGAGGGGAAAGGACAAAGAGAGACAGTAAAGTGAACAATGGTGAGTAAGTGGAGGAAGATTAGTGGTGAAGGGCAGAAGGTGTTACACAAGGTGTAGAGCTTATTGAGGGAAGAGGAGGGAGCTGACCCATAAACCACGCTCATGTAATCAAACAAGGGAAGTATTAATTTTGAGACAAGTTCATGATGAGTAGGAGGGTTAGGCAGTCTTTGGAATGATAAAAGCTCCTAGTTTTGGGTAAAGTTTGAGTGTAGGAAGTCAATGTGGTGGAGAAATCCAATCTGGGGTCAAGCCAGACTCTCAAGTCAATCAATCAATCAATCAAGTCTTTATTTATCCAAGTGAACACAATTGAGCAGACTCATTTACTAAGGTGGACCTGCGTTACACCAGGTCAAGAATAACACTTTTATGTACAGATAATAAATAGACATAATTATACTGAAATAGAAAAATACACAGAGCAATAACAGGTATTTCAGGTATAGGGTTAACAAGTTAGGGAGAATGGTATGAGAAAGGAATTAAAACATTCTGAAGCAGCCAGCATATTAAAACATTTCAAATAGCACAGCATATCATTGGTCAGGACATATACAAACTTAAGGGGCAGATATGGAGGGAGGGTACAGAACTGCAGCTGTTCTAGGAGGTGTGCTACAGTAGATGGGCTGGGGACATATATGTTAGGAGTCTGAGGGCAAGAAAAGTAGTGGATTAGCAGAAAAAAGGGGTATAGGTGGAGACAATCAAGGGGCTGGGATAGTTGAAGATGTAGTGGGCAGGTAAGCAGTAGGCACCCTAGCACACTAAGCGTGCTGGAAACTGCTGCATAGTTTAACAGCCTTGGCATACAAGGTCTTGAAGATGGTAAGACTAACAGGAGACTCAGTTTCATAGATGTCTGTAGTTTGTTCCTGAGTGAGGGCAACACAAAGCCTATGGCAGCTCTCCCAAAGCATGTATTGGCCCTAGGTACCTTCAGTAGAAGCAGAGAATAGCTTCAGTGCAAAGTTGCTACCACACTTAACGGCAAACAGAAGGAAATGTATTGGGCTAATTTGTTGGTAATAGCTCTGTAAGTCCAGAGACCGCATTTCTATTCCTTCTGTACTAGTGGAGGTCCACCCCACAGCTGCATATAAGAAGCAGTGGTGGGTGGTGATAGGTAGGCTAGTTATGAATCTCAAATCTCTGTGGTACAAGGTGTCCAGTTTAGTAAGACAGGAGGCATTACACTGACTATAAATGAAATTGGCATAATCAATTAGGGATAGAAACGTGGATTGAACTAACTGCATCTTGGCATCTTTGGTCAAGAGGCGATTTGTTCTAAAGAAGAGACAAGCCTCTGCCTCAATTTTTCAGCAGATCCTTGGCATGCTCCATGAAGGAGAGTCTGTGGTCTAGCCAGACCCTTAGGTACTTGAATTTCGAACAAATTCGAACCTCTCCTAGTAAAGTGTTTATGGGAGGTAAGGAGTCAGAGATAGCAGGGTTCGCCAAATGAGTAGCTGGAGAGAACAGCATAGCTTTTGTTTTTTGCCATTGAGTAAGAGTTTTTATTCAGGAGCTGATTCTGCAACAAGTTGAATTCTGTTTGTAAATCTCCACAGGCGGCTTCCGGAGTTGGGTAGCTTAGGTACAACACCGTATCATCAGCAAAAAGGTGAAAAGTGGCCTCCTTGATGCCAACATCAATATTGTTTATATAAATGGCAAACAACAGAGACCTTGGATGGATCCCTGTGGAATGCATCTTTTGGTGTTTGAGAGAGAGCTCCCTCGGCCTTGACCTGCTGAAGTCTATCTGTAAGATAATTATTGAACCAGCACAGAGAGGTCAGGTCCAGACCTATCACGTTTAGGGTAGAAAGAAGCAGGCAGTGATCTACAGTGTTGAAGGCCTTGCTAAGGTCAGTAACATGGCACATACAATTTTTTGTTTTCCAGCTCTTGTTGACAGTCATCAGTCACTTTGGCAAGAGCCGTAATGATACTGTGCTTGGCTCTGATACCAGACTGTATAGGGTTTAGAAGGTTCTTGTTATCTATGTAGGTTCTCAACTGAGCATTCACAATTTTCTCCAGCAGTTTAGACAATATTGGTAGAGAGATATCAACCTGTAATTATTTAGGTCTCGGGATCCCCTGATTTAAACAGAGGAATGATGGGCAATTTTCCATATGTGTGGAAGAACCTCTAGGACAAGGACAAGTTAAATAGGTGTGTGATTGGTACAGCTAGGATGTGGCATGCAATCTTTAAGTAGGGATCGAGAGAGTCAGCACCAGCACTTTTCTTGGTGTCCAACTGTAGAAGGAGGTCTTCGACTTCTTTCAATGAAGCAGGAAGGAATGAAAAGACTCCGCATTAGTAGTGCCAGGTTCAGGAATCTGTGCACTAACCTGAGAAAGATGTTGGTGACTTGTTGAATGCTAGGTCTGCCATAGCAAAGTGGTTGTTGAAGGCCTGAGAATCTCCTTCTATCGTTGATAGTAACATTATCAGAGATGATTTTTGAGGGAAGTACATTTCCAGCTGTATGACCAGACAGCTCTTTGATTGTGGACCAAAATTTAGCTGGGGCATCTTGAGGCAGAGTCTAGCTCAGAATGGTAGAAGTTGGCCTTAGCCTCTCTAACCAGTTTGGTGCAGGAATTCCTAGCCTTCCTGAAGTGGCACCAATCCTCAGCAGTTTTTGATTTGCGGGCTTTTTCCAGAGTTTATCTCTCACTAGTAATGCAACCTTGAGTTCAGCAGAGAACCAATGGCAAGTTCTGGTCTTTACGTGGACTTTACCAAGGAGCATGTTTATTTATGGCACAAGACACTATCTCATGAAAATGTCGTATGCCATACTGACCGATTTGCTAGGTAAAAGTTCTGCCAATGTACAGACAATTTTAGCTCATTGATATAGGCAAATGGGTTAAAGTTCGTCTGGACCTTCTGGTGGAGAACTTAGATGTGGACGGGGATTGAGTCAGATCTTACACTGGCGATGAAGCAGTGATCGCTGACATCCGAGGAAAAATATTCCAGTGTAGGAAAAGGACTGTGGCTTGCTTGTAAGAAAGACATACAATAGGGTGCTATTCCTGGGGTTTTTCTTGTTAGGACATGTAGGTTCTTCAATGAGTTGTGTGAGCCCAAGAGAGTCACAGAAGGATTTGAGGGTAAGGAAGCCTTGGATGACCAGTCGTAATTGAGATCCCCTAGAATAATAGTTTTGAGGGTCTCATGTCCCATAATACTCGATAGGTGAGACAGAAGCTGGGATCCAGCAGATGGAGTCCTGTAACACCCTGTAACCCTAAAAAGCCATTAAGCAGGATATTTCAACCTTAAGGGACAGACATTCAAGCCATTTGAGTAGAGGAGGAGTCAATAGTAGTGACTGTATATTTGTCTCTGACATAATGGCTACCCCACCACCCCAAGTCTGCCTGTCAGCTCTGAACAGTCAATAGTTAGGGATGTTAACCTCCCTGTCAGGGTAGAAGATCTGAGCCAGGATTCCAGACTACCAGCACATCTGGTTCAGTATGAATGACCCAGGTCTAGATCAATGTAAGATTTTTAAGAGACTGCAAACATTAACGTGCATAAAGCTCATTCCTCTAAACCTTATAAGGTTGGATGGAGATGACAAGGCTTCTGTAGGACCAGAGTTAAGTTCAACATTCAATCCAGAAGACAAACAGCGCAACACTACTGAGCTGGTGCTCACAGCATGAGGTGCAAACCTCAATAATTCACACAAAAGCCAAGGTAATGAGCACTCCAGGACACAGAAGAATATACTGCAAGTGATTTTAATCCAAATGTCAAGTCAGACCCTGCACTTCGGCTCTATGCCTTCAAAGGGGTTATAACCAAACTTTACAAATGACCACACTTATATACAATCATAGTGATGACATCATAATTAAGGGACAATTAACTCTTTCAGTACCCCATTCTGTCTTATGTATATTCCCTTACTCTAATGTTAGTTAATTACAAAGTGTATACTAAATGTATACTAAAGTTCTTAACAAGAATTTTTGTTTGTAAATACAGACAAAAGAAAAATATGTTAAAAAAATATATATCCTAAATTACTATGCAAGCTAGTTATAGTTGTTTACAATTTTTACACTTTTTATACTTTTGACACCTTGTACATTAATTTAGAACATGAATAGTTATATGTTTATACAAAGCTGTCAATTCTAAATGTGTAAGAACTAGGTAGATTTATATCTCATCCTTTCTTTCTTAAATCCAAAAAATATAATTAATTCAATATAAATCATACTGTAAAAGGAAAGGTGAAAAACACTCTAGGTACGTACAAATTAAGAAAATGAAATGAATGAAATGGAGCACACAGTATCAGGTGAGGTGACTAAATAACATACAAATAGCTCATGGCAAAACACAAAATGCGATATGAAGTGAAGATGAAATTTATAACAGTGGCGATAATACAGACAAATGAATGTCATGTTTGTGATCACCCTCCACTTCAAACCAGCAATGGGAGAAGGAAACCATTTTGATGGGGATCCACTCAGATAACATCTCACACCAAATTCTGAAATGACAAAACAAAACAAAACAAGATGAGTATCAAAGGCAGAACGACATTTTCACACAGAAGGAAATAGTCTGTTACTTTTTCAACTGTTTTCGGACATCTTTCAAAAAGGTTTCAAATCCCACTGGTCATTAAGACCATCTGATTTAACAGTCTTGAGTCTGTATGTCCACCTACTTTCTTTCTTAAGTATCTCATTTGTTCTGTCACCTCAAACTTCATTGGTGTTTGCCACTCTAATCCCATGAATTTCATGCCCTTAGGGTCAGAGTTATGTGCTTTCAAAAATGTTCTCCACAGGTGTATCTGTCCTTGCATTCATTATGTTTCTCACATGTTCCCAAATTCTAACTTTTAAGTTTCTTGTAGTGCGTCCTATGTATATAGTTTGCATTCACACCACAACACATAGACTGCAACGGTGGTGTCACAGTTGATAAACTCCTTAATTTCATACTTTGACCTGTCGAAGGATGTGTGAATACTGTTCCTACCATGTGGTGACTACATATATTACATCTCTGGCATCTAACATTACCTATTGGTTTAGTACCCAGCCATGTGTTTCTATTTGGCATTGTCAATCTACTATGTGCAAGTTTGTCTTTCAGATTCTTTCCCTGGAGAATGTGATTCTTGGTTTTTCCCCAACTGCTTTCCTCAATTCAGGGTCAGTAAGTAGCAGTGCCAATTTTTATACACAGTGTTACCCAGTTGTCCTGCCTAGTTATTAGTTGAGTGCTCATTACCTTGGCTTTTAAGTTCAACATTGCCTGAGCACAATAGGAGGAGAAACACAATTTTCTTTAGGGCAGACAGAGATGATTTGAAAGCTCTAATTCTTCCACTGACTGCTTGGAATGACAGAATGAGAGTGCTGGGCCTTGTTATTTACACAGTTCTGTCCTAAGGATGCAGCTACTAAAACCTCTGCCACATGGCACCAAGTGGCATTATTACTGGGGATATGGGAGGCATACCGGTATGGGTAGGGAGTGCAGGTCCCACCCTAGAATTCACCTCAGACTGATGCATGTATGGGAGTGCAGGGGTGCAACAAAAGCTATGAAATGAGTTGCTGTACAAATAGCACTGTGACAGAGGGTCTGACTCCCTGTGAGATATTTCAGCCTGGGTGATACACTACATAAGGCACCATCCATAGGAAGAAGATGAAGAGAGGGAACCAGGTACCAGCCCTCATGTTGACGCCTTATAGTGAAAAATAGTAAGCTATGACTATGGCAAAGTGTTTTATCTGTAGATGGCATAGCTGGATTACAGACTGCTAGAGAATCACCAGACAGAACAAGACAAGTCAGTATGTGCAGGTATTTGGGGACTTCACAGGGCTGAGCAAGATAGCAGATGGCACCAAGCCTATATGATCACTGAAGATGTGCAGTCTCCCCTCAGTAGCTGGTACTTTAAAAGGAGGTAGGATGCTGCCAAAGCAGGCTGCACCAATGTGGTCTTACACCACTGTATGAGATGATAATGTGTGTGGTAAAGCAGGCTGCACCAATATGGTCTTACATCATTATATGAAATGGTACTGTGCAGTGCTGTTAGCCTATGGAGTGCATCGATGTGACAGGCATTTTAGATAGATGGAAAGGAGTAGACCAAAGAATGAGAGGGTGGGGAAGGCTTTATATAATAAAGAGCTTAGAGGGGATGGGTGGATGGGCGAAAAAATGCGGGTTTGCCATACCTCTTTGCTGGAAGAGTCCATGCTTGTGGTCTCAGACAGCGGCTAAGGAAGCGCCTGCCTCCCAGTGGCCGCGTGTCCCATGGCAGATGAGCTGGGAGCCCTGGAGGGATAAGTCTACTGATAGGGTAGATGAGAACTGGGTGGTACCCTTGGGGATTTAATACAGGTTGAGGATGTGGTGGGCGGGTGTGACTGGCAGTAGCCTGTAGGAGTGAGCTAGAAAGTTGGGGTGGGGTTTAAGTGTATTTAATTAGGACCATGAGGGGAGTGCGTGGCTGAAAAATCAGTCAGCTAGGGTTCCTTCCTGGTGGTAATCAGTCCGTTAGGGCAAGTCCATACCTGAGCTTCTGTGAGGGGCTGGTGGCTTCAGACCTGGACTGTGGATGTCAGTCTGGCAGGTCGGATTCATCAGGGAACCATGGCTGTGGCTCTCAGACTGCATGAAAAGAAAGACAGAGGGAATTAAATAAGAAAGGCGGGGTGTGGGGCTGCTCATGGAGCTAAAAAAGAAATGCAAAATGGCTTAAACGGGGTTGCAGACCAAATGTTAGGAAGGTGCCACAAAGTCTGAGAGAGCAAGAACAGGGCTATTGAAAACACAATACTAGAGTAAAAAGGTGAAGGGGGTTCAAAGGCCTGAGCTGAGATTGCTACTGCATCTTATGAGGAACACACTACAGGCATTTATATTAAATCAGTAAACTTCAACTATAAAATGCTAGTAAGACAGTTTTACCAGAAATAATAATCTAGTACAATATAATTCAAGCATTAACAGTGCAGAGCTATATGGAGCCAATTGAGTGCTCCTGGGGCTGACTGCAGTCAATGGGTCACAGCAGTAGTAGACTCTGGATTTAAACCCAGAGACAACTGTCTTCATGTAAAGAAAATCAGGCAGCCAGGGCTCCTTCCTGGAGGTAATCAGTTCTTGAAGGCAAGTCCATATTGAGTTTCTGTGAGGGCTGATGGCTTCAGACCTGGACTACAGATAGTAGTCTGGCCAGTTGGTTCATCAGAGAACCACGGCTGTGGCTCTCAGACTACCTGAGCTTCTGTGAGGGGCTGGTGGTTTCAGACCTGGACTGCAGATGGCAGTCTGGCAGGTCGGGTTTGTCAGAGAACTACAGCTGTGGCTCTTAGACTACCTGAGGTTCTGTGAGGGTCTGGTTGTTTCAGACCTGGATTGTGGATGGCAGTCTGGCAGGTCGGGTTCATCAGAGAACCACGGCTGTGGCTCTCAGACTACCTGAGCTTCTGTGAGGGCTGGTGGCTTAGACCTGGACTGCGGATGGCAGTCTGGCAGGTTGGATGGCAGTCTAGCAGGTCGGGTTCATTAGAGAACCATGGCTGTGGCTTTCAGACTACCTGAGCTTCTGTGAGGGGCTGGTGACTTCAGACCTGAACTGTGGATGGCAGTCTGGAAGGCTGGATTTGTCAGAGAACCACAGCTGTGGATCTCAGACTACCTGAGCTTCTGTGAGGGGCTGGTGGCTTCAGACCTGGACTGCAAATGGCAGCCTGGCAGGTCAGGTTTGTCAGAGAACCATGGCTGTGGATCTTAGACTACCTGAGCTTCTGTGAGGGGCTGGTGGCTTTCAGACCTGGACTGCAGATGGCAGTCTGGCAGGTCAGGTTCATCAGAGAACCACGGCTGTGGCTCTCAGACTACCTGAGCTTCTGTGAGGGGCTGGTGGCATCA
This sequence comes from Neoceratodus forsteri, assembly GCA_016271365.2. Taxonomy (NCBI): domain Eukaryota; kingdom Metazoa; phylum Chordata; order Ceratodontiformes; family Ceratodontidae; genus Neoceratodus; species Neoceratodus forsteri. The sequence continues at coordinate 1,430,050,774 of CM028131.1, forward strand.
GACCTGGACTGCAGATGGCAGTCTTTCAGGTCGGTTCATCAGAGAACCACGGCTGTGGATCTCAGACTACCTGAGCTTCTCTGAGGGGCAGGTGGCTTCAGACCACTAGACTACCAGAGAAGATTATAAAGAAAACAATACCGAGAGGGCTATGGGGATCGGGAGGGGGTGGTACCACTATACTACCAAGGAATATTTTAGAAATAACGGAACAGTGATCGGACATAAGGGAGAGGGGAGGGACCACTAGACTCCAGGAATTTATACAGTGTTGTGGAAATGCTGTTTCTTCGAGTTTCAAATTTTTTCGCAAATTGCAGAAAAAATCCTGTTTCATGATTCATTTTTCACAATTTGCAAAAAGGATTTTGGCATATTAAAAACTGTATTTCTGACTGAGATATGACAAAAGTAAACCCAGAATTGGACTGCACATGCCCTGATTAGGGAACTATAACCATTGATGTTTACTAAACGTCTCTATTTTATTTCATTTTGTTGCCATCGCTAATTGAAAACAAGATGGTGGCAGCATGAAAAAGATTTACCATTTGCAACAAAAGGTTATCCATTTGTGGCAAAGGATTACTGATTTGCAAAAAGGATCCTTTTTCAAGTGGACATCTAACTGCTCCCATTGAAAATAATGGGACATTTTAAATGTAATAACTTTGAAACAGATTAATATTTTGTTCACCAAACCTTTAAAGGCACATCTGTGGCCCATGGCCTTTCTACCTAAACATTTCAGACTATCACTCCAAGCTATTTTGCACAGCAGCTTGACAAAGAATTTGTCAAAACATGGTAATTTTCACATTTTTTAACTTCATCAAGTTTATTGAATTCACATATAATTAGTACATCTGTTCCAATGTAATACTTTTAAGAGTATCTTTACAATAATAACATTCTGTTCATTTTTTATGCCTTTAAACTTTCTATCCTTCTATAAGTTAACCAGTATAATATTAGCCATATTCTAACATACTGTCTCTTGAATTAGAAGAGAGAAAAAAAATAATATTATGGCTACACACTACTCGAGCCCTAAGCTCTTAGTTGGTGAATACAGTTCATCATAGTGTGGCCCATGTTATTGTCCCAGTTTTAGATAAAGTTCTTCTTCTCCTTCTCCATCTTAAAAACCTCTTTCTTCCTAGAATTCTACTTAATATAGAAGACAGCATTTGTTTCTAGGTATTTCTTAACCATAATCTAAACTTTTAAGCTAACCATTTATAACATTATAAACATTATTTATCATAACATGTGCACAGAGACTAATACCTTAAAATATATGTGTGTCCCCAAACTTATTTAAGGATAATCTCCTTCTTCCTTCCCCTTTTACCCTCAAACTTCCAACATCACCTTCTGGCCTTCTATATCTCCCAACTCTCCCTTTGAATTATCTGTCTTTCATCTTCCACTTGCACCCCCATCACTTATTACTATTTCTCCCCTGCATTTCCTTCCAATGATACCAGGGTTCCCAGGTTTCTAGGAATTTATCCTTTCTTAGCTGAATGGTGTAAGTAATATTTTCTAGTCTCTCAATTTCCTCAACCTTGAAGTCCATTGTGGAAAGGTTGGTGGATCCTGTTTTAACCATTTAATAGTGATGCATTTCATGCTGCAGTTTGCAATCTGGCATAATTCTACACCTCTCCTTTTTGGGAGGAAAGGTAGTAATCCCAGGACTAGGTCTTGAAACGTGTATGGTACAGGTGCCCCCAGTTGAGCCATGGATCTGAGACCAGAACTGCTGCAGCTTTGCACATCCCCAGAATATGTGGTAATGTGTGCTTTGGGTTTCCCATATAAATGCCAACAGGCTGATGATGCCTATGGATCAAAATGCCTGGTGATCATTGGTGAGCGGAAGAATCAGGTCAGGACTTTCCAATTGAATTCATGCACATCATGGCCGAGGTCACCTACCATCCCCTCTGCAGGCAGTATTCCCAATCCCTCCTAGGAATTGCACTCATAGATTCTGTCTCTCATTTTTCCTAACCTCTTCTAGCACTGGGGTCCCTTCTGCTCTGTGAGTACCCCATACAGAATGGAGAGGCAGGGTAATTTATTTTGATCTTTATAGAGTCCCACCAGAATTCCTCAAGGGAGTTAAAGCTCAGTAATTTTTTGGAAGTTTTCTCCCATTTTGATAAAGTTTCGGGTTTGAGGTATCTATAAAAGTCCCCCTATGTAATGTGAAGCGTTCCTGAAGTGTGGCATAGGCAAGACAACTTCTCTGTTTGTCAGTTGTTTGAAGGTGGTTAGCCCTTATTTTCCTAAAAAGCATATCCTCGATCTGACCTCCAAGGAACAAAACTCATTGTATGTCTGATTAAAGACAAAGGACCTAAGGTGTTTGGGGTATATGTTATTTTCTTTAGTTTAAGAAAGATGTACAGGGAATGTTTTACCCAGGGATTAGAAATTGTCGTCCAGTTCTGGGGATTAACATAGCCAGTGGGTATGTCCATATTTTACCATTAGGATTGATTCATTTCGATGGAGTACCAACCCGAGTTGGTACGTTGTTTGCACCATGTGATTAGTTGTGTTCCTTGTGCCGCCAGACAATAATAATACATATGTGGTAGACCCAGACCTCCCATCTCCCTTGATCTCATCAAGGTACCAAAAGCTATCCTTGGACTTTGACCAGCCCATATGAATTTGGAAATATCTTTTGTAAATTGGTTCCAAAACTGAGACGGTATGGAAATGGGGAGAGTCTGAAATAAGAATAGTAATCTGGGCAAAACATTCATTTTAATAATTTGAATTTTGCCATAGAGAGTGGGGTAAGAGCTTCCATCGGGCAAAGTCCAATCTTAAGACTTGGAGCAGTTTAGGAGATTATTACGGTAGAGTTTGGATGGGTCCACCGAGACCTGAATTCCCAAATATTTGAACGTGTTTTTTTAGCCCATGTGAATGGAAAGGTTTCTCTAAGTGTCTAGGAGGTCCACCAGCACCACCCCTTCTGATTTGGATAGATTGATTTTGTATCCTGCTAGGGAGTCACATGTTTCTAATGCATCCAATAGATGTGACAGGGAGTTCTGAGGGTCTTGTAGGAAAAAAGGGAATCATCCCATAAAGTGCCATTTTATGTTCTGCTCCCCGTGCCTAGATACCCTTGATGCATGGTTTGTTACAAATCCAAATTGCCAGTGGTTCCAAAGAGAGGGCAAATATCAGTGGTGAAAGGGGCATCCTGCCTAGTGCCTCTCTTGAGAGGTAGGTGGTTTGACAGCAGGCCATTCACCTTAACCCTGGCTTCTGGTCTGTGATACAGTGCAGCAATGGTCGAAACAAATTGCTCTTTCAGACCAAACCTTGACTGGGTGGATGACATAAAGTGCCAGTCCACCCTGTCAAAGGCCTTCTCAGCATCCATACTGATTGATAGCTGCAAGACTGTTGAGCCTCTTTGTGCAGTGATAATATTCAGAAGGCACCAAATATTGTCTTGCAAATATCCCCTGAGATAAATACAGTCTGGTCCAGGTAGATGCAGCTCTGCAGCCTGTCTGCCAAAATACCCATGAAGATTTTTAATCCACGGTTGCAAGGATATTGGGCAGTACAAACTACAAAGTTCAGGATTTTTACCCTGTTTTGGAATCACTGATATCTGGGCCAAGTTCCAGGATGGTGGAACCAGTTCCTCTTCCACCAGAATCTCATTACAAGTGGCAGCCAGAAGGTCCACTATATGGGGCGTAAAACCCTTATAGAATTCCACGCAAACCCATCTAACCCGGCGCATTACCATTTTAAATTGCTTGATTTTATCATAATTTCCTGGGCAGTAATTGGGGCATTTAGCCCTATTCTCGAGGGTCTGCCAGGGTGGGTAGCTTGAGGCCATCCAAAAAGGTTCCCAGCTTCCTGTGACCCGGAAAGGTCTCAGCTTTGTACAGATTTGTGTAGAAGGTTTCAAATCTCTGTACAATGTCTGATGGAAGGTGGTGACTTGCTCTGCATCCTCCCCTGCAGATGAATCACTGCCCTACTTGCCCTCTCTTGTCGAAGTTGCCATGCTAGCAATCTTCCGCCCGGTTACCCTGTTCATAATATTTTTGTCTGGTGTACCATAATTGTCCCTCAATCTGGAGGTCCAGTATTTGGTTCAGGTCGTGTCTTACTTTATCGAGATCCTGTTTAACTTTGGGGTCATGGCTCACCTGGTGGGAGGCTTCAAGCTGAAGAATCCTCTGTTCGAGCTGTACCTCTGCTGAATTTGTTCTCTTTTAACCTTAGAGGCATATTTTATGATTCCCCAAGACAACATTTAAGGGCATCCCATCTTACACCCTCCCATCTCATCTCTAGAATTTTCCAGTTCAAACTGTCGGATTTTGTTCTCTATCAGTTCTTTAAAATCTTCCTTGGTGAGAAGGCTCGCATTAAGCCTCCAGCAGGAGTGTGATGCTATCTGGGCCATAGAAATACTAAGGGAGATTGGGACTTGATCAGAAATGACTATTGGGCCTATGAGACACTGTTCTACCTTTGAACCCAGTTAGTAGAAATCAAAAATAGTCTATTCTGGAGTAAACTCCATGACGTGAGAGTAGTAAGTGTAGTCCCACTCGGGGTGCAAAACTTCCAACAATCTGTCAGCCCTAGTTTCTGGATCAGTCTTAGGATACGTTTTCCTGTTCTTGTTGCCCTCTTTGGTTCCTCCCAGATCTGTCCGTTTTATATATGACTTCTTTGAAGTCCCCCATTATTACCATACTATGTGCATCTGAAACTGCTTCTTTGATGACTTTTTCCAGGAATGCCAGCCTTGGAGTTTCTTCATTTGGGGCATATATATTTAATAAAGTGCAATCCTGACCTCTATAGCTCCCCCAGATCTGTACAAATCTACCTTCTGGGTCTGTTCTAACTTTTGAGACTGTCAGTGGGACATCCTTTTAATCAATATTGCTACTCCCCTATGGTGTGGGCTATTTGCAAAGTGTAAGCGATACATTCCCCACCAAGCTCTTTTCAATTTAAGATGCTCTTGGGCTGTTAAATGTGTCTCTTGAAGGAAGGCCACAGTGGCTCCTCACCTCTTCAAATCTTGCAAAATCTTGGCCCGTTCACGGGTTGTTAATTCTCTTCACGTTTAGGAAACAATCTTTAAATCAGCCATTATCAATCACCAGGGTTTGATACACACTTAACGATCCTCAAGGGGGACACACACCTAAGACACTCCATATAGTTACTCTGTGCATTGTTTCTAACATATAGCTTAGTTTCATTGAAAAATAACCTTTACAACATAACTTTATATCCACAAACTGTTATCCCAACTCGACATCTTTAGCATCAAGATGTAATTGCCCTTTACCACCCTCTTCAAACCACCTGTTTTTGGAGGCATGGCTGAATGACCCCAACACTATGGGCCTTCCGCCTGGCTTTAGGCCAATAATAGCCTAATCACCAGAAGGGCAGATCAAAACACCATGACTGTGTGCTCCAGGCAGTTTATGAGCAATTTTCCAACCTGCAAATGGGGAAAAAGCTACCAAGAAAAATGTGTCTGGTCCCACTTAGAAACCCCCACCCTGCTGCAACCTATAATTAGCCTTAGTTCAGTGTTTCCTGTTAATTCCAATCCTGCCCAAGCCCTCCGACTATTAGGGTAGTCTAACCTCTTCCACTTCCACTTCTCTAAGCTCAGGGTAAAGCTCTGTAGTGTCAACCCGGATCCCCAGTGGTAGGTAGAGAGGTGGGAGGAACCCTCCCCACATGCCTCCCACTCTGTACCAACCATCAACTTACTGTTGGTGGTATGTTCACCTATTTCTAGTGAGGTTATGTCGGTAGCCTCAGTAGGCTTTATTCTGGGGAAAGAGCCTCTATACCCTCCCATGGATGTAAAAGAGAAAAAGAACCCCCTCCAGGCATCCATACTTTTAATTGGGCTCACTTAGTCTCAATGGCCTCTGTATAAAGGGCATGCCCCAGAAAAGGGTTATGGGAAGATCTTTTATCAGTACTGGCCACGAAGACCGTGACCCAGCCCCTGGTTCTGTTTGATAGAGCTTAGGATGAGGTCTCCATGGGCATCTAATCTCTATCTAGTTATAAACACCCCAACATTCTCGAAGTTAATCAGCCCTACCTTACAATAGCCCTCTTTCTCAGCCACTTCAACTCCCCCAGCAGTGCTGAACACCCCTACACTCCCAGTTTCAATTGCCCATATCATGCCATTACCCTCTGCCCCTCAAGTCAACCCCTCCACAGCGTCATACATTTTGCTCAATAATTCAACCACCAAGCTCCTCTCCTTTATACAGGGCCAGGGCATAGGAATCAGCTGAAGATCACCCTGTATCCACCCTAGATGAAAAAAAATTTTGGCATAATTATTTAGTCTGTCCCATCTTCCCTGCCCCAACACTGGGTGCATTAACTTAGATCTGCAGCAGAGTAATTTTTCACCTCTTCCTGAAGTCACTCACAGTTAATCATCAACAAAAGTCCACTGTTCTATTTCAGGTCACTGATTCTGCTGGTTGGTCATTCTGTTCCAGAGATTTCCCATTTCGCCTTTCTGTTCAGCAGCTGTGCAGACGAGGCAATGCTAGCATCTCTTCGTGACGCTGAGTGAGTCCCATACCGGAAGTACCTCGCGATCGTGCAGATCTTTCCTTTAGTTCCCACCTGTTGCCAGGTGATTTCTATTAGGTGCTCCTTCTGCTGAGTTGTGTTGTGAGGAATCTCCATCCCCATAGAAATTAAAACTTGTGGACTGCCTGTAAATCTGAAAACCATTTGGTGCCGTTTTCTGTAATTACCTTGAGTCTCACCAGATATTCTAAAAGCCCTCATTCCTTTTGCTGTATTAAATGCACCACAGATAGCATTTTCCTATGTTATACTGGAGTTGAGGGAGTAATCCTGCTCAAAGAAAAGGCGAGTGTCCCCAACATGGTCTCTTTTTGAACCATGCTTTCTTAAAAATCTCCTCCTTGGTACAGAAATCCAAAATGCTATTACCAAGGAATGGGGCTGGGTTTTGATCCTGTGGCCTAGGTACCAGGGAACGGTGCTGGATAATGTTGAGAGGCTTATCCACTGGTCAACCCAGGATCTCTGGCAAAATGACTCCAGAAATTGTGGCACTGGTCCTGTTTCTGTCCCTTTGGGAGCCCGTGAATACGGACATTGTTCCGTCTATTACGTTCTCTAGTTCTTCTAGTTTTGCTTCCAGTTGTTGTTCTCTACAATGCATCTCTAACAGGGCAGCATTGTGGATGTCTGTGGTAGTGGAGTAGTTGGTCAGTGCCTTTTCCATGTGGTCTACTTTCTGGGTGGTAAGTTCAATTTTCTTTCGGTTTACTGTAGCCTTTGCCTCGAGTCTCTAAAGTGGCATTCATCTTCTGGAGGGTGTAACAGAGCTGTTTGAATGTTATTGTGCATTCTTGCTCCTCCATCTCTTCCACGTTAGTTCCCTGCTTCGGGAGACTGGTGTTGAGTGGGCCACGGCATGCTGAGCAAAGTCTAGTAACGTTTTATTCTGTTTTACTTGCTGTGTGCCATTTTGCCTTTATCTTATGTCTGGAGGACATCTTACACGTCTTTTCTGCAGATCTGACAGCTGGATGGGTCAGATTAGATGATGATAAATGTGGATTTATCTTGCAGCAGGTTAGGATGTCTGAACTAAGCAGCCATTCAGTCGGTGCACTCACCAGAAGTCCTGTAATTTTAAATTTTTTTGACACTCCGATCTCCACATCCACAGTTTTGACCAGAATAAGAATTTGCCACATCCAGAGACCTTTGATCTGCAATGGCACATTCCAAATTTCATACATCACTTGTATGGTTGTGAAGTTATTAATGTACACAATTTTGAGTTTAACATAAAGTGACCATTGAACCCTAACTAAAAGAGGTGCAGCCATGCCCCTATGATATATATCCTCTGCAAAAACTACATTCATACCAATAGGATTAAAGCATTAAAGTAGGGAAATGTGACCTTAGGGTTCTGAAGCTTAAGACCCCACCCCACTATGTATGCAGGAACAGGTCTGAAGGGAATGCCTTGGGTTTGTGAACCTAATGCTCACCCAACTCCATGAGTAGGTAAGGTAGGATTGGTACAGTATAGGAGAATGAGATGAGAATTAGGGCTCACAACCTCAATGCACACCCCTCATGCCTGTTCCTGCATGCAGAGTGGGGTGGTGTCTTAGGTTTGGAAACCCCAAGGTCGCATTTTCCTACTTTTGATGCTTTAACCCTAAAGATGCATTAACATAGTTTTTGCAGAGAATTTCCATACTTGAGAGAGTATAATTTCCCTACTTTTCTTGCATTAACCCTCATGGTGCATTAATGTAGTGTTCTTCAGAGAATTTCTTACTTTTTGAGAAAGTATAATCAGAGGCTTATTTCTTTCTGGGGAGTGCATAACTATATCTTTATTTTCCTCTGGAAGTACTTCCAACCATACATAATTGTTTAGAAATTGTAATTGTATCTTTATTTTTCTGTGGCAGCACAGGTCCCTCCTGGCCCTGCTGCCATCACTTATAATCCTCTATGTATTTGCATGTGGGAGCAGAGGAACTGGGCTCTGCACTCCCATCAGTCCTCAATACTACCCATACTTGTGTAGGCACAGGGCCCCTGGGCCCTGCACTCTCATCCATGCATAATCTTTGAGATAGTGTACTGCTAAAGCTGTTTGCCTGTGGGAGCACAGGACCCTCTGGGTCCTGCATGCCCATACTGTAGTGTGTCAGAGCCAAACACCTGACATTAACATGTTATGCTATAGAATACAAAGGGAAATCTCAAACCTCTGTAACTTGACACAAATTAATATATTTGCACGAAACATGCAAAGGCATATCATTGGTGGGTAAAGCCCTTTGTACCTGAACATTTCAGAACAACATGGCAAACCATTTCTACAAAGCACAGTGACAAAGAAATAACCAGCTAAACCTCCTATTACAATGTTATCATATGGGAAACAAGCAACATTTAACCAAGCAGTACTGCACTACCAAGTAATATATTTTCACTAAACCAGCAAAGGCACATCTGTGGGCAAGATCTTTGTACCAGTAAATTTCAGCCCCAAATTCCAAATAGTGTATTTGCTATGAAGTGACAAAGAAATGGCTATATAAAAATCCTTTTTTGCAAATTGCAAAAAGAATCTTCCCAAGCTTCCTTTTCCACAGTTTGTGGTAAAAGAAAATCTTTTTTAAATTGCAAAAAGAATCTTTCCGAGCTTCCTTTTCCACAGTTTGTGGTAAAATAAAATCGTTTTGCAAACTGTGGAAAGAATCTTCCTAAGCTTCCTTTTCCACAGTTTGTGGTAAAAAAATCCCTTTGCAAATTACGGAAAAGATCCTGTTTTATGGTAAAATATTTCTGAGATTTCTGGTAAAGGAATTTCCACAGATAAAATAAACACATTTCTAAAACTGTTTGGGAAAAACTGACCCCATAATCCAGTACCTTGGACCCCAATTAAGTAAACACAACTGCTGGTGTTTACCAAAGCCCTCTATTATTTTCAAAATGTTATTTGTTTGCCTCACTAACTGAAATCAAGATGGTGGCAGCACAAACTAGGATTCCACATCTACGGAACAGAATTCTGCATTTGCAAACTAAGATTCTGCACTTGTGATCAAGAATCTTATTTGAGACTCACATCTAACTTTTCCATAGAAAATAATGGGGAATTTTAAAATGTAATAACTCTAGAATGGTTTCATATTTTTTTCAAATATTCAAAAGGCACCACTGGGACCCAATACCTACTGTACATGCCCTAAACATAGAAACTCCTCCTACCCCCACTAGTATTGCTATATGTCTGTCCCATGCATTCTTGAATTCTCACACTGTTTCTGACTCCACAACCTCCTTAGGAAGGCTGTTCTATGCATCCACAACCATCTCCATGAAAAAATACTTTCTAACGTTACCTCTGAGCTGTCCCCTCTATCTTCAGATTGTGCCCTCTTGTTCTTGCACATCTCTTCTTCTGAATGATGCTTCCCTCTTGTACTTTATTAATTCCTTGAGATACTTGAAAGTTTCTATCATGTCCCACTTTCCTCCTTTCCTCAAGAGTATACATATTAAGATGCTTTAGTCTCTCCTCATATGTCTTCTGGTGCAGACCTTGCACCATTTTGGTTGCCCTCCTCTGAACAGCCTCCACTCTATGACTTTCTGGAGATGGGGTCTCCAGAAATGCACTCAGTACTCAGATGGGTCTTACCAACTGTCTGTATGGAGGATAACAACTTCTTGTTTTCTACTGTTGATGCCTCTCCTATACATCCTGGTATTCCCTAACCCTCCTTACTGCACACTCACATTGCTTGCCCACCTTTAGGTCATCTGATATAATTTCTCCATGTCTCTCTTTCGATTTTTTTGTTGTTATTAACTCACCCACCACTGTGTACTCTTTCCCTGGGTTTTGTTTTGCCAGATGCATTTGTATGCATTCTTTGCATTGAATCTGAGCTGCTATATAATTGACCATTCCTCCAACATTGCCAAGTCCTTTTCATCCTTTCACCTCACCTTGTGTATCAACCCCATTGCAGATCTTTGTGTGTCATCTGCAAGAGACATATTTTTTCCTTCCAGGTGCTCTTCAATATCACTTATAAAGACATTAAGAGGACCTGTCCAGTACTGACCCTGCGATACCCACTAGTTATCCTCCTTTCTTCACTGTAAGACTCTGTTTACTATTATCCTTTGTGTCCTGTTGTCCAGCCAGTTTTTTCTCTAAGCTACCACCTTGGGACCCACTCCAAAGGCTGGCTAACTTGTATATTAATCTTTTATGTGAGACTGTGTCAAATGCCTTTCCTAAAATCTAGGTGAGCCATATCCACAGCCTCCTAGTCAACTACTTTGGTCACCCAGTCAAAAACCTATTCGTTCTCTGACATGACCTTCCTGTTGGGAAACCATGCTGCTTTAGGTTCTCTGTGCCCCACTGGCATCTAGGTACTCAACAATTCTTTCCTTCAGAAGTGTTTCCATCATTTTCCCTACTACTGAGGTCAAACTAACTGGTTCTAGTTTCCTGCTCTGCCTCACTCCCACTTTTGTGAAGTGGAATTACATTGCCCTCCTCCAGTCCTCAGGTACCACCCCATCCTCCCATGATTTGTTAAAGAGAGTAGTCAGTGGCATTACTGGTTCTTCCTTAGTCCTTTTAGAATTCTAGGGTGAATCCCATCAGGCCCCATTGCTTTGTCACCCTCAGTTTCAAGAGTTCTTTCAAAACCCTTTCTTCTGTGATTGGACTGGTATCGACCCCCATTCAGAGTGTTTCTCTTGTTTGGTTTAGGTACCTTCCCTCCTTTTCCATTGTGAACACTGAGCAGAAATATTTGTTCAGTATTCCTGCTGTTTCACTGTCAACCTCTGCCCACATTCCTCCCTTTATTAAGTCTCTGTATCCCTCCCTTGGTCTTTCTTCACTCCCTAATGTATCTATAAAGGTTTTATCCCCTTCACAGAGTTGACTATCATTTCTGAGTTTGTGCCTTGGCTATTCTGACTGCTTCCCTGCCTCCTTCTGTTTTAACTGATAATGGTCTCTGTCCTGCTCCGTCTGTGTTTTTGAATTTCCTGAATGCTATCCTTTTCTCTTAACCTTCCCTTCCACCCTTTTGAGAACCATAGTGTTTTTCCTTCATTTTGTTTTGTTGATTTGCTTCACACAAGGCTTGTTGCTCCTGCAATGGCTGTTTTGTTTATTCCCCATTGTTCCTCCACCCTCTTCTTGCCCATTGGCTAGTGCTTTTCTGAGGCACTCTCTCATTTTCCCAAAGTCAGCCTTCCTAAAGTCCAATACTCTTGTTTTTGCATGACTTGATCCTATGGCTGTGTTTATTGTGAACTCACGCTGTTGGTTGGTCACTCGTTCCCAGATGGCTACCCACTTCTAAATCTGAGATCCTTTATCCTTCCCCATTTGAGTACCAGGTCTAAGATTGCTCCCTCCTGAGTGGGTTCCAACACTAGCTGTCTGAGGCATGCCCCCTGTAGGGCATCAAGAATGACCCTGCTCTTGAATGTGCCTGCAGCAAAGGTACCTCCATTTAACATCTGGCATATTCATGTCCCCATCAACAATATCTCCTTTTTTCTGCCATTTTAAGGATGCCTTCTATCATTTCCTTGTCCATTTCCTCCCCTGAGATGGAGTCTGTACAACCCCATGTGGATTGTGGTGCCATTTCCTGTCTCTTGGGTGACCCACAGTGACTCATCAACTTCCTGTTTACTCTTTAGTTCTGTTGCTTTAATCCTTTCCCTTATACAAATCTTCTCTCCTCCTCTTTACCCACCTGTCCCTCCTGTAGACTGTGTATCCTGGTATGTTGACATTCCAGTCATGGTTCTCTGTGTACCATGTTTCAGTGACTGCTACAATATCAATCAATCAATCAATCAATCAAATCTTTATTTATCCAGGCGAACATCATTGAGCACAGCTCATTTGCAAGATGGACCTGGTAAGGTCAAGGTTCAATTTACATAGATACATAAAAATATTCAATATACACACACTCTAGGATACTACATAGAATATTCAGTATACACACAGTCTAAGGATACATTCTAATCAGACTATACATTAAATTCAGGTGTAGTGGTAATAAGGGGTGAGGGAAGGGGAGCAGGAAGTGGTGTGCCTGGCTGGTGGGGAGGAAGATGGTGAGGGCCTATACTGTGGAGCTGGATAAACTGTGGGCCTTATGAAGGGCAGGAGGGCGGCACTGGGGGTTTGTATAACAAGGGTATAGGGCTGTGATATATGACAAGGGAATAAGGGAGGCGGATGGAAAGGAGGGTGCATGGAGTGTGAGGGGTGGTGACTCTTAGTAAGGTGGATACCTTCTATGAGTTGGCTATCTGGGGAGGAGATGGATAAGATGGAATACTCTACTGTTTGTGGAAACAATTACATTTTTCTTTGATAAGCCTCGAATACAGATATTTAAAGGATGTAAATGAGATGTATCTGTTCACTTTCAGGGTCTTCTGCATTGTATTCCATAAGGCAGATAAGACATAGCTGATAGTAGATCTACCATATTGAGAATTGAATTTGGACACTTTAAGCATGATGAAGTTTAGACTTCTTAGGGCATATTTACTTGATGTGACTTGTGTGAAGCAGTCTGAGATGTAATTTGGTAGCATCTTTGATATTGCTCTATAAGTCCATAGTGTGGCATTCCTGTCTCTTCTAAATTGGAACAAGGTCCATCCAACTGCGGCATAAAGCGAGCAGTGGTGAGTGCTGAGAGGAAGATCTGTAATAAACCTCAAGGCTCTATGGTAAAGTGTGTCAGTTTGCTCAGATATGAGTTGGGGCAATAACCATATAGAAATCTGCATAATCTAATACTGATAGAAATGTGGCCTGGACCAGCTTCTTTTTAGAATCACTTGTGAGAAAGTGCTTTATTCTGCAATATAGCCCAAGCCTCGGATGGAGTTTTTAGCAGATCTTCCAGATGATCTAAGTAGTCTAGTCTACTGTCTACCCAGACCCCCAGATATTTGAATTTTGTAACATATTTAAGATTTTCACAAAGACAGTGGATATGTGGGGAGATTGTTTGGGAAGGAGTGTCTGGCTTGTGTTTGGGGAGAAAAACATTGCCTTTTTTTTTTTGCATTTAGCAGGAGTTTTTCAGTAGTTGGTGTGGTAATAGGTTGAATTGCTTGTAGCTCTATGCATGCTGTTATGGAGAGGGGTGACTGACATACAATACTGTATCATCTGCAAACAGGTGTACAGTGGCTTTGGTGAGGTTATTGTCGATGCTATTGATATGGATGGCAAATAGGATTGGGCCGAGGATGGATCCTTGAGGAACTCCTCTTTGGAGAGATTTGAGTGGTGATAGGTCTCCTTCAGCCTTCACCTGCTGGGTCCTTCCGTGAGATAGTTATTAAACCATCTAATGGAGGTTGAGTCAAGTTCTATGGATTTCAGGAGGAGAGGAGCAGTTTGTGGTCGACCGTATCAGATACTCGCCTACGAGTCTAAAAATACAGCACAGACACAATTTTTTTTGTCCAATTCGAGTTGCAATCATTGGTTACTTTAGCCAGGGCTGTGATGGTGCTGTGGTTGGTTCTAAACCCAGATTGTGCTGGTTTTAAAAGATTAGCCTCTTCAAGATATCCTCTTAGTTGGGTGCTTATGATTTTTCTAGCAGCTTGGATAGCACAGGGAGGATAGAGATTGGCCTGTAATTGTTGAGGTCCATAGGGTCCCCTGCTTTCAGTAGCGGGATAACTTGGGCTGTTTTCCAGATCGATGGAATAGATCCTAGTTGTATGAGAGGTTAAATAGGTGTGTTATTGGCACTGCTAATACTTGTATGGCAATTTAAAAACAATAGGGATCAAGGAGTCTGCACCTGCACTTTTTGGTGTCCAGCTGTGATATTAATTCTTCCACCTGCTTCAGGGTGGCTGGTATGAAGGAGAAGGTGGACTCCATTACACGTCTTCAGTGTTCTTGATACCTAAGTGGGAGCCATTTGGTTAGCCGGAGAGGTGTTGAATGCTAGACTAGTGGTTGTAAAGTGATTGTTGAATGATTCCAAGACTTCCAGTCTATCAGAGATAGTTCCTTGCCATTGTGTATTTTGGCTGGGATGTGTTACTTGGATTGTATCCTGTTATGTCTTTTATGGTGTTCCAGAACTTGGCAAGGTTGTGGCAGGAGAGTCTAGTTCAGACATATAATAGCAGCCTTAGCATCTCGTACTTTCCTGGTACAGATGTTCTGGCTTTTGAACAGCTCCTAATCAGTTGATATCTTAGTTTTCAGTGCCTTTGTCCATAACTTGTCTCTATCAAGGAGGGTGGCTTTAAGGTCAGGAGTGAACCAACGGTAGGTTTTATTTTTGATGCATACCTTAGAAATGGAGCATGGATATTAAGGGCATCTGTAATAATGTCATTTAGCACCTCGACGCTATCTCCACTGTGTTTGCTAAGTAAAACTCTTGCCATTGTGTGGCGTGGTTTATCTCTTCCAGATATGCCTCAATGTTGAATTTTGCTTTGATCTCCTCATTGTGAACTTGGTGGGGATGATGGCTTGCATGCTGATCTTATTCCCAATAAGGCAGTGGTCACTGATGTCATTGAATAGTACTCCAACATGCGAGAAAAGGTGAGGTTTATTCACTAGTATAACATCTAATAGTGTGCTGTTGCTTCTATTCTTTTGTTGATTCTGGTGGGTTCATTTATGAGCTGTGTAAACCCATGTGTATCGCAGAATGCTATTAAGGGTGCAGCTGCGTTTGAGAGCCAGTTTGGTTTAGGTCTCCTTTGGTTATAGTTTCTTCTGTTCCTTTTTGATTAGGTCACCCAGGTGGGATAATAGCTTGAGGTCAGCTGGGGGGGCCTATAGCAGCCGATTAACTGCAGCGATGTGGTGTGGAGAGGGCCACTTTGAAGGATAGGCATTCAAATTCCTTTACTATGGATAATGAGTCGAGGCAGGTTACAGATAGGCTGTCCTTCACATATATCACTACCCCCCAACCCTAGTTTGGCAGTCAGCTCTGAATACTTGATAATTAGGTAAGTTTATGTCTTTGGCGGCTGTGACAGGCCTGAGCCACGTCTCAGACACTACTAGTATATCTGGTAGGGTATGGTTAACCAGGCTTGGATCATCGTGATCTTCTTTAACAGACTGCATACATTAATATGGAAAAAGCTTAGCCCTTTGATCTTGGCTAAGTCTGTTGGTGCAGTGATGACCTCTGGGGTCCTGGGTTAAGTTCTACATTTCCTGAGCATATTAATAATAGTATCAATAGTTTCATAGTTGCCACAAGAGATAGGTTAAAGATTCTTGCCATTGCCCATTTTTTTAATTCTGATACCACTTTGCCATCTGGATATGGAGCTTTGGCCTCTTGTTAGAGCACTGGTTAGTAGTCTTGCAGACAGGTGCATTGAATAATTTTCTGTACAGAGTTGAAGCAAGGTCCCATAAGATAGTAAATCCGCCTGAGTTCCTCCATGGCAACTGCTCCATGGGTTATGTTGTAGCATTGGGAGGTCATATATACATACCCAGTCCCTTGTGACTGTTGCAGTAATGCAGTAAGTCGAGTAATGTAATACATCTCCTGTGTGGCATCCTCTAAGAGATATCCTTTTCACTGCACTCAGGATACAGTAATAGAGCTAGCAGAATCCAGAGAAATCCCCCATTATGAAAAGTATAACTGGTATGCAGAAGGTACTATATCAAATGTCTTTTCGTGGTGCCCTCAGTAGATTGCTAATATAAACGACTTACTCAGCTACTGTCCAGTGAGTAGAGTTTAAAAAGGAATATAAATTAGAGGGAGAAGGATAGAAAAACACAATAGGAGTTCTAGCATATGTATTTCTCACTGTGATGTTTAAGGGCAAACAATGGTCAAGCTTCGGCTCAACAGTGTGGGCAGCATGAGCGAGCAGAAAGGGAGTCTGCTGATTTGGTAGCTAACAAGGGGATATAGAGCAGGCTACAGGGCAGTGAGATGCAGGGGTGTGATTTATGTTTTGCGGGAAGGTGTCTATATAAGAAAGACTACAGAAGGGAGTGGGTGGGTGGGCATAAAAATTGCGGTTTTGCCGTACCCTTCCCTGGCAGTCCCTCTGGTCTGGGGTTCCGAGCATCGGTTTGCGGTTGCTGACCACCCGCTGGCAGAGACTGGCCTGGCACTCAACTGTGGGCACTTAGCAAGGGTCCTCTTCTGAGGAAAAGACAGAGCACAGCAGGTTAAACGCTTCAATGGCAAGCATCAGCAGTGCAGCAGGGGTCAAAATTAGTAATTGAAAGGCAATGATAATGATATTGAGAATGATAATGCAGGCCACATTGCCCATGATTGAGTACAGTGATTTGTGTAGAAAGACCAAGAATCCCTCTAGTGGCAGGTCTGTATAACCTGCTAATGGAAAACTAGCCACTTAAAAAAAAATATCCAGGCATCCCTCTCCCATCAAGGCCACTAGTTCAGAAAGCTTGTTACACAGACTGCAGGCACTGGTACTTATCACGTTCCATTTTGTTTTGATGGCCTTACCCTTTTAGCCCCATCCCTGTCCTTGCTGCCTTTTTCTGCATTTATCCCTGTCATGCTCTCTACTGATTTCTCTACCTTGGTGTTTACCTCACTAACTACTGTGTTTTGTGGGGAGGCTGGGATTTCCTGCTTCTTTCACTGCCTCCCCTTGACTAGTTTAAATGCTTGCCAATGAAGCATTTAAACCTATCACCTAGGATCCTGGTTCTTCCCTGGACAGATGCAGACCATTGTGCCAGTATAGGCCTGCATCTCTCCAGGTGGCTCCCCAGTCCCCAGTGAAGCCAAACCCTGAGCTTAACACCAGTTTTTCAACCATTCATTGAATCTCATGGTGTGCAATACCTAGCATCATCTTTACCATAGACAGGCAGCACCTCTGAGAAGGTTACCGTACATGCTACTTGTCTAAGGCCCATCCCCAACTCTACAAACTCCTCTTACACCACTCTGATCCATTCACAGCCAGGTCATTTGTCTCTAGGTGGACAATGACATCCAACTCTCTCCTTTCAGACTAAAATTACACACTGTGTTTGCAAGCGGTGACAAAGAATTTGACAAAAGTGGTCATTTCACATTGTTTGACACTCTGTATCTACACCACGCATCTAACCAGAACACAACCTGCCACATCAAAAGATCCTTGGTCCCTGATGGTGCATGCCAAATTTGTTGTGCATCGCTTGAATGGTTGAGTTATTGAAGTCCCAAATTTTCACCTTAACACAGAAGTGAAGATTTAACCTAATGTAGAGGCACGACTGTGTCCTATATATATATATATATATTATAATTTTATTTTTTTATCTATATTTAATTACTGATCATCATATGTTATATATTGATAACCATGGTTATACCCAGCGTTACTACCACCCATTGAGTTGCCAATCAGTTCATTTCAGTCTAGCAGACTGAGTTACAATAAGTATTCATATTTTAGTCACCATTCTGATTACACTCATAAGTTTTCTGTGTGATGAGCCTTTAAATAAATGTCAAATAAACGTAGACTGTTAAAACAGTGCACAAGACCTGCATTCATATGTAGTTTAACTTGTAAGAACTCATTTAATAATGGCAAAAGTAGTAATATAATAGTTACACAATAGATTTGATGTTACAATTTGCAAAAGCTATTACATGTGTTATTGACTTTGTAATAACAAATTACATAATGCCAGAAGAGATACAGTGGTAGTTGCACAACACATTTTCTGTTATACTTTGCAACAGTGTTAAATGTGTAGTTACACTTCCCAGAATGAATTGATTTGTGCTGAAAGGCAGACAGTAGTGGTTGCACATGTAAATATTACTTCATGCCAGTTGTGTAAGTGCACAACACACAAATGTGAAACAAGTTAACAACTACATAGTAGTTACAGTACAGTTACAGTGTAGTTACTTCATGCAAATTTTGTGTAACTACACAACACACAAATGTGAAACCACTATAGTTAACAACTACATAGTATTTACATGTAACTGCACAGTAGTTACAGTGCAGTTACAGTGTAGTTATACAGTAGTTACAGTGTAGTGAGTGACACTTAAAGTGTTACAGCTAAATTTAAAAAAATGACAAAATGAGAAACACATTGTTTTTCACTTGATTTTACCCACTGGAAATGCTCCTATCCTTGTAGATCAGTTTCACCAAAATGTATTTGCCATTGAACATAATGGACTGTAATCAGACAGAATGCAATCCAATATACTTATGCCTTGCAGAAATGGAGCTTAGATGTGTCACAGGCTTCTGGGGATATGGATGGCATTTTCAGTTTAAAGTCTTATTTGTCTACATGGATAGGCCTAAATAAAGCCTTTTAGTGGGGGTAGGAAAGAAAGCAGGAGACCGAGAGGGATGGCTAGATAGATAGATAGACAGATAGATAGATAGATAGATAGATAGATAGATAGATAGATAGATAGATAGATAGAGGATACATTTTAAATGCGCTGGGAATGCATAATAAATTATAATACTTTTTCTACAAAGCTGTTTATCACCTTCAGCAGCCTGCCTGGCCTCCATCTGAGCCAATGTTCCCAGCCCCATCACCCACCTTCTCTGGGACTTACCTTTCTGGTGGTCCTGCCACAGGACCTTGGATCAGAGGTGCCTAGTCATCGGTGTGCGGCCTGCAAGAGAGCAGCCCTTCACTGTTCTACACTTTCTCCACAATTGGGCCAGACATGTCTGTACTTAGCCTCCATGGAGACACCCAGACATCCAGGTGTGGGATCCTTCCCATGCTATCCAATGGTGCTGTCACCTACAGTCGATTCCTCTCTATGTCCTATAGATGTGCATCCTCCCTCCCTCCCAAGACAGCCCCAAGGAACCCAGTCCATTCTTGAACCTGGGTTGCTGGCATGGCAGTCAGTGGCTAAAAGGAATACAGACGTTGCAAAAGTTGAAACAGAAATAGACAAACCTAGAATTGGAAACCAGAACTACACAGAGTAATGGCCCCATATTAAAGGTATCAGGCTACCCCTTGCAAAGTCCCTTTCCTGAGTGCAAATTTGCACAGTTCACTAAGTTTGCTATACTCAAACATGTTTGGAGCAAAGTGTGTGTACCCCAGGCATGTTTGAATATAGCCCCAAAAGAAAATGAGGCACTATAATGTGCACTCTGCACAGTTCACATCCCCTCTGGCCAGAAAGAGCTGCAGTATCTGGTCACTGAAAATATACAGGTTGTGATGGAGCCAATTCATTTAGGGCATCCCAGACCTGTTAGTTTTGCAATAGGCACAATCAGAACCTCACTGAAAATGAGATACGGTGTACTTGTCCAAGGGTCATTGCCCTGGGGTGCATGGGCACTCTGTTGACCCATGGGTGTAGCCTGAAACTGCAGCCCAGCTCCCGCAAGGTGGGTGCTGCATGGCGGAGTCCCTCCTGGGGCTGGATGTCATGCGGTGCACCATCAGCAGGTGCTGCCCCAGGCCCCCTCAACACTGTCCGGATGCTGCTGCTGCCCTCCAGCCGCTGTGCACAGGGTATCACCAGCACGGCTGCACCACCACAACCACCACCATCACTGCCACCACCGCCAGCCATTGCTGCACCAGTGGCAGTGCACCAGTGGCAGTCTCAGTGACACCAGCCACAGTGGCGGGTGGGCAGGCAACCACCACCAGGACACTGTCTACACTGCCGTGGCAGGTGTGTGGTATGGGTGCCTCCCTGCGGCCACAACATCACTGTCTGAGATGAAGGTCTCACCATCATCAGACCTGGACCCCATCCCAATCTGTGTCTCAGCATACAGGACACCATGCCTGGTGTCATGCTGGAACACAGCCAGAGCCTCTTCCACACCTTCACCACAGGCATCCAGATGGACAGTGGTGCTTGTGCCTGGTTGATCTGGCCCCAGTGTCTGGTAGGTGGATGGACGGTCCTCTGGCTCTAGGACCACCACCATGGCAGACACCCCACCCCTTCCACTGCATGCAGGCACTCAGGAGCTGAAAGAGAACACAGCTGCATTAATGTTGCTGTCACCCACCCCTGCCCCAGCCCCTGCCCCGTGCCCCCCTCACAACCATACCAACCATGCAGTGATGGGCTGCCACCTGTCTGGAAGTCTCCACGGGCATGCTCTCAAGACACTGTGCTTCATGGTGGCTGCCACCATCTCCTCCTCACGGCATCAGTTGGGGCATGGCAGGCTGACTCCGCCTGTGGTGTTACACACTGCCGGATGGCTGCCACCTTCTCCTTGATCCTCCTTTGATCTGTGCCGACCTTCTTTTGCACTCCTGCACAGACTGTTGGCTGCCCTGCTGGTTCACAACATGGGCCACACCCTCCCATGCTGTTGTCTGGGCCTATGGGGTGCCTGTGGAGCCACTCAGGTGTGGCTCCTTGTCCAACACACCTGAGATAGGGTGTCTGACTCTGCCCTGGTAAAGTTGGGCCTGCACGCTTTTCTGTGGGGAATGACATGTGTTAGTACAGCCTGAAATCCCCTCCACCTCCCATTCCACCATCCAACAGCCCATGGCGTTCCTCATGCCTCTAAGGGATGCAATACAGAGCCATACCCTGTGCATTCCTGTGGTGCCTTTATGGCATAGCGCATGCAAATGAGGGGTTGCACAACTATAATGAGATGCAAATGCAGCAGATGAGCTATGGATAGCTAATAAGCTGATCTGCATGTTGCAGCTGAATATCATGAAGTTGTGCATTGCTAATAGATTGTGCATGCACAAGTCAAGGTGCAACATTGTGGCGTGATGCAACAGGCCATGCCACATGCATGTGTGCACCACCATCACGCACGCAGTGGCATGGCTGATGCACACTGCACAATAGGGAGTACAGTGCCCATCTGCTATTGCATGCATGGTGCTCATGCGCTGTATGGCCTACAGCATCCGGGCGTCACAGTGCTGATAGTGCTGTGGTGCCATGATGCCAGTGGCGCCCCTGCACTATGGGTGCCATGGTGCCCTGCACTATGGGTGCCATGGTGCCCCTGCAGTATGGGTGCCATGGTGCCCTGTTCTATGGGGCCATAAACCATGCATCCACATGCCCCTACCATGTACCATGCATGCCATGCCCAATGGCGCTTGTGGTGCAGGGTGCCCGGCAGATCCTTGACCCCATGGTTGTCCTTTTCCCTTCTGGGTGCCCTGCAGCACGTGGCAGCACTGCATTGCTGAGTTGTTCATCTCCATGCCTGTGTGATAGGCAGTGGCAGTGCATCACAGCATGAGGCGGCATCCCCAGTATGTGTGGCTCTGGCGCTGCTGGGTGACATTTTGGTATTGCCGAGTGAGCTGCAGACATGCCATGCCATACAGGTCCCAGGGCTCCTAACTGGACCCAGGTAGAGCTAGTAAACCTCATGGCACTTGTGAAGCCACATGCTGGCACCTTGTTCGACAGGGTGCCTCAACAGGCCTCTGACTGAGGGGTGGCAGGAGGTGGCTGATGGTCTGTAAGAGGCCACAGGTGCTCAGTGCACTGGGGAGCAGTGCAGGCACTGCTACATGGACCTGCAGTGGAGGGACCCTGAGTGGCTATGGACACTGTAGGCATGTGTCTGGAGGGTGCCGTAGCCACAGCCAGGTAAGTGAACATCACCTGTGCCTATTCCCATCCAGTGGTCCATGGGGCAGTGCCGTTAGCATGCCATGCTGAGGAGGTGGGGATGTGCATCCTGTTGGCTGTGGTGGTACACCATGGATGCCCTGTGCCACTGCCCCATTGACACACTGGGTAGGGTGTCACACTGTGCCGGGGTGGCCTGTGGTGTTGCCTGATACTGATGTGTCTTTGTCCATATTTCCCTCCTAGGATCTGAAGATTGGAGCGTGCTCATCTTGCAGGTGCTGCAGTTGGGCCGGACAGGCCACTGCAGGAGCAGTGCACTGGTTGCTGGCCACATGGGCAGTGCTGCTGGACAGCCACGGGGTTTGCCACAGCATGCAGGTAGGCACTATTAGATGCTTCTTTGTTGTGCAGGGGTGGGCAGTGGGGGTAGGGGTGGGTCATGGCCTCTGTTCCCATGGCCCCTCCAGATGTGCACTGCCTGTGGTGTCCATTGCACCAGCTGTGGCTGTCGCACATGTGGGTGGCTGCTTCAGGTGGGCTGTGGGTGCACCTGGCTCCTGGCTGTGCCACTGTCATCCTTCTACATAGCCATGTCATCCGCCTGCCATGGCAGTGGTGTGATCTTGTATGGGCAGAGTTGGTGTGTGTGATGTTCTGCATGGCTGTGTGCCCCCGGGTATGCAGCTGGGTGGGCACGATCACTGTGGGTAGCTGCTTGCCAGCCCAGGGTGCATGTCACCGATGCCCGCTGCACATGGTGGGTGGGGCTGCAGCATTCTGGACATGCACGCATACTGTGTTCACCCTTTGTCCTAGCTGTTGGTCCCACTGATGTCCATGAAGGCTACTGAGGCAGATCCTGCGTGTGTCAACTGCCACGCTCCAGGAGGTACAGCTACTGGGGATGTTGCAGTGCAGGACGGAGTGCCAGCGACAGCGTCGACCTACTGTGGGGTGTGGATGGCCATAGGGCCTGTTGGTCCCTTAATTTCCCTTTCCTGAGCCCCGTCCCTTGCCCTCCCTTATCTTCTTCTGTTGCCTTACCCTTGACCCCTGCCTCCCTTCCCTGACCTCCCTGTTTGTGGGTGGTCCCACCTTTCCTGTTCCATTACCCTGTTCCTTGTATATATGTATATCTTTTTTATATGGCTGTTGCAATACATTATTTTATGGTTAACCATCTGTGTCCATGTCTGCTTTGCAGCTGGCGAGTGGAGTCATGCTGCAGTGGTGTGCATGGCTGCTGTATGGTACAACTGGGGTGGACCGGGGTTGTACCTGTTGGTGCTCCACCGTGGCATGGGTGGGGTGGTGGTGGCCTGTCTTTTCAGGTCATGTGGTGTCTGCCTTGTGTGCTGTTCACCTGTATGTTGCTGGCTGTGGTCCAGGTGGCATGTCCTGTGCCTCCCTGTAAGGAGCTGCCAGTGTCTCTGTCGGCAGGGGCTGTTGTTGCCACCCTGCCACCATGCCCCACAGTGGGCGCGCTTGGTCAGGAGCCTACTGCCGCCTCATGCTCCATGGTCGGCCTGGCCTCATGTGCCTACCCTGCCTCTCACCTGGCACACTCTGCGTGTGGGTGATGGGCCCTCTACTGTGCCTGTTGTCTTTCCATGTGTGTCCTGGAGCATGCTCCTCTGCACCTTTTTTAGTTGTGTTTAACCAGGAGTAGCACTAAGCTGAAAGCTTTTACAGAAGCGACCTGGGAGCACAGGGAAGTTAAGTGACTTGCTCAGGGTCACACAGTATGTAAGTGGAAGCTGTAGGTTCAAACCCAGGTCTGGCCTGCTGGATGTCACCAAATTTGCAGCTCAGAGCGCAAACCACTGCACTATACTGCCTCCCCACTGGCTGCTGCTGTTGTGCTCTTAGCTTGCTCCCCTCACGCATCCCTGGTTGCGCTATTGTGCTTCATGACATGCTCCTTGGCGCATCCCTAGTTAGCTATAGGCGCATCCATATGATATTCAGCCACATTATGCAGGCACATCCTGTCATGCACAACTTTTGAATATCATGCCTGTTGCACCATGGCGCAGTGAAATTGTGCTGCCCTCTTGTGCCTGCCTCTGGCGCATTTCTGAATATCTGGCCCATGGTATATACCTGTGTGCTTGCCAAATTTTATAACATTTAGATGAGAACTTTTAAAATTATACTGAAATAACTGGAATTTTAAGTTTGGCAAAAATGTGGATGCCTATAACACAACCCCTTTACAGAATGAGACCTACAACTCAGTATACATACCCACATTGTCTGTTTTCAAAATGAAGAAACTGTGGAGAAATCTGGATACAAATTTGTAAAATGAGTTGGAAATAGCTGAATATAAAGTTTTGATGATCTTTATACCAACCTATAAATCACCCCCTTTAAAACTAGGGTGTTGATTTTAAAGAGCCTTACAGCAACACAAGTTGCATCAGTCTAAGGCTGGGCAAACTCTGGGTGTGTCAGAACCTTGCACCCAGTTTTATAAAGGAGGGCCCTGTGCCAAAGACCCAGGAGTTGCTGCAGCCGAGACTTGTGCTAAACATTTGGCGCATCTGCAGGAATTGATGCAGCTCTGCCAAGACCAGCAGTAGAGGGGTGAAAGGGTGCTGAGGGTGAATATGTATGCCAGGAGGGGCCATGGCAGAAGGAGCATGTGGGGTGCCCTAGTGAGCATCGGGGAGACAGCAGCAATAACAGGGTTATGGTGTGGTACCTGGCAGGAGTGCTATTTGCAAAACCACACAGCCACTTGGATGGGACTGCTTCATGTTGGATTGGCAGAGATGGACAGTGACATGTCCCCATGTGGTACAGCTCAGGCACCTGCACCTGCTCCATAGTTGCAACAACTCCCAACCCTGTGGGAGAAGACAGCCTGACACAATGTGGGAGGTGGGTACTAAGGGACTGTTCTGGTGCTGAGAGCGTTCCCTCCTCCACTGGCAAACCTCAGCCTGCAGCCACAGCTTCCCAACTACAGGTTGATTTTTGTTGTACCTATAGGGCAGGTGTCAGGGCTGTGCCCTCCTGGGGCCATGTCACTGTCCATCCCTACCAACCCCCCATGAAGAGGTCCTATCTGATCAGCTTTCTGGCAATGCAAATCGTACCCCTGCTGAGTGCCACATCACAACCCTGTCATTACCACTGTCTGCCTTCTGCCCCCATGGCACCACCATGCTCTGTTTGCCCCTGCCCTTACTTTCAGTTCCCTCCACCAATCAGCACTGTATCAGGCATTGGCACATGGCCCTTGACCACCTCTGGCGGGTCTAACCTAGGGCCCCTGTTGCATCCATATGGGGCTTCCAAATTACAAATAAAGGGGTGATGTAGCCCCACTGTGGTGCAAGTGCCCTTATGACCATTTACAAGGGTGTTACTATCATGCAGAAGTGGCCAAGGCAGCTTGAGTGGAAGGCATGCCAATTTTGATGCAGCATGTATTAAAATCAGGATTGCTGTAAAATTTGATGCAAGGTGCCACTTGAGTCATATTCATTTGGTGCAGGCACCTTGTGTCATACATGTCCTTTTAAACTGGGCCTGAGGACTTGGAAACCTAGTATTAGATACTGTATTGACTGTATACCTGCCATATTTAACAGCATTTGTATGTGTATTTTACAATTAAACCCAAATACCTGGAATTCAAATTTTGGAAACATTCATGGAATTTTAATGGAAATTCTGAAACAAATCAGTGAATCAGAATGGTATGTCTGCTTGTGGAATTCCTATTCTGCCAGCTGTACCAGGAGTTCCAGCTTGACAGCTCCCTACTCTCAAAGTGGATAGATCCATTTATGTTTCTCAATCTCGGCTGCTCCCCCACTCTTTCATTTGCATTTGAAAGATTCATGTATGTTTTTGTCCCTCATGTAATTGCCAGACTTCTTTTAAATATAGTTTTATTTTTGCTATTGACTATATCTTGAGTTGATTCAGTCGGTATGCACCTCCACGCAAAACCCTACAGCGATATCGTCGCTGCCGACAACAACTCCATGTCACTTAGGGATGCTCTGGACGGGCATCACTTTCCCCATCCTGCACCCCTTTCTGAACCAACTCTGACTCAGAGTTGGTATCTATAGTAAAAGGGGTGGGTGAAATTGCTGTTTTGTCTTTTAACCCTGGGGGTACCATTGGTTTAATTTTAAAAATCCAAAAGGACTCCTGTATATGAGTGCTGCTTCAAGATCCTCTCTTGGGCCAACTGACACTAAGAATGACCACCATGTCTGTCTGTATTGTTAAGTTGGTGTAGGTGTGAAATACAGCACATTCAAAGTTATCATGCAGGATGGCATCCATGTGGTCACCTACCCTGTCTCTTACCTTCCTTTTGGTGCAACTCACATAATACACACTACACAGGCAAGATGCCAAATACACCACGTAAGTGGTGTCATAATAATAACATTTCGTTATCAAAATGTATTCCACAGTGCTAGAATTGATAATGGCATCTGCAACAGTACTGCAATATTTGAACCTACCACAGCTATGCATGCCCTTTGCTAGTGGTGGCAACCATGTAGAAAGATGTGGTTTGGTAGATTGCTCTTAGTGACATGATTACTCATATGCTGTGACCTCCAAAATACCATCATTGAAGACTCACTTACAAAGGGTCTGAGCTTAGATTCAGTCTATAGAATGCCCCAGTTTTTGCAAAGGACACCTCCACTTTGTCTGTCTTAGTACTGAGTGAGGTTACAAAGTTCACACAGTTAGATGGCACATTGCTCCTTAACTTGTAAACATGCATCCCTATTATTGTTGGTAGCCATTTCCCTTGGTCTAACAATTTCCCTGTTGCTAGAGCCACATTGATAAACTTTTCCTCCAGTGTATCTGCATTCCTTTCAAATGCCCTCACCATACTGCAATTTGGACCTACCCAGAGGAATTGGCCAGTAGTGATGGTCCTTATGGGGTGATGGGGTGACAGGAGCTAACCAAAAGGATCTTGTTGTGATGGGTTTGCCTGTGACAGGTCTGTGTATACCCTCCTCCTCGACCCTAAATTGTGCAGATGTCCAAAATTGATATGGAATGATAGCTTTGTAACAGAAATAAACAAACAAAAAAAATCATTTTATTGTTTGATTTTGTTTAGTAAATATTTGGAGAACACAAATCTAAAACTTAGATTTACAGTGTCACACAGCTATGATTCAAAATCTTTTTGGACATCTGCATAATAAAGGACCAAGAGAATGGTTAGCCACACACCTCTTTTGCAAACAGATCAACTGGAGGATGGTTCTTTTATTAACTTTTGTTACCTCTGTCACACCATCAGGAGCATCCTACTAGCCAATTACTCCAGGTAGTCTGAAATTGTAGTATGGTGAGGGAATTTGAAAGGAATGCAGATACACCAGGTGAGGGGTCTATCAACTCGGTTATAGCACTAGGGATACTGTTTGGGCAGGGAATGCAACCAGAGGAAGAACATAATGTGCCGTCTAACCATATGAACTTTGTAACCACATTCAGTACTAAGGCAGCTGAAGTGAAAGGTATCCTAATCAAAAACTGAGGCATTCTATAGACTGAATCGAAGCCAGATCATTTGTAAGTGAGCCTAAACATATATTCCAGAGGACACAGAATCTGAGTAATCATGTAACAAGAAGCATGCAACCTACCCCTCCACATCCTATGACGTGGTTGCCACCACTACCAAAGGTACCCACAGATATGGTAGGTGCATATATTGCAATGTCATTGCTCCTGCAGATCCCCTTATTGATCGCAGCACCAGGGAACACATTTTCATTAAGAAATCTATTAACTGTGACACCACTTGTGGTGTATTTGGCATCTTGCTCTGTGGTGTACTATGGGCTATACCAAAAGGAAGCTTAAACAGGGTAGCCAACCACATCCGCATAATAACTTGGAATATGCAATGATGTCACTTTTACACCAGCCAAACAATCAAGCAGATATGGACAGTCATTCTTGGGATAGAAAAGTGTTAGTTGGCCAAAGCGGAGGATCTTGAAGAAGCAGTCATACGAGAATTCGTTCAGATTTTTAACTTACAGCAATGGTACCTCAGGGTAAATGACAAACAGAAATTTCACCTTTCTATATCATTGATCCCATTGTGATTGAGACATTGAATTAGCATTTTGTGAAACAATAACATTTATATCATTAATAGTTCCCTGTTACTACAGTTATTCTCTGTGTCTTTTTTCATTGTTGATCGGGCTCACAAACTTTGATTAAATTGTGTTTTCTGCCATACAACAAATATGTGCAGATTAAATTAATCACATCTGGATTCTGTGATGCTTATGTGACATTTCCTTTACAATGTAACTTGTTATGTATCTAACTAAAAGATGACCACCTGTTTTATTAATTGTTGTTGCATTTTACAATGAGCAAAAGTTGTGTGTACTGGTACTTAATGAGCCCCTACTATTTGCTGATGTATTTCACCTTAAGTATCACACTATAAAAGTGGTCCATAGGAGGGAACACTTTGTTTCTTGACAACAACGTCATTGCACAAAGCATTGGAAACATTGGAACTGTGTCTGTATACTCTCAGCTCACCCATCATTTGTTGCACTTTGTCTAACAAATCCAACATTTTGGCATCAGAGTAAGTAACTTGGATTCTGTGTTACAACATTGGTATGCGCCTGGTTTGTTTTGTTTTTCATGTGTTGCCTGCACTGAAAGCAACGCTGTCACAGTGAAATGCCTTGTTTGTTCCTACTACAATGTTTCCATCTGTCTTAGATAAACTGTCTGATACTAATGAAGCTGCAGAGCTACATACTCCTGACATTTATGTATAAAAGAAAACTATGTATTGATTCAGAATATCTATGACTTTATTAAATGAACTTAGCTGTGCATAATTACAAGGTGTGCTACAGACTTTATTTTTAAGTTCAATGGCCCTGTTACTAGATACTTTTTTAAATTGTGGTATATTGCAATGACGATGCAAGATGAAATTGAAATTAATTTAGTTGTGTAGCTGTGCCAGTTACAGGATGTAAAATTGCCTTTAATTTTCAATTGAAAAACTAATTGTTAGATAAATCATAAAATTATGCTTTGTTAAAACACTGAAATGATGAAGATAGGCTGATAATTTCATTTTTTATTTAGTTTTATCTACCAGGTAGGTGCACTAGACAAATGGTTGCCTATTTCCAGGCATGACCTGGGAGATCATAACATGGGAAAAAACACAATAAGTTCCAGTTATGCATAATAGTCACATACATACAGACTGTACAGAAAACCAAGGTACAAAATGCAACACAAAGTCGAATAATGGTGAGGATACACAATGGTACAAACAAGGTACATACAACATAACAAAAGATTTACAAATGTAATAGGTGGCAACTGGTTCACGGCACAGCAATAGTGCTACTTCTTGCAACACTAATGGAACAAGCCTAGGGCATCAGAGGGCTGGCTGGAGGATGTAGGATGAGTGTCTGTTGGACTGCTCTCCTCCTCTGGGGGTGGGTGGTGAAGACCGATGTAAGTGTGACTCCCAGCAGAGGCTGGGAGTTCAGCACCAGCACAGGACCACGTTGATGGGGTGGAGACAATTGCAGAATTCTATAGAGGTGTGCAGAAGCATGCACACACCATGCTGACATTATTACATGTCCAGCTACTCCAAGGGCAATCTCAAGTAGAAAGCCCCTGTGGCAGCCACTGATGATGCCAGGGCCCTTGCAAACTCTGCCTCAAGCTCACTCTGGGGGATGCTGAGGTGAGTGGAATAGCATTTTGGTCCCCCTTGGGTTCAGAAGGAACCCCATCATTGGGAGCAAGCCACAGTCTCCTAGATCCCCTGATAGGCCCCTGAAGCCAGTAAAAGCATGGTGATAAACCTGAAAGGGCCAGAATGGTAGATATGGGGTTCATCCCCAGCTTCCTACAGGAGAATAGAGAGAGTTTAAAAAACAAGTGCAATAGGTTCACAGTAATGTGAAACTAATATCAAAATTTATGCAAGGAAGCCCCAAAACAAGTTTAAACTATCTAGGAGAAGGATCACATTGCGAATTAAGCTGGAAGAACTAATAGCCACTTCAGAAGGCCTGGCTAGAATGACACTGCTATATTCTAGTTGAAATGGAAATTCCAAAGTCTGGGAGCAGCACATGATAATGCAATCTCACCTAATTTAGTTCTTATATTGGGTATGGACAGGAGCTCAAGCTCTGAGGACCTTAGGGGATATGGGATTCTACCATGGAGGAGAAGCATGCCAAGGGTCAAGGGCAGTTGTTTAAGTACAATGGGCCCTATGCATGATGACTATGCACTGCATATCTGCAGCATGTAGGCAACCCTATGCACAAATGCCATGCAGCAGGGTTCCTGGGGCATTCACTAACAGCGCTGGCCTGTTGTGCACTGGATCTCCTGGTTGCACAGGAAGCTACATGCCACACATGGAATAGGTGTCTGTTAGGGGAATACCAACCCTCAGCTTGATTCAAAAAGGTGTGGAATCATGCAGAGTGCCACGCACTGGAGTACAGGGGTTACAGCAGGGGGACACTGTCATAATTTGTTACATGGATCCAAATGTCAACCCCCATGGTGTTCTGGAGGTGGCAAGGTCCAGGGTGCAATTTTGGCCACAGTCCTTGCACTAACAGTGGATACACCTGCCAAGGGATCCTTCCAGAGCCTGGGACTGTCATGGCATGCAGTTATAGATGACTGGAGTCTGGGCACATCACTGTAACTGCCATTGTGCCCCAGTGTGGGATTGGAGGTCCGTGGTGGTGGGATGTCATAGTAAGTAAGGGCATAGGCAAGTATGCCTTCATGATTTCTATACATGAGGCATCTATCCAGCTACGTGTACAATTTCCCACCCACACAGACTATACGATTATGTAAATCCCTGTTGTGAACCTGGGTGAACCAGTGCCATATCATGGAGCGCTAACAGCCCCTGTGATGTCCAGAGACCCTATGTACCTTGGGAATGCCTGTGGTAGTTATGCAGTGGTGAAGTACGGTGGCATGTACTACTGTACCATCTGTGTGCTGTACTATTGCCGTAAGGGTGGGTGGCAGGGTACATGGCTGGGGTACAGTGGGTGGTGCTGGTTATACACAGGGTGGCATGTGGGACTGAGCTGGGGCCCACTACACTCAAACCTCACATACTAGTGCCCCAGGATTCTGAAGCCTGAGAAGTATGGATGCAGCTATGGAATGGACACCCTGGTTACAATGCCCATCAGTATACCAGTATGACTACTGGGTGCCCATATCTCTCCGCTGTTCCCGGGTTGCAGGGATGTCACTGCTATTGCCTCTCACTGCCCCACTGTCCCTCATTCCAGTCGTGGTAATGTGTAGAACAATGGGGTTATGTCTGCACATACAGCTGTTGTCCGATATTCCCAATATCGTTTCCTATCTGTACTCTCTCGGTCACTGCATAGTTCATGGACCCATTGCTACATCAGCAGTCTGAGTGCATCATACCACATCTCCTTCTGTGTCCCTGCTATTGGGTCTCTGCCACCTTTGCTCCTGCCTGGTCCCTGGAAGCTATGGCATATGGGTGGGTGTTGTGTGTGTGCGAAGGTGTCCCTGTTGGAAGTGCAGTTCTGTGCTTTCCAGGGCTCCTCCACATGCCCGTATATGGGATCCACTCTGGGACCCAGCCAGGTATCTGATTGGATATCTGCCTGGGTCCCACTCCACCCCACTGTAGCCCCAATCCAGCAATGCACAGTTGTGCAATGGGGCACATACAGGTGGCCAAAGATTGTGAATGCCACTGGTGTACACCTGTCCATGGGCAGGGTATGCATCTTTATGCATACTTTATGACTGTTGTGCATGGCCCCAGTATTATAGATGACACCTCCTAGGGTAAGATTGTGTAGGGCAGATGGGGAGCCATCTGAATTTTGAGTTCAAGGTACAGTAGAGTGGTAAATACATTAGTTACAGGTCAGGGCAATGTGACTTATTTTAGTATATACCATGCCCCATTTTATGCACAATGGTTTTGGAGGCTTAAAAGAAAACTGACATCCTGTAGAGAAGTTTTTGACATAAAATGACTCAGGTTATAAGAATAATCAAATGAACTGTATTTCTCTATATTGTTGTTTGATGGTGAAGTTTAAATTTATGTTTTCTTTTTATCCTCTCTCCCTAACGTGTTTGGACCACAACTTTTCAATGCATTTTGCTTTAACATATTATCTTTTTTTTGGTAGCTATAGCAATGGTGTATAATGAATGTTAAATCTTAATAAAAATATTGTTTAAAAAAATGGCAAAACACCCATCACCTGTTAATATGTCCCATAGAGCCACTTCCTGCAGTATGACTTGTTTCTCTTGCATCCACTGGGTGACATAACAGCTGGGGCCAGATACTCAGAAGTTAGCGCTGGTGCAAATGAGATCTGTGCCAGTCCTATTCAGCTTTTGAACTTTTTTTGGGTGGGAGCTACATGTGGATGCCCTGTAGCATGTACTAAACTTGATAGCACCCAATTATATTCTAGGTATAAGGGTGTATACTGTATGCTCAAGTAAGTAGGTTTATACTGTATGTGCACTCCTCTCAGTTCATATGATGGCCAGCCAAGGAGTTGAGAGGAAGGCTGTGCTGGTCACCGTGTCAAGATTCACTGCATGTCCCCAGACACACTGATAAGGAGGAATAAATGGGTGTTGTTCTGGATGCAGGCAGGGCATGTGGGGGCTGCTGGACTGCCACTGCTCACCTGTCCATTTATTGATCAGCATTCAGAGGGTAGGGTTACAAAGGTGCCAGGAATATTATAGGGTAAATAGGCCAGGTGATCGGGGTGTGGGGGTGGCCACTAGACACCAGAGAGTAGTGACCATTATACAGAATGGGTGATCAGGGGTGGGGTACAACTATAGACCAGGAGTGGTGTCCAAATTATAGAACAGGTGATCGGTGGTGGGGTGCCACTAGACTAGAGAGTGGTGACCGATATATGGAATGGGAGATCAGGGTGGGTTACCACTGACACTAGGGTGTGGTGACCGATATATGTAATGGGTGAGTGGGGGGTTATGGGTGCCACTAGACACCAGGAGTGGTGACCAATATATTTTATTTATTACTTTGTTAACCGGGTTGGTGCATTGATCCGAAGACCTTTTCAGGCATGGCATGGGCCAGGTACTGGTACATACAATGGTAAAGACAATCAGTACAAACAGCAGGAATCAAATATGGAATTGATGACTGGGGAGTAGTTGCCACTAGATATCAGGAGTGGTGACCAATATATGGAATGGGAGTTTGAGGGTGGGGTACCACTAGACACCAGGGAAAGGTGTCTATTATACAGGACAGATGATCGGGTGGGGGTGACTTGACAACAGGGATCTGTGTTTTCATATGGGACACGTGAGTTGTGTTGGGGTGCCACTAGACACTAGTGATGCATTTTTTAATAGGGAGAGGAGTCCAGGGGTGGGTGTACCACTGGACACCAGGAAGATGGCCAGCAAATACAAGATGGCTGTTAGTGGGTGGGGTGCACTAGACACCAGGGAACTGTTTAAGGAAATCAAGATGGGTGTACAAGGGTGGGGTGCTGCTAGACACCAGTAATGACATGTCAGATGCCCACAGGATGTGCCCAAAATGGCCTCTGCTCACCATGCAAATTAACCCATAATGGGCAAACAAATGGCCCTTGGGCCTTGCACACAAGTGGTTCATTTGCATGGTGTGGCTGAATCAACAACACAGCTTCTGATGCTATCCAGTCCCAGGACCCTATTCCTGTAGGCTGCATACAGCCCAGGTCCATGTCAAAGTAGGGCAGTTTGACTTAATGCTTTGCTGGCGTGGACCAATATGCAGTCGAATAATGCCAGTCCACTATCTGACTGAATATTGCAGCCTCTGTGTCGGTGCAGGCGCAAGTGCAGAGCAAACATATATGTTTCTTTTGACCAATGAATGTGTATGAAGCTACTGTTACACCACAATGGGGTGGGTCCATGGGCATATTATCACAAAATATAATGGTACAGTGTCTGACTTAGCATTCCCTCTCAATAAGTCAGTAATGGTAAAAGTATCCATGGCAATGTGGAGTACATATAAAAGTGACAAGAGCATTACCATGCATCTGCATGCAGTTAGTTCACTACTGGCACCCCAATAATTTGTTTGTAGAGCAAATTATGATTTTCTATACCAAAGACATACTATAAATTCAGGTTGTACTGTGCTGTTCTCTAATCTAGTCATCACAAAATTCCTTCCACAACCATCCATTGATGGATGTCAGTCCTTTCTGGTAGATGGTTTGTGTTCTTTATTTTGTGCTACATCAACAACATTGACTAATCAGTACAAGTGTGCAATTTGCCAGGACTAGCTAGAGCATCTTGCTTCTTAGAATATTTAAGCTGCACACTGTGCTGATTTTTTATTCTAAATCCCTATACTCCATTGGCCTGCAAACAATCACTTGATTAAATTATCTCTTTCACTGCAACCACATATTTTAAGTACATTTGAAGTAACTGTAAAGAGAGTTAATTCTGGTGATTAGAGGCATTTTTGAACTTTGATTAAAAATGCAGAAGACTGCTGAATGTTTGATTAATGATCCCCCCAGGCCCCCATTATATCAAAGACTTATCCTTTGCAAAGTTAAATTATTTAAATAATATATACTCCAAAATCTTTTATGATGTAAAGAATTAAACTTCATTTTAAATATTACATAAAATCATTCCACAACTGTCACCATGCTTTATAAATAATTATCCACACTCTTATGTTATGCATGGTATGCAATCTCCTACAAATATTGCATTATATAAAAATTCAAAGTAATATAGTAACTTATTATTGGGATGATTTAAGGCACTTAGAATACCTCTTGTCTGGCTGTCCTGTCTCACAGCAATGACTCTGCTGAACTTGTGTATAGGCACACTTCCAAGCTCAACTGGCAGAATGTTTTGCCACTCATGTGGTGTAACCTTAAATGATATTCTTCCCATGGAATCTGCATGACAGCCTGAACAGTGCTAAATTCCACAACCTCATTGTGAAATAATGATTTCTGGTATTAATCTTAATTCTATGCCCCTGCCCCAATTGAGAACATCACTTCTAGTTCTGCTTGAACTCACCAACTCAAGTAGCCCATCCTCACAATCCCTTTATTATTTGGAAAAACCATGATCATGTTCACGCTAGCATTTTCCTTCCTAGTCACTCCTATACTGTAGCTTTTTCTTCTTAAGCTACTATCTACATTGTGGCCCTTTGCTGGAACCTCTTAATATCTTTAATGTCCTGACAGTACTGCAGTAACCAGAACTGGATACAGTCCTCCAGATGTGGTCAAACCAAGGCTTGCTACAGTTGGTGGATCCTTTTCATGACCTGCTCCATTTCCCATCCTGGTGCATTGCAGTTGCTTTCAGTTTTTTCTTTGTTTTTATAATTTGCAGTGTGCAAGAACACAAAAAATGTCATGGAGAAGATAGACTATGCAATCTTAATACAGTGAGATATAATACAGAGAGGTAAATATTGTATGCCCATAATTACATACAACATAACAGGGAACATGAACTAGTGTTTTCCTCAAACCACCTATAATGCTGGAAAATGCTGTGGCATGAGTCCATGAAGCAAGGACAATCCAAAATAAGAAGGTTGGATGAAAAAAAAAAAACAGGCCTAATGTCTATGCCCCGTGGAGAGGTGAGAAAAGGTTATTATTCATAATTAAAGAAATTGAGCCCTAAAATAATGTGCTGCATTTACAGTATATGATTCAGTGAATATTTACCAATACTGACAGTAAAACAATTATAAAATAAAGCTACAGCTCCTGGGTCTGATATTGAAGGGGCAAGAGTGAAGCACAAAGGTTTGCACTGCGCTTGCGCACTTACAATCCGAGGATGCTATATTCAGTCATGCTATATGCTATATTTGGTCACATAGTGCATTTCGCTATCTGACTGAATATAAGGGCATGATTGGCATAACACTAAGTTGAGTAGTGCTGCCCCACATGGATCTTGGAAGTGCGGGAACAGCATCCCCAAACCGATACTACATAAAACCCCAGGCGATATTCAGCTAGCACCATGCAAATGATCCCATTGGGCTTGAAAGGCACCAGTGGGCAATATGCATGCCCATTATGAGCTCATTTGCATGGGAAGCAGTGGCAGGTTTGTGCCCTGTGACCAGCCCCACCCACTGTGGTCACCCATCCCCATTAAAAATGAATGGTTTTGTTTTCTGGTGTCCAGTGGTCCTTCATCCTCTGATCCCTGTCCTGCAATCCATATCCCCTTAAAATTAAATGATTTCTGCTGTCCAGTGGTCCTTCCATTCTCCAATCCCTGGCCTTGGTAAAGTAAATGATTCCTGGTGTCTGGTGGTACCCCCCACCAATCCCAGGCACCAATACAAAAACACAGTTCCTGGTGTCCATTGGTACCCCCACCATCTGATCCCCATCCTCAAATGATTCTCTGGTGTTCAGTGGTCCTCTGTCCTCTGATCCCTGTCCTCAGTAAAATGAATGATTTATAAAATGAATGATTCCTTGGTCCCCAGTGGTCCCTCCATCCTCTGATCCCTGTCCCTGTTTAAAGAAGCAATCCCTGATGTCTAGTGGTATCCACCCACCTGCCGATCCCCAGTCCCAGTACAAAAACACAGTCCCTGATATCCTGTGGTACCCCACTCTGATCCCCAATCCCCATAGAAATAAAACTTTACCTGGTGTCCCATGGTACCCTCCCCCATCCTCAATCTGGCCCAGTTTAAATAAAACCCATCCCTGGTGTCCAGTAGAACCCCCCCACACTGATTACTTGTTGCATTTTCTTACAAAAGTCCCTGGTGTTGATGCATGCATGAGCCATGGACTGGAATTGCAACGAAATGGCAGCTCTGTGCCACTCAGCCTCTAATCTGTTCAAACCTCATACTTCACCTCAGTGATCAGAACCTAAGGAGAGCCACAGTGTGCTAACAAACCAGGTCTAATGAAATATCGAGTTTCAGATCAAAACTCCAAAACAAAGTTAAAAATCTTAGATTTCCAGTGGCCAGCATCTGGGTGAGCTAGACATGGTGGCAAGTCCAGAGACTACCACTTCACTACTTTCTGGGATAATGTCAAACAATTAAATGGAGCGACGCTCCCTCCCCCATCCCAGATCACCATTGATGGCACAACCTTACGGACCCAGCAAACATTGCAAACTACCTTAACACAGCCTTTATGGACCTGAGCTCTGTCCTCCCCAGTAATTTCTCTGACCTGCCACTCTCCCTACCTGTCCCAGTCCTCCAGTGCCCTTGCTTCTACCTGCATGGGTAACTGCCCAGGAACCAGACCCCACCTGGTCAGAGCATTAAAAGCAATAGTCCCGGTGATGACTCCCTGGACCTCAGCATTCTCCGTCTGGTTCTGGATCAGGTTCTTGCCCACTTACCAGCCTTCTCAACAAATCCCTCTGCCTGGGGCAATTCCAACTGCATGGAAAACTGCCATTGTTACTCCCATTCACAAAGGTGAGAACAGGTCCTCAGCCGGGAACTACCATCCTATCTCCATACTCCCACCTCTCCAAAGCCCTATAAAAGCTGGTTGCCACACAGAATCACTGAATACCTGACCAAACACAACATCCTCTGCCCTGAACAGCACAGTTCCGCTAGGACACACAGCACTGGCACTGCACTAATTGAATTTTCAACTTTCCTACACTCTTCTCTGGACTCCGGCTCCCTAGCCGGGCAGTGTTCATCGACCTCTCAAAGGCATTCGACACTGTCTCCCACCCATTCCTTCTGGATGCCCTCTGCCACACTGGCTTCTCTACTGGGCCTCTCGCCTAGTGCACCAGCTACCTTTCTGCCCACTCCCAATGTGTCAGAATTAATGGGACACTTTCCAAAACTTGTCCCAGCCAATCAGGGTTCCTCAGGGCTCCATCCTGGGACCCCTACTCTTCTCCTCTACCTTAACACCCTGCCCAGTGCATGCACTTGGAAAATTCTGCTGTATGCAGATGATGCGTCATCTTTGCCACCCACCGTAACCCTATCTCCTCCAGGACTCCTACAACTATCCTATAATGATGCCCAAAACCTGGTCTAAAGAGCACAGACTGGTCATTAATCTCAAAAAACAAAAACAATGCTCTTTGCCCACCCCAAAACAAAGCCAGCAACTTCCCTCCATATTCTCCCCAGCTCAAACAACCACGAAGCAAGTCCACTCCTATAAGTACCTTGGGGTCTTCTGACTCAGCCCTCACCTACCACACCCACATTGATGAACTTGCCTCTGCCACTAATGTGTGGCTAAGTATCTTATACCGCCATAAAAACTGTCTCCCCGCTGCCCTCCATGTGGCGGTTGCTCCCTCTATACTATCCCTTGTTGAATATGGCTACCACTATACGAGCTGCTGACATGACCGCCCTCAATAAAATTCACCTCATCTTAAATAAAGCATGCAGGCTAATCACTGGGCCCCAGGCTTCCGCGTCGTGCCAGCTGTATGACAGGGCAAAACTGCTGAACCTAGATGAAATCGTACGCTACCAAACATGCCTAATAACAAAAAACTCTTCTTGGGCTGTCCCCACCTGGGCTGACAGCCTCCCTCCATAAGCCCAACCCTTGGTCTGCACACGGTCCTCCTGCAAGGTCACTTTTCTGGTCCCAAGATCTAGGACATCCCATGGACAGAGGTCCTTTTGCTATAGAGCTCCATCCTGGTATAACTCACTCCCTGCCCCCATCTCAGATGCCCCCACAATTTCCAAATTCAAAATTAAGCCCACCAACTATTTAATATGTGAAGCTGCACGGTCTATAACTGAGGCATAGCTCCCTGTGCCCCTGACAATGCCGCATGGGCATCCACCACCACCTCTTTTAATCCTCACCCATTGCTGTTTGTACTGCTATTATCCTGCTGCTTGCTCTTACCATTGTACAAGAATGTGCCATTGTAACCAAACTGGCTTATCTGTCTACCTAGTGTAGTCACATGTGCTTGCTAACTATTAACCATATGGTGTAACCAAAGTTCTGTTAAGTGCTTGCAATTGTAACCAGACTGCTTATCTGTTTACCTGGTGTGGTCACGTAAGCTACTAACTATGTAACCTGTATGCTGTAACCAAAGTTCTGTTAGTGCTTGCAATCTATGTAACCCATAGGCAGTAACCAAAGTCTGCTATGTATTTGTCCTCAATGTGACGAGGTACCTTGGGAAATGAGCCTCTGGCTCAAAGGTTGTAAACCGATGTCCAAATAAATAAATAAAATCATCATCATCATATTGTTTCAGCAGCAATTCACATGTCAAATAGGAAAACATTTGTGGAAACAGTAATAGCCTACCATATGAGTTGCTGGTCCTGATCTTCTAACAGCAACAACAAACATGCCAGATTAGCTGTAATATTAGAAACAGTGGTGGCCTACCATGAGGGTTGCTGTTTCTGCTATTCTGCCAGCACAGTGAACATAAATTTGTAAAACAGACATGATTTTGAAACAGTGGTAGCTTACACCCATGAACTGTTTTACAGTATGTACCTACAGTGGCAGCTATACTAATTTTCCACTTTATCTCAGAACAGTGTGCTGCATTAAGGTGCTGCATAACAGTACTTACCCCATATTGCTGTATCCTCAAGGTACCACATTAGCTGAAGTGCTGTCTTGTTGTGTTAGTCAGCCCAATGGGGATTCTCAAGGGGCAGAAATAATGCACGGAGGTGCATATCCTACCCGCGTATCCCGCACCTGTGAATAATGCATGGTGGTCATATTCATGGCCACTGGCCACCACGTGCCCCTTTCTGCAGCCCTGCCTTCCCAGTGCATAGGTGTACAGGGCTCTTCTGTGGACATGGGCAGGCATCCAATGGGATGCCGGACCCCGTCCACCACTGGATCCCTTGCATCCATGGGGCAATCTGGTAGTCAGGTGGCCAGACAGCAGCTGCAACATCGGGTGGGCAGGTTCCCAATCAGCTGCCTCTGGCCCTCTATGTGGTACCAGAGGGCTGGGGTGGTGTGTTGAGGGGTTCTCCATGCCCCTACTTGTGTACCGCAGCTGGCAACGGTCCCCTGGGAGGGCATGTAACGGTTACATCTGGGTCATGTTGACAGCCTGCATCCCGCTCACCCGGCACTCTGTACTTTCAAGAATAGCACAGAGTGAGGGCACACCCCTGCACCACCCCTCAGACCACCCCATGCAGAGATCACTGGCGGGCTGGGATCCTGCAATGATAAGCCCATGCCTCTTTGGAGAATTGGGCGCGGGGAGGCGCAACAAGCCATGGAGTCTCTGTGTGCCCCAGATGCGGCGCACGTAGCCACTCTGCAATTTAGAGACAGCCGCAATAAGGTAACACATCAGCTAAAATGTTACGTTGAGGATCCTGCTGTAATGTGCAACTGTTTTATGCAATACCTTAGTGTGTTAGTGTCCTGTGGTAACAAGGAAGCTGGGATAGCTGCCGTTGCACATCATCCTGACGCAAAGATTATGACACCCACCCCCATATCAGCTTACTTCACTTTCAGTCACAGCTTCCAGTACTGATAGTGCAGTAAAGAAAACTATCTTAGCAAAAATATGTTTTTGAAACCCATATAACAGCAAATATAGCTCAGTGCACTGACAGCCAGCACAGCATAACTGAAGATATATCTATTCGGTAAAATGCTTTTGTTAAGCCCTTTTCACTTCACGTCCAATAAGAGTTAGGAGCAATCTGAACACAAACTACCAAACAGC
This sequence comes from Neoceratodus forsteri, assembly GCA_016271365.2. Lineage (NCBI taxonomy): Eukaryota > Metazoa > Chordata > Ceratodontiformes > Ceratodontidae > Neoceratodus > Neoceratodus forsteri. Next base: position 1,430,091,879 of record CM028131.1, read on the forward strand.
TACTCTAAATCAAGCAATGTTTTGTTTTCTCTGATGTCTTCATAGAACAATTGTGAAATATTCTGGGTCATACCCTAATGGGCTAGGACTGCGCAGTCACATGGTGACATTGCATCCTTTACTTTCTGCAGCAATGCAACCATATTCTCTACATTTTGCATACCATATGAACTGCCAGATACTGTATTCATCATTTAAGAAATAGAGCACTATTCACAAAGGGCAGAAGTACATGCCAGAGGCACTGACCCTGCCCCTGTAGCTCTGTGGTCCCGGACAGGTGCATGGTATTTACTACCGCATGCACCCATGTGGCACCTGTCCATGGCACCACCCCCTGGCATGCAGGACTATGCAGGGTGGCCGGGGGCAAGTGGCAGACCAGGCAGGCATCAATTGGATGCCTGGCCTGGGTCCCATAGTGGATCACATATGCATGTAGGTGGGTCCAGGTGCATGAATAGTGAATGCAGGCACCCAGACCTGCATGGCCATGCCCTGAACCCACTGTGGCACAAGCAACCCCCAACACATGTAAGCAGCCTTCCCCATATGAGCATGAAGCACCCCCACCACATGAATGACCCGATCCTGTTTGACATAGCACCCCCCAACACATGGAAAGCCTCGACCCTGGGTGAGCAAACATAACCCCCACCCCTGATACATGTATGCCCTGACCCCATAACAAGTCATAGTAACCATAATGCTAGTAAATCAGAGTACAGCCCCACCCCCAGCACACACAGCAGTGGCCCTATGCACTTATCCCCAACCCGTACCCCAGCCTTACCATTGGTGGTTAGAGGAACCCCACCCACCTGCAACACCAACAGCCTCCCCAACCCACTACCTGCCAATCGGTGACATGAGGCAGGACAGCCAGTAATACAGTCCTGTACACCTCCTCAGCCACCGGCCATCCAGCTGATGCTGGGAGAGCTGCCTATTTTTAGCAGCATGGTCCCAGCATCTGTTGGATGGCCAGTAGCCAAGGAGGTGTGAAGAGGATGTGCTATTATTGTCCACCTGCATGGCACTGACTGACTGATAATGGGTTGGGGTAGTTGGTGCCATGAGTGGTGGGGTTCATTGGCCACCAATGGTAATGCTGGGGTAATGGGTCAAGGGTAGGATATGTGCACTGGGGCACCACTATGTTAGTGTGGGGAGGTTGTACTTGATGTACTAGAATGCTGGGAACCATGACTTGTTACGGGATGGGGCATTCATGGGTGGGGATGGGAGAGCATGCATTGCTCACACAGGGTCAGGGCTTACATTGTGTTGTTTGAGTGCATATGCTCATATGGGGTTGGGCATTCATGATGGTGGATGGGGGCTTATGCCAACTGGGGTCAGGGCAATCATATGTTGGGGGTGCTTATGCCAAATGGGGTCAGGGTATTCACATGGTGGGAGGTCGTATGCCAACTGTGGTCAGGGCATTCATGTGGTGGGGGATGCTTATGCCAGCTGGGGTTGGGGCATTCATGTGGTGGGGTGCTTATGCTCAGTTGGGGATGGGGCATACATGTGTTGGGGGGTATGTATCACTCATTTGGGGCCAGAGCAGACCAGTTGGGGTGTGTGCTGCTACTGCCAGGACATGTGTGGGTGATCGATGTGTGGGAAGGACTACTATGCCACTGCTGGGGTCATGCGGTGGGTCCTGTGTGTGTGAAGGACTGGGAGCATTCATCAGTTACTGCAGGGGTCCCCTTGGTGTAACCGGCAAGCATCTACACCCAATGGTGCACAGCACTATGCACTTTAGTGAATGGCATGTAGTGCTGACATGCCTCCTGCCCACCTCCAGTTCATTTCTGTCCATGCAGCTGGGGGATCAGGCACATATCTGCCTTGCACATGGATGGTGAATGTTGCCAGGGGGCCCATGCATGACTTTCCAATAGGGTTGCCTCGCATCTCAGATATCGCAGTAGCATAGGGCACCCTTTTTGTGTATATAGGCACCATAGTGCTGACTTTGATGACTAAGCACTGCTTGGCAGTTTTGCAATGTGAGCTATGGGGCAAATATGTTAAAACAGAATCACTTTACAAGGTTTTCATGGAGGGCAAAGTTTGCAGTTTCACCACCTCTTTGCCAGGGAAGTAAAATACTGCAACAGCTCTGCCCATCAGCATTGATTAACCCAACATTGTTTTGGCAAAGTGTCAAATGGAAGAACAAACAAGGCGTGGGGAAACTAGCAGTGGAAACAAAGGATTAATAAGGAGTTGTGGTCAATGACTTCATGGCTAAGAATGCAGCACAGTTGGAAAGAGGTCATCTAAGAGTATTAAATTATATGTGCTTAGCAGGGCAAAGCTCTGGAACATTACCCAAAGTAGATCAGTTCCTCAGTAGGACGGTGAGGAGTCAGTGAAAAATTATCTGCATTGGAATATATGATATCTGCAGGGAAAAAAAGTAGGACCATAGTGTGCATATTGAATGCTGGGAAAGAAGGTGAAGGAAAACACCACTGTGATCACTTTATGTATTCTTTTATTTATTTAAAATGTTGCACACCCTAATACCCATATTTAGGTGCACCACCTACTTTTCATCAGGGTCTTAGGGGATCTGATACAGCAGCAGAGATGATACATAGTAATTACATCCAAATCTGAAACAAGTTATTCATGCATATGGCAAAGACAAAATTCTCAATGAAATATGTAATATATATATACATATATATATATATTATAGTGGCACGGTAGTGCCACTATAATAGGGTTGAGTACCCCATTTAAGGTTCAAGTGTGAAATTTTGCAGCTTAATAACTTTGCCACTATATGATGGATTTGCCTGAAATGTGTCAGGCATGGGCGGTACCACTGATCTCTGGATCTGCCCAGTTTCATAATGGTCGGATATACGGCTGTGGAGCAATATAGCGCAATAGAAAGTCGCATTTACATTTTGCGCATTCTTTGCTCATGCCTTCAGGTCGCACAGTTTGATTGACCAGTCTGAAACCTTCAGAGAACATTTGGTCAGGGTCCCCAATGTGCCTTTGAAGATTTCGTGAGCAAATATTAAACAGTTCAAAGTTATTCAAAAACAAGTTTCACATTTTAGTCAATGGGAAAAGTTAACAAAAAGTTCAACAGCGTCGCAAATGCAGTTTTAGTGTCTCAAATGACCCCTGTAGTGTCATGAGTCAGCCATTTTTTTCAGTTACTGGTCACAGAAATGCTTGGCATTTAAATTTGTGACCCTCTAGGGACACAAATCTTTTGTGTTCACCTAGTCGAGCTCTGAGGATGCTAGCCATGTCTTTTTTGGGGGTTAAACATCCAGAAATGTGTTTTCAAATTTTTGTAAACTGTAGTGTCATATAGTGTTGCACATCGGCACTTTCATGATTTTTGCAGAAGTGTCGTGATTTGAGACACTACTTTATGACACTATGCCCAAAAGAATAGGAAATCTTTGCGACCCTACTGCAAAAGAACGGTTTGGTCTTTTGTGCTGAAATTTGAGGGAAAAGCCAAGATCCCACAGATGTGCCTTTTGGTGGTTTGGTGACAAAATATTAGGGCTGCAAAGTTACGATACTCTGAATTTGACTATTTTCCCATAGACTAACATGATGGTGTCCACGCCTTTTGGGGCCCATATCTGGGAAGCGCTTGAGATACAGACTTTTGTTGGAAAAATGCTTAGTCCCCTACTATGGGGCTAAGTGCAAAACTAGCCACGAAAATCATAAATTATATGAAATTTAAATGTTTTTTCTATGTAATGCGGTTCCTGAGATATAAGCAATTTAGTATTCCAAGTGTTCATTTTCTGCTCCGAGGCCCATTATTATGCATACATTCTTTGCATTCACTGTGTTTCTCAATGCAGCTTTTGGGGGAAAAAGGTGTGCACTTCGTTACTGTTACAGTTAGCGTTTCCACTTCTGTTTCCATAACCATTTGCGTTAGTGTTCCAGTCCACTCCACGAGTCGTTACCCTTTGCATTTTCATTTGCATTTGCGTTACTGTTACCATTTGAATTTCCATTACTGTTTCTGTTTGTGTTTCAGTTTGCGTCACCATATGCATTACCATTTGTGTTTGCATCGTGCTTCTGTTGCGTTTGTGTTTCCTTTGGCATCATCATTGCTGTTACCATTACCAGTTGCATTTCCAATTGCGCTCCGTTGAACGTGCAATGTTACCATTTGCGCTTTCCATACGCACTTGTGTTTGTGTTCCATTTGGCATTATTGTTCGCTTTAGGCGTCATCATTGCTGTTACTGTAACTATTTGCATTTGCAACTGTGTTACCGTTACTGTTTGCATGTTTGTTACCATTAGGCGTTCTGTTGGCCTTAGCATTTGCATTTTCGGTTGCATTTCTGTTGCGTAGATTGCATTACTGTTCCCTTTTGCAGTGCCATTGTCATTACCGTTTGCATTTCTGTTTGCGTTTGTGTTACCATTTGCATTTCTCTTACCGTTTACGTTCCATCTGCATTAGTGTTTATGTTACTGTTTGCGTTTCTATTGCCGTTAGCCTTTGAGTTACTGTTTACATTACCATTTCTGTTTTCATTAATGTTTGTGCTTGCGTTTCACTTACTGTTTGCGCTATCAGTTACATTTGCATCCCCATGTGAGTTACCGTTTGAGCTTGTGTTTGCGTTACCATTAGCATTACTATGTGACAGAAAATCAGATGGTGGGCCCCGTGCTCCACCACCACATTCCATTCATTATTTAAAAGAAGGAAATTCATGGCAAAATCTTTGTTTAATGCATCAGTTAGGGTTGTTCCACAGCGACAAAAGTGAGGAAATTCGATGTTAGGGTCCCCACCTCCTTGTTCCCCACCGCCCCCACCAACAGGTATCAGGGTGTGCGTTGGGGTCATCAGTCCTAACTCTCACCCATTCTCCTATACTTCACCACCTCAGCTTGTTTACATGGAATGGGGTGAGAGTGAAGACCGACAACCTAACGCACACCCTATGCCTGTTGGTTGGGGTGGGTGGGAGTGCAAGGGGGTGGGAAATCTCACATTGCATTTCCTCACTTTTGTCACTGTGAACAACTCCTAACTGATGCATTAAACAGAGTTTTTTTGCCATGAATATATATCTATATGTGTGTGTGTATATATATATATATATATATATATATATATATATATATATAAAATACAAAATCACACATGCTCACACAATGCAAAGCATTATGGGCTGCATATGCAAATCACCACAGAATGTTATGCTGGTCCAACTTTAAGCAGAATTGCATGCTGCGAGGCATACTGATGAGTCCTGGTAGGACCGAAACACATGTCTATGTCTTCTGTTAGCACCTTTGCAAACTGTGTGAGAGGGCCTTTCGGCACCATGCAATTCTGCTTAAGTTGGACCAGCATAACATTCTGTGGTGATTTGCATATGCAGCCCATGATGCTTTGCATTGTGTGGGCATGTGTGATTTGTATTTTCTTGAAACTTGGCTTCCAGCCAAATGCCTTTAGGGTAACCCTTGCCTCAGTGTTTGCAGACAGAGGTTCTTTGTCTTTTATATATATATATATATATATATATATATATATATATATATATATATATATATATATATATATATATATAGATATATATATGTGTGTGTGTATATATATATATATATATATATATATATATATATATATATATATATCAAAGGTAGCAGACTCAGTTTGGGAGGAGGAAGTGTTCAAAAGAAAGGGTAAGACTATAACATTTACAGGGTTTGTTACAGTGTTTATTAAAGTGGCTGAACATGGCCCTCTTGAAGGAATATAATGTGCTTCAGTCTTTGAGAGGGATTTTCATGTACTATACTGAGAGTTGTGATGTGAAAGCTGGGATCCGTACTAATTCCTGACTATCAAAATCCCAACACGGATTTTCCTGACTCCACAATCCTGACTGGGTCACATTCTGAATTTTCCACCTGCTTGTCATTTGCCCGACATGTACATTCCTGACTATGCATCCAAAAAAACACTGCCATAAGCAAAGCAAAGCAAAGCCAATGCTGCTTTAGAAAAGACCGCTCGGTCATGTAACATACCCGATATATAATGGGCTATCAGAGTTCTATGTTTCTATAATGCAGAAACTTAAGTAGACAAAACAGCAAAAAGTAAGGAACAGCTGTGAATTGCCAGTAGCTGTGATGTGAGGCTCACCGGTCTGTAGTTGCCTGGATGATCCCTTGGGCCACCTTTGTGAATCAGCACTACATAGGCTAACCTCCAGTCCTGTGGAGTGCATCCTGTATGCAGAGAGGTCTTGAACAGGTCAGCCAGTGGTCCTGCTAGGCTCCCTGCTAGTTCCTTGAGTACCCTAGGCTGAATGCTGTCAGGTCCTGGTGCCTTGTCCACCAACAGTGTCCTCAACCCTTCCAGTACTCTGCTCTCTGTAATTTCTCCATTTGTCATCCACTCTCCTTCCCTGCACCCTCCACCACCCCCATGAGGTATCTGTCCCCCTCTCCACCATGAATAAAAGGCAGAAATACGCATTCAGTGCCTCTGCCTTCTCCTCCCCTTCTCTACTCACCCTCGTCCTTCTTAATTCTCACTATCTGGTCCCTGTGCTTCCTTCTTTCACCACTGTATCTGAAGAAGTTCTTCTCTCCATCCTAAATGCCCTGTGCCAGCCTCAGCTCTCTGGATGCTTTGGCTGCTCTGACTAGTCTTGTAACCTCCCTGGACTTCTTTGTATATACCTTCCTATCGTCCACCCTGCCTGATCTCTTGAACCTTTGGAAAGATCTTCTCTTGGCTCTCACCCTCTTCAATAACTCCTTGGTCAGTGAACTGGGCTTCTTTGCCCTTCCTTCTCCTCTGCACCTTAGTACATGTCCCCTACCCTCTGCCAGCCCTACCCTAACAATACCCCATTTTTGATTGGCATCCATGGTGGGTTGGATTCCTCCAGATGCCTTATCAGGATTCCCCATCTTGTTGAAGTCTGCCCCTGAAATCAATCACCCTGGTACCTGTACCTCCAGTTTGCTTCCCATTCTGAGTGTGAACCACACTGAGTGGTGATCACTCCCAGCCAGAGGGTCCTCAGCCTCCAGGTCTCTTACAGCTTCCCCATTTGATAGTACAAGATGACTGTAGGTGTCCTTTTGTTGCAACCTTGAGCAAATCTGTACATGCTGTTGAAGGCTACTGTTACTTTTTGCAACACAAAAAGTACAAAGACTGTGCAGAAGGAATTAATTACTTTTTCAAGATGCAAAATCACATTCAATTTATTTACAAAAACCATCCCAATGTTTTGCACCACATGTACTTCAGCAGGAGGCCTCCTGCTGAAGTATATCTATGTATGAAATGTTGGAGTAGTTTCTGTTCTGGTTTCCTGGCTGGGTTCTCTGTCCTTTACTTTGTTTAGTGTGCTTTAAATTATTCCCAGTTGTATTTTTCATTTTGAATTTAGTGACGGAATCCTTTGTGCACCATCTTTATGATTTTCTATGTTGCGATGTTTGTAAGCACCGGGTGTTCAGGTGCATCATTCCCTCTATGTGTAGTTTCTGTTACTTTTAGCAGAAAAGAAGAAGATGTGTATTGTAGAGTTCACTTCCATATTCCTGGGTAGACAGAATGGTCTGTTGCCAAAGTATCTTTCTTTGCACAATTAACACAAGACCAATTCTAAGAAAGAAGCACTAGTTTTGAAATAAGCTTCAAACAATTTTGGTGATGTGCTCTGAATATCAGAGAGTGAGGATATGTCAGAGATTCTACCACTACCACAGCTGGGTTGGCAAAACAACAGCAGATTAGGATGGTGAATGTCAGATTAAAGACATGAACAGGGCTGTATGGCTTCTACTTTGTGAGTACTTGGTCCTTATTCCAGAGCATGAAAAGCATAAACCGCCAGATGGATTATATAACTACTTGTGGTGGGGAGAGTATACTTGTGGAAAGGATGAACAATGTTAAGAGAATTGTTTTAATTTGATAGATGGTGAAACAGTTTTAATGGGATTCATTCATCAACAAATACATTAGCTAGGGTATAGATTGAAAAGCAATCCCATGAAAGGGAGAGGTGGGTGACCTACTCTGCACTGCCCAGTCACAGTATTCCAATGCATGTGCAGGAAAGCATCATATTGGTGGCTCTCAGCCTCTACAACTGCAGGGTGTTCAATCTGAGATGCCACTGCAGTGCCAAAGTCCCCACAGATGCTGGTCTCTCCTGAGGGACCCCACTAGAGCAGCATCTGAACCACCTGATAATGTTCATGGAGGTCATGACTTCCCAGTGGCTGGCACAATCAAACTGCCACCCACAGAGGTAACCCTGCAAGCTCAGGGAATATGGGGGAGGTTCAGAGTCTGGGAGCATGTTTATACTAATGTGGTGGATCCTTTGATTCCTACTTATCTAACAAGGCCAGGCAGTCCACACAAAGAGCGTTCATGTCTATGCCAATCTCATGAATATGTTTGCATAGTTTTCCATGGTTGTACAGAGGTGAATGGGTTAGATGTTACAGCATTTGAATCTGTATTTTATGAAGGCATATTACTGCTGTTTTGGGTATGAGTGCATATATCTCTATTCTTTGAGTTCCATATTGTTCATGAGAGAATATGTAGAGGTCAATCCAGATATTTATTACTCTTCCTTGTTATGCAGCGTCAGTGACTCAGCAGGTAGCACACTCACCTCTTAAGCCGGAGATCGAGGCTGTGGGTTCTATCCCACACCAGGCACTTTTGGTTAATATCCCAGTACTGACACTGCAGTGCAGCATGAGGATGGTGCTGCACTCATGAGGTGCTGTCCTTCAGATGAGAAGTTAAACTAAGGTCCCATCTGCCTGTTCTGGTGGTAGTTCAGGTGGATGTTAAAATCTCATGACACTTCTCGAAAAGAGTATGGAATTTTATTGCAAATGAAATAAATATAAGCTGGTAGAAAAATAATCAGAGAAAAAAGAAACATTGTGTATATACAAAGATCATATAAGGAATCCCACAGTGTGGTACACAATCCAATCCCAAGCACCACATAAAACCTACTATATTCAATCATGTGACAAGTCACTTCTCCTTCCACCAAAACAACCCACCTCCTAATAGCAGTCCATGCACTGGTCATTGTAATATATGCAATGGTCACCCTTCCACCTTTTTTCCATTGTTCCCAAGATAATTTGGCTCTGTCATACTGTGCTTGTAGTTTGATTTCTTTCTCAATCATACAAATCAATATTGGGGCAATATCAATTTTGGTGCAAGACAAATTTACATCGAACCTGCCACATCATAAACTTGATACAGGTAAATAGCAGTCTAAGAGTGCCACACTCTATATTCTGCATTTGTCTCATAGTCCATGTAATCACATCCTCATGTTACTTCTGCCATGACATTATTCCAGTGAAGGCCCAGTGTAGACCAGAACTCCATAGCATAGGCACATATGAATAAGAGAAATGCTCATCGGTCTCTACCATTTGCCCACACTGTTCCTTAGGACAAAAATCTGTCTGTCATACTCTTGTGCCTAGCATTGCCTTAACATCTAAACGCCCATAAGCACTAAGCCATACCACATCCACATATGTGTTGGGGGTCCATTGGTCAACTAATGGATCTCCAGTTGCTGCCACACTGGTGGACCAAGATTTCTTACATACAACCGGAATCTGGATAAGACCCCAATTGTATTATGTCATACAAAATATGCTATGTATTATTGATACCTGTACTAGTGTAATTTTCCATTTCCTCAATTTCTCAGTAGCATAGAGCATGTACTGTGGCCATCTCTCCATTTCTGACAACTAAAGGGACGTTACCCCACTGTTTTATCAGTGCCACCAGCCAAGGGCTGCCACCTTTTTCCATTCAGCAACCACAGGTTTTAAAAATGCTGATATGGTATTAAAAATAAAAATACTGTGAAAATAATTAATGAGGTTGAACCGACTTAATTCACCAAATTTTATTGGCCTATACAGTACTTCTCACTTTATTGGGTTCAGTCTACTGCCCCAGATATTCTGAAAGGTCTGGCTCAGGATAAAACATCAAGTGGCCCTGGGGTGGGAATATTGCACTTACATAAGTCAATAAAGGAAGATAAAAAGTTTTAAATAATGATACCTTCTTTTTCTTCGACTGCTGCCATTTTTCAGATCTGAACTTTAGCATTACTATGACTAGTTTGCCTGATCAATTAACCTTGCCATGACTATATTGCCATAAGAAATCCCTAATATTTTAATGGCTGCATTTGTCATTTCACATTCGGATATCCATCTCAAATTCGACTGTCACTTAAGATGTACCCACTACATTTTGGAAATTGAGGCTGAACCCATCAGTCTAGAAAATCACTGGATATCATCCAAGGCCTGTTCCATAGATCCCTTGTCAGCAAGTAAAAGGCAGACATCATTAGCATATGCCAACGTCTTGGTGACACCTCTCCTCCTGACACAGTCCACCCCTAATTGCTACATTGTGTCTTATTCTCAAAAGTGGGTCCAAACAAAAGACATACACATAGGGCTTGAGGGCACCCTTGCCTGACCCTCTATTAATATGGATTTCTTTCCCACTATACCCACTAATCAATGGGGCTGTCAATGCTATCTGATACAGTCTCATAATCCAGGCCATAAATATGTCAGGGATTCCATATTTCTCTAAAACCTTCTGTAAAAATAAATGAGACATTGTGTCATATGCTTTCTCCTAGTCTAAACTGACCAAGTATCCTTGCAAATTGCCCTGTTGTCCTTGAGTGACCACTTCCGGAGTAGGAGTAAATTATATGTTATGGACCTACCCGTAATATTAGAGGTTTGACTGGATCTATCAATAGGTGCCACCAGACCCAATCTCTTTGCCAAAATTTTCATTAAAAGTTTTAAGTCAGTATTCCTCAGAACAACAAAACGACAAGCAGAATATCAATCAAGTCTCAAATTGTTTATAAAATTCCATTGTCAGGCCATCAGGCCCAGGGGTGATTTTATTATTCAGGATCTAATGGCCTACCAAATCTCTACATCAGTAATGGGTCCAGTCATCCAAGATTTCAGCACTTGTGAGATATCCGTATTTGGCAAGGCAATAATAAGTCTGCCACCATCTCTGAGGTAACCTCTGAAGCTGAATGCATTTTCTCCATATAATTTACCACCTCTTCCATTATGTCAATCAATTAATCAGTCAATCAAATCTTTATTTATCCAGGTGAACATCGTTGAGCACAGCTCATTTGCAAGATGGACCTGGTAAGGTCAAGATTCAATTTACATAGATACATAAAAAATATTCAATATACACACACTCTAGGATACTACATAGAATATTCAGTATACACACAGTCTAAGGATACATTCTAATCAGACTATACATTAAATTCAGGTGTAGTGGTAATAAGGGGTGAGGGAAGGGTGGGAAGTGGTGTGCCTGGCTGTCACAGTAACTTGTTACAATAGTCTCACCCTAGTGCGTAGAAACTCCATTGTTCTCTGTTCAACACTGGTTCTGCAGCTCTCATAATATCCCCATCACAGTTTTGCCTGGCATGCCTATTCAGTGCTCATACAGTAGTGACGCGAGTATGTGCATGCTGCAAAGCTTCCATTTGTGTCTTAAGTTGTTTAATCTGTCCCACATATTCAGCATATCCCTCATTTATCAAAGAGACCAGTTTTGTATATTGGTCCTGCAATGTGAGATATCAAAAATAGTTTCCTTATGTGTTGTATATGAAAATGTCTGAAGTTCTGATAGTAACTCCCTTTTGTCTGTATCCACCAGTGACTTATATTCTCCTCCATACATGCCACTGATTTCCATGCTCTCAGAAGTTCTTGAATTCTATCAACAGCAGCTCTCTGAAAGCATGGTATTATTCAGTTTCAAAGCCCTTACCTCCCCAATCCCTTCCCAAATGTAAAATGCACCTTCACCATGAGGTGGCCTGAGTTTCCAATTGAATCATAAAGGCGTGGTCACACGGAGTAACAGATGAAAAATAAAATCAATACATGTAGCTATGAGATCCATAATAAGTAAAACCACCCATCTCATATTTAGTCCTGTAAGTATCAACTAAACCCGCTTTGGATCAGGATACCATTTAAAAGCACTGAGTCACAAAATGTCTTGGATGTTTTAGCTCCCTGTCATTAATATTGTCACACAATTAAAATCCCTCACCCAAATCAGGAGGTGAGGTAAATAAGAAAGGTTTAACCAAATGTAATAAATCCACCCTTTCCTTCTTCGTTTGTGGGACATAATGGTTAATTACCCTCCACTGTCTTGTTTTATAAGTGAAATCAGTCATAAGAACTCTCCCTGGAAAGATGTCTAAAACTTTTGCTACAAGATATTCATACAAAAAAAAGGATCCCCACCCCACATCTTCTAAAGTTATTGAGAAAAAGGCAGGCCCCAGCACCATAGCTTTCTTGCATTATCTATATCACTGTTTGTATACAAATGTGTATCTTGCAAGCAAGCTATTTCAATCCAAAGCTCTTTTAAGATAGCAAAAGTTACTAAACGTCTCCTAGCATTTCTAATACTATTCACATTAAGTGAAGCAACATTCAGTCCAGTAAGGAAGACATTTAGATCCATTTGTGGTGCAGTTTTGGTCAAAGACAATGCCAATGCACCATGTCCCATTTCAAGTTCTAGTCTGTTTACCCAACCTGCGGCTGAGTCTGGGTGCAGCACCCAATTATTTCTATTTGTCCATGTCTCCTGTACTCTCTTAGCCAAGCATTCCTCATCAGAATTGGATAAGAGCCCTTCTATGCAGAAAATGTCAATGATGACTGAATTGTCTCCTCTATCAAAGTCTGGTGGTTGCAGTACATCATAAGTATTAGAAAGGGATGCCACTCCAAGTTTCCTCCTCTTCTGTACTTTTGCCTTAGGGTTAAATTTTTCAAAGGCATTTCTTAGAAGCCATGACTGTCATCTCAGGAGGCGGCATATCCTCCGCTTCCATCTCTCGTCTGTCTGTAATATTCCTTCCATAATGGGTCTGCCCTCAACTTGGTGTCACTTACCACCATACCTTCCTTTACTATAATCAGTTCCTCAGTACCAGTCCCGCATGTAAGGAGCTCCAGATCCTGTGCTTGTGCTTGGGAAGGAGGCGGGGTTGATGAATCAATGTCCAGAACCAGATCCACAATAGGGGTTCTGCCACTGTTGTATTCAAGTGGACCGGTACTGAGTCACTGTTCTTTTCCATACAGTTCTTTGCACCTCTATACTGGATTTCTGTGCTTTTCCACTAGTTGTTCCTGGTATGGGTGATCCTGTCGATTATGGTGGCCCTCAAAACTGTGATACACATGTCCTAGTAGTTTGGATAAGTTGCAAGTCTGTTCATTTGTGCACATACTGCTGTTGTGCCCACATTCCATACAGGACATGCATCGTACCCTGCCACAAGCACTGCTAAGGTGCAACTCTGACCCGCATCTAAAGCAGGTCTTGGTTGGCCTTGGTAAAACAATGTCACTTTCAGTGCCTAAAAAAAGCATTTGGCAGGTGATTTGGGCCTTGTGGGCCTGTTCGCAACCATACTTTAAATTTCCAGCCCTGTCCTGATATGCTCCTCATCCAAAATCGGGGAAGGATCACCCAGTACATCACATTTCTTTTGCAGCCAATACTGTACATCATGTACTGCCACACCTTCATTTCTAAAAGTATGTACACTATCTTGACTGTGGACATTGTTATGAGGGATGGCCCAAAATAGGACCCATAATGCAGAATGGTTTATTTTGATATGCAGACCAGAATCTATCAAGGCCAACTGGTGTCTTAAAACTGACATCATACAGTGTATCTCCAGATGCATGAATGAGTGAGTAAATCTCATTTGAAAAAATACCTTAATGATTCTTTAATCAGGGTTTTCCCAACATAAGTCCTATAAGGTGGGTGTGTCATTCCTTCCAAACATTGAAGACACACAACATTCTTCCTTTGAGCTGGGGTGTTATTTGAAAAAACATTATCTCTTTTCCGAAATTGCCTCCGTAGTTGAGAGGGCTGCGCCCCACTGTAGTCCTAGTAACACTCGCTTCTCAAGTTCACCTCCCCCCATGTGGCGGGCTTCCTTTTCCAGTATCTCATGCTGCTGCTATGTCCCACTATCATCAACACAGGGGTGGGGGTGGGGGTGTCAGCTCCCATCAGCTCAATAACCTTATTTTCAATAATCTCTGTACTGCGGTCAACAGGATGAGTACTATGCTGTGATTCTAAGTCTCGGTACCTGGAATTGGCATAATAGTAAGAAAAGGTATACATCCCCTGCCTCATTCTCTTTCCATCTAGCTCCTTGCAATGTTGACCCTACTGTCCACTGTGTAGGTCTCCAAATTTTTAATATTTTTTATTTTTATTTTTTTTAGTCTTTGGTAACCAGGTAAGGCCCACTAGGCACAAATGCCTGTTTTCAGGGGTGACCTGGGAGCACTGGGTGGTTAAGTGACTTGCTCAGAGTCACACAGTATGCAAGTGAAGGTTGTGAAGGTTGTGAGAATCAAACTCAGGTCTGTTCTGCTGAATGTACCAAGCTCATTCATCTCATTCCTCTAACCTCTAGACTATACTGCCAGCCCAAATATACAATCTCCATTTTCTCTACATCCTCTTCTTAAGCCCAAATCTGACACAATTACATTCTGTTCCTGTGCATCCTCTTTACACTGTGTTTCAAGTCCCATTTCACATCTGCCGTACTAGCCTCCAGAAAAACAGCTTGACTTTCTTCACAGAAAGGTGTACTTACTGCGCCAGAAGTGGATTGCAACATTAAACAATTCTCCATCAGAACAGCTTGCAGTCCACTCATATTTCTCTCTGGCTATCCTCAGTATTCTTGGGTGGCATCTGTACATTCTGGCACTCATTTGAAGTTGATGTGCCATCCAGCCTGCCAGGCAGAACAGGACCAGTTTGATAGCATCAGGCAATGCACTCAGTCATTCCGGTGTCTGTATCTGATGTTTTACTCCCGTACAGGAGTAGAAAGAAATTTTAATAGTTACTGTTGTTGCTCTAAATTTAAGGCCTGCACGAAATCCACTTCATGCTGAAATCCAGCCACTTGCAAATCTACTGCACCTCATCGCATAGGTCAGCATCGTGAACTTTCCACATCCATTGCCTCCATATCATGTTGCTAAATTACCAGCTCTGTGTCCTATGATGGACCCACGGGTGGAGATCTGCTTTCTTGTAGGACTACCAGCCAAATGATCAGTATCCAGATCAACGCTCCATCATTAATCAGCGCCCCCACCTCAGAGTAGGGGAATTTTTATTAAAATCAACAACCAACTTTACAGCAGTTTCATAATTGTTTTACATACAACATTATAATACAAGTTCATATTTTTCAACCAATCCCATCAATATTCTGCCACAATTCTCTAGATTTTCTTCCCCATATTTTACACTCCATTTGATATATTTTATCTATTTCAGACTGAAAGGTAAACAATAAGTCTTGTATTGTCATGTCTTGCTTCTATAAAGTCCTCTGGCATCTTGCTTGCCAAACTATCCATTTAAGACAGCAAATATTACATACAATGTGTACTTATTCCCTCTTTCCACTTCTCTGTTAATTGCCTATAAATCAGAATGTCATAATTCAGATTCTTAAAGTGTTTTATTCCCCAGAACCTTATTAGGGCCTCCCAAAATGATTTAATATAAGAACTTTCAAAATAAAGATGCTCCATACTTTCCTCTATTATTCCACATTGTATTTCTGGACACACTCTCCTCTCTACTCTTATGTTTTGATTGCCTGTTACGCTTAATTTCCCATGACTGAGCAGCCAAGTCACTTCTTTCATTTTATTTGGTATTCTTTTTCTAGTGTATACTCTAAGATTTGTGATACCTTGTTTCTTTCTTTGACAGTAAAGATTGGATTTTCAAAATAATTTCTTTCCATTATTTCTCTGTAATTTTGCTTTCTGTTCCTTAACAATGTATCCACTTTTGCCCCCATTGTGCCATATATTTCCTAGCAGTCTCCATATGCTGTGGTACCTCCATTTTCCCTTTATAATTCACCATTTTCCTATATTCCTACAAAAGTATCTACCAACCCTTTAGTCAAATCACTCCATATTGTGACTTTTCCATGTATTAATGGCATAGTATTTGTATAAAAATATGTTTAAAGGAAAACTGCATGTTAAAATCAGGAAAATATATGTGTTACTACTAGTTTTGAGTTCTCACTTCATCCCAGTGTTTTGTTTCTGCCTAGGCTGTGAGAGGAGTTTTTCTAATTTTCCTAGGTGTTTTATGATCTCTGGGGCTGCCACTCAGTTTTGTTCTATTGCATCTTCTCAAGTTAGTCTTCCCAGAGTGTCCTTTGGTTTGATGTCTAATAGCCCCTACAGCAGGCCAGTGTCTTGCTTACACAGCAGAGAAAGAACACTGCAGCCAGGATTCATACTGCTAGTCTCTGTGTAAGTATGATATGTTTCTAAATATTGATACCTTATCCAGCAGTGTTCTGCTTAGGAAGAGAGACAGAGTGTGTGTGTCACAGTGGATCTCAAAGTACTATTAGCCCAGCTTTTGACAGATCTAAATGTATGCAGTATAATAAATTGAGTGGTGTGCATGCAAGCATTGTAGTTCAGACACACAAAATGCAACAAACTGGTTTTGCTGTAAAGTTTGTTTATCTGGGTGGAACATGGGGTTTCACTTGTGGTGTGTGTAGAATTTGTAATTTTGGGGATTGGTAACTCAAAGTGACATCTCAGCCTGTCTCATTACATTGCAGTCCCCACTAATAACATCTGGATCCTGTATAACGTAAAATGCCATTACACAATATACTACAGAAATTTACATGTTTAAACACACATACGCACACACCCCTAAGTGGAACATAGCTGGATAAGGTACCAATATTTAGGAAATGTATCATACTTACACAGAGACTAGCAGTGTGAATCCTGGCTGCAGTTTTCTTTCTCTGCTGTGGCTAAGCAAGACACTGTAACAAGACACTGGCCTGCTTCAGGGCTATTAGACATCAAACCAAAGGGCACTCTGGGAAGACTAACTTGGAGAAGATGCAATAAAACAAACCTGAATGGCAGCCCCCAAAGATCATAAAACACCCAGAGGAAATTAGAAAATACTCCTCTCACAGCCTAGGCAGAAACAAAACACTGGGATGAAGTGAGAACTCAAAACTGGTAGTAATACATATATTTTCCTGATTTTAACATGCAGTTTTCCTTTAAGAAAAAACTGTTGGTTGAATCATGTTGAGACCCCTCTTTAATAGGTCTGTATGTATGATATCTCTTACCGGGTTAAGCCTGTATCCCCATAACAACTGGAAAAATATTCCAAAAATTCTTGCCTGTAATTCATATGGCACTGGAAATATGTTGAAATATACAAAAAATAGGTATTATGAACTTTTCAAACGATAAATTATTTTCCCTTTTGTCATACTCCAGCTTTTCCACCCATTGACTTTTTCTTGTGCTATCTTGCATTTCTCCTTCCAATTACTTATTGCCACATTTTGTGCCCTGTATTTAATTCCCAATATTTTAATTCCATTGTTATTTATTTCTGACTTACCTTCTTTCCTTTAATGACATCTCCTAATGCAAAAATCTTACTCTTTTCCGGGTTTAGTCTTATTCCTGTATATGCTTTATTTTCAGAAAAATATCAACATTCAATCTCCTGAAAACTGATCCTGCACTAAGATGACACTATCGTCCGCATATTCGATGTTTTTTCATAAGATTCCATCATCCAAAGTATTCCCTTTTATATGATTTTCCTCTTCTATCCTCCTTAAAACTGGATCCAGACATAAAACATATAAAGGGGCTTAAGGCACCCTTTCCTTACCCTTTATGTGCATACATCGATATACCTAAGTGCCCATTTACCATAGGCTTTATTTGCATGTCATTGTATAAGATTCTAATTAAAGACCTCAAATTACTTTGAAATTAAAATTTCTCTAAAACATCCATTATATACTCATGTCTTATTGAATCAAATGCCGTTTCTTGATCAATCAAATACAAATACCCACACATTTTCTTATTTTGTGCAATATTCATTATCTCCTGAGTATTAAATTATTTCTGATATCTTGCCCCAGAACTGCACGTTTGTGATTGCATTATTAACTTGTCTGCAAAGTCACTAATCTTTGATTGAATACCTTTGCCAATATTTTATAATCAGTTGTTAGCAAACTTATTGTTCTCCAGTTCTTAAGTTCTGCCTTATCCTTTTTTATAGCAAAATCACAATTCCTATTTTCATACTATCTGTTATTTTATTTTCCTTAATTATCTGATTATACACATAGGCTAATATTTTTATAAGCTGTTCTTCATATTTTTGTAAAATCCATTTGGAATACCATCAGTCCCAGGTGCAGTATTATTTGAAAGGGATCTAATTGCTGCTTTTACTTCCTCTTCTGTAATAACTCCTTCCAAAGCTTTTATTTTCTCCCTATCTAAAGCTGGCATATTTACTATTTTTAAAGTTCATTATCCTCTAATTTTTCTTTTAAGTATTCTGTACTTGTACTTTTATACTCTGTGTATCTGTATGTTTCACATCAAGCTATCAATGACTTCAAATATCACTCTGTTTTACTCTTTCATTATTAATATCATAAGATTGGTCTAGTACTTAGTACCTTGTGTCCCTAATTTCTGTTCCATCAATAATGATTTTGATCTGTTATATTGATAGTTTCATTAATTTCTTTATTTCTGATATCTTCTGGTTATTCACCCTTTATTTTGTTTGTTACATTATTAACCTATGTAATTGTGCTCTTAAATTTAAGTATTTTTTGTAGTTTGATGTTTCTATTGAAAGTGACTCTCCATTAATAATTGTTTTATATCAGCTGGTGTCTTCCCACCTGTCTAATGCTGAGTCATAAAGTTCCCTTACCATTTCTCTTGCTAGGATAAATCTATTATTTTATGATTACAAGTTTCTTCTAAAAGCCTTTCAACATTCATCCTCCAATATCCTCTACCAAAATAATTTGTTCTCCTAAATTTAGTACTAATTTAACGCTGCATGATCAGTAAACTCCATGGGTAGCTCACAATATCTTCTATTCTTGTCCCCATCTTAACAATCCAAAATCTATCCTTGTAGAACTGGCTCCTTTAAAATATGCAGGTTCTATTTTTTTATTCTAACTTTATATGCTTCGACTAGGTTCCTTTTTAACTATTTCTTTTAATCTTTTGGTGTCACAGAATTATTTTGTAGTACTTCTACCCCAATCCTCCTTACCAAGCCCACAATTAAAATCTCCTCTATATAGAACTAATTTGGATATGTGTACATAAGGTTCTATACATTCCAAACCCCATTCTCATGGCTTTCATTTGGGATTATAAATATTTATTATTCTGATTGCTACTTTTTAATTATCACATCTAAAATAAGAACCCTCCCAGGTATTAGATCTATTATTCTTAGCATCTTTATCTCTCTACTATAGAAAATTATCCCCAACCCTGAACACCTTTCTTCTCCCTATCGACTACCATGAGGGTCCCCACCTTCATGCTTTTTGTTTTGTGTTATCTCCTCAACTGTGTGCAATCTTGTATCTTGTAATAATGCTACATCATAATTTAGTTCACTCAGTACTTGAAAAGCATCTTTTTATGCTTACTCTTAATACTGTTCACATTTAAGGTTAAACAATTAATTGTTTGCATTGCATTAACAGTTAACACATAGTCCTTTAACCCGTACTCTTTTCTTTTCTCCGTTTCTTGAAACTTGTGTATCATTGCATCCTCATCATCAGAATCTCCCTATCTGAAAGTTCTAAGCATGATGGCACAGTTTCCTCTTCCATGGATTCCACTCTTTATCTTGAAAACAGTGTATCTGTTTGTTAGGACAAAACCTTCCTATCTCCTTCCAGTGTAAGTTTTGCTGGATTTTTTGCATATCTCTTTATTTGACCAGTTCCCCATTGTGTATTTGGATTATATTTCTTTACTTTTAATGTTTTCCTTCTTTTTTGTTTCAACCACACTTCTCTTATTTACGTTTACTCCATCTTTTCTGTTTGCATATTGGGAGGGACCATATTCATTACTGAACCCATCTCTATAGTTCCCCGTCCTTATTTCTTGCTTTGAAAACTATTTTATTTTCCTTTCCTTTTTCTTTCTGTACCACAGCTAGATAGACATCTTGTTCTGCTTCTACTCCAGATTCAGGGCTATTGTGTGCGGCCCATGAGCAGTATAAATAGACATGGCCCTCCTCCTCACATAAACTGCATCTTATTTTATTTTTGCAAGCTGCCTCCTGATGAACAATAATTCCACACAGTCCACATTTAACCTGCCCACAGGAACTGCTTAAGTGTCCTTTTCTCCACATTTAAAACAGGTCTTTGGTTGGCCTGCATAAAACACTATGCCACGGTCCCTTCCCAAGTAAAAAACAATTTTCCAAGTGCTTTACTTCACTGTCTATCTGCTTCAGTGTGATTTTATACTTCTAGCCCCTGTCCTCAGACATTCATCATCCAGTATGGGTTCTGGAGACCCATGCACCATGCTCCTCTGCTTCAACCAATAAGTTATATCTGATACATTGACACCTTCATTTCTGAAGAACAGTCACAGTTTAAAGGCTGGTTTCATTAGTGGAATGGCAACAAACTTGCTCCACAGTTCCATATTTTTAATTGATGGTATAGCTTCCAAAATCTATCAAGGCCTCCTGGATTTTTAAAACAGATGTCATACTTTGAACTTCTGATACATGTATCAGTGCATACATTTCATAAGGGTAATATTTCATACTACCATTCAAAGTTGCCTCCCAATATATAGTCTATCAGGAGCATCGGCAGAGAGCTTTAAAGCATAATCTCACTGCATTTCTGTGTTTGGCTTGTTGCAATTGTTGTTCTTGAAATAATCTTTCTCTGGTGTTTTCTCTCCATACAGGGTCATGAGGGCAGGGGACTACTGCCCTCCCCATATCTCCCTGAGATTTTGCACAGGTGTCGGAGCCCCCTGAGCAGCAAGCCAGCCACAAGGTGCATAAAACTGGAGAGCCAGGAAGCTGAAGCTGTTATTTTATTTTGCCTGTTTTGCAAATCACCTGTGGCCGAGACAGCTCATAGGACGCCTGGAACAGCGCTGACAAGCAGGGTCATGAGGGGAAGGGGACTACTGCCCTTCCCATATCTCCCTGAGATTTACGCCCTTGGTGTCAGAGCCCCCCCCAGGAGCAGCAAACCAGCCGCAAGCTAGTGAGGGCAGGGGACTACTGCTCTCCCCATATCTCCTGAGATTTCACACGGTGTCGGAGCCCCCAGCAGCAAGCCAGCCACAAGCAGGGTCATGAGGGCAGGGGACTACTGCCCTCCCCATATCTCCCTGAGATTTTGCATGGGTGTCGGAGCCCCCAAGCAGCAAGCCAGCTGCAAGGGTCATGAGGGCAGGGGACTACTGCCCTCCCCATATCTCCCTGAGATTTTGCATGGGTGTCGGAGCCACCCCAAGCAGCAAGCCAGCACTTAAGCAGGGTCATGAGGGCAGGGACTGCTGCCCTCCCATATCTCCCTGAGGTTTGCACAGGTGTGAGCCCCCGGGCAGCAAGCCAGCCACAAGGTACACAAAACCAGACAGCCAGGAAGCTGAAGCTGTTATTTTATTTACGCCTGTTTTGCAAATCACCTGTGGCTGAGCAGCTCATGGGATGCCTGGAACAGCGCTGACAAGGTCTCCTGAAATTTTAAATCGCAGAGCAGTTTAGATAGTTTTTGTGAACTGCTTTTTCTGCTACATGCACTGTGTTTAAAGGGATTAGCCCTGTTTCCTTAATTTGTGCCAAAATCCTTCAGTAGCCATTGTTTAAAAGCTGTTTTGCTCCTTTAAGGACCTGGTTGATGCTTTTTAACAACTATCTAGGCATAATTCTGCAAGCTAGCCCGAACTGCATATAGCAAACCATTACTATTGTGTGGGTCTGGCTGGTACAAACATAGCCCCTGTCTGAGCCTGCTAGTAATCCTTAGCATTTAATGTACCTATAATAAGTAACATACTCCCAGTTAGCAATCCCAGGCAAAAGGTACAGCAATCTGCTCGAGTGCAGGCTATCTCTCCTCCGCAGACTGGGCCTCACCAAGTCACCCGCCTGATTGTTTGGGCTTCCCATAGTAGCTGCCTAGTAGCGTGGAGCAAGCACTATTTGGTGGAGGCAAGTAGCATTTCGGCTGCCATTTTCCCCCGCAGCTAAGCGGGTAAACAAATTCAAATTCCTTAGTCGGGGACCCTGATTCTTAAGCAATAAAAAGAAAAAAAAGGAACTTAATTTCAGGCTCACAAGGAAGTTTTATATTTTCTTTTTCCCAGCAGTTACTCGCGGCAGTCAAGTTACGCAAAATAGCTCAAATTACCTGGGCAAACTCAATCGCCCCTCAGCTTCTTACAAAAATAACACCTACCTTTCCTTCTTTCTCCTCCACAGCAGGGTCGTGAGGGCAGGGGACTACTGCCCTCCCCATATCTCCTGAGATTTCGCACAGGTGTCGAGCCCCCGAGAGCAAGCCAGCCAGCATAGGTATGCAAAACGGACAGCCAGGAAGCTGAAGCTGTTATTTTATTCGCCTGTTTTGCAATCACCTGTGGCTGAGCAGCCAATGGACACCTGGAACAGTGCTGACAAGGTCTTGCCCGCCGCCCCACCACCACCCTTGGGCGTCTCTCTAATTTATAGGCAACTGAAGTGGTCAGGCGACTCGTGAGTCACGTAGTTTTCAAAACCTATCAGCTCACTTTCAGATTTGCAGCTTATAAGATCTCTCCAGCAGAGGCTGCTGTCACTGATTACAGCTTGCTACTGATAAGCAAAAAAAAAAAAGAAAAATGCTGCTCATGTTAACCTTGCTAGCCGCTGTCACTCCTCATGTCTCGCTACCCCCATCTACCCAGCCCCAAAATGACCCAAATATCCCCTCTCTTACTCAGTCTTGGCCCCCTCACTCGACACACCTACTGAGAAACGCCAGGTGCAGCCACCGTCTCGCCTGGATTTCTTGCCCTCCGTCATCCCCTTATCCTTCTCCCTGAGACTATCTGCCCTAAGCAGCCTATTCAAACCAAACTCCAACCACACCCCAATTTTACCAACCACAAAATGAAGCTAAAATTAATTGGCACTCTGCAATACTCACCTCTTGTTGCACTCTAATGGTGGGTGATGTTGAAACAAACCCCAGCCCACCAACCCACCACATCCCCCAAACCCTGCCAAAGGCCTTAGCCTAATCCCACCTCAATATCCAGCAGCCTGCTAAACAAAGTACGGAATTGCAAACCTCTGCCTAACCCTCAAACCCGGACATTTGCATAATAACCCGAGACTTGGCTAAAACCACATCATGCTGACTCGAAATTGCACTGCCTGGTTTCACTGTATTAAGGCAGGATAGACAAGGCAGGAAAAAGAGGTGGATAGCCATGTATTTATCTAACAAACTCCGTTATACATCTATCAGCTACCAAGTAACATGCCCTTATTGACACCAAGATGGTAAAACTAAGTCCTACTCCAGAGCTCACGGTGATTGTAGCTGGGTTATATTGTCCCTGCTACCCCAGCCTCCACCATAATGTAACTCCTGGGGTCACTTAAAGAGTTGGCCAGCACTGGGGAGCTCTATATCCTCGAGATTTAACCACAACTGGCTAGACAAAGACTGCACAAAACTATACAGCAAGATTAAAGCCGCTAATCTCTCTCAACAGATTGAGCAACCTACCCGCCTAAATCCTAAATCCTGAACCACTCCTCCTGGACTGGCGCTTACAACACATCCTCACAGGATCTTAAAGGCCGGCCTCCTACCTGGAGTCTATGAGTGACCACCACATGATCTACATGATCAGAAGGTGCATAGACCCACCCTACATCTCCCACCTCGGACCCTCCTCAAGAGCTTTCAACTCTCTCTGCCTCAACTCCCTACTAAATGACCTTACCTCAGCCGATTGGTCGCTCATCAAACTGGCTCCTACCATCAACCTTTCTTACACAGCGTTCAGTAACCAATTTCTTGCGTATGGGATCATCACGCTCCCTCAGAAAAAAGAAGAGGTGAGGGCAACCCATCTCCTGGGTCTCTGCCCGATATTATATCCAGGGGTCGCACAAGGGACCAGGCATGGAAAAAATTTAGGCAATCTGGCACCCTGGAATCCCTGCACCATTACCGTACTCTCTGAAACAACTGTACCAAAGCCATAAGACAGGCAAAAATAAGCTACTTCCATGGGGCCTTTCCTATAATCTTAGCCATCCAGCCAAATTTTGGAAATCTATTAAATCCTTGCTCACTCCCCTACTCAGCCGCCAACCCCTACCCTCACTATTCTGGGCAAAAATGTATCCAGTCCAGTCAGTTGCCTCAACTTTTAATAACTATTTCACCAACTGCACAAAGTCTCTTCTAGCAAACCTACATACCCCTCCCCGCACCAATCCCCGTGCTTGCCCAGCACCCCCAATGCCACTAAGTTCTCTTTCCAGCCAGTCCTGACCTCAGAAGTCTTAGCCACCCTCAGCTCCCTTAACCCAAATAAAGGCAAGTGCCCTTTAGGCCTAGATCTGCGAAACTCCTACACCTATCTGCCTCTGCTATTGCAGCTCCCCTAGCCGTCCTCCTCAACCGTTCCTTCTCCACAGCCCAAATTCCAACTGCTTGGAGGAGGCAGTAGTCATTCCATTACCAAGGGTGGCAACCCATCTGAGCCTGGAAACTACGCCCCTATCTCCCTTCTCCTATTCTGCAAAATTACAGGAACATCTAGTCCTCTCACAACTCACACAATTCCTGGATTCGACCTCCTATTTCACCCCCTACCAATTGGGGTTTCAAAATCCTACCCACCACTACAGCTTTATTAAGACTCACAAATGATATTGCCTTGGTATGGACAAGGGCTTCTCACCTCGGCTATTTTCATTGACCTGGCAAAGGCCTTTGATACTGTTTCCCATCCCAAACTCCTCACAAAATTGTAGGATGCAGGTCTATCCGACCATACCATCCGGCTGGTTCCATGCCTACCTATCTGGCGGAAACAAGCAGTAAAAATTAGCCCACACTGCTCCCCCTCTCAGTCACCCATGTCCCCAGGGCTCTGTCCTGGGTCCCCTTCTCTTTCAATATTTCTAAATGACCTCCCGCTGGTATGTCCAAAATCAGCTATACAAATATGCAGCGGATGATACCGTCCTGTATGCCTCTGGCCGATCCTGCAAGGCTTTAAACTCTGCCCTCCAACAGGACTTTGATACCATCCAAACCTGGCTCAGCTCAAACCAACTCCTGCTAAATGCAAAGAAATCAGTCCACCTAACTTTAGGCATGCAACCTCAACTCTCCGTCTAACTTCTCCCCCTCTTACCATACCCTAGGCGGTACCACTCTGGAATCATGTACCTCCTTCAGATACCTGGGTGTATGGCTTGATCACAACACCTAGACTTCGCCTTCCACATCGACTCCCTCCAGCAAAAACTTTATCAAAACTAGGAGCACTCTTCTGAAACAAAGGATGCCTACCCACCTCAGTCAGGCGGGAGCTAGTACTCAAAATGATTCTCCCTACCTTCGACTATGGTGACATGGTCTAAAGTGCAGCCCCCAAACCACCCTGGCAAGCTTGGACCCCTTTTTCATTCCACCTGTAGATTCATACTAGAATGCCCCCCACCACCCACCACTGTGATATGTATAAAACCCTAGATCTCCCTTCGCTGCACTCCAGCCGTCAGATACATTGTGCTAAACTCATAATGAAATACTGGACCAACTCCATCCCTCATATCTCAGCTCCACCCTGTCAGCTCAACCCCCGGCATCGCCTGGAGGATCAGACTAGAAACTTTTGCATATCCCCTTCATGCGTACCACAAAGGGGCCAATCTGCTTTTTAAATATAGACTGCCCAGACTCTGGAATGACCTCCCTGCTGCTATTAGGTCACCCACCACCCCAGGACCATAAATACCCTCCTGCTGGGACATTTCCCAGACACTTGTAACTGTAACCTTCAGCCCAGCTCTGCTAGCAAGAGGCTTCGTGCAGTGCCCTAAACCGTGAGCGGCTTTAACTCCAACCTCCACAAATGGTTCACTGGTTCTCTGCCTGATCATGCTTAGTAACCCAGGGACTCGGAATCAAGATGTTATGTAAATTCCCAATGCACAGTCCAGCCTGTACAATTCCTGGACCTGATTGCTCACTCTTATTGCACCCACTTCTGAACCTACTGTATTGCATCCCTTGCATATGTTTCATTAGTATTGATTGTATCTGTCCCTTAGTGGCCTCACTTCTGTACCTCCTGTATTGCATCTCTTGCCATTGCTTCAGTTGTTTGATGTATGAATGTTTTAACTCCCAGGTTGCATCTGGAAGCGGCGGTTCCTGCTCAGTATGCTAATCTGGTAAATCTCTTAAATAAATAAATAAATAATAAATAAATACTTTGTTAGTTTTGTCTCTTCCTCTTTTCTTCACCTGTTAATATTGCTTTCTGTTCTAATTCCAATGAGGAATTTCCACTCTCATTATCCTCAGTATATTTCATATCATCAGCATTATTTTCATGAAAATCTGTATTTTGCCTTTTGCACCTTCTGTCAGTTCTATGTTTTCTTGCTCTATTTCCTGAGGTGCTAGGCCTGTCATAGATCCCACCCTGCTCCATCCTCTGACTTTTTCCATCCTGCATCTAGTAAAGCTTTTCTACCCATTCAGAGGTATCATTTATTTTTGTTTTTGTCATTTCTTTACTTTCTTTATGGGGCCCCCTTTATTTTCTGTTATAATATCAGTTGTTCCGTCTTCTGGATCTGAAACAATTTCCACTGTCTTAGTCACAATTTCTTTTTGTTTCTCCATTTCACATTCAACCTGTCTTAGGCAAAGCCTTCTGCAGCTCTTTTGGCCATTTCTTTCAGGGTTGCTTCCTTTTTTCTTTCTGACTCTGTTTTAGTGTTTGTGGGCTGGTTACTCTCTGCCACATCATCGCTTCTCAGCTGTTACTTTCTCTATCAATTTCTTTAAGCAAAAACTATTTTTTAGCTTTTTTCTTTGTTTTCAATTTCTAACAACAACTTTGCTTTAGTACTGGACTTACTGCGAGTTTGTTCCAACTCCATTGCAGTTTGCTTGACAGTTCCTTCTGCTCTCCTTGTATTTCTTTCTGTTAAGTCTCACTTTTCCTCCATTTTTTCCACCAGAAGTTCAGCAAAGTCTGCTCCACTGGTCTCTGCATTTTCCATGGCTGAAGTGGGTCCAGCTCAGCCACCCACATCCACACTCATCTCCTCTCAAGCTCCAACTGATTGCAAGCAAAAATCCAGCATGGAAACCCTTAGAGGAGAGTAGGGAATTTCCTTAGTGGCCTGGCCAAAATTTCCCCCATTCACTAAAATACCACCAACAGCTTAATCTGGTTCAAGGTTAGTTGGCATTCATCTGTATTCCCTTCCCCCAGGTCATGTCTGAAAAATAGGCAGAATTTGTCTAGTGAACTACCTGTCAACAAAAAAGAAAAATAAATGAAAAAGGCATTGGGGCAATGTTCCTCCCAGTTTTGTAACATCTGTCATTTCATGTTGAAAGTGAAGTAGGTGATGTGGTTCTATATTATTTCTCACAAGAAACAGTAATAAAAATTAGATTTTCAAAAAGGAATTGGTTGATAGGCTACCTTTACTCTTACAAAGAAAAGAGAAGGAAGAGGAAACAAGAAAAGTACGAAGTTGGAGGAAAAAGCATCCCAAGGCTGATTATTCCTTCTTGAATTAGACTTCTGCATTCATAATTTTCTGAGCGTGGTCTGTGGCAGAGCAATGGGCTGTGTAGAGAGGTTTTCAAGTAATGTTTCATGGTAATAAAAGCATACTGGGGAAGGCACAATGTGGTGAAGTACAATGAAGTCTTTCTTTAACATCACTAGGCAGAATTGGATGTGGGGGGACTGGATATGCCCTGTTGGTGGAGACCCACATGCAGAAAATGCAAGTGTAGTACATGGACAGTGGGATACCAGTGAAGGTAGCTTCACCAGAGTCTAAGTGAGGAGAGGCTGGGGCAAAAGGCCTAGTCTTTGTTACAAGTGCAACTAAAGGTTCCTGCACAACACCCAATTGCAAGTACAAGCATGGATGTATGTGTATAAAGCAACACCCACTGGTGCAGGGGTACTGGCGGGGGGCCTCCTACAGCAGGGGCCCAGGTGGCAAAGAAAGAAAAAAGCCTCAATACCAGTAAAGATCAATAGGATGGATCTTTGGCTATGATCTTTTAAGGACAAGACCATAGCCAGGGGTTGAGAAGTGTTTCACAGAGGGGTTTAGGATTCTGTGTCATGTGCCCAAGAGGGCCCAAGCAGGGAACTGAAGCTGAGAATTTAAAATTAGACAAGACCACCCCAGAGGTGGTGCTGATAAAACTGCAAAGGAGCTGTCTACCTGCAAGATAACGGTCACTTCCAGTATGGCCATAGGGCCATCTCCAGATCTCATCCATGGTATGGTACCTAAAAGGCCCCAGGAAAATTCAGATTTCTCAACCACCTATTATACCGAACAGGGATGACAGACAATGATTACATCCCTCCAGAGCTCTTGGTGCAGTACACAACCTTTAGTATTTCTACTGAGGTGTTGTGCATCTGCATCAAGGGAACCTTCCTGGCCCCAGCTGATACTGAATCAACATTTCACCTGCTCATTTTTCATTCCAATAATGATCCTTCTTGGAATGAAGTTTGAGAAGCAATACTATTATGACTGATGCATGCCCATAGGGTATGCCATTACATGTGCCTACTTTGAACAGTTCAGTTCCTTCCTTCCTTCACTGGATCATCTCAGAGAAGGAGGTATACTCCATGGTGCAGTACCTAGACAATTTTCCTCTTGTTGGTCATACAGCCACAATGACTCCAGCTCCTGGAGGCCTTCTGTGCACTGTGCTAAGACTTCACAGTTCCTCAGGATCATGGCAAAACAGATGGCCCATGGACAACAATTACTTTCTCAAGTATGGAGAGAGGCTCAAAGCAAAGATTGCAGGCTACCACTGGAGAAACTAACCAAACTGCCCATCAAGGTGGTCACAGCTGAGCTAGCAAAAGATTACAATAAGGCAAGTTTAGAGTTTGTAAGGTCCTTGAACTTTGCCTGCAGGGTTTTGCCAGATGGTTGGGCATTCACCAGAAGCCTGGCTGGGCCACACTGTATGCCATTCGAACAGCAACAATTCGACATCAAATGACATTACAGTGACAATTAGCTGTTGCGCTGTAATGTCACTGCAGGACATATACTACTGTCTGGGGTTCTTGCACCTTCCCAAATCAACTCTGTGTCAGAGTTACTAATCTTTATTACAGGGGTCAGCCCTCACATGTGGTTTTGTGAGCAAAGCCCCTGAAAGAAAACTAACTTTCTTTGGATGTGTTTATGCCAACTGCAATTGCCATCAACATAAATCCATCATTGTAATGTTGGTTGACAACTTTATTGTTGCACGGGCATCATGGATCCTGCCACACAGGGCTCCACAAAGGCACATTATCATATCGGGGTCATGGAGCATCTCAGGAGGATATCTGGATATGGGTGACATTTCTAAACCACTATTAATGCATCTCAGTGTGGTAGCAATCACTGGCCTGCAGTTCAGATCTCAAACTGTTCACTGACACATCAAGTGAACATGGATTCATTGCCTTCTGGCAGATGTGTGGTGTGCCATGAGTAATCTGCTCACAGAACTGGGTGAATAAAGTGCTGGTCAAAAAAAATCACACTTTTGGAATCATTTCTAATAACTGAAGCATTAGTACTCTGGGGTGACAGACTGAAGGACAGGAGACTGGTGTTTCAATTGAACAACATGGGCATGGTGGAGACCATAAGTGGGCATTCAGGTTTGACAGGGCCCATAGGTAACTTATGAGGGTGTTTGTGCTAAAATATTCACTTCATAACTTCTCTTTCTCAGGAAGCAGCTCTAGGGAATAGAGAAAGAGGACTGTTGATGCATTGTTTCAGTTTCAGTGGGTACATTTCATAAACCTTGCCATGAATGCAGAAGACTATCCTTATAGGTACCGATCAGTCTGTTAAATCTGGTGAGTGGGATATTGTGGATGTTAAGAGGCCAGTCCTTTGCTCCTGGCACAAGTCCAGCCAATGCTAGGGAGGTGCATGGATTTCTGGAAGCTCAAGCCAGGGAGGGGTTGCCACAACCTGACCCATCCAGAGGTTGAGATTGGGACATGTATCTTGAGGGGCAGAGCAGAGGGCTTGTCTCACTTGTTGCTCAGTCAGTACTTGGAGGTATTGTCCTGGGTGTCAAAGTTCATGATAATATTTAGTGATTGAAGGAGTTTGTATTATGCTGTGGGGTTGTTGCTCCAAACCAGACCAGAGTGCCACTGGCATTTCTTTCCAACTCAACCCTCCTGCTGGAGTTAAATGGGACATTGCCTTCCTTGTGTGGAAATACTTTTATGGTGCTACCCAGGGATCTCTGGGGTGGCTCTTCTTCAGGCATTAGGACTGTTCACCAATGACAAAGTTCAAGTTCTTGCAAGTGCTCAGGCTTTTGATGGGCTTTGCAGGCCTCAATCTGGCAGGATTCAGCACTCACTCTTTTATATTGGGGCTGCCAGGGATGTGGATTGGCCCCAGACAAAATGGCTGCTTAGATTTTATCACTGCATCTCTCAAGGCTAAATATCCTGCATCATCTATTATAGACAGCAATTTTGCGGGAAATACACAGTCAGCTGGTATCTCTACCAAGAGTGATATATTGGTGCTTTTATTTTTAAAAGTCAAAGAAATTAAGGCACTATGACCGATCGAGATCCTGGATCAAAATTCTGCAATGACCATCAGCATGGCCAGAGGGTGGTAAGCAGAAAGTATGTTTGCCAAACTTTTACAACAGATGTCAGATGTACAGTAACTACTGCTTCTTTTTAATTAAGTAAACTTTATGATTTTAACAAGATGAAAAGCATCAACAATAATGAAAGACAAAACCAAGACATACAGGCTAAATAATGATAAATGCCAATATAACAAGGTTACCGCTGCCATTAAAATGTAATACAAATAGAAGGGTTCATAAGGTTCCTATAACACACAGGGCCAACAGACCAATAGTGAAGAATAAAAGTCAGATAACAGGAAAGCTGTTATAACTAGGATGAAAAACTGAGTCATAAAACTTTTCATTTGTGACCTATGTCTATAAATAACCATCAATGTGTTTATCAACAAGAATCAACAAAGAATAAACTAAAACTAAACAAAACCAGGTTGGAGAAGCCAAGAGAAATTAAAGCTAAAGAAAAACCTGAAGAGAGAAAAGAGAGGGGCAAAGCACAGAGCCCACAGAAAAGAATAAACAGTAAAGGTCTCTGCATGTGCCAGAGCAATATCTTTATATAAACACCACAAAGCTACAGTGGGGTGGGGGACCACCAACCAAGCTACACCATATCTACTACAGTTTTAGAAGAGTGTGAAGAGTTTGCCAGCAGGATCGATAAGTCTTCTCAGTATAGTAGATCTGAAAGTGTGCGTTTCATGCATAAAGCATCAAACATTGCCACCAGCCACTCTTATATGTAGGAAAAGGTTCATCAACCCAGTGTCATGCAGTAATTCTCTTGGTGACAGCAGTGATTAATGCCATGTGGGCGCTGCTGTCCAACAAACCGTTCAACCCAAGCCTGTTAAACAAAGTATAGGGTGAATGCCTCCTGAAGGCCCAGCAGCAGATCCAGATGTGCCTGTATGTCTCGCCAAAAGTACTGAATTCTGTCACAATCCCAAAAATGTCAGTGAGGGTACCCCTACCCACCTGGCATTTGTTACAAAATAGCATCCTCAACAGGACAGGACTCAACACTGAAGTACTGTATCAGTTTTAATTTCTTTGTTGTTTTCTAGTAGTCAGTTGTAGCTGGTCAAGAGGTTTTCTTCCTTAGTTGTTTC
The DNA here is from genome assembly GCA_016271365.2 of Neoceratodus forsteri. Lineage (NCBI taxonomy): Eukaryota > Metazoa > Chordata > Ceratodontiformes > Ceratodontidae > Neoceratodus > Neoceratodus forsteri. The sequence goes on from CM028131.1 coordinate 1,430,124,049, forward strand.
CCAAAGTTTCTGATTGGGGCGGGGATCTTATCTCCTCATTTCATGTAACCTCATAATGTGGAGATGAAGCCTGAATCAAGGGTTACTGATTCGCTAGGCTTCCAGATACTCCAGGATGGATGAAATCTTGTATATTAGGTGGAAACTTATATTTGGTTAAGAGGAGCAGGTTCTAATGCACCTAGAAGCATTATGAACTTCCAGAATGTTTATTTTGTTCTGAATATGTTAGTGCTTAAACATATCAAAACAATATGGTGTTAACAAGATTTATAATCCAGATGATGATATGGGGGTAGAAGGGTGGGGTGCCTGACTCGAGCAAGCTCAGGGCTAACTGCTTAATGAACTAGTTTATGGGGGTTTAGCTCCTACACATTTCCCGACAAAGGGACATTGGTGGTCCTGGTATCTTTGGCTGCAGTTTTTTGCTTAGTACAGTACCATGAGACCATACCAATCTTCTGTCTATTTTTCTAAGATTTGTGGCTAGGTGCTATATGGGATAGTCTCCCTCACTGGGACCTGTTTGTCAAGAACTTTAACTTTTTTTTTTTCAGGGGAGACAAATGTATATAGTTGCTGGGGTTATGAAGGGAGGACAGAGGGTCTACTGCTTTATACTTGCGGTTTCCTCTTGCTGGATTAGTCCTGTACTTCAAAAATATCATAATTTTGGAGAGTGGAAACTATAACTCCTGGGCAATTGGGGGTGGGGATGGGGCAAACTTATTGATTCACTTGCTGTACTTTGGAATGGTTTCCCCTTCACTTAAATCATTCCTGTTATTACCAATTTGCAAGCTTAATATTGTTGAAGGGCTCAGGGGTGGAAGGCAGGGATTGGAGTGTGTCATATGACTATTTTTGGTTTCATAATGATTTGTCCTCTAGAAAAATTATGTGGTTTATTATTTGGTTTGGCTATTAACACGTGTAAAATAGTGACCTGGAATGTTAGGGAGCCAGGGACCTACAAAGAGATATCAAGTATTAAAACATTGTGCCCTTCTTAATGCAGACATAATCCTGCTACAGAAACACATCTGTTGACTAGAGCGGCCATTTAGTTACACAGACTGGGATTTCTCAAGTCTTTACTGCTGGAGTTTCCTCATCAAGTAAAGGGTAGTCATTTTAATCAAAAATATGATCCCATTCCAAGCTGACTCCAGATAACTGATCCTCATGGCAGATATATTCTCATTAAGGTACCCTCTTGGGCACCACAGTAGTTTTAGGCTCTGTATATGGGCCACCGGTGGCGATCCATCATTTTTATGGAACTTGCGAGCAAAATGCACCATTTCTTCCCATCTCCTTAATTCTAGGAGGTGACTGGAATGTCCCCAAAACAGGAAATAGATAGGACCCGTCAACCCTTAGGACCCCTACTCCATCATAAAGAGCCCTACAGGACTTGATGGATACACTAGGACTTTGTGATACATGGCATTTACTTAACCCATCACATCAAATGTTCTCCTTTACGCTAACGCACCAGTCCTGGTCCAGATTGGATTATATCTTAATCAGTATCCCTTTATTAACGGTTTACATCAAACAAGCATTGAGCCTATAGTAATCTCTGATCATTCGCTGGTATGGGTGGCCCTATCTCCTTCCCCAACAGTCCCAAAGATAGATCATGGAGGCTGAATACTCAACTTTTAAAAGACAAAACTATCATCTCTAAAATTTGAACCTCCATTCAAACCTTCTTAGATACTAATATAGGTATGATTCAAAGAGATGCTTTATTATGGTGTACTCTCAAATGCTATATTCATGGGAATTCATTAAAATAGCTACCAGAAGAAGAAAAATGAGAGAAAAAGAAACCTTATCCTTATTAACTCAAATAACAGTGGCCAAGCTTTCTCTCATCCTCAACAAACCTCGACTCCACAACTGAGCTCTTAGATCTCAGGAACAAATATGCAGACCTCTTTAAGAGAAAAAGCAGAGTATGCACTCTTAAAAATTAAATCCACTTACATAGATCAGGGAGAAAAAGTGGCAAACTCCTAGCTCTTAGACTCTGCAAATTGGAAAGCTCAAGACTTATACCTTCCCTTTCAGGCTCCAGATGGGACTATTAAAACCAATTCCAGAGACATTGCTCTAATATTTGAGAACTTTTATCATTCTCTCTATGGGCAAAGATCCACGCCACTCCTACCTAAAAGATAGACTCTTATCTGGATTCCTTAACTCTCCCTCCTTACCCGAACACCTCCTTCCTTGATCTCCTATCACCCTTGAAGAAGTGATAGAAACAATTAAAGACTTAACCCTTGATAAAGCTCCAGGCCCAGATGGCTTCCCCACTAATTTTTACAAATCCTTTGCAAAGGAGCTGGCTCCACTTCTGCTCAAACTATACCAATATATGCTCTCAGCTAAACCTTGGATCCTACTTTATTAGAAGCGACCATATCTCTTCTATAAAAACCAACAAGTTCCACCTGCTACTGGAAAGTTATTGTCCGATCTCCCTCTTAAATTGTGATATCAAGATCTTAACTAAAATCCTATCTTTATGCATTCAAAAGCATGGTCTCATCTTCAAAGTCCAGAACAGGTGGGATTTGTCCCTGGTAGATCCTCTGCAGATCACTTTCAAAAGCTTTCCCACATTTTCAGTGCAGCAAGATTATCTCAAACCCGATGGCCCAAATCCCATTGGATACCAAGAAGTCCTTTGACAAAGTGGACTGGGACTTCCTCTGGCTGACTTTAGGTAAGATGGGCTTCCTCCCTCTTCATCCAGTGGATTCAGGCCATATATTCCTCCCCTGGCAAAGATCCATTGCAATGGGGTATTCTGTTCTCGAGTTCCCTTTACTCAGGTACAAGGCAGGGTTGCCCTCTCACCTTTCCTATTTAATCTTTATTTAGAACCCTTGATTCATCATATCAAACAGTCTTTCCAAATGCAGGGAGTCCAGTACTCAATTACAAGCTCACCCTCTCTGCATATGCAGATGATATCATAGTCCATTTAGAGAATCCTGCTAAATCCCTGAGACAAGAAGTGGAGGTAATATCCCAATTTAGCTCATTATCCAATTATAAACTTAATCTAAACAAATCAGAAATCCTTCCCTAAATCATTTCACTCACAAAGCTGACATCAATGGTTTTGACCTAAAATGGACTCCTCATTCACTTAAGTACCTGGGCATTCACCCAACTATGGATCTTCTTCGGACCAAGAAACTCAATCTTGATGACCTAGTGACAATCCTTCAACTTGATTTTCAAAGATGGACTTTCTTCCATTATCTCTTTGGGATGCATAAACATAATTAAAATGAATGCCCTGCCTAGACTTTATTATCCATTACATATGCTGAACATGTAGCTCCACTATCTTTCTTCCAGAAGGTACACTCTCTCATCTCAGGCTTTATATAGCTACATAAACAACCCAGAAAATCCTTTTCATAGGTTTCAAAGGTTTCATATGTTTGTCAAGCTATGTAGACATTTTGTCCTTAAAGCTTGCCAATGTCACTAATTTTGAAAATTTGCAAATTTATTATTATCCCAAGTGTTGAATCAAGGTTCATTTTAAATGAATCCATATTAGGACTATCAACAACTTCAGCTGGAAGCTGATTCCATTTGGAACTACCCTGAGACTGAACCAGTGTTTCCTTCATAATAGATTCCATTTGGTGAGATATAGTTGTTTGGCATGACTCCTTGTATTGACAGTCTTTCCAAGAGGAATAATTCCTAGTTCATTAATGAGTATAGGGTCAGATATAGCTCTATATAATAGACACATGTCTCCCATCAGTCTTCTGTATTGGAGTATATAAATTGTGTGATTTCAATCTAGTCTCATATGTCATATCTGACATTCCTATAAGGGCTTTAGTGAATATCGTTGCACCCTCTCAATTTTTGAATATCCTCATTATAATATGGTGACCAGATCTGAGCACAATACTCAGGATGTAGTCTGACGAGGGCAATATACAATGGCATCAATACCTCAGTCCTATGACCAGAAATATGTCTGAGCATGCAATAAATATTTTGATTTGCGTTATTAATTTGTCCTTACAATGAGATCTAAATTTTAGATCAGGGTTAACTATTATACCTAGATCTCTTTCCTGGTCTGTTTCTGATAGAACTACATTGCCAAGTTTATATTTCTGGTGTTGATTGTGCAAACCTAGGTGCATAACTTTACACTTTGTAGGATTCAGCACTAATTTGTTAATACTAGACCATTTCATAATTCTATCCAAAGTTGTCTGAAGAGCTATATTAATTCCTGGATTATTTATTACAGTAGCTAATCTATAGTTCTCTGCAATTTGAGTAACCACATTGTGGTCATTATTAGTTAATGTTGAGATACAGATATTAAAAGGACATGGTCCCAGCACAGACCCCTGGGGACACAGCTAGTTACAGAAGCCCAATAAGAGTACTCTTCATTAATGATAACCCTTTACTTTCTTCTTTTAAGCCAATTTGTTATCCAGTTGATTAAGTAAAGATTTATGTTTAGTACTCTCAAGGTGGTGATAAGTTCATGATATGGTAGCTTATCAAATGCCTTAGCATAGTCCAAGAACACAATATCAACAGATTTACCATGGTTGATTTCTTTAGTTACCAACTCATAGAAAGTTAACAGGTTAGTTTGACATGATCTGTTTTTGTGAACCCATGCTGAAGTGGGTCTGCTAACCCATTTTATTAAGATACTCCTGTATGTGTTCTTTAATAATACTTTGAAATTTTGCCTATTAAGGAAGTTAAGCTGATAGGCCTATAGTTGTCTGGATTGGCCTTGGGTCCCTTTTGTGGATGGGTACTACAGTGGCTACATGCCAGTCTTGAGGAACGTATCCAGTATTAAGTGAATGTTGTAATATATTGGTAAGAGGAGACAAATATTTATAGCAAGCTCCTTTAAGACCCTAGGATGGAATTCGTCTGGGCCTTGTGATTTGTTGACATTTAATTTACTTAGTTTTTCCAAAACTACATTAGGTAATATTGTAACTTCCCTATAGAAAATAAGTCAGCTTTAGTCTCTACTTCATTGTTATTTTTATTAAACACCATATAGAAATATTGATTCTGGATGTTGGCAATTTCTTGGTTAGTGGCCAGTGTCCCATCCTTATTTGTAAAAGGACCTATAGTATTAACTTTCCTTTGGTTCTGTTAACATGTCAAAAATGCTTTTTATTATCTTTAACTCTATCAATGCAGGTTCAGTTCATACCTAGATTTTGCAGATTTTATCATGGTTTTAATATTTTTAACTAATGATCTGTACTCAGGGATAAAATGAGTGAACCCTTTTTATTTTCCTAAAGAGTCTTTTTATTAATCATAGATTTGATTGAGGAGTTAAACCATAAAGGGTGTTATCATGAATATTATTGTATTTCTTTATTATAGGAATATTTTGATTAATAAGACATTTAATTTTCCAATCAGAAGTCCCCATTTACCTCGGCTGACTGGTTAGTGAACTCATTAGTCCAATCCCAATGATCGAGATTATTTTTTATGGATTCAAAATCAGCTTTATAAAATTCATTGTTTCAGTTAACCCAGTGACTGTTTGCCTAAGGTTCCCAGTGATGTAAAAATGCACAGTGTTGTGGTCACTATTGCCCAGGGGCTCACCTATATTGATACTGGAAATACAATGCTCAGTATTAGTCAGTATGATGTCTAGTATTTTACTGTTTCTTGTAGGATATTGTATTTTTTGATCTAACCCCAACTCCTGAAACAGTTCCAAATAACGGCCTTCAGTTTCATTTGTTGTTGTGGCGTGGCCCAGTCTATGCTAGATAAGTTAAAGTCCCCAAATATCATGAGATTATTTGATGGGTCCAAGCTCCTATTTAGTTTAATAATGCATTATAATTTTCAGGAGACATGGAAGGGGTCTATATACTAAACCTAAGCTGATAGGAAGACCAGTATGGGAAAAGTTTAACCCATAATGCCTCTATGTCAGAAGAATCTACTGTGATTTCTTTGCTAATTATATTATTTTGTAAATAAATAGCCACAACTCCGCCCTTTCTATGGATCCTACTTTTGGAATATAGATTATATCTGGGGATAATTTTCTCCCAAGGATCATTAGCTTCCACCATGTTCCAGTGACCAATACAATCTGTATGTTGTTAGTTTCTAACAGATATTTAAGTTCTTCAAATTTATTGGTTAGACTTCTAGCATTAATTAAAACACCTTTCCAGCCTGAGTTGGCAAAATTAGGTAAATTCAATGATTGGCTTGATTTTATTAAACTGAGTCTCCCAAAAGCATCAAGGGGTCTCCACCTCCTAATTTTCTTCTTTATTATTGGGTGAGCCACTTCTCTAAGATCAGAAAATGGCTTACAGATCCCATAGATGAAGCCTCTCCTATTTGGCTACAAATAGAAACCCAGATCTTACAACAACACCACTTGCTTTCCTGCCATTTACTATATTCTCTGAAGAAGTTGCTGGACCCAATCAGCCACTCAGTAATTGGGACCTCCTGAATTTTTTTCTCAGTTTTGCTCCTCTTACAAATTTTGCCTCATCAAGACTTCGCACAATCTCTCATCTTCAACCCCAGTATTAAGGTAGGTGGCACTGTCCTCATGCACACTTGGTTACCTCCTCTACAAAATGCTAAAGTAACAGATCTCTGCTCCTCCTTGTCTCTTCTCTCCTTTTCTGAAATCTGACATAAATTTGGCCTAAATGCCTCTCATAATTTTAAGATCTTCCAATTGAGACACCTAATAGCACAAGCATTTGAGTACGGTTTCCCTAGACTGTAAGCTTCAACTATATTGGAAGGCTTTCATGATCTATCTTCCAAGCCACACTGCTTGTCCCTCTTATACAACTATATTCTCTCCATTGGACACACTGATCCTGTACCCGGTTCCAAAATCTGGTCCTCTCTCCTTCCAGGAACAGTCATTGAATGGTAAAAGTCTGGCATGATTTATATACATACATCTCCCAAGATAAATTGTACTTACCAATACCATATACTACATTACCTATATTACACACCAGTAAAATTAGCCAAAATTGGCCTCCTGCCCAACTCTAATTGCTCCACATGCAGTAAAGGTGAAGAAAATTTAATACATATATTCTGGGACTGTGCTAAAATTGCCACCTTGTGGCTGTTGATTCAATCCAAATTGGACCCAATACTTGGTCTAGGGGACCTCTTCACTGTGGAGATCTGTATCCTAGGGATTTACACACTATCCAGATTAAAGAACGTAATATTACATGGCACTAATTTCTATGGTGGTAAAGAAACTAGTGCTTAAACACTGATTAGGTCAAATATCTATCTCCTATAATGAATGGCTAAATGACCTCTCTGCCTACTTCAGCATAGAGTGCTTGATTGCTGGCTCTCGTAATAATCTGGCATCATTTGATAAAAATGGGGCAAATTGTACAACTTATATCTGCACTGAGGTTATTAACATTTCATTTTCCAGGTCCATCTCAAGATGTTTCGATGTACCAAATATTTATTTCAAGTATTGTACTATGGGCTGGATATTCAAACTACGCCATTCTGAAGTGCAAGCCCTTGCGCTACGCAAAATAGTTGTGCTGGGGTGTGGCAGGCGATATTCAAGGAGTTGCTATTGAGCAACTCCTTTGAATATCACCCCAACCACAACCACTGTGCATGGTGCAGTGGAACTTGCACCACCGCAAGTTGTCAGAGTGAAGCATTCAACTTGCGGTGTTTCAAGTACCATTGCGCCATGCGCAAAATCACGATATTCAAAGGTGACATGCAAATGGGGCCATAATTCATGCAAGGCGTGGGGGGCCATTTGCATCTGATTATCTTCATTTGCATGCCATTAGCATGTAGGTGCGCCGATCCGAGGACTTGCGCCTGGTGCCCTGCCAGGCAGCAGCCGTCAGGGACCAACGCACCCTGCAGCCCGATCGCGGGCAGCAATGTAGCTCCCACCTCCTCCATACATATCCCTGGTGGTCAGTGGACCAAAATTCCCGATACATGGTGGTATGTTTAATAACTCCCCCCTCACGTTCCACATCCTGGTGGTCAGTGGACCGAGAAATGCCCGATCGCGGGCAGAAAGTAAGCGGAACCCCTGGACAGCTTCTTGTGCCCGATCGTGGGCGGTAAGTAAATAAAACCCCCAACAGCTCCCTTGTGCCCGATTGTGGACAGTAAGTGAATTGAAACCCCTCCCCAAAACATCTCCCTGGTGGCTACTGTCCCCCACCCACCCACCCCTGAGCTCCACCACCCGCTCCCCCTGGCGGCTGGCGGTGGCAGTATCCACCAGCCTGCCTCCCGCCCGCCTGCTGACTGACGGCTGCCGGTGACGGCTAAGCCATTATTGGTACAGCAAGAGCCTATGGGTGTGCAGCCCATACCCATACCATGACAGTCAGATTTGTGAATAGTTGTTCACAATCTGGACTAATATCTTCTGGTATGGGCTACGTACATGACCTGCTCTGCAATAGGCATGCAACTCTGGCAACGGTCGACCGGCTGGCGATGAGGCGCTGAGTGGGTGGACTGCCCCCCCGACTGCGGGCAGCGGGCACCTCGGATGAGGACCTCGCCACCAGGGGAGTATTTGGAGAGATTAATTTAATTACTGCCCATGATCGGGCACAAGGAGCTATCTGGGGTCCAGTTACTTCTGCCCGACCGGTATTTCGATCCACTGGACCAACAGGGATGTGACGGGGAGGAGTTATTAAACATACCATCCGCGATCGGGCATTTCCATCCACTGGACCACCAGGGATGTGAACGTGAGAGGGGCAGCATTGATGCCCGTGATCGGGCTGGTGGAGGAGGTACACTGTGCCCGTGATCGGGCTGTGGGGGGCACAGGGACTGAGTTAGGGCCAGCCACAGGTGGCAGCTGCTGTGTTGCACCCTGCAATAAAGCAGCTCACCTATGGGTGGCCCTCGACTTAAGCCTTTTTTGGCTCAAAGTCCTGCAGGCTCAGGTTGGGGTTTGCGCCTGCACACTCTGCACAGCCCGGCTGAATATCGGGCTGTGCAGTTTATGCATGGTTCCTCCCTCCAATTGAGCATGCATTCATTTGCGTGCGCTGTTGCTCAGCCCTGTTTTCAGTGGGCGCAACTGCTTCCCTGCTGAATATCATGAGTAAGCAATTTAGGACTTGAGCATCGCCAGACCCTGTTGCGCATGGCGCAACCCTTGAATATCTGGCCCTATATGTATTGGCACACCCAGGGAAGTTTCGGGAGGGAGGGAGGGAGGAGAATGCGATGGAGGAGGGCTTCCTTTCTTTTTCATCGCTTTCCATAATATAAGTTAAGTGGATGGTGCATCTATGTATCGTACCTGTTATGAATACTACTATGTTTATAATTTAAAACCAAAAAGAAGTTGAATAAAAAAATTACAAAATAAAGATTCCTCAGTAAGCAAATGTGTTTTTGAAGAAAGACTATATTATAACCTAAGGCAGAAATATACTGCAAAATCTGCATCCTTTGACTTTGGAGCACATTAGCTTTACATTATAAAAGCAAATGTAATATTTAAACTGCACATCTTGCAATAATGTTATATAAACACCCCTCTAAACATTTGAAAAGAAGATAAACAGAATCACTCCAGATTAGGTTATTAATATAGATTACCCAGCAACCCACCCACCCCAAACAAACCCACCTGCCATTTATATAATAGAAAATAAAAATATCTCCATACATCTCCTATTATAAAAAAAGGTATCTACAAAACTTTTCTTCCCCAGTCCCAAAGACCGAACTCCAAATGTAATCCTTACTGTGATGAATCAGTCAAAACAGCCCTGTGCCTCTGGTTCATCTAATTATAGAGATACTAGAATAGGAAGCTGCTTTCTAGGTAATGTATAAGACCAAGTGTAGGTGGATATTAAGTGAGTTCCCCAAAATGTACTGCCCTATTTTTCTTGGATAAAGGTATATATTAGGATAAATAAATAATAAGGTTGAATAAATTTAACTTCATCTTTTCCAGGAAAAGTTGATAGATAAGTTTATACTCTACTAGGGGTAGAATTAGCAATCAAGAAGAGTCACGTGATGCAGGGTGTCTGGTAGCTGCTTTTCTCCTGAGCTCCCACCCACCACCCCAATTAATCATTATTTTACTTGATTCAAAGCATCTATACCAAAAATATCTTATCATTTAAAGTGCCTCTATCTGCCGAGATCGCTATCGGGCCAAGTTAACTGTCAAGAGACACGTTAAAACACCGAGGGAGATGATGGAGTCAGAGATGAAACCAGCTGGAGTTAAGCACACCCGCCTACAACTCCAGAGAGAAAAATGCCAAGAAGGCCAGGAGCACTAATTCAGGTCAGACCACAAGCAAGCGTCACCTGCTTCTCAAAGTAATTTACTTACGAGGATCGTTTTCTCAGGAGCTGCTCCCTTCAAGGAAACACTTCAGGAGATTTCCAGCAAGATTAAAATAATAAGGAGTGATTTTACTGCACTTTCACGGAGGGTGGGCAATACAGAGGCAAGGCATCCTCTCTTGAAAGCTGGAGAGGTCGTGTTGACCAGAAATAATTAAGCTGAGGCAACAAGTACAAAAACTTCAGCTAAAGACTGAAGATCTAGAGGGCAGGAGTAGAAGGAACAACATCTTGATCCTTGGTTTGCCTAGTCGGAAGAAGAGACACCATCACATTTTGTGCAGCAACTACTCAATAAAATCATAGGCCCCTCCCGCTAACAACAATACCACATCGAAAGACACACAACTCATTAAAGCCTAGACCTCCATACAATTACCCCCGGCCCGATCATCATTAAGTTCCTCAGTTTTATCGAAGCAACATGACTGGCCAAAGTTAAGGGGCTGGAGTCAATTTTGTGTGGATAGAAGCAAATCTAAATCACCCAGGACCTCCCGTATGAGATCCACCAAAAAGATCAGCTTTCCACCCTATAGTAAAAAGACCGATTGCAGCTGGAATAAAGTTCAGGATGAACTACCCGCCAAGTTAAAAGTATCCCTGGATGGAGCCTGGCATGGTTATGACAGCCCGGACCAAGCATTACCTGAGCTCACGAAGAAGCTTCTGAATCTGTTTAAAGATGACTGAATTTTCTACCAATCTAATCCTGTAGAAAGCAGCTGTTCTGTTTTTAAACTGTTTGTTGATAATCGGTTCGAATAGGATATCTCTTAGTTTTATTAGGAGATAGGGCCTACCTTTAGGTTTCCTCCTGGTTGGCTGTTCGGGCATGAAGGTGATGGGGGAAGGTAGTAGGCCTCGAGGTCTGAAGCCTGCTCAATTCACGGAGCCTGAAGTCCCACCATCAGCTGGGGTAGAGGAACTTAGTAGGGAGGGGTGGTTCCTGGAGGGTACATTTTGAGGTCGGACCTTTCGGTCCGTCGGTGCGTCTTCTGCCAGAAACTTCCTGGTCGGGTGACCCTAATATGGCAGCACAGGGAGTTTTTTGGCAGATCCCAGTTTTTAAATTGCTGTTAATGCACGAAATCCAAGGACTTCTGTCATAGGGCTGCCAGAGCATCTCAGATGTCTGCGCAAGCAGGTTAAGATGGCCTGTGGGATTGGCGAGGTAAGATGTTAAGATCTTACCCCAGATTGATAATTGAGTTGGGTTTAACGCCGTCAGAGTATTGCAGAGGCTGTATGTTGCAGCGTATGGATAATAGTGGGTGGGGGTGGGGAGCGTGAGAGGAGTTAGGCACTAGGGATTCTGTCTCGTGGTCCAGTTGGGGAGTTTAAGGTACCTAGGACCAAGTTAGGTAGGATGGTTAACTTACTTCCTCACTGTTTTAGGAGTAAGTTAGGAGTTTCCTAGTGGTTTAGTCATGCTTTTGGGTTCAAAGGTTTCGTTACTGGTCAAAGGTACCTTTGGAGGTTTCTGGTTCCATACTACAATTGGATGTTTCTTGGGTTTGGATCATTTTGGGAACTATTGTAAATAGTTTGGGGAAGTGCAGGGAGGGGTCGGGTATCGTTAAAGGGAGGGGTGGGAGGGGCCACGAACTGTAATCTCAAGTTGTTTACCCTAACGTTTCCTTACTTTGGGATTCCAGTGTGGGATATAGTGTTATATTCATGTGGTTAGCTTTTCTTATGTGTTGTATACCAGGGTTCACAGGGGTAGACATTGGGGGTGGGAGGAAGGTGCCACTATGCAGGGGTCCGTTCATAATGCCAGGGTGACTACTGTTTGTATTACTTTTGTATTTTGTTGTTCAATGGCTTTTGGGCATATTAAATGTGCTTCTTGGAATGTCAGGGGTATAAGAGAGGTATCCAAAAAGGCAGATTTTATTAAACTGTTCTCTTAGAGAGTGGACATTTATTTCTACAAGAAACCCACATCCTAATTTCTGAAGCTAAGTTATTAAAATGCCAAGGATTTTCCCAGGTTTTTACTGCTGAAGGATCTAAAAGCAGTAGGGGTGTGGCTATTATGATAAAAGCTAATGTACCATTTGTTCTCAGAAATGCATTCAAGATCCAGAAGGTAGATTTGTATTAGCTAAAGGGCTGCTTAACAACCAGGAGATGGTTTTAGGGCAATATAGGCCCAGTCGGAGGAGATCCTAATTTTCTTATGCAGTTATCAGTTAGATTATGTGAACTTCTTCCAACTGTATTCATCTTAGGTGGGGATTGGAATATTACCCCCTTCGCAGGTTCTAGACAGAACCTTCAAGCCCATTAGGTCCCCTACACCTGCCCAATTGGCCCTTCAAGACTTTTGTAACCAGCTAGGTTTGAGTGACCCTTGGAGAATTTTGAATCCCTCCAACCGCAGTTACACATATTATTCGCCAATACATAAGTCTTGGTCTAGACTAGATTATCTCTTGGTGAGCACTGCACTTTTGGCTAACATTTCCTGACTGGTATAGAACCATTGTCATCTCGGACCATGCTATGACATGGATAAAATTATCTCCAACCCCCGACAGAGGGATACCTCTTGAAACTCAATACGCAGCTTCTAAAGGATGAAAGTAATATCATTCATCTCAAAGCTACGATCTCAAGCTTTCTTGAAATTAACCAAGGTTCAGTTTCAGAGAGGATTTAGTTTGGTGTGCGTTAAATGTTTCCTCAGAGGAGAACTCATTAAAATAGCCACCAAAGGAAAAGGTTGAGGAGGAGAAAATTAATTTCTTGGCTAATAAGATTAAATTGGCTGAAAGGGCCTCTCCTCCTCTAACTCTTGAGTAGATTTAGAAAAGCTATGCAAGCTTAGGAATGAATATGAAGACCTGATTAGAGACAAAGCGAATATGTAATTTTAAAGTCTAAAGCGATACCTTGATCAAGGAGAGAAACCCGGAGGTTACTGGCTCTCAGATTAAGAGAGGTGGAAAGCTCCAGGTTAATCCTGCTTTAAGGGCAAGTGATGGTTCAATTAAAACTACACCTAGGAGATAGCGAAGTCTTTGAAGACTTTTATACAGACTTATATAGTAGTAAGCTTCCTCAACATCTGTGGCTGACACAGAAGCCTTTCTAGAAGGACTACCTCTTCCAAAACTGCACCCGCATCAAGGGGATCTACTTTCTTCTCCTATCACTCTGAAAGAGGTTGAGGAAGTCATTCAAAATTTACCCATGGACAAATCCCTGGGTCTGATGGCCTTCCCCAAACTTTTATAAAACATTCTGTAAGGAGATTGCCCTGTTCTCCTTAGGTTGTTTTAACTACATTCTTTCTTCTGAAACATTAGATCCCACTTTGCTGGAGGCTACCATTATTTTAATCCCTAAAATGGACAAACCCAATCTGGACCCAGCCAGCTGTAGGCCAATTTCATTATTTAATTATGATATTAAAATCCTAACCAAAATTCTTTCCTTAAGGATCAAACATGTTTGGCAGGTTTATTGAGCCATGAACAGGTAGGCTTTGTCCAGGGAGATCGGCTATGGACCATATCATACGCTGGCCCTATTTTTCGTGCAGCCCAGGAGTCCCAACTGCCCATGGCTTTAGTTGCCTTAGACGCGGAGAAGGCTTTTCGATCGGGTTAGTTGGTAGTTCCTGTGGGCTACTCTAAACAAAATGGGCTTCCCAGATAAGTTTATTAGTTGGGTAAAGCGGTACATAGGTTTCCTTCTGGCAAGGGTCTATTGCAATGTGATGTTCTCTTCTCGCTTTTTCCTGTACTCTGGTACACGTCAGGGATGTCCATTATCCCTTACCTATTCAATCTGTATTTGGAACCCTCTTGCTTCAAATTAAAAGCTCACCTAAGATTTCAGGTTGTGTTGTCTCTCAACGACTTTGATCCTGTCAGTCTTTGCAGATGACATTCTCTTACACCTTGCTAATCCTGAAATTTCCTTAATGGAGGTTCTGCGGATAGTTAGTTTTTTGGTAAAGCAGCTAACTACAGGCTGAACCTATCCAAATCAGGTGATATTCCACTTAATTCATTCCAACTCCAGCACAGTGTTTCCCAGTTCGGTATGAAATGGGCCTCGAACCATTTCAAGTATCTAGGCATTTATCTGGCCGGGAGGAGGAGATGATTAAGAAACTCAATCTGGATGACTTGATGGACAGAATTCAAAAGATCTTAACAGGTGGGATAATCTTCCCTTGCTATAGGAGGCGTATCAATATCATTAAAATGAACATACTGCCAGCATTTTCTACCCCTGAACCTTCTCAATATTTGGCTTCCTAAATCTTACTTTCAGAAAATTCATTCAATAATAAACAGATTTATTTGGGGTGCAAAACAACCTAGATGAGCTTTCATGAAGCTTTGTTTACCCAAGGACAAGGAGGCCTCTGTCTGCCTAATTTGAGTTTTATTATTGGGCCAGTCACCTAGCTAAACTGGGTAGGTGGATTAGACCTCCGAGTGAGGGCTATATACCCACATGGTTAGAGCTGGAGCTCAAACTAATGGAGGAACATAACATCTCCCCCATCATATCTTTTATTACAGTTCTTCCTCCCTACGGAGACCCTCCGGGACTCAGTGATAGGGTGTCTGTTAAAGTTTTAACCCAATATGGGAACTGTTCTAAAATTTTGTTTACCAAGGATCTAGCCCAACCAATAGTCCTTAACCGAATATTAGAATAGGTGGGCATATGGTACCATTGACCTGGCTTCCACAAATTCAAGATTGCTTGGTAGAGGACCTTTATTTCAAGGATCCCTAGGCTCCTCTGATGACATACTTGCAAAATGGGGATTGCGCCCCAAAGTATTTTCAAGATTTATCAATTAAGGCATCTGATTGGTAAAACTTTGGACTGGTGAAATCACCCTCTCAAGTTAGGCCTTTCTTGGAGCAACTTAAAGCTTGTGTTAATAACTCCATTGTGTAGCTAGACTATACAACTATTTGCTAACTACAAAGTTTCCTGATCCTCTAGCTGGTTCCAAAACATGGGCCCTCTTATCTCAGATCCTTCCTCTCCTGGACTCAAATTTGGAGTGATGTGTACAAATTCCTCACACTAGATAGGAATAGACTACCCAATTCTATATTTTAAACAATATGTACTATACACCATTGAAAATGGTTAGATTTGGTAGATCTATATCTGATAAATGTATTAGATGTGGCATAGAAGTGGGAATCTACTGCACATATTCTGGTCGTAAGGTCAAAGTTGCACCATTATGGCATTCAATTTGTAATAGTTTAGACCCGATTCTGGGTCTGGAGGATCTATTCACAGTTGAAGTTTGTGTTTTGGGTCTGTACTCGAACATTAACTGTAAGAAAGGAAATTTCACATGGCCATAATTTCGATGGCAGTTAAAAGGCTAGTACCTAGACACTGGCTAGACCAAGTAGTCCTCACCTATAGTAAAAGGTTGGAAGAAATCTCCATGTGTTTTAAGATGGAAAGATTAATAGCCAGCTCCAGGCAGACTATGTCAACCTTTCAGAAAAAGTGAGGCAAGTTGTATGCGCTGTATCTCCACTGAACCTTTGCCTGAGATCCCCTGACTAACCTAGTTTGAGATGCCCTTGTGCGATTAAGCTCTTATCAATGGGTATATCCCATGGCATAACTCTTAGCTCCTCAGGTCTTACCTGGGGTGGGAGGTGGCACCTTCCTGGGGGAGGGAGGATGGGGATCTTGGCACTTGTTCCTATCAATCTCTGTTGACAGATGTTGTTGAGTTTTGTATGGCTATAGTGTTGGTATTATGTACCTGATGTTTTCTTTATGTAAAATCAATAAAGCTTTAAATTTCAAAAGCAATCAAGAAGGGTATTTCAGAGTAAAACCGGAACAAAAAAAGTAGAAATACTGTAGGTCAGAAGGACGACACCTGTAGCAAGCAAAGTTAGCCATCAATGATAGGACATAGTGTGTCCCAATAACTTCCCTAATGAAAGATGTGAATCCATTTAATAAGAAAGTAAATCCAAAAGAAGCCAGTTAGTCGATAATGCAAAAATTAATATATAACTGCCTTTAGCATGAGCCAAAACAACAAAGTAAATTGTTTAAATAGGTGACCACTGAAACTGATTAGTGCAACTATCAAATATGTCATAGAGGCAACATAGCCAAATTGAGTTGTTTTAGGGTGAGAAACAATAAAACAGCATTTTATTATTTCAACAGATCACCTTAGAAATAAAAGAAATTCTATCAAAATGTAAACTTCCAACAACCATTTAATATTCCCATTCTCCACTCGTGACAGGGTAGGCACTGGGAAAGTATGAATCCACAACTATGTAAAACTCCCAACCCGACACCTCTGATTTACCTTCACACCCTTCATTACCCAGTCTTTTCCTACTTAAACATCCATTACCATTACCTATATAATAACAGTTTAATAGAACTGCAACATAACATCTAGCTTTAGATTTAGTTTCAATATATCCCTAAACCTGAATGAAAAGAAATAGATGTAGTAATATAAATTAGTTGAATTCCTGTAGACTGGAGATCCAATGCTGAAATGAGCATCTATGACTTGTTTACTTACCATAAATCAGCTTTTCTTTAAAACTTGAGGCCCTTTTCCCAATGATGCTGTCCTCCGATTTCAATACATTTAAGCAATAAGGAGAACAAAGAAATCTGAGGATGCAGGATTTTATTATAATAGATTAGGTATAGTCCCTAACTATGAAGTATCAAGAGGCAGGTAAATATCTATGCAACATCAAGTTATCTTGAACTTGCCTCTGCAGGATACTAAAGCACAGAGTAAATTACTCACCTTAATTAGAAAACTGCCCTCAAGTGAAGAGGCAAATAAAACAGTAGAAGAAAGGTGCTGTTATTTTATAAAAGTAACATCCAGTTACAGTGTTTCCCTACCGATTTAGTCCCAATGATTGAGCAATACATTGCCTTTAAAATAACATTTTAATAAAACTACAATGCAACATCTAACCTTGGGATCTGTTTTAATCTATTTGTGCTTCAGAATGATAAAAAGTGATAGTATAAATTAACTAGGTTTCCTATAGGCTAGAGATCCAATACCTAAATATAAGAACAGCTATATCTATTTTCTTATAATAGATCAGCCTTAATTTAACACTCAAAACGTTATCCCAGTGCCTCCATCTTCCAAGTACATAACTCCTAAGTAAAACAAGAGGCAAAGAAATTGAAGGTTTCAGAGAGTCTGTTATAACTAGGCTTGCCAGGATTAGATTTTAATCAGTGAAAAGTGATAAACATCAAATTTGTATGAAGTCCTGAAACTAATGAAAATAAATTAACATCAATATTGATCTATTTTTTAGCACTGGATTCAGTCAAAATAATCAATGTTAATTTATTTTCATCAGGAAGCAGATGTAAAACAGTAGGTGAAATGAGTCTGGCTGAAAGCCACAAGCAAACATTACCGTTATACAGGGTACCTCCTACATCAGGTATTATGGTAGACCCGCATCTGTTCCTAGGGAGGTTGCTCAGATATTTGCCTATCTCTTAATATGTTAATATTAAATATGATCCCTTGTTTTGCTGAATCAAAGAGCCAGAAAAATATCTGCACAACATTGAACTTTCTTGAATTTCCCTCCACTGGGAACAGATGTCAGTATAAATTACTCAACTTAAATAGCCTACTGCCATCAAGTGAATAGATAAATAAAAGCAATAACAAAAGAGTTTAATATTTTTAACAAGTAACATCCATTTACAGTGTTTTTCTTACTGATTCAGTCCTAGAACCATCAACAGATTGGTTTCTAAACTCTTGCCCACTGTACTGAAACCACCAATAGTGCAACACAAATCTAGTTATTCAACCATTAAGTAAAAACTTCAGATCATATCAAGTAGGGTAATATCCATACCAGAAAGTAGAACACAAGGAGGAATAACAAAGTATTTGGTCAATCCTACAAGAATTTTAGTTGTACCACCAATTACTTCAGCTACCATTAAGTTTCCAAATGTAATCCATCCTGGCAATGCCTCCAAACTCAAAGACGGTTCAAAGCTAAAGAACTCAGCCAATTTTTAATAAGTCAGTAACAGTGCCAATAGTTGTTTTCTAGACAAATTAGGAGAATCAAAAGAATGGATTTTGTTGTATTTATTAATTATTACCTTAGCTGGGTATGCCATTTTAAATCTAATTCCTACAGCTATTAACTTGCTAACAACTGAGGAAAACTCTCTTCAGCACTGACAAATGGCATGTGGGAGGTCTTTTGAAACTCTTATTTTACAGCCATCCCACATCAGTGAGGTTGAAGATTTTGCCTTAGTGAGCACACGCACCCTGACCAAGTAATTTAAAAACTTGTTAATAAAAGATCTTGGCTGCTACCCTTAGAAGGTATTGGACATGCTCTATGCACTTGTATAACTACATATTTTGTGCTGTTCAGAAAATCACCAGCAATATTTTCTGCAATGACCAGGCAAAATGTATGGGATCGATACCCTCTGACAGCTCAGGAATTCCATAAATAACTCTATTATTTCTTCTGGATCTACCTTGAGATCCTCAAGTTTTTTTTAATTCATATTTTATTAGTAAATTTTCCACTAATACAGGGGACAGAGGATTACCACATACAATGGTTATACTCAAAATGATACATGAGCTGTCCCCATCCCCCTTCCCCACCCCATACAGCAGCAAGGTACTTACAAAAATAGAAAAGTACAATATAGTATCATGATTCAAAAACACTGGATGTACTAACTCATTTAGCAGCTCTGGCCATAATTAATGTGTGAAGGGGATCCAAGTATTCTTATTACCACTGCAACTTATTATGGGCTAGCTATAACTTTCTCAGTACATAGGTTAGCCAAAATTTCATTAACCCATTCCTGATATGTTGGGCTTATTGTATCCTCCAATGCCAAAGCACAATTTTTAACAGATAGTGCAATCATGGAAATATGAAACCTTTTTATTCTCACCTTGATAGAGGATAAATCCCCAACAAACATACGTCTGGGGTGAAGTATTCCTGCAAACCCAGTATGGGGTCTAGGTTATTCTGTATGGCCATCCATAATGGCTTTATCTTGGGGCATGACCATAAGGCGTGAAGAAGTGTACCATCCTCTTGACATCCTCTGGTACAGGCCCCGAACTTATAAGACCCCATTTCCTTAGCTTCACAGGGTATAATACATGTTATGTAATATATGGTATTGCATAAGGCAGAGTCTATCCTGAGAGACATATTCATGGTAGAATTTCCATAAAGCTGACCAGTTATTAGAGTATATTGAGGAAAAAGAAACCCAGAGCCTAGTGGGGCCTTCAGGTCTCCCATATTTCCAATGATATAGGACACGATATATTTTGGAGATAGCACCTAGTGACCCCAATAAGAGGAGAGATCCGATACAAACAGAAAAGCAGGTGGATGAGGAGGATATTACCAAATATTGCAGAGAGTAGATGTTTGAATTAGGCCACCCTGAAGTAAAAGTTAAAGGGATATCAAACTTGCAAATTATATATTAGAAACTGAGAGCCATTCCCTCGTCATCCAGAAAAGTAGAATTATCCATCCCAATCTGGGGCAACCATTTACGAGCTATCATCTTTTTGTTTATTGAGAAAGACAGGGAATTCCAGATGGACTGGAACAGATCCAATTCTGGGAATACTGCAGAAATGAACAAAGCTGTGTGTGAACTCTGAGGACGTTCAGATAATGGGACAACTAATAGTGTCTGAAGGAGGCTATTTTAAGATAGAACATTGTCTGGGGTCAATGTTCTTGAATTGAATAAAGTCTAACTCAATTTTGAGGCAGACCGGTCTTAAATATTCTGGACCTGGATTCACCACAGCAAATATTTACATAATGACTAGCCCAGTAATAAATTGCTAGATGGGGAATCCGCAGTTCTCCATCTAGTTTCTGAACAGCTAGTTTGTAATATGCTAACCTAGCTTGTTTATTAGCCCAGATGAAATCTGTGAAAATTCCGTGCATTTTCCGGAACCATGATAATGGTGTAAAGGAGTTAAGAAGAGAGGGATAAAATAAACGAGGAAAAACATTCATTTTAATGATATTAATGTGACCCCAAAGAGAGGCGGAGTTTGGACCATCTATTGAGATCCTGAACTATCACTTGGGAGAGAGGCTTCAAATTTTCTTTAAACCAGGAGGAGGGTTATGCATCAAATTAATACCAAGGTATCTGAGAACACGTGGAGACCAACGCAGACAAAAGATGACAAATCATTTTTAAAACCTCATGATTAAGAGGAAAATGGAGGATTTATTTATATTCAGCTTATAATTTGAAAGAGCACTGAACTTGCGATTTCCTCAACATGACGGGAACTGAAGTTTTTGTATGAGATAAATGAAGGAGAGATCATCAGCATAAGCCATAATCTTCACCACCTGATTACCAATCGGATACCACTTATTTCTGGATTATTGAGAATGTTTCGGATAAGGGGCTCTAAGTATAAATTAAATAAAAGGTGGGAGAGAGGGCAACCTGCGGGTACGGAAGACAAAGGAAAGGGTTTGGAGAATGCTCCATTGCCAGAGACTCTGGCAGATGGAGTTTGATATAAGGTCTGAATCACTCTATAAACTTAGCCGGAAAACCAAATACTTTAAGGGCCCAAAACAGGAAGTTCCAATTGACACGATCAAACACCTTCTCGGTGTCCAAGGAGACTAATCCCACTGGAAAGGCAGCATCCCTGGACACCGAGACTACGTGTGACAGGGAACGAGATGGTCAGCTGATGAACGCCCTCATAAACCCTACCTGAGACATATTAATCAGGTCAGGAAGAACTCGTGTTATTCTATCAGCCAATATATTGGAAGAATTTTAACATCTTGATTCAATAAGGAGATTGGTCTATAGCTTGCACTAATTCCGGATCTTTATCGGGCTTAGGAGAAGAACAATCAGGGCTTCAAACAAATGTGTATCTATTTTTGCACCAGAGAATGTGACAGTACAACGATGGAGAACCGGCAATAATTGTGATGAAAAGTTTTATAAAATAAAGGGAAAAACCGTCTGGTCCTGGGACCTTATCTGAGGCGAAGCCCCAATGACCCTGATATTTCCTCTAGAGATATTGGTGAGGATAGAAAATTCCTCTGCGACTCTGATAGAGAGGGTGAGAGGAATCCCTCAGGTGAGCCTCAAGCTCTTCTAAGGAAGGAGGGTTGTCCATGTCCCTATATAAATCCTCACAGTAAGGAAAACTCCTGCACAGCCTCAGAAGGGATACCTTCAAGGATCCATCTGCCTGGGCCCTAATTGGAGGTATAAATCTAGCTGATTCTCTTGCTTTAACCTTAAGGCTAGCAGGACCGCACTTTTCCCCCTGATCAGTATAGCTTGCTTTGGTACATATAATAGATAATTCTGCTTTTTCCTCAACAGATCTAAGTATTTATCTTTGGCTACCGAAGCCTCCTCATATCCTCTTCCAAGGCATTAGTGGATAGCCTGGTTTCCAAAGACCTAATTAGAGATAATGAAGCTAGTAATTCCACCTCTTGAGTCTTTTCCTTTTGTGGCTAAGCTGATAATGATCCCTCTCATGTATGATTTGAAAGCACCCCACAAAATATCAGGTGTTGTATCCTCAGAGGATTAGTGGAGAAAAAGAAATCAATCTGCTCCTTTATTAGATCACAGTATTTAGAGTCTTTCAGCAATTCACCATTTAATTTCCATCGGTTTCTTTATGAGGAATGTTAGGGAAGGCCAGTTTGGAAGTTACCATAGAGTGATCAGACACTGGCCCTGGCTGGATCAGGTAGTTAAGATCCCTGGCAAAAGGGCCTGAGAGAGGAAAAGATAGTCAATGCAAGACTGGGTTCTGTGTACAGTGAATTAAAGGTATACTCCTGTCCTTAGGGTGTAATACACGCCACATCACATAGTCCACATTGGTCCAGAAAGTCCCTAAAGGCCCTCTGTCTGGGCGTAAGCCCTCAACCCAGTACCAGACATGTCTACTTCAGGATCAAGAACCAAATTGAAGTTCCTACTATTATTATACCAATAGGAAGCATGGAAGGAGTATGGAGATAAGCTTCATGTCAAAGCCGGATCATCTGCGTTAGGCCCATAAATGCTACCTAGTAAAATAGGCGTAGACCAGAGACTCCCTGAACTAGTACATATCTACCATCGGGTCCCTGAAAAGTTGTTTGGAAATAAAGGGAATGTTTCTATTAATTAGAATCATAACCCCACAGCTATTAGTGGACCCGAGGCATTAAACACCTGCCCAATTTGTTGCCTCCTAAGCTGCAGAGATTCACTTTCCAGTAAATGAGATTCTTGCAGGAATATAATCTGAGAAGATAATAAACTTAAGTGTTTTAACACTTGGTATTAACTCTTTCCTTATCCCTTCACATTCCATGTAGCAATGTTTATACTACTGGCCATCTAAACAGAAAAGGAAGAGGACATTATATGAAATCTAGGAATTACAACAATCAGACTTAAATGACCCGAACCCCTGTTTGCTGCTGTATACCCTACCCACCCGAATATCAACTTCCCACCCACCACCGCCCCCAAAATATTCCATCCCTTTCCAACTAACAAGTAATATGACAATCCTAAACACAATATCACCTCCCTTCCCCCAACTATCCTGAGCAATGTTCAGCACAATACACTTTCCTTCCTCCCCTCCAACCTCCCCATGTACCCAAAACCCCCTTAGAATGTAAACCTTCTTATAAAGTCGGTAGTCAGTAACATCTCATCAAAGATAAAGGTAATGTAAGTAATGATAGTAAGCACTGGACTCCTGAAATCCAGAACAGAAATAGGAAGAACGAGAAAAAGAGAGAGCAACCCCTACTTGGGAGCAATCAGAGAAACCCAATTCCTGAGAAAAAACAGAAAGTACACAATGTAAGGCACACTAGCTGAATATGCTCTAACTGCTCACGATTAGTAAAATTAAAACTTTCCCAGAAACATATATTTGCTAGTAAACTAAATGCTCCCAAGTAGTGGATCTCCATCTGTGTCCAAGCCCCACTGCTATCTATAACTGATAAAAATAAATTCCAGAAACAAATAGGTAAAGGGGTTGAACCACAAAGTTAAAACAAAAGCGACCTCTAGTGATAATATCCCCAAAAAATTAGAAACCAAAGGGACGTTTCTCTCGAACCATGCCCAGTAATCAAAACATCAAACTTGAGGGTTTTCGTCATGTTAACTATATCATGTGAGATAATTAAGTGTCCCTGGAAAAGAGAAACCAGAAAATGTGATCCGTGTGAGAAGAAAGGAACTCCTCCCAGACAAAACACAACCCCCCACCGAGCTAAAATCCGAGATGTGAGGTTGCCCCAAAACACTGAGCACTGAGATGAAAATGTAAAGGTCGAGACCCTGCGAAGATAGTCCCTCCGTTTGCAAAATTCGGAAGTCCACAAAACCAGACCAGTATTCATTCCTCTTTGGTACAACATGAAAGAAATCTTCTCCTTCCAAAACAGGGTGGGTAAGACTGACCAACCAGATCAGGTGTCCCGAAACAGATCAGGCAGAGCAGCCTCAATCCCGAGAGAGACAGCTTCAGATTCTCATATGTTGACCAGGTACCATCCACTAGTACTTGTAGTCTAGCTGGATACCCCATTTTAAAGCGAAGACCTGCAGCTATAATTTTTGATAAATAGGATGAAAAGCAGAAAGCTTTGCCTAACCGACCCCAGTAGATCTTGGGCAATTCTGAGACTGGTATTTTCCCATTTCACTTCTTGTAACTCTCATTTTTGCCAGAAAGTGCTGTCGCTCTAGGTAATTCAAAAACGGCAAATAATAGGGCGTGGCATTGCTCCTGGAGATGGCTAGGTCGCAAGGACCTATGCGCCCTTTCAATGATGTAATTAGCCTGAAGGAGAGGGACCAACAATCTTTCAATCAGCTTCTGCACAAACACCAGCATATTCAGGCCTTCTTCTCCTTCTGGAAGGCCAGGATACAACATTATTTCTTGACATACGCCTCCAGATCTTCAACTTAGCTTCCAAACTAGAAATCTTTTGCCGCATGGCTACAAGACCCGGGATCGATTTTTTCCACTTGCTTCTCAAGAGATAAGATCGGGCTGCATTATCTGAAGTTTTCATCATGACCTCCTCAAGTTTTTAGAAAGGGATTTAATTTCAGCTGAGAGTTCTTTGATTTCTTCCCAGAAGGGTTTGAATTCTTCCAAAATCTGCTCAGAGTTAGGGGCTCTTGTTCAGAGATCAGACTTTGAAGCTCTGGCTTATCCACAGCACTTTCGAAGCCCTTGATTTTCAGGGCCTTCTCGGAGTGACCGCAGTGTATGCTTCTGTGGAGGCTTCTTCATATAAACCTCCATAATCACTGGAAACAAGCAAACAGGAGCCCAGGATATTAAGAAGGTGATAAGCTATAATCTTTTTGGTTTTAGGGAGAAATTATACTAAAATAGCGATTATTTGTAGTTAGGAGGTTGGAGCTATGCAAGGAGCTTCTACTCGGTACCCTGCATCATGTGATCCCGAGATCCTCAAGTTTAGCTTCAAGCTTAGAAAGTTTTTGTGGAAGGGCTAGGAGGTTGGGTTCCATTCTTACCCTCAGTCTTCCAATGAGGAGATCCTGCATTCTGCTTCATTGATTCTTCTTTTTTTTATTTAAAGTTTATTGAAAGTTTAACAAATGCAATAGACAGGGCCATGATATCCAACACATTTAGACATATGACAGAGCAGGTTACGTGACCCATCCCCTCCCACCACCCCAACAAAACACCACTCACCCACACAGTCCGAGCATGACAGTCCACACTACATAGAAGTTTGGAATTGAGTGCTAGATGGTATATAACATATATAATGAGGCTAAATCCGTTCGTATTTGGATTTTGTTATTATTAATACTCGAAATAGTCTTCTCCACTTGAAGTTTAAATAATAATTCACTAAGCCATTCAGAATAAGAGATAACCTCAGTACTCTTCCAATGTTTAAGCACCAGTTTTTTAACTGACATAGAAATCAAGGCAATATGAAACTCATGCTTGTTAATGGAAATCTAGAGTAATCCCGAGAAGGCAAACCTCTGGAGTGAACAAATCCATCAGCCCAAGCAGTGGATCAGCCTTATCCTTAAAAGCCTTCCAGAGGAAGTATCTTAGGACATTCCCAGAAAATGTGAAATAGAGAGCATTCCACTTGCACACACCTAGTACATATGTTTGGAAGATGTTACTCCCCATTTGGCCAGTTTCTGTGGGTAATGATAAAGGTTGTGGAGGATGTAAAACTGCATTAACGTAGCCTATCTTGTGTTACAAAACAATGGCAGTTATTCCATATAGCTGTCCAGTCTCTGTCCCAGTGTGGGAAAGGTCAGACCAAAACTCTATAGGTCCAAGCGCTCAGGAAAACACCAGTCATACAAAGTATTGTACAGTTTGGAAATACTCTGGGGAGTTAGCTAGTGGGCCCAATTCAGACTGGAAAGCGAATTTGTAAGATAAAGGGGTACCATCTCCAAACTTTTATTAAGAAAGTGTCTAAGCTGAAGTACCTTAAAGTAATCACTCACTTTCTTTAAGCCTGAATTTCACCATAATGTCTTCAGCTGATAACCAAGAAACCATCCTCCTTAAGAAATGAAGACACACTCCCTCCCCAGTCTAGGTAACCACCTGGGGGTAACATTTTCTTATCAATTTTAAAAGCAGGAGAGTTCCAAATTGATTGCTCCACATCCAACCAATTTTATATTTTAAGAATCCATCACGACTGAAGTGGATCCTCATAGAAGTTTCAATTGCAGTACCTTTTAATTCCTTTGGTAGAGAGGTGATATTGAGGAATAATGATGCGGAAGGGGTATATTTGCAGAACAGATCATTTCCAGTTCTATTTTGAGCCATGTGGGAAAATAGGCAGAGGGATTAGGATCCATCCACACAGAGATATTTAGCCACTACAGGCCCAGTAGTACATACATATGTAAGGAAGCCGTAAGCGCCTTTGAGACTTAGGGCAACGAGCTTTTAAAAAGCTAGTCTTGGCTTCTTTTGGACCAGATGAAATCACCTATCAGACTCTGGGCTTTTTAAACCAGCTGCCCAGCAAGAAAATATCAAGTAGTTGGAGAGGGTATAAAAAGCGGAAGAACATTCATCTTGACCAGGTTAACTCTTCCCCAGAAAGAGATAGGTAAGGCCGACCATCTGGTCAAATCTAAGGCCACGTGGATAGTAATGCCTCCATATTATACTTAATGGTGAGCAGCGAGTCTCTAGTTAATACAATGCCCAGATACGCAAGGAGTCTTTGGACCAGGATAAGGCCTAGGGCTGTAATATCATTCTTAAAAACTTTGTGGTTTTAAAGGACATCGATCGATTTCCCACATTTAACTTATAATTCGATAGTTTACTGAATTGCTCAATAATGTCCAACATGGCAGGAATAGATGATTCTGGGTAAGAAAGGTGAAAAGAGCAAGTCATCTGCATAAGCAGCGACTTTAAGTTCAGTGCCGAGAATGGTAATCCCTGAACCTTTGGACATGAAATTAACTACTGATTAATGGTTCCAGGTAGAGATTAAAAAGTAGGGAGAAAGAGGACAGCCCTGCCTAGTTCGGAATGTAGGGTAAAGGTCCTGGAGATTACGCCATTCCCAGAAATTCTAGCAGTCAGATTCTGGTAGAGATCCTTTATCCAAGATTGATATTGTTGAGGAAAACCAAAGGAATTTAGTGTTTGAGTAAAAAACTTCAATTGACTCTGTCAAAGGCCTTCTCGGCATCCAGGGAGACCAGTATCACTGGAAAGGAAGCATCCCTGGACACCAAGAAGACATGTGAGAGAGTGCGGAGGTGGTATGCAGAAAATCTGCCTTTCATGAAACCCACCTGATATGAACCAATTAAGTCAGGAAGAACCAAACTAAGCCTATCCACCAATATTTTGTTAAAATATTTATATCTTAGTTCAGTAATGATATGGGTCTGTAACTCTCAACACATTCTAAGTCTTTACCAGACTTTGGAAGGAGCAGGATGAGGACCTCAAATAAGAGAGTCTACTTGCACACCTGATAGGATATGATGAAAAAAGAAAACGAAGAAGGGGTAATTTGCTCCTTAAAACATTTATAGAAGTTTGCTGAAAACCATCCGTTCCAGGTGATTTGTCTAAGGTCAGACCTTTTATCGCCTCCAAGATTTCCAACTCAGTTATGGGGCTACAAGTGCCCTACACTGAGGCTCTGAAAGACAAGGTAACTGGGGTTCTGCTAGATAGGAGGAGAGAGTGAAGGCAGAAGGGATTAGGCATTTCACCAAGAGGTGTTCTAATAACTGACAAACTCTGAGACAATCTCCTGGGGACTGGATCTAAGAGCTCCGTCTGTTCTAGAACGGATCGGAGGGATAAACGAGGTGGACTCAGTTGTTTAATTCTCTGGGCCAATAGTTTACCCATTTTTCCCCATTGTTTATATAAGAGGCTTTTGTACATAAGATAACGAATTCTGCTTTTCATTGAGTATACTTATATAGGAGTCCCTCAGCTTTGCAAGATCTTGTTTAATCTCATCAGATGGGTTTGATTGTAAATTAACCTGTAATGTTCTAATCCGGGCTAACACCTCCTTCTGCTTCGCCTCCCACCCCTTTTCTTGCCGTGGCCATCCCAACTAGGATGCCCTGAAGATATGCTTTAAAGGCACACCATAATACATCTGGCCTAATGTCCTGGTAGCATTCAAATCAAAAATTGTGTAATATGCTCCTAATTCGGTCTCTGCTCTTGGAGTCCTTGAGCAATTGGCCACTCCAATTTCCACCTAGTTTGGCACTTAGGCAAGGAGGTGAGGACCAGCTTGCAAAGCACAACTGAGTGATCAGAGGGCGGACCTGACTGAATAGTAGAGCTTGTCACACCAGGTAACAAGGCCTGAGACAGTAGCAGGTAATCAATAGGATGAGGACCTATGAGCAGGGATACAAAAGTGTATTCCCTATTCACAGGTGTAAGACCCTCCATATATCACAAAGTCCCAACCTGTCCAGTAACTCATGTACCTACTGTTGTGCGGGAAAGGGTCCCAAAATTGAACTAGTATCGATCTTTACCCAGGTCCATCACTAGATTCCAATCCCTCCCTAAAATTATTGTGGAAGGTAACAAGGAAAGAATATTGTTGAGAAGTCTCGTAAAGAAGAGGGGTCATCTTTATTAGGGCCATAAATGCTTCTTAATACAAAATCTATGGAGTGCAAAGTGCCCTTAACCAGAATAAATCTGCCATAGGGGTCTTTAATTTCCTGGGTGACCTGAAAAGGAATACCCCAATTAACAAGAATTAAATCCCACAACTACTAGAGGTTCCTTGGGCTGAAAAGACCTATCCAATCTGCATCTGTCTCATCTGAATGGCTTCCAGTCAAGTAAATGAGATTCTTGGATAAAAAAATATTAGCACATAAAATATCTAAGTACTTCAATATCTTGTATTGTTTGGATTTTCTGGACCCCTTGACATTCCATGTTGAAAAACAAAGCTCCTTAGCCATCGTACCATTTCACTAAATGGAAACAGCACTTGAAATCACAAACTACTGTAAAAGCAAACCTCAACCTGCCTACAGCAGACTGTGTCCCCCAAAAACATCCCCACCATCCTCTAATCCCCCACCTCCACCCCACTAAGAACATCCCTTAAACTACCCAACAAACAAACAACCCCAATATACCATACCCTTAAGTCTCCTGACCCTCCCATCCCCACGCTATTCCACGCATCGCTACAGCACTCCTCCAAAACCACCTTCCCCTCCTGCCCCCTTCTGATGCCTCACTATAAAACCAATATATGAAGGAATAGAGGAACAAGGCAAGTTCCATGCAAATATATAACCCGCAAATACCTAGACTAACTATGAGAACCCCTTTTAAAACCAGAGGGATAAACTCTAATGAAGATCAAAGATCCTACCCTTAACTCTATGCATTTCAATAATGAAAGCCCTCCTATCACTAAATACCCCATTACAAGATATCTCCCATCCATTACCTCCCTCAAGTCTACAATATGAAAACAGGCAAATTCCACGCCCCATTTTTAAGCAACATTAAGTCCCCTCCTGCAATAAGTAATAAAAGAATAAAAATAAAAAAGGAGAGTATATTTTATTGGATCAGGCAGCACTTAAGATGGGAGCTCCCACCAGCAAAAGCGGGATTGCG
This sequence comes from Neoceratodus forsteri, assembly GCA_016271365.2. NCBI lineage: Eukaryota > Metazoa > Chordata > Ceratodontiformes > Ceratodontidae > Neoceratodus > Neoceratodus forsteri. The sequence goes on from CM028131.1 coordinate 1,430,153,807, forward strand.
ATATCCTATGGGAACATACTGCACATGACCACCCAAAGGGAGGATGGGCTGGGAAGAACAGGCTCTACCCTGAAACAGCAACTGTGCAAACAACGTCTGCATACATCCGGTTCCCACCAACTCTCGCTGCCAAAGCCTCACACATATGAAGGCATCCAGCAATCCAGTAAATAGTGCAACCAAAACCAGGGCAATACTCCCTCTCACGGCCATCAACTGCAATGGCATCTATTCCATCCTCCCATATATAAACCCTGTGTCCCCTTATAAAGCAGTAAGAAACTGGAAAAACCAGGAAAGGCACCTACCCCACTGTTAACCCTTAAAATTCTCCCAATCCATCAACACCAGCCACAAGCCAGCCTCCTAAACTCCCTCACATGAGCCATTATCTGAAAAGAGCTCCCACTCACAAACCATCTGTGAGAGACAGAGAGAAGGAGGACAAAACAAGAAACGTGACACAAAATGAGGCACAAACACAGACCTACCCCGGGGCTTCGTTTCAGCCCACAGGCCTCAATAAAGGGGGCTCAACACAGAAGTGCCCAACTGATCCATAAGATTCTCGCCCTCCAAGTTAGAGCCCCATGATACCAGGGATCAGCCTCCCACGACCCTAGCCAAGAATGTCCCATCTATTCCCCTGCCAGCTCCCCAGTGAGTTTGAAGTATACATAAATAACTAAAACTATAAAGGTACAGCTACTTTCCACGTTTGACCCAAAATAGAAGGGCAATCACAAAGGTCAAGTCTGGGCTAGAAAGCAATATACAAAACAGATCCATGCATTCCATTGCACCTCAAGCTTCCGAATGATCCCCACTAGTAACCCCAATGGTATTTAAGTGTCCTTAAAGAGATCAGGCATAGCTTTCTTTAGTCCTTCCACTGCAGAATCTGAGTCCTCATATGAATGCCACTGTCCAGATATCTGCACCTGCAGCGGAAGGTACAACATTCTGAATTTGAGACCGGCTGCAAGTAGCTTCTTAACCACGGATGGAAGGCAGCTCTGCGCTGTCTAACTGAGAGTGGTAAGTCCTGAGTGACTCTAATTCTCTCTAGCTCCTTCCCACTGTAACTCTTGGATGGTCTTCAGTTTGACAAAAAAATGCTGCTTCTCAAGAAAATTAAGAAAATGAAAAATTAGCGGTCTAGGAGGCCCCCATCGGAGGCTTGGATCGCAAAGCTCTATAGGCCAGCTCTATAATATAGTGGGGCCATAGGGAGAGGCTTTATAATCTTCTCAATAAATTTCTGGACAAACAGAACAGCATCCTGTCCTTCTTCAATCTCGGGAGTCCAATGACAACGCGTTATTCCTGTGACTACGACCCTCGAGGTCCTCAAGCTTCTGCTCCATCTTGCTAATTTTTGCCTTAGTAGGACCACTTTGGGATCCTGCTTATCCACCCTCCTCTCCAGAGAAGTAAGTCAGGCCTCTGCATCAGATGTTCTCAGCGCCATGTCCTCAATAACTTGGGAAAGGGTTTTAAATTCTAAGTGAGGTTTCTTAGCTCCTCCTTGAGCAGCCAAAAACTTGGCCAGGAATCCATGACTTTAAGGGCTCTTGCTCCAGATTAGGGTGTGGCGTTGCCTGCGCCGTCCCTGTGGTACCAGCTTGCGACTTTTAGGGGCCTTCTCTGGGGTGGCCGGGGTGTGTGTTTGGGCTGGGGCTTTTTCATATCAGCCTCCATTCTTATCCGACCACTCCAATTCCACTCCGAGCACTTCCCACACCACTTAATAACTTTAGTCAGGCTCTCAGTGTTGATTAGCTCAGGAAAATGTATAAAATTAACAGCAGCGGGCAGGAGAGAACAAGAAAGCGTCTTCTCAGGCTTGCTGCATCACATGATCCTTCTCATTGATTCATCTATTTATATTATCAAATTGTACTTCTAATAGCTTTTGAATCATCTACTAATGCTGCTATTGCTTCCTTTATAGGGGTAAGCTCAGTCAAAATTTTTTTCAGAAACTGAAATATTACCAGTGATGCTGCTATTGATTTACCCTGCATTTGATTTGAGCACTTAGACCTGCTAGAGCAATCAGGTGTGGGTGGCAGCGTGTGCTTCATTGGTACATTTTCATCTCTTGATCCATTGTTGGGCTTTTCTGCTTCACCACCACTAAGTAAATGGGTACAACTACTCAAATTAGTCTTATAGTGAGTAAAATTATAAGTGTAGCAGCCACAAAAATAGTTAAAATAGCATTAGAAAACCGGAACTGTACCTGGAAGCTCCTAGCACACTGCACCATCACTGGACATCAAAAGGCAACAATTCATCATTTAATACAAGGTGGAAAGCAGTGCTCAACTCAGTCCTGGAAAGAAAGGTATTTCCAATTGGCAAAGAATCTATAGGAAAATTTAAATTGTGCTATTTCACTTGAGGCCAGTCAAAAAGACGGCTGGTATCCAAAAAATTATGTAGCTGGCCACATTCTTTAACGGATGTTCCAATGGGAAAGTCTTATAAGACAACGAGGAGTTGCTGATATTTTATTACATTTAAGGGATCCTAAATGTAATTGATATGACTTAACCATAGCTATCTATATGGTTCGATAGGCAAAATTTGAACCTTGGATGCTTACAATTCTGAAAACTTGTGCTCACCATAGAATGGGATGCATGCCTGGCTAAGTAATATAAAAAGAAATCTGGCAAACTTAGCCTTCACAATCTTTACCTGGAACAAGTTTAACATATGCTGTTCATGGACATTTGCCCGCCATAAAAATTAAACAACAAAGAATGTAAGGAAGAAAATCATTATTTTGTAGAAAAACTCCAGTCATAGTAAGGGGTATAATAGGAGGCAGGAAGAAGAAATTAATTTTTATAACATTAATACAAGCTCAAAGTGTTAATGGGAGTTTCAACCAATGAGCCAGGTCTTGTTTTAAGATAGGCAACAAACCAATAAGGTTATGCTTAATCATGGCCTGAGCAGTTCTACAAACTTTAATACCTAAATAGTCCAGTGCATCAGACACCCAGGACACCCCCGCTCATAATTTCAGTTCAGAAGGTGCTGGACTTTAGAGGCATAAAGACATTTTTATCCAGGTTTAATTTGTAACCAGAAACAGCACCAAATGTCTTTAAGACCTCAAAACAGCAGGCAGAGGAACTGAAGGAATATGTAATGCAGCAAGATATCGATAGCATATGTTGAAATGGCATATGACTGCCCCAATATCTGTATCCCACTGATAGATGGATGCCTTTAATATTGCACATAAGGGTTCCAAATATAAATTAAATAACAGAGGGATAAGGGTCAACCCGGATAGGTGAATTTCCTTAAAAAGATGGGGAGAAAGGAAGCCATTACGGTAATACGGGCACTAGGTAGGGAGCACAGGAGCATCACCCATGCAATTAATTCTAAAGGGAAGCCAAATTGCATCAACGCTTCAAATAGGTACCCCAAGAAACCCAATAAAGCTTTTTCTGCATCCAGGGACACCAGAACCACAGGGGTTTGGGAGTCCCTCAACACAGAAATATATTGTGTATGTTGCGCAGATGGTCCTGGAGTGCTGACCAGGCAAGAACCATGTCTGCTCAGGGCCTATTAGGCATTGAAAAAACATGCAGGATCCTCTGGGCTAAAATTTTAGCCAATATCTTAATCTCAATATTTAAAAGGGATATGGGTCTGTGATTTACTACTGCCTCTTGAAAAGAAGGAAGAAGCCCTCCCTTAGTATAAGGCTTCCTCAAAAAGGTAGTCGTGCGGGGTACTAGAAGATCTTTAAAAGCTTTGTAGAAATTGGTGGAAAGGCCATCCGGGCCTGGATCCTTATCTAAGGTTAAGGCCTGTGAAAGCACAATCCAACTCCTCCAGAGAGATCCACTGCTTAAGCAACTCTCTCTGGTCCTCACTTAGTTGAGGGAGGAAGCCAACTGCAAGAAAGTGTGGATCATCTCTGAGGGGACAGGAGGGTCTTCGAGTTGAGCTCAGAATAATATGAGGCAAAGCAGTTAGCTATATCTTTGGGGTCCCTCAGATAAGGGGAGTCAGTAGATAGCCAGATAAATGGGATGGTCCATGCTGCATTTTGTTGTCTTAACTGAGCGTTAAGAGCTTCCTGGCATTCTCCTTCTAGTCAACATACCTCATCCTATCTTGAAAATGGCCCACTCAGCATCTTCTCATGAAAATTTGGCATATTTCTTCCTGGCGACCACCAGAGCATGCACTCCCATTTCTGAGGAGGAAGCAGATATGGTCCACTCACACTGTCTGATAGTCAAATGAAGCTGGTTACTAGTCTGCAACCATTCCCTCTTACTAGCTGAGGCTAATCATGTGAGCTCCCCTCTAATAGCTGCTTTGTAAGCACCTCCAAACTGTGGAAAAATCCACAACAGAACCTATGTTGTGCTGAAAAAAAAAGATTCAGTGTATCTCTTACACGTTTCAATATCTTAGGATCTTTCAAAGAAATTATTGATTCTACAAACTTAATCTCTTGATTGGGAGGAAGGGAGCACAACTAACAAAGCCACTGGAGCATGACCTGAAACAGCCTGGACCTCAATAGTCCAAGAATATGTACTGTTAAAAAGTGAATGAGAAATCAAAAATAATCCAGGTGTGAAAAGGATGAATGAGTAGATAAGTAAAAAGTATATTGTTTCTGAGTGGGGTATAGCACCCTCCAAGGGTCGACTACCCTAGTACCTGCATAAGCTCGGATAAAGCCCTGTGAGCAGCTGTCATACCCAACTGCCTAGAGGAGATCTATCCAATATAGAATCCAGGAATGAATTCCAGTCACCCCTGGATAAACTGGTGACTAGCCATCAGACAAAGAAGAGTTAACAAAGCAGTGAAAAAGGGGGTCATCAGTACTGGGTCCATAAAGTGAGGCAAGTGTAACTGGGTAACCCCCAATAGACCCATGCAGAATCAGATATCGCCATCTGGGTCTGAGTATTCTTGGAAAGTGTAAAAAACATTCCTGGCAGATAGAACAGCCACCCCTTCTATGGCACTTACTAAAGCCAACCGCATAGGCCTGGCCCACTCATCACGCCCATAATGAGGAACCTGGGACCTGGTATGGGTCTCTGAAAGGAATATAATTTGAGCCCCTAGTAAATGCAAATGCTGAAGGACCATATGCCTTTTTTCCAGTTTGGGCACCTTGACATTCCAGCTAACAAACTTGTATAAGGGCATCAACAGATTAGGCAATTCTATAATAATACTAAGTTCTTACAAAAGAAAATCTGACAAAATAGAACTTCCAGTAAAAATTATCTATGAAAACGCTGTCAGGAAATGTACCCCACCCTTCTGAGTAATAGAGAGTAGCAGCAGCATAGGTATACTAATAAGAACAATAAATTGGACTGGCATAATTGAGAAAGAAATTGTGATAATAAAAAGACAGATAGTAAAAAGCCCCCAGTAAGATCTCCTGGTTAAAGAAACAGGAAAAGCTACCATAAACAACCAACCTTAGAACTATATACAGAGACCTCTCCTCAAGAGGAAGTAATCCCTCATCCCCCAAAAACAAGATGAAAACCAAGATAAAAACCAATAGATAAGCAGCCATGGTCTGTATGTGCAGTTAGCTCCCTGAAAAAGACAGAAGGCAGGCCTGGCATTGGCTGAGGTGGGTGAAAAATACCCAAACAACTAGATGGTCCATGAAGCATGCATCCCAGATCCATTAGACCAGGCTACCGGCTCAAACCAAAAGCCATGGACAGCATCAAATAGTAACAAAAAAAAAGAGGAAGGAAAAGAGGTTAAAGGATGGGGAAGGGGACAATGTACACTTGCTCAGAGGGAGTACACAGGAGCAGAAAAATCCCTGCAGGGTCAAAGTCACATAAAACTAGAAAGAGGGACCAGCTAACTAGTCAGGCACAGTAATGAGTAAATAACATCCATCCATTGTTAGCCTTAAGAAATAGAAGGGGCAAAAGAAAGTACTGTAAAGACAGCAGCAGGAATAGATAAGAAACACACAGACAAGCAGCTGGACAAGATAAGGATGAATAAGAGAGGAGTGAGGGTGAGTGCAGAGAGAAAATCAAATAGGGATCACACAGCAAAGAGAGCAAAAAGAAGAGTAAAAAGAGTGCAGGCACATTTGACCACAGTAAATAGTAAGACACTGTTGGAGAGGCAAACTAGTACAATACTACTGGAATGCCCAATAACAAAAAGGAGCAAGACCCAAACTGCCCAGAACAGTCTTAAACTTAAGGCAGGTCCGCCATGCTGAGAGATTCATAGAATAGCATGATAGCAGTGTCATGTTGGGCTATGTCTGTCATACAGCAGATAAATAGTCTGAAAAATGCAGAAACCTCGAGTCATCCAGTAAACAATGAGGAGCTCCATGACAGTAAACAAAATGCATCCCTTCCTTAGCAAACTCCAACACGAATGTCCCAAAGTCCTGAATTAGCAAAAACAGAGCCCATCAAGATAAGAATTCAGTTAAACAGTGTGACAGGCAGACTAAACACGGCAGTGCTACCCTTACTGGTGAGCTGCAGACCTGGAATTAGTTGAGGAAGACCTTACGAGCTGCAGCAGCAGACTGAAATTTAGCAGTGCCTGATCAGGTGTAGACTATAAGATGGGCTGGATAAAGCATTCTAAACTGCACCTTTGCATCATGTATAGCTTGCTTCACCTCACTATAGGCCATCTGCCAGTCCTGAACCTTTGCGTGACATCCCCAAACACATAGTGTTAGTGGCTGTTCCTGAGCAGAGGCCCTCACTCTCTAGCCTTCCTCTGAATGAAAATTTTCTGCTGAAAACCCAAGCACCTGATTATAATGGCTTTCAGTTTTCTGCCTGGAGGAGGTGTCAGTTTAAGGAAACTATGCCTCCTTTCAATATAATGTATAGTCATCTAGAGGGGGTACAAGCCATGTCCATCAACAGATCCCGGATACATTTTAACATATCAGAGCCCTCCACCTTTTCAGGGATACCCCAAAAACTAAATTATTCCTATGGTTTCAATTTTCTTGGTCTTCAGTTCTTTCTTCCAACTTCTGCACTTTGCGCTGTAGCTCAGTGATCTCCTTCTCCTCCTTGTTGCAGGAATCCTAAAGGGAAGAAATTCTAGCCTCTGCATATCCGACCCTACAAGCAAGTTGTTCCCGTGATGGCTTGAGGGAGCTTACATCTCCAGCGACCTCAGTAAGTGCAAGTTTAATTGACACTAGTTCAGCAAAAAGATATCCAGTCGCTCATGAAGCCCGACCTTTCTGACTCGCCAGGAGAATCTTCTACTGGCATCGCTTAACAGGAGGCAGCCATGGTGGAAGCTGTTGCTAGGTTTGGGAAATCTCGACCATGTCCATTTGAACCAGTTCAGCTTCTGCAGATGTAGTAAACACTTAGCTCCCATAAGTAAAACAAATATATTACCTGGAAATCATAAAAGAAACAAATTAAAATACTTATAAGCCATGATTATTGCCACACGCCACAGCTGATCTAAAGGCGTCCGTTCAGGGCACAAGCATCACATGACTCCATAACTACTACTTCTAGCCAAACAATGCAAGCCATCCAAAAGTTGAAACCAGACTGTTTCAAGTACAGCGAAAAGTGGCCTCACATGATGCAACGATTCAGGACCCAGCAGCCATTGTCAGAGTGTAGGAATACACTATACAACACTTGTATGATAAAAACCATAGTCACCATAACAACTTACAGTTCTTGGGCTTCCCAGAGGGTGTTGAGCTCCAGAACACCATTCCTTTTGCAGCGCTCTCTCCATTGTACTCAGAATGGAAGGCTTGCCACAATTGGACATTGAGAGAGCACACATCACTCCCTAGCATCTCCACCCAAGACTGGAGACAAACCACGGCCTATACTAATGCAGTTCTTAAACCTTCAACACCACGGAGTCTATCTTGACAGAGCCAGAGAGCTGGGACACTTAATGTGGCAGGAGCATCATATTTACATCTACTAGGACTTTTTCCGTGGTCTCTAACATATAGCAGGCATATACGCGAGCAAGCCACATCATGCACAATATTGGAATAAAATTTTCTCTGTTATCCAGAGGTCTATGTCAACTCTGGGGTGGTGGTGGATGTCAAAATGAACAACTCAGAGACTTGTAGGAGGGCAGCAGCCAAGGCCAACAGGATGCTGGGATGCATTGCTAGGGGATCACCTCCAGAAGGAGGAGTGATGCTCCCTCTGTATAACTGCTTGGTGAGGCCACACCTTGAGTACTGCATGCAGTTTTGGTGGCCACACTTAAAGAGGGACATTAAACTCCTGGAGAGGGTCCAGAGGAGGGCAACCAAAATGATTTGGGGCTTGGGTGACAGGACCTATGAGGAGAGGCTTGAAGAGCTAAATATGTACACATTGGAAGAGAGAAGGCACCGGGGACATGATAGAGGTCTTCAAGTACATGAAGAGGGTAAATAGGGGAGGAACAGTCAGGGTGCTTGAAGGAAGGAGGAGGGGCCACTAGAGGGCATGGGTGGAAGCTGGAGGGGAAGATTCAGGGAGAAAGGAGGGGCGCTACTTCACTGAGAGGGTGGTGGAGCCATGGAATGCACTGCCTAGGGGCTGGTGGAGGCAGAGACAGTGGAGAGGTTCAAGAGGGGCTGGGACAGGTACAGGGGAAGGGTTCTGGAAGCAAAATCCAATGCAGCAAGAATATCTGGAACTGGGAAGGGAGAAGCCAGAGAAGGCAAGGGAGCAACAAGGTTGGGGGCTGACCAATCGAGCAGACTCGAAAGACCGTGTAGACCTATTCTGCTGGCATTTTAGTATGTTAGTATGTTAGTAACTCACTCCCAACAATTTGTCCCCACTAAATTCACTCCCAACAACCCGCTCCTGCCTGAATTAATTCCTGCTATATTTGTGCGGTCAATAGGGTCCCAATTGTATGTAGTAATACAAATTACTAATGCTTACATGTTTGTACTCTGCTTTCACCACCATGATAAATTAGTTCATGTATATGGAATTTGAGTGAATGCAGGAGGCAGTTGACGGGGAAGGGTTGGGCACAGAGTGAGTTTGCAAAGAGCGGGTTATCGGAAGTGGATTTTGGGAGCCAATTGTCTGGAGTGAATTGACGTGCTCCTGTTATCCAGCTACCATGAGAATTGCCCACAATGGGATGCCTCTAATGTTTTATTTATTTATTTATTTATTTATTAATCAGAATTACAACCTTTGAGCTAAACGCTCATTTACAAAGGATCATCGTCACAAGGGTAGGGGAGGGTACATATGTTTGGAGTCAGTAGCAGCTTAATAGGCATTATCAAGGCAACTAAAAGTAAGAAAATGTGAACAGGAGAAATCAGTAAACATTGGCAATAGCATAACAATGCAGGATAACATAGGCAAATAACACAACCAAAACAAGGGTACATAGTGAATGGGGTTGGGTTCACGTCATGCCATACAATTAAGTGCTTAAGTCAGAGTTAGGTGCTAGTTTGAGAAAAAATCAGAGATGGAAGCTAGACAGGATCTTGTATTGGGAGGAAACAGAGATGGAGCTGTTCATCAGAACTGATACCTAAAGGTTACTAGGATATAACCAGAGGAGTCAGCCTAGGCATAGTAATCAGAAAGGGTAGAGGGAACCAATCAGGATTAGGCAGGAGAGGAGGAATCAGAGGAGAGGGGATGATGGTAGGCTCAAAGGTGGGTGGTGTAAGGAGGTCAGTGGGTGAAGGATTGTCAGGGAGGTGTGAGAGGAGACAGGTGAGCAGGCAGATGGGCAGGCAGATGGGCAGACATGGGCAGGTGGTGAGCGGGAGTTTGCATCAAATTGTTGAGTGAAAGAAGAATCTTGGCAAGCCTAGGGTTCTGGTACCTGCTAGGCTAATAATGGCTATGGCAGTGTACAGGAGGGGAGATAGTCTTTAGGAGCATAGCTTTGGGGAACAGAGGCATGCTGACTCCTGGGTTAAGAGTGGCAATAGCAATGTACAGGAGGGTGGATAGACTCTTAGCTTGTTTATCCAGGCAGGGGCCCTGACGGCAAATGCTAGTCTCCCCAAGGCAATCCTTCTGAATGGAATAGCTAATGCATGTTTGGTAACACTCTTGTGCAATGTTCAGCTGGAGCAGCACAGAATAAGGCTTGTATAGAGGGAGGTACAATTCTGAGTAGGGCCTTCTGTCCCAAGATGCAGGCATGGAGCTTAATGATGTTCATAAGTGGGAACCATTCAGTCCGTATGTACAGTTCACATGTATGCATTAGGTGGTCTGCCCCAAAGCAAACCTACAGGCTTTATTTAAGGAGGCGTGCACTTTGAGCAGGCCAGTTTCAGTGGCAGCCCCATAGACTACATTCCCATAGTCCAGGATTGGAAGGATTGTACCTCTGACTGCCTGTGTCCTGGCCTCAGGAGTAAGACAGAACCAGTGCCTGTACAAAGCCCCTAGTTTCCTAGTGACCACCATGGTAATGTGCGTATGTTCATCGAACAATAGGTACTCATCTATGGTGAGATCAAGATACTGGAAGAAAGTTACCTGCTCCAGGGTGTGTGACAGCTGCAGGTAGTTGAGAGAGGTGCGTGGACCTCTTCTTTTGTTGTCTGCAAAGAGCATTGCCGTGGTATTTTTACTATTGAGCACCAGGATGCTCTCCTTGAACCATTCCTGTAGTAGGTTAAAGTTGTTCTGCAACTCCTCAGTCATTGCTTCCTGGCAGGAGTTTCATGAGAATAGCACTGTGTCATCTGCATATAGCAGGATTTCAGACATGGGGCAGGCATCTGGGAGGTGGTTCACAAAGATGCTGAAGAGGAGGGCCAGCATAGACCCCTGGGGTACACCTACTGATGCCTCACAGATGTTGGTGGTAGCACTGTTAATTCAAACTTTTGAGATCATCCGGATAAATAGCTGGAGAACCATTGCACTGAGCCAGGGATAGCCCTAGGCCTCTTAATCTATGAAGCAGCAGCTGGTGGTCCACAAGGTCAAAAGCTTTGGTTAGGTCTATAAAGATTGTGCCAATCAGCTGACCTCTGGTCGAGTACCTCATGTACATACCCAGTGAAATTAATAAGGGCGGTGTTAGTACTGTGCAGTCTGCAAAAGCCGTGCTGTTGGTGGTAGAGAGGTCGATGGTGCAGATGATCCATGAGTTGGTAAGCTATGATCTCTCCAGAGCATTTTTATTTATTTTATTTATTTAATGTAATCAGTTTACAACCTTTGAGCCAACGGCTCATTTACAAAGGTACCTTGTCAACAATGGTAGATAATGCAGTTAAAATAGAAAGCAGGGTACATACAAAGAAGAGCATCCAGTATAAACAGACACGATTAATGGCTCTTTTGAGACTGGCGAGAATTGAGATGGGCCTATAATTCGAGACTAGAGACCAGTCAGCCTTTTTGCACAGAGTGTGACCATGGAGGTTTTCATGTGGGGAAGGTAGCCAATTGGAGTGAAAGGTTAAATAGCTTGTTGATGGGTGTGATGACCTCGGAAGGGTGATAGAGATCAGTTTCATGTCTATACCATCACCACCCATCCTAGTTTTGCCAAGGACTCTGGTAAGGTATTTTTGTTACATTGATGGTTACACTTACTCCGTCTCCTGGGTTTGTTTGGTGGCTGCTTGGGTTTGTCTGTGTCTGTAGCTTAGTTTTTGTGGATGTAGATGGTTTTCGGCTTGGAGTAACTACTCCATTCTTGATTATTACATCCGTGAAAGTCTCCTGGACTGGATTTCTGCAAAACATCATCACCAGGTGTCTGCATTTCCATTTTAAAATCAACTTTTGGAAGCTATCCCAAGCAAAACATAGTGAAGCAACTAAGTCAGACAAACCCGGTGACTATGGGTCCTACTTGAATCCACATTTTTCATCTGACCTGCTCCATGATTTGTGTGTGGGCTTTGCAGGAACCTTTTGAAAGACAAAAAGCATACAGACAAAGGATTTCACATCCTGCATATGTGCAAGCACAGTTAATCAACTTGAGAATTCTAACACATTCTGTGACTCTGGACCTCAGCTGTTGATCATTTCTTTTGGCTTTTGACTTAACTACCAGGCATCACTCAGTTGACAAACAAGTACTGTATATGACTAGAAGGCCCTTACTACACTACTGGCTGCACAACAGGAAATTTCTTCACTCTAAACTGAGGATCTTGGACCCCTTCTTTGACAACCTCAACACTGTAGGCTGCAGAGCATACCTGCCACCACATTTGCCTGGATCTCTACCTCATCCTCTAGTCAAGTAAAAAAAAAAAAGAAAAGAAAAAATACCCCCACTACAGAAGGTGCACCAAACACTCAACCAAACTTTAAAGACTGTACCTTTATAGCCTAGCCCTCTTGCTACTGATGCTATTGGGAAACATTCACTCAAACACTGGACGTAAGGAAGTAACCCTAATAAACGGACCCCCAAACAGAGTTCCATTACGCTGGCCACTATTAACATCTGTGGTCTCCTCAACAAAATTTACCCTCAACGTCTGGGTAACCATGAACAACCCAGATGTACTCTCCATCGTTGAAACTTGGCTGTCATCCAGAGTGCCAGATGCCACAGTTGCACTGCCGGATATATGATCTAATGATTGGATAGAGCCTCTAAGCATAGTTGTGGCTGTGCAATATACTTAAAAATAGTATTAGAGGGCTGGTGTTACCTCTGGTGGACAACGGAAGCCCTGCACGGCACTAGCTGTACAGCTGCTCCTGGGTGCACCAATGAAAAACTCACTGTATTCTCTGTTTATATACCGCCTAAGGACCCAGCCCCAGCCTACACAGTATTCTACACAGTATTCTGGACCATCTTAGGAAGAAAAGCACCTTGCTGAGACAGTAATAATGGGGACTTTAATATAAACTGGCTGTCATCAGCAAATTAAGCTATAAAGGACTCCTTAGCATCCCTACACCTCACTCAATTCATCAGCTCACCCACCAGGATAAATTATAAAACAGGTACTGTACTAGCACCACCATTGACTGTATCATATCAAGTCACCCTGATCGCATCTCTAATGTGACAGTTCACCCTGACTCCATCAGTGACCTCTCTCTCCTATCACATGTAGTTGGTCAAACAAATTCCGCTCCCCACCCTAATCATCTACAATCGAATGTTAAAGCATGGGCATCTAGATCTACTAAAGCGCAACTCCAGTCCATGACTGGTCCCTCCTGGACTCTGTCAGTGACATCAATGTTACTCTTGATCACTTCATCAAGGTTTTCAATACGGCCTGTGACACCCATGCTCCATTTAGAAAGATGAAGGTCTGTGGAACTATTAACTCCTGGATCTCACCAGAACTCAGTACCAAATGAAACAACGTGACCATCTCTGGCTCATTGCCAAGTCAACAGGGAGGCAGCATGACTCTCAGGCGTACAAAGCAGCCAGGAATGCCTGTACAAAGGTGATTAAGTCATGCAAAACAAAACCACCATAAAGAGCTTATGTCAAACTCCTGGGGTGACAGCAGAAAATTCTGGGCAAACATAAAAAGACATCATGGTAAAGTACAGAGCGTCTCTCCGACAACATTAAATCTTGAAGGCAATCCCATTACCAACCCTCTCTCAATTGCAAATACATTTAATACTGCCTTCACTAATCTATCAGAGGTCCTCCTTAAAGACTTCTTTGAAGATGCTCCCCATCGGCTGCCCCATGCTCGGATGCAGAGAAGCCTGATCACCTTGGTTCTACTTCAAACAGGTCTCTGCTGCCCAGGCCAGGAAACTGCTATCCAAAGTATTGGGGAAAACCAGACATAGTGGGGACTCGCTGGACCTCAAACTTATTGCACTTACCCTAAGTGGTTCTCCTGCCTATAACTAAAATATTCTCTCTGTCCCAGTTCCCAGAAGTCTAGAAATCTGCACTGATCACGCCAGTGCACAAATCAGGTGATTGCACAGAACCTAGAAACTACAGACCAATATCGATCCTCCTCTACTGTCAAGGTTCTGGAGCATAGTAACCAACTGGCTTGTGGACTATCTTGATAAGTACTCCCTGCAATGCACATAGCAGCACGGCTTAGGAAAAAGCATTGCATGACTAAAGCTCTGCTAGAATTCACTTGCTTCATCCAACAGTCCATCGACAATAGCAGTCTGGTAGGAGCAGTGTTCATAGACCTTACTGAGGGCCTTTGACACCATGAACCACAAACTCCTCTTTGACCAACTCACAAAGACTGTCTCTCACCTAGTGCACTAAAATGGTTCAGCAGCTACCTTGCCAACAGGTCACAGAGGGTGAAGATTTCAAATTCCATCTCGGAACTGCGCTCTATCAGATCAGGCGTACCCCAAGGTCCATCCTGGGACCGTTTAGCATCTTCTAAACAACCTACCAAAGACCTGTCATTTAAGGACCCTCCTTTACGCAGATGATGCTTGTCATCTTTGCAAGTCACCTGGATCCCACCGTGCTTGAAGACAACCTCCAACATGGGTTCCTTGAAGTTAAAAATGGCTCCAATCCTACAAGCTAGTTCTAAACTACAAAAAAAATTATGCTGTTCTCATCCTCCCACCATAAACACAAGTCACATGTCCTCATAGTTTAAAATAACCAAGAGCCCCATTGAACATATCCAGCACTTCAAATATTTTGGAGTAACCCTGGACTGCCACCTTACCTGTGAGCAACACAATTGATATTGTTGCTATGAGCGTAAATGCTAAACTAGGACTGCTCTACAGACACAGATGAAGTCTGACCCCAAAGCATTTAAACTTGCAAGCCACAACTCAGTACTATCTGTTATTGATTTTGGCTTGGTTATATATGGAGCTGCCACAGCTACATCTCTCAAAGACTAAATACTGCCTAAACAAAGCCAGTAGACTTATCACTAATGCGGCTACCTCACCCATACTTGTGATCTATTCACCCTAACGGGTGGCTCAAACTACAAGACTGCATCAAGTACCACTGATATATACTTGCCAAGCAAGTGTTGCTTGGAGCCCTGCCAACGGGCATTGCCACTCTTCTATCAAAGCCTCAAAAGTCAAGTCACACCTGGTCCTCTGTCTCTGAACTCTATCAAGTTCCTAGGGTTCAGACCACCCAATGCCAGTGATCCTTCCCTTACAGAGCTCCTAAATGGATGAACGGCCTGAGCTGTGAACTGACTAGCATACCTCAACTTACCCAGTTCAAGCATCTCCTGCATCTGCACATCTCGAAGGAAAGTGAGTGTACATGCTTTAATTAGTCATGCGACTTGCACTTCTTCTGGCAACTTGCATTCCCAGCCTCCTCAACAAGGCCCTTGCTTCATCCTTCCTCTCCTGCCCAATTGCCTCTCTCACCATCCCTTACCGGTCATGTCCGGACCCTCCTACTCTGTCCCACTAACTCGTCCACTATGACCCCTGACTGACTCTCTTTTCCATACCTTTCTTCTCCCCTCCTCTTCCCTGCTCCCCACACCTCACCATCCTCTTCCTCCTGTCACCTTCTCCTTCTTTGCTTTTATTCCACCATTCCACCTTTCTGCCTCACTCAACATGTATGGTGCCACCCGGCTGCATCCCTCCCTTGTTCTCTGTCCTGCTGCTACTCTTCATCCTGATTCACCCTTCCGATTTCCAAATGGGATTACGCACTAAGTTTTCATCTATAAAGTCCTAGAATGCCAACTATATATCTAATTGCAATCACCTATGTTTACTATGTATTGTGCTGTTCTACTGTTTGCTGTATTTGATATTATCTGTACATGATATTGTGCTTTATACTCTGTCTGTTTTGTAACCCCTCCCATTATTGACGTGGAACCTTTGTAAATGAGCTCCACTGTGCTCAGAGGTATTTTCTAATCCTAGATTGAAATAAAATCAATAAAATACCCTTCTGAAGTAAAGGCTGGGGAGGGCCTGGTATGGAGGAAGAGGTGAGTGGTCAGAAGTTGCTGTTCCATCCGGGTATGTAGCCAGTTTTGGGGAAGGATGGCACTGTAATCCAAAATGCCTTGTTGAAAATATTAGCCATAATCTGCATCAAGTATTACTTCATCATTGTGGTGAAGCATGGAAGGGAGAATCTGTCATCACTTCAATGAGGTTTTATAGATGCCCAGAATTTCTTGCCATCATCTCAGCATTGAGATTGAAGGTTTTGTGGTAAGTAGCCTTAGCCTGTCAGATAGCCCAAGTGCACCTGTTTCAGGCCACTTTGTAGCTTTGGATATCCGTTGCAGTCCCAGTTGCTCTAGTGGCCTGGTGCCAAGGTAGATCAGCTGTCGCATCAGGCTTAGGATTTGTGGGGTGGCCCAGTCCATGCTGCAGCTTTTAATCAGTTTCTTTCCAAACAGGGTGAATTTATCTGCTGCCACATTGAAGTGGTTGAGGAAGAGCTCTAGGGCTGTGTCAACAGAGGGCATGAGTCAAGGAAGCTCCAATTAATCCCTTTGAGGTAATTCCTAAAACCACCCATTATGGATTTTTATAACTCGGTCCCTCACCATTCTAGGGGAGATTTAGTCTGTTTAGTCGTCCACTCACATTGGACAAGTGAGTGGTCACTGAGGTGTCAGAGTACCTTGACATTCTTTAGCCACTCAGGGTGCATTTTCCGCACCCAGTCAATCAGTGCTAGAGCCTGTGCTGTAATTTCAGTGGTTGCAGCTCTTGACCATCTGTGTTAGATAAGCCCGATACCAGATCTCTGTGACCAGAGCTGGAGCTGGCAAACCAGTTGGAGTTAAAGTCTCCAAGTACGATTGTTTCTTTATTCTGGCTGGCCTGGGTGTAGAGGTTAGCAAAGACTTCTAGCCCCAATTGCTGCCGCCCTAGTGGGATGTATACACAATCAGACCTTTACCCTTTGTCTATCATGATTTTTATAGCTAGGCATTCACAGCCATTATTAGTGGCTGACAGTTGGACTCTGTGGCATTATAGATATTTTTTGCCCGATGCGGTCCAGCCTATGCAGGCTGTAGCCAGATATGGAGACTGCTGAGTCAGTGTGCGTGTTGTAAGCCAAGCTCTCTGTTAACGCAATGATGTGAGGCTGGTAGTGCCACCCAACCCTCAAGCTGTGTCAGTTTAGCTAGGAGGCTGCATATATTCATAGCCACAATCCTTAGTTGTCCATTATTAGCTGGGGTCTGGGTTGATGAAGCCAGTGGGCCTGGGTTGGGGCGGATGTTTTCAGACATCAGCAGTAGTATTAAAATGAGTTTTCTGCTTATTTTTGGGAAGAGGAACTTTACTTAGACTTCTGGTGATCTTGTGAATTGCAATTAATAGCTAGGGTACTAATTGTCATGCTTATGCTGGGAATAGCCATAAGATTGGAATGAGATCCCTGCGATAGTGGTGGACCAAGGCGGTTGTTGCAAGGGGTGAGCTTGAAGGCTCTGATGCTAGTCTCCCACTGTGATGGCTTTTACTCTGTAGGACAGGATAGTCAGTGCGGCAAGTGGCGTTAGTAGAATCATGGTGTTTTGTCCCAGGATAGTCACCAGGAGAAGGAGCAGCTGCAAGGGGTACCCTTGAATGTAGTGAATGCTCCTTTGGTGGTCATTATTAGAAGTAATAATATGTAACCTCCTTTGCTGTGGAAGCTTTACAGTCTTGAGCTGCTAGAAATTTGTGCCATGCAGGGTGGCTGACCTTTTGTATAGACTCCTTATGGTTTTGTGCTCCTGACAGCTCTGCCTTATTAATGAGATGTTATGGCTGGGTTCTTTTAATTTATAGTGAGGAGGGCAGCCTAGTCCTGAACAGATAATATTGGGAGAGACAGATAAACCCACAAGCAGGAAGAACTATGGAGTTGAAAATTGTGCTTTAAGGGCTATTTAGCTCTCAGCTTATTTACAAAGGGCAGAATTGTCCTCAAGCAGTAGAGTACTAGGAATTGTCCTCAAGCAGGAGAGCACTAAGGAATTGTCCTCAAGCAGGAGAGCACTACGGAAAGGTTACCAAAGTCATGATTGGTAGGTGGGGAAGTCTAAGATTAATACTACTGTAGAAGAATGCAAGGACTAAAGGACTGATAAAGATAAGGCAGCAGCAATGTTTGTTAAATTTGAGCATGAGAGAGGTCACCCTTTAAGAAGTTGCTGGAAAGGAGAGTCCCTTAGAAGTTGCTGTAATTGACTAGTATGAGGCCTCAGGGGACGGGATCACTGGGAAAGTGTATTTAATAAAGGAGGGGGTGGCAGGGTGAGCGAAAAAAGTCCAGTGAGTAGTACAGCAAGGCAGTGGCCAAGCTGTGCTTTGAAAAAAGGTGCCTTGGCGCTTGCTTTCTTAATGGGGATCTGCAGCATCCAATGGGAAGCAGTCACAATCCCCAGGAGCCAGTCACATCAGGGGATTGAAGCCTGGCTGCTCCGAGCTAGGAGCTGACCATACCTGCTTTCCTTGGTCAGGGGTGGTGAGCTTGATGCAGAGTGCGGCCACCAGCAGGTAGCAGTGCGGGCCTGCTCAGCTGAAGTGGAGAGCCTGATTTGGACTTGTGGTTAAAATAGAGCAGAAAAAAGGTGGGCCATTAGTTAAAAAAAACAGAGACAAAGCTCAATTAAATTGGTGGGAGGGCCCTGGGCAATTTAGTGCTCAGAGCGAAGTAGAGTGCAAATAGTGGGAGAGAAAGGGTTCCTGCTGAGAAGTCTGGTCAAAGGTGCCAGGTGGGAATTTAGTAAAACAAAAGGCTGGTTCAGGAGGTTGATGGGGAGGTGGCCCTTGAATGTGACCAGGGAGAGCTGGAAGGAGGCATGTGGTAGTGAGAATTCAGGATAGTCTGGAATGGGTAGAGAAGATGGCCAAAACTGCCAGGCAATATTTACAGAATATGCTGGTTCGGTGGGGGTCAGAAAACAGTAGGCAGTTGTTCAAACTATCCTACAACATTGGGCAAGGTTACTTCAGCAGTAAAAATTCAGTATTACAAGCAGTAAGCTCTGCAGAAGTCAAGCAGTCAGTTAAGGTTCCTACAACTCTGCTATAGTCTGGAAGGCAATTTCTATATATACCATGCAGTAGTTTAAAGGTAAAATGTATAAGCAGTAAAAAATTCAGCAGTAGAAGCCATAAGCTATATAGAAGTCAGGCCTAGCTAGTACATCAGGTTAAACAGCAGAAAATTCCCAGAAAAAACAAATAATTTACCACGGTAGCAGTAAATTCAGCGAAAAAATGTCCAGTGAGTAGTATAGCAAGGCAGTGGCCAAGCTGTGACTTGAAAAAGGTTCCTTGGGTGCTTGCTTTCTCAATGGGGATCTGCAGCATCCAATCGGAAGTGGTCACTGTCTCTAGGAGCCAGTCCAATTACAGTGATTGAAGCCTGGAAGCTCCAAGCAAGGAGCTGACTGATCATCGTGCTTTCCTTGGTAAGGGGATGGTGGGCTGGATGCAGAGGTCCAGCCACTGGCAGGTAGCAGCGCAGGGCCACTTGGCTGAAGTGGAGAGCCTGATTTGGGCTTGTGGCTGCTTTCCTTGGTCAGGAGGTGCTGGGCTGGATGCAGAGGTCTGGCTACCAGCAGGTAGCAGTGCTGGGGTCTCTCGGTTGAAGTGGAGAGCCTGATTTGGGCTTATGGCTGCTTTCCTTGGTCAGAGGGTGGTGGGCTGGATGCAGACATCCAACTGCTGGCAGGTAGCAGCACGGGGCCACTTGGCTGAAGAGTTTTACACAACAGAAGCTCTTATGGACTTTCCATATAAACTTGGCTGCATAAAATGAGAGCTACCAGAAAATCTGCCAACAGACTGATCAACTCCTCGCCAGACACCATGGAAACAGAGGAAGCTGCTTACTGTAAAGCCAAATTAGCACTGGGCAGATACAGATGTAAAATGAGCCTTCCTCCCTGCAGCGAAAAAAAATATCCACACTACAAACTTATTAAAGGGTCACCCTCCACCGAGCCCACTCCAGAAGTTACAGTGGGAAGAGAATCATGCAACTTCCTTGAATGAATTGGAGTCTTTCTTCTCGACAAACTTCTGTGCATCGCTTAGGCCTGCTTTACCAGAACCACAGCACAACAGTATATCACTTACTGAGGATCCCAAAGAAAACCTCACCGCAAGTAGCTAGTTAACTTAAATCCAGGGCGCTATAGTGTTGGACAGCACCAAAACCTGCATGACAGCTCAACCACTTCACCTTCCTCTATACAAGCACACCTGCAAGGAACTCCAAGGGACATTCCTCATCCTTTAGTTCCTGACAAGAACACCATGGATCAAAGCTGAATATACTATCATGTAAGTGCTGTTTCTTTCTTTGGGGAGGGTGGAGGAATGGAGTTAGAAGAATGTGAGATCATAATACCCCTGTGATATATGAATGGGTACATTCTGACGGGAAGCAAAGTTTAGGGATTAGATGCTGGGATAATGTCAGCCCCAGTAGGCCTAGTGGGTGATTGATAGGAGACTTATCTCCCCCTCCACTCATCCATGAATACTCCTTGGAAGCTGCTCCCAGCATTGGTTAAAAAAAACATTCCACGTACAGGCCCACCTGAAGCCTGAATATAACAGTACATTTGGATCTAACGCCATTTGTAGATAGGCTCTGCTGTGATGGAGATTTCAACACCCTGTCAAATTGATGTCAATCCTCATCCCCTATTTCTTCATAGACACTATCCTGCTGAAAAATGGGAGGAGACACTTAAGAAATAAAACAGTGCAAATAAGGGTGCAACTGAGGGTGCCATGATAACTGGGTCCTCCATAGCCCACAAATGGAGACTTATGACCGTACCTCATGCCAATTGACAATACTATGTTTAGCTCATATGCTGCTTCTATAGCTGTAGTGCTAATATTTACATGTTCACTATTAAAGTTACAGCGCATATGGAATAATATGCCACTGTGTTAAACTGTTTTTCTTATTTAGTGTTAAAATGCCAACTCCCCTCTCCCAGGGAAGCCCTCATACATCTAACTTGGTCCAGTAGTTAAATTAACCCAAGTTGACTTTGGCCCCTCCTCTTACAAGCAGAAGCGCCACAAAGTTTAATAAGGGGATGGGAAGGGGCCGGCGAGGATGTGCTCGATGAATATGAATACATACCCCAACTAGTATGCCTTAGCGTCTTAAAAAAACACCTGGTGTACCCATTAGATAATCCTACAGGCACTGGCTCTATAAGGCATGGCATTCTATGGCATGCAACTGAAGGTTATTTCAGTCTCTTCAGCTGTAGAAGCACAAGCTTACCTACAACAAGAGCATCTCGTGCAACTGCTGCCAACCTCGGGAACAGTGGATATGTCTGGCACCACTTGTTTTAAGCTCCAGGTTGGTATGCAACATTTTTTTTTTTTTTATTTAGTTGTTTAACCAGGTATAGCACACTAAGCTGAAAGCTTTTTACAGGAGCAACCTGGGAGCACAAGGAGGTTAAGTGACTTGCTCAGGGTCACAGAGTATGCAAGTGGAAGCTGTGGGATTCAAACCCAGGTCTGGTCTGCTGGATGTCACCAAATTTGCAGCTCAGAGCCATAGACCACTGCGCTATATCTGCCTCCTTCAGACAACCTAACCTGTCTGATAGTCTGGCTTGCAACTGTCATGCTTTCCAGAGCAAAAGGTGGACCTTGTTCAAGCTATTTGCTGCAGAACCTGAGCCTTTTTTGCTGCTACCTGTATTGTGTTCCTACATCTATAAATAGTTCTACATTTCAGTTTTGGTTTTATATTAGATAATCAGAGATATGTATGTAAGGTCAGTTCTCTACATTTTAAAGAAGTGTCAGATATGAAAATCCCTCAACCCAAAAACACCTCCTTACCCTGTGCCTCCTTACTGCAAGGATGTGGAATATGCTAGTATTAGCTTCTTCTTGGTTTTATTTATTTTTATTTATTAAATTCTAGGATTACAAGTACCTTTGAGCAGGGACTGCTCGTTTACAAGGTTCCACGTCAGAGGATGGTAGTGACATATCACAAGGTGAAACAAAGATTACAGACTAAACATATCGATTACTAAGGCCTAAGTAGTACAGTCAACAAGTTGAAGTAGATCAACATAAGCTATCTTTAACAGAATTCAAGGTAAAACAATATCTAAGAAGGAGAAAGTCAGGAAGAAGCCGGCAGGTAGGTGCTGTAGTCAGACAAGGATGGTCAGAGCGAGGGGAAAGGGCCAGTAGCTGAAGAGTAGAATTGTGTCTAAGGGAAGGGGATGGGTGGGTGAGCAGGGGCAAAGGGAGAGAAGGGGAGGCTGGTGCAGTGAACACATGGCGGAAAAAGCAGGTTACAGTCACTGTAAGGTACAGGGTGTAGAGCCACTACTTAGGGGAGGCAGTCACACTGTGAAGTAGAGGGAAGAATGGCGTAGTTGCCTTTTAAAGGGGCTTAGCATTACGCTGCTAGAGTTTCCTTGTTAAGCATGTTGAACCACTGAGGAACCCTGTGCATGAAGGATCTCAACCCAGTGAATTCTGGCACCTGGGGACCTGGAAAGTCAGGATTGAGAATCATGTGTTGGCTGGGTACTGATGCTGATAGTTAGAGCCTAGCCACACCTGGTGGCATGAGTCGAGGAGGACTTTTGGCTATCAGACAGGTCTGGTATTGTATTCTACTGGTGGTGGTAGCCATCCAGTCTGTGAGTATAGGTCACAGGTATGTTAGGGTGGTCAGCCCCGTGAAAGTCTACAGGCCTTGTTGAGCATCACAGATATCCTCCTGAGGGCAGTAGGGGAGGTAGAGCCATATATGACTAGACAGTAGTCAACTATGGAGGTAACCAAGCTGTGGATGGCCAGTCTAGGGTTTATACTTACCACTTAATTAAACCCCTTATCCTAGAACATGGGTGAGATTACATGTCATACATGGAATGTACATGGATTTAACATCCAGTGAAAATGAAACAAATTATCTCACCTAAAGAAGCTTAAGTCACAATTATCCTTTCTATAAGAAACTAAACTGATCTCAGCAGACCATACTAAACTTACCAGAGACTGGGTGAGGCAGGGTTCTATGCCTGCTGTCATGCATAACTGTGGCGTGAGTGATCCTTGTGCAGAAATCCTCTTGATGAACCCCTACCACACTGCTAGCGACCCTCAGGGCAGATGGGTTTTGTATTAATAAACACTCCAACAGGACCCATTCTCCTGCATAATATTTGTGTGTTAACAAATCAAATCAAATCAAACTTTATTTTTCAGATCAATTCCAAGCTGATCAAAGTGCTGTATAACTACAACAAAATCTGTACAGAGAAATAAGTAGATTAAAAGCTAGAATTTAAAACATAATCCAAGATAAAATTAATAGCGAGAAGCTAAGTAGCTCTACAATCCAGAAATTCTAGGCAGAAAATGTGTTTTTAAAGCGGTTTTAAAACTGTCAATGGTCAGGCACTCTTGATCCAATGAGGTAGAGAATTCCACAGGGTAGGGGTCACAAAAGCAAAGAGTGGGCCCCAGAAGTCTTTAATTGAACCCTGGGAATTTCTAACAATCCCTCATCAGAGGACAGAGTGAGTGGAGGGTTGTAGGGGCACAGAAGATCTTGCAAGTAATGAGGTCCCTGTCAGTGTTGGGCTTTATAGGTCAGTAACCTGACCTTGATGGTGATCTGCCAATGTACAGACAGCCAGAGCAGGCTGCAGAGCACAGAAGTGACATGGCAGGATCTCCATAAGCCAGTCAATAACCTGGCCGCGCATTCTGCACAAGCTGCAGTCAACAAATATCAACCCCCAGTAGCCCTAGGTAAAGAGCATTGCAGTAATCAAGGTGTGAGGTTACAAAGCATGGACCAATGTTAGAAGGTCACCAGGGCGGGATCAGGCGCTTGACCTGGCAACGTTCCTCAGATGGTAAAGGAGGTCTTAATGACAGCGAGACCTGAGATTTTAATGTCAGGCTGCTGTCGAACACAACTTCCAGATTTGCGTGCCTGATCTGAGGTAAGCAGCTTGCCCCCCTCCGAGCCAAAGCCCAGACAGTTGATCTGCCAACAACGTCATACCTTGGTGACCTGGGTCCACCATCAACACTTCAGTTTTGCCGAGTTCAGCTTCAGCCAACTAGCACTCATCCAACCCTGGATCTCAGAGAGGCAGCTGTTAAAAACTGAGGTCGCTCCACTCTGCTCGGGCACAAGGACATGTACAGCTGAGTATCATCTGTGTAACAGTGAAACCTCAGCCCATACTACTTATAATGTCTCCCAATGGCAGCATATACACTGCAAACAATATGGGGGACGATGCGGACCCTACGGAACCCCACATGACAGGGAGAGAGGGCCGACCCGATACCACTCTTTTGTCCTGCCAGTGAGAAACAATCGAAACCACATGAGGACTGTACCAGACAGTCCACAGAGAATCTGCAGGTGCTCCAACAACACCCATGGTCTACAGCGTCAAACACTGCAGAGACATCCAGAAAAACCAAGATGGAATGGCTCCCCAATCCATCGTTATCAGAAGATCATTCATTACCTGAACAAGTGCAGTCTCAGTACTATGCCTTTTCCTAAACCCGGATTGGAGAGGATCATAGACATCATGCATTGTTAAATAGTTGTCCACCTGTACACAACCACCTTCTCAATAACCTTGCCCACAAAGGGCAGGTTAGTGACGATCTTTAGTTTGCTAGGCAATCGGGTTGAATGAGGTTTCTTTAGGAAGGTACCACTACTGCCTCCTTGGGGTCCAGCAACACCCTGTCTCCAATGAACAATGGACTATCTCAACAGGGACGGGCCGATGACTTCAATGCACCCCACTAGGAGGCACGTTGGGCCAGGTCCAAACCACAATAGGTTTGGCGCATGCCTTAGATGACCATACAATATCTACAATCACCAACTGGCTGAAAGCAGACCAGTTCATGAGGATGATGTCACTTTTTCCATAATATAGCAAATAATATGGGACAGCTAGCCATTGGGGCCACTACTTTACTTCTGGGAGGTGACTTTAACCTCACACTAGTACACAGCTAGACAGAAGTTCTACAGGAACTGAATCCCATCCTGGGGGTGGGTACAGGCAATCCATCAACTGATGCAAGACCAAGGCCTGTGGCCTTACAGAGGACCTTCCATCTTCACGACCAGGACCATTCTTATTACTCTCAGGTCCATGGCTCCAATAGCTGTTTGAATTTCTGACTGACCTCCTTACTAATAGCTCAGTCAGCTCTGGACTCAACGATTCTTCCTATGGTCATCTCTGACCATGCCTGTACAACTTCATTTTATATGGGGCTTTCCTGCCACTTCTTTGTCCTGGAGCTGGACCCTCTCTCACTTTGGAACCCAGACTTCATTTCATGGGCCCAACAGGAGGCTACTTTATTTTTAAAGAAAACCATATGGAAGATATCTCAGATGGCACTACATGGGAAGCCTTTAAGGCTACCATGAGAGGAAGATTATTGGTTATTTAGCACTTAGATGTATAAAAGGAGCAACACCTCCACAAATTGGAGAAAGAATTACATACAGCAGAGGCCCAATATAAAGCACTTCTTCACTCCAATCCACTCTCCTCTGGGTTGTACTATCATAGGGCTCCAAATGGAAATTAATGCCTTACTTTCAAGGAGGGCAGAAATCTCCATTCTTCATCAAAACATAAGTACTGGGAAGGAGGAGAAAAAGGAGGATTAAGAAGCTCCTGAAATACTGACTTCAGAAACAACAATCCGAAAAATTCATAGCAGGCCTTAAGCATCCCACAGGATAGGGCCATAACAAACCCCAAGATGTTTATAACATTATGAAAAAATGTTATGCTACACTTACTCAACCTCTCAATGTATGACTCTCACAGCTATACAAACATTTTTAAACACTGATGACCTTCTTCACTTACACCCCAGCAAGCCACATTTTAGACACCTCACTGTCCATGACAGTAGTCTCACAAGCCTTACTTTTCCTGAATACTGATAAAGCTCCTGAAAGAAAGCTTGGCAGAAGACACCAGGAGAAAGGACTGCTGTGTGACTGAACTTCTCTGCTGGACTAAAGTAGAAGAACTTTTGTACTTGGACCTTTAATTTGGGTAAAAAACTAACATACAAAAAAAAAGTGTGTTTGGGTTAACTGAACTGAATAGGTATCTGAAGAGCTATCTAGGTGTAAATCTCAGGTGACTGAAAGGACTTAACTGCTGTGAGGTTTAAATTGCTTGTAGAAAGATCTGGTAAGTAGGGGGTAAGCAGCTAGAAGGAAGCTACATTTAAAGACTGCCTTAGAAAGATTCTGCTAATACCTTGGCAGAAGACACCAGGAAAAAGGACTGCTGTGTGACTGGACTTCTCTGCTGGGACTACATTGTCCTCCTTCCCTCCCCTCCACCCAAAGCTAGTTCTTTTTTTATAGGCACAGGATTTGACTGACAACAGGAACTTCCTGTTTAGGGGCAGGAAATAGTGATCACAGAACCACCAAGGACCCACCATCCTAGAAGGAAAGAGTAGCTCTCCGGCTCCCTCTAGCTGCTGGAGGTCTGCCTCTGAGCAAGTAAGTGGTCTACTGAGAAATATAGAATATTCTTGTCTCAGAACAGGACAATCAGGAGCTTAAAGGGCATGCAGGCAGAAAGTAAGGAGAGAGAGAGAGAAAAAAAAACAGAGGAAAGAGTAAGGATTGCAAACAGTTAAGGGCCAGAAATAAGACATGATTGGAGTGGTGCAGTGCAGTGGCTGTGGGCAGCAGTCTTCTGGGAGATGTTCTGGAGGATGCAGTGTTGTCCCATCTGCAGGCACCTCTCTGGGCTGAGGGAGGAGGTTGCTCATCTCCAGGCTGAGTTGGCCAGGATTTGTGGGACCTCCTCTTCCATCCAGGGACCACCAGTGCCACTGCCGTTGCCTCAGAGGTTGCCAAGAAGAGAGGCGGTTGGACCACAGTGGGCTCAGGGAGGGTGAAGGTGGTGGAACAGAGGTGCATCCCTCCAGTTGTACCTCTCCACAATTCCTATGCCATTCTGGAAAAGTGTGGTTCCTCTATGGAGGCACCACAGTGGAGACCAAGGAGGATGCTGGGAACCTTCACAAAGGAGACCCACAGGAGGGTGACAGGGGACCCTGCAGGGAAGGAAACAACTCCTGGTGGGGGACTCCATTGTTAGGAAGGTAGAACTGGGGGAGGAAGGGGAGAGGAGGTAAGGTGCCTGACTGGCGCCATGGCTTGGAGGGACAGGGAGGCGAATCCTCAGGATTGCCAGAGCAGCTGCACAGGGGAGGGAGCTGGATGTCATTGTCCACCTAGGGACAAATGACCTGGCTAAAAAGGATTAGAGAAGTGCAGGAAGAGTTTGTGGAATTGGGGAGGGGCCTTAGTCAAGTAGCATGCACGGTAACCTTCTAGGAGGTGCTACCCATCTATGGCATAGGAGAGGCTAGAGGTGTTCCGCACCATGGGATTCAATCAGTGGTTGAAAAACTGGTGTGGAGCTCAGGGATTGGCTTCATTGGGGACTGGGGGTCCACCTGGAGTGATACAAGCCTATACTGGCATGATGGGCTGCATCTGTCGGGGAGGAACCAGGATCCTAGGTGATAGGTTTAAATGCTTCATTGGCAAGCTTTTAAACTAGCCAAGGGAGAGCACTGGAAAGGAGCAGGAAAATCTAGCCCCCAAATAATCATGGTAGTAAGTGCGGCAAACACCAACATAGAGGTGTCGATAGGGAAAGGGCAGGGATAAATGGAGAAAGTGACAAGGCAAGAAGGACAGGGATGGGGCAAAGGGAGTAAGGCCATCAGGAAATGGAGGTAATGAGTACAAATGCCCGTAGTCTGGGCAACAAGCTCCCTGAGCTGATGGCCTTAATGAAAGAGGGATGCCTAGATATCGTAGCAGTCATAGAAACATGGTACAAGAGAACCATGACTGGGATGTTAACATACCAGGGTACATAACCTACAGGAGGAGACAGGCAGGGAGAAAGGGGAGGTAGCTCTCTATGTAAAGGAAGGATAAAAGCAACTGAACAAAGAGTAAGTAGTATAAGTTCATATATCTCCTCAAATGTTAAATTTCAGCCAATCAGTCGTACCACGTCATTTTGACAGGTGGGCGTGGCCTAAAATGGACCAATCAGAGATAGCCCTTGTTAAAGCGGAGTTCCTCCCTAAAATCGCTAGCCCGCCCACTTCTGGCAGAGTGATGCAACCTCAAACCCATGCCCGCCCCTTTGCAGGAATGACACGCATTCTAACCCATGTCCAGCCCCTTTTGGCGGAAAATGACATGCTCTGAACCCCAGTGCCCGCCCCTTGCACAGAAATGACCTAACAGCACCATTTTGTGGCGTCTTCGCTCCTCTCTCGTATACACTCCTCGAGCCCTTGCCAGACCATCCTGTCTTGAACCGAGTCCCACTGCTAGGCTGAACTCCTGCATCCCCACCTGTCTCCTGCACACCACCATCCTGGCTCGAACCCCTGCCCCCACCCCTCATTCTCGTACACTCCTCGAGCCCCTGCCAGACCATCCTGTCTCGAACCCGAGTCCCACCATGCTAGGTTGAACTCCTGCATCCCCTCCTGTCTCCTGCACTCCCACCATCCTGGCTCGAACCCTGTCACCCACCCCTCATTCTACACTCCTCGAGCCCTGCCAGACCATCCTGTCTCGACACCGGAAGTCCCACCATGCTAGGTTGAACTCCTGTGTCCCCTCCTGTCTCCTGCACTCCCACCATCCTGGCTTGAACCCCTGCCCCCACCCCTCATTCTCGTGACACCCTCGAGCCCCTGCCAGACCATCCTGTCTCGAACCCGAGTCCCGCCATGCTAGGTTGAACTCCTCGCCCCTCCTTTCTCCTGCACCCCACCATCCTGGCTCAAACCCCTGTCCCTCTTCATCACCGTGCTCCTTCCACCCCAAAATCAGTTAGTGTTTATGTAGTGGTGTGTGACCCTGTAGGCCTATTGTATAACTGCAGGGGCATGTGTGTTTTTGATTAGGATATTTTCAGAAAGAAGTATCTAGGAGGGAACCTGATCGTGCAGAGATGTCACAGATCTGTGTGAGACCCCACCCGAGGGAATTCATCTGCCTGTGTGAGTACCCTTTTTCTGTTTTTGTAACAGTATACAAAATTATTTAACACGCATCTGTAGGACTGTGTCAAACTTGCATCAAAGGATAGCTTTATGTATACGCATGTAACATTTATAAGCTAAAGCAGGGGACCTCTGTGTAAATAAGATGGTTCAGCAGTTTTCTCTGGATAACATTGCAACAATCGCTAAAACTAATTATACTTTTGTCATGAATTAGAAAGAATAAAACTATATAAGAAAAAGGAATACACACATTTCATTTCAGCCTTCTCCTTGATTCTACACAGAGCTGAGGGGGTGAAATGAAATGTGTAATATAATGTTTTGAAAAATGATATCTTACAAAGAAAAGACAGAATGTAAAATGATAATGTTTCTCTTTCAAAAATAATTTTAAAGCACACAGTCTTAAAACAGTATATACAGCTTTGCTTAGAGTCGTTGCAAAAAATACACACTTTGTGTGTGTGTGTGTGTGTGTGTGTGTGTGTGTGTGTGTGTATGTGTCCGTCCCTCATTAGGCACGTAGGAAAAAGCAATGCTTTTGTGGATGTTTAAAATATAGATGGACTTTTTGGAGCTCACGGGCCTGTTGGCTGTGTGGTAGGGGTCTTTGTCTGTTGTTCATTTACACAGCCATGGCTACAAAGGCCTATTGATTCTCTTTGGAAACGTGTGTCTCAAAAATTTTGGGATTACAGGGGTCTGTAAAAAGTAGCTTTATGCTTTTGTTGCAAAATGCCTATAGTTACATTATCAAAAAATTAAAAGTCATGTAGTACTAAATAGAAAAATAAATGATATGTCTATAGTTACATTATCAAAAAATTAAAAAGCCATGTAGTACTAAATAGAAAAATAAATGATATGTTACAAAGATTTATATTCTGATTAGTGGTAGGCAACAGTTTTACGAATTACTAATTTAAAGGATGCAGCTGTTTAAAAGACAAAATTTCTGTTTTTACTTTTCAAAGCATAACTTAGGCTTGCCTCCACAGCCTCTCTGTGTTTTAAGATTTATAAAAATCATCTGTTTTTAATTAGACTGTGACCAGCCTATTAGCAGAAAGGCATTTCTTAATGCCTTCCAGCTGTCGCAGGAAGTGAAAAAAAAGCCTACATTGACTAGCATAGGGTCTTATATAGCCCCTTGGAGAATGGGGAGAGGGGTGTTGGTCTGATGGACATTGCCAGATGTTTTTCACTACTTGACACATACTTGCGGTGGGTGGTGAGGGGAGGGAGGGGGTCTGAGTCATTTTTATATAAGCATTTGAAGATACTGAAGCTCAAGTAGCAGTTGTGTTAGTATCGCTCTGTCCTTTGTCTTGAGCTGAAAAATTAAAAATATTCAACAATTAGCCATGGAACCGTGGACTCCTGATGAAGAGCTTATCCAAACATTTAATCGTTTGGCTAATCCCCAGATTAATGCTACAGAAGGTATGTATTTTTTAACTAGAAAATAGTAGGTGCTGCATGTTTTAGAGTT
This sequence comes from Neoceratodus forsteri, assembly GCA_016271365.2. Taxonomy (NCBI): domain Eukaryota; kingdom Metazoa; phylum Chordata; order Ceratodontiformes; family Ceratodontidae; genus Neoceratodus; species Neoceratodus forsteri. The sequence continues at coordinate 1,430,184,380 of CM028131.1, forward strand.
TAAATGTTGTCTTATAAAAGTTTTAAAAATACCAAGTAGTGACAGGGGCTTATTTTCTGTTTTTAAATAGAACATAGAGAAATCCTGGAGGGTGAGGCTGGCTAATCCCCAGATTACTGCTACAGAAGGTATTTATTTTATCTAGAAATAGTAGATGCTGCAGGTTTTAGAGTTTAAATGTTGTCTTATAAAAGTTTTAAAAATACCGAAGTAGTGACAGGGGCTTATTTTCTGTTTTTAAATAGAACCATAGAGAAATCCTGGAGGGTGAGGCTGGCTAACCCCAGATTACTGCTACAGAAGGTATTTATTTTTATCTAGAAATAGTAGATGCTGCAGTTTTAGAGTTTAAATGTTGTCTTATAAAGTTTTAAAATACTGAAGTAGTGACAGGGGTTTATTTTCTGTTTTTAAACAACCTCACAGACAAACCCTACAGGTGTGAGAGGAAAAAGAGATCATTACATGAGCGTGATGTTTTTCAAAGGCATGGCAGAATTTCAACTGGGGTCAGTGACCAGAATACATATAGCATAACTGAACAAGATATACAACCACCTACGAGCAATGTTTTAAGAGTCTCTGCAGCTGTAAATGAACCAAATGTGCCAATAAACATTGTACACCCATTTAGGAGCAGCGGCTCAAGATTTTCTGACCAAAGGTTTCAAGAAGTGACATTGACTTGATCAATATTGGAAAGCCTATATTTTAAAACAATTGATTGTTTGTTTAATGCCTTAGTAATTGAGGGCAGATTATCTAGTGAGGATTACGATCATCAGCTGCTTAAATCTGAGCTTTTAAAAGTTCAGCTACTGTACTGAACAGTGTGCTTGGTTTAATCAATATTTCCAAATGTTCAATCAGAGAACTGAAGACTGCGTTTAGTGCAGCCGTCATGTATGAAAAGTACAGGGCTTGGAGAAAAAGCTGCCAAAAACAAAGAACAAAATACAAAGTGAAAGCACAGAAGCTCTCATAAACTGAGTACAAGGGGTTGCATCACTAGCAAAATGAAAAAATAACAAATGGGGTCAAAAAGAAAAATCTGGGTAAAAAATAAAACAATACGAGAAAAGTTGATCAGAAAAGTAAAACATGCTAGGAAAATAGTGCAGCATAGGTTGTTACAAAATGTTACAAATGGTCTGCAGTCTGAATTAGAAAACCATGATGATCAGGCTAACAGGGCGCCCCCTACAGTGTATTTAGAAGCTGTACAGGAATATGAGCATGCAGTTTAAAAATTTAATGCTACAATTTCATCAAAGATATAAGTTTATAAATCTAGATAAAATAAAATCTTTACAGAGGCTATTGCAGCAATGCACCAGGCTATAGAAAGTTTGTTAGACAGTGTGAAGAGAAAAACACAATATAGAGTTTTATACAGGTAAGATTAAATGCTGCTTCTTTGAATCACCCTTGTTCTCAAGAAAGACAAGTCCAAATGAACTAAATGCTGCAACCTTCTTAGATCAGATAGCTGATATGCTACAGAGCAATACTGAAGTAATTACTGATTCCTCTATACATCTTGTGATAACGACCATCAGAAACCACCAGGGGTCGGGGTGGGGAAGCGGACACTGAAATCCATCATGTATAGCAGGATTTTACAAAAAGAGGCGATACCTGATTGATTTAAATAACAGAGACAATAGTTTGTGTTTTGGGGCTCCATTCTCGCACTCTTAAATCCACATATGAGTGACAGTCAGTTGTTGAACAAGGCTAAAATATTGTATGCTGAGCTAGGTTTGTCAGACCAAAGCCCTGTCACTTTTAGTGATGTGTCACAGTTTGAACGCTTTTAGGAGTCAAAATTAAGATTTTATATCATAATGAAGGAAACTGGCAAACATTTTAAACAGGTCCAGAAAGATTTCCTAAAACACTGTTTGTATTATTACATGAAAAACATTATTATGGCATCACTGATGTAAAAAAATTCATAGGCATACGGTACCTCTGTGAATATTGTGATGTAGCCTACAGCCATAGGGGAATCATATCTGTGCACAACAGTGCAAAGTTTAAAACCCATGTTGTCTCGAAAAGAAATTGGCACAGTATCTTGTCACAAATGTAAGAAGATCTGTAGGTCTTCAGCGTGCCTAGAAAGACATTTAGCTAGAGCTGATGGTGATACAGGGTCTTGTAAATCCATGAAACTGTGTGAACAATGTTTTGTTTTTACAAGGATCTCATACATGTAAATTGATTCAGTGTAGCAGATGTGGTTCTTTCATGACATTGACAAGCATCTGTGTTACATGTCACCACTCACAGTTGTAAAAAGCACTGAGAATATATAGTGTTTGATTTTGAAGCCACACAAAAAGCAGGGGTGCACATACCGAATTTTGTGTATGCTAAGCAGTTAGATGGGAAGAGGTCCTGGGAATTGAAGGTGAAGATTGCATAAAAGATTTTGTAGGACATTTTATTGATGCCCCATTTAGACACTACACATTTATAGCACACAATGCAAAGGCTATGACAGTTACTTTATCATTAGCCAGCTAGTCAAGGAAAGAATTGATATTAAATTGCTCACACAAGGAGGAAAAGTACTCTGTGTCACAGTGACATCCCTACACATCAGATTTATTGACAGCCATTGTTTCTTCCTTTTAAACTAGCAAAATCCCTGCAGCCCATAGATTTGAGAATGAGATTGCTAAGGCTACTTCCCCATTTTTTAACACAAAGGCTAATGAAAATTATATAGGACCCTGCCCGATGCTCAGTTTTATGGGCCTGAATATATGCTGCCTGCAGAAAAGCAAGAGTTTTGCAATGGTACCTAGCTAACAGACATAGAAATTTAATCTGAAAAGAGCTTAGCTACTATTGTCAGTTAGATGTTGAAATTCTTGAAAAGCCTGTGTCAGATTTAGAAATGAAGTACTGGAGATGACTAGGAAAAGTATTTTTAAAACAGTCAGGCGATGATACCGTGGAGTATGAAACAGTATCATTAGACCCTTCAGTGCGTCACCATAGCCTCAGTTTCTGTGGCGATGTACAGGTTTCTGTTTTTGAAAGAATGCACTGTTGCTGTTCTCCCCCAGACAACTACCACAGACAATTGAAGAGAACTCCACCTGCTATTCAGTGGCTTATGTACATATCTGAGAAAGAAAACATTTCTATTCAGCATAAGCTAAGGGGTGGTGAATTTAAGGTGAGTCCGTACTTTTGGATGGCTATTCAGTCATAAATGGAATACCCACAGCATTTGAATTTAATGCTGTTTTTTCATGGCTGCAACATCTGTTACTGTGAGAAAGATAGAAACCACATGACAGGGACTAGTTTTGGACAGTTATTCAATAGGACCATGCACAATTTCATTTTCTAAAAGACAGGGTTTTGCAGTTAGAGTATTGTGGGAACATGAATGGAAAGCAATGCAGACCACGGATCAGGGCTTGAATAATTTTTTGAGGACAGGCAGCTACCACAGCCACTAGAACCTAGGCAGTCACTGTTTGGGGAGAACAAATGCCATTTGTCTGTACTATAAGACACAGCCTGATGAGAAAATATACTATTATGATTTTACCAGCCTCTACCCTTTTGTTAACAAACCAAACAGTATCGATCGGTCATCCTGACATCGTTTATGACCATTTTGATGACCTCACTCAGTACTTGGTTTAGCAAAGTAAAAGTCTTACCCCTAGAGGTCTTTTCTTTCCAGTGTTGCCATCCAGGATTGGTAAGAAGCTCGTGTTTACATTATGTCATGCATAACTGAAATAGACTTCAAACAACATCATGCACACATGATGAAGAACAGATCACTTACTGGTACCTACTGTGACCGTGAACTAAACCTGGCACTGGAAAAGGCTACAAAATCATTAACATTTATGAAGTTTGGCATTTTAAAGAGTCATGCACAGAGCTTTGCAGATTACATCAAGCTGCATCTAAAAGGCAAGCAAGAGGCATCTGGTTTCCCTTCATGGGTCAAAACTGAAGAGGATAAAGTCAGGTACATACAACAGTATTTTGAAAGGAAAATGTCCATTTGAACCCTGCAGCCATAACTGTTAACCCTGCAAGAAGACAGATATCTAAACTGTTTTAAATTCTCTTTGGGGTAAATTTGGGCAGAGAGCTAATTTACCGACAACGAGTATAATGTGAACCCACAGAAATTATTTCAGCAATATATTGGGTCCCTATTTCGATATCTTATAGGTGCTTTTCATCGATGATGAAACAGCTTATTTAAGCTGAAATATACCAGCGATCATTACACAAATTCAATAATATCAACATATTTATAGCTAGTTTTACAGCGGCATATGCCAAGTCGAACTCTACAACCTGCTAGATAGGTTACAGGACAGGTGCCTTTACCACGACACAGACTCTGTCATTTTTGTGTCCAGGCCGGGTGACTGGGCACCCCCTCTGGTGATTATTTGGGGGCTGACAGTGAAGTTCCTGCTGATGAACACATTACAGAGTTCGTTTCTGCAGGCCCAAAAGCGTCTGATTACAGGCTGTCCAGTGGTGAGGTTGTTCTTAAAGTGAAAGGGTTTACCCTTAATGTAGCCAACAGTAAACATAATTTTGAAAGTCTGAAGGACCTGGTCTTTGACTATCGGGGTCACAGATCTCTAAAGAAATTACCGTGAGTCAACCCAGCATTGTTAGGAATAAAGCAGTGGTCCCTTGAAACAAAACGCTGTCTCAAGACACAGAGAGTAGTTTATGGCAGCGAGTTTTGCAAGACAATTTTAAAACACTTCCTTATGGATACTGACTGAAAAATGGATATCAGGTTGCAGCATCCCTTTACTTGTCTGTTGGCTGGCCCTCTAATAGTGGGAAGAGCTTCTTTATAAAACAGTTGTTGGAACATGCTGATGCCACTTTATCACACAAGCCTGAAAATATTGTCTGGTTCTACAGCTGTTGGCAACCTTTGTATAATGAATTGCTGTTAAAGTTCCTCAGATTAAATTTGTGGAGGGCTACCAATGTCACTAACTGACAATGATCTCTTACCCCTGGAAGGTAAATTTTGTAGTTATAGATGATTTGATGGACTCTGCCTGTCAAAATAGTGAAAGTGGAATATAGGTTTACCAAGTACAGTCATCATAAACAATTGACAATATTTTAATTGTCCAGAATGTGTTCTGTCAAGGTAAAAAGCAGGACCATCACACTAAATGCCAAATACATGATTCTGTTTAAAACCCCAGAGACAAGCTTCAGATCACAACACTAGCTAGACAAATGTATCCTGGTCAGGCAAAATTTTCTTAGAAGCTTTTGAAGATGCACAAGAAAGCCTCATGGCTATTTACTGGTTGATTTAAGATCAATCACCAGGCGAATATAGACTGCGTGGTGGAGTTGTTTCCCCTGACTGGCCTGTGGCATATGTCATGAAAAAACATTCTGCTTCTAAAAATATTTGATACTGTATTGTCATTATGTCAAAAGACTGCAGAGAGAAATCTGTCTGTTTTAAAGTTACTAGTAAAAGAGCCTCAAGCTTAAGAAAAGCTATTTTATGTTCAGCCTCTGATGATCTGATATCAGCTATAGCTGAGATAACCTTAAACACTCTCAGAGGAAATATTCCACTGTCAGCAAAGCAGTTAGGTGTACTGAAAAAAAAAGGAGTTATTAAAACTTTAAGCGATAAACAAATAACCTTAAAAAGGAAAAGAAAATAGTTAATCAGACTGGTGGCTTTATAGGAGCAGCTGCTAGGAATTGCCATTCCTTTTATCACAGGTCTGCTGGCTAACAGATAATGGATTTTACACAGAAAATGTATTTGGTACCTCAGCAACAGATGGATCACATTAAAACTAATTACCCTGATCAGGATATGAGAACAGTTGCAACTAACAGTTTGGACACTGACATGAGAGCTATACTGTCCGGACTGATTTATCAGACTATGACAAAGCCAAGATGTACTCTGCTGTGTTACAATGCTATCTGACTTTGGTAAGACAAGGAGAACAAGCTAGAACCAGTTTGACATTACTCATGCCTGAAAATGAATCAATGTCTGACCCCCCGCGGTCATGGCAGAGACAGCTTCTGTACCTAGTACTATGGAAAAGAACATTTTAAGTAGTGTTTCTCATCGGTCTAAAACCAATGCTGAACTTTTGTTAAAAGCATATGTCCAAGAACAAGGATATTGTGTTTTGGAGTGATAAGGGTGAATTAATGTATAAAGGCACTGTTGTTTCTGGGTCTCACATGGTCGATTTAGTAAGGCGGCTACAGCCACTCACGCAATCCTGACCACAGAAAGCCAAAGGGCTGGGATGTTTTGTCAAAGCAATGGCTGGGTCTAACATACCCACCTCGTGTTTGCTCACTCAGCAAACAGGAGCTATGTGGAAAGGCTGAAATCGGTGGCTGGTGCAAAACAGCCACAGCCATCTCAGTTAGCCAATGGTCAGTGGCGCAAAAGCCAAAAGTCTTTTAAGAAACCTGTGTGGATCACTATGTAAACTTAAATGCAATCTCTATGTATAGATGTTAGATACCTCAGTGCCTGTTGTGTACAGCATATGTTGAACATTTTATCTCATATTAAATATGTAATCCTACCTCAGTGACTGCTGTGTACAACCTCTGTTAACATTTACCTCATACTGAATATGTAATCCTGTTTTTACAAAAAAGTGTTTATATTGATGCATGTTAGTCTACTTCATAGTTAAATATGTTAACATGTTTTTAGAAAGATGTGCTTATAATTCTACCTCAGGGCTATGGCATATATAGTGTGCATTTTTAACAGGAGATGCTTTTGTTTTATTATATCATATCTATGATGTCACCACTGATGCTTGTTGTATTTTATTGCCAGTTTTACAATAAATGCCTTTGTATTTTATATATTTGTCATTATTGAAGACATTGCATATCTTATCCATGATGTTACCACTGATTTTGTTGTATTTTATTGGCAGTTTTTACAATAAACACCTTTATATTTTATATATTTTGTCATTATTGAAGACATTGCATATCTGAAAATGTTAAACACAGCCCCACCCCCAGTTTAAACACAGCAAACAGAGACACACAATTATGAGTGTTTATATATGATTTTTATAAGTGACTGGTTTTGAATAAAATTACAAGCTGCTGCATATTTTAAATTCATTACAAGACAAACAAGTCTGAACATGTTGCCACCTCACTGATCGTGCCCTGACATGTTCAGATGTCTGGAAAAGTGACGCACAAAACTAGTTACCATGGCATCATTTTCAGCAAATCATTAGAGTACATTTTAAAATCTGATCATAAGAAAGTCCTTTGCATCTGTGGTGTAAGAAAAATATGCAGTGAAATCCATGAGGTGGTAGAAAAGGTATCTTGTAACTGTGTGTTTAGGTACAAAATATTGTTGCATTTCTGTTTAAAAAACCCCAATAGTTTTGCATGATTGTCAGGATGAAAACCGTAGCTGTCGAAGAACTCCCCAGTCCCATTTTCTGAAATGTATGACTAACCATGTGCTGTCCAGGAGGTCATGGGGTCAATGTATTGATGACTAGTGCTGTGGGGAGGATTCTCAGTCTCTCTCCTTGGGTAGCAGATCACAGAAACACGCCCAGAAAGCAGTCACGGATATGGGTGTCACTGGTTACAATTTTTCCAGCTGCTTTGTGTTCATTTTATGGTTTATCACATATAATCAAAAATGACATTTCTTCTCTAGTTTATCTCAATGACATTATCAAACCGGCATAGATAATGAGATTAACTGTTTGTGGAAGGGCTTCTGCAAATCTGATCTCAGCTCTGAGGTTCCAGTTTTAATTAAGAATAATGATCAGCACATTCTTGGTCGGGTGAGATCAAAGTCAAACAGGGTGTACCCTTGGGTAAATTCCTGACGGTTAACTAAAAGCGGTCGATCTTTCATAGATTTCCCGTAGCTAGTACTAGATTAAAATATTCTCTCACAGCATTCCCATTTTCTAAAATCTGGCTGCAGAGGTTTAGCGGGATTTGTTCACCGATCCAGATACAGAGCCACAAAATTAATGTTATAATGCTTAAAGTTAAAGGGTTTTAGTGTAGGAACCACTAAAAGCATCATTGTCAACAAATCCATGACTATCATTTTTGGCAACTGTCCCAAAAACAAATTATCTTGGTTGCAGACCCTGCTGCCTGCAGGAGGCTGAACACTTTTCATACCCACTCTGTCATGGGGTATTTAGCGTTGGAGGTGAGCAGGGCTTCTGAGTGTCCCAGAGCGGACTCGGGGTCACTAACCCTTTTGACAAACAGAGGCGGCCATGACTTTTAGCTTATAAGGCTCAGCATCTCCACTCATCAGGCAGAAACTGTCCCTGTTACGTGTCAGTTTAATTTTAATATCACGCCATTCAGCATCAGTTTCTCTTGAAAAACAAGTCTGTGTGCAAGTGTCCCAGCAGTTCTACCCTCTACTGAGATGTGTGAAGGAGCTTCTTTTATTAAAACCTACATTATCACCATCTCTGTCTGTGATTTCATGTTTCCCTAGGGTGTCTTTGTAAAATAACCCTGCGGTAAATTGTGTAGAAAGGGTCTCTTCACTGAAGTTCAGCACAGATTCTATGACAGCCTGTAGGGGTAACAGTTATTGCTCTGACTGATGAGCCGATCACCGACAGTCACATCCAGCTGACTGAAAATGCTTGCCACTGGGTAGTTTATAAGGCACACTTTGGCGCTGCGGTATATCACTACCATCCGCTTCAGTGATTTTGCAAACCAGGTAAAAGTGTGTTGTTTAGATCAAATAGTCTTCACCAGTCCCTGCTATATAAAATTCAATTGGTGAGTTTTCTGAAAGGGCAGCCAGAGAGGTATCTCTTCATAAATGCTTTTTTCAATGCTTGTCTGTGTGGGAGAAAGCGGCAAACAAGTCAAGTTCTGATTTTGTGCATTCTTCAGAACCACAGTGCAGAAAAGCCATGTTTTTAGAACAGGTCTCTGCTTTTTACTGACCCTAAAAGATCCTTTTGCCTTTGGCGTTTTCTTTTATGTGAAGTTTTGCATTTTGAAACACCTCTTTAAAGTAGCTGGGGCCGATGAGCGAAGATGTGTACTCGCTTTCTCTTTACCTCTCTTGAAAACAATCAGCCCTGAGCCACCCTGAGTAGGCTTATCACCCCTGACATCTTTTGAGCGACCGCACTAGTCACATGCCCCACAACATCCTTTGCAACATTTTAGCAGCTGTCTGTAGATGTGGTTTTGCAATTTCAAACCCCCTTCTTAAAAATGGAACTGCTTTTCTGAACAGACTAGAAATATCCCTCCTATACCAGAACCATACACTAGTAGGAAGACCATGAAAGCCTGGCAGACCGTATCCTGCCTGTGCCTTGTAATAGCTTCTGTACAAGGCAAGGGTCCCCATAATGTCGAACAATCACCATCCTTGTTTAATTTTAGAGCACTCTCTGGGACGAAAATGCAACTTCACGATCACCTTTCCAAATTGAAATGGTACAGGTTCATTTGATCATTCTTTATTTCAATAGTGACTGTATCGATCTGATGTTTACTGACTGTTTGATAATGGGGTTTATCGTGAGGTCACGGTCACTATCTCATTGTCTTGGCCCTGACGATACGCATCTCAGCAAAAGGCACTAGACTGTCACCCACTATTTCATGTGTGATAATGTCAGTGTATATATATAATGTAAAATCCCATTAATATCTGGAGGGTTCTTTGCTAGATTCTTTCCTACACCTACCTCGAGTCTGCTAAAACCAAAGGTACTGTAACTGTCCATGCATAAACAAAATACATTTGATGTCACTGTCATGCTATTCTCTCCCGACGGTTTGTTGTTCCAAAACCACTGGCAGTTCATTTACTTCAAATATGCTTTTATTAATTTGAGCAATAACACCAGCCATGTTAGGATAATAACCCGATGGGATTTTAAATGCTGCTGACTCAGTAAAGGGTCCAGTTGGTGGTGTTTTACTGTGGGCTACGTTTAGAGGTTGATAGAGCATACTGAACCTGTTTTCTGTGCAGGCACATTGTCCCAGGTATGAGGGTACTGATTTCTGCTAGCCCACTTCCCATTCACCAGGTAGTTCAGCGTTTGTAGTAACTTTACAGTAAAAGTGGATATAGTATTGTTGGGGAAAATGTTGTGCGATGCATTGCTGGGCAATGTAATATAAAATCCATTTTGAGCATATTAAACCCTTATCTGCTTCTAATGTCCTGAACTTGTGTTGCCTCAACCCAGCTATTAAATTTATCAGGCCACCCTCTCCACTTTACCAGATACCAAGTTTTTCTGCCCGCTTTTTTCTCCTTCAGTATTTTCTGCACCCTGTACCACGGTCCTCATCAGGTTCAATTTTTTGCAGCTCCTCTGCGTAAAAGTACCTTTAATATCTTCCCCTGATAGTCTTTTAGCTTATAGGTGGGCCTCTGTGTCTTTAAGACCTCCGTCACAGTAAATATCTCATCTGTGTCGTCTGTTCATATCCTTTTCAAACACCCTTTTAGCTTAGATAGTCACGTGATCATCTTTCTGAAGGGTACCCTTTTGTTTTTGCCAAGAACAGAATTACCGTATAGGATCTTCCATACACCCAGGGCATTGGAAGGGTTAACATCCACAGGTCTGTGTTTAATGCTTCTGTGATAAGTATGGTTATAGCTGTGCACCAGGTCTGACAACACATCTGTATATCTCCAAGTATTCTGGGCTGTAAAGTAGCATACATGCGTGACTTCAGTGTCCTATTAAATCTTTCTACAATGCTGGCCTTAACTTCATTATTACGTCACAAAATGGTGTATTTTATTTTGTTTTAATAGGTTCTTTAAGGAAGCATTTAGAAACTCTTACCCTGATCAGTCTGCAGCTTCTGAGGTGTCGCCAGTTTTAAAAATAGTTTTAAAGGCTTGCATCACGGCCTTGCCTGACTTGTCTCTTAAAGTCACTACCAGGCATACTTGGACAGCACTTCGATGCCGTCGGTATGTGCTAAACCCATTATTGTACTTTGCATATTGACTCATATCCACTAAATCAGCTGCCATTGTCTGTCTATGTCGAAACAATGACAGGATTTCTCTTAAATGGACTCTGGCTGCTTTGTGTAATGAATAGGGCTCCTGCTCATAAGCCATTCTGCAACACCTTTCCTGGTGACCTCTTTATCAAGTTTTTTGCAGCCTTATACAGCTGAGTCACCCCTGTGAAACTACCACTTTTTGCATTAAAATATATATTCTGGAACAGGTGATCATTCATCTCCTTTCGTCAACACCCGACCACATCTGCTAGCTAGCAAAACTCTTGTCACCAGTAAAATAAAGTATGTGCTCTTTTGTTCTTTTAAAACACTATGACAACCACAAAGTGCAATGCATGATTATATTTTATTTATAAATACACACGTCATAACAGTATTTGAATATTTACTTTATAATACATCAACTAATGCATATAGGTTCTACATACAAGGCATAACACTATGACAACCACAAAGGGCAATGCATGATTATATTTTATTTATAAATACACACGTCATAACAGTATTTGAATATTTACTTTATAATACATCAACTAATGCATATAGGTTCTACATACAAAGGCATAACACTATGACAACCAAAAGGACAATGCATGATTATGTTTTATTTATAAATACACACGTCATAACAGTATTTGAATATTTACTTTATAATACATCAACTAATGCATATAGGTTCTACATACAAAGGCATAACACATGGTAAGCATGCAACAGATTATATAATAATTTTGTTTTCTACTCTTCAATTTTACGCTTCACAATCCCTGAAACAGCAACTTTTGAGCTGTATGTTTTACACATGCATTGGCATCAGTCCACTTCACCCTTAGTGATGAGGTATGCACAATACATACACATATGCCATACACCACTCAAAATAATAAGGCTGATTTTGAAGACATTCTGTTACATCAAAATGACATTCACCTTGCATACTGCTCTCACGGTTACTGTTTTCCATTAGGTCAACATAGAATCTCCATACAAGGGTGGCAACTCTTTAATCAGAGTCAATTATGTTTTCTGCCAGTGAAGCAGCAGCATCTTCAAAGCAGACATTTAATGCAGGCTGCTTTCCAAGTATATAGGTTCCTTTAAAATGTCCTTTATCACACGGTACATTGTAGACATCAAGACTGTCTGGAATATTGGAAGCATGCCAATCGTTCCATCTGAAAGTACATTATAATACACTATTTAGGAAAAGCATATACTAAATCTGGTTTATGAAACACAACAAAGCGATAAAAGAAGCACAATTTATGATGTCAGACTCAGACCCCCATTCTGCAAACTAAACACTAAAAAGTCAACAGCAGTACAGATAAAACCACAAAAGTGTATTACATCATAAGGGTTATGCATAAACTCTATAGCAATTTTAAACATTGCTTCCTCAAGAATAGCCCCCTCATCCTTAAAATAATCCACAGTTTCCTTTTGGGGTCCCTCTGGGAGACCATCAAAAAGACCTGCATGTCTCTAAAAGTACAGGCGATTGCTTGTCCTGTAGGTAGATTTAAACCAGGTTGTTTAGCTTTGTGTCTGACTAGTTGGTAAATAAGCCTCTGGATGCACTGACAGGGTGTTTCCATCGTTGTATACTCTGGAAAAAACATACATTTAGCAAGTGGTAAAAGCCAGGGTAACAATATGAACAATATTAAAATGGTAACAAGTAGCAGTTTTGGGGTGGGGGGTGGGGGTTTTAACAATGAAAACAGTGTTCCTGAATTTCCTTATATCATTTTAAAGGGTCCTTTTTGACCAGTGGATTATTTCAGCAAGCAGAGAAGCCAGGTTAACAACACGCACAATATCACAAGGTTTTTCTGCTTTGTAGTACACACACACATGGCTATGACGACCATAATATAAAGTCCACAAAGACATTCATAAGTCTTCCATGAATATATCAGCAATCACTTTAACATTTTCTACAAGTGGTAACACAGATTCATTTATATATTTATCTGTATCCTCCCATACTTCTGGAAGGGCAAACATCATCAGTTCATAGGCTGCATGTATCTCACAAAGGCAAATGTCATATTGAGGTGAACAAACAGTGATGGATGACAGTAATGGCTTAGGATCAGATACATAAACCTTTGGATTCTCTCTGTACTTGCATTCCGCATGATTATCTGTAAAATAAAATATGACACATTTTGGTACTGAAATGTTTCCATGTAATAATTTGGGGAGGGTAGGGGCAGGTGTTGGGGTAATTTTTACAATATAAACAGTGTTCCTGAATTCTTTTAGAAATTTTTAAAGGAGCTTTGCTGACCAGGCGGCAGGCATCTTTTTAATTTCACCGTCTGTCTGCTGTAACATTTGCATAACTAGCCACATGGGGTCATCAGATTTTCTCACATCATTTAAAACATGACTTATAGTTTCCAGGGTACAATTGGTCATATTTAACCCTGATGCTTCATAGCGATTGCCAAGATCATGGGCATGAGCTGTCCTATATGTATGCTTCAGAAACATTTCTGTATGCTTCTTTAGACCTTAAGTCATCAAGGACACATGAATGGTTTTCTGACTGGATCATCTATCTCACACCAGGACAGGAATCAACCAATTCACAATGTATTACCCTCTGTATCACTGAAGCAATTGCACCACGGATGGTATGATACATAATGTACTTACAATACATATCGTTGTCAGTTTTGGGGTTTACTAAGGCCTGATTTTTCACATGAGGCCCCTGTCTAATCTCAGTAGAAGAAGAGGGTTGTGTGGTGATCACAGCCTGTTCTGTGACATTTTGAAATATTCTATCGCTCTCTGTATTTCTAACATACTGGTTCTCACACATCTATTAACAACCACATTTGTATCTTTCACACAGCAAAGACAGTCGAGCAGTAGATTTGTGGAAAGTCGAGAATCCATGCTGTCGAATATGACTGCTGCTCCATCGCAAATCCTTCAGTCTATTAAAGTAAAACAAAAACAGCATTGGTCCTCTGACTCATTATAGGTAAGATTTAGTTCTACTGCTAACTCATCTCCCTCAGTTATGCCATGTAACCACTCACATTTTTATATGTTAAAATGCATTTACCTCATCAAGGCAACTCTTTTCTTCATTTTCTCATCTTTCTCTTTCTTAGCCTGGGCCTGACTGCTTGTGGCTGCATTATCATCATCATCACCCTCTTGGTCAGAGCGCCCTCTTGGCTCTGTCTTGCATTTCTTTTCACAACTTTCTCTGATGCTTTTTTTGGCAGTGTCTCACTGACCATCATCTCTGGCTCCCCTTCTTGTCACTCTCTGTTTTTGGTTTCATAGTAACTTCTTTTCTGCATCAGATTCACACCCAGCAACTCTTCAAGGTCTTGCAGTGGTGTCTCTTCAAGCGACAGTCAGGTTTAGGATTTTCTGATTCACCAAACTGTTCAGCGAGTTTCTTTTTATGTCAGACACTCTTCCACTCAACAAGACTTGTGTGGGGCATTCGTTTTCACACCTCACGTAGTACACATACGTTGGCTTGGGTTGTGGGGCCCGACAGCTATCTTCTTGCTTGGCTTTTCATCTCCAGACTTTTCATTAGGTGGTGTGACAATCTGGCTTGTTACAGGAGGTTGAATTTCTCATTAGGTGGTATGACAATCTGACCTGTTACAGGGATGTTGAAACGAGAAGCGCTTGCCATCTTCTTGCTTGATGTTTTGATAATCTGCTCCAAGTCTCTAAAACAGAATCTGAGAAATCTCTCCAAAAGCTGTGCCTTCTGGCTTAAATGCAGGGTTTATATAATGCTTAGCAAGATGGACTGCCCTTGGTAAAACCATCACCACACCCATCATACTATACATGGTAACGTGTCAGAGGTACATCTGCTGTAGCCCCTTTCAAAACATTATAAATATCACACACATTTCATTTCAGCCTTCTCCTTGATACTACACAGAGCTGAGGGGGTGAACTATAGGTATGTGTATTCCTTTTTTCTTATATAGTTTTATTCTTTCTAATTCATGACAAAAGTATAATTAGTTTTAGCGATTGTTGCAATGCTATCCAGAAAACTGCTGAACCATCTTATTTACACAGAGGTCCCCGTTTTAGCTTATAAATGTTACATGCGTGCACATAAAGCTATCCTTTTGATGCAAGTTTGACACAGTCCTACAGATGCATGTTAAATAATTTTGTATACTGTTACAAAAACAGAAAAAGGGGTACTCACACAGGCAGATGAATTCCCTCGGTGGGGGTCTCCACACAGATCTGTGACATCTCTGCACGATCAGGTTCCCTCCTAGATACTTCTTTCTGAAAATATCCTAATCAAAAACACACACATGCCCCTGCAGTTATACAATAGGCCTACAGGGGTCACACACACTACATAAACACTAACTGATTTTTGGGGTGGAAGGAGCACGGTGATGAAGAGGGACAGGGGTTTGAGCCAGGATAGTGGGGTGCAGGAGAAAGGAGGGGCGCAGGAGTTCAACCTAGCATGGCGGGACTCGGGTTCGAGACAGGATGGTCTGGCAGGGGCTCGAGGTGTCACGAGAATGAGGGGTGGGGCAGGGGTTCAAGCCAGGATGGTGGGAGTGCAGGAGACAGGAGGGGGCACGGGAGTTCAACCTAGCATGGTGGGACTCGGGTTCGAGACAGGATGGTCTGGCAGGGGCTCGAGGAGTCATGAGAATGAGGGGTGGGTGACAGGGATTTGAGCCAGGATGGTGGGAGTGCAGGAGACAGGAGGGATGCAGGAGTTCAACCTAGCATGGTGGGACTCGGGTTCGAGACAGGATGGTCTGGCAGGCTCGAGGTGTCACGAGAATGAGGGGTGGGGGCAGGGGTTCAAGCCAGGATGGTGGGAGTGCAGGAGACAGGAGGGATGCAGGAGTTCAACCTAGCATGGTGGGACTCGGGTTCGAGACAGGATGGTCTGGCAGGGGCTCGAGGTGTCACGAGAATGAGGGGTGGGTGACAGGGGTTCGAGCCAGGATGGTGGGAGTGCAGGAGACAGGTGGGGATGCAGGAGTTCAACCTAGCATGGTGGGACTCGGGTTCGAGACAGGATGGTCTGGCAGGGGCTCGAGGTGTACGAGAATGAGGGGTGGGTGACAGGGGTTCGAGCCAGGATGGTGGGTGTGCAGGAGACAGGTGGGGATGCAGGAGTTCAGCCTAGCATGGTGGGACTCGGGTTCGAGACAGGATGGTCTGGCAAGGGGCTCGAGGGGTACGAGAGGAGGGCGTAAGACGCCTACAAAATGGTGCTGTTAGGTCATTTCCTGCAGCGAGCGGGGCACTGGGGTTCGAGCATGTCATTTTCCGCCAAAAGGGGCTGGACATGGGTTCGAATCGTGTCATTTCCTGCACAAGGGGCAGGGCGGTTTGAGTTGCATCACTTCCAGAAGTGGGCGGGGCTAAGCGCATTTAGGGAGGGACTTCGGTTTAACAAGGGCGATTCTGATTGGTCCATTTTAGGCCACGCCCACCTGTCAAATGGCGTGCACGCACTGATTGGCTGAAATTTAACATTTGATGAGATATATGAACTTATACTACTAGAGTAAACAGGAGGAGAGGAGGCACTGTGGGTCACCTTGGAGACTGGAAAGGGCACCACAATCCACACAGGGTTGTGTACAGACCCCATGTCAAGGGAAGGAATGGACAAGGATATGATAGAAGGCATTCTTAGAATGGTAGAGAAAGGGAGATACTGTTGATGAGAGACCTGAATATGCCAGATGTTAACTGGAGCACATTGCTGCAGCCACATCCAAGAGCAGGGCCATTCTTGATGCCCTACAGGTGGCAGGCATTAGACAGCTAGTTTGAACCCACTCGTGAGGAAGCAATCTTAGACCTCGTACTCTCAAGCGGGGGCAGTGAGAGGATCTCAGATCTAGAAGTGGGTTGCCATCTGGGGACAAGTGACCATCAAATACTGTGGTTCACGTAAAACTCAGCTACAGAGTCAAGCCATACAAAGTGAGGTACTGGACTTTAGGAGGGCTGACTTTGGCAAGATGGGAGAGTGCCTCAGAAAGCACTAGCAAACAGGCTAGAAGGAGGTGGAACAACAATGGGAATTATCAAAACTGCCATCACAGAGGCAACAAGCTTTTGTGTGAAGCAAATAAACAAATCAAAACAAAAGAAAAGCCACTATGGTTCTCAAAAGAGGTGGCTGTGAAAGTCAGGAAGAAAAGATAGCATTCCAGAAGTATAAGGAAACACAGAAGGAGCAGGACACAGAGCTGTACCAGTTAAGGCAGAAGGAAGCAGGAGAGAAGTCAGAATAGCAAAGGGCCAAACTGAGGAAAAGATAGCCAACTCAGTTAAGAAGTGGGATAAAACCTTTTATAGGTACATCAGCGGCGTAGAAAGACAAAGGGAGGGATAGTGAGGCTGAATTGAATGAGCGGTGGGTGGGCAGAGGGGACAGTGAAAAAGCAGGAATACTGAACAAATATTTCTGCTCAGTATTCACAAAGAGGAGGAAGTGCCTAATCCAATTAACAGAAGCACTCTTGATAGGGGGTCGATCCCAGTCCTTTCACAGAAGAAAGGGTACTGCAAGAGTCCCTAAAACTGAAGGTGGACAAAGCAATGGGTCCTGATGGAATTCACCCAGAATTCTAAAAAGAATTAAGGGAGGAACTAGTGAAACCACTGACTACTCTTTTAATAAATCATGGGAGGATGGTGTGGTACCCGAGGACTGGAGGAAGGCGGATGTGATTCCCTTCAAAAAGTGGGACCAAGACAGAGGCAGGAAACTACAGACCTGTCAGTCTGACCTCTGTGGTAGGGAAAGTGATGGAGTCACTTCTGCAGGAAAGAATAGTTGAGTACCTAGAGGCCAGTGGAGCACAGGACCCAAGGCAGCATGGGTTCACAGCGGGAAGGTCATGTCAGACGATCTAATAGATTTCTTTGACTGGGTGACCAAAGTAGTAGACCAGAGAGGGGCTGTGGACATGGCCTACCTAGACTTTAGCAAGGCATTTGACACAGTCCCACACAAAGATTAATAGTCAAATTAACCAGCCTGGGAGTGGGACCCAGGGTGGTAGCCTGGGAAAAACATTGGCTGGACAACAGGACACAGAAGGTAATTGTAAATGGAGTCCACTCTGAAGAAAGGGGGTTACTAGTGGGTACCGCAGGGGTTCAGTATTGGGTCCAGTCCTTTTTAATGTCTTCATCAGTGACATTGCAGAGGGACTGGAAGGAAAAGTATGCCTTTTGCAGATGACACAAAGATCTGCAACAGGGTTGATACACAAGGAGGCGTGGAAAGGATGAAAAAGGACTTGGTGAGGTTGGAGGAATGGTCAGAAGTATGGCAGCTAGGATTCAATGCAAAGAAGTGCAAATAATGCACCTGGGAAACAAGAACCCAGGGAAGAATACACAATGGGTGGGAGGTAGTAACAACAAAAAAGGAAAGGACCTGGGGTAATCATATCAGATGACCTTAAGGTTAGCAAGCAATGTGAGAAGGCAGTAGGGAGGGCTGGGGGTATTGGGGTGTATAGGAGAGGCATCATCAGCAGAAAACAGGAAGTTGTTATCCCTCTGTACAGACAGTTGGTGAGACCCCATCTGGAGTACTGTGTGCAGTTCTGGAGACCCCCATCTGCTAAGGACATAGACAGGATAGAGGCAGTCCAGAGGAGGGCAACTAAAATGGTGCAGGGTCTGCAAGAGAAGCCGTATGAGGAGAGACTAAAGGAGCTTAATATGTATACCCTTGAGGAAAGAAGAGAGGGAGGACATGATAGAAACTTTAAGTACCTCAGTGGAATCAACAAAGTCCAAGAGGGTAGCATCTTTCAGAAAAGAGACTTGCAAGAACAAGGGACACAATTTAAAGATAGAAGGAGGGCGGTTCAGGGGCAATATGAGTAAGTATTATTTCACAGAGAGGAGTAGATGCATGGAACAGCCTTCCTGAGGAGGTTGTGGGGTCTAAAACTGTGGGAGAATTCAAGAATGCATGGGACAGACATAAGGCAATTCTTGTGGGGGTAGGAAGAAATAGGCTGTTGGTTAACTAGGATCTGCGCCATCCTGTGTAGGGAAATGGGCAGACTAGATGGGCTCAGCGGTCTTTATCTGCCATCAAAGTCTATGTTTCTATGAAACAGATTTCCTGCAGAATACCTGCAGTCCTTAACTGCCATAATTTCCTCTGTATTTAGCATGGTTTATTCAGAAGCAGTGACCCTGGACATCCCCACTCCCCAACCTTTAGAGTGGCACTTATCATGGTGCTTCCCCAAAAGGAAAAGGCCCAAGACACACACTAGCTGCCAGTTATAGACCCATTTACTAATTAATGTGGCTAGTAAGGTGTTTGCAGGTATTGGCCAACAGACTTAACCCACTTCTCCCACAATTAATACACCTCTCTCAAGTCGATTTTGTGCAGGGACCATTCAGCACAGATCACATCCATTCTTTACTTAACCTTATTCATACAGCAAAGAACTTTCTCTCCCTGCTACTGCAGTTGCAACGGATTTTGAGAAAGCATTTGATTATATCGAATGGGATTATTTGCAATCAGTACTTGCTCATTTGTGGTTTGGGGACCAGTTTCAATCATGGATCCGCTCCATCTACTCCTTCCAACAGCACAAGTCCTCAACAATTCTCTCCTGTCTGACCTCTTTCCATTACAGAGGGGCATGCAACAGGGATGCCCCTGTCCCTACCCTCTTCATCTTTGCAGTTGAACCATTGGTCGATGGCATCAGTCAACACAAAGAGATTTATGTCATAGAAATCGTGAACAACAATAATCCATTCTTACGATACTGATGACCTTTTAGTCCCCTAGTGGACATAACCCTGTTCCTAAAACCCTTCTAAGTGTAAGCACTCTGGGAGCTTACTAGTTAATTTTGGTTGTTAGGTGTAGTTAGGCAGAGAGAGAGAGAGAGAGAGAGAGTGCTGGTGCCGGTGGGGCTGGGAGTCAGGCTTGCTTGTTGCTTGCAGGGGCCCCATTCCTGGGGCTATAAATACCAGGGCTTGGTGCTATTTTTGAGAGAGAGAGCCCAGGAAGAGAAGAGAAGAGAGGTTTGGGGTTTCGGGTCAGCAAGGTTCGACCAGAGGGCTGCAAGGGCTGGGGAGGCCACTTGCCCACAGCTCTGCTCTCTCAAAGACTAGCTTAAGAGGAGTGTGGCGGTTCAGGCCAGTAGTGAGTGAAATCAGAACAGGAGCAATGGAGCACAGATTTCGGGGCCTGTTGGTGTAGTTGGGAGTTGGGCCCATGGAGCAAGCAGAATGAGGCCTGCCAAGTGATCTCTGGCACCTTGGTAGGATAAGCACCATTTGAGCCCTGTATTCTGAGTGTTCTTGACCGTGGGCGAGTGCAGCCTTTGGGTGAGTGAGTGTCCTGCAGTTGGGCCTGCTCTGGCAATTTGGGCCTGGGGTGCAGTTCAGAGGTGGCAGCCTGGATTGTTGTGGGCATAATGGTGGCAGCACTACCCTTTTCCCTGGCATGTGGCCAGTACAGTGGTGGGACCCTCAGATTGGGCAGCTTGTGGTGGCAGGAAAGGTCCATGTGGGGAATGGTTGGCTGGGACCCTGGAGGGGTGGCAGACTGTCCAGGTGCTCCGTGTGGCACAAGCAGCGGTCCACTGGGTGAAGACAGTGGAGAAACTGGAATTGATGCACGAATGGATGTGCTGTTGGTTTCAGATCAGGATGCAGAATTCCCTTGGAAGCGATTCTAGGCAGTTGGCATCAGTAATTGGATATGTGGAAGGTCTTGGTGGTTTTGTTCTGCTAAAGAATACCAATTTGACTGTATTACAGTAAGAACTTGAACCAAAGAAAATGCTCCATGTATTGTAAGGCGCCCCTGTTGAAGAAAGTTTAAAGTAAGGCCAAGCTGGAAATGGGATTGGTACAGTAGAAATGACCCATGCTGTCATAGTTCCCAGTTTATGCCCAGTTTTGAGAATCAGAGAATGAAAAGTAAGCAAGTGCCAGAGTAAAGACTAGATTGAAGAGAAGGAAATGGAATGAAGTACAAGCTACCTGTAAGTGTGGCCTTGTTCAGTCCACAGTACTGCTACTGTCAGGAATGTAGCCTTTGGCTCAAGGGAATGTCTGTATGCAATAAATCAGTCTGTTGGATAATGACATTGTTGCAGAAGGAATGTCAGGTTTCGACCTGTGAAGTGTCCCCATTGGGTGTATACCCTCTACAATCCATGAAGTGGTTCATTAAATTTATTGTTCATGAAATGTGTTTTGCATCCTTGATTCTGTAATGGTCATTGAACTTAATCAATCTGAACTGTGCAGTTCTGTGCCTGCTAATGAACAGTGCCCCTGCAGCACACCTCTGGAACAAAGAGTGTATCCTGCTCCCCATCTAATGAAGCCATCTCTCTGAAGAATCCAGGTAAAGAGCATTTCTATTTTCCTTGGACTGTGTTTCGTGGCTTTACAGTGGCCCCTCCCATCTTTACCACCTGGATACCCCTAGACGCCGGGGAGGCTTACATAAGTTTGCTAAACCATTTCACACAACACTCCAGTTTAAAAGTTAAACAATCTAAAACTGAAATCCTCCCTTAAATCTGATTTGCCAACCCAGTCCAGTAATGTCACAAGGCCTGAGATGGGCACTGGCAGGAATCACTTACCTTGGAGTCAAGGTTGCCCCAATGCTCACCAGAATATGAGTTTTAAATATGCAGCCACTATTGGCTGCAATAAGAACATAATTCAAATGTTGGAAATTGCTCCAATTCACTATGGCTGGGAAAATCACTGCCATCAAAATGGTGACTGCCCTAAATATTTTACTTGTTATCCCATTTATCAGTAGACCACCAGTTAGCTGGTATGAAAAGATAGATAAAGCTACTGGCAATTTTAAGTGGGAAGGAAAAAACTTAGATATAGTCATAATAAGCTTACAGCACACTGGCAGGAAGGAGGATGGTGTCTCCCATGGTTTGAGGGCTACAAATGGGCCTTCCAAACAGAAAACACTACAATGGTTAAAACAGCAGACTGCTAATTCCCTCAATGGTTCTGCATGAAAGAGGAACAGGGTAAGGTATTTTCCTCCCTTACTTCTATATGCTACACCCCTTAAGGGACTAGCATCACACCTCACTATTTAGCCTTCTTTCAAAGGCTGGTCCAGGCTCCACCACAAGCCGGACATAAATCCAACTCAACCTGCACTTTACCCCTATATGGGGTAACATTAACCATAATTGTTACGCAACCTCTCTTCACTAGCACCGTGGGGTCAACAAGGGAATCCACTGTCTATGTTACATACTGGAACCCAGAGAACTAAGGGTAACTACTTTCCAGAACTTACAGACTCATTGGGACCTCTCCACTGCAGACTTTTGAAGGTACCTCCAGCTCAGAAGTGCAATACAATATTTTCTTCACACCAGACCCCAGAACAGTAAGCCAGCTCCACTATCCAAGTGACTGTCCTTCCCAAAAGGCCAGGCCAATAAAATACATCTGTGACACACTGCCAACTCAATCACAGGACTCCAAGGCCAAATGGGAAGCTGCCTAAAACATTACCTTATCCAAGCAACAATGGCTTGGTTGCTAGAGTTTGGGCACAGTGCCTTCCCAGATACTAAGCAAAGGTTGAGTCAAAACAAAATCCTTCACTCTGGTATAGGACCCCACAATCCTGTATATTTCATAGCTCCTCAGGACAGATAAATGCAGGAGATGCCAGACACACAACAGAGACCTAGGTAACATACTGTGGGACTGCCCCATAATTCAACCCTTCTGGCAACAGGATTGCTACCTAGGTACCAAAACCCTTTGTTATCAGATACTGCAGTCTGCAGCCCTGCTGCTACTAGGTCTGGTGTCTGAAGCATCTCTTCTTGATTCACAGGACCACAAATGACTCATGTTACTGAATATGCAGGCTAAAAGACTAATCCTGTGCAGGTGATGAATGGTAGAGGTCCCTAATGTATGGTAACTGTTAACTTCTGTAAAACAACAAGCTACACTAGACCGATTAACTCACTTGGCTGCTAACACCCTTCCAACCTACTATTACTGCTGGCAGACATTTTGCAACATATGTCAAACCAAGAACAGGAATAGGGTAACCTTACCCTACCAAATTACATTCATCCCCATCTATGTTATGTGGGATGATCTTACAGATTATTTTCTTAATATATCTCTCTAATGTATACACTTGTGTTAAGTGTTTTGATTTTCCTTTTTCCTTTGTGGTTGCTTATACTTATTTTTGTAGTGCAGGATGTTTCTGTTACTTCCAGCATAGCTAGCTAACGATCCTCGAGGAGTCAACTGTTTGAGCTGGCACGTCAAGTATTTGTATGGATGTTTGCATTACCTCCTTCATGACTGTATACCTGCATTGGGCATGTACCAAATAATTTTCATGCATCCTGTTGTGTTTTTAAAAGAAAAATTACAATAAAAGTTTAACTGCAAAAATAAATTAGGGCTGCCACCCAGGCAATGGCAGTAAGGTCTGAAGGGTGAATTCAAGGCAGATCTGGGGTGGTGCACTTTAAAGCATACAGTATGTGAGGTATCAACACCCACATTTGTGGTACTTAGCATTCTCCCTTTATCACTCTTATTTTAGACATTTTCCTCCCCCCTATGGCCCCATCCTGCCTCCCCAGCACCATCAGCATCTTCCCCAGGACTTACTGGACCTTACTAGTGGCTTACCCCCTTATGGTGGGGTGAGGGGACTGTGCACTCAACCCGCCAAGTCAATGATCCACTGGCCATGCCTGAGTCACCAGATGTGGGGCCTGTGAGGGGAAATGATCATCCTGCTTCTAGGATGTTTTCCTTTTTCTTGTTCCACACGCTGTGGCATGGAGGAGTAGTATGCAATAGTGATAATGGCAGAGCCACGATGTTCCTGTTTGTAGTATGCCAGATGCCTGCCATTCCTTCACTGCCAGGTGTACTGTCCCAGAGCCTCCACCAGGGGACAGTCAAGCTCCAGGTGCTGCACTGCTCCGTCCCAAAAGTAGAAGAGCAGTCCCTTGGATTCTTGATCCTCCTCCTCCTTCTCCCCAATGCCAACTCACTAGTAACTTGAGCTCATTTCTGAACTCAGGTCATCAGAGCCACAAATGGTAGTGCTATCACTGTGCTGGAGGGAGGCTACCTTTTATCTCTTAGCAGACATTTGCATGGCATAGCCAGAGTGTGATCCTTCATAACCAACTAGAAAACCTATTGACAACACCTTTGCTGTGGTTTTCATAGTTGCTGTTCTGGCAAGAGAAGGTCACCTGGAATGTCAGAGTCTTCACAAGCACTCACCATTCAGACAAGTGGAGGGGGTCCAGGTGTTTTGTCCTAGGCAGGACATTGTTTATGCAGTGGGATGGGAATGAGAGACCCAGGACCGCAGGACACCAGTCAGTTGGATAGTGTTCACATCATGGACGGGGGCCTGGACTTTCTCCTGCAAACCTTCAAGTGGTCTTAGGTAAGAACCTTCTGCGTCATGCTGGGAGGCCAAGCCCTTGTCCTGGGGGTCTTGCTGGTGGTAGATTGGGCATCTGGGTCTACAGAGTGACAAGCTGAAGGGTGTGACAGCCAGAGTTGGCTTTGGAAAGGAGCGCATCACCTGGAACAGTTTGCTCCTGACTTATAAGGAGAGAGGAGGTCACAATGCCTTCTTGGCACAAAGAAAAGTGACTCCTTCCTTCTCTCTGAAGCCTCTAGAGATGCTCACCACCTCCCTCCTACCAGTGCGTAGGGAGGAGGAGACCTAGGATTCCCCTATTACCAGTGGACCCTCTGTAAGGCTAGAATGCCCCATCAATGGTGGGTTTCCTCAGATCAGATTCCTGTGGTACATGACCTGATTTGCATTGCTTGGATGTTTACTAAACACATAATAGCATCCATTTATCCATTCTTCACTGTGGTCATTGTCTTCTGGGAAGGAGTTATGGGCTCTTCACCAGTCATTGGTTCTTCTGGGAGAGCATAGACATGAATGGACTTTTTGTGGCTCTTCCTCCTCCCCAGCAGTCCTTGATATTTTCCCTCCTCAGTTCCACCAGGACAGATGTTCAAGCTGGCTCAGCAGGGGCACTGATTAGAAGTTTAAACAGCAGAGGTCCAGGAGCTGCAAAATGGAAAGTAGGAAAATGGCTGGGAAGAAGGAAGGATTGGAAGGGGTATGGGAAGGGTGCATAAGAGTTTGCTCCTTGGGAATCTAACAGTTCTGACTGGGATCCCAATGACACAGGTACTGCCACCCAACCAAGTGGGGACTTGGTGGGGGATTACTGTACATATCAGATAAGAAGAGGGTACAGAACAGGGAGGGAATAGTGGGAGAGCACCATGGATGCAGCATGTCTTGCAAAAGGATCACTGTCTGGGTCATGTGGAAGTTTGACCTAGTCCCTCTCCCCAGTAAGCAAGGATTTTTCTGTTTTTCCATTCATCAGGGTTGGGCTCAGGGTACTCTTGTTAGGGAATGATGATTAGCAGCATCTT
The DNA here is from genome assembly GCA_016271365.2 of Neoceratodus forsteri. NCBI lineage: Eukaryota > Metazoa > Chordata > Ceratodontiformes > Ceratodontidae > Neoceratodus > Neoceratodus forsteri. The sequence goes on from CM028131.1 coordinate 1,430,210,000, forward strand.
GCCACAGCCACTGTGAGTGAAGGGAGTTTTCATCTTCATGGTGAAATGCTATAGGTTGGGAACACCAGAGCTGGCTCTTTAAGGGGATAGCCATTGCCTGGCATGGCTTGCTCCTGACCTGTTGTGGAGAAGGGAGGGGTCGCATTGCCCCACCAGGTATGCAAGGAAGTGACTCTTCCCTCTCCCTTAGGCCTTCATGGTGGCCCACCACCCCTTGCTCCTACCAGTGGGTTGGGAGAGAGGGAATGTAAGGGAGACTTATTACCAGGATAGCTTCTCTGGATGGTAGGAAAACCCCATTGGTGATGATGGTGGGTCAATGGTTCAGACTCTCCATGGTGCATGACACATGCTGTGCATTGCTTGGATGTTTAATAAACAAATTACTCTGGCCATTTAACCCATTCTTCAGTGTTGTCATTTTGTCCTGTGAAAGGGATCACTTGATAAAGTGTTCGAACCACAAAAATTGGGTCACTTTTACTGCTGCTAGGCATATATTTATTTATGTCTCAGTAGTACATATCATACATGTTTTGCACAAATTAGATATTGCACTATTCCTTGATGGATAGTGGGAGTTGTTTTTGTTGAGTGAAATTTTGTATCTTATTTTTTAAACATATTTTATTAGGTACAGTAGGCTTCTGAGATACAAAGATACAGGTCATCCAAACATGTGCATAATTATGTTTCAGAACTTACATAAGGTTCTAAACAATGAGTTGCTTCATGTAGGAATTGTCAGATAAATAAGAACAAGTCAATTGCCAAGTGCAGAGCATACCAAAATATTGCATCAGTTATACAAAAGTAAGAACCGTTTTAGTAATAGTGGGCTTTATTACTGGTAAATCCAACCTGTTCTAGCCTGTGTATACTTTTAGACAGATCCACTAACTGTGGTATTGACCCTAAGCAGTATTTAGAACACAGGACCCCTGTCCCACTAGGTAATGGGCATGTGAACCCAACGGGTGAACCGGTGTCCCCGCCATGTTGGTGCAATTGGTGCCTGGCCATGAAAGTGAGGTGAGATGTGCCAGGTGCTGGGGAGCACTCGGAACTGATGTACAAGGGGTTTGGGCACCACCTGCTGGGGCATGGGTGGGCACTGTATCACTATAAGTTGGTGCTGCAGTAGCACCAATTGGGCAGACATTGGGGAGCGGCTGCCAGTATGGGCAGCATCAGGACAGGGGTACCAAAATGGTACATAGGTGGCATTGGGGAGCTGTGAGGGGTGCCATTGGACCACTAGGATGGCCCACATACGGGGCCACACTTGAGGTTGTATGGTGGGTGAACCATCACCCATGGTGTGCCACACACAGGCATGTCATCTAAGGGAGAATGTTTAAGTCCCTTACATCTGCCCTGGCTGGTCTAAGGACACTTAGAATTTCTCCCGCCAGGTGATGTCTGTGAATTGCAGGATGCAGCTTGCATTGGCTGCAGTCCCCCTACCACCATGCCACAGTGCATTGCCCGTGCAAGCCCTGTTTGGGGCAGGTGGACTGTGGTCAGTGCAGGCCACCTTTGTAGAATTGACGGAGGGCAGTCATGGACGCTAGATGCACCTTGCACCATATCTATTCACCACAGGTACCTTGTGTCCAACACAGGGCTTTGAGAATCGGGCCCCATCTGTCTAACTCCTGCACTTCCACTGCTAATGCCAACAAGCAACCATTCAGCATTGACAAATGTTTGTGTAGTAAGCTCTGAGCCATAAGAGGCTCACAGGTGACTAGCGGAAGTTCATTAATAGAACAGACTGCATCTCATTTTTAATGTCTTTATAAGTGACATTGCAGAGGGACTGGAAGGAAACGTATGCCTCTTTGCAGATGACACAAAAATCTGCAGCATGGTTGATACACAAGAAGGCATGGAAAGGATGAGAAGGGACTTGGCAAGGTTGGAGGAATGGTCAGAAGTATGGCAGCTTGGATTCAATTCAAAAAGTGTAAAATAATGCACCTGAAAAACAAATACCTAGGGGAAGATTACACGGGAGGGGGTAGTAGTGACAACAAAATGAAAAGGGACCTGGGGATAATTATATCAGATGACCTTAAGGTTAGAAATCAATGTGAGAAGGCAGTAGGGGGGCTGGGCGATACTAGGATGTATAGGGAGAGGCATCGCCAGCAGAAAACAGGAAGTTGTTACCCTCTGTACAGACAGTTGGTGAGACCCCATCAGGAGTACTGCATCCAGTTATGGAGATCCCATCTCCGCAAGGACATAGACAGGATGGAGGCAATCCAGAGGAGGGCAACTAAAATGGTGCAGGGTCTGCAAAAGAAGCCATACGAGGAAAGACCAAAGGAGCTTATTATGTATACCCTTGAGGAAAGGGGGACATAATAGAAACTTTAAGTATCTCAGTGGAATCAGCAAAGTCCAAGAGGGTAGCATCTTTCAGAAAAGAGATGTGCAAGAACAAGAGGACACAATTTGAAGATAGAGTGGGGATAGCTCAGGGACAATGTGAGGAAGTATTTTTCACAGAGTGGACGCATGGAACAGCCTTCCTGAGGAGGTTGTGGGGTCTAAAACTGTGGGAGAATTCAAGAATGCTTGGGACAGACATAAAGCAATTCTTGTGGGGATAGGAAAAAATAGGCTGTTGGTTAACTGGGATCTGCAGCTTATCCTGTAGGTAGGAAATGGGCAGATTAGGTGGGCAAGTATTTCCTATCTGCTGTCAAAGTCTATATTTCTATGTTTACATCTCTCCGTTTCCAAGCTCAGCCCAGGCTAATGCTCAAAGACTTTATCACATTTCTTATGAGTCTTTCTTAAGCATGTTTTATCTGTTTACAGGAGTACACCTGATTTGAGGCCAAAATCAAAAGCAAATAGTTATAGCAGAGCTCCCCTCCCCACACACACATACACACTCCGAAAACTGCTTAAAAGCCTTCAATTCATTCAAATCAATTCCATTTTCTTACTTAGTTGGGGTTCAATGCCAACAAGTGTAAAATCATGTACCTAGGGCATAGGAACCCCGATGCTGGGTATAGGATGGGGAGGTACTGATACTCACTAGACATGAAAGGGTCCTTGAGGTTATTATATCAGAGGACCTCAAGGTGGCAGTACAGTGTGACAAGACTATGGGAAGGGCAAATTGGATTCCGGGATGCACAAGAGTGGCATCTCCAGTAGGAGGAGGGAGGGATATTGTGCTGCCATTGTATCACCCCTGGTATACCCCCAGCTGGAGTACTGTGTCTAGTTTTAGAGTCCACACTTCAGAAAGGACATAAGGTGGAGGCTTTCCAGAAGAGGGCAACTAAAATGGTTCAGGATTTTCACAGGAATCCCTACAAAGAAAAGGCTGAAGAATCTCAACATGTATACGCTCTGGAGAGAGAAGGGTGAGAGGTGACAAGATCAAGACCTACAAAGTACCTCACAGGGGTAAACAGGGTACAGTTGGGGAGCTTTCTTCAAATGAGGATGAGTTCCCAAACCAAGGGACATACAATGAAGCTGGGTGGGGGAGTTCAGGATAGATGTCAAGAAATATTTCTTTACTGAATGGGTGGTAGACACCTTGGACAAACTGCCAGGAGAAGTGGTGGAAGCTAAAATGGGGGTCGTGAAGCATGCATGGGATAAACATAGGACTATATTAGAAAAAGGGAAGGAGAGGTCAACAGAGATCAATAGGGCTATGGAGGTGGAGTAGGTTCAAGTTCATTGCAGGAAAAATCCATTGAGCAACCTCATTCACAAGGAGGTCCTGGATGCAGGCAGAATAAGACATGCAGTAACAAATACAGGCAGGAGTTACAAGTAGGTAGAGAACTCCTGGGCAGACTGGGTGGGCTGAGTGGTCCTTTTCTGCTGACAAATTCTATGTTTCTATGGCACCATGTGTTAATTCAGGTGCAGTGTTTATTTAAAGTTGGGCCTACCATACATCCAGATGTAAGGTACAGTAAATTACTGAATTAGATGTAGCCTACTTACAGTACAATAACAGAACCCCAGTGCTTTGAGAAGCCTTTACTCTTCATAAGGCTGCTTAAATAGCTGGGGTTCTATTTGCAGTGTCCACACCAGTATGCAGATCTTAAAATTGATGCCACATCTGAATGATTATTTGATTCTTGCTCAGTTCATTTCTTCCCAGTTTGACAGCTGCTTGTCCTGAGTTAGTTTTGGCCTGGCAACACCTCGCCTGTGTTGGAAGATGACCAATGAGCAGTGAGAGACATCAGACTTCACAGACTGTGAGGTAGCTGCTCACCCACCATCTTGGCAAGAAGAAGGCTGCAGCTGTGGCCACTTATGACTTTTGGGGTGTGGGGATGGGGGGCAAGGGGACAGACATAAGGAGCTAAAATCATAATAAAATTGTGAGTCCTTCACCAGCTTTCCAAATTGCTTACCAGTAAAGAACACTCTATGAAGTTTTTCAAATGGCAACACAATCTAGGAGCCCTCTGCCGCCTGACACCAGGCATCAACCAACATAAAATTGCCTAAAGAAGGCAGTGTGGTCATGTGATTACTGAAATACTGGATATTACAGATTTAGAAGAACAAAAGAATATCACACAGAAGCTAGCACATGTGTCTATAGCAGCTGTCTCCTGCTTTTCAGTAGTTATACTTATACCCTTGAGGTACTTGAATGTTTCTATCATATCCCCTCTTTCCCTCCTCTCTTCCCATGAGTACATATTGAGGTCCCTTAATTTCTCCTCATAAGTCTTGTGTTGAAAGCTCTGTACCATCTCATTCACCCGTCTCTGGACCATCTCCAGCCTGTTAATATCCTTTATGAAGGTGCGACCCCAGAACTGCACACACTACTCCATGTGAGGCTTGACCATGGTTTTATATAATGGCATCACTACGTCCCTCCTTATGCTAGTGATACCCGTGCTTATACACCCCAGCATGTCACTGGCCCTCCCAGCTGCCTTACCACTTTGACATTATCAGGTCATCTGAAATAAGAACCCCAGGTCCCTTTCTTTCTTTGTGTCTGTCAGCAACTCACCCCCCATCCTGTAGCTTTCCCCAGGGTCTCTGTGTCCCAGGTGCATAATTTTGCACTTTTTGAATTAAACTTCAGTTGCCAGTCCTCAGTCCATTTTCAAACTTCCCCAGGTCCTCATTTTCTCCACTCCTCTGGGGTATCCACTATTTTATTGATCTTGATGTCATCTGCAAACAGGCAGATCTTTTCCTTCAGCCATTCTGCAAAGTCACTAATGAAGACATTGAACAGGACTGGCCTAAGGACCAATCTCTGGGGCACCTCACTGGTTACCCCTCTCCCCAGCCTGCACGCCATTTACCACCACTCTCTGCCTCCTGTCTGTTAGCCAGTTTCTAACCCAGTTTACCACCCTTCCCCCATTCCCAGCCTACTCAGCTAGTTTATCAGCCTCCTATGTGGGACGGTGTCAAAGGCATTGCTTAAATCAAGGTAAGCATTGTCCACTGCCCCACCCTGATTTACTTCCTTTGTCACCCAGTCAAAGACATCAACCAGATTTGCCTGACATGAACTCCCCACTGTGAATCCATGTTGCCTGTGGTCCTGGGCTCTGATGGCTTCTAGATGCTCCACTATCCTTTCTTTAAGCAATGTCTCCATGATCTTCCCCACTACCGAGGGTGAGGCTGACCGGCCTATAGTTTCCCGCCTCCTCCGTACTGCTAGGTTTGCATAGAGGAACCATATGTGCCTTTCTGCAACTCTCTGGTACCACCCCTGTGTTGAATGAGTCAGTGAACATGGCTGCCAGAAGAACTGCTATCTCCCTTCACAGTTTTCTTAATGTAGTTGTGTATGTGCCATCTTGTCCCATCGCTTTGTCCACCTTCAATTTAGTCACCTCTTGTAGGATTCTTCTGCCTGTGAATGGACTATTGTCCACCTCTTCACACCTTTGCGACTGCGTTATACTGCTGTGCCCTGCCCCTCCCCTCTTCTGTGAATACTGAACAGAAAGACACAGTGGGTGTTGGAGGGGGCCATGACTGAGTTCTTAGGCATGGTACTATCACTTCCAAATACCTAAACAGCACATATAAGCAAGCAACATTCTGCATTGACAAATGCTTGTTTAAGCTGTATTGCAGATTTTCTATATTAAAGAAACCAGCACTTAATTGAGAATAACTCTTTTGTGGTGAGCATCATTATCCAGTATATTCACATTCTTTGTGTGACTGTATTCCTGGAAATTTTTTATCTCTGTGGCTGCCTTGGCAAGGTGCAGGTCTCATATCTACAAATCTGAACATTTTTGACCAAACACGGCTGTCCTTGGGCGGTTGCACTCTTTGCCCTTTTGGAACAGAGACTCCAGTCCACTGTCTAGTAATTGACAGTTCTCTAAATGCACACGTTGCAAGATATAAACAGTTACTGAGGGCTGAAATTAAAATATTTGTACCTTTCCATGTAGGCAATAATAAACATGATGCCTCAACTTCTATGTACATGAAGGTTGTAAATACTGCAATAATAATATGTAACACATGTAGGTTCTCTGTGAACAATTGGAATGTACATATTGTGCCTAACATGTTGCTGTAAGATTATCTTTTATTTCTTTGTTTGTTTGTATCCTGTTTATCATTTTGTATACTGCACCTATTTGTATGTATGTATATTTGTCCTTGAGCACAGCAGGTCCACCTTGTAAATGAGCTTGCTCAATGGTGATCGCCTGGATAAATAAAGATTTTGTTTGATTGATTGATTTGAAGATTGTTGAACCAGTGAGCTATACTAGGCAAGATTTCACTATTCCAGTTCTATGTCACTGTCTTTCCAGCATTTATTAATGCCACTTCCCATAACTTGTGTTTTTCACTTGATTAATTGTGGATTAGCACCCAGCATACAGTAGATTCAAGGGTGATCTTGGAAGGCCAGCCACAAGGATTTTCTGCATAGTTGCATTTCATACACTTCTGTCCAAAAGGGCAACTTTATCACAGGTCAGTGCCATATGAAGGAATCTCCTGAATCCACATGGCACTTCAGACATGTGCTCTGTTTAGTAGCTGTATAGTTATGTAACTTACTTGGAGTCAGATAAGTCTGATAGAGAAAATGTAATTGGACTGTAAGGAGTTTATTAGAAACTGAACATCGTGTACATGTTTTATGGCCTCCTGCCAGGCTGTGTCATCAATTGTCATATTTAGGTCCATTTACCAAGCAATTCTGGGCCTAATTACTGGTGGAGGAACTGATGCCAAAATAGCTATAAAAAGAATGGACAGGGTGGGGGTGTTAGGTTGAGGTTTATATAAAGCTTCTTCAATAGGAAACACAATCAAATTATTGTTTACTACATAATGCCTAACTCTCAAATATGCAAAAATTCTCCTGCCTGAATAATAAACTGTTGCCCTACTCTGTGAATGATTTTATCTTTCCCTTAAAAAGAAATTACCTACTGTCCCCATTCCAGCCCTCCACCTCTGTAAAAGAACTTGATGAAGGAAAGTATTTGCAATCAGTACTTGCTCATTTGGGGTTTGGGGACCAGTTTCAGTCATGGATTTGCTCCATCTACTCCCTTCCAACAGCACAAGTCCTCAACAACTCTCTCCTGTCTGACCTCTTTCCATTAGAGAGGGGCACACAACAGGGATGCCCTGTCCCCACTCCTCTTCATCTTTGTAGTTGAACCATTGGCCGAGGCCATCAGTCAACACAAAGAGATTCATGTCATAGAAATTGGCCAACAACAATACCCCATTCTTATGTATACTGAATGACCTTTTAGTCCCCTAGCTGACCAAATCCTGTTCCAAAACCCTTCTAAGTGTAACACCCTCTGGGAGCTAACAAATTAATTCTGGTTGTTAGGTGTAGTTAGGCAGAAAGAGAGAGAGAGAGAGAGAGAGCTGGTGCCGGTAGGGCTGGGAGTTGGACTTGTTTGTTGCCTGCAGGCTGCCCCATTCCTGGAGGTATAAATACCAGAGCTTGGTGCCATTTTGAGAGAGAGAGAGAGAGCCCAGGGAGAGAAGAGAAGAGAGGTTGGGGTTTCAGTCCGCAAGTTTGGCTGAGGGCTGTGGCGGGCTGGGGTGGGCCACTTGCCCCAGCCCCACTCCCTCAAAGACCCGCTTATGAGGAGTACAGCGGTTCAGGCCGGTAGTGAGTGAAATCAGAATGGGAGCAATGCAGCACAAGTTTCAGGGCTTGTCAGTGCAGTTGGGAGCTGGGGATCTTGTAGCAAGCAGAATGAGACTCACCAAGTGATCTCTGGCACATTGGTAGAGTAAGCACCATTTGGGCCCTGTATTCTGGGTGTTCTTGACCGTGGGCGAGTGCAGCCTTTGGGTCAGTGTGTTTCCTGTGATTGGGCCTGTTCTGGCAATTTGGGTCTGGGGCCGGTTCAGAGGTGGCAGTCTGGATTGTTGTGGGCATAATGGTGGCAGCACTACCCCTTTCCCTGGCATGTGGCTGCTACAGTGTTTGGACCCTCAGACTGGGCAGCCTGTGGAGGCAGGGAAAGGTCCATGTGGGAAATAGCTGGTTGGGACCCTGGAGGGTGGCAAACTGTCCAGGTGCTCCATGTGGTACAAGCAGCAGTCCCTGGGTGAAGACAGTGGAGAAACTGGAATTGCTGCATGAGTGGATGTGCTGTTGGTTTCCAGATCAGGATGCAGAATTCCTGGGAAGTCATTTTAGGCACTTGGCATCAGTAATTGGATGTCTGGAAGGTCTTGGTGGTTTTGTTCTTGCTAAAGAATACCAATTTGACTGTATTACAGTAAGACCTTGAACTGAAGAAAATGCTCCATGTATTATAAGGCCCCTTGTTGGAGAAAGTTTAAAGTAAAGGCCAAGCTGGAAATGGAATTGAAACAGTAGGAACAACCTACGATGTCATAGTCCCCAGTTTATGCCCATTTGGAGAATCAGAGAATGAAAAGTAAGCAAGTGCCAGAGTAAAGATTAGATTGAAAAGAAGGAAATGGAATGAAGTGCTGCAAAGTAGAAGCTACCTGTAAGTGTGGCCTTGTTAGGTCCACAGTATTGCTACTGTCAGGAATGTAGCCTTCTTGGCTCAGGGAATATCTGCATGCAATAAATCAGTCTGTTGGATAATGACATTGTTGCAGAAGGAATGCCAGCTTCGACCTGTGAAGTGTCCCCACTGGGTATGTACCCTTCACAATCCATGGAGTGGTTCATTAACTTTCATGTTCATGAAATCTGTTTTGCATCTTTGATTCTGGAATGGTCATTGAACTTAATCAATTTGAACTGTGCAATTCTGTGCCTGCTAATGAACAGTGCCCCTGCAGCCCACCTTTGGAACTAAGATATATCCTGCTCCCCATTTAGTGAAGCCATCTCTCTGAAGAATCCAGGTAAAGAGCATTTCTATTTTCCTTGGACTGTGTTTTGTGGCTTGTACAGTGCCCCCTCCCATCTTTACCACCTGGATATCCCTAGACACGGGGTGCAGGGGTGCTTACATAAGTTTGTTAAACCATTTCAGTCAACACTCCAGTTTACCAACCCAGTCCAGTAATGTCACAAGGCCTGAGATGGGCACTGGCAGGAATCACTTACCTTGGAGTCAAGGATGCCCCAACTCTCACCAGAATATGAGTTTTAAATATGCAGCCACTATTGGCTGCAATAAGAATCATAATTCAAATGTTGAAAATTGCTCCAGTTCACTATGGCTGGGAAAATCACTTCCATCAAAATGGTGACTGCCCCTAAAATATTTTACTTGTTATCCCATTTATCAGTAGACCTCCTAGTTAACCAGTATGAAAAGATAGATAAAGCTATTGGCAATTTTAAATGGAAGGAAAAACTTAGATATAGTTGTAATAAGCTTAGAGCACGCTGGCAGGAAGGAGGATGGTGTCTCCCATGGTTTGAGGGCTACAAATGGGCCTTTCAAACAGTACTAACACTACAATGGTTAAAACAGCAGACTGCTAATTCTCCTCAATGGTTCTGCATGAAAGAGGATCAGGTAAGGTATTTTCCTCCCTTACTTCTATATGTTACACCTTTAAGGGACTAGAGTCACACCCACTATTTGGCCTACTGTCCGATACTGGTCCAAGCTCCTCCAGAAGCTGGACATAAATAAAACTCAACCTACACTTTACCCCATATGGGGTAACTCAACCATAATTGTTGGCGCAAACCCCTTCACTAGCACCAGTGGGTCACCAAGGGAATCCATTGTCTGCCTTACATACTGGAACCCAGGAACTAGGGGTAACTACTTTCCAGGACTTACAGACTCATTGGAACCTCTCCACTGCAGACTTTTAAAGGTACCTCCAGTTCAGAAGTGCAATACAATCCTTTCTTCACACCAGACCCTAGAACAGTAAGCCAGCTCCACAATCCAAGTGGCTGTCCCTCCCAAAGGTCCGCCAGTAAAATACCCTCAGCTATTCATGACACCCTGCCAACTCAATCACAGGGATCCAAGGTCAAATGGGAAGCTGCCTAACACATTACCTTATCCAAGTAACAATGGCTTGGCTGTAGAAGTTTGGGCACAGTGCCTTCCCAGATGCTAAGAAAAGGTTGATTCAAAACAAAATCCTTCACTCTGGTATTGGACCCCCACAATCCTGTATACTTCTATTGCTTCTCAGCATGGATAAATGCAGGAGATGCCAGACACACAACAGAGACGTAGGTAACATAATATGGGACTGCCCCATAATTCAACCCTTCTGGCAACAGGATTGCTTCCTAGGTACCAAAACCTTTGTTATCAGATACACAGTCTGCAGCCCTGCTGCTACTATGTTTGGTGTCTGAAGCATCTCTTCTTAATTCACAGGACCACAAATGACTCATGTTACTGAGTATGCAAGCTAAAAGACTAATCCTGTGCAGGTGACGAATGGTGGAGGTCCCCAATGTATGGTAACTGTTAACTTCTGTAACACAACAAGCTACATTAGATCGATTAACTCACTTGGCTGCTAACACCCTTCCAACCTACTATTGCTGCTGGCAGACATTTGTATTATACGTCAAATCAAGAACAGGAATAGGGTAACCTTACCCTACCAAATTACCTTTATCCCTCCTATGTTATGTGGGATGATCTTACAGATTATTTTCTCAATATATCTCTAATGTATACACTTGTTTTAAATGTTTTGATTTTCCTTTTTCCTTTGTGGTTGCTTATACTTTTTTTGTAGTAGGATGTTTCTGTTACTTCCAGCATAGCTAGTTAACTGATCCTCGAGGAGTCAACTGTTTGAGCTGGCACACCAAATATTTGTATGGATGTTTGCATTATCTCCTTCATGATCGTGCACTGCATTGGGCATGTATAAAATAATTGTCATGCATCCTGTTCTTTGTTTTAAAAGAAAATTACAATACAAAGTTTAGCTGTAAAAATAAAATTGGCTGCCACCCAGGCAATGGCAGTGATGCTTTCAAGGGTCAATTTAAGGCGGCTCTGGGTGGTGGCACTTTAAAGCATGAGGTATCAACACCCACATTTGTTGTAACTAACATTCTCCCTTTATCACTCTTTTTAGACATTTTCTCCCCTCCATATTGCCCCATCCTGCCGCCCCCAGCACCATCAGCGATCTTCCCCAGTTCTTACTGGACCTTACTCAGTAGCTTACCCCCTTATGGTGGGGTGAGGAGGACTGTGCACTCAGCCCACCAAGTCAACGATCCACTGCCCATGCCTGAGTCACCAGGTGTGGGGCCTGTGAGGGCAGTGATCATCCTGCTTCCAGGATGTTTTCCTTATTTCTTGATCCCCTATTCCCAGTGGCATGGAGGAGTAGTATGCATAGTGATAATGGCAGTGCCACGCATGTTCCTGTTTGTAGTATGCCAGATGCCTGCCATTCCTTCACTGCCAGGTGTACTGTCCCAGAGCCTCCACCAGGGGACAGTCAAGCTCCAGGTGCTGCACTGCTCCATCCCAAAAGTAGAAGAGCAGTCCCTTGGATTCTTGATCCTCCTCTTCCTCCTCCTCCCCACTGCCAACCCAGTAGTAACTGAGCTCATTTCTGAACTCAGGTCATCAGAGCCACAAATGGTATTTCTACCACTGTGACAGGGGAGGCTACCCCTATCTCTTAGAAGTCATTTGGATGGCATAGCCAGAGCGTGATCCTTCACAACCAACTAGAAAACCTATTGACAACACCTTTGCTGTGGTATTCATAATTGCTGTTCTGGCAAGGGAAGGTCATCTGGAATGTCAGAGTCTTCACAAGCACATACCAGTTTTGTCAAGAAGAGGGGTCCAGGTGTTTTGTCCTAGGGCAGGACATTGTTTATGCAGTGGGGATGGGAATCAGAAACCCCGGGACACCGGTCAGTTGGATAATGTCCACTTCATGGACAGGGGTCCTGGACTTTCTCTTGCAAACCTTCAACTGGTCTTAGGTAAGAACCTTCTGCATCATGCTGGGGGGCCAAGCCCCCAGTCCTGGGGTCTTGCTGGTGGCTTATGGGTTGTTTGGGTCTACAGAGTGTCAAGCTGAAGGGTGTGACAGCCCAGAGTTGGCTTTGGAAGGGAGAGGCATCACCTGGAACAGTTTGCTCCTGACTTATAAGGAGAGAGGAGGTCACAATGCCTTCTTGGCACAAGAAAAGTGACTCCTTCTTCTCTCTGAAGCCTCTAGAGATGCTCACCACCCTCCCTCCTGCTAGTGGGTAGAGAGGAGGAGACCTGGGATTCCTATTACTAGTGGACCCTCTGGGAGGCTAGAATGCCCCATCAATGGTGGAGTTCCTGGATCAGATTCCCTGTGGTACATGACCTGCTTTGCATTGCTTGAATGTTTACTAAATCCATTTAATCATTCTTCGCTGTGGTCATTGTCTTCTGGGGAAGGAGTTATGGGCTCTTCACCAGCTATTGGCTCTTCTGGGAGAGCGTAGACATGAATGGACTTTTGCTGTGGCTCTCTCTCCCCCAGCAGTCCTGGATATTTTCCTCCTCAGTTCCCCAGAACAGATGTTCAAGCTGGCTCAGCAGGGGCACTGATTAGAGAGGTTGGCTTCAGCTAACCAGGTGACAAAAACAGCAGAGGTGTGGAGAAGTCCAGGAGCTGCAGAAATGGAAAGTAGGAAAGTGGCTGGGAGGAAGGAAGTATCAGAAGGGTATAGGAAGGGTACATAAGAGTTTGCTTCTTGGGAATCTAACATTTCTGCCTGGTATCCCAATGAGACATGTAGCCACCCAACCAAGTAGGGACTTGGTGGGGGATTACTGTACATATCAGATAAGAAGAGAGGGTACAGAACGGGAGGGAATAGTGGGAGAGCAGCATGGATGCAGCATGTCTTGCAAAAGGATCACTGTCGGGTCATGTGGAAGTTTGACCTAGTCCCTCTCCCCAATAAGCAAGGATTTTTCTTTTTTCCATTCATCAGGGTTGGGCTCAGGGTGCTTTTGTTAGGGAGTGATGATAAGCAGCATCTTGTCACAGCCATTGTGAGTGGAAGGAGTCTTCATCTTCAAGGTGAAATGCTATAGGTTGGGAACACCAGAGTTGGCTCTTTAAGGGAGAGCAAATGCCTGTCATTGCTTGCTCCTGACCTATTGTGGAGAAGGGAGGGGTTACATTGCCCCACCAAGCATGAGAGTAAGTGACTCTTCCTTCTCCCTTAGGCCTTCACGATGGCCCACCACTCCCTGCGCCTACCAGTAGGCTTGGAGAGAAGGAATGTAAGGGAGACCTATTGCCAGGATAACTTCTCTGGATGGTAGGAAAACCCCATTAATGATGGTGGTGGGTCAATGGTTCAGACTCTCCATGGTGCATGACTCATGCTGTGCATTGCTTGGATGTTTAATAAACAAATTACTCTGGCCATTTGACCCATTCTTCAGTGTTGTCATTTTGTCCTGTGGTAGGGATCACTATTGATAAAGTGTTCGAACCACAAAAACTGGGTCACTTTTACCACTGATAGACATGTCTTTATTTACTGTATGTCTCAGTACTACATATCATAAATGTTTTGCACAAATTGTGATATTGCGCTATTCCTTGATGGATAGTGGGAGTTGTTTTTATTGAGTGAAATTTTGTAACTTGTTTTTAAACATATTTTATTAGGTACAGTAGGCTTCTGAAATACAAAGATACAGGTCATCCAAACATGTACATAATTATGTTTCAGAACTTACATAAGGTTCTAAACAATGAGTTGCTTCATGTAGGAATTGTCAGATAAATAAGAAAAAGTCAATTGCCAAGTGCAGAGCATACCAAAATATTGCATCAGTTATACAAAAGTAAGAACCGTTTAGTAATAGTGGACTGTATTATTGGTAGATCCAACTGTTCTAGCCTGTGTACTTTTAGACAGATCCACTATCTGTGGTATTGACCTAAGCAGTATTTAGAACAAAGTCAAAGAGATGGTACAAGAAGTAAGTGGTATATTACACATTCTTAACCTTCCATAGAAAGGTCATAGCGTTATCACCCTGTCTCTACAGCCAGTGTGAGGAGGCTGCCAGGTTGAGTGGAATAGAGACTTGTAGGTATGAGACCCACACCACTGCCAAGGCTGCCACAGAAATAAAAATCTTCCTGGAATACAGACACACAAAAGAATGTGAATATACTGATGACTCACCACAAGAGAGTTATTCTCAATAAAGTGTTGGTTTCTCACATTTCACACCTTTGAGAAGGCACTGGTGTGTGAAATGCATCAGGTGATGTAGGACTTAGGACATTGAATCAGGAAGTACCAGAAGGGAGCTGTTGTACTGTGTGTGTTTTACTGTGACCATCATTTTTAAGCTGTATTGCACATTTTCTATATTAAAGAAAGCAGCACTTTATTGAGAATAACTCTCTTGTGGTGAGCCATTATCAGTATATTCACATTCTTTTCTGTGACTGTATTTCTGGAAGATTTTTATCTCTGTGGCTGCCTTGGCAATGGTATGGGTCTCATATCTACAAATCTGACATTTTTTGACCAAAGCACAGCTGTCCTTGATGCAGTTGCACTCTTTGCCTTTGGAACAGAGACTCCAATCCACTGTCTAGTAATTGAAAGTTCTCTAAATGCACACATTGCAAGATTGTTGAACCAGTGAGCTATACTAAGCAAGGTTTCACTATCCCAGTTCTGTGCCACTGTCTTTCCAGCATTTATTAATGCCACTTCTCATAACCTGTATTTTTCACTTGATTAATTGTGGCTTCAGCACCCAGCATTGACACCAATGATGATCTTGGAAGGCCAGCCACCAGGATTTTCTGCATAGTTGCATTGCATGCACTTCTGTCCAAAGGGGCAACTTTATCACAGGTCAGTGCCATATGAAGGAAATCTCCTGCATCCACATGGCACTTCAGACATGTGCTCTGTTTAGTAGCTGAATAGTTATGTTACTTACTTGGTGTCAGATAAGTCTGATATAGAAAATGTAATTGGACTGTAAGGAGTTTATTAGAAACTGAACATCGGTGTACATGTTTTATGGCCTCCTGCCAGGCTGTGTCATCAATTGTCATATTTAGGTCCATTTCCCAACAATTCTGGGCCTGATTACTGGTGGAGGAACTGATGCCAAAAATAGCTATAAAGAATGGACAGGGTGGGGGTGTTAGGTTGAGGTTTATATAAAGCTTCTTCAATAGGGGACAAAATAAATTTATTGTTTACTACATATTGCCTAACTCTCAAATATGCAAAAATTCTCCTGCCAGAATACTATACTGTTGTCCTACTTCTGAATGATTTTATCTTCCCTCATAAAAAAAAAAAAAATACCTATTGTCCCCATTCCAGCCCTCTGCCACTATAAAAGATCTTGATGAAGGAAAGCATTATTGCCCTTTTGGTCAGTAAAGCCTAAGTGTATTGTGGTATTTGATGAAAGACCCCCATGTCCAATGTATTTGCACAGCTGTCCAGAATATAATACATGTATGAGTTGGGGGTTATCTTGAAGTAATGTGTTGCAGAGGCTGACAGGACACCCTGAAGCAAGTCTCCACTGTGATCTCTTCTTCCATAACCCTCCAGGCTGGTGCTGGGATGACTGTGAGCTTCTCTAGAAAAGTAAATTGGGCCATCCAGTAGTAGCAAATTTAAATTAGGACGTGCAAGTCCTCCATTACTTAATTGCAACTGTAACATAGTCTTTTTTATTCTAGCTGCTTTACCACACCATAAGAATTTATTTAGAATACTATTTAACTGTTGGAAGAAGCATTCAGGGACTATTATAGATATATTCTGGAATAGGTAAAGGCACTTTGTAAAATAATGTTGACCCGACCAATTAAACTAATAGGAAGATTTTCCTATTTCTTACAATCTTTCTTATATCTTTTAGGAGATTAACATAGTTTTCTTTGTATAAATGCATTAAATTCATAAGTATCATGATTCCCAAATGTTTCAGTATCCGGACAGTTTTTCAGTTTAGTAGGGTTGTCTCCAAATATCAATACTAACCTTGTCCCATCACAATTATCTCACTTTTGACCAATTTATCTTATTGCCTGCAATAGCACTATACTCTAAAAGTTTGTCATGTAAAATCAGGATACTTTTTGCAGGTCCTGTAGGTAGATTAATAGGTCATCTGCAAAAGGGCTAATTTATGGTGTTGGGCACCAGCAAGTAGACCCTGAATGCTCTCCTTCTGTCTAGTAACAGCTTCCAAAAGGTTCCAGCGACATTACATGTACTGTAAAAGGAGAGAGATGGCCTCCCTGTCTAGATCCATGGGAGAGCTGTAAAGATTTTGTGAGAATGTCATTAATAAGGATCTGGGCCTTATACAGCATATCATATTTTTTCACATCCTGAATCTCTGCAGGGTTTCAAACAGGTATCCTCACTTAACACGATCAAATGCCTTCTTGGCATCTATTGCTAATATCTCTGGGTTCCCTAGATTTATTTTCCTGACCAATGCCAGACTACAATTAGGGTACATTTTATGTTCAGTTTTCCCTGTCTGCCTTCACAAAACCAATTTGATCTTCATGAATTATGGAAGAGAGTACTTTCTCAAGTGTGCTAACTAATATTCTAGCCAGTAATTTGTAATCCGCGGTCAGGAGGGAATTGGTTGGTATGAGGAACAGTATGCTGGGTCCTTACCTGCTTTGGAAGTATTGTGATGGTAGCTGATTGCATGGAAAGGGTATAACTCCCTGGGATAAAATCTCTTCAGTCATGTCTTGTAATGGGGCCTGAAGTTCCTGATAAAGATCTTACAAAATTCAATTAGACATCCATCTGACCAAGGTACCATTCTACCCTTTAGATGATTAATGACCCTTTGAATATCTTCCACTGCACTAGTACCTCTAATTTCTGTTTTTCTTGCTCTCTTGTTTTCCATAGTTGTGCTTTGCTGAAAAAAATTGGCAAATGGGTCTCTGTTGGTGTAACCTCTGATGTATACAGAGTTTCATAGTAGTAACAGGAACATTCCCAAATTCCTATCCCATTCTACAGGCCACCCCACTATCTTGTATTTTGTCTACATTTTTGCCCTCCCTCTCCTACTATGTAGCTGCCAGGCTAGCTTTTTTCTCCCAGCCACCATCAAAATAGGTGCCTGCATGAGTAAGTAGTAATGGCCTCTCTGTTTTTATGTTATGGGCCATGTTATATTCCCACTTGAGTCACTGCAAGGTGTGATAACCATCTGGGGAATTCCATATGTCTTTTTCCACCTTTTTAATCTCTTTCTCCAACTGGGAAATATATTGGTCATCTAATTTTTGGGTGTGAGCCATATGAGATATAGTTCCACGTAAAACTGCTTTCAAGAAATCTCATATTGTTGCCTCATATGTGGTGCCTGGAGTGTTACTGGACAGAAAATGTAAAATTTGATTCCACATGTACTGCTGAAATTCTATTTTTTATGCAGGGTAGGATCAAGTTTTCATGTTTAGGTAGCAAAACTTATTTCAGATAATATCTGCACAGAGGAGTGGTCAGATGTAAGAATTCCATCACTGGCCATGGATTGGACCATCAGTATCAAATCTTGTGAAACAAAACCATATCTAGTCATGCATATGTTTTGGCAGAGTGAGAATAGTGGGTATACTCTATTCCACTGAGGTTCCAATGTCTCCAGGTGTCTATTAACCCATGGTCCTTCATCAGCTCCCTCAGCACTTCAGTGCTTCTAGACACTGGGCCTCCCAATCTCAAAGAACAGTCCAGGATATTGTCTTCATCACACAGCTGAAGTCTCCATTTGGCATCCAAGGTCCTTTAAAACTGGTTATTTCTAATGACAATTAAAAATATTTTGAGTCATTTATATTAGAGCTATACACATCCAACTGCAATGTTCTGTCTCATATTGAGCTGGATTTGTAGTAGAACAACCTACTCCCCACTGTCAATATTAACCTGAGTGACCACGCCTAGGAATCTTGGTCTCAGCCATATTGCAGCACCTCTAGCATTAGACGAAAAGTATAACCCATACTACTCCCCCACCACAGTTTTTAGACATGTGCCCCATTCTTAAAACCCATACATACCAGTAATGCCATATGGCATCAGAACCATCCATTGCCTAACCTGGCCCAAAATGACAACACAAGATAGAATGAGTTAAATGTCATATGGGTCTCCTGCAAGCATACAATATCTACTTTCATAGCTTTAATCTTTCTCAACATTTTTACCTTTAAGCATGTGTCTTAAGGCCATTAGTGTTCTAGGAACCTGTTTTCAATGTATTAGCCATAATTCCACACCTCAAAGTAGTCTGTAGCTGTAAACATTTGGTACCTATATTTACATATTGAGACTTATAAATTAGAAGCCTAATACTATTAACATTAATGTTGAAAATCAAAACTGACTCTTATATGTTTGTGAGGCTAACATTCCCTCCCCAACCCTTAAAACAAACAGCTATTCCAACAAACATAACAATAACCATTAAAACCATTCCCACTGTACCTCCCTCCCTCCTTTCATGACTATCAAAACCACGTGCATGCAAGTATTTGCATTTCCTGACCTTCCCTTACCCTTGTATGATATGTATGCAGCATCATAAAAGTTACGAGAATGATCATTAATTAGAAGGCATCTCTTTAGTATTCATAACATTTAACAAAACATGTCTTTAGCAGAACAGAAAATTATTTTTATTTCCAGTGGGGTGTATCCATTGTTTTTAGTGTGTAAACCTTATATGCTTCATTCTATTCATTTACCAGAATCCTACCCTGTTAAACAGTATGGATCTTTTTCCCATTTAATAAACCACAGTAGTAAAACAGCTGGTAAGGTCTGATCTTCAGTTTTACAGCCAATTATGTAAATGAAACAATAAAACATTTTTAGAAATTTAGGCTAATAGGTAACCAGTGCCCCACTTTTTTTCAAATTCAATTTACATGCGATTACTTTGATTACCATTCCCTTACTCCACAATCCTGCTGTATACATAAAGCTTCTAACATGCAAGTCACATATAATAAAGTTCTGAGTGAGCATGTTGTGTGAAACATTTCAGACTGCTCTCCTCATTCCTTATCCAGTCCAGAATCAATTCCTTCCTGCTATTATCCGCAATCCCTGCTGCAGTCAAGAGGGGATTCAGTAGTGCAGTGAAGGGGTTACTCCAGAATCAAATCCCTCCCACTGTTACCCGCAACACCTGCTGTGGTTGAGAGTGGATTCAGTAGCAGAATGTGAACCCTTTCATCTTTGTTCAAATAGACATACGAGGAGGAGGGAGGGAAGACAAATTGGTGAAGGGGTTTACAAATCTTCCAGGACACATAGCACTCTACTTATACATTCTAAAGTGCTATGATGACAAAGTCAGAAGAGAGTAGTAATTCATTAGTGAGTGACCCTCTGCACTGCTAATCAAGGCTTCATTGAGCTGCACCCATTTTATTCCTTCATTCTTCCATAATTTTAATCCATTTGAGACAGTATGCGGTCATTTGACCTTCATTGTCATAACAACCATAATCGCACAGTTGAGAGGCCATGTGGGCCTTCACCAGGCATCCAACAGCTCCTTGTTCTAATTGGTTGACATTATTTTAGGAATTCCATGATCTGCCATTGTCAAAATGCTGCCACGAGTGCCCAGATTATCCCACCCATGAAGCACTGCTAATATGCCAATTTCAGTTATATCCAGACTTGGTTGTTCTTCAGCCATTTTAACCCCTTTGTAAAACTATGGAAAACATATGTAGTCTTCATCTTTGGTTAAATTTGGGCAGGCTGTGTATTTTGTATGTGCAGCAGGAATGCAATTTCCATAGCCCAGCTATATGCTAATCAAAAGACCTAAGAAATGTAGTGTGTAGTATTTTATGCAGGTTTTTCATATTCCCTTCAGGAGGACAAAATCAGCTCCCCTTCTGTTGTTACCCGGAACCCAAGTTGCAGTCAAGAGAGGATTCTGTGGTGGACTTGAACCCTATTATCACTACTCAGTCAGACACACAGGAGGAAGGAGACAATGTAGGTACAAGGGGTCATTAATGTCTCAATGCCCTTAACACTCTATTTATGTATTTCAAAGTACCATGGTGACATAATCAGAAGACAACAAGTACCTTATAATTATTGACCCTAAGTAATGCTGGTTTGATTTGCACTGTATATTTCACATCTTCCTTCCCCATAACTTAGTCATTCCATTGCATTTAAAAAGTAGACTGTCTCTCGCTCTTCATTGCCATGCCAACCCTCTTCACACAATCGATGGGTGATATGGGCACATACCAGGAAAGTGACAGTTCCTTGCTCTGATTGGTCAGCAATCCTTTATTCATTTTTAGATACTGTCAATTTAAAATGCTGCCAACAGTGCCTAGCTTACCCTGTCCATGAACGCTTCAACATTGCCAACTACAAGTGAGTCCAAACGAGAACCTTTCGTGACCATTTTAACACTTTTACGAAAACATAAGAAATAAGATTACAGATCACCTCAGAATAATTTGACAGGCTGTGTGTTCTGTACCAGTAATAGAAGCATGATCATACTCTGAAAGACCAGTGATCTGTTGTACATCAAACTCTGGCAGGAGCAATAAGTGTTATGTCCATGTTCCATAAAGCACATAGATGGGTTCAGCAGTCCTAGTTTCCCTCATTTAGTAGTTGGGTCATTGGCTATCAGATGGGATATGCCCTCCTTAGCAGCTGCTTCCTCTCTATTCACACATTGCTCAGCATCCTGTGGCTTGGTATAATATTTCAGCGGGCAGCCTGGTTTGATTATCTTCAATTTGGCTGGGTATGATAGTGCAAAATCCCATCCCTTGTGCTGCAAAGTAGTTTTGCCCCAGTGAATGTCTGCCTTTGTGCCTGCAGGTCTCTTGAGTAATCCTGAAATACCGAGACCCAGCCACCCTCCATCGGTACAGGTGCATTTGCTCAGGCTGCTCTTAGCATTTTCTCTTTGGGAATTCTGGGATATTTAATTAAATAATGTCTTGGTCTGTCACCAGGCTTAGGGCTTGGTCCTATACGGTGGGTTCTTTGGATTTTGTAGTTGATTACAGCTGCTTCCAGCCCAAATTTCCCATAAGCCATCTCTGGACAACCTTCCCACCTTCCTTGCCTTCAAACCCTTCAGGTAGCCCTATTATCCTTCTATTCAACCTCCGGGCATGGTTCTCTTGTTCATCTGACCTGTTCCGCAATTTACCACCTGTTCTTGCAGTATTTTGTTATCTTGTGCCAAGTCTGACAGCTGATCTCTTAATCGCTCCCCTGCCACTCCTGTTTTCCCAATCTGCTTGTGTGAAGCAGATGTTTCCAGCTAGCCCAGTTACTCGGTCTGCAAATGTGTGATCTGGGCTATAATATTGGTAAAATCAGCTTTGATTTCATGCTGTAAGCTGGTTATTAACCAGGAGTGCAGCTATTGCTGATCCTGATTACTTTTTTCCTCACCTTATCCATTGGTGTTGCTTGTGATCTAGTATGGCCCTATGTGATATCGACTGTCTATCTGTCTGGTGGCTCAAACTGGCGCTTAGATTGCTTTTCCGTAGATGTCTGCACTGCCACTACTCTTAGCTTGTCTTCCCTCTGCCTAGAATATAGCAAATTATTTTTTTAATGCTATTTATCCTGCTGAAAATGATAGTGTCATAGGGACCAACTAACCCAAGCACCACCATGTTTTGCTGCGGCCATGCTCCCCCAGAAATGTTGTATCTTGGCCCAACTGTGACTCTGGCATAGCTTTTCCTGTTGCTTGTAATAAGATTTTAACTACTACAAATTTATTACAACATTTGCCTGTAGTTACAGTTCTTCATAAATCTAGAAGGAGGAATACCTATTAAAAATATCCCAGAAGAGAATTTGTAGAACAAGTTCAAGTAAAGTGTGCAGACAGCTACAACTTGTAAAGCAGAGTTAATGGTGTTCATATGCACATTGGGAGAAGTGTTTAAGAAAGTTCAGTTTGATGAAGGGTTTATCTGCAGCATCAATAAGAACTCTTAGCAATATTTTATTATTTTACATTAGGCAGTTAAAAACAAAAATGTTTAAGAGGATATAGGCTAATTTAAATGATAACTCAACCACAACAAAGTATGATGATGCTGACGTGTGACTCTGGAAACTAGTTTGTCGACCAATAATGCAGTAGGTCATTCTAAGGAATTAATGTGTTTTTAAAAGGATATATATATATATATATATATATATATATATATATGAATATAATCATTAATAGTAATTTTGATTAAACAGTAGGGCCCAACATGATGCATTGAAGTGGCACAGATTACTACATGGAAACAGATTAACTTCATTGACTTGTTTCCTGCAGTAACTTTGCTGCAGAGTTGCATTGCATCCTGGTGAGCACCAATGTATTTTGAAGGCTACCCCTGATTGAAATATTAGGTGTGAGTGGAATTAAATAAAAGGAAGAAAATGTAAAGGCTTTTGGTTTTGGTGACTTTTTCAAGAAGAGGACTGAGTGCCTCCCCACCATTTTCAGATATTTAGCTGTCACAAAACAAGTTTTGGGCTCACAAAACAGGCACTGTTTTCATTACATGCAACAGACAAATTCCATTGTTAATTTGAAAATTGTCTTTTTAAAGCAATATTTGAAGAATTAACCTTACATCCACTTGGTTAATCATACGACTTTTAAAATACAATCTCAAGAATATTTTGTCTGTACTATGGGGCACAACATGATGCATCGTAGTGTCACAGACAAAACAAATAGGCCCTGTTTTGTAACATGCAATAAACCAATTTCATTATTATTTGAAATATTTTTTAACAATAGTGGCAGAATTAATCTTACATTCCACTCTGTCAATCACACAACATTTAGAATACAGCACCAGGGTCCACATATTCAAAGGAGATGTGTGGCATAAAATGGAGATCGTGGCATATCCTGGAAAATGTGTGGCAGCACAATATTCAAAAGGGCTAAATGCATTGCACATGTCAGAATGCATGATCATACAGAAATAATGTATGCAGCACAGAAAAAGGTCTGGCACCTGAATATGCCACACAAGTGTATATTCGGAGAAAATAGTACTGTATGTGCTGTGCATCCCACATTTGTGCCGCACAAAGTTAGGGCAACCAAAGGGCAGCCTTAAATCAGCCAGCCACCCATAGGCTGGATGCTGGATGCTGAAATGCAAACAGGAGATCTTGAGACAGCCCTTGCAGGTGATGCAGCATGTGCACCAGGCACCCATACACAGCAGTCATGCCAGGATAGTAGTACCCAAAGCCACAACTGTGCTTTGCCTGCTCACTAGGCACCTTCTGGGTACTGGTGGGTGACATCACTGGCACCTACCAGTCTTCCCCCCACACCCTGGTTAGGGATGCCCAGCTGCCATATGCTAGTCAAGCACCCTCTAGCACACCAGTGGAGCAGACAGTTACAATGCAGCACGTGTACCAGGTGCCATGGCCTGCATTCATGTGGCCATCAGAGTGCCACCAGGTGGTGGCATGTGCCCATGGTGATGTCTGGGACAATGGTGAGCATGATGCATGGTGGAAATGGAGCAGCATTGCATGGGTCAGGGACTGCCCAGTGGCACATACCATGGTGGAATACCACAGGTGAACACAGTATACCCATGTCAGACCCACAACACTGCATGTTAAGTATCATAAAACAGCTAGACATTTGACAACTACTGTAGGTAAAACTTTTGAAAATAGTCTGTTAGGGTGATCCCTTGAAGCAGGCAAGAATTTGTCTGTGGGCTCTTCCCCAGTGCTATAATGAGGCTAGGAAGTAGGGGACTAGCAGGGATGGGGAAAGGGGAAGGGGTTAAGATAGGAGATTAGAGCCACCCAAGTGCAGGAGAAACTTGTGTCAGAGGGAGAAGCGAGGAGGATATAAAAGAGCCAGCACATGGAAGCTCAGCCTCTTTGTTTCTTCACTCTTGATGAAAGTCTTTGACTGATCGAGAGAACCAATTAGAGCAGCAGCAAAGCAGTTTCAGCAGATTAGGTGAGGACATTTTGGATGAGGGGCTGTTCAGCTACAATGTGTATGTTTATCATAGGGCTTCTGCTGTAACAAGGGAAGTGATTAACAAAGTCTACAGGCTCTTTGAGCAGCATTTAAAAATAAAATGAAGACAGTTTAAAAGAGAGGTGGAAAATGTTGCAAATACTGTTTTCACGGAACATTCGCTAAATTTCGTAAATTTCACGTAAATTTTCTGAACTTCAGCCATTGGCGAGATCAGAATCTTCTGAATGTGTCTGATGGATTTTCGCCCTGTTCTGCAGAATTTATTGGCTGAACTACAGAATAATATACGTGAACTACGGAATGACAGTTCTGAGGAATTTTGTTCTGAAGTTTAATGGATTATTCCACAAACCACAATACTTGTAATTTTTCTGCAGTTCAGTGATCAGTTCTGTGTAATATCTTTCTGCAATTTAAAGATCAATGGCATACTTGTTTTCTTGAAATAATAAAATAATTTTTACGGACCAGTGTCTTCAGTCTGCTGTACTGGATGAATCTATGCGATCAGTTTTAATTAATTTAACATGTTTTTAATTTCATCTGGTTTTCAGTAAAACTCAGCATGCAGTGCCGCTCCATCTCTACATGAACCAGACCCCTTGGCAAAAGTCTGTGTTGTCACTTTGGAGCCCTGGGAAGTTTGAATAGTGGGGCTGAGCAGAGTACAGTGATACAGTGTGCTATATTGTCTAATGATCTGTGAATTTATTAACAACTGAAATACTGCTATATTTGCTTTGCTAATCCTATTTGCAATGGCTTCATCTGATGCAAGTCCAGCAATTTGGTTTTGGGGTGCTATTGAGCCCTGTTCATTTGACCCTGTAATGTCAAATACCGTGCTAATTCCGAGGTAATGCAATACTATTAGATTATTATTCTTAGAATGCTCTGACAACATGAGTTCAGATAGAGCAGCCAATGATGAAGAACCCCAAAGTCTATAAACAAATGTAAACTTTTCACAGTACTTGGTGTCATTCAGTCCTGTGCATGTCTACTATTCTGTATGAGGCAGTGTGCATGTTTGGGCAGTCATTGGTAAAATAGAAAATGTTAACGTCAATCTCTCTCATGTTGCAAGAGAAGTAAAAATAATAAAATAAGTGTAAGAAGAATAAAGTAAAACCCAGGCTGCTGGCAGCACCATCCCTCCTGTCAGGGAGTTCGAGTGAAAGTATGACTAGGAAACATCCACTGATATTGTATAAAAATAACGGGAAACTATAGCGGGCTAACCACAGCACCACTTGTTTTTCTGGTTCCTAGATTTATGATCTAGTTGCATCCCTCAATGGGTTTATTTCCTTTTATATCTCTCAGTATTAAATAGTATAGCACTGATGGACTTTTGAATGCAAAGCAAATGGCTACTTTTTAATTCTAATATTAGAATACAAAATTCTGATCATATGCTTTTAAAGAATGTTTATATAAAGTTAGTGTAACATTTAATGTATTGTATGTCTGGAACTAGATCCAGCATTATGAGGAACTGGAACAGCCATAAATCCTTGAGTAACAAATGTGAATGTAGAGTCAAAATCGTGTAGAGCTAGGCAGAATTCATAACATGGGAGGTATAGGAAAACAGTAGTTACATCAGTTACTTGAATGGACTGATAGTTGTTGCAGAACTGGTGAAAATAGCATATACTGTGCTGTTTACTCAATGTCGGTAGCTGGCACCTGAATTCTGCATAGACACTTGTCTGAAATTCACACACTGCTATCAAGAGCTTCAAAGAAAATGAGCATGCCTTAGTTTGTAACCACTTGAGTTCTTTATTACTGCTTGAAAAGTACTTAAGCATTGAAAACAAACCAACAACCCTTCCTCTCACCTGAGGTGCTTGGTGATGTTGTGCAAAATGAGGGGAAACAGGAAGATGAGTTGCTGATTGCTTGATGTATGCTTTTATTTATTTTTATTTATTTATTTTGAAAGTTGGATTTACAACCTTTGAACCAGGGACTCATTTACAAGGCATCTTGTCACAGTGAGGGTAGACATGGTTACCGTGTGAGATACAACAGTGTAGTAACATACAGGTGCAATACAGATAACAAAAAGAACACAATATAACAGTGGTTTATGGGATAAAGTTACATGCAGTAAATAGCAATCGTATAAAGTATAACAATAGTAGAAATCACAACCCTGGTCGTACCAGGAAATACCTAAGTGGAAGGGTGGGGGGCAGGGGAGGAGAAAAAGAGAAAAAGGGGAAGCAGTCAATGGACATTGTCAAGGCTATGGGCAAGAAATGAGGAGGGACCCCAACATTAAGTTGATTAAGGGCAATTACAGCTTTGGGCGCCAAAGAGGTGGTTACGGAGAGTGACTTTAAAGGGACTAATTTTGGTAGACTTAGTGACAGAGGGCGGAGGAGCCGAACCATGTGGGAACACGGTAGTGGAAGGACCTTTGGGCTAGGGAGGTCTTGGTATGGGGCACCAGGAAGGTGGCCTTAACTGAGCTACAGGTGGCAACGGATGGGGATGCAAGCGGGGATGCAGTGACCCCTGGAGGACAGTCCTAGCAGGGATTTTGGCAAGTAAGCAGGTTTGGTAGTGCAGGTGCTCCTCCAAGGTGAGCAGGTTGGCAGTGGAATAGAGGCAGGCAAGTATGGGTGTGAAAGGTATGCACCAGTCAGGAGCCTGCAGGCCTTGTTATCAAAGTCTGGATTATAGGACTATGGACTATAGGCATACGAGAGCAATACGGATGAGTATAAATAGATAGGCCATTAATAGAGCAAAGGCCAATGGCACATTTATAAGGTAGAAAAGAAATGGGCAGACTGGATGGGCCTTGCAGTCCTTATCTGCCATCAACTTCTATGTTTCTATGTTTCTATGGATTCTGGTGAGGCCAGTATTGTAGCCGCAGCATGAATGGGTAGGCTGTAGTCCACTAGGGACAGAATGGAAGAGTTGATGGCCAGTTGGAGAGCAGTTTGGGGAGGCAATCTCTGTGGTGACAGAGAAGGCCATTCCAAGAGTTTATAGCTGAGGACAGGGTATTGGTGTGGAAATGTAAGAGCTGAGTCAAAGGTGATACCCAGTTACTAGTAGGATGACACCTACTCGAGAGGTGAGCATTACTGCTCCATGTTGTTAGTTCATTTTTAATGTTTAAGTACCTTTTCAAGCACAAATAATAAAGCAGAACTCAAGTGAGGAATAAAAAGAAATGCTTGTTTTCTTTGAAGCTCTAGACAGCATTGTGTGAATTTCAGATAAGTGTCTATGCAAACAGGGTGCCGGCTACCCACATCGGCTAAATAGCTCTGACATCCACAGCACAGCACTGCAATATCCTAGGTTCAGCTTCAAACTCTATAATCTATATACTGTACTGCTTTGCATTATGAAGTAGGTTGGACTAATCCAAGAATCCTATTGGCCAAGGACATGGTGTGTGGTTATTTCAGCATTACCTGGACAGAATGGTTTTTGCATTTGAGTAGATGTTATTTGCAATCCTATATGACTGTTTTTTTTTTTTTTTGAGTAATCTGTTTTCCGCCCCAGTGCTCGCTGGTCCTTCACTCCTTCGGGCCCTGTTAAGCTCCCTCTGACCCTTCTGACCTTTCTCAGCCCTCCTCAGATCCCCCAGATCGCAGCTGACCCCTGGGATATCCCGGTATATCCCTTTTGCCGGGCGGGTCCCTCTCCTCTGAGGGAAGGCACCGGGAGGATAGCTAGCGCACACTTTCTAGGGCCCAGGGATGCTGCTGGGGAACAGGAGGTGCTGGGAAGGCACTGAGGCCACTGAGAAGCAGAGAGCCATCATCCAAAGGCCAGCGAGCTATTTTCCTGGCTTTTGAAGGTGCGTGATGTCCGGACATCAAGGCAAGAGCCAACGTCTGTCACACACCACCCCAATGGCCCTGACGTGCTGCACTACAACTGGCCTCCACCAGTGATTGTTATGGCACGGGTCGTGATCCCTTCCCTCTCTGGAGACAGCGAGCAGTTGTGGGGCGCTCAAGCTGCCTCCCCGGCCGACCCTCCAGCTAGCTCATTCCCGAACCCCGGTGTACAGGCGTCATGGCGGAAATCCAACCACTGCGCCGATGGGCCAGCAAATATGACTGTTTTAAGTGCATAGCACCCTCCATGTGTGTCCAGTCCTGTAGAAATATACAGACTTTTTTGGGGTGATTGAAGGCACCAGGCCTCACCTTGAACATCATACCACATACAATGAGTCTATATAGCCATGCATGGCTGGATGCATTGTTGAGTGTTTATTGCTTTAGGTGATAAATTTTCTGCCAGACTGTCTGGAGCTATTACTGGTTAAACTGGAAATGTTTAGGTGAGAGAATGCTCACATCAAGATTTTGAGATGGTGGAAAATGCTATAGTATTCAGTGGAGAAAGATGGCGCCCATGCAGGAACTCTCCCATATTTTTGAGAGGTGGTGGAGTGAATATACTGTAGTATTACCTGTGAGAAAGAAAGAATAACTTTTCTTTCTTCCCTACACTTCCCAAAGACATTGTGGGATAGCGTGCTCACTGGGTGCAGCCTTCCTGATCAGAGCAGGACAGTCCTGGTTACAGTCACTGCCTCCTAAGAATAAATAAAAAAAACTATAGGATGTCCTCACCTTACACTAGAAATGCATAATTTCTTACTTTCAGTACACTAGAGCAAAGTATCACAATAAACACACAGAATAACAGAAGTAAGCAGTCCTAATTATGACTTGTCTAAAAAGCAGTGGGCCTTTCTATCGGCATGGAATTGGATACTGATTTTGTTTTGCTGATATTGATAATGCTGCATTGTGATATGTTTTATATTGTAATGTTATATTGATGAGTCTGTTGCAAAGGACTCATTGAGAATTTAAAATACATGTAAACTGTCCCTCACTCTGTGAGTGTCTTTAGCTCTCAGCCCAGCTACCACTAGGTTATTATGAAAGCCAAACACCACACATTCTGTGAGTTTTCTCTCTTTATTTTTCAGACACCCACTCTCAAAATGAAATGAAACACATCATGATTTTAGTTATGGTTAACAATGTTTGCCAGTATTGTGGTCCTGCTCATTTCTTCCTCTCCATAGCATTTTGCCCTGTAGTTGTATATGTAGAGTCTTGGTCGAATCGGATATATTGGAATTCTTAGATATGTTAAGCTGTTGGACTGTGATTGTGTGCCTGGATTACGTAGCAATTTTTGACCTCCTCAGTTTGGCAAAAACAGGGATACCTCTATAGGAACAGCTGGTTTTTGTCTCTATATTCTTCAATTTCTATATCTGCAGTCTCAGGGGCCAATGACCCCAAGCCACCCCGGCTGTTGGTGTGTGCAAGGTGGGTGTCGGTATTAGCTTTGAAAACACTAACACCACATTTCCAGTACTTTTGTGGCTTTGACCCTAACTTGAGCATTAACACAGTTTTTACAATTTATTTCCTTACTTTTTGAGATAGTATAATAGTATCTTTATTTTACTGTGAGCTCCCATGAGTCCATAATGGTATCCATATGTGCATGTGGGAGCACAAGGCCCATGAATCATATTGTAATTGTCCCTCATTTACATGTGGGAATGCAAGGCCCTCTGGGCCCTGCGCTCCCATCTATCCATAGGTTTAGACAGATTATAATGAGCCCTCATTTCCCTGTTGGACCACAGGGACCTTGGAGCTCTGTGGTGCCATCAGTCCATAATGTTATAGGTCCATGTGCTCCCATGCATGCATATTGTAAGTGGCCCTCATTTTCATGTAGGCAAACCAGTGCAGATATCACGATGTGAATGCATGGTACAGTATCAAAGTCACTGTAGGCCCATTCATAAAAATTTCCCCAGCACCCATAAACAAGGCCTGGAAACATGTATAACAGCTTAGTACACCTAGAGGTGTCCTAAGCTGCTCATGATGATGAGTCTGTATCTCAAAGCATTTTGGAGATGCAGCTTCAAAATGTACCCTGACCATTGCATTGTTATCCTATGGGAAATCACAAAACTTCAAAAATCTTATAACAATGCAACACAGGAAAATTTTCTCAGCAAGTCAGGAAAGGGCATATCTGTGGGGCAACCCTTTGTACCCTGAAAATTTCAGCCCATAAGTGCAAACCGTTTGTTTGTAATGAAGTCACAAAGAAACAGACATATCTGGAAAATTAGTGTTGCAAATTAAAAAAGGTTTCATGGCATTATTTATAGTTTTGTAGCAGAATAAATAGTGTTGTACCAGTAAAAATAATGTCTTGACACCTTTTTGATGCCATGATAGCAAACAAAGCATGACAGAAAAAAAACATTATGAAAACACTACAATTTAAAGCCTTGTAACTCAGGAACCCCTTCATATTTTTCTCAAAGACCTGTCAAAGGCACTACCTTGGGACATGACACATGTCCCTTACAAGTTAGGGAGAATTCCTTTACATGTAGGCTGTAGACGAGAGCAAAAAATAAAAAACAATGTTAAGTGTAGGAAAAAATTTATTTTGTAGGCAATCCTACATATTTTATGTAGACATTCAGTTGAACACTTCACTTTTTATGAAAGGTAATGGGCCAGTTCTCAAAGTTGGGCACAAGGTGTGCCAAGGTGACTTGCACCAATTGCCAGTGTGCTGGGGACCCTTCCCCAATTCTCTATTGGGTAGGGTCACGGCAGCTAAGTCCACGGCTTGTGGCAAACCTGGTCTAGCAGCAAACAGAGGCACATCAGGAAGCCTTGCCACAAGCTGTGGGTAGACTGTGTGGCAATAGCACCATGGACAGGTGCCTACTGCACCCCAGCCCTGCTCTCTCATATTATACATACATATAGCCCTAGTGGGCTAGCATCCCCAAGCCCCGATCACCCATAATGTTACTTTAAATTGCTCTGGTGGGCTAGTTGATCCCCAAAGCCCTGATCTCTGATAATATGTTACATATTGCCCTGGTGGACTAGCAACTCCAAGCCTTGATCTCTGATAATATGTTACATATTGTCATGCATGCCAACAAACCCCCAAGACCTGATCACCCATAATAGTAATTGAAAGTTACCTGGTGGGCTGGCGGATACCACAGTACATTGATAACCTGGTGGTTTAGTGAGACCCCCACCACCCCACAGTGCCCTACCACCTCACTTCCCCAACCTGTAACCCAGTTGGTGATTGACACTGCCTACTGCTCACCATCGTGGCCAGCCACTGACTGAGCTATGCACACTTACTGTATATAGTACATGCTCAGTGACTGCAA
This sequence comes from Neoceratodus forsteri, assembly GCA_016271365.2. NCBI lineage: Eukaryota > Metazoa > Chordata > Ceratodontiformes > Ceratodontidae > Neoceratodus > Neoceratodus forsteri. Next base: position 1,430,241,779 of record CM028131.1, read on the forward strand.
GCAGCTGTCAATCACTGAGCACATACTATATATACAGTATGCATTCATTCGTCAGTCAGTCAATGGCTGGCCAAAGTGGTGAGTGGTGGGCTGTGTTAGTCACTGGCTAGGTTACAGGTTTGGGGAGTGGGGTAGTGGGGCACTGTGGGGTGAGGAATCCACTAGTTCACAAGGATGTAGGAATTATCATGCACGGGGATCAGGGCCATCTGCTAGCCCACCAGGGAACTTTCAATTACTGTTATGGGTGATTGGGTCTTTGGGGGTCCACTAGCCCACCAGGGCAATATGTAACATATTATTGGGCATGAAGGCTTGGGGAAGTTCTGCTAGCCCACCAGAACAATATGTAATATTATCAGAGATCAGGGCTTCAGAGGGTGCCCTAGACTACAGGGTGACATGTACCGGGATCGGGACCCTGATGGTACATTGGCACTAGAGATGTGTGAAGTCTGCAAAATTCACTCTGCGAATGAATTTGCGGATTTTGTGGAATTCACGGAGTGCTTTCAGAAATTCACACCCGCTAATTTTGTGCTTCACAGTAAAATAGCCAACAGACTTAGAAAACCTGGATTTGTTAATTGCACTTATTGAGGAACATTAAAGAGACACTCAGGAAGAAAGGAATCTGGTTGATGAACTACACCTGGAAACTTTTGATCAAACAATGGAACTGGACCTTGATAACCCTTGAGTCATTATGGCAACAAAGTGATAATGACACACCACTAATGCATTACAAGGACCAAGGGGAAGACGTGACTGGATTTCAGTTTGGTACTGTTTCAGTATCACAGAACTCTAAGGTTCATATTGGTGTCGCTAATGAAACTGAAACTGCAATAGAATGCTTTTTCCAAGAATATACAAGCCTCCATCTCTATTAAAAATCAAAGAAAACTGTTGTTTAGAGGTAAATCTACATTTTGCCGCCACACACACACATACAGTGCAGCTATATGCACCTATGAATGGGTAGTTCTCAGTCAGGTAGAACAATTACTGAGTAATAATGTGAGAAATAAAAAAATAACCTCACACAGGAAGAAAACAGGCACTATTTGAATTAATACATCTTAAACAAATTGTAATAAAACAAGCTGATAAAGGGAAACATTTTTGTTACTGTAGATCTAGCACATAACAAATGTAAAGTCATGACATCACTGGAGGATAGTAAGGACTATATGAAGTTACCGGTAACCCTCTCTTTCAATTTAAGAAAGAATTGCATGTTATTTTACAGAAGGGACTACATGAAAATCTTATTACAGCAAATGAATACGAATTTATTTGGAAAAAGAACCCAAAATAGCAAGCTTCTACATTTTGCCCAAGGTCCACAACAATCTCATGGACCCACCTGGAAGACCCATTGTGTCAGGCATTGACTCATTCACAGAGAGCCTTGGGAAATTTGCAGATTTCTTTCTGCAGAAAAGTGTACAAGCATTAGATTCCTACCTAAGGACAATATAGATGCTTTAAAGAAATTTGACAGATTTTAGTTGGAAAGAAGGGTACACATGGCTTACCATTGATGTGAACTCCTTTATAAATCTATTAAACATGATAAAGGGATCCAAGCTATGCAGGAATTTTTTGCAAAATAATGTGGATGTTGCACAAATTCCCACTGATTTCATTTTAGAATGCTAAGAATTCATTCACACTATTTTTTGAATTTGATAGTGAGTACTATCTACAAATGGGTGGCACAGCAATGGGTGCTTGCATGGCACCCAGCTATGCCAACTTTGTTTCTAGGTTGGTGGGAAAAGGTGCATGTACTGAATCCACAAAACAACCCTTCTTTAATAAGATTAAGGTACAGGTTCATAATATCACAAGACATTATGCGTGGCAATATACCGCACTGCCAATACAGCACAATGCATTGCAAATGGCATAATTCTTGTTTTATTGGGGGTCCACCCTGCATCCCCTGTTATGGGGGCTGCACCCCCAACTCCCCAACTAATATAACTAGCTGGGGGAGTTAACACTGAATATTGCACAAAGTGCAAAAAAGAAAAAATGATGTGTCTGGGACCAGAAATCAAAACCCAGTCGCAAACACACTGCTGGCCTTCCTTGCAGCCAGTGGTTCATCCCATTGAGCCATAGCAGTTGCTTGGCAGGCCCCTGTACCAGCAGGATTCTTATTCTCCACTGGGAACAGTGAGAGGGTGACTACTGTGCATACTTCCTTTCGTGGTTTTGCACCCTCTTGCTCTTATCTACCATGCTGTTCCTGCCTCATGGTCATGTCATGCTGTACAGCTTGTGATATTTGACCAGTAGGAAAATTAAAGTGGCTTCGCTTTATGGATGACAACATTTGTGTCTGGGAAGGGATGACCTGGAGATCACTGATTTTTGAATGCCTGCATAGAAATTATTTAAATTTATCATTCACACACTTTTCTAGTGGAGACAGCGTGAATTTTTAGACCTTACATTCTACATCACACTTGAGTGTACTGTTGAAAGTAAATGTCATAGAAAGGAAACTGCCACAAAATTCACTCTTTAGCAGTTATAGTGCATGCCCTGTAAACTTTAAGGACTCTATACCTTATGGTCAATTCCTGAGGCTTTATCATAATTGCAGTATGGAAGATGAATTTCTGAAACAATCAGAAGAACTTAAAACCTGGTTTTTGGAATGGGGTTATTCAAAAGCATTTTAATGAAGCCAAAGCAAAGTACTGCAGTTGAATAGAAACGATCTAATATATAAAGAACCAAGAAAGAATTTAACAAAAACAGACAAAAAAAATTACTATGGCCACAGAATATAATGGCATAGCAGCCAGATTTGAACATCGTTTATAGAAACTGGCATATTCTACAGTCTGAAAACAGTGTGGATATGACCATAGGAGAAAAGTCAAGAATTACTTTCAGGAAAGCAAGAAATATTAGGGACAATTTGCTACATAGTAGATTTAGAAAGGACACAGGTAAAAACTGGGATGGTTCTCTTATAAAACAGGAAGTTTTTTAAGTGTACCCACTGTAATATATGTAAATACCGTACACCTGGTAAGAAATTTAAGCATCCTACAGATAGGGAAAACATTGTTCAGATTAGGAATGCATTTCTCTCCTTCACCCTCTCATTAGTAAGTATTATCGTGATTTTAACCTTCCCCTGTTTATCAACTAGGCCAGTTTTCCCCATAAAAGACACTTTTTATTTAATTTATTCACTTGTCACCCCTAGGCTTCTACTCCTCTGTACAGCCCCTGATCTGGGCTCTCCATAGAGAACAGCTTCTGCAGTTTGATCCCCACTGCAACCAGCGACCCACCATCTCTGGAACCAGCAAGGTATGGCGACTGCCATGCCGCTCAACACAACACATTGCTTCAGGCTGTGTGTGGGTGATGATGTCTGATATGGCGCCACCACACATTCAGTCACTTCACTACCAGTCTAGCATTGCTTGTAAAGCGCTTTGGGATACTGTGTATGAAAGCGCTATATAAATCGGATTCTTCTTCTTCTTCAGCCCACTGCCACTTTGCAGCGGCTCCCACCCAATCTGGACACTTACATTTATATCTATTCTTGGTCACATCACAGCAGCTATTTGGTTGACTGACTCTCACTTATACAAAGTCCATATGCTTATTATAATATTAGCCAGCAAGGGCATCATATTTCATCTCACAAACTTCATTAAAATAAACAACTCTTACTGCAGTCTCTTAATGAGAAATCCATCATCTACATTATTTACCATTGTCTCCTTCTGTTGATGTATCTTCTTTCCTTTGTGGCTGAACATGCCCACCTAGTTATCATTCAGTTCTACAAATTCTGTGGTATTTTTTGTTCTTAATAATTTTTACCTCTTGTGACTCGTGGTGTTGACCTCACTAAACCTGCTTGGATTTAGCATTTCCATCATCCTCTGCAGCCTATTTTATCTATTCTCCACCCTTCTTATAGATGAATTAGTGCCACTGAATCTCATCAGTCAGTCTGCAATCAGTGTTGGCTGCAATTAAATCCTCTTTAAATTGATCACTGTAGTTAATACTGTAGAATAATGTATGTCACAGTTCTGTTATTATTTGTGTCTCCTTCCATTCTTACTCCAAATGGAGAGCCTACCTCCACTGCCCCACATCTAAACCAAGTTCAAACCCTTTTTTGTTACCAATCTTAATCTTATATGGGACCAATCAACTAGGGTGCATGCATTAAACCTTGTCTCACAGCCCATTCCATGCCATTTTACTCCTCTAGCATCTTAGCACTACTATTTCTCTAGCTGTAAATAATGAACTGCTTCAGACTGTTACACCCAGGAGCCCTGCGTAAGGAGAATAACATCTCCCTGAGACTCTGGCTATGCCAAATAATTCTTATGCTTCTCCTTTTCTCCAGGAAACATAGAGCTGAATCCAGGACCTATCTCCCCATTAGTGTCCCTGCTGGTCTTGTTTCAGCTAATTGACTAAAAATGATGCTTATAAATATCTGTAGCCTTCAAAAGAAATTGACTGACATACAGGCCTAGGCATCCCATACTATTCCATATATTTTGGTCTTGACAGAAACCTGGCTGAAGGCACCACCTCAGATCAAGCATTAGCCCTTCCATCCTACTCCTTATACCATGTGGATAGAGCCACAAGGAGAGGAGGTGCTCATCTATGTCAAAGATAGGTTATCTGCCACTGTCCTTCATGCCATCTCTAAGCCAAAGGAATTTGAATGCCTGGCACTAAAATGTTTCATCTCATCTGATGAAATAATTACCATAATAGGTTGTTACACACCACCCTCTGGTGGTTTTGAGCTCTTGCTCCATTTACATAATTTTATAGACACTAACATAAACAAATCAATAATTCTTGGTGATTTGAATTTGGATTAGCTCAGTTCAAATTCAAACCCTCTATGGGAGGGAAAATGGCTGCCTTCTGCAGATGTATTACAGATGAGCTCTAAGGATGCTGAGAATTGCCAAATCTTATCCTCGGCAGATAAATATTACATGATGACCACTAAACAAAAGATAGACAAAGTGCAGCTTCTGAGGAATACTCATCACCTCGTTTCCAGCCCCTCAAAATTTTTTCTGATCTGCAGATAGCCACAGAGGCTTTGGAAAGCCCAGTGGACCTGGATCCCCATCCTGAAGGTTCCACTGCCACCTCAGCTTTCTGCTTTCAAGTCTTTCTACCTAAGCTCCTGCATTCTGAGGAGGGTATTACTATTTTGGAGAAAGGAACAGACTCAGCTGCTGCAGAAATGGTGAAGACACCATGTTTGAAATTCAGTCCTCTTTTGTTGAGAAAACTTGAACTTGAACTTGAAGGTGTACTTGAGCTTGAACCTGAGATTGAATCCAATAATAGACAAATGGCACAAGGTAAAAATATACTACGGAAACATTGGGTGATTTGATTGAAAAGATATTGGAGGGCATAAAAGACTGGACCACAAATTTCAATCACTGAGTTTAAAATTGATTTTATGCAGAAGGACGTTAAAATAAAGAAAAATCATAGAAATTCAGAAACAGGTTCATGAGAATTACCAACTAATAATAAAGTTACTGACCAGGTGAAAACAGATGAATTATCGACTATAGGGCTGATAAAGGACAATTATAATGCTAACAGAGAAAATGAAATGTTGGAAAATCAAGCCAGATACAGGAATTTAAGAATTGCTGGTTTGCCCCTTAAAATGGATGACGATTTTGAAACCACTTGGGAACTGGTTAATGATATATTCATTTCTATGTATACTGTAAGCTACCATCCGATAATTTGCCTTTTGTTATTAAAGTGTTCAGAGTACAAAACAAAGCTACAACCAGACTCAAACACAAGACCCAGAAGTTAAAGTAACAATCTTGCTTAAGCTGTGTTTGAATCAGATCGAGATAATATTTTAAAGCTTTCTACAATTAAGGGACTTTGTCTTACAAAGGATACTGATTTAGTGTTTTCCCAGACTTTGCATATGCAACTTAACAAGTCTGAAGAATATTTCTACCATACTGTCAAGATGTATTGTAGTTAGGAGCACAATTTCAACTGCTAGCACCTGTGAAGGTTCCCATTGCCACAATGGGAAGACATATATATTTTTGAAGTTGATCAGCTGGCAGCTTTTTTAAGAGGGCAATATGATGAGGACTCAGAAAATGGGGAGAGTCCCCTACTCCCTCTGAACAAGACATATCTTCTATTGTTGAAGCAGCAGAAACATCTGATTCTTAAAAAAAAAATATGATGATTGCCTGAATTACTTGGTTTGGTGTTGATTAACACATGAGGAAGTATGAGGAAAGGTGTGATGTTATAAAAGAGTAAATTTAAATTTATGGTTTGATTAATGAAGCTAAGAGTTTCTATTATGCAGTCTGCTAAAGGCATCTTGATTGTTTTCTTTTTAGTTATTGAGATCACCTTTTCCCTCCTCCAGTTATGGACTAGTACTGTTTATGCATATAGGCATAAAACATTATATAGATGGTACAGAGATTATGTTGTTAATTATAATACATATCCTGTATGAAAACTGAAATTTGACTAAAAGATATTATAAAAACCTCTAAATAATCTCTCTCATGACCTGGGCTAAGTCTTATAATTACAGAAACACAAGACTAAACCATAAGAATCATCTTATCTGTTCTCTTATAGACCCCATCATCATGAACAGACCACACAAATAATACAAGAAGCAGTTTTCCACAATGATCTTACCAAGCACAATATAGTAGTTTGTGTTAGGAATCTATTAGAACCTATCCCTACTGGTAAATTTGTCATTAAGAGGAGTTTTAGGAAGTTTAATTCAGCCAATTTTCTAGCAGATGTGAGGGACATTGACCGCAAAGCTTTTGCTTAGCACCTACTATCAATGAGGCTGTGCATGTCCTTAATTTCACCCATACTTGTGTCATAATCAAACATGCCCCAATGGTTAGCTGCAGAGTAAAAAGACTCTTGTCCATTGTTTAATGGGTACATTAAAAAAGCCTTGCTAACATAGAAACATAGAAACATAGACTTTGGCGGCAGATAAGGACCTCTAGGCCCATCTAGTCTGCCCATTTCCCTACCTACAGGATGGGCCGCAGATCCTAGTTAACCAACAGCCTTTATCTTCCTGCCCCCACAAGAATTGCCTTATGTCTGTCCCATGCATTCTTGAATTCTCCCACAGTTTTAGACCCCACAACTTCCTCCAGGAAGGCTGTTCCATGCATCCACTACCCTCTCTGTGAAATAATACTTCCTCATTGCCCTGAACCGCCCTCCTTCTATCTTTAAATTGTGTCCCTTGTTCTTGCAAGTCTCTTTTCTCTGAAAGATGCTACCCTCTTGGACTTTGTTGATTCCCTTGAGGTACTTGAAAGTTTCTATCATGTCCCCCTCTCCTTCTTTCCTCAAGGGTATACATATTAAGCTCCTTTAGTCTCTCCTCATACGGCTTCTCTTGCAGGCCCTGCACCATTTTAGTTGCCCTCCTCTGGACTGCCTCTATCCTGTCTATGTCCTTGCGGAGATGGGGTCTCCAGAACTGGACACAGTATTCCAGATGGGGTCTCACCAACTGTCTGTACAGAGGGATAACAACTTCCTGTTTTCTGCTGCTGATGCCTCTCCTATACATCCCAGCATACCCCGGCCCTCCTGCTGCCTTCTCCCACATTGCTTGCTAACCTTAAGGTCATCTGATATGATTACCCCAGGTCCCTTTCCTGTTTTGTTGTTGTTACTACCTCCCACCCATTGTGTATTCTTTCCCAGGGTTCTTGTTTCCAGGTGCATTATTTTGCACTTTTTGCATTGAATCCTAGCTGCCATACGTCTGACCATTCCTCCAACCTTGCCAAGTCCCTTTTCATCCTTTCCACGCCTCCTTGTGTATCAACCCTGTTGCAGATCTTTGTGTCATCTGCAAAAGGCATACTTTTCCTTCCAGTCCCTCTGCAATGTCACTGATGAAGACGTTAAAAGGATTGAACCCAATACTGAACCCTGCGGTCCCCACTAGTAACGCCCCTATCTTCAGAGTGGACTCCATTTACAATTACCTTCTGTGTCCTGTTGTCCAGCCAATGTTTTACCCAGGCTACCACCCTGGGACCAACTCCCAGGCTGGTTAATTTGACTATCAATCTTTTGTGTGGGACTGTGTCAAATGCCTTGCTAAAGTCTAGGTAGACCATGTCCACAGCCCCTCCTGGTCTACTACTTTGGTCACCCAGTCAAAGAAATCTATTAGATTCATCTGACATGACCTTCCGCTGTGAACCCATGCTGCCTTGGATCCTGTGCTCCACTGACCTCTAGGTACTCATCTATTCTTTCCTTCAGAGTGACTCCATCACTTTCCCTCCCACAGAGGTCAGACTGACAGGTCTGTAGTTTCCTGCCTCTGTCTTGGTCCCACTTTGTGAAGGGGAATCACATCCGCCTTCCTCCAGTCCTCGGGTACCACACCATCCTCCCATGATTTATTAAAAGAGCAGCCAGTGGTTTCACTAGTTGCTTCCTTAATTCTTTTAGAATTCTGGGGTGAATTCCATCAGGACCCATTGCTTTGTCCACCTTCAGGTTTAGGAGTTCTTGAGAACCCTTTCTTCTGTGAAAGGACTGGGATCGACCCCCTATCAAGACTGCTTCTGTTAATTGGATTAGGCACTTCCCCTCCTCTTTTGTGAATACTGAGCAGAAATATTCGTTCAGTATTCCTGCTTTCACTGTCCCCTCTGCCCACCCACCGTTCATTCTATTCAGCCTCACTATCCCTCCCTTTGTCTTTCTATGCTGCTGATGTACCTATAAAAGGTTTATCCCCCTTCTTAACTGAGTTGGCTATCTTTTACTCAGTTTGGGCCTTTGCTATTCTGACTTCCCTCCTGCTTCTTTCTGCCTTAACTGGTACAGCTCTCTGTCCTGCTTCTTCTGTGTTTCCTTATACTTCGAATGCTATCTTTTCTTCCTGACTTTCACAGCCACCTCTCTTGAGAACCATAGTGGCTTTTCTTTCTTTTTGATTTGTTTATTTGCTTCACACAAAGGCTTGTTGCGTCTGTGATGGCAGTTTTGATAATTCCCCATTGTTGCTCCACACTTCCTTCTAGCCTGTTTGCTAGTGCTTTCTTGAGGCACTCTCCCATCTTGCCAAAGTCAGCCCTCCTAAAGTCCAGTACCCTCACTTTTGTATGGCTTGACTCTGTAGCTGAGTTTAACGTGAACCACACTGTTTGATGGTCACTTGTCCCCAGATGGCAACCTACTCTAGATCTGAGATCCTCTCACTGCCCCGTTAGAGTACGAGGTCTAAGATTGCTCCCTCACGAGTGGGTTCGAAACTAGCTGTCTAATGCCTGCCACCTGTAGGGCGTCAAGAATGCCCTGCTCTTGGATGTGGCTGCAGCAAATGTGCTCCAGTTAACATCTGGCATATTCAGGTCTCCCATCAACAGTATCTCCCCTTTCTCTGCCATTCTAAGAATGCCTTCCATCATATCCTTGTCCATTCCTTCCCCTGACATGGGGTCTGTCACACAACCCTGTGCGGATTGTGGTGCCTTTCAGTCTCCAAGGTGACCCACAGTGCCTCCTCTCCTCCCTGTTTACTCTTTTGTTCAGTTGCTTTTATCCCTTCCTTTACATAGAGACTCTCCTCCCCTCTTCTCCCCTGCCTCTCTCCTGTAGGTTATATACCCTGGTATGTTAACATCCCAGTCATGGTTCTCTGTGTACCATGTTTCTGTGACTGCTACGATATCCAGGCATCCCTCTTCCATTAAGGCCACCAGCTCAGGGAGCTTGTTGCCCAGACTACGGGCATTGGTACCATTACCCTCCATTTCCTGATGGCCTTACCCCCTTTGCCCCATCCCTATCCTTCTTGCCTTTGTCACTTTCTCCATTTACCCCTGCCCTTCTCCTATCAACACCTCCATGTTGGTGTTTGCCACACTACTACCATGATTGTTTGGGGGCTAGGATTTTCCTGCTCTTTCCAGTGCCTCCCCTTGACTAGTTTAAAAGCTTGCCAATGAAGCATTTAAACCTATCACCTAGGATCCTGGTTCCCTCCCAGACAGATGCAGCCCGTCATGCCAGTATAGGCTTGCATCACTCCAGGTGGACCCCAGTCCCCAATGAAGCCAAACCCTGAGCTCCACACCAGTTTTTCAACCACTGATTGAATCCATGGTACGGAACACCCTAGCCTCTCCTATGCCATAGATGGGTAGCACCTCCGAGAAGGTTACTGTCGTGCTACTTGACTAAGGCCCCTCCCAATTCCACAAACTCTTCCTGCACTTCTCTAATCCTTTTTAGCCAGGTCATTTGTCCCTAGGTGGACAATGACATCCAGCTCCCTCTCCTGTGCAGCTGCTCTGGCAATCCTGAGGATTTGCTCCCTGTCCCTCCAAGCTAAAGAGATCAGCTTTGGGCAACTGTGAGGCATACTAAATCTCCTGAAGACTGGCAGCTTTCAGGGCTTGTCGCAATGTCTGTACCAGACTGGTAAGAAATAACAATGAGAATTATTACTTGAACATGCTCGAATCTGCAAAGGGGAATCCATTCAAAACATGGCGTGCTTTTAAATCAGTGGAAGTTTGTAAGGAATCTCCAACCCTGCCTGCAAAAGTAATCTTCATGCTTCCACCATCACTGACAAATCCTTGATACTTGACAAATTTAATGCACATGTTGTGACAGCAAGCCTTGCTTTTGATTCTTCCCAGGCAGCTACCATATGCCCCTCTATCACACAAACTTATTCAGTAACCAGTCCTTCCTCCCATGTTGCCTTCACCTTTTCTACAATCACATACAAACAAGTTGAAGATCATTTAACTAAACTGGACACTAAAAGAGCTCTGGAGCAGATAATATCGATTCCTTCTTCTTGAAGCTAGGTTACCATTACCTGACAGCCCCATTAGCCATCTATTCTATTTGTCACTAACAGAGGGCATTGTACCCCAGGAATGGAAGGTAGACCACATACTGCTCCTTTTCAGTTCAGGAGATCCTAGCGATGTTAACAACTATAGGCCTATTTCAATTTTGCTGGCTCTCTCTAGACTCTTAGAAAAATTGGTCAATATACAGATCAGGAGTTTATTGATAAGCATTAACTGGTGAACCCTTTACAATCTGGGTTTAGGCACCATCATAGCACTTCATCTATTTTGACTAAAATAACAAATGATTGGTTGGAGGCCATAGATAGTAAACAGATCACAGGGCTGTATTCTTGGACCTCAGTAAGGCCTTTGATACAGTTAATCATGGCCTTCTCTGGACAGCTTAAGAATATGATTTTGAAAGTCCCATAGAAATTGGTTTGCCAGCTACATGTATCTGAGTGGATAGACAGCAACAAATTAAAGCTAATGGGTCATTCTCCCCCCCTTCTTCCCTGGTAAGAGGGTTCCCCAGGAGCTCTATTCTAGGCCCCCTGTTATACTTGTTGTATGTCAATAATTTGAGCAGTAACATTTCACATTCCAAAATCCACCTCTTTGCAGATGACACTGAGCTCTACATCTCAAAATCTTCATTCGCACAAGTTTGATCTGCAATTCAGTCTGTCTTTAACCAGGTACAGAGTAATCTAATCCAATCTAAACCTTTATTGAATGCCAAGAAACCAAAGCAATGTATTTCCATCATCATAATTCTTCAAATTCTCTCCCAATCATTGCCTCGCCTATCACTACCCTTCTTGGTGACACTTGAAGTAGTGGAGAGGTTCAAGTATTTATGTTTTCTGCTTGATTCTCATCTCTCCTTTTCTTTCACCTCGATGCCTTAGCCAAAAAATTGAAACTAAGGCTTGGTTTCTACTTTAGAAACAAATATCTCTTTCCCAGATCTCTAGACTGAGGTTAGTCCAGACCACCATTCTGCCTCTCTTGGACTATGCAGATACCATCTATAATAACTCTGCAATCACCTACCTTCACAAATTGGACACATTGTACCATCAGGCTAGCCACTTTTATTACCAATGCTCCAGCCAGAACCCATCACTGCACCCTGTATAAAGAGGTGAGCTGGACATCTCTGGCCACTAGGAGATTAGTACAGCACCTACTTGTGGAGTATATAAAGCTCTCTTAAATAAACTGCCTTCTTATATCACTACTTCTTCTTCATTGCTCACATAGTTCATATCGTTAAGGAAGAATGCATATATTTCCCTAGAGGTATCTACATTTTGCACGCATTATGAGAAAGTGGCCAACAGTTACATACTCCTACAATCTTGAATAAACTTCAATCAGTGCTTAAACTACAAACCCTAATCCTTTTAAAAGCCATTCAAACCCATATTACCAAAATAAATACTGACATCTGCCACTGCTACTAATCTTAAAGAATGTTATTCCTGTTATCATATTGCACTATGCAGCTGTGTTACCTCTATTACTGTATTTTTGTTCTATGTATTGTCTTGATTTCATTTCTTGTACAAGGGATCTCATTGCAAAATGAGCTTGCCCAATGGATTGTATCCTTCACAATAAACTTGAACTTGAACATGCAACACCCTTTCTGCATCTATGTGTCATGGTGTGAGTGGGATCTGGTATATGTTGGGTGCACTGGAGACCCTGAAACAATGAATACAGGAGCATGTCAGATCGATAATCAAGAACAGATATGACGCTTCTGTAGGAACCCACTTTTCAAACAAACATGGGTCTGACCCTGTTTACATGCATTTCATGGGACTGGAACATATTTCAGTACAGAGAACTGGGGGTGCTAGAAAAAGTCTGCTGCTCCAAAAGGAGTGTTACTGGATTTTCACCTTGTGATCAGTGAAACAAAAGGATTGAATGACAATTGGGACTTTAAACCTTATCTGTAGAAATGCTACAGGCTTTCTCCCTGAGCCCCGCCCCCCCCATATTCTGACTATCTTTCTGAAGGCATGTTCATGAGCTTATGAATAGACTAATCTAATGCATCTTTTATTTATATTGTTTCAGAGATCCTCTGTTGCCATGAAAGGAAGCACCTACTGTATACCAGTTGGGAAGCATTGTTATCTTTTGGTGATTTTTTAATGAATTTATTTTTTCCATCTCTCTCAAAATGAGCCCTTTGTTATCCTGTCTACAGCAGATAATATATAAAGAATGTCCAATATGCTCTGGCAAAGGTTTTTTCCTTGCTAGTTGGTTTCACAGGATATGTGCTGCACATGCCAGTTACTTCTATTAATGTTTTGATAATGTTTACAATGTTTGCTTAAAAATCTGTATAGTATATGAATGATTATATATTCCTCTTTACTCTGTGCTGATTGTATAACATTTTAAAATGAAAGAAATAGTACCTTGATCTTTAGTATGAAGCCCTGACCTCCTGTAGCTCTTAAATTGAACAGTGACCTTTTGAAGTTCAGTTGACCTCCCACATAGAAATCATGACATTTGGGAGTTAAAGGTCAAAACTTCCTTCTTGATGTCCAAATGCATTGGCATAAAGAAATATAAGCAAAACAGATGGTTGTTTGACCTCATGTAACATTTAAATGATTTAATGATCTTTGCAAGTCTAGTTGACGCCCCACATAGAAATTATACAACTTGGAAGTTTAAGGACTTAAATATTTTATACAGATGTCTTTATGTATTGGTATTAGATATATGTAAAATAAATGTCAGGTTTGCTTCTGAATCAATATAAACTATGATTGTGATTCTACAATGTGGTTTGTGATGGATTAAAGTTGATTTAATTTTTGGTGCCTATTTATATGGGGCAGCCTATCTGATTCACTTAAATACATATTCATTACTCAATACACATGTTAAAGAAAGAAAATGTTGCTATTTTATTCAACTTTGTTGGAACATGTCATAAGTGAAATGTTGATATCACCTACAGTATAATGTGAGGGGTTAATTGTTGAATAAATCAAATAAGGGCAAGTATAAAATGTTTACTCTGGCCCTCTGTAGTTATACTCCTGAGGAAGGTCTTGTGACCAAACGCTGGGTAGAGAGTGTGGCTTGCTGTCTTACTCTAATATACCTGATCGTGTTATTTGTTTTGTTACACTAATGAATTTTGGGTTGTATTCTACAACGTGGATTAGTGTGTCTCCTTGAGTGTGCACAGTTTGGCTCTATAACTCAAATAATTCTAGGCTATATCAAATTATATTTTGTCAGCAGAAGTAGTCAAGTCAAACTGTCCCTGTATAGATCTCTTGCCAGACCTCATTTGGACTATTGCTCCCAATTTTGGTCACCACATCTGAGTTGGGTTATATAGCATTAAGAACAAACGCTGGTCAGAGTCACAATGGCTACTAATGCATTGATGTGATGAAAGATTTATTTATTTATTTATTTATGTATTTCATAGGTTTTACCAAGAAAGACATACTGAGCTGATAGTAGCTCATTTTCATTTCCAAAAGTGGACTGCAAATCCTCAGGACGAGTTGGTGCAGGTAGGCGGCTAGCCCAAAACATACAAAAACCTACACTTGAAGACAAGCAAGGCACCAACGTTTGATCAGCTTCAAATGTTTTATTGCAGAAATATAACAAACAAAGTTGCACCGACAGATCCACTAGCCACTAATTGCCATGGCACTGCCAGTATGAAACCCTTTGTCAGGGGCAGGATTAGCAGGAGAGAAGTGATGTCTATTTATACAAGCATCTCATGAATAAACATGACATCAATTAGAAAATAAATTTACATATGTGCACAAATACAAAAAATGTGAAAACATGAGAAAATACAGAAATACTTTGCCTGTCAAAATATGAGCCAGACCATACAATCATAACATTTCTGAGATATTTTTTAAATAAAACCCTTGATCAAGAAAAATGTTTTTGCTTTCTTATTGCCACATGAAACAGATATATATTTCCAGCAAATTTATAATGTGGAAATGTTAGCCTAATAATTTGTATCTGTTCTCTTTCTGTCTGATCTTGCCCATCAGGAGATCAGTGTTTGTTGATCACACTTGCCTTGCCAGATCACAACAGCCTCCCCCCATTTTCTGTCTATCCACAGTTAGCATGTCTCCAGTTTCAAGTTGCAATAAGCAATTTTTATTTTCTTGATCATGGATTTTATTTAAAAAATGATCTTGGAAATGTTATGGCTGTATGATCTGGATGATATTTTGACTGGAACAAAATTTCTGTGTTTTCTAATCTTTTTCACTTTTTGTATTTTATACATATGCACATTTGTTTTCAAATTAATGTTATGTTTATTCATGAAATGTTTTTATAAACTGACATCAATTCTCTCCTAACCATGCCCCGATGAAGGGTTTCTTACCCAAAGAGCCAGGGCAACTAGTGCCAATGGGTACATCTGTGCACCTTCATTTGTTCATTTGTTAATCAAATTATTTAACCAGGGTGGCACACTAAGCTGAATGCTCGTTTACAGGTGCAACCCGGAGCACAGGGAAGTTAAGTGACTTGCTCAGGGTCACACAGTATGCAAGTGGGGCTGTGGGATTCAAACCAGGTCTCCAGATTTGCAGCCCAGAGCCTTAAACCACTGTGCTATACTGCCTCCCTATTTTTTATTTATATTTGTTATATTTCTGCAGGTAATTTTCAGATACATCCTGGGGATGGGGAAAATATAACAGATACAAAAATGAAGAATATAATATGTAGAAATGGAATAAATATAACAAAAGGAAACAGGACAATCATGCCTAAGAATAAACTGAGAAAAGTGAGATACCAAGCAAAAAGTTGTGGAACTGACAAAAGAACAATTAAAAGGTATCAACTTAACAAAATAAAAACTGGCAGTATAGAAACTGCTTGTCCCTAACTCTGCAGTGAAAGCTCAAAATATCAAGCTATCAGATTTGTTGAATCCTGAGGTAAATACATTTGACAAAATTGATAAATGCAGGACTCCACTGGAAATGAGATGATGTAGGTAAATAAACTGAACAAAATGGGTATACGCGAGGAACCCACTGGACATAAGATGTTGTATGTAAATACACTGGAAAAAAATGGGTAAAAGCAAGATCTTACTGGAAATGAGATGTTGTAGGTAAATACATTGGGAAAAATGGTTAAACACAGGACCTCACTAGAAATGAGATGTAGGTAAATATATTGAAAAATGGGTAAAAGCAGGACCCCACTGGAAATTATATGTTGTCCTGTGGGTGAATACATGGAAAAAATGGGTAAAGCAGGATCCCACTGGCAATGAGACATTGTAAGTAAATACATTGGAAAAATTAGTAAATGCAGGACTCCACTGGAAATGAAATGTTGTAGGTAAACGGGTTAAAGCAAGATCCAGGTGGATGAGATGTTGTAAGTAACTATGCTTGGAAAAATGGGTAGAAGCAGGACCCCACTGGAAATAAGATGCTGTAGGTAAATACATTTAATATATGGGTAAAAGCAGGACCCCACAGGAAAAGAGATGCTGTAGGTAAATACATAGGAAAAAATGGGTAAAAAGCAAGATCTGACTGTAAATGATATGTTGTAGGTAAACATGTTGGGAAAAATGAGTAAACGCAGGACCCCACTGGAAATGAAATTTAGATATATTGGTTAAAGCAAGATCCAGGTGGACATGAGACAGTGTAGGTAACTACATTGGAAAAAATAAGTAGAAGCAGGACCCCACTGGAAATAAGATGCTGTAAGTAAATACATTCGATATATGGGTAAAAGCAGGTTCCCACTGGAAATTAGATGTTGTAGGTAAATGCATTGGAAAATGGGCAGATGCAGGACCCCACTAGAAATTAGATGTTGTGGGTAAATACACTGGAAAAAATAGATAAAAGCAGGACCCCACTGAAAATGAGATGTTGTAGGTAAATACATTGGAAAAATGGGTAAAAGTAGGACCCCACTAGAAATGAGATATTGTAGGTAAATGCACTGAAACAAAATTGTAAATGTAGGACCCCACTGGAGATGAGATGAGATGCTGAGGTAAATTCATAGGTCAAAATTGATACAAGCAGGACACTGGTGGAGATGAGATGTTGTAGGTAAATATAATGGAAACCAGAATTAAAGAACAATAGCACTAAAAGCAAGCACAGCACTATAAACATAAGTCTTGGTGTAGTTAAATAACTGAGAGTGTTTTTCACACTGTTTTTTTTTTTTGGGGGTAGTACCTCCCTTCCATTCAGTTATGCTCAGCTTATCACTATAGAGCTCAAGCTAGTAATACTGGTAAGAAATGCACTAAGAAAATAAGACATTTTGAACATACTGTGCAGTCATTAATTAGTAAGAATAAGCAGGGCTCAAAAATAAAGCATGGGTATGAAAGTAATTTGTGTGCTGGGGATATACCGCCATCATTGTTTGAGTACACCAAGTTACATCGGCTACAAACCAGTGTCACTGAAGCTGTTTATAGAACATATAAAATGTTTATTTTTCAGGGTTGCTCAGTTTCATTATTCCAGTATTCCAGTCACATCAGAGATAAAATCTTCAGGATTGCCCTTAATGGGACTCTGTGAGCTTCTCCAGTGGTCCTCGATGTTCAGTTTAGGGGCTCTTTATATATTATTTCTATCAGCTTCAGTTAATGTGGAAAAAAACTATAAATTGAGGAAAAAATCTTCTTGCAAATGGGAATGGCAAACAGAATATAAACACAGTTTGAAATTGTTTCTTTGGTCCTCCATCTTGTAACTAGAAATTAAGTTAATAGGGTGATTAAAGGAGACCAGTTAACTGTAGAATTCAATTTTAAGTTGATTAAATTTAACACAGACCCGATAGACCAACTTAGGGTAGTTGGTTCATTCCATTGGGTGTCTTACAAACAAAGCACACTAATGAGTCCTGAGTAGGACGAAACATGTGTCTGTGTCTTCTGTTGGCACCCTTTGCAGACTGTGTGAGAGGGCCTTCGGCACCATGTATTTCTGCTTAAAGTTGAACTAGCAAAACATTTTGTAGTGATTTGCATATACAGTCCATGATGCTTTGCATTATAGGGTATGTGTGATTTTGTATTTCTTTGAAATGTGGCTTCCTGGCCAATACCCTTTAGGATAACCCTTGCCTCAGTGCTTACACACTGAGGTTCTTTGCATTCTAACCATTTAAGATTTTTACATCTTAATTTGACCCAATTTTCCTTTTCTTCCAAACATTTTTACCAGTCTACCTGACTCAGGTCTACTCAGATATAACCAAAAGTTAAGTTTTCTTGAGTCAAAACAAGAAATTTATATGTTCCAGACCTAATTTGGCTCTTAGGTATACTGCAAGACATGAGTGTCCTAGCACTAAAGTCTTTCTTAATAATTTCTGTATTAGGATCATCAACTTATCTCTATGTTTGTAGTCTCACATTTCAACACCATAAAGAATTTGGGATAAATATTTAAACCTAATAGCCTCTAAAAGAGGTTTAAGTGTGAAAGCTGCCATAGAGATAACTGAATCTTCTAAGAGCTTGTGAAATCTTTTGTGGAAGTGATTACTTTATGTATGTGCTTATTCCATTTCCTATAGATTAAAAGCACAGATGCAAATATGTGTATATATTAGTCTTGAGTATATTCAAGGAGCCAGCATGCCATTTTCCCTTGGGACTTCCTTTTCCAAATACTAATACTTGTGTCTTGGATGAACTGATTTTTAACTTTACCATCTTTATTTTGAGGCCAATGCACGATGTCAACACACCATGGAAACCAGGCACATTGGCATTGCTAGGGTCTGAATGTGTGGAGCAGGGGCCTGTGGATCCCACACAACATTCACAGACAGGATGTGTGGCAGATACACTCCCAGTCCCTGGTCGTGCAGACAGAAATGTACCAAGGGCAAGCTAGGAGCGTGCTGCCACTAAGCGGCATGCACCAACCAGGCAGAGCTGTCCACAGGGATGCAGAGGATCAAATAGGTTAAGGCAGGGAGGACCCTGCCATAACACTAGTATGCACGGGCATGCACACAGTCCCCTGTCTGGACCAGGTGGGCCATCCCAGGCCACTGCCAACAGAACCCCACTTCCCATCCTCCATCCATGCCCTCACCCCAGCACCCAGCACTGACCCTCCCCAGCACAGCAGTAACCCCCAAGAACACATTGGGGCACTGACTCCATGAATGCCGCACCCCTCACCCAGCTATGAGCCATCTCCCTATCTGGTCCTGACCCCCAACTCCTGATCACAGCTCCCACAATGTGGTGGTCAGAGGTCCCCAGCAACAGAGACGACCCCCATCACATTCCCTATACCTTCCCTGTGGCACCACAGCTCAGGATGGCCAGTGTCATGGCCTGCCACACACCTCCTTGGCTGCCAGCAGTCCAGTGTTGCTGGGAGTGCAGTGCCTATATCTAGAGGTGTGATCCCAGCATTACATGGATGGCCAGCAGCTGAGGTGGTGTGAGGAGGGCTGTGCTGCTTGACATTCCTAGCCATAGCACTGATGGGCAGGTAGGAGGGATGGGTGGTGGGGTTGTCAGTGCCACAAGGGGTGGAGGGACCACTGGCCACCAATGAGGGACTGGGGTACCAGGATTGGGGCTGGGGTGGGCTGCACATGCCACCTTCATGTGTTGGGATGGGGTGTCATGCCATCAAAGAAGACTGGGCTGCCACATGTCAGGGGTGTTTGGTATGTGGCTAGCCTTTGGGGATCAGGGCTGCTTCACAGGGGGTGGAATACTGCACTCTGTTTTCTGGGACTGGGAAGCCATGTGGGGGAACCTTTACTACTGGAAAGGGTGCAGATGTGCTGTGGGGGTGACCATGGTGAGGCATGCACTGATGCAGGGGCTGCCTTGGGCAGGATGGTCCACTGCACTGTGGGGTATGACAGAGGGGTCTGGCTGCCTGTGGGGGCCATTAATGCACCCAGTCTCATGGCACCCCATGCATGTAATCCACTTTGGGACTCCAGGAGGGGCATCCCATTGGATGCCTGCCTGGGTCTTCAACCCCACCCTGGATGACCTGTGGAGTCCGTACACCTTGGGGCAGAGCCATGGACAGGTGGTGGCCATTAGTGAATAACAGCTGGTGCACACCTGTTTGTAAGTGCAGAGCTACGTGGGTGAGGGTACGCACCTCTGGCGCATATTTCCCACCCATTCATGCATAGGGGCCATTGTGTTCTAAAATGTTTAATTTATCCTGAAGACCTTCCTGGTTAAAGATATCAAAATACTATCATCTGCATACACCAAAATGGAACATACCACATCCAATATTTTAGGAGAGTCACTATTAAGGTTAGCTACAACTTTTATCAGTTCTTTGATATACAAACAAAATAAAGTAGGTGCTATATATACAACCTTGGTGGACACCCTTGTTAACAGGTACATTTTTAAATAAGGTACCAGACCCATATTTAACTGTTGCCAAGGTTCCTGATGTAAAGTGCTTATAATATTTACCAAATTCAGGTCTATGCCCACTATTATCATTGTTTGCCAAAGAATATTTCTA
Source organism: Neoceratodus forsteri (assembly GCA_016271365.2). NCBI lineage: Eukaryota > Metazoa > Chordata > Ceratodontiformes > Ceratodontidae > Neoceratodus > Neoceratodus forsteri. The sequence goes on from CM028131.1 coordinate 1,430,262,285, forward strand.
ACTACCATGTCAAATGCTGAAATAAGATCTATAAAAGCAACATACAATTTATGCTTCCTTAAAGTAATATATTTGTCCATTAAATGGTTCAAAATATAACAATTGTCCATGGTTGAATACCCTGACCTAAATCCAGCTTGGTATGGACTTAATCCACTGGTTATGTCACTTTGTTGTGTTAGTTCCTCTGAAATAAATCTGGTGAATATTTCTGAACCTATATCTAGAAGATCTATCTGTCTATACATTGTTGAATAGGCAAGGTTACCCTTTTGTGTATTGATACTACTATAGCACCTTTTCATGAGTCCAGAATATAGTTCAGTTTAATGCAATTGTTAAAAAGAGCTGCAGAAAATGTGACCCATAGAGATGCTTTACATAGTAAATTTCTGCTTGAACCTAGTCTGGACCAGGGACCTTGTTTTTTCAAAGATTTAATGGAGAAATATATTTTTGTACAGGTAAATATTTCCCATGATGTATTAATCGGAGTCTGAATGAAAAGTTATCTTGGAGCTCTGAATCATGAAAGATACTGGAAAAATAATCAATCCATTGTTTTTCAGTTATATATGATCCATGCTGTTTTAATAGTTATTAGTTCCTCTCGCTACTAATGACCAAATAGCTTTATTGTCGTTATTAATAATTACATTAAGCATAATTATCCATTGATTATGTTGATATTGTTTTTATCCCCTTGAAGAAAACATTTATACTTTTCCTTTCTTGGTCTAGATTATTAAAACACCTTTAATCCTCAGATTTCCTCACTTTCCTAATGTGAGCAGTCAGAAGTGCTTTATAGGTCTTACATTCTTTATCAAACCATGTGTTTCCTTGTTCCCCTGAGGGATTAATAGGAACCAATTTGTATATCATAGGTCTAACTGACTCTAAAAATTGTAAAAAGATGCCAAGAATCAGAGCTAAAGGAATGGCTCAAAAGAGGAAGAAGTTCTTGCTCAAAAATATTTTGAATAAAATTACCAATGTCTTGTTCTAACTTCCAATCCCAGAGTAACCTTTTATTTGTTTTTATTTCAGTATTGCATAGTTCCATTTTGTTCATCAAAAGCCTATTGTTTGAATCAGCCAGATTAGTTGATGAGGAACCTCTCAATAAAAGGGGTAAGTGGTCACTCTCAGCTCTAGTTGGAATAATCAAATTAGACCAAATAGTTACTGAGCCTGTCCATAGGCATAATCTAAAGAGAGTTTCATTTGGAGTTAATAAAAGTATAGTTACCAATATAGTCTCCTCCACTCTTCCATTCAGTGGAAATGGATTATATCATCTAGATAGTTCAATTAAAAATTAACCTGTTTTATTAATTTTCAAATCTAAAGTGCTTCTCAAGGGAATATTAGGAAGAACAGTGGTATGAGCTAAAATGAATTATCTGTGATATAATCAAAGGAACCAATCCTTGCATTCATGTCTCCCATCATTAAAATATCAACCTGAGGACATTTGTATTCAGTAGCATATAACATGTTGTCCAAAAGTTTCCATATATCTTTAGAAAATATTTGGAGCTTCCAGGGTAATATAACAATTTACTAGTATAAAAGTGTTTGAACATTTTAAGCAGGACAGCAATAAAGTTTTTATCAATATATAATTGACTTAGCTCAAAACACTGATTTTAAAATAAATAATAAGTCATCCAGATGGTATCCCATGTCTGTGATGCCTTATGGCAAGAGAATGTAAGATTTCATATCCATTTAAAGTTATTCATTTATCATCCTCATGCCAGGATTCCTGGCAACAGATCACATCTGCTTTAATAATAAACTCCAGCTATCCCTGGTCAGAAAACTTATTTTGAATTCCTGATATATTCCAAGATATAAGAAGTAAATCATGATTTACCAAGCTTCTGTGAGGTTCCTCATTTTCCTGTGGATTGAGTCAATCTGTGTGTTGCTTAATGCTTCAAATCTATATAATAAGTGTAAAGGCGCATTTAGCTTTGGGCAACCATTAATTGCTGGATTTTCTTTTTGGGTGGAAATATTGCCACTGATTGAATCAGATACAGACCCAGCGTATCCAACAAGGAATTTCAGCCCATTAAGTTTTCTGCTATATCCCTGTTCTTTAGTAAGATATCTATTTGTGAGTTAGTACCCCTCTGTTTCACATTTACAACACCTTTCCTCCCTAATTTGATCCTTAAAAAGTTAATAAATAGCTTACACAAAGAATCCTGCAACTTAAAATCATTTCTCTATGCAATGGTTCCATGCCAAACAAAGATAAATTTACTGGAGTTTCAGGATTGCATTGATAAGGCCCATGTGTTTTATTACATTTTTCCTATTTGAAAGGTTATAAAAATATATTTGACCTGGAATCTGTATCCATTATACCATATATAATTGGCACTATTGGGAGACTCACAAAAGGCTTCCAGTGTGAAAAGTCACCATCATATCTTCTTAACTCTATTATTTCATTCTCCAGTATTTCCAGGTCCAGGTCCTGAACCATAATACCAACTAAATATGCTTTCAATTTTCACAGCTCCAGTTGGATCAATTTCTTAGGGCTGTGAACCTTAATAGGGGAAAATAATTTTCCAAGAGGGAATCTTGTTTTGCTACTTGATTGGCAGTCTTCTCAACTCCAGTAATTACAATGGGCCCTAAGCATGATGTGGGTACAGGTACACAAAAAGTGTGTACCCAGCCCGTGTAGCTGTGCACCCACAGACAGGTGCACCCATACCAGCATTCATTAATGCTAGCCACCTGTCTGTGGCTCTGCCCCTGGTACACAGGACTCCACAGGGCAATAAAGGAGGAGTTGAGGTCCGGGCAGGCATCCAGTGGGATTCCTTGCCCAAGACCCAAAGAGGATCTCTCACATAGTGGGGCATGGGTCTGAGGTAGTGCATGCCTACAGCAGGCACCTGTACCCACCACACCCAGGTGTGTACCCCCTTTCTCCTGGTGCCACCACCACCTCCCCCATCACCAGCATGGCACTTACCTGCATAGCGCACCCTCTGAGCCAAGCAGCATGCAACGGCAATCACTGGTGCCATGTGTCCTGCCTTCCTGCTTTGATCTCTGTCATTTGTGTGGCAGTTGTGTGGGTGAGTGGTAGAATGCCTGAAGCAAGTACAAAGCAGCCCATGAAGAGCCCATGAGTGATATGCAAACCTGCATTCGCTTATACCATCTAAGCTACCGCTGTATAATTTTTGTAATTATGTTCACACTGTTTGTCTACCCACACTATGACGTGGAACCTTTGTAAATGAGCAGCTCCTGATGAAAGGTGTTAATCCTAGAGTTAATAAATAAAATAAAATGCCCAATAGTCTGCAACGACGCACCCACTGCCATGAATACCGCATGCCATCGTTACTGCCACTCTAATGCCTATGATAGTCATCTGCACATCCTGCACAATACTGTGGGTTGATAGGGTTCTAGTCCCTCGCAGAGCAGGTATGTGTGCAGGACCTGGTACACCCCAACTGGTTCAGGGTATCCTTGTTTGAAATACATTTTAATTTGCTCTCTCAAACCCACATGCAGTCGGTACCTGGCACTTGCCTGACCAGCAGTCCCAGACCCACCTCCTGCCCAGTGGGCTGTGGCAGCATGGGAGGGTTGTGGCTATATACCGCCATGCCCGATGGAAAGCATCTGTAGGGGCATGTACCGGTTATGCCTGGTCCCGACTGGTGTACCCAGCACCACCCTCTGCACCCATGTGGCCAGCACTATGTGGTTTAGTTAATACCTGTAGTGCTGGCACACCCTGGAATGCCCCTGATGTGATCCACGGCCATGGTGGATTGGGTGCATTAGGTCCTTGAACCCCTCATTAGTGCATCCGCATGGGGGTGCAATGGTCAGGGTGGCTATGCACCCAAGATCCATGGGTTTAGCCACTCCACACCTTCATGCATAGGGGCCAATATTAGGAGTGTCATAGTCAGTATCAACAAATTGTGACATATTAGTTTTGGTAGGGATTGCATTAGGTATTTGTACCTCTGATTTAGATACACATTGCTTAGTTAACAACCCAATTTCATGTTCTAGTCTATCAAGACATTTATTCAATTTAGTTTTACCATATATCTTAGTCACCAGTAGATCAGTTTATTTTCTAGTATTATCTGATGTGACCCTGATTGCTTTGATTCCGTAATGACTTGAATTATTGTTAACTGAAATATTGGAAGAGTCAACTGATTTAACTAGATTCATTCTCCCTTATTCCTGCTATCTCTAGTTTCTCAGAATCAGTGAGATTTCAGGTTTTCACCCTTTTTTTAATGTTTTTTTCTTTTTGGTGTCTCGGTATAAAATCAGGCTAAAGTCAGACCTTAATTTAGGGGTAAACAATGAGGTCTCTATTGGAATATAGTCCGACTCCTTAGGTGGATCTATCTTGTCTAATCTTTGGAAAATATCATCTAATCTAGCCCCATTAATTGCTGTCTTCTAGCTGTTTCAAGTTCATTTTAGAACTATAATTTGTTCAGAAATTAAAATATTTGTTAAATGGGGATTTTAAATGATAAACCAAGTAATCGCTCAACAGAGTCGAGACATAAGGAGGTTGGTTGATTTACTATTTAAAATCTTAGACTCATGTAGCCCTCCAGTGCTAGTCTGATCATTTATTTGAACTGACTTTTCATATTTGGACTCTAGTAATTTCATTCAATTAATTCTGTGTTGAAGTTCATTAGCAACTTTTTAATTTGGGCCCCTGTCACAAAATCATATCATCTTTACTATCATAAAGAGAATGATTTGAGAATATTCCATCATTTGATTTCTCCTGAGGTAGTGAGAGAAATCTACTCCTTTCAGTATCAAATAAACCACTGGTGGATCTGTGTATGCTAATTACCTCTGACTGTTCATCAAAGACAAGATTTGGTGATTTTTCTAAACTATTAGTAGGTGACTGAAGAATTCTTAATGGGGAAGAAGATGATTTGTCACTACTAATTTTTTGGTGTAGAGTGGTACCACAGTGGGAGATGTATAGTTTTATTAAATGATCAGTCATCTTTGCTTGTTTAGTTTTTTGTAGCTTATGATTTTTGCTTTTTTAATTTTTCTAGCATAGTTTCGTTATATGATGGAGAACAGGCTCCTGACTCCTTTCTTTGTAATCTGGTATTAACTATATTATAAAAGGCAAAACAATGTCTATCAAATATAGTCAAATATTATCTATATCACAAAAGAACAAGTCAAAATAATATAGTAATTATTGGCAGATACCCTGCCTGAACACATTTGAGTATTGAACAAGTCAGTATAAAGTTAGGTAATTGCCCAGTCAGAGCATACTAAAATATTAGATATTAAAATATAGTAAGCTAAGATAAAGTAGGTCATCAAGATATTCAGGTTTCCAAATAGTCTGATTGAAAATGCCAGTATCAAAAGTCCATCAATCAGAAACAGAACAGTAGTAATTTTCCTTTAAACTCCTTAGGCTTTTGGGATGTTTCTTGAATGGGATAGAGTTCCATGCTACAGAATGGACCACACATTTCCAGGAGTGGATTCCAGAATGAATGGCATAACTTGCAGGTGGCTCGAGTTATGCCATTCCTATATCAGCCGGGACCCTAGCTGCATTCCAAGACCGGCTGTGTCCAGGCACTTGCACCATGCAGGTTATGCCATGCAGGGGCACATGCCACAGGCATGGCATAGATGTCCAACATGGTGCAAGTAGCAGCCAACTACTGGGCCCCCCAAAGCCACCCACCCCAGAACACCACACTACACACCAGGGGCATGGGGGAAAGACAGGAGGCACAGGTGTCCAGAGACATGCTGGAAAATGGGGTCCATGAGATTTCAGGGTGGGGCAGGGGTATGCCTGTGGAGGCATGGCACCAAGGGGCGGTAACCAATGGATAGCACTGTCATTTGCCACTTGGAGCAGCTCCAGGCTGTTCTAGATTGCCCTGCCATGCAGCTTCTCGTACTCATGCTTGCAGGTTATGGCAGCCACCCTCCTGGAATAGGGCACAGTTGCTGCCATAACCTGCACTTGTGCCATGGCATTGTGGGCTGCAGTGTAGTGGTGGCATAACCCATGACTGTCATAGCCTGCATCCACCATGGTGCAGGACACCTCTTGTAATAGTGCAGGTAACGCCTGCAGCAAAGTCATGGGATACACCAAGGGTTTGGCTCTCACCTTATGCTGGTATAGCCCATCTTGGAATCATGCCACATAACTTACTTTAAAAGAAAAGAAAATGTCCAATGGTAACAATTCTGTTTAATGACTTAAAAATAAACTCATCAAGAAAGGGAAGAGAAAAAGGAAAATATAAAGAGCCCTATAGGGGATACTAAAGAGACTACCAGCAAAAGACTGAATAAATGATAGCTTACTCCATGTTTGCCATGTTAGTGGTGTTCCAAGTGCATCAAGAATCAACCCTTAACTCTGTAGTAGCTGCTGGTAGCCAAACAGATGGCCACACAGAAATCAGGAGGTTTGGTCCTAGAGTAAAATAGTAGTATAAGTAGTTGTGATTTAAAACTAAAATAACAGAATTTTATGACCAAAGCAAATAAATAAAAGAACTGCTACCTCTCAGACTAAGAAAACAGTAGCAGAAAATTTAACAAAGCATCCAGTGTTCAGCATTATGCTCCAGAGCTGATCCTCCAAAGATGGCGATCCGGCACTAGAATGCCATGCGTGAGCTTTTAAGTTGTATGAGTTCAGAGAGCTAATCATGTGACCAAAAATGCAACATTTAAACTCAAACTTTGATAATATTGATACTTGAATTCATAAATGAGGATTTTAACCTCCGTTACAGGTATATAAACCAGAAGCAAATGTTAAAACCAAGGAAGAAGAGAAGGCAGCACTCGATTTCCGAGTTCAAATGTAAAACCAGTAAACGTCCATAAGACATAATGCAGTTCAGCTACTATAAAATAAATATGTTAAATAAATACTAGAAGTCAAAATATACCATCCTAAGCTCAACAGGAAGGAAAAGTCAAAATGAATCTGTTGCAGACAAAATACTAGTTCGTCAGAAAGTTTTTCCGTTGGGTTGTTGGAACAGCTGGTCCAAAGATCGCTCCATAATTGTTTTCCAGGTAGGAAAGGAAGAAAGGTTTTTCATATGGTATACCTAAAATCAAAGAGGTTAAAAACAGAACCCAAGCTGAAGGTGCTTAGAAAATATACTTATTGTAGAGAACTTTTCACTTCTGGACTTCTCCATTTCTCCACTGCCGAAATCCTCTGTGGGGTGGTCCTCTGCAGGACTCCTTGCCGTCTCTCCCCAGAGGGCAGAATTCACCAACTGAACTCCTAGCTCTTTTCAAGCACAAGAAATAGCCTTATAACCCCAGCTTTCTCAGCTTCATAGTAGAGCACAGACGTATGCAGCTAGCACTAACATGAGGATCAAGGTAATTTTAATATAAAATCTAATTTTAATTTGCAGTGTTCAGGGAAGCTTTTGGCTTGCTTGACATTCTGACTACACTAAGGTTCTTTTGACTCTTATGAGAGCTTTCTGTACTAGCAAGGTTCCTGTAGTGCAGTGCATATTCACTATGTGTAGCTTTAATTAAGGTGAAGTCTTTTGGATCATCATCAAGCATCCTTTATCAGGTCTGTTGTGTTCACCTTGGATTTAAAAACAAAAACAATGGCAGCTGCTGCACTGCAGGAACAGGATTTACAAATGCATTCATCATTGCTAACTGAAGAACACTGAGTGCCAGCCAGTAGTGCAAAATTACCTGAGTATGGTACAGAAAAGGAAGCACTTGTTAAGTGTTTTTGTTGTGGGTGGGGAGTCTTATGATTTATGGATGCTGGCTTGTAAATCTAAAATGCTGCAATTGACACAAAAGGGATACATTGTCTAAGTATCATGCAATAAATTGATGATGGGCCCACCCAAAGTCTCATCAGATGGAACTGGACTGGGCTGCTTTTACAAAATTGAAACAGAGAACATAGAAAAGTGCTGCCTAGGGTTCAGGAAGGTGTCTGAGCAAGTACTGGGCTTAGTGCAGGTAACATGGGCAGTCATTTATGCAAATGCTGGAGCAAAGCCACATTTCTTTAAAGCTTAATTAGTACCTTTTGTATTGCAGAAGAAGGTGGCAGCAGAATTGCAGCAAGTGTAGGGTCATGCATACCAGCAATTATGCTTAGCTGAGAATTCTACAGCACACCTTATGGTAAATATAGTGACAGCAATTACAGTGTGAGATATTTCCTGGAATATTTGTGGTATCTCATGAGAAATTCCCTGCCTGCCTGCCTGCAGTACCACTGCAGGGCCACCAGTGATAATCTCAGTAATATTGCAAAATATCTGAAAATATCTCACCGTGTCTATTACTACAAGTGTAGAAACATGACTAACCTAGACAATATCGGCAGCAAAGACCATTGGTCCATCCAGCTCATTCCTGTTATACCCTATTCTTAACATGAGACCTATTGTCTAGATTTTTTTGCCCTCACCTCCCCATTACTGCTACCTCCCTGAGTAATTATTAGGCCCTTAACTGTGTTCCAGCCATGCTTGAAACCATTAATAGTGTTTTGTGCCCACCACCTCTGGCAGTAGGCTGTTCCATGGCTCAGCCTCTCTCCCTGTAAAATTAAACTTTCTCACATGCCTTCTGAATCTCACCCCTCAGCTTGCACTTATGTCCCCATATTTTGACTCACCATTCCTACCAGTTTACCTTGTTCATTCATTCATTCATTCATTCATTCATTCTTTATTTATATAAGGTGCCTTTCTTAAAACCAAGGTGCCTGTACAAGTACATAAAACAATAAATAATTAGAACAACACTAAAACAGTCATAAATCATTAAAAGCTTTGCTAAAAGATATGTTTTCAAAGCTCCTTAAAGCTTTGGACAGTCGGGCAATTTCGCACCTGACGGTAGAGAGTTCCACAGGGTCGAGGGCCATAACACTAAACGATCTTGCCCCTGAAGTTTTAAATGGACCGGGAATCTCTAGCAATCCTCGCAGTGGATCAGAGAGCGGGGGGACAGTAGGGACAGAGGAGCCTTTCAGGTAAGCAGGTCCCTGATCATGTAGGGCTTTATAGGTCAGCACACGACCTTGAAGGTGATTCACAACAAACTGGCAACCAATTGCAGTCCAGCGGAGCACAGGCGTTATATGATAGACCTAGAAGATCCAGTCAACAGCCTGGCTGCCGCGTTCGCACTAGCTGCAGACGGCGGATTCAACTCCCAATAGCCCCAGGTAAAGGGCATTGCAATAGTCAAGGCGGGAGGTAATGAAGGTGTGGACCAACGTTGGAAGATCCTCTGGAGGAACCAAGTGTTTCAACGGGCGATGTTCCTCAGATGATAAAAGAGGTTTTGACCACTGCTGACACCTGAGATTTAAAGTCAGACAGTCGTCCAAATACAATGCCCAGGTTTCGCACCTGGTCTGAGGGTCATCAGCTGGACACCCCAAGCCATAAGCCTGAGGGCGATCCAGCTAACAAACCCACCTCACAGCAACCCTTGTCCACAACCAGCACCTCAGTTTTTCAGGGTTCAACCGCAGCCAACTCCCATTCATCCAGTCTTGGATCTCAGCAAGACAGTTGTTAAATACCGAAATGGCAGCCTCCTGGTCGGGCACAAAGACATATACAGCTGGGTATCATCTGCATAGCAATGAAAACCAGACCGTATCATCTAACAATCGCTCCTAACAGCAGCATATACACTGCAAACAACATGGGTGCCAAATGGAACCCCGCGGTATCCACAGGATAGGGATACTGATGCCGAGGAAAAATTCCAGACACCACCCTCTGAGTCCTACCCTCGAGGTAAGATCGAAACCACCTGAGGACTGTACCAGACAGTCCACAGATAACCACAAACACCCAGTAGCACTCCATGGTCCACAGTGTCAAACGCTGCAGAGAGGTCAAGAAGAAACCAAGATAGAACAGGTCCTTGATCTCGCTATTAGAGGTCATTTAGTACCGAACCAGTGCTGTCTCGGCATTATGCCTTTCCTAAATCCAGACTGGAGAGAATCATAGACATTGTTGTTAGTCAGATGATCATCCAGCTGTGCTGCAACCACCTTCTCAATAACTTTACCCACAAAGGGTAAGTTAGAGACAGCCTGTAATTTGCTAGACAATCCGGGTCCAAGGAGGGCTTCTTCAAAGAAAGGCTTAACTTTATTCCTTTCAGGAAAATGAAGGTCTCTATCTATATTGCCCTGCTCCCTTTTCACCTCCAGTGAACACATGTTATGTACCCTAAGCCAGTCCAAGTAGGATCTGCCCTATTAGTCCTGAATCATTTAGTTATTCTGTGCTGCATTGTCTCCAGCCTGTATTTGTCTTTCTTTAGGTGGGGACTCCATAACTGCATTGTTTTTTTTCAGCACAATAAATTGCTTTTGGAGTGTCTTCAGTTCCTATGATTTTCAACAAGCTATTCAGGGATTCCACAATTAGTGGTATGTATTTGGATGGCATCCTCATTACAGGTGCTGATGAAGTAGTTCACTTCAACAAATTGGGTGAGGTTCATGACCTGCAAATTAGAGTACTTTTCTTCAATCAATGTGAAATGGTTTATGTGTACACTTTAAGAGTGAGTGACAACAGGATGATAGAGAGATTTGTGAGAAAACAGGTCTAGTGACATTTAAAGTAAAATGCAGTGACATGTGGATTCAGTGTTGCCTGGATGGTCTTAAGAGAAATGGAAGGAGGAACAACCAGTAATGAGCCTTGCATCCAAAGAGGTCATATCTGATCAAGATCTCATCACCATGGGGTAGAACAGATTGAGGGTAGGAATAAAGTAGACTCTGGAGGTCTTCAATCTAGGGTTTGAGCAAAATGGTTATAGGACTTACTCCGGGTATGGTGGTCAGGGTGAGCTACTTACACATGATGCTTTTATAGGACTGCTGCACTCACAGTGGTTTCAGAGAAGCCTAGATCATTTGAGACAATCCATTATAGTGACAAATTTGTTAATTAATTTAATTACTTCAATGTTGGGTGCTCTACTCTAATTATGGGAGGACATACAACTTATCAGGGTGGTAACATTTAGCTTAAAAGTGGAGAAATGTTTTGTAGTATATGTTTCTGATGTTCCTAAAATTGTTATGTTAGTACTTTTAAGACATTCCTCAGGACCTTGCAGCTTGTTGTGGAACTATGTGTACAGCTCTTTTGACATGCTGTCTTCTGTGGTGTCATTTATTACAAGTTACTGTGTTGCATCATGGCTGGCTCAACTGTACTTCCTATCTGTGCAGAGAACTTTTGCAGCTGACTTAAAACAGAGGCTTTGTTGAGCTGAATATATCAAAATCTCAGTTACTGAGAGACCTCTGATATTAATTTCTTACAGTTGTGGGCTACTGGTGTGATAATAGAAGGTTTCCACATTTTGTGAACTTGGCAAAAGCAAATCATTTAAATTTCATCCATCTGTAGTCACAGTAAGCACACTCAATCACAGATAAAAGATTACACATTATACTTTTGGTACAGTAGCCCTTTGTAAAACACATTTTGCCAGTGTTTTCAAATACTGTACTATGTAACACATAGACTTTGCCAAGATAATTTGTATAAATCCATTCTTTACCAAGCAGCCTTGCTATGTGACATAAACCGATACATGTTTGACTCTTTTGCATTAAAAAAAGAAAGAAAGAAAAAGCAATGCTAGCCACCAAGGTTCTGGTATGAGCCTAGATCATCAGGGGCTATCTGGGGAGGAAGTTTGAATGTCGCATAGGACACTCGCTTGCTATGGGGGAGGCTACTACACCATTCCATTACCACCACCTGTGGATGAGCGGTCGGTGGCACAAGACTTCTGGTTTGGGAGAAGATGCCATTAGGCACTTTCTGAAATGTGCACTAGCATGTCTACAGCCTGGACTTTGGTCCTTGTGCCAACGTGTGCAGGGGTGGAGTTTTGGGGACTATGTAACAGGCAACATATTGAAAATCCAGCCCCACTGCCATGCTGCATGATCCCTCAAAGGAGAGATGGTGCCTGGATGATCGTTATCACTGCCACTAAGCCCAGCCAGCAGTGGGAGACCATAAAAAAAGGAAAAAGGTCCTATGGTGGTAGGGTGAATGAGGCACCTGACTTCAGTCTTCCTTGTGCTACATTTTGCTGACCTCAGACTGCTTTTCCAACCACACTCATGGTTTCCTTCATAGGTGCTCCTGCTCATGCTCCAGCCACACTCAATACCACAATCATCTGAGGAACCCCAGTACTATAGTAGCACTTTTCATTGGCAAATGTTCCATGATGAACAGGTTGACCTGTGCACAGATACAACAATGCTGCTGCCACTCTTCATTCATTTTATTTTACAGGACTCTTCCTTCTCAACAATAGGCACCAGCGATTACCAATAATTATTTCAAATAATATGGGGAGTTGCAGTGCTCCTTTTTTAAACACTCTCAGTCTGTGATTACCTTTGCAAACAACTTGAGCTTTACTCTGTGGTTTATGTGGTATCACACACTTTGAGCGTGTAAAAAAATTGTAATTTACAACCCCGATATATTATTCTAAGTATAACTCACACCTATTAAAACATAAAAACACTACTGGCTGTACATACAATGGACAACTTATGAATAACACAACTATAAACGCTAGCTGTGGAAGGTGTCAGTAAATACAAAGTTCTGCAATTTTGTTTTAAAGACATTCAGGGAAGAAGCTAGGTGAAAATTAGTTGAAGAGGATTGCACAGCACCATGACTAAAAATCAGACTTTCTACTTACTGGTAGCCCTTTGTAAAATACATTTTGCTAGTGTTTTTAAATAGTATAATACACAGGCTTTGTCATAATAATCATTTGTGTAAATCCATTCTTTTCAATTATTTTCAAAAGATGCATTATTCAGTGTTCCTTAAAGAGCAATGCTCACTTTTCAAATGTTTAAACTCTAAGTATCCACTTAATTGTAAAAGCTTTTTAAAAATAAAGTATACAAAGCTTCATCTTAGCTTATAATGGCAAACCATATTTCATAATTCATGCTAGCTTTCCTTACATAAGTTATCTAGAAAATGAAAATGTAAAAATACTATGAATAATATTTAACAGAACCAATCAGAATATTATATATAAGTATCTATCAAAATCCTGGCAATACTCTATTCCATAAAGGCAAAGTAACCTTAACCTAGCTTATAATGACTAACCAGATTTGTATACTTAATTCATTTAAAAAGCTCTTACAATTAAGTGGATAATAGAGTTTAAGCACTTGAAAAGTGAGCATTGCTCTTTAAGGGAACACTGAATAATGTAGCTTTAGAACTTAAGATACTGTGATGTCATAAGAGAAGTAACTTATAAAATTGTAATGTATGTAAAGAGGTCACGCCCAGGAAGGCCGAGCATCGGCGTTAGGGCATTGTGAGGTGGTGAATAAACTGTATGTTCCAGTTTGGAATAAATCTCATTTTGATTTAAAGCATTGAATCAAAATAATTCTTCAAGCATGGTTGAGTGGTGTCAGATCTTGGACTGTGAGACAGAATACCTAGACTGTCTCTTTCCACAGTTAGAAATGAAGCACATAAGGCCTTCCCATTATAACATAGTGGTGTCTCTACCCTCATCTCCACCACTGGACTATATATAGTTAAGGAAACTACGGAACAAGTCTGCATTATCCCATCCTTTTCTAAAGCGTGGGCTGTGGTTCCTTGTCATCATTGCCATTCTGCTGTCTGGGGATATAGAGACAAATCCTGGACCACTAGATGCTTATTTCTCAGCAGATGACATACATAGTGTGTCCAAACATGGGCTATTAATTGCACACTTGAATATAAGAAATTTGATGTGTCACTTCATGGAACTGGAGTCATGTGTCAAACTGTACAATACTGATATCCTCTGTCTCACTGAGACCTGGCTAAAACCATCGGTTACTGGCTCCCTCTGCTCCCTGCCAAATGACTCTATTATTCGAAGGGATAGGATATCAAACAAACGTGGTGATGGAGTTGCTCTGTACTACAAAAATAATCTGACTGTCTCTCTTCTGCTATCCTGGATGCTCAATCGGTATGTGAATACTTGCATGCTACCTTGCATTGGGAGCCAAGAAACTGCATGTTATCTGTGTATAATTCCCCAGTGGGAGGCATTGCAGGTCTAGAGTACCTGTTGGAAAATGCCTCTCAGAATTTTAATCATAATGAGGTTGTCATCTTAGGGGACCTAAACTTAAACTGGCTTAGGACAGCTATCAGTTCTCTTCAATCTCTGACTCATAGCTACAACCTGCATCAGATGGTAACAGTGCCGACTAGAAGTCTGTCTTCATCACCACTAGGCACACTATTGGATTGGGTGCTGGTAAACTGGATCGAACACATCTCAGCCACTGGTACTCTTGCTGATGCCTTTACTGACCACTCTCTACTTTCTGCATCTTGTCCTTGGGGACACCTCCATCTCCTCCACCATGTCTCATCACTCTCACAAACTTTGCTCACCTAGACCAAGAGGTGTTTCTGTATGACATCTCCAGAATTGATTGGTCGGAGATCTATCTATCACACTGTTCTCAGGATGCTCTTAACCTCTTCATCACTAAATTCCTTACAGTTCAATGTAAACATGCCCCAAAGATCACCCGGAGAGTGAGGGGTAAACAAACAAGATGGCTAAACAAAGACTTGCTCAAAAGTTTGTGCCTTAGAGACAAACTCTGGAAATGCTACAAAACATCAGGCCAGCAAACAGATTTCAACGCTACCATATGCTATGGAATTCATGTAAAGACAAGTCAGAGCTGCTAAGAGCAAGTACTGTAAGACCTACTGATTAATCTCGGCCAGTGATCCCAGAAAATTCTGGTCACACATCAAATCCTTCCTAGGATCCTCACAGTCACCTACCCCTAGTGAAATGCTGATAAATTATGTGCATTGCAATGACTCACAAACCACAGCTAATTCTTTCAACCTGCATTTCTCTGATCTCTCCCAATATACCTCTTCCTTCGATCACTGCAGTGTCCTCCCACTCCTCATCAGGAACCTGTCTGGATAAGTTGGAAGTGTTGTCCCCTGTGCCTCCTTATACTCCTCCATTCTATTTTAAGGCTGTGTCTAGAAAGAAGTCCTGAAGCTCCTGAGGTCCATCTCTGATCATACCAGCTCTGGCTCAGACTCCCTTGAACCCCACCTCTTGAAACTTGCAGCTCCCTTATTGCATTACCACTGGCCAAAATGTTATCGTTATCACTTTCAGGAGGAGGTCCCAGACCTCTGGAAAGCTGCTCAAATCAAACCTGTACTTAAAAGGGGATCCTAAGGTTGTCATGAACTACAGACCATTTGCCATACTCTCAGTACTGAGCAAAATCCTGGAGAAAATTACGCAACTCAGACAACTGACTATCTACTTAAGCACAGCCTGCTCTCGGACACCCAACATGGCTTCAGGAATGGACATAGCACAATGACTGCACTCTTAAATTCACCACAGACACTCTTTCAAAATGGATACTGGCAATCTGACTGCGGCTATCTTTATTGACCTCACAAAGGCTTTTGACCTTGTTGAGCACACTTGCTTCTCTCCTCACTTGACACCTGCATTTCTTCTCCTCTGTTGTTGACTGGTATGAAAGCTACCTAACAAATAGAACTCAAGTGGTAAATTTAATTCCTCTCTATCGAACAGTCCCACCATTAACATTGGTGTACCTCGGGGCTCCATCCTAGGGCCCTCCTATTCTCTCTTTATATAAATAACATTGAAGCTGCTCAAAATCCTGCTCTGATATTCTGTATGCTGATGATCTTGTCATCTATACAAGTTCTACTAATATGAACTCTATCAACACAACCCTTTCCTTTGACTTTAACAATATCCAAAACTGGCTATATGACCACAAACTGGCTGTCAACACTAGCAAAACTAAAGTCATTCTGCTTGGATCAGACCCAAAGCTCCAGGCTTGCATAACAGCACTGACGGTGCAGGACTTAGATGGTCAATTATTGGAATGTGTGACCTCTTTCAAGTAACTGGGCATCCTGCTAGATCAATCTCTTGATCTTAATCTTCATGTACAGTCTGTTTGTAGAGCTGTCAACTCCAAACTGGGTGTTGCATATAAGACTAGTTATATGCTCATGCCATTGGCTAAAATAGCCATTGTGAGGGTGATTCTGCTCCCCACCCCTAACCTAAGGGGCTCCCTTATTTGGGGCTGCTCATAAAACTGACCTACTTAGATGGGATATTATGTATAACAACATATGTCGCTATGCATCTTCTGCTCCTTGGCTTAAACACCACTGTCAGCTTTATAATGATCTTGGTTGGCTGTCTCTGTTAGCTAGTAGGAAATACTATCTTGGCTCTCTTATTGATTCGATAATTTGAAATCAAACCCTAGGTGTCTTACAGCTATACTTGTTCCTCAGGTCACACTCCATGGTCTACGATTAGCTGATAAATCCTTTCTGAATTTGCCAAGGTGCGCACTAGGAAAGGAACTGTTGCAGTTGAGCATGCGGCTCCACAGCTGTGGAATTCCCTTCCCCTCGACATTAGACTTTCTAGCTCCCATACATGTTTTAAGAAAACTGTGCTCGAATCTGCTGATTGCTGATACCTGTTCCTGCTTTCACCCTACCTAATGACGGATGGTTCTGGCCATACAATAGCATTTCTTCACTCTATATAACCCTCCTGCTGCCTCAGCTTGTCTCAGCTCCCTTTCCTGCCCATATACAATCTTGCACTGCAGGCATCTCCCTTACCTTACATACACTCATATAATCTAATTTCATGGTTTGCTCCCTCTTCCTCACTTGTTGACCTTTTCTAATGACACCCCTGCTCTCAATGGTTATTTCTTCCTTTTGTATTACCTGTTTTGTTTTTGTGTACCTTGTTCTGTTCATATGATATGACACCTGATAATTTATTGTCCAAGGTCCTCACTATTCATTGCATAGGTAGGCATCTCTGAACTTATGAATGGTCTGCTCTGTATGTCTCTGATATATTGTATCCACTTTAATTCATTGTATGTAAAGCACTTATAATTTGTTATCCTGTTAAGTTTCTGCATATCTGTATTCTCCGGGTCATGCCTGAAAATAGTCATTTTATGGCTAGTGCACTTACCAGGTTAACAAAAACTAAATAAATAAAAATAAAATAAAATTCATTGTAATAATTTATTCATTTACATTCACTCAAACTCTCCCACTTACTGAGGGAACAAGCATCTGGTCTTAATCAGACTTGTCATGAGTGAAAGAGATTAGCTTAGTTAATTTATTTTCCCAGCAAGAAGGGTGGAGTTGAGGGATTCAACAAAACCTAATTCTTACTTAAACAGATATAGAGAGAGAATTGTTAAAGGTCAAACAAGTATAAGAATTAAACATTTTATGTTAAGGTACTATAGTGCTGATAACTTTTAGTAGGTATGAATTAGTAGGTGATTACTTAAATGTCTGTTTATGTAGACTTTGATGGGTATAACTGATCTTTGCTACAGTATTGCTCAACCCTACATACTTATTAGTTCTCTAATTGTTTACTTCAGTGCTAATGTTGAACTAATACTGCTGATTTATTGAAGTATTTTATTAGCTAGTGTTCATGTTATGTACTTAATTTTATTGTCGTTTTCTTTTTTTTTTCTTTTCTTTCCTATTGTTTAAAAAATCAATAAACTTTTAATGGAAAAAATAAGCCTGTTTCCCTTGCTTTGCCATTCCATGACATGTGTCACAAGTGTGACAGTACTCAGCCCCATCTTTATATGCACCAAGCCAATAGAAGTTTTGTATCACCCTCTTCTTGGTCCATGAAGATCAATCAAGTATAAGAACATGATTTATACTTTTAGTAAGAATGAATTAGTAAGTGATTACTTAAAATGTATTTTTATGTACACTTTCATGGGTATAACTTATTTATGTTACAGTATTGCTCAACCCCTGTCCCCCATAGAATTATTAGTTATCTAATTGTTTAGTTCAGTGGTAGTGGTGGTGATAAAATCAGTACTGCTGCTTTATTGAATATGTATTAGCTAATGTTCATATTATGCACTTAATTTTATTGTATGCTCTTTTCTTTTCATCTTTTTTTAAAATATATCAATAAACTTTTAATTAAAAACTTGTTACTTGCTTTCCACTCTCTAACATATGTACTCAGGCACATCTTTATAGACACCAGGCCAATAGAACTTTTGTACCAACCTTTGCTTTTTCACCCTTCCTCCCCTCCACCCATGCCCCACAGGTGGAATGTTGTGTACAATGCTGAATAGCTGTTGCCTTATCTCCTTAGGTACTATCAGCTGTTTGCACAGCTGCCAAACTTTGACTCCTTGAGCTGCAACCTAGGGTGGGATCTGGAACAAATGTGGTCCTGAGGCAGCCATACTTATGTTATTAAAGCATAAGGGTTATTGTATCAGCATAATTACATTTTAGAAAGCAGAGCTTGTCCACATATGCATCCACATGGCAAATGGCTAGGGCAGCTTAAATAATTTTAGTTACATTGAGCAAAGCAAATATTTATAATTCTGATTTTGCATGCTAGAGACTGGCTCATTTATTTTATTTCTATTTTGTTTCATTCTTTGGTAAATGGGTAAGGCCCACTAGGCACATGTGGCTGTTTGTGTGGGGTGACCTGGGGATGCTGTGGTGGTTGAGTGACTTGTGCGGGGTTGTACAGTATGCAGATGGAGGTTGCAGAGTTCAGGCCCAGGTCTGCTGAGTGTCCCAGGCTCATTCACAGCTCATTGCTCTAGCCTCAGGGCTCTACTAGAATCCACATCATTAGAATCAGAGATTGTCTGTGCATTAAATGTATAAAATATACATTTCACAGAAAGTGTATGTAACAGCCTTGCCACCGTCTTGCATCTAGGGGTATTGGATGACATATTATCCAGAAAGTGCCCACCTTACACCATGATGGCAAGTACTGCACCAGCACCAGTCACCTTTGCATCACAGGTCAGGGGCAATGGGGATCGGTGGCACCATAACACCACACCCTGGAGGCACCATAACAAGAGTCACACACACAAACTAATTTGTCCATACCAGAGCTCGGACTAACCATAGTGGTATTTTATTATTTTGCTACAAAAGATACAGAGCTCTCTGGGCATTTCTCTGTCCATTACTTTTCCACTTGTTTTGCTCCTCTCTCTCACTCCATCTGACATCATTTGCAGCCTTAATGACTGACAAGAGTTTGTGTTTTTCACACTATCAGTCTGTGATACCTTTGGAGACAACTTGAGATTTGCTCTAGTGGTTTATGAGGCATCACATACTTTAAGTGTATAAAAAGACTCATAATGAATAACTTCCAATATGTTATTCTATATATAACCCATGCCTATTAAAACATAACAAACAGTACTGACTATACATATAACAGACCACTTCAGACAACTTATGAATAACACAACTTTAAATCCTAGCTGTGGAAGGTGTGAGTGAATACCAAGTGCTGCAATTTTGTTTAAAGACAGTCAGGAAAGAAGTTAGGTGAATATCAGTTGAAGAGAATTCCAGAGAACAATGGCTGACACCCAAAAGAAGCAATTGACAACATACTTATGGTGCAAAGGAGGAACAGGAAGCAACCTCTTCCAGTGGATCATGTTGCTGTACCAGGAGATTAGGTCAGAATCTTGAGGAGGTAATCAGGGCCCAGTAGATGTAGGATGTGAAAAAATGAAATATTGTTTCCTTCACTGCTGACATACAAAATATTATATATGACCAAGTCAGCCAGATCAGCAGATACAGAAACAAATGGGTGGAAGGAACCATTCATATAGACAGGTGGCAGGAGAGAAACAGTTGGTTGCACAAAAGCACAACAAATCAGACATGCAGAAGGAAAGCGGAACCAGTTGATAATAGACTGTCAACCTAATTAGGACTGCCAGGCTCTTATTGGACACAGAATCTGACCAGGGCAGTTTTATGCAAATCAGAGAGCCAGCCACTCTGTGAATGGAGTGGTTGACTCCTTTAAAGTCTGTAATGTTTACACCCAGTTAAAGAAAACATATCACAATCAGCCTCACTGATCAATAATGGTTGTCACTCTCGAGCCTATTGCACACTACCCTGCATTGGACCAACAGTGATACACCTCTCAAAACCCACTACCATGCCAATATGTTTGCTTTATGCAAGTGCAAGGGAAACATAAAATTTCTCTTGGTCTTGTTAAGCATTGAAAGCAATGCAATATAAGTTGCCGATGCATTGCCAACTGTGAAAAAAAACAATGCTAAGCCAAGTCATTGGTGGAACACTTTAATGTGATGTACTGCAGTGCTATTTAGAATGGCCTTTCTGGTGGTCATCTGTAGGGCATTTTGAGTGTCTGAGTTGGTCCAGCCAAACAAGGTGGCTTAGTGGAGGTTGTGTTGGTATACAAGGATGTGACCCTGACAAGCAAGCAAGTGTCATGCAGATCTGGAAGAACAAAACTAACTGCCTGGAACAATGTTACTGGTACAACCTAAAACCAACCCAACCACACTGGGACATTAAGGCAGAAATGCAGAACTGAATAACCCAGAGATATTGGGTGAGAGTGCATTCTTCTGAAGCGGAGATGGAACCCCACTGACAGTATTTCAGTTCTGATACATTCTTTATGTGGCTATCAAGGGCTTAGGTATGAACTAAGTGAAGTTCAATATCCATTCTTTTCACACTGGAGCAGACACTAATGTGGGGGCTGAGGGGTTGTCAGATAGCCAGCTTCATGTGTTTGGTCAATGGAGGTCACAGGCTTTTGAAAGATATGTGCAATCACATTTGTTACAACTGTATTTTGTTTACCAGCAGGTAACAAGTTCTTAGATGAAGCAGGTATAGATTTGTGGACATTCTTTTAACTACTGGGCAGCCAGGCATGTGAAGCACACATTGGGAGATAACAACCTCTTCCTGGACCCTTGATATCAGCAGTTACATTGAATCTTGCACCAGGGGACCAGGTGGCAGGACTTTCTTCCATGGGTTATGACAGAATCCCAGTGTACAGCCCCTTGACATGCTAATTGCCTATTTGAGTGCCAGTGACCTGGGGCTGGTAAATTCACTGGGACTGCTTTGCCAGATGAAGGATGACCTATGTTTTCCCTGAAATGCCTGGCTGGGGGTTTAGTATGATTGCATATTATACAAAGACATTAATGGTGGCATGTGAGAACCCCACAGCAATGGAGAAGGACTCTATAGGAAGCATGGTGCCATGACACAACAAAAGTGTTACAAAAGGTGCTCCAGCTGTAGTCCTAGGATGGGGTGCATCTGTCTGAATTAGGCTATGATAAGTTTTAGTGGATATGATAGTGTGGCTTGCTTTGGAGGAACAGACTGAAATCAACATTTGGCAACACAACAGTCTTACAAGGAATGTACAAAGGGAGTAATGGGTAACATGCTACTGATGCATAGGTCTGAAAACAGTTAATGCACTCAATTGTGAGTGGGGTGCAAACTCAGGGTGGCTGCCCTTAGTGAACTGATCTCTTTCAGACATGAATGCACTCCTTGGAACAAATGGCTAGCAATAATTACATTCCAAAATATTATTTTGATTTATTCAAACAATTGCACTTACAGCCTGCCAGCATTATCTGACGCTCCCCAGTGATTCACCTCTGATGCAAGCTGCCACCTGATGAAGCCTTGTATCAGAGGTGAAAACTGAAAGGTAGGAAGTTCTTGTAACACTGACAGGCTGTAAGTTCAATTGTTTGAATAAATCAAAACAATTTTTGAATACAATTGTTCCTGGCCATTTGTTCTGTTGGAATATACTGTTTCAGAACGAGATGCTACTGTACTGGGTGTATTCTATCTGAGGCTGCCAAGAGGGAGGCCCTGATGACTGAGAGCCCTATAGGTCAGTCAGAGATAGCCTTTTTGGGTTTGTCATTCTTTTGAAGTTCCCTTTGATGGGGCAGTGGCACATGTCACACAGCACAGATGCCACCTCTTATGTTTTGAGGCCATTGTCCTCTGGAGGTTGTGCCCTTTGGGAAATGGTGGGTCTGCCTAGATGGTTCCTTTTGGTTAGGGGGATGGACTGGTTGATGTGGCTGACTGTCCTAAAAGATTTGCTGACATTCCCAAAGGTGCGCACATCACACTACTTGCTGTATGTTGGTTTAGCAATAAACACATGGCTGCAAAGAGGGCATGGGCCTACTTAGACAATAAATAGCTTGCAAAAGGGACCCCTTGAATCAGGTGACCATTTGTATGTGGGCCCTTCCTGATGCCTGGCAGAAGTTGAGTAGTATGTGGTTGGCTTGGCAGGTGGATTGGAAAGGGATGGGTTAGGATAGGTGATATGGTATGCCAGGGAGGGATAAGCTTGGGCCAGAGGACAGGAGCAAGAAGGATATAAAAGGATCAGGACACTGACACTAACCTCATTGTTCCTTACATCTGGATGAAATTCCTGCCCACCCACCATGTAAAACCAGGGTACAGAAAGGCTAGTAGATTGAGGTAGGGGCTTGTTATCCCAATATTGAGAATCGCCCCAAAGGTCAAGGAGAAATGTTCCCTTTTTTATGAGGTTTTCAGCTTTTTCACTTCCTGTAACAGGGATTTGGTTAGGTATTAGCATAGGTTCTTTATGTCATGTCATGTAGTGTGGTGGCATAATAGTCTCACATGGACTGTACAAAGGGCATAATACAAAGAATCTGTTACTTATGCAGATAAGTTCCTACTGAGACTGGCAGGAGGTGAGGCCACAATGTTTGAAAGTCCTATGAGCCAGGCAGGGATAGCCTCTGGGTTTGGCCTATGTGTCAAGCGCTTTCTGATGGGGAAGTGCACATGTCACATGGCTCTGGAGCCACCCTTATGCTTCTGAGGCTGTCGTCCCTCTGGAAGTTGGGACCACTGGGAAATGTTAGGTCCACCCAAATGGTCCCCTTGGGGTAGGGGTGGGGACCGGTAGATGGCATTGACCATCTTAAAAGACTTGTTGACACCGCTGAGCTATACACACTATCAGTTGTAAGTTGTTTTATCAATAAACACATAGCTGTAGCCATTTTGTTCCAAATTTCTGTGTATGTCTCCTTTGTTCATGTAAAGGAGTATAGGGCCTACTATGACAATAGCTCCAACAATATAGAATGACATCTACACTAGCAGTTTAATTTCTGACATTGCCATAACTAGGAATTGTATCCATTTATGACTTTCGAAAATCTCACTCAACATTCTGAAGTTGTGTCCATTTTATGACTTTTGAAAATAGCTCCCAAAGGTTTCAGGTCACATTATTTAACATAAAGACTTTTGAGTTCACTACAGATTATTTCTACTGCTATTAAACAAATAGCAATACTAGACTGCTCCATATCAAAAGTCTGAGAGCAAATATTCAAGAGTTTGCTGGATACTAATGGGTCTTCCATACACATGCAAACCAGAGGTTGCGCTGGAGCCCCATATTCAAAGGGTAATTTGCACGAGCAAAGAGGTTAGTGCCAGCAAAAAACATAATGTATACATTCAGGCAAAGGGAGGGCATGACCATGAATATGTGTGCTACCTCATATTCAGCAGTTTTGAACCATGATGGTGATAAGCCCTGTCCCTATACGAGGTGCTCTCCTGATTGTACATATGGTGACCAGTCGAGGAGGTGTGAGGAGGGCTATGCCAGTCACCACTGCTGATACTACGGTGAGTGGGGGTGCTTGGTGGTGCGTGGGGACCACTGACTGCCAGGTAGGGGTTGTATGACCATGGTACCAGGTCAGCATCATGCAACTAGAACCACATGGCAATAACCACACAAGGTAGACTGTGCATGTATTCAGAGCAACAGGGTATGATAATGAAAGGAATTACTGCTACCTGTCACTCTATCGTCATTGAGGAAATGCCAAGTAGCTGTGTGCTGGGGGCCTGGTTGAGCCCTTACATGGTGGAGTGGCTAGGGCACCAGCACGATGTCAGAGGAGACCTGGGATCATGGTTCAGTTCTGTCAAGTCTCCCTGCACTACCACTTTTGATTTAAAAAAAAATACCTCTCAGGTTTCTCCTCATTCAAAGTCACATCCCCCACCGAGATAGTTATTTAAGTTCTGGGGTGTGAGGATGCAGGAGGGTAAAGCCTGCTCAAAACACATAAAGTCACATTGTTTTCAAAGGGCATGTTGTTTGAGGTCGAGTTAGTATTTGTTCAACTCTGTTTGTGGTCAGCACTTTCGTTGCATGCGGCTTTTGTAGTCACACTGTTTTGTTTGCGGTGGAATGACCCTGTGCCTGTGACCCTCAGGGTTGGTGATTGGGGTAGGTTACCACTAGCACTGGAGATAATGGAAATGAAGCTGGGGTTGGGATCAGAAGGAGTAGGGTTGCCACTAGCACCAGGGATAAAGGACATTAAAGCCAGAGCTGGGATCAGAGGGATGGGGTTACCACTGGCACCAGGTATAATGGTCATTAAGCCAGGGCTGGGGTCAGAGAGGGATTACCACCAGCACCAGGGATAAAGGACATTAAGTCAGTGTGGGATTAGATAGAGGGAGGAAGGGGGTACCATTAGCACCAGGAAAATTTTATTTTAAAATCAGGCAAATAATCAGTGTGGGGTACCACTAGCAGCAGGGATCTGTATACATGGCTGGGTCCAGGCATTTGGGGTGAGGTAGCTCCACACTATCCTGCTCACTCCCCATGCAAATGAGCCCATAATGGCCATTCAAATTACCCCAAAGCACCTTGCATACCCTCTGGGCTCATTTGAATGGGTCCATTTAATATCAGATATTTAGCACAGGCCAAGCCATTGTGGCACCTATTTCTGAAAGCCATGTCAGCCCAGTGCTAAGTGGCTAAGTGCTGAAGCTGACATGCCCTATATTCAGTCTGATAGTGCCAGTGTGCTATTTAGCTGAATATAGTATTTTCGAGCACCCAGACTATCGCAAGGTGGAGTGCAAATATTTGCACTCCGCTTTGTGCAGTTTTGAATATTGGGCCCACATGTATATACGTAGTTTACTAACACCTTCCATCAGTGTCTGTTTATTATTGATCAGCACAACAGTACAGAGCATGCTTATACTATATCTCCACAGTTTAACTTGCATTGGCTATTGCCTTCCATTCCTTAGATTTTACCCCCATAAAAGGAGTTTTAGCTTATATTGTGAACATGCATGATTAAGAGGCAACAAGCCTCAAAAGCTTGTATCCTAATATTTTCAGTAGACCTATAAAGATATTGGGCAGAATTTTCAGTGTGGTGCAGGGCTTGTGTCCAGTCCTACACCATGGCACTTTCTGGCGGTGGCAAAACCTTTGCAGCAACTGCACCTAATTTTACAATCCCAGGCACAGTTGCAACAGATTTATGAATTACTGCAGCTTGCACCAAATATCTGACACAAGCTCCTTAAAAACAGCCCCAGGACTGCAGCAAGTAAGACAAGAAAAGTTGGCATAACTTGTGGCAATTGTCATATGGGATAGAAAATTCCATTAGATTGCTACAAATCCCATGTGCTGTATTGTCAGCGCACCGGGCTTGCGGCAGTCTAAGGCTTTTGAAGGTCCACATCATATTTCACTAACAGATACATACTTTTTGTTCATCTCATGATTTTCATGCTAAACTCCATAGTGCCAGTAAAATGAGACAATAAAAGTAAAATGGGATACAAAATTGAATCCAAATATTTAATTTTCAGTATCTGTTATAGGGTTTAGGGTATCTGAAAATTTCAATAAAAACTCAACATTAGAGTAAAGGGATTCTATGTGATAACAACAGAGAATGCCAAATGGTGACCCGCATTATTGCAACATCATGACAGCGAAAACAATTTCACCACCCTGACATCATCGGTGCATGGAGGAGCGGTGCGGTGATCTGGTTCATTGCTTTCCGTGGGGACTGTGCCTGACACCCCCATGTGGGGCTTTGTCTCCTGCCCCTCCCATACTAAAGGATTCTGAACTCCAGGGGGGTGCATGTCGGAGGGGCAAAGCAAAAGAAACAGAAATTTTGGGTCAGGCACAACAAAATGCAGTAGCGCCTGACCCAGACCTAAACCCGTCCCGCACACACCTGCAAGTGGAGGCCAACCCCAATACCACAGCCAAGCTCAGCAGCTGACCACAGTGCCACCCCTACATCCCTTCGCCCCCTCCAGGCCACGCTCACAGTATACCCCCCCTCACGCATGTACACATAGTGACATCATGTCACTAAAGTAGCCCACCCACCACATCCGGTCACCCTACCCCCATTGCCATTTGGGCTTTCACCCACATTGTGTGTTGCCATTTTAGACGGCACCTTAATTCAAGTGCCAATGTCACAGGCTACCAATTAAGGCATCCTCCACTATTATTTACTTTGGAAAGTCAAGTTAGAATAGTGACTGATGACAAATATTTGGGCCCCATACACAGTCAAAACAGTGTGGTGTCTCTAAATGGGGTAAACAGTCATCCATTAGTGGCACCACATCTATTTGCCATGTACCTAGCCAGTACATTGTCTTTGGGTGAAGGATCACTCATGTTAGTGCCACTCGGCACAAAAATGAGTTAACACAGATGTTCATGGGTCTAAACATGGTTTGTGCCATCTACTATGCAGATCTGTGATAGTCAAAGAGCATGGTTATGCCATTGAGCGCACATCTGGCAATATGCCATACCTTTCCCCAAGCCCCTGCCAACTATTCAACATAGTCATCTCCAACCTTCTTTCCACTCTTTTTAGTGCCAGCTTCTGGACTGATGATTCTTACTTCTTGTAGTGTATGTCCAGTTTGGTTCTCTTGGTGGTCTAGCCTCCCAGATACTCAAGCAATTAAATCCATTTTCTGGTCTACTACAATGGTTGGCAGTTCTGTGTGCTAGCTAACCCCTTCCCCACAAGTACAGGCCTCCACCCCAAAACAACTGCTTTTAGTATCTCTGCAGGTCAAATGAAGCATGATGACTTGCAGTAGGGGTTCTCAGGGTTAGCATAGTACTGTACCTGAGCATGGCTTAGCAGGTCATCAGCATGCCTGCCTGATATTTCCATAACAGTCCACCCTTTTCTGTGCAGTTACAATGCACACAGTGACTAGACAGGAAAACCTTGTGGCTATTGTACTCAGTTGGGCACAAAGCAGAAAACTGGCATGAAGTGGTCATTGGAACCACTTTGTACAGGTAAACTGCATCTATGTAGGGTGCAGTTAGTCATTCCATATATAGAACTGCCTTAAGTAGAAATGTTCAATTCAAAATAATATATTTATCTTTTACTTTTACAGAGTTTGGCAGGCATGTACAGAATAATAAAATGTTCTTTTACAAGAAATTATATAGTGTTATTGTCTCTCCCAGAGCTGCAACTGATGCTAAGGGGGCCCAGTACTATTTCTTTTAACATAGGGTATTCAGTTCCTACAGTTGCCACTTAAGTAGTTTGCTGATGCAGATAGAGGCCAGTGTATGAATCTTAATAAAGCTGAAGTAGTTTAATGTGTTTATCCAAGAAGAGCCATCAAACAGCATTTAATGCCCTTGATAAATTCAGTAGATCTTTAATAATATTAAAACATTTAAATCCTGAAGACTAAAATATTTATAGCAAGATGCATTTATCTGTACAGTACTTTATCTAAACTACTCTGTTTGCCTGGCTAGCAGTAGCTTACAGTTAATTTGAGCGCATGAGAATGGTGCTGCATTTTTATGTCTCTTTCATTATCTCTGTTTTAAATTTCTTATTCTGTGACAAGACTTTTCAACTTCGGGGTTTACTATCAAATATACAGTGCAATTATCTACAGTCACATTTCTCTCCCAGTGCTTTCAGCTATTGAAAATTACCTTTCTCTTAACTTTTCTGCCCACCTGTACTTGAGAGATTATTTCATATTTATCACAATACAAACAATAAAATGATAATGATGCCGATGATTAATACAATAATAATGCCTCACATTCTGGTATACCTTTAAATATTAATTTATTTTTAACAATTCCTTTTACTAGTAATCAGAGCTGAGCAATGTTTTACAATGCTCATACATTGTGTAGGAATTGATTAACTACTTGTATCTTGTATTAAAGCAATGTTCATGAAGAGATTCTCAAAGTGCACTTCAGGTGCATGTGATGGAGGCAGCTGGCAGCTAACAGCAATGGTGGTATAGAGAGACACATGTTGTAGCAGATCTGTACTCTTCCAAGACCATTCATCAACAGCTTAATCTGGTTCAAGGTCAGTTGGCATTCATCTGTATCCCCTCCCCGGGTCGTGCCTGAAAATAGGCAGGATTTGTCTAGTGCACTTACCGGTCAACAAAAGCTTAATAATAATAATAATAATAATTGCAACAGCAGCACTTCTTGTCATATGGGTAAGATGCTGCAGAGAATCACCCATGTGGCCAAACAGAAAGTGCCCATCACACACTTCCAGTGATGTTTTTGGTGAATTTTCCAGCACAGTGTAATTTAAGTGTAGTTCTCCATGATTCTTTGCTACTTTTCTTGCCAACACTGCTCCTTTAAAGGAGTAGTGAAGTTAGTGAACTTCATATAGCAGTCACACTGCTACCTTCACTATGGATAGTAAATAAAATAAACTGTGTCCAACTTACTAGTAAATATGTGGTTTTCACATGTGTATGTTGTATGTTACCTTGTTACCATAATCATTTGTTCTTGCCTCTGTCAGCCCAGATATTCAAAGGAGATGTGTCCAGCCCAACTGAGTTGCACTGGCACATCTCCAAATTACACCTCTGAGCGATATTCAAAGGGAGGAATGTGCCATGCATCTTGGTTGAATATCGGGTAGTGCCTCACATTCATGGGAATGTCCCATCCGGATGTGCGCATACATTATCTTTGCACTGCAGTGCACCCAGAGGAGCGTTCTCATGAATGTGTGGCAAAATCCGATATTCAGCTGAGATGTGCAGTGCCACTGCCATTACATCTTGGAGATGTCCTCACAAAGTTTGGCATGAAAGAAACATGCCTAAGTCATAGCCATCCATTGGTGGACTGCTGTATTGCACAGCACAACACAGCAGCCACCAGCCCCTGAGTGGCTACCCCATCCCAGATCATGAATAATCATTAAAACATCCCTCATATCCCTGGCAGTCCAGTGGTACCCTTCCATCCTTGTTCATGACTAAACATTAAAACATCCCTTGTATCTCTGGTAGTCCAGTGGTATCCCCTCATCCCCGCTCATGAATACAAGTAATAATATCCCACATATTCCTGGTAGTCTAGTGCCCCTCCTCATACAGAATCCCTGTATAGTTGAAAACAGGATCCACTGTACACCCTGGTGGTCTAGTGGTAGCTACCTCCATTCCTGAACATGATTGCAGTGTACTAGGTTATATCCCAGTATCCCTGGTAGTCCAGTGGATCCCCCACCCACCCACCACTGGGGGACCCCACCCCATCCTGCTCCTCCCATCCCAGACTGGCCACTCGGCCACAAGGTTAGCGGGCAGCACATCCCTCACACACCGACACAGCTGCCTGCTGACTGAGCTGTCAGTGTGACAGTGTACTGTACTCCTGTAAGCTCATTGGAAGACACTGTTGACCAATGGGCACAGTGTCGTACTATGCACTTTCATTCACAACTGTGTCATTCACAAAGTTGTGAATGAAAGTGTACAGTTCACACTGCAAGCCCATTGGTCAACGTGTGTCTACTAATGAGCTCTACAGGAGTACAGTACACTGTCATTCATTGATAGCTCAGTCAATGGGTAGCCATAGTGGTGTGTGGAGGGATGTTCTGCCCCAACTCCATGGCCGAGTCACCAGTCTAGGATGGGGAGCGGGTTAGTGTCATTCCTCAATGTGTGTTGAGGGGTGAGGAGGTCCATTGGACCACCAGGGATTTATTTATTATTTATTTCAGTTTTGGAATTACAACCTTTGAGCCAACAAAGCTCTTTTACAAAGACTCAAGTCAGATGACAAACAGCATTACAATACAGGAAGTAGAGAAGTTACACCTAAAAGACAGTTACAAATGTCTCTCAGTTGAACTAATGCTTTAACAATGAGTGCAGCTGCATATCAGACATCAAAACCAGATATTCAGTTTTACAGAAATAAGCAGACAGAAATAGTTTTGTTGATAAGTGCTGGTTGCAGATAGGTAACAGCCAGAGAGGGCCTCATCAACAATAAGTGTGGGGAGCAAAGGGGGTGTAAGGGTGAAGGGAGGTAGCAGCCAGAGAAGTCATAGTAAAAAGGTGGGAAAAGATGAGGAGAAGGGAGAGGGGAGAAGATGAGGAAGATGGAGGGAGGTAGCATCCAGAAGGCTCAGTCATGGATTATGGGTAGGCATCAATTAGACATTGTAGTCACAGTGGCTGAGTTCTGCCAGGTGTTCCTAAGCTCTTTTTAAAGGGGCCAAGTTTTTCATGATGTAGTAGAGTGTGGGGTAGATTGTTCATCCATTGTGGCCTGGATAAGAGAGGACCATTGGCAAAGGAGGTTTGTTTAAAGGGGATATGCAATATCCTTAACTGAACTACTGGTGGTCTTAGGGTTTAATTGGCATTGGAAAAGAGTGGTAGCCAATTCTGGTGCAAGTCTCAGGGCTTTTGCCAATTAGACATGCTTGATACCTAGTCCTTAGGTGTAGGGAAGCCAACCAGTGGAGGAGTAAAGACTACACGTGTAGGTATAGTGATCAGCTCCTAGTACAAACTGAGAGGCCTTGTTGAGTAGCAATTTTACCCGATTTAATGTTGTGTTCAGTGGCCACACTATAAATTGTGAGGCCATAGTCTACAATTGTTAGTGTGGAGCTTTGGGTGACAAGGTTGAGTGCCTCAAGGGTCATGGCTTTTCTGTGCAGTAAAGGATCCCGAGTCTGATATTAGCTGATTTTATGACATGATCTATATGGGAGGTGAAAGACAGGGTGTCATCTATGTGCACACAAGATATTTGAAGGTGGAGACCTGTTCTATGGTGTCACCTTTATAGCTTTGTATGATCAGAGGGTTAGTGTTCTTTTTGAGTGTTGAAGAATGAAGTACATAGATTTAGTTTTTTGTAATTCAAGAGGAGTTTGTTCCATGGAAACCAAACATTTAGCTTGGTAAAGCTGCCTTGAAGAGTTGCTTTTATTTCTTGTGTGTGGGTCTCAGGTACAGAGATCACTGCATCACCTGTGTAAAGCAGCACCTTAGCAGGACATGTGCTAGGCAGAGAGTTGATAAATAGGCTGAATAGCAGGGGCCCTAAAATTGAACCTTGAGGGACCCCCAGGGCAACTTTCCAAAGGTCTGAGAAAACCCCTTTTATTCTAACACACTGGGATCTTTGAGACAGGTAGCTTGAAACCAGGAAACTGTGTCAGCAGACAGGCCAAAGAGGTAAAAAGTTGTTGAAGTAAGATCTGGTGATTGACAGTGTCAAATGCTTTAGTTAGTTCTATAAAGATAGACCCAACTGTTTTTCCAGAGTCACGAGGATCATACAGGTTGGAAGTAAAGTCTGTGAGTGCAGTGATGGTGCTGTGGGATTTCGAACCCATGCTGCTAAGAGCTGAGTAGGCTATATTTGTTAAGGTAGTCCATGAGTTGATCCAACATGATTCTCTCTAGGGCTTTTGAGAGGGGTGGTAAAATGGAGATCGGGCAATAGTTAGCCAAACTGGTCCTGTCACCATTTTTGAAGACTGAGGTGACAAGGGCAATTTTCTACCTGTCAAGAAATATCCAGTCTTGAGGAACAGCTAAAAAGCTTTGTGAGGAGATAGGGCAATCTCTTCCAGTGCGAGGGCAAGTAGCTTCATGTCCACCAAATCCCACCCATTCTGGTTTTGCCTAGGACCCTCATGACATATTTGATAGTATCGGCCCTAAAGATCTGTTTGAAATAGAAGGGAGGTTGTTCGGCATTAAGGGTGGTAATTTGTTGGAGGATAGGGCATCCTGTAATGAAGGGTTCAAGGAAATCCAGGGGTAGAATGGACACCTGTCTGTTGGTCTTTAGATTGTTGTTGTGGGTCCGAGGAATGACAATGAGATCTGGGGCTGCTCAAATTCCTTTCAGTCAGGGTCTTAATGTTGTTCCAAAATCCTCTCCATTCCACCAACTCTTGTCTAATTGCTCTCTATAATAGTTAGCCTTGGCATTGCTAACCAACCTGGTACATTTATTCCTAGCAGTCTTATATACAGTGTAATCTGCCTGCTTGCCAATCACTCTCGCTTTGTGCAGTAAGTAATCCCTAACTTTCATAAGTTCTAGGAGGAACTGTTGAGCCAGGGATTAGGGGTTCCTTTAGTTTTGGAAGTTCTTATTGGAGCAAACAGGTCACATGCTTTATTAAAGATTTTGATAAAATAGTCAAGGGCCTGATTAGTGTCATCACAAACATTAATAGGGGACCAAACTGTGTCTCTCAGGAAGCTTTTGAAGAGATTTAGATGCCCCTTTGTCAATGTGCATTTTTGGTGAGTTGTGGGGATCCTTAAGACACTTGTGAGACCAGGAGAGAACTATAGGGAACAGTCACTCAAGGTGTCAGGAAGGATACAGATATTTTGATATGGACAGGGCACATAGTTAGGAGCCAGTCTATAAGCGTGCTGGTTCCTGTGCAATAATTCATCCTCATTGGTTGATTGACCATCTCGTCAAGTGGAGGCCAGTATTTTACCCCTGACATCTACCATTTCCTGAGCTAACCAGTTAGAAATAAAGTCACCTAGAATAACCTGTTCCTAGCCTTGTTTTGTCTTACTGATGTGGTCGTAGAATAGCTCTAGTCAAAGTCCTTGTTTACCCAGGGGTAACTGAGGTGTCAGTAATCCAAATACCACAAAGATAAAATTTTGCTATCTTGCTTACAGAGAATATGGAATTTATAGTTGTTTTCAACCCTACCTCCCAATTTACCCACATTTTACAGTTTTTGAAAAGAATTTCCTTACTTTTCAAATAGAAAACTTAATAAAAGTTAATTCATTAAATTACATTATGCACCTTGATATTGTATTTTATTTATAAGGAATGACAAGTGCTTACTTGAAATACATTTTAGAGCTCAGAAACAAGTAAATGCCCTGCAGGTAGGGGAGGGACATATAGTGGCTATTAGGGGCTAATATGCAATAACACAGTGGGCCCTATGCATGAATGGGGTGGAGTGGCTATGCACACATATCTGGGGTGCGTAGCCTCCCTTACCAATCAATGCCCCACCCTGCATTCAACGATTAGGTGTGCAGCTCCTTGGCACCTGATCCCTGGCGCATAGACAGCAATGTGCCGGAGGCAGGCAGTGGGCATGTCAGGAGCATGCCCCATTCACAGAGGCAGAGTGCTAGATGCAGGTGCACCATACACTGGGTAACACCAAGCTATAAGGAACACGCATCCACCCAGGATGCAGCTGCTGGCAGTGGTGCTGTGGGGGGCACTGCAGATCCCTCACATACTGCCCCAGCCCATGGATCATCATGTAGGGCTGGGGGCAGCCAACCAGGCACCCTCCTGCCCTGAGCTGGTGGTACACATCACACCCTCCAATGTCTTCTGCTCCCTATGAGTGCAAGTGATCCAGTCATGGACTGAGTCTGGGCATCCCATTGGATGCGTGCTCAGTCTGTGGAAATATCCTCCACGTTTCTGCATGCTGGGGCATCAGGGCTGAGGACAGGTGGTGGCCAATAGTGACTACCAGCTGGTGTGCACCTCTCTGCAGGTGCAGAACTCACTGGCGGGTACTGCACCTTGGGCACATATTACCCAGCATATGTGAATAGGGCCAAATATGTTTGAGTATAGAACTGGATATTTTTTATTCCATTAATTTGTATACTTCTTCACCCATAATTACTGATTCAGATCATATTTGCATTCATTTTATATTTTCCTATATCATGAGTCACTGTGTGATTTCAGCCCCTCCTTTCCAATTTTGTAGTTGAAACAGTGGCTCATTTGTAGGATGTCGTAGAAATTTCAGGGCAGTAATTTATTTATTTTATTTATTTAATTATTTTGTAGTACCTTTTTTTTGAAAAGTGTCTTTTTACATTTATAATTGGTGTTGAAATATTTGCAGTGATGTAGAAAAAGTATAAATGGTTGTATGGTGAAATTTTGTGTGATTGTGTAGGATGGTGTAGAAGGATTTCCTCAGGGTTTGATGCCTGAGAGTATTGTTTATTGTAAGATATTTTATGTTAGGCATTGACTTAGGTTAAGATTTATTTATTTATTTTATTTACTTCAATGTTGGTAACCGGTAAGCCCACTGACACCATGCTGTCCCTTTTCAGGGTGACCTGGAGGGGTACATAGGATAATTAGACTACAACTTCAAGGAGATGCTGTTAGATACATCGATTAAACATAATAAAATTAATGTATCAGGGAAGCATCATTGGCAGGACAATTATACATATAGAGATTCACAGTGGATTATAGAACATATAGAAAGCCTGAAATATATGAGTTCATACAATATAATACAGGTGTTCTTGTGGAATTTCAGTGTAGTAGTAGTATAGGGATAAAAGAAAATGCTTTGGAGTTATAGGAAGGATACAGAGACACGGTAAGTCAGGTGGGGCATGTACAGGTTCCTGATGCTGATAAGTAGTTATGCAGAGCAAGTTTTAACCAAAGGAGGGTATTGCAGGAGAATATATATGGGAGAGGTGTTCCAAGACAAGGGCTGCATAAGCAAAGGATCTTCTGCCTGGGGATAGCCTGAGGATATCTTATCTTAAGATATCTTAAGATATCATACCTCATCTAACTTTTTCCTAAGATATCTTCGCTATCCTCAAATGTCTTGTCTTGTCTTGTCTTATCTTGTCTTGTCTTATCTTGTCTTGTCTTGTCTTATCTTATCTTATCTTATCATCTTATTGTAACATATTGTATCTTATCTGAATTTATCATACCATACCTTATCTTACCTTGGATTGTCTAGGGATTGTGCTTGTGAGTTTTGTTCACTGTAAAATATTTAGGTTTGAAGAAATTGTATTTTTGCTATTGCTAAGAACAGGGCTTGAGTTCAAATCAAACATGCAGAAACATTTTTCTGTTAGTGCATGAGTTCTATAGTGCATATGCAAGACAATTTCTATGTATATAGGCACTGAATTTGCTGTCATGTAGGGAAAAAATGGAAGAATTCTAAGTGGTGAAATTTTGTGCTGTGGTGTGCTTTAGGGTGGAATAATTTGTAGGGAGTGTAAGGGTTGTGAGTGTTTTTCTTTTTGTAGTATCAAATCATTTGAAAGGGTTTTTTACATTTATGATCGATGTTGAAATTTTTGCTGAGGTGTGAGAGAAAAGTCTAAATGGTGGAATGATGAAATTTTGTGTGATTGTATAGGGTTGATGTGGAAGATTTCCTTGGAGGTTGATGCATTTAATCTTATCATATCTTAGCATTTCTAATACTTAAGAAATACTCTCTACTAAAGCAGTAATGGTAAGTTCGAATGACTACAAATTTTCAGGGTGTCATCTTGATCACCCCTCCTTCCTAACAACCACATAAATAGTGTCTTGTAACTCCCACCCAAAACGGGTGATCAGAGAGTGCCTGTTTGGCAGTTAATATTTCAAAGTAGTGAAAATGATAAGACATGCTAAGATGTGAAAAGCCAAGCCAAAGTAATGTAAGGTAAGGTAAGGCAATGCCTACCATACAATAGTTTAAAACCATCAAAACTCTCATGCATCAACCCCTCAAGAAATCCTTCCTCACCAACCTACACAGTCATACTAAATGTTACCATTCAACCATTTATACTTTCCTCTCCACACTGCAGCAAAGATTTAAATTGGCAAATGTAGAGCCACATCAGATCTGCTGGGTGCTCAGTGACAAAATTCAAACATGTAGCAGGACAGTCACAGCACACTGACCACTAATTAAGCTGTCCACAAATTTTTCTTTGAAGTAGAATCCAAAAGTTTATTTGCTCACCACACAGAACACATGAAATACAACCTATTCAGGCTGACACAGAAGCCCACAGAAAAAATGTCTAACATTTCACCAAGTCATTGGCTTTACAAAGATCTTAATAATAAACTTGTGGATTCCACTTCAAAGAAACATTTGTGGACATCTTAATTGTGTGGTCAGTGTGCCATGACTGTACTGCGACAAGCAAACATTTCAACACCAATCATAAATGTAAAAAGACACTTTTAAAAATAACCAACACTCAAAAAATACTCACAGCCCTTACATTCTCAGTAAGAAATCCTTCCTACCCAAAGCACACCAAAACACACAATTTCACCATTTAGAAGTCATCCCTATTTCCATACACAGCAGCAAAATTGGCACCTACTGTATATATATCTATACAACTCATACGCTAACTGAAAAACTTTTCTGCGAATGCATAAATGAACTTCAACCCTATTCCCAATAATAGACAAAATACAATCTCTTTAGTTTCAAATATCTTACAATGAACAGAACTCTCAAACATCAACCACTTCCTGCAGAAATCCTTCCTGCCAACCTACACCACCACACATAATTTCAGCACTTAACATTCATTCATTTTAACCCTACACAAGAACAAAATCAGTAGAATTATACCTTTAACAAACATAGAAACGGTTCTGCACATGCACTACTTTATATGATTCATAGAAATAAAACTCTTCTGCTCCTGTAGTATGTTAATTCCAAACTCTGTTTTCCTTACCATCCAGCAAGACCCAAAATACAATTTCTCAAGCTCAACTATCTTAAAACATGCACAGCTCTCAAGCAACAATGCCAACCCCCATCCAGGAAATCCTTCCTCACCAACCTACACAACTACACAAAATTTCACTCTTAAACAATTTATAGTTTATTCTCTAGATGAACAAAATGTAAGAAATAAAATGCACTGAAATCATATACAAAAACATATTTTGCCACACTGTAATGATTCTATGTGAAAATTGAGAAAATATAATCATGATGTATTAAATAGCAAGTGAATTCAGCAAATTCGCATTTAGTGCCTGCACAAAATCACAGGTAAGAAAATAATGAATCTGTCAAAGTCACTACAGAATGATTGTGTCTGTCTAAATCATACAGTAGGCTACATAATGATTGTGTATGTCAAAATCAAACAGCAGGATGTGATGTAACAAGCCTTCCTCCTCTCTAGCCATACTGAGCCCACGTAAAATAAAAATGTCTGTTTTAAATTTTAGAATTAGTGCAAGCTCATGAAGAGTTTAATTTTATTTCCGTGATGCAGTTGCCAGCTGACCAAGGAGCAGGGACAGGTAGTTGGAATCACGTATGAGGCAGTTAAACTGTGTTGTTCATCTGCCCACTCCTCACTTTCATTGATAACATACTGATAGTGCACTGATAGCATATGTGGTGTAAATAGTATGTTACCTTCTCGGAGAGGCATGTAAACTGCTGCTAATGCAAAATAGCAAAATAAATTGCTTTGTCGAATGTCTCAAAACAGCAGTACTTAAGTTAATGATCCAGCAATCATGGATTTGTGAGGCGTTCTGACAAGTAAGCTGTATTTTGCAGCC
Organism: Neoceratodus forsteri; assembly: GCA_016271365.2. Lineage (NCBI taxonomy): Eukaryota > Metazoa > Chordata > Ceratodontiformes > Ceratodontidae > Neoceratodus > Neoceratodus forsteri. Next base: position 1,430,299,998 of record CM028131.1, read on the forward strand.
TAAAGTCCTACTGACTGTAATCTACTGAGCCGATGGAATCTAATAAAATGTGGCAGTACTGGGCTGTTTGCAGGATGAAATGGCAGGCATTTCAAATGCACACAAGAGGGCTGTTTGAGATTTGAGGAAACGATTCTATGAGATGAGGGGAGGACGACGAGAGGGCAGTTTGATATTCTCTAAACAAATCCTGCAAACAGTAGCTGTTGCACAGACATGGGGGGCAGATTCCCAGACTATTGCAAATAGTAGTGATTCTGATATTTGCTGTTTTGGACAGCAAAGTTTTGTTTTGACTGAACGCTAGTTTGTTATGGTCACCGCTGCCATATCTGATCACTATTATTAACTCGCTGTTTTGATTCACAATTATTATGGGATACCCACTTAAATAAATTTAAAATGCTACACAATCTTTCAGACATTATAGATTGTGCCACAAACAACAAATCCTGAAAATGTTATGCAACTCCATAAAACCATTTTCATGCAAGCAGTAAATAAAAATGTAGTTTAACATGGAAGTCGCCAGTGACCCTAACCATAGGGTACTACCACACCCATATAATGCCTCTTCTGAATGTTATCCTAGGGTTTGATTATGTAATGCCTCTAAAAAATCTTGTACCACCAAAATACCCAAATGTCATCTTACAATCTTGCTCACAGCTTATGCAGTGATATTATACTGGACCAAAAGATTAGAGATTTGTTCTGTTTCATCTCTGTTGAACCTGAAGTGTTCCTCCTGACAAGTAAATTATTATTGCTGAAGTGGATGGAGCTCTGCAGACATTTTGCTATTTCAGTAGAAAAGGGAGCCTCAGTTTCCTAACAAACTAGATAATAGTGGAGGTTTTGTCTTATCAGTACACTAATTAACTGTAGCAGTGTGCTGAGGAGAGTTTCAAAGCACTGTTTTGTGTGCTAAGCTTCAATCTAGGTAGTATTATCTTTGCAGAAATATTCATAGCTCATAAACATGTCAAGTCACTTAGGTTTTCAAAGGCATAAAGGGTAACTGAGAGTGAGGAAGGAGGGTTTAGATATCAGATGCTTTTGTGAAAGACCTCAGACAGGCCAGACTAAAACTGAAGTATAAATGAAACTCAGACCAGAGACCTACTTTCACATGAAGTGCATAGTTTTATTTGTCACCAGCCAATATTCTTTATTCCAAACAATGCAACATTTAAAGATCATAAAGATTTCATCAGGAAATTGAAATTCTCATAAAAGTAGTATGCAATGTTTCTCTGCTAACAAACCTCACAAAATAATTCATATAATAATTTTTTTTATTCTTTTGGGAAACTGGATAAGGCCCACTAGGCACAAGTGCCTGTTTTCAAGAGCAACCTGGGAGTACTGGGATGGTTAAATGATTTGTTCATAGTCACACAGTATGCAAGTGGAGGCTGTGAGAATCAAACCCAGGTTCTCTGGATATAGCACACCCATTCATAGCTCCTTAACTTCTAAGCTATACTGCCAGACTCACTTGTAAAATGGAGTGGAATAGTCTCCACATTCCCTTAATAGTTCCACAATGTATGCACTTTCTTATCTGCTTCTTTAAACATGTTTTCAAAAATCTGTGTGCATAAATATACTGTATGTTAAATTATGCTCCTAAATATCAATATGGACACTGTAAAATCACTAAAACAGTTATTAAAACTTGTTAATGGCCTCACAATTGTCTACAAAATGAGTTCATTTTTAAATGTTATATCAAAGCCTTCACCAGACACAGTACAAATAATTACCTGACCCAAGTTTGCTAGGAAGTCACTATGTTACTATTGTATATGCTATCACAAAAGAAAAACATGTAATTCATCATACCACTCTTTAAACATAAAAAAATCAGTACAGACAGTTAACCTAATTCACTTCACTCTTTCTTAAACTCTCGACCATTTTAACCCCTACCAGCCCTCTGGTGAGCTATTTTAGGCATCCACTACCACTACATGAAAAAAATATATTTTCTCATGTTTCCTGAACCTTTTCATCTCGAACTTTATTTTGTGCCCCTTGACTTGGAGTATCTCTTACTTTGGAAGATGCTTCCTTTCTGGGCTCTGTTTATATTGGTGATGTATTTGTATGTCTCAGTCATGTCCACCCTCACTTTCCTCCAGGGAATACATATTTAACTCCCTTGGTCTTTCCTCATACAGTAGATCTTTATCCCACATGCCCTGCACTGTTTTAGCTGGCCTCCACTGCACCACCTCCATCCTGTTCTATGTTCTTTCTCAGATGGGGCCTCCTGAACTGGATGCAGTATTCCAGATGTGGTCTCTCATGAGTGTCTTATACAGGGTCAAGATGACCTCCCTTTATAATCCTGATACCCCTCCCTATGCATCCAAGCATCTGGCTATCCTTTCCAGCCACCTTATTGCACTGCCTAGTTTTTCTTAGGTCCACCAAGATGATAACTCCCAGGTCCCTTTCCTGATTTGTGACTGTCAGTACCTTTCCCACCTAGTTCTTACTTTTCCCTGGGTTCTTGTGCTCTATGTGCATGATCTTGCACTTCTTTGAACTGAATCTCAGCTGCCATTCTTCAGACCATTTCTCCAGTTTTTAATGGTCTTCCTCATTCTTTCAACACTCCCTGGCATGTCCACCCTATTGCATACATTTCTATTGTCTGCAAAGAGGCATACCTTCCTTCCAGTCTCTGCAGTGTCCCAGATAAAAACATTGAAGATGACCGCCCCAATATCGATCCCTGCAGCACCCTGCTTATCACCTCTCCTCTCCAGAGTGCTCCTGGTTACCACAACCTCTGACTCCTGTCATTCAGCCAGTTCTCCACCCACAGAACTATTTTTGGATACACCCTAAGCTGTTCAATTTGTTAATCAGCCTTCTATGGGGACAATGTCAAAGGCTTGAGTCCAAGTAGGCCACATCCACTGTACTTCCTTGATCCACTACCTTAGTTACCTAGTCATGCCATAGATTAGTACTATGAGTTAATTGAAAACACAGTGCTTATCTAAAATGCAGTAAAAGTTAGGGTTAGATGTAAAAGTAAATAAGTGCCATATAAGGCAATTGTGTGTGTGTGTGTGGCAATACTCTCGGTGTAGACAGTGCACTGCTATGTTATACTGCAACATATATGCATATACTGTATGTGCATAAAGATTAGTCAGTGTGTGTGTATCACATCATTTTTTTCCAATTGTTTAACCAGGTTTGCAGTTTGGTGGCTCAGTTGTTAGTGCAAACATTTCTAGTCTACATCCCTCCATCTAGATCGGTTACAGCTTTATGCATGTCATTGCTGATATAAATGAGGTGTTTAGTGGCAACCCTCTATCCTTCAATGTCCCTTGGAGTCTGAAAAGAAGAAAATGGTCACTCAACATGCTTTTTTAATCTCTAAAAATGTATGTAAACAGTGCACTGCTATGTTATACTGGAATATACAGTATATGCATATATGTGTATATAGGTTAGTCAGTGTGTGTGTCACAAGAAAGTGCAGTTAGGTAGCTCAGTGCTTAGTACATACAGTGTGAGTCTATATCCCCAGCTATTTAGATCAGTTTCAGCCTTATGCATGTCATTGCTGATTTAATTGAGGAGTCATGTGGCACTCCCAGATGCCCTTTGAGTTTGAAAAAGAAGAAATATGGTTCTTCTATGTTTTTTATCTGTACAATTGTGTGTGTAGACAGTGCACTGCTATGTTACACTTGAATATATATGCATATATGTGTACATGTTTTAGTCAGTATGTGTGTATCACAACAATTAGAAGGTGCAGTTAGGTGACTGAGTGGTTAGTGCAAAATTGCTAGTTTACATATTTCTCACTGACCACAATACCATTAATTTGTGGCCATATTAGGCGCTTGCTAGAGTTTGTTTTTATCAGGACTGCCTGTGCATTCTTCAACCCTAGTAGCATTGATTAAGATAACTCTATTTTGAATTTTCATTGTCATTTAATTAGACTTTATTTTACATTCCTCCCCATTGTTGATCCCATGGCAATAGTGTGAATTTGTAGTTAAAATTCCTCTTTAAATGAAAATAATTTATTGTCAGAATGAAATTGACGATATCAATTAGGTGCTGTTAGGATGTAATACATTACTGCCATGATTGTTCAGGGTAGTTTTTCAAGGCTAATAAGCCAGCCATATGTAGTATGTTCATATATAAACCAGAGCCATCTAATGTCCCCGTGCTTCTGTAACAAAACTGTCAAATCATTTATTACATTCAAAAATTGGTAATATCCTCTACCTAGGCTGCTAATTTTTAGCAAAGCCTTTAATAAGAAAATCAACAAATTTGCTGAATGGTTCAGTCACAGAGCTAATCCCTAAAACTATAGGTATCCCTGGAGAATTGATTGGTCATTAAGAATTTTAGAGAAAACATGCTGTAGTGCAGGGTGTATAGGGCATTTGTTTGCATTATTTTCTATTCCTCTGTCACGGTGCCCCCATTATGCTGATTGCCCCAGCCTTGTCACCCCAACTTTACAAGCTACTTTCCTCACCACTTTGGTTCATCCTAGGCTTGTCCCACAAGTGGGGTCTGCAGGGGTCCCCTACCTGTGCTGAGGTCCATATCTAGATGGTGGTGGCATTTAGGTTGTCCGATATGGGGCTTGTGGGTAGCAGGAGTCATCTTATAGGCTGAGGGCATTTCTGCAGTTCTTTTCCCATCCAGCTTGCATGCAGCGACATGGCATGCAGTATAAAGATGCTGCTCATACTCATATCTGTGCCTGGCTCTCTGAGAATGGGGCACATGCTAATTACCTAGCCTCCTTAGGAGGAGAGCTGTTGCAGCTACTAAATCCTCCTTCCCTAGATGACCCTAAGTGACCCTAGACCTTTTCCAAACCTGGGTCACTGGTGGCAGGTGGTTTGGCATCCAGTGTCTCAGCCTCCACACCACTGGGCTTGGCCTGTGCATAGAATATTTGACTTTCTGGAATTCATATTCCTTCTCTGTTATTCAATTTGATTCTCTTGCTTGAAGAAGTAAGACTTCTCCTGTTTAATGGAATCTAGTGGACATTTCGGTTCCAGGTGGTCAGGGTGCCGGCATCAGGGTACTAGCAAGTAGAGCACCAACAGGAGGTCACCGCAGGCACAGCCCTGCACCACAAAGCCACAGAGGACTGGGAGCTCCAACAAACACAGTGAAGCTGGGCATTGCCACACACTGCAGACCCATCCACCTAAAGCTGATGGAGTGGCAGGAGGCATAGCAACACCGAGGAGCACCAAGGAGCCCAATGCATTGGTGACAAGGCCCCCACAGACACAAAGTGCAAGGGATCAGGGCACCATGCAGAAGACCACATGGCACAGCCACCATTTCCATACACCCAGTGCCACAGTGATGTTGCGTACACACCAAATGGCTGCTGACAGTATGGCGTGATCACCCCATGGCAGGGAACCATCACCACTGACAGACCAGCATGCGATGTGGCCCCCAGGACCATGGTGGTGGGGGTGGGAAGGGGCAAAATATGAAGCACAACTGGGAGTAAGCACCCAGATGACAGGTCACCTGCAGGTTCATCACCAGTTTACTTGGGAAATAATAGGGTAAAGCACTTTTTGTATGACGTTAATGATTGGATGTGTCATTAATTAAATAACATGATTGACGGAGGCTTTTATAATTGTGTATATTTAAATGTTTTCACATTGTGGTTTTGGTATTTTCTGTAGTGTGAAACATAAGAATCTATCGGAGCTACATACAGCATGGGCTGGTGCTGCTAAATAAATGAAAAACTATTAGGAAAGCAGCAGTTTTGTGTTGTTTGTGAGGAGGTGTGTGCACTTGCTTCTGCTATAGTCTATGTATTTATTTCAAGGCTGCACCACATTCCAGGAGCGGTTCTTCATTGACTTTGATATTTGGGAAATAACAGGTTCACTGTGGTTTAACTGGACTCTCAGAAGAGAACATACAGCACCCACTGAATATCTCAACCACCAAAAGCTTGCAGCACTCACGCATTTAAGATTACATCCTAGGCTAAAGGTGCAGCCTCAACCAGGCTCCCTGTGAGTGGATCTAACAGTGTCAGGGAATCCAGGAGAGACATTCTAGGGCTACAGTTCCATCTGTTGCTGCTTCTTGATGTTTGTAAGTGATGACTGGACTCATGTAGGTACCTGAAACTTGGGGTGCTTTTTGCATCCCTCAGATTGATGTACACAGGCACTTCCATGTAAGGTACAACTCCTCTGGTCTATCAGGACTCCTAAGTAATTAAGGCACCCTGCCACCATAATGGGGGGAAAGTCAGGGGAAATTGCATTAAGTGTGTTAATGCAGAGCCCTTCTAAGTAACAGGTGCCCAGGAATTGCCACATGCCCACAGCACATGGACCCTGCCATGAGCTGGCTGATTTTATCTGCTTCCTTATTGTTTCCCAAATCCTACTTTTTCCCCTCAGCCCACCCCAGGCAGGGGTCCATTTGCTGGGGACAGCTGCTTCTTGTCTCCATCCTCTCCTCTGTAGATATGCTGCTCATCCAAAGTAAGCAGTGCCAACACTATATGGGCCTCGGGTTGCGAGCTGAGACAGTGCAAACTGAATCTCATAAGGGAAATCATAGCTTGCCAGTGAGTCAGGTGAGCAACTTGAGTGGGGAATGGCAGGAGGAATTGAGGCCCTGGTCTGGGGGCTCTTTCTGATGTATGATGCCGTGGGGGTCCTATGTAGGACCACTCCCTGTCCAGGAAATGACAGACATTGGGGCACAGCCTCACAGTCAGCCCTGAAACTCTGATGGTGGATATTGCCCCAGGTCTGAATACAGCTCTTGTGTACTGCCCAGGTGGTTGGAGTTGGAACCAGAATCCACAACTCAATGAATACATATGTGCCTAAGTAGCAGAGAGTAGAGGTTAGCAGAGGAGGTGTTGGAATGACATTGGGGAGTTACAGCAGCACCAATCTAGGGCTGTGCACAGGTTGTGGCCACTGACAAGGGCAGCACATAGTGATGGGAGATTATTGGCTGCTGTGAGGCAAATGCATTTAAACTGCCTTGAGAAATGTCATGGAATATTAGCTACTTTATCACCAGTGATACAGTGCTGTCATGACCTGCATTGTGCAGTCCATTCCCTCTTGTGGTGGCCTTCTCCTGTGCCCATTGGTGGTCCTGCCATATCAGCTTCGCCTGCCCGGCACTGATGGCTCTGTGCCTGTACCATGCCGCTGATCAGTACTGGGCTGCCCGTCCATACCGGCAGGTTCCATCTGGTCGCCATGGTTACAGCCGCCACTGTGCATGCTCCCACAGTGCGGCGCTGCCACCTCCTGTTTCTCTAATCGCTGGCTTCACTTTGTACCACTGGGCACTGGGCACCCTCTTCCACTGGTGCTTTTCCTGCAGGTGTGCTCTTGCAGTCTATGCCCTCCTGCGGCACTGTGCTTGTGATGCCCTAATGCCAGTGCCTTGATCACCCAGAACTGGACATTTCAGGAGTTTTCACTAAATGTAAAATCAATTAATTCTCTCAGCACCTTGCTTCATGTTTTTCAATATCCAACACTTTACAGACCCCTTTTCCATGGGTTTGGTTATGAAATTCTTTACAGTCTGGAGTTCTTTCAGTGCTTTTTCTTTCTCCTCAAAACTCATGTTAGAGTGATTTGGTGGTTTTGGCTATTTTAAAAGAAATGCACTTCCTATAACCTAGATTCATATAGGTCATAATGTCAACAATTTGTTGACCATATGGCATAAACTTCAATGTGCTCCTAAAAGGAGTACCTTATCATACACAGATTGCATTGGTGAACATTGACATGTTAATTTCCTAGTCAGGACATTTTGTTTATTAAAAACATGTTTTAATTGGTGTTGGCAGTAACATTAAAAAATCTACTCATGTTAAAAAGCATTAATTTTGCAGTGGAAAAAATGAATGGCCATTAATAAGGAATTATGTTTTTGCTGGGATTAGTGTATGGGATGAGCATTTTTGGATTTTTAGGATTGTCATTTCCTTTTCTTGCTCCTCTCTGAATTGTGTAAAACCTGATTCTAATGCATTCTTCAACCTCTTTCATCAAGTCCCATGGCAAGCATCCTATTCTCAGTTTGCCTCTGCCTCTCTGATAGCTGGTGGTTCAACACCTGTCCATTCCTCCTAAAACAAAATCACCCCTACTGCTGCAGTGAGTTATATTCCTCTTTGATGATACGTAAGGCTCTCTGATGTTATCAAAGGTACAGTATTTTAGTAGTACATTTGTGTTTTTATCTTAATTGTTCCAATTCTATACAGTTTTCTGTGTAATCTCAATTATTTCTTTGTAATTTCTTTCAATTTGTATTTGCTAAATTAACTCTGAAATGGTTTGATTTTATCATCCAGTTTTTCCATCTCCTTGTCTACTTCCAGTTGTTTAGATTTTTCAACGTGCTTTTCTCAACCTTATTAATTTTCTCTTGAATAGTGTATTTGTCTTTTTGCTGTTTTTAATTAAAAGTCAGAATGAGGTCAAGTGAACACTTGTTTTAACACCTCATATTCTCTCCATTCTTTATCATCTTGTCCAAATGTAGGCAATTTCTGTATGTGTACACATCAGAGGATTTTTGTGTCCCTCAAATACTGGGAGAGGTAAGGACATACATGTAAAGCATGTCTCTTTTCTTTTAAAAATGTGTCATTCCTACAATAATTGTGCATATCTTTATATGTTTATAATAATTATCTGCAACCAGTTCTAAAATAAATGTGTTATCTTCCAAATGTAGCTGCAGTAAAATGTTTCCATTACCTTGCTCATCAGTAATAGATAAGCTGTCCAACCCAATAGTTAAAGTAATTTGCTAGTCTTATCAGTTTCTTACTGTGTAATCTTGTAAATATTTACTATTTCTTAATGCTTGCAGGCAGTAAATGTACACGACTGAAAGTATATTGGCAACATTTTCTAAGCTGGGACAAAGTCAGGGCAAAGATTCCTAGTGGTGAACAAGGTTGCATGATATGCTCACAGTGATATAATGGAACAGGGAAGAGTCAAGTCTGCCATGCAGTCTGTTCCACTATACCCACATGAGAGCACAGAGCAATAAAGGAGGAAAATACATCCAAAGTCCCTTCTGGGCTTAGGAAGAATGCATTGCCATTGATAAGGTATAGACAGGCCTCCCAGGAGTAAGCAGGCATTTGCAGAGGGCAACACTGTTTGCTCCTTTGGCACACAGCTGCATAATTGAACTGTGCTATGCAGATGTCCGCTTTGTCCATGGATAGGCAAAGGGTCATCTACATGTCAGAATACCCTCATTACAATAAGAGGAAAACATTTGCTCCTCCAAGTTGGTACATGCCGAATGCTCTTCAATGCAGCCCATGGTGCACAGTGATGCTGGTCCAGCCAAGTACATAGAACACAACACTGGAGCCCCATAATAGCTGCAGACATCCATAATACATTGTGGCCCCCATACTTCTCAACTGTACCTCATTATGAGGGGCATCCTCATTGTACTCTCAGGGTTTCTATGTCCTCAATCCATCCCACATTTAAAAGGTACTGTCCATATAGAGGAGATGCCAGAAATGCAGACATTAAAGCAGTAGGTCATAGCATTCTACAGTGTTGAAGCACAATTATACATTGAATAAAGAAAAGCACTGGTTTGCACAATGGTTTGAACTTGAATCTTCATGTTTGATGATAAAGTCCTTGTCCTAAGGGCAAGTGTCCCTTATTTGGTTACAAATGATTGAGAGGTATAGTCTTCCATCCTCACTGATCGCTGTTACACATAATATCTATTCTCACTGCCATCCAGTGGCCTACTGTCTCAACCAATCCCCACAACACATAAGACATATTCTCCATAGTATTCAGAGGCCTCCTCCCTCACCAATCCCTGTGTCACGAAATATGTAAGGTCCCTGGCATCCTTTTCCCCCAATGCTGTCCTGTAGCTGACAGTGTCAACAGTCCCACAACCTCCCTGTTTCCATCCTATTGGTACCTCACCCCACATAGCCACTGACCTCCAAAATCTCTCTCTACACAACCCAAAGGATACTGTACATCCTTGAAGTACCTGTAGTAAAGAACTGTTATCAGCATTGGCTAGTGGCATCCTGTCAGCATACTTTCATTCACACAAAATGAATTGGTGATGCTATGCATAGTAATCGCTGATTGGAAAGCAACAGGCAGAAAATGGTGCACAAACAACATAAAGAAAACCAGTAAACATAACTTTCAATATGAGGCATAAAACTAGTTAAACTAGAAAGCACTATGTAAGGTCTTTTCCATTCACCATTAATTAAAAATAATTTCAGAATGTTATTTTTCTTTCTAAGACTTCTACTTTGTATAGTCATATATTTATCAGACAGCACACTTTCAAATCTTACAAATCCCTGCAAACTACTCTAAATAAATAAATATCTTTGAATAAAACAAGATATTTACAGTTTTGTAGCAATCAGGATTGTGGGGTGGGTCAACATCTGCAGGATGTAAAGTGGTGTAGCATTTCCTATATTTTTAACGTTTCTTCTTTAAACTGCAAAGTTCATCTTCAGGACTTCTGTGTTGCAGGACTTCAGCATCAGGGAATCAGATTCTTTCATCAGCCTTTAGTGATGTCAGTTTGGGATCCTTTTGATTAAAGTAAAATTCTGAAGTTTTCAGGTGGGGAACAGTATCCACTTTTAAGGTTGGATTTTAACCTTTGATAATGATTGGATACCATGATATATGTACACATGAGATGGCAGTATAGCCTAGAGGTTAAAGTAATGAGCTGCAAATGAGCTTGGCATCTCCAGCAGACTTGGGTTTGATTCTCACAACCTTCACTTACATACTGTGTGATTCTGAGCAAGTCACTTAACATCCCCAGTGCTCCTGGATCACCTCTGAAAACAGCTGCTTGTGCATAGTAGGCCTTAACCATTTACAAAAAATTTGTCCAGTAGCAGTAAGTGCATAAAACAGAGAAACATAGATAGTGACGGCAAAAGGAGACCAAGGGTCTGTCTAGTCTACCCATGGGTACCTGGGACCTAGTGTCAATCCAGGGACCTATCCCTCCACTAATATTTTTTATCTTTCTTATCTTTCCTAAACATTAATGACATTGTATTACTTTTTTATCACATTCCAGGATTTGCTTTAAACTGTCTAGTTTTCCAGTAGTTTTAATTTTGTTTTATTTTATTTCTTCATTTGGATTACATCTTTGAGCACAAGTTCTCATATGCAAAGGTTCCATGTCTGAGTCAGAAGATGATTCAAAAACAGTAATCTCAAGTTCATTACTGTTAGTAATACCGAACGACAACTTACAGGAAGTGTAGTTAGCTATAGAAACTAGTAGCTTCGTAGAGCATTGTCAAGACAACATATGAAAGGTACAGCAACTCATAAACAGCAGCTCCAGGGAGCATAATCAACAGCGAGCATTAGAAGTCATAGGTACCTGTGGGCACATAGTTCATAAAAAGTAGGAGGATAGAATGGGGACCTAATTAGTCATAAGAGGTGCATTTAGTACTTTTGTGAGTTCTGTTCTCAGTGCTGTCTTAAATTGGACAATTTGATGGAGCCCTACAACTGTTTCAGACTAGTCATGGAGCCATTTACATGCCCTTACTGCAAAGAAGTGCTTGCCAAGGCTAGTTTTACAGAAAGGTATCTCTAGGGCATTCCTAGACATACTCCTTGTAATGTGTGGTTGTTAATAGAATGGACGAAGTTATGAATCGCTAATGGGTAAGGCCCAAAAGTGCTTTTTGCATGCAAACAGGTCTGATATCTTAGTCTTTCATGTGGGGGACCCAGATAATCAGGATATAAAGGGAGCAGCTATGTGAAAGCATGTCAGCCCCAAGTCCAAAGTGACAAGCCTTATTAAGCACTACCATAACTCTGTTAAGAATGGAGTCACTAGCTACGGTATAGACAGGAGGCCATAGGCCCAAAATTAGTAGGACCATGCAAGACACTACAAGACATCTTGCTTGATGGTGAGGTTCAGGCAATTCCTGAACAGTGCACCTAGTTTTCTGTTTGCAAGCATAACAATGTTATCCACATGTGGAGAGAAAGATAAAATGTCATCCAGGGTAATGCCTAAATATTTGAAAGATTTGATCTGTTCCAATTTATCTCCTTTATCATTTAGAATGACTAGGGAGGGATCCTTCTTTCACTTGTGGCCCTGAGAACAGCATGGCCTTTGTTTTTGTAGTTTAAGACCAAATTATCCAAATATTGTCTTTTCTGATAAAGGCACATCAATGAGTCGCATGTTATCATGTTCTCAAATTAATTATAATTAGAGATGAGCAGACTGGCTCTGCTGCACTTCCAGATCTCCCTGGATCACATCAACTCGGCTCTGACTGGGAATACCGTGTGTTTCATGGATCAACCCCAGCTGCTGAGTTGGCCTGGTTTGGAAGTGTGATCTCGTCCAGAAATAACACTCTCACCACCAGTACTGCATGCAAGTCACTAAGCAAGCCAGAGCAGGGTGCAGAAATAAAAAAAAAAAAAAAAGTTTTTCCAATCTCTAATGAATACTCTGGAGTCCCTGGACTGTCACATGACCAACAAAGACAAACACTTGAGATACTGGGCACTGAAGGAGACAACCAATAAGAGTTTATGTTCTGTGATTGACTACTTGTGTTCTAGCCAATCCTGTGTGTCAGCCACCACAAGACATCCCAAGGAAATAGTGTATCTAGTGCATTTGGGACCATGCACTGAAAGGAGGTGTGTGTGTGTGTGTGTGTGTGTGTGTGTGTGTGTGGTGCTGGCGCACAGAAGATCCCAAAAAACAATGTTTTTCATTTTCTTTCCTTAGTCAGAAAGAGGAGAGATGGTGAGAGAAAGAGGAAGTGAAGAGAGACCAATGAATTCAACAGCAAACAACAGCAGAATGCAGACATTGCAGCAGAGTATGATACAGTAAAAAATATTCTCATTAGAAAGAGAGAGTAGAGCGAGAGAGAGAGATCAACTAATTCAACAGCAGAGTGCAGACATTATAGTCCAGATTCGTAAAAAAAACACATTTTCATTAGTCAGAAAGAGAGAGAGAGAGACACCAACAAATTCAACAGCAGACTGCAGACATTTTCTTATTTTAGAAAAACTAAAGGAAACAGGAAAGAGATCAGGGTACTGCAAACAGTATGGCCTGCAGTCTGCTGTGCCATGAGGCAGGTGTAGTTCTCATGATCATCCAGCAACAAGGAAAAAAAATAGTAGTGATATGATAGGTTAGCTTAGGTATTAGTTTTAGTCTATTTTTCTTATAAAATCAACAAAATTGGAGTAAACCTACCCCAGAGAATTTGATATCCTGAATTTTCAAAGTAAATGTTATTAATTATTTAACATAAGGTAACATTGGTAAAAATAACATAATGTTTGCTGGAACACATTAATCAATACGATAAATACAATAAATAAGGCAGCAATTTTCTTCATCAGTAAAGACTTAAAAGTTTAAGAAAAGAACATGGCTGTTGTTATTTAGTCAAACTAAATGTTAATAGCTTTCCAATTTGTTTAGAGTTTATGTCAATGGATGCTTTAATGAGAAATTTCTAGTTTTTAAATTAGAAAGAAAATCAAATGATATTTTGTTGCATGCTCAGTTTATTTTTTCACACAATTATGATAGTTTTTCGTGAACATTACTTTCATCAGTAGGTACTGCTTTCATGAGATACTATCCCTACTTTCTGAGCCTTAGCAGTAATGAAGGTGGGAAAAATAAGGAAAACATTTGCTCATCAAAACCAAAAAAATATGTTGGAAGTTAAGTCTGAAAGTTATGTAGTCAATAATGTAGGGTGTTAAGTTGATTTTTCAAGTAATTTTGTTTGTAAAAAATGAATAGTTTGTAAAATATTAATTACAGATGACACAAACTTTGTGCAGAAGTAGACTCTGAATACAAGATTAATAGCATTGTTAAAGAGCTGCAGCTAATTGACAACTTGCTCAGACAAATAAAATGTTGTTTAATGTTAACAAATGTGTAGTACTCCACTTTGGGTCAAAAATCCACTGAAGAAACACATCTTAAATAATCAACCAATAAAATCAGTAACATCTGAGAAAGATCTTGGAATAGTTGTCAACAACCTGCTGGCACCAGGAGAACATTACAGAGAGGTGGCTAAAATGGAAATAGAATTCAGGCAGCTATTAAGAGAACATTTATTGTAGAAGCAAAACATGTACTGTACCCTTATATAGCTCTTTTGTAAGATCAAATAATGATTATGCCGCTTCGTTCTGGGTTCCATACCAATCTAAAGATATAAAACTCATTGATAGTATACAGAGAAGGCTACTACAACTATATCTAGTGTATGTAAACTACCTTATCATGAAAAACTAAGGTCACTACAATTACATGACCTAAAAGTAAGAAGGGACGGAGGGGACCTTATATTAATTTTAAAATAATAAATGATGAACAATTAATGAAGGACTGTGGTATTAATTACACACGAATCCTAGCAGCCTTAGATGTCATAGCCAGCAACGGTGCATACCAAGAGATGTGGCCAATAAAAGGAAATATTTATTTACAGTAGGGGTATGCAACCTGTGGAACTTACTACCACAAAGTATAGTAGATTCTACAAATTTTAGCAGATTTAAATATAATCTTGATGACTATCTCCTAACTGTTGACAACTAAAACAAATACACCCCACTAGGTATGGGGAGAGCAGTCTCATTGGGCCTAATGTCTTCTTCTGCTCTTAGAGAACCGAGTAATGCCGAGTAATACATCAGACTATTGCAAAGCCACATAAGCAGGTCCTTCTTTTGTGAGTTCTGTGACTGCTCTTGTGAATTCAAAAACACTTTGCCATGTAAACCCCTTCCCACCTGATTCTCATGCCTAGTAGCAATACATGCTCCCTGGTAGTCTATGGATGCCTCCCTCGGTCCCCATACCAAGACTATGCCTTGCAGACAGAAGGCCTGCATAGTCAAAGATTTGTTGTGGCACCTCTCTGCTGCTTTAGTGTCCCCTCCCCAGTCTTAGGCTTAACATACAGAGTTCTTCCCTGGAAGTCTAGTGGACAGCCTTCCCCAGTAGAAAGATATATTTCTTGATAGTTTTAGTTATTCCCCACAGCTACCCAAGATGGAATCCATCACTTACCCTCCACTCACCTCAACAGCTGGAACTGGTTGTCCCTAAAACTACCCTGTGGAGAGTTGGTGGTAATGAAGACCTTTCCATGTTTAGTGAGATTACTGTGTAAAATAATACACAGTGTGCAAAGTCTTGCAGCAGACAACCCATTGTCTTTGGCCCCTCTTCCGAAACCTGGCCTTTAGGTAGTCAGATATGGTTCCACCCATGTAAAACCAAAGGGGAGAACCTCTGAGGATACTCACAGTGTGGGGACATCCATCTGGGGAAGGAGATTGAGGGTTAAAAGAGCTGCACAAGAAGATCCCTCTCACTGTTCTTGCTTAGCAGCAAATTCACCAGAACAGAATTCAGAATTCAGCATCCCATAGGAATGGTTAGATCCAGTGGCAAGTCCTGGAACCACTGCCCTGGTAGTGTTCCTAATAGTGGAAGTGCGAGATGAGTGCAACTGCTTGGTGCCAGGATCATGGTTGGGGCTGGGAAAATGTTCTTTGGATGGGCGGACAGTTTTTCTTGGTGGGGTAAAGGGTTAGGCTTGCTCCACATCAACTGGAATGCATAATGGGGCCTGATCCTCAACCAAATGCTGAGGAGTCATGTGGGGATGCCATTGTACAGACCTGGCCTAAAATTCTGGTGCCTGGTATAAGTGTTCTTCCCAGGGCCCACCAAATGATGGCTTACTGCTGCGGTAGGTGTTTTTTTTTTGTATTGCATCTGACATTTCCTCTGGTATTCCATGTCATCATATAGGTTTACAGACTCTGTTCTGGAGTTTTCTGCATGGTGAGGGGGCCAGACCAATGGCCAGTGGGCAGTGGGGCATGATACACCATGCCACATTGTGATCACTCTGCGTGCCCCTCTTCCCTTAGAGAGCCAGTGCCCAAGGGGAGCAGTTTCAGTACCCCAGCAGCTGGTGTTTTCCTTTTCCCTTGCTATGTGAATATGGGGAACAACATTAATAGATATTTAAACAATAACAGCAAACAAATATAGTTGTTCAAGCAGGATGCCACCCCAGCAATTGCTTTCTCAATATTTTCTCACCCGATCCATGAACCAGTGTCTGGATGGGAAGTAGGGGTGAGACCGTATGCTTGAGGGGCCCTTAAATTATGAGTTTCTTTTCAGTAAATATTGTAGTTTGTCCAACCTTTAGTTATCACTTTAGCATGAGCCTTCTAGGTAAGAAAATGCCTGGTCACATTAGACCATGTCACCATGCAATCAGGATTGTTGGCAGGCTCTATAGAACTGCTGATGCAAGTGGTGTCTGATTTGGGTGGCCCCATGATCCTGCGTCCTGGTCCCCATATTATTCATTACATCATGGGTCCTGAACCAGGGTGTGGGTGAAAAAATGTAATTACTAATGTCCAAAATCAGAATTCCAGCTGTGGGTATGTTTGTTTAGATGTGTATTTAAAGTTTTGTTAACTAGGTAAAATTCACAGGACCATTTGGCCCTCTTAGAAGCTTGACCTGGATAAACACATGATATGCAAACAAAAAGTACAAAATATATTAAAACCAATAACAGAAATGCAAAC
Organism: Neoceratodus forsteri; assembly: GCA_016271365.2. NCBI lineage: Eukaryota > Metazoa > Chordata > Ceratodontiformes > Ceratodontidae > Neoceratodus > Neoceratodus forsteri. Next base: position 1,430,316,767 of record CM028131.1, read on the forward strand.
ATTTACAACAGTTTGGAACATAATGTAAAATACAGCAACATCTAGCTGAAAAATAAAATAAAACATTATCACCATACTAAAACACAGTTGCATTTGTCAGTTGACAATTTCAATTGATGCTGTTAAAATAGATGTACATTTCATCCACAATTACATTGTGACTCTGACCCAAGTAATATTTTCAGCAATGTTTTGAAACTATGAACATTCTGTATATTCTGTAAGTGATCAGGTAGATTATTCCAGGTTTTGATTGCAACATGTTTAAAAGCTTTTGTTTTCTTGTAGTTTTGCCTAGTGGAACTACAAGTGTCACAGTATCAGGTACTTGAGGAGAATTAATTTTGGATTTGGATTTAGTATTATCAAATGCTGAAGAAATGGGCAAGGATGTTAAAGTGATATAGCCATTGGAAACAGGTGATCATAATATGGTGAAATTTTGTATTATGGGGCAAATGTAAACGTAAGGCAAGAACAAAAATAAAATATTTGGATGGGCTGATTATCAAAAAAAAAAGCATTTTTTATCTAGTATAGACTGGAGAAGCAAGTTGAAGGAGTTATCACCACAGAATATGTGGAATATAATAAATGATACTATCCAGCACTGCATTGCCAACTACGTACCTGAAAGGAGTAAATATAATACCAAAGGTAGAATACCTAAGTGGTTTAATAGTCATTTTAAATCACTTGTTAAGAAAAAAAATAAGGTATACAAGAAGATCAAAAGTCATCCAACACAAGAGAGATGAACAGGTTCAGGAAACTGTCAAGTATGTGTAAGAAGGCTATTAAGAAGGTAAGGGCAAGGGCAGAATTACAGTTGGCAACAAAACTGAAAATTGCAAGCATTTCTACAGTTATGTGGGGAGTTTAAGAAAGTCTAGTAACACAGTAACCAATCTCAAAGTTGGAAATGGAGTGGTGGTGAACAGAGGTGCTAAAATGCCTATGTTGAAATAGCAAATAGCTTTAATAACTATTTTATTAGTGTTTATCAAGATGAAGGTACTGGCTTTCCAGTCTGCACTAGAGAGGAAGGAAATGTAGATACTCCAGCTATAACTCCAGATAGGGTATATAACAACCTTATAAGTATGAATAAGAATAAATCAGCAGTGCCTGATGGCATCAGTCTTCAATTTTAATACATACAGAAAAAGAACTTGCAGAACCCATAGCCATCCTGTTTAACAGGTCACTGAAGGAAGGACAAGTGGTTGATGAATGGAAGGCTGCTCACATCACTCCCATATTTAAACAAGCATTTGTCAATGCCGAATGTTGTCGTGCTGGCACTGGATTTTGATAGTGAAGTGCGGAAATACATTTTGGCAGGATGTGAAAAATTACAGCTGTGCTGTTCAATAAGGAGGTAAAAAAAATGGCAGTGGTGAAAATGTGGCATGTAAATATTGCAAATTTGCGAAGTTACAAGGGTGCATGGGAAATGCACAATGCATACTTGTAACACAGTCATTTTATGGACTTTCGGCACCAAATTTTCAACATAGGCATTTTAGTACCTCTGCTCATGTACAGTGTCACTATCATTTCCTCATACTGTTCCAAAAAGTGATTTCACACAGCGACAGCACTATTCTGTGCCGGATGTGCAAAACACATTTCGGCAGGATATGTAAAATGACAGCTGTACTGTTCATCAAGAGGTGTGGAAAAATGCCAACAATGAAAATCCAGAGTGAAAATATTACAATGCACAACGCTACAGCGTGCAGGCATGCAAACTGCGCATCACGCTTTGTAACACAGTCATTTTATGGAGTATCGTCACCAAATTTTCAACATAGGCATTTTAGGATCTCTGCTCATGAACAGTGTCACTGTCATTTCATACTCTGCCCCAAACACTGATTTCCCACAGCAACTGCAGCATTGTCGCCAGAAGTGTGGAAACACATTTTGGCCAGGATGTGAAAAATGACAGCTGTACTGTTCACAAGGAGGTGTAGAAAAATGACGATGTTGAAAATCTGGCATGAAAATATTGTGGATTACATTGAAGTTATGGGCGTGCATAGCAACTAGACAGCGCATGCTCGTAAAACAACCATTTTGGATTTTTCCACCAAATTTGCAACATAGGCTTTTTGAGAGCCCACCTCATGAACACTGCCACTGTCCTTGTGTTAACTGGTCACAAAGGTGATTCTGCACAGTGACTGTGAAATCACCTTTCAGTACCAATTAACATCATGACAGTGACATAATTCATGAGGAAGGGTCCCAAAAACCTCATGTTGAAAATTTGGTGCAAAATCCAAACAATGCCTGAGATATGCATCACAGTTGACAAAACCGATTTATTCCATTATACAGCTTACCATCATTTTCTCAGTTCGCGGTCAGCTTTGAAGAGTGCAGACATGTTCCCGGTCCACTGAAGATTATCGCCCGAGCTCTGGAGGTAAGTATGGGGTAAGGGGTGTGTGGGAGGTAGGGTGCACAGTGGGTGGGTGTGGATGGTAGGGAGACTACAAGGGACCATTTTTGTTTACAGGTGTTAAACAAAAACATCGGGGACAGTTTTCTTTTTATAGGTGTTTTTTTGGGGTGATACAGTAGCCGATGGAGAGTTGAGCACCCTGTTGTCTATAGGGAATGGGGGACTAGCTGAGAGATTGGGCACCCCTCAGCACAGAAGAAGGAGGAAATCATGCCAACAGGGTGGGCTCCCTGTCGACACATTAAAGTGGGAAGGGGGACAGATGCTGATGGAGGATTGGGCACCTCCATCGTTAAACAATGAAAGTGGGGGTGCATGAGCCGAGGGGTTGGGCACCCCTCGGCAACCAAAAAGGAGGGAAACATTATGCTGATGGGAAGTGGGCTCCCCATTGGCACATACATGATGGCAAGGTAAGCCAACCAGGGATTCTGCACCCTGAAGTTGGCAGTTTAGCAGCCACTGCGCCACCATGTTTGTAGCTGGCTGGCTAATGAGGGAAGGTCAGCCACGTGTGATGAGCTTTGCTTGCATTGCAGTGGACCTTTCCTTAGATGAGCTCACCACATTAGTATGCATGGTGTGGTGCCAACATGCAGGCTGGTTGGGAATGAGGACACACCTACTGGTGCATGCCCTGCATTACGCCTATCAGCGACACGCCTCAAATCTCCTACCACAAGATGTTGGCTGTGCAAGCGTGCCAACATAGAAAGGGGACAGAACCTAAATTGAAAACAACAGGCCCATTAGTATCACTTCCAGTCTAGGGAAACTTCTAGAAGGTTATGTAAAATGTACCTAGAGGAGAATCTTAAACAGTTAGGTCTGATAGACATAACCCAACATGGGTTTTCAGGGGAAGATCGTGCATTAGTAAACTAATGTATTTCTTTGAACTGGTTAGGTCAGCACTGGACCAGGATCTACTGGTGGACATGGTGTACCTTGATTATGCCAAGGCCTTTGACTCTGTTTCACATATGATAGTGATGCAGGTTTTGCAGGAATATGGAATAAACCAATTCTTATGTAATTGGATGCATTCCTGGTTGAAGAACAGGGTACAGAGGGTTCAGATTAGGGGTTATCTATTAGATTTGGGGGATGTGATGAATGGGGTCCATCAGGAGTCAGTTCTTGGGCCTCTGTTGTTTAACACACTGATGCACTCAATGCAGGTGGTGGATGGTGCCTGGATATGTAAATAGGCTGATGACACAAAAGTAGGGATGGTAGTAAATGATGAGGGGTCAGTTAAGAAATTGCAGAGCCAGCTACTGGCACTGGAATCATGGGTAATAAAACATAAATTACAATTTAATGAGCTAAAATGTAGGGTGATGCATTTTGGAAGAAGAAACAGAATGCACAAATACTGCTTAAATGGTAAAATTATACAAGAAATAGATAGTGAGTTAGACTTGAGAATGCATGTATGCCAAATATTCCACTTTTGACAAACAGAATGTGAAGGTGGCAAACAAAGGTAATAAGGTTATATGGAACATATTAAGGAATATAAAAAGTAGAAGAAGAAGTACTGGTACCTCTGCATTCAACTTTGATTAGACCTACACTTGAATATGGGCACCATTCTCAGCACCACAGACAGTAGCTGCAACAAGCAAGGTAGAGAAGGTTCAAAGGAAATTTACAAAAGATAAGAGATATGCAACATCTCAGTTACAAAGATAGGTTGGTAGGGCTCAATCTTTATTCAATGGCCTATTGTAGGCTAAGGGGGACCTGTGCTTTCTTATAAAGCCTTTAAGGATGAAGTTATATGGGAGACATCAGCATTGAATATGAAAGCACAAGTTGCACACAAAGCAAGATCACATGAAACCCCCTATAAATGGGGGTTCCTAAAAGCCTCCTAGGAGCTGCCTAAGTGTCCCCTGGTGGTTGGTGTTTGGCGCTTAAGCCATTTGAAATGGCTCGGTGAGTGCTTGTAGAGCCTCCACGTACTGTCTCTTTAAGAGCCGTCTGCTTGCAGACAAAATCATTGTTTATGAGGGACTATCGTTTCCCTGCTCGAGTCCCGCGAGCTGTACTGTAATTGACCCTCTTTGTGGTCACTGAAAACGCCTAGGAGCCCTCGATAGGTGTAACTATTTGCCTGAAATCATTTAGAGTGATAGTGAAAATGTAGTTTTGTTTAACCTGCCTTTGTTGCACATGGGGCTATGTGTGCTGTGCCCTCCATCTTGGACCAGGACATTTCGAGAGGTGCAATAGGAGCTAGGGTATCTAATCTGGGAAAAAAAAAAAACAGCCAACGAGAAACCAGGACTCTAGATGGAGCGGCTGACAAATGGGGACACAGCTTGTAATTCTGGGAAGTGGCATCCTGAGCCATGGTGCCGTTTAGCACCAATGAGGGCAGTAATAAATGACTGGCATCTGCAGCCCTTCAATGGGATTGGGTGGCACCTGAATAGAGACTTGCCCCAACTTCCAAAGGGCAGAGATGCTGTGGCTGTGAGCGAGGAAGGAGCCCTGGGCTTCTGTGCCGTTAAGCCCTCATGTGAAAGGCGTGTGTGTGAAGGCCAATCGGGCGGCTCAGCTGTTATATTCAGACTAAATCCATGGGGTAGCGGTCAGAGGAGGCTGCAGGAGCGCAGCTACCTACCAGGCTCACCTGTAGAGGACTGGAGAATCTGCTGAATCATGCTGGGTCTGTCAGGACAGTGAAGCTGCAGTGAGACGCCCGCATAGCTGTGAGTTCAGTTGGATCCTAGAAGCAGCTGCCTGGTATGGTACCCTCTGCTGTTTTCCATATAAATGTGTGAGGAGGCCTTTGAAGCTCAGGCTCGGCCCTGCAAGTGGTGAAAGAGTGGTTCTTTGCTGGAGTTGTGAGTACTGAATCAGGGTAGCTTCCTGTTAAAGCTTACAAACAAAGGCAAAATCATTTTGTTGTATTGCTGACTGCACTAATTGAGCTTTCTGGCTCCATCTGATCTGCTCAGAGTTAAATGCTCGCTTGTGTCAGGGCCCCAACCAACTGCATCGAGGAACTAGCCATTAGGGCTTGGGTACCCATAGATGGTAATTAATAGGTTAGGCCTGTGCACAGAGCCATAGGTAGATTTTCATATACTGTAGTGGTAAGCTAATCAACCTGATTCCCCCCGGTCCTTGTTATCTCCCTCAAATAAATCAGATTGCTTGTTTTGCAAAAGTACACTGGCTAGTCTGTGTATTAATGGTGAAATACTGCACAGTGAATGTGGTGTAACTGCCTTACTTTCCAGGGGTCCCTGGAGTGAGCTGACTGGTTCGAGCCAGGGGTAAGTGTATATGGTAAGGACACTGAAATTGAACTGCATGGGCCACTAGTGGGAAGAAAGGGGTTGCAGCAACCCAGAGGGATGTGAACGGTCAACCTCGACTGTTCTAACCCTGACCTCGGTGGAGGCACCCGCTAACGGATCTGGGCCCTCACCCTGCTACAGTTAGGGCAGGCAGGGGTAGTAGCCTTTAGGATAGCACCCCTGGAGGTTACACACATAATAAGCAACTTGTGGGAGAAAGGTACAATGTCACCAGGACAGCTAGGTGGTACAATCAAAGAGTTGTGAATGCATGAAATGCTCTCTCCTGGGAGGTGGTCAATGCAGGTAGTATGGACAGCTTTAAAATCTACTGGACATACATATGGGCCCCAAAATGGGATATTTGACCACTTCGGTTGCAGGTTCTAGATTCGGCTGTAATAGTCATTTGAACCTGAAAACGTACCTGTGCACCTAACTAATCTTAAAATTTCAATTTCTGGTTTTGTTCAAAGAAAGCAAAGAGGGATTGTTTGCTGCAGTATTCAATAGTTTGTGGACAAAGCATGACATATAAGATCTGTCCTTTGTTCCAGTGGTAACCAATTTAATTTATTATATAATGTACAATGGTGTTCTCTTAACTTAGCTCTTAGAGCAAATCTGCAGATGGTATTGTAAATGTATTTACATTGATTAACTATTTTCTCTGATGCTCCCCACAAATTAAGCTTCCATAATCAGTCATGGATAGTAGACAACTCTGTTCTATCAGTCTTCTGGTGTCATCTGTTAAATAATCATTTATCATGTACAAGGCTTCAGTTTTCATGTGCAATTGCTTAACAGTATTTTCAACATGTTATTTTAAATCTAAGTGTGAATTTAAAAATGTTCCCAGACAGTTACAGTCAGATACTATTTCTAAGTTATTTCCTTCTGTAGTACATTTTGTTTATGGGTTGAACTAAACAGCATTGCCTTTGTTTTCTTTTTGTTTAATATAAGCCTGTTCTCATCAAGCCTGTCTACCATTTTGCTCAACTCATGTCCTGTTATGGAAATTAATGTCCCAATGCCTTTACTAGCTGCATACAGCACTGCATCATCTCTATATAGTACAATCTTAGACGCTATAAAGATTAAAGGCAATTTGTTTATGAATAATGAGAATAACATTGGTCCTAAAATGGAACCATGTGGGACTCCAAAATTAATATGTCTGACATCCGGCCTGGTGGCGCTGAGGGTTGGCGCTGGGCGCCACACCTCGCACCACACCTGGCGACCGGGTTTGGGAACAGACTCAGGTTGCCGGGGTTGGAGGAGGAGGAGGATCGAGCATCCCAACAGATGCTCTCCTCCTCCAGGGGTGGGATCCTAGGGTGCCGCGAGCACCCAGCGCCTGGGGCCAGTGGAAGAGCAGGCACAGGGCACAGGCGACTAAGAGCCAGGGAGGGAGGATGTCTGGGCACTTGACAATGGCGTGTGTCAGCACACTGTCTGTCTGGATGTCAGTCCTCGTGCCGACATCCTCAGGGTAGAGGGTCGACAAGGGAAGAAAAATGGAAAAAACCCACTCAACCCTGGATGACGACTGGTCCCCGGGATCTCCTACCACAGGCAAGACTCAATGTGCAGACACTCTGAGGGTGGAGAACGAGTGAAGGTAGGAGTTGGCCGGCACTCTAAGGGCAGAAACCATAGATGGGATCCATAAGGGATAGACCAAGTCTGAAGGACTAGGGTGAGAGGAGGCAGTAAGGCAGGATAAAGAAGATAGTAAAAAAAAAATTATCATGTCTGTAGTATGATAATTTGCCATTGATTTGGACTGGCTGCTTTCTGTTGAACAAGTAGTTGTCAATCCACTTTACTGAGGATTCCCCAAATCTGATATTAACCAGCATGGCTCTCAAGAGGGAGTGGCCTATCAGGTCACATCCATGAACACCATCCCTGTATACAGACTCACATCCATGTTTTCCTGCAGGTCATTTGTGAACCTGACCAAGGCAGTAGCTGTGCTGCACCCCTCCTGAAGCCATGCTGGGTCCCTAATAATTTCTTATATTTTCCAAATATTCCAAGATTTGGGAATGTAATAGCCTCTCCTGAAACTTACTGACCAAAGAGTTAGCCATTATGATAAGGATTTCCAATCCAGGGCATGGTATTGCTAGTTGAACATTATACAAAAGTCACATAATTATACAGCATTTCTAGTTTTATGACTGCCTGGCAAGAAGGGTGACTCAGCGTGCTGTGCAGTTGCGCTTATGTTTTGTGAATTGATGGGCATCTGTGATGGCAGACCACAAATGCTGAGCACAGTTGGACTGCATTGTAGGTGGGATTCCTGGCACGCCTGTTTTAATTGGTTTCCTGCTTGTGGTGGTAGTGCCCTGTGGGTCCTAGGGTATTGGAACATTGAGTGATTTATGAGTCTAAATATAAAAGGGTCTTCTCAGTAATGCACTGGCCAGGTGGCTGGCTGTTTCCACCTGGCAGCCACCCTTGGCGCAACAGGGCTTGGCATCATAAACAGCAGCTAAAGATACATATGCAGATATATATCCAGCAGTGTCAGTGGCTCAGCAGGTTGCACTCTCATCTCTGAGGCAGGAAGATCAGAAGGCTGTGGGTTCATCTCCACACCAGGAACTTGGGTTAAATCCCAATACTGATACTGTAGTGTTGCGCTCCTAAGGTACCATCTTTCACAGGAGATGTTAAACAAGGTTCCATCTGTCTCTTCTGCTGGTTGTTCAGGTGGATGTTAAAGATCCATGGCACTTGAAAAGAACAGTGACCTTTCCTTAGTGCCTCAGACAAATTTCTCTATTCACTAAACACATACCACAAACAGCTTAATCTGGTTCAGTATCAGTTGGTGTCCACCTGTATCCCTCCCCGGCATAAGGCTGAAAATAGGCAGAAGTGCCTAGTCCTCCTTCCCAGTGAGCAAAAACTAAATAAAGAAATAAATAGCTGAATAAATAATTAAATAAATAAGCAACAACAAAATAAAATGCTGTCTGGCAAGGTAGGAGCAACACCAAGTATGGTGGCCAAGGCATGGTAGGTTTTGGGATATATATATATATATATATATATATATATATATATATATATATATATATACAGTATATATAGATATATATATATATATATATATATATATATATATATATATGTGTGTGTATGTGTGTGTGCATGTGTGTATGTATACATATATATATATATATATATATACACACATATATATATAATATACACACACACATATATATATATATATATATATCACACACACACATAATCACACACACACACACACATATATATATTAGAGGCAAAAACTCCATTTAATGCATTAGTTAGGGTTCTTCCACCCGACAAGAGAGAGATTTGGTGTTAGGGTGAAAGCCCCCATTGCTCCCTGCCCACACTCCAACTGGCATCAGGGTGCATGCACGGTTGTCAGCCATAACCCCCACCCCATCACATGTGTAAAGAAGCAGAAGTGTAGGAGAATGGGGTGAGAGTTAGGACCGACAACCCCACGCGCACTCTGGATGCCGGTTGGGGGTGTGGGCAGGGGGCCAAGGGGCTTTCAACCCTCACACCGATTTCCTCTTTGTCGGTGTGGAACAACCCTAACTAATGCATTAAATGGATTTTTGCCTGTAATTTCTTCATTTTGAGAATGATGACGAGAAATAATGAATGTAATGCACTGGCGGAGAGTGGGGCCCACGTTAATGCAGTCTTGTCACATAGTCACATTGTGCCTGCAAATACAAATAGTAATGCGATGGTGACGCAAGCTAAACAGAAAGAGAAACAGTAGTGTAGACAGAAATGTTAAAAACAATGCAAAAGCAAGCTAAATGAAAACACAAAGGGTAAACACACATGGTGGCATAGACGTGAACAGTAAGTGAAATGGGAACGGAACCCAAGCAAAACGGTAACGGTAACAGTAATGTAAGTGACATGCTGGTTTTCCCCAAAAGCTGCATAATGAAAGACAGTGAGTACAATGAATGTATGCATAATAATGGTTCTCGAGCAGAAAATGAGGAGTTGGAATACTAAATTGCTTATATCTCAGGAACTGTACGGCGAGAAAACTTAAAAGTCATATGATTTATGACTTTCCTGGCTAGTTTTGCACTTAGCCCCATTTTCCGACAAAAAGTCCGCACTCTCACACGTTTCTGAGATACGGGCCCTGGAAAGGTGGCTAACGCTGTAATGTTATCCTGTGGGGAAAAAGAGACGCTCGAGTGCCATAACTTTGGCCCTCTAATATTTTTCACCAAACCACAAAAGGCACATCTGTGGGATGTTGGCTGTGTTCTCTCCAAATTTCAGCCCAAAAGACCAAACTGTTATTTTGCAGCAGGGTGCCAAATGATTCCTGTAATGCGTCGGATGCCGTAATGTTATCCTATGGGAAAATGCATCAACTTTGAGCATCGTATCTTTGCCGCCATGTAATATTTTTCAACAAAACACTGAAAGGCATATCTGTGAGATGTCGGCTATGTTCCTCCAAATGTCAGGCCAAACACTAAACTGTTCTTTTGCAGCAGGGTGCCAAAGAATTGCTGTCATTTTCCCACAGACTAGAAAAGTACTGTCGAAGTGTATAGTACTTTGTGAAAGTACTTTTCCAGAAATTTGAAAACATATTTCTGGGGTGTTTTACCTCAAAATAAAGACATGGCTAACATCCTCAGGGTCTGACTAGGTGAATACAAAAGAATTAGGTTGCTAGAGGTCCCAATTTCAAATGCCAAGCATTTTCTGATCACCAACTGAAAACAAAATGGTGGATTTGTGACAGTAAAGGGCCATTTCCAAAGTAAAAACTGCATTTGCTACACTGTCAAACTTTTTAACTTTTCCCATTGACTTATAATGGGAACTTGTTTTGAATAACTTTTGAACCGTTTAATATTTTTTCACAAAATCTTCAAAAGGCACATGAGGGACCCCAACCACCACGTTCCCTGAAGATTTTGGACCGGTCATGCAAACTGTGCGACCTATATCGTGACAGTAAAATTCCAGAAAAGCATAAATGCGAGCGCAGATCATGCTTAAAACCCACAGCCGTATATGTGACTAGTACAAAATCTGGCAGATCCCAAGGCATATGGGTCTTGATCATGTATTCCAAATTTCAGGCAAATCCATCAAACAGTTGCAAAGTTATTAAGGTGTAACATTTTGGGTTTAAATGTAAATGGCTCCTCAACCCTAACTATAGTATCCAGAGCTCACTCTGCAGGAGTGAGAATATTTTCCACAGCATACGATCTGCACATCATGTGTGCTATTTATACAATGGGGGTAGTAGCTTCAGAAGCATTGTTATGTTTTCCTGTGTTCTTTTCATGTTTCTTTGTGCTGTCTCCTCCTTCTGAGTATGGTCTGAATGTGTGTGAATTTTCTGAATGGGCTGGGAGTCTCAGAAACACTATGGGAAACAGCTGAGTGTCCATTGCAATGCTAATTGAATTAGTTGCAGGTAGCAGTGAGAAACAAACTGTTTTGTTAAGCAGTGTCTTTTAGAATGCAGGCTGTAGTGAAGCTGAGATCAGCATAGTAATGAGCTGGGAGTCTCAGAAACACTATAGGACACAGGTGGGTGTCTTTTGCCATGCTAATTGAGTTAGATGCAGGTAGCAGTGAGAAACAGAAACTGTTTTTGTAAATCAGTTCCATTTAGAATGCAGGCTGTAGTGAGTGAGTGGTGACATCAGCAGAGTATATACATTTGTCAGATATTTTAACCCTGGTGATGTCATAATCAGATATCACATCCAGTGGAAATAATTGAGGTTATCACACTGATATTGCTCTCACCCCATTGTATAAGATATATATTATAGTGGCACAGTAGTGCCACTATAGTTAGGGATGAGTAGCCACTTCAATGCAAAACCTCAAATTTTGCACTTTAATAACTTGCCACCATATGATGGAGTTGCCTGAAAGTTTGCATGCATGGTTTGGCATCATAGATCTCTGGATCTGGCAAGTTGTTTTATGGTCAGATGTATGATTGCAGAGCAACAGAATGCCAGAATATGCAAAAACAGACGTTTTGCACATTTCTTTGCTTGTACCCACAGTCCTCATGGTTTGTCCGCTTGGTCCAAAACGTCAGGAAGATGCAGCCTTGGTCTCCGATGTGCCTTTTGAAGATTTGGTGAAACATATTAAACCATTCAAAAGTTATTCAAAAACAAATTTCCCATTCTAGTCATTGAGAAAAGTTAACAAAATCACTGCACTTTCGTGAGAGGCTCTTTTACTGTCGCAAATGGCCCTTTTACTTTCATGAGTCAGCCATCTTGTTTACAGTTAGTGACACAAAAAATGCCTGGCATTTAAAATCGGGACCCTCCAGGTAAAACTAATTGTTATGTTTAGCTAGTTAACCTAGACAGGTCCTGAGGATGCTAGCCATATCTTTTTTTGCAGGGTTAAACCCCCAGAAATAAGTTTTAAACTTTTTCCCAAAAATACTTTCCAAAATACTTTCACAAATCCAAAGTTTCATGATTAATTTTGTGAAACTTTTGTGATTTGCAAAAGTATGCTCAAAATAACTGCAAATCTTGCCAGCCTCCCTGCAACCAAGCAATTGGGTCTTCGACTGAAATTTGCAGGTAGCAAGCCTTGTCCCACAGATGTGCCTTATAGTGGTTTGGTGCCAGAACATTTAAGGGGCCCAAAATTACAGCATTCTAAAGTTGAGCAATTTCCATAGGATAACACTGTGGCACCCGTCACACCTTTCGCACCGTATCCCGAAAACAAAGCGAGATACAGAGTTTTCCCTACTGGCAGCTTGGTTCACTTTATGCTAACTAATCTGCTGAAACAAGTATGGAAATAGTAGATGACACCTGCAGTGGATTTTTTTTCCTACTTGCTAGGATACAGAGATATTGACAAAAATATGTTCCAAGGTTCCAAGGGTGGCTTTCCAGTGTTTTCTGGTGCCATAGCTCATAAACAATGCAAGATACGGGTTCAGTCAATGATGGTCACAAGAAGTGCTGGTTGTCATGATTACAGGAACATTTGAATTTTTTGATGGCTTCCATGGTTCCTGAGATATCAGCAACTTTGTGTTACAAGGGCACCTTGCCCTATATCGCTGTTGTATGGCTCCATTGTGAAGTGGGAGTGGAGTGCAAGCCCAGAGTGGCCATGATACACATATGCATCTCATTATGCAAAAATTGAAAATATGAAGGTAGTGCAGGGCCTGGAGGGCCAGTGCTCCACTAACACATATCATTGCCACTTACATTACACTTTCTCAAAAGAAGGAAATTCATTGCTAAAAACTCCATTAACACATCAGTTAAGGTTGTTTCACAGCAACGAAAGTGTAGAAACTTGTGTTAGGAGTTACCACCCCTCCACCCATCACCACCCCCACCCTTCAGACACCACCAGGCATGGGTGTGCATTTGAGTGGTCATGCTAACTCTCACCCCATTTCATATACTGCACCACCACAGAATCTTTACCGTGGAATGAGCTGAGGATTAGGCATGACCACTCCAATGCATACCCCTGATGCCTGGTGGTTTCTGGAGGGTGGGGGGATGATGGTGGGTTGGAGGGTAATAACTCAGGTTTCTCACTTTGTCATTGTAGAAGCAACCTTAACTGATGCATTAACTGGGCTTTTTGCAATGAATATATATATATATATATGTACTGCAAAAATCAACATTAATGCAGACATTGAGGTTGAAGAGCATAAAACACAAAAGTAGGAAATGAAAAACATTACAGTTTTGGGCCTCTGGAGTATTGGGGTGAAGTAGTGGTGGCAACTTCTTGGGATTGTCAACCCTAATGTCTGCCCCTCCCCGACCCACAGCTTCCTGTCCAAAGCACAATGTACAGCTTCAAGCCAGTGCCTCATAGTAATACATGTCTTCAAAAGTAGAGAAATATGGCTCACCACATGTTTCCAACAGAATCTGTCATATCTCTCTCAGAAAAGCAATTATGTCTGACCTTGGTTGCTTGGGGAAGGGTGGGTATTATGGTTGACAACTCAAGGAAGACCCCAGCACTAATATGCTAGTACTCAGAGACCCAAACCTTAATGTTTTTCCTTTCCTACTTTGTGCGCTTTTGCATTCTCCAACCCTAATGTCTGCATTAGCATTGTTTTTGCAATTAATTCCCTCTTTCTGATAGTGGAAATGTATCCTCATTCATGCAGGTCCCTCAGGGAGCTGAAAGAAATGAAATAAACAAAATGTTGGAGTTATTTCTAGCATTGCTTCACCAACCAGCTATCAAGTCAAAGACAACAGCTTTGAATAGTTGTAGTTACACCGTTGCACTGTACAGTGGTACAATGTAATGGTGCAACTACAAGTATTATAACTACTAGCAGAAATACACTAATAATAATAAAGATTTCTTAGGGTGTAGTCTACAAATGATAGGCTGGAGTTATTTAAAGCCAGGATGAGGGCCTCATCTGTCAAGTGTGGGTGGTGCCTGTAGAGCAGGCCTATTCTGGTGTTGACCATTTTGCAGTTTGGTCAATGTGCTGTGTATAGATGAGGGAGCTAGCATGGGTGGCACCCAGATATTTGAAAGTGTTGACCTGTTCCAGTGATTCAAGACCGCTGTTTAGAATGGTGAGATTGCTAGTTTTTCTTGGTCTGGCGGTTGCAGAATATCATGGATTTTTAGGAGTGTTTTGAATATGAATTTTTTTTTGAAGTTAAAGATTTTATTATTATTTCAACACAGGATGCACCAAACAAAAGTCTCATATTGAACAGTTACATACAACCATAATGCAACCTTAATGCACCCATCCAGGATATTACATGCAGAATACACAAGAGGAAAAAAATAAAAAAATAAGGAGCACTGACTTTGGTAATGATTCAAACCTGCCTAGAATCTCCACCCAATAAGAGTGGAAGCCAAGATATATAAATTGAAGGGCCCTATATAAGCAAAAACAAAGGAAAGGATAATAACAATAACCTATAGGGCCCAAGGCAACGTATGGTAAAAGTGGTTACATCCTGGAGCAGGCCTAGTACTAATTAGAACTATGTACATCAAAAACTAGAAAAACAAAAGGCAGACTGCTTCTGAGATACACACACAAAAACATGCAAGTATAAAAAACCGGAAAGCCTATAGCTCAGACCAGACAAGGAATCCTTGGGATTTACTGACCACCTAGGGTTGGATATCATGACAGTACTTAGACTGGAGATAAGGTTGCCACCATCTGTCAAACTGGGCCAGCTTACCCTCCGCAAAACTAGAGAGCCTCTCATACATAGCTCCTAGGGCTAGAGCCTGAAGAAACTCCTGGAAGGATGGAATCTCTGGGGACCGCCACCTCCTTAGGATAAGCCGTTTGGCTATCACCCCAACGGCAGTAACCACTGGGCCCCCAGGCAGCGCTTGGGTGATGGGCAGGGGCACAACCCAGAAGGAGAAGAGGGGGTCCGGTACTATTTGAGGGAACAGAGAGGTACACATATCCTGGATTGTTGTTCAGAAAAGCTGGAGATCGTGACACTCCCAGAGTATATGGAAAAGATGGGCACCTTTGAATACCACATCTCCAGCAAGTGTCCTGCTGAAGGAGCCCCATCTTTTGAGTTTAACCGGTCCCTATACCACCTATGAAGGGTTTTATTCATGATGAGATGGTGCGCCCATCTCTACAAGCCATGTGTAGTCTAACCCAGGCATGGTCCCACTGGGGCTTGGAGATAGAAAAGTTAAGATCCTTTTCCATTGGACTTTTGCTGACAAAGTAGGGTTTGAGCGGCACCCCTAAGAGCCCTATAAATCTCACTGGCTGTTTTCCTGGGATGACGTAACCAGCAAGTAAGAGGATGG
This sequence comes from Neoceratodus forsteri, assembly GCA_016271365.2. NCBI lineage: Eukaryota > Metazoa > Chordata > Ceratodontiformes > Ceratodontidae > Neoceratodus > Neoceratodus forsteri. Next base: position 1,430,332,451 of record CM028131.1, read on the forward strand.
GATCCTAATTGTGACTCTCTATTTCGGTAAAATTAGGTAAATGGGAGATAGCATCTCGGATCTGGAGATATCTCCAGAAATGAGAGGACGGAGCTGATATCTGGATCTTAAAACTCAAAAGAATCCAGTGAACTGGAATCAGGGAGTAGAAATCCTGAACTAAAAGGATACCTTGTAACTCCTATACCTTCCAACGGATCACACTACCACCCACTACCAAGGCGTGGTTGTTTCAAAGGGGCAAGAACCTCCAGGGAGTTACGTCCTGACTAAGCAGCATTAGAACTCTTTGCCAGTATTGGATGAATAAAAGAATAGGAGGGGCAGATTAGAGGGAAGTTTTTTTGCTATACAATGCCACCGCAGGGGAAGGAGCCTGTAGTAATGCTGCCTCCAATGGGAGCCAGGTAGGCGAGGTGGGGCTAATGCTAGAGAACCACAAAGTGGTCTGAGCTGAAATAAAGACCATGTGGTACCCTGAAACCAAGCAAGCCCCAGCCCCTACCCAGTGAGTTGACTAAGTTTGCTTACTAAACTGTGGACGGAGCCCTCCCACAGGAAATTACCAATAACTTATAGGTTCATAGGTTCATAGGTAATTTATACAATCGAGGACAAGCCCATTATGATCATGCCACTTAGGCCAAGTGGGTTCGAACTTAGAGTCCTTCATGTATATATCTAGTTGAGCTTTAAATTGGGTCAAATTTACACAATTCACTATGTCATAAGGCAGAGAATTCCAAATTGGAACTATTGTTGAGTAAAGAAGTTAGTTCTTTTCGTAGTTCGATTGATAGATAAGAATAGTTTTAAATTATGCAAGCGAGTTTGGACTGTAGTAGTGTTCCATTTCAAGTGTAATGTTTCAAACAAATATTCATCTCTGTTTGCTTTATGAAGCAAACAGAGATCCCCATGTATAGATCTATATTTCATACTATACAAATTGAGTCGTTAAGTCTTTCTTCATAAGATAGATCGCCCATGCCCTTTATATACTTGACAAACCTCTTCTGGATCTTCTCCTGGATACTTTATCACTCATCTGTGTTGGGGCACAAAATGAGGATTAATAATCAAAATTAGCTCTTATAATACTGGAGTATAGGGGATCATTATTAATGGTTCTCTGCTTTTAATGTTTCTAAATATGCAGTTACTCAATCTAGAACTTTTTTGACAGTAAAATTTAGATGTTCAGTAAATTTTAAATTATTGTTAACAATGACACCCAGATCTCTGTCAGTTGTAATATTCTTTAGGTGTGGTTCTCGATATAATAATTAGCACATATGTTATTACTTCAAAATGCATAACCTTACATTCATTGATATTACATTTCAATTTGTGAAGGTTAACCCAATCTGATATATGATTTAGATTATCTTGTAAAATAGATATAGATTCAGAGTTGTTAACAATCCCTCCCAATTTGCATCATCAGCATATTTAATAATCCAATTGCCATTTTTGTATCCATACCGGCAATGAGGATATTAAACAGCACCGCCCCAAGACAGATCCCTGAGGACTCCATTAGTAACAATGGTCCATGGGGAAGAAAAACCCTCAGAATGACATGTTGTTGTCTTTTGGATAACCATTGCATTATCCATTGAATCAAATACTTGTTAAGGTCTAATTTTACTAAGCAGTTGGAAAGTATATCATAAGAGACAGAATCAAAGGCCTTTTCAAAGTCCAGATAGATGACATCCACCGGCAGGCCATGGTCCAGAGCTTCACTCACAGGTTCAAAAATCTATCAAATTGGTTTGATAAGATCTACCGGTTGAAAACCATGTTGGGATGTATTAGTCAAACCTTTATCCAAAATATGGGTATTGATTTTACCTAAAATTAACCTTTCCATGATTTTGCATATGGTAGAGGTAAGGCTAATAGGTCTATAGTTATTTAATTCCATTTTGGAGCCAGATTTATGTATAGGAATGACCACGGCATCACACCAATCTTTAACCACAATTCCCTTGTGTAAAGTTTCATTAAACAGATAGGTTAATATACCCGCAAGTTCATATGAAAGATTTTTCATGAAAATGGCTGGAATACCATCAGGACCAACTGATGTGGAAGGTTTTAAAGAATCTATGATGTAAAAGGTTTCAGCCACAGTAAATTGAACTACAGAGTCAAAATTAGAAGGTTTTAGACATAAAAACTTGCCCTTTTTTAAATATACTAGCAAAATAACTATTAAATTCATTAGCCATGATTTGTTCATCACTAATGTCAACATTATCAATTTTAATGGTCCAACTAAAGTAGGAGAAGTTTTGAGAGAACCAGTATAATTGAAAACCTTTTCCTATTATCATGGTGTAAATTAATTAGATTACTTTCTATTTCCTGCTTATCCCTTCTAATTGAGTTTTTGCCTTTTTGCTTTATTCATAAATTTAGACCAATTCTGTTCTGTGGTATGTTTCTTATATTTATTGTAGGCTTTTTTTTGCTAAAACTAACCTTTTAATTTTACTAGTGAACCAAGGGGACCTCTTCTGTCCAGTATACTTAACTCTAGTAGGTACCCATTCAGTGATATAAAATGTGATTTCCTCTATAATTCTTTCCCAGATATTCTCTACCGATAGTCAATTTAGTTCTTGTTGCCAATTCCACTTCAATAGGTATTCCTTAATTGCCTTATAATCTGCCCTATTAAAGTTTTTAAATTCTGTTTTCCACAAGACTTTTTAACAGAGAGATTAAATGACCATTTAATGATTTGATGATCACTATTACCTAAAGGGGCCATGATGCTAACCATCTCATTGATGTTTTTAATATTTGAGAATATTAAGTCCAGAATATGGTTATTCCTAGTAGGTAATTTTACATACTGATCAAGTCCTACATGTGACATAGTGATAATAAATCTTTTTCCTATTTGCTAAGTCCGTACCATTGGACCGATTTATATCAGGAAAATTAAAGTCCCCATAAGAATAATATCAGTCTTAAAATTAATATTCTCCAGATAGTCACACATCTTATCATTGTTGGCAGTATCCATAGATGGTGGTCTATAACATAAGCCTTATCGTTACCGGAGAGGTATATTATTTATTTTAATCCAAATAATTTCCAAACCAATAGGAGGTTCTAAATCAGAATCAACTTCTCAGCAAGTAATGTTATTTCTGACGTAAATGGCTACTCCACCACCCTTGGAAAATAGTCGATTCTTATTAAATAAGGAATATCCATTTATATTATGACCCCAATGGCCCTCACTGAACCAAGTTTCTGTTACAACACATATATCTATATTTTCATTATGTAATATTACTTGAAGTTCACCTATTTTATTATTCAAACTCCTAGCATTCAGTAAAAGTAATTTAACATTTAGTTCCTTACTATTTAAGAATGTAACAGATTCCAGAACTGTAGGTTCATTAATTGGCAATAGCCTAACAATTTCTACTCCAGAGTTTTGCATAAAAAACATCAGTGTATGTGTTAATTTTGAGACCCAAAGTCTCTTTACCCAACTTATTTAGGTGTAGGCCATCCCTTAGCATAATAAGCTTTATTATCTGCAAACTGTTCCCAATGAGTAAGGCATTTGATGTTTTGTTTAAGACACCAAGCTCTGAGCCAAGAATTAATGTGTTTAATTTTGTTAGTCAGAGTATCATTAGCCCTAGGAACCGGAAGAATCTCAGAAAACACAGTATGTACTCCAATCAGCCAAAATGTTGGCCAGTCCAACATATGCTTCTTTAATCATTTAAGTTGACTGATGCCAAATATTATTCACCCCAATATGAATAATGACTAAATCTTTCTCATTACATCCTTGTAGTATTTTGGGACTCATTTTGGCGATATCCCTAATCTTGGCACCACAAAGCAAGATAATGTATGGGTAGATTTGTTTGGATTACAAATAATTCTATCAAGATTGGATAGTAGGGAATTACCTAGAACAAAGATTTCTGGTGGACAAATTTCATCATGACATGAAGGTCTTATGTCCATGCTTTCCTCAATAATTTCCACGCCACCTAGGTTTTCAGTAAAATTAATAAGATCCCTTGGGATGAGTTATTTGTGGGACTGAGTTGTCTAATAGTGTTGGATGTTTTGTCTAAGGTACAAGGTACTGAGCTACATCATTTTCTATGACATCATTCATAGAATTTATTAAAGGATAATATTTATTATGGGTTGGTAGCAAAAAGTATCAGCTTTTCTTCCCTTTCAAAGGTTTTTCTATGCTGGATTGTAAACCAATCATTGTCTGAATCAATGGCTTCATCTAGTCTAGGTCTTTTCTAGTAACACTCTCATTTTGATTAGACTCATAAGTCATATTTGTTCCAGGTGTTTCTGAGCAAGATTGATCATCAGTAAGTTGTAGTCTTTAGCTGTATCAATTTGAGTTTGGTTAGAATCGTAAGTCATACTTATACCAGGAGTTTCTAAACAAGATTGATCTTCAGTGATAGCAGTCTTTAGCTGTTTCTTGTTGACTGTTTTCTAAGCTACATAATCTTTTATCAAACAGTGTGACTTGCTCTCCAATTCTTTAATTCTAATGCATTTATTGCAAATAAACGCAGCAATTTTCTCATCTCCTATTTCTAAGTCATACATATTGCAGAGTATGCATTGAGTGCCCACCTTTCCATCAGTAGTGATAATATTAGCCATATTAAAATGAAGGTTTAAATATAAAGATGGATAGTTGAACTAGTGGCTTACCCTGTATAATTGTATAGTTAAACCCGAACTCCTAAGTCTTAACTCCTGAATTGCCAAAGCGCCCGACCGCATAACAGCTGGCGCGCGTGTCTTTGCGCTGCATCTTCGACACGTTGCACGCACGCCCCACCACAGCAGGGCAGGCTATAAATAGCCTAAAGGTACCCAGAAGTAGAGGTAGAGGTCGTATACTCCCAACACTGCAAACATTACTAATAATCAAATTTCAAAGGTATATTTAGATTAGTTATATGAGACTGATAAGTCAGCAGTTAAAATTAAAAAGTTCACACAAGCAGATAAAACTAAGTTCTAGTGAGGAACCTCGTACTACAACCCCTCCTCCTAGCTAAGAGATGGCTAGGGCTCCAAGTAGCTGACTTTAGGTTTTACTCTTTTATAAAAGTGTTTAAATCACAAACGTGGTCTGCAATACAAAGTTACATGAACTGCACATGCAGAGCAAGTGTAAATAGTGTATCCAATTTTGAAACCATTTCAACGGAATCAGTATAGGAAGATGGGATAACAGATACAGTACCTTGGGGCCACCATCATCTTGATGGAGTCTATTTTCCTCGCTAATGAAAGCCTTAAGGCTTTCCAATGAGCCATGTCCTCCTTGACAGACTCCATCAATGGGGAAAGGTTAGCTGAGAGCACTCTGGACAGGTTAGGGTGTGGATGATACCCAGATACTTTATGCCATTGGGGACCATTTGAGACCAGCACCACGCCCATATCAGAGGTCATCGAGTTGAGAGGGAGGACCTCTGTTTTGGAATGATTAATCCTAAGACCAGAAATTCCAGAGAATACATTCAAGATATGCAAGATGGATTGAATCACCTGTGGAGTGCATTCTGTAGTGACCAGCAGGTCATCAGCATACAAGAAAGTTTTAAAAGTAATGCCCCATTCTTATTCCAGGGATAGAGGGCTCTTCCAAGTGCAATGGCCAGGGTTCAATGGCAAGAATGAACAAAGGGGAGAAAGTGGGCATCCTTATCTTGTACCCTTCTGCAGCTGGAAGGGCACCAATAAATTGCCATTGGTCAAAACCCTAGCCAGGGGAGAGGTATATAATAGTGTGATCCAGGAGAGAAAGTCAGGACCCACCCCATGAAGGAAAGAGTATGAAACAAATAAGACCATTCCACTGAATCAAATGCCTTCTCAAAATCCACGGCTAGGGCTACAGAGTGTTTTTGACAATTGGGAATAATGCATCATTGAAAGGAGGGTTCTGTAATGATCTGAACCCAGGCACCCCTTGACAAAGCCAGCCTGGGACGGGTGAACCAACCCTGGTACTGACCGGCTCCAGTCTGCTGGGAGAACCTTAGCCAGAATTTTGGCATCTGCGTTGATAAGGGAAAAGGGATGGTAATTACCCAGGGAAGAGGATCTTTCCCTTCTTAGGAGTACAGTAATGGTAGCTTCCCTTAGTGACGGGGTAAGCTTCCTGAAAGTGAGAAGTGCCTAAACATCCGGACTAAGTGCGGAATAAGGTTGACACCTTGGACCCGATAAAAGTCTATGGGAAGACCATCGGTCCCAGGAGCTTTACGAAGATTCATGGATTGGAAAGCCCTATCCACTTCTTCCACAGTGATCGGGCTTCCAGCACTGTAACTCCAATGGGGAGAGCTTGGGGATGGGCAAGGAATCCAGAAATTTTGGATGGGACACAGACTAGGGGACAGGGAAGTGTATAGCTGTCTATAAAACTGAGCCATAATGTCATTGACCCCAGTCGAGGAGTAGCACGGACCCCAATGTGATCCCTCAAAGCATGTATCCTCCTGGACATTTGATGCTGTTTGAGTGATATGCCAGGAGTTTACTGGCCTTCCCCTTCCCAGTAGGCATGACATACCCGCCTAAGATTCAGTTCAACCTGGCGGGTGAGTGAGCATTTAGTGAAATTCTGGTACTCGCGAGTTGAGCGAGCAAGGGCTGGGGTGAAGGTTTGTCATGAAACGATTTATATTGAGCTTCCAGGAGGTATAGTTGTCTTTCTAAAGCCCTCTGATCTGCCTCATGCCGGCATCTCCCAGTCAAGGAAGGCCATTTTCTCACCCTTATTGTAACCTTAAAGGCTTCCCATAGGGTAGAGTCCAAACTTCCCATTATCATTGTTAGACCAATACTCAGCAATTGCAGGTCCCAGCCATTTCTGAAAGTCCCTGTCCTCCAGGAGGAGGGGTCCAAACACCAGGGGAGGGAGGAGGATGGTCCTGTCCCAGTTTAACCTGAACTCCCAGAGGGCATGGTAAGAGACATAAATGGGGTGTATACAAGAAGTAGACACCATGTCAAAAGGTCAGTAGAAAGTAGCCACAGATTGAGTCTACTGGATGAACCATGAGTCTGCGAGAAGCATGTATAATCCCGCTCCCTGGGGTGTAGGGCCCTCACGTGTCCAACAGACCATGTTCATCCATTAACCTAAGGAGGGCTTTCTTGGCCTGCCTATGTGGTTCAAGGGCCTTGTTGCTTCTGTCCAGAAGGTGGTCAAGCACCAGATTAAAATCCCCCAATAAAATAGGGACTTTCTGGATATTGAAATCCATAAGGGCCTGGTTAACCATATGGAAAAAAAGGACAATCCTGGTTAGGAGCATATAAATTTACTAAGACTAGCGAGCCATCGGGGTCACCATTTCGGCCATGAGCCATCTCCCTCTACATCATGAGTGTGTCTTGTAACCTTCCACCCCAGAGATTTATGTAGGAGATAGAGACCCCACGCTTGTGGAGTCTGCCACACTATGTATCTCTTCCCTACCCAACCCTGTCTAAGCTTCCTAGCTTCAGCTGAGGAGAGTTTCGTCTCCTGAAGGAGGACTACCGAAGGCCTGAGCTTCTTCAGATGAAACAAGACTTTGTTCTGTTTGACAGGAGAATAAAGGCCTCGGACATTCCAGGAGATAAAATTAGTCTCCATTCGACCTGAATAGGATCATGGCAACCCCTATATGCATCCACATGCACCAAGACCCAATCCCCAGGAAGGAGACCTTTTCTCTTGAGACAGCCTTGATGAAAACAGATCAGAATCTCAGAAGTCAGAATGCATAAACTACTAACAACATACAAAACTGAGTATTTCTGAAAGGGGCTTACTAGGCCCTGAACAAAAACTACCAGCAGCAACCATAACTTTGAACAACACAGATGTAAAACACCCTTTCCCTCCCCACCACCTCCCCAATCCCTCCCTAAACAGATCAGCTCCTGCTGCACGGATCGACTGCATTACGGCCCAGATACAAGCAGGAATTGCTGGGAGGTAGGAGGTTAACTCGCAGCAGCGAAAGAGAGATAGGACAGCCCACTGCCCAAAAGATTCTCTCCACTGTATCCCACCAATACAGCACGTCTGCACCAACAAGTCGGCTAAAGTGCCGGCTCCACCTTAGGTTAGTTACACAGGCATTAAGGGGCTAGCCCCCCATCCCCACCTGAACATACCAAACATTAGTGACCAAAAGCAGGGTTATACAGAGCTTAAATGCAAACAAAGGGGCTGTCACATAGAGAAAGGCTATTTGACCCCTGGTCATGCCCTCTAAGTGGAAATGGAGCAACAGATCGACCAGAATGTAAACGTATCTCTGATCCCCCACTGCTGGCAGCACCAGGAAAGCCCCTGCGTGCTGAGCAGATACCTGGGGCTTCAGGTCGGCACTATCCGCCCAAACTAATTATGATGGGAGGGAGAGAACAAGAAAACAGAAAACAGCACAAAACAGTCTCAGTCACATTCAGCCCGCAGACTTAGCAGGGGCTGCCACAGTGCCAAAGGATGCTGAATAGTTAGAGGCACCTCCATAGCAGTGGAAACCTCTGAGGATAGTGACTCTGCAGCATCTGCCCAGGAGAGCGAGTGCACAGCCTGGGACTTATTCCTTAGGAGATGGTCTAGGTGGCAAAGGAGGGTCCAACTGGGATCCGTCAGTCAGTAGGTCCATCAAGGCATGGAACTGGTTGTTGCTTATGTCGGGCTGTACAGAGGAGCGAGAGGCCATGGAGTCAGGACTGGCACTGCGACTGCAGGAACAAGAACGAACCGGGAGTCTTGTCAATATGAGCCCCATCCAGACGTGCCCTCCTTCTGTTTTTCTTTTGCTCCCAGAGATTTCTGAGGGGCAGAATGAGAGGGAGTTCTAGATTGTGGAGTTGCAGGTTGAGAGCCCCGGGGAATTGTAGGGGTTGGTGCAGAGGTCTCCATAGCTGTGGGCCCCCGAGTCCGCACTTCTGGGCTCACCCCTGTGTAGCTTGGGAGCTTGTGATGCCAAAAACCTCAGCAGTGGCTGGCTGTCAAACTGCCTCGGTGATCCATTCAGGATGATACGAAGGCACGCTGGGTATCTCAATGAGTACTCTAACCACAGGTCAGCACAGGCCCGACGTGCAGCAGTGAAGGCCCTATGGCACGCAGTGAGTTCTTGGGAATAGTCCGCAAAGATCTGGATTCTGTGGCCTCTCCAAATGAGTTCCTTCCTTTGGCGTGCCAACCTGGTAATGAGTTCCCGGTCCTGGAACCAGAGAAAGTGGGCCAGTATGGTGCAGAATGTTTCCCAGGGCCTGGCGGGGAGCCAATGTTCTGTGGGCCCTATCTATCTCCAGCGGATGTTCCAAATGCCAGCCCAGTGGGGGAGCTCCTTTGCAAAAGCCTATGGCATCCGATCCCTTGCTGCCCTCTGGGAAGCCCATGAACCTCAGATTGTTCCTTCTGCTTCGGTTCTCTAAGTCCTCTGCCCTGGTTCATAGCTGCTGAATAATCTTATCATGGTCCCACACTCGTGCCCCAGTTCGCCGGCAGCCGTCCTCCACCTCAGAAAGCCTGTGCTCAAATACAGAAGCCCTCTGTGACAGCTCCACTATGTCAGCAGTATTCTTTGGTGGCACTATCAATACGATCCATACGATTTAGTATTTCGGTGAACAACTGCTGAATTTCCGCTAGCCCACCCTCCAAGGGCACAACAGAAGAAGCAGGCTCCATCTTAGCTGTAGGCCCGGCCACTAGAAGTGCTCGGCAGGCATCGGAACAAACGGAGTACTCCCGGGTGGAGCGGGATCCAGAGCGATACTACCAAAGGGCGGAAACACTCTTTCATCAGTGGGCAAAGAAACGGGTGAAAAGAGCAGGTAAGGAATGGGCGAATTCAGGGTATGGAGGGAGGGAGAGCTCCTCATTTAGGCATCCATCATGATCAGGCTAACCACCATGGATTTTTTAAGTTTATTTTGAGTGAACCACTCCTCAACCCAGGTGAAACTTTCTTGCAATTTGTCTGTTAAGAGGTTTAGATGGGGACTACTGGCAAAGATGACAGTGTTATCCACATAGAGGAGAAGCTTGCTGGGCAGATCTCAGGTAGGGAGTTGAGAAAGAGACTAAACAGTAAAGGTCCAAGGATGGATCCCTGGGGACTCTAATGTTGCCCTCCTGACATCGTGGAGTATGTTTTGAATCTTTACCTGTTGGGTTCTATGGACTAAGTAGCTCTGGAACCATAGGGCTTTATCAGTGGATAGACTTAGAGAAAGTAGTGTTTTTAGGAGGATACAATGATTGATCATGTTAAAGGCCTTCGTGAGGTCAATATAAATTGATCCCACAACATTTCCTATGTCCAAAACCTCATGAATGTACTCAGTTTATTCAAAGAGGGTGGTCGAGTGCTATGGGTTTTTCAAAAGCCATGCTGTTGAGGGCACTGGATATTGTACTTGTCCAAATAGTCAACCAGCTGGTTTGAGACTATCGGTTCAAGGGCCTTTGGGGAGTCAGATGGAGGTGAATCAGTAATTTGAGTGGATTGCCTGGTCACCACTTTTGTAAACTGGGGTAACTTACAGCTGATTTCCATTTTGTGGGGAATTGCGGTAGTTGGAGGAGAGGTTGAAAATCTTTGTGATAGGATGAACTACTTCATCAATTGTTTGGCGCTATCATTTTAAGATCTAGGTTGTCATTGCTAAACCATGATTTACAGAGGAGTCTCTGGAGGTATTTTTGCATTGCCAGCAGAGATTTCCTTGAAGTAGAAAGGGGAGGGTTGTGGGGTGGGTGGCATGTGAATGTAATGATTGTTGTCCATGCTGTCAGTTTTGAAGTTAAGATAATCTGCTGGGAGGACTGCGCTAAGGTCAGTAAGACTGAGCTGAAAGTGTCAGCAATAGTTTTCAGATCTTGTGATATCTCCATTAACCATGACCATGGAAAGAGAGGACTTGCTGATTTTATCTGTGACTTCTTTGAGGTTATTCCAGAAGTTTTTCCCATCCCTCCATGTTTTACGTAGACAGTCTTTGTAGTGTTGAGCTTTAGTGAGCCTGATCTTGTGGGTACAGCTATTTCTAGCTGTCTTGCATTTCTGCCAGTCTGCAGGATTACCGGATGCCTTGGCATGGTACCATAGGTGGTCCCTGTCTCTAATGGACTCGGGGGTTGGGTGATCCAATCATTGTTGGAATTTTTAATTTCCATTTTTAACTGGGGCAAAAATGTTGCAGGCTGCACTGAAGGTGTTAATGAAATGCTCCTCTGCCTTGTCAACATCACAAAGGTTTCAAAGGGTGCCCGGTCAAGCTGCAGGAGGTAGATTTTAAAAGAGTTTCAGCTGTCCTTTTTCAGCACTCTGCTGACAGTTGAACATGGGGAATTCTAAGATTTGTTAGCCCACAGACAGGTGATGTGTGAATGGTCACTGAGTGTGTCTGGGTGAACTGAGACCTCATGTATTCTGTCCTGTTGATTTGTTAGGATCCAATCAATCAGAATGTGGCTGCCAGTGTGGTAGTTAATTCTGGTTGGTTCACACACCATTTGGGTGAGGCAGAGACTGGCCAGGACCTCCTTTACGGTGCTGCTTCATTTGATAACCAATTTGTGTTAAAGTCACCCAAGACAGGAAATTCCTTGTTTCGGTTGACAGTATTGATGTAGTTAACTAATTTGTTAAAGTTGGCAAACTGGTCTCTGAGCAGTAGATAGATTGTTATGATTGTTAGAGATTTGTTTTGGCAACCTAGTAATATTCTAATGGCTAGTGCCTCTGCCTCTTTGCTTAAGTCAATTGATTCGAGTTCATGACCTGTAGGATATCTTTAGGTAAACCAGACAACCCCCTTACCTACTCTGTCTTTCTAAAAGATGGTGTAACCACTTAGGTAGAGCACAGAGTCAGGAATTTGAGGGCTGAGCCACATCTCCATGAAAGTGAAGACATCAGGGTTATGCTGGTGGACCCATAATTGAATTTATTTATGTTCATAAGGCTGTGTATCAAAAGGCAAAACAAAACTCCAGCACCACCGCCACTAAAAATCACCATGAAACATCAGTTCTGATGTGAAAATGCAGAGTTTAATTCATGGAAAATGCTGATCTCTCACCATTTAAATTCAGGAAGACGCTAGCAGGACCCACCAACTCCTACCAGTTTTGCATCAGCATCTTTTGGGTGTCTCAAAAAGGCCATGTTGAAAATGTCAGCAAAAATATTAAAATGGCCAAGTTATGAAGAAAAGTTAAAACGCATTAAAATACATTATATGACACTCATCTGTTTTCCTTCCAGTCAAGAGTTGAAGAGTAAAAATGTGTCTCCATTGCAAAGAGGATTATGGCAGTGGACCTCCGCTAGGTAAGCATAAGGTAAGGGTGCTGGGTGCTGAGTGGGAGGGTTGGGGTGGGGTGTGGATGGCAGCAGACAATGAGGGACTGTTTTCTTTATTTCAGGCATCTAGAACAAGAAAAGGCATGGAACAGTTTTCTTTATTTTACCTAAGTACCTCTGACACTGGGATTAGGCTCCCGGTGTCTGAAAGATACTTGGGGGCACCAGGGATTGGGCACCCAAATGTCCTGGACTGCTAGCATGGTTGGGGATTTTGGAGTACACAAACATTGGGAATGGACACCCTGGTATTGACAGATTAAAGTTGTGGAGGTGAGGTGGAAAATAAAACAAAGAGGGAGACAAAACAGCAACTGGGTTGGGCTCCCGGTGTCCAGTTTAAATGAACATGGCCCAGTCAAGCAGCTAATGGCAGTGCTCCACTAATTATCAAAAAGTCACATGCACAGCACGCTCAGCAGAGGTAGGGCTACACACTGACTAGTGCTGTGTGAAAAATCTTCTGATTGCAGAATTAGTGCAAAAGTCCAACTTTCACAACTGTGAAAGTTTTGGAAATCATTTTGCCAACTTTCTCAGAAATTCAAACTTAGAACAACGGGCAGTTCATACATTTATTCTGCAGCTCAGTGAGTCACTGAACTGCAGAATGAATGCATGAATTTGAATTGTTCTCCCTGGTGTCTAGCAGATCCCCTCCCTATCCCCGAGCACTCATATAGTAATTTTTCCCTGCTTTGTTTAGCAGACTCCCCAATCCTGAGCACCTGTATATAAATTAATTTGTCCCTAACTGACCCTCGCTCATCCCTGAGTGTCTGTTTACTAATTTTTCCCTGGTGTCTAGTGCCCCAATCCCTGAGCACCCTTGTAGTAAATTTTCCTGGTGCCCCAGAAGACCCCTATCAATAATCCCAAGCACCATTATACTAGTTGTTCCTGGTGTCTAGTGGACCTCCCATCCCTGAGTGCCTGTATACTAATTTTCCCTGGTGTCTAGTGAATCCCTCTTCCTATCCAAAGTGTCCGTAGTAATTTTTCCCTGGTGTCTGGTGGACCACCCACCCTGGCAGGTAGCGCTCCTGCCACCCTGCTCTCTCTTCCCTTATCCCTGAGCATGTGACCAGCACAGCCCTCCATTCTCCACCATGGCCAGCTGCTGACTGAGCTGTCAATGAGTTCTTACATGTATACAGTATGTGCTCATTAACAGAGCTGTCAGTGAGCACTTACTGTATACAGTACACACTCATTGACAGCTCATTCAGTGGCAGGCTGTGGTGGAGAATGGAGGCTGTGCCAATCACCGGCTTGGAAGGGAAGTGGGGAGCAGGGTGGTGGAACACTACCTGCTGAGATGGGGGATCTGTTAGACACCAGAGAAAAATTAGTATACAGGTGCTTGGAGATAGGGAGGGTGGTCCGCTAGACAACAGGGAAAAATTTGTATACGGGCACTTGGGGATGGGGAGGGAGTCCACCTGACACCAGGAAAATGAGTATATGGGCACTTGGGACAGGGTGCGCGGGGTCCGCTAGACACCAAGGAAAAATTACTTACTTTACGGTGCTCAGGGATAGACAGAGTGGGTCTGCTGGACACCAGAGGAAAACTGGCTTACTATATGGGCACTCTGGGATATGGAGAGGGAACCACTGGACACCAGTGAAAATTGTCACTATAATGGGTGCTCTGGGATAGTGAGGGGTCTGCAAGACACCAGGAAAATTACTTACTATACCTAGCTCAGGGATCGTGGTCCACTAGACACCAGGGAAAAATTAGTATCACGGGCACTGGAGGATAGGAGGTGGTCCACTTGACACCAGGAAAATTTAGTATATGTGTACTTGGGGATGGGGGTCCACTAGACACTAAGGAAAAATTACTATACAGGCACTTGTTGATGGGGGGTCTGCTAGACACCAGGGAAATGTTATTTGGGTACCACTAGACATTCAGAAGATTTATGATTTCACCAAAGGCAGAACTTCAGAATCTTCCCCAACAGTTCTGTGACATTTCGTTGCAGTTCAGCTAAAGCAGAATTCATAATTTCACCCAGCTCTGACACTGACACTTAGCCCTGTCCCTGCTGAACAAAAACAGCAAGATGCCATACATAGACAGGAAACCGGCTTTCTACACTGATAATTGAGAGCATTTTAGTAATATGACCACATGAATGCATGTGGTTGTAAACATTCAGTTATCCTTATATATGGTGAAGTTTTACCGAGAACAGCAGAATTTCACCCACAAAGTGTAGAATTTCAGTGAATTTCCACTGATTGGGGCAGAATTCACACTTTACAGCAGAACTTCACCATGCAGAATATGCAAAATTCTACAAAATTCACAGATTAATCTGTGGAGCAAAGTTTGACAACTTCACCCATCTCTACTTAATTTCTGTAACTTTGTGGTTCTTTGCCCTCTGCAACATTGACCACCATGAGACAATTACCGCAAAGTGTTCAGGATCCTGAAATACTGCTTGCATTCCAAATTTCAAGTAAATCGCTTGAATGGGTGCAAAATTATCAAGGTGCAAACATCGGTATTTAACATTAAAGTGCTTAACCTTAATATACAGGCGTTATCGCCTGTGTAATATGCATAGATAGGTATAATAAAATAAAAAGAGGTGAAAGCTTCCTATTTTGATACTGGACTGACTTAATTAGATGCATATTCATGTAATTATTAAAACAAAACACATTGAGTAACGGGTGGAGAAAATGAGTAGAAAGCCAGGCTGCTGAGACAAGGCTCTCCTCCCAGATCCCAAGCTCACTTAAACAGACTGGCTTTGAAGTAAAGTTGTGACATCAGTATTAACACTGCTTTCTTTCAGGGCAGTAGCTTCTTGTCATTTCAGTGGTTGCAGTATGAGAATGCCCAGCAAACAGAAGAAGGCTTAATTTGGCAAGGTGGAAACCACAGCACTGGAAGAGCAGCTGCAGGCCAAGTATGTGGAGAAAGGTTGAGCCTGGTTGGATGGCTATCTAATGAGGGCCCCAGCATAAAAAGGCAACCCAGCACCCAGAAAGTAGAAGTAGCCGGTAAAGTACCCAACAGCCCCTCTGAACTAGGAAGCCAAGAACTTATGGAGAAAGGTAAGGCAAGCCCTGGTAATAATGTATTGTCTGGCAAGGAATTCAGGCAAATGATTTTGATAATGTTTGGGGCTGCATCCCCATGATGCTGTCCACAGTTCAGCCTCATGAATCCAAGGGTCAAGAGGGCCTCCAACCACAATGAACCCAAGCCCAATATGGTGAAGGTAGAATTCCCAGCACCCCTGGCCAATCCTGCAAGTGTCAATCCTGTTCAGCAGCCCTCCCCATAAAGCTGCTGGAGTCAGATCTGTGCCTTTTGCCCTGGACCAGAAGCTGGATGAGCTACTGGAGGCAGTATTGGGGTTTGCTGCAGCAGTTTTAAACCCAACAGCAATGGGTAGGTGGGGTCCAGAAAGCATCATGGACTGCTGACAACAGAGCAGCACCATCAACTCAGCCCCATCTCATGGCACTTCTTCAGCATAGCTGGGAGAGTGCATCTGTCAAACAAGGTGAGCCAACAGATTCACTGACTCAAATACATGGATATATTTTCTTTGTTGACCTGGCCAAATAGTCGTAGATGATTCAATTATTGGCTGATATGGTTCATAGACTTCACCAGGACAATTTGCTAGATGGCCCTAAAAAAAAAGAGCATTGGCATGTTTAATTATTTGAAGAGGATCTTGTGTACCCACAGGCTCAAAGGAGGCACTGGCTGGATGGAATATGATGAAGAATTTATTTGTCACATGCAGTATGACCCATCAAAGGACTGTGTATCCTGGACATGCCTTACTGGTAGAGGTCATGCATGGAGGTATCCTGCATACAGATAGCCAGTTGCCAGTTACAGTGTCCTAGTCCCATAGACCTGAGCCAGGTGGGTCTCATGCGTGATTCCCAGATGCAGTAGTGCTTTGGGTTAATCAGGGGACTTTCACAAGACCTCTTGCAGGTATGGGTCTACTACAAGTCCATGAAAACAAAGACAGCAGGGTCGATAATAGTGCGGATAAAACACTGACACCCAAAACCGTGCTTCACAAAGACAATGACGCCCAATAATGATAGTGTAATTCGGGGGGTTATGATTACAAACTCCAAGGGTGAAAATCGGGGCCATTTAAGATTGCCAACTCCAGGGGCTAAATGTTAGGGGGGCCCATTTATGATTGGCAACCCGGGAGGAGGATAGGGGAGGGGGCAATGTATGATTGCCAGCACCGGGGTGAAAGTAGGGGGATGATTTACTATTGCCAATGCGGGAGGGGTGAAAGTTAGGGGATGATTTATGATTGCCACTCTGGGAGTGCTATACTATCCCAACATATCATTTACAGG
Organism: Neoceratodus forsteri; assembly: GCA_016271365.2. Taxonomy (NCBI): domain Eukaryota; kingdom Metazoa; phylum Chordata; order Ceratodontiformes; family Ceratodontidae; genus Neoceratodus; species Neoceratodus forsteri. The sequence continues at coordinate 1,430,349,256 of CM028131.1, forward strand.
TTGCTGTTTTCACCAATGCTATTTCTAGTGCAGATTTTACTGCGCTATTATTCTTTTATTTTATTTATTTAGTTTTTGTTGACCGGTAAGTGCACTAGACAAATCCTGCTATTTTCAGGCACGGCTTTGGGGAGGGATACAGATGAATGCCAACTAACCTTGAGCCAGATTAAGCTGTTGGTGGTATTTTTAGTGAATGAGGGAAATTTGGCCAGGACACTGGGAATTCTACTGCTTTGCTATCAGTAGGGAAGGTGTTGGAGTAAGTCTGCAGATGGCAGATGAAGCTCAACCTTTCATGCAGCAGGACGTGTTGTTGGATATGTCTGCTTTACCTATGGAGACTGTTGTTTCTGAGAAATCTATGCCTTCCATATGGAGGAAAATGCATCTTTACCTTCTACCTCATTGACACAGTGGGATATGCAGGAGACTACTGGTAGCCCACCAGTTTTGGAGAAAGCACCTGACTTATCTACTACAGCGGGTGAGCTGTTTTCTGATTCTTCAAGCTCAACATTTTTCTCCTGATACAGTGTCCTCGGGATGAGATTGCTTCTAATACGACTGGGACTTCCGTTTTCTACGCCATTGCAGCAGCATGCTGGAATCTCTGCTTCTCCTCCACAGGTGACTTGTTCTACATCGCAAGTCATGCACGGCAGTTTGGACTTTCATCGGACTCTGGGGATTTTCTTAACGATTGGTGGGTGGATACTGCTCTTCAGACTTCTGGCTGGAAGCATGCGGCTTCAGGGCAATGGATACGGATACGGATTGGGGTTCTGTTCTCTCTACTGATTCTAGTTCTCCGATGCATGCCACCATGGATTCCTCCCGAGCTCAGGTATTGAACTGCCTGTTAATACTACAGCTTTTTCTGTGGATGCGCATCCAGTTGGAGACCGAGCTGTGGCCTGTTTTGTGCTGAGCACATCCTCGGGCAGGGGTGGGAGTACTGAAAAGGGAATGTGCAGGGTCTGAGACTTTGAACTATGATAACCCAAACTCACAAAATCAAATTGGTACCGATGTCTGAATTGTTTAAAAACAAGTTGGATCAAGTACCTAGACACAATGCAGTGAGATTGCGATATGGGTGGTCTTGTTGAATATCCAGACAGATATTAAGTAGCCAAACAACTTTTGCAGGGTTCTATGCATTTTTTCTTGTGGATATTTATGCTCTTATTCATATTTCTGGTGAGGATTCCTTTGATGTCAGTTTTAAGCATATAATAGCTTAGAAAATTTTGGGATAAATATTCTACTCTTAAATCTACTCCTCTTTGGACCCCGTTCTATGCAATCCCTCTTACAAAGCCAAATTAGACATATCACTATCATGTTTCACAACAAAGAGGTCAATGTAAGTGATATCTATCATTGGCTACAAAATTGATGTGACATTCTAGGCCCTCAGAAACCATTCTTGATTTGGAAGGAATCTGGACAGGAGGGTTGAAATTTAAAGTGAAGCTGTTTCAAGTTAACTCTGATATTATTCATTTACCCAGTAGTTTTTCTTGGGTATGGATAGAGGGTTTGTTTTTATGGTGGACAACCAAGAACTTGCTACAAATGTGGGCTAAAACTCATATTAACAGCTCTTGTGACATGCTCAAATGTTCTTTATGTGGGGGTATGGGCACTCAGTGGATCTCTGTAAAAATATTTTTCAGTGTAACCTATGTGATGAAAAGGGCCATGCTTTTCATCAATGCCCTTTGGGCTAAATGAAATAGGACAGAGGGATGGGATCAGGATGATCTAGTTAATAGCATAGGAGAAAAGGAGGGACTCTACTTTTACTGCCCCCATCTACAAGAGGAAATGATCTTTCATACAGATTCTTTACTTCCTCATGATACTGTAGCAGCTGGAGTCTCTCCTTTGGAGACTGAACCCACCTTACCTACCTAACCAGAGGATAGTCCTGACATTCCTATCACTGCCTGTCTTGTAGTTCCTTCTTCTGCCCAGGTAAAATCTACTGTTGGTCCTATGCCCCTCCATGTTTGAAACTGTTAAAAATCAAAGATTCACCAGGGCCTCTTAAACAACCAACCCCAGCCCCTATACCTACAGAAAATATTTTTTACCACTACAAGATGATTTAGGGACTCAGATCTTGAGTCTGACACATCCCATAAATCTGAAATGGTGACTGACGATGAGGATAGTAAATCCACTGAATTATCTAAAGACAAGAAAGGACAAACGGGAAGAAGAGAAAAACTAGTCTTAGTTAAAAAGGAGTTGCTTGATTCACTTTTATTTTCCTGATGATTTAGATAGCTACCTTACAGATTCGTCATTTAATGTATGCAGTCTGAAGAATTATAAAAACAGGTTTCTGTATTTTCCTTTTGACTCCTTAAGATAGACATTCATTTTATTCAGGAAACTAGATTATTATCCTTATATGATATTGACCAAGCAAAGAAAAGATGGTGGTGGAGCCCTTCTTTTGGTCCTTCAGCTTGGATGCTGCCGATGGCATTGGAATTTTATTTACGTCTACACAGTTTTGTATCTCCAGACTTATTGATATACCACCAGGTCATGCCCTAATTGTGGTTTGCACTTTTGGAGATTTTTCTTTTCGCCTGATTAACTTATGTGCCCACAGGTAAAGACAGCTAGAATATAATTATTTGACAGCATTAAACCTTTTTATATACCAAGAAACATATTATATGGGGTGGGGATTTTAATTGTGATATAGATCTCAAATTTAAGGAAACATACAGAAAAAATGTACTGTGATTCTCATACTTTGCAACAGATTGTTTCAGATGCTGGCTTATTAGATACTTATAGATGTCTGCATAACACTGATAGTGGAGCCACATATCATAGGCACATTTATGCTACACGAATAGATATGTTTTTGTTTCAAAACATATTAAACCACTTTTCTGTGTTGCCAAACCTACTGAGTTTTCAGATCATCGGCTTTTATTATGCACTTTTAGTCTGACTGCTATTCCTACTAAAGTTTTTCCATTATACAACGGTGGCGGTTGAATATGTCACTTCTGAGTTCACCAGATTGTACCCTTTGTATAAAAGTATTTTTGAAGCTAGGAATTCTACTCTGTGTCTTTATGATAATATTTTTTTTCAATTCACACTTTATTCGTTTTATACAGTTACAGAGAGAAGATCCAAAATAGCATACATACAAATGACACAGGAATGTATATCAGGAGTTAGATCAACTCTCCCCTCCCCATCCCACCCTCCCTTTCATTTCCTCACAAGATAAACTATCAGCTGAGAGAAGAGGAACCTCTATGGTGATTGTAGGGAATATAATGTCAGCAGAGGACCCCTTATCTTCTGAAATTTCTGAGACTGATCATGTAAATTAGTAATCATATTTTCCAATCACAGATTTGCCAGTAACTCTTGTAACCACTCACTATAAGCAATGTCAGTTGTATCTTTCCAATGACGCAAAACCAGATTTTAACCAACATAGCTATAAGAGTTATGTGAAATTTTCTATTAATAACTGTGACAGGAAAGATCCCCAATATACATATTTCAGGAGTGAAAAGGTCGGACAGACCTAGTAAAGGATCAACACTCTGTCAAATCACATTCCAAAGGGGGCTACTTGGGTACATTTCAGAATATGTGCAGTAAATTCCCCTCCTGCTGGCAATGAGTACAAGTAGCAGATGACAGGAGTCCCAGTCTAGCCAATTTTGGAGTGAATAGTAGAAGTTATGCAGGACTTTGAACTGTATTAGTCGGAGCTTGTCTTGTCTGACATATTTATGACAACTCAACCACAAAGAGGGCCAATTAATTTCTGATGGGGAAAAGAAGCCCAAAATTGAGTCAGGCCGAGGCAATCTGGACATTTCTAGTTATGTAGTATCCCATATATTTTAGATACAGCATGAGGTAGGCCTGCCATAGGAATCAATTCTGTCCAGTAAGACAAACTTGAAGGTATAGGTGGAGAGCCAAAAGATTTCACAATCAGGTGGCACAATTGAAATATTTTAAAAATAACAGAGTTCGGATGTGGGCTTTGTGTATAATTTCAGGAGAGTTTAACCAAGAGACATCTTCCGAATAAAAACTTAGTGGGTAATCTCCCAGCTGGGAGATCCATTTCAGTTGGAGAGGTTTACCCTCAGTAGTGAGATTTGGGTTCCCCACCATGGTTGAGAAGGATCTATGATATGCTCATATTTCAGGAAGGAGCATAGCTGTGAGTGAACTGTTATAGATACTACTACTATAGGGCTGCCTTTAAGCCAGGGGCAAGATTTTAATTTAATGTGTAAAAGTGCCCTGTGGGATAGTCCATTTGCCTTTATTAGGGTACGCTTCTATTTTGAACCATATGGGAGTAAAAGAATATGATGTTGAAGGGTGTTCAGGTGTGGACCACCTCAAGTACTTACTTGCATGACTGGCCCAATGATATAACCCGATGTGTGGGAGACGGAGTCCTCTTGCTTTGGGGCTGAAATCTTGTTGTAACTTATCTGGGGCTTCTAGCCACCCAGATGAAGTCTGTAATTATCTTGTGTATCCTTTTAAACCATGCCAGGGGATCCAGACATTTGAAAGATTAATTGGGTAAAATAACCGGGAAAAATATTCATTTTAACTATATTAATTTTCCCCAGAGAGAAAGGGGTGTAATGCCCATCTTTTAAGATCTTGTCTAATAACAGAAATTAATGGATCCAGATTTAGTTTTGTAAATCTACCTTTGTCTCTTTACAAGTTAATTCCTAAGTATCTCAAGGATTTAGTCTGCCAGGAGAAACCCACAGTTAAAGCATCTATCTTCGTCTCTTTATAATTTAGAGGAAAACCACAGTCTTGTCTTTATTTAATTTGTAGTTAGACATAGAGCTAAATTCTTCCAAGATTGTAATCAGGGCAGGCATTGACGTTTTGGGTGGGACAGCTATAGAGCAAGTCGTCTGCATAAGCTGAGACTTTGACAGTCTGATGATGAATAATTATACCCTGGACATCCGGATCTGCTATAATCCTGTGGATAACTGGTTCTAAATAGATGTTAAATAATAGGGGAGATAGTGGGCAGCCTTGTCTAGTTCTGGCATAAAGTGTAAAAGGATCGGACAATGATCCATTACAGACAACACGTGCAATTGGAGATTTATACAATGCTTTTATCCACTTTATGAACAAAGGGAAATCCAAATGCTTGAAGTGATTGAAATAAAAAGTTCAATCAACCCTGTTGAATGCCTTCTCGGCATCCAGGGAGACAAGAACAGCAGGAAAGTCAGCATCCCTGGTAGACGAGAAGATATGAGACAGGGTTCTAAGATGGTCTACTGAGGATCTGGCCTTCATGAATCTCAGCTGTTCTGGGCTTATAATAGCCGAGTACAGGACCTAATTGATTCAGCAAGAAGTTTTGTGAGAATCTTGAAATCTTGATTCAAAAGGAAAATCGGTCTGTAACTTCTATGCTCTATCAGGGGTTTACCATCTTTGGGTATTAAGGTGATTAAGGCCTTGAATAAAGACTTATCTGAATCTTGCCCAGAAAGAATATGATGAAATAAGGCAAGAAGTGATAAACCAATTGAGGGGCAAAAATTTCATAACAATTAGCTTAAAACCATCAGGACCCAGTGTCCTGTCTATTGGGAGATCTTTAATAACTCTGATTATTTCCTCTGAGGTGATGGGAGTGACAAGGGTGACTTTATGTACATTTGAAATAGAAGGTAATGAGGAATGTGTTAAAAAGAATTAAGTTTAGATAGTGACGGAGGTTCCTCCATCGGACTATATAATTTCATGTAATATTTTTTAAATCCAGAAGCAATATCTAACAGAGATATTTTAAGGTGTCATCTTCTGCAGAATGGATTGAAGCAATGAACCTATTCAATTCAAGTTGTTTAAGTTTGAGAGCCAGGAGATGCCCTGCCTTTTCTCCTGGTCCAAATAGAGCTTTGGTTTCGAGGATGGAAAATTCAGCCTTCTGTCTTAGTAAATTCAAATAAGCATCTTTTGACTTTACTAAGTCTTGCCTATTGGATCAGGAGACTGGGGATAAATTGTGTTCCAAAGACCAGATTTGAGATAATATGGATTTAAGTTGCTCTTCTTGCATCTTTTCCCTTTTGGACACCAGCCCAATCGAAAGGCCAGAAGCAGGCTTTTAGGACACATCATTCATTATCAGGTCTTCCTGTTAAATTAGTATTGATTTCGGAAAAACTGTAAAGTGTTCAGCTATATATTTAAAATGTTCTGAACTTTTAAACAATTGGTTGTTGACCTTCCATTGCCCACCCTGGTGGGAAGAGATACAAGGGAGATCAAGCACAACACTGGGGAGTGGTCAGATAATGGACCCAGAAGTATATTAGCAGCCGATACACCGGAAATCAAGTTCTGAGAAAATAACAGGTAATCAATACGGGAGGGCGTGTGATGGACCTGTGATGTAAATGTAAACTCTTTAACAGCAGGGTGAAAGGACACCAAATATCTATCAGGCCTGCACCGTCTAACAATTCCCAGAGTGCTCTCTGGGCTGGGAGAATCCTTTAAGTGACTTACCTGAGTGATCTATCTGGGGATCCACAACCAGATTGACGTCTCCTCCTATAATTAAAGGTATGTTTAAATATGGCATAAGAGTGTTTGGTAAATGCATAAAAAAAATGGGTGAGTCAATATTAGGCCATATATACTGGCTAGTACGATGTCTCTGGTGTAAAGTTTCCCTTTAACTATAATGTACCATCCTTCTGGGTCAGGTATAATTAAATTGGGGTGAATGGTACAGATCTATTAATTAAAATCAGAACCCATCAAATTTGGGTGTTATCCTCAGCCGAGAAGCACTGACCTATTTGTAGCCTGCATAATTTGTGCACCTCTGAATTTATTAAGTGGGACTCCTGCATCATAACAATATCGCTGCCAACAGGTTGAGATGTTTAAGGATCTGGTACTGCTTAAGTTTATGCCTTGCTCCTCTGACATTCCATGTCAGAATTCTCACTGTACCTGCCATAGAGGTTTACATACTGGTAGACTTGGAAGATATGTATCCATTAGTTTCCCAGATGACAGTTTCTGTGTGAAGAAATCCTTCCCTCTCCTCTCAAAGCCTAAATGGTCCCCCATTATATATCATACATGGTGTAGACAATTAATTTTGATCCCAACCCTCGCCATTCTACTGTGCTTCGCTTTTGCCTCATGCCCTGCAACCATCCCCATCACTCCAGCCACCCTAACAAATCTTAAACATTTAAGAATAATAACCTCAAAGTTCTTCTAGGTCAAACATAACAAGACCCTATAAAATTACTAACTAGTTAGATGCATAAACATATTAAGAGTATCCAAAAGTATCTAACATCCCTTTACACAAAAGATGTTTTAAGACTATGAACTTGAGTCTATAGTATCCAGCTGATGCTCCAATACTGCTAAATTGTTCTCTGAACATGTAATAGTTCAAATATCATTATCTAATATAACAAAAATGCGTGCCCTGAATTGAAATAAAATATATCTGTATCAATAGGTTTATACTAGTACCTATCAATATCTTAGAGAACTCCTTCCCACATGTGAAGAGTCAAAAAAACAAAGGAAACGCATTATAACTACATCACTACTAGAACTAAAGTTTAAACAATCCTAATCTAATGCCCTCTCTATCACTCATTTTCCTCTTGCTATAAGCGCTTATAAGTTCCCCTGAAAACTGGCACTCTTCATGGCAAATCAAGAGAGGGAGAGAAAAGCAAAAGAGGGAGGTATCTCTCTTAAAATCAATGCAAACCTTTTAAATCTGGAGACAACATGATATCTCCATTGACATAATCCCACTTGCAATGTCCATCTACAGAAAAGTCCAAATCAGTGCTTGGTTACTCACCACTAATCGATGATTCAGGTTAAACACCATTAGTTGTGTTGGAGCTTCCTCTCATGGTGACAATATTTAAAAAGAAAAAATTCCAAAGGAGACTCAGTTTGCTAACCACGATGCTCCGTCCTAAAATTAGGGTTACTAACTAAAAACGAGAGAAAGGAAAACAAATACCGCTCCCCAGATTCTCCAAGGAGCCACTGAGGAAACATTAATACAAGTCCCTGTTCTAGCGATGTTTACTCCATCTTCTCAAACCGAGTTTAAACCTTCTGGAGTTCACGACGAGAGACAGTTCCATCTTCGAAGTCAGCACTTTCCTTTTAAAACAAGGTGATGAGACACTGGAAAGGTAAATCGGGGTATACAATGCCATACGCATGGCAGGGCTAGCCTAGGGCCAGTGTAGATATTATCTGAGGACTGACTGTTTTCATCCCATCATCATGGGATACATGTAAGGAGTGCAATAAATGGGATATTTCCTTATTCTTTTTAGTGGATAACTATGAGCGGAATACCTGGGCTCACAAGGTACATTCCCAAGGAAACAGTTCCTTTCAAACTTATGATTCTGCTTTTCAAACAGGAGTCTTCCAATATCCCCAGGGACTCTTGAAGAGGTCAGGAAAGGCAACTTTAAGCTGTGGAGCAGCTGCTTCAGGATCGTCAAGGGGTCCAAACTCCTGTAATAAGGATGTGAAGTCTGGCTGGGTATGCCATTCTGAATTTAATGCCGGCGGCAATTAACTAGATACCATCGGATGGAATGCTATTCTCTTCAGGTACACAGAGGTAGGCAGATCCTAGGTTATTCTCAGGTTTTGCCTTCCCACTTAATTTGTTGGAGCTTCTTTACTTTTCTGAAGAAAATGTTGTTTTTCTAGGAAATTTAAGAAGTGGAAAATTAGAGGACGTGGGGGCACCAGGTGCTGGCTTGTAATGGAGAGCCCTATGAGCTCTTTCTATAATATATTTATCACCAAAGGGTGAGAGGCCAGCAAACTTTTGTATCAACTTCTGGGTGAATAGAATTGTATCGTGCTCCTTCATCCCTTTGGGGAGCCCGATTATAACAACATTATTCCTGCAACTCGCCCTCAAGGTCCTCCACCTTCAGTTCCAGTTTGACCAGCAACTGTCTGCAGGTGCTGAGCTCTAGGTTGAGTTTGTCCTGCTTCTTCTCCAGTGAAAAGAGCCTTGCTGAATTATCAGAGGACCTTTGTGAGACTTCATTCAGTTGCGATGTCAGGGTGGTGAAGTCCAAGTAAGTTTATGCAAATCTTCACAAAATGGTTTGAATTCTTCAAGAAATCTATGGAGGGTAAGCAGTTCACTGTCCCCTGTAGCAGAGGAAGAGCTTAGATTCTGGCTAGAGCCAGAGGCCCTAGGCTTTTTGGGCCTTTTCAGGTGTAACAGGGGAGTGCGTTTAGATAACATTTTTCAATCTCAGATCCATATAGAGGGACGTATGGTGTCTTCTGTTCTTCTTTGGATCTTCCTATGCTTTTAATATGTGCTACGATACCATAGAGTTAGCGTTTGCGTTAAAGATACTTTTAAAGATCGGGTGGCTGGAGCCATGCAGGGAAGCTGCTACTCTGCACGACGACGCTGGATGTCCCATGATAATATTTATAGTTGGTGGGTAGTACAAAATTTGAATTGAAACATTTATTACTTAGTTTTGGTCAGAGAAAAGCAAACTCTGATTATTTACATCATTTACATCTTAGGAATCAGTTATATAAATTAATGTATTTTCCTCCATGTGATAGTGCAAAATTTAAGTCTCAGATTTTTGACATAAAAAACAAATGAAACAGTATCAATATGATAGGGTCAAATCATTAGAAATGGAATTTAGCTACGGTACAAAGAAACAACCTGCATCAGATCCATACCAGGCATGTAAACAAAGATTAGATTAAACTTTAATATCTAGTCTTCGTAATAGTGATGGTACTTTGGTTACTACTGATCTGGGAATGTTGTCAGTTGTGCAACATTTTGTCACTTCCACCTTTTAATGATACTGGAGTACCTACTTTGGCCCCTTTATATGATTTTTTTCTCCATTTCCCAAGTAGAGGACTCAATGCAATGATGCCTGATAGAACCTATTTCTTCGACAGAAGTTGAAGTGGTGATTAAACAGCTTACTTCAGGAACATCTCCTGGGATTGATGGGATCCCTAATGATTTTTATAAAGCCTTTATTCTATTCATGAGTTATTTTCTGCCCTTAGTTTTCAATTTTATGTTGACTCCAATTCACAGATTCCTGGATTTAATACTTCTCTTCTTCATTTTTGTATAAAAAGGTGATAAAACGATGCTTTCTAATTGGCAAACCCTTGGTCTGTTGAATAGTGATTATAAGATTTTGTCAAAAATGATTAATAGTAGATTATTGCAAGCTGCTGATTTCCTTATACATCCAGCCCAGACTGTGCAATTCCTAACCGGAAAATTCAACACAATTTATATATATTAAGAGAACTCTTTGAGGCAGGTAATTTGGAGACTGTCTCGGTTATGTGGTAGCTTTAGATCAGGCTAAAGCTTTTGATCAGGTTAGACATTGGTATCTTTTTCCTTATTATTAAAATATGGTATTTCTTTGCAATTTGTACAATGGATTAATTTACTATACACTGATGCTACTATAATTCCCACTGTTAATGGAATTTTTGGTTCTGAGGTCTCCCTTAAAAAGTGTTAGGCAAGGTTGCCCTTTAAATCCTCTTTGTACATTTTTGCTCTTGATCCAGTAATTCAACATATTCAATGGATCAACGATCAGGGTATAGCCCTCACCTTCATTACCACCTGAGAAAATCACAGCATATGCTGATGATGTTACATTATTAATATAAGACACTACTTTACAATTGGCACTAGACACATTCCATTGTTATGGACAAACCTCTGGGCCTTAATAAAGGAATGAGATTTATCTTTTCCTAGATCACACAAACACTGAGACAGCAGACAGTTTAAATATTCCTCTTGTCACCATCCCCCAAAATCCTAGGTGTTTGGTTTGGACATGGGATTTGCTTCCTATAACTGGGAACAACAATTAAGGGTGGGAGAATCTAAGATAAATATGTGGAAATAATGGAAGTTTGGAAAGAAAATATATATCTTGATCATTAAGAAATTTGTGTTACCTGTATTTCTTTTTTAGTTACCTGTACCCACCGCTGGTTAATTTAGAAGCCAGAATTCTTAGTTTATTCTTTCAAATGGTATGGGGTAATCGATTAAATCCAGTAAAAGTGAAATTACCTATTTACCAGTTAAGAAAGGTGGTTTGCATATGATCAATCTATTGTTTTTTATCATTCTTTATATTTCTTTACTTCCTTTAATTATTTATGGACTTCTGTTACTGTGATATGGCAAGTGTGGTCTCATTTTCATTGGAAACAGTTTTTGCAAATGGGTTCTTTTACTTCCAAAAATCTTGCTTTCCTATTCTATACCTTTTTATGGGATGGCCACAATAAAAAATGCAACAATGGAAAGTTCCATTTCAAACATTACTGTCTTTAGATAGGAAATCATTTTATTCCTATATAGTTTATGAGATGCAGCAGATTTATCTTCTTTTCCCTAATTGTGTTCTTACTAAAATTATATTTGCTTTACACAAACTTTCAGATTTTAGGCTTCCTGTTCATATTTGGGATATTGCCTGGATTTCAGCTCAAGGGAGATTAGGGTTCGGGAAATTTAAAATATAAGCCACAGACAGATAGGTATTGTCCTAGACTTATATGTAATATTGAGGAAAGTATGTTACATTTTTTATTGATTGTCCTCATAGTAAACAATTTTGGCAGGATGCAGCAGTTCATTGGAATATGCCTTTTTACCACTTGTTTCTTATAATACTTTGATTCTGGGAGATTACACGGGAATGTGGAAAAAATATCATAAAAGTACTTTGAATGTATTTTTGCCTTTATTCAATATTTTATGGCAGGCTCCTTGCAGTATGTTTTACAGCAACAGATTGGGTTGAATACTGTTATTATTTCACAAATAGAAGCAGGATTGTTATGTGTTAGAGAGAATGATGAATGTAGATTTTCACAGGATAAAGTTGATAAACTGTGGAAAAATGTTTTGTTTAAATATCAAATATCTTTCCTGTTTTTCTTTTGTTATTATATATTAATTTTTGTGTATCTATATTTTGCAGTTTGATTGATTATGTGATGTTATATTTCTTTTGTTTAATAAACTTCCCATCTTTTGATAAGTGCCATGGGATCTTTAACATCCACCTGAACTACCACCAATCCAGGCAGATGGGACCTCAGTTTAATGTCTCATCCGAAAGATGGCACCTTAGAAGTGCAGCACCCTCTCATGCTGCACTACAGTGTCAATACTGGATATTACCCAGTGCCAGATGTGGGAACTGAACCCACAGCCCTCTTATCTCCCGGCCTCAGAGGTGAGTGTGCTACCTACTGAGCCAGTGACACTAATTCTGACACAGTCTTGACAGAATACCTTGCAGGTACTGTCATGAATGTTCCACATGTGTCCAGAGGCACCCTTCAGCCAGTGCAAGCCCAATAAGCTCCACCTGGGAGGGCATGGGTCCTTTCAGAGGCAGCAAGGCAAGCCAGACCACCTCAATAAAGGTTAACCAGCTTAGTCTCTGGCTTTGAGCAGTACCGGACCACGAGGCAGTCACCCTGCTGACAGATGGTTTCCACAGCTGGCTTCAGGATCCTACATGAGAGCCCCAACAGGGTTATGAAGTGAAGAACCTGAAATAAGCCAGGGGTAGGCCATACTGTAGGTGGTTCAGGACAAACTCTATAAACAGCTGAGTCTGGGCTGGATCAGTAGTCCTTATTCATCCTTGCCAGATCCTAGTCTGAGGGTCTCTCCTATTGCCCTTCTGCCCAAAAAGGTTCTGGGACAGTACCGTATGATTGTCTACCTGTCATATCCAGAGGGCAATCCAGTGAATGACCACACTGATCTGCACTATATAGCAGTCCAGTATGAGTCATTTGACAGGGCGGTTGAGGTGGTGCATGCAGCAGGACCTGGGGCTCTCATGGCCAAAGGGCTATTGAGTCAGCATTGTAATGACTCCCTCTCCACCCAGATGACCAAGACCTGCTGCAGATGAAATTTGTAGGCCAGTATTACATTGATAACTGAGATGTGCAGTGACTTGTGCAGTATTCGAATACTTCAACATGTTCTTGCATTAGACAGCTGCCATAGAAGCCATGAGGCAAGAAATTGTTCATTATCAGGATGATTTCCTATTTGTTAGTCTGCCTATTCCTCAGGCTATGGGCAGAAATTGAGACCTTCCTACAATTGTGCCACAGCTTTGGCATCCATTGGTTCTGGGTAAGGTGGAAGGCCTAAACCTTGTAACACCATTTCTGGGCATTGAGATAGATGCAGGGCACAGGAATGTCACCTGCCACAAGACAACTTCAAGGCACTTAGGTCTGTTCCAAGGTTCCCAATGGTGGTTAAAAAGATCATCCTAAAGGAGCATTACAGCTGGTGGGTCACTTGGACTTTGCCTGCTGGATTATTTCAAGTAGGAGTACATTCTTTCAGCAAATGGTGAAGCTGGGGTCAGGTGCCCAAAACCCCACCTCTGAACACCTGTTATAAAAGGCTTCAGAGAAGACCTAGAGGCTAGCAAGCCTTCCTCACCCACTTTAATGTAATCTCAATGCAGTCTGTGATACTGGAGAGTCAGAAGCTGGAACTGTTTACAGATATGTCTAATGGGTTAGACTGTAGAGCATATTTAAGAGGGGCATGGTGTGCCTTAAGCTGACCCTAAGTTGAGTAACACTGGGACTCACGAGGTAGGTCACCCTGCCGGAGTGTTTCTGTATAGTGGTTGCACAACTAGTTTAGGGTCACCAGTTGAGGACAATAAGTTATTTTCCACTCTGATGACATGGGTTCGGGCTATACCATCAGTGGCAGCTAGGGGTCAAGGGCCCATTGGCCAACATTATGATGATCTTCATTCTCAGGTGTATGCTGCTTAACATTCATTTTAAGCTGTACATGTCCCCAGTAATGAGAATGGTATTGCTAATGTGTTATCATTGTTCACAGTGGCAGATGTTCAGGGAACTGTTACAGAAACAGGCTAATATCCATGTCTGAACCCAGCTTTTCTATCGAAGGTGGTGAACCTGAGGCCTTTGAGAAGTTAGGAATTTCTATTGCACCCAAAACCAGAGTGAAATATCACCAAGGAGTGGAGCTCTTCTACGTCATTAAGCTGGAGACTAGTTGGCAAAACAGTTGTCTTACTGGCAAAAACAGTTATGCATGTAGCACCAGCGCCATATGCCAGTGGGCTTCTTCCCCTACCAGCTGTCCTTGATACCAAGCAAGGGGTCTGGGTCCTGCTACGGTGACAATTGGGGTCTTCTCTCAGAAATACTGATAGTAGTGTGGAGCCTCCACCCAGAGTAAATTATTAATGGACCAGGTATCTGCTTGGTACAGCCCCTGGGATACTATACCTACCCACCTTCCCAACCAACCACTCTGCACACTGTGTCCCCAAATACCTTATTCCACCACAAACCATATATATATATATATATTTCAACAGTAAATACATGCAATGAATTTCACTAACACAGCAGTTTCAACAAACAAATTAACAGCTTCATTCAGGGAATAAGGACTAGGAAGGGATACCAGGACATAGGGTGGCTGTGAAAAAGGAAAAAGTTAGTGAAATGGGAAACAATAATAAACATTTAGCCTACAGGCAGCCCACCCCACTGGTACCAATGTCCCCAAAGTGTCTCTGAGGGGGACCCACGAGGTGCAGGCAGGATTGGTGCCGTGGGTTGGCTGGCTGTTCGCCCTGAAATATTGTAGAAACTTAGATTTTGAAAAAACAGACCAAGTCCCTTTTCCTCCCAGGAACCAAGTCCTGGATACTCATGGTTTGTCGATCTCAACACTGGGAAAAATTGAGCTCCTTCGGTTAGTGCAGCAAAACAAAACAGACTGGTCAGGATCCCTCTGACTGGATAGAACTTGCTCAAGGATCTTGCAGCTGGTCACCTTGATGATAGTTCTGGCAGCTTGTCACTTTCAGCTGCTTCTGGCCCATTGCAGAGCACTGTGGCAGGACACCAACCCCAGAAGGCCCAGACATGGGTGACTCACAGCCCATTTCCCAGATGGATCGAAGGTGCCTCTAGCACCTAGCAAGTGCTGGTGACTCCTTGAGACAATGAGTCCCACTTGGGATGGGTTAGCAAGTTCCTCCCTGGTTTTGTGTGAGAACTCCCAAATGGTAGGGGTCCTCCTGCAGTCCCTGTACTGAGTTCCCAGCAAGAAAGGTTTTCATGCTGTCACTCTAATAAAGTCCAGTGCCAATCTGGTGGGTGCTAGCTTCTATTCCATTAAGCATAGGTGCAATCCAGCAGGAGGAAACCCAGAAACAACAGCCCCTGCACACCAGTTCACACTTTCCAGTTAAGCAGTATCGAACATTTTCTTCGCTGCAGCTGGGCCTCAGCTCTCAGCCACTTTAACCAGTTAACACCGGACACACAGGTCTCAGCTAGCACCCTGATGACCAGACATGCTCTGCCTCTTCAGAATTGCAATTACAGTCCCACAGAAGCAAATGACCTACAGCAATAACTGTAGCACTACTGATAATCTGCACAGTCTTCTCAGCTAGTTCAGCTTCCCAGTGCAGGATTTCTGCAGCATTTAGTTTTCTCCCACAAATAGCAAAGCAACTTCTCATTACCTAGGGAAAACAGGTTCACTGTTCAGTCTCTTTCCTTCTTTCTCCTTCACAATTCAGTCCTGCAGAAAGCACCTGGGGAATCAGGATCACAGCTCAATCTCTTTCCTCTCTTTCCCTTCTTGATCCAAGTCTGACAACAGCAGCCTCAAATAAGGACTGAGTAAGCCCCTGGAGTCCACAGTCCACTCTCACAGAAAAGTCCTGACTTGTACAGAGCCCAGGAACAGACTGAAGAAATCCCAGAAAGTCCACACTGTTTCAGCCAAAATTCAGCATTCTGATTGGCTGTTGAACCCTTTCAATAATCAATAACCATAGTGATCAATATTTCCTGCTTGTCTATTGGAGCATGATCTAGGTGCCTGAATTAGTCTCCTTCTTTTCCTCGGAGTCCATTTGAGTCCAGTTTGGGCCCATAGATCACTGACTGGCTTGATAATGGGGTCAAGTGTCATAAACATGTCAGTTCCCATTCAGTTCCATGTAGTCCATACAGTTCCCCAGCTTCACAATGTGACTGCAGCCCAACATGATACTTTATTAATACAAACACCTCTCCGGGTTGTAGCCCCAAATGTCTCCTGTCAAAAGTTCACTCTCATTCCATGGACTCCTATAGTTTTACTGTCACTGCCACCGAAACTCTGTTCCCCTAGGTAGCAGGCCACAACCTCATTAAAATTCATGCAGGCTCATGAATAATCCATGAGCTCTCGCTAAGCACCCATGTTTAAACTTTAAATTTAGCCCCCATGGTGGCTTTTTGCCACATTCCCCAGGTCACAGGCCCTCAATTAGCAGGAGAGAGGTGCCAGGACCACTGGGTCACTTTCTGTTTTCCCACAAAATCGCAAGTTGGGACATCAAAGCGCATACCCAAGTGCCGGCCCAAACAGGCATGCTGGCAGCTCGTAGTCAAAATCCACACCCAAACTGGGCAACAAGAGGAATCCAGGGCACCAGAACAAGACAAATGGGGAAATTAAGGGACACGCTTAGGTAAGCCCCAGAGGGGGTTACACGTAGCTACATCTAGGAGGCAAAACAGTGAGGTCTGACGCCTGGGGTAGAACAGCATCTAGCAGTGTTGTCATGGTTCATTTAGGTGCTGGACTTGGCAGACACCACTTGTGCATTCAAAATTCAGAAGATCCTTGAAGGCTGGAATAAGGGAACTCTAAAGGAAGCTGATCAGTGGTGCTGCATTGCCCAGCTATGCTGGAGATAGTGTGGTAGGCCTTACTGTCAGTTCACTTGTCTCCTTAAAAGCCAGGCTATTCAAGACTGCATTTTTAATGGACTTCTGTGGGCTTTGTGGGCTCAGAGATAGTACAGCTGGCCAAAGTAGGGTCCCTGCCAGCCTGGGATGAAGATGTGGCAGTGACACTAGATGGCATGTTCACCAGGCTCTGAAAGAGCAAAACTAACCAAGGAAATGTGAGTTGCTGATGCACCTTTGAGCTCCTGGGGAGTCAGGGTGGGGCATAAGGGCCATGGTATTGGCATACTTGACCTCAAACCACAGACTGGGTTGGCTTTCCTGTGACATTCAGATAGCACTCCTATAATGGCCTACCAGTTTAGGCACATATGGGGTTTAGCTGTGCAGTGGACAGGGCTGAAACATAAAGAGTTTAATGTCCATTCTTTCTGGATTGGGACTGTCACAACAGCCAAAGCCCAAGGGTTTATTGATGAGAAAATACAGGCCCTGAGACAGTGGAGGTCCCTAGCATTTTTGATATGTGAGACTACATATGCTTTAACATTGTGTTTGTTGTTTCCAGTTTACACCAATGGTTCCAGGTGGATTTGGACATGTGGACTCCCTTCATACATTGGGTAACAGAAAAAGCAGGGGAGGAACTGCATTTCCACCACAGAATGCACAGATCTGTCAGTTGTGTCTGAGGGTCATGTACTGGGAGGAACTTCTCCTTGGCTGGCAGTAGAGACTCAACAAGGACGTTTCAGAAATACTGTTGGTTCATCTGGGCAGGAATGACCTGGGACTCTTGAAATCCATTGATTTGCTACTCAGAGTGACAAAGGTCCTAAGATCCATTCACAGGATGTGGCCTGGGACCAAAATCCTTTGGTCCCATATCATTCAAAGGCATTATTGTCATCACACTGGGAATCTTCAAGACCTTAGCAAAGTGTGTGTATGCATTAATGGGGAGTTGTGGATTTTCATGGTATCCATGGTGCAGCACAGCAGCATCAATCCATACTGCCAGGGCATTTATGTTAAGGATGGAATTCATATGTAGGGCAATGGTTGGGACTTGTTTTTAGATTCATGACATCAGAGCCTGGAGGAGTACTTGGAGTGTTGTTTTGAGGGGTTAGAATTTATCCATACTGTTGTAGATTAGTTAGGTGTGATAGTACAAAGGAAAAGGATAAATGGTTGAATTATTCTGTAGGGCTCTTCTCCCCAGTTGGCATGAGGCAAGGGTGCTATAGGACCTAGTTCTCAATTTGTGGGTTGTAGCAACCTCTTCATGCTTGTCTGTGGGTGCAGCACCAGAGTTACAGACTGGAAACCAGAACAACACAGATGAGAAGGACAAATAAGCTATAACAAGCATCATAACATACTGCCTTGCAAAATGATGGGCATCATCTGAAGCAGAGGAGCTATCCTGGACCAGAGTCTCAGCTTCCTCCCAACTAATCCAGCAGCAATTACTTTTAATGGTTTGAATAAATTTATTTACTGTGTGGCATCTGTGTGACAAACAACATGATGAGCTACTTGGTAATCACAACACTGTAGTCATAGTTTCATTATTACTGTGTGTGTATGTGTGTGTGACAGGAGTCATTGTGCTGCTGCTACTGCTGCTGCTGTTAGTGGTGAACAAGGCAGTGTAAGAATTGCAAGTGCCAGTGAGAGTCTGTGGAGACTTGCCACCAGGAGGCGTGGGAGTGGGAATAGTTGATATTACTTGTTTGATATGTGGACTATCAAATGTATAATGCAAATGGAGCTATGGTAAGTTGAGTTTGATAAAAGCTAAGAATTCCTGATTCTCTCACTCTAGCATTGAGCAGTAATTAGTCAATAACCCTAGCTGCACTGAAATAACTTTTGAAGTAACAGGTATTGGAGGACATCTAATAAAAACACATCCACTTTGCTAGTGTAGACCGAATGACTTCCCTTTCTTGCCAGAAACAAATTGAGTCAGTATTATTGCTACACTTTGAGTCTGCCAAATTAAGCCAGTATCAGAAACTCTAATGACATGCCTCAACCTTCCTCCAAAATGTCTGAGCAGCACTGTCATGCATTATTCATGGTGCCATACTCATAGCGCTACCACTATAATACAGAGGAGGAAGAGTAGTATGACCTGAAACTTGTAAATGCACTTTTGTGTTATTTTTTCAAGCTGTTTTTGCTTCCCTGGCATAAGTGATGCAGTTTCTGTTTTGTATACTACATTCATCCAGCGGAATGAACATGTTTTTATATTTGTGCTCCAGTAGTGTTGCTAGGGTAAATCACACACCTTATCTTATGTTGTCAAACTGTCTGGAACTTGTGTAAAAGGCGTGAGTACCACTTCTTTAAGGAGTATTACAACATGCTGCTGCTATCAGTGCTGTTGCTGCTGTTGAGAGGACTTAGATAAACTAGTGGCATCACCTCATCCAGCACCATAACCATGGTCATCATCAGCACCACCACCACCAGTGCCACCGTAGCTACTGACACAAGTTAATCTTCATTGTGGTTCTGTAGATGATGGGAAATAATGGTATGGTTTTCAAGTAGACTTAACATGGGATGGACTATGCTAAGGCTTGCTGATATTGCACCAAAATCTTTGGTTGCCTGTTCATATGTTTACAGAAGCAGAATGAGCTTTTACAGAACAGACCGCTGCATCTGTGTCAGGTACCACCCTCCCCCAATCCAAATGCTTGCATTCTCTGCCCTGAAACACAGTTTCTGTTTCATGAGTCTTTCCACCATATTAAAGAAGTAGAACCACCATGCAGAAACATCTTTGATCAAGCAATGCTGAGGAGCATTTTGCTTTTTCTGGTGATGACAGAGGAGTTCAGCAAGTTTGGAGGAATGACAGAAATATTTAGTAATGTCCTATACAGTAACAAGTGCATCTTAATAAAGTATGTGATTCATAATTAGGTTCAGTGTGGGTACAAAACAAGGCACGTGACTGAAATCCTCATCATCTATAACCTTCAGCATGTTACAGCAACTGTTCATTGCAAATATGCCAACATTCAGATTGTGAAAGTATATCCAGATGTCTGGCAGTTATTGGATGAACCACATAAATGTTGTCCCCACTTGTCATCCCCTTCCTGACTGACACATTAAGTAGGCAACTTCCTCTGTTGCTGTACCTGTGTAAGGCTGGTTTTTAAATATAACTCCTGCAAGTGGTGGTCATGGTAGTGGCAGGTGAATGGTGGTTGTGCTTGATTTGGAAACAACACAATGGGTACCGAGATCTGGAAAGCATTGATTTCTCTACTGTTCCAGATGCCACAGTAAAATTCACAAAACTCCCTCTACTTTCTTCAGAAACATCACTGTCTGTATGCATACTACTTCATATGTACTGGGGATAACATGCAGAGAAAATATGGAGCATGATGGAATGTTGTACTTTGGACTGATTTCCTGCAAGACTCTTCGAATCCCAGTGTATTTCACAATGGAGAATGCTTGAAGGTCAATAGCTGTCATCTCACCAATGAACTGTGTAATCCATACAGAACTTCAGTAATTATATGGCATTGTAGTGTAGGCATGGAATTACTGTGGAAGTGTACAGTTGTAGCCATCTGTTTGTCTGGATATGTCTAAATATGTCACAATATTTCAAAAGGAAATTCTCTCTGGTGGCTCCACAGTGGTACTGCAGTCAGGGAGGAAATGTTCTCACAGATATAACAGATGATTTAAAAAATATCCAGTAATGTCAGTGTCTGCAACTGTAATTTGTTTTGTTTAATAATTCAGTGCAGTACACTTCAAATTAAACTGCTTATGCAGACAGTTTGAAATCAATTGTCTTTAAGTCATTGCAATAAATTATCACCTAGTTGATTTGTTTTTCACCTTAGCTGTAGAATGTGGATTTGAACTGAATGTATATTCAATCAGCTCATTCAGAGCTCAGCAAAACCTACTAATAAACAGATACTGTATGAGAGATTGAGATTTTTATGCAGACCCTTAATAGCTAAGATACTAATCAGCTGTCAACAGGTTCACGATAAGTTTAAATTGAACTGAATGATACCAGTGTTTCTCCTACCACTTGTAGCTCTTGTTATGTTTCTGATCTTGGGGTTTGGGGTGAGTCTGGAATATCTGTCCTGACCCACTCTGTTCTCTCCTTGGAGGCCCTCCAATCTCTGCCTCATCCCTTTCCCCTTTCTTCAAGAATTCCTTTCTGAATAGCTATTGTAGTCTTCTCTTAAACTACTGTTTGTGGTGTAAAGGAACTATCTAAGTCCACTATTCTTCTCCATGTAATATTTCAGTTATTATATCTTGGCCAAGTGTACACCTTCCTGTCCTTATAAATTAAGTGTCCTCAAAGTTTATCTTCTGATTTATTATATTCTTTTGTATTCCTTGGTTGTTTTGCTAACCCTATCCAGGATCTCTGGAATCTATGTTATTTATGAAGAAGTGCGATCAATCAATATGCCATATAATAAGTTTATTCAAATCATGTAAAAGAAAAAGAAACTTGAGCTGGCACTCATTGACCATGATGTCCTGTTCAATGTAAGTACAGAATTATTGCATGGTACACACAAATTAGCAAACAGTATATAAACAAATTCATTTCAATCATTGAAAGTAATTGTTGCTGGAGTAGGTCAGGTTAGGGCTGCAACTTTGGTCCAGGCTAGGTCCTCTGGTGCTGATGCTGACCATCATTCTTTGAGGCACTATATATATTAATGTTTGATATTGCATGTTTGTCATTCTTGGCTGTATTGATCTGGTTTCATGTTTGTAGTCCCCATGCTGTTTTGTAGTTGTGTTAAGTAGTGGCTTGTTTGTTCTGGAACAGCAGCTCCTTCCAAGACCAGGAGCAGGGTTCACAAACTGATGGTTGCCATTCAGCCCTGGAGTAGTTCCTGGCATCTCAACTTTCAAATTACAGAAGGGAGAGGGGCCACAGCTCTCCAGTGGCTGTTCCTCTGTTGTGGCATCATAAGGGAATTAATTCTGAGGAGATTATTTCTTGTGGTGGTTTCAAAACTGGGTTATAAGTCTCCCTGGTGGTGTTCCTGTCATGACTGTGAGATTGTGGCCAGTTGTGCTAGACTTGGATGATAAACAGAGAATTTCCAGATTTGGAAAGTTAGTACTCTGGTCAATTTGTGAACTGTTGTTTGCCGGGATATTTTCTGAACTGATGCAAGGTGGTCTGGCTCAATTAAACAGGTAAAATGTCTTTGGTATTGTGAAACTGGGGATACAGGCCTCATGGAGTGTTATCTGCTGCAGTCTTTGTGGACACTGCCTTGGAGTACTATTTACCTGCAGGTGTGAGCCTTTGAAGGCAGAGTGCATTGTGGAGTGGGACTGCACTGCTGCTTATCTGCTTTCTTAGTTCTTTAATGCGTAATGCACTTGTATTTGTATGTTGTATGTTTCTTATTTATTTTTTATTGAAATGTTTCACCAGGAAGACATACTGAGCAGCATTGTTCATTTCAGATGTGTCCTTGAGGAAAGGACATAGGATAATACAGAGTAAAAAACAATACAGAGTATAACTCAATTTGATACAGTAGGGCAGTGCAAAACAACTGCTACAATATTGGCTGTAGATTTAATGTACAACAGAAGTGCTAAAATGAGGTTGTTGCATTCACTTTACATAGCTGACTGGGTACAATAGACATAGGATAGGGGAGGGAGTAAGGGGTACTAAAAGGGAAGGGACAGGAGGAGGAGAAAGAATGGTATCCAAGGAGAAGGAGAAGGGAGGATGTTGGAAGCCAACACAAGAGATTAGATGCAGTTGGATACTGGGGTAGTGTGAGAATGCAGGAGCAACAAGAGTACTTGGGATAAGAGAGCATTTTGAATGTTAGTGGGAAGGAAGTTCTAGAGCTTGGGCAAGTGGTAAGAGAAGGATGCTTGACCAGCTGTGGTAGACCTGGTGAGGATAGCAGGGTCCATGCAGAGCTACTCCACTTAAGGAAGTAAAAGTGGCAGGCGGTAGGAGGTGATGTTGCTAGATAAGAGGAGGCGCAAGCCAGAGACATCAGTAAAATTAGTGCAATGAGACAGGTGGCGACAGCGAGGGAAGGAGTGCCAGGGATTGATATAAGGAACAATGGGAGGAGGGGAGGGCAGTCAAGAGTGAAGCAGCAGAAAGAGGGAAGAGGTGTCCAGTCTGGTTAAGGTGGTTTTGGGAGCTGCACTGTAGACTACATCAACATATTTGAATATTGAAGTATCATTCTCTGTAGAATTTCTCTCCAGGCTGATAGGGAATGCATTCACAATTCCAGTATAAGGCACCCAACTTAGGGGAGCAGTTTATTTATTTATTAAAATGTTTCACCTGAAAGGCGCACTGAACAACAAGTTGCTCATCTCATAGTGCATCCTGGGGAAAGGGTAGTGAAATTCACACATGCATACAACAGCAAACATTATTAAAACAATATTGGCAACTGTGAATAGCAAATAACTGGAAAGAACATATTAAGGGCAGCATATGAGTACAATTGTTTACAGAGGTCACAATGGACAGGTCATGTTCATTACATTAGATAACACCTTAAATTCATGATGATGGTACTATTAAGTCCAAAAGGAAGGGTGGATAGGAGTAACAGCAGAAGTGGAAAGGAGCTAGTCTGGGAGGAAAGCAGATGAATAGAAATCAAGGTTATAGATATATTGATAGTTGTAGAATGATAGGAATCTAAAGTCATAGTTATATTGGGAGTTATAGATAACCTGAAGGAATGGCCAGGTAGAATCTCTGTTGCGAAAGGAAGTAGGGGGTTGAAAGAAGCTGTAATTCAGAATAGTTACTGAATATATTGATAGAGGTTGGGGAGCAGGTCAAGAATACCAGGTAGGTTAATTGCAGGTACACCATAGAGAGGAAATTATGTAGGATGAAGTTATAGAGGAGGGGAGAGGAGGAGTGGCGAATATGGTGAGGAAGGAATTCACAGTTTTGGGAAGCTATACAAGAGCAGCCTGGCCTACAGTGGTAGACCAATGAGGGACAACCAAGGAATGGGAGTCATAAGATCTAAATGAGTTGGCAAAGGGAGGAGAACTGATAGAGAGGAAGTGAGATAGGATGGGAGCAATCCAAATCAGAATTTGAGACAAATTTAGCACAATGATGGTGGCATCTATTTTCTAGCGAGGGAAATACCAGGGAGTGGTAGAGCTGACAGTAGTGGGTGAGAGAAGAAGAGTTCAGAGTGAAGCACAGAAGGAGTTAAAGAGGGTATCCAATCTGGCTAAGGAGGTCTTGGGAGGGCACTATAGACTACATCACAGTAGTCAAAATAGGTATGATCATCTTGTCAAGTTTGCATCTACCAGGAGATGGAGGCAGTTCCAGTTCCTGTATAGAGCATTGACCCTGGGGACATCTTTTCAGGATGGTGTCCACATGACCAGAGATGGTGAGATGTTGGTCAAGCCAAACAACCAGATATCTGAATGAGGAGGTGTCCTCAAGAACTGTCCTGTCAAGGGTATGGAAGGAGTGCAGGGGAGGACCCAGAGAGTCTCTGCTTAGTGCTGAAGGTCATGGAGACTGTCTTCTTGGCATTTAGAAAAGTTGATGAAAACAAAACCAGTGCTGAACCTTATTGAGGGCCTACTGAAGTCTGTTTGTAACATCAGTGGGGACTGTCTAGAGGTGTAGAGGACTGTGTCATCTGCATACGTATGTATTGAGGTAGATGTACAGACAGATGGTAGGTCATTAAGAAATAAGGAGAAAAGTATAGGCTCAACACGGACCCTTGAGGTCACCAGTGTTGATAGGGAGATGGAGTCATTATTCTGACTGACTGGATCCCACCTACATGGTAGGCTCTGAACCAGTTAGTGGCAGAACTAGTCAGACCTGCTGAGGAAATGGAGTTTAGTAGTAGGGTGTGGAAACCATGTTGAAAGCCTTGGCTATGCTGACAATAATGGCAGATGTGATTGATCACTGTCCATCCCTGAGAGGATGGAGTCAGTGCCTAATCAGGAAGATGGTGGTGAGTGGTTTTTCCAAAATCCAGATTGGAAGGAGGAAACATTGGAGTTAGAGAGAATAAGAAGAGGTGGGCAAGAACTATGTGTTTTGCAGTTTGGCAAGGGTGAGAAGGATAGATATGGTACAGTAGTTCCATGTGAGGAAGGATCACCACCCTTATGTAGGGGAAGAACGATGGCATGCTTCCAAACAGGTGGGATGGCTGTCATTTTGAACGAGAGGTTGAAGAGGTCAGACAGCGGGCAGAGATACCCATAGCTGAGAGATATAGCAGCTTGGGATGCAAGCCATCAGGTGACCTGCCTTTGGATGGGTTTAATGTGCAAGGCATCCAATGTATCAGAAGGCAATTAGTGAAAGAGAAACAAGTAGATCGACAGTGTGTGGTGAAGTGGAGGGACACCTGGTCTAGTAGACGGTAAGGAGGATAGAGAGCAAAGGCACAAGAGGTGAAGTATGAATTAAATTTAGTAGCAACACTGGGGTGATCAGTAATAAAGGTGCTGTTTATATTGAGGAGGGGGGAGGAGGGAGGAAGAGTGAAGGGGGAAGAAGAGGAGTGGATGACTTTCCAGAATTTAGAGGAATTGTTTATGTTGGATTGAAAGGTTGAGTTAAGGTAATCTGCCTTAGTCAAATAAGTTGCTTTTGCACTTGTTGCAAAGAGAACTATGTGCTTCATAGTCTTTAGGGAGCTTTGCAGCTTTATGTAGCTTTCAAGTTTGGTCCGTGCTCTTTGACAAGCTATGAGTTCAGGTGAGATCCATGAAGGTGGCTCCCACGGACTCTGATGCTTCAAAGTGGGGCGGTTGATTCCAAATGTCGAGAAAATTGCCTTTATAGCATTCTGTGGCTTTGTCTTTTGAGTTCACTGAAGCTATATGGACCCAGTTTGTATAAGCTAGGTCATGGAGGAGGAGCAAGGTTCAGGGAGTTATATGAGCTAGTCATTAGGGTTTTATGACGGGTCTTGATTCTGTGAATTTTATGTACCGGAAAAGTCATAAGGTGCTCACTTAGCATCTGATAATACACTAGATTTAATGACCCTATGTAGGTGTGAGGAGGGACCAGTCGATTAAAGAGTGGTTACTCATTTTATAGTTCATCCAAATTGGATCAAGGATGAACTGGGACAAGTTATGGAGCAATTTAATTTCATACTTTGTTCATGGTGGGGATAACCAGTTTGCTGAAGTCACCCATAATATAAACTTCACCCAAGGAAGTATGGGATACTATAGAACTGATGAGGTCTGTAACAACAGAGGAGTGTCCAACCCGATGGCACTGAGGGTTGAGGCACTTGGCTGCCACATCGTGCCAGCGTGGGCAACCTGGGTTGGAAACGAGCCTGGGTCATTGGAGATTGGCCAGGAGGAGGGAGAGGACTAGAGCAGGCTGCTGGCTGATGGCCTCCACTTCAGGCAGGGGTTGTAGATACTCGAGCTTGCCACCCCTGGTGGAGGCTGGAGAGGTGGCATCACCATGAGGACCTTCGTGCTAGGCTGACTGGGGAGGGAAGTAGGGAAGAGGAGGAAGAGACCCATCTGGAGCTGTGGTGCACATTTGCACCTCCATGCGCATACGCTACCACTCTGGGGGTCTCAGGAGTAGCAGTTCATGGGAGAAAATGGAGGAAAGTGTGGGGACCACCAAGGATGATGCCTCCTGATTGGCTCTGGGGATCTGCTGGGGGTGCGT
Organism: Neoceratodus forsteri; assembly: GCA_016271365.2. Lineage (NCBI taxonomy): Eukaryota > Metazoa > Chordata > Ceratodontiformes > Ceratodontidae > Neoceratodus > Neoceratodus forsteri. Next base: position 1,430,375,936 of record CM028131.1, read on the forward strand.
GTGGTGCTACAAGCCACTGGAGACCCCGAGTCTGGTAGGTCAGTGGACTGCAATGATGGACCTGCCACAGGAAGATAAAGAAAGTAAAAAAATAGAGCAGTGGCAGCATAGCGATAATAGGCAACTGCCACAAATTTAGGGATGAAGAAAGGAGAGATAGCTGTAAGTTAAGCACCCTATGCTTTTGGGACAGAGGAGGAAAGAATGGTGGTGAATTAGCTAGATGAGGAGACATAGATAGCCACTCTTCCATCCCTCCCTGACTGGTCTTGATGAGACATAGTATAGCCTGAGATTAGTGGTGGGCAAAGGGGCTCAATCCGCTCTGCAAAGTGATTCGAGAGCAAAGGTGGATTCGCAGAGTGCTTCACAATGCTAGGGGATTACTTTATGCTATGACGAGGGACACAAAGTCCATTGAAACTATCACTTCAAGTTACTCCGCTCCCCAGACCACTACTCACCAAATTTAAGGCAAAGTGCCTCACTACTTGTTTTTGAGCTCAAAGTGAATTTGGCAGTGATTCATGGGATTTCAGGTCACATGGGCTCTATATTGATTGCACAGCCCAGTTCAGGTAGTATGTAGGATGGAGTAAGAGACAGTGTGCTCTGATAGCTGTCTATGATTGAAATCTTCTAAAAGCTGTTAAAAAGCATTTTTGCATTTTTTGGGGCTCCAGCTTTAGTTCATCGATTGTAGGAAACCTTTCTGTGCTCATATCATCGAGCATTTTTGTTTTTGTGTGGATTTTGAATATTAATTTACAACATTGAGTGTGTGTAGTGAAAACAGTGAAAGTGTGCTTTGGGGAGGCGATCTGTGATGTAGGTAGATTTAAGTTGGAGAAATAGTGATTTCTTTGTTTTTGGTTGTATTTTTCTTACATAACTGACTGTGTTAATGTACACACAGGTAATATTGTCAGTAATAGTTGAACTTTTCCTGCTGTTTGTTGTGTGGATCTGGTGCAGCAGTTCATAATTTCAGGTTGTTTACATTACAATATGTGGCATAGTACTGAACTTTGCATTTGCTACTCATTACCGTTCAGCATTGTAGACAAACTTTTCTGTATGTATGTGTGTGAGTGTGTGTGCGGTGTTGCGTGACATGAAATAATATGCCTATTATTGTGCCACAGAGTAGTGTAATTGCAGGTGCAGCAGTGTGAACCTGCTATCCACTGTAGCTGCCTGATTTTGTACTCGCATTGTGGTATCTGTTCTTGCTTTGCTGTTTGTACTGCTGTAAAAATCTGCACTGCAGTCAGTGCTCCCCCATCCCCATGTGCAAAAGGAATGTTTTACCAGATTGGATTGTTTTTGTGACCTCATCAGCATCACTGGTTACTGAAGTTGTTTTCATTGTGTGACAGACTAGTCTCTTCTCTGTTGCTGAAGTTACAGTTGTTTTTGGCTTTACATCCAGCATCATCCCCAATCAGAGAGTGAACGATCAAAATCTGAATTGGGGTATATATTTGGTTGATCCCAAAATACCTGCAAAGTGACATGCAAGCAAAGCTGTTTTTTGCCATGGCAATGCTGGCAGTAAGATAGTCTGTAGGTGGGGATAGCACGCAGACGCAGAAGTGCATTGCTGATATGAGGAAAGGTATTTCCTGCAATGTTTTTACAGCCCAACTCAGTAGCTTCACTCATAGTTGGAGGAGATGATGTTTTCCCAGCCAGTGGTGTTAGTACTGGTGTTAGTGGTAGTGGTAGTATTAGCATTGTTGCATCAAGTTCTAATTCCGGCCAGTGTATCATATTCAAAAGCATTAAGGAAGCAGTGCAAGTGAGTGGCAGCACAGATGATGTCGTACTTCCCAGTAACTGAACCTGAGGATTCTGATAATCATGTCAATAATAGCACGCAATGTGATATTCCATCTGCCGTGGTAGTTAATGTCACACATTTTCCATGCAGTGTCTGCAGTTGGTGAAAAATATCAGGTGGTGGTGGTGGCCGTGGGATGCCATGGTGGTCTGGCAGCAGGTGCAGCATTATAACTATTTGCTGCTGCTGTTCTTGTATTGTGTCCACCTGCTGCTGCAAAGCATCACCTCTGATTGTTCTCTCTTCAGAGGTGCCCACACCAGGGTGAGGTCGCCTCTGTGCAGGACTGTGGCGGGTCCACTGCAGATGGAAATTCATGGTAGGGGTGTGGTAGAGAGGGGTGTGCTGGTGACTGTGGTGGTGGTGGTGGTGGAGCAGCAGCTGTACTGGCCCTCTTCCTGCTGTGGTGGTGGTGACTGCAGGCACAACTTTGACACCAGCAGCACCCTCAGCCACTGCCACAGAAGGGCCAGCAGGTGGACGCCTGGCCCTTCCATAGCAGCCTGCCACTCTGCCTTGTGGTGGTTGAGCATGGGTGCTGGCCACTGGTCCACAGATGTGTCCCCTGGGGCCATGGCACACCACCACACCACACAGATGGCACACCATGACTGTGCTGTCTCCCCACAGAGTTAAGAAACCCCACACTGGGAGCTGCGGGGGACCAGACACAGTCCTTGCACCACCTAGATCTTTCAGGAGCACCTCCTGTGGCTGTGGAGGTGGTGGAGGGGGTCCTGTTGGAGCCTCTACAGCTGCTACCAGTGGTAGTGGTAGTGGTGGAGAAGGTGGACTCACAGCAGCCACCAGTGGTACCGGTGCTGCTTCTGTTATTGCTGCTGTTGCTTCCACATGGTGGGGAAGCAACACCCAGGAGTCAGGAGCAGTCCAGCATGACACAACCACCTCCACGGTCTGCCCTCTTCTGACTGCACCCATGGGCCAGCGACTCACCTTCTCCAGGGTTCATCCTTCCTTCACACTGACACAAGTCCCTGGGGCTGACTCACACACAGACACACACTGACACTGACACACACAGTCACACACATGCAAAATAAAACAAAATTTATAAAAAAATTCACTAACAAAAAACAATCACAAACACAATACAAAAACTAAATATATAGCTTTTAAAAACTGTTGATTTTCTTCCTCAAACTGACAATCAAGCACTTTCAGTCACTACTACTCTCATCTACACAAAGCCTTCTCCTTCTGCGAATGCAAAGGAGAAAGTGAAACTGCTTCTCTGACTCAGTTCCTTCCTGTCTGGCTAAAGCATGTGACTTACAGTACTGTCATCATGTCATATTGGGGGCTGCCTATAATTTCTTTACTTCGCATTAGGGCATAATGACAATGCGAAGTAATAATAATAACATGAAGTAAGCACTTTGTAGTGCCCACTTTGTGTTGTGCTCTGCCAATGCAAAGTGGCCACTGTCCACTTCACCAGCAGATTAAAATTTGCTGCATCTCTACCCAGATGGATAGAGAAGGTCATCTATTTTATTGTTAAGCCAGGTTTCAGACAGGATGATAATACAGGATCAAGTGAAGCAACCAGATGCTGAAGTAGAACAACTTTAGGGAGAAGGCTGTGTATATTTAGGTGGAGAATTTTAGTCCATGGGGAAGGACAGTGAGAATTGATGGAGAAATTCCTGGGGCAATGGATGGGGGCAACCGAGGTGCTTGGAGGCAAGGTCCAGGGTTGAGATTTATGCCTCCGAAAGATAGGAGCAGGAGTGCAATGATAATGTAGTGAAGCTTACACCTTACACCAAGGTACAGAGCAGGCTCAACTGGAGATAAGGGGGTATGGAGAAGGAGGAGGCTGGAAGCATGGAATATGTAGTAATGTGCAGTAAATAGGAATTGCTAAGAATGAGGAACTAGGGCAGAAGGGGTAGTGTTCCAGGTCTGAAGAGGGAGTGATGGGGTAACAGTGTAATTGAAGACAAGAGAGTGGAGGAAATGTGGCAGAGAGGGGCTGTAATAATGAGGAAGAGGGGACAGGGTGGGTGAGAAGGGGAGACAGAGAACAGAGAGGATAGGGAGAAGTAGTCTGAGTGAGTCAAGAGGCATGGTGGAGGAAAAGATATGTAGTGAATTGAGCAGGAGAGTATAAAAAGCAATCAGTCTTTATTATGCCAGCTGAAACACTATTGAGTGAGACTCTTATAAGTTAGGTGAAAGAGAAGACTATACTGTGAGTTAGGGGAAGAGAAGACTGTACTGTTATGACACAGTTGCACTGGAAATGTAAGAACTAAGGTCCCTCTAGTGGCAGATCATTATAATCTACTAATGGGAAAAAAATTGACAAACAGCTATCATGTCAGGGGAGTCTTTGATGGCTGGAGAGCATGGGCTTTAGCATAGCTGGCTGCACCATGGAGGAGGAGAAGAGAGCGAGGGGTCAGGCTGTGGAGGGAGCGCCTAATCTAGGGCCTTTTGCTGGGGAAGGAGAAACAAGGTACAAGTTAATATAGGCTGAAATCAGTGGAAGGAGGGCCAGACAAGTAGAGAAGACACACGAGCAGCAGGGGTGAATGGCAGGACAGAGAGAGATTTAGGAGAAATTAGCAACAGAAAGGAAAAGCACAGACACAGTGATTGGCTAAGCAGGTCTTTACACACTATACAGTTAGGCAGTATGAGCAATGTAAAAGTAGCTCTAAACAGTAATTAACAGTGGCAATACTTAGCAAAATAGCTCTACACATAACTAATGATTTAGCCAGAAATTAAAAGAACAAAATATTTATTTTTAACCTAGAGAAAAGGAAAGCAAAATGTGGCATAGAACCATCATTAGTTTTTGTGAATTGCATCCACATGACTAGAAAAGTCTAGTTGTTTATTGAGCCAGACCCCAATGTATCTGAAGGAGGCAGTGTCTACCAACTTGGTTCCATCAAGTGAGTGGAAGGAGTGGGCAGAGGAGCCTATAGCTTCTCTGCCTTGTTCCAAAGGTCATGGAGACCATCTTCTTAGCATTTAGAAACAGTTGGTTAGCATGTAGCCACTGCTGGACATGATCAAAGTCAAACTGGAGTGTGGTTGCCACCATATGAGCAGAGGGTCCAGAAGTGTACAGAACTGTGTCATCAGCATTCATGTGAATGGATGCTGCTTGACAAACCGAGGAGAGGTCGGTAAGAAAAATGGAGAAATGGATTGGACCAAGGACTGAACCTTGAGGGACAGCTGTATGGATGGGGAGTGGAGAAGAGAGTGAGTCCCTGATCCTGACTGATTATGCATATTGTTCTGTATGTTTTCTTCCCTTACAGAAAAATAGGTGTGCTGTGTACATGCAAAATTCATGGCACATGCATAACTGTGCAATGTTTGCATGTGGTTCTCATACACAAAGTGAACCTAAGCGAATCAGGTCTGAAAAGCAAATCAGGTTTGCATGCTGCAAGCTTGACATGTGCGAGCAGGTGTTTTTTGTGTGAACATATCTTCAAAATTACATCAAGTTTATGTGTTGCATGCTTGACATGAGTGCAGCAGTTAAGCTTGTGTGAACATAGTTTAAATATCACATCAGGTTCACATGCTGCACACTTGCCATATATGCAGCAGCTAAGCTGGTACAAATCTCATCCCAAAAAACACAACAGTTTCTATTTCTTATGCTACTGCTAGCAATTAGAGTCATTAAAATACATTTTATTTGAATTCCCATAAAAATGAGGTAAACGATTAATTCTGATTCTTTTGCAAGTTGTTTAATGGCTTTTGATTTTTGTCATTAAATCACCATTAATTTATAAAGTATTGCTTGCTTACTGCATTAAATGCCGAGGATATAGCCAGTCAACATCCCGATTCCAAATGAACGAAGAGGGACCTCTGTGTTGTGAAGCCTATCCTTTTGTTTTGGACCATGCAAATCCTTTATGCATATTTAATGCTACAAATGTGTTTCTCAATGACTGTTTCATCTCACTTATTTTCCCTTTGTCATTCTGTTTGAGCATATACACTACTAGCCATGCTCAGCACTCTTTGTGCTGAGTAGGAGCTTGAAAGCATGCACCATAAGTCACATTTTGTCACTGAAATGGGGACATGGACACTCAAAATGAGGGACACTAACCCACATGATGATCAGGACACATTATGAAACATGGAGATATAGTACCTCAGAATACAGTGAAAACCATTGTATAAGCACCTGAGAATTAATTTCTACCATTTAGCAGGGTGCCATTTATGTAGGGCAGAGGGGGTAGTTGCCCTCCCTGTATTTGTACCTAGGTTGTTTTTATGGTGTGGCAATATTGGCATTAAATTTGGATTTAATCTTTGCACATTAAGTACCCACCTGGCCTGTGTGTGCTCATGCTGCAGGTACTCTCCAGACTCGACTGTGTCTGTCTTGTGTTTTCCACTCTCTCCACCTATTAGTGGTGGCACAATCACATGTGATGTGGATGAGCTCCAGCCAAGAAAGAGTGCATAAGCCTTGCAAGTGCGACACTGTCTTTCCTGCCAGAGTAGACAGAGTGCACACTATAGCTTGGAGGAGTCAGTGAGCACTGAACCTCTCAATAGCAGTGTTGTGGCAGCATATTTTTGTTGTTCTACTCTTAGTGAGCCCCTGTTTCCTATGGTGGCTGAAGGGGCAGAGGGTGAGATAGAAGCTAACTCAAGGTTAGGCTACCTACTTACCTCTACTAGGCTCGCCTTGCAAAAACAGCACTGACTCCCACAGCAGCAAGCTAGGGCTTAGCAGCAGTGGTGACAGCAGTGTGGGTGGCCTTCATAGGCCTTGATCCATGCAATGTGGCAATAGCCAGCAGCAACCAAGCAAGAAGCAAGCAACCCAGGTTGGGTGGGTTCGGATGGTGAGGTGACTTGGTCAGAGACCATGTTGGGGACCTGTGATGGTCAGTTCTAGCATCCAGCTTCTGGTGGAAGAAAAGAGGGAAGCAGACTGAAAACTGGGCTGTGGTACACTATGCTAGGCTACATGTTCTGGTCATATGGTCAGGAAAGTAAAAAGTAAATAATTTTTACAGGGGATTGGGGAAGGAGGAAGGACTGAAATATCGATGTGTGTTTCATGTTTCTTCACCTTTGGGCAGCTTCATGACTCATAGGGGATGGGTATTGAATGGAATGGAGTTGGGAGAAAAATTTGAACAAAGTTCTCTTTTTTTTTTGTGGGGACTTCAGCCAGGAAAAAATTGGTTAATAACTGAATGGTTTTAAGCCCAAATCTGATGCACTGCTCTGGGATATATACAGATGAATCTTATACATTTGAATTTTCCCTGATTTGCATATCACATTTCAGTCACACCAAACAAGTTCTACCTTTTAGAGATGTTACAGACATTCTAGAACTGTCCCTTGCATTCACAGACAGTTGAGCGGTATGGTATGCACAGACTATTGGAGCCCCACTATAGTCAGGCTTATGCCCCTCCCTCCAGTGATGCTGACCTCCACATCCCCATGCTCAGGCATATATGATAAAGGGCAAAGGAGACTTTAGGGTGTACTATTAAATGAATGGGGTATTTTTTTACTATTTTATACATCATTGATGGAGAGTTGGAGATGAATGAAGGTTACTGCTCAACTAACAAGGGCCTTGTTAGTAGAACAGTGGCGTTCATTATTCTCAGTTCACCATCATAATGTATAAAATTGTAATAGAAAATAACTCCATTCATTTCAGAGGTATGCCCCAGCACTCTGATCTTGGTGGATTGTTTGTAGCAGCATGGCTGTACCTGTTACACTGTGTGTGCATGGGTGTGGGGGCTGGCATGTGTGTGTGTGTGTGTGTGTGTGTGTGTGAAGTTATTGCTACTTTTGTGTTTGCACCTTAAAGTCTGTTTGTGTGGAAGCATTCAAAACTATGGAGAGAAAATAGCAGGAGTACAGGCCAGATAGAAGTAATTAAGTGGTTTTGGGTAAGTTTGTGTATTGGGTGGACAAAACTACATGTATTTTCATTGGTATGTGTGCTACAGTTCAACTGTGAAAATGATATGAGGGAGAAGAAAACTAAAAGCATAACTGTGGATACAGGCATGCCACATGCATGCAGATGTATTTAGATACAGTACAGTATGTACAGTATTGAAATACAAGTAAGCCATAATGTGCAGACAGTATGGCTTAGTGGTTAAAGGCACTGAATTGCAAGACAGGAGACTTTGAGGCATGAAGACCTGGGTTTGAATCTCATCAACCCCACTTATGTATGGTGTGATCAATCAAGTTACCCAACATTTATATGTGCAGTTATCAGTGACCATTTTCTTTTTGCATGCATGCCACATGCATGCAGTCTTTCCAATTTAACATAAAAATCATGGCTTCCACACTTGCTTGCTGCACACATGCCATATGCATGCAATTGGTTCCAATTTAACATTTAATCATACTTGCAGCACCCATATCACTTGTGTAGTTTTATGTGTGCAGCATGAAAACATTTCATATAATTATTTCTGTATGGGTCTTTCCTGTTAAACTGTATGAACTAACCACCAGGTTGGTGGTACAATGCACAAATGAACCTAAACATTCTTATTTGCCCTTTGTTTGTTCAGTTTATTTTCTAATATCTCCTGTAAATGCAAGTTGTTCTGCTATAATGCTTTTAATTATTAGCCGATGATGTCAAACAAGTGCTTGCTTCTAACCTTGTCCCATTTTTTCTCTAAAGTGGTATTTTTGAATGCCTGTTGTGCTCCAGTAGAACTTGTAAACCCCTTGGAATAAGTTCCTGTCTTAAATATTTGGCAGAGAAATGGCATGCCACTCACTTTTGTTTTTCTTTGTCCAAGTTGCTTTGTTATACCCAACATATTTCTAGTGCTAGTACTGTAGATGCACTAAACTATTTCTTGTTATTAATGTTGCCCAGACTTCTAGTATCATCCCACTGAGTGATATGGATGAGAACATAGCTCTTTCCATAATACTACAGCACTATGTTAATAGAACAAGTTCACATTAAATAATACAAAGGTAGCAGGGCCCATCATTTTAGAAAAGGATGGGTGGGAGGCTGACCAAGGCCAGAATATAAGCATCAGTGAAGCATTGCTAACATTGTTTATAGAAATGTAACCTGGCTACCTAATTACCATAATGAAATTCAACAGATTTAGAAATCTCAGTAAAGCTAGAAAGTTTATAAGCAGGCTGTGCAGAATGTGAAATTTCACCATCAGAACTGCTGCAGATTGGTAATTCCACTTTCAAAATGCGTTGTGGAATTTCTTTGCAAGTTCTAGGAATTTTGAAAGCATTTATGTGCAAACTGCAGAATAATGTTCCACAGATCATATATACACATAATAATTTTCCACAGTTTGGAAAAAGAATCTGCAGTTTATGGAAACTGTAGATTAATAATCCACAAAAACATTTCAAATGTGGAATGTCAAAACTCTGCAATTGACAGAAAATGGAATTTTCTAAAATTCTGTGAAATGCCGTTCTGTCAGATATTTAACATTCCGCACAGTCCTACTTATTAGGTAGTTTATTTTTCCTTTATGGGCAAAAGTTTATATGGGCAACCAAAACGAAAATGTATGGTGAATCTCACAAAGATTAAATCCAGTTCTGCAGGATTCCGCAGCAGAGTTGCTGCAGGAAACAATGCAGTTTCAATGGGTGATAATCCCTTTTGTCATTCAGAAAACTGTGTCACTGCAGTTCTTGTCGGTGGGCTTCACTGTAGCAATATACAGGTGAAGTCCAAGATAAAATATAATTGTTATTGAAAAAGGTTTATTCCTGGATGGTTTGTGTGGCAAGTGTTGAAACAGGCTGTCAGTAAAGCCTAGAGGTTAGAGTAATGAGCTGTGAATGAGCTTGGTACATCCAGCAGACCTGGGTTTGATTCCATAATCTCCACTCTTTTCACTGTGTGACCCTGAGCAAGTCACTTAACCTCACCATTGCTCCCGGGTTACCAAAGAACAAAAGCAAATATAGAACGTAAATTACAAGGTGCAAAACACATTAGGTTTGAGGTGTTTTAGTAGTAGGTGAAAATGTTGAAAAAGTATATCTGGCATTAGTATCTTAGTCAATATGAGAGTTCAAAAAGAATTAATGGAGAGTTTCCTAACAAGGGTCTATAATTATACTTTGAAAATTCAAATGATCCTGACAGGACCAAATCAAAAAATGTCACGTAACCTGACTGCTCCACTGAGCAGAATAGATGAGATATGCTTAGTGTGTAACAATACACGTGAATTAAAATAATGGTGGCAACAAAATTTTAATGGTGACAGGGTATTAGTGCTCATTAAGATATATTTTAGTACAGTTTATTGAAAGAGATACAATAAACAACATTACCACAGAAACCAAAGTCAAGACAAAAACAATAAACAACCTTAAGAACTGTTTAGTCCATTCTAAAATGTGGATTTCAAAAAGCACCTTTGACTTCATTTCTACTAGAACCCACCATGTGGGTGATACACCTGTTTTATGTACATGCACAAAACAATAAATATCAGGCACTGATGGCTGAAAATACTGACATTAAACATTTCAGGGCTTGCCAGACAACACACACGAGGGTGGGGGGTGAAAGCCTCCTATGTTAAGATGAAATTTCCTATTGTGTACAACTTTGAACATAACAAAAACTTGCCGTTATGTTCAGTTTTTAAAGCTTGACAAAGCTCACACCAGTATTTTAAATTAAGAATTTGTTATGTCCAGCTTGCAGAGTTTTGATATACTATAAAGGTACTGAACACAATTGTCAGACCAAGGGTAAGCTGCACTATCAGTTACTATCTGGCATGTCTATCAAAAAAATAAATGAGAAGTACCATAACATAGCTTAAATTGCTGCACACAAGTACAACTTTTGAAAACACAGTAGCTTCAGTAAGACAGAACTTGGTCCAGACATATCAGTGCAGTTCCTGATATTACCATAACTAGGAGCTGCATCCACTTTATGACTTGTGAAAATCCTGTCATAGTCTATTTATTAAATGCATGTGTGACAGTATCAGACTAAGATTAAGGTCCTGATTTTAAAGTGCCCTTGGAGTGACATAAGTTGTGTCGCTAAGAGCTGCAGCAAACTCCGTGTAGATCAGGGACCCTGCACCCTATTTATAAAACAGGGGATCCCTGCTTCAAAGACCAGAATTGACACAGCTGCAGGTTTATGCCAAACATTTGGAGCACCTGCAGGGTTTACCACAGAGATCAATCACCTGATGCCTGGCACAACCCAAGAGGGGCTGGGAAGCTAAGAGGGTTAATATGCCAGCAAGTAGTGGACTGGGGCACTCTGATCATGGGGCATGCTCTGAGGGGCTGAGACACATCAGCAATGTCAGGGTGCTCAGGTGGCACCCTGAGGGATGACATGCACAGCAGGAGAGACGACCAGCCCAGGTAGAGGGGGTGGAAGGACAGACCATGACCCACCCCAGGTGGGCAAAGCCCTGGCACCTGCCCCATAGGTGCCACTGTCCACAACTGTGTAGGTGGAAAACAGCTTGCCACCACACAGGGGCTGGCTACCAGAGGACTTTGCTTTGCCTAGGGAATGTTCCCTCCACCACTGGCACCTGCAACCTGCAGCCACTACTTCCTGCCCACAGAGTTGTGGACTGTGGCACCTATGGGGCAGGTGCTGGGGCAGTGCTGACCTGGGGTCTGGTAATGGTCTGTCCATGCCAACCACCCTGTATCCTGGCTGCTCAGCTCACTGCCAGCACGCATGTTACCCCACCAGGTACAGTACCACCCCAGCACCCTGACATTGCTGACAAGTCCTCAACCCTCCTAAGGCACCCTATGCTCATTCTGCCCCAGGTCCCATACTTGCAGTGCCTCCCAATTGACACCCTGTCCAATAGTGGTGCATGGCCCATAGACCACCTCCTGCCTGGTTTAAACTGAGCCCTGTTGCGTCCATGGCAGGGCTTCTAAAATTAAGAAGAAGGGGATGGAGCAGCCCCACCATGGTGCAAGCACCCTTGTGACCTGGGTGAAAGGGCACTTCAGCCACAAGGGTGGAGCAGGGTGGCTTGGGTGCAAGGCATCCCAAAGTTGATGCAGCCTTTGTTCAAAAATTGGGATTGCCATAAACATTGATACAAGGTGCAACTTGTATTAAAGTTGTTTGGTGCAAGCACCTGCACCAAAGTTTGCCCTTTTAAAATCAGGGCCCTAAAAGACTACTTCACATCAGAGTAGGAGTACACAAGAGCTTCAACAGAAAGGAAGATAACACCTCTCCAATAGCAAGGTATTTCATAAAACAGTAACACAGAATGCCCACCCCAAGATATTTTGTCACTGAACATGTATTCATTCCATGCAGAGAAAGGGATCTGGGAAAATTGTTAATGACTGTTACAATACAGCAAATCCAAAACTCAGAATAAACAAAGAAATAAACTCGTATCTGCACTGTATTCTGCAGTAATACCTATTATATATGCTCCCTTTTCCCTGGTGTCTTTGAAGAAATACTGTTAATGTAAGTCACTTCTATATCTGTTCATCTTCTCACAGAGTCTACACCTACAATGCACATTAGTTATAATTACTCCTTTTCTTCAACAAAGATACCATGCACCTACAGTAGCTACCTCATTTTACTTTTATTAGCTTCCCAGTTTTCAGCATTACAAATTCTCTATATAAATTAAATCTGCACCTTTTTAAACTGTTGGCAGTAATAAAACCCCACCATCCCTCAACTACCCACCTACACACTTGCTGAGCATGTTGTTTTGAATGTTCCAGCTGTTTAAATTATTTTAATTTAATCTGCAGTGGTGTTGATTAAAATAGTGCCTCCCTCATATCATGTTTCCTCTCATACAGTACATTCTCCAGTGAGTCGTAAGTAATATCTTTGCAATACAAGATCATTTCAGAATACTGTTTTTCTACACACACTGCCAGAGATACATATCAACTAAAACTGTTTTAGAGATTCCTCTTATTGCAACTTCCTTTCCATGTGGTGCCACTTGAGGGGACAGGTCCACAGGGAGGATGGTGCACTGCCTGGTGACATCATTTAGGCATGCTGTCAACTTCTGATGATGTCATTAGAGTGTGATGCCACACACCATTGGTCCATTTCAGTATATCTGAGAGATGACAACAGAGAAGGAGCTACACACATGCTCTGCATGCCTGAAGGCCTTGGAGACATATCTATCCAAACAATCCATAAATGTTAGTCCTTCATTGTGTATTATAAGACAGAGGCATAGTCTTATGTTACTGGCAGCATTTTGGTTAGATGTTCATGTAATGTAGAATCTTGTTTACATTTTTCTCAATAAAAAATCATTAGAATAGCATCCCCATGTGTGGGAGGTAGACAATAGGAATATTAATTTTATTTAAAACAGCTCATGGTTTGAAACACCACAAAGGCAAACAGAAGTGTGGTCAATTAGATTGTAATATATGGATCTTTAAAATAATAGCATCCCAAAGCATACAAAGAATTCCCTGTAATAAACTGGAGCCAAAGTGATAACAGTATCATTGATGAGTGATAATACTATCATTCAGAACTCATAATACTATCGTTCAAACTCTGAATGATAGTATTATCATCAAACCTAAAGAGCACAACCTCAAAACCTTCCAATACTGTAGGCTTGTTCCAGACATCTCCAAGGCAACTTCTTAGCCATGCTTGGTGACATTCCTAAAACTGCACCTCCTGGTTGGACATAGTTTCTCTGTGGGTGGCAGAACAATTCAAAAACATGGCAGCCATTTCTCGCTTAGCAAGAGAAAATCATCCCTTCACTTTACTGCTGAAGCTTTTCCATGGAATTATCTAGTTGATCCTGCATACACGGGCCAAGAAATCAACTAAAGGTAGGACTGCTCTATCAAACAAAACTCCCTCAAGAGAGACACAGAGCGAGTGAGCTGACATGGCAGAATGGGGGCGGTGGAGACAGAGAGAGTCAGTGATTAAGTCCTCACTGCGATGGCAGCCTGGCCTGACAGCACCACACAAACAAACTCTAAACAAAACTTGCAACCATATATTACAAAAATAAAAAAGTGAGTGTCAGTCATTCGAGTAATATTATCTTGAGTTCTGGGGACAAGGAACCTCTTGGTGCTACTCCTGTGTTCCCTTGTCCCCAGAACCTCTTGATGGTATTACTCCCTGTAATAGACTCTCACCTATCTATTGTTCTGTTTCTTACTGCACAAAATTGTACTTCATTTGCTTTTAGTCCTTCTCCATCAGCACTTAGCCATATTCAAAACCATCACATTTCTTATTGTGCTTCAAGCTTGCTGGATAAAGCTGAAAGTATTACCTGTATTTTAATTATTCCCTTCAATTTTATCACAGACTTAATCCCAGGATTTACCTTGTCTTCACCAATCATTCATTGCTGTTGGCTGTTAGAAACCATATCTTGAAAGACAGTATGGTCTGAATAACTAAATAATTAGACTTGCAAACTCAAACCAGTAATCCATTTGAACAGGTCAATACACAACTTGTAATACCTCTACTAGAGTCACAAATATTTCAACAATACCATGGAACTCATAGTTTAAAATTACAAAAACCATACCTAAACTTTTAAGACTTTTTAAAAGCAAACACTTGTCCATATACATGCCAATGCAAAGGTGCACAATCATCATGATATTTCAGTGAGACTCTTCTTCAGACCACTGTGGTCTGAAGAAGGGTTTCAGGTGAAATGTTATCACATTCATGCATATTGGTGGCAAAAGTATTTTGGTGAACTCTAGGGAAATCTTGAAATCAAGTTTGCATTAAAACTGTAGCTGAGCAAAAATGTGCTGATAGTTGCAAGTTTATTTGACTTTCTGAGATGAGAAAACAGTCTTGACAAAATAGATAAATATACAATAGTATATTCATGGAATATTGAAAAGTACACCAAAATTATTTAAAACAGTAGTATCTGTTGGTCAGTAAACAGTTCACCTTTTATTTTATTAGCAAATATGCATTTCTGATATCTTTATATTCTCCTCAGTGTATTTTTCATTTTCTCAGATATTTTTAAACCCTTTTATAGCTATTTTATATTTAATGTCTCACCTCATTAAAAAAAGCAGCCACTCACTGTTTTTAAAAATCCCCTCAGTGAGGTTACCTGTTAAATATTCATACCAGATTTACTCTGGATGTATTAGGATGGTATTACCACATGTTTCTGAACTGTAAACAGCACCACAGTCCCCAAGATATTTAATTTGTTCATGGTGGCATGACATGGGAGTGGAATTTCTAAGCATTTCAAAATCCTGTATCTTAGTTCAGAAATGAAAAAGTGGGTATATTGATGTTTGTCCTGGATTTCCCAAGAAAGAGGCTTACACAGTAATGGTGGGTGCTCAAATCAACTTATATTTTATATATATATATATATATATATATATATATATATATTATGTACACAGTAGTGCTACCATAGTTAGGTTGAGGCCATTTACATATTAAACCCAAAATTTTGCACCTTAATAACTTTGCAACCGTTTGATGGATTTGCCTGAAATTTGGAATACATAATCAAGACCCATATGCCTTGGGATCTGCTAAGTTTTGTACCAGTTGTATATACGGCTGTGGAGTTATTAAGCATGATCTCAGCGCATGCGTTGATGCTTTTTTGGAATTCACAGTTATAGGCGACAGGTCACACAGTTTGTGCGACCGGTCTGAAATTTTCAGAGAAATGTGTGGCCACAGTTCCTGATGTGCCTTTCAAAGATTTCATGAAAAAATATTAAACAGTTCAAAAGTTATTCAAAACAAGTTCCCATTATAAGTCAATGGGAAAATTTAATCAAAGTTCGACAGTGTCGAAATGCAGTTTGTATTTTGCAATGGCCTTTTACTGTCGCAAATCTGCCATTTTGTTTTCAGTTGGTGATCAGAAAAATGCTTGGCATTTAAATTTGGGACCCTCTAGCAACCTAATTCTTTTTGTATTCACCTAGTTGGACCCTGAGGATGTTAGCCATGTCTTTATTTTGGGATAAAACACCCCAAAATATGTTTTTTCAAGTTCTGGAAAAAGTACTTTCGCAAAGTACTTTCATACTTGTGACACTGTCGAAATGAATTTAAGCTTTCGCAATTGCGACAGTACTTTTCTAGGCCGTGGAAAATTACAGCAGTTTTTGGCACCCCGCTGCAAAAAGAACGGTTTGGAGTTTTGGGCTGAAATTTAGAGGAAACGCAGCTGACATCTCCCAGATGTGCCTTTAAGTATTTGTTGAAAAATATTACATGGCGGCAAAGTTACGATACTCAAAGTTGACACTTTTCCCATAGGATAACATTACGTGCATTGACGCATTGCAGCAATCATTTGGCGCCTGCTGCAAAATAAAAGTTCAGTCTTTGGGCTGAAATTTGCAGAGAACACAGCCAACATCCAAGATGTGCCTTTCAGTGGTTTGGTGAAAAATATTACAGGAAGGCAAAGTTATGGCACTCGAACTTCTGTTTTTTCCTATAGGATAACATTATGGCGTTCGCTGTGCTTTTCAGGGCCTGTATCTCAGAAGCGGTCAGATACAGACTTTTGTCAGAAAAATTCTTAGCCCCTAATATGGGCTAAGTACTAAATTAGCCAGGAAAGTGATAATTCATATGATTTTTAAATTTTTTCTATGTTGTACAGTTCCTGAGATATAAGCAATTTACTATTCCAAGTCCTCATTTTCTGTTCCGAGAGTCATTATTTTGCACACATTCTTTGTACTCACTGTCTTTCTATGCAGCTTTTGGGAAAACCAGTCTGTGCTTACAGTACTATTACCATTACCGTTTGTCCGCATCTGCTTCATTCCGTTTCACGCCTTCACGCCACCATGTGCGTAATCCTTTGTGTTTTCATTTGTGTTATGTTTGTGTTGTTTTAACATTACTGTCTACAGTACTGTTTCTATTTCTGTTTCACTTTGCGTCACCATGTGCATTACAATTTGTGTTTGCGGGCACAATGTTACTATGTGACAAGACATGGCGTAGGCGGGAGTCGGGGCCATTACATTCACTATTTCTTGTTATCATTCTTAAAAGGAAATAGAGCAAAAAACTCTGTTTAATGCATCAGTTAGGTTGTTCCACAGTGACAACAGTGAGAAATTCAATGTTATGATTGAATCCTCTTGCAGCCTCCACCACCCCACCGAATCGGTGTGGTGGGTCATCAGTCCTAACTCTCACCCCATTCTCCTATTCCTCAGCTTCTTTCCACATGTGATGGGGTGAGAGTTAGGACTGATGACCCCAACGTGTTCCCAGTTCTGGTTGGGGTGGCTGAGAGGTGCAAAGGGATTTCAACCCAACATCAATTTCCTTGCTTTTGTCGCTGTGGAACAACCCAACCGATGCATTAAATGAAGTTTTTGCTCTATATATATATATATATATATATATATATGGCTCTGTTCATGAAAATGTTGTACCAAACTGTGACATGAGGGGTCAATTTTTAAATACAGACTATATGATTTTTTTTTAGGCATTTCAACATGCTGTGACCCTGCAGAGAAAAGTACACTGTATTGTGAAATAACTCACTTTGAAATGCCTGAGAAAATTATCATTAAAGTTCTGAATGTTATGGTGGACACCAAGCATACATTCTGAATGTTATGGCGGACATCAAGTATGCATTCTGAATGTTATGGTGGACACCAAGCTTCAGTGCAAGTTCTTTAAAGTTAACAATTTGACATCTATTTGAGTTAACTGTATGAAAATGTATTTATGCTGCAGGATAACAGATGGAAACAACAACTGCAATTCAAGTGCAACCAGTTGCTTTTGTGGGATGTTTATTTCTTCAAATAAAGAAAATAAATGTTGCAATATGTCCTCTAGGCTTTTAAAGCAACATTTGATAATGTCCCAAACTAAAACAGATTTCAGTTCCAGCGTTGTTTTAGCTTTTCATATCTCGTTGTGATTATTTGCTGTACTTGTGGTTCAGCTTGGCTTTCTGCATTCAGAGTTAATGGCCCATGAAAAAGTCTGTGTTGCCTGACCACATCAGTGTCCTGTTTTTGTGGCCATATGTACGATCCGTTTGCATGTCGCTGCAGAAATTTGACTGAAAAAAGATGTCTGTCTTCAAGGAATTCCACCACCTGCTCGATATAAAATGTTTTTAGATAGTACACTGCATACAATTTCCCAACTTCTGTTTTGTCTGGGTTCATCTTTTCTTTTGAATTGGTGGAAGTACAATGTGCTGAGCAGTGGTGGTGGGGTCTATTGCAGATGCACCAGAAGCAGAAGAAGTTTCTGTCAGTGGAGACATGGAAGCAATGTTTCAATCCATAACTGGAGTGCTAGAAGCATCACTGGGTTCTATTGATGGCATTGCTTTAGCAGTTGAGGTTCATTCAGTGGAGTGCCGGAATCTGCATGTGGGTCCATCCCTGGAGTTGAGACACAGGAGTCCATCACTGGATAGGCAGAAGCATCGCTGGGGTTTATTGTTGGAGTTGCAGCAGCAGTTGAAGGATCTAGCTGTGGAGTGCCAGAAACAGTGCAGGGGTCCATCACTGTAATTGCAGTCATAGATGTGCCAGGACCAGGGTCAGAGTTCATCCTGTGGGCAGGCATTTCAGTAATGTTTCTCACATGTGAAGCTGTGAGCCTCCTTACTGTCCATGGTTGTACATGTTCTTTGTTCAGACATGGGCCATCATCAGTTTGGCAGTGGATGCAAAACAACTGGCCACCACACCAGGCACCACAGTCTTCGCACTTTGAATCTGTCGAGTTCCAGGGACAGGTTTCACATATTTTCCTTTTGGCCTTCTTATGCTGTTGTTGGGCACCCAGAAGAAAGTTCTTTGGTAGTGTCTGCACCCCTCAGTTGGAGGTGCTAGTGTTAGATTATCCCGACAGTACAGACACAGCTCTTCTCTGTGGAAATGACTGCACGATGTGACACAACAGCTATCATTGCCATTGATTTAACAATAGCACTCTGTCCATCTGAAGGGCCCTTCCCATGCCTTGATCCAAAGTACACCCTTTCAATAGAAAATCCAAATTCTTGGGTAGCCATTGAAATTGCATTGAACGCCCACTTTGATTTATATTGGCTCCACAGCCATCTGTAAATGTACTTCCTTTTCTATGATTAGGTGCCGGCTCTTGTGAGATGTGTGTTGGCCATGTTAACAAAGTGCCGAACTGCATGGTGGTCATGTGTGATGTCCTCCGAGATGAATACCAGGGATTCTGTGATGGTACCTTCACAATGAGCACATCTGTAGTATGCAACAATGGGGTGCACTGTAGCCTGTTCATGATGCCAGTGGCAGGATTGGATCTCGTCCTGGTATTTGCAGGCATAGTTTTCAGTGAAGTCCAGCACCATGATAACCCATCCCTGAGGTGGTTTCTTATTAAGTGTTTTGAACTGGCAGTGTTGCAAGTGGTGCCCCAAAACTGAAGATCCTCTTTAAGCATGTTGATAAGTTGTTGTAGTATTGTCACCTTGCTCTTCAGCACTTTTCGTGATGTTTTTGTTTCCAGTCCATCTATTGTTTTGGTCACAGTCATGCTTTCCCACCGATACCACCTTACCATTTCTGACCCATATTTCTCAACAGTTCCTCTGTGTGATTATCTATTGCATTAACGGTACAGCTGTCACACATCTTATCCACACAGTCTTTTCTAAAGAACCTGTTACCTTCTTCCTTTGGACACATTGTCAGCTCCACAGCTTTGTATATGTTCAGGACTTTGCACTCATTCATTTTATGATTATCGGCCACTCGTTTAAGGTGCATAGTTTTAAGGAGACATTTTCACAGTACTCACACAGGCACTGGTCGAGTTTCTGTTCTTTAGTAGTTTAATTATGTAGGTCACAGACTGTTGAATTTTGTTGCACCAATATGGCACTCTGGGTTTTCCTTTAGAAATTCTTGGTGCAGTGTATTGAGCTGTTTGGAAAGGAAGGCTTTCACACACTGAATTCTTTTCAGAAACCCTTCTTGTAAGGTAGAGGGTGGCAGATTCTTCAAAAACTTTATTGGCAGTTTCCAAAGGCAATGCCGATTTGTGTGTATTTTTCACATGCTTCTGTTCCTCGCATTGCATGCATCAGGGTTGTCCAGCTAATTCAAGGGTTCTGCTGGTATCACATAGCATCTTATTTTTTTCAAAACAGAAGTGCTCAGACCCATTCACCTTTCTGTTTTTGTCCACTACTGACTTTCTCCTTTGCAGCCTCCAACAGTTTCTTTCCAAATTTCCACAGCAGGCCATGTTTTTCTGCTTTTCCCAGTGCTGCCTTCTTTGCAGGTGAACATGTTGTTATCAGCTTATCCACTGTACATGCAAAAATGGGTGGGTGACCGTGGCAGTGTTGATCGTGCCTTTGAAGTGCCTTCCGTTAGCACTATCAGATCGGGGTCCTCCACTTCAGCTGCATCAGATACATCAGATACATTTGTCTGCACTGAAACTGTGGTGCTAATCTGTACTTCTTTGTATGTTTGTCGTCTTTTTTCATTGATTCTCCGCTTCTTCTGCACTGACATAGCTGAATGTTGCTTTCTTTTTGTCCCTCCATTTTCTCTTTCTTGTTGCTTTCTTTGTTCCTCTCCTCTTGTCTCTCTTCTTGTGGTAGGTTTGGAAGTAACTGCACAGTCCGCATTATTGGTTTGCTCCAGTTTCTTTTGCTTTTGATGTTCTCTGTGCTTCTGTGCTCACAGCCTAGATTTCTCTCTGTATTTATGGCGCTTCTCCTCATCCAGGTTCTCACGGTAAGCTTTTGATTGAGCTTTGCAGGTATTCAGATATGCTTCATAACGTTCGGGTCATTCTTGATGTCATCTCTGAAGCGTTTACTTCTCTCCTTTCCTGTCAGTGGAGTGTACAACATTCTCAGTCCAACGTTAATCAAGGATGCTGCAGAAACACATGGTCTTCGCCATTAAGATTCCATTGTTCAGAAGAACCTTAAAGAGCAGAAACATTCTGAATTAATCACACACAATAACGTCCTCTTTCACAGCTGATATGGCCTGTGCAACAGGGCACCATTTCTTCACTACAGAGAAGGACAGAGGAGAGCGAACACACACTGGTTGACTCAGAACAGATGACATGGAACAAAGGGAGTCAGTCACATCAATTGTGGCCTGAGGAGATGCAATGATGAAGGAAGGAGAACACATCAACAGCCTCACAAACATGGAAGAAAGGGAGGGCACATCAGTTTCCTCACAAGAAATGATGGAAGGAAGAAGAGTGCACGCAGTGTCCTCAGAAGAAATGATGGAAGGAAGGAGAGTGCACGCCAGTGTCCTCAGAAGAAATGATGGAAGGAAGGAGAGCACACATCAGTTGTTTCAAACAAGAAGAAAGACAAGGAATGTGATGAAAAGTGGTCCACTGCAACAGGAACTAAAACTCTCCATGCATTACGTCAATAAAAAATTGGACGCAAGGCAGCAACCAAACCAGACACTAACACAGCAAACCATGGATTAAAAAGGGTAAATGGTCACAACACACACCACATGGTCTCAACATGGTTGGAGCTGAGGCAGAAAACAAAGGCCTGCTCAGCATCCAGCCACGTTAACACCATACGGTGGGTGGTTATGAGAAATTGGTTGGACGTCAGTTGTCAAAACCAAATAAATGAAAGAGCATGCAAAACAGATTTAAAACAACATTTTCTGGAAGTACAATACGTTATCACCCCCTCAAAATAACCACAGCCCACATGGTCTCAACATGGCTAAAGGTGAAGCAGTGAACAAAGGCCTGCCCAGCATCCAGCCATTTTAAGACCATGAGATGGGTGGTTTTCAAAATGTTACAAAAGCCCAGAAATGCACACAGAAAAGCACATAAACAAAGAAACATCTCGGTAACATCTCGGTAGCAAGCAGGCTGATCAATAGTCCCCCACAACCACACACTGCATGGTCTCAACATGGCGAAGGTGAAGCAGTGAACAAAGGCCTGCCAGCATCCAGCCATTTAAGACCATGAGGTGGGGTAAAGATGAACATACTTAAAACAACACAAAAGTGGCACAATAGTGGCAAACAATACCACCCACCCCCACCCCAGAAAAATCAAGCCATCTAGCTAGCTAGCAAAAGTGTAGCCCAATACACACATCCATTTAAAATCTCCGAGAACACCCACACAACAAACAAAATTTCACTCAGCAGCTTGCAAAATAATTTTTGTCCAACTGCATCTCCAGCATTTACCCCACACCAGCAACCCACCATGCCTGCAGCCCAGCATATACCCCACACCAGCAACCCAGCATGTACCCCACACTTGATCTCCACCCACAGCCTCACTCACTATCCCACAGCCTCACTCACTACCTCACACCAGTAGCCAAGTTACCTGCAGCCCAGCAATACCCCACACTAGCAGCCCAGCATGTACTCCACACTTGATCTCCACCCACAGCCTCACTCACTACCCCACAGCCTCACTCACTACCCCACACCAGCAGCCCAAGTTACCTGCAGCCCAGCATATACCCCACACTAGCAGCCCAGCATGTACCCCACACTTGATCTCCCACAGCATCACTCACTACCCCACACTACTCCCACACCAGCAGCCCAGCAACCTTACCTGCAGTCCAGCATATAACCCACACTAGCTGCCCAGCATGTACCCCACACTTGATCTCCCCACAGCATCACTCACTACCCACACTACCCCACACCAGCAGTCCAGCATTTACCCCCAATACTAGCAGGCTTACCTTGCTAGACACCTCCCAAATCAGTTTCAGGCACCAAGAATGTCTGGTTTCAGGGCAACAAAAGCGGTCTGTTCCAGGCGTTCCAAGCATTCTCTGGACAACTCACCTTGACTGCAGGGACTGTAGATGTGCGTGATGCCACACATGCTGTTTCAAACGCAGTCAAGAAACTGCATCATGTGGCATCCGCACTCGAGAAATTGCACCCACGCCACAGCAAGAACTCACTGGCCATGCAGAATAGAGCCGATCAAGCTGCTTTGCTGTGACATATGCAGCACATTGATCCCAGCTCACAATACAAGAAAGAACGTTTACCTTTGGCATTCTGAGCGCACTTTGGCAGGCAGGCTGATGAGCTGTTCCAAGCGCATGGAAGCTGCTCACACAGGACACGATGACTTAGGAGGCAACTAAAAAATAAACCAAAAGGGCCAGGCAGCTAGAGGAAGCAAATGTTGTACTCCTCACAGCCCACTATTTAAAAAGGGCCAAATGAGAATCCAGAGGAGTGAATGCAACCAATGGGGGAGGGTTCTGAACGCACTACAGGAATCCACGGACACGATTGGTGGAGGGCTACAAACTGATAACCTCACACAAAAATGGTAATACCAGGCAAGATAACATACCTGACATTATAAGAAGGGCACACATGTCAACAAAACAGAAGCAAAAGAAAAGGCTGCAGCATGAGTTAAATATGCCAACTGTAGTAAACTGAATGCACCAGCAGGAGACACCAGCTGTTGCGTTCAGAACATGTTATTTAGGAGCATAGGACAGTAAGATAAAATGTGGAAAGTAACTAATGTGTAGAAAAATGACAGGAAATCATCTAATTTATTGAAAACAAGCTTTATTTTTAAAAATACATGCTAGACGTTCATATAGACACACAGCAACAACCTATGACTTCCCATGTCACAGTTTAGGCTGAAGAAATAGGCTAACAATTGATGTTGGACAAAAATAAATAAAACTTCCTGCAAGCTGAGGACAACAATTTTATCATATGTATATACACACAATAAAGATTAAAACAGCATGTGAGACTTTTATTTTTTCAGTTTGCTTTACTTATGTTACAATGTGCATATTGCCATGGCATTGGTACTTTGTTTTCATGAACACACCCTATAAATAGATATATATATATATATATACATATATATATATATATATATATATATATATATATATGTATATATATATCCCATATATTATAATTTCATAAAATCATATTTACAAACTTGAAGATCATTGGTCCCAACTTTCCCATGTCTTCCCAATTTTTGTACAGTATTTTCCAGCTTATGTGCATTTCGTTTTATACAAAAGTTCCACACATTGATTATTCATTTCATATGATTCCTCTTTCTTCATCTTCTCCCCCACAGATGTAGAATCTGGGGACCCTTCTCCTTCTTCTTGGGAGATAACAGTGTGACACCCATTACCATATCTCTTCTCCTCTTTTCTTTGTTCTCCATTTGTGTGTGTCCCCCGCAGCTCTTATAATCTTCTTGCCACTAGGCCATCTCCAGCTTGCATTGGATGACAGCCTCCCCACACACACTTTACTGGCCCTTTTCCTTGTTAATCAAGGCTCTCCTCCAGTCTTCAATATTCCCATGGTCTGAATTAAGCGGGTCAACCCCACGTCTGATAGGTGTACCCTGTCCGGTCTCTAGAACTCGACCTCATGCTCTTCTATGCCCTGCCTAATGACCCTGTCCCCATAGGTTAAGAACCATGTGCCTATCCTTCTATTCATTTTTCATTTTTATTTTTTATTTATTTTACTCTGTCCATTGCAAGGTGTCTGTGTGCATGTCTCCATACCCTGTGGGTACCATCTCTGACCACATCAAGGTTACTTCTGGCCACCATTTCTTTATTATGCCCATATCATACTTAATCTGTAGATAACTGTCCAGCCATGGCCTGGATCCAATGTCATTGCCTCCCAATTATATAATAATCATGTCTGGTGGTGGCCTTTTCTCTCATGTCTCTCAATGTTGGAAGCAGCTGGGGCCATTTCCTTCCCTGATGCCCTGCCATGTCACCCGGCACTGTATGGGGTCTTGGTAAAGCTGCCCCCTTCTTTTTGGATGCTCTCCTTTCTGCCCTATAAATATTAGAGTGTCTGTGTATCCATACTTCCAGCCACCACACTTATCTGTTGAGAGATCAAAGCGTGTGATTATTGAGACATTCTTGCTGTCCATGCTCCCTACTGTATGCCTTTTGTCCCCAATGCGTTCATCTTTATAAACTACCCCCATCCCCCAGCCCTCCCTTAACCTGTGGAGAAAAATTTGGAGAATTGGTTACTCATTTGTTTAATGGTCTTATGTATTGTTTATGACAGTCAAACTTATCCCGTCCGACCCTTGCACCTGTGCAACGGACCCCCTGCTGATGCCATCTGTAGACGCCACCCAATTCAGAATGAATGTGAGGAGAAATTCTTGGGGTTCTCCTCCAGGAATACCACACACCTTTAAGCACCGCTGTCACTGATAACCTTGGCTCTTTTCCTGTCCCCATGAATAAAGAACTGGCCTCCTTGGGATGAACGCACTGTGGCATAGGACCATAGCTCTCTGACTGGGAAGTTAGCCAGCTCCTTTTGTCTGTCTAGTTGTACTTGGGCCCCTCACCCTCTTGGTCCATCTTTGATTTTCTGATCCTTATGTCAATTACGTCCCCTGTCAGGTAAGGTCCTCTTGTTCCAACCCACCCCTCAGGCTTCCTGTCATGCCCTACTGCTCTGCTCACCCTTAGTACACCATAATGCATTGCTGTAAATACTGCTTGAAATAATAATGTTTCTAATTCTGTGCTGCAGATGGCTGCTGCTGCTTGCCCCATACCTTCCATCATGCTGTGTGATACTGGTTTCCGTTCATCCTTTGCCTTCATGCTAAGCCTTCCCGCCCCTGGACCGTGTGCCGTACTAACCTGGACTTCGTTGGGTCCTGCCCCTGTCTAAGGTGACACACTATGCTGATGGCCACCAGCTGGACTCTATGGTGGCATGTGCCATTCCCTTTTCTCATTGGTGCACTATGTACTATCCCACTTTGTCAGCCGTGACTTGCCCACTTACCTTCCTGTGGTGCTGTTCCTGAACTTCTGGAATGCTCCCAAGCCTCTTTATAGGCTCTGAGCATCCTTGTGGATCAGATGTTCCAAAACAGGACCTCAGCTCCTTCCAACCAACTTCCCATATGTCCTCTGGTATTGGCATCTGTTGCGCCTGCCTTCGGTGCTGAGGCCCAGAATCTGTCCAGCTGCAGATGGGAGAGGCTGTCACTATAGTGTTTTGATCCCCTTATGTGTCTAGCCCTGAATGTCATGTTAAGCCTAAGCCCTTGCAATACTAACTGCCTTAGTGCCCGAAGCACTGGCCTGGTTGATGGCCTCCTGTTGTTGAGGACATCCACCACTGCCCTGTTGTCACACCAAAAGTCACCCTTTTTCCAAAGCTCCAGTCCCCACACTAACGTGCAGGCCCAGATTGGCATAATTTCAAGCAGGGTGATGTCCTGGTCAGACCTAAATCTCTGCATCTCTGCAGCCATGCCTTGGAAGACCATTTTCCTCTATAGTATCCCCCATTCCCCCCCACTGGGGCATCCGTATACATTTATAGGTCTGTATTAAATACCCAGTCATCTTGCCAAAAAATGTGCTGTTGAATGCGCCTAGAAATGTGTCCCATATCTTCCAGTCCTCCCTTGTGTCCTTGTGATATCCACCCAGTGATGCAGCTTAGTTGCTCCCCATGTGACTTGTGCTATTTGCCTGGTGAATGCTCTCCTGGGCTGATGGCTCGGCATGCAAAATTAAGGTGTCCTATCACCTGTTGAACCTGCCTCAGTTATTTTCTCCTTCCTCACTTATGATCCTTCAGAAGCCCCTCAACTTAGTTAGCTTGCCTTCCGGTAATCTAAAAGACCTCTTCTGTGCATCGATCTCTATGCCCAGGAACTCAATGATCCTGCTAGGTTCTTCCATCTTGTCTGGTGCCAATGGCACTCCCAGTCTCCTGCACAGTATCTGAAAGCTCCTGAGCATCTCCTCACTCTCTCTCTCCACTCCCAATCAGAAGAAAATCATTGAGGTAGTGAATCACTCTCTTATACCATGACTGTCTTTGAAATATGCCTTGTAGGCATGTTCTAAATAGTTCAAAGAGGCACAGTAGTGGGACAACCCATAGGCATGGCTTTGTCAAAGTAATATTCCCAATCTAGCTTAAAGCCCAACAGGTCCCAGTCTAGAGGGCACACTGGAAGGAGCCTAAAGGCAGCCTCTATGACGGTCTTTGCTAGCCATGTTTGTGGGGTTGCTTTAATGGTTTCTCCTGCCCCTCCAGGGTAGCATAAGTCACTTTGGAGTGCCTTTTGTCCCTGTAACGCTATTTCCCAACTCTTGATACTGATCGGTGTCCTTGCCATGTTAAATACCTGGCCTCCCCACTCTACTAGACTGTTCTTTAATACTTGTTCCCCTCCCAAAACCCCTCCCAAAACCCTTAGTTCCTGGCTGACCCCGTAACCCCTTGGTCCCCCCTAAAAGGACTGGTTGCCGCTGCCCTGTGGCCAATTGGTTTGCCCCGGCCACCCAGTTTGTCCTGCATCTGGATGCTCGGTGGGTTCCCCCGCTTTTCGAGCATGCATGGCGGAATCTACACTGCAGCCAGGAGCAAAGGCTTGGTGTAGCCCCAGCAACATTTTTGTATCAGCGGAGTCTTCTTAGTTTCCCCATCTGGTGTGGACTGGTCCGGTGACATAATCCATCCACAGATGCAGTTGTTTGGTATCCCACCTAACGCCTCCGTAGGTAGCCATCCTTTGTCTAAAAAATTCATCATATTATATCCACCCCACTCCTACTTTGGCTTTTACCTCCATATTATGAGCTGATAGGTTATCAAGGGATCCCCACTTGGGCTTCTTCTCTAACACTATGGCTGCATACATGGCGAAACCTGTGGACCAGCTGTCCCATGTCTTGTCTGTGGTGAATTTGTCCTCCTCTTTTTCCCAAGAAGGACCACTGCTGCTGCCATCTCTGCTTTCCCAATGCTCTCCTTTTCATCATATTTCAAAACTGCCTCCCTACTTACCAGGGCAAAATGTCTACATACTCTCCTTCCATATCTTTTCTTTTGTTGCCATGGGGACGTGCTCGCCTATTCTCATCCCTGGTGAACCAATGTCCCAAGACCCCCAGGCAGCATACCAGCATCTGACATGATCCCGGTTGCTGCCCCATCCCCCCCCTGTCTTGATTTCTCCTAGATCCTTTTCCAGCTGCCCTAGCCCATCTTGTCCCTCGCCATAATCATTTGGTCTACATATTCTTTTATGCTACTGCTTACATTGCATCCCACATTACCTCTACCTGCTCCCATACCCTGTTGGCCCATTTGGCCAACTCTATGACTCTTATAAGCTTCCTCCTTAGTCAGCTTGTTCTTTTTGGTGCCATCGTCCTCTGCTCTGGTTCTTGTTCCTATTGCTAGTAAAATTTCTGTAAAGAAAGCACATGTTAATCACTGGGGGTCTACTATCCCTGGTCATAAATGGTTCTTTTCTCTTTGTCATTGATGGGCCTCAAATGTCTCCTGATGCAGTGCCCCCTCCCGCTGCTGTGACACCTCCTCCATGGTCCATAACCTCCATGAGTATGGGTGCACACCCTACCCCTCTGTCATGCCTTCTTTCTTTTGGTCTCAGCGTTATTTTGTTTTTGTGGTCCTTCTTATCTATTTATTTGTTTTATTATACATAGTTAACTCCTAGATTACATTTGCTAGCTGCGATTTGCACTTGCTTTTTTTTCAACTTATAAACTGCATTTGTTAGATGCGACTTGTGAATTGACTAGTTTGAATAACAAACTCAAATAGGATGCATTTGCTACCTGTGACTTACTTATTTTTAAATTAAACAAATCATAGACTGCATTTGCTACATGCTACTTGCTTATTCTTAAATAAGAACCACTCATAGGCCACATTGCTAGCTGTGGGTTATGACTTGCCTATCTTGGAATAACTAACACCTAACCCAATACATAAATTGCTCTTGCTAGACGCGACTTGCGACATGTAATCTACATTGCATGTCTCCCGGCCAAGTGGTGTGATGTCATCCAATATGGCATCGTCTCAAGCTCACTTTGGGCTTACTGCGGGCAGTCATCCCGCTTCTTCCAAAATGCTTGAAAGTCTCCTCTTGTGGCTCAAAAAGAACCTAAAGGTAAAACAAATGCTGCATTCCTAGCCTTGACTTACGATTTTCCTATTTTGAATAAACAAACTCTTAGGCAGCAGTTGCTACATGCTACATGCTACTTGCAACTTGCCTATTTTCAATAATTAGCTAGCAGATGCTACATGCTACATGCTATTTGTGACTTGCTTATTTTTAAATAAGAACTACTTTTAGGCTGTGTTGCTAGCTGTGGCTTATGACTTGCCTATCTTGGAATAACTAACACCTAACTCAATACATAAATTGCTTTTGCTAGATATGACTTGAGACATGTAATCTACATTGCGTGTCTCCCGACCATGTGGTGTGGCGTCATCCACTATGGCGTCGGCCGGCTTCACTTTGGGCCTACCTCACGGCAGCTCATCACGCTTCTTCCAAAATGCTTGAAAGTCTCTTGTGACTCAAAAGAACCTAAAGGTAAAACAAATGCTGCATTCCTAGCTGTGACTTGCGATTTTCCTATTTTGAATAAACAAGTCTTAGGCAGCAGTTGCTACATGCTACATGCTACATGCTACTTGTGGCTTGCCTATTTTCAATAATTAGGCTGCAGTTGCTACATGCTACATGATAGTTGGGTCTTGCTTATTTTTAAATAAGAACTACTCATAGGCTGCATTGCTAGCTGTGGCTTAGGACTTGCCTATCTTGGAATAACTAACACATACCCAGTACATAAACTGCTTTGCTAGATGCCACTTGCAACATGTAATCTCCATTGTAAGTCTCCTCGGCCGTGTGGTGTGACATCATTCAATATGGGGGTGGCTGGCTTCACTTTAGGCCTACCTCATGACAGCTTGCCTTCTTCCAAAATGTTTGAATCTCATCTTGCTTTCCTGCTGCAGTCCTTTCATGCCTCCCAGGATCCAATGCCATGGTGTAGACTCAAAAGAACCTAAAGGTAAAACAAATGCTGCATTCCTAGCTGTGACTTATGATTTTCCTATTTTGAATAAACAAACTCTGAGGCAGCATTTGCTACATGCTACTATGCGACTTGCCTATTTTCCATATGAACAACTCATAGATTGCATTTGCTATATGCCCCTTGCAACTTTCCCATTGCTTACTCATCATGTGTCTCCTTTCTCCTTCCCTCGGACTTTGTTGGATTCCTATCCGTTCTCCAAATGAGCAAAACCGCATTTTTCTTAGATATAAATAAATAGGTGAAACTTTTAAAACAAGCTCTCGCAATGGCTCCAAATTCCATTGAGATTGCTGATCCAAAGTGCTGCTCTCATACAGCTCCCCTGCAGGTTATGCAGGCTGAAAATGCTGATCTGATGTGTGCTGCTCGGTTGTTATTAATCTGATGAGTAGCAAGCTAAAAGAGGGCTCTTCCTTCCCTGTGACCCCTTAAAAGGCCAATATAGCCAATCCTCTTCCTGCCTATCCTAGCCAATTGCTTGCTACCCAGCTTCTCAATAACTCCACCCCTTTGTCATGTAATCTCCTTGTTCTCCCTACCTTCCCCCTTCTTTTCCTCTAAGTCACCACTTTTAGCTTTTCCCTTTTATTTTGTGCTATACATTTGTCCCTTCTTGGGTGGTCACCAGGACAACCTGGTCTTCCTTTAGAGGCAAACTCCATTGTGCTAGAAAATCATTACTGCTGAAAAAATACATGGTGCCTAACAAATACTTTTGCTTTAAAAGCAAGTAAAGTAATTATCCCATGAGCTACATAACACACTCTAATGCTACACAATTTTTGAGAATTCTATTCCATATAAGTTAGTATTTTACGTAACATTTTTCTCTTTTCAGTTTATGTTATGATAGTTTGTCTATCTAACAGTTAACCATGGGTCTTTTCAGAAAAACACGTTGTTTCTCAGGAGGATTTATGTAGTCTTTGACAGGAAGTTTCTAGTCATATCTTTCTTACTTTACAGTATCTTAGGAAAATAACATAATGGGAATTTTATCTTGAGGAGCACACAGCCTACAGCCACATAATGTGGACTCAGAACCAAATATATATAAGAATGCCTCTGTTGTGGATCAGGAGTTGACATAAAGATCATTTTAGTTCATGTACTTTCTTACATTTTGCCAACGATGGGCTACATTTACTGCCCTAATGATTCTGGTATCTTTATTTTTCAATATCAATAATCTATTTTTGACTAAATGACTACATAATGAGCTTATCATAATTCCTAACCTCTCTAAATGATACAAAAATGATGAATTTGATTTGTCCAGTACAGACTGCAGTTGAGCCAACCAACCAGAATCGGTGCCCATATTTTGAAATTTCATAAGTTCCTGATATGCTAAATGGGAATATATGTCAATGGCATTCTGTTTAGATGTGACCAATGTGCATTTTCTCCTTTGAGCATAAAGGTATTAAAGTTTCTCATCCCAGTTCCACTATCATGGCACAAGCCAGGATACTTGCAGGAAGAGCCAAAATGGATATCTAAACCTTTGCAATTTTAAATGCAAAATATCAAATTTTGAGAAGAACCAGATCTCTGAAGCATATATAGCTTTTACAAATAGCTAGGAAATAACTCTTCTTAGGATGGAAGAAACTGAATTACCACCATACAGCACATTTAAATCTTGACATCCCTTAAAGAGATTGTTCAATGTTTTTTTCTTTTACTATAGAAATAAAATAATAATTTAATTTGCAGTCTGAGGAGAAAGTTACTTCTAAACACACACGTCTTTATTATATCTCAACTTAAGTCATTTAACTTCTTAACAAATGAGGGCTATCCTACCACTAAACTGCAAGATCTTGCTATTGCTTTAATTTGTTTGCAGCTTTGAAGAACAGCAACATTTATGTAGATAATTCAGAAGAGTCTTAAGCCACTCTTACTGTAGTTAAAGATAACAAGTCCATTGCTGTCATCTGCATAATCCAAAGTGGATATTGATCTACCCATGATATTTGGAGAATCAAGATGAATATTTTTCAGTGGATTAAGAATTCTGAATAATAAAACTAAAGGCCATTGAAGCCAGTAGGCCTCCTTGCTTAAGACCTTTATTAAAAGAAACATCATGGGTATAAACTCATAACAACATGCAAAAATTCAGGATCAGTTTGAGTACTTTCTACCAAAATATTGTACACTATAATAAATCAAAAGCAGATGATACATCAATAAACGCAAAAATCTTTTTTTTGCAAATTTTAACATAATTCAAAATCATGTGATTTAAGGTGAAACAATGATATACTGTGGAGAAATCATGCCTAAGCCTACTTGAAGATTTGATATAATATTTTGGTTTGTGGATCAGTTTCTAATATTTAAGATGATTTCAGTAAATATTTGTACTGAAATATGAAGCAATTGTATTGAGAGCGCATGTGTGACAATTACTAAATGGCCTAACTCTCCATTTTTACTGAAATGTGGAATGGTGATCTTCAACATGTGGAACCTTGGCCATCATAAATGGGAGACATGGCATTACATCATGGAGATACAACTGGAAACTAGTGCCTTGATTTGTGTAACCGCATTGATTTAGAATAATACAACATTTGGAATATCTGCTTTAAATTCCTAATTTACAATCTCACCTTCTGTGCTAAGACACTAGGCAGCATTTTGTCATGAAGAACAGATATGGATGGAACAATTGTCAATGGTAAAAGGAGTTTCTTTTATAAAGTGGTACAGCTGACACTTCTTTGGGGTGGATTTGTCCACAAAACACACAATTTTTGATGTGAAATCCACATGTTTTAAAACAGGATAGATCTTAACCCCAGTACAAAAACTAGTGTTATCCTTGACAGATATTTTTCATGCTAAACATGGTAACCATGCATGTTCCCCACAAACACAAATGTTTAGCTCCCTCCTTGTCAGGTGCCCATTCACGCTTGGTATCCATGGAGTGATAATTCATAACAGAGTCTCCTTTTTAAGTCAAATGTACTTTATTAATTTTTATGACAGACAACAGACACATTACTTTGGACAAACTTGGACTACATACAAATGGAAAGAGAAAGAAATGCCTCCAATGGGACTTGGCCGGGCCACCAGAATACCATTCTGGTTGTGCTATAACTGCTCCACCAAGGCAACTGGAAACTGTGCCATCCAGAGCACATTACATTTTCTCCAATGCACAATCTGGTGATACACAGATAATTACATTTTCAATCACAAGAGTGCAGTGTGCATATTTATGGAACACATTCAAACAGAAAAGAGACAGAAGTAAGTGCCTTAGCTGGGACTAGAACCCAGGCCACCCTTGCATTGGAGAAAGAGTAATGTACTCCAGGATGACCCAGTTTCCAGTTGCCTTGGTGATGCAGCTGGTAGCACAACCAGAATGGTAATCTTGGTGGCCTGGATTCATGTCCCAGCTGAGGTATTTACTTCTTCCTCTCGTTTGTTTGTATGTGTTCCATAAATATGCACACCACACTCTTGTGATTGAAAATGTAATTATCTGTAGTACCAGGTTGTGCATTGGAGAAAGAGAAATGTGCTCAAGATTGTCCCATTTTCCAATTGCCTTGATGGTGCAGCTGGTACTGCAACTGGAACGTTATTCTGGGTGGCATGAGTTTGAGTCCCAGCTGAGGTATTTAATTTTCTCTTCTGTTTGTATGTTTCATAAATATGTACTCTTGTGATTGAAAATGTAATTATCAGGTGTGCATTGGAGAAAGTGTAATGTACCCAGGATGTCCCAGTTTCTACTTGCCTTGGTGGCAGTTGGTAGTGCAACCAGAATGGTATACTGGGTGTCCTTTGTTACAGTCCCAGCTGAAACACTTACTTCTTTCTCTCTTTGTTTGTATGTGTTCCGTAAATATGTACACCGCACTCTTGTGATTCAAACATGGACTACCACAGGTACATACACACATCCCCAACTTATTTATAACGTAGCTTGTATAACAGTTGCTATCAACCATGCCAGTTCAAAAATTGATAAGATACAGTAGCAGTTGTTTGGATTGAGATACAGGGCCCTTCACCAAGTACTTGCTAACCAGGAAATTAACACCATACCTTGGGGCCCTCCCAAGCTCTGTACTGTTAGGCAAGCAACATAGGTGTGTACAGTCCCCCCATATCTTGGTATAGGACTTGACTCTGTTACTTCCTCTAGAAAGCAGCTTCTCTGCCTAGATAGCATGTAATAGTTCATCATGACATTCTATAAAGGAGGGAACCTCTTTGTCTAGCCAATGCTGTATAACAGAGATGTATAGAATGTGGAATTCCACCCATGGAATTCATGCAGAATGGAAATGCTGCTTCTAAAAGATTTTGGTGATATCTTTTAAATCCACTGAATTCTGAAAATGATTTCTATAAACCACAGAAGAATATTCTGTGGATCATGTAATCCACAGAATGCTATTCTGTGGTTTGCAGAAATGAATCAGCAGTTTACACAAATTATGAAATACAATTCCACAGCTAACATTCAACTTTCAGAATTTCAGATTTCTGCTTCTGGTCAAATTAAGCAGAATTTCTAAATGCCATGGAATTGTAGTGGAAGAGGAATTTGACTATTCTGAACTGATCTTTTGTAGATATACTTCTTGGCATATGGCACAGAATATGAATGTGATACGGTATGTCTGTATAGCAATAAAGATGTGCACATAATCCCTAGTATATACATTCTGTGACCAAAGACCTCCTGGAGGCCCAACAGTGGGTCTCTCATCCTCCTGTTTTTGATCTGTCTCCAGAGAAACTAAGCTTTTGCATGCCCACATGATGTGTAGGAGAGAACCTTGATCTTTCCCAAATTTACTGCACAAAGATGTTGGTAACAGTTCAGACAGCTTGGTAGGTATGTAATACATACTGCTGAGGATCTGGAATTGAATAACACAGTGGGTATCAAATCTAAGATGTTTATACATGTAAGTGGCTCCAAATAGCTGCTCAGTTGTGGGGTTGGTCATCTGGGTTATAGCCTATTGTAATTGTGGCTGCTACCATTGGTCTTATTCCTAGTAAGATCATAGATTCAAGCATATAGGTTTGAAATGGGAGGGACAGTGACCCATTTCACCAGGGACTTAATTTGTGATTCATACTGTAGGTATTATTCCATCCTGGCAGACCAAAGTGTCTTCTCTGTATTTGAGCCATTGGAAAGAATGGGAAACAAGTTCTGTTTGTGGTGCAGCACCTACTTGGAATGTGAAAGGCAACAGTTTTGCCCACCATTACAAGATGATCAATGCAGTAAGTCTAAGACTTCATCGTAATTGAATTGTGATGGGGTTTCTACCTATCGTGAATTTCAAATTCTTCAAAGAAGGTTGCATTGCATCCTTGTGTGGATTGAGTTTTAAAACCTACACATCTGAAAGTGAACACTGACCAGTGCCTCTATTGGGGTATATTTCAGACTGTCTGACAGGCACCCAGCCAATGTGTAAATAAGGAAGCTTGGTTGTATGTCTGTAGTTGAATTAGTTGATACTCAATTGACAGCCATTGTCAGAATGTAAACTTATTGTGGTTTCTAGTCAGATTTCCTGAGCCAATGCAGATATTTACTGCTACAGTATGCAGAGCCAAGAAGTATAATACAAAAATAGTGATTTTCAGACCTTCTGCCCACTTAGGGGAGGTGAGCATATGTTACTCACAACTGGCAGTCTTGCCATCCAATATAAACTGAGAGATTATATTGTGAAATGATGTGAACCACATGAGTGAAATCACTGTATGGAGTTAAACATACCCAGTAGGTTTGAAAAATTTTGACAGATGATTCATCTTAATAGTGTTAATCTTGCACTAAAGAGAATACTGCAATTTGGGCCAATACTCTTAGACCTGTATAATGTGGGTGAAAAGATTATTTAGGTTCTTAGATTTCATGTGAAGCTTGTCCCTGGTCACCACAATTTCCAGATATTTTAACTGGCTTGTAACACATTTAATGTCGAGTGCAGTAATTTCCACCTTCAGCACCCCAATTTTATTTATTTATTTTATTTATTTATTTATTTAGTTTTTGTTGACAGGGTAAGTGCACTAGACAAATCCTGCCTATTTTCAGGCATGACCCGGGAGGGGATACAGATGAATGCCAACTGATCTTGAACCAGATTAAGCTGTTGGTGGTATTTTTAGTGAATGAGGGAAATTTGGCCAGGACACCGGGAATTCCTACTCTTTAGGGGGCACTGCTGCTGTCGGCTATGGCAGCAGTCAGTGAGGACTCTCATGAAGGAGATGGATGTGGAAGAAGCAGGAGGGTTCATTCCACCCCTGCTTCTCAACTGCCTGGAATGGAGCGGGTGAATGGCCTGATTCTTGAGGAGCATATGGATAAAGATGAAATACTGAAGATGGCTCAGGATTTAGACGATGATGAATTTTGGCTTTGGAATGTCAGAGACGCCGACTGGTGGAAGTTATCAATCAGCAAGAAGCTTTGCTGGCTAAGCAAATTACCTGCAAGGATACTCAGTGCTCGAATGCAGTAGCAGCTGTTCGAACTTGGGTGGAGGATGAAGTTTCAGATGAAGATTTACTTTCCTCAACACAGCAGCAACAGTTTCCTTCAAAATAGTCTCCTCTGGTAAGCCCTAAACATCTAGCAGTGAAGCTTTCAGAAGCACTGAATTCACCGCTGTCAGACCCAACTGCACAGCTGATTGCGAATGCTGACGTGGCAGCATCAAAGGCCTTGCTGGGTGAGTCAGCCTATGACACTACATGCCAGGTTTTGATTGCTTCAAGCACACATTCTACTTTGAAATGTTGTTGCAGCCCAACACTAAAGAGCCATGGTCTGTAGATGCTGCTTTGCTGGCTGCAGGGTGGGAGAAAATAAAAAAGATAATCGTTGGGTTTCAGGTATGTCTCCCATTAAAATTTCTACAGATATAGATACTATAGTATCTAGTGCTGATACTGTTTCCTCTCCAAATATTTCTGACACCATATCAAGTACAAATGTGTTGCCAACTCAACCTGAGTTTCCTGTCCCAGATGCTCCTTTAAACCTTAAACCTGATACACCTAAAATAGTTTGCTTCCGTTTCATTTACCTGTAGCCCTGCTAAATGCCACAATGCTGTCCGTTTAATCTATAAAGGAGGATTGGACTGTGTTCCAGATCGTGTCTACATGGGTAAAACTTTGATAAAAGATTCTTTATGATTTTTCCCTACCGAAATATATGCCCTAATTCATGTGTCAGGTGAACACACATTTGATATCAGTTTCAAGACTACTACTGGTTTAGAGCGTTTTTGGAAATGATATAATGAACTCTAACTCCCTCTGTGGACTCCTTTGAAGCAATACCCTGACAAAACCTGCTATAAAATTTGTAACTGTGTTATTTCGTAATGAAGGGGTCAGTGTGACGGATTTAACATACTGGATAAAACAAAGATGCACTGTTCTGGATGGACCCACCGCTATCTTTGATAATGAACTTTATTGGACTGGGGTTGGAAATTTAAAGTTTTACTTTCTTCAACTAGTGATGAGTCTTAAACATTTGCCAAATTCCTCTTCCTTGGGTGTGACAGGGAGTCTTGTTTTTATGCAGGCCAACCAAAGGCCTGCTATAAATGCAGCTCTGAGGGCCATATGAGCAGTATTTTGATAAAGTAAGATGTTCTCTGTAATGAATTAGGCCATGTCAGTAGTAATTGTTTAAATGAAATGGTTTGTAGCTTATGTGATGACAAGGGCATTCTTATCAAAGTTGTGCTTGGCTGCCCATAATACAAATCCTGGTGGAGACTGTGAGGAACAATGGCTGCTCATAGCAGTAGCCCAATGGCAACAGTCTGAGCCTGTGCTGTCCTCCCTTCCTTCTCCCCCTTCTACTTTCCCAAAGCCTTCCTCACTATCTAGACTCTCCAGCAACAGTTACGGAACTACAGGTGGACCCCTTGGTAGATTCACCTCCTGTTTCCTGCACCTGTTTCTCAACTACAGGGTAATATGGATTTAGAAATGGTGATTTTGCCTTCAGAGGTACCAGAAACAGTGATGCCCCCAGCCTATAATACAAGAAAAGGTATTTTGGCTCGAAAAGGTCGGAAAAATCTGTTCCAGCTGTAAAACTAGCTAAAACACAGGCTATTTCCTTCAAAATCAGTACCAGGCTCTTCCTACTGCAGATAGTGATTCTGAAATACTTTCAGATTCATCTTCTGTGGTAGGGAATGGCGGATGGATCAAACTGAGGTACCACAGACCATTCCCCATAAAGAATCCTAAAAGAAACACTCATCTCATGTTAAACTGATCTAGGTTGGGTACTAGAAGTGGGGTAAAAAGAAATGATTTTGTTTTGTTTTTTCTGTTGGGATACTACCTCTTCTTCTTATGACTCTATTTCTCACTTCTGCGAATGTGAATAGCATTAAGAGTATGAGGAAAAGGACTGCTGTTTTTCTGCTTTAATTCATCAAAAAAATGGTATTTATTTTTTGCAGGATACAAGACTGCATACTCTGCTTGATGTTCATAATGCTACTAATGCCTGGTATGTGGGGCCTTCTTATTGGTCGATAGGTACAGACCAATGCTCAGGGGTAGAGATATTGTTTAAAGGCCTTGAATTTACATGTTTGAAATTGCTGGATTTGGTTCTGGCGGCTTTATTAGTGGATATTTGTGTTCAAGACAAGTTATTTTGTCTTATTAATATCTATGCCATGCAATCCAAGGCCGAGAGGTGTTTCTGTTCAAAATAATTCAGCCATTTTTATACACGGCACAATTAGTAATTTGGGAGGAGATTTCTATTGTGGGTTGGATAAACAGGATAAGGGGCCACAGACTAAAACTTTGAAATCTTATTGTAACTCTAATTGTTTATCTGACATAGTACACAAAGCAGATTTGGTTGATGCCATGTTATTTCATCTTAAAAAGTAGTGCCAACTTTTGTAAAGGTCCTACCAGGATAGATTTTTTCTTTATCTCCCAACACTCCTTTATTTCTGAAGCCGGAGTGCAGGCAGTGGAATATTCTGATCACTCTATGCTCTTTCTTATCTTAGGACCTGGGGTTCAGATAGGACGAGGTTTATGGAAATGCAATTCCTCATTATTAAGTAAGGAACACTGTCGTACTTAAATACAGTATTTTTATCTCTGAAAAAAATTTTTGTAGGACTCACCAATACAGTGGTGGGAAGATTTAAAAAGGAATTGATTGTTTTGTTAAAATTTTAAATAAGAAAGATACAGATATCCAATACTTAACGATTTGTGACATAGACAACAACTATAATCTTTAATTTCTATCATATGTTTCTACGCATGATTATAGTGCTCAGATTTCTTCTTTAAAAGAACACATGTTTCAATTTCATCAGAAAAGGCGCTGTTTTAGCTTTCCAACAAAATTTTGGTTTACAAGGACCTCTTTCTAATATTTGTCCATATGATACCTGTAACCAGCGAGTGAAGTCAAAAGAATGGATAGCTTACAAGATTCATTAGGATATATGCATAATACACATGATGAAATTATGAATATTGTGTATATGCATACTAAATCTCTTTTTCACATACTAACATTGGATTGATGGTATTCAGCAATTTTTAGGAAATATTGAGGTTCCAGAGTTCCCTGCTTACTTTAAAACAAGAACTGCAGAAGGACATTCATTCTTCTGAAATACAACTGGCTATGAAAACTATGCCCACAAATAAGTCCCCAGGGAAGGATGGTCTAACCACTGAGGTCTACAGATTTATTGTAGAAATCTTGGCACAAGAATTGGCACAGGTTTTTTCTTCAATGTTAAATACTGCCTTACCCTTCACTATGGCACAGGAATCTTTAGTTTATCTTTATAAAACAGGAGACCAAAATCTTTTATCAAACTGAGACCAATTTGTCTCTTAAATACAGATTTTAAATTAATGGCAACAATTTTAACTATGCAGTTACAACAAGTAGCAAATTACGTGATTAGTCCAGCACAAGCTTGTTTGGTGAAACACTTGAATATTTTGGAACATCTCCTCTTACTCGAGAAATAACTACTAGAAGCACAAAGAAGGAAGTGGAAGGATTTTTATGCTCATTAGATCAAAGTAA
The DNA here is from genome assembly GCA_016271365.2 of Neoceratodus forsteri. Classification (NCBI taxonomy): domain Eukaryota; kingdom Metazoa; phylum Chordata; order Ceratodontiformes; family Ceratodontidae; genus Neoceratodus; species Neoceratodus forsteri. The sequence goes on from CM028131.1 coordinate 1,430,415,945, forward strand.
AGCTTTTGACTATTAATCATTGTTATATGTGGGAGGTTCTGAGATTCTATAATATTCGGATCAATTTATATAATGGCTTAAACTGTTATATGCATCTGCTACTGTAACTCCCATGGTGAATGGACATGTTGGACCAATAATTTCAGTACACAGGGGAGTTCGGCAAGACTGTCCCCTTAGCCCACTCTCTATGTTTTCTGTATTGATCCTTTATTAAAAAGTATAAATACTCATCCTAGAATACGATCCTCTCAAATAGGGTCTTTATCGAGTCCGCACAGTGTATTGCCTATGCTGATGACCTGTGTCTTTTACCAGATGTACAGTCTATATCCTTAGCGATAGAAGTCTGTACTATTTATTCTTTGGTATCAGGGCTAGTTTAAATGCATCTAAGAGCCAAGGTATATATTTGGGAACACAATCTCAAATTGACCCTCAGATTTCTTGTATTCTCATTGTTTCTCACCCTATTAAGATTTTAGGATTATTCTGGGGTGCAGGTAATTTAGATTTATTAAATTGGACGTTAAGGATTGAACTTGGAAATACGATAGTGTCAAAATGGAATACTTGGAAACTTGATAAAAAAAAGTGTGGTTTTAATTAAAATGAAGCTCTTACCACAATTTCTGTATGTTAGTAAAGTTTTCCTCCCCTAAACAATTGGAAGCTAGTTTGTTGAGTTTATTTTTTCAGGCAGTATGGGTAATAGGCTAAATCCCATGAAGAGGAATATTATTTATTTACTATACTCCTCTGGGGTTTGAATATGGTAAACCCATTAGTGTTTTTTATTGTATTTTTTTATATTAATCTTTGCCTAGTGATAAATCAGGATACGTTTGGACTTCATATTTTTATGATATGGTTCAACAATGGTTTTCTATTTGGGAAGGGTCCAGGGTCACTCACTTGAAGTGTGATCCTACATTTCCTGGTTATTATAGAGAAACTTTATAAAATTACGATTATGGGGGTCTCTAGCCATACTTTATTTAGTAATACAAGAAAACAGTTATACCATTGTATAATTACTACACATTTTACTGAAATAATAACTTTTCCCATTGGCCTATGCATTTACAAAATACCCATTTGGCCTTGTTAAATGAACAAAGAGTTCCAAGGAAATTGTGGGATTTTCATTGGCTTAGTTGCCATGGTAAGATTAATGTGAAAAGCAATCAAAACACAAACAGCATGCTGAACGAGGTTGTATTAGGGTTAATTGTGTCTCAGCATAAGAAACCATTGAAAACCTATTTTTTCTTTGTTCATTTATAAAGACATTTTGGTCAACTCTAGCAAGTATTCGATCTGTAACTATCTTTTCCACAATGACATGTGAAGAATTGATGCATGATATTTTTCACTCTGGTTGGCAGTGTTTTCATAAAGGCACATTGAGTATTGTTTGTTTAGTACTAAAATGGTATATTTGGACTGCTAGATGTGGCTTTTATGTTACAACAAAGGACACTCCTATTGAAATAATTATTCAGAATGTTAGTAGGGAACTGTCTGTTATTTTTCAGAAAGAATGTATTATTTTTCTGCAACATGTTTTAGAAGCATATTGACGTAATATGCCTTGGGTAACCACTTCAGATTTTCCTGTTACATGAATGTACTTTCTCAGTTGTTTTCTGAATACTTGTATATTTCTTTTGTATGATTTATTTTTCAATAAATTCCTACTCTTTTCGATAACTGCCATGGGATCTTTAACATCCACCTGAACTACCACCAGAACAGGCAGATGGGACCTCAGTTTAACATCTCACTGAAAGAGCGGTTCAAGGTTCAAGGGCATAACCAACATTATTTCTATATTGAGCTTGTATCCTTAGACTCTATGACAGCTAAAGATGTCACCGGATGTGTAATATAGAGCAGTATTTTGTCTGTGTACTTTTTCTATAAACATATTTCATTAAGAAACTCAGGGAGCACACACATATATTACATACATAGGAAACATACAATGCATTATTGGACATTCAGAGCATTAGAGTACTACTGTTTGAATACACTCAACAGCATTAAGTAAGCAATAATACCTAACAGGGTGGGCGTATTGGGCAATACTGGATGGCCTGGGGTGTAATGAGGCCCAATGCTGCTGGTGGAAGGCCTTATAGCCCATGGAAGGTCTGGTATTACCCAGTACTGCCCACTCTGAAGGATATTATTGCCCTGTTAAATGGGCTGCATGTATAATTTTTAAAGAATTACAAAACAATAATGCTATAAAATGGTCATGAATTATTATTTTTTTTTTGGTAAAGTAGTTCCTTTATTGGAGTCTTAGCTAGTAGAGGGCACTGCAATGTGAGGCAGTCATTAGGAGTGGTGAAACTTGGTGAATGTTGAGCCACTAATCCTCTATTAGAAAAATCAGGAAGTGTGCATCAGATGAGGTAAGCTGAGCTTTGTTGTAGCACATACCTCGATCTCTGTAGGAGAGTAGTCTTTAATATTTCTTCTTTAGTGGTCCTTTTCTGTTTCTGCTGCAGAACATGTATGCTGGAAGTACAAAGTCAATGTGGTCTTTGGAGGACAACATTGAGAGATGACTGGAAGGGTAGACCTTACAGAATGATGCTGTGATTTTTTTATTTTTTTTAATTACACTCAAACAAGGAAAACAGGGAGTCACATGATGCAGTACCTAGAAGCAGCAATAGACTGGAGCTCCTGCCTACGCCCTCTGCAAAAGTCTTTTACAACATTTGGAAGATTAAACACTGATTTACAGTGAATCCTACTTCTGCTACACCCTGCCTTCAGCGCCGTGTTTCTGGCTTGATTCAGCATCGCAAATAGCTACAATTGCAGGATGGAAGCTGAAATGAGGCAGGCCGGAATTAAGCACACCAGAGAAAACTCCAAAAAATCAAGAAATCAAGGATCAGGTAGTGTTAATAAAACAAATGCTCCTATCCCTCCCGCGATCTATCTGACTGAAGATCGGTTTCTTCAAGAGCTATTACCCTTCAGGGAAATCTTAGAAGACATCTCCCCGGAGCTGAAAACTATCAGGGGGACCTCAACAGTTTTACAACCAGGATGGGTGACTCAGAGACCAGATCCCCATCCTTGAGAGGTGGAAGGAAAAATTGACCCTGAGATTGTCCAACTCCGCCAACATGTGCACAAACTCCAGCTTAAAATGGAGGACTTAGAAGGGAGAAGCAGGAGAAAGAACGTGTTGATCATCGGTCTACCAGAGGTCAAGAAGGAACCAACATCATTGCTTTCCTGCAGAAATTTCTGATTAAGATTAGGGCCCCTCATCATTAAATCCACAATACCACATTGAAAGAGCTCATCACTCCTCAGACCAAACCTCAACCTGGTGCCCCTCACAAATCATCATTAAATTCTCAATTTTCTGGAGAAACGACACATCTAAAAAATCTAAAGAGCTACAATCAATAACCTGGGGCAGTTCTAAAATAAGAATTGCACAAGATCTCCTCTTCGAGACTCACCAGAAAAAGCCAGCATTCCACCCAATCATCAGCAAGCTGATAGCTGCAGGCATCCATTTCAAAATGTTGTTCCTGCTAAGCTGCAAGTGGCAATCGAAGGTACCTGGCACTCCTACGATTCTTCACAGCAGGCATCTACAGAGCTCACAAAAAGCTTCTCAATCTTTTAAAGTGGGCTGACTTCTAAGAGTACTAATCTGGGATTTAATTGTTTAAAGGAGAATCTTCCTAGCATTAGTTAAAATAATTTGTGTAATTTCACCTGGCACCGGGGAATATCTTGTCCTTGATGGTAGGGTTGAGAGGGCTGGGTAGGCCTCAGTGTCACCTAGTAGGCCCGACTTTCTCCTCATGGTGTTGCAGGCTGCTCCTGTACTGTGATGGTAGGAAGCTTGGGTGAACATTTCCGGTTGTGCTTTTGAACGGACGTTTTTGGCCCCACCAATATAGTGCTCACCTGTCACTTCTTGTTCTCTTGAGACTAAGGCTACTGAGGGGCTTTGTGATAGTTTATAAGCCCCAAAGGAGTTGCCACCCTACAATATTCAAGATCACCTGCTTTTCTCATGCTGGGGTTCCTGCTAGCTATTATTTGGAGTAGTCAGCCACACAGGGTAAGTTGGCATATTATTTTCCTAACTATGCTGGAGGAATGGATCTTTTATTTTGGGTATGGGATAGGTTTCTTAACTGCCATTAACAGAATATGGTTGCCTTTGGAGGTAGGAACTCCAGTCTCTTCTCCCAGTTCTTTCCTTACTAACCTAAAAATTTTGCATCAGGGCATTACACAACCTTACTGATGGGATGTGGCTGGCAAGGGGCAGGGGATGCTACATTCTGGTGCAGGCTCAGGGAGAGCTGCATAACATACCGGTAGTGGGGGGAATGGCATATTTCATGGGAGCCTTATGGGTATGAGGACAAGGGGTGTCCATTTAGACACTGTTTTAATATGGAGTTTGCATTTCCCATCCAGGATAGGAATCAAAGTGTCTGGATATATTTTCACCGAAATACGGCCAATAGGGTTCAGTCTCCAGCGGTCTTTCAAGGGGATTAGGATTTTCCTTATTAATATTTGGGGACCTGTTGTATATAGTTATTGAGGGTTTTGGGGGTAATGGGGGTGTTCTTCTGACCAGATGCTTCTCCTGTGGTCAGTTTTCAATGTAGTTAAAGATATGTTGCTAATGTTATTACCATTCCTGATAAGAGTCCATAATGTATGTATTATTGGGAAGACACAGCTTCTCTGGGGAGGGAGATGAAGGGGAAGGTTTGGAGTGTGCCTTTTAAAGTACTCTTCTCAATTAGCTTCTATGAGTATCTTTATCTTTTAAAACTGGACAATGACTAACAAACCTCTTAAAATTGCCACATGGAATGTCAGAGGTGTTAGAGACATAACAAAGAGATATCAAGTATTTAAAACTATGTTTTATTAAATTTAGATATTATACTGCTCCAAGAAACCCATTTGCTAACCAATGAAGCTACCTGGTTACGTATACAAGGTTTTCCCCAAATATTTGCTGCAGGTGGGTCCTCATCAAGCCGGGGTAGCCATCCTGATAAAAGGACACATTTCATTCCAAGCAGAAGAGAGCATAATGGATCCAGATGGTAGGTTTATATTAGTTAAAGGCCTCCTCAATAACACTAAAGTAGTGCTGGGCCCATTTATGGTCCAGTTGGGGACCCAGATTTCTAATGGTTTTAACTAATAAGATAGCTGACTTGCTGCCCTTCCATTAGTTTTAGGAGGCAACTGGAACATTCCACCATCTCAAGACTTAAACAGATCTTACTTGCCATTAAAACCTTTATCCGCCTCTCAAAAGGCCCTAGCAGATTTCATGGGTCATCTGGATTATGTGATCCTGGCGCCTTCTTAACCCTTCTTACTGCCTTTTTTTTTATTCCCATGTCACCAACCTTGACTATGTGTTAACCAACTTTCTCTCTTATCTGGCCTTTATCAGGTAGGTATTGAACCAATAGTCTTATCAGACCACCCGGTGGCATGAATTCTCCTGTCCCAGACTTTCAACAGGACTCTACATGGAGGCTAAATACTCAGCTTCTCAAAGATGAACATACAGTCTCTCAAGTAAAAATGTATCCCTAATTTTATATTTACTAATAAAGGTTCCACGCTAGGGAGGACATCATATGGTGCACTCTGAAATGTTACCTTTGAGGGGAATTTATTAAATTAGCATCCAGAAGGAAAAACAAAGAGAGGCAAGAGTGATTTCTGTTAGCTCAGATAGGGATGCCGAAATTTTATCCTCATCTTGTCCACCAAATTCTGAAACCCTGTTAACATTAAGAAACGAATACGTGGACTTGATAAGGGAAAAGCAGAATATGCTATTCTAAAATCAAAATCTAAGTACATTGATCAAGGAGAAAAGGTGGGCAGATTGCTGGCTCTTCATCTATGTAAAATAAAAAGCTTGAGATTAATTCTGTCTTTACAACCACAGGATGGTACCATCAAAACCTCACCTCGGGACATAGCCTAAATATTTAAAACTTATAGTACACTTTATAGCAAAATACCTCTTCAACATCTTCCTCAAGAATTGGGAAATCTGTAGGAACTAGACCTTCCTGTTTACAAGACCAACACCGGTCTTTATCTGTCTTCCCTTTTACATTGAAAAGGTGGAAGAGGCAATTATGGGGCTTGCACTGAACAAGACCATGGGACCTGATGGCTTTCCATCCAACTTCTATGAAACTTTCTGTAAGGAATTATCTCCCCTTCTTCTTAACCTATATGAATATATGTTTAAGACTGATACTTTAGACCCTACACTGTTAGAAGACTAGATAATACTACTTTTAAACGGATAAACCACACATGGACCCTGCCAGTTACTGTCCAATCCCCTTTTAAACTATGATATTAAAATATTGACAAAAATCCTATCCCTTTGGATCAAAAAGATATGGACTCATTTACTGAATCCTGAACAAGTGGGTTTGTACAGGGCCGTCTCAGCTGATCATCTTAGAACTCTCTACATATTTGTCATATAGCTCAAACTTCTCAAACTCCTATGGCCTTAATCTTGCTAGACACTGAAAAGGCCTTCAACAGAGTTAGTTGGGAGTTTCATGTTAACCCTCAAGAAAATGGGATTTCACTTTTTATCCAGTGGATAACAGTCGGTATATATCAATCAATCAATCAAACAATCAATCAATCAATCAATCAATCAAGTCTTTATTTAACCAGGCATTCATCGTTGAGCAGAAGCTCATTTGCAAGACAGACCTGGATGGAGCATGAACAAATATATGTACAGGTCAACACAGATATTTACAAGGCAATACAGACAGATACTTTTACAGAGAGGAGAAAGAAGCTCTAGGTACATAGAATTATACAGACATTGTACAGATTACAGGGTATTTACGATATCTAAGTGTCTACAGGAAGATAAAGCAGGATATCTAAGGATGCTGGAGGAACTAATGGAGGAAAAATAGGTGAAAAAATACACACCAGGTAGAGGTGGTGGTAGGGAGAAGAGAGGAGGGGGAAGGCTAGGAGGGACAGTGCACAGAGAGAAGTTAATGGAGCGGAAGTAGAGGGGTAGATGGAGGAAAAGAAGTATGAGGGCCCGGCGTTGACTGCTATGAAGTCAGGTATCGAGGATGTCACAACCGGGTGATGAGCTCTTGTCGAGGTTGTGAAAGGATTAGGGATTGACTGGGCTAGTGTAGATGAAACAGGGTCGCAGCTAAAATTGGGTCTAGAAAGGCTGTATACCAGTGCAGACAATGGTACTGGGTCTGAGTGGGTGAAGTAGTTACATACTTCTATGATTGTATGGAAATACAGCATCTTGAAGGCATTTAGAGTGCTTCATTTGAGGGTTTTTGTAGATCGCTCCATAAGGTAGGTAGCATGAAGCTTATGGCTGCCCTGGCCAAGCGTAGCTTTTGCATTGGGTACTTTAATTGTAATAGCTGAGTAACTTTTAGCATGTAATTCCCAATTGTACTCAGGGAAGACAGCAGGAGATATAGTAAGGCAGCTTATTAGAGATGGCTCTATAGGTCCAAAGAGAGGTGTTTCTGTGGCACCTGAACTTTAGAGATGTCCACCCCACTGCCGCATATAGGGTGCAGTGATGCATGTTGAAGGAACTCCCGTTATAAACCTCAGAGCTCGATGGCAGAGTATGTCTAGTTTAGCCATGTAAGAGTTGGGGCATTGGCTGTAGAGAAATCAGCATAATCAATCAAGGAAAAGAAAATGGATTGGACCAGTTGTTTTGGCATCTTTGGTGAGAAATTGGTTGATTCTAAAAAACAAGCCAAGCCTTTGCCGAGTCATTTTAGCAGGTCCTCAATGTGTTCAATGAAGGAGAGTCTTTGGTCTGCCCAAACTCCCATATACTTGAATTTTGTAACAAATTCTAGTTTTCACCCAGAACAGTGGTAATTTGTGGAACTGTCCCACTGGACACAGGGTTAGCTGTACGGATGAAAGGGAGAGGATCATCGCTTTAGTTTTTTGGCATTAAGGAGTAGCTTTTTGGAGGAGCTGACATTGCAAAAGGTTGAATTCTGACTGTAGATCATTGCAGGCAGCTTCAGGTGTTGGGCAACACACGGAGAACTGTATCGCCTGCAAACAGATGGATGTTGGCTTCTTTTATACAGTAGTCAATGTTATTGATATAGATTGCAAAGAGTAGGGCCCTAATACAGAACCTTGAGGTTCCCCTTGCAGAGTTTTAAGGGGACAGGCCTCCTTTGGTTTTAACTTGTTGAAGGCGCCTGTAAGATAGTCAGCAAACCAGTGCAGGAGGATGGGTCCACACCTATGGTATGAAGAGAGGAGAGGAGCAGACTGTGGTCAACGGTGTCAAGGCTTTGCTTAGATCGAGGAAGACAGCGCAAATAAAGTTTTTGTTTCCATGGTTAGCGCTGCCAATCATTAGTAACTTTATAGGGCTGAGATAGTGCTTGTTTAGCTCTGAATCTGGACTACATAGGGTTTAACAATTCCCTAGACTCAAGGTGAGTCCTCAGCTGTGCATTTACAATTTTTCTAGCAGCTTGGACAGGACCAGAAGGAGAAAATTGGCCTGTAGTTATTGAGATCGTCGGGTCACCTGATTTGAACAGTGGTATGACATGTGCTGTCTTCCATATAGGTGGTAAGGTGTCTTGAGACAGGGATAAGTTAAAGAGGTGGGTGATGGGTATTGCTAGTACATGGTAGCCAATTTTAGGAAGTAAGGGTCAAGGGTGTCAGCCCCAGCACTTTTTCTAGTATCCAACTGAAGCAAGGGGTCCTCTACCTCTTTCAGTGAGGTAGGTTGAAGCGAGAAGGGGAAAAGCTATTGGAGATTCAGGCAGTTGGCTGGAAGCCTGGGAGTGAAGTATTTTTGAAGGAGTTATCAAATGCCATGCCTGCAGTAGCAAAGTGGTTATTAAATGCGTCAAGTATGTCCATCTTTTCAGTTAAAGTCAAATTGCCGGAGGTAATCTTGGTCGAGTGAATTTCCTTGGGGTGACCTAGCAGATCGTTGATTGTGTTCCAGAGCTTGATTGGGCTTCTTTGAGGCAGAGTCAAGTTCGGATTTGAAGAACGGGCTTCGATTCTCTGATTGTTTTGGTACATAGATTTCATAGTCTCCAGAACTGGTTCCAGTCCTCTGCAGTGTTCAGTCTCGCACTTTTTCCGGAGCTTATCTATTTCTAGAAGCAAGGACTTGATCTGAGGGTGAACCATTTACAGGTTTTGGTCCTAGTTTGAACTTTGATCAGGGAGCATATTTATTAAGGGCCCTCGATAGAATATCATGGAAGATATTGTAAGCTGACGGGATCGTTTTGGCCAGATAGAAATCTTGCCAACTGAGGGGAGTACTTAAGCCTGTTTAGGTAGGCATGTTCATTGAAGTGGTGCCTGGATCTCTTCATGGAGAACTTACTGACAGGTGCTGGGTTGTTGGTGGATCTTACTCCCGCATAAAGCAGTGGTCGCTGCTAGTCAGAGAAAAGACACTGGCGTGGGAGAAGAGATGGGGTTTGCTCACCATTAGTACATCCAGAAGTGTACTTTTACTGGGGTTCTTCATGTTTGGGCGTGTTGGTTCAGTAATAAGTTGCGTCAGCCCATGCTCATCACAGAAGGATGCAAGGCAGCTGCATCGGAGAGCCAGTCAAAGTTGAGGTCTCCTAAAATAATAGTTTCAGGCAGCCCCTGTCCCAACTTGTCATTAGATATGAACAAGCTGGAGGCCCACAGATGGTAGTTCTGTAGCATCCTACTACACAAAGTGCAGTAGTCTGTGTAATTTCCACTTTGAGAATTAGGCATTCAAATTCACTGGTGATAGATGCCAGTATAAGCAGAAAGCAGAGAATCTGTCTTTAACATAGATAGCTACCCTCCTCCTCTGGTATTCCTATCAGCTCTGAACAGGGCATAGCTGGGGATGTTTACTCTATCAGTGGTGCTGAGTCTAAGCCAAGTTTGGAAATCACAAGTATATCAGGAGAGGTAAGATTTACCCAGGTTTGTATTGGGGTTATCTGTTTAAGGAGGCTACATACGCTGATATGCAGAAGCTTATTCCTTTCAGGTTTGCTAGTTCTGCTGGTTAAGCAATAGCTTCTGGGGGCCAGGGTTGAGTTCTACACTGCCTGAACATAGCAGGAGGATAAGTAGAATTTTTATGAGAGCACTAATTATAAGTTTGTAATTCCTGCCTTTCTCTCACCTAGTAGATCTGGTATTTTAGGGACTGGAGAGTAGCCACCATAGAAGGGCTGACCTGTTGTAACAAGAGCTAGTCCCTACTGCAATAGGTGGGGGGATAGAGGTCAGCGTGGTGGGTGGTGGGCCTTGTGGTGGGGGATGTTATAAGTACTACTGGTATGTGGTCCAGGAGCAGGGTTCGAGGTATTGGTACTTGGAGTCACAGAAACAATTAAAGATCGGTTGCCATGTGGTATAGAACACAAGGTGCCGTTGTGGACCAAGCATGCTGTTAGTTCAGGTGTCCAATGCTGGGGGCTGATATCAGCAGAAGAAGGGCAGTATAAGGAGCCATATAGTGCTCAACATTATAGTATTTCAAAATGAGCCACTCAAGTAGCCCAAAGACCAGTGGGGTTGCTGGATTAATGCAGCCTATTAGTAACTTTCCAATTCAGGTGGCCAATTTGATAGCAATAAAAATATTTAGTGGTGAAGGCACAGCCAAGGAGAGCCTATGCATATTAGTAAGGTGTGGCCCTGTAAGTTTGGATCCTGTGGGCTGCACAGAGAAGAGAAGAATCACGAGCCAAGTCTCTATTGGTGGGGCACTGGGCCAGGAGGCGTGGGCTAATATTTTGGTGGGAGTTACTGTATTTAATAATCAGCGGAGGTGGGGGCGTAAAAGTTGCGGCAGTTTCCGTACCTTGCAGGGCTTTGAGTCCGAGTCTGAGGTCTCGAGCATCGGCTGGAGGGGCGCCGACTGCCCGGTAGATGGGAATCCGTGGCTTGGGAGCTGGGAGCCTGGGTGGCAGTTCCTTGGCTGAGGAAGAGAAGGAGAGTGAGGATTAATAAGGGATTCACACAAAGGGCCAGACAGAACAGTGGGGAGTCCAAAATTAGCAGGACAAAGGACGTGTATTGCTTTGGTGCCCAAAAGTGTCTGGGGCCAGTGCACGTAAGCAGAGAAAGGGCTGTAACAGTAGATCTCTTAAAAAACACAATTCAAGTCCTTTCAAATACAGACAGGGTTAGCGCATCAGTTTTTAACATTAGACCCAACATTTGTCCCAACATAAACAGTTTTAAGGTTTAAAATCAGAGAGCAGGAGTTGGCTTTCGCTGGGACCAATCAGAGCGTGGTCTGAAAGGGCGCCGCTATCCAGTTGGTTGCAGCAGGTGCCGTACTTGCAGGGCTTTAGGTCCAAGTCTGAGGTCTCGAGGCCAGCTGAAGGCGCCGACTGCCCGGTAGCCGGGAATCTCACTGCTTGGGAGCCGGAGCCTGGGTGGTAGTTCCTCAACTGAGGGAGAGAAGGAGAGTGAGGATTAATAAGGGATTCACAAAGGGTCAGACAGAACAGTGGGGAGTCCAAAATTAGCAGGACAAAGGACGTGTATTGCTTTGGCACCCAAGAGTGTCTATATGTCTCCTTCAGCAAAGATTTCCTGCAATGGGGTTTTTTCTTCACATTTCCTCTGTATAGAGGCACCAGACAGGGATGTCCCTTATCTCCTTTTCTCTTTAACTTATATTGAGAGCCTCTTCTTCTCAATCTCAAACGTTCCTCTCAAATACAGGGCATCTCAGCTTCACAACAAATCTTGACTTTCTCAGTATATGCTGATGACATATTTCTTCACCTGGAATATCTGGACACATCTCTGGCATATGCCTTAGATATCATTACACAATATGGACTCCTTTCTAATTACAAGCTGAACTTATCAAAAACAGAAATCTTCCCCTAAACAACTGCACCCATAGAGTGGATTTTACTCAATTCAGGATGAAATGGTCCCACATTCAATTAAATACCTAGATATACACCTTTCCAGAGACCCAGGGTTGTTCAAGAAACTTAACCTTGAAGACCTACTGGTAAATATCCAACTGGACCTCCAACGATGGGCAAATCTCCCTCTCTTTATGGGGGCGGATTAGTTCCATCAAAATGAATGTTCGCTTCCCATCTCTTCTACCCTTAAATCTATTGAATCTGTGGCTACCAATATCCTATTTTAGCATATTCACTCAATCATTTCCAAATTTATTTGGCGATAAGCTTCTTAGACGTTCCTTTCTTAAACTTAGTCTTCCAAAGAAATGGGAGATCTTTGTCTCCCTAACTTTCTTATGTATTATTGGGCTAGTCAGTTAGTTTAGGTGGACGATGGCTTTCTACCAGGAAGGAGGAGCATTTTCCTGCCTGGCTTCAACTCGAAAGATGGCTATTAGAGTCACATAATCTCAAATCGCCTGCATCTTCCACATTACCAAGTCAGCATTACCACTCTCATTACAAAACTCGGTTATTGGTACCACGCTAAAGTCCTGGCCCAGTGTTGGGCTTACTTCAAGATTTCTCCTAAGACAGATCTCAGTCAACCCCTTCTCCATAATCCCAATATTAGATAGGAAGAGCACAGATTTCCTCAGACTGGCTCCCACAATTACAAGGAACCTTAATAGGAAACTTGTTCTCTCATGATAATCTTCTCTCTTCAGAAATTCTGGCTAGATTTAAGATACCTCAGAAATACATTTTCAAAATATTCCAGTTGAGACATCTAATTTGTTCTGTTTTGATACCATGCCCAAAGAGTCCCAGTTTAGGTCCATTCTAGACCAGGTGCAAGAGTATGCTAACAAACCCCATGGGGTCTCAAAGATATACTCCTACCTTCTGGATCTCAAGTTCCCAGATGCCTTTCCAGGTTCCAAAGTCTGGGTTTCTCTTTACTGGATACCACCCCATATGGGGTCAGATTTGGGTAGATCTTCAAAATATCATACCCAAGATAGACTCAGACTCACCCAATACCACATTCTAAACAATATGTATTACACACCAATTAGGCTGGCTAAACTGGGCAGACTTCCAGCTCCCATGTGTACCAGGTGCAGTAAAGATGAAGGAACTTAATTCATATATTTTGGCAATGTGAAAAAGTAGTTCCTCTATGGCAAACAATTAAGGCCAAACTAGACCCTTTATTAGGTTTGGAGGATTTTTCACCAGAGAGATATGTATCTTGGGAATGTTCTCTAACATTGCTGTTCAAGAACATACATTTCACATGGCTTTAATTTCAATTGTGGTTAAGAAGCTGGTTCTTAAACACTGGATGGACCAACTGACCATATCATATACTGAATGGCTAAATGATATATCATCATATTTCCATATTGAAAGGCTGATAGCTAGCTCTCATAACAACATGAACGCTTTTAATAAAAATATGGGGCAAATTATACGCTTTTATTTGCACTAATTGTCAGGATTCATATGTCTGTACCCTTTTTCATATGCTGTATGTTGGTGGCATACTTCTTTTTTTTCTTTACCAATAAGACTAATTTCAGTTGGCACACTCCAGGGAGGGGGAGGCTGTAGAGGGAGGTAGTGGGTGGGGTGAGGGATAGGGGGTTAAGGGTTTTATTATATTCTGTATAGGTTATCTGAATACAGATTATGTCTGGCAAGTTACATGTTTGTAAGTTGGTTGTTCTTTATGATAAAAGAAATAAAGATGCTGAATTAAAAAAACAAGTTAAACAGAAAAAAGTATTCTATTTTGGATATGAGCAATTCAGCTCCCGTGGTTAACTTCCACTGTAACATAAGCTCGCGACAGTTGTAGTGCTACAGGTTGTTTAAGAAAAAATACTTTTTTTTGTCTGTTTCATTTTAAAAAGAAAATAGTTCAAATTGTTTTTTTTGTGTGGCATATTGGTGATTTGATGGCTAAGTAGTGTAGTTGGTGGTCACGGGGGCCCTGTTAAGCGGGGAGGGTCACTTTTGCTGTGAAAAAGCACCACTTGTATCTTGGTGTTTTTTTAAATGGTGTGAAATTAAAATTCTTTTCAGAAACCAGGGTGGATCTAGGGATGGGTTTATGTTTATTTTTAAGGGAAGAATGGTAGAAGACTTGTTGGCAGGGTTTGCATGTATGTGTGTGTCTGTGATGGGGCTAAGTCCATTTTCCTCTTGCTTAGCAAGTGGAAAAAATGGTAGCTACTCAATTTTAATATTCAAAGTGGCAGAAGGATACCAGTTTGACATTGGGGAATGGCAGGCTGAAATTTCTTATTTCCTGGCATCTATTGAGAAGTTAATGTACCCCTCTGGAATGGGTACCTGCCAATCAGAGCCAGGAAATAAAAAGCCTGTTTTCTAGCAGAATAATAACATATACTATATAATGCCACGGAATACAAGGGATCTCATTTGTGGGATTATGCAAGCCGTAATGATCATAGAGTATTGCAATACATTTTAAAAAAAGCACAGGTTTTGTTAACATTGCCTATCCTATGTCATTTTTAATATCTTGTTCTATAGCAGTTAGCAAGGGTTGCATGTGTCCAGAAATACCCTTTCTTGCCCACTGGCATTTAATTGTGCACACTCTATTCTCACCCAACCAATGCACTATACTGGAAGGTGTGCATGATCCAGTGCTGGTCAGTCATTTTCTGGCATTAACCAGAGCAATGTCCCATAGTTTATGCCTTCCATTGTACCCTGTGCTGGTGGTTACGACTTCCAACATGAATTCCAGTGGGAACTAGGTAGTATGAGTTTCAGGATCACCTGCATAATTATATGCATTTCTACCCGGTAGGGGTAATATGAGTTTCAGGATCACCTGCATAATTCTATGCATTTCTACCCAGTAGGGGTATGAGTTTCAAGATCACCTTAATAATTCTATGCAATTCTACCCAGAAGATGGGTTACTTTATTACATGTTAACACCAGAGGCAAAGACTCCTCTTCAATATTACATTTGGGGCAAATAGGGTTATCAGAGAGTTATAGTGGCACAAGACAGGATGCAATGCAGTAAGGCTGCAGTATATCACAAGATGCTGCAGGTACTGCAAGGAACAGTATAATTCAGTGGAAATTACAGTAAGCTATTTTATTATGCAGGATTTTGTGACATCATGTACTGAAAGTTGCTGCATTGCTTCATGGCTGGCTCCACCGTATAGAAAAATATAATTTGCCAGCAGATAAGGACTGCCCATTTGTACATTCCTATACCATCACATGAGACCCTACCTGATCACTGGATATTCCCTCGCTTTCCTACCAGTATCCCTTTGTGCCTACCCCATGCATGCCTGAAGCCCATCACTGTTTTCACCCCAAGCACCTCCAATGGAAGACTGTTCCAGGCATCCACCACTCTTTCAGGGAATAAGTGCTTCTCACATCCCTCCTCAATTTCCTTCCAGCTTCATTGCACATCACTTTGTTCTTGTGCATCTTCTCTTCTGGAAAATACTCCACCTTGTACCTTATTCACCCCAGTTAGGTACTTATAGGTCTCTGTCATGCCCCCTTATGGGGTGTACATATTGAGATCCCCAGTTTCACTTCATAGGACTTATAATACAGCTCCTGCACAATTTTAGCTTCTCCTGTGGACAGCCTCTACCCTGTGTGTCCTTTCTGAGATGTGGTTTAAATTTAAAAGTTTTGATGGAGAAAAGTAAGTTCTATAAAGAAAAGTTAGTTGTACCATGCAGAGCTTATTTGAGCAGGAGCAGTCATAGGCGTCCCTTATTGCAGACTGCAGTGTAACTGAGCCTATACCTTCACTCAGGTCACTTCCATTCTGCTTGGGCTTTGATCACAGGATTATACTGCTTGTAGCGAGCTGTAACTGGGTGAGTATGTGACTGTGGCTTGTATATAATTTCTTGTATTGGAACTTGAACCAGAGTTTCCATTAAGGGATACTGTCTGATTCTTAGATATGTAAAGAAGTCACTCAGTTGGATCTGACAGTCATGCAGTAGATCAATGAAGGATTTAAGTACCCCCAAGTACAACTCTTCTACCTTTAACATACCACACTTCCCCATCTCATCATAAATTGATGCATAAAGACATGTAGTTTTGCAGCCTCTGAACCTTACTTGTAGGGCAGTTTTTAGACAACAGGCCTTTGGGATGACCAGTAGATTTGTGGTGCCAACCCAGATTCAAGCTAGCTCTCTGGGGAATGGGTTTTGCATGTTGGGGTTTTCAAATGTCTCTCATGGCCAGAGATAAGAAACCCACTTTTTCTTCCACTAGGGTGCACTATTCCCTTTTCAACACCAGCAAAGGCCAGTTAAGCGGCCAAGTAGTAATACTGAAAGTTAAGCATAGCAAGCACCTGTTTAATCAGAAGCTTCAGAATACTTCTGTTCACGCCAGCTGATTTGACACCCATAGAAATCTATGCAATATTCTGTATAATTGCTTGAAGAATTTCTTTGGTACACTGATGGCAGGCTAGGAATAATTATAAGCACCTCAGGGCAATACACATGTTACTTTATTTATTCTACACATCAGACTAGTTGGTAAGCCCTCCCTCCTTTCACAGTCTTTCTAGATGTTACAAAGCAGAGTGTTATAATTCTCTGTGTACAAGAGAGAAGACATACAGGGACTCTTCATTCCCAGATTCTTTAGAGAGGCCCACCAGCTTCTTGTTCAGTGAGCTATTGCTTAAATAGTTTGTCATTCAGTTTTGCAGTATCAGTGGCTCAGCAGGTTGCATCTTCACCTCTGAGGCTGGAAGATTGGAAGTCAGTGGGTTTCATCCCACACCAGGCATAGGTTAAATCCCAGTATTGACACTGTAGTGCAGTATGAAGGGGTGCTGCACTCCTGAGGTGCCATCTTTTGGATGAGACATTAAATAGAGGACCTGGCTGCCTATTCTGGTTGCTGTACAGGTGGACATTAAAGATCCTGTGGCACTTCCCAAAAGAGTAAGGGAATATTTTATTACAGATAAAGATACCTAAAACAAACAGGCATACAAGAAGACAAGCTATGAGAAGACCAAAAAGAAAACACAAAAAAATGTAGTAATACATTTTAGTAATGAATGTAGAAAAAAGGTTTGATATCCAGAATACAGGCAAATAATAATCAAGTGAGGGAAATGTGACAAATGAAATCATAAGAATTTTTAAACAAGAGTGCCAGAAAAGGTGGAATCTCAGGAGGATATAGTTGTTTATCTCAATCCTACATATAGTAAATTTCCAACTGTACATTGGTGAACAGTTCTTGATGGAAATCACCTCCTGCTGGAGAACCCAACAGC
Organism: Neoceratodus forsteri; assembly: GCA_016271365.2. Lineage (NCBI taxonomy): Eukaryota > Metazoa > Chordata > Ceratodontiformes > Ceratodontidae > Neoceratodus > Neoceratodus forsteri. The sequence continues at coordinate 1,430,433,297 of CM028131.1, forward strand.
ACCTCGATTGCCAGATATAGTACTTAAACATTGCTAATACTTGTAAAGTAGAAAATCTAAAAGGTCCCATGGGGCAGAAAAATACCCAACACCAACTCCTGGTAAGTAAGAGAGAGGAATAGTGGGCCCCCAGTGGTGAGAAAAAAGGTCCAGAACTGCTGGACACAGGGGCAAAAAAGGAATACCATTGTGAGGGTGCTGAAAATAGGGCTTCGTGTTGTGGGTGACTGAACATAGAGGATTGTGTATGATCGCCATACACAACAAGAGTATTTTCACTGAGAGTTTTCATGGTAACTGGAGAACTCAGGAGGTCTCGTTACCATGGAAACCTCGGAGAGTTGAAAGACCCTTGTTGTATATGAGTGATCATACATAGTCTTTATAGTGTATGGTCGCTCATACATAGACTGCACTTACTTTTCCCACATTTGTGTGCAGTTTTTTCATCTTCTGGGATGTTTCACCGCTGCGGCCATTCGGTCGCTTCACCAGTCGCCTGATTGCGCATGCGCAACTAGCTTCCACGCATGCACCACCTACTAGGTATAGTGCTGCACTAGCTACATAGCTAGTGCAGCACAACAACACTGTTGGGAGCATGGATTTCATGCTCAACAGCATTCTACCATACACTATAAGTTCATTTGTTATAGTGGCATTCAGGATGTGAAATCGTGGTGTATTTAGAGCATGTTAAGATTACTCTCTGGGGATTTTCATTAAACACTGCACTTCTGTTATCAATTTGTATAATTTTGCTTGGTTTAATTCTGATATTTACTGCCGGTTGGAAAGGCATTGAACTAATTAATTTCTGCTGTGGTATGACTGCTTCATGTTCACAATAAATTCGCACATGGATGGTATTATGTCTGCTGTGTGTTCCTTGCTGTGTGTCCATATTTTCTTGAACTGTTTATTTCTCATTCTTTTCCATGACGTTTGAAGTGGAGTTTATCAAATTTATTTTTGGGGTATGGGGTATGAGCCCCTGCAAAGGATAAGTATTTTATTTTTTTGTCTGCTTTGCTATTTTGGGGGTAAGAACTTGTTGTGCATCATATTTGTTTGTGATTTTTACAGGGTTTGCATGGTTCTATTTGGCGGTGTACTTGTTTGGTGGCACAATCTTATGCTGTGATTAGTATTGTCAGCATTTTGCTTGCACTCTTATTTACAGTGATACTATGTTATTTGTACCGATGTGGGTGAACCTGAAAAAAAAGGTGCTCTCGTGTTTCCAGCTGGGTTCCACAACCTGTCCTGAGGCAATTTCTCTCAGATAGCTGCTTGTGTTTGTGTGAGTTCCTGATTCCCAATTTGCTATGACAGTTCAATCACACCACATCCCAAACAAAAAGAGGCAACCTGGAATTGTTCAGGTGACAGAGAACAATTGTCATGGTTGAAATTGAACACTGAGGAAACACAAAGTCAGGCTGAAATTGTTCAGAATGGTGGTCTAGTAAAGTAACATTCTAGTATGAGAACATCCACATTTTTATCTTTCCAAAGCCAGTAAGATGTAATCAGGGACACAACATGGTTTCCAAAGATTACATAAACCAGTAGATTGCCACTTTGGGAGGCACACCAATATCCATTCCTGGACAGCATACATCCAAACCTTATCAACCCTTCCCAAGACTACCATAATGTTATTAATGAAAAATAAATTAAAATAAAAACAATTGGGTGTACCATTCCTAAACCTCATCGCTTCTATGTCGATACATAACATCTCTCTCTTGATTGGGTTAAGTCTACCACATAGCACTGCCTGGAAGAACACACTGTATATCCTGGTCTCAAGGAATGGGGTATAACTCACATATATAAATACAGGTACTAAAGAGGATTTATTCAATAAAATCCATTTTAGTTTCCCAAAATGTTAATGCATTGTAGAAATTTCTATGGATGCTATGTCTGGAGGGTGGAAAGTGTAGCACATCCCAGAGAGTAACCTCTACTTTTGGCATAACTGATGCTGGAGGATGAAACTGCAGAATAAGTTGCCAAGATTATTCAGAGTTCCTGTCCTACTGACACATTCTGGCAACTTACAACAGTGTCATAAGCATAAGTCAGAACCTTTAGAGAAGGGCAGCTGGAGTCCTATGATAGGAGCACATGTGTGTATTTTCCTTAACAAGGGTCTAGACTAAAAATATAAAGCAGGGGTCTCAGACTGCAGCCTTGCACACATCTTTGAAGGGCACAAGGAGGCCCAAACCAGCCATTAATAAGAGGGTTAATAGATGCCTATCTTAAGAGACATTTTATGCAGTGCACAAAGGAGAGGGCAGATTAAAGAATTCCAGAACCCTGAATAAATAATCATGAGAGATCCTGTCATGTGCCTTTTCTTGGTCTAAACTTAACACAAAGTTGTCTACCATATTTTCAGTTCCATAGCTAAAAGCTTCCTGTAGGGTAATCAAATTATCTTAGATACTTCTGTTTCAAATCATGCATGTCTGGAACAGGAAATCAAGAGTTCAGCCACATGACTCAGCTGAACAGTAACAATTTTAGTCAGAATCTTAGAAGTTGGTATTGAGGAGAATCAGGGACTTTCAGTTGAGGAGATTCACCTTATCATCTTTTTATAGAAATATACAAGAATTGCTTGTACCATCGTGGGGAAATGCTTCCTGCTGAAGACAGTAGTTGTAGACCTCTGCCAGAGAGGGTGCTAATAATCCTTGAATCATTTGTAAAATTCAAGACTGAGGCCATCCATACCAGGAGCAGTGTTAGCTTTTAGGAGTCAATACTCCAGACCACCTTCTCAATGGTAATGGGGCAATCAGAGACTGGGAGTCAGCCTCTTCCAGTGCAGGGATCTCTAGTGGGAAAAGAAAGATAAATCAAACATAGTAGTTGGGGCAGAGGCAAACGTGTCCTTTGTGAATGTCTAGACAACTCTTGTGATATCATTTCTAGAGTGTACTAGAGTGCTATCAGCATCATACAAGGTCTGCATAGATCTACTTTCAACCCAGTACTTAGAATCCTTAAATGGTTTAAAGGTTTGTGCAGTTCACTGCGTGCACAAATGCATCTCTTGCTGTAAGGACTGTGCCTATCATACTGCAGCTTTCTCATTTTAAATTGCAGGAATGGATTTGGACACTATAGTCATTCTTGTCTACTTTCACTCTTGAAATTACCTTCTGCAACTGGCCTCAAAGAGACAAGTATCTTAGGTACTCCCATGGCTTGTTGATTAGTGTGTGTTTTTAACAGAACTTGAAATGATTTTTTGCATCCACCCACCAATCAGAAATATTGTTATACGTGCACTGTACAGACAAATGAGTGACCCACATCAAGTTCCATTTGTCAATCAAGAGCAAGCCTACTGAAGCTGAGGCATTGAGCCACCAGGGCCCCTTCCATGGGTGGTAGCTCCACCCCAAGTGAAGAAGCAGAGCAGAGTCTTGTGGTCTGAAATTTCCATATCCCAGGTCTGTGCAGTCGAACTGACAGGAGCTGAGAAACAAGTAAGTAGTCAGTTCTGGTGGACAGGGTGTCAGAATAATATGTGCAGCCTCCTGTCAGATGTCGAGCCCTGTAGGCATCTGTCAGCAGAGCATTCTGCACAACATTATTCAAACAATTGGAATTGCTGAGTAATTTATCAGTCTGTAAGCCCCTGTCAACTCTGGTCATGCCACAGCTGAAATCCCATCCCACACTACTAGGCGAGCGGTGTGTAGAAAGGGCTGACATCTTTAAATAACTGCACTTGTACTGCTTTATTTGAGGAGCATAAATTACAAAAAGGAGGAGTCTATCATGTCCATAAGAGATGTCTATACAAAGCTCAGCCTAGATGTATTTCTACCAATTTAATCACCCATAGTGCAGTGGAATTTAGTAAAATCTCCACCCCATTGCATCAGTCCATGCCAATGGATCAAATGAGTGGAGGGCTTCACTGATGCAGAGGCGATTGTGTTGCAACTCCAACATGTTCAATTGAAAGGAATGTGAGTCCTTTTCCCATAGCAAGAGGTCAGCAGGGCTACGCCCACTACAGCCCTAAAAAGGACTTGAACAGTCATGGCATGTGAGGCTGTAAAAGTGGAAATCCTCTTTCTGTAACTTTTATGTTATTGACATTAATGGTGGCTACCTGAAAGGACTCCATTCAGAAAAGAAAGGTGTAAAGATAATAGTGACAAAAATCATTGTATGACATCCTGGAACCTCATTTTCTACCTTGTCTTTCTGGGAAGTACTGACTCAATCTGGGAAGTCTCCATGTTGGAGAAAATATCCTTTTGGGAGGAGGGATGGAGGAAGCCTCTGAGACCCTATCCTTGACATCAAAGTTGCCCTAGTTCACCCTCTTAGCCAAAACCCCAAATCAATTATGGTTTTCAGAGCCTCAGCATCCTGTCTCCCTCTAGGTTTAGGCACACTTGTGGACATGTCATCTGGTCCATCAAGGAAACAACCTCAGTATTTTCAGACAGTGGACGTTCCTCAGTAGGGACAAAGCATGATAGACCTGCAGTGGAGGGGCCAGGCTGATGACTGTCTTGGTGACCAGGAGTCACAGGACTAAGTGTTGTAACAGGGGACAGGAAGGTAGCAATGTCTAGGTCTACCTGTAGGGCAGGTGCAGGGTCTTCCTGCCTATGATCACGAACTGGGGCTGAATGCTTTTGTTGGGCTTGTGAAACCAGATTTTCCTGAGACTGGAGCAATCCCGATTATGGGATGCCCAGGGCATTCGCATAAGAGCATCCCCATCTCTACAAAGGTTGCAACAAAACACATCTATACAACCCTGAGCTAAATGGCCAGATATTAGGCAGTGGCTACACTGGGCACTGTCACAGGTGTTACTGAAATGAAACTGGGAGCCCCATTTGAAGCACGATTTTGGCTGACCCTGATAGAACAATGTCTCATTATCTTGACCTATGCAGAAAGTATGGGGTAAATGCAGCACACCAAAATCAGTTGTAATAACTTTACTCGTATTCACCATCACCCAGTTCAGATTTGTTCAGAATCTATCACAAGTTGGGGCCGATCTAAAACTCACACATTCGTTTTAACCAGCACAAAATGTCAGCGATGCTAACGCTCCATTCCAAAACAGAACTGTGATAGTTCAGAAAGTATGGTGAGTAAGCAGGACCAGGACAAAGGGGATCCATAAAGGTGATTCCTTGTGCAAGTTGTAGTGGGGCCCAGAATTGATCCAGTCAGTATATGAGCTTAAAACTAATATCAAAACTTGAGTCACCCACATTTTTAAAGTGTAAGTTTCAGAGGCTCAAAACTGACAAGAATCCTTTAATAATGTTCTCGCAGCATAAATTCTGTATGGGGGAGAGCTACATCCCTTTGTATAAAAGACGGACTGGTTCTATGTGGAGCTGGGTCACCAAGCTGCTGGAACAGGTCAGCATACTGTTTGGGATTTTGTGAATTTGGAAAAACTGGTCAGGAAGGAAGCAGCAGCTGTTCCTTCCATGTGTTGTCACAGGGCTGCAAAGAAGTCAAGGGATGTTCCCTCATGGGGTGGGGAGGAATATCAGAGTCAGGTCTCAAAGAGCTGGCAGAGAAAGTAAGATCACTATGATTGGTAGTTGACTGGGCACCTGAAAACAGAGCAGGTATGGGCTCAGGCTTGGTAAGCTCCTCAGGAGCCACATCCATACCCACGCCACAGTCGGCGGGAGGGCTGATGCTCAGTAACTGGCAGGAGAAGAACAGAAGAGCCCACATGCTTTGACTCAGGCAAAGGGACAGCAGTTGGGCTCATAGGCATGCCTTGACTCCTTTGTACTGCATGGTAGGTTTCATCCAGAACCCATGTCCCACAATCGGTCTCTTTCCAGCCTACCTTATGGAGAGCTCATTCAGGGGACAAAGGCATGCTTGGCAACAGGTGGTCAGATAGAGAGTGTTTCCTGGTGGACAAACTTCCAGCACCTCATGGTCAGCAGAAACAGTCAAAGCAGCAATGGCAGCAGAAGAATCAGGCAGAGACAGCACTCCCACTGACAACACTGCAACTGGTGCTAATGGAACCTCAAGTTGTAATCGATCCACCTCTTGAGCAAAGCGGAGCTCCTCTTTGCAATCCTGGCCAGTAATGACTGTTTCTTTGATTCCAAATCCACATGCAACAACTTCATGGCACTCTCCAATTCAGCTGCAGTCAGCACCGCCAGAGCACAGACAGCCCCTGCACCAATAGCCAAATACACATTCACATTGGTGGTTTCCTGAGAGACAAAGACCTCTGTAGGTGTCATTGCTGGATAGAGGTCATGTCCCTGTTGCTGCAATCCTTGCAGACTCTCTCCTTCCTCAGCATTGTCAGCCATCTTGGAAGATGGCCAAGGGTTCCTCCTACTGGAAAAGTAGGGGAATTTGTTTTTATTGAAAATTTCATACAAGATACATCACAATAGACATTGTTACAATACTCACATCTTTGTGTAAACACTTAGAAATCATATAAGAAATCCAAAACAAGACAATTCAGTGATAAGTTTTAACAGTATACTACAGACCATATAAAGTTCCTTTTATTCATGTTACCAGCACATTACTATCCGTGATTCACGGTAAATTGTTTCATTTCTGTAATAACTCCCTATTAGTAAAAAGTTTGGATTCCTACTTGTAAATCCCCTTCAATTCATTAGTAACTTTTCTGACAAGTTCTTTGTGAGAAATAAAGTTTTGTTGTAACATAAATAGAATTCTACTATTCCAGAGAAACCATTTAAAACTGCAAATACAATATTCAAGGTACCCTTATCCCATTTTAGCCATGGAGCAGAATAAACCCCGTAAATCAAATTATCATAGGATACTGAAATAAAAATCTGCTCCTTCCAAGTTTGTGCAACATATTCCCAAATGTTAACCATAAGGAACATGTAAAAATAGGTACTGCATAGTTTCAAATTTCTGTATGCAATCAGGCCTTGAACAGATCCACTCCTCTACCTGCTTATGGTTATCCTTAACATTAAGCTTCTCATGGCAGCACAGCCAGTGTATGTCTCATAATTTAGGGGAATACATTTTCTGTGATTAAGGTTTGTATATGTAAGTCAATAATACCCGACAGGGTGGGCGGTATTGCCTATACCGCCCACCCTGGAGGGTATTATTGCACTTAGAAAATGGGTAACTGTAAATTTTTTTTAATATTCAACCATTTAATTTTTTTTAAAAGAAAACAGAAATTTATAGTTGTTTGCTTAGAAATAGTCCCTCTACTGGTATTCTTGACAATCCTTACCAGTAGAGGCGGCACAGCATTTCACTGTTTTATTATTAGTGACAGTACCTCCAAGCCTTGGCACTTGAACCCCCTGCTCATTTGCATTCTGTTTTTTTTATTTGTTACTGAAGACCACAGTTAAAAGTTTATTTGCTTCCACCTACAACAGCAGCATGGCACTTGATCAGGAAGGGAACAAAGTGTAGAGAGGTACAGTACCTTGATCTGGAAGAGCAACGGAAAGTAGTAAAAAAAATCAGCCATGAAGCTGCTTTGTGGAATACAGGAGAGGTACATTTGATCTGGAAGAGCAACGGAGAGGTAGTTAAAAAATGAGCCATGACGCTGCTTTATGGAGCACAGGAGAGGTACACTTTATTTCTTCAGTGGGGAATCTACTTTGGTTTTCTCCCTCTGTTTTATTCTGTTGGTGATGAACAGCAATGATATGGCAGGAACAGCCTATCGAGAATATGCACGTGTATGCTGTGGGATCAGCACTGAAATGAACTGTTGCGTATAGTCTGGCTAGGCGGTTCTGTTAGAAAGGAAAAAAATCTTGAGTTTTGCTTTTGTTTGGTTCTGAATAACAAGGGCTATTCATGGCGTGACTCGTGAGGTTGTGAGTCTGTGATATAGCGAGCACAGGCTATCAAGAATATGCGTGTATGTTGTGGGACCAGTGCTGAAATGAGCGTTGAGTGTAGTTTGGCTCAGCGGTTCTGTTAAAAAGGAAAAAATCTTGAGTTTTGCTTTTGCTTGGTTCTGAATAACAAGGGCAGTTTATGACATGACTTGTGAGGGTTGTAGTCCGTGCCTTCCTGTGGTGAGTCAGCAGTGGCAACAGGGATTTTATGATAAGAAAACAAAACAAACGAAAGGGAAACATGTACATAGATTTGTTTTTGCCACTTACAGAGTTATGTCTGATGTAAGAATGAGTGTGTCTGGGGTGGGAGAAATCACTCGCCTCTCGTTAAGCAGTTAAAAATGGTGGCAGTTTCAAATTTTGTGCCCAGTGCTTCAGCCAATGATGAAGCAGGCTGGGCACAAGGATACTTAGCTGGGCATGAGGCAGGATTGGCTGGGTTTTTATTTGGTGGGCATCTAGTGTCTGATAGATGCCCACCTAAATAAGTGTCTTAGCCAATCAGAAGAGAGAGAATTGTCTTTGCCCATTTTCTAATAGTAGTTAATTAGCAGAGCACTTTGGAAATGTGATTGGTCAGTAAAATGTGAAGTCATAACTCTCATAAATTTGTTTTTAGTGTTTGTAAGAACTGATAAACCATTTATTTTCTATGTTTTCAGTTTTATAAACACCTTCCTAAATAAGTGGCAGTGTTTTGGATTTGTTTTCTTAATCTGTTGAGTCCCCTGTTCCTATGATGTAAACCAAGGTACTACTGATTGAAACAATAAGACTGTCCAGAATTTCCCAGTATTTTGCAGTAATGGCTTCAAATTTGTCAATATGAATTGACTGTACAAAAACAGTACCGGGTTTACCATGTTGAGACCTCCCTTTTTATAGATAAATATACAATATTCCATTTTAATGGATTAAGACAGCTGCACCAAACTGCCTGGAAAAACATGCTCAAGAGTGTTCTCTCTCTCTGATTGGGCGGGAAATATATTACTAAGGAATATAAAAGTTGCAGCAAATACATTTTTGTTAACTAGATCCTTTAAGATTTACTTAAAGACCATCTATTCCATCTTTGAACCATCTCTTTCCCTTGTTCTAATTTTATATCCTAATGATGCAAGTCCTGGGCATCTGCACCATAATCAATTCCCAAAATTTTATGGGGTCTTGAGATAGCTTGATATCAGCTATTGATGTGGCACGAGAGAGGTTATTTCAGTTCCCTACCCACACATTTTGCTTATTTAATGAAGCCCCTGACACTGCTCCATACTCTTCACAGTACCGAATAGCCTGTTCTGCTGCCTCTGTGCCTGGTACCATAATGCAAAGATTGTCTCCATAGGCCATTGCTGTGAATGGAACCTGTGTTCCGCCAAAATTATAGTCGGTATGTCCTTATTCAATTTATGGAGAAGAGGGTCTATACTAAAATATATAATAAGGGGCTGATTGGGCAGCCTTGTCTCACCCCTTTCTTTAAAGGTACCATAGATCCCATATAGCCATTCACTAGAGGAGATACCTTTGCATTTTTATAAAGAGTTTTAAGCCAATTAATAAATGTACTTGGTATAAGATAGTATATTAATGTGAGCCACAAAAATCATGACTCACTGAATCAAAGGCGCCTCTGATCCAGGAATAAAATATAACCTTTAAGGCCTGTCTTAAAGTCTTTCTCAAACATTTCTTATAATAAAATCAGTTGGACAGTGATAGACATCCAGGCACAGCACAAGACTGTGCTGGTCTTATTAGGTATTGGGCAGCTGTCAACAAATGTTTATTCAGAATTTTCATAAGAATTTTAAAGTCAACATTTAAAGGTTTATAGGCCTTCAATTATTTAAATGCTGCCTAACCCTTTTTATAAAGAAAAATAAGGATTCCACCTTCCATTTAAAGGCAAATTGGAAGAATTAAGTATATGATTATAAAACTCTTCCAATTCTTGACATGTCTTTACCCAATATTTTATTGATTTCTGGAGTTAACCCATCTTACCCAGAGCTCTGCCTATTTCTACGTCAGTATCTGCATTCTCGATTTCTAATGGGTCTATAGGCTTAATTAAATCTGGTAGAACAGATGGAGGACAGTCTGGAATAGGAGCTTTCTGTAAATATGAATTTATTCCAAAGTGTCCACCTCGTCGCCTTGAACTGAAGTTGTTGTGTAACACGTGACTTCTCTGATAATATCCTAGCTGTGATTTTCAAAATATTATCCCTACCTTTACAGCATCAAATGTCTTTTTCTGGACTCTAGCCTTACAGCTTAAAAATGGGCAGACTGTTGTCAATTTCCTTGTGTTCTGTATTCTTGTCACATTTTAATGCTTTAATTTGTTTATTGAAGCTGTCTCATATTATTTTTTATAGCCTTAATTTATTCTGTGAAGTTGTGCTTTGTTGTCTGAGCAAGAGACATAAGATGTTGTAGTTGTTTTCTATATGTCAGATAATCAAAATATTCCTTGTCTCTGAAGGCCTTACTTATTGTTTTTAAAGTTGTATAAGATCATATTCGTGATTGGTCCACAAAAGCTTGGGGTCTTCATACATCTCATATGCTGATTTTCTAATGGATATGAAATTTTGTGAGTGTTGCATAACTCTTCCTTATATAACAAATAGGAATTTAGTTTCCATAGTCCTACCCTAATGGTTGATCTGACAGTGTATCAATTGAAATACATAACTCACAATGATCAGAATACTCCACTGGAACTACTCGAGCTATGTGTAAGAGCATAATTTTATTGGTAAACATAAAATCAATTCTAGTTGTCAGTACCCTTTATGAAATGTTGGATCTGTTCAAAAGGTAACCTGGAAATATGTGCCATCTAGATTCGCTGTTTGCAGGATGGATTTTACACAAATCATGTCACAATATAGTTTCTGTGTTATTGTATTACAACCTCTGTCCTTTCTGGAAAGCCCACAATTAAAATCCCCATAACATCTTTTGAAGTGTGCCGATAGAGCTGTATTAATTTAAAGAGTTCCACTCTTTCTGCCTTTGTTTGTGGAGGCGTAGGTGTGAATCAGTCTATAACATACTTTGTTATGGACCACGCCAAGGACCATAGTTCACCCTGGCACCAAATCAAATAATTTTAATAGTTTTTATAGTACTGTTATGAAAGAGAATAACTATCCCTGAGCAGGCATCCAACCACAGAGACCAATATGATACCCTGCATACCACTATTTTGTGGCAGAAGATACTTTCGTCACCGTATGGAGTCTGGTATCCTGTATAAATAATATGTTTACATTATTGGTCTTAAGATGTGCAAAGACGGCAGCCTGCTTTGCCTTATTCTTTGAACTATTTACATTAATCTTCATGCATTTTAGAGGAACAGCTATTTAGTTCAGGCAAGGGAATACTTTATGGGGTCTACGCTTAGATTTCCTCCCTTCTTTTCTTAGTTCCCTGGTGTGTTTTTTCTACTTGGCAGACTGACCTCCTCAGATTTGCTAACCTCTGCTTCTGAAGTGGCCTTTGATCGCCCAGATCATAGCTGTGAGTCCTCAGATTCATTATCTGAAGGATCTGGGTTTTCTGTAAGACCTGGTATTGGTTAGAGGTTGATGTCAGGGAAATTTGGGGTATCTTTGATGCTGGCTGTCCCCATGTCTGTCTGCACCTAGTGACCTTTTGTTTTGACTGTGCCTCTGTTGCTGGGGGTGGGGTGAGAGTGGAGGAGGCATAACCTCTGCATCTGTCTGCCTAGATGCCACATCAGTCCTAGTGTTGTCAGATATGGTTTCCTCATATATACTCTCATCACTATCTTCTGGATGGCTGGATGGGTCCACTATTCCTATAGTGTCTTCCTCCTGCTCCCTGTCCTGCTGTTCTACCAGTTCCTGTGCTAGTACTGAGGTAGTATTAAAGGTCCTGTATGTGATGTATGTGACCTCTGTGCAATTGCAACCAGCAACATTTGCTGTTCAGAATCTGCAGAGGCATTTTGCCTATGTGCTGCTTCTGGACAAGAAGAGTAGGCATGTCCCTCTATGCCACAGATTATATTTGGCAGTGTTTCTACCTGCCACTAGAATGACCAACATTATTACATAAGGTACAGTGTAAATGGTCACATACACTGCTTATGTGACCCGCATCCACATTTATAGCATGTTTTTGGCTGTCCTGCATAAAACAGGATGCCTCTATCCCTCCTAGAAAAAACAATTGAGTAGGTGCTATAGGCCCATGTCTTTGATCTTAAAATGACCCCTATATTCTATCCTCCCATCCAGATATCTTTGTGTCAAAAATGGCTTCAGGGCACCCCACCACCGTGCACCTCTGTTTTAGCAAGAAAGTCAGGTCTGTCACACTAACCCTCATTTCTAAAAAGCACCATCACCATTTTATATGCTGGCCTAGTAAGATGTATTACCTCAAAGGGAGACCACAGTGGTGTATTTTTAACCATTTTGTATCATTCCCAGAATTTTTCCAACCCACTACTGAGCTTAAAGCTCACATCAAAAGATGACTCTTCGAGACATGAATAAGAGCATATATCTCTGAGGAATAAAATGTAATTATCCTTTAACAAATACCTTGCTACAAATTTCCTTTCTGGAAACACCTCCATGCCTCCTTTGTAAATTAATCTTATGGTAATATGTCTTTCTGACGCGTAATTAGGGGTTTAAAAATGAAACATATGAACAGAGTACTTTGTCTGGGGTGGTCTTCACTTATATTTGGTGGAGGTCCCTCTTGTTGCTCTGTGTTTTCAGCTGGGTGGTCCATAGATAAGGATAAGTTACTATAGAGTCACCCACCCTGTTCTCCTGAGTGTGTGTGTGTGTGTGTGGGGGGTCTGATTCATGACAGTACTCCCAAAGTTTAAAACTGGATTATGAGTGAGGTTCAGTTCTTAGGAATCTCAAGTGGTGAATTCAGTATAGAATCTCTATCTCTGGCAACTGTTCCAACATTATTTACTTCAGTTTGACCAGAATTTACAATTTCTCTTGAGTGACTGTTAGGGCTGCATTACTTTGTCTAGCAGTGTTTGTAGAGTCATTCTGTGTTTGAACCCCAGGATTTTATCAGATAAAAGCCCAAAATCTATTGTCCCATCTTGGACAGTTTTGCCCAGCCTGCAGCTGTTAAAGAATGCTCAACAGACCATGAGGCATCGCCATTTCTGAGCGATCTGCCATGAACTTTTTGTTTGTCTGTTGGTTTAATTATTTTTTAACAGGTCGCTGCTCTGAATGGGCAGCTTTGATCAAAGTTAGTTTGAAAACAGCACCTTTTCATTTTGTGAAAGTCCTGTAACCTCTGGAAGCAGTTTCCATGGAAAAACTAAAGTGTGTGGTCTGGTTGCCAGGCAAGGCGAAACTGCCTCTTTTCGTCATCAGTAGTGGCAATTGCTAGAGCAGCAGAAAGCTCCTGTCTCCTCTTTTGAAATGGTGTTAACTCTTCAGCTAGTAAAGCCTATAAGTGTTCAGCCTGTGTACCTTTGTTCAGTTCTGAATTAACAGTGGTGACAGCCTTCATTTTCTCATATACACGAGTTGTTTCTTCTGGTACAGTAATTTCCATAGCATCTGCTCCTTGTGCATCAAAGCTCTGGACACCTGGTAAAATTCTTTCATCTCCTGGGAAGCCTCAGCTGGGGAGGAGACCAGCTCCCTAGACACACGTCCTGCTCCTTCTCAGGCTGCACCTCCATCCTGCTAGGGATCCTGACTGTGCTCCTCCATTCTGAAAAGAGTGGGGGATTTTCCCCAGTGTCCTGGCTAAATCTCCACATTCACTAAATATACCATCAACAGCTTAATCTGGTTCAGTGTCAGCTGGTTTCCATCTGTAACCCCTCCGCCCCCAGAAAAGGCTAAAAATAGGCAGAATTTCATAGTTCTCCTCTCCTGGTCAAAAATAAAAATAGTTCTCTTATCCACCTCCCCAAGGCCAACATCTCACTTTGAGCTCCGTTTATTTTATGTCTTGCAATGCTCCATACTCTGCAAGCAAGCTATGTAGTACAGGTATACTCTTCTGTGGTGATTGCAAAAATAGAAAATCATCTTCAAAAAGTGCCACCTTATGATGTACTCCTCTGACTTGTAGACCAGCAATTTGCTCATTATTGCATATTGCTGCTGCTAAGGGATCTAGGGATAACACATATAATGGGGGGAGACAGGCCCCCTGTCTTGTACCTGCCAGTTATTTAAGAAGGGCTTTGATAGAGTGCCATTTAAAAATACTTGGGCTATGTGTTGATTATAGAGGGAAGTATTCACCTCAGGATGTTATTCTAGACTTTTCAGCATCCAATGCAAGGATAGCCATACTCTTCTGGGCTGATCTGTCAGCTCATCTTCAAGCAACATTCAGTGCATGATGGACACTGTGCTTCCTTGGTCTCCTTTGTCCACAAGCCCCACTTGGCCACTTTGTACTATAGTGGGAAGTACCTTATCCAGTCTATTGGCTATAACCCTTGCCAAAATTTTATAATCTGCAGTTTGTAAGCAGATTGGCTGATATGATGCACATTGCAGGGGTTCTTGCCTGGTTTGACGACAGATAGTTATTGTGGCTGATCACATGGAGGAGACTTAATTCCTTGAAACAGACTCTCAGTAATCACATCATATAATGGTTACTGTAGATCCTGATGCAATATTAAAAAAATCTATCAGGAAACCATTGGGCCCAGGAATCTTCTCCTCTCAAGATATGTGATTGTTCATTTAATTTCTTCCTGGTAACATCGGAATCAAGGTGCTGTGTGGTGGCACATCCAGTTGTTTAATGGACATCTTGGTGAAAAAATATCTATTTCTGCTGCCAGTAGCTGAGCCTCAGGGCCAAAATTCATAAAAATGCAAAGTGCCACACAGATGTTTGTACGGCACCCCACGAGGATACACTGGTGGGCAATCAGGCTATTCACAGTTGGATAGCATGGTGCACTTTCCAACTGTGAATAGGGGCAGATTGGAGTAGCACTAACCCAGGCAATGCACCAGGAACCCCAATCTGCTGCCCCACATCCAGCCTGGAGAATGGGCCTTTAACAATAGTGCATATGCACTAAACTCCTATTCACTAAAGGGCCATGCAAATAAGCCCATTGGACATGCAAGGTGCTATTGGCCATTAGTATGCCCATTAGGGCCCATTTGCAAGGCCTGTGGGTAGCTTAGCATGGTTCCACCACCAGACCATGCCCCACACATCTCCATGGTGGTCTAGTGCCCACTGTCCTCCGATTGCCATCCCAATTATGTTATTCCCTCAAAGACTAGTGGTGCCCACCCCTCCCAATCAGTGACTCATATAAAAATGAATGTTTACATAGTGTAGTGGTCCCTCCCTGTCCCCAATCACCCACCCAATGTGCAAATACTATTTTCTATAGTGTAGTGTCCCTCCCTTTCATAGTGTAGTGGTCCTCCCTCGTTCTTCACCAGTGACTTCCCACCCCATATGTAACAAATAGTTTCCATAGTGTAGTGGTCCCTCCTGGTCCCTGATCACCCACCCAATATGTAACAAATAGTTGCCATAGTATAGTGGTCCCTCCTTGGTCCCCAATTGCCCACCCGATATGTAACAAATAGTTTCCATAGTATAGTGATCCTCCCACTCCCTGATCACTGACCCTATCAGAAAAACACATTTCTGTAGTGTAGTGATCCCTCTCCTTCCCGTCACCGATCGCTGTCCCAAAATACAGTGAATCCCTGGTAGTCTAGGGGTCCTTCTCTCACCACCCCATCCAGTATGACCCACTACCCCAATCTCCCATCCCACCCCATGATCTGAGACCAGACCAGCCTCCTCACACCACCACAGCTGACCACCGACTGAGCCTTCAGGGAACTTGTACTGTATACAGTATGGCTTATTGACTGTAATTGATCAATCTTCCCAGGTGCAACTGGAGCGTGTGTTTATCAGGCCATAACCCACACCTCATTGTGTCTTATTGTTTGAATATGTACTGATAGAAGGGTACTGTGGTTTAAAGTACCTTGACAAATGAATATGTTACTAGAAGCAAGAGCAGTGTTATCTTATTAACACATAGTTGCATATATTATGGGGCTATAACTTCCCAGGTACATTATAACTTATGCATTAGGTTGTGTGAAGGCATGTGGAGACAATTGTGTGTAGCACCATGAATCAACAGTATCTAAAATGTTAGCTGACTTACTGTATCTTTGTATATTGTTTGCTTGCTTGTGTACTATTTCTGTATTGTTCTGTACTAGTCTCTTATTGTTTTTACCTGTACTAATGTGGAACCTTTGAAAATGAGTCTTTGACTCAAAGGTATTGTCCGAATCCTCAATAAATAAATAAAAAATAAATGGGTGAGTCTTTGTTCATGTTTATATATTATAGTGGTGCAGTAGTGCCACTATATTTAAGGTTGAACAGTGGTTTTATGTAAACCTCAAATTTTGGACTTTAATATCATCACAACTGTTCAACAGATAGTCTCAAAATTTTGGATGTGCATTCACAATTCGGGTCTGTGTAGTACAGTACTGTATGGTCTGCATGCCCCTTGGCCCGCAGAGTGACTCAACAGGGTTGCACAGTAGCGTCTATCACAAGGCGCCTCTCTCGCCTGACAGCTTGTGGAAGGGTGCTGCCACCTGCCACTGAGGGGGGTGCAGGGTGGTGGGGAATCAGTGGAGGGTGGTACCACTGGACCACCAGGGTGTCCGTTGTTCATTCCGCCCATGATCGGGCACTGGGGAGGCTTCCACTGGACCACCAGGGATGGATCAAACATATGCTCATGATCGGGCATGGGATTAGTCCACTGGACCACCAGGGATTATATGAACATATGCTCATGATCGGGCAATAGATAGCGGTCCACTGGACCACCAGGGATTATTTTTGCACATGCCCACGATCAGGTGAGGAGGGGCATGATGCCCCTGTGTAGGGGGCATGTGGACTGTATCCTGGGTGGCGGGTGGCTACCACAGAAGGCAGCTCCGTGTTGCACCTTCCATATGGCAGCTCACCTGTGGGTGGCCAGGACTTGCTCCTGGTTTTTCCAGGCACATCTTTGCAACCCATGAGGTTTGCAAGTGGGTATATGCCAACATACGTACCGCACATCCCAGGCTGAATATCGGGATGTGCGCAGATGCATGGGCATGCCCCCACACTTGCGCCGCGCCATTACTGGTGCCCTGGTGCATCGGGTTGTGCAGTGCAACCTGCCCTATTGAATATCTGCTGTGTGCATTGGTGGTTTGGCATGGTGCAACCCTCGTTGCACCATGAGCAACTCCTTTGAATATCCCATCCTGAATGTATAGTTATGCCAAAACTATGGTTTGACTACTATAATGAGATGTGGGGGGTAACAAATTTAAAGGCTCTGGAGAGGGCATATAGCTGAACCCTGTCCCATGGTAACAGAAGCAGAGTTAATATGGTCAATAAATAAACAAAAATAAATAAATCACCAGGTATCAGTAGGATACCAGCGGAAAATTTTAAGGCTAACCCAGAGTAGTGATCAAAAATGTTTGCTCCTATAAACTCATACATCAATAATAATCTGATAATGCCTGTGTGCTGGAAGGGAGGATTAATAATAACCTTATTCAAGAAAGAGGATAGAAAACCTGGTGTGTTATAGACCTATTACCCTGCTTTGTACTTCCATGAAAATATACAACTGAACCATCTTAGAAATACTGAAAACATGGATAAAGGAAAAATTAATATCACTATGTCAAGCGGACTTTACTAAATCTTTTAGCCTGATAGATCATATATTTACTTTGGATTTTTGAGTCATAAATATGTGGCACACAAAAGGGAAGTTGTATCTAAAATTCTTGGATATCAGTTCAGCCTTGATAATATAAATAGAAAGCTTTTTGGGGAGTTGGAAAGTGATCCCAGACTTCTACTTATTATAAAATGTTACACTCAAACACCATGGCACGTAAGGACAATGAGTAGTAACTGAAGTAAAACGAATCCATAACGGTGTCAAACAAGGATTCCTCTTCAGAGATGTATTATTTGCTCTTTATATAGAAACCTCATAAAAAAGTCCAAAAGATAGAAACTCATAGCCCAAGATTAATATTGAAGAGATACAATTTTTATTATATGCAGATGATATTATTTTGTTGTCAAGAGCACCAGGGGCCTTTAGACAGCTTACACCTAGTATTTGAACATCTGGAAATACTAAATCTAACTGTCAACTTGGAAACAAGTAAAATAATGGTTCTAGGTAATAGGCAAAAGGCTGAGGAAAAGATGTGTGGTTAACAAAGAGAAAATTGCAGAAGGGCACAGTTTATATATCTGGGAGTGATGCTTCATAAAGTTTGAACATGGGGAAAAACATCCGTTAAAAGTAAAGATTTTGGAATAAGATCAGCTAAAGCAATCAATAGGTTTACCAAACAATTTGGTGGAACTCTTTCGTTGCAATGTATAAAGCATTTGAAGCCAAGGTTAATGGCCAGATCTTGTATAGTAGTGAAATCTGGGGTGTATTTCTAATTTGCAGCTTGTAGAAACTGCAGAATTTTATCAGACTTACACTAGGTTTACCAACTGACACCAACTGCAATTTCATGCTAGAATTGGTATGAAAACCATTGAACAGCATGCTATCTGCAGAACATTAGGATACTGAGTTAAAATAATTAAAATGGATGAGGATAGATTGCCAATACAATGTTGGGAAGAAGTTAAAAGATTAAGATATACAAAAATATGGTTTAATGTACTTAATAATAAATTAAGACAAAATGCTTGGAGCCTATATGGGGACAGGAGATTACTGGAGCCCGGGCCCATATGTAGAAAGTGCAAAGCAGAGGCTTATAGATAACTATTTTCAAAGAGATTTGGAAGAGACAGAAGGCCTGACAGGATGCAGATGCAAAAGAATTTAAAGGCCAACAAGAAAACAGAATGTTATTTAGACTTTGTGGAGAATAAAAGGAAAGAAATGCATAATGCCTCCTGAGATTGGGTATATAAAAGAATAAAAATGGTGGAACAGTTACTGGATGGAAACCCGAAGGATGATTTTATAAATGTGATATACAGTCAATTTTGGTTGTGTGCACATGCTTGGGATCGCAACTCGTGCACACAACCAAAATGCACTTATCCAAACAAAGAAAAAACATTGCAGCCGATGAGGGAATTGCAAGCATGAAGACCTGTAAGCTTGTAATAGCATTACAACTCTTTATTTAATACATTTTAAAAGTATGTCATGTACTACGAGTTATTTACAACAAAATACTGTACTGTGCTATGCTGTAAATAAATCTATAAAGTACTATGCTATAAATAAATCTATGAAGTGCTTAAAGAGTGCTTAAATAAATCAATAAAGTGCTAAAGATAAAGATATGGATAAAATCATGCATAGCAGCTAGCAAGACATTTCATAAAGTCTGTAATTTTACTCTTTCAAATGAATAAAACCAATTAAAATATTGCTGCTCTTGATTCTATGTATCGTGTACCTTCCACATTTCTTTTCAGCCTGTCCATCGCTCACTCACAGCAAACAAATGAGCAATACATCACAATGGCAAGCAAATAGATAATAGCAAGCTCACTTACAGTGCTCATATGCATCACAATAGACAGCTGTTAGCTCTACTTGACTGCATCAAAACAATTAGCGGGTTAATGTGCTGCAGTTATAAATCACACCTCTGAGTGGTATCAATTGCCTTGCTGAGATGCAAAAGTGCCTACAAAAAAGGCACACAACCGAAATGGCTGTGCACATAGTCAAATTATTTAACTTTGCAACAACAGTGCATGAATCGGACCAGGAGTGTTTGTGCACATAACCTAAATGTGCACACATTCAAAAGGCACACAAGTAGAATATACCTAAATACAAAAGATCAGCTGCACATCTAACATTGTATTGTCCATTGCTGTTGGAAGAGAGAAAGAAATATATCTTACCATGTATCAAGAACGATGAGGATACAATAGATAAGAAATCTGAAGAATTACTATTTTCTGATAAAAAGTAAATTATTTTGCTGTTGTGAAATTTGCATGCGAAATGTTTTATACTTGGCAAGTAATGAAAGCATTTTTAAAGTGTCTGCTGTCAGTTTTAAGTACTGTTCATGTGATAAACTATGTGTTTTATATATGTCTTATAATAAAAACAATCTGAATCCATTTTCATATCTTATTTCATATTGTTTTCATATTCTGCCATCTTTCATATGTATTTTTGTATCTTATTTCATACGGGCTTTTGTATTCTGCCATCTTTTTTTTTTTTTTATAAAAAAATCTTTAAAAGACACAACAGTGGCATCATGGGGAGACCAACACATGTAGGTTGCTCATCAGGACCCCTTAGGTGAATTGTGCAGTTAACTGTTGGAGAAGGACCTCCAAAGGTGTTTTTGTTTTCCATTTTAAATGGTTATTTGTCACTCACTAATGTTGTTTCATATTTTAATGTGAACACTGTGAGCTGAACACTGTTTTGTAGCTGTTTTTGTCATCTCCATACTTGCTGAGGCAGTTGGACTTTTGGTGTGAGAAATTTTAGGGCAGAAAGGGCTTGGCCCACAGATGTGCCTTTAGCTACTTTGTAAAAAATATGAGTCCGTTACAAAGTTTTAGATTTTGAAAATTCAGCTTCTGAATAGTGTTGTGCGAAATTAACATTTCATTATGAGGAATATTTGGTGAATTTCATGCATTTCATTAAATATTTTTCCATAAAGCGGTGAAATTTTCAGCTCACAGGCAGAATTTCACCATGTTCAGTATACAGTCTACAGTATTGTAGTCTTTATATATATATATATATATATATATATATATATAAATCAATTTTACTTTCGAGTTATTCCTCACCATTTGTGCACAATTGACATCATTACTCAGTGTAACAAAAAAAACACCAAATAATTCTAAGAAATAAGCAAATAATTATAGTAAAGTGTGTTTGTAAAAGGCCATGTTCTCTCAATCTGCTTTGCCACTAAAACTAGTTTAACGACTGTACTGAAAAAGCACAGGAAAAGTGATGTGACCTTGTCTTAAACATAGAGCTTCTCTCCTAATTTTTATAAAAGTATGAGTCTTAATAATGCTTTTTCTATGTGCAGTTTGCATTCAGAATATCCCTTACTGAATACACAGTTAGTAAAACCAGCAATATAGTGCTACAGATGGCAGCTGCATTCTATCACTCACTGTTCTCAGCAGTTTCCAATGCTTGTGAGTCTGTAAATAATATGGGGATTGTGTTATAAAGCCTGTTTTGTCTTTTTCCCTCCTGATAAATCTTCAAAAAACATCCCTGGTATCTAGTTGTCCCACCCTCCCCAGCTGATCACCAGCCCAAATTGAAGAATCCCCCAATGAGATTTACATCTGGAGGCAGTATAGTGTAGTAGTTAAGAGCACTGAGCTGCAAACCTGGAGACCTGGGTTTGAATCCCATCAGCTCCCATCTGCATACTGTGTGACCCTGAGAAGGTTACTTAACTTCCCTGTGCTCCCAGGTTGCACCTGGAAACAAGCTCCATCTTAATGTGCCTTTCCTGGTTAAACAATTTTGTATGTTAAATGCATTTCTCTGGTGTCTAGTTGCACCCTCCTGCACCTCTGATCCCCATCTCCATAACATTTCTCTGATGTCTAGTGGTGCCTCATCATCCAATGTCCATCCCCTAAAACTTATAAAGTGCCTTGGTGTCTACTGGTGCCCCTTCTGACTGCCTTCCCATAATAATTATACATTTCTGGTGTCCAGTGGCACCCCACACCCTTGGATTGCCACCTCCTTAATATTATATATGTCCCTAGTGTCTAGTAGCACCTCAGTCCAATGGCTGCCCATGCTGAAATAATGAAAACAATTGCTTGACATCTTTTTATTAAAGCTGTAAAGAAAATGGTCCCTCACCGATCTGATCCCCCACTCTGACTTACGACTCAGCACCAACCACCCTGTACCCCACACCTCCTCACTCACCTGAACACATGCCAGAGTGAAGATTACTCTCTGATTGAAGACACATCTTGCTGTTGGAACCAGCTACAATAACATGAGTAAATAAGGTAAATGTGGGTCAATGCATTTTAATACAGTTTTCAGCTTTGGTCCATAACTTTGCCATTTTGCATATTTGGCCTTCCCACCCCATACTTTATGCTCTCTTCCCTGACTGCCCTTCTGACAGACCCCACCCAGCCCCATTACCCAGATCTTCTGGGACTTACTTTATGCCAGCATCCTCTGCCACAGGACTTATGGAATATGCCCAGCCACCAATGCAGAGCCTGTGGGGGTCAGTCTTCAGTGGGTTCCACAAATTTTCTCCACTTACTTTCCTGGGGCATTGGCCATTCACAGTCGTACATGCACATGGAGGTGTGCATGCACACCAGCACCAAAAACAGCCCTGATCCACCCATCTGGCCAAGCACCAGCCCCCAGTGCTCAATGCTACCATTGAGCCTCCACTCAGTAGCAGCCAAGAGCCAGGAGGCCTACCACCCCAATCCAGGAGAGGAGAGTGGCCTGGTGACCACTCTATCCACTCCCAGTCCTCCCCTGGCCTACACCTGGCAACCCCATGTTCATTCCAGAAGTGAGTCACCAGCATGGTGAGAGGTAAGGAGTCCAGCTCCTCAACCTCTGCACCACTGGGCCATCTCTCAGTATGGCATTTTGAGACTGCACCTTATGAACAATGTCAGTTGAATTATGCAAATCCAGCCCAAAAGTGATTTTGTGCTCAGCTGGGCAAATTACCTTTCAGTCAGGATTTGAAAATTTTCATCACCCTCTTTTATGAGGTGAGGTCATAAGAAGGGTTTGTTAAAAATGTGGGATCAAAATATGTTAAAATGGCAAAATTAATGTGCATCCATTGACAAAGGAAAGGACCTGGGGGTAATCATATCAGATTACCTTAATGTTAGCAAGCAGTGTGAGAAGGCAGTAGAGATTGCTGGGGGTATACTGGGATGCACAGAGAGAGAGCATCACCAGCAGAAAACAGGAAGTTGTTATCCCTCTGTAAAGACAGTTGGTGAGACCCCATCTGGAGTACTGCATCCAGTTCTGGAGACCCCATCTCTGCAAGGACATAGACAGGATAGAGGCAGTCCAGAGGAGGGCAACTAGAATGGTGCAGGGTCTGCAAGAGAAGCCATACGAGGAGAGACTAAAAGAGCTTAATATGTATACCCTTGAGGAAAGAAGGAGAGGAGGACATGATAGAAATGTTTAAGTGCCTCAGCGAAATCAACAAAGTCCAAGAGGGTAGCATCTTTCAGAAAAGAGACATGCAAGAACAAGGGGACACAATTTAAAGATAGAGGGGTGGTTCAGGGGCAATGTGAGGAAGTATTTTTCACAGAGAGGGTAGTGGATGCATGGAACAGCCTTCCTGAGGAAGTTGTGGGGTCTAAAACTGTGGGAGAATTCAAGAATACATGGGACAGACATAAGGCAATTCTTGTGGGGGTAGGAAGAAATAGGCTGTTGGTTAACTAGGATCGGCGGCTTATCCTGTAGGTAGGGAAATGGGCAGACAAGGTGGGACAAGTGGTCCTTATCTGCATCAAAGATATGTTTCTATGTTTCTGTTTACCTATGCTCCCTTGTAACATTCATAATTTTAATTTTTGTCCCAAATTTTCAACATAGCACTTTCTTTATGCCACCTCAAGAACATGGCAGCTGTAATTTTTCAAATCTTTGCCAAATGTCTTTTCACGCCTCTGGCATGGAATGACACTGTTATGGAGCAGAATAATGATTTTGCAGGATTTTTAAAAGTTTTAGTACTGAGTTCATGACATGGGTAATAAGAAGGCTATGCTGACAATTTGGTTGATGCTGTCCTACAAAATGGAGACGCAGGGCCCTCGAACCCTGCTCTTCCATATCAACATACATGTACGCATCTATGGTGGGATAGGAGCGAAGGCAAAGAGGGCCCTGCACTCCCAGAGGCAAATCAGGATATGATCATACTATCTCAAAAGTATTGAAGGATAAGAGCATAGGTCCCTCCCAAAACTAGGCAAATTAGGATAAGATTATACTATCTCAAAAGTAAAAATTCATTGCAAAAACTGTGTTAATGCAACATTTAGGGTTCAGACTAAAGCAACATAATTAGGAATGTGGCTTTAGGGTTTCCAACCCTGAACCCCCACTCCCATGCCTCAGTTCAACTAGGTGCTGTCTTTCCTTGGTGTTGTCAACCCTAAAGCTCACCCTATTCTATACAATCCAGAAACATACACCAAATTGGGTGAGCTTTAGGGTTGGCAACATCAAGGAAGACTACACCCCTGATTTTTTGTAGGTGTGTGGGGATGGGGTTTAAGGTTGGAAACCCTAAACCCACATTTTCCTATTTTTGTCGCTTAGCCTGAACCCTAAATATTGCATCAATATGTTTTTTCACAAAGGATATATATATATATATATATATATATATATATATATATATATATATACACGTCATTTATTATTAGGAGAATACTTGCTATAAGCGTTATATTTTTATGTTGTAGATACTGAACTTATAAGAAACAGAAGCAATGCAGGAGGTTGGAATAACCAGTTGCTCAGGTATGACCCCCCATTTCTATGTAGGAAAATGATAATGAAATAAAACTCAAATGGGTGAAGGGAATGTTATGAACTAATGGTACCTAATTAATGGTATACCATTAATGGCGTATGGAAACAGGGCATCAGAATGTGGGCATCACGATTAAGGTAGAATGTCTCCTGGGCGGTTGGTATTTCTGCACTGCAGCAATTATGAGCATTATGACTATGGGGCCCTAACTGTGGTTTTCACCCCCCACAAGGTGGGCAGGGTGGGGATGTTTATACATATTTGAGGGGGGCTGCGGGCTGCCTCCCCACAAAGAGGCCAACATGCAGTGTGCCTTCAAGTAGGTGTGACACACTACCTGTTGCACATGTTGCCCTCGCTCATTTGCCTGTGCTCCTGTTTTCCACTGTCCATTTCCTTAGTCCAAATGTGGGTGAACCCTAATTAATTTACAACTGCTTAATTGTTCTGGAATATTGCAAGAGATAATATATTTTGGGTACACAGTGTTTGAGTGGTTAATTGCTGTAGTAAGTATTCCAAGATTAATGAAGCATAATAACTTGAAGCGAGGTGAAACTAGTACATCATTTGTCAGTATTGTGTGCTAAATATCTAATATTGTACCTTATTATTTTGTATTTTGTAAAACTACAGTAGCCCTGAGGAAGAGATTTTATTGTCAAAACGTTGGCTGCCAAAACAGTACTGGTACTATTTGGTTACATAATAAATAATGATACTGTATGGTACTATAATTACTGGTTCACATTTTTCCTATAGTAAAGCTGTTATAATTTGCCATTATAACC
Source organism: Neoceratodus forsteri (assembly GCA_016271365.2). Classification (NCBI taxonomy): domain Eukaryota; kingdom Metazoa; phylum Chordata; order Ceratodontiformes; family Ceratodontidae; genus Neoceratodus; species Neoceratodus forsteri. Next base: position 1,430,458,683 of record CM028131.1, read on the forward strand.
AGCTGGCTGGTTATAACAAGCAAACACGCCCTCTTTACTATGGTAAAAGCATAGCAACAGCAGCCCACTTCTTCTCGAGCTTATCTTTTCGCACTGTCTGGGGCTATAAATGAATTAACTTCTCTTTTTTTTTTCGTTAAACAGGTCAGTGAGAAACAGACTGCATGTACTTTTATGCTGGCATAGTAAAGGGCAGCTGGGCTCATTCAGGACCTTTCTGTTGTGCCTAACGCTCTTCTCCATTTTTATTCACCGCTGCCACTCCTGTACTGTCTGTACCTCCTTGGCTCCATCTCCCTTATGCTCCAGCTCTTAGGCAGGCTACTGCCCAAATCTAACCAATTTTAACTTAAAAATTAGATGTTCAGCACCCTCACTGCCGGATCGCGTCATCATGGAACCGCCTACAGGTACCGCTCCTCCCTTCTTGTCACTGCCTCTCATCATATTTTATATAATTGCTCAGGCAAAAAACAGGACCTCAGCATATAAACATAACATATGGGGTGATGTGTAAAACTCACTTTATATTGATGAGTCTCATTGTGGGATGTATTTCATATACCCTCGGCTTTTCCCTCGGGTTTAGTGTAGCATCCCACAACTCGGTGTGTGTAAAATCATTACACACATCACCCCATATATTATTCTCTATATAATAATCCAGTGAGTGAATTTATTTCTCCAGGAGTTGGTAGTCAAAGCTTGGGCTTGTTCTGGAGTAGACTCCTCCCTATGTTCTCTTTCTTTCAGATGGCGGGTTACATCTCGAGTCCATTTGGAATTCCATACTAAACATATAAATATATGAATTTGCCAGCAGATAAAGGCCTTGTGGTCTATTGAGTCTGTTCGAGTGTGCAGCTAGTGACCCTATTTTGTAGCTGCCCTCCCTCCCATCCCATGACCTCCTCTTACCCTATCCCCATCCCCTTTTGAAGCAGTCCACTGTTCTACAGGATACCACTTCTCAGGCAATGTGTTCCACCCAGACACCACTCTCTCCATGAAAAGTGTCTCTCATTTCCTCCTGAAAATTCCTCCAATTTGAGATCCTGACCATGAGTGTCTCTACCCCTTAACTTGAATAGTCCCTCCATGCCTGTCTTGTTTATTCCGTCCATACTTGAAGGTTTCAATCATCCCCCTTCTCTCTCTCCCATTGAGTACATGTTCAACTCCCTCAGCCTGCTCATGTAGGATATGTCCCCTAGTCCCTGGATCATCTTTGTTGCCCTGTGCTGCACCCTCCAGTAATTTAATGTCCCTCTTCCACCAGTACTCCATGCAATACTCCAGGTGAGGCCTAACCAGTGACCTATACAATGGCAGGATCACCCTCTCTTGAAGATATACCCCTGGTAATATAACCCAACATTTTGTTGGCCTTTGCAGCTGTCTTCCTGCATTGTGCTAAGTTGTTTATTGAGCCCATTGTAATCACCCCAGATCCTTCTCCTCCTCTGTCATGGCTAGCTGAAGTCCCTCCCCAGCTGGTAGCTCCTTCCTGGGCTTTTGTCCCCAAATGCAGCACCTTGCACTTTTGGCATTGAACCCCACTGCCAGGTGGCTGACCAGGTCTCCAGTTTTGACAGATCATCCTGGAACCCATGCCACCCTCCTAGGTCATCCACTACTGCTCCCATCTTGGTGTCATCTGCAAGCAAACTGCTCTTGCTCTGATGCCCATTGAGATGTGTGATATGAACAACCCAAACAACACTAATCCCAGCACTGAGCTCTGTGTTACTCTGCTTGTCATTACTCTTGGTGATGAGAGCCTCCCACCACCACCTAATACTGCCTTCCCGTAACCAGATTACTATCCATCCCACCATTTTCACCCCTGGACCTGTACCTGTCCAGCTTACTACACAGCCTCAAATGTGGCACTGAGCTGAATGAATTACTGAAGTCCAGAAACAGGACATCCACTGCATAACCCTTGTCCAACTGTCTAGTTACCTCAGTCATAGTAATCCACCAGGATGGTCTGACAGGATCTGCTCATGACAAACCCATGCTACATAACGTCCTGCAGTGCATTGTCTCCAGAAGGGACATCAGCCTTTCCTTTGGATTGCCTCCATCAGCTTTCCATGATGGATGTGGAGGCTTACCAGCCTATAGTTTCCCAGTTAATCTTTGGGACCGCTGTTATGTAGGGGTACCATGTGAGCCATCCTCCAGTCCTGAGGTACACTTCCTGAGACCAAAGAGGCATTGAACAGGTCTACCAAGGGCCCTACCAGGATTTCTGCCAGTTCTCTTAGTACCCTGGGGTGAATGCCATCCGCCCTAACACCTTGTCCACCTTCAGTGCCCTCAGGCCCTCCAGTACCCTGCCCTCTGTGATTCCCCTATCTTTCACCTCTCCCCAAGCCTGACCTCCCACCCCTCCTTGGTAATGCCCTTCTTTCTTCTTAGTATACACCGAGCAGAAGTATTCATTAAGTGATTCTGCCTGCTCTGCCCCTATTTCCACCCACCCCATCCCTCTTGATCCTTACTATTTTTTCCTACAACTCTTTTCTCCCTGATGTACCTGAAAAATTCCTTCTTACCCTTTCCGATGCCTTGCACCAGCCTGAGCCCTTAGATGCCTTGGCTGTGCTACTGCCTCGTCACCTCCTTCGGATTCCTTCAGATAATCCTCTCTGTCCTCCCCCTCTCCCTGTTTTTGAAGCTCCTAAAGGCAGATCTTTTATTTCTACTTTCTCCATGGCCCCTTGCTCAAACAGCTGGGTTTCTTGGCCCCTAGCTCTCTTACTCTGGACCCTGATGCAGGTTTTGGTTGCCTCCTCAATCCCCAGTTTTATGTCCTCCCGCCTCTGGTTAGTGTCCATATTAGTTTGGATTCTGCTAGATACTCATCAACTACGCTCCCCATCCTCCTGAGTTGGCCTCTTAGTCCAACACTCTTGTACCTGTTTCTACTCCCTCCTTACCCATTTTCAACATAAACTATACTGAGTGGTGGTCAGTCCCTGCCAGCGGTTCTTCCACCTCCAGCTCCTTCACAACTCCCCATTTGCCAACATGGGGTCTAGGGTGTTCCTCAACCTGGTTGGCTTGCTTCCCATTTGCATTCAGAAGCTATCCTGGAATGCATCCAGAGTATCTGCTCCCTTCTATTCATGGTGGCTGGGGTACTCCAATCCACCCCTGCAGGTTGAAGTCCCCCACAATCACTGTGCTACCCTTTCTGTAGGCTCTTCTGATCTGTCTCACTAGTTTCATGCCTAACTTCTCTGTCTGAGATGGTGGCCTGTACACTACTCTCATCCTGAGAGTCCCATTCTTGGAATCCCGTATTTGCATCCATAATGACTCTGTACTACCCTCCTCCTCCCCCATGAACACACTTCAGTCCTTCTCTCACATACATTGCCACCCTGACCATTACCCTATCTCTGTGCAGCATCTTATACCCTGGTCCTTACCTTAGAGATCACTGTCCTCCCAGGTCCCTCCCACTCACCCACCAGCCCATAACCTTTGGATTGGCAACAGGTTCTTAGCCATTAGTTATATTCCTCTATCCTCAGTTTCCTTTGCAGCCTGCCCTGGCACTGGAAGCTTTGAGAAAGCTACTGATCTTCCTGCTTCCTCACATATTTATCCTAGCTCCTCAAACCTCCCTCAACCACCTCTATCATCTCTCTCTCTAGGTCATTTGTCCCCACATGCAGAACTTACGTGATCATACATTTAGTGCATCAGCCATATCACCTAGGTGAATCTACTTCATCTTTGCTCTGTGGTTGATTGAAAACTATGGAATAACTGTATGTGGTTTCCAGAAGTAAGTGTGAGCTGGTAACCTTGAACCTATACTCATAGCAGTCCTCCCATCTGCATAAATTTTCTCCCCAAACCAGATTCACTACCCCAGTACCCAAAAATATCATTTCTACCTAGGAAACATGAGAACTCAAACCAACAGCCCATATCCTCCCTCCTCCAGCACAAACCTTGCACAGAATCTCTGACTATCTTGGCAGCTAGTGAAAGGCTGATGCACGTGATTTAAACTGAGAACATTTTAAACTGTGTGTTTAAACAGCAATATGAAGTTAGACTGCTCCTGGACACAAAAGTGTGACCAGGAGTAGCCAGCAAAGAGTTAGAGGTTATGTTTCACCTCCAAGACCCAGACAAACTATTAAGTCGGAACATACAGTAGCAGTAATATTGAAACAAGAAACAACAGTATTGGAACCATATTGAAGGTGCACCATAAATTAAGTTCTGTCCTTCTATATGGCAGAGTCCTATTCATATTTTGTAGTTAACATGCGAGTCTAGGTAAATCTTTGCATGCATGGTTTAGATGAACAATTAGTTTTGCTATAGAATTAAGCATCTTCACTTTGTCAATTTCACAAATGAGTTGTTCGATAACTATGACCAGATGACCGCACAGGACCTTTGAAGCTTTACCACTTCCTCCTCCCCTTCTCCATTATTACCCACAGTCTCATGTTGTGGTCAGAGGAAAGGTGGGAATCTAAACTGCATCTTCCTGACTCACAGGGGACATATATGAACCTGATGTTATAAAACATAGAAACATAGAAGCATAGAAACATATAATCTGAGGGTAAAAGAGGAGGAGTAGAGTAGCTCTTTACATAAGGGAAGGAATCAAAGCAACAGAACAAAAGGGAAAACAGGGAGGAGAAGAAGCACTGTGGGTAAATTTAGAGACCGCAATGGCACCACAATCCCAAGGGTTAGACATAGACCCCTCCTCAGGGGAGGAAATGGACAAGGAAATTATAGAAAGTATACTTAGTATGGCAGAAAAGGAGATATTGTTGATGGGCGATCTGAATATGCCAGATGTTAACTGAGTGCAGTTGCAGCAGCCACTTTGAAGAGTGGGGTTATTCTAGATGCCCCAGGGGCATGCCTTAGACAACTAGTATTGGAGCCCACTGAGAAGGAGCAATTTTAGACCTGGTTCTCTCAAATGGAGATGAAGAGAGGATCACAGACGTAGAAGTGGGTAGCCATCTGGGAACTAGCACCATCGAACAGTATGGTTCACAATAAACACAGCAATAGAGTCAAGCCATACAAAGGCAAAGGTACTGGACTTTAGGAGGGCTGACTTTGCTAAAATGGGAGAGTGCCTAAGGAATGCACTAGCAAATGGGCAGGAAGGAGGGATGGAAGAACAATGGGAATAATAAATCTGCCATCACAGAGGTAACAAGCCTCTGTGTGAAGCAAAATAAACAAACTAAACGATGTAAGAAACCAATTATGGTTCTCAAAGGAAGTGGCAGTGAAGGTTCAAGAGAAAAGAAAGCTTCAGGAAGTACAAGGAATCACAGAAGGAGCAGGACAGAGAACTGTATCAGTTAAAGCAAAAGGAAGCTGGGAAGGCAGTCAGAACAGCAAAGGCCCAAACCGAGGAAAAGATAGCCAACCCAGTTAAGAAGGGGATAAAACCTTTAAAGGTACATCAGGAGTGAAGGAAGACCAAGGGAGGATAGTGAGGCTTAATGGGGGAGGGGCAGAGGGTGACTGTGAAAGGCAGAGATACTAAACAAATATTTTTGCTCAGTATTTACAAAGGAAGAGGGGGTACCTAAAACAAACAGTAGAAACACTCTGGATATGGAAGTTGATACTAGCCCATTTACAGAAGAAAGGGTTCTGAAAGAACTCTTAAAACTGAAGGTGGACAAAGCAATGGGGCCTGATGGGATCATCCCAGAATTCTAAAAGAACTAAGGGTAGAATTAGTGACACCACTGACTACCCTGTTTAACAAATCATGGGAGGATGGGGCAGCACCCGAGGACTGGAGGAGGGCAGATGTGATTCCCTCACAAAAGTGGAGCAAGGCAGAGGCAGGAAACTACAGACCTGTTAGTTTAACCTCAGTGGTAGGGAAAATGATGGAATCACTTGAAGGAAAGAATTGTTGAGTATCTAGAGGCCAGAGGGGCACAGGACCCAAGGCAGCATGGATTCACAGCAGGAAGGTCATGCCAGACAAATCTGATAGATTTCTTTGACTGAGTGACCAAAGTAGTAGATCAGGGAGGGCTGTGGACATGGCCTACCTAGACTTTAGCAAGGCATTTGACACAGTCCCACACAAAGATTAATATACAAGTTAGCTAGCCTGGGAGTGAGTCCCAAGATGACAGCCTGTAAAAAATTGGCTGGAGAATAGGACACAGAGAGTAATAGTAAATGGAGTCCACTCTGAAGAAAGGGGGTTACTAGTGGGGTACCGCGGAGGTTCAGTATTAGGACTGGTCCTCTTCAATGTCTTTATAAGCGACATTGCAGAGGGACTGAAGGAAAGTATGTCTCTTGCAGATGACACAAAGATCTGCAACAGAGTTGATGCACAAGGTGGGGTGGAAAGGATGAAAAGGGACTTGGCAAGGTTAAAGGAATGGTCAAATGTATGGCAGCTTAGATTCAATGCTAAGAAGTGCAAGGTAATGCACCTGAAACAAAACCCAGGGAAGAGTACACAATGGGGGTGAGATACTAACAACAACAAAAATAGAAAGGGACCTGGGGGGTGGTCATTATCAGATGACCTAAGGTGGGCAAGCAATGTGAGAGGGCAGCAAGGAGGGCTGGGGGATACTGGGATGCACAGGGGAGAGGCATCACTGTAGAAAACAGGAAGTTATTATCCCTCTGTACAGACAGCTGGTCAGACCCCATCTGGAGTACTGCGTGCAGTTCTGGAGACCCAGTCTTAAAAGGCAGTAGACAGGATGGAAGCTGTCCAGAGGAGGGCAACTAAAATGGTGCAGGGTCTGCACCGAGAAGACATATGAAGAGATACTTAGGAGCTTAATATGTATAGCCTCGAGGAAAGGAGGGAGAGGGGGACATGACAGAAACTTTCAAGTACCTCAAGGGAATCAACAAAGTCCAAGAGGGTAGCATCTTTCAAAAAAGGGTGTGCAAGAACAAGGGGCACAATTTGAAGATAGAGGGGCGGCTCAGAGGTAATTTAAGGAAGTATTTTTACAGAGAGGTGTGGATGCATGGAACGGCCTTCTGGAGGAGGTTATGGAGTCAAAAACAGTGGTGGAATTCAAGCATGCATGGGACAGTCATAAAGGCAATTCTAGGGGATGGGGGTAGTAAGTAGGCTGCTGGTTAACTAGGATCTGCAGCTTATCCAGTAGGCAGAGAAATGGGCAGACTGGGTGGGCCAAGCGGTCCTTATCTGCCATCAAATTCTATGTTTCTATGTTTCTATGATGGTAGATAAGACCACTTGGCCCACCTAGTCTGCCCATTTCCTACCTAATGGATAAGCTGAAGATCCTAGTTTACCAACAGCCTGCTTCCTCCTACCACCCACTAGAATTGCCTTATGTCTGTCCCATGCATTCTTGAATTCCCCACTGTTTTGACTCTACGACTTCTCTGGAAGGCCGCTCCATGCATCTACAACCTCTCTGTGAAGAAATACTTTCTCACATTACCTCTGAGCCATCCCTCCTCTATCTTCAAATTGTGCGCCTTGTTCTTGCACATATATCTTTTCTGAAAGATGCTACTCTCTTGAACTTTGTTGATTCCCTTGAGGTATTTGAAAGTTTCTATCATGTCCCTCTCCCTCCTTTCCTTGAGGCCATACATCTTAAGCTCCTTTAGTCTTTCTTCATATGTTTCTGGTGCAGACCCTGCACCATTTTGGTTGTTCTCTCTGGACAGGGTCCACCCTGTCTATGTCTTTGTGAGATGGGGGTCTCCAGAACTGTACACAGTACTCCAGATGTGGTCTTAACAACTTTCGGTACAGAGGGCCAACAACTTCATGTTTTCTATTGGTGATGCCTCTCCTATGCATCCTAGTATCCCCAGCCCTCCTTACTGCCTTCTCACATTGCTGGCCCACCTTTAGATTGTCTGATATGACTACCCCAGGTCCCTTTCCATTTTTGTTGTTGTCAGTATCTCACCCCCATTGTGCACTCTTTCCTGGACTTTAACTTTAAAGGTGGCAAACAAAATCTTAAGCATGCCAGGCATACATAAGAGCATATGCTGTAAAGACAGAAGGGAGCAAAAGCCCATCTAGCCTGTTAGCCACTTGCTCAGCTGATGGTTCCAATAACTCCTCCTGATTTAGAGAGATATCCAGTCTGCTTTGAATGTTTTAAGATAGTCACTGCTTACTATTTTCTCTAGTAATAAGTTCCAGTACTAGACTGCCAGGGAGCAAACCAATGTTTCCTTTTAGTTGTTTTAAAATGCCTGCTATTTAATTGACATTTGTGCCCTCTGGTGTCCCTGCTATTTTGTTTGAATTTCATACTTAAACAATGTCTCAGATCCAGATTTGATACCATCTTGAAGACTGTAATTAAATCCCCTCACCCATCTCATCTCCAGAGAAAACAGACCTAGGTTTTCGGTCTTTTCCTATAGTTCTTTCATTCCTTTCAAGTCTCTTCTTAGTTTGATAGTTTTCCTTGGACCCTTTCAAGCTTAACAATATTGCTACATTCTATGGTGCTCCAAACTGACTACAATATTCCATGTGTGTTCATATCACCTTAGTTTACCAGAAAAGGTCTGCTTCACTCATTCTGAAAGTCCCCATATTTCTATGTAGACAAAATTGTCCTGCTCATCAGACATGAGCACTAACATTTCTTTGCTGGCTGCCATGTCAACAGACAGTTTGCATATTTGCAAGTGTGGGATGGGGAGTCAAAACCACACAACAGCAAGTGTAAGTCTCATTGTTTTGGTAATCCCATTCAACAAGCTACCCTTCTCAAATGTGTGCATCGTGTTGCACATTATCCAGCAGGACACCTTGAAGGATGCACAACAGTAACAACTCTTGCACAGTGAAGGCTGTTGGTTTGACACCCTGCTGCCATACTGTCCCTGTGATGTTCTTACCAACCCTACTGCTAATTCCTGTATTTTGTGAATCGTTGCAATCTGCCTGTCCTCCATGGTTTATATGAAGGTTGTAAGATTTGCTCTGATTAAAGCTAATTTGGTATTGCTCAGCACAACTACTGTATCTCTGAGAAGACAAAGTTCTAATGTCAGTCAGGTGATTTATTATACAGAAAGCAATGTCTGTTTTGTTGGGTGTGGGGAGGTACATAAAATACAGTACCCAGATCAAACTTCTATGGCTAAGTAGGCTTAGTTATCGATGCCATACCAATACAATTCCATTTGGATGATCACACAAGATAGCACACATTAATTATATTATTAAGTCCATCAATGGACTGGCAGAAGAGTGTGCTGTTGTGAGTGGCCCTCAGTTGCAGCATCTTTAACATTCACATAATCCTCTGCTCCTGTGACTTAAGAGAAGAATAGAGATGGCCTGCCAGGCCTGCAGATGCAAAGTTTTCAAGGTGCAGTAAAGCAAACTTCTATCGCTTTGGTGTAACATGACTTTTATATAAGCAAATGTTTGCCTCTGTAGCTGAAGGTTCCTACTGAAGTCCTGAAAATTAGAACTCACCCTCACCCCACTTCAATGGCATCATGGGCATGAGTCTCTTGAAAAAATTGTTTTTAGAGAATATAGGATATTTAATTAGGTAATATCATGGTTTGTACCCCACTTTAGCTTGAGATCTGTCTGATGGAGATTCGGGATCTCATACTTGGCTGTGGTTGGTTGCCAACACAGATTCTCTGTTAATTTGTGCACTACATGCCCACATTCCTTCCCTCCATACCTTCAGGCAGGCCCATTAAATGGATGTTTGCACATAGCCCTGTTTTCATGATGCTCGGCCCATTCACATAGCATTAGAACTTTAGCTTGCTGCTCTGTCTTGTTCCAGGCCAGGTCATTTATGACATCCTCCAGTTCACTAATCCGCCATTCTAATACATCTGTGTGTGTGGTATGGGATGCAGCTCTTTTCAGCAAGAACCACTACTGTGGTTTACAGGTGAACAAGTTGTGCTGTGAGATTTGTAAAACCTACCTTGACCACCTGCTGAAGGTTTTGCATGATGGCTGGTAATGCAGCAACTGCCCTGTCATGAGTTTCTTTCTACTCCTGTGTCCACTGCCATGGCTTGTGTGTGGTGTGGCCAGATGACATTGTTAGTACAACAAAAGTCAACTTTGCCAGTTTTTTCCCTGGTTTCTAAGCTGCCAGCAGATGCTGGTGGTTCCATCTATTGGATGTCTGTTGAGGAAGTCCCTTAAAGTCAGTTTTTGCTATTGTTTTAGTGGTGTATTGGGGAGCCTAATTATTGTGATTCAATGTGTCTAGGCCACACTCCTTTGTCTGTGTAGTTTGACAACATAAACTGATCTGGGCTAGTTTGCATTCCATTATTTGTAACATTTACTTTATTTGTGAGGGCCAGTGGTTCCAAATATATATTAAAAGAAGGAGAAAGTGTAGAGATACTCCAGTCTCATCACTCTGTGCAGCAAAACTAGGTCAGGAAAAATCCAGTTACAATAGATACTTGAACTTGAATCTATGTATATCACTTGCACCTATCTAAGAAAAGATTCTGAGACACCATACATACCATAGTCATTGCTTAAAAACATAGCCCCATGCAACCCTGTGACTCTTTTTCCACATCTAGGAAACCAGAACTGCATCGTGTCAGGCTCCGTGGATACTGACAACAAATGAGGCAACTTCCTAATATGGTCAGAGGAGGCTTGAATCTCACTTCCTCAGAATGAAAAGTCAATCCATACCCTGTTTACTCTTTTGTCAGTATGTTGGCTAAGATTATCAGATCCAGGTGTACTGTATATTGGCCTATCTTTTTATGGCCATATGTTCACTGTCAGGTTTTGGGATAAGGGTAATCAATACTTCAGTTAATGTTTTTTTCACTACCCCTTTTCATGTATGTAACCAAACATGGCTGTGAATATTGGCGCCAACTTCTGTCAACAACTTTTGACCAGAAGTGTAGAGTTATTTGTCATTCTAATCTCCTGTACCAGTCAGGAGGCCTCCTGGTTCTGGAAGCTAAAACTCATGAGTTTATCCACCTTCTCCTCCTAGTCTATGTATTTAACATTCATCTTAAATATAGCATGCAAGGCCACTCTCTGTTGAGCTTGGTGTAATGTGACTTGAATGAATTTAACAAAAGCCACACCTCCTAGGTTGTGTTAGGTTCATGTCATCTCTCAATTCGTCATATTTGAAGCAGTAGCTAATTAGATTTCTCACTGCTCTGTTTTATGGCATTCTGCCATGTGCATAAGCCACCCTTTAATACTATATTTCATAGCTGCCCACAATGTGTCAGCATTTGAAACTGAGTAATTACTATGATGGAAAAAGCCTGATATGAAGCTTTGTAATTTTTAAGTGCACTTTACCTTTCGATATCTGAACTTGTCCTGCTTGGTGCATTGGAAGAAGGTATGCTAAAGCATGCAGGAAATTATCTGACACAGGTCTGTATTTCACAGATATGGAGACCATGGACAGACTCCTGACTTACTGAAGAATAATGCAGTCTCAAAAAGGTTTTATGGGGAGGGGAATAGAATTGGCACTGAGTCTAAAGAGTGCCAACAAGAATAGCATTGGCTAGGATGCACTGCAATAATGGCTCCGTTGTTTTTTTTGTGGGGACTCTGCCCCTGCACACCCAACATGGTGGGTTCTGCCCTGCTTTCCGGGCTTAAGGATTCCCACCTCAGGAGGAGCAGATCACAGGGCAAGTTAGATTTCTGGGGCAGTGGAATACTGTTTCCACAGCCTCTTGTAAAAAAAAAAAAGTCCAATGCTGGCAAAGTTGGGAGACCAGGATTAGAACTCTGGTCTCCTTTGCTACTGGCTGAGCTATTCCATAGCCCAGCCCTCCATGCCACAGGAGCAGCTCAGCCAGTGTCTTGTTCATTGCAATCCTTGTCCTTTACAGGACCACAGACAGCGACCAGGAGAGTGCTTACAATGGTTTTATATGATAAGGACACCACTGTCTAAGTGAGTCCCCAGTGGGAGAATGCAGGAAACAGAACACAGACAGGGTGACAGGGGAACTAGGGCGAGCAGCAGAGACAGTGCAGGCAGGAGGCAGAGGCTGCAAGAATGCATCGCACCGTGCATCTACACTATGGGACAACAAGCAATGGGCAAAACCCACTGTGATGATAGAAAGACAGCCTGTGTACCCATGCACTGAAACAAGAGTGCCCAATGGTGAGTGAGGAGATTGGGCAAGCACATGACACCATGCAGTGGGTAACCAGCTGATGGTGAGGAGTAGTATATGCTGCACATACAGGTCACCTCTGTGTCTGTGTTCTGTGGGGGGTGCTGACATGGACAGCACGGTGGAGGTATGGGACACCAGGGCAGATGCCAATGGCATGGAAACCTCCCATGCATGAAGCAGGCATGGTATGTCAGGGCTGTGTTCTACAGCACAGTGGGGGTACTGGCACACAATGAATGGCTGTGTGGGCACAGGCAGTGTGCATGGTGCCCCTTCCCACCCTACCCCTATTGGTATCTACTGTCTGGATTGCACCCCTCATGTCTGGCGGCTGTCTGCTGCATCCTGGTGATCTTGCCAACAACACCCCTCAAGGGCTGCTCTTGGCACTGGTGCCACCACAGGTGTGTGACTGTTGGACGGGGGTATGCGGCTCATGTGAGGAGCCTCTGCAGCACTGCAGTGTGGGTGTGGAACATCACCCAGTCATGGTGGGGGCTCCCATGGGCCTGCTGATGGGTAGGGCTCTGCTGTGGTGGTCTGCTGGGCTAAGGGGCAGTGACCTTTGTCATTGTGTTGTGTGTGCCCTATGTCAGGTACTGTCTGTTATGCCCTCACTGCCAGCTGCACGAGCCATCCCACGCCTTGGTTAACAGGGTTTTGCCTTTCCTGCTGCCCACACCCAGGTCTCGCTCCATGCTGCAGGGGCTTTGTGCGCTCACAGGATGGACTGTAGCCACCCTGGGTCTCATCCTTATGGAGTTACAGCTACAGTCGCTATTTTACTGCTGCCTGCTACATTGGTCGGTTGCCATTTAGGTAGCTGCTCTTCAGTAGCGCCCACCCCAACTGTGCTGTTGATTTTGCCTCTTCATTGCTTGCTATCCCAACTGCACTGTTGATTTAGTGCTTTCATGGTTGCTACCCTTACAATTAGTGCTGTAAACCCTACTCACTGCCCATGTGAGCACTTACAGACTAGTGCCATATAGTGCGGCGCTATTCTGGTAGCGCCACTTGACGGGTACAAATACAATTTATACTCTCTGGTCTGTGAGTACAGGGTTCAGAATACCTGTATATATTGTATTCCTATATATGTAGCATCAGTTACCATAAATTTCAGGTGAATAAAGTGGTGCATTGCATAGCAGAAAAATACAAAAATACGCTTGAAATTTAGATAACAATCTTTAGCATAAACTAAAAAAAACTGTTGCACACTACAGCATGACAGATTAGAGTTTTTTTTAAATCAAAATACTCTTTGTATGCACTAATTATTAAAGTTTGTCCAGTACTGAGGACTGAACAACAGAAATATCAATGTGTGGATTGTTATTGCCAAACCAAAAATCAGTCCTTTATTTGACGGCTAACAAAATAAAAATATGCATATATCATGCAGTATTTATTTATGAACAATGATTTAATGAGAAAGCCCTTGGAATATAAAACCATTCAAACCCATGTTCTACTGATGTTGAACAATAACATTTCAGATTGCAAAGTGTCTACATTTATTAGTCATCTGTACATATCTAACTGAACAGCTTGGCAAACTATTTGACTCTTTTAGCCAACCACTGTGATATACCACCTACTGAATGCTCTTTCAAACATACTGTGTACAGAGCAGGATGAAACATTAATTAAACCCATCTGTTTTTTCAGTTCTGAGTTTATGAATGCAATCGCGAAAGAGTCAATGAATGTAGCATTCTCAAAGACCATTATCATTGATTGCATCCTGGGTCCCCTGACCAAATGTAACTATTACAGTAATAATTAAGACAGACATGCATTTGGCACTGGAGATTTATCATTGCGTTTTGAATGTTAAGATACAGTGTGGTCAAAAGTGTCATTCAGTTCTCTCCTCTCCATCTGATTTAAAATGTGTTGTTTTGATTGCTTTTTCTTTGCAGAGAAATTACTTAGTTCTGTACAGAAGCTTAAAGTCAATCTTGAGACCAAGGCCAGATATTCAAAACTTAGGCCGGGGCTCAATTAGCACTGCCCAACAAGCAAACTTAGCCCGAGCACAAAACAAGCCATATTCAAAAGGAATAGCCCAGGGCAAACAACTTCTGAATATAGCATGGGAATGAGGCCGGGCAAACTGCTGGGAGTGCAGGGCAAACTTAGCCCTGGAATAAGATAGCTCTGAATATGGCAACCAGGAAGTGCAAACCACAACAGCAACACAGTGCACAGCGATGTGAAGGTAGGTAGAGATGAACTATGTGGGAATGTGTGCCAGCAAATGCATGGACCCAGTACAGCTGCAGGCAGCAGCATATGTGAAAGTACAATGTGCAAAACTGTAAAACATTCCCCGAACTGTTAGCGCAGTGCTAACACGCTTGCGTGGTTTAGCACAGGCTAAACCATTAGCCCGTGCAAACACGTTGCTGAGCGTTAAACTTTCCCATGTTCAAAAGAGACATGTGAATGAGCCTACTTAGGTAATCTGTGGGCAAAACAACAGATTAGCATCTCATTATGTCCTGATTTGCATGCAGTTTTCACTGGCTAATTATTTAGCCCCTGCGCTAAACCCATGCAAACATGTTAGCGGCTGGCGCAAACAGCTTGGGGAATATTATACAGTTTTGAACACTACTCAACATGCTGCTGCCTGCAGCTGTACTGGGACAATACAGCATAGGCACAGATGGTGGTGGTGCTGCATGCAACTGTCACATTGTAGGTCATGCTACAGTGCACAGCAGAAACTACAGCAGCAAGGGCCAGTAGTGTGGACACAGCAATGCCTATGGTGTGTAGGGCAGTGATGATGACTGCACTATACACAGTGAGAGGCCCAACCTGCAGGTGTTTACTGACAGTGGACATTACTGTTATGCTGTTGTGTGACCCACAGATGCTGCACTTGTGGCATGGGATGCTCACAGTGACATGTACATTTCTGGCTTTGTGTGCTGTGGCAGTTGCACAGCTCAAAGCGGGTATGTGGTCGGGGGGCATATATTATCCAAAAGGGCACACTGGTGTTGGGATATTCCAATACTGGCCCATGTGCACTGCATGATGTGTCTCAGCCTTGTGGCACACACCTGGTCTGTGGCACAGCCTCGCCACCCATACAGCTCCCTCAACATCCTCCATGCCCACAGTGCTGCATGTGTGCTGGCATCTGTTGGTGTCCACAGAAGTGTGGTCCACAGGTGTGTGCTGTATGGCCACACTGCCATGCTGTCCGCTGGCAGCAGGGTCACCACTACTGCCTGGCATGGCTGGGACTGGGGGAGATGATGGCATCATTGTGATGCCATCAGTTAGCAGCATGCTTCCTCTATGTTTGGTTTTATCTATGTGTCATATTTATTTGTTAGGGTCACGCAAAACCTGCACTAAACCACGCAAACACCGTGCAAAGCCATAGTGTCATGCAAGCTGACTGCCCAGGGTTAAGACAAGCTTTTCCTGGGTGGTAATGTGCACCGCTATGTCATACGCTAAGTCACAAGAAACCACTTAGCGCAGTGCTACTTGCTGAATATAGCATTGCACCTGTATTTATGCTGGGTTTGCCCCTTGCATACATTATAATTTTGCCTGGCACTAATGCAGTTTGCTCATGCTTATTTGGCCTTTTGAATATAGCAGACCAGGCTAAACCCATGCAAACGGTTTTTGCCCAGCACAAAGTTTTGAATATCTGGCCCCAAAATGTTAGATTCTCATGACCAACCATAATTCTACTGTGGCCTAACTCTCATATTTGCTCCGTTTAAGAACATTTATTTTACTTTTGTAACACATCTCTCCTGGCACATACAGCCATTTAACTCAATTCCTTTGGAAACTGTCTTGAAGAAAAGAAGTCTCAGAGGATTTCTTAAGCAAGAAATGTTACTAACATTTTGTTTATAAAACAAAAATATACTCAAATTGTACTGTCAGAGGATTTGTTTAAAAAATTAAAACTAACAGCTTTGACAGAGGTTTGGAATGAATTGCATTTAGCATGAACTACTCTTTGTGACTGTCATTTGTCTAATCAAGGATAACATTTTAGTGGTTAGTGAACCTCATAGTGAGTCTTGTAACACACTACTTTCCCCAAAACAAACTGTTTACATTCCCACCAGCAAAATTTGAAGACTTGCTAACCACTCAATTCACATTAAAGGTCATGTGCAACAAAATTCTTTGAAATTAAACTAACAGAACCTTTCATTAAATATTGTCATATAAACAGTGTCTGACTTATGTTTTATAAAACAATCAACCACTTCATACCAGTTTAATGTATTATTTGTGTGCTGTGCTCACCCAAATTGCTACATGCTGAGACTTGCTGATCTTACATAGAAACATAGAAGATGATGGCAGATAAGGACCACCTAATCTGCCCTTTTCCCTACCTAATGCAATACAGCAGACCCTAGTTAATCTGCAATTTATACTCTCTTCCCTACTGAGAGTACCCATGCATTCTTGAATTCCCTACCTACCTCCCCAGGGAGACTGTTCCAAACATCCACTACTCTTTTCTATGAAAAGTAGTTCCTCACATTGTCCCAGAGCCTACCCTCTAGCCTCATTTCATGCCCCTTGTTCTTGTACACCTTCTTTCTTAAAGATACTACCTTTCTGTACCTTATTTATATCCCTGAGGTATCCCTGAGGTACTTCAATGTCTCTATCATATCCCCACCGCCCCTGCTCTCCTCCAGGGAATACATATTGAGGTCCTCTAGTCTTTCCTCATATGACTTTTGCTGCAGTCCTCACATCATTTTGTTTACCTCTCTGGACTGCCCTATTTTGTCTATGTCCTTCTGGAGATGTGGCCTCCAGAACTGTACACAGTGCTCCAAGTGAGGTCTCACTAGTGATCTGTACAGTGGCATAACCACCTCCTTTTTCTGCTGGTCCACTCTCTCCCTATATACACTAGCATCCCACTGGCCTTCCATAGCCTTCTTACATTGGTTACATTTAGGTCATCAGATATGATTACCCCATGGTCCCTTTTTGAATGGTGGCCACCAGTCATTGTGGTAATCAACATGTCTCCACCCTGGTGATGTCATTTGTGGTGCTATGCTCTTTCATATATAAAGAGGTCAAGGAAATTGTCACATTGGTGAGATCTGTAAAGACGCCATGTGTTCTGGATATGTACTATTCCAAGAAACTGAAAGCCAATCAGCTGATTTGATGGGTTTTATCATATTCAATGTCAGAAATGCATAAACAATGTTTTAAATTAATCATGTTAGCCTTTGCAGAAGTCAGGGAAAGTGGTATATAACTGCAAGGTCTGCATACTCTTGAATCTGCTTCATGTAGTAAAACCATCCATCCTATTGTCAGCTTAAATTTTTGTGCTCATTCACACCAGACATTCAATAGACGTTATGCTCAGGATGATACTAAAACAATTATACCATTTCCAAATCAGCTTGTGAATGGGGAAGAAAGAGGTAATGCTCTTTTGAAACCTTACTAAGACAGCTTATATACACTAACCAGCAATTTGTTCCCTGGATTGGTTTTCAATTGGCCTAGAGTTTAGCTCTGCTATTCTTTACTATACTTTAATATGATCACCTTTTAAGAGCTACCACATCTATCCTTAGTAGGATTACAACAGATAAGACCTCTATTAAAACATATCCTCAAGCAGCCAGTGACCAACAGCAATGTAGTTAACAGCATTTCAATACTTGTAACAATAAAACTTCTTACCAGGTATAGTAGAGTAGCACCTGAAATGACATCAGCAGTCTGGAGGCTGCTGACTCATAATCCAGAACCATGGAGAAATGGACCACACCAAAAAGGCAATAAATTAATATAATTGTTGACTTTTGTTGAACTATCTGAAGCACGCATACTGTAGTTTTATAGTAATGGTTATATAGTGGTGCTGCTTGTTTTAGCCTTGAAAACCACTGCACAAAATATTTAAGAAAATCACTATTAATTGGCTCATGAGGAAATAAGGAAAGATTGAAGAGATAACCACAATGAATTTTTGTATTCTTATTAGGATTCTTGGTATAAGCACTATGCCACTTACTTTCAACAATGTTAGCTAGAGAATTTAGACATGTTTGGCCACTGAGAGACCTAGTGCCAGCAAACTTTAGTCTAATAAATAACCACAGTATTAGATTCATATCATTTTAAACCTGTGTATATCCAGGATCCGGCTATACCAAATTATTGTACTATATAGTAACATGTTAAAAATTTGTGACATTTCCAGAACTATACTATTATTGTAGTATTATGCTTGGTGCTTTAAAGGAATAAAATGTTTGCATGCTTTACAATTGCAATGATACAGTATCTATAGACCATTGTGCCTTCACATTGGTAGCCTCAAGAAAGAATATATTATAAGTCTGCCATTTGTCATTGTTATTATACTTTAAGGCTGAATTTATGGGAACTTTACTAAGAGTGCAATGTACAAACATAAAAATGGGCTACTGCTATCCAGAATGTTTGTTTGCTCAAAGTAAAATGCTTCTTAATTCAAAGAATTATATACACTGAGTATAAATCATTTGTTTTAAAAATAACAACTGCAGGTGGTGGTAGAGGACCCCAAAGGAAGAGGAAGCTTCTCCAGTGGGGACCCTATAGTCCAGGGAATGGATTTGGGGACAGATACAGTGGAGGAAAGGGAGGTAAAGTGTCTACCAGGAAGCACAGCTCAATGGTATGGGAAGAGGATCCAAAGCATAGCTATGGCAGTAGCGAGGAGGGGAGCTTGATGTCATTGTCCAACTAGGGACAAATGACATGGCTACAGAAGATGCAAGGATAGAAAGGGTACAGAAGTAGTTCATGGAGTTGGGAGAGGCCTTGGGCATGTAGCAAGCTCTGTCACTGTCTCAGAGGTGCTGTCTGTCCACAGCAAGTGGGAGGTTAAGAACCTCTGCACCAAGGACTTCAATGTTTGGCTGGAGAACTGGTGCAGAGAAGGATTTTGCTTCATTGAGGACTTGCCCCACCTGGTGGAATGTGGACCTGTACAAGGGTGACAGCCTACATCCATCTTGGGGGCACCATTGTCCTCAGTGAATGGTTTAATCGTTTATTGAAAAGCATTTAAACCAGCTCAGGGATGGTGGTGGAAGGAAGCAGGGGAGAATCAAATGCCCACCCCCACAGGATAGTGCAGTCAACATGGAGGAACCCAAAGTTAATATATTGCCAGAGGTAACTGAACTCATAAAGGGAGAACAGCAGAGGACAGGAGGAAGGGGTTAAAACAGGAAGGACAAATGGAGGAGGCAAAAAGGCAAAAGGGGGATGATAAAGGGTGAAATGGCAGAACATGGAAGGCCATGTATACTAATGCCCACAGCCTAGGAAATAAAATCCCAGACCTGCTGGCCTTGATGATGGAGGCTAACCTGGGCATTATATCTATTACTGAGAACTGGTATGCTGGAAACCATGACTGGGATGTAGTAATACCAGGTTATGCTCTGTTTAGAGAGATAGGAGGTAGAAAGGAAGGGGTGGTTCTTTACATCAGGAGGGTATTAGAGTGACTGAGATACAGGGAATGTGGGGGCAGAGGAGCTATGGGTCACCCTGAGACAGACAATGGCATAGCTGGTCACATGGGCATGATATACTGTGCAGACATCCAGCATGGGGGTGGACAGAGTTCTTGTTGAATCTATCCACACCATGGCAGCTAAGGGGAGGTGCTGCTGGTAAGTGATTTTAATCTGCCAGATTTGGATTGGAGCTTCTTAGCTGCTGCCTCAGCCAGGAGAAAGGACATCCTGTATGTCATGTAAGGTGCAGGCCTCAGGCAGCTAGTGCTAGAACCCACCTGGGAGGGTGCAATTGTGGACCTGGTACTCACCAACAGGGACAGAATTGCAGAAGTCAGGTGGGCAGACACCTGGAGTCCAGTGATCATCACACGGTGTGGTTCAGTATGAGTACAGTGGCAGAGTGAAGCCACACAAAGGCAATTGTCCTTGATTTCAGGAGGCCAGACTTTACTAAAATGGGAATATGCCTCAAGAATGCCTGGGCAGGGAGGGACGAATGGTGGGATTTGAAGAGCAGTGGCCCATCTGATAGGAGCCATAGTGGAGGCAACAAACCTTTGCATTAGGCAAGTAAACAAGGGCAGAGAGAGAAAACCACTATGGTTCTCAAAGGAAGTGGCTAGGAAGGTAAGGCAAAAGATAGCTTTCAGGAAGCACTAGGAAACACAGAAGCAGGAGGACAGGGTAGTGTAGCTGGATTAACAGAGGGAGGCAAGGAAAGTAGTCAGGAGCACAAAGGCACAAACAGAGGACAAAATAGCATAGAAGGTAAAGAAAGGGGCGACTTTTATAGGTACACTAGTGATCAGTGAAAAGAGAAAACAGGGATGGGATTCTAAGGTTTAAAGGGAAGAAGTGGAGTGTGGAAGGGAACTGGAAAAAAACATCAAAATTGAACAAATATTTTGTTATATATTCACAGAAGAAGGAGAAGATGAGGGACCACAGCAAGGCAACATGAGCAAATATGGGAGGGAGGTGGACACCAGTCCAGGTATGGAAGAGAGAGTCCTAAAAGAACTCACAAAACTGAAAGTGGACAAGGCAATGGGACCAGATGGGATTCATCCTAGAATATTAAGGAACTACTGCAGGTGCTGGTGGCAGCCCTGTTCAATGAGTCACCTGATATGGGAGTGGTTTCAGAGGACTGGAGGAGGCAGATGTAGTCCCTCTTCACAAATGTGGAGTAAGGAGGAGGCTGGAAACTATAGACCAGTCAGCCTCACCTCAATAGTGGGGAAAATTATGTAATCACTACTTAAAGATAGGATTGTGAAACCTTTGAATCGGCAGACCACAGGATCAGAGACAGCATGGATTCACAGCAGGAAGGTCATGTCAAACAATATCTAATTGATTTATTTGGGTGACTAGGGAAGTGGATCAGGAGAACGGTGGATGTGGAATGCCTGGATTTCAGTAAGGCTCAATATCATTCCACATAGAAGACTTGTGAACAAGCTGGGCAGCCTGGGAGTTGGTCACAGGATGGTAAACTGGGTTAGGAACTGTTTGAGTGATAGAAGACAGAAGGTAGTGGTAAATGGAGCTCAAGCTGAGGAAAGGAGGGTGACCATTGGGGTGCCAGAGGGATCAGTTCTGGGGCCAATCCTGTTTAATGTCTTCATAAGTGACATTGCAGAGGGGCTGAAAGGAAGGTGTACCTCTTGCAGATGACACTAAGATCAGCAACAGGGTGGACACTCTGAGATGGGTGGAAAAATTAGGTGGGACCTAGGTAAACTAGAAGAATGGTATAGAGTTTGGCAGTTGAGATTCAATGTGAAAAAGTGCAAAATCATGCATTTGGGATGCAGTAACCCACAGGAGGATTATATGATGGGGTGGAGATACTGACGGTCACCAAGCAGGAAAAAGATTTTGGAGGTAATCGTATCTGATGACCTATTGATGGCCAAACAATGTGCCAAGTCTGTGGGAGAGCCAGAGGGATGCTGGGGTGCATAGGGAGAGATATCAACAGCAGACAAAAAGAGCTGGTGATGCCACTGTACAGATCATTGGTAAGACCTTACTTGGAGTACTGTGTTCAGTTCTGGAGGCCACATCTCCATAAGGACATAGACAGGGTGGAGGCAGTTCAAAGAAGGTCAACAAAGAGGGTACAGGACCTGCACCAAAAGTCATATGATGAGAGACTAGGAGACCTCACTATGTATACTCTGGAGGAGAGGTAAGACAGGGTAGATATGATAGAAACCTACAACTATCTAAAGGGCATAAATAGGGTATAGGAGGGTAGCATCTTTCAGAAAAGAAGATGTTCAGAAATGAGGAGGCATGACATGAGACTGGAAGGGATAGACTAAAGGTTAATGTGAGGAAGTATTGCTTCACTGAAAGGGTGGTGGATGCATGAAATAGACTCCCAGCAGAGGTGGTGGGGGCAAACACAGTAGGGATTTCAAAATGCATGGGACAGACATTGGGAACCCTAGCAATAGGAACAAGAAGTTAAAGCCAGAGATCAAATAGGGTCTGCGGCTTTTGCAGTAAGTAGGGAAAATAGCCAGACTGGATGGGCCTAGTATTCCTTATCTGCCATCAATTTCTATGTTTCTATGTTAACTGCAGCTTTATTGTTAAGCAGCAAGTTATGTTTGCATCACGTCCTGTTGTCACACATACTCTTTCTACATATTTTAGAAATTATTCTTATGCTTAGTGGTCATAAATTGACTGTGGTGAAGCCTGAGTAGGAACATGGCTATTAGAAAGTAATGTGTGCTGAGATTTCTCATGCAGCCCACCCAGTTCCTAACAAAATGATTTACCTAACCATGATGCTTTGAACTATATTGTTGCTTTAGAATACACACATATGCATTGTAGAGAGTTATAGAAACAATCAAAAAACAAAACTGGACATTATCTGTCTTCTTGTATTATGTATGTATTCTACATACTGCCCTTTTTTTTTTTTTTGTTACACCCTCTCATTTGTCCTCCTCACCCATGGGCAGATCTCCGTGATCTCTGGCCACCTGCACCCACACCCCCAGGCCTGGTCCAACACCCCCACAGAGCCAGCCAATTAGGGGCTCACGCACTCTGTGGCAGGATCCTCCACGAGAACCAGGGGTGCCAGGTGCGGCCATCAGGTGCTAGATTGTCACTCTGACATTTTCTGCCTGGTTTTCACCCTTTGCAGAGTCTGGTGTATAATGACATCTGGGCACTGCATGCCATCTGGAGCAGTCCGCCCCTTAGCTGCCATCACTGGTAGTGCCCCAGCCATCGCCGGGGCCACTACAGAGTGGTGGTTCCCTGGATCCCTCCCTGGTATAGGAGAGCAGTCCTATGGATACTCAATCCTATCTCTCCTCTGCCAGCCCTTGGCAGCCTGAGCTCATGTCTGAACCTGGGTCGCCAGCATGGTGTGAGGTGTGGCATCCAGTGCCTCAATCTCAGCACCACCAGGCCAGCCTCCACATACTGCCCTTTTACAAATTGCTTTTGCTTGTCTGCTGACTGTAATGGGGCTGTAATAAATAGGTATGGAGGAGTTATCCCAAGAGGATACATTTTAAAATATTATATTGGTTCTCTGTGGCTGGCAGTGATTATAGTACATGAACTGATTCATCCTTCTGTCATCTCCTGTTGGTGACAAGGTGAATTACTCTATCTATGGTCTTGTAATTCAGGAAATAGAATGCAACAATATAAGGCAAAATTAGAAAGATTACTTTGGCACCTCTTAGCACATACAGTAATTTGTTTTTGGTAATACAGAGACTACAGAGAAGAACACACATAGATTTGCATATTTATGATGCTTGCCACTAGGTTTTGCTTTAGAATCATGCATGTAGAAACAGAGAAAACATAACAGCAGATAAAGACTCAAGTCAATCTAAGCTACCCAAGATTGCCACATGTATTATTTTGATCACATTTACATTTTATTGAAAACATCAACAGGTTACTTGCATTCCCACCCTTTCATGTCATTAAACTTTGTATTGAATTGCTAGCCCACCAGCACAGCGCTAGTGCTACCGCTTGCAATGCCGATCACCTGGGTTCTGAAGTGAGCCTGGTCATCAGGGTCCAGCTGTGGAAGGAAGGACTGACATCCCAGTCAATGCCTCCTTCTGAGAGGGAGGGTCAATCTATTAATGCCACACTGCTCCCTGGATGCAGGGAGTGGTTGGGTGTGGTGAGACCTGGGTGGGAGGAGTGGCACTGATTATGTGAGCCATTATGTAGTGATGTATTCACTTGTGGCCTTAGTATGTACTATTCCTGGGAGGGACTAACATATAAAATAAACTAGCTCTCACCAGGGATGACAGTCCACAGCAGCAGCACAGTCCGAGTCCAAATTGGGTGTCCCAACAAACTGCAGACATTCAAGGGTTCTTGAGACTCGCCTTGTCCCCAGCTGTGGGGTAAACCATGGCTCACTGGGGAGTCTGCCTGGGACTTGCCAGATATGAGGATGGCTGGCCACATGAGGGGACTCGACAGAGTCCAGCAGAGCCTAAGAAGGCACCAAAAATAGAAATTACAAAAAACAAATTTACTGAAAAGTCTTGTTAAAAAAATAGTAAAACTGTGCATACATGATGAATGCGGTATAGAGAACATCAGTACAGCATATTAGTTGTTTAATAACAAGGATTGTTTAAATGGTTTCATGAGGACATACTGTATTAACATTCCCGATATAGTTTGAATAACGGAGATACACTGATGTAGACGGGTGAGCAGCTAGTGAGTATGCCTGTGGGGAGGAATTCTCCATAACAGTAGAAACATTAACCAACAAAACCAAAATATTGAAATGGTACTAGGTGCCATAGTAGTTTAAATCCATGTTAACATGAAACAAATCTGGTAAAGGGTTATACAAACCGTCTGGGCTCTTTGGCATCAGGATAAGAGGGCAGCCTGGCCACAGAAATATTAGGATCCCCCACTCCTGCTTTTGGAAGTGGGGAACAGGAAAATAGGAAGTAGGAGCTTCTAAGTGGTATAAGAAAGGTGCCCATATGTCATAGTAATGCCTCATTGAGCCAGAGGCTAGGTGGGAGAGGTGCTCTAATTTGGCCAGTTGTGCAAGTCTGGTGGTGAGTTCTCTGACTGTGGGAATTTCTGTCATATGCCATCCGCACAACAGGAGGCAGTTTTCCTGACACATACTAGAAGAATCCATTTCAGTTCTACCTGGTTATGATGATTGTCATTCTGGGAGTCTAGTAGGAAGAGAACAGGAGAGTCAGGGATAGGTTATTTCAGCATGGTGCTGCTGATCAGGGTGTCAACCTCTGCCCAATAGTGCATTAGAGAGAAACATAATCAGAGTACATGGAATAAGTCTCCATCCAGTTCCAACACCTCAAACATTCACTGACAGAGAGAAGGTGAGCTGCATGGAGTACTTCAGGAATGTGTTACCACAGATGTACCATTTGTTATCTAAGTCTCCTGCAGGAATCCCACTGTGCCGAATAGGTGAGCTTACAACAGGATTTCCATTCTACATCTTAGATAGGGTCCCTTAGGGCAGTGGTCAATTTGAGCTTGGCTTGGTGGTTTGATGCAGAATCTTGTATCTGACCAGTGAGTATATGGGAAAAGCCTTCCCTTTCTGGTGAGTTATCCAATAATTCAGGGATGTTCAATCAAAGGGGTTGGTGCCTCAAATTATTTGGCGTGGGAGCTGTGATGCTTCTGAGTAGTAGAAAATACCAGAACTCCACCTTAGGTAAACCATGATGTTTCTGCAGGCTTCTACAGATTCTAAAGGAATCCGGAAGTCACTGATGTGGGACTAGGTATCTGCTATGATTATAATCTATGACTTCCAGTGTGACCAGGAGAGAGGTTTTCCACCTATTCAAATATCTGGGTTGTCCCAGAGAGGGTGATCTTGAGTGCACCAAGTCTGCACCTAACCATTTGCCAAGCTGTCTCCATGTTTGTACAGAGTTGCCAGATGTCAGATGAGTATGTGATAGCTTGCCTACCAGTGAATAAAGATAGGCAGTAGAAGAGGACCCCCTAGGACTGTGGCCTCTATATCCAGCCACAAGGGGATTTTGGTTTGGGATAGAACCAGTGTGTTGTTTGCACTGCCCAGAATGCCAAACCATGGGAGCTTCCTCTTCCTTTTGCTAGTGGATTCTCAGTTTTGTTATGACTATAACATAGCTGTTTTCCTCCTACAAGAAACCACCAACCATTTTGTCTATTTGATCAAACCAGCCATTAGGAGTATGCATGGTATGTGGAGATGAGGTGGAAAGATTAGTTTGATTTTGATTGCTTGTTATCATATTTTAATTGATTTCTGTTACACTATGCATTACACTAATTTTTCAGTTTTGACTTCCATGGGTCCAGTATTTAACCTGTTAGACTGATTTTAATGATTGCCATGATTAGGCAGATCATTTGCATTTCAAACTACTTTTAAACTTTTACTGCCATATGCTTTTCAGAGTAATGACTGCTTTTTCTCCGGCTATCATTTATTTAGCTGCACTCTAGCAGTTTTAATTCTTATAAATATTAACTAACTTGCCAGACTGCAGCAGCTTGTAATTGTATCAGCAGATTACTTGATCATATGATAAGCATTGTAAATGTATAAATGGTGTCTGTCTTCACTTTGACTACAGCCCCCAATGAAGTGGCAGTGCACCACAAAGTGCCAGGTTTGTGGCATGGCATCTTGCCCTAAATAAATGTTTGATATTTTGTTATGTCCCTCTCGTGAGCACCATTTTCATGTGTTCAGATGAGGTGGAAAGACCTAGTGTCAGTTACCATTTTGATTGCTTCCCTTGCCAGCCATGGAGAGGCTGCTTTCAATTGTGCCAGTAAGGGAGCAAAGTTGTTTTGCAGAGTTTGCTCAACTGCAGGATGATCTTCTGACTTAATAGCTGATATAATCAAGCATCCATTGGAGGCCAAGGTAGTAAAGGGTTGGAAGTGCACTGTTGTTTAATGGGAAGCACTTCCGTTTTGGACTGGTTAATGTGAAGTCCCAATATCTCTGAAAAGGAGATTAGTATTTAGATCAGAGGGTGGAATGATATTGTGTTAGGGTCCAATAGGACTAAGAGGTCATCGTTATGTAACAGTGCTGCATACTACACCTTCCTGACCTGTATGCCCTATATTTCTTGGTGTCAGAGGATGGCCACAGCCAAGTGCTCCATGGGTAACACAAATAGCAATTGGAAGAGGGTCATCCCTGTCTGGTGCTTCTGGCTAGGGGAAAT
This sequence comes from Neoceratodus forsteri, assembly GCA_016271365.2. Classification (NCBI taxonomy): domain Eukaryota; kingdom Metazoa; phylum Chordata; order Ceratodontiformes; family Ceratodontidae; genus Neoceratodus; species Neoceratodus forsteri. The sequence goes on from CM028131.1 coordinate 1,430,485,699, forward strand.
GGTGAAGATAATGCATTGGTGAGGATTCTGGCCTTGGGGTTTGCATATAGTATACAGATCTTTTCTAGGAATTTGTCCCCAAATCCCATGTGGTATAGTACCTTGTACTCCACCAAATCAAATACCGAGAAAGAAGTTGAAGACCTATTGCTAAAACTGGATGTAAAAAAAGTGCTGTTGCGGATACCCTTGACCCATATTTCTTGAAGGTGGCCATCCATGTGTTAGCCATGCCATAACCCATTTATTTAACCTATCATTAACTCAAGGATCCATTCCTTCAATATGGAAAACAGCGCACATCATACCCTGTTCAAGTCCGGAAATCCTGTGATCTAAATAATTACAGACCAATTTCGATTCTCCTGGTCTTGTCAAAATTACTGGAAAAAGTCATAAGTAACCAGCTGAGACAGTATCTAGAAGCTAATAACCTGCTTAATCCAGTCCAATCAGGGTTTAGAGCTAAACATAGCACCATCACAGCACTTGCCAAATGACTAATGACTGGCAAAGAGAGCTAGACAACAGGAATTACACCTGCGCCATATTCTGGGACCTAAACAAGGCCTTTGACACTGTCGACCATTCTCTGCTGTTCTCTTCCTGACCTCACTAGGTGCAGACCCATTATCTTTACAGTGGTTCAACAACTACCTCTCTGATTGTTTCCAGCAGGTGAAAGTGGAAGGAGATCTCAACTCTCAAACCTCTCTAAGAGGTGTTCCCCAGGGTTCTATCTTAGGACCGATCTTATTTGCAATATACATCAACAATATTGATGAAAGCATAACTAAGGCCAACATTAATCTGTTTGCAGATAACACAGTTCCACTCCGTCATTACAATCTGCATGTAATGACCTTCAGTCTGAGTTCAACCTGCTGCAACACCAACTCCTAAACAAAAACTATTACTCAAAACCAAGAAAACAAAAGCAATGCTCTTTTCTCCCTCTGCCCAAATGATAAATTCTGCCCTATCAGATCCTGTGCCACAGATTACTACAATTCTTGGCGAGAAGTTGGAATTTGTCCCTAAATTCAAATACCTGGTAGTATGGCTGGACCATAGGCTCTCCTTTATAGAGCACATTAAAGAATTACTCAAAAATTATGACAGAGACTTGGCCTGTTCTTTAGGATAGCCAGCTTCTTAACTAGAGATGCCAAACTACAGCTGGTACAATCAGCCTTTCTATCCTTGATAGATTATGCTGACATCCTCTACAGTCACTGTCCCATTTCCTACCTCACCAAACTTGACACATTATATCATAGAGGTTTGAGGTTCATCACAGGTCTGCTTTATTCCACTCACCACTGCTCCTATATCAATCAGTGGGGTGGAGTTCTCTTTAATTCAGGTGTGATAAAAATGCAACCTTATGGACCCTAAGAGCCATCTCAAAAAACTGCCCCAATACATAACAGACTGTCTTCCTATAAAACCAATGGCAATTGCACCCTGAGAAGTTGCAAATCTCTCCTACTGATGGTTCCCAAAGTTAACTCTCACTTTGGCAGGACTGCTATAAGCTTTACATTGTCCTCGTGGAATAAATTACAAAACAACTGAAACTGAGGTTACCCATCGCATCTCATCTTTCAAGCTCTTATATTCACGTCTCAGAAATGATCAGTGCAGTTGTTTCCCATGACCATGCATTGTCATCATGCTAACCTGTACAAGTTAACCATGAACGATTTACTTCTAGTGCTTGTCTTCTCATTTGCCCTGGTCTGTCATCATGCTTTCATGTAACACCTTGATGCCTCTGTCCTCCCTTTGATACTGGTCTATCTTCCCACTTTCTCCAGCCTTCTTTTCACAACTCTAAACTGCACTCATCTACAATCTACATGCAATCATAGTATTGAAGTCCTAACTCCCTTTACCTCTCCCTCTCCCATAGGCCCCCACTGCTGCATCAGTTCTACTGACCTATCCTTGGGACTTCACTTCTCACAATGTTTATCCTTAGCTTACATATTACATATATCCTCCTGGTACCCCATCTGCCATTAGTTGGTGGTTCTCCAAGCCATTTTCATGGCTAGTACTAGTGACTGCCCTGGTAAATGAACTAACTGGTACTTCTATACAGAGACCATGGTTTATATACAGTTGTATGTTTCAATGGTGGACCTGCCCCTAGTATTTGAATCCTCCTCTGTTATAGGCTTGTCTTGTCTTCCTTTTATCATTTGACTCCCCTATTACTGCACCATTGTGTTTGTGTTTATATACTTATTTACATATATTTATATGTTTTTATGATGGATGTTACCCTACCTGTTCTAACCAGGTCCATCTTGTAAAGAGCTCTGCTCAGTGATGTTCGCCTGGATAAATAAAGATTTTGATTGATTGATTGATTGAATTGCTGCGGATGGAGTGAGGGACTATTGTGTGGTCTGCATCAGGTTTACCAAGGTCTGTATGTCATCTAAACTCAGCACTCTTTCACTTTCTATGAACTCGCCTTCCATCCCTACCCTTATACTATTCCAGTGCTCGAGATAACTAGTCCCTAAATTATTCAGCCTTTTCTAAGATTCAATAGATCCAGACTCAACAACCTCTCTTTGTAACCCATTCCATTTTTCACTACTGTTTCTTGTGAAATAGCAGTTTCTGAAATCGTCTTTATGCACTGGAGAGAGTTACAAAAACAAACAAATCAGAAATGATCTCTCTTGTTGTATCATTTATACATTCAACATACAGCCCTTTTGAACTCATCCTTTGCTGTTTAAGCATGTCATACCAACCATATTGGATCTGTAATAGATTGGTATGGGAGTATACCAAGAAGCTGCATTATAAACTATTTTCTTGACACAAGCTGATTGTTCATTGTTGTCCACTGCTGCTGACCAAACAAATTTACACTCAGTATGGCACCACAATCCTGAAGATGTAGTGGAAAACGTTTTCAAAATAGTGTTGTGAGATTGAAGAAATACACAGGTAATGTGAGAAGGATAACTTAGCACCTGTCAGTAGTATTGTTACTTAAATCAAATACTTGCAGTTTGTGACCTGTAGAATAGTATCAGATTTACATTTATTTATTTAGTTAGTTGGTTTATGTAGTTAGTTTGTGTTGAACAGGAAGGAGAGCTAGGCAATTTGCCTGTCTTCAACCTTATTCGAGAGGATATAGATGAAAACCAACTAAAATACAATCAGATTTAGCAATTGGTGGTATTTTAAGTCAATGGGAAATTTGGCCAGGACACTAGAAATTCCTCTGCACTTCCTGAGGAAGCTGTTGTGGTTCTATGTCTTTTTGCGTAAAACATTTTGTCGCGGTCAGGTACCATGCGGTAATTACATTGCAATACCTTTCAGTGCACGACTCTGTGGCACATGACAGTTGAGCGCATATTAAGTCAGTGTTCAGTGCAGCTCACCTACAGTGCATTCAGATTTGCTACAGCCATTTAGGTACTCTTAGACCTGATGATTCCCTTCACACCCCATTTTGACCCCTAGTTTCTGGCTACTATTGTTGTCATCAGACTCAGCAGCTCTGCAGTACTTATATTTTCTATCTCTCAGATACAGATCATTGTGATCCTGAACTCTATCTTTCTATAGAGAAGGCTGTTGACCTTATGACTGCTCCTAGAAATTACATCACTGAGTCTCCTCTTGCAATACATGTTTACAGATGATACATTTAAATACATATTGATGAAGGGGTGTTTCAGCATAGTTTGTTTCTATGTGTTTGTGTAGGGGCAGACTATTAGCAAATCAGTAGTAAAGCAGGTGGGTGTGAGACACGTAGGAATTAACTGACAAAAATGCATCAGTACAGTTAATTTTAGAACTGAATATAACCGTGTGTGGAGCAGTCATTGGTCAGCAGCCTTCTCTAGAGAGAAAGACAGGGCAAGAAAATGATTACTACAGCTGTAGCTGTACAAGTTGTAAACCACATGGCAATACAGCATAGCAAAAGGATTATCGAACAATATACAGTATATTGAATAAAAAGCATGTCATTTTCTAAATGCTCAGCTTTTTCATTGGATCTGTTCCTGCTTACTGATTCAGGTTTCCGGATCTGAGGTCAGCACATCACATACTAGATAGCAGCAGCACAGCATATCAGCAGGAATTAGTAAAAGGACTAAACGGAACACATTGCCAGTAAGAAACTAAACAAAATGCATTCATGATAATTTGATAGTTGAAAGCTGTGCAAAATGCAACTGCTCAAGTGCTAAATTTAAATATATAAAGTAGGAATAATAAGCATTTTTGCATTATGCGTCCTTAATGTGACAAAATGTATAATGCGCTGATATTCATTGTGATTAAATTTTTTGACGAAATGATTGGGATGAAATGTTTGTGCGGAGTTGACATGATACTAGCTGTTGTCCATCTGTCTAAGATGGCAGACTGCAGGACTGAAGGTGGAGGAGCTGGTGTGCATGCAGGTGAGCCGCCCTCCCTCCCTGCATGTCCATCACAGGAGGTTGAGATACTGGACAGAATGAGATGGTAGAGCAGCAGTGCATGAACAACAGTTCAGAACAGAGTAAAATTACAAATATATCTGATAATAGTATGAACTCAGAGGAAAAAAATATGTGCTGCTCTAATGGAAAGGGAAAACTTATTTGTTATAGTTAATTGCAAAAAGAAGAAGCTCACTACTAAAGAGAGGATCTCAATATGGCAGAGACTTGAGGTTGAGGGCCATCTGGGAACAAATGACCATGCACTGTATGGTTCAAGGTTAACAAAATTGATGACACCAAACATTCAAAGTGAATGTCCTCGATCTTAGAAAGGCAGATTTTAATAGAATAAGAACCTGTCTAATGGAACAACTACACAGTATGGAGTAAGGGATGTGGAAGCATACTGGGCAAGGTGGAAGAGGCACTTACAATAGTCACATCGCAATGCACCTGACAAGTTAGCAAGTCTAAAAGAAAAAAGAAACCACTTTGGTTCTTCAAGGAGGTGCATCACAGTTTAGAAAAGAAAAGTGCCTTCTGAAAGTATAAGTAGTCAAAAGGACAGTGATAAAACAGAGTATACAGAAAGACTGAAAGAAGCAGGAGGCAATATGGATAGCAAAAGCTCAAATGGAAAAAAGATAAGGGGTACAAAGAAGGATGACAAAACCTTCCACAGATACATAAGGGAAAAAGGAAGAGCAGAGGAGATATTGTTAGAATCGAAAAGGATGGGCATCTCACAGAGAATGACAGGGAAATGGCAGAGGTACTGAACAAGTACTTCTGCTCTGTCTATACAGGAAGAAGATGGCAACGGACCTGCTATGTAGTAAGGATAACCTCCAGGAAGAGTTGACATGACTCCCTTCACAGAGGACAGAGTCCTGGAAGAACTCAACAAATTGAACACTGATAAAGCAATGGAGCAAGATGAGATACACCCAAGAATCCTAAAAGAACTTGGGAGGGATCTGCAGCACCCTGACAAAACTCTTCAACCTGCCACTGGAGTCTGGGAATGTTCCAGAGGACTGGAAAAAGGCTGCAGTGGTGCCGTTCCACAAGAGTGGGAGCAAAGGAACTGGATAACTATCACCAGTAAAGCCTCACCTCAGTGGTAGGAAAACTGATGGGAGATCCTTCTAAAGAAAAGGATACTAGAAGGGTTTGCAGCAACAAATCAATTAGACCCAAGGCAACATGGCTTCACAGCAGGAAGGTCATGCCAGACAAACCTGATTGACTTTTTGACTAGGGCACTAAGACAGTGGGGGCAATGATGTAGTCAACCTGGATTTCAGCAAGACATTTGACTCCATTTCCTCACATGAGGTTGGTCAGTAAGCTGGAACACACTGGAGTCAGACATAAAATAACACACTGGGTTGAAATTATGGCTAGTAGGAGGTCTCAGAGGGTATTGGTGAATGGTATTCTGTCAGGGAAAGGGTCTGGTGACTTGCTGAGTGCCACAGGGATTGGTGCTGGGATCAATCCTATTCGATATATTCATCAGTGACATCGCAGAAGAGCTAGAAGGAAAGGTGTGCCTGTTTGCAGATGACACAAAGATCTGCAACAGGGTGGATACACCTAATGGGATGCAAAAATGGAATCCAATCTAAGGAAACTAGAAGACTGGGCAAGAAACTGGCAGTTGAAATTCAACATAAAAAAAGTAAGGTCATGCACCTAGGAAAACATAACTCAGGTGAGGAGTAACTTAATGGGAGGGAACAACTAATGGCGATTCAGCATAAGCATGATTTAGGAATTATCATTTCTGATGACTTATGAGTGAACAAGCAATGTGAAAAGGCATGACTGAAAGCTAGTAGCATATTGGGATGGATAGGGAAGGATCCCAAGTAGGAGACAAGAGGTAATCATGCCGCTGCATAGATCACTGGTGAGGTCTCACCTTGAGTACTGCATCCAGTTCTGCGAACACACACCTCAACAGGACATAGATTGTTTGGAGACAGTGCAGAGAAGAGCAGCTATGATGGTGCAGGGTATGCATTGAGAGCCATATGAGGCAAAAGCTACAAGCTGAACTTATACTCCTGGAGCAGCATAGAGACCATGGTGATATGATAGAGACATTCAAATATCTGAAGGATATCAACAAGGTGCAGGCTCAGGACCTTTTTCAGGTCTCAGGACCTTTCAGGTAAACAACTGTAACAGGACTAGGGGATACAATATAAGACTTATGGGTGGCAGATTCAGGAGCAATGTGAGAAAGCATTTCTTACAGAGTGAGGTGGAACCATGGAATGAACAGCCAAAGTAAAGTAGTGGGAGCAAACATGGTAAGGGAATTTAAAATAGCATGGGACAGGCATAAGGGAATCCTCAAAAATACATCAATATGGGGGAGTTGAAGCCATGGGCAGACTAGATGGATCATGTGGTCCCAATCTGCTGACACATTCTATGTTTCTATGACAACTAATCAAATAGCAGACTATGGTGCTTCTACAGCCAGTCCTAATGAAATTGGCATGCTGCTCTCAGCTGCAGCAAGTGACATAGGATCATAAAAGGCATTGACTGTCAGAGAGTGCTGAGCTGAGTGGCAGTGGTTTGGCAACAGGAAAATGTTTAAAATAAGGAAATCACAAGGTGGAATACAACAGAGCAGTTTACCTACAGGAGCTGTGACTGCTTTGATAAGAAGCAAAAGATACAAGGCACTGTGGTTACCAGTTGATGGCTGAGTTTATATGAAGTTAGAAGGCGCAGGTGTCAACCACTGAGAAACACTGGTGAGAAAATGTCCCATGGTCAGTGGAATCTGCATTACAAGGTGCAGAATAGAAAAGAAATGAAGCTGGAAAGTTGATCTCTGATGCAACCCACAGCCCTATACTGGGGCAAGAGGACTTGTGGCATAATGAATATAGTGAAAATGATGCAGTGGCAACACAAACTCCAGTGCTTTATCATGTACGGGATCAGTTTTTCTAGCAACAGGTGTCAGAAATAAGGAAAAGAATAGTAACAGGGGCAACAAACTGGGGAATGTCTGCAAGATAAACATTTAGTTTCTACAAGCATACAAGATATTGAGATGCGGAAAACTGTTTTACACAGAGAACTTAAATTTGCATACTGTACATGTAGTAATGGTGTACAGAACACTGCATGAGATAACACAATAACAGAAAAAATTGTTGTACCCCCAAAAAAAAAATACAGAAGCAGTGTCTCAGACACAGCCCTCAGAAGACAAATCAGCAGGGGAAGGCCATAGTGCAGACACTTGCTTTTTGAGTTGGGGACAGAACTGAAGAACATAATACAGAACCTACTCCAAGTCCTTCAAGTGCACAAGCAGAAAATGTATAATTAAATGGATATGATTTAGAATGAATGATCACTTTCCTTCTGTATTTGCCGCCCAAAGGAAAATTCTATAAATTACACTATAAAGAACTTGGATACACCCAAAGGCAAGGATTTATGTTGGCCAAAAATTGTTAAACGATTCTATGCATTTTTTCACTATGGAAATGTATGCATTAGTTCACATACCAAGGGATGTCTTATTCAATGTTAGCTTTAAGACCCCAGTAAACTTGGATAGGTTTTGGTCCAAATATAAGAAATTGAAATATTCAGTTATGGTTACCTTTTTCAGGCAATTCCCTTACAAAACCAGCTATTTGAACTGTAACCATACTGCTTAAAATTGAGGATGTCGATGTTTTTGATATTAAATACTGGCTTTCACAGAGATGCAGGATTATGAGTCCTCTTCAACCTTTTTATGGATGATGAGCAGATTTGGATGGGTGGGTGGAGATTTAATATAGAATTGAAGCAGATGAATCATGGTATTCAACATCTTCCTAGTGCTTCTTTCTTGCAATTACAGAGGTAAATGTTCTTATCAGGGCAACCAAAACATGCTCTAAGTGTGGTTCCTCAATGAATTTGAGCAATGCCTGTGACAGGACACATTTTAATTTGTGCCTTGAATATGGTCATGTTAGTACATACTGTGCTAATGAATTAAAATGTAACTTATGTAAAGAAACAGATCACTTTTATAGATCCTGCTAATGGACACCCCATAATACAGGCTACTGCACTGATTAAGATGTTTTGCTAACAACTGCTCAAAAAGACAGCATTACTGGAAGGCAACAAGTAACCAACAGGCAAAAGGATCAAGAGATCATTTAGTCAGATACTGTGGGGAAGAACAAATATTAACACATTAAAAGAGGAACCTAGGTTACAAAGATCTCAGAATACCCCAGTAACTGGGTCTGTTCCATCAGACCCTCCAGCTCAAACAGTAGAAGAATCGGAAATGGTTATGCATCCAGAAGGTGACATGGAAGCCCAAGAATCCTCTTCAAATGTGCAGCAAGAGACAATGGAAACACAATCAGAGAATACAGAAAAGCAGCAAGAAATGAATTAAATGCCCCCAGCCAAAAAGAATGACTAATGTCATGAAGTACAGGACACTTAGAAGACAACTTAAGTTGAAATGTTGAAAACAGATCTCCCAGGAAAATCAATCCCACTATCTTAATAAATGTGAGGTGTTAGAAACAGAAAAAGTAATTCAGACCTGGAAGTGACTCTGAAACATCTTCTGCAAGTTCTTCTCAGAGGCTGGCATCTTCAGAGTCAGATGATGATACCGGGGTGGTGGCCTACAGTAGATTGACACCCCAACAGTGAAACCCAGAAACCGGACCATTGCAGTGACAGTTGCTGTAATGGTCCAGGTTTCACCAATGCAGTTTCTCCCAGTGTTCTGCCCCTCCCAAAACAACTCTGACCTGGGGTTGATTATATTTAAATGTGTGTGCACCTCATAAAAAACACTTGAAACATTGATGGCCCCATGCTGAGTGTCGGCATTGTGCCTTCACTGTGAGGGATGTCAGCGGAATGTCTGTCACATTCTGTGATTGCTTCCCCAGGGTGCCACTGATACTGCAAAGCAGAAAAGACATTGGCCACCAGAACTTGAGTGGCAGATGCATAGTTAAACCCTCATAAGAAATGATTATTCCAGTGTAACTGAATCACCCCTTTTCAGGTTTTCCAATGCCTCCACCTTTGCTTATAAAATTGCCTCACTCAATGTGAATAGTACTAAAAATGCAAAAGGGCATTGCTAATATTTTTGATCTTAAAGATTAAAATTTCGATATATTGTTTATGTCTGAAACTAGAATGAATACTGCACAGATATTACTCAAGCACAAAGTTTGTGTTGTTGGGATACTTCTTTTTCCTTTGGAGAAAATAAATATGACAGTCTTGGGGCTTCATTTTGAGACACTCAATTTTCTACTACTAGATTGGTGGATATCTTACCTGGAAGCTATGCTAATAGATGTTTTGCCATGAAAGCACAGTATGGCATTTGTTAAATGTCTATGCCACATAAACAAAAATATGAGGGTAGGCCTACTTAATTTGGTAAGACCTTATTTACATACATCTAAGAATATAATTTGGGTAGGTGGCTTTAATTGTGTTTTTAACTATCCAAGAAAGATGGCAAAACATGATAAATGTTTTGTGACACTAATGATCTAAATAACATCTTATCATATGCTGGGTTGATTGGTGTATAGCAAATAATTTATAAAGCAGGTGGATTCACATAATATAAAGGTGCTAGAGTTAAGAGAACTGATTTGTGATTTTATCCCATCACTTACAAGTACACAGTTCAAATTGGTTTCCAGTGGAAAATTCAGGCCAAATGTTAGTGGAAATCCAAGTAGGCTTATCAGAGAGACAAAGATAGGGAAAGAATACTGGACATTAAATTCAGCTTTACCAGATAAGGTAATTCAAAATAAAATAAGAGAACTACTAAACACACATAAATCTGTGGCCTGTCTTTAGGATAACATAAGTGATTTGTGGTGAGAGACCAAAAATATCTAAAAAGTTTTCAAAATGCAACCAAAATAAGAAGTGAAGAATATAAAAGATATTTAACTTTGACAGCACAGCTTGTAGGTTTATTATCTTTAATGAATACTGGGATGGGGCAGAATACTTAATAGATTTCTAATATTAAGCAAGAAATGAGAAGCTACAATATACTAGTGCCACATCTTTACTGATGGAACACCATAGTGAAGCATGAGGTAAAACAAGTAGCAGTAATATATTTGAAAACTGCAAGAATGGAGTAACTTTATGAACAATAGAGCAATTACATGATCAACATGGTTCAGTGCAATCATCTAAAGAAGAACTTTCAGATATAATACATCATTATTTTGAGAACTTGTTTTGGTCTTCCAAACCTACTATAACAGCTATAGATATTTTTAACTATTTTTGCATACTTGAGTTACCAGAAGAAGACACCCAACAATTAACTACACCTATCAAACATGAAGAAATCTGAAACAAAATAAGATCACTTAAAATAACACAGCCCCAGGTGAAGATGGACTCACATCTAAATGTTTTAGAAAATACATAGATGATATTTTGAAATACTGTGATGTTTTTATTTAATTGGATTATACAGTAAATGGGGTCAACCTAATTCTCAATTAGACATAGCTATTTAAATTTATCTAAAAAGAAGACAGATAGATTGAACTTAAAAATGGAGACCTCTTAGTATCATGAATACAGATATTAAAATTCTAATGAAAATCTTTGCAACTTGATAGACAAAGTGGCCCAGCATCTGATAACCCCAAATTAGTCTTGTTCAATAGCGAAGAGAAATATTCACAATAACCTTCTGATGACAGAACTCATAAAAATGGGGAGAAAAACATTCTGAAGGTTATTTGCTAATATTTGATTAAGAGAAACCCTTTGACAAAGTGCACATGCATATCTGTTTCATGTGTTACATAGCTATGGTATTCCTCAACAATTTTGTGCATGGTTACAAGCTATATATAATTAATTGCAAAAAAACTTAGTTAATGCACTAGTTAGGGTTAAAGCACCAAAAGTAAGGAATGTAGCATTAGGGTTTCCAACCTAACACCTCACCCCACTCTGCATGCAGCAAGAGGTGTTGGCTATGTCTTGGGGTTGTCAGTCCTAATGCTCACCCCATTCCATGAGTAAGTAGCTGAGATGGGTACATTATATGAGAATGGAGTAGCGTTAGGGTTGACAACCCTAAAGGCACAACTCATGCTTGTTGCTGCCTTTAGGGTGGGATGGTGTGTTAGGTTGGAAACCTAATGGCACATTTCCTTGCTTTTGTCACTTTAATCCTAACTATGAATTAACAATGTTTTTGCAAATGAAATTCTTACTTTTTGAGATAGTACTTTTCTGTGATTAGTTTTATAAACAGATGAGTGTTCTTCTATAATTAGTTTTTATAAATGGATGAATTACTATAATGAAAAAAAAAACTTTGACCATATTCATTGGAGTGTGGGATTCATTCCCAGGTTGCAGGATCATAGCCCAAAGCCTTAGCCACTACACTACTTTTCCTCCTTGATATCACTGTGTCAATGTTCTCTTTATCCTAAGTCAAGACAGATCAAAGTAAAACAGCCAATAATATATTCTTGTTTTTCTGTATTGCCAAAAGCCATTTTTTAAACTTTGCTTATTTCTAAGCTTTTGAGTTGTCAGAAACTTTTCAATTCACATGAACACAAAATCAATACTCTAATGTCTATTTTAACATAAGTTACAAGATGCCAATGTTCCTTCTATAGCCCTAATATTTAACATCCTGACATATAACTCATGTTTCAAAACAATTCACACTCCTCAAAGAGGGATAGATTTTAGTTTTCAAATGATTTTTCTATGTCCTCAATTTAAAAAAAACAGGTATGCAAATAAACTAAGGATTATTCATGAGCTATGAGGAGACTCTAGGTGTCTAAGCCATGCCCCTTTATATAGCTATTTTGAAGTGCTTTCTGAGCATACTCAGAAACCAAAATTGTTAAATTTAATAACTTTAGAATGGATTAATATTTTCATCAAACCAGTGAAATGTACCTCTGTCTACCAAGCCCTTTCTATCCTGAAAGCTTCAGACCAAAATTACAAACTATTTTATGCAAGGCTAGGACAAAAAAAAATTAAGTTTTGCATTATCTGCATCTTGGAATCCACACAGCCTATTGAAACAAAACTTGGCACATCAAGAGATCATTCCCATGAGACCATGCATCCAAACTGTTGTGCAAATCTGTTGAACAGTTGCAAAGATATTAAAGAGCAAATGTAATGCTCACTACTGTCATCTGTAGGACAGTTGCTAAATTACACATGAGCTCCATTATAAGGTATTTACTTACCCTGGCAAGAACTGACCCTCCTGCTATCTGCAGGGCAGTCACTAAATTACACATCAGTTCCATTGTAAATTATACATTGATCCAGCCAGAACTGATCACTCCTGCCATCTGTAGGGCAGTTGCTAAATTACACGAGTTCCAATATAAATTATACACTTACCCAGCGAGAACTAATCCTCCTGCCATCTGTAGGGATGTCACTAAATGCCACATGAGTTCTGTTATAAATTATAAACTTACCCAGCTAGATCTGATCCTCCTGTGATGTGTAGGCAGTCACTGAATTACATGAATTCTGTTTAACAATAATGCACAGCAGGGGTTTGTTGTTATGAGATTTACACACACATAATAACTTTGGAACAGATTAATATTTTCACCAATCCACAAAAGGCACATCTGTGAACCAAGCCCTTTCTACCCTGAAAAGGTCAGACCAGAATTCCAAACCATCTGGGCACAAAGCGATGACAAAAAAAAAAAAAAAAAACAGTGATTTTTTTTACTTTTTTAGTATCCGATTTCATGATCTGCACATTGAAAGAAACAAAACTTGGTATATCAACAGAACTAACCAATGAGACTAAGTATGCAAATGTTCATACAAATCTGATAAATTGTGGTAAAGATATTAAAATTCAAATTTTAACACTCACTACTGCCATCTGTAGGGCAGTCACTGAATTACACATGAGTTCCATTATAAATTATAGACTTACCCTGCATGGAACTGATCCCTCCTGCCACCCATGGCAGTTGTTAAATTACACATGAATTCCATTATAAATGATGCACCTTCCAGCTAAAACTGATCCTCCTTCCATCTGTAGGACAGTCACTAAACTACACATGAGTTCCATTATACATTATACAATTACTCAGCTAGAACTGATCCTCCTGCCATCTGTAAGGCAGTCACTGAGTTACACATGAGTTCCATTTAAGCAACAATACACTACCAGTGGCATATTGTTGTGAGATTTATACATGACTAACAATAACTTTAGAATGCATTAATATTTGTCACCAAACCAGAGAAAGGCACATCTGTGGATGAAACTTGTTATACCATTAAAATTTCAGACCAAAATTAAAATCCATCTGGGTGGAAGGCAATGACAAAAAGAGCAAAAAACAGCAAATTGCTAATTTTTTTTTGCCATTGGCATCTTGGAATCCAAACATCTGACCAGAACAAAAGCGTGACACATCAAGGGATCTACCCAATGAGACCATGCATGCAAAATGTCATGCAAATCACGTTGAATAGTTGCAAAGATAGTAAAGTATGAAATTGTAAGCTCACTACTGCCATATGTAGGATAGTGGTTGAATTACACATGAGTTCCATTATAAATTATACACTTACCCCAGACAGAACTGATCCTCCTGCTATCTATAGGACAGTAACTAAATTACACGAGTTCCATTATAAATTATACATTTATCCGCTAGAACTGATCTCTCCTGCCATCTGTAGGCAGTCACTGAATTTACCGAGTTCCATTTAAGCAATAATGCACAAGGGTGTGTTGTTGTGATTTATGCATGCCTAATAATAACTTTGGAATGGATTAATATTTTCACCAAACCACAAAAGGCACATCTGTGGGCCAAGCCCTTTATACCATGAACATTTAAAACCAAAATTCCAAACCATCTTGTGCAAGGCGATGACTAATAAAGCAACAAAAAAAAAACAGCTTTGTATGTTTTTGCACTGTCTGCATCTCAGAATCTGCACATCTGACTGGAACAAAACATGGCACATCAAGAGAGCTACCCAAAAGACTGCAAATACACAATTTTGTGCAAATCCGTTGAATGGTTACTAAGATATTAAAGTGCAAAATTTCACATTCACAAATGCCATCTGTAGGGCAGTCGCTGAGTTATAGATGAGTTCCATTATAAATTATACACTTACCCTGGCTTAAAGCACTGATACTTGGGAAATGATCGTCAACATTTTAATTTTGGGCTGTATTGGTTAAGCTGCTATTCTGTTTCATAATCTGCTTTTTATTGTGAACCGTTTAGTTGTTGCTGAGATTTTAATAAAAATGTACCTTTCTTGTAGATCCAAAGGACAGATAGTGGCCATAGTATTTTGAGCCTGACTCCTCCTGTACACCAAGGATGTCCAATATTTACTTCTGTGTCCCTCTGTATGGTACGTGTTCCTGCTCAGTGCCCATACTGCAGCTCATACATCCCATTCCTGACACAGTGGTGTACTGTCAACTTGCCACATTTTTATTGTTTGTGTGGTATGCTTAGCATCTATTTCAAGTGAAATAAATGTGTTCCTTTCCTGTTCTTGTAAGATGGTCACAGTAAACACTGCTGCAGTGCCTTGCAAACATACATGTACCCCCAATGCCAGGCTACTACTGTGCTGTTTAGAGTCTGACAATATTTTCTTTAGAGTAAACACAAGTATGGAAAAGAGTGAAGTCAGTACTTTTCTCCTCAGTTGTATGCTTAAGGAAGACACAATGTCACTCATTTGTAGCATGGAATGGAGAACCCCCCATGGCACTTTTCACTAGCATGCCCAAGGTATCTGTATGTGCCTGTCAGCATGATTCCACCTGTCATTCTACACTGTTGACATGTACCACAGTCACAGTCATGGTTTCCATGATTAGCATGCCAGTGCTTCTTTTGACTTCTTTTTATTCTTAGTTATAGAAAATGTGGTTTTCTGGTGGAGTTTATATCCTGGATTAAAGTGCTGTACAGTAAACCAACTGCTCAGATTGGTGTAATTGTATACTCTCTGGTTCTTTTCACTGCAATGAGGGATGAGGCAGGGCTGTCCTCTTTCACTTTTCTCTTTAATCTTTATCTAGACCCCTAATTCACTATCTTCAAGACAATCCAGCTGTGTAGGGAATTCTATGTGGAGGAGACCAATATAAATTGTCAGTTTATGCAGATGATCTCCTCCTTCATATTCAAGATCCCTCAATTTTGATGCCAGATATATTGACTGAAATTCATAGGTTCTCTGTTCTCAATGGTTATACATTAAATACAGAAAAAATGAAGGTTCTGCCTCTTAATGTACATGTCAACAAGCAGGATACTTTGGATATGGGGTTGGCTTAGGAGCCTAATATGTTAACATATTCAGGAATTCATCTAACAATTTCCTCAGCATTAATTAAGGTAAAATTTACACCTCTTTTGCAAAGAGTAAATCAGCACTAGGCAGCCCTACCTCTCTCTCTCTTTGGTGAAGAATGTGTAGTCAAGATGAATATTTTGCCCGTATATTATATCCTTAGTATGCTTTGTACATACCTCCTAAGTACTGTTTTTGTGGCTACATCTTATTAATACTTTTTGAAAGGGACAAACAAGTATATGTGGTTATTACAAATTGACTATCCCCAAAGACCAGGGAGGTCTCTGCCTTCTAACTTTTTAATATATATATCTGTGCTCTTCATGCTACTAAATTCTTACAGTGGAGTCATTTGACAGCCCAGAAAGACGTAACATATGTCCTGCTTTGGCTGACTATCAAAAAGGGTTATGTCAGCAGTCGGTATACAGTTAACAAGCCTGTTTTATATATGTCCATCTCTCCTGCCACCACTTTAAAGTCCACATCATTATTTTAGTCCTTAAAGGATACCTAAACCATCCTTTTACAGTTTTTACTTTTTTGTAAAATACTCCATAGGCTTGTAAAGGAGAAGCTGTTATTTACATTTACACTAAAACTGCATTTATTAAAGTAGGATGGATGTAGTTTCATAGAATTTGAAAATTTAAACAAAGCCTCTTCTGATTCAAAAATCCTACTCTCAGAATTCTAAAATGACTTACATGATGATGTCACTGATGACAGAGCTGACAGCTGTGTTCTAGGTCATCTAACTGTTTTCAAATGCTAGTAACTTTAAAATGAAAAATTATAGTCTGGGACTGTGGGCTTGCAAGTTGTTCAGCACAAAATATCTACTAAATGAGTGGTGTTTCCATTTATACATACCTTTTAGTTTTTAAGTTAACAAAAAGCAGCAGAAAATTCCATTGTTTTCACTTTTTAACAAACAAATGCAAATAACTTTAAAAATGATAGCTCAGAACTGTGAACATGACAGTTGTTTAGCACAAAAATATCAACAAAATGAGTGATGTTTTATTATATATACATTTTAGTTTTTATTATTAACAAAAAGCAGATAATTATTTTTTCACATTTTGCAACAAGCAAATGCAAATAAATTTAAAACAAAATTATAGCATAGCACTTTAAGTGCAAAAGTTGTTCAGTCCAAAAATATCTACCAAATGAGTGGTGTTTCATTTATAGATACAGTTTAGATTTTTACAATCAGCAAAAAAATGGCAGCAAATTCAACCTTTTTCACTTTTTAGAGTATGGAATAAATGGATTATGCTACCTCCATACTGGGAATATTGATACTTTTTGTTCTCATGCCAATTGACCTGATGACATCACTTGTGGTTTGCCACTCGTGATGTCATCGAATCTATAAACACTCGAACACAAATGTCAACAAAATTTCAGTAGAAGGGTAGCAGATCCCATATATATTCTTTGCAAAAAACTCTGTTAATGCATCAATTAGAGTTGATATTAAAGTGGCAGTAGTATGGAAATTTCCGTTAGGGTTTTCAACATACAGCAATTTAGTATTGTTGCACACCCTGCTATATGTTACTGCTCACTTACAATTTACAGAGTGAGCCTATAGGAATCATCTTCTACACTTCACAGGTGGTTGAAAGCATTCAGCTGTGCCTCATGCCTCACAACCCACCTTGGGCATGTAGTAATTTAGCATTGTATCACCCTGTCAGGTGTTATTCCTTGCTTACAATTTACATTGTGATCCTAAGGGAATTTTGTATTGCACTTCCCAGGTGGTGTGCAGCTGTGCATGTGCATCCATGGATACAGAAGTGTTTGTTTGTCTTCCCTGGTGATGGATGTCTGTGGTTGCTTGTGTTTCTTTCCCCTTGGCTGCTTTGGTGGGCGGGGATGTGGAGTTAGTGTTTATAATCCTAACATTACATTTCCATACTCTTGCCACTTTAATAGCAACTCAAGCGAATGCATTAATGGAGTTTATTGCAAAGAATATATCAGGGATATACTACTCCATACTGAAAATATTGTTGATATTTTTGTTGGACTGCCAATTACCCTGACCACATCATGAGTAGCAAAACCACAATTGATGTCATCAGGTCAATCAGCATAGAACAAAAAGTATCAACAATATTTCCAGTAGGGAGATTGCATAATCCTTTATGTCATACCTCCCAAAAAGTGGAAAAAACCATTGAATTTGCTGCCATTTTTGCTGATTGTGAAAAATGTAAAAGGTATCTATTAATGAAACATCACTCATTTGGTTGATATTTTTGTACTGAACAACTTTTATGCTCAAAGTACCATGCTGTCATTTTGTTTTAAAGCTATTTGCATGTGTTTGTTGCAAAGGTGAAAAAATAATTTTCTGATGTTTTGCTAATCATAAATAAACTAAAAGTTATATATAAATGAAACTCCACTCATTATGGAGATATGTTTGTGCTAAACAAATGTTGTGCTCACAGTACCATGCTATGGCTATCATTTTTGTTTTGAAGTTATTTGCATTTGTTCATTGAAAAAGTGATAAACAATTGCATTTTCTGCTGCCTTTTTGCTAACTAAAAACTAAATGGTATCTACAAATGAAACACCACTGATTTTGTAATCCTTTTTGTGTGGAACAACTTTTGTACTCACAGTACCATTCTATCATTTTAAAGTTATTCACATTTGAATACAGTTGGAAGAGCTAGAACACAGCTGTCATCTCTGTCATGAGTGACATCATCATGGAAGCCATTTTAGAATTCTGAGAGCAAGTTTTTGAATTGAAGAGACTGTGATTACAATTTTCAGATGCTATGAAACTGTGTTTATCCTACTTTAACAAATATAATTTCTGGATAAATGTAAACAATAGCTTCTCCTTTATAAGACTATGGAGTAATTTACAAAAAATACGTGTAAAAATATCATTTAGGTATCCTTTAAGAGCATTCTGGCATTCATGCATGTATTTCAGCCAGAATTGGGTAAAAGCTACCAGTCAGCTTATTTTGAACAACCCTAATGCAGTGATTGGCCGTCGCCCATTCCTATGGCCTTTTGTCGACAACTTGGACGTCCTGTGTGATGATCTTTGGGACAAGGGGAGTTTATTCCTTCCCAGTCTATCTGAGTGTTTTTCCTATACCCTGTAGGATATTTTAAATATCTTCAACTTAAACAAGCTATTTCCATATATTTTAGTCCTGCCCTCCTAGCTAAACCAAAAGGACCTTTATTGCAACATATTACTGGCAACGTACACCCACTCAGTATCCAAATTTTATAAGCACTTTCAATCTATTGATTCCATTCGACCTTAAGGGATTTGTTATTATTTGCTGCAGTCTCTTAATCTTTTGAAGGAGGTTAATGTCTGGCTATCATTATGCGGTCCCTGTACACATTTATTCGGCAAGATTGCTACTGTTTGATTCAATTTAAAGTGCTTTACATATGTATTATGCCTCTGTGTGCGTGTGTCAGATGGGTAAGCTTCCTTCCCCACTTTGCACTAGATGTAAAATTGCAGATGGCAGCCATAAACATGTACTCTGGGATTGCATTAAAGTGGTTCCTTCTGGGCAGCTATTCAGACTTCATTGGATCTGTTTTGGAGTTTAGATTCCTATTTCACCCCAGAGTTTTGTTTAGTGGGTCTCTATCCATCAACTCTTTTCAGACTTCAAAAAGCCTATATGGCAATGGTTTCAATAACAGCTAAATTAATAATACTGCATCACTGGCTAGATGATGTCATACCCTCTTATAGGGAATGGCATCAGGAAATCCTCAGGCTTTAATGGTAGAAAAATGTCTTGCTTCCATGCATCGTAGGAGGGAGGGTTTCAGGGACAGGTGGGAACCACTTTATCCTTAATTATTTGTCACAATGCAGTCATAGGGGATGAACCTTAGTTGATGTCTGTTTGCTTTCCTTCCATTGTCTGAGCTCATTACTTGATTATTATATTGTTTTACTGTTTTTATTTCTTTCTCATACTGTATCCCCATATTAGGTTTGTGGTTGTGCATCAAGTGGGAGGATGGAGTGATATTTGGGGAGGAATGATTTTGAGGGTTTGTTTAGTGTGTTTTGTTATTGGGGTTGTATTGCTTGTTATGTTTTGTTGTATTTTGTATGTTTGCTGTATTTTTCCTAAATTTAATAAGCGTAATTAAAAAGCTCGTAGTCAGACGGTTTTGTGCATAGGTCATATTGACATTGTATTAACAGTATATTTATTGCCATTCTCATTCAATTTCTTATGACATTATTATGCAACTATTTTATTGACCCTAGTATAAGCTGCCTTTTTGTTTATACCTTAAGATTATATCAGTTTCAAATGCTGATCATGTCAGTTTTCATATATTTGATAGTTTATAGAGTGTGTTTCAATGTGAGTTCAGTCATGCTGTTGCCGTGCTTCTCCCACTGTGTTCTGATCATGCCATTAACTGATTACATGAATTTAGATGAGAGACTACTGTATATGAGGTACTGTTTTACGTCTTAGTGCCAGTCAGCCTTTTTCAATGGCATGGCTTGCCTGCCAGAACTGATCATCAGGAGCTGTTGGTTTAGTCATAATTTAGAGCTATTGTAACTTGCTGGCATTTAACTAAACACCATTACTGTGATTTCTGTTTCCAGAACATTTTGTAATATTCTGCTTCTGTGCTTTTTATTTTAATCTAGTACTCATGTGCACATGTAGCTGCTGTCATTGAACTGTCAGTGATCCTACAAAGTGCTGATTGACATTTATTGTACAATCTGTGTATCATTTATTTTATATATATATATATATATATATATATATATATAAGAAGAGAGAGAGAGAGAGAGAGATATATTAGAGGCAAAAACTCAGTTTAATGCATTAGTTAGGGTTGTTTCACACCAACAACAGTGAGGAAATTTATGTTAGGGGTTGAAAGTCCCCTTGACTCCCACACCCCCAACCAGCATTGTGGTGTGCATTAGGGCTGTGAAGCCATAACTCTCACCCCATCACATGTGTAAAGAAGCAGAGGTGTAGGGGAATGGGGTGAGAGTTAGGACTGGCAACCCTAATATGCACCCGATGCCAGTTGGGGGTGTGGGTTGATCAGGGGGGCTTTCAACCCTAATATCAATTTCCTCACTTTTTCTGTGTGGAACAACCCTAATTAATGCATTAAATGGATTTTTGCCACTAATCTCCTTCTTTTGAGAATGATAATGAGAAATAGTGAATGTAATGTGGCAGCGGAGCAGGGGCCTGCCACGTGATGTCTTGTCACATAGTAACATTGTGCCCACAAGCGCAAATGGTAATGCACATGGTGATGCAAAGCAAAACAGAAAAAGAAACAGTAGTGTAGACAGAAATGTTAAAACAACACAAAAGGAAGCACAAATTAAAACACAAAGGGTAGCACATGGTGGCGTAGATGTGAGCGTTAAGTGAAAAGGAGATGGAACCGCCAAGTGGAAATAGGTAACGGTAACAGTAATGGAAGCACACAGGCTGGTTTTCCCCAAAAGCTGCATAGAGAAAGACAGTGAGTACAAAGAATGTATGGATAATAAAGGTTCTCGGAGCAGAAAATGAGGGGTTGGAATTCTAAATTGCTTATATCTCAGGAACCGTATGACATAGAAAAAAATGTAAAAGTCATATGATTTATGATTTTCCTGGCTAGTTTTGAACTTTGCCCTTGTTGGGGCTAAGTATTTTTTCCAACAAAGGTCTGTATCTCGCACCGCTTCCGAGATACAGGCCCTGAAAGCGTGGCGAATACCGTAGTGTTATCCTATGGGAATAAAAGAGAAGTTCAGAGTGCCATAACTTTGGCTCCTGTAACATTTTTCACCAAACCACAAAAGCACATCTGTGGGATGTTGGCTGTGTTCCTTACAAATTTCAGCCCAAAAGACCAAACTGTTATTTTCAGCAGGAACCAAGGATATCTATAATGTGTTGGAGCCGTAATGTTATTCTATGGGAAAAAGCATCAACTTTGGAGTGCGTAACTTTGCTGCCATGTAATATTTTTTCAACAAAACAGTGAAAGGCACATCTGTAAGATGTCAGCTGCGTTCCTCCAAATTTCAGGCCAAAACACCAAACCGTTCTTTTGCAGCAGGGTGCCAAAGAATTGCTGTCATTTTCCACAGCCTAGAAAAGTACTGTCGAAGTTTGCGAAAGCTTTGTAAAGTTATTCAATAGTGTCGCAAGAAGGACAGTACTTTGTGAAAATACTTTCTCCAGAAATTTCAAAAACATATTTCTGGGGTGTTTTACCCCAAAATAAAGACATGGCTAACATCCTCAGGGTCCGACTAGGTGAATACAAAAGGAATTAGGTTGCTAGAGGGTCCCAATTTTAAATGGCTAGCATTTTCTGATTGCTAACTGAAAACAAAATGGCAGATTTGCAACAGTAAAAGGCCATTTGAATAAAACTGCATTTGCGACACCGTCGAACTTTTTGTTAACTTTTCCCATTGACTTATAATGGAACTTGTTTTGAATAACTTTGAACCATTTAATATTTTTCATGAAATCTTGAAAAGGCACATCAGGGACTCCAGCTGCATGTTCCCTGAAGATGTTGGACTGGTGGCATAAATCATGCGCCTGTAGAGATGACAGTAACATTCAGAAAAGCGTAAACGATAGTGCACAGATTATGCTTAATAACTCCACAGCTGTATATGCAACCAGTACAACACTTGGCAGGTCCCAAGGCATATGGGTCTTGATCATGTATTCCAAATTTCAGGCACATCCGTAAAAGCGTTGCAAAGTTATTAAGGTGTAAAATTTGGGGTTTAACTCAACCCTAACTATAGCACTAAAGTGCCACTATAATATATATATATAATATATATATAATATATATATATACTGTATACTTGTATATATGTAGTCATTGCAAAAACTTTGTTAATGCACTAGTTAGGCCCTGTCCAGACTACACCAGAAAAATCCCCTCTGTAACATTACAGAGGGCCAAACTATTACTGTAACAGTTTGCGTTTACACTAGTAACATCACAGAAAATGTTTTCAAAACTGTTGATGAAAACTGATATTTTGGGCCTGTGTGCACTACATAAGTAAAATCCTGTAATGATATCAGTGGTGGGGTGGATGCACTATAACGTTTTGGCCCTGTCTACACTGCATTGAAAATCTGTAATGTTTTGAAACCAGTACAGACTAAAACATTGCAGTGCATCCATACTACCACTGAAAACATTTTGAAAACGTTACAGGATTTTATTTGTGTGGTGTGGACAGTGTTAAACAGAGCTTTGAAACCATTACAGAAACTGTTGTTGAAACCACCTCAGCACAGGTTTCTGTAATGGTTAAAAACCTTTCTGTAACATTACCAGTGTAAAGCGCAAACTGTTACAGTAACTGTTTGACGCTCTGTAATGTTACAGAGGATTTCAAGGTAGTGTACACAGGGCCTTTCAGTCTTTAATGGTTTCAAAATGTTACAGATTTTCAGTGCAGCGTGGACAGGGCCTTAGAGTTAAAGCAATAAAAGTAGAAATGTGGCATTAGGGTTTCCAACCATAACACCTCACCCCACCTTGCTGGCAAAAACAGGTATGGGGTGTGTCACGGAGATGTCAACCTAACTCTCACCCCATTCCATGAGTAAAATATGCTGAGATAAGAAAGTACATGAGAATGGGATGAGCATCAGGTTGACAACCACAAGGCATACCCACACTTGTTTCTGCCTGCAGGTGGGGTAAAAGTGTTGTGGTTGAAAACCCTAAAGCCAGATTTCCTACTTTATTTGCTTCTTACTCTTACTAATGCATTAACATAGTTTTTGCAATGAATGTCCTTACTTTTGAGGTAGTATAATCACATCCTTATTTGCCTATGGGAGCACAGGGCCCTCCAGACCCGACACTCCCACCCCTCAATAGATGCAAAGATGAATGCTGCTGTGGAAGCACAGGGCCGGAGGGCACCACACTTGCATTTGTAGTAGAACAGCAACCAAACTGTCAGAATAGCCTTCTTATTACCCTTCTCATGAACCCAGTACTGAAAATGTTCAAATCCCCAGCAAAACATTATTCCACACCACTGGAACAGTATTCTGCACCACAGGTGTGAAAACACAATTTGGGCAGAATTTGAAAATTGATAGTTGTCACATTCATGAGGTGGTATAAAAAATTGCTATGTTGAAAATGTGGGGTCAAAATATTTAAAATTTCGAAGACATGAACAAGCATAGGAAAATGTCAATGGATGTGCATAACTTTAGCATTTTTGCATATCTGGACTAAATGTTCAACATAGCCTTCTTGTAGATCATACCTCATAAACCGCGTGACAGTGAACATTTTCAAGTCACGTTTAAAAAGTGATTTTGACAACCTGCTGCAAAACTGACTTTTAGGGTAGATTTGCATAATTTCACCCACATTGTCCACAAGGAGGGGTCCCAGAACAAAAACATGTTGAAAATTTGGGCTCAAAATATGCAAAAATGACAACATTATGGCAGAAAGTTGAAATCCCTTTGAAATACACTGAACTGCATTTACATTAATTTCTCATAGCAGTAAGTGTTTCCAGCAGCAAGATGTGTCTTCAGTGGGAGAGTGAATCTTACACTGAGACCTGTTCAGGTGAATCATCATTATCATCATCATCATCATCATCATCATCATCAATCTTTATTTGTAAAGGCGCCTTCCAAAACCAAGGCACCTGTACATTGCATGATAAAACAATAAATAATTAAAACAATATTAAAATAGACTTGACAACAGCATTCAAAACTCATTATATGCTAGGCTAAAAGATAAGTTTTAAAGCCTCCTAAAGCTAGGACAGTCGGGCAATCTAGCACCCGATGAGGTAGAAATTCCACAGGTTTGGGGCCATAAAGCTGAAAAGATCTGGCCCCTGAAGTTTTAAATGAACCCTGGGAATCTCTAGCAAACCCTTGTCAGTGGATCGAAGAGTGGGAGAATCAGTGGGGACAAAGGAGATCTTTCAGGTAGCCAGGTCCCTGGTCATGTAGGGCCTTATAGGTCAGCAAACCAATCTTGAAGGTGATTGCATCGCGGTGGCAGCCAGTGCAATCCACGAGCACAAGCGTTATATGACTGGACCTAGAAGAACCAGTCAATAGCCTGGCTGCCGCATTCTGCACTAGCTGCAAGTGGCGACTCTCAACCCCAGTAGCCCAAGATAAAGGGCATTGCAGTAGTCAAGGTGGGAGGTAACAAAAGCGTGGACCAAAGTAGGAAGATTGTCAGGAGGAACCAGGTGCTTCATCCGGGCAATGTTCCTCAGATGATAAAAGGAGGTTTTGACAACTGCTGACACTTGAGGTTTAAGTGTCAAATCAGTCACCAAACACAATGCCAGGTTCCACACCCAGTCTGAGGTAGTTAGATGTACACCCCAAGCCATTAACCGAGGGTGATCCAGCCAACAAACCCCACCTCCGGAGGAGCCTGGTCCACATCCAACACCTCAAGTTTTTCTGGGTTCAACCGCAGCCAACTCACATTCATCCAGTCCTGGATTTCGCCAGCCATTTGTTAAAGACTGAAAAGGCAGCATCTTGGCCAGGCACTAAAGGACATGTACAGCTGAGTATCATCTGCATAGCAGTGAAAACTCAGACTGTACCACCTAATAATCGCTCCTAATGGCAGCATGTACACTGGAAACAACATGGGCACAAAATGGGTGTATGGAATGAGGGTATGTGGGGTGTGTGTGGTGTGTGGGGGTCCTCTGTGGGAGGGCAGGGTGGGAGGTGGGACAGATCAGTAAGGGACCTTTTTTACAGGTTTAACAAAATATAAAAGACACTGAGTGACCATTTTCTTTATGACAGGTACCTAAACAGGAGAAGAGAATGGAGGTGGGGTGCCACTAGACACCAGACACAAAGAAAATATTATAGGAATGGCAATTGTATGGTGGGGTGCCACTGAACACCAGGTTAAAAATATAGACACCAGAGAAATACCAAATAATTATAGGAATGGTGATCGGAAGGTGAGAGGGTCACTAGACACCAGGGAGAAAAGAAATATATAATATAAAAAAAAAATTACCAGGAGGGTAATTGGAGTAAAGAGGTAAAAGATACCAGCAAAGGAAAAAAGATTTTCCCCTCACAAAAAGGATCATTTTATGACTCATGATATGAAAAAAGAATCTTTATGAAAAAAACCCTTTCATATCTCGAGTCATGAACAAAGATTTAAAATTTTAAAATGAGTCATGAAAAAGATTTAGAATCTTAAAAAAAACATTTCAAGGGTATTTCTCACACAGTTAAGTGCAGGAGGAAAGAGATAGTACTGCCTGTCTACAGATCAATGATGAGGTCACACTTGAGTACTGTGCCAGTTCTGGGGTCCTCATCTAAGGAAAGACAAGGACAGACTAGAGATGGTGCAGTACAGGGTAACCAAATTCTATAATTCAGGGTCACCAGTGCAGATCCTACAAAGGATCAGCTTAGGGCACTGAACATGTACTCCCTCAAGGGCAGACAGGAAAGGGTTGATATGATAGAGGCCTTCATGTTCCTGAAAGGGATGAACAAGGTGAACAGTGAAGAACTATTCTTTTTTTTTTTCAATTTAATGTACTTTATTATATTTTTAACATATTTGTGAACACACAACAATACGTAGAAAGTGGAGCCAGGAAACAGCAGAACGAGTCATATACATTTAAAGCTCCTATACTATCAATAGCTGATGTAAACATAAAACATGAAGCCTATCAATTTTGTTTATTTTGGTAAGATACAGTAAACACCAGGTAGTAACTGAGAACAATTAACAACAATACAACAAAAGGAAAACAAACATCCCACCCCCATTCCACCCCTCCCCGCTCACCTCAGGTAGTTAATAATAACAAAAACTGAAACTTGCACCATATAAGACTGGGGTTAATAAACAATGAAAATGATAAGACTGGTAAATTTTACTAAGGTATGCAGGCTCAGATTAATATACAATAAACTAAGCATTAGTGAAGGCATAAATAAAGTTAGGTGGGCAATAAGGTATGTAAAGAAGACCAGATCTTCTGATATTTATTACTACACTTCGAAATGCTTGCCAAGAGATGCTGTGCTTCAAGGCAAAAGGATCTCTTGGTGCCATTCTGTGTATGTAGGGCCTGTTGGTCCAGCCAATGACGTAATATAACTTTCTTAGCACACAGTGAGATCAAGGTCATGTGTTTCCATTGGTTCCTATTAGCCTATCCCAGTCCCTGAGATAACAAATTTCTGGGTGAAAGACGTCTTGCAACCTAATGGGGGTCATATCTTGAGTGGATACTTTTCCAGAAAGGGATACCTTGTCACATTCCCAAAGAATATGGAATAGCTGCCCGTTGAAGCCCACATCTAGTACACAAATCAGACTAAAGTTTTCCCATTTTGCAAAGCTTTGCTGGGGTATAATATAAATCATGTAGAATCTGAAACTGGAGTAACCGATAGCAGTCACACTTGACATCCTTGTACAATCTACTCCAAATTTGTCACCATTGACGGGGACCATAGGAGATGGGGAAGGACTCTGTCCCATACATAATGAGGCAGGCCTTCTAGTTCCCTATCTGAGTGTGAAGCTCTTTATAGAAAAGGAGACATAATGAGAAATGGGTCTCATGGAGATTGGGCTGAGGACAGGACCAGCCATATATTGGTCCTAATAGCCGTTACTGAGGTGTTGAATGAGGCGTGGGAAATTTCACAGTATTTGAAACAGAAAGAAACAGGTAAACCGTGTTTACTCTTATGTCAGAGAAGGCTATTAACTTATAGTTTTCAGTCAAATCTATAACTCTTTTCCCTAACCCATGAGGCCAGAAGGAAGAAATAATGACTCAACCTCCAATTTTGAAATTGGGATTGCCCAGAATGGGTTGGGATGTACCCTTCTCCAGGAATAACCTGTGATCATACTGAGTTGCAAATGCATTCGAATGGATGCCATAATGGGTGTGGTTTTTAAGTTGATGAGGAATTTTGTTAAGGAAAGATTGGGTAAGCTCATGATATCCACACCAGATAGAGTACAGAGGGACTGCACTATTTGCAACCACAGTGGGGAGTAGTGGTTTAAGCATGGATCAGAGATAGGTCTCATCCACTGCGAAATGACCATACAATTAATCAAGAGATAATAAAAGTAGATGTTCAGGACCTGGAGCCCTCCTGACCCTTTTGACCTCTGTAGTTTGGAAATTGCCCTTCGAGGAGGTTTATTTCTCCAGATAAATTTAGAGATAATGCCGTAGACTTGGTTAAACCAGGATTTGGGGAGAAATTGATTAAGCATTTGAAGGGATATAACAAGAGGCAATACATTCATTTTACTACATTTATATGACCCCACAGGAAATAGGGAGTAAAGCCCAGCAGTTCAAATATGTCCTAATATGTGTTATTAATTGATCTAGGTTGTATTGCTTCATTTTAAATGTAGATTGGGATAGATATATACCAAAATATTTCATCTTGTCTCTTATCCAAGAAAGCCCAAGATGTTGGATGTCTGATTTTAGAGTTTGATTATTTAAGGGCATTACTTCTGTCTTTGACAGGTTCAGTTTGTAACTGGACAGTTGTCCAAAGTCCTGAAACGATACCCAAAGTAGCAGGTATAGAGATAGAAGGGTGGGTGATAAGAAGCATTATATCTTGGCACACACCGACAGTTTGTATTGATGATGACTGATAGGGATACCAGAGATTAATGGAGAAATTTTAATTTTCTAATAAGAGGTTCAAAAATAAATTAAACAGATAAGGGGAAAGGGAACATTCTTGTTTAGTTCCCTATTGTAGTATGAAGGATGGGGAAAGAACTCCATTACATAATATACTGGCTGAGGGTTGAGTGTAAGTACTTTTATCCACTGAATAAACTGCACTGGGATATGATATCTTGGGAGTAGGTTAAACAGGTAATCCCAGGACACCCGATCAAAGCTTTGTCTGTGTCCAGGGACACAAAACTGAGGAATATAGGAGTTCCTGGGTGCAGAAATAAGATGAGAGAGTTTTAGCAAGTGATCTGCCAAAAGGCGTCCAGCTACAAAACCAACCTGTTCAGAACTCAACAAAGTCTGCCAAACCTCAGCCAATCAATTGACAAGAACTTTGCTAAAATCTTGAGGTCAACATTTATAAGCTGAAACAGGTCAATAATTTAATACCAGTGAGGGTCTTTACAGGCTTAGAGAGTACCACAATGGTGTACGTAGTGAATCTGTGGTACGAGACCTTGTTTATAAATATAGTTATAGGTATCTAGGAGAGTTATACCTAACTGAGACTTTAAAAGTTTTATAAAAATTGGATGTATAACGATTAGGGGCTGGGGCTTTATCAAGTGGAAGTACGTCAATAACCTCATGTACCTCTTTTAAAGTCAGGGAGCTTTAAGAAGGGCTATCTGGTGCTGTGTCAAACAGGAAGGTCTATATCATTGAGAAAGTGATCTAAGTCAGTGCAGCTAAATGGTAAGTGAGAGCATGAGTAGAAAGATTGATAGATCACCACCTCCCTCCTCTCCTGCTCCTTGTACCTGCTCTACTCCTACTCCCCATTTCAACTTTTACATGTACTCAACCGGCACCCTGTACCCCTTCCCCTCCTCATCCTCATAGCTTCCTTATTTCCTCTTCTCCACCCCTAGTACCTGCTTCCCCATAGTCCCAATCTCTACCAACTCAAACACACACACACCCCAAGGCACCCTTCCTCTCGATCTCATGCGCCCGACTTGGGAACTACCAATCATTAGGAACTGGCCCTTTCTCCTGAATGGCTGTTGGGAACTCCCTGTGCATCGCTACTGCTGCCACACTATACCCTGCCTCCACCTTTTTATATCCCTGGGAATCTTGCTGTCACCGGACACAAAAGAAAATGCATCAGGCATGTGACTTAGCATCGGTTATTCTAAAGCTCATACTTCTTCTCCTGCTACTGTCTGATAACATTCACCACAATCCTGGCCCAGCCCCTTAGGAGTTACCCAGAGCAATCAAGAATCTCCTCTCAATCATCTCACTTAACATCTGTAGTCTCCTCACAAACTCGATGATCTTCAGACTTTTGCCTGCCAGCATAGCCAGACATACTAGCAGTTGTTGAAACCTGGCTCTCACCCTTGATCCCGACCATGCTATCACACTCCCTGGGTACAACGTTTTCCGGCTTGATTGAACAACTAAAGGGAGACAGCTCGCCCTGTACCTCAAGGACACTATCCAGGGCACCTCATCAGCCACACCCCCAAAACACCATAGCGCAGATACTTCCTATCAAGGTCCTCCTTGGTGCTCACAACAAAACAATCACAATCGCCACTATCTACATTCCACCAAAGGAACAAGAAAATGGGCTTAACGCGAGTCCTGGACTTTACCAAATCCCTCTCACTGACTCTGAAACCATCTTCCTCGGCGACTTTAATATTAACTGGACTGCTGCAGATGGCGGAGCATATAGAGACTCCATAGCGGCAGCAAACCTTACCCAGATTGTTAGCTCCCCAACCAGGACAAATTACAAATGGGTACCAGCATCCTGCGGATTGGATCCTAATCAGCCACCCGCCAGGATCACTAACACCACTGTCCTCCCTGACACTCTAAGTGACCACTCCCTGTCAGTTGTTTATGGTCCAACAAATTCATCAAACCACCCCTAAAACTATCACAAGCACAGTCCTACATGAGAAAGCTACCTCATCTTAAGACCCTTCTTCATCAACTTGGTCCCAATCCTCACAGCAACAATGTGAACACTGCACTTGATCACTTCATCAGAATCTTTAACAAAGCCTGCAACCTATATGCTCCCCTAAAAAGCACAAAGCCAAAGCTCTTAGCAATCCCTGGCTCACTGGTGACCTACTAAGGTGATTAAAGCCTGGGACCACCTCTGGGAAGTTGCCAGAAGCACAGAGGCAACAAATTGATATCACTTCAAACACGTGAAACGACTGCACCAAACTAATCCGGGACACGAAGGCCACCTACTACAATAACGCCTTCACTAACACATGGGGCAATGCAAGGACTTCTGGAATAACATAAAGAAGTTACCAGGAAACAGTCTAAACCACCCTCATCAGTATTCTGCATAAATGGTGTAACCACACTTGACAAGAAACTCATTGCTGATACTTTCAATGTCACTTTCATGGACCTCAGCTCTGTTCTCCCCAAAGGTTTTTCGATGAGGAGGTTCCCACTGCCTCCCCGTCCCCTCTAGCCACCCTCCCTTCCACTTTAAAGCAGTAAAATACATTAGGTCCACAGTTATATTGCCAGCCGTCAGCAACTCCAGAGCAAGCAACGACTCCCTCGACCTCAAACTACTATCGCTCACCCTTGATGAAATTCTCTGGCCACTGACCAGGATCTTTAACCTCTCCTCAACCTCAGCCAGTTCCCGACATTTGGAAATCCACCACAGTAACCACAATTCACAAAAGTGGGGACAAACAGCACATGAGAACTACTGCCCAATTTCCATCCTACCTCCACCTCCAAGGCCCTGGAAAGGATTGTGTCGGACCAGCTCACTGACTACCTTGACAAGTACAGCATCATGTGCAAGGAGCAGCATGGCTTTAGAAAAGTCATAGCACCTCCATGGCCTTACTTGAATTTACTGGTGCAATCCATCACTCACTAGATAACAGTCAAATAACTGGGTCCACCTTCATTGACTTAACTAAAGCCTTTGATACTGTCAACCATCATCTACTTCTTGCCCAGCTTCAGCTAGCAGGGCTCTCACCCAACTCAGTGGACTGGTTCAAGAGCTACTTAAACAACTGGTACCAAAGAGTGAAAATTGTGGACACACTCTCAGACCTAAGACCAGTCCGGTCCGGTGTCCGCAGGGCTCAAACCTGGCCCCTTCTTTTCAGCTTCTTCTTGAACTCACTGCTAGATTCTGTCTTGAAGAACTTCTACTCTATGTGGATGATGCTGTCATCTTGGCCTCCCATCATGACCCAGTACATCTTCAAGGAAACCTCCAGTGGGCCTTCACAGCAGTTGAAAATTGGTTTGCTAAACACAAACTGATCCTTAACCAGAAGAAACAAAGGCCATGATTTTTGTAGCACCCACAACAAACTCAAACAAAGTCAACTCTCCATTAAAACCAAACAAGGAATCACCCTTGAGCAAGTCCATACCTTTAAATACCTTGGTCTCACCTTAGACTCGAATCTCACCTATGTTCCACACATCAATAATGTGGCAAAGGTAGCAAACACCAGGCTGGGACTTCTGTTCTGACATAGGAAACATCTAACCCTGAAGCTTCATTCGTGCCGCTGTCCAGAGGTCCATCATCAGCATCATCGACTACGGCCTCATTATCTATGGATCTGCCACAACTTCCTCTCTCAAACGAGTCCCAACTCTCCTCAATCAGGTCTGCCATCTCGTTACTAGTTCCCACCATCTCACCCACACCTGTGACCTCTACACTAAAACAGTGTGGCTACAACTTAACAACCGAATCAAATACCAAACCCCATCACAGCTAAGAAAATCCTACTGGGTAAAGCACCTCCTGGAGTCAGACACTCCTTAAACACAAAATTAACACCATTAACACCAGGACCACTAAGCCACATATCCTGCAAATCCCCCACTGCCGCACATCACAAGGACAAAGGTTGTTTGCTTACAGGGCCCCAAGTTGGTTTAACAGTCTCTATGGGGACACCTCCTCCACAGCAACACTAGGTGTCTTCAGAACTAAGCTCCGACTCTCCCTTATGGGCACCAACACCTGTGGGTGCACCACCTAA
This sequence comes from Neoceratodus forsteri, assembly GCA_016271365.2. Taxonomy (NCBI): domain Eukaryota; kingdom Metazoa; phylum Chordata; order Ceratodontiformes; family Ceratodontidae; genus Neoceratodus; species Neoceratodus forsteri. The sequence goes on from CM028131.1 coordinate 1,430,518,479, forward strand.
CAAAGCTATGGCCCTAAACTGCCCTAAACACCCCTGGGTCTGTTCTGTTCTCTACTTGTGCTTACCTGTCCTCAGCCACTTCCAAAGCACTTACCCGCATTTGTCCTGACAAAGCCCACTGGCTGCCACACTCTGTCCTCTCCCACATATGCCATCCCTTTCCTAAGACCTACCCCAACTGTCTTCTTCCTAGTGTCTGTTTGTCATGTCTCACCTATAATACCTAATGTCTTCCTCAGTTACTATACATTATCTTATACCGTGTAACTAAACTGTAACCATGTAACCAATTTGATGCCAATTGTATGTACTACGGATGTGGAACCTTTGTAAAAGAGCCTTGGCTCAAAGGTATGTTGTAATCCTAGATTTTAAATAAGTAAATAAATAAGTATGCTTTGAGGCAGGAGATAAATGTCTCTGGGGAAGTAAGTAAATTACCAGTAGAGTCCTGAGAGATGGCACAATTCTGTCTGCTACCTGCACCCTGAGTCATTAAGCCAATAACTTTCCAGCCTTGTCTCCTTGATCAAAATAGGTTATTTTGACCTAGGAATAAGGTGTTCAGCTTTATCACTAAGGAGAATATTATATCGAAGAGAAGGCTTTAACTTTTCTAATTCAGCTGCATTGGAATAGGAAGAAAGGGATTGTTCTAAGGTTCTAATTTGCTGCAACAATAAAGAAGATTCTTGGGAGATCTTTAATTTTCCAATAGAGGCCAAACAAATAATTTCTCCTCCTCAGGAACATTTCAATGCACCCATAATACATTAAGCTTTGACATGGAGGAGAATTAAACTCACAAAATTATCTATAAACCATTGAAGGTGATCTACCACAGATGTAGATTCTAGCAGTTGGAGATTAAGCCTCCAAACATTATCATAATCCACTGAGGCAGGCAGGGACCAGTGTAAAAGGGTTAGATGATGATCAGATATCACTTTAGATAAGTAATTACAAGCTTGAACCTTGATAGGTGCTCACTTCCTTACAAGAAATAGTCAGTCTTGAGAGCATATTATGGGGCAGAGAATGAAATGCTAGTCTCTCTTTGAGGGAAAAGGACCCTCCAGGGATCAACAAGGCCCATAGTGTCCATTAAATCTCTCAAGGTCAGTAGTGCTAGAATAAAGGGACAGTGTCGGTGGTTGGACCTATCCAGAGCATTGCAAAGAACTAAATTCCAGTCCCCATCAAGTAGTATAGGAAAGGTGGACAAGGGCCAAGCTAGTCACAAGATTAATTAAAAACTGTGGGTCTTCACAAACAGGACCATAAACAGACCCCCAGTGCCATCTCTGTATGACCCAAAATAGCTCTTAACAATATATATCTGCACTGGGGGTCGATTACGAATGAAGCCGCTTAAAAGGTACATGTCTCGCTACCATCACTGCAGCCTCACATTTTCGGGTGTCCAGGCCAACACCCATTGCTTGCCCCACTCGATGTTCATCTTAAGCAGAGAGCATGGAGATGGGCAGATGGGTCTCCTGAAGGAAAGCTATGTCAATATTAAGTTTATGGAGATGTAGCAATATCTTAGCTGTTTTAGTTGGGGATTGAGCACCTTTGACATTCAAAGAACAGAAGTTCAATGTTAATGCCATTACCAAGCAGTATAGTTATATTTGGCCTGCAAAATAAAATGTTCTTGTAACAGGAAGTACCAAGTCCCAGTAAGCTATTTTGTTAATATCCAGTGGTGTCATGTATAAGTTCCTCCCCAATCCCCCTCCTAAGATTAATACCTATTCCCAAGTGTGCAAAGTGGGCATCAAAATCCATTTGAACAATAATCCTCTTAAGAAAACCCCGGTTTGCATGGTCTTAAGATAGCAATTTAACTGAAAAATTAACCACTGTGAAGGTACCAACATAAGAGCTGAGAAACCCCATAAAATAGCAACAATCTGAAATAGCCGTGCCTGAAACTATAAAATAATCATGTTAGACAGGGGTGCAGACATGCCCACCCAAAACAATTGAACCATACAATCATGAGCGTTAAAATTGCATTTTTATGCGTGAGAGAAACGATATGGGAGAAATTAGATAGTGGATATCCCAAACCTCCCAACCCCTTACCCATTTCCTATGTCTCCAGTCCTCAAAAGGCAGATAGTGCCCTGATGGGCTGATATAATGCTGAGGCTGCTACAATTTGCAGCCCTGAAATACAAGCACTGAAAACAATAACTTCCAGGAACATGCACGCACTGTAGAACTGTTGTGGGAACCCTCCCTCCTATTCCAGTATGTAGTGCCCTGTTTAGACTGCAGATTAAACCCCTATTACCCCGCCTCCCGCCCCAGCCCCAACATGATGAGAAGGCCAGTAATTTCTGCCTCTACTTAAGAAGCAACAAAAACAAGAATAGCCATAATTCAAATGCCATTAGTCACAGGTAGGTGTACAAAACAAAAACAAAGGAAAAAAGTCTGTTTCATCAGTCTGACAGCTCAGCAAACAAACAAAATCATGTGCCAACGTCCCATCCATAATGGGAGCGAGTAAAACAAACAAAAAAAGCCACTAGAAGCATTATAAAATAAAATTCAGCTTGTTGTACAAGAGAGTCTGTCTGCATATGCTCAGTTCTGTAGGAATCTGCCGCCTCTCTTGTGACCGTGCAATGAAATTACAAGAAGTCACACAGACAAACATGCACGCTTAGAAGCGAGTTAAATGGGAAAAGCCAGGAGATCCTCAACCGCAGAGCATCAGCGAGCACTGAATAAGTCTGGGAACAGAGACTGTAGTGCTGGGGTAGCTTGTTGCATGGTGTCAAAGGTGTGCCAGATACCAGCTTGTAAGACAGCCAGTAGAGATGGATATTGCACTTGATACCTGATCAACGCTGCTATTAACTTGAAGACTGGGGATGATACTTCAATCTTCTCTGTCTAACTGATGCGGTAAAGTCCTGTGCAAATCTTAATTGCTGGCCCTGCCATAAAACTTGTTGCAATCCTCTAACCTGCTCGAGGACATGTGCCTTATCAAGATAATTAAGGAATTTTAAAATGAGTGGTCTAGGGGCTTTCAGTTGCGGTTTATGACATAGTGAGCGATGAGCCCTCTCTATAATATAAGTGGTGTTGTTAGGAGAGGGCCCAGCAATTTCCGTGAGCATCTTCTGGAGAAAGGTTATAGGAGCAGATCCTCAGCTTTCTTCTGGAAGGCTGAAGATTATAATATTGTTCCTGTGACTTGGCCTTCCAGATCTTCTAATTTGGATTCCATTTTGTGAAGCCGTTGTCTCAGGCTAACCATGTCAGGCTCAATTTTGCCCTTCCAGTTCTCCAGAGATGTGGTTTGGGCTGCGACATCGGAGATAGACGGTTTGTGTCTGCCAGCTCCCGCTAAGCGTTTTAAGCTCCATGGTAATTTCTTGCAGGGCTGCTTTAAATGGTTGTAGTTCTTCCATAAATTTTGTTCGGACAAAGGAGTCAGCTTTGCTGGGTCGCTGCAGATGTGGCCAATTTCGGGAGGCACCAGGTTGGCATTTGGGTCAGTTCAGCCCTTTCTCGGGAGTCTGTGGGGAATATGCCTCGGGTGGCATGGCGCAGTTCGGCCTCCATGATAGTGTTAGACGCTAGTTAAACAATGAATATTTTAGTGCTGTACTCTGTATCCAGCCACCTAAACTTCACATTGAACACGCCGGGAGGCTATTAGAAGTAAAGGCTGCACACGTGGAAACAGAAAGATGTAGCTAGGCTGGTGTAATTAGCTTTATGTTGAGAGTTGGAGCAGGAGCGGTCCATGGAGCTGCAAGTCTCACAGAGACATCACATGATCTCCCAGTGAGGAACTATTCAACAACAGTGGTGAACCTAGAACACGAGGATATGAGTGGAAGCTGGCAGGGGAGTTCAGAAGGATGTGAGAACATTTTATTTTACGGAGAGTGGCTAAGCCATGGAATAACTTGCCAGTGAAGATGGTGGGTGTCAAAACCATTAATGGTTTCAAGCATGTCTGGGACAGAGTTATGAACATATGAAAACGCCAGCAGAAGTAGGCCTCATGGTCTACTCGAGTCTGTTTGATTGTGCAGCTGCCCACCCACCCTCCCTCCCTCCTCACAAATACCCCTCTCACTCTGTCCCATCCCTCTTAAAACCTTCTATCGTGCTACAGGCTACCACCTCCTGTGGCAGAGTATCCCACTTATCTACCACCTCTCAGTGAAATAATGTCTCTGACTTCCTCCTGAATCTTCCCTCCAATCTCCTCTGGTGCCCCTCATGACCCTCCCCTTCTAATCAGGAAAATTCTTTCTTTACTAGCCCAGTTAATTTCCTTCAAGCATTTAAAGGTTATGATCATGTCCACTCTGTCCCTCCTCTCCTCCAGTGAATTCATGTTCAGCTCACCCAGCCTCTCCTCATAGGAGTATCCTTCTAACCCTGGATCATCTTTGTCGCCTCCGCTGGACACCTTCCAACAACCTGATGTCCTTCCTCAATAATGGGAGCCAGTACTGCATGCAGTATTACAGGTGTAGCCTGACCAGTGACCTGTGGAGGGGCAGGATCGCCTCCCTATTTCTGGAGGAGATTCCCTCGCTATACACCCCAGCATCCTGTTGGCTTTTGCTGTCACCCTCCTGCAATAAGCTGAGTTGTTCATCCTCCCTGTTATAAGCACCCCTAGATCTCATTTTTCCTTAGTGCATTCTAGTTCTACCCCCAGCTGATAGCTCCTTCCCTGGTTGTTAGCTCTGAAGTGCAAGACCCTGCACTTTTGGCATTAAACAGCCAACTGCCATACATCTGACCACTCCTGCAATTTGGTCAGGTCCTCCTGCAGCCCCTCCATCCTTCAATGTCATCAACCATGGCACCCATTTTTGTGTTGTCTGCAAAGAGACTGATCTTACTCCAGATCCTGTGGGAGATGTCCGCTATGAATATTCGAACAACACTGGTCCCAATACTTATCCCTGTGGTACCCCACTCATTACATCCCTTAGTGACGAGAGCTCCCCCACCACCACCACCCTTTGCTGCCTTCCTTCAGCCAATTGATGATCCAGCTTACCATCTTTGATCCCACCCCTATATACTGCAGCTTCCCCAGCCTGCCAAGGCAAGGAATCAAGGTCTTGTTGAAGTCCAAATACAGAACTTCTACCGCATGGTCTTTGTCCAGTTCCTTTGTCACCCAGTTGTGATATTCAATCAGATATGTCTGACCGTGCTGCTGACCGTCCTGGAGACCACTGATCTCCAAAAGGTCACCAGCCTTTTAAGATCATCTCCATGAGTTTCCCCACAATCGATGTGAGGCTTACTGGTCTGTAGTTCTCTGGTTCATCCTAGCTCTGCTTTTATGGATGGGTACCAAATGGGCCATCCTTCAGTCCTGTGGCACACATTCAGTGTCTAAGGACATATTGAACAGGTCTGCCAGCGGTCCTGCCAGGACCTCCGCCAGTTCCCTAAGTACCCTAGGGTGAATGCCATCTGGACCTGTTGCCTTGTCCCCTTCAGAGCCCTAAATCCCTTCAGCACCCTGTCCTCTGTAATCCCTACATCATTTACCCCTCCCCTGCCACACCTCCTCTTCCTGGTGGTATCTGTCCCCATTCTCCTAGTGAACACAGAGCAGAACTACTCATTCAGCGCTCAACCTGGTCCTCCCCTTCTCCACCCAGCCCCTACCTTCCTTAATCCTCACAATCTGATCCTTGTTTTCCATCCTTCACTGATGTATCTGAAAAGTCCTTTCTCCACCTTTATGCCCTGCACCAATCTCAGCTCCCTGGATGCATTGGCTGCTCTGACCAGCCTGGTAACCTCCTGGGCTTCTTCACATACACCTTCCTGTTCTCTTTCCCCACATCTCCTGAGTCTCCTAAATTACTTTTTTTCCCTGACCCCTTCAAGAGCTCTTTCATCAGCCAGCTGGGTGTTTTGCCCATCTCTTCTTACTCATTGTTCTTGTACATGTCCTAGTCACCTCCACCATGCCTTTCTTAATGATATCCCATTTTTTGCTAGCATCTGTGCGTGGCTGAATTTCTGCCAGATGCTTGCCCCAAAATTCACCCATCCTTTTAAAGTCCACCCCTTTAAAGTCTATCACTTTGGTACCTGTACCTCCTGCTGCCATGCCCATGTTGAGCGTGAACCAAACAGAGTGGTGGTCACTCCCAGCCAGAGGGTCTTCCACCTCTGGATCCCTTACACCCTCCCATTTGATAGAACCAGGTCCAAGAGTCCTATCCAGTCTAGTTGGCTCACTGACCAATTGCACTAGGAAGCTGTCCCAGGCATTAAGAGCTTTGTAGTTACTGAGGGTTAGTACAAGTAGTAAGACAGGGAGCAAGGGGTGGATAGTGTAGACAAAAACATATTGACAGAAGGTCTTACAGCATAATAGGGTGTTATGGGCAGACCACATGGACATTGGTATTTTCTGCTATTGTTACTTATGTTTCTATGTTAAAAGGAGGAGGACCTCTGAGGGCCTGGAGGCAAGAACAACATGCCCACATGTGGAGACCTGGCCTCACTAACATAAGTTAAAAATAAATATCTGAGCAGTCAGATAAGACAGGTAATTGCAGGATATTAGTCACTGAATTTTTTTTTTTTACTTGTAATCTTTCGTAAGAAAAGACACACTGAACAGCAATTGTTGTTTTCCAGGTGAGTTCTAGGAGTGAGTTACATGGACCTATTTTATTGATGGGGAATGTTGCAAACATATGAACATATGAAAAACTTGCCAGCAGAAACAAGCCTCACAGTCTAGCAAGTCTGCTCATATGTGCAGCTAGCACCTTATTTTGCAACTGCCCTCCCCAGCCCTCCATTCTCTCCTGAAACTATTCAGCGTCTTTTACACAGCCCTCATCCTTGCCCTGGTCCCATGCCCTTTTGAAACTCCCCACCATCCTACATGTCACCACCTCTTTTGGTAGAGCATTCTATTTTGACACCAACCTCTTAGTGAAATAATGCCTCCTCATCTCCCTCCTGAACCTGCCTCCCTCAATCTTAGCCAATTCACCCTCATGTCCCTTCCTTCCCTTTCTCAACTTAAACAGCCCTCTGTGTCTGATTTGTTGATCCCCATGAAGTATTTGAACATTTCAATCATGTCCCCAGATCCCTTCTCTCCACGGGGTGAACAGACTCAACTGACTAAGGCTTTCTTTGTAGGTTCTGCCTTCCATTCCCTGTAACAATTTTGTCGACCTACACTGCACTGCCTCAAGCAGCTTGATATCCTTTCTCATATGAACTACAATATTGCACACAGTACTCCAACTGCTGCCTGACCAAGGACCTGTACAGGGTATGATCACCTCCTTGTTCCTGGATGAGAATCCCAGCACAATGCACCCCAGATCCTATTGACCCCTAGCCTCAGCCCTCCTGTACTGAGCAAGTTGTTCATGCTCTCCGTTACTAAGACCCCCAGATCCTTCTTCCCTCTGTGACCCTTAACCGACCCCACCCAATCAATATTCCCTCCTCGGTCCTTTTGCCAAGTGCATAACTTTGCACTTCTTTGCATTAAAACCCAGTTGCCCTTTGCTGACCACTTCTCAAGTCTGGTTAGATCCCCTGTAGCTTCTGCCACCCTCTATTTCATCCTCCACAGCTCCCATTTTGGTGTGGTCCACTGACAAACTCATCCTGCTCCCAATCCCATGTGCAATGTCCGATATGAACAGTCCAAACAACACGGCCACAACACAGAGCCCTGTTGCACACCACTGGTCACTGGTTTGGAGAGAGAGAGATCCCCACAACCACCTGCTGCAGTCTATCTACTAGCCAATTTCTGATCCAGTTATCCATCTTGGCCCCACCCCTAGGTGTTTCAGCTTGCCGCCAGGGACCAAATTAAAGGCCTTGCTGAAATCCAAATACAGGACATCCACCACATGGCCCTTGTCCAACTCCCTTGTGACCCAGTCATAGTATTCTATTAGGCTGGTCTGGCATGATCTCCCTGAGACAAACCCATGCTGCTGCCCATCCTGGAGATCATTGACCTCCAGGAAGGTTACCAATCTCTCCTTCAGGATTGATTCCATGAGTTTACCCACTATGGAAGTGAAACTGAGAGGTCTGTAGTTACCTGGCTTGTCCTTGGGCCGCTCTTGTGGATAGGCATCACATGAGCCAATCTCCAGTCCAGCGATATGCATCCCATGTCCAGGGAGGTGTTGAACAGGTTTCTCAGTGGCCCAGCTAACACCTCTACCATCTCCTCAACACCCTAGGGTGAATGCCATCAGGACCTACTGCCTTATCCATCCTAAGTGCCTTCAGAACATTCAATAGAATCAGAATTTAGAATCTGGAATCACTGCATCAGTCATCTCTTGCCCCTTGTCCCCACCCTTCCAGACCACAGGGTTAGTGGACCTCCTAACTCCTTGTGAACACAGAGCAGACGTAGTTATTCAGTACTTCTGCCTGTTCCTGTTCCTCTTCCTTCTCCACCCACCCCTTGCCCTTCCTGATCCAGACTATCTGGTCTCTACAGTTCATTTTCCCTCACATATCTATAGAATTCCTACTCCACCTCCCTTATGCCATGAGCATGTCCCAGCTCCTTCATGGCCTTGGCCTCTCTTACTAACTTGATTACCTCCTTGGACCTTGTTGCATACAGCTGTCTGTCCTCATCCCTCCTGGTTCTTTTCATTCTCCTGAAAGCTGCTTTCTTGGCCCTCAACCCTCCAACACACTCCTGGGCATCCATCATGGCACCTTGGCCCTGAGCTTCTTGCTCAGAGTCCTGGTGCATGCTGCAGTAGCCTCCCTCAGGACAGGCTTTATGATTTCCACTTCTGATGCACATCCATCTCTGACCTAATCCCCAAGGTGCCTTCTCAGTATTTCCTTCATCCTCCTAAAGTCCACCCATCGAAGTCCACTTCCTTTGTTGCTGACCCTACAGCCTCCCTGCTCATGCTGAGCCTGAACCACACTGAAAGGTGGTGACTCCCAGCCAGTGAGTCCTCCACCCATAGCTCCCTTACCATCTCCCCATTTGATAGTACCAGGTCCAATATGCTACCCAGCCTGGTTGGTTTGCCAACCAACTGCACCAGGTGGCTATCCTGGAACGCATCCAGAAGTACCTGTTCCTGGCTCTAGAGGTGGTTTGAGTTCCCCAGTCCACTCCAGGTAGATTGGGGTCCCCAACAATCACCACGCTCCCCTTACTACATACCCATCGAATCTGATCTGCCAACTCCCTATCCAACTCCTCACACTTTGTTGGTGATCTATACACCACCCTTAGTCTCAGTTTCTACCTCTTGGGTTCAGGAACTGCATTCACAGTGCCTTTGTCCTCCACTCCTCCCCTCGTCCCTTGTGCATCTAATCCTGTCCCTCACATAAATCACCACCTCCCCCCCTTCCCCACTCCTCTGTCCTTCCTATACACCCTGTACCCAGGAATTGTCAGATCCCAATCCTGGTGTTGGCTGGCCACGTCTCTGTGATATCTGCCACATCCACCTTCCCTATACTGGCCAAATATACCAGGAAAATCCTCTTCTTTTATAATAACTGCCAATGGATCTGTATTATCCACCTGGACAGCACCAGAGATGGGCTGAAAGGACTTTTATTGAATTTGTTATCTGAAGAACAGCACCTAACAGTACAGCAGCTGCCATCCCAGTGCAGCACTACAGTGTGAGTATCCTTGTAGTACTTGCTCCATGGTCTTGTGCACTGCTTCTCAATACCTCTTAACCTCTGGGTAGCCATAGGTCATGTTGACATATGTTCCTCTGTTACAGTTCTTTACACTTGGGGATTGTGGATTTATTTTGGTGCAGTTTGTGCAACTTTGTGAGAAAGAAGTACTGTAGAACTAGTTATTTTGCTGTATTTTATTTTTATTATATTTGTGGGACCCTTCTCCTGCATAAATGAAATTACATTGAAAATTTCCTTTAATCATGCCGACTGCTGCTACTTCTCCATCATCACCAAGTCCATTCACTGCACCCAAAACATACTGTTAATTACTACAGCTGAGGTTAGGTTTGGTTAGGTTACTTAGCTATGTTACTCACATTTGTTATATATATAAAAAAGAAATCAGTGGTAATTTAGTAATATAGCCTGACATCAAGAAACCTGAAAGAAAAGCAGAAACGCTTGATTGCCCACTGCTGATCATGGTCAGTGCTATTTCCAGAAACCCTGTGGTGCTGCCTAATTCTTTCCAGTTAGCATAATTCAACATTATACAGTATAATCAGCTTAGGGAAAGGCAAGCTGAAAGTAGAAATTTCAATGTAGCCTGAAAGCAAGGAGTATGAAGGTAAAGCAGAGACACCAACTGACTGTTGCAGATGGTGCTCTGTGTTTGTTCTCCTGAAACCACATGGAGCTGTGGTGGTGTGAGTGCTTATTGTACAGTACTTATTTCTTTTAACAACACTCATCTTAAGTTAGTTATGTTTGTACTATCTATAACAATCATCCTCATGTTACTAAAAGTTAAATGCTGCTGTATTTTTAAAACATAACTCACACAAACTCAACTTGCAACTCCAAGACAATAAGGGATCCTGCTACATGCAGTCGGCATCCATCACCTCACATCCAAAGTCCACTCATTCTTTCATTCCAAGGCACCTGAGCATTTACTGTGATAATCTTAATAAGCTGAAAAATAAATAAACAAAAAGACTGTGCTACTGGAAAAGGTAATTCACATTATTGATGCTGAATTTATGCTGGATTAAATGCTTCCCTTCCCTCTGTTTTCACAGACTTTCACCGTCATGCACCTTACACACCTACACTCTCCCAATCTCCTGCACCTGTTGGATTCTCTCTCTCTTTACTTGTCGCCTCAAAGTGTTGAAGTGGGGACATGTTGAAAACTACCATATCACTGAATTTACATTATTTGGAATCTTTATATCATGAACCCAATAGGTCAGGAAGCTTAGGAGCGTGAAATAAATGTTATGCAAAAACACTGTTATTACGGGGAGGGTGATCGGAGGGTGTAGGGTGCCAGTAGACACCAGGAAAAGATACCCACATAAGAAAAGGATTTTCCTCACAAAAATTTTCTTTTTTGTGACTCATGATATCAAAAGAATCTTTTTTTCATATCCGAGTCATGAAAAAGATTTAGAATCTTAAAAACAATATTTCAATGTTATTTCTCAAATAGTTAAATGCAGAATCCAGCTACGTATGTTGGTCACTCTCCAGAATGTCATTTCCCAAATTTGGATTTTTAGGGGAAATAGAAAACAAGATGGCAGCAAACAAAAAGAAATTATCAAGACTCTCCTAAAAACTTCAGTATCACAAATTTTTTTTTTGTCTGACTGAGCATATCACAGCCCGAAATTTTAAAATGTAATAACCTTGAATGCATTAATATTTTTTCACCAAACCACCAAAGAAAATCCTTCTGAGTCAAACTCTTTCTCCCGAAAATTTCAGACCAAAATTCCAAATCATCTGAATACTAGGCGATGGCAAAAACAAGCAAAAACCTGTGATTTTTTAAAGATTTTGAGCTATGCACAGCTCAAATCTGCACACCGACCAAGAATGAAATTGTCAAGTCAAGAGATCTACCCCACAAAACTGTGCATGCAAAATTTTATGTAAATCCATTGAACAGTTGCAAAGTAAAGTGCAAAATATTGGGTTTAACATAGAAAGCCCTGCTGCACCCTAACTATAGTGGCAACTCACGACAATATAAAATATATTTGTGTGTGTGTGTGTGTGTGTGTGTGTGTGTGTGTGTGTGTGTGTGTGTGTGTGTGTTCATCTGATTATGTTTCTTTTCTGGAAAAAAATGCACACTTTTCCATTTTAATTTCTGAGTGATGATCTATTGACTGCTGTTTTTTCTCTCTCTCTCTACCAGTGTTGTCTTTTCCTTTTTCTTGAGTGTGATAGCTACTTTCCTGTATTGTGTTTTTGGTATTTAGTTTTGAGGACATGTGTAACTATCCTTTCTGCATAAAAATCTCTGCTTATCATTTTCTAATTTCATGGTCAATGTTTCCCTCTCTTTACTATTTATTTAGAAAGAATGTAATACTGTTCTGCTCTGACAGTACAGACATTTTGTCCTCTAGTTGTACATTAACATGTTCCTAATAAAAGCTTCACTGTCAGCAGTGGAATGCTGCTGAAAACAGGAACATTAGTGTCCAGAAGATCACCGTGTTCAGATAATTTAAGCATGACTAATTTTAAGTCCTCCCAAGTGCTCTTAAGACCATAGATGTCCATCCTGTTCAACAATGGCTTAATAAAAAGATACTGTGCCAACAATATTCAGCAAGCAACCACAGACATCCCAGTGTGGCAATAAAGTATTTGAAGAAAGAAAATATACTGAGGCAGAAAACACTAGTATGCTGTATTTTGTGTAAACGGATTAGCATTTTTCAGATAACATTACCTACGGCTGATGAGCTCTAACAAGAATAGGTCCTAGAGTGCTGGCCAGATTTACAAAGGAATTACACCATCAACCATTTGAGTGGGTGACAGCTGAGATTAATCTCTGGATTAAGATGAATGAAGGAGTGGGGGAGGTAGTTACTGGTTACAGGAGCAGAATAGTGATGTGTGCCCAATGTATACTGTGAACAGTTGACATGCATGGTGGGTGACCAAGGGGTCAAATGCTTTACATGATACTGGTAAATCAGGAGCTGATAACAGAGGTGTGGTGAGAACTGACACAAATATTTTCATTCCTTGTTGCATGAAGATGCCCTTAGTTGTTATGGGCCCAACTGGGTGAATGGAAAGTGCAGACTGTTAAAGAATTAATGTGCAGATGGTCTAGTTTCTGCTGGTCAAAGTGCAAGCTCTACTTTGCAGTGGTGCTGTGAGGTGATAAAGATTATGGTAGTACATTTTAGATACTTGCTAACCTGTGCTGCATCTTAACGTATCACCCTTTTTCATCGACACCCGGCAATTGAAACAAGGAAAAGGACCATTACAGTGACATTTGCAGTAATGGTCCATTTTCCTTGTTTTGCCTTCCCCAGTGTTCCGCTCCCTCCCAGACCAACTCCAACCTGGAGTTGGAATCTTAGAGTCCGGGGATTCTTGGGGCAGAGCGCCCACATGGGGGTGTGAGGGTGTCAGCCCCCAACAGAAAACAAGGAGTCAAGAGGCGGCATAATACTTGCTTTGGTATTGTGCCTTCATTCTGGGGAGGTCGTCATTTTCACTGATGGGAAAACCTGGTGCTTTCCATGATAACACATATTAAAGTCAGATAATTAGAGTTATTTCCTTTCTATGTACTATTAGTTTCTGATTTGCTCTCCTTGAACCTGATTCTTCCATAACACTTTAAAGGTTGATTAGAGTTCCAGTTTAAACCATGAGATCAGTATAACTAGAGGCAACATACTTAATGTGTATAGCATATGAGGTAACACATTAGTCATTATGACACTGATATGACCCCAGAGGTAGAGGGAAGCCCCATCTATCTTTGAATATTGTAACTGTCTCCTTTCTCCCTGCCTTTCCTCTTCCTGATGGCCCTCCATAGTCCAGTCAACCATCTTTTCTGGGACTTTCCCTTTGTGCTCCACAACTTTCCCTCATGGCAGAGTTGGGGACTAGCCCATGCCCCCAAGCAGGATCTGGTGTGTGGTGGCTAGTCAGTGGTGCCAGATTTGTGGGAGGCTTTTTCCCTGCACAACCTGGACTATTTCCTCTTATTTTATCCCCTTGAGGATGTTGGAATGCAATAATGCAAGGTATCTTGACAATGTCCCCACCTTTCTGGGCCACCCAACTGTCATGACATCCAGCCCCACTGTGTGTCAGGTGCACCAAGGTGCAGATCACCTACCCATGACAGCAGAAGACAGCAATCCTCTGGAAACTTGATTCTGCTCCTAAGCCAGTTTGCCAGAGTGACAGGCAGTAGCACTACTGCTGTGCACAGGCCAGCACCAGCAAGGTCCATATTAACAAGTCTTGTTCTATATATATATCACTCCATAGTGCTTTTAGATGTATATATTACTTGCTGGATTGAAAATCAGTTGATAGTAATTGTATTATGGGAACGTTTATTTGTATTAAACATAGAAACATAGAAGTTGACGGCAGATAAGGACATAAAGGCCCATCCAGTCTGCCCATTTCTTTTCTACCTTATAAATGTACCATTGGCCTTTGCTCTGTCAGTGACCTATCTATTCATAGTCATTTGTATTGCTCCCTTATGCCTATCCCATGCCTGTTTGAAGCCCTGCACTGTATTCATAGCCACCACTTCTTGTGGTAAGCCATTCCATGCATCTACCACCCTTTCTGTGAAAAGAATTTCCTCACATTCCCCTTAATCGGCCTCCTCTAATCTCATGCTGTGTCCTCTTGTCCTGCTATTTTCTTATATTTAAACATGTTAGACTCTTTCACCTTGTTTATGCCCTTAAGGTGTTTAAATGTCTCGATCATATCACCTCTCCCTCCTTTGCTCAAGGGTATACATATTGAGCTCCCGTTAATCTGTCCTTATATGTCTTCTGATGCAGTCCCTGCACCATTTTGGTTGCCCTTCTCTGGACTGCCTCAATTTGGTTAATGTCCTTGTGAAGGTGTGGCCTCCAATACTGCAGCAGTACTCCAGATGGGGCCTAACCAATGTCTTGTACAGAGGGATTATTACCTCCCTCTTACGACTTGTGATACCCCTACTAATACACCCTAACACCCCCTAGCCTTACCTACTGCTTTAGAGGTCTGCTTGGATGATTTTAGGTCATCAGTGATGATGATGCCCAAGTCTCTTTCTTCCTTTGTGACTGCTAGCAACTCCTCCCAGCCTATAAGTGGCTTCAGGGTTCTCTTCCCTATGTGCATGATTTTGCACTTCTTTGCATTAAATCCCAGTTGCCACTCTTCTGACCATTCTGCTAGTTTATCCAGATCTCTTCTCATTCTGCCCACCCCATCTGGATCATCTACTCTGTTGCAGATCTTGGTGTCATCTGCAAACAGACAAGCCTTACCCTCTAGTCCATCTGGAGGTCACTAATGAAGATGTTGAATAGGACTGGCCCCAGGACTGATCCCTGAGGTACCCCACTTGTGACTTGCATCTCTTCTGACTGTATACCATTTACCACCACTCTCTGTTTTCTGCCAGTCAACCAGTTTGCCACCCAGTTGACCAACTTCGACCCACCCCGAGCCTACCTAGCTTATTTATCAATCTTCTATGTGGAACAGTGTCAAAGCTTTGCTGAAGTCAAGGTAGGCGACATCAACTGCTCCCCCTTGGTCCACCACTCTGGTTACCCAGTCAAAGAAATCTATGAGATTAGTTTGACAGGACCTTCCTTTGTAAACCCATGCTGTCTTGGATCCTGTGCCCCTATGGATTCCAGGTGTTGCACTATCCTTTCCTTAAGGAGTGCCTCCATAATCTTGCCCACTACTGAGGTAAGACTGACCGGTCTGTAGTTCCCCGCCTCCTCCCTGCTACCACTCTTGTGGGTGGGATCAATGAGCCTTTCTCCAGTCTTCTGGGACCTCTGCTGTGCTCAGAGACTCACTAAACAATTCTGCTAATGGCTCTGCTAGTTCCTCCTTTAGCTCCTTAAGTACCCTGGGATGTATGCCATCAGGTCCCATTGCCTTATCCACCCTGAGCTTAGCAAGCTCTTGTAGGACCCTTTCTTTTGTGAAGGGAGTAGTGCTCACCTCCCTCCCCTGTGTCCATGATGCTGAGCTGTGGGCCCTGCCCTACCTTCTCTTCAGTAAATACTGAGCAAAAGTATCTATTTAGGATAGATGCCTTTACAGGGTCCTCCTCCTCACATGCTCCCTTTTCTCCATTAAGCTTAGTAATACCCCTCTGGACTTTCTCCTTTCACTAATGTATCTATAGAAAGTCTTGTCACCTTCTTTTACTGTTCGTGCTAGTGTTTCCTCAGTTTGGGACTTTGCCTGCCTTACTGCCTTACCTGCTTCCCTTAGGGCAGTTTGGTATGCCTCCTATCTTCATCCCGCTGTGTTCCCTTTATATTTTCTGAAGGGCCAGCCTTTGGCTCTGACCTTTCTGCTACTATATTTGAGAACCAAAGTGGTTTCCTTCTTCTTTGCACTTCCTTTTCTGTCTAACACAATGGGATGTTGCTTCGCTATTGTATCCTAATGCTTGCCCACTTTGCCTGTACCTCCTCACCTGTGTTTCTTTTGCCAGGGCTAGCTTAACTCTGTTGGCCATCTTATCAAAGTCAGCTCCTCTGAAGTCCCATATTTTGCCTTGAATGGGATGATTTAGATGTAGTAGCCAAATTGAACCATACCATGTGATGGTCACTGGCCCCAGGTGACCTTCTACCTGGAGATCTGTGATCCTTCTTTGTTAGTCAGTACTAGATCTAGGATAGCCCTGTCTCTTGTGGGTTGCTGTACCAGTTGTTTGAGGCCCTCCCCTGGTTATTATTATTTTTAATTTGTACAATTGGATATACACCTTTGAGCTAAGGAGGACCATTTACAAAGGTTCCTTGTCAGTGCAGTAGTTACATAATGAATTAGGCAGTTTTGCATGTAGCAGCATTAAGAAACCTTGTCAGATACAGAGGTAAATACAAAGCTGAGGTATCAATACACAGAGTCTAGCAGGTTTTGCATCAAAGCCCCACAGCTAGAAGACTATGCCCTGTCGGGTCTGGTAACAGTCACAGCTGGATCCTTTAGTGAGAAGTTGTTTCAGCCCAGATTTTAACTGGGAAATGTTGGCCAGAGAAAGCAGGGAATCAGCCAGCTCATTTAGCCAGAGGGGGTCCTATAGGCAAATGAGCACTGGGTGAGGCTGGTCCTGCCAAAAGGTACAATTGGTACCTTTCTATGCATACTCCAAGTGGTGTAGTGGTAGGTGATGGGGTGAAGAAGGTTTTGGATACCTGGAGGATAGACCCATAAGTGCCTTCATATCTAGCAAGCATACTTGGTAGTTTATTTTATCCCTTAGTGGTAGCCAGCCTGTTTGAGTGCACAGGGCACATGTATGGAGTATGTCTATCAGCACAAAGAAGGAACCTATGTTTCTTGTTCAGGATCAGTCGGACCGATCCAAGTTGTGAAACAGTTGCTGCATCATAGACTACAAGGTTCCTAATCCAGCACCAGTAATATGGTGCTAAATAGAGGTAGTTGCTTAGCTACAGGTGCCAAGGAGTGTTTATGCCTATAGAGCAGTCCTAGGTATATGTGAGCCTGTTTAACAATGTAGTTGACATGTGGGGCAAATGAAAACAATTTGTCTAGGGCTACACTGAGATACTTCAATGAGGATAGCTGTTCCAGGGTGACACAGTTACTGTTAGTGATGTTAAATGGGAAGCTATTTTCCTCCCTTGGGAGTTAGAGAAGAGCAGTTGTTTTTTTTCATTATTTAGGATAAGTAGATTCAGTGAGAACCACCTGTCTACAGCCCTGAAGCTACAGAAGAGATCCTAGATGAGTGCCTCCTGGTTATTATGACAAATATTAATTTTATTTTATATGTGTTCTGGCACTAAGATGCACAGGACAACTTTGTAAATAGGGCCTTGATCCTAATAGTTCAACCCGTATAAAAATAAAGTTTTTACTGCTACTACTACCACATAGGGTATCAAGGTTACCCTTTCAAGTTTGCTGACTAGAAGTAGAAGCTGACAGATACATTAAAAGTTGGAGACCAATGCTGTGCTAAATTTTAACATTCCTGTTTAAACAGTCTATTATTCAGTGTCATTATCATCGCTTTTATCAGTATTTTGCTTGTACTTTGAAATAGCACTGAACTCTAATGTAATCTGACAGTCCTTAGAGAGTGATGTGGCTTGACTTTCTAGGTGAAGTAATAAATTGTCTGCATAAGCAGACACCTTGTATTGGGTCATGCTCAGCTGCATTCCACATATTCCAACAGGATATCTGGTGAGTGGTATGTGCCAAAGCTAGGAGATGGGTAGCAAAGTATGTGATCTGCAAGCACCAGGGGAAGGGTAGGTGGTAATTAGACATAGGAGTTGTGATGGAAACAAGTGCACACAGTACCATGAGTGGTTGTAGCAATCCCAGGCTACATTAAACCAGAATAAAGGTGCATCTCAAGTAGTATCCTGGGTGCTCACAAAAGGAAAGCAAATCCCATAGACTCAAAGTAAACATAACTTGTGGCATTCATTGTCCCACAAAGAAATAAAGGATGAAATAATGAAAATGACAGCAGCTTTCTCAATACAAACTGCAGTTTAATGGCTGGAGAACAAACTGTTGCCCTAGCACCTCAACCCTACAATCAGGCCTTCACAGAGGGCAGAGGGTAGAGGGGTGAGAAGTAGCACTGTATGTCAGGAAAGGCATCAAAGCTACCAGTGACAGAGACCTGAAACGCATACCTCGATAAAGACATTATAAGTACAGTTGCCAGTAGAAAACAGTAGGGACTTCAGGATGGGAGCAGTTTACAGTCTGCCCAATCAAAGTGAGCCAGAAGGACATGATACTAGGAAAAGAGCTCAGCAATCAATTCACCTGGATGAAGAGGTTCTTGTGCAGGGGACATCAACATACCAGACTTTGATAGGAGTGTTCATTGCACCAAGCACCAAGAGCCAGTAATTGACAGAGGCATTCCAATATG
Organism: Neoceratodus forsteri; assembly: GCA_016271365.2. Lineage (NCBI taxonomy): Eukaryota > Metazoa > Chordata > Ceratodontiformes > Ceratodontidae > Neoceratodus > Neoceratodus forsteri. Next base: position 1,430,537,155 of record CM028131.1, read on the forward strand.
ATTTCATGTTGCAAAGAACTGGGAAGCCAACAAGGTAATGAAACATTCTGGATCTAGTCCTTAGAAACAGGGAGTCTATTATAGAGATTTTTTAAGGAATCAGTAGAATAGTGACTCTTTTCAGTATGGTTCACCATCCCACTGGTGGCCAATTATACAAAGTTTAGGATTAGAGTATTAGATTTGAGGAAATGGGCCACAGGTAAAGGGCAAGCATATAAGGGGACAGAAAGTGGACACAAAACCATTTACAGAAGAAGGAGTGCTTCAGGAACTATCAAAGATAAGAGTAAACAAAGCAATAGGCCAGACAGGGTGCACCTCTGATACTAAGGGAACTGAAAGAGGAGCTAGTTGCACCTCTGACAGCCCTTTTCAACATGTCATAAAAACAGAGGAGGGTGTGGGGGGGACTGAGGAGGGAAGATGTAGTCCTACTCACAAAAGTGGAAATAGGGAGGAGGCAGGAAATTACAGGCCAGTCAGCCTGATGTCGGTGGTAGGCAAGCTAATGGAAACACTATTAAAGGAAAGAATTGGGGAATACCTAGTTATCAATAAACTGCAGGATCAGAGGCAGCATGGGTTCACAGGGGCAGGTTCTGTCAGACAAACCTGATCAAGTTCTTTGATTGGGTGACCACAGAAGTGGATCAAGGGGAGTGGTGGACATGGCCTACCTGGATTTCAGCAAGGCCTTCAACACTGCTTCACATAGAAGGCTGTTAAACAAGCTGAGAAGCCTAGGAGTAGTTCCCAAGGTAGTAAAATGGGTGGAGAATTGGCTGGTAATAGGAGTCAGAGGGTGGCAGTAAAAGGAAGCCACCTGAGTAGGCAAAGTGACCAGTGGATTACCACAGGGATCTGTACTAGGACTGGTCCCTTCAATGTCTTTATCAGTGGTATTGCAGAAGGGCTGAAGGGAAACATGCTTGTTCACAGATGACACAAAATTCTGCAACAGAGTAGACACACTGGGAGGAGTGGAAAAATAAGAAATGATCTAGTAAAGTTGAAAGAATAGTCAAGTGCTTGGCATCCAGGTTTTAATGCAGAGAAGTGCAAAATAATGCACTTGGGGCATAAGAACATGAGGGCAACATATCAACTTTGAGGAGAAGTATTACAGTTGCAAAGCAGGAAAGGGACCAGACGGTGATAATTTCTGATGACCTGAAGGTAGCGAAGCAGTATGACAAAGCAATGGGAAAGGTTGGAAGGATGCTGGGTTGCATAGAAAGAGGAGTCACCAGCAGAAGGAGGGTGGGGTAATAATATCCCAATACAGATCACTGATTCGCTGCACCCTAGTATTGTGTATGTCTTGGAGGCCCCACCTCTGTAAAGACATAGCGTGGGTGGAGGCAGCACAAAGGAGGCAACCAAACTGGTATATGGCTCACATCAAGAGCCCCATGGGAAAGGCTCAAGGAACTTAACATGTACTCCTGGAGGAAAGGAGGGAAAGGGAGATGGATAGAGACATTCAAATACCTCACAGTCAAAACAAAGGCACAGGAGGAAGCATTTTCCACATAAAAAGATGCTCAAGGACAAGGGGTCATGTTATGAAGTTAGAAGTTGGGAGGCTCCAGAGAAATGTGAGGAGATACTTCTACGAAGAAGTTGTGGATACATGGAACAGTTTACCAGTGGAGGTGGTGGGGGCGGAAATGGTAAAAGGGTTCAAAACACATGGGATAGACATAGACGGATCTTAGCGGTGGGAGGGAGACCAGAGACCGAATAGGGTCTGTGGTGACACTATAGGTAGAGAAAATATGGCAGACTGGGTGGTCAGTCAGGTCCTTATCTGCCGACAGATTCTATGTTTCTATATTTCTATGTATAATATGGAAGAAGTTGGTAGAGATCACTAACCTCTTCATAAGGAAGATAAGGAAAACATAAAGCGGAAAAGTCATTTGATATACAGGTGTGGCAGGTGAGGAATGGAAGGTTCTTTAAATGCTATAATGCAAGACAATAAGATGAAGACAGGGTATGGTACTTGAACAAACTGAAAGAAGCAAATAGGGAAGGTGAGAAGGGTGAGGGAAGAGGCTTAACTTGAATTGCAGAGTGGTGAAAGAAAGGAATTAGGCTTTCTTCAGCTACATTAGGGAAAAACAGAAAACTAAAGGTGGGATTGTAAGGCTAAAAAGGAAGAAGGAGTGGTAGAAAAGTGATAAGGGCCAGGAGGACATGCTGATGGAATATTTCTGTTCATTCTTTATAGTAGAGGACAAGGGGCCACTTCCATAGTGTGGGATTAAGCTCAGGCAGGAGAGTGGTAGGGGTATACTGCAGACATGTGAGTTATTTAGGTAAGGAAACATTTACAAATTGACTGGTTTGCTAGAAGTGGAAAACTCTCATTCAGAGGGTCTGTACCCAAAGACATGGCCCAAGGGCATGGAATCACTATAAACCTCTTTATTTTTTTGTTGGAAACGGAGGAGGTATCAAAAGTCTGGAAAGTGTCAAACATGGTCCCAATATAAAGAGTTGCAGTAGGGATGCCTCAGATAATTAATGGGTTGTCAATTTGACTTCAGTAGTGGGCAAGATGTTGGAAATAAATATCAAGGAAAAAGTTGTTGGACTTTCTGGTGGCAAATGAATTGCAGGACAATGGACAACATGGGTTCATAGGTAAAAATATTGGCAGACAAACCTGATTGAGTTTTGTGACTGGGTGATTAGGGCCATAGATAAAGACCAGGTTGTGAAAGTACTGCACCCATCTTCAGTAAGTCATCCAACTCTGTGCCATACAAACGGCTGATCAAAAGCTGGAGGACCTGGATATAGGGCAGCGCTTACCACCAGGTTATGGAACTGGCTAGGATGGAGAAATAAAAGATGCTATTGGAAATTCTCATGAGTGAGGGAGATCACTAGTGTGTACCTCAGAGTTCAGTTTGGGACCATTTTTCTTAACATTTTCGTATGTGACAATGGCAAAGTTGTAGAAGGCAAGATATACCTTTTGCAGATGGCAAAAAAAATCTGGGGTGGGGTTGAACCAAGAAAGGTAAAAAGATAATGAAAGTAGATCTAGTTAGATTGAGAGGTGGCCCTGTATATGGCAGCTGTAGCTCAATGCAAAAGCATGGTCATGTACAGTACACTGAAGCAAAGAACCAGAAAACTAAATATAGGATGGTAGGTGGTGAGGGTTGGACAGACTGGAGAGTAAAGGGTTGTTCTCATGTCTCATAATCTGAAACAATGAGCAGCGAGGTTGTGGGCAAACCCAGCAAAATGTTGGGATGCATTGGCACAGGATTATGGTAACTTTGTAGGGGAACCAGCAATCAAAACAGTTCTCCTGTGATTGGTAGTTGATTCTAAGAAAATTACTTAAGATTCCTTCACTATTATGGCTTTTATTTGTTCACAACTAACGTTTCTAAATTGTTCTGAAATGATTGATCAATTGCAGTTGACACTAAGAAGCAGTATAAAGTAAATGTTATTTAAAATAAAAAATATTGGGGTGGAGGGGTGCTGCAACCAACCTAGCAGGACATGTTGCAGTTAAGCTTCTGTAGAGCACCTACTGATTTTGAAATAAATGGATATTATGTTTGCTCAAAATATCTAAATACCCTGAACATTTTGTAGAGGGATGCATTATTTGTGACTGCTAAAAGTTTGATGAGTGTCAGATAATGGGTCCACCAAAAGCCTGAGTAAAGACTGAGGTAGACAATGAGTTCAGCAGACCACAGCTTCCACTTCTCAATCTGGTGCACATGCTGAAGCCGGGGAGGGGGGCAACATTATGCAAAGTGTTGCAGCCAGTAAAAGTCTTGGATAAATGGCTAGAGTTGTTGGGCAAAAAAATTGCTGATTTTAAAAGTAGACTTACTACTTGTGAAAAGCAATCTGCTGCAGCGCTGGTGGAGGTGAAATCTGCAACTGGGTTAGTTGAGTTGGCCACTGCTGCTATGGCTGACTTGGTTAAGGAAAACCAGTTGTTGTGTTAATGGCTGGAAAATTTAGAGAAACAGGTTAGATTAGGAACATGCTGAGTCACCTTGAATCAGTGGGAGGAGGATGACCAAGTCTCTTTAGTGGAAAAGTGGTTGTAAGAACATTTGCAGCTGGTCCAGCAGCATGACTCTCTAGAAAGTTTACAGTAGAAAAGAGCGACATTGGGAAACTCCACTCAGTGGATTAATTCACAGATTTGTCTTAGTTTGTGGAGTCAATCCATGGTGCAAAGTCCAGATTCATGCAAAACTAATACTCCACGAAAATGCAGAGTTTGATAATTCTACTGGTAGAGTTTGGCACAGTAGAAGTTGTTCAAACTAAAACTGTCCCTGATGCCTATTGGTCTCACCCCATAGTTCACCACCCAATCATGATCATTCTTTGGTGTCTAGTGGTCCACCCCCACTGTTTGCCACCCAATGTCATGATTATTCCCTGGTGTGTAGTGGTTCTGCCCTGCTGATTGCCAGCCCAATGTAAAATAAAAATCTTTCCCTACTGTCTAGTGGTCCCTGCCTGCCAATCACTGGCCAATGTTAAAGAAAAATATTTCCCTGGTGTCTAGTGGTCCCTCCCCACCTGCACCCATGCCCAATCTTATTTGTAGTATTTCTTGATGTCTAGTGGTCCTCCCCCACCAGATCACCAACCTGACATAATGTTACAGTTTCTCTGGTGTTCAGAGGTCTCTCACCCATCCTGATCCCTGTGAGTAGGTATTATTCCATCTCCTGGTGCCTAATGGACCCCTCTCTATCTCTGATCCCTGTAAAAAAAGGTAGTCTATTCCTGGTGTCTAGTAACCCCCAGCAAGTAGTGCCCCAACACCTCCTACCCTGACCCTGAGCTGGCAACTGAGCACTGTCTTCCACCTCCACCACAGTCAGCTACCAAATGAGCTGTCAGTGAGTGAGTGCATACTTGTACAATTATGTGCTCATTCATTGACAGCTCAGTCAGCGCCAGCTATGGTGGAGAGTGGAGGGCTAGTGCTGGCTGCTGACTCAGGGTCAGGTGTGGGAGGTTGTGCACTTCCTGTCAGGATATGGGGTGGGGGTCCACTAGGCCCCAAAGAATGGACTGCTTTTTATTACAGGGATCAGGCATAGGAGGAGGGTCCTCTAGACACCAGGGAATGGTATAACACCTACTCACAGGGGATCAGGCTGGGGTACCACTGGAAACCAGAGAAACTATACAATTATGTTGGGCGGGTGATCAGGGTGAGGATAGGGACCATTGACACCAGGGAATACTACAATGAACATTGGCATGGTGTGGGTGGGAGGGAGGGACCCCAGGACACTGGGGAAAGATTGGTCCAGCTATCAGCAAGAGAGGGACCACTAGACACCAGAGAACAATCTACCATTGGCTGACAAATGATGGAGGAGACTACTAGAAACCAGGAATTATCATTATCAGGCGGTGGTCAGCAGGGGATTCATTAGACACCAGGGACAGTTACATTTTGCACCTAAAACACCCAAATCAAGGTGAAGTTACCAATGGTGAATTTTTACAACACATAAACTAAGAAATTAATTCATGGAGGCAGATTTGGTAACTTTGATGGAAATTCAACAGCGCTAATCTACTGAATATTGTGGTTTTGCCCTCAGGCCTGCAGCACCAGTGTCAGCTTACTTATGAGTTGAAAAAGCCATACTGGAAATACAGGATGCCAGTATAAAACATAAACCAGACCACTTTTCATCCGTGCCTTTACCAACTGTGCCTCTTGATAATGAAGAAATATTACTGTATCAGACAGGAAGTTAGGTCTTTGCTAGTGCAGCAATAGTAGCATTCATTGCTAAAGTCCCTTCTGATCATGCTTCTAGTCCCTCCACAACCCCAGATGTCAATACTCAATCTAGAAATAAGGGTGTAAAACAAATGGAACCTGGCAAACCTGACAACCCAAAAATCAGCTCTAATAGTCCTAATAAAATTAGTAGTACTGCAGTACAATATGGTGCTGATTTAAACCCCTTAACAGAATCTCTTCAACTAGGTCAGTTAAAGGGGATTGCACAGCATGCCTTCTTCTATGCCACCTTATTCTTGAAACATACTCAGGAAGAGAAAATTGTAAAGGAAGACTGAGGTCCTTTCTCCCTCCCTCCTGGGCTTCCCTTCTGAAGACCCCTCTACCTCCCTTCCCAATTCTGTGGGTGCCCTCCCAACTGCCCTGTCCATTTAATTTTGTGTATGGTTTTCTTTTAAGCTTGAAGTTTAGAAGTTCCGATCACAGCTTCCAGTGACATCAGCAACTGTGATGGCTGCTTGAGTCTCATGCTCCCAAACTTCTCCTTAAACATCAGCCAAAATCCAAACAATTCTCTTCAAAACAGTCTCTGTGATTCTTTGCCCAGCTGGCACAACAGTATGGGACATAAAACAAGTAATTGCAAGCTCTGTCCACAGCCAATGTTGACAGATTTGAGTTGGTGAACTCAGAGTATGAAAGCTGTACTAGCTCAGTCATGGCAGCTAGAGATTCCAGTTCACTGCCGATTCTCAACAAAAGCAAAACTCAATTTAATTTTAGAGGAGCTACAGGCTTTTACTCTGAGACTAAAGAGGATTTTGATAAAATGTGCTCTCACATGATGGACCTACAGACCACCACACAAGCTAACAAAGAAACAATCTTGACCTGGATGCCTGTGCTGACCATACCAAAAGGCTACTCTTGGAATCTCTAAAATGAATCCAATACTTAACTGCCAAATGTGAGAACCTGGAAGGTAGATCCTGTAGAAAAACATGACACTATTGTTTCCAGAAACTACAGAGGGTCTGACATAACCTTTTGGAAGCCATTTTGAGACAAAATTGGACTTCCAGAACTTTTGTTTTAATATAAAGAGGGCATATTGTGCTCTTGGCCTGATTGTGGAGGTAAATCCATGGTGGGATTTTGCAGATGGGTGGATGTCTTGGCCTTTCTTACCAAGTCCTGTCTTGGACCATTAAGATGTGGGCAGGCCATGATATCCTTAATAGCTGGTTGTGACGGAGAGAGAAGGTCCTTTACACACTGCAGCAGTCCACCCCAATTAGCCTAATTATTTTGCCTTGCTCATAACTTAGGATTTCCTCCAGTATTGTTGAGTAGTCAGACAGGACTAGACTGATGCTCCTCCTGTTAAACTTATGTTGTGTCTGGTACATGCTGCTCCCATCTTGCTATGGCACAAATACCATTCCTGCATAGTGAAAGCTACCGATTAACTGATGGGCATGTTTACCTAAGAGCTATGCTGCTAAACCAGTGTATGGACATGATAGCTTTTATGAGCAGATGCACTAGCTAAACCAGTGTATGAACATGATAGCTTTATGAGCAGATGCACTATCCAGGGGAATCAGTCACGTGAGGCAGCATGAAACCGACTGAGGTGTGTGCCACCTGACCAGGTTCCAGGCTACAAGTTGGAAGGTGACATAGCACCAGCAATAACCATGACATCAATACTGCTCTGACCAATGCCGCACATCCACACAGCTGCAAACCCCACATGGAGGTAAGCAAAGAGGGGAGACATGCACAAACAGTGGTTGAAAAGTGTCTGTTGGAGGTTATGCCCCAAAACCCCGACAGGATGTCCATTAACTGCAAGGTCGGCAGCAAGATGGGGTGCAGAAAGTCTGGGGATGGTGATGGCAACAAAGCTGCCATAACAAACACCAATCAAACATTTGCACTAGATGAACAACACCCTGGGTCACCACACCACAGCCCATGATCATAGCCGTTATGCTCGGTGGCATCCTGCTCAGGCAGCACACACCGGTCCTCTCCCACACTGCCCGCATGACTGATACCCCTGGATAGCTCTATTATGCATCACACTATAATCCAGGTGCTTTTCATTATCTCCGCATGGTTTTCTATCAAGCTATTATGCGGCGTTGAGTTCACCAGGAACCTTATAACTGTATTTTTTACTTGCTGGTTGCAAGTTCTTTGTTGAGTACTTGCTTGAAATGGTTGTGTTGATTTAGCCTATTGCTAAGGTCTTTGTGTTTTGCTGTGCACCTTCTTTCTGCACTTTTCGACAACAGCTCTGGGAATTTTGCTAACTGAAAATACATGGTTGATCTGTTATTTATGATGGGATTCTCATTCACCTGAGCAAGCTAATGGTGCAGGGACCACATGCTGTCCTTGATTTTGGTTCCAGCTCTATCTCATTCTGGTGATGAATCCTGGCATTTTATGTATACCTTACATTTGTTTCCCTATGGTGGACTTGAGCTGTGCTAGAATTCTCTTTAAATGTAAATTAATTAACACAATTAAATGTAAGAAAATCTTAACTAAAAAGACACCCAACTTTCAGTTTTGCAAGAAACCCACAAAATTTGGTTTCTCCACAGTCATAGCTTCCTCAAATAGGAGAAGCAAGCATCACAGTACTGCAGTCTTAGTACTCAGGGCTACCTTATTCACCCTGGTGACTTCATATGTGGACACACGGGGTATGCTGGCCCTTGTATCTGCCTATCTTTAAAGCCTATCTTTAAGGGCTACATTAAAGAGCAGTACCTTACTGTTTCTGAACAGTGTGTTTACTGTTTTTGAGCATTTTATAAGCTTTGAGCACTCTCAGGTATGGAGCAGGAAGCAGGTGATGGTCTCATGACATTTGCAGTCCAATTGCTAGCCAGGAGAAAGTGGTTGGGGAACTATAGGAACTACCTCCACCATGTCCCACAACATTTGTGTCCCAGAATGTGAGTGGGACAGAAGTTGCAGAGGTGTAGGGTTGGTGTCTTAGGTGTTGGCAGGCAACAGTGGGTGACAGTAGGCACACAGGGAAACCCTGCTGGTCCAGTAAAATAAGGTAGATTACCCATGTAACTGGTTACTGCCTGTTTAGTACAGTGTACTGTCAGTGGGATGGGAAACAGTGGTGTAGGTTAGGAGAATAAGACCAACAAAGGTCAAGCTACTGGTAACTGAAATGCACAGTAGAGTGGGAATAGAGGCAACACCTTATCTAGGGTAGGGAAGAAAGTGAGTATAGGAAACCATTTATCCTAAGTCACCAAGGGACCAAAAAGGAAACGAAGAAAACCCTATTTAAGGCTAGAGGTTGAACAGAGATTCAAAAGTGGAAAGGAAAAGGAAGACAAATGGTGGGGGTAGTGATAAGGGAAGTCAAAAGGCATGGAAGCAAATAGTCAAGAGGATAAGCAAATCATCAGGCATGGGAGTGGTGCAGTGTAACAGAAGTGGGACCACAATCTTCAGAGACACATTCTGAAGACTAAAGTACTGTCCCATTTGCAGGCACCTCTGTAGGCTGAGAGCAGAGGTCATTGGACTCTGAGTCAAACTGGTATGAGTACAGGGCACTGCCTCATACAGGGGCCACCTAGTTTGCCACAACTTCCCAATGGATGGCAGCTAGGAGGCAGAGCAACTGAACATTGGTGGGATCTAGGAGGGTGAGGGAAGGTAGGAAGGAGGGAGGCCACCCTTAGACCATACTGCTCCACAGTTCCATCACCATTCTGGAGGGATGGGGAAGCCAAGAGGTGGTACCCAAGGCAGTAGTAAGAGGGGTAGTGGGTTCCTTAAGGGAGCAGAGCCAATGGAGGGTGGAGAGTCCCCAGCCAAGGAGGAGGCAGTTGCTGGTAGAGACGCCATAATCAGAGGGACTGCATTGGGAGCAGGGGAAGGCAGTTACAGGGTAGAACAGTGCATTCCAGGCACTTCTGTGGTGACCTGGAGGGCAATTTCAGAGATCTTCAGGGAAGAGGTGTTAGGGAGGGATATGGATGTTCTTATATATCTGGAGGCAAATGCTCTGGCATGGGAAGCTGTAGGGATAGTGTAGGATAGGTTTAGGGAGCTGAGGAGGGGCCTGAAGCAAGTAGCTCACAAAGTGGCCTTCAACAAGGTGCTACCCGCATGGTCGGGGAAGGTTAGGGAAACGCTGGCACCAGTCTGTCAATGAGTAATTGAATGCATGGTGCATGGAGGAGGGCTTTGCCACATCAGGGACTGGGTTCACACCTGGGGAGATGGAGGCCTGTACAAGAGAGCTGGCTCCATCAATCCAGGAGGGAATGGCAGTCCTGGTGGAAGATATACATGCTACTTTGATAAGCATTTAAACTAGTCAAGGAGGAAGTAGAAGGACTGAGGGAAGACAGATTTTACCCCCAAAAAAAAAAAAAAAAAAGTGTAGCAGGGAAGATTAACCCAGGGAGAAGAAATTCCCAGAGGTTGGTGAAAGCACAAAAATGGGCAAGGCAACTGGATGAGGAACTTTAGTTGTAAGAGAGGAGGAGGAGGAGGAGGGAAGTCAGAAATAATGTAACAGGGGAGGGCAGGACCTGATGACAGAGGGGACAAGTGGGGAAGCAGGAAGGGGAGGCAGGTTAGAGGGAGAGAGGGACAAAATGGAGAACCATGTGCCAATGCAATGAGGCTGGAAATAAAATTCCTGACCTTGAGGGAATCATATCGAACAGAGGCAGACCTGGATCTATCAGCCATAACAGAATCATGGTGCATGGACAAACACAGCTGGGAAATGACAATCCCAGGCTACAGCACATTATTGAAAGACAGGTCAGGGAGGAAAGCAGAGTGGCTGCTTTACATGTGAGAGTTGGTATAAGAACAACTGAGATACAAGGGCAAGAGGGGACAATGAAGGGTTAGAGGTACTATAGGTCAGCCTAGCAATGGGGTTGTGGGCTGGTATTCTCATAAGGGTAGTGTATAGGCCTCTGATACAGACAGAGGATGTAGACAGAGCTCTGAGGGAAGCAATTAGTATAATGGCCAGAATGGAGGAAGTTTTGAGTATGGGACATTAATTTCTGGATGTAGACTGGGCCATTCTAGTAGCTACATCAAGGGCAGGGCCTACCTCAACTCCATGTGAGGACATTTCTCATGTAGCTGGTTTTGGAACCCACTAGGTACAGGGCAGTGCTGGACCTGGAACTTACAGAGACAGCATTGCTGATGTCACAGTGGGTAGTCCACTGGTTACAAAATGATCACTGTACTGTGTGGTTTGGCATACTGATAGGACTAGGAAAAAACATTAAGATGTTTGTCCTGGACTTCAGAAGAACAGATTTTAAAAGGGATACTGCCTCAGAGAATGTCTTGGGAGGAGGCAGAGAGGGAGTGGATGATCAATTCAGAAAAATCAGGAGGGAATAGTCTAGGCAAATATATGCTCTATGAAGAAAAATCAGCAAAGGGAAGAGGAGGAAGAGGATGCTAAGTTTCTAAAGAGGTGACAAAGGCAGTGAAGGAGAAGGAAACAGCATTTAGAAAGTACAAGGAGACACAGAAGGGTAAAGACAGGCAGGTAAATCTGGCAAAACAAAGGGAGCAAGGAAGCAGGGGTGAGGACTGCTAAAGCCAACATAAGAGAGGCTAGCAGAGGAGGTCAAAATTAGTGGACAAGACCTTCTTAAGTATGTGGAGGAAATGAAGAACAGGGAGGGATTGTCAGAACTAGAGGGGGACTGCACAGAGGAAGATCAAGAGAAAGCAGAAATACTAAACAATTACTCTACTCAGTCTCACAGTACAGTGTGGGATGGACCAGCAAGCTACATAAAGCAGCAGGAAGAGGGGAGTGGACACACGTCCATTCTCATTGAAGAGGGGCTGAGAAAGGACTGGAAGCCTTAAAGGAGATTAAGGCAATGGGGCCAGATAGGATTCATCCAAGGGTCCTAAAGGAACTGAGGATGGTGCTGGCTGCCCTGACAGTACTCTTTAGCACTTCGGTGGTGATGGGGAAAGTCTCCAGAGGACTGGAGCAGGGCTGATGTAGCCCTCTGCACAAAACTGCAGTAGGGAGGATCACATCACTTGTGGGCAGTTAATGGAAACACTACTAAAGGAGAGGACTGTTTAGCAGCTGGAAAAAGGGCTGTAGGACCGCCAAAGCAGCATGGTTTCATGGGGTAGAGGTCATGTCAAACTAATCTCATAGATATCTTTGACTGGGTTATCGAGGTTAATCAAGGGAAAGCAGTGGATGTGGTCTATTTGGACTTCAGTAAGGCTTTCAACACTGTGCCACACAGGAGACTAGTTAAGAAACTAAGCAGCCTGTGGGTTGGGGAGAAAATAACAAGCTAGGGTACAGTATCAAACTGGTTAAGGGATAGGAGGCAAGTGTGGTAGTAAATGGTAGTCACTCCAGGTGATATGAAAGTGACTAGTGGGGTGCCACAGGGTTTAGTGATGGTACCAGACCACTTCAGTGTCTTCTATAAGAGACATTGAGGGGAGCTTGAGGGAAGGTATGTCTCTGAGGATGATACACAAACCTGCAACAGGGTTAACACTCAGGAAGAGGTGGAGGAGAATACAATGGGATCTGAGGAAAGTAGGGTAATGGTCTGTGGGAGGCAGCTCAGTTTCAATATCAAAAGTGCAAGGTTATGCACTTAGGGCTGCAGAACTCGGGGCTGTGTATAAGATGGGGAGTGGAGCTTACAGACACCAAGCAAGAAAGAGACCTGGGTCTATATATCTGATGACCTCAAGGTAGCTAGGTAGTATGATAAAGAAAGTGAAAAGGTCTTGTATGATGCTGAGGTGCATTGGAAGAAGGATTTCAAGAAGGAGGATGGAGGTTGTGTTGCCTTTGTATCACCCACTGGTGAGGCTCGAGGTGAAGTACTGTGACCAGTTTTGAAGGCCGCACTCTGCAAGGACACTGAAAGGGTGGAGGTGGTACAGAAGAGGGCAAACCAAATGCAGAGGGAGCTGCAAGGAGAAGACACACAAGGAAAGCTGCTACAGAAACTCAACATGTACTTTCTGGAAGAGAGAGAGGAGAGGAAATAGGACTGAACATACAAGTACCTCACAGGAGTGAACAAGGTGAAGTAGAGGGTCCATCTTAGAGAAAGGAAGGCACTAGAACAATGAGGCCTGCAATGAAGTTAAAGGGGAAATTTAGGAGATGTGCAGAAATACTTCTTCTAGGAAAGGGTGGTGGATGATTGTAACAGCCTGTCAGAGGAGGTAGTGAGGCAGACTGTGGAGAGCTTCAAGCATGTGTGGGATGGCATGTGGAAATATTAGGTAAAGGAACTGAGGGAGGGAGTAATACCTATGGCCAATAAGGGTCAGTGGTGCTGCAATAGGGAAGAATAAGGGCAGACTGGATGGGCCAAAAGGTCATATTTTGCTGACAAAACTGTGTTTCTATGTTACTATGTTTAAAAACTACTAGAGTGTGGTCAAAAATATCAGTTTCATCATAGAATCGTGCCGGCAGAAAAAGACCATTTGGCCCATCGAGTCTGTCCAAGATAGTTCCCCACCTCCCTTTTACCCCCACCCTTCCCTAGTTCCATGTAGTTATCCCATACTCTTTTGAATTTCTCCACTGCATCCACCTCCACCACCTACTTTTCATGTTTTAAAGGATGGCAGTCTTTTTCATATAATCCCTTTTTAAATATCATTCCCAAGAACCTTAAAGTAAATTTCTTTAAGATGACATTTAATCAGTTATGTACATTTTGGGAATATGTTATTTAACCAATTACTGAAAGTCTGTCATAGATAAGGAATTAACTATTGCCAACTTAAGTAGAAAACCTCTGTCTAAAATTTACAAATGAATTCTATCATCAAATAACATGCCAACACAAAACAAATTATGCTAAATGAAATAAGAAGCTCACTGTTACTCATCTACAATGGCAACATATTAGAATAAAAGCAAATTAAATACATTCCTCTGCTGAAAACAAATCTATACAATAGAAAATAACAGACTGAGCCACTCTGACACCCGTAGTTATTGCCAAAATAAGCACATCTCAGCAATATCCATGTTGCCATGTAAGTGGCAACCAATGTATTCTTTTTCACAATCTTTAAGAATGTAAATAGATTCATTCCTAGTGGAAATTACAGCTGAGAATTTGTCAAAGGTTTTACAAATAAAACTTACTGCATTTTTCCAGTCATGATGTTTAATCATGCTGACTTCTTAAAACTGGATAAACCTCAAGAAAAAATATAGCTCTGGGCACTCTGACAAACAAGAGATTAATTTTAATTTATTGAAGTTCCCATGTCCCTCCACCTTTTAAGAATACTGAATGGTGGTTACACCTTTTAAGAAACCATAATTTATGAGCAACTACTGCGCAGTATAGAACATATTGAGTATGTCATTAATGTTCTTGGAATGAAATTCAATACATCCTTCTCCATCTGGGAAGATTATAGTGTGTTCCTTCGCCTCTTCCTCTCTTTATAGTGTAACTATGATTTTAATTTCAGGTTTTACATGTACATAGTTTGTCTTCTGTTCTTGCTGCCTGTATCAGCTTGGTTGTCATAAAAATTCAGTAAATTCATTATAAAAATATGTATTTCTAGGGCCAGGTAAGAAATATGGTAATGTGGGTACAGAGACTGGCAGTCAAATTTCTATTGTATCTCTTTGGTTTCTTCTGGACCTTAAGGCCTAATAGAGGCTTAACTCAGAAAAATAAGGACACAGATTTTATGCATGTGTCCAGGTGTTTTGGTTCCTGTGTTTTTTCTGTATTAATCTGTATATTCAAATATTTTCTGTTGATGCGATCAACATGTTGTAACTCTCTGAATGTACTGTATATGTGAAGAATACTGTTGTAAAATCTTTGCACAGCATTACTACTAGGTGTGCATTGTGGATCACCTATGTAGTTTTTTCTAATAATAAGCTAATAAAAAAGTAAAAAGAAATGTAAAATACTGTGCAAGCCACTACAAAAGGAATCTAAAATTGTATAGTAAAATGCAAAGAATATCACAGAAGCAAACAATCTGTAGGCAGAAGAGGACCACTTGGTCCATCAAGTCTGCCAGATGTTCCTTGTCTGATATGTCTCCACAGACCCTAACTGGTCTCTGGTGACCTTCATCCCTTCAGACATGTTTTGTAATACACCCTCATGTGTATTCCAAGTATGCTTGATGCCCCACTGTTTTTGCCTAACTACTTCCACTGGCAGTCTATTGAAGACATATGCCATCCTTTCAGTGAAAAAGTATTTCCTCAAATGTTTTTAACATCCCCCCAACTTCATTGCATGTTACCTGGTCCTGGTGCCCCATCTCATTTGAAAGAGACTTTCCTCCTACAAGCTGTTCAACCCTGTGAGGTACTGTACTTGTAAGTTCCTGTCATGTCACCTCACACTCGCCTCTCTTTAGGGTGTACATGTTGAGATCCCTCAGTTTCTCCTAGTAAGGCTTCTCATGCAACCCCAGCACCATTTTAGGTACACTTCTCTGGGCTGTTTCTATCCTGTCTATATCCTTTCTAATATGCAACCTCCAAAACTCAAAGTACTTCATGTGGGGTCTCATCATCGAACAATACAGCTTCAACACCATCTCTTTCTTCATGCAGAATATACCCCTTCCTATGCATCCCAGGATTCCACTAGCCTTACCTACTGCTTTTCCTCACTGCTGTGCCACCTTGAGGTCATCAAGTATGATATCCCAAGCTCCTTTCCTGTTAAGTGACTGTCAGTACCTTCCCTATCCTTCCTCACTGTCTGGGTTCCTTAGCCCTAGGTGCATAATCTTGCACTTTTAGGCATTGAACACCAACTGCCATGCCTCAGGTCACTCCTCGAGTTTCCCAGATCACTGCTTATTCTCTCAAACCCCTCCTCATGAGTGTCCACCCTATTGTAGATCTTTCCTTTCCTTCCAGTTCCTCAGAAATGTCACTTATGAAGACAATGAAGATGACCGTCCCAGTATTTAGCCTTGCAGTACCACAATGGACACTCCTCCATCCTTAGAGTGAATGTCATTTATCACCACCCTCTGTCCCAAAGTCTTCTATCCATTAACCAGTTCTAACCCCATTCACAACTTTAGATCCCATCCCTGAGCTGCACAGTTTCTTTATCAACTTCAGTGTGGCACAGTGTTTTAGTCCTTGCTGAAGTCCAGATAGGCAATGTCCACTGCCTTCCTGGTTTATTTTCCTGGTCACTCAGTCAAAGAAATCCCTCAGATTAATTTGGCTTGACCCCTACCCATAACCATGCTGCCTGTGGTCTTGTAGACCACTGGATTCAAGATATTCAGTTAGTCTTTCTTTTATCAGTGTTTCTATTAATTTCCCACCACTGATGTAAGACAGACTAGTCTATAGTTGCTAGCCTCCTCCCTGTTGCGAATTTTATGTAGAAGGACCATATTTGCTCTTCTCCAGTTTTCCAAAACCAAACCTGTTTGCAGAAAGCTGTTGGACCAGGCTGTCAGTGGGGCAGTTAGCACCTACCCAAGTTCCCTAGAACCCTTGTATGTATCCTGTCCAATCTCATATCTTTGGCCACCTTGACAGCTGCAGATCTCTTCCAGAATTATTCTTTGAAAATGGAATTGTGTCTGCCTCTCCCCCAACCCATTCCTCCTACTCCCTGGTGGTCAGTCCTCTTCCTCCACTGTGAAGACTGAGCATACAGTAAGTATCTGTTCAGGATGTTTGCTTTTTCTTGGTCATCTTTGCCTAGTCCCCCTCCACCCTTCTGATTCTCACTATCCTTCCCTTGCTTTCTCTTCTTACTTATGCATCTGAAGAAAGTCTAATCCCTTTAGTGATCGTTTTTGAGGATTTGTTTCTGTGCCTGCACCTTATGATCCCTCACTGCCTTGCCTGCTTCCTCAACCTTTACTAGGTATACCTTCTCTTCTCTTCCTTTCTATTTCTTATACCTCCTGAATGCCACCCTTATTTCCTTCTACCACCATAGCAATTTCTCTCAGAGAACCATAACTTGCCTATTTTCCATCTGCTTTTACCCATTTTCTTCACAAGGAGGTTAGACGCTTTAGTTTTACCCCTCCCTTAATTTTGCCCACTGTGCCTCCAACCCTGCCCACACCCCCTTCAAGGCAATTTCTGAGGTAATCCCCATTTCTTTAAAATATGCCCTCCTGAAATTCAGGGCACTTGCTCTTGTGTGTTTATTCATGCCTCAATGTTAAACCACTCTATAGCGTAATTAGTGGTACCCAGGAGACTGTTCATTGTGATATCTGCAATATGTTCCCTGTTTGTAATCACCAGGTCCAGCACTGCCAAATCCTTAATGGAGTTCATGATGACCTTCCTGAGAAAAGTTCCCTTACAGGAGTCAGCGATGGCCCTACTCCCTTGCAGAAAATGCAGTTGGAAGGCTCCAGTCCATATCCAGCAGACTGAAGTCACCAACTACCAGCACTCACCTTTATTCACCACCTCACCTAATACTGCATCTAGCAGGTGCTGCAGGGCTCAGTACTATGACTGGTTCTCTTCAATGTCTTTGCAAGTTGCATTGCAGAAGAACTGGAAGGAAAGGCATGTATTCCTTTTGTTCAATGACACCACAATCTGTAATAGGTTGGATACTCAAAAGGAGGTGGAGAGAATGCATAGGGTCCTTGAGAAACAGGAGTATTGTTCAAGAGCATGGCAACTGGGCTTTAATGCCGAAATTGCAAAACCATGCACCAAGGCATGGGAACCCAAGAACTGAATTTATGATGGGGGAGATACTGACAGACAGTGAGAAGGAAAGGACCTTGGGTTATCATAACTGATGCCCTCAAAGTGGCAGGGCAGTATGAGAAACAAGTGGGTAAGACCAGTAGGATGTTGGAAAGCATAGGGATAGGGTATAGCAGAGAGAGTGGGATGTGGTGTTGCTCTCAGTATCACTTACCCCACCTGAAGTATTGTGTCCAGTTCTGGGAGGTCACACCTCAGAAAGCACATAGACAGGGCAGAGGCAATCAAGAAGATGGCAACCAAAATGGTGCTGTCATAAAGGCAAAGGTCAGGAAGTATAAGCAGTCGAGGAGAAGTTACAAAATTTAAAGTCAAACTTTATTATTATAAAAAAACAAATAAAAACAGTATTTGTACAGGGTGTTTTTAACATGGCAGCCTAAGCAAAAGTTCTACTTGTGCATCTCCAAATCTAAAACTGAAAACTGAAAAACATTGCTCTTTTATAGTTTCTCACTGTATCCTGTTTTTCACAAAATATAACAAATGTGTCAGTTTCTTTTCCTGAGCAAGTATATCCAGTATCCACAGATGTACAGAGAACAGGCAGAGAACAGCAAGAGGAAGGAAGTGCTGCTGAACTATACTTCTCTACTTTAGTCTCTACTGGGACTAAATAACTAGAACTCTACTACTGGGGCCTTCAATTTAGGGTAAAACAAACAAAAAAGAGTTAGTGTGTTTGAGTTGGCTGAAGTGAATTGTTATCTGAGCAGTTATCTAGGTGTTTGTCTGAGTTGGCTTGAAGTGAATTGTTATCTGTGCAGTTATCGAGGTGTAGAAAGAGCTGTAAATTAGGGGAGTGGCTTAACCAGAAAGAAGCCAGGTGTTTAGGATTTAAAACTAGATAGCTTCTGTCAGAGAGCAGGCAGAGAACAGCAAGAGGAAGGAGGTGCTGCTAGAACTATACTTCTCTACTAGGACTATATTACACTCCTTCCACCCTTAGCCAGTTCTACTTTTTATAGGCACAGGATTTGACTGACAACAAGAACTTCCTGTTTGGGAGCAGGAAGGGAGTGGTCACAAAGCCACAAAAGACTCACCATCCTCGAATGAAAGAGGTAGCTCTCTGTCCCCCCAGCTGCTGGAGGTCTGACTCTGAGCAAGTAAGAAAACTACTGAGAATATAGGAACTTCCTGTCTCAGAACAGGAAGATCAGGAGCTTTAAGGTCACGGAGGCAGTAGCTAGTAGGAATATAATATATATATATATATATATATATATATATATATATATAAATAAATATACAGAGAAAGAGTAAGCATTCAAAACAACAGTTAAGGGCCAGAAATAAGACATAATGGGAGTGGTGCAGTGCAGTGGCTGTGGAGCAACAGTCTTCCAGGAGACATTCTGGAGGATGCGGTGTTGTCCCATCTGCAGGCACCTCTCTGGGCTGAGGGAGGAGGTTGCTCATCTCCAGGCTGGGTTGGCCAGGATTTGGGGACCTCCTCCTACCAGGGATCACCATGGCCACCGCTGCTGCCTCAGAGGTTGCCAAGAAAGAGGAGTGGTTGGATCACAGTGGGCTCAGGGAGGGTGAAGGTGGTGGAATAGAGGAACATCTCTCCAACTGTACTCTCCACAATCATTTGCCACTCTGGCAGAGTGTGGTTCCTCTATAGAGGCACCTGCAGTGGAGACCAAGGAGGATGCAGGAACCGCCACAAAGAAGACCCACAGGAGGGTGGCATGGGACCCCACAGGGAAGGAAACAACTCCTGGTGGGGAACCCCCATTGTTAGGAGGGTAGGACTGGGGGTAGAGGGAGGGTGGGTGCCTGCCAGGCACCATGGCTTGGAGGAACAGGGAGCGAATCCTTAGGATCATGGGAGCAGCTTCATGGGGAGGGAGCTGGATGTCATTGTCCACCTAGGGACAAATTACCTGGCTGGAAAGGATTAGAACAGTGCCGGAGGAATTTGTGGAGTTGGGGAGGGCCTTAGACAAGTAGCATGCATGGTAACCTTCTCCAGAGGTGCTGCCTGTCTATGGCATGGGTGAGGCTAGGGTGCTCCACACTATGGGATTCAGTCAATGGTTGAAAAACTAGTGCAGAGCTCAGGGCTTGGCTTCATTGGGGACTGGGAGTCCACCAGGGGTGATGCAGGCCTCATACTGGTGTGATGGTCTGCATCTGTCCAGGAAGGGAACCAGGATCCTAGTGGTAGGTTTAAATGCTACATTGGCAAGCATTTAAACAGCCAAGGGGAGAGGCATTGAAAGGAGCAGGGCAATCCTAGCTCTTTCCCAAAATATCAGGATAGTTAGTGAGGTAAACATCAAGATAGAGATGACAATAGGTAGAAGGCAGGGTAAATGGAGAAAATGACAAAATCAGCAAGGACAGGGGTGGGGCAAAAGGGTAAGGCCATCAAGAAATGGAGGGTACGAGTACCATTGCATAGTCTGGGCAACAAATTCTGAACTGGTGGTCTTGATAGAAAAGAGATGCCTGGATATCGTGACAGTCACAGAAACATGGTACACAGAGAACCATGACTGGAATGTTAACATACCAGTACACAACATACAGGATAGACAGGGAGGGTAGAAGAGTGGAGGAGTAGCTCTCATGTAAGGGAAGGGATAAAAGCAATGGAACAAAAGAGTAAACAGGAGGAGAGGAGGCACTGTGAGTCATCTTAGAGACTGAAATGGCACCACAATCTGCACAGGGTTTGCATACAGACCCCCATCTCAGGGAGGGAATGGATAAGGATATGATAGAAGGCATCCTTAGGATGACAGAGAAAGAGGAGATATTGTTGATAGGGATCTGACTATGCCAGATGTTAACGGAGCACCTTGCTGCAGCCACATCCAAGAGCAGGGCTATTCTGATGCCCCACAGGGGCATGCCTCAGACAGCTAGTTTTGGAACCTACTGGGAGGGAGCAATCTTTGACCTCATACTCTCAAATGGGGACAGTGAGTGGATCTCAGATCTAGAAGTGGGTAGCCATCTGGGAATAAGTGACCACCAAACAGTGTGGTTAACAATAAACTCAGCTGCAGAGTCAAGCCATACAAAAGTGAGGATACTGGACTTCAGGAGGGCTGACTTTGTCAAAATGGGAGAGTGCCTTAGAAAAGCACTAGCAAACAGGCAAGCATGAGGGTGCAGCAACAATGGAAAACATCAAACTGCCATCACAGAGGCAACAAGCCTTTGTGTGAAGCAAATAAACAAATCAAAACGAAAGAAAAAGCCTTTATGGTTCTCAAAAGAGGTGGCAGGGAAGGTTAGGGAAAAAGATAGCATTTAAGAAGTATAAGGAAACACGGAATGAGCAGGACAGAGAACTGTATCAGTTAAGGCAGAAGGAAGCAGGAAAGGTGGTCGGACTAGCAAAGGCCCAAACTGAGTGAAAGATATAGCCAACTTGGTTAAGAAAAGGATAAAACCTGTTATAGGTGCATTAGGGAGTGTAGAAAGACAAAGAGAGGGATAGTGTGGTTGAATAGAATGGATGGTGGGTGGACAAAAGGGACAGTGAAAAGAAGGGATACTGAAGGAATACTTCTGCTCAGTATTCACAAAAGAGGTGAAGGGGAGGTACTTAATCCAATTAACAGTAGCACTCTGGATGGGGGTAGATCCACTCCTTTCACAAAATAAAGGGTTCTCTAAGAACTCCTAAAACTGAAGGTAGACAAAGCAATGAGGCCTGATGGTATTCACCCCAGAATTCTAAAAGAATTAAGGGGAGAACTAGTGACACCACTGACTACCCTTTCTAACAAATCATGGAAAGATGGGTGGTACACCTGAGGACTGGAGAAGGGTGGATATGATTCCCTTCACTAACATGGGAGCAAGACAGAGGCAGGAAACTACAGACCTGTCAGTTTGACCTCTGTGGTAGGGATAATGATGGAATCACTCTGAAGGAAAGAACTGTTAAGTACCTAGAGACCAGTGGGGCACAGGACACAAGGCAGCATGGATTCACAGTGGGAAGGTCATGTGAGGACGAATATAATTGATTTCTTTGACTGGGTGACCAAAGTAGTAGACCAGGGAGTGGCTGTGGACATGGTCTACCTAGACTTTAGCAAGGCATTTGACACAGTCCCACACAAAAGGTTAACAAACAAATTAGCCAGCCTGGGAGTGGGTCCCAGGGTGGTAGCCTAGATAAAACATTGTCTGGACAACAGGACACTGGAGGTAAAAGAAACGGAGTCCACTCTGAAGAAGGGGAGTTACTAGTGGTATACGTAGGTTCAGTACCGGGTCCAGTCCTTTTAATGTCTTTATGTGACATTGCCAAGGGACCTGAAAGGAAAAGTATGCCTCTTGCAGATGACACAAAGATCTGCAACAGGGTTGATAAACAAGGGGGTTGGAAAGGATGAGAAGGGACTTGGCAAGGTTGGAGGCATGATCAAGTATGGCAGCCTGATTCAATGCAAAGAAGTGCAAAATAATGAACCTGGGAAACAAAACCCAAGCGAAGAGTACACAATGGGAGGAGGAGGTAGTAATAACAACAACAAAATGGAAAGGGGCCTGTGGGTAATCATATCAGATGACCTTAAGTTTAGCAAGCAATGTGAGAAGGCAGTAGGGAGGGCTTTGGGGATACTGGGATGTACAGGAGAGGCATCACAGCAGAAAACAGGAAGTTGTTATCCCTCTGTACAGACAGTTGGTGAGACCCCATCTGAGTACTGTGTCCAGTTCTGGAGATCCCATCTCTGCAGGACATAGACAGGATGGAGGCAGTCCAGAGTAGGAACAACTAAAATGGTGCAAGGTCCATGGGAGAAGCCATATGAGGAGAGAGAGAGACTAAAGGCTTAATATGTATACCCTTGAGGAAAGGAGGGAAAGGGGGACATGATTGAAACTTTAAGTACCTCAGTGGAATCAACAAAGTCCAAGAGGGTAGCATCTTTCAGAAAAGAGATGTGCAAGAACAAGGGATGCAATTTGAAGATAGAGGGGACAGCTCAGAGGCAATGTGAGAGTATTTTTCACAGAGAGGGTGGTGGGCATGGCAGCACCTTCCTGAGGAGGTTGTGGGGTCTAAAACTGTGGAAGCATTTAAGAATGCATGGGACAGACATAATGCAATTCTTGTGTGGGGTAGGAAGAAATAGGCTGTTGGTTAACTAGGATCTGCAGCTTATCCAGTAGGCAGGGAAATGGGCAGACTAGATGGGCTAAGTGGTCCTTATCTGCCGTCAAAGTCTATGTTTCTATGTAACAAAGTAGAACAGGATGTCTGGAAGTGCTTCCAGCAGACAGTTCATTTAACAAGCTTAAGAGGTCAAAAGAACTCTCAAGGTCAAACCCCTTGTATTTACAGCTTGCTATCTTTTCCAATAAATGTGATCTTTCCTAATAAACTGAAATAACTTTCTGCAGTTGGTATGAAACAATGTAACAATGTCTGTTCTTAACTACTCTGATATTCTGTATGCCTTTTGTCAGTTGGTGAGCATTCCCTGTCACTAATATGAGCTGACCCTTTTACTTGGCCTGGCACTGTGGTAAAAGTACTGGTAAATGTCTTAACCAAGTTACAAATTTCTGCAGTTCTTTCTATGGCCAAGGAAGCACTTATCTTTACTGTATTAGCAGTTCCAGTCTGTCATAAGCTATATCAAATTCTTCCCTATCAGTTTCTGGTAATACCAAGACAGCAGTCTGATCTTTCTTCAATCCCTTTTGAGGAGGTTGGCATGGTATACCTTGGTAGATTTTCCTATCAGGGGTCTCAATTTCAAAATTAACTGTACCAGTACATCTAATCACTTTATGAGGCACTTGCCACTTCATTAATAGTTTGTTTTTCTGTAGTGAGTAACAGTACCAATACCGTTTCACCTGGCTCAAACACTTTTGCTTTTACCCCATGGTCATAATACACCTTCCACTGGTTTTGGGCCTCTTCCTGATTACCATGGGCAATTTCAACAGATTTTTGCCAATTTCTTTCTCAGTGCTCACATATAAGCTGTAATAGAGGTTTTTGAGTACGGTTATCTTCCATGATTCTTTGTTACATCTAGTGGACCTCTAGGTTGTCTACCATATAACATTTCAGAGGCGAAAAACCTGTGGATGTCTGAGGCACTGTTCTGAAAGCAAAAGCAGGTAAAGTAAGTACTGATCCCAATCGTTTTCTCCATTTTCACAAACCTTTTTAGCACGCACTTTAGGTTTGATTAAAGTGCTCAACAAGACTAGCTGTTCAAGGGTAATATGGGAAGGTTCTTATGGCAGTGATACCTAGTAGTTGGTACAGCTTCTTGACCAAGCAACAATATCTCTTTAGGTATGCCAACTCTGCTGAACATTTTGGCAAGCTCTGCTGCCACTTCTGGAGCTGTGGTAGTATGTTTTGGAATTGCCTCTGGGTATTGAGTGGCATAGTCACATACTACCAAAACAGATCAATTACCCTGTTTACTTTTGTCTAAGAGCCAAACATCCATTGCAGTTATCTCAAAGGCACATCTATCAAGGGTAGGGGCACTAGGGCAACTTATCTGTTTTGTCATTGTGGCTACTTTCTAACATTCAGCACAAGAACTGCAATAGCTAGCAACATCCTCATGAATCTCAGACTAGTAAAATTTGTAAACAAGCTGGCATCCTAGTGTGATCCCTCCCCAAGTGACTAGCCATAGGACTATCATGTGCTATCTGTAACAACTCAGTTCTATACTTCTTTAGTATGACCAATTGTTCTGTCTGATCCTGCATCAGAGGATTAACACAAACTGTACAGTAGCCCATTACATTTTTAAACTTTGGTTCACCCACTTTTGTTTCACCTAATTGCTTAAAATAATCTTGAGAGAAGCATCATGTTTGCTCTGAAACAAAATTACAAGCAGTTATCAGTTTGGTTTCAGCATTTTCATGTCATAACCACTTATGTCCATCAGTCTGTTGTTGCCACTCTTTTTCAGGAGCCTCTTTCTTTTCTGGACTTCTGGATCTTGGAACTGGACTCAAACAAGTCTGCATCAAAGTCAGTAAGAGGAAAAGAGTCCCCACCATCTGAGATTTTTTGACTGTGCTCTTGTCATCACAGCTGCTGGAACTGTAGGTTTTGCTCCCTCTGTGATTAACTTAGCACATCCTGGAAAGTTGTTTCCAATTATTAGAGGCACTGGTAACTTTGGTACTACCCCACTTTCATTTGGTGTGACGCCCCATTAATGGTCAGAGTCACTTGGGTAGTGGATCGTGTCAGTGTCCCCATGGATGCAAATGACACCAGTAGCAGGTCCTTTGCATAGTGTTTCCACAGCACTTTAACATGCACTACAATCAGTCTGCTCCTGAATTTAAAAGTCACTTCACAGTCTTATCTCCCAAACGACATCTGTTAAATACTTACTCCAACTTGCTAAGGCCAAATCTGTTCAAGTTTTACCCTCCTTATTTTTATGGCAGTTTCTTGTAATATGACCTTGCTTATACAGTTATAGCAAGTAAAGTCTTTGGGTGCAGATTTGTTACCCACCAGAGTTCTTATGTGATCTGGAGTTAAATCAGGGAAAAGAGGGCCTTACCAATCCTTGGCTGTTACTTCCTGCTGCATGGTCTGTGTGGCCATCTGATAGTCCTCCGCAAAGAAATGTTTATTTACCCACTTTCTGGTAGGTGTTCTTTACCCAAAGCTACACATCTGTAGGCAGGATACTTATGAATTGTTCTAGTGCAAGTGTGTCAATGATCTGTGGGACTGTTTTACCCTCTGGCTGAAGCCATTTACTAAGGAGTTCTCAGAGTCGAGTGAAGGCTTCTTGAAGGTTGTCAACTGAGTTTTACTTCAGGAACCAGAATCTCTGCTTGCAGGTCTCTCCTGAGATGTCATAATGTTTCAGGTTTCTGTTTTCACAAGGTCATAGTTTTCTGACTGCACAATGTCCATATTGCTATAAGCAAGTTGGGGTTTACCTGTCAGGTAAGGTAGCAGCCAGATTGCCCATTGCTGTTTTGGTCAATGGCAGGCTCCTGCAACCCTTTCAAAAGTTCTTAGGTATGCTTCTATATCATCTGAAGGACACCATTTGTAAGTTAAATGTTTTTAAGTTGTTTGTACAGTATTCTGTTGGTCTGCTAGACCTGTACTAGATCCTGTAGCTTTGATAGCTTGCAAGGTATCCAGCCATCTCTGCTCCTCTCACTGTGTCTCTTCTTTTCTCTGCACCTCAAGATGCTGCACCTCTTCTGCACTTCCAAGTGTTGACTCTCTGCTCTGCTTTTTAGTATCTCTTTGTTGTATAGCCCATCATTTGAGATGGCAGGCATGCTCTCAGGTACTGTCTCTGTCTATTCTGTTTTTTCGTCCATCATTTGTGCTGACTGTACAGTCTCAATTTGGACTTTTTTATTTTCTGCTTCTAATTTGGCTTTCACTCTTCTCCTAAACACTCCTGGACATGCTGTTGCAGGGTCCATATCTTTCTTCTATGCATCCCTGGTACCAGTTCTAGTACCCACATATACAACTCCTGGCGAGTATGCATGGTGTGAATCCTACTTCATCTGACACTAACGTTCTTAAAGGCAAAGGTCAGGAAGCATAGGCAGTCCAGGGAAGTTATCAAATTTGCAAGTTGAACTGCCTTATTATAAAAAAAATAATAATATTTGTACAGGATGACTTTTAACACAGGCAGTCCAAGCAATAGTCCTTCTTAGTGCATCTCCAAATCTAAATCTAAAAACTGAAAACCAAAAACATTTTAACAAATCATGGGAGGATGGGGTGGTACCCAAGGACTGGAGGAGGGCAGATGTGATTCCCTTCACAAAAGTGGGAGCAAGGCAGAAGCAGGAAACTACAGACCTGTAAGTTTGACCTCAGTGGTAGGGAAAATGATGGAATCACTTCTGAAAGAAAGAATTGTTGAGCACCTAGAGGCAAGCAGGGCACAGGACCAAAAGCAGCATGGATTTACAGCAGGACTGTCATGTCAGATGAATCTAATTGATTTCTTTGACTGGATGACCAAAGTAATAGACCAGGGAGGGCTGTGGATATGACCTACCTAGACTTTAGCAAGGCATTTGACACAGTCCCGCACAAAGACTGATAATCAAGTTAGCCAGCCTGGGAGTGGGTCCCAGGGTGATAGACTGGGTAGCAAACTGGCTGTACAACAGGACACAGAAGGTAATAGTGAATGGAACACTTACCGAAGAAAGGAGGTCACTAGTGGAGTACCTCAGGGCTCAGTACTAGGTCCAGTCCTCTTTAACATCTTTATAGGTGACATTGCAGAGGGCCTGGAGGAAAGGTATGCCTCTTTGCAGATGACACAAAGATCTGTAACAGAGTTGATACACAAGGGGTAGAAAGGATGACAAGGGACTTGACAAGGTTGGAGGAATTGTCAGACATATGGCAACTTAGATTCAACGTAAAGAAGTGCAAAGTAATGCACCTGGGTAGCAAAAACTCAGGAGAAGAGTACACAATAGCAGGGGAAGTACTAACAACAACAAAATGGAAAGAGACCGGGGGTAGTCATATCAGATGATCTAAAGGTGGGTAAGCAATGTGAGAAGTCGGTAAGGAGAGCCAAGGGATACTGGGATGCATAGGAAGGGGCATCACAAGTAGAAAAAGAAGTGGTTATCCCTCTGTACAGACAGTTGGTGAGACCCCATCTGGAGTACTGTGTGCAGTTTTGTAGACCTCATCTATGCAAGGACCTAGACAGGATGGAAGCAGTCCAGAGGAGGGCAACTAAAATGGTGCAGGTCTGCATCAGAAACCATATGAAGAGAGACTGAGAGAGCTTAATATGTATACCCTTGATGAAAGGAGGGACAGGGGGACATGATAGAAATGTTCAAGTACCTCAAGGGAATCAACAAAGTCCAGGAGGGTAGCATCTTTCAGAAAAAGAGGTGTGTAAGAACAAGGGGCACAATTTAAAGATAGAGGGGACAGTTCAAAGGGTAATGTGAGGAAATTTTTCACGGAGAGACTGGTGGACTCATGGAACCACCTTCCTGGAGAGGCTGTGGGGTCTAAAACATGGAGGAATTCAAACATGCATGGGATAGACACAAGGTAATTATAGTGGGGGGTGGCAGAAAAGTAGGCTGTTGGTTAACTAAAATTGCAGCTTATCCAGTAGGTAGGAAAATGGGCAGACTGGGTGGGAAAAGTGGTCCTTATCTGCGTCAAAGTCTATGTTTCTATGTTTCTATTGCTGTCTTTCTAGTTTCTCATTGCATCCTGTTTTTCACAAAAAGTAACAACTACATCAATTTCTGTACTGAGCAAGTACATCCAGTCTCCACATGTGTAACAAAATAGAACAGGATGTCTGGAAGTGCCTCATGTAGACAGTTTGGTTAACAAGCTTGAGGAGCTCAAAATGCCTCTCACTGTCAAACCTTGTATTCAGAACTTGCTATCTTTTAATAAATGTAATCTTTTCTAATAAACTGAAATAGCTTTCTGCAGTTGGTTTGAAATAACATAACTATGCAAATTTACAAACTGAGGATTCCAGTTTTACATAAATATCCACATACACTGTCTCAACCACAGAGAAGCAAGGGGAAATAAAGGATAGAAACAGCAAGTGAAGAAAATTAGATTGCCTGGGGAAGTGCAAGACCTTTCAGACCGGCCAGATCCTCAGGGTCCCTCAGGAAAATGTGACTGCAGGATCAAACAGAAGAGAACAGACACGTGGCAGAAAATGAGAGGACAGAATAGATCCTTGCTTTCAACTACCTCTGTATAACAAATGGGACAGGGTCCTATTCAACCCTACCACAGGTGCAGGTGCTGCATCAAAAGCCCTATGAGGAGAAATGAGGGATCTCAACATGCACACCCTTGAAGAGGGGAGAGTGAAAGGAAACATGATAGAGACCTACAAGTACCTCATGGGGTGAACAAGGTGCAGGAATGGAGTCTCATTCAATTGAGAAGAGCACCAGAACCAGAGGGCATGCAGTGAAGCTGCTGGGGAGTTTAGGAGGCATGTGTAGAGGCATGTGAGGAAGTACTACTACACTGAAAGAGTGGCAGATGCCTGGAAACAGATTGCCAGTGGAAGTGGTGGGTGCAGGTGAACATATGGGTCTTCAAGCATAGATTGAGAGGAATATTAGTAAATAGGCAGGAAGGAGGAGGGGTTGCTGGAGACCAGTTAGGGTCTGCAGAGACAGACTAAGCAGGGACAATCTGAGCAGACTAGTGGGCCAAGCAATTCTTTTCTGCTGACAAATTCTGTTTCTGTTTCTATGTCTTCCTTGCCCTTATCATTGTTCTCCCACTTCTCTTTCCATTTTAGCTGACAATCTCTTCTTTAGCTTTCTGCTTTTCCTAATGTATAGAAAAAAGCTGGAAGGAGAGAATAAAAAGGCAAGTGAAGAAGTAATACTTACTGAAAGAGAGGTGGATGGCTGGAACAGACTGCCAAATGAAGTGGCGGAGGCAAAAACGTTATGGTGTTTCAAGCGTGCATGAGATAGACAAAGGGAACATTAATAAACAGATATGGAGGGAAGGATCACACAGAAACCAGAGGAACTATAGAGACAGGCTAGACAGGCACCATTTGAGTAGACTAGGTGGGCCAAACAGTCCTTTTCTGCAGACAAATTCAATATTTCTGTGTTTCTATGTCATTCTGATGATAACTTTTCATGTGCCATATCCTGCTCCTCACCTTGTGCTGGAGGTCTGTTCACTACCCCAGTGTGTATAGTGGCCACAGAGCGTGTCACCAAGCTGACTCAATACCACCAGCCTGTGTGTGTTTTTCCAGAAGCTCCCTGTGATGTTTCACCTTCTTTTACATTGGTTGTGCTTGCACAAACCAATGTATAATAACAAAACAGGATTGGGAGGGTCACTGCAAGCCCATTGCAGTTCACAGAACCAGTGGCTCAGCAGTCTACCCCCAATGACCACTAGGTGTGGTCCTAATGGAACTCTCTGCTGGGTGGGCTGAACAGTCATACACTTCAATGGACCAAAGCTGCCCTAATCCGAGAGGGTGTCAGCCCTTTGATTTGCATGACCGTTCAACCCACCCAGGGTGCCCAATCCCTATGTCAGTGATCACCCTCCTCGATAGTGTCTGACAACATGGTGCCCGTCTCCCTGTATCAGCAATTCCCCAGTACTGTCCAACATTGGGGTCCCAATCACTGTGTCAGTGATCCTCCCCAGCACTGTCCAACATTGAGATGCCCAATCCCCAATCAGCGATCCCCCAGCACTGTCAAACATCCAGGTTTCCAATCCCCATGTCTGTGATCCCCTGTACTATGGAACACTGGGAGCCCAACCCCATGTCCTCAGTTATGTTACTCCCCACCACCACTCCCGGAACAATGGGAAGCCCACATGCAGTGTCCCCAGTTATGTTACTCCCGCCACCACCACTCTGGAAAATGGGAGCCCACACCCAGTGTCCCCAAACATTTTTATCCTTGAAGAAAAAACAGTCCCATGAAATAGTTTTTAAATTAAACCTGTAAAGAAGAAAACAGTCTCTTGTCATTTCCGCCATCTACCTCCCCATCCTGACCATCTCTCTGTGCACTCACCCCCAATACCCCCCTTACCCCATACTTACCTCTGAGGTCAGCGACTGCATCTTCTGTAGACTGGGACATGTTTGCACTCTTCAAAGTCAAGCAGCAAACTGAAGAATCAAGGTAAGTACCCCGTATAATGGCAGTCAATGGTGTTTTGAACTTATTTTGATACAGGACCATTTTTAACATGGGCTTTTTGGACCACTTCATGAACACTGGAACTGTCATTTCATTACTCAGTCTGGAAAGATGATTTCACTCTCCTGTGCTGAATCACCTTTCAGGACTGAGTAATGAAACTGTAGTCACCACTGTTCATGAGTGGAGTCCCAAAAGCCCATGTTGAAAATTTGGAAAAATTCCCAAAAATGGCCGCGATTACGAGTGTGCATTGCACAGTTTCTATGCAGTTGCATAACTTTGCCAATTTTTTATATTTTCACTTCAAATTTTTAACATACAGATTTTTCACACCACCTCATGAACAGTACAGCTGTCATATCTCACATCCTGCCTGAAATGCATTTGTGTACCTGTGGCACATAATAGCACAATCCTTGCACAAAATTACCTTTCGGGCCAAGTAACAAAATGGCAGTACCACTGTTCATGAGGTGTGTTCCCAAAAACCATGTTGAAAATTTGGAGCAAAATACAAAAAAAATCTGAGTTACATGCACCTGTTAACATTTTCTATGCATGTGCATAACTTTGCCAGTTTCTCATAGTTTTACTCCCAATTTTCAACATAGCCATTTTTCACACCTCCTCATGAATACTACAGCTGTCATTTCTCACATTCTGCCCAAAATGACTTTCTTCACCTGTAGCGCAGAATGTCGTTTTTGCCACGGATTAAGACATTTTCACCTATAGGGTTTATGAGGTAAGGTGATAAGAAGACTATATTGAACTTTGGGGTCAAAATGTGAAAAATTACAAAGTTATCACAGCAACATGCAAGCATCTGCTTGCTGTGCCTACATCCTGGGTTTGGAGATGGACTCAGGAGTTGGAGGGCCAGTCAGGGCAGTAGGATTGAGTGTCCCAGGGACTGTTCTCCTTCTCTGAGGGAGGGAGGAAGAGTGTCTGGTGCATTGTGTACCTCTGGTGATGGCTGAGGTACCACCACTGCTGGCACCTTATGCAAGGGGATGAGGAGAATATTGGTGCCTTTGCATGTCCCTACCCAGGATCTTCAAAATTAGCATACAAAAATTCTGGCCCCATTCCTGACACCCGTCTCCACTGCCGCTCCTACAGCAACTAGTAAAGAGAGAGAGAGAGACTATTGGGGCCAAAGAGAAATGTTATAGCCAAAGAAATCACAAATAAAGTTTATTCTTGGCCACAGTGTGGCTGTGTGTACACAGGGACAGGAGCAGGCTGCCAAAATAAGTCTTTGACTTGTGCCGCCATCCAGAGGAGAAAGAGAGAGAGAATATTGGGGCCAAAGAAATGCTATAGTTACAGAAATCACAAACATTTATTCTTTGCCTCAGTGTGGCTATTGTGTGCACAGGGCAAAAGCAGGCTGGCAAAATAAGTCTTTGACTTGTGCCACCATCCGGAGAGAGAGAGAGAGAGAGATTATTGGGGCAAGAGAAATATTATAGTCACAAAAATCACAAATTAAAGTTTATTCTTGGCCCCAATGTGGCTGTTTGTATACACAAGGCAATACTAGACAGGCAAAAATAAGTCTTTGACTTGTGCCACCATCCAGAGGAGAAAAAAGAGAGAGACTATTGGGGACAAAGAGAAATGTTATAGTTACAGAAATCAAACATGAAGTTTATTCTAGCCCCTGTGTGGCCATGTAATGAACACAGGGCAAGAACAAGCCGGCAAAAAAAAAATCTTTGATTTTGCCACCATCCAGAGGAGAAAAGAGAGAAAAAAAGACTATCTGGGGCCAAGATAAATGTTATAGTCGCAGAAATCACAAATAAAGTTTATTTTGGCCCCAGTGCTGCTGTTTGTGTACACAGGGCAAGAGCAAACAGGCAAAATAAGTTTTGACTTGTGCCACCATCCGGAGGAAAAGAGAGAGAGAGAATATTGAGCGAAATGTTATAGTCACAGAAATCACATATAAATTTTATTCTTAACCCCATTGTGGATCTGTGTCTGTATACAGGGCAAGAACAGGCTGGCAAACTAAATCAAAGTTATGAGCCTGCATTGAAATTTGTGAACGTAGGCTCATAACTTTGGTAATTTTGACCCCAAATTTACAACATAGCCATTTCTTCACAGCACCTCATGAACTTCACAGCTGTCATTTTCCAGATCCTGGCCAAAAGTTTTTGCATCTCAAAAGGTGATTTAGCAATTGCAACATGAAACCACCTTTCAGGAAGGAGTTTAAATCTTAAAATTTGGACTCAGAATTACAAAACAAAAAAAAATGTTTAACAAGCAACCAATGTTCAGCACTGACAAATGTTTGTTAATTTCCTTATTCCTTCACTCTTCTACCCTCTCTTAGGGAGTTTTACCCTTTGATTTTCTTGACCCATCTCTGCCTTTCTGTGCCCCTGCCCTAGGGAGTTTTCTCCCCTGGGCCCTCACTCCTCCACCTCCATCATCCGGTGGAGACAATTTTTGCCTCTTTTGCTTTACTGTTTCCCCAGTGCAGATTTAAAACATCAACAACAAAGATAATAACTATTTTATCAATATTGTGTAGTAATGCATTTAATTTGTTTAGAAAGCATTTTGTGGATCCAGCCAGTAATATCGTTGCCCGAACATTGCAGCACAATATAAAGTGGCAAAACATAGTGGCTGACAATGTCAGCATATTTCAAAATCATGCCGCCCTGCATATCAAGAAGGCAGTAGGAGGTACTGCCCCTGGTAGCGGTGTGCCTCAACCCAGCCACCATGTCCCACCCACAGCAGCAGACCACCCAGTAGTAAACCATAACTGCAGTGCCCCTCCATCACCAATCACTGATCATCCGCCCCCACACCACTCTGTCACAGCAGTCGAAATGAGTGACAACTCCTGGTGTCTAGTGGACCCCCGACCCCAAGTAGCCCCCACCACCAACTCCCACCCCTACCTCCAATCGCTAGTGGGCAACCAGCACAGCCTGTCACTCTCCACCACAGCCGACCACCTGACTGAACAAGATGAATGAGCATGTACCCTGCACTCAGGATAAGTGCTCATTCATTGCAGTTGAGTTGGGTGGCCAGCTGTAATGGAGAGTGGTGGGCTGTGCTGGTCACCCACTGGCAGTTGGGGTAGGGTGGGAGCAGGGTGGTTAAGGACTACCTGGGGGCTGGAGGGTCCACTAGACACCAGGGAGTTGTCACCATTTCTGACTGCTGTGACAGAGTGGTGGGGGTGGATGATCAGCGATCTGCAATGGTGGGCACTGCAGTCATGGTTTACTACTGGGTGGTCTGTTGCTGTAGGTAGGACATGGCAGCTGGGTTGAGGGCACACCGGCTACCAGGGCAATGCCTCAAACTGACTTCTGCAATATGCAGGGCAGCATTATTATGTGCATGCTGACATTTCAGCCACAATGTTTTGTCTGCTTTGTATTGTGCCAATGATGTTCAGGCAATGATATTACTGGCCAGATCCCATTTTGTTACTTTACCTTTCTGAGGTATAGATAATCTTTTAAACATCACTGAATATGTATCAGCGGAACTGCATTAAGATAAAAGACTTTCCTCCCCAGGATTATTCTCAGTAAATATCTTTAAGGAAAGGAAATACTTACATTTTAGTGGTGACATGAAGATTCTTTATCTGCTGTCTGCTAAAACTGTATTAGAAAGGGTATAACATCTGAGTTTGCAGAGTTCATGATGTGACGCTTGGTCTCTTTGACTGGCAAAAGTTGTCTATTAGTCAGGCAGTTCTTTGAGATCTGTATTTCTTTGAGTTCTCATATTCCTGAAAACATCTTTGGTTTGGTCTCACTTTCCAGGTTCTGTTGCCTTGCACATTTATGTCCCATGAGCCTGGTTCAGATGTCTGTGGAATAAAAAGAAGCCTGCACTAGAGAGCTGTAAAAACATTATTTTATATTAGAAAAGCAAGGCCATTTACAAAAAGTAGTCAGTGGAAAAAGATCTCTCCTAAGGCAAACTCCCATTGTGCAATTTGGAGCAAATGATTCCTTCTCAGGATTCAAATGTTTCAATTATTAATTGTTATATTTATGCGAGTATCCCGTGAATACAGAAACTCAATTCAGTGAGTCAGTTTGGGCGAGGTAACAATAGCAATTGTGAAATGGGCTATGTGCTTTAAGAGCACATTCTAAGTGCAGCACTATTGTTTTGTTTGGGAGTGAGTTAGGGTAGTTATTGCTTGAAGCAGATAGGAATTTGTTTATAGGACAGGTTCTGAGCTGACCATCTGGTGCTGTGGTTAGAGCCACTGCCTGTAGCTAGCAGACCAAGGTTCAGAACTGACTGTAGGAGGTGTTTTCTTTGGTGTTGCTGTTGTCAATTGTTCTCTTCTTAACTCCCATTCTGCCCACCTCCCAGCTTTACCTCCCCCACCAGCAGGTTGCTTCCCCAACATTCTCCATGCTGACTTGTGTCCCCAGTGGACTAGCCCCTCCCGAGTTTGTCCCTGTCTCTTATTGTCTTCCCCACCCAGTGATGAGTGTATTAGTGACAGGGGGTGCGAGGGAAGTGGGGGGCATAGCTCCTGCATCAAAAGTAAATACACATCACCCTGCAGTGAAAGCAAGCACTCATTGCTGTTTGTGGGGCATGCTGTCATGCTCATTGCTGTTTTGCTTTTCACCAGTCTGCATGCACTCTTTTCTCTGTACCATTTTGTAGGCACTGTTATCACAGAGAATCATCTTTTGCATGCTTCCAGGAAAGGTATCATGAGAAAGAAGAAAGAAAGAAAGAAAGAAAGAAAGAAAGAAAGAAAGAAAGAAAGAAAGAAAGAAAGAAAGAAAGAAAGAAAGAAAAATAAATAGTGGTTTTTTGCTATGCCATAATTGGCAGGGTTTTCTCCCAAGTGGAAGACATTCCCTTTGTTGCATTACTTGCTGGATGAGAGATATAACAGAGTCAAAACAAAGTAGTTGCAGATGGAGTAAAGTTATTAGGTTGCATACACATGTGAGCTATAATACATTTAGCCAGTATATCTTTTTTAGTGTGTGAGCAGCTAGGAAAGAGCCAGATTGAGTTTGCATACATCTGGTAACGCGATTAGTGATAACCATCAATGATCATTATGGTCAGAATCACCTCATGTCACACAGTAGCTCACCCACCTTCACTGATGCAGCTCCATGCAACTGGTAGAGCTCAGTTTAAAATGCTTCATACAGGTGCAGCACCCACCTACCTACCTACCTACACCCCAAAAGCTTGAAGACTTAGTCTATACCACTTAGCCAGTGCCACATTCTCAATAAAACAAAACTGCTTTACATGCCATGCACGGTGGCTATCATGGTGAGAGGAAACATCAGTTATCATGATGGGAGCTGCATATAAGGATGAGAATGACATTCCTACTATAATGAGCCTGATCTGACCATCAGTAGGCCCAGAGGTAAACTGGCAACACAAGGCTTTTATCTGTTGGAGGAGGGAGAGTTGGCTTAATCAGAAAATCCCTTTGACCTTTGATCTCTGTGACATGCAGTGCCTGCAGCAACAGAAGACCATGTCTGTTTTTTTTTGTTTTGGCTTGACAACAACAAAACAAAAAAAAAAAAAAAGCAAACAAAAGAAATATATAAGCAGCCAAGGCAAATGCAACACTGACTGCCATCCTTGTCAGGCCAGGCAGACAGAATGTACTTGATTATCAGCACTGTGCATGCTTGTGAAGGAGGACAGTTTTTTTGTCTGCAGAGGCATAGGAAGAGCAGAATTGTCTTCAGCAGTTAGACAAATGCATGAAGTGCTCCCAGATCTACAGTCAGGGTCCAGATTCCTATTTTACAGAGAAATGAAGCAGTCAATCGGGCATACATTCGCACATACTGTACTTCAAATATACACGGAAATGGAACAATTCACCTGGTTTAACACAAAGGGTAAGAAGACAAAGAAAAATATAAATAAAATAGCATGGGTCATTAAAAACAATAAATCACAAACAAACTGTAGATTATTAAATAGAGAAAGGAAAAGTATAACAATATTTTAAAGGAAAAATATAAATAACATATTGAGCCATGGTCAAAACTACATAAAACAAGTATAGAAAAAAAATCAAATATTTCTTGTTTAATACTGCCAAGGATTCTAGTTCATATGCAACCTCTCTGGATACATTTATTCAACCAGAACTAAGGGAGAGACACTTTCCTAATGTTTGTTTTGATAAAGATAAAGAACAAAGACTCAATATTACAATATAATTATCCTGAGAGTTGTACAAAACAATTGAACTGATTCAACTAGTCATTACAAAAATGGAAATACAGGAAGCAAGCCTATCAACCAAATTAAACAAAGCACTGGGAACGGACAACATCATGGCAGCTATTTACAAACACTTTCTTGATTGGTGGATACTGGTATTATATCATATGTAAAATTAGTTTATACAAAAGCAAGTATTACTGAGGTCTTGCCTTGGGAATATCATTTTCCCAATACATAAAAACATTCTAAAAGAGATCCTTTCATGTATCATCCCATAAGCCTGTTGCTACTTCATTTTTTTATGTATATTATCAAAATTGGAAGATTGGGCAGAAAATAATAATATGTGATGAAATGCAAAAGAGTTTAGGAGAAATCATTCTACAGTACAGTGCAGCACTGCATGGTATTGACATATATAATTTATAAATATGTAGTAAATAAAAAGGAAGGTTATGTTGTTGCTCTGTACACCTAAGTATAACTTTATAGTATTAGTAAGAAACATTTGGTCAGTGTTGGGAAATGAAACCCAGGGCAAAGTACACAGTGGGGGAGGTACTAAACAACAAAATGGAAAGAGACCTGGGTACTATATCTGATGACCTAAAGGTAAGCAAGCAATGTGAGAAGACAGTAAGGAGGGTTGGGGGAATACTGGGATGTATATGGAGGCATCACCAGTAGAAAACAAGAAGTTGTCATCCCTCTGTACAGACAGTTGGAGACCCCATCTGGAGTACTGTATGCAGTTTCTAGGACCCCATCTCTGCAAGGACATAGACAGGATGGAGGCAGTACATAGTAGGGCAACTAAAATGGTGCCGGGTCTACACCAAAAGCCATAATGCGAAAAGAGACTAAAGAGTTTAATATGTATACCCGCTAGGAAAGGAAGGAGAGGAGAGGGGAGCATGATAGAAACTTTCAAGTACCTCCAGGGAATCAACAAAGTCCAAGAGGGTAGCATATTTCAGAAAAAGAGGTGTAAAGAACAAGGGGCAACAATTTGAAGATAGAGGGGGACAGCTCAGGGCCAACGTGAGGAAGTATATTTCATGAAGAAGGTGGTGGATGCATGGGACAGCCTTGCTGAGGAGGTCATGGGGTCAGAAACAGTGGGGGAAATTCAAGAATGCATGGGACAGACATAAGGCAATTCTGATAGGGGGTAGGAAAGAAGTAGGCTGTTGGTTAATTGAAGCTCTACAGCTTTTCCAATAGGTTGGGAAATGGGCAGACTGGGAGGGCCAAGTAGGCCTTATCTGCCATAAAGTCTATATTTCTATGTTAATATTATATGATCATGGCATAGATAAAAGTCTATTGGACATCTTCATTCGGATGCATGAAGTAACGTGATCAAAAGTCCTATACAATCTGGCAGGAAATTTAACAAATACAATAAGAATGAATCTTGGTGTTAGGCAGGGTACATTTTAGCATCATTACTTTTTAATCTTCACATCAATGATATAATAAAACAACTAGATGATGATGACTTCCATTCTCCTAAAATAGCTGATCAAAAGTGCACTTTATTGCATATGCAAATGATGTAGTTTTAATTTCCTCTTCATTACTGGGATTACAATGAAAAATTATCAGATTTACAAGTCTGTGTAAATCAAGATTTTTACAAATTAATTAGACTAAAACACAGTTTTCATTTTGATAGAAACAAAGTTTGATATACATTATCTAATGAGAGGACTCAATTAGAAACTGTTAAATATTGTGAATATCTGGGTGTTATATAAGCAAATAATACAAAGTGTAATGCACATAAATAATATAAAACCTAAATTTTGAAAACAATCAATGGGGTTAAGAGTTCATAGGAACCTATGGTGGACAATCAGTGAGATTTGTAAAGTTACCCTATTTGGAAATTACTACATATTAAACAATATATATAGATATCTCTAGGTTTACCAAACTGTGCACAGATGCCATTTTAGACTGGAATTGGATCAGATTTCTCTGGACTGTTTTATAAAAGAAAGAATAACAGTTTTGTTCTACTTCAGCTACAACTAATGAAAGAAGACAGATTGCCTAGAATAGCAATGGAAGAACATATAGTACATTCTACTAGAGGGTTTCAGTTCCCTTATCTAAATTTTCTTACAAACAAAACAAAACTAATATATACCTAGCTGGGCGATGGACAATATTTATAGATCTCTATAGTTTGCCAAGTAACAAAATCATTAATAACACAAAACAAAGATATAGAGATCAACAATTTAGAAAGTCTTAGTGAAATGTACACTTCTTAAAGTCATATTATGTATAAAAGTTTGAAACTTGGTGAAAAAGAGAAATATATTTATCTGCTATTTTAGACTGAAATAAAAGGATATTAATTACTAAATTCAGATTAGAAATGTTTAGGTCAAAGTTTGTTTTGTTTAAGCAATCTAGAGATAATACTACATCTACAGGTGTCACAGGCAAGGTGAATAATTTAATCCATATTACATTAAAAGGAGAACTGTGCTGAACCTGTATGTCATTTCTCCTGTAAATGATGATTTTTAAATACTAGGTTACAATGCTGGTACTGTTCCAGCTCTACAATCTTTTAATTTTCCTGGTGGGTATTTCTGACATAGACAAAAGTAGTAAGTCCATTTTAGAACTGTATGATGCAGTTTATGTCCTGTTCTACTTTCTATTATTGGCACAATGTATCCGTGTTCTACTATAGAACTCTGTGGCTAAGAGGGACATAAAGTATATCATACAGTTCCAAAATGGTACTTTACATCAGAGTGTAAATCAGAAACGTTTACCTTCCTTGCAGCAACATTTCACCCGAGGGTCCCCACAGCGACTACAGCACCTAGCCATGGTGGGAGACCGGCTGGGACCGGTGCTGCCTGTTGAGAGGTCCTGCACCCCAATCAGCTCAACTGGGTTGAAGAATCTTTAAGTGGGAGGGTCATGGGCACAGCCCCCATGTGGTGGGTTGGAGGCAAAGCCACAAGAAAAAAGAAATCAATAGCAGACGGCAGCTGACTGCAGAATGCAGTCAACCTGCTAGTGTCACTGACAAGAGCATTCAACAGAATTTCTGTCTGACTTCTGTCATGGATCCAATCAGAAACACCTACAAGTTCACTAAAAGGCCTGTACAGAGGGAACAATAACAGAACTGGAGCCAGTACTTAAAACAGATGCTACTAGGTGAAAATGACTACAGGTTCAGCGTAGTTCCCTTTAAACTGTCTAAGATTTAATAAACAACACAAAAATGGCTCATTCAAGTACTTGATATCTCTCTCATGTTTCCTCCATTGACACTATAATTTCAATATTTAACACAACTGAGATTAAAAATTAAATATTTTAGTGAATTTTCTTCATTCACTACATATATGTTGAACAGAAAGCTAACCAATTTTATATAAGGGCCTGTTTTCTCTTGTCATTAAGGTAAATCAATTTAAAATATAAAATGTAACAACAGTAAGGAAAACAATCTGAAAAAAACTGAAATAGACAATCTAAAACATTTTCTCTACCAAAGTATAAATCAGAACCAAATAGAAAGGTTGAATTTATTTTCCAAACAAATAAATATTGGTTTATTCTTCTCAGTAATATAAAATAAAAAGCATTTTGTGAAGGAAAGTAGAAATTTAAATCTCTTCTTAAGATCAAATTGATCTTCATTACATTTGTATTAGGAATATAGGTTTTAATACACTTAATGGGGATGCCTGTAAACAGACCAGAACCCAACTGTGTCCTGTTTACAGTCAGGAAAAAATTATTTGTATCAGTTAAAGAGAATAACATTTCTCAAGTTTCCTGTGCCTTGCTAAAGAAAGAGTTTTATTTTGCATACTTGCTCTTCATAAATTGATGACAGCTCTATTTAGTTAATTAAAGTCTACGACAATGAAATATGCTAACTCAAATTTTTTTCACTTCTTTATTTATTTCTGATTTAAGAATTATCTGAGTTATTTAAAATATAATACAAATTATTAACTAAAGAATCTGGTAATTGTCAAGAGTATAAATATGTGACAGTATGGAAAAGGGTAAATGGTTAATTTATCTATGATAAAACTTAGAGTAAAACTAAAGAGAAGTTATAGTATTAACTCTTTAAATTGTAGAGTATACTGATCTATGTTTATAGGTTAAATTTAATTCTGTACAATGCAAGAGTTGCTAGATAAATATTATTGTGAAGTAATACTCTTAATAAGATGAAAGTTACACAATTTAGAGATTATTGCCTATAATCTATCATAAATGGTGATAATGACTTAAAAAGTATAAAATTCTCAGGTTTTCTATAACTTCTCAGAAATTACTCTGATGACACTGGTGTTTCATGAAATAATTACAGTGATTTCACTTAAATACATGCCTATTTTGCATGGAAGAAATGTGCATTAAAGTAGAACATGCATTTACTTGAAATTACATATCTATGGTTGAAAATACATTCAAGTAAAGAGTCGAGACACGGTTGTGGAATTCACAATTTATTTTGTAGAAAAACTTTAAAAGTGCTACAGTACTGTGCTAGCTCAATCAAAACAAAATTAATGAAGCACATACAATCGCACAATCACACACACAATAAAAAATAAATGTGTCATATATTCCTGTTTGCCACAGTATTTACGGTCCCAAAATGAAGTAATCTTGCTCTGTTTTCAACTTTTAGTGCCAGCTGAAGTAACATAATGTTTGAGAGCATGAAACAAATAGGTGAGATCACATTTCTCTAGCCTGGACAAAGACACCGATTTTTTAATGCACTGAGGCTTGAAGATTGACACCCGTGCTCTGGTGTCTCATTCTCATGGCACATAGCTCCCATCTTCATCTGGTCTTCCATAATTTCATTACAGATATCTGAATCCTGAATCATCCCTGTAGTAGGCAGCATTTCATTAATGTCCCGTACAAATTATAGTCAGCTCTGTTCATGTTTGGGAGCATTTGTGGTACAAGTTCCTCTTCAACAACCTCCTCTTCAATTGTGGCTGACTGGTCAACAAATCCAGCTTTTTAAAACAGTTTCTTATTGTTCCAGGCTTCACTGATGCCATGCACGGTCTACCATTTTAATGGCATCCAGCAGGCTAACCTTTTGAAAGTTCAGAAACAGAGTTAAGTGTCCCCCTTCCATGCAGAGAATGATTTTCTCCAGCATCTAGACAAAAGAAAAGCACAACACAACACAATATAAGCATTAAGTGTAAAGAAGGAAAGAAGTGGAAACAGTAGAATGGAAAGAAGGGAGGAAAGGAATGAGAATTACTCACCTGACTTTAGTAATGGTGTTTGACATTTTAATTATCCCCATGCCAAGTGATTGAATTAATGAACTTGTGTCTGGTGGCAGAAAAATCAGTCTGATGTGGCTCAGAAGGATATGGGATGGGCAGAGCAATTGTCAAGCAACATGGCAATCTTTTCTTTTTCACTGCATCAGAACATTTACTTTTTAACCAGTTTGCAAAGATTGCGCCTGTCATTCAGGCATTGGAACTGCTCTTATAATCAACTGGCAATGCTTCAATTGACAACCCAGAGAAGCATCTTGTTTTTTTTTTTCTACAACCATAAATCTCAGCTTCTCATTACCAGAATGAGAGGGATCAACAAGATGGCTACACTGCTGCTCCAGTCCACACCACGCTAAATGAGTGTTCATGTTTTTAGATTTTAAACTTCTTTCAGTTTTGTTCTCAGTTTTGTTTTGTAACTTTCTGAATAAAACTAATGTTATTTAGCACTGGACCTGCAAATGTGAACTGTTAACAATTTATCGCTAATGAGTAGTATCGCTCGATAGACATATTGCTAGTTTCTATTAGTTTCACTAACTGGAGCAATGAATTATGAGATTCTGTCCAAGCTGAACTAATATGAAGAGTGGGTCTGGGCTGAACCTGAATAGGACAGGATGTGAAGTAGTGAAGTCAGAAAGAGACACCAACCCACTGCATAATGAGGAAAGGCTACGTTGGTGATATCTTGTAAGAACACTGAGTTATACAAGAGCACGATATGTGCTGGAATGCCTGATTACATTCTAAAATAGGTGTGCATAACAGATATGTCTAAACTTGGAGAGGAGCAATCACAGAGAAGGCCTGTGACTTGGTAGAGGCAACAAACTCAATGGAGGGACTCCGGTCTATAAAAGGGAGCCTAGATATCTTATTTATGCTCACTGTCTTCTCATGTATTTTTACTCAATATGTCCTCATTGACACCAGAGGCTAACCAAAGGGTAATTCCTCCAACAGGTACTATTTAATTTTATTCCTCCATTGGTGACCAAACAATGAGTTCTGTAAGTGAATTAAAGGAACCGCTTCTGGAATTCCTTACTTATTCAATGTGTTTACCTATGGTTACATGACTTAATTTAAGGCTTTTCAATTTTTGATTTTCCC
This sequence comes from Neoceratodus forsteri, assembly GCA_016271365.2. Taxonomy (NCBI): domain Eukaryota; kingdom Metazoa; phylum Chordata; order Ceratodontiformes; family Ceratodontidae; genus Neoceratodus; species Neoceratodus forsteri. The sequence continues at coordinate 1,430,580,122 of CM028131.1, forward strand.
TGAAATGCTTACTTTGCTAACAGTCAAATTTTATGGTAAACCTTTCAACTGTCATTTGGTCATCATAGTTTATGTTGATAATTACAGTGGAAATTTGCCTAACAGTTGCACATTAAGACCAACAGGACTCCTGTTTATGGAGCTAAATACTGGGTTGTTAAAACACCCTGGAATATATTGCTAGAGGAAGGTATAATATCATACTGGCTGAACAGGTGTTCTGAGGCCAAGTTATAAGATGTACCAGATTTTATTTGTTCTTGTTCACTACGGAATTAATGGAATGCCTTTGGGAGCACTTTTTAAACAAACAAATGCTCTCAAAGAAGGTTGAATGACTCTCAGGTGTAGAAATCAAGAGATGGTAAGGCAGTCTTGGACTGCAGTTTAATTATTAAAGTGAATCTCACATCTGGTAAATGAGACCTCTGATTTCCCTGAAACTGTTGCTAGGTATTCTCTCCTTTTTGTGTTGGGAACTTTGCTGAGCTAGCGTTCTAACTTATTCTTAACGACTTTGGAAATATTGAGGTGTTTGTATCTTTTGGACTCAACTGGGACCATTAAAGTGAAGAGCTAAGTGTCAAAAATTCTAATCTGCTCAAGAACATGGTATACAAGTAGCATTAAATTCCTTTTTGCACTGTTCTTACTGAGTTAAATGCATGCTCCTTGAATTCATTGATTTTGATGCCGACTATTACTATTGACAGACCTCTAGAAATACCGCTAGGCTTAAAATGCTGTCAGTGCAAGTACAAGTTTGGAATCTGTTTTCCCAATGTAATTATAGTCCTCAGTAGGATAATGAGTGCAGTTTGAAATTATGGCTTTTCTAGTGGGACTCCTTGTATGGAGCCGATTTATTCATGAGGCTAACTCATTGTTGGACTCCTTGTTTAGAGTTGATTTTTACTGGGAACTGACTAGAAGTTCTGATTAATGAACCACTGGAAAACAATGAAAACAAAATAAAGTCATACTCCATGGCTAATTATTCATTTCATTGCCAGTTTAAGAACATTATAATACTCTCATTAAAGAATGTTAACTTTTATTGCATTGTATTAGCCCTTATCAAAATGGCAAGTTTATATGACAGTGTTCATGTTGTCTTTTGTTTCTTATCTTATTATAACATTTTGGGAACATAAGTAGTTCTTACGGGATGTTTTTAATTAATTTCAGGTCTGACTCAATGACTTTGATAATTATGTGGCCTGTTGTGAGAGCAAATCAGAAGAAATAATTTACCTGAATTAGTACAATTAAGATGTAGGTGTGGGGCTAAAGTGAATGAGGAAAGACTGAATATTACAATTGCCCCTAGGAGCTAGTCAGTCAGTGACTTGGAGTGTTAATCTTCTAGTTTGTTAGTGGAATGTATTGTGCTTAGGAATGCTGAAACATGCCCAAGAGAAAAACCCGCACAGGACTGGCAAAGATCCTTAATACCGTGGAGCTCCTCTAAAATGTTTCCTTAATGGAGGACTGGTAATAACCTTGAATTGAAGCCATGAATGGCTACTTATTGGCTGGCTTGTATATGGGCCAAAATTAGTGAACCAGTGAAAACTTAAAAGAAAGGTTGCTGTTTTCAGGTTTTGATCAGTGAGTTGCAGGGTAAAAGCTGGGGTAGCTCTAGTAAGAAAAAGTTTAGTACCTTCCTACAGAACTTGGGAGAGGATACACAAAGTCCACACCATGATGCTTTTATATGCGTTTGTGATTGTTTGATTATAGCCTTTGTTTCAACCTTTGTATAATCATCAAGTCATATTGGCTTAATCCTTCTCCCATACCTTCATGATGTTTTTGGTTTGATAGAATTTCTAGATCTGTATAACAAGAATAGACAGCATGCATTGTATCATATTTCAGCATCTCTGATTTTCTTAATCAGTCTTGAATATTTTGTATACTGTTTTCTTGTTCTATTAATGCTGTAATGGTTTATAACTGATCAACAGTAAACTTCAACAAACATTGTCAGAAAGGCTGCAGCATAACAGGACTGAGATCCTCTCTAAATTTCTTGCCTCCAGAAGCAGCATCAGACTTAAAAGATAAAGTGCCTTCAGGTGTTCTTCTAAAATACAGTCCAGTTTCATCTAATCAAAATACACTCTATTGAGTAGTCCTTCAGGATTTGGGGAGGACAGTTGTTAACCAGTTAAATGTTACTTCCTATCTCATGTCTTTTTCTCCACTTGGCAGCATTTGAAAATTATGCCTTTGTGCTCCTTCCATTGGCTCAGCCAGCCATTTGTGGCCATAAAATCAATGCTCATTGTTGATGCCAGGTCCTGTGCCTTTCTAAGTAAAATGGAATATTCACTGGTGCATCCACGCTACAAGCAGCAGAGAACCAGTGTAGGAGAGCCACTTCTACATCCTCACCTTTCCACCCCATCAGCATTTTCTGTCCTGGTTCTCTGAGTGTTCCCACTCAGCTAACAACCTGTCTTTACTTAAAACAATTCTTGCTGTGGTTGAGACATCAACTCCAAACTGTGTAGCCACATCAATTCACTTTATATTCGGCAGTTCTAAATGGTGTAACAGAGAAATTTTTGCCTGAGGGTCAGTGTGACTTTTACATTCCATACTGCAGTTAGAGACTTCAGGTGCTTGTGAAAGGTAAGGTGTTAAATATTGTTCTAACACCTAGTCAGAAACACCTGTGCACTGAAGATGTACTAATTACCTGGGCAAAGATGTGTTGCTGAGCTGAGAAGTTGTGCACTTAGCCAAATGTGTACTTATCCAGTATGCACTTAAGCACCTTTTGTTTGCATTATGTGAATAGGAAAAATCGGAAACACAAAAGTGTGCATTTAACAAGAATGTCACTTACTGTATCTGAAGTGCACTTAAGTGGAATCCACTGCATGTGTCATTTTAATGAAGTGTGTGTAATTTGTAAATTTTAAACACCATGTGAGTATTTATTATATGAATATTTTATACCAAGTGATCTTTTAAACTGTAATGACATTAATGTTGATCAATAAATTTTGAACTTAAACATGGAGCAATTTTGCTTCTAAAGGAAGTAATTGAATTTACCGGATAATGCAAGAAAAGATTTACAAAGACAATTTCAGAGCTAGATGCCAAACCCCAGTGGTGGTACACTACCCTGTCCTATAGATGGGCACCAGCAAGTTCCTTATTTCATTTCCTAGTCAACAGCCTGCCAGATGACGAATAGTTCTAAACTACAAAATGGAAAGAGACCTGGGGATAATCATATCAGATGACCTTAAGGTTGGCAAGCAATGTGAGAAGGCAATAGGGAGGGCTGGGGGATACTGGGATGTATAGGGAGACGTAGCACCAGCAGAAAACAGGAAGTTGTTATCCCCTGTACAGATAGTTGGTGAGACCCCATCTGGAGTACTGCGTCCAGTTCTGGAGACCCCATCTCTGCAAGGACATAGACAGGATGGAGGCAGTTCAGAGGAGGGCAACTAAAATGGTACAGGGTCTGCAACAGAAGCCATACAAGGAGAGGCTAAAGGAGCTTACTATGTATACCCTTGAGGAAAGGGGGACATGATAGAAATGTTTAAGTACCTCAGTGGAATCAACAAAGTCCATGAGGGTAAACATCTTTCAAAAAAAGAAATGTGCAAGTACAAGGGGACACAATTTGAAGATAGAGGGGGGACGGCTCAGGGAAGTGTGAGGAAGTATTTTTCACAGAGAGGGTGGTGGACACATGGAACAGCCTTCCTGAGGAGGTTGTGGGGTCTAAAACTGTGGGAGAATTCGAGAATGCATGGGACAGACATAAGGCAATTTTTGTGGAGGGTAGGAAGAAATAGGCTGTTGGTTAAATAGGATCTGCAGCTTATCCTCTAGGTAGGGAAATGGGCAGACTAGGTGGGCCAAGCGGTCCTATCTGCCATCAAAGTCTATGTTTCTATGTTCTATATTATATGTTTCTATTTTGTTTTTCTAGTGTATATAATAGTGGTCTAGTACTATTTTTAATCAGCCTGTTGTTGACTGAGGAGGTGAGAGGAGGGATGAGCTGGTGTTGATTCAATGTTGGTGAGCTTGACCATGCCAGATTGCTGCTCCAGTTTGTTAGGGTTATGTTGCTAGTGCTATCACTCCAGCTAAGCAATGTTGCCCCAGAATCTGTGGCTCTTCTTCAGTAAGCGGTACTTCCACACCAATAAATATTAGTGCAGCTCCAGAAATTAGTATTGTCAATGTGAAAACATTGATGCTGCTCAAATAAGTGTTGCTGATTGTGTATACACAGATAGTGCCACACCTAACAAAGATACAGATGGGTTAGAAAGCTTGAGTTGTTTTTCTTGCCCGCTACAGTGCTGGTAGAGAAAGAAAGTGTGTGTGTGGTTGCTGCTGCTGGCCTGATTCTGCAGTAAGGACTTCATCTTGTGTGTATAGAAACATAGAAATAGAATTTGATGGCAGATAAAGACTGTTTGGCTCACCCAGGCTGCCCATTTTCCCTGCCTACTGTAATTCCATAGACCCTGCTTGGTCTCCAGCTTTTCCTGCCCCTTTCCTAACCACTAAGGTTCTCTCTCATGTCTATCCTTGCATTCTTGAATCCTGTTACCATTTTTGCCCCAACCACCTCTTGTTGGAAGTCTGTTCCAGGCATCTACCACTCTTTCTGTGAAGATGTACTTGCTCACGTTTCCCACAAATCTACCCCTCCTCCAGCTTCAAAGCATGACTCCTTGTTCTTGAGCATCTGTTTTGCTGAAAATGTTACCCTCTTGTACCCTATTTAAACCCCTGAGGTATTTGAAAGTCTCTATCATATCCCCCTTTCCTCCAGGGAGTACATATTGAGGTCCTTTAGTCTATCCTCATAGTGTCTTATGGAGGCTCTGCACCATTTTAGTTGTCCTGCTCTGGACTGCCTCTACTCTGTCTATGTCCTTCTGGTGATGTGATCTCCAGAACTGGACATAGTACTCTACGTGAGGTCTCACTAAAGATTTATACAGCAATATAACCACCTCCCTCTTTTGCTGGTGATACCCCCCCTATGCACCCTAGCTTTCCACTAGCTTTCCCTACTGATTTGTTACACTGTTTGGCCACCTTGAATTTGTCAGATGTGATTACCCCCAGGTCTCTTTGCTGCTTGGTGGTCATCAGTACCACTCCCCCATCTTGTACTGCACCCCAGATTTCTGTGCCCAAGTGCATAATTTTGCACTTCCTCACATTGAAACTTAGTTTCCACACTTCTAACTGCTCCTAAAGCTTTTATAGATCACTATTCATGTTTTCAAACCCTCTGGAGTGTCTACCCTATTGCAGATCTTTGTGTCATTTGCAAAAGGCATATATTTCCTTCTAGCTCCTCTGTAATGTCACTAATAAAGTCATTAAAGAAGATTGGTCCCAGTACTGATGCTTCCGGCACCTGCAGGTCACCCTCCCTTCCTTGGAGTGTACCCTTTTACCACCACCCACAGTCGCCTATCCCCCAACCGATGTTTTACCCAGTTTACCACCTTTGACTCACCCCTGGGCTGGCAGGCTTGTTTATGAGTCTCCTATGTGGAACGGTGTCAAAGGTCTTACTGAAATCTAGGTAGCCACATTCACCTCTACTCTGATCTAATTCCCTGGTCACCCACTCAATGAAATCAATTAGATTTGTTTGACATCATCTCCCCCAAGTGAATCCATGCTGCCTCAGATCCTGCAAGCCACTGGGTTCAAGATATTCCACAATTGTTTCCTTTAGAAGTGATTTCATTAATTTCCCCACCACTGAAGTCAGGCTGACTGGTCTTTAATTACCAGCCTCCTCCTGCTACTACTTTTGTGAAGTGGAACTATATCTGCCCTCCTCCAGTCCCCCAGAACCACTCCCCGCCTCCAGTGAGTGGTTCAACAGGACTGCTCGGAGGTGTAGCCAGCACCTTTCTGAGCTCCTTCAATATCTTTTGGATGTATCCCATCTGACCCCATTGCCTTGTTCACTTTCAGATTTGTGAGTTCCTTCAGTATTCTGTCCTGTGTAAATGGACCAGAGTCCACCTCCTACCTTTGAAGCTCCTGTCCATTATCTGTGGCCTCATCTCCCTTCTCTGTGAACCAGGAACAAAAGTACTTGTTCAGGATGTCTGCTTTTTCCTGGTTCTCCACACACTACCTCCATCCTTCCTTAGTCTTACAATCTCTCCTCTGGTCTTTCTCCATTCTCATGCATATCTAGAAAATATCTTGTCCTCTTTCTTTACTGCCTGAGCTATTTTCTTTTGTTTTGCCTTTGCATTCTTGACTACTCTCCCTGCCTCCCTCTGCTTCTCCTGATACACCTCTCAATTCTCCTCCTTCTGTGTCTTCTTATACATCCTGAATGCTAATATTTTGCACTTACCTTTCCAGTTACATCATTTGAGAATCTTAGTGGTCTCTTTTTCTCTTGTATTTGCTAACTTGACTGACTCAGAGGTTTGTTGCCTTCACTAATGCACCTTTTAGATTCACCCACTGTTTCCACTCCATTAAAATCTCTCACTCCCAGCTTACTGCAAGGGCTTCCATGATGCATTCTCCCATCTTTCTAAACTCAGCCTTCCTGAAGTACAAGAACAAGGGTCATGCAATAAAGCTGGCAGGGTAGAATCAGGGGAAAGTAAGAAAACACTTCTTTACAGAAAGAGTGGTGGTTGACTGGAACAGCCTCCATGATGAGGTTATGGGAGCAAAACTGTAACGGGATTTAAGAAGTCATAGGATAGCTAAAAGGGAACATTAGAAGCACAGAAAGGTGGAAAAGCCAGAGATCAAGTAGGGTCTATTGTGTGATTGTAGGTAGAGAACATGGGCAGATTAGGTAGGCCAAGTGGTTCTTATCTGCCATGAAATTCTATGTTTTTCACCTTTTGTAATTCGATTCTCCCACAATTTTATATTGAACCACATCATATGGTGATCACTGGTCCCCAGGTGGCATCCCACAATGATGTCTGTAACACTGTCCTTGTTGGTAGTACAAAGTCCAATCTTGCTCCCTCATGAGTGGACTCTCCTACTAGTTACCTGAAATGTCCCCTACAGGGAGTCAGGACTCCCTGCTTCTAGCTGAAGCTGCAGCTGGGATGCTCCAATCTACATCAAGCAGATTGAAGTCCCCTACCAGCAGTACCTCCACTTATTTGACATCTTATAGATGGCAGGCACCAGAATCTTATCCATCTCCACCTGTGTTTGAGGTCTGTATGTCATGCCAGTAAGAATAGTTGCTCCATTCCCCATCTCCATGGTGACCCACAACACCCCTGCCCTCCCTGTATCTCTGTTGCTTTAATGTTATCTCTCACATAAAGAGACACTCCTCCCTCTTTCTTATCCACCCTGTCCTTCCTAAACAGAGTATAGCCTGGAATGTAAGCCATATAACTGGCCATCTATATAATTTGCAAAACACTTTGCTAATACACCAGTTAGGATTCCAGTGACAAAAGTTTGGAAATATGGTGTTACACTTTCCAACCCTAAAACCCACCCCTCCTGCACACACCAACAGGCATCAGGGGTGTGCCTTGGGATCATCAGCCCTAACGTTCACCCCATTCTCCTATACTGTACCCATCTCAGCTTATTTACTTATGGAATGGGGTGATAATTAGGGCTTACAACTCAAGGCACACCCCAATGCTTATTGGTGTGTGTAGGTGGGGTTGGGTTTTAGGTTGAAAACCCTAACACTACATTTTTAAACATTTGTTGATGGAACCCAACTGGTGTATTGACATGATGCATTGACAAAGTGTTTTGCAAAAGAATTTTCTTACTTTTGAGATAGTATAATTGTATCCTTATTTGGTTGTAGGAGCACCTCATTCACAGCACAGTTGGCAACCAGCGGTGGAGGTGACAGGAGGGCTGTGCTGGTCACCAGCTGGCAGTCAGGATTGGGGGAGTGGGGTGGTGGGTGACTACCTCATCAGGTGGGGGGTCCACTAGAAAACTAGGCATCTGACTGTCTTTTATGGGACAGGGATCAGGACAGGGAAAGACCGCTAGACTACCAGGAAAATGGAAATACAATGACTGGGACAGGATCGTGCTTAGGAGGGACCACCAGACTACCAGAGAATAAGATATTATTTTACCTGGGGTGGAGGATCAATTAATGGGGAGTAGGGAGTGACCACCAGACTGCCAGGGAATAATATATTTTCTTATACAGGGAGGGCTATTCATGAATAGGGAGGGGAAGGACAGCTACACTACCAGGGAAATATTTTTTTATATGGGATGGTGATTGGACATCAGGGGATGGGAGGGACCACTAGACTAGAAAGCAATTAATTTTATACAACGGATGGTGATCAGAGAAAGGGGATGGACTACTAGACTACAGGGAAATAGATATTTTTATACCAGAATGGCGATCAGAACATCGGAGGAGGAGAGGGAGCACCTGGCCAGTCTTTTTTTTTTTCTACAAATTTCAAAAAAGAATCCTTTTCTGAGGTTCTTTTTCACAATTTGCAAAAAGAATCCTTGTCTGTGGCTCAGTAACCTTTTCTTTGGTTGTTTTCTTTTTTGCAATTTGTGGCAAAAGAACAAATCCTTTTTACAAACTGTGAAAAAGGATCCTGTCTTATGATTCCTATTTTGAAATTTCGAAAAGGGATTTTGGCATGTTAAGAAAATGCATTTCCAACTAATTTATAAAAATTAAATTCAGAATTGGACTGTACAGGACCCAATTAGGTAAACACAACTGTTGGTATTTAGTAAACCCTCTTTTTTAGTTATTTCATTTTGTTGCCACCGCTAACTGAAAACAAGATGGCAGCAGCACAAAAAGGATTTCATTTGTGACAAAGGATTACCCATTTGTGACATAGAACTTTTTTGAGGTGAACGCCTAATTTGTCAATTGAAAATAATGGGACATTTTAAAATGTAATAACTTTTGAACAGATTAACATTTTTCACCATATCTTCAAAAGGCACAGCTGTGACCCAAGACCTTTCCACCTAGGAATTTCAGGCCAAAATTCAAACTATTTTTGCACAGTGGGCGTGACAAAAATATTTACAAAAACAATAGTTCGTGTATTTTGACACTCAAGTGTATCTGCACCCACATATCTGACCTGAGCTAAACTTTTACCACATCAAGTGATCTTTTGGTCCATGATGGTGCAGACAAAATGTCATGCAAATCACTTAAATGGTTGTGAAGTTATTAAAGTGCAAAATTTAGAGTTTTACATAGAAGTGAAGAATGAACCTAACTATAGGGACACAACCAGTACTCTTAATTTATTGATCTAATAGATAGATAGATAGATGAAGGTACATATAAACTGCAAAAACATCATTAATGCATCAATTGGGGTTGCAGTGATATATATAGGAAAAAGTGGCATTAGGGTTTCCAACCCTAACACCCAACCCACCCTGTACATACAAACAGGCATCAGGGGTGTGTCTTGGGATCATCAGCCTTAATACCCCATTCCATAAGTAAACAAGCTGAGATAGGTACAGTATAAGAGACTTGGGAGAGCATTAGGGCTGATAGCCCCAAAGGCACCCCAATTCCTGTTCCTGTGTGCAGGGTGGGTGGGTGCTGAGTGGTTGGAAACCCTAATGCCACATTTCCCTACTTTTGTCGCTGCAAACCCTAACAAATGCATTAATGAAGATTTTACAATTTATTTCCTTACTTTCTGAGATAATATAATGGTATTCTTTTTGTCTGTAGGCGTGCACAGCCTTCCAGGACCCATGCTCCCATCCCTCCATAGGCACATATTTATTTGTTTATTTAGATTTGGGTGACAGGTAAACCCACTGAGACCAAAGGTCCCTTTTCAGGGTGACCCAGGATTAAGTACATAACAGCACTTTTACATACAGTAGACAGAAGTCACATACAGTAGGTGCAATACAGCAATTTTACATACAGTAAACAGAAGTACAAGGTTAGAGTATCAACTGGAGAGACAGTGTTTACAGGTAGAGAATCCAGTGCCTGCAGTTCCAACATTACAAGTTTATAGGGGTCACAATTCGACATATTCATCAACAGGGCATGGAAGGTCACAATTTGTCTGGTAGGGAAAAAGTAGGAGCTGCGATGCAGCCACACAGGCTAAGTTCCAGCAGGTATGCTTTAAGGCCAGCCTTGAATCCTTGGAGAGAAGGCCTATCGACCAGAGTAGCTGGGAGCATATTCCACAAGTGCAGGGCAGCGTATGAGAAGGAGCGCTTTACCCGGGTTGGTACGTGACGCTGGGGATGACTAGGGGCCGGCTGACTGAGAACCTCATACCTCTGCATTGTACTCTGGGGTTAAGCTGTCCACGAGGTGAGGAGGAGGGCTAACAGTGGTGAATTTATGAGTCAGGCAGAAGGTGGAGTAGGCTGGTTTATGGCATATGGTGGACCAGTAGAGTTCTGCAAGGACTTCAGTGGTGTCTCCTGAGGGGAGTTAGGCAAAGTGTGCCACTCTATGGTAGAGCGCCAGAGTTTTTTGAGTTCCCTTCTCATAGGAACTGTAGCAGAGGGCCCCATAAAGGAGGTGGGGAGAAGGGTGCAGTTGGAGATAGCACGTGCTTCAGCAAGGGAGTTTCCCAACCGATAAAGGAGTCAAAGTCTCTGGTGGATGGACTTGGTTAATGAGTCAATGGGGGTTTGCAGGACAGTTCCTGGTCACGGAGTATCCCAAGGTATTTGATCCTGTCCAGGACCTCAACCCGTTTCTCCTGGTCCAATTTGAGCTGAGATGGTCACTTCTATCTGATCCAAGGTGCCTGGGTCCAAACAGGACAGCCTTTGTTTTCTCCTCATTTAATACTAGAGAGTTGGTGGAGAACCAGGCTTCTAGTGTTGTGAGACTGTGTTGCAGTTTAGCAGTGATGACACTGGGTAACGGGTCACTGCAGTAGACAACGGTGTCATCAGCATAGAGGATGAGATTGCTCGGCTGAGGCCTCTCTATGTCATTGACAAAGAGAGTGAAGAGCAGGGGCCCAGGATTGAACCCTGGGTACCCCAGAGCCAACTGCTCTGGCACTGGATCATGCCTCCTCCAGCGGACTAATTGGCTTTGGTTAGTAGATAGCTCTCAAACCAGGAGAGGAAGAGCCCATCCAGTCCGAGGAGGTGAAGTTTGGTGAGCAGAAGGCTATGGTTGACTAAGTCAAAAGCCTTGGATAGGTTGATAAATAGTGCACCAGTCTGGGACCCTTGGTCCATGGTGTCATGGATATCAGATGTGAGCCGGATGAGGGCCATGTCTGTGTCGTGGCCTTTCCTGAAGCCGTGTTGTATGTCAGCTAGGGAGAGTGAATCTCTAGGTAGTCATGCAGCTGGTTATGGACCAGTCTCTCCTGTACTTTCCCAAGGGGCAGAGGATGGAAATGGGCCTGAAGCTCCCATTTGTCCCATTTACTCGGGACTGTTCCTCAAGAAAGGACCTATTAATGAGCCAGGTGACAGGGAGGGAAATGGCAGGAGCAGCAGCCCTCAGCAGCCTTGGTTCCAGCAGATCATGTCCCGGAGAGGAATCAGGATCAATCCTGAGCAGGAGGGCAGTACTTCAGGAGACTTAATAAGTTTAAGGTGAAACTGGGGCCATGCACTCTCCCATGAGAGGTCACTGAGGGGGAACGCCAGGTGGATGGGGACAGGATCCACCTGGGTTGGAAAAGGAGACTTTGAATGCCTCCTCTACTGTGGAGGGGTCATTAGTCAGGGTGTTTTCGATGAGCATAGCTCCATCCTGTGCAGAGGAGGCACCCTTAAGTAACAAGTTCATTTGGCCTGAGAATTTCTTGGGGTCCTGGAGGTGATTAGTCTGAAGATCGTGTAGGTATTTAGTTTTGGCAAGTTTGGAAGCTTTCTTACAGTGATTCCTTAGTTCTATGTATTTCTCCCAGTCAGTGTTCTGCTGGAGGATTTATACTGTCCCCAGGCCCTGTCATGGAGCAACATACTCCATTTGAGGCCAGGACCTAGCTATTTTTGACACTTACCCTGTACCCTTAGCTTCTTTCATGGTGCATGTGCATTAGCCATGGACAAAAATGAGCAGGTGAAGTAGTCTAAGACTTCATCCAGGGTGGGAAGAGTGAGAATGGGATGCCAATGGCATGGCTCGAAGGTCTGAACAAAAGTTGTCAGTGACAAGTCTGGTGTAGTTCCTGGCCTCAATAACCCTGGCGACCAGCTTGGGGGCTTATTGGACCAGGCACAAAAGATTAGAGAGTGGTCACTCAGGGAGTCAGACAAGGTCCGCTGTCAGAATATGGTTGGGGTGAGAGACAAGGGCCCAGTCAAGTAGGGAGTGTTTGCTAGACTTGGTGTTGTGCCTAGTCGGCAGATCTATGATTTGAGTTAGGTTGGAGTCAAGGACCGGGTTTCTATTAGTCGAGGTCCCTAGGGCAACCAATTTTGGTTAAAGTCACTGAGGAGGAGGAGGAGGAGTTCCCCAGGGATGCTCGCCATGGCATGGGTTAGGGATTCAAGGAAGTGGCAGCAGACTGGGCGGGAGATAGACACACCCAATGTACAGGGGTTGGTGTCTCCAAGTAGCAACTTAATGAAGATGATCTCATTTACAGAGTCACCAAGGGAGGGAGGTCCAGTTGCATGGCATTGAGATTCGTTTTGTGTAGATGAGAACCCCACCACCTCTCCTACCTACATGATCCCTTCTGAAGGCGTCATAGCCAAGTAGGTCTATTTTGTGTGGGAGTATTCGAGGTTTGAGCCAGGTCTCCATCACTGCTAGTACATCAGGTTTGTACAATGCTGTCCAGGCTTCAAGTTCATGGACTTTGTGCCTTAGGCTGCCAATGTTCATGTGGACCAGCGGAGGCCCCTGGCCACATCCCAGAGTGGGTTGGCAGGGTCACTGAGGAGCAAGGTTGGGGAGTGGGGTCGGGGTTAGGCTCAACATCTCCTCTAGAGCAAGCTTGAGCCTGGCAAGGTAGCTTAATAATTTTGGTGGGAGAGAAAGAGTATCTCTATCTGTCCCCCAAGTGGATGCCGTAAAAGAGGTTGTAGCAGTTTCCATTTCAGGTTATCCCATATATGTATGTATGTAGCTGTAGCTGTAGCTGTGGAAGCACAGGGCCTCAGGGCCCTGCACTTCTATTTATAGGGTAACAGTGACAAATTGTCAGCATAGCTGACTTATTACCCACATCATGTACCTGGTACAGAAATTTTTGAATTCCCATCAAAATGTAAATCTGTAACTGCAACTCCATTCCATGCCACAGGTGTGAAACACATTTTGGCCAGGATTTGAAAATGATAGCTGTAACATACATGAGGTGGGACAATCAGAAGGCTATCTTGAAAATTTGGGGTCAAAATATTTACAGTTTCAAAATTACAAGCATGCATATCAAAATTGCTAATGAAGGAACATAACTTTGCCATTTTACATATTTTGACTCAAAGTTTTAGCATAGCCTTTTTATGACCCCACCTCATGAGCAAGTGCAGGAAAAATTTCAACTCCCTCTTGAAAGCTGAATTCAACAACCAGCATGAAATCATCTTTGTGCAGGAGCTGCATAATGACGGTCATATTACTCATGGTGTGGTATCCCCAAAAGACCATGCTGAAAATGTGGTGTCAGAATGTCAAGAAATGGCTGAGTTATGCATCAAAGTTGAAAACCCCATCAAAATATATTGTACTACCATGCAGTCAATGATAAAGCATGATAAAGGATCCTTTCTCAAAATGGATCATGTATCATCTTTCCCAGTATTCTAATGATTAACATGACTCAGAATCCTGTTTTGTGAAATAGGATCCTTTAACATGCTTTCCCATTGTAGTCAATGAAACCATGATAAAGGATTCTTTTCCCCGACACAGGATTGTAATCGTGCTAATCTCATTTTAGTCAATGGAAAGCACAATAAAGGATCATGTTGCACAAAACAGGATCCTATTTCCTGTTATAAGTATTCCTTTGTAGTATAGTGGTCCTCCCCTCACCCCACAGTCTGATCACCATCCCCCTATAAATAAAAATGCCCCTGGTAGTTTAGTGGTCCCTTCCCCTCCCCGATATCTGCCAACCCTGTAAGGAGAAAAAAATACCTGGTATGCTAGTGGTCCCACCCCTCCTGAAGTCTGATCACCGCCTCCTTATAAAAAGACCCTGGTAGTCTAGTGATTCCTCCTCCAATGTCTGATCACCGTCCCCGTCAGGAAATAAAAATCCTGGTAGTCTAGTGATGCTTCCCCAATGTTCGAGCACTGGCCCTGTGAAAAAAATACATAGTAGTATAATGGTCCCTCCCCGATGTCTGATCATCATGTTTTTTCAATTCTGACCCCAAATTTTCTTGATACTCATTTTATGATTCACCTTATAAACATAACATGTCTAAACAGCGTGTCAAAATAAGCGAAGACAATTTAAGCCCAGCAATATGAGTGCCAGGAAAGGCAGCCAATGGAAAACTTCAGCGAGGTGTCAGAACACCAAAAAGCAAACAAACACCACAAAAGTTTGAAAGCAGGCGAATACCCTCCCTGCATTCCCCACATGGTGGGCTTCGACTCCCATGTCCCCCATAACTGAATATACTTGAAAACGCACTATACACCACAGGTTTCAGTGTTCTGATGCCTTGCTGAAGTTTTCCGTCACTGTCTTTCCAGGTGCTCATATTGCTGGGCTTAAATTGTCTTCAGTATTTTTGACATGTTGTTTTGATGTGACGACCATTTTATAGTGTACTGGCTAAATATAATTCCACACCAGACGTGTGAAAACACATCTCATTCAGGATTTTAAAATGACACATGCCACGCTTATGAGGTGGTGTAGAAAATGGCTATGTTATATGAACATACTAACATATGAATGTGCCAGCAGAAACAGACCACCCAGTCTATCTAAGTTCAGCTTGAGTGTGCAGCTAGCCTCCTAGTTTGCAGCTGCCCCACCCCCTCTCATTTGTCATCCCACTGCCACCCCACTTCCACCACCCTTACTCTCCCCTGTTCCCTGCCTTTTGAAACTGTTCATAGATTTACATGATACCACCCATTCTGGTAGGACATTCCATTTTGCTTCCACCCTCTCTGTGAAATAGTGTCTCCTCATTTCCTTCCTAAATCTTTCCCTCTAATCTTAGTGCATTCCCCTGGTGACCCTCCCCTCCTTAACTTAAAGACCCCATTTGCCCCATCCTTATTGATTCCCCTCAGATACTTGAATGTCTCTATCATGTCCCCTGTCCCTTCTATCCTCCAGGGTGTACATATTCAGGTCTCTCAGCCTGCTGTCATAGTCTGTCCTTCCATTCCACATCATCTTTGTTGCCTCCTCTGCACCCCTCCAGTAGCCTGATATCACGCTTTAGGAATGCCATCCAAAACTGCACACAATACTCTAAGTGTGGCCTTACTAGTGACCTGTGAGAGGCAAGAGTGCCTCTCTTCATCTGGATGAAAAACCGCTCACTATGCACCCCAGCACTTTGTTCACTTTGCAGCCACTCTCCTGCACTGGACAGTGTTGTCCATGGTCCCTATTATCATCACCTCTAGGTCCTTCTCCTCCTCAGTGATCCCCAGCTTAACCCTCTCAGCCAGTATTCTCTCCTTGGTTCTTCACCCCAAAGTGCATAACCTTACACTTCTTTGCATTGAACCCCAGCTGCCACCTCTCTGACCACTCCTGTAGCTTGCTTAGGTCCCCTGCAGTGCTTCCATCCCTCCTCTCCATTCACCACTGCTCTGATTTTGGTGTCATCATCGAACAGACTTATCTTGCTCACCACCCCATGTGCAATGTCTGATATGAAGAGCCCGAACAATGCTGGCCCCAACACAGAGCCCTGTGACACCCCACTCATCACCGGCATTGGAGTTGAGAGCTCCCTCCCACCACCACCGTTGCAGCCTCCCACTCAGACAGCTTGTAATCCAGTTCATCATTTTGCCCCTACACCAGTTAGCTTCCCCCAAGCCGCCCATGAGGCACAGAATCAAAGGCCTTGCTGAAGTCCAAGTAAGAACATCCACTGCATGACCTTTATCCAACTCACCTGTCACCCAGTCATAATATTGTATCAGGTTGGTTTGACAAGACTTCCTGAACAAGCCCATGCTGTCTCACATCCTGGAAGCTATTGTCCTCCAGGTACAACACCAGTCCTTTCCTTTAGTATTGTCTCCATGAGTTTGCACACTATAGAGGTGAGACTTACCGGGTGATACTACCCGATTCATCGCTTGGTCTGGTCTTGTGTAATGGTACTACATGTGCCATCCTCCAGTCCAGTGGCACACATCCTGACTCCAGTGAGGGGCTGTACAGATCTGCCAGCGGCTCTGCCAACACTCACCTCGTCTACCTCAGCACCTTGGGGTGGATACCATCCAGCCCTGGTGCCTTGTCTACCTTCAGTGCCCTCAGTTCCTCTAAGACTCTACTTGCCTCAATTTTTCCCTCTGTTGCCTCCTCTCCCCTGTCCCACACCTCCTAGCCCATGGAGGTAGCAGTCCCCTTTTTTCCATGAACACTGAGCAAAAGTATTCATTCAGTGCTTCTGCCTGCTCCTCACCCTTTTCCGTCCACTCCCACACCTTTTTTATCCTCACTATTGTCTCCTTGCACTTCCTTTTCTACCTGATGTATCCGAAAAAGCCTCCCCCAGTTAATTCCCTGCGCTAATCTCAGCTCTCTCAGAGCCTTGGCTTCGCCACTTTTCTGGTCACCTCCTGGACCGTCTTGCATACTCCTCCCTGTCTGCTTACTTCTCTGTCCTTCTATACCTCTGATGCACCTCTTGTTTTGCTCTCATCATCTCGACTACCTCGCTGTTCAACCAGCATGGTTTTCTTGCTCTGCTCCTCTTACTCTGTGTCTTGGTGCAGGCTTCCATTGCCTCTGTAATCCCCCTTTAATAATATCCCATTTCTGCTCTACATCCTTCTCATGCTTTATGCCGTCTAGTTTCCTTTTAGTACTTCCTGCATCCTCCCAAAGTCTTCCCCTGAAGTTTACTACCTGAGTAACTGATTTCTCTGGCTCCCTGCACATCGTGATATTAAACCACACCGTTTGGTGATTGCTGTCGGTTAGTGGGTCCTCCACCTTTATTTCCCTTACTGCCTCCCATTTGACAACACCAGATCTAAAGTGTTCTTTAGCTTAGTAGGTACACTAACCAACTGTGTCAGGAGACTCTCCTGGATTGCATCCAGGAGCACTTGCTCCTTGTACTGAGGTGACTGGAATGCTCCAGTCAATCCCTGGCAAGTTGAAATCCCCATGATGACCACCTTCCTTTTTCTACACACCTTCTGATTTGTCCTGCTAATTCCCTGTCAAGCTTCTCAGACTGGGATGGTATAGTGAAATAGTGAAAATTAGATTAGTGAAGTTATGAATGAACATTGAAATACTGCAACATTCACTCACAACCTAGGCATTTTACTGTATCTGTACACCAAATTGTTAACATAGCCTTCTTATTACCCCACCTCATGCTCCCTAGGAAAATGTTCAAATTCTCGCCAAACGCCATTCTGCAGCATCAAAATATCATCCCACACCACAGGTGGGAAAACACATTTTGGCCAGGATTTGAAAATGACAACTGTCACATTCATGAGATGGTGTAAAAATTATAATGTTGAGAAATTGGGGTCAAAATATTTAAAATTACCATAGTTACGAGTGAGTGTAGTAAAATATAATGTATGCCATAACTTTGATATTTTTACATATTTTTATCCCAAATATTCAACATATCCTTTTATGACCCCACCTCATGAACAAGGGTTGTGAAATGTTCAAATTCTACCAAAGGTGATTTCACCAAGTGAGTGCAAAATTGCCTTTTGGGCTTTGATGTGTAATTCTACTGCCATTGTTCATGAGGTGGCTCCCAAAAGGCCATGTTGTAACTTTGGGGTCAAAATATGAAAGATTGACAGAGTTATGCATTAAAGTTCAAAATCCATTGAAATACATTGAACTGCACTTAAGTTTTCATATTGTAGTTGGCAGTCTCAGCAGCAAGACGTACCATCAATTGGAGCATGGCTATTTACCCTGTGCAGGGTTTAAATAATTGATTAGCAGTTTTTCTTGGGACAATGCAAACTGTACAGAAAATATTTATATAGGTTTTATAGAAGGTTTATGTTTGTTAAACACAATGAGGCAAGTGCTATGCATTTTACAATGTTTTAGCACTTTTATGATAAAACGCTAATCAATTTTTGAGTTAAATAAAACCCTGCCTGTGACCTGTTAAGTTGAGTGAGGATGTGAGGTGTACTGGGGGTGTGGGTGGTGGGTGTTGAATGGAAGGTTGGGGTGGGGTAAGATCAGTGAGGGACCATTTTCTTTTGCAAGTTAAAAAGAAAAAACATTATGGGATAGTTTTCTTTATTGCAGACTGTCATGGTGATCGGAGGGTGGGAGTGCCACTAGACACTACAGAAAGTTAATGAGTTAAATGCTCAAGGCTCTGCAAACCAAAGTCACTTCCTTTATCACGTGGTTTTCAGGACCCTTATCCTCCTACTCCTCACCAAAACCATCCATCCAAACTGGTCCAGGTAACCCCTGCCCTTTCCTGTTTCATCCCACACTAATAAAGGGAAAACATTAGCATAGTCCACCTGAACATACAGTCTCCAGCTAAAATTGATGCTTTCCAGGCCTGGTAGCTGTAAATGACTTTGACATTATTGTGCTCTCAGAAACCTGGCTCTTTACAAAATTGCCGACGGGAGATCAAACTCATGCGGATTCACCTCTGTCAGAATAGACAGGGAAAAAGGGGCGGCTGCATGTTCTTTATTTCCAGCAAGTTCTCTTTCACCAAACACAGTCTCAGCTTGGAGTTCATCCTGCTACAGACCCTTTCCATTAATCTATTTCTCAGACAAAATCAAACCCTCACCCTCACTACCACCTATCTCCCCAGGAACCCCTCCTCCGACCTGGAGTCCTTGCTAGACCTCAAATGCTGCCTCCTCTTAACAGGGAGTGGATTCTTCTGAAGGGCTTCAACACAAATGGTTCACCAGCCAATACAACACCAGCAAATCAGTCAACAGAAAAGCCAAAATGGACTTTTTTCCATAATAAACAACTCTGGGAAGCAACCAATCCCTGTCAGTTTTGGTTTACATTCGACTTACTACTCGGGAAACACAAGAGTACCAAACCTATCACTCTGATCCATGGTGGCAAGCAGACCAACGACCTCAGAAGTAGTTAACATTTTCAACTAATTCTTTGGTGACCTCTACTAAATATAAACCTCCTCCTCCACTCACCCTCCCCTCATCCACCCCCATCCCCTGCCCCAATATTATGTCTGAGCCCAGCCCCAGATTCTATTTTAGGGTCCTAAAACCCTCAGACACCATAAAGCTCATTGAAAGTAACAACCCTAAACCCAGCAAAGGGGCATATGGAATCGACTTTAAAATCCTTAAACTGATCATTAATTCCTTAGCAGTCCCCATCACCATCATACTAAACCACTCACTCTGCTACAGCTATTTCCCTAGCACCTGAAAAACTGCCACCGTCAAACCAGTGTTCAAGTCAGGGTCAAGGAATGAAGTAGGGAATTATCGACCTATTTCCTCCTTGCTCCCTCTCCAAAATCATTGAAAAAGTTATTCATACCCAGCTCACCGCCTTCCTTGACTATCATAACGTGTTCTCTGTTGCCCAGCATGGTTTCAGATCTGGACATAGCACCAAAACCACCCTGACCAGGTTCACTAGTGATATCCTCAAGCAGGATAAGGGCCAGTACACAGGCTCTGTCTTCCTGGACCTGACCAAGGTGTTTAACCTGGTCAACCAGTGCCTTCTCTTGGACACCCTCAAGTGTTTGCACATATCTGAAAATGTCATCAAATGGGTCGGAAGTTACCTCTCTGGTAGATCATAGAAAACTAATAGCAACAGTCATTTTTCTGCTGAATGTCCGATTAAACATGGAATATGGGGTACCCCAGGCTTCAACCTGGCCTGCTCCTGTTCTCGCTTCTTCATCAATAACTTCTACTTCCATCTGCCAAACCACCCAACTAGTTCTTTATGCTGACAACATTGCCCTCTACTGCAGTGACACTAACCTGGACACAATGTTCAGTAACTTGCAGACTGACTTCAGCAAGCTACACACTTGGTTCTCTGCCAAAGGCATGGTCCTCAACTCCAAGAAGAACAAGTTAATGATCTTCTCTGGCCCAAGAAAAGCCTCAGTCATGGGTCAATCCTCTCAAACTATCTTGGTAACATCATAGAACAAGTCTGCAAATTCAAATACCTTGGACTGTACTTAGACCTCACCTGACCAACAATATCCATATAATGTATGGACAGTGTCTATTAGCCCCTGTTTTCAGTCAGTTTATAAACTGATAACACCATTGTTATGACATCAGTATGTTGTAAACTTTGTTTAACTATGTCATGATGATGTGATTACAGATTAGAATGTCACCACCTATCAAACTTATTGGAAAGGAAAGGTGATCTGCTGCTTGGACGTTCATTCAGAACACACACATTCCATTCAGACAGTTACAGACCAACTGCAGTATAGATCGCAATGGCTAATTTCAGCACTTCAGTTGCTCAACATTCAAACCAGTAGGCATTCATAGCTGAGCAGGAGAACAACGCACATTGAAAAAAACTACCTTTTTCCCTCACAGTGGCTATTTTTCCATACACCATAAAATACAATGCCTGAGTAACGGTGGTCAACCACAGATGTAATCACCTCTGCAGTTGCCATGAACAACTGTAAGCCTCTTTGAGCTGCACTCTTAAGGTTTACTTGGCTGTCTTGGCAACTGCTTGAGGTGATTACATTGTGGTTAACCACTGTTACTCAGGCATTATCCTCTATATTACCAGTCTCATGAAGAAAATCCATATGAGGCTAGGACTCATACCAAATCAGAAAGTTCCTTATTGGGGAGAGGCATGTGATGGCTGCCTGAACAGTCGTCTTTTCTCCTGCTCCCACTATATTCTCTTATTCATTGTTTTTCGGGACTATTCTGCAAGCTATGAAGGCAAACTGGCTTATCCCATCTTCAAGAGATTGCCTAAAGCGCCAACGAATCAAAATACAAGGGCATGGAAACCTGAAATGCGAGATAACTTACTCTCGCCTACACGCCAACTACCCCAACCTGAGATAAAACAGCTAAGCGGTCTAAGGCTCGTGCTGAACCCATGGACTGTAGTGCCCAGGCTGCCTGACTGAAGAAAATTTTGGGAAGGTGGTTCTCCTTTGAAAGAAACTGGGTTCTCTAGCCACTTCCATCCAAAGCATAACTGCCAAGACTGGCATCACTGACACAGTGCACATCAGACAACGAAAGTCTGATCTCCTCGCTTGATAACTGGCGGGCACTAACTGACCCTGAATTAGCCCAGCTCCGGCACCACATCAAGGCCATGGAATCTAAGATGGAGGACCTCCAAGGAGATTGAGAAGGAATAATTTGCTGGTCTTGGGTCTTCCTGAAGGGAAGAGTGGATTGCCTATTCTCTTTATCCAAAAACTATGCAATAAACTTGCAGGACCTTCCCCAATGGTCCCAAGTATGTGATCGAGCAGGCCCACAGATCTTTAAGGCCCATACCACAACCTGGTGCTCCTCCATGGCCTATAATTTTCCACCTCCTGAACTCTAGAGACATGCAGCTCATCCTGAGCAAAACTTGTGACTTATCTGAACTGCTGTGGGAGGGCCAGAGGATCTGAATAACCCAAGACCTACCAAAAACAATGTGAGAGAGAAGAACTAAATTCCACCTGATTCTCACAAAGCTCATCGTGTCTGGGATCCGCTTTAAAATGAAGTACCCATAGCAGCTTTAAGTCCTTCATCGGGATGTATGGTGCAGCTTCAAGTTCATTGACAAAGCCACTGCAAGCCTAAAGGATCTGTATCCTGATTTATTGAAGTGAACTCACTGGAACGAGAGATGTGGGGCACCTACCCATGATAAGTAAGTAACACAAGGGTATAAATGCGATGTGCAACGCCCTGACTTGTCATCTTATTGCCAACTGTTATGAATCTGACAAACAGGTCCTGAACCCTGTTGGAACAAGCTCAGGCTGGACATTTACTTTTTGGACACCCTGCATTTATTTAACTTTAATTTACCATGCTGCATATTCTGTTTACCAACCCAGAAGAAGTACACTCCACAAACTAGCCCTGGGCTTTTATTAATGATTACAAAATTTAACAATACTTTGTGCGCACAGGCAGACAGAGATTTAGCTGAACTGCCGTGAAATCTGAAACTTTAGTACTACAAACTCGTAGAGCAATCTTCGATTGAGATAGTCCGATTGAACCTGAAGTCAGATCCATTGCATCAGGGAACAACTTCTCTTTGATCTATCCTAATATCTCATATCTCTCTCTATGGGAAGTAAGCACAGCTTTTGCGTCAGTTGACTAGCTACACCTTGTACCCCAGATCACGACAGGTATTAGAGAGACATGGCGATCTTTACCCTCCAGTTACACAACCTAGTCGGGGCATGGTACATCCTGCGTCATTTTCCCAATGCAATATGAAGCGATCTGCAGTGCCTGAGTTTTAATATTTCCCTTATACATTTCTCATCCGGATGCATTGAAAGATGTAAAATTGCTTTTATCCTATGGAGATTTAATAACAGACAACCCTTCAAAGCCCAATCTGTCCATTACTTCAACTGACACACACTTCATAGACTGCCAATGGTCTCTACTAGTGACTGTGAAGGGACATTAGCTCTGGAACCGATTACACAAGTCTCAATCTAGTGCATGCAGCTTCATAGATCTCCTTATATGATGCATTCTTGGAGGAAGACATAATATAGCTCCTTGATTTCTTTGGCTACATCCTTCTAACTCAAGGAGAGATACTGCATGTAGAATATTTTATAACTTGATCATCCTTCGAACCTATTACAGTAATTACTCTACCTAATTTCTCAAGACCTCTAGCGCGTCCCTCGACTTGTACAAATGTTCCTAATGACTGTAAGCTCCTGTAACCTTAAATGTTCTTTACCCACTCAATTGTCCTGAGGACCCAGGGAGGCCCTCTCATCCTTTTCTGTTGGACACCTACCAGGACAGCACCCCAGTGCTCTGATAATTCCTAAATAGTTATACATAGAGTGATGCTAACAAAGTTTCTGAATGTTGCACTATAGAATTTATTAGGAACTGTTTGGAACTTTTGAAAGTTAATTCACTGCCATTAGAACATTGGGTTGTTTCTGATTTAATAGCTTGTTATTTGGTTGGGGTGGGGTGGGGCAGGGTGTAATGCTGTTCAGGAGGGTAGATATCATTGCGGCCTAATACAGCAAATTATTCTGGTAATTTGAACCAGAATTAGAGAAGTGTGATTTTGTTTGTTCTCTTTCTAAAGTGAAAGTTTGCTAAGAGGAGGACTAACTTGATGGATGAGGGGAAAGTGGAGGCGGACGGGTGGCTCAGATCCCATATTACATAACTTTAGAGTTACTTAAAGCACAATACTTGGAAACTACATACATAAATGGTTACAATATGAAATATGTTTCATGGAATGTGAAAGGAATATGGTCCACTAGCAAGAGACACCAGATATTGAAGCATCTGAAATTGCTGCAGTGTCATATAGCCTTCCTTCTGAAACCCATCTACTGGCCTCGGAGCACCTTTTCCTCTTTCGTCAATGGATGGGTCAGACTTTCACAACTGGAAACTCCACTAATCAAAGAGGAGTAGCTATCCTTTTTCTAGAGAAACAAATTTCCAATTAATTACAGCTGTCGAGGATCCTGAAGGAAGGTTTCTCTTCCTACATGGTATCTTGGACCATACTGAACTGTTTATGGGTTGTATCTATTGTCCAAACACTTGGTCGCCCAAATTTTTCTTGGGCTTATTAAATATTATCTCCTTTCATACACCTTCCCCTAATTATTGCTGGAGATTGAATGTTACCATCATGCCCACTCTAGATAAATCAAATGGGCGAACCACCAGACTTTCCACAACACAACAGGCCTTACAGGAATTCATAACTATAGGGTCTCTGTGATCCCTGGAGAATTTTCATCCGAGTAATCATAAATATACCTTCTATTCCCCAGTTCATAATTCCTACTCATGGATTGATTACTTTCCAACTAGCAACAAAATCCTACTGAGCATCCTGGATACTGGGATATCCCTAAAGTTCTGTTGGAACACTCACCAGTATGGCTCACTTATGTTCCCCGCCCAAATGTTAGACGAGATAAAATATGGAAACTAAATACATAACTGCTTAAAGACCCTTGGGTCTTAGATAAATTATGCATTCTTATTAAGAATTTCTGGCTGACTAATGTAGGGTCCATCCTTGAATTAGATAAAATCTGTGGAGCCTTAAATGTGTACTGGGGAGAACGTATCGCGAATGCCTCTGTCCGGAAAAAAGGAGAACTCTCCCTTCACTCTCTTTGGCACAAATTGAAACACTAGGAAGTAGTCTAACCCTAGATATCTCAGAACGAGACCAGATAGAACTTAGTAAATTAAGACACCAATACACAGACTTGTTCCAGGAAAAGCTGAATATGCATTACTAAAATTACAGTCTACCTATATAGATCAAGGGGACAAAACAGGACATTTACTAGCATTATGGCTCAGGGAACAAGAGGCCTCCTGGATTGTGAAAGTCATTTCCTCCCAGGTGGATGGTATGCTTAAACCTCCCACCAGACATAGTCGAGGAGTTCGACAGTTTTTACTCGCAGCTATACAGCTCCCCTTTAAACACTCCCACAAAATCAGAAACCGAGAATACCTGAAGAACATTGCACTCCCTCAATTATCCCTTGAACAAAAACATTTTTAACCCTCCCATATCTCAGCAAGAAATCTTGGATGCCATTTAATCCCTGGCATCAGATAAATCCCCAGGACCAGACGGTTTTCCTGCAAATTTTTATAAATCCTCGCTGAGGAACTAGCCCTGTCTTAACCCAAGTTTTATCCTACCTATGTGAGTCAGGGATCTCTGACCCTTCCTTCTGTGGGCTCTCATAATTGTTCTGCCAAGCCTAACAAACCCACAGATAAAGTAGCCAACTATCACCCTACATCTCTTATTAACACTGACATGAAAATATTTGCTAAGATACTATCCAAGAAGATAATGCAAGTATGGGAAGGAATTATAGGTCCCGAACAAGTGGGTTTTATGAAGGGAGATACTCCTCAGACCACCTGCACAAGTTAGAACATATTTTTCCATGTCAAGAGATTCCCCCAACCCTATGGCCCTAGTGTCTCTGGACTTGGAGAAAGCTTTGACTGGGTGCAGTGGGATTTTCTATTTCTGGTTCTGGAGAGAATGGGTTTCCCTGAGCTTTTCATTCAATGGGTACAAATACTCTACAATGGGCCAAAAGCTAAGGTATATTGTAATGGAGTCCCTCTCCACAGGCTTTTCCTTTCACTTGGGCACACAACAAGGCTGCCCTCTTCCCCCTTTTGTTTAATATCTATCTAGAACCTCTAATCAGACTCCTGAACTCCTTCCTGCTGTTCAAGGTATTCCGCTTGGTTCACTCGAGATTAAACTATCAGCTTATGCAGATGATATCCTATCACATCTATCTCACCCTACCATCTCCCTACCAGAAGCATTTTAATATTATATCCCTTTTGATAATTATTCTAATTATAAACTAAATTTAGATAAGACCACCGTTATGCCCTTAAACCATCATGTCAAATACGTACCATGGGGCATCAGATGGACCTCTAAGCTCATCTGTCTTGGAGTTACTCTTACACAAAGCCCATCACTGAGAAGGAAACTCAATTTAAATAACATAGTTGTTTCCATCTCAAGAGATTTAGACAAATGGTATACACTCCCTTTATCTTTACAAGCCCAAATAAATGTGATTAAAATGAACATCCTTCCTTGAATCTTTTATCCCTCCATATGTTTAATTTATACATCTCATCCACATGGTTCAAAAACTCCATGCTCTTATCTCTCACTTCCTCTGGAAAAGAAGTGTCCACATAGATCATATGTTAAATTAGGAGCCCCAAAGAAACTGGGAGGACTCATACTACCAAACTTGTATCTGTATTACTTTGCTAGCCACATTTCAAAATATGCCCAATGGCATTTAACCCAGACCTCTTTGATCCCTGTAACATACACACCTATATGGCTGCAGATCACAAGGGCCTTGATTATATCATCAGGGATCTCCCTAGAATCCATTTATTTTAATTCCCACACAGACTACCCACTAACTCAAAACCATGGTCATAGATATCTGCCTTAAGGTACATTCCCAGCTCTGTAGATCCATGCAGTACAGCAACACTCAGGATATTTCTCAACCAATCTCTGGCAACCTTAATTTCAAACTTCAGGGCCTCACCATCCATATACCAGAATTAAAAGGAAATGCATTTCTGATCTTCTAGTGGAAGGAAGTTACCTGAAAGCCCCATCTTACTACTACACCTTGGGCTTCCACAGTCACAGATTTTTAAGATTTACCAGATCCATCACATGTTAATAGAGTGGTTTGGAACAACAGACTGGGTCATTAACCAAACAGATTTCCTCTCCTCCATTCACTCTCTTGTGTGGAAGCCCCACTCAGTTTCACAACTAGAGACTTTTCTCTTTCCCCATATCTACCCCAATGTAACTGGTAGACCCCATTACTTAGACAAGGCATTACCTGCTCTGCCCCAAGCGTTAGAGCGCATCTGGCTTGACCTACAACAATACCTCACCAATGATAGGTTACGCCTGACCCAGTTTACATACTCCACAATATCTATTTTATTCAGTGCACTTACATAGAATGGAAACTTCCCTCAGCAACATGATCTGGGTGTGCATCGGCTAAGGCTCGTTACTTCATGTTCTGTGGGAATGTAGCAAAGTAACCCAATTATGGGAAAGAATAAAAACACACTTGATCCCTTACTGGGACTGACAGAATATTTTTCCCCAAAATTTGTATTGTGGGCTCCCTTTCAACAGTTCCCATCAGGAAAGAAGGTTTCATATTTCCTTAATTTCCTCAACAGTTAAATGCTTGATTCTACATCATCGGCTTGACCAAGATGAAATATCATATCTGAAATGGCTAAATGAAACTTACACAGCCTGAGAATTGAGAAATTGATAGCTACCCTCAGGAACTGTCCTCAGTCTTATGACAAGAAATGGAGTAAATTAGAAACTCTCTTATTGTTGCAAACAACCCCAGCAGTTGATAAATGACAGGTTTCAATTGCCTTGCAAATGCTTTTGAGTTAGTATGAACCCAATCCTTTGAAAACATATCTTGACTAATGTAAACCATATGTAGCTACCTTCCTTAATTTTGGTATCTGAAGTGTCTATTTCCACCACATGTATGATTACTCTGTGATTATGTTTTGTATCTTCTTATACTGTTTTACTTTATTTTTTATTTAGTTTTGTTGACCAGGTAAGTGCACTAGACAAATCTTGCCTATTTTCAGGCACGACCGGGAGGGATACAGATGAATGCCAACTGACCTTGAACCAGATTAAGCTGTTGGTGGTATTTGTACTGAATGAGAGAAATTTGGCCAGGTCACTGGGAAATTCTCCTACTCTGACGGTAGGGGACCCCTGACACGCGTCTGGTGGTCAGTTGGAGGAAAGCTATGGAGGAGGAAGGTTTGGTGGAGAGGCTGCGCTGGCCCAGGAGCTGGAGAGACCAGAAAGAATACAGGAGGAGGGATCCGCTGCAGAGGCAGCTGGGATGCACCCTTTGGGTGGCCAGCACATTGCCCAAGACAGCGGTCCCATTTTAAGAGCATCCGATTCAGCCCTTGAGTTTGGAAGAACAGAGTCGCTGCTTGAGGAGGAATTACTACGATTAAGCAAATTATTGGCAATGGAAGGACGGAACCAGAAAAGCGAGGGCGATTAGAAGCGGAAACGTGATGCCACTTCCCGAGTGCTGTTTTGACGGAAGGCTCGTAGAAGCTGCATGCGTCGGTGGAAAAGGAGCCTATGAGTAAAAGCGAAGGCAGGCGAGTCCTGGGGAACATGATGGATGCTTCCTGGTTCCCGGAGTGGGTCCTGCATGAGGCAGGTTGGGTCCCTGTATCGGGAGGACATTGGAAGCTCATGAAAAGACTACGGAAGGTTTGCTCAACCAAAAGGAGGAGATAAGTACTATTTATTCTACTTTGCCACAGGACATAGATACATAGATACATAGACAGTGTCAGCAGATAAGGGCCTATGGCCCACCCAGTCTGCCCATTTCAGCTTGTAAGTTCAGTTTATGTTTTCCTAGAAGTCTGTTGCCCTCACCCCTGACCTCCAGAATTCCTTTATGTCTATCCCATGCATTCTTAAATCCGTGATTGTTTCAGCCCCCACCACTTCCTCTGGCAGGGTGTTCCACTTGTCCACCACCCATTCTGTGAAGAAATTCTTCCTCACGCTTCCTCTGAATCATCCTCCTCCAACTTCATCCCATGCCCTCTAGTCCTGGAACATCTTTTCGTTTAAAAATAGTGTATTCCTGCACCCTGTTCCTCCCTGTAAGATACTTGTATGTCTCTATCATATCTCCTCTCTCCTCCTCTCCTCCAGGGAGTACATGTTCAGTTCCTTCAACCTGTCTTCATAGGACTTGTGATGCAATCCATGCACCATCTTTGTTGCCCTCCTCTGAACCTTCTCTACCCTATCTATGTCCTTACGTAGGTATGGTCTCCAGAATTGACACTGTACTCCAGGTGGGGCCTCACTAGTGTCTTGTATAGTGGAATTATGACCTCCCTTTTCCTGCTGGTGATGCCCTGCCTATACATCCCAGCATCCTATTTGCTTTACCTGCTGCCTTATCACACTGTTTCCTACCTTGAGGTCATCAAAGATGATAACCCCAAGATCCCTTTCCTGTTTGGTATGCTATATCCTCACCCCCAACTGATATATTGTGCCGGGTTTTTGTGCCCCATATGCATTATCTTGCACTTCTTTGCATTGAATTTCAACTGCCAAACCCCTGACCATTCTTCAAGTTTCTGCAGGTCCTTTCTCATTCTGTCTACACTCTCTGGTGTGTCTACTCTGTTACAGAGCTTTGTGTCATCAGCGAACAGTGAAATTCTGCCTTCTAGGTCCTCGCAATGTCACTGATGAAGATGTTGAATAGGACCGGTCCCAGCACTGATCCCTGTGGTACCCCACTGGTCACTTTTCCTCTGTGGAGTGACAGCCATTACCACCACCTTCTGTGTCCTGCCACCCAGCCAGTTACCTACCCACCACATACTGTCCTGCCCACACCCATTTTCCCAGTTTGTGTAATAATCTTCTATGTGGCACAGTGTCAAAGGCCTTGCTGAAGTCCAGATAGGCCATGTCCACTGCCCTCCCTGAGCCACCTCCCTAGTCACCCAGTCAAAAATTCAATGAGGTTGGTCTGAAATGACCTCCCGGGGTGAAACCATGCTGCTTGGGTCCTGTAGTCCATTGACAAACAGATGTTCCACCAATCTCTCCTTCAGTAGTGTTTCCATGATCTTCCCCACTACCGAGGTGAGACTGACTGATCTGTAGTTCCCTGCTTCCTCTTTGTTCCCATTTTTGTATAAGGGACTACATCCTGTCCTCCAGTCTTTGGGTACCTCCCTGTTTCCAGTGATCGGCTAAGCAGGATAGCCGGAAGATCAGCCACCACCTCTCTTAGTTCTTTAAGGACCCTGGGTGCACCCCATCTGGCCCCATTGCTTTATCAACTCTATTACTGCCAGTTCCTTCAGGACCCTTTCGGTAAAGGGACTTGTGTCCATTTCTGCACCATTCTCACCCTTGTACTCCTTCAGACCCATTAACCTCCTCTTCCTCAGTAAAGACTGAGCAGAAATACCTGTTCAATATGTCAGCTTTACTGTTGTCATCCTCCACGCGCCCCATCCTCCCCTTCAGTCTCACTATCCCTCCCTTTGTCTTTCTTTTTTCACTTATGTACCTGTAAAGGTTTTGTCCCTCTACCCACTGATTTTGCAATGTGTTCTTCTGTCTGAGCTTTGGCTTCCTTACTGACCTCCTTGCCTCCCTTTGCTTCTCCTGGTACTTCTCCCATCCCTTCTGCCTGTGTCTTTTTGTATTGCCTGAATGCAATCTTTTGGCTTTCACTTTCTTTGCTACCTCTTTGGAAAACCATAATGGTCTCCTCTTCCTTTTCTTCTTGCTAACCTGCTTAATGCATAATTCTGTTGTTCTTGTAATCCCCATTTTAAATACTGCCCACTGTTCCTCAACCCCTGATTCCTGTCCCATTCCCTTAATGCCTCTTTCAAGTATCTCCCCATTTTCCCAAAGTCTGCCCCCTAAAATCCCAGGATATGTGTTTTGTGTGGTTTGGTTCTGCTCTTTCTGTGATTTCAAACCACAATGACTGGTGGTCACTGTCCCCAGGTGCTCCCCCACTGTTACCCCATCACACTGTTCCTGTTTGTGAGCACAAGGTCCAGTATTGCCTTCTGCAGAGTTGGTTCTATGACCAGTTGCTTGAGGAAGGAAGAAGGTGGTGGCGATTTACCCCCAGAGTTCCCCTGTAGAACCCCCTGTGAAATCCCATCGGAAGAAGAGCGGGTTGGGAGAAAGACAGCAGAAGAGCCCCTGGCTTCAGCTGCCCAGGCTAGGCCACATATGCTAGCCATTTCCATCAAACGGTGGAACAGGCAAAACGGCGAAATTCCATCAGGCTGAGATATGTGGGACCAAGGACAATCCTCAGATCGTTTTTATGTGGGAAGATTCTGCTAAACAAAGCATGGGGTTTACTCCAGCAGAAGTTTATGCCCTGATACATATTCAGGGGAAGTTTCTTGACATTAGTTTTCGGACACCTGCTTTATTAGAGACATTTTGGTGTCGCTATTTAAATTTAAAACTAACCCTCTCTGGACTGACTTTATTGTATTTCCCTCACTAAGCAACCTTTTTGGTTATTACCATCTTGTTTTGTAATGAGGAGGTTAATATAGTGGATATTATGCATTGGTTGGGAAAAAATGTGATATACAGGGTAATCCAGTCCCTATTTTAGATGATGAGGGGTTTTGGAATGGAGGCTGGAAATTTAGGGTGAAGTTGCATCTACAGATGCTGATCTTATCCATTTACCTAATTGTTTTTTGGGGAAAGATAAGGGTTTCTGTTTTACCTGGACAGCCCAGGGTATGCTTTAAGTGTGGATCTAAGAGGCATGTAAGTACACAAGACGTGTTGAAGTGTGTTCACTGTGGGGAGATGGGGCACCCTAGTGCTCACTGTTTCCAGAAGGCGAAGTGCAATCTGTGTGGAGGAGGTAGGCCATGACTTTGCATCTTGCCCTGTGGCAGCACAAAACATGTAAGAGGTGGATTTTGGGGTACAGGACCATTTTATTAGGATAGCAGTGAAACAGGGACAGAATCCAAGAGGGAAACCTGGGAATGGAGGCCTGGGTGGGGAAAAGTGGTGGAAACCAGGCCTTTGAGGCTGCTAAAGCACTTGCCTTGGACGTCATTCCTGATCCCATATCTAAGTCATCTTCTCTTATAGAAACAGAAGATTCAGCAGAGGTGAACAAGGGAACCCCCTTCCCTGGTCATACAGTCCAGGGTGGAGGATTTCACTATGGTGAGTGGGAAGAAGGTAAACAAGTAAAAGAAAAGATGAGGAGAGCTAAGAAAACTACCACTTCAATCCCTATCCCTATTCTGGTAGACCCTAATCCATTTGAGGTGCTTTTGGCAGATTTAACGGGGAAGAACAGGCAGTACCCTTCCGCAATCTCTCCCACAGGTTATGGTGGAGGGCCAAACCAACTCACGGCCTCAGGATGTTTCAAGTGGTAGAGTGACAAGAGCCTCGAGCAAGGTTAAGTGAGTGGTTTGGTTTTGATGCTGGAGCCTTTACAATTTCTGGGTGGCATCTTTAAATGCTAATACCATTAAATCCTCTGAGAAAAGGCAGAATACATTTTTCAGTTCATGCATGACAATTTGGACTGTGTGTTCTTTCAAGATGTCCATTTGCATTCAACAGAGAATTAGATGCTGCAACAAAAGTTGGGTGTGGGAGACTGCTTTTGGTCCCAGAGGCAGGATTTGTGCAGTGGGTTGGGATTTGTTTTTTATATCTCATGTTAGGTGATGCATCATATAGAAATAGTAGAAGGTAGGCCCTGCTTTTGGATATAAAATGGGGATACACATACGGCTACTGAACATATATGCTCCCCAGAAGAACTGTGATAGGGTGGCTTTATTTAAATCCATTTTCCCTTATTGTATACATCCTTTCCCCTTATTTTAGGGGTGACTTTAATTGTACCTTACCCTCAGAGTTATTGGCTGATAGGGAAGAAAGCATACTGTGATGCATTATGTTTGGCACAGGTATATCGGGAGGCTTGGTTAGTGGATGTTTTTGGGCGTCCCTGGATGGTAATCAGAATACTTACTTCTGTGGGCCTAGGGCATCAAGAATTGATTACTTTTTCTTTTCCCTGAGTTAGTAGTACAATCTAAATTTCTGCAGGAGATGGCTACTTCTGATCATTTATTGTTGAAACTTAGGGTAGGGGATGTGCTGGAGGCACAAAGGGGCCCAGGGGTTTGGAAATTAAATGTTTCTTTATTAAATATCCCTGGTATAAAGGAGGGTTGTATGCTCTTTTGGTTGCTCATCAGTCAGTTTTTGCTTATATGATAATATGAATGAATGGTGGAGGATACTAAAGGCTAGATCCGGATATATTTAAAAAATAGGAGCGTATAAATGGAAAACTGAAACATGATAAATTAAGGTTTTTAAGGAAACGATAGCTACCTTGTCCACTTTCCAACAAAGGGTGTGGACTATCAGGATAGGATAAAGGGATTAAGTTGAGTTGGCCTGTTTACAACTGGCCATTTTGAGTGAAATTGAGAAAACATAAGTATGGAATTTCGGGAAAAAGGGGAGACTTTGCCATTTGAAACTGCTAGTACTATGAAAGAGTCCCATGGAATGTTATATTTGAATACTGCTCAGGGGGCAGAACTATTTCTAGTGTAGGTATTTTGACAGAAATACATACATATGCTTCTAAAGGTTTAGTAGTACACCCTTGTCACTTACTGCAATACAGTCTTGGCTAAAGGGTGTAACCTACCTCAGTTGTCCCCGTGTTGAGGAATTTGTTGACTGTGCCTGTATCCTTGGAGGAACTCAAGAAGGTTATATGGGCTTTGAAGGCAGGGACTGCACCAGGTTCAGATGGACTACCCCATGAAGTATATAAAATTATTTGGGACATTTTGGGAATTGAATCATGGATGTACTTAATGGGGTCTGCAGTCCGGGGAACTCCTGAAAGCATGCGGACAGGCCTCTTGTTATTGATTTATAAAAATGGGAGAGAGGGGATTTGATAATTGAGACCCTTGACATTATTGAATACAGATTATAAAATATTAATGAAAATTTTGGGGAATAGATTACAGGGGTTATGGATGCATTGATTCATCCTTCCAATACTGTGGAGTTCCTCAGAGGAGGGTACAGGATGCTCTCATCTTGCTAAGAGAGATCCTGCAGAAGGGTGCCTCTAATGAAATGTTTGGTCATCTAGTTTGCTTGGACCAACAGAAGGCATTTGATCATATTGAATATACTTATCTTTGGGAAGTGATGCAGAGTTATGGATTCCTGAACAGTATATAGCATGGTTGAAAACATGCAATAGGAACATAAGTTTAGTTCCAAGTATAAATGGTTGGAAATGGGACAGGATAATGGTATGTGGGGTACGTCAGGATGTCCTCTGAGCCCATTGCTGTATGTGTTATCATTAGACCCCTTATTATATGCTCTTAATTGGGACTCACGGATTCTTGGGTTATCTGTAGGATGAGGATATTCCTATTATTACAGTAGCATATGCGGATGACTTGGTATTGGTTTTGGCAGACAGGTCTTCAGTGATAGCAGCCCAGTTGGTGTTAAATACCTTTTCAAGAATTTCAGGTTCCTCTATTAATTCATTAAAGAGTGGATATTGCCGTGGGATATGATGCGTTGATGTTGCCTTAATTTGGCAGATCCCCATTGAAACAGGGTATAGACGGATTTTAGGATCTATTTCAGGGCAGAAAGCTCCTAGGTATAATTGGGAAAACAGTTGGGGGTAGCTAAGGATAGGGTGACTAAGTGGAATAGGTGGCAACTGACCAAAGCAAAGAGGGTTTATCTTATAAAAACCTTTTGGTAATCTTATTTTTGTTTTTTGGCAGCAGGCTACCCCCCGCTTACTTTGGAAACCTCTTTATAGGCAGGTTTTTTCATGCTTGTGGGGAGCAGACTGAATCCGTAAAAGGTGTGTCACTTATTTACCAGTTGAGGAGGGTGTGTGGAATGATGAATCCAGTGGTGTTTTTTATGTTACATTTATATCTTATAATATAACTCCCTTTGAAAGAGGAGTCTAGGTATGGTCCCCATGGGTAGCTGATGTGATTGGTGGTATAATAGAAAGGTGGGCTTTTTGGAAACTTTGCCTTGTCAGACTAGAGTATCTCAGCTCCCTGGATACTTTAAAGAGTTGATTGGAAATTGAAAGCTTGAGACTTATGAAACAGGCCATAGGTATGATATCAAGAAAGCATTTATATTTTGGGGTACTTCAGGATCTTTTATGATGATCCTTGGTTTTTGATCTGCCCATGGCTGTACAACATGCAAAATTAAAATTATTATCAAGTAATAGAGTCCCTAAATATATATGGGATTTTCTGTGGCTTTGTCTGCATAAAAATGGGTGTTAAATAGAACTTGAAACATAAAGAACTGGCTGAGAGATATTGTCCTAGGGAGGAAACTTGTATGGGTTTGGTAGAATCTTTATTTCATTTCTTCTATGACTGTCCCTTGTTCAATCCTTTTGTTCGCTTTTCATATGGACTGGCCCTTGAATCCTTTTAAGGGCAGTCCGTTGATATTTGGACTGAAGGAATGTTGCCTGGTGCATGGGTGATTTATGATAATATCACTATAAGGCTTTTGATGGGGTTTATAGGGATCAGCTTGGCTGGCATGTTTTTGTTTAACATTAAGGAAGCAGATGAAGACAGAAGCTCAGATTGTGCAGAATATTAAAAAGATATTGTGAAGTGGCAGTTGTTAGAAAAGGAGAAGGTTCATCAGGATCTGTATAGGGTATGGTGGAGGAAATGTCATGGTTAGATACAAGGTAAGGAAGACTGCTTGTGACAGGTGTAAACTTAGTGGTATGGAAAGGCAGGGTATTGAAGTGAGTAATTAAAGAATGTGGACTTTGCATGGAGAAGGCTTCTTGAGGAGTTTGAGGTTGGAGGTTTAGTATTTTCTATTATGTAAGGGAACCTCCCCACTACCTAGGAGAGTGTTAACTAACAATGGTCTTTAGAAGCTATTGTTTTAAAGAATGGATGTTCTAGGTTGAGGGGTATTTCTCCTTGTTTTGAGGAGGGGAATATAATTTTTGTAAAAGTTATGTTTAGGTTAGAGGAGAAATAGCTTTTAAAAGATTTGACTGTAATATATAATTTTCTGGAACCCCTCTGTTTTATTTGGGGATTCTTAAGGACTAGATGAGAAACTCTCTGCTCATTTTGGGGCATTGATTGCAATATGTTGTTTTGGGGACAAAGGAAAGGAATGAAATATATGGATGCTGTAATATATAGTTAGTATTGCTTTAATTTCTGTACTAGGTATGACTGTGATGGAACACTATTATGTATGGGTCTTACTTTAGGTTCAAAGAGAAAATATTCCTTTACTATAGTAGCGGGGGTTACAGTATTGGTTGTATACTTTTTAAGTTTATTTTTGCATCTGTCTTGTTCTCTAGGTGTACTAAAGAACTCGGCTACTTCCTTAGTGGAATAGGATATTTTGTTTGGGGTTTTTGGGGAAAATTCCCCTACTCTTATAGTTGGGGGGATAGCATTTGGTAATTTTTAGGATTTATAAAACATTGATATTTTTTTGATTGTATGATGTGATACTTATTTTTATCTATGTTTATGTATGTTTTTGTAGCATGATTTTTGTGCTGTAACATTATGGTGCATCTGTTTTGCTTTTTAGTTTTACTAAAGAACTCCCTACTTATTTAGTAGGGATTGGACAGGGGTTATGTATAAATATGGATTATTTATATTTGATGCTCAAGTAAGATGCAATACGTGGTTATGTTTTTTGATTACTTTCATTATGATTTGTATGATGCAATACAATTTTTGTATTTTTTGTTTGAAGTATTGAATACAAAATTCCTCTACTCTTTATTGGGGTGGGAGGATCTTTTATGTATTAGGGTATGCTTTAGGTTATTATTAATTTATTTTCAGACAATGTATGACTTTAATACTTATTTGATTTTCTTATGATTTGTATCTTCCTTTGTGTGAGTTCACACTGTTTGTATTTGTTTGATTTTGAAGTTTATAATAAAAATTCCCTACTCTTTCGATAAGTGCCGTGGGATCTTTAACATCCACCTGAACTACCACCAATCCAGGCAGATGGGACCTCAGTTTAACGCTCATCCAAAAGTCGGCACCTCAGAAGTGCAGCACCCCTCTCATGCTGCACTACAGAGTCAGTACTGGGATATTAACCTGTGCCAGATGTGGGAACTGAACCCACAGCCCTCTGATCTCCCGCCTTAGAGGCGAGCATGCTACCTACTGAGCCACTGACACCTGTCTCGATTATACAAGCTAAACCAATAAAGATTACTTAATTTCAAATTTGGAAAAAAAGTTCCTTATCCCAGTCTCCAGACTATGCTTCTCCAGCTTCCTTCTCCTGCCCTCTTCCTGATTATGGCTCTTTGTCTACTCCCCCAACACATCCCCCTTTTCTCAAAACTCATG
The DNA here is from genome assembly GCA_016271365.2 of Neoceratodus forsteri. NCBI lineage: Eukaryota > Metazoa > Chordata > Ceratodontiformes > Ceratodontidae > Neoceratodus > Neoceratodus forsteri. The sequence continues at coordinate 1,430,617,128 of CM028131.1, forward strand.
ACTACATGCAATAATATCACATGCTTCACGACCTGCCTCCCTGGATGACCCATCACTGTACCTTCTATGCCTTCCTCAATTGGCTCACCCTTAAAGGCAGGTTTCTACTTAAAATGCTCCCTTTCCTACACAAAGTTCACCATAACTTTCTGTCAATCAGTGTTAACTCCTTTTCCCTTATCAGTTCCAAGCACAGCAGAAGAGGTCTGGCTGTCATATCTTCAACAACCCTTTTACCACACCAAGCATACGAGAACTCCATCACATACAAAGGCCCTAAGTTTTACAATAACTTCCCTGAACTTCAGGCCTGTAGTTCAATTTGCTTATTCACCTCCTCCTCAAGGACCACCTCCTCCAATCCACCTCCTGTGTCTGCCTCGGTAGGTAACCCTCTGAATGTCCACCAACCCTTAGTTACCTTAGAGTTTATATGTATTTGTATATTGGCTCTATTGTTGTGTGCTCTGTATTTTATTTTTTATTTTCTAATCTAGATGCTCCTGTCATGTATACTGTTCCTACTATAAATACTGCAAAATTTTGCAAATATTGTTTTCACCCTTTTCTCTGTATCATCGAATTTCTGTACCACTGGACATTTGTGAAACAGGGCATTTTGCTCACATACTTTCCTGTATAAAAATAAACTGAATTCAATTAAATTCAAAGACACAAATATTACAGAGACAGCAGTCAGAGGGTGGGGGATGCCACTAGACACCAGGGAAAGACACAAATATTATGGGAACAGTTAGAGAGGGGGGTGCCACTAGACACCTAGGAAAGAAAACATAATATGAGGATGGCAATCGAGGGTGGGAGGTGCCAGTAGACACCAAGGTAAGATAAAGATAATACAGGGACATGATTAGAGGGTGGGGATGCTATTAGTCACCAGTGAAAGACACAGATATTAAGGAGATTGCAATCTGAGGGTGGGGTTGCATACCGACACCAGAGAAACAGTAAACAAATATGAGGATGATGATCAAGGGTAGGAGTGCCACTAGACATACATAAAGGACGACAATGGGGGGCACCAGTAAACACCAGGAAAATGATGGGTCACTGCTCCACTGTAGCCCACAGCACAAGTTCCAGCTGCAGCTGAAGAAGTCAAGAAAATCCAGCTGTTCTGATACAGAGATCACGGAGAACAGCTCCTGTCACTAATCTTGGCACCCTGGATTTTGGATGCCCAGAAAAGGTATTTCTGGGAACTTTGTAAAAACAAACAAACACCAGAATCTAGATAAACGGGTCCCATTTAGTTAGGTTCAGGTGTTTGTTTTTCTAAAAACATAATTTGTGTCTACTTTATTGGTCCCTATGTTTGAAGGTGCAGAGCACCTCCATGCCTCATATGTGAGTTGCGAAGACACTTTGCACCCATTGTGCCCTGTGCAGGATTAACAAAATGGGTGTGCAGTCCCTACACACATGATCCCCCACCCATGCAGACTGCAACATGCAGGGGCAGGGGCATGTCAGCACTATGCGGCATGCACATAGCTGCATAGAGCTGCACACTGGGGCATAGGGGTAGCCAGTATGCCAGGGAAACCCTGCCATAAGCCCACTATGTGCTCCATGCCTCTGTCACTCAACAACGGACCCAAATGGATACCTAGACAGTCTGCCCAGGGGCACCTGCCCTGCACCCAGCCATGCCACCCACCTCCCAATGCATGCCAACCCTAACCACCATACACACTCACACACTTGCAGGCACCAGCCCTTGGATTGCAGCCCCCACAACCCCCTGTCAGCCCACCTCTGTGTTCTCTGCCCCAATGGTGTGGTGGGCAGCATGAACCCTTCCCTCCCCCAATACACATCCTCTTGCTTATGCCCCGACCCCGCTCATCCCCATCTGTTTGGGGCAATGCACGGCCAGCAGCATATCCCACCTCTCACCTCCACAGCTGTCGACCATGCGGACATCCATGGGGAGCACTGCAATGCACCCCCACTACATAAGGGATCCACTGAGGGATCTGGGATGGGCATACCACTGGATGCCCCAGGTGCACAGCTCCACCCATGGTCACCCTGCACAATCCTGCATGTACTGCATGCCAGGGAGGGGCCATGACAGGTGGCCAGTGGTGGTGCATGCCACCAGTGCACACATGTCTGCAGGTGCAGAGTTCTGTGGGGGATATGCACCGGTGTGTAATTCCTGCCTGTTGGAGCATAGGCCCCATTGTTTGTAAATTTAAAAGTAAAATGAAAATGGTGGCTATCTTAACTGTTTTTCTCTCATAAGTGAATCATGTAAATATCTACTTGCAATATGATTTTTTACTTTTCGCAACAGATTTGTTCTTTACCAATCTCACTGGAACGTTAAATGAAAAATCATTGTAAATTTAAACTGTATAATATTTTTTCACCAAATCTTCCAAATGCACAGCCTTTGTATGGTCCCTTCAACCCTGAACATTTCATGAAAAAATTCCACTGGATCTAGGCTGTAGGTAAGAGCAAAAAATATCCAATTCTAAATATAGGGAAATCAAGCATGTTTTTTCCATTTTGGCACTCCATATCTCAAAACCATAAAAGATGTTGTCAAGAAACTTTCTACATCTTGAGACTCTGACAGGCTGACCACGCATGCCATTTTTTTTTTTAGTTAATACTTTTATTATTGCTTTCAGTTACATGAAGGCATACACACAGCGAAAAGGTAAGCAGTGATACATTAAATAATCAAGCAATACATTGCATTTCAGGTCATGAGAGTGGTACATATGGAACATAATTATACATATAAGCCATGAACCAGATTACAGCAAGAGTCCACAGGAGAAGTCCAAGGAAATAGCACTAGGACATATCCATCTATGTTGTAGTTAAATGAGGATAAAGATTAAGGAAGTGTTGCTGTAGTCTAAAAGTATGTTAAAAGGAGTCCTGGTGCATAATCTCAACCTGGAAGGAAGCAAGAGAATCACCATAATATATAGGCCACAGTATCTCACATCCAGACATCAAGTCCTCTACTTGGGAATAGTAGGCTACATAATACATTATGAAGGGCAGAGGTGCAGATCCCAGACACCTATTGACAGGCGTACACCATCAACAATTGTTTAGACCACCAGGAATTGGTTATAGGACTCATCCTATGCCCGTACATGGGGACAGATAGACCAGATAAGGGCCCAACACAGATGGTATTGAGGAGTGTATTGGCCACCACATGGGATAAGTGGTCAAATGAGATGACTGCCGAGATGGTGTTGCAAAGCTCAGACAGCGTGGGAATCTCAGCCATTCTCCAACGGCATAATATATTAGCCACTTGGCTTGCATATTAAGCATTGTCTGCCATCTCAACTGATGTCGTTTCAGCCGTACTCTCTTGGAGGGTAGTCCGAGAATCCATAATATGAGGTCCTGACCCAGATCTTGAACAAAGACCCATGCTGCAAGGTCACACACTGCCACCCAGAAAGGACGAATGAGAGGGCAGTACCAAAGGTGCAGGATGTCGCCCACCTTGGCATGGCATCTCCAGCACAAGTCAGTGCCCAATAGGTTTAATCTGAACAATAAAGAGGGAGTGAGGTACCAGTGGGAAAGGATTTTGTTTTGTAAAGCCTACCTTTGCATCTGGAATAAGGGAATGGGTGTTTTCCAGTAGAGTTGCCACTGGGCAGCAGAAAGGAGATGCAAAGAGCCTTTTCCCATTTAGACTTGGTTTGTGAGAAGTGAGAGGGAGTTGCTCACGAGGGCAGAATAGATGAGGCTGGCCTGGCCTGTCTTGGAGTGATAACCATTTATGGAGCTGAGCAGTGCCCGACATCTTTGTCCCGGGAGAGCTTTGAGAAGTGCTGTGAGTGCACTCTGCATCTGCAGATATTTCCAGAATACAGCCTTCCCCAAGTGAAATTTACAGTCTAGTTCCTGAAAGGACTGTATGAGGCACCATTGGCTGTCAGGACATCCGCCAGTGTAGATATACCTTAGCTATCCAGGCCATCCAAAAATATGATGCCCATCCACTTAGATGGAGTGATTATTCCATAGGGGTGTGGTCTGTATGGGGTAGGGATTTGCGCCAATCTTCTTATGCACTAAGTGCCAAACATGCACTGAATTGACTAAGGTGGGGTGGTGGCACAGGTTCTTAGGTAGGGGTTGTAGATCAGAAGTGGAAGAGAGGGCACCTGGCTATATCTGCCTCCATTTATACCCTCTGGGTGTATTTCTCCCGTAGGGAGAAACCATACCAGAGTGTGAGCCATGGAGAAGCCCACTTGTACCTTTCTATCCAGGGCACCCGACCGTGCTTTTAGTGTGATCTTAATTTATTTCTATTGTAGCAGGGTTTAGCACCTTCCCAGATAAAGCTGGAAAAGACTTTGTAATAGCTTTCACCCACTGTGCCGGTAATGCCATAGGGATGTGCGAGATGATGTACAGAAGCTTGGGGAAGCCATCATCTTCAATGCTGAAATTTTACCTGCTAGGGTGAGGTTGAGTTTTTGCCAGTAGTCACACTCCATCCTGATGTCTGCTAGGAGCAGTTTTAGATTTAGATCCCAGATATTGGTTAAATCCAGGCCCAAGCAAATACCTAGATACCTCAGTACACAGGGTCCACTGAGTCCCAGCCATGATATCTGCGCCTGTGTACATATGGGGTTTAGAGGCAAGACCTTCATTTTAGCTTGGTTGATCTTTGCCAGAATAAGTGGAAAATTCTGATAGCAGAGATAGTAGTGGGGTAGGGACATGGGGGCATCTGCTGGGGAACTAACAGATCGTCTGCATTCATGAACATGGAAAAAGGTTACCTCCCATAAAAGCCCCTAATGAGGGAGAGTGATGGATGGTGATCGCTAGGGGTTCCACCGCTAAAATGAAAGTAAGGGTGAGAGGGGATAGCCCTGTCTTGCACCCCTACCCAGGAAAAGGGTCAGACAAGGTAAATTTGGTAAGAACCCGAGCTGTCAGATCATTATACAAGGCTGCATCCCAGTGCTGAAAATTGCACCCAAACCCCATTGCTGATAGTATGAGCTGTAAATAATCCCACTCCAGGGAATCAAAAGCTTTCTCAAAGTTGATAGCCACTGCAGCAGCTGGGGTGGTGCAATCTGTGGCACAGGCTAGAATATTGATGAGGGATCTAATATCATCTCTATTGTAATGACTCAGAACAAATCCCACCTGGGAGGGGTGGATGACGAGGAGAAAAAGGCTAAGACAAGAGCTAGAATCTTAGTTTTCCATATTGATTAGGGAGATGAGGCGGTAGCTCAATGGGAGCATAGGATCCTTCCTTTTGGGAAGACAGTTATAATAGTGTCCCGGAGAGTTAGAGGAGGGATCTGGTGGTAATGGCCTGGTTAAACATGGTGCAGAAGAGAGTGGCAATTTGGGGGCTACAAGCTTCATAATTCAGGGGAAACCCATCCCCCAGTGCCTTCCCTAGGATTAAAGCATTAATAGCTGTGAATACTTCCTGGGGAGTTATGGGAGTCTCCAATAGCTCCAGCTGTTGTGGGTCCAAATATGGAAGAGGAGTGCATCAAGGAATCTATGCACTGCTTGGGGTTCTACACTAGAGAGGAGCTATATAGCTCCTTATAAGTACCTGCCATGATTTCATTTATTTGCTCGGGCAGACTTGAACAGACCCCCAGTCACTTTAATCCTGGAATACAGCATTCAGCCTGCTGCTTCTGCAGCCAGTACACAAACACTTTCCCCTTCTCACCTCCATCCCAGTACTTATGCTTTAGCAGTAGGATAGCCAGCTCGGCCTTCCTGGCCATCAACTCATTGATGCGCATCCAAGTCCGGTAATGTCTCAGCAGAACGAGAATTGTGAGTTAGCATGTGGAGATTGCTTCAGCTGAGTTTCCAAATCTACTAACTGAATCTCCAAGGTCATGAGCTGTTGCTCTCTCAGGTACCTACAGTGGGCTGAGAACCCCATGATGGACCCTCTGAGGGTAGCCTTGAGTGCTTAAGACAATGGCCATGGAGGACTCAGTAGCTGGGGTTGTCCAATAAAAGTTGGATACTCATGTCTTGAGCCATTCAGGGAATTCTGGGTCATGCAGTAACAGTGGATCTAGACACCAGCCTCTAGAGTGGGGGTTGAGGAACATAACACCAGCTGGAGCTGGACCGCTGCATGGTCTGAGATTACTATCGAATGAATTTGAGCAGCTAGGGAGGCATTCATGATCTGGGGAGATACCAGCCAAAAGTCCAGCCTGCTAAATGAGTGATGGACCAGAGATAGGAACATGTAGTCCCTGTCCCGAGGGTGAAGGACTTGCAATGGGTCCTGGAGCCCCAGGTCTGTTGCAAATTCGAGGAGGGCAAGGCGGAGTATGGATGCTGATCAGGACAGGTAGATCTCTGATCTAGAACTGGGTCCAACAGCAAATTAAAATAGCCCCCACAATGACTGGGACATTTGAAGTGGTCAGTGAGTTAATCACCTGAGCAAGGGAATGAAACATCTTGGGCTGATCCTCATTGGGCCATATCCATTAGCAAGAACTAGGGGGCCTTCTGGGGTAGACATAAGAGCAACAACCCACCTACCATTGGCATCCTGCTTAATATTAGTGGGACCCATTTGAGGGACTTGTGTAGTAAAACAGCAACCCCTCACTTACATGTGGGGCAGATGCTGAAATAACTTGGATGGCCCAAGCACGCTGCAGCTTAACATGATCCACCTGACTAAGTTTAGTTTCCTGGGTAGGGTGAACTCAGCTCTCAGTTTCTTAAGGTGGGTCATCACCTGGGTACATTTCACTGGGGTATTTAAACCCCACACATTCCAGGTGATTAGGCATAGGTCACCCATAATCCTGAGGTACATATGCATGCCTGTTAAAGGTGATGAGTGAGTGTTGCATCAGAGACCGAGAGCTGAGGGTGACCTGGCCCAGCTAGGTATGAACCTCAGTCCCTGATGAGAGCCCCATAAGGAAACAGCCCATTACAAGGCCAGAGCAGACTGTCTGGATGTGAAACTGTATGATAGACATAGATGATATATAAAGCCAAACATATGCATAACTTGTAAAACTATATACAATGTAAAGTCAGACTATGGCTAGTGGGAGGCTCAGAGGTATGTTGTCGGCAACCGAGGTTGCAAGACACACCTGGCTTCCATGGTGGTGGTGGTGATAGCCATATTACTTGGACAGTAGTAGTTGTATCCCCAAGCCATTGGGGACAGTATAGATCCCTAAAATCCAGAGGTGACACTCCAGGTATATGTAGGAAGCACCAAGGTACAGCTGTCAAGTCACCATCCCATATAGGGATGCAGCAGGTCTAAAGTACATATGGCACATCCTTTAGCACAAGTCACAGCAAACCTAGGCCTGATAGCTGGTCAGGGAAAGACCAGCACATGCTTGCTGCTCTGTGAAGCTACAGACAGAGATGGGGAGGGCAGCTAATATTCAACAAGCAGCCCAAATACCCCTTGACTCATTCCCAAACCCAGTACTTAGCTTGATTCAGCATGAAGAGGCCTTGTTTACCAGTGAGTCAGTAGTGTCCTCATTGTGTTTATTTGAACGCAGCAGGGCAAGGTCTTGTGGCTAGGCAGAGTGGAGGCTTCATTTGTACAAGAAGTATCTGCCACAATGTCAGCCCAGAATTTGCCATGGGAGTCCTCCAGTACCTGGCCAATGTCTTGCAGGTGCTGAGTTGCTTTCCATTCCATCTGGTGCATCAGTCTGCTCAGGCAAAATGGCACATATGGGTTAAGGGTAAGTATGCACAGAGATCGGATGTCTTCTGCCCATGGAAACCCTCTTCTGCCTTCAGGCTTGGAGAGTTGATACGTGCAGCTGGATGTTGCCATCTTACATGTTATGGGGAGGTATGCCTCTTCTTAGACCATGGGGAAGAGAGGCCTCAAAGTTCTTGACTGCAGAATTTGTAGGGGCTTCCTGAGGTACTGGTGTATTGCTTTCTGGTATCTGGGGAGAGGGTGAAGGTATCAGATCCTCTGGGAAATCAGCCCTCAGAAGTCAGCTGATCCTTGGCCCTTAGGAAGTCCATTAGGCTTTCGGTGTAGCAAAATGTACAGAAGCACCATTATAGATGACCCAAGATAGTCACAGGGTATCTCAGTGAGAAGGAGTAACCATGTTGGTGCAGGATCTTCCTAGCAGGGGCATATTCTTTCAGTGCTCAGAAAGTTCATGAGAATAGTCCTGGAAGATTTGCACCTTATGCCCCTGCCATAATATATTGTTGTTCCTGGCAGCCGTCGCAACTATTTCCTTCTGTCAGAAGTCTAGAAATCATGCAAGTAGGGGCCTAGGCCTCTTGCCTGGCTTAGGTGGTGGAGCCAGGAAATGATAGGCCCATTCAATTTGTGGTCTGAAGTCTTCCAGCAGGCCCAGGAGTGGTGGTAGTAGTCTGCAGAAAGGTAACAGCACTGTTCTGCTCAGCACCTTCCGAATCCTCCAAACTGCAAATTATTGCAGCGACTTTGATTCTAGAGGTCATCGACTTTATCTTGCAGCTGAGGGATCATTTTAGCCTGCTCTCACATAGTACGCACACAACTCTTTAGAAACATGTAGTAAAAGACTTTATTTTACAAAAATAAAGTCTTTCTTTACGTGTTTCTAAAGAGTTATGTGCTCAAGCCTTTTCTACAAAATATCTCATTGTTGGTTTCCTGGAGCACTATGTCCCAGTGCGACTCATTTGGTATGCTCTCACATAGTGGCTATGAGTTCTTGTAGGGCCACATGTGTAAGCCAAGCCTGCATTCATTATGGAAAATGCAGATTTTGACACTCTGCAGAGTCTGTGTAGTAGTGTTCACTGCACTGGTAAGCTGGACCATTTGGGCCATAATTTGGCTGAACATAAATTCCGTCCAGGTGTTGTCTCCAGGAGCTTGCTGTAAGGAGGCCATGCTTGCATTCAGAAAGCCGCACCATATGAGGTGGAGTTCCAGTATTCCTACATAGAGAAGGACTCATGGGTATTGCAGTTGCCAAAGCATGTCAAGAAATACTGCTGGACAGCTAACAAGTTTTAGTTAAAGAAATGGGACTTTCTGTCAGAAAATGATGGATTTTATCCCCAAACTCGAGATCTCGGTCCTATGCATCTATACTCATTTGGCGCTAAATCATGCTCCCATACAAGCCACATTTTTGGCTATTTTGTCAATTGATGCCAAGGTTATTAAGGTACAAAATTTGGGGTTTAACATTAAACAGCCTACTCAACCCTTATTATAGGGCATTACCATGCCATATAATATTGTGTGTGTGTGTGTGTGTGTGTGTGTGTGTGTGTGTGGCCTTCTGATAGGGATCAGTGTAACTGGCCCTCTGGTATGTGGCTGTGTTTGGGGTACCTCTGTGTGAAGAAAGTGTGTGTGTGTGTGTGTGTGTGTGTGTGTGTGTGTGTGTGTGTAGCTAATGGAAGCACAGAGATGAGTGCCAAAGACTGTGCATGTGTGTAAAGTTACAGCATGTAATACTAGTGGACTGTTCTGCAGAGACAACACTGGCTGCATTTACATTATCTAAATTTGCAACACTTAATTGTATTACAGCAAATAACACTGGCAACCAGCACTACTGAAAATGATACCAAAGCATCACATCTCCCATTGTAACTCCAATATCCCTAAATATGCTTTTAGTTGAAGGCAGCTTTAGCAATTGGTATCACATCATAGTGCACCAGGCTCAGCAATATGATTTTTGATGGCCCTGCACTGTATGCAATATAGTCTTAAACATTAGCTTATACTAAGCCAATGCAGCCATTGTTGGCTATAACTAACTTTTAACATATGTGTTTTCTGTTGCTTGAGTGTCAGCCTGAGACAAGCTCAGACCTCGGGTTCCTGGATGGTGATGAACTGTTCAAAGAACACAACAACAAGCAGACTTGTAGAAAGTAACAAAATAAGTTTATTACAAATACTCACACCACACAAGTGAACAAAGTGGTCATAAGGGGCCAGTTTCCCAACCCTTGAGCATTTAGTCTTTCTCTCAAAGAGGCTGGCCTTGCAAGCAGCTATTGAACTACAGATAACAGTTACAATTCTAGATATGGTAAATGACCCTATTGGCAAAGAAACAATAATAAGGTGGCTCCATTAAGCAGAAATGTAAAGTCAGTAGAAATTCAGAACAAAGAAAATACAGTGTCAGCTATAAACTAAGAACAAAGAAAGTGCAGAATCAACAGAAATACATGTGGAGAGCGGCCCGGTGGTGTGGGGTTGAGGCGCTGTGCCCATACCTCGTCCCACCGGCGACCGGAGTCGAGCGGACTCGGGTCTCGGGGTTGGCAGGGAAGGGCAGGATCGGTATCCGGGCCTGACTGCTCTCCTGTTCTGGGGTGGTTAGAGTATCTTCACTCATGCAGAGGCCTCAGTGGAGACTGGAGGCAATGCATGCAGCATTTAACTAGATGGGGGGAACAAGAAAAGCAAGAAAATCCACACCGAAGTTAACTGATGACGGATATCGGTCCCGGCTTCCTTGAATACTCCCTGAGAGCCACAATTGCCTCAGCAGCTCGAGGGTCTGAGACAATAGTAGTGTGCTGGTTCTGCCCCGCTGGTGCCTTTCCCTCGGAGGAGGGGACCCATCCGTGCAAGGGTTACACCGGACTTGCCCGAGGAAGGCTGCAGAATGAGGTAGGTGGCTAAGGGAGTTAGTAGGGAATGCCCGGTCCTAGGCGGCCTGAAGAAGAGGTAACTCTGGGGCACGAGGAGGGAAAAAGAAAATGAAAAAAAAAAAAAAAGAAATACGTGGAATGATACTTTGGCAAAAGGATATGATTATGACAGTATTTAAAAGCACACACAATATAAGTAAATGTATAAAAGCAAAATATAAATATAGCAAGCGTAATGAAACATAAATAAAATGAATACACATGATATGATATTCTGTATAACAAAATATAAGTAAATGAAACTGTAAAATGAGTGTATATGATATAGTGTATACAACAGCAAGCATAATCTTAGTGTCCATGCTTGTACGATGGGTACATATTTCTACATATTAGTGCAATACAGCAATATAACAATAATAATGATGATGTCATTGGCATGAGCATGTGGGTCAGTAATGGTTGTTGGACCCATGCATAATATTCTCTCCTTGTTGCCTTAGAAAAGGCAACACAACCATAGGAAGTGGTTGGAATCATTTACAAGCCCAAGGCATGAGCATTGTAAAGTAATTTAAATTGTTCACGATGTTTGAGTACACTGCAGACAGCAAAGTGTTAGTATCAGAAAATGATCAAAAAGGCTTGAATGATTACAAAATTTTATACATTATTTCAACTATAGGATGATCCCAAATATCACCTAAATTATCTTGAATGAGTTCATCAAGGCTATCAGTTGCATTGGTAATGTTGTTACTAATGTAAATGAGTATCCTTCCTATCTAAAAGGGATTTGAAAGACAAGTTCAGAGGGTTAATGTGAACATTGAATACTGGTAAATATTGAGACAATGCATCTAGATAGTCAGGGTCAGGGTCAGAGTTAAAGGTATCAAGTTCCAGGTTGGGAACAGGTGTAATAACATTATGCCCAATCACAGTAGTCTAGTGTGGAATAAAACAAAAGTTAGGATATTGAACCTTGCAAACCTTTGCACCAAAAGTAAATTTGTCATAATTTGTTACTACACAATACTCCCCATCAGAAGCATAAGAAACGTTAACAATTGATACTTTCCATTTACGGGTTGTACAGGACAAATGACAGTCTGGTTGACAAGTTGTGCAGTAAAGCGATGTACTTCTTCAATGCAGCAACGCCATGCAGCAGAAGAAATGTTAGGCTTATTAATCCAAAGATTGGCTGATGAATAGCCAAGTGTATCAGTTTCAATAACAGTTCCATTGGAAAGAATGTCCAAATCCAAAGTAAACAACCAATCAAGACTGTCTGGAGAATAACCACACACGGGTTTGATGACATGAAAGACATCACATCTTCAGAGGTAATAGTAACCTTTCCACTGAATGGCAGTCTGTATGAGGAGCATCCATGCATCCAGGGCAGCATGAAAACCCAACAAAGGAGGAAGTTCGAGCCTCATGATAAATATCCTCATCAAGATTTCCAATGGATTGAATGGAAGCCAATCAATCAAAAATAGCTGTCACTGGATCAAACTGTGCAAAGAGACTGTAAATGTCACAAACATGGCCTCTTTGATGGTGCAGGAATGGGTGTTATGGGTGTTGTAGCAAAAGCAGAGTTAGGATGTGCAGTAACATGCTCTAGATTTCTGTCTGTACTCAGAGGAATAGAAAAGAGCGAGACATACACATAGTAATGCAAGCAGTAGAGCTACAGTGGGGGCAGTACCACCCGCCATACGCCTATCATTTATTAGATCAGGAACACATCCTGATTCCAGATCCTGGAAGAGATTATTTACGGTTGTAAGTACATAAGAGCCATAGGCAGTGCATAAAACTTCCCTGGCTATGTAATGCTTGTCTGCTTCTCTATTATTTTGCTCAATTACTGGGTTGATTTTTTACATTGTGGTCTCAAATCCCTTGCCTATTTTCTGCACGTTATACTTAGTGAAATGCTCCTCTCTATTGAGGCCAACTACCCCATGTAAAAGGGTGGTAAAATATTATATTTCACTATCTTGAAATTTCATCATATGGATTTAATGCTAGCTATATCAGCTCTATTCCAATAGACATACCAGGCCCAAAAAGGCCTGTAATGGTGTCTGCTGCACCAGTTACAGTAGCAGCTGCTTGACACTTAGAGTGTTTCATTTTCAGATTGTTTATAAGGGTTAGGTCATGGTTTAAAGACCCATCTATGTTCAGTATTGTGGACAGCAGTATAAGGGTCTCTGGTGTGTGTCTGGTATGAAGCAATAATGTATGTTAGTATCATACAATAGAACTTGCAAATGTTAGCCCTGGAACATGGACCAAACTCATCCATTTCCCAATAAGTAAGGTTTAGAACAACAGGTATGTGCATACATTGCACAATATTTATTAAAGCACCTGGAAGTAAAGTGGTGATCAAACCACTGGGTGGACCAGGTTCCTGTTTAGGGCATTCTGCAAGTTTTTGTTCAGTGTAAGGCAAAGAACTGAGAAATAGAGTAGAGTGGCCATACAATTCTGGGAACAGAATTGCCTAATATATTTATCTCTATAATTTTCAACAGAAATTTGGATCACTCAAAGCTATAAGGCTGTACAGACCATAATGTGTGGTGTGTGTCTGATGGATGGGTAGGGTGCCAATAGGGGCAAACTTGGTGTTAGGCCATCCTTGGAAAGTGCCTTTAGCAAGGTGAGCCACTGGTAGTCGTTTTCCATCATGATCTGTCTGCCACTCAATTTGAAGGCTTGATTGAGCCAGTGTGATGACCATAGCATTTGGCATGGCTTCTTTACCCTCCTGAATGATGACTATCTGTTTTGGAACATTTATTTGAACTCGGTGAGCTCCTCCTAGATTGGGTGCCGAGTAAGGTAATTTGCCTCAGCATGGTGTTATAGGGGTAGGAATGGTCTCCTCTAACGTCAATTGGTTTGAGCTTGTAAAAGAACCATAGGTAAGGCTCTAGGAGGAGGATTAGATGCAAAGCAATCATCTTGCTCTTGTACCTAAAAGAAAGAGAAAAGAAAACATTGTTAGTTCAGTACTATTCCACCCTATGGGTAAGGAAAAGTAATATTTTAGTCTCCTTTGTACAGCTTCATCTGACTGGCATGTAGCCATCTATGAGTGAGTTTTTGTTTTGTGGTAGTCTAACTTGGTAGACTGATGAACTGATCTTGTTCACAATGGAATAGGGTCCTTCCCATTTGTTTTCAAAAGGATGAGTAGGATGAGCAAACCTTAGAACCATTACATGATCTCCAATCTGCCAATCTATATAATGTACAGTTTTGTCAAATTGTATCTTAGCCTGCTGTTGAGCTTTGCCCAGACATTGTGCAGCAAACAGGTGTACCTGAACTATATCTCATTTGAGTTTCTCTACATAGTTGTCTACTGACATTCTGTCAGCAGCTGGAGTGCACAAGTCCAGAAGTAAATGTTCTGGTAATCTCATAGACCTTCTGTTCTTGACCTCAAATGGGTACATTGTGTACTCATTGAGGGTGTAGCCCTATTGCCATAAGGAGCAAAGGCAACAAGGAATCCCAGTCCTTGGGGTTTTCTCAATAAATTTGGGTAACATATGCTTAATCTGTCTGTTTGCTTTTCCACCTGCCCTGATGATTGGGGATGGTATGGAATGTGAAACTTGATCGACCCCTAACATTGTCAGAGTTTCCTTCATCAGGTCAGCTGTGAAGCTGGATCCCTGACCAGTGTCTACCTTCAGAGGAGACCCCACCTGGTGAACAATTGTTACAACAGGACTCTTGCAGTAACTTTTAGGGTCATTCTTTGTAGAAAATGCCTTGATCCATTTGGAGAAAGATCGATGACCACCAGAGCGTGCATTTGTTGCTTCTGCTGGTGGTTGGCAGTGACCAATGTAATCAATTTGGATGGAGTTCCAGGGGTCTGAGTGCCTCTGTGGTGACAGTTTCACATTTTCTTGGCCAAAGTAGGGTTGTTCTGTGCACAGATCAGACAACTGTTGATGTAGTGTTCTAAACCTTTTTCATAGTCGGCCACCATCCAAATGTCATTAGTTTGTCCAGAGTCTTTTCACTCCTTGGTGAACTTCAGCTGGAGTGTCATGTACTTGATAGATAAAGTCTATCCTTATATGTTCAGGCACTACCCACAGTTTCTTAGTATTCTTTGGGCTGTGATACCATATAAGTAGGTTATCACTAGATAGGTAAAGGTCTTCTTTCACCTCTATGTGGGGTTGTCTGATGGAAGTTCTTTCTCAGTTCCTTTGTCAAGGAATCTGAACACTGCCCTCAAATGAGGGTCCTACTTTGTGCAGATGTTAGATCTAAAGGCACAAAAGGACTTGGTTTCTTTTTCACAGCAGCAACAAATACAGTGGGACTTTTCATTTCCCACTTCTCCCTCCTTGAGCACTGACTTTCGCAAGAGAGTTGGCATGGTGATTGAAGGAATGGTAAGGATCACTCTTAGAGTGTGCTCAAACCTTGTGAATGTAAAGTTTGTATTTGAACTGTTGTACAATGTTGTAATATACACAACCAAGTATCTGTATTTTACTGGTGTACCAACAGATGATGCAAAGTTTATCTTCTCCCAAAAAGGTAAGAATTCAGTCATGGAGGAACAGATCCAATTGGAGTTTGTAAAATAGATTGTGTCCATCATGCCTTCCTTCAGCAGTTCCTGAGCACAGGCCACAGCAGCTAGTTCAGCATACTGTGAGGAAATAATGATACAGCAACGAGCAATGTGAATTAAGTCACCACTGGTTCCCCAATAAGAACTTCCAATCCTGCTACCTGATCTCCAGAGGAATATGAGGCTGAGCCATCAGTGAAAACATGGCACAGGGTAGGGTCATCAAGCACTTCCTTTGGTGCAGGAAGGAATGGTCCTAGTTCAGGTAGGTCAGGAGGCTAGAATGAACAATCGTGTGAGGCCCCTGTATACAGGAGAACATGGGCCAACATAGATGGCACTTTGGCAGGATATACTGTGATGTTACAATCCTGCAGAAGCAGAGACCAGTGTGTAAGTCTGGTATTGGAGACAGAGCCATCTTTAACCCTGTCTGACAGAAGAAATTGGTAGGTGTATGACTGGTATGCAGAACAATAGGAGAATAGCCTTCACAAAGATTGTACTTCTGTTTCATTAGTGATAGCATCTGTGATGAACAGGCAATGGGGCTAATATATCCATTAGACTTTTGAGCCAAAACAGCTGACATGGTTACATCTGATGCAGCTGCTTCCAGATGGAAAGGTAGGGATGGGTTTGGGATAAATAAAGCCAGAGCTGAGGCCAGAGATTGTTTCATACTGGCTACAGCTTCTGTTTGTAGCAGCCCCATGTCCATGGGACATTCTTTTAGCAGCTCATACAGAGGTGTGGCCTTCTGTTCAAAATCACAAATGAAGTTCCTGGAGTAGTTTACCATACCCAGGAAATGTCTGAGTGCTGCCACACTAGTTGGTAGTGGCAAATCTTGCAGTTCTTAAATATTTTCAGGGCTGGGATTCTTCCTTTCTCAGTCATACAGAGACCTAGTAAAATTACCTTTCTTTGACACAATTGTGCTTTAGAGGGGTTGCACTTGAGACCTGCCCTCTGTAGGAGGGTCAGTAGTTCATGAGGAGAACTGAATGATATGTCTTTGTGGCAGTGGTCAGGAGCAGATCATCACCATACTGCAGAAAACAATCTGGGGTTGAAAACCTTGTAATGCATCTTTCACGTAAGGAAAGAGGGAGGACTGCTGTGAAACTTGGGAGACAGGTCCATGTGAACTGATGACCTCAAAAGTGAAGGCAATTTGTATTGGCTCTCCTGAGCCAGTGGTAAGACCAAAATCCATTGGAAATATCCAATGCAGTGAACCATTTGTGGTCAGGTGTTAACATTCGAGCACATCTGGTGCTGCTGATGCCACAGTTGGGGCACAGTTTGGGGTTACATGATTAAGTTTCCTATAATCAACTGTGAGTCTCCAAGAGTCATTTGCCTTTTTCAAAGGCCAAATGGGAGAATTTACAGTTGAGATACATGGCCTGATCACACCCTGCTGGAGTAGAGGCTGAACAGTCTCTCCGATGGTAGGGGTTCTGCAGGAAAAGGGTATTGTCTTTGTCTGACAGGATCTGGTCCTGTGACTTCAATGGTTGTCCACATCCTGCCACAATCATGTTTAGAGTTGAAAAAACATCCCTGTGTTTATCAAGAATAGGTTGCAGCTCGCTGTATGACTCTAGGTCCTTGGAGATGCTGATGATGTCATACTCAGCATCATTGTTAGAGATAGCAGCCACAACATGGGAGTCTGATATCATGACAGCATGGTATTGTCCTGAATTTGAATCTGTAGCCTATTGGCAAATCCATCACACAGCCATGTTGCACAAGAAAATCAATTCCCAAGATACTAGGATGATGACATAATGTCAGCAAATCAAAAGTGAACTTCATGGTGAGGTTCCCAGCACCACGGGAAGAGAGATGAACCTATAAGCATGCAGGCGGTACCATCTACACCCTGGGTTATGGTCACCCTGCTAGTAGACCAGAGTGAGGATACTGGATCTTCATCAAGCAGCACTGACATGGCTGCACCAGTATCAACAGCATAAAAGTTGGCAGCCCCAACCATGGCCTCTATATAAGGCTTTCCACTTGTATCAACAACCAGGTTGGATACAATGTGGATTGGGGCTCTAATTTTTTATTTATTTTATTTATTAAATTCTCAGATTAGAAATACCTTTGAGCAGAAACTGCTTGTTTACAAAGGTTCTCAGTCGAAGGATGAGGGTCAACATACATACAGAGGTAGTAAAAGAATGCACAATAAACAACCAAAACAACTAAATGAAAAATAAAGATACTCAGTTATAACATACTTTGAGATAATATTCATATAACGAGCAGCTTGAGTAGGCAGCTGGCTGTGGTAACAATAAGAGACAGAGGGCACCATAGGCAGTTAGTATTGCAGGCGCATGCACCAGGGAGAGGAAGTTGGCAGGCTAATGGGTCACTGTCCGATGGTGGTGGAAATGTCTTGTACCAGTGGAGATGCAAAGCAGGAAAGGAGTCACAAGGAAGGCCCTGTGCCAGAGGGAATGAGACTGGGAAAGGGCAGGCTGTGAGACATGAGTGAGCTGGGAGGTGTTTAGAGAGATCTCTATTCAGAGAAACAGTCACATTGAGTGGTAGAGGTGAGGTAAAGTTTGAGATTCCTTTTGAAGAGTCCAAGTGTAGTAGAGGAAAGTGCTTTATTGAGGGAATTGAACCATTGAGCGGCTCTATAGGTAAAGGACCGCTGACCCATGGAGGTATGACATCTGGGAAGCTTGAAAGGTTAGAGATTGGGCACCACGTGTTTGTTGAGTGCCACTGTAGGTTGTAAGGAGTGAGCTAACACCAGGTGGCATGAGACTGAGGAGAATCTTTTGGTAAGTAAGCAGGTCTGGTATTGTATTCTGCTGAGTAGGGTAGCCAGCTGGCCTGTGCATAGAGGTCACAGGTGTGAGTTTGTTGGGCCACACCCATTAGTAGTCTACAGGCTTTGTTGAGAGAAACTGAGATCCTGTGGAGGGCACTTGTAGAGGCAGAGCCGAGATGGCAAGGCCAGTAGTCAATGATAGAGGTGACAGAGCTGTAGATGGCTAGTTTAGGGCATCCGCAGGCATACAGTGCTTTTGTTTGTGTGTCATGTTGTCATGTTGATGAATTAGGGCCCAGTTCATTCTGGTTTTGAAACCTTAGGCCCTGCTGGGCCTGCTTGGGCCTCTGTCAATTCCTGAACTGGGTACAACCCCGACCGGGTTGTCACAGCAGAAATGAAAGGTGGAGGAAGGAAGCTCTGGAGAAGCAGTAGGTAAGTAGCTCCTGTGCCCCCCGAGGTGGCTTGTGATGTCGAAGCAATTGCAGCCACAGTGCATCCTGGATCAGTACTGGTCACAGACCTTACCTGGTCCAGCATTTTTATGAGATTGGCATTCTCCTCAGCAATCTGTCGGTATGGTGGCCCAGTCCGGTAATACCAGCTGCCTTGTTGGTTACCATTCTGATTGGCATTAGGATTTTTATTCCCATTGTCTGTCAGTTTTTATTCTTTTGTAATACTTGTGATTGCCCTGATTATTCTTGTTGTTGTCATAGGATGTGGCCTGACTGTTCTTGTGCCCCTTTCCACTGCATAGTGGTTTCACTTCTGGATGGCTGCTGGATGGCAGCAACCTTGTTTTGAAACCAGAGGTGAAAGAGAGGCTGTAAACCTGGTAGACCCTCTCTGTCACTACCAAAATCTGTTTGAATTTATCTGATTCAGTATAAATAGCATAATCGACCCATTCTCTCGGGGCAGGGAACATATTGCATATGAACAGATCCTTGTACTCCACCTGATCCATATCATACTGTTTTTGGCTATTGACTTACCAGTATGGTAAGCCATCCAAAGACACTGATGGTAGTTTTCTGGTGATTCCTTGGCACCCTGTTTAACATTATATGCCAGGCGACACCTACTACCCCTGGGGAGTGTGCAATGATGACGCAGACATAAACCATTTTGTAAGTAGGCAGGGACAGCTGCTGGGCATGCCTGCTGTACATCATCCAGGAGATACTCATCATCAGAGTCTTCCGCCCCTGAAGAGGTGATGTCAATGGGTGTGTGATGAAAGACATTCATAGCTTTAACATGTCCATCAAGAACCTCTCACTGGTGGCTCAGTTTCGCTATCTTTAATCTACATTTTATATGACTAACCTTTGCATTGCTCAAATGCACACCTTTCACTAATATCTTTCTGCAACATTCTGTATGCAGCACTTACTTCAGCATGATCCCTAAGCTGTCTATTCAAATCTCCACATAGCTGATCCAACTCCTGTCTCAACTCCTCATTCTCATCATGTAAAGCCTCATTAGTCTCAGACAACAGATCATTCATATGCAAAACCTGCTTCCTGTCTTGTCTTGACTTGTCACATTTCTCTCTCAAAGTATTCAGCTCCTGATCATTACTCTGTGCTGCACAATGCAAAGGAGTCATTCTGATGATGTATGGTCTGGAGCTCATTATCCAGCTTACGCTCATGTTTAGAATGCTGCAGTCAGTATGCCCACATTTTTATTTAAATCACTGTTCTCTGACACCACAGCTTTGAACTTCACTTAGGAAGCCTCTAAAGCTGCATAAAGAGCTGTTACTAATAAGCCTTTTAGTGATTGCTTTTGGCTGTTTGTCAAGTCTCTGTGTACTGTGTACAGATAGCCTGTACAGGGTGTTCATCAGACTTGGCATTAGAAGCAAAGTCCACCCACCCTCCATGGGCAGTAAGGTAATTTGAGACATCTAGTCTCAAGTCTGCACAGATGCATCCACAGCAGTTAAAAACACACAGATGGATGGTGTATGTGAGCCCTGTTAAGGGCTCACAACAAAGCGAGCAGCAGTCCATCTACAAAGAGTCCCAAAGCTGCCAGGCTCAACAAAAGTTGAGCAGCAGTCCATGCACTTCACTGGAGTACTAAGCTGCCAATGCTTACAGCTAGTTATCCACCTGTCTCTGGGGAAATTCACATCCCAGAATTCAAATCACAAAGCAAATGAGTGTATTCTTTGCCAGTCAAAACCATTAGCCATGATCACCAAATGTCAGCCTGAAATAAGCTCAAACCTCAGATTCTTGGATGGTGATGAACTGTTCAAAGAACACAACAACAAGCAGGTTTGTAGAATGTAATAAAAGCAGTTTATTACAAATACTCACGCTACACAAGTGAAGCAAAGCAGTCACAAGGGAGCCAGTTTCCCAACCTTCGGTGTTTACTCCTTCTCTCAAGACACTGGCCTTGCAAGCAGCTATTATACTACAGATAATAGTTACAATTCTAGGTATGGTAAATGGGCCCTATTGGCAAGGAAACAATAATAAGATGGCTCCTTGGATATCATGAAAATGTAAAGTCAGTAGAAACTCAGAACAAAGAAAATATAGTGGCAGCTATAAACTAAGAACAAAGAAAGTGCAGAATAAACAGAAATACATGTGGAATGATACTTTGGTAAAGGATATGATTATGACAGTATGTAAAAAGTACACACAATATAAACAAATGTATAAAAGTAAAATATAAGTATAGCAGGCATGATGAAACATAAATAAAATGAATACACATGATATGATATTGTGTATAACAAAATATAAGTAAATTAAACTGTAAAATGAGTGTATATGATATAGTGTACACAACAGCAATCATAATCCTTATTATCCACACTTGTACAGTGGGTACTTATTTCTACATATTAGTGCAATTCAGCAATATAACAATAATAATGATTATGTCATTGGCATGAGCATGTGGGTCGGTAATGGGTGTGGGACCCATGCATAACAGTAGGGTGTGTTGTTTGGCCTGGGAATTATGTACTATATTATCTAACATGTCTGCAGTATGTGAGCACTTGCTTTCTATCTGTCAGAAGCTGACCAAAGTGGTATGCAGAGGATCTGTGTCAGTCACTGACCTAGTCAACCTGACAGCATGATAGGTGAGTTGGGTGCCAATGGGGGTTGGGGTGGTTGGTGTTCAGTGGGTGGGCTGGGTAGAGGTGTGGGAGTACTGATGTTGTGACAGCAATGGGGGGTACAAGTAGAATACCAGGAAAGGGTTTAACAAGAATTGAAGAATGATCAGATGTGGGCGGACCATTAGACTACCAAGGATGGAATATAACACACTGATCAGACTGGCAATTAGGATGGAGGGTCACTAGCCTACAAAGCAAGGGCTTTAACACTAATCAGAACAATGGGGAACTACCAGTGAAGGGATTTAACAATAATTGGAACAGTGATGAGGGGTGGGGCTACTAGACTACCCAGATTTCGATTCATACTGATTGTGACTATGACGGGTTCTAATTCTATAGCAGTAAGACCAAGTTTGAGGAGACATTGACTTGCTCAGAAACAATCAACCTGTTTAATAACTCAACAATGTGCTTGTATGCTAACTGGCATCATGTGATTTGTGTTGGCTCCTGGCATACTTTAATGTTGTTTACTAACAGGTTAGTGCCTTGCTGATTGTGCCTTTTGATATGGCACTTTTAGTGAGTCCCTTCTTTAGGGATGCTAAACACTGTCAGTGAGACACTAAAGTTGTTAGCACTTGTTAAGTCATATTATGAAATTGGTTGAAAGAATGCTGGCTCCTGATTGACTAAGAGGTACTTTCATCTGGGCCATTATCCCACCACAACAGCCCAGCTAAAAGTAATATGTTTAAAAAATACATCCAATTTACTAAAAAGAACAATTCTATATTTGCAATTAGACACTCCATGGGGTGTGTTATAGTGGGCTAACAGCCCTTCTCTGGTGGTGGAACCACACCTTCACCTCGATTCAACCCACCCGAGGTGGGCCATTGTTCCACCATAACACCCACCCTGTCATGCCTTATTGCTTAATTGTGAAATGGGTAGAAAGAATGCTGGCCTTAATTGGTTAAGAGCTACTTTAGCTGGCTGTTATCCCAGCACAACAGCCCAGATGAAGTAGCTCAACAAAAATATGTTTAAAAACTTCATCCAATTGCTAAAAAGGAACCATTTCATAATCACAATAAGGCACTCAAGGAATGCATTATGGTGGTCTAACATCCCTTCTCATGCAATGGAAACACTCAGCTTCACATCATGCTTCATCCCACCTGATATGGGCTAATATCCCACCATAACACAAACTCTGTCATGCCTTATTGCTTAAAGGTGATAGAAAACAGTTTTACACCTCTAGATGCCTTCCAGTTTTTCTTCAAAGGCTACTCAGTATTCTGATATGTTTTTGACCTTTTGTCTGATTAATAATCTCATTTTGTTGCCTTTGTAATTACCTGAATCCTCTCTCCTCAGCAGTTGCTGTTCTTCTTTTCATACTGTCTGAACATTCTATATCATCAATAACAACATTCCAGGCCATTCAGATGGTTAGCATGGAATGCGACTTATTGATGTCATAGAATGTCTTAGAACATGAAAATGTAGAACAGTAGCTGCTGAGGAGAGTGGAATTCAATATATAATACATAACAGGCATGGTAAGGAAGGTGGAAGGAAGTTAACTAGTTAAAATAATTTCCTTTCTCCTTTAAGGAACATAGGAACATTCAGACAAGAGGAGGTATATTGCCCATCAAACTTTATGCCGTTTTCAATCAGAATAAGCAGAGATGTCCATATCTATTAGATGCTTATCTAGATGCATAAAGATGAATCCTTCCAATATCCTGACCCTGGTGCAGCAGTTCAATGGCAGTTCAGAGGCCCTTTACAGTGAAAGCTTAAATTAAAAGGAATGGGAGAGGCTGGCCCGGTGGCGCTGAGGACTGAGGACTGAGGCGCAGGACGCCTTACCTCACGCTATGCCAGTGACCTGGGTTCAGAAACGACATCGGGTCACTGGGGTGCTAGCTCTGGGGGAGGGTTGAGCAGGATCAGCTGCTATGCAGCTCTCCCACTGGGAGGAGGATGCCCACCCTCTGTAATTCTGCTCCACCAGGTGGAGGTTCGTGGGTAGCGAGGCAAGAAGGAGCAGCGATGTAAGTCAGGGGCGAAGTGGAAGGGCCATTGAATCCTGGCATGTGCGCACACCACCATGCGGTGTATGCATGAGCATGCAATGGTCCTGGGAGGATACAAAACCGACAAAAAACAAAATGTATATGGAAAAAAAAAGAAATGGGGATCACATGATCTGATGCCGCATGGTGATATCCATGCAACATACAAGCCATATCTTGTGTTATGGGATACAATAGAGTGTATGCTGACTGATAGTACTTGAGGCTCTTTCACTCAGATGCAGATGGAATTTTCACTTGTGAAGACTTTTAATAATCCAGATAGATGCCTCTGGGATGTAGGATTCTGACAATCCTGCCACTAGTATTTTAAAATCTCACTCATTGATGGAAAACACCATATTCTCAAGGTTACACTAACCAGTCTTTAATTCATCACCTAATTACTTTTGTGAAGAAATGTCCATGTCCTTCAGCCACTTAAGGGCTAGAATTAGAATTAAAAATCAGTAGATGGGCCATATCCTCATGGCTCACATTGTATGTATAATATATTGCTGATGAATGTTATTGATGTTGTCCTTACTTCTCACTGATATTGTTTCCCAACACAAAATGACAATAAATACCTACAGTACTCATTATGGGCCTATTCATGAAGGCACGTGAAATGCGTGAAATGAGACATAACAGCTATGAGTGCATACACCATGCAAACTGGCACCACAAACTCATATTCACAACCATGGGCACAAGCACAGCCAAGGCAAGGAGTGGCACCTGAGATTGTGTGCAGAGCCACACAGAGGCAGGGCTGGTGGAGCCAGAGACCATAGGCATGCCCCTTGACCCCGCCACATATACATATATCAAATCAAATCAGTTTTATTTATAAAAGGTGCCTTTCTGAAACCAAGGCACCTGTACAATAAAATACATAAAATAAAATAAATTATTATAAAACAAGCATATAATGCCACAAAAAGCAATATAATAGCAGCATAGTAAAGTAAAATAACCCCATCAATCAGCAAAAGTCAGGTTAAATAAATAGGTTTTTAAAGCAATTTTAAAACTCGGACAGTTAGGCAATCTCATACCGATAAGGTAGAGAGTTCCACAGGGACGGAGCAACAAAACTAAATGCCCTTGCTCCCGATGTCTGCAAACGCATTCTGGGAACCTCTAGCAATCCCTCATCAGTGGATCAGAGAGATGGATGGGACAGTAGGGACAAAGGAGATCTTTCAGGTAACCTGGTCCCTGGTTGTGTAGGGCCTTATAGGTTAACAAAGCAACCTTAAGGTGATCTGCCACCATATCAGCAGCCAGTGCAGACCGCTGAGCACAGGCATTATATGACTGGCTTCAAGCACCAGTCAACAACCCAGCTGCCGCATTCTGCACTAGCTGCAGGTGATGGATATCAACCCCCAACAGCCCTAGGTAAAGGGCATTGCAGTAGTCAAGGCAGGAGGTAACGAAGGCATGAACCAACGTTGGAAGATCATCAGGAGTAACCAGATGTTTCACCCGGACGATATTTCTCAGATGGTAAAAGAAGTTTTAACAACTGCTGACACTTGTGATTTTAAAGTCAGACAGTCATCAAATATAATGCCCAGGTTCTGCACTTGGTCTGAGGTAGCTAGCTGGACACCTCCAAGCCACAGACCGAAGGTGAACCTGCCAGCATACCCACCTCACGACGACCCAGGTTCACAACCAACACCTCAGTTTTTTCAGGGTTCAGCCTTAGCCATCTCACATTCATCCAGGCCTGAATTTCAGTATATGGACACCTGCACTACCACCTGCACCCATGGAATAGAATGCCGACATGGAGGGCGAAGGCAACAGCACACCCCAGGAGGCATGGCAGCCATACCAACAGTGAACCCTAGCCAAGTCCCACTGTCAGAGGACACTGACCACACAAACACTGTGGCACCGGGCCCTGCAATGAGCACTGCACAGCCTAGGTCATCCAACTTCACTGGCCCACAGGTGACAGCCCTGGAGACAGACATCCGGCGCACTATGCCACACTCAGTGGGTCAGATGCACTGAAGGTCCCCCAAACAAAGGCACTACTGTGGCTTGGCATCCAGACAGTGGTCAATACCACAGGGCTGGAGGAATGCACACTGACTGTCATCAGCACAAGTGGCACAATCTCCTGTCCATTGCAATGTGGAAACAGGAAGCTGCCAGCCACCACAGTCAGCCATTGGTGGTGAACTGCTCACAGAGGCACTTACCCTGACCCCCATTGAGAGGGTCATGGCAGAGACCCTATCAGAGATGGTCTGCCACAGCGAGGAACAGGGCATGGACACCCTAGCAGGTAAGCATGGCACAATATACAGGACAGGGGCAGGTGGCATGCACATTTCCATGGTAACCACCCTGTGTTGCCCCCACATAAACTGCAACCTGGACCATGGGAGCAAGGGAACGCCACACAGTTGGAGCCACCAAGGGGGCAGGTAGCACAGGAGGTGGGTAACACACATGGTGCACCAGACCAGGGCCATGGCCCCACGAGTGGAGACCAAGCTGTAATAACCAACAAGCATTTCCCACAGGACATATGCTGGAAGAGACCAAGTCACTGATGGAGGTTAGCAAGGCACCCTGGCACCACTGGGAGGGCTGTGGATGCTGCAGTGCATCCAGCAGACACAGATGACCACAGACAATGGGGACACATCACAGCACACAGGTGCTACTACACCACCACTAGACATGCCTGAAGACTCAGGTTGCAACAAGGCAACAGACACCACAGCCCAAGATCAGCTTCTCCAAGGCGATATCCAGGTGATGCAGCCTGCTGACACAGGTGAGGAGTGCAGTACCAATGATGGCTATATGACACCACAGAACATCCACAATAGTGGGGAGGAGGAGCCCCAGACAGCTCCCATGGTACACCAGGAGGAACACATCCATGTGCCTGATACATAGCTATTACAACGATCTATGCCAGTTGGTGAGGACCAGCTACGGCACAGTGGGTGACTACAGAGGCCCTATGAGAACTCACAGAGCAGGTGCACTGACAGGCTTGGTGACATGCTGGAGAGACTTACAGATCTCCTTCCACCCATGGCTACTTCCCCAGTGGCTACACAATGCATCCCCACAGGTGTGTGGGGGAGAGGTCACACAGGAAGTAGGGGTACATGTGGCACTGTGAGGGAACCCAGGTAGGATGGTGCACTGGTGACAGGAAGACGACCACAGGCCCCGGAGAAGCAAGGCCAAACACCTGGAAGATGACTAGGCACTAGAGCAAGCACCCAGAATTAGTGGATGGGACCATGATGCCATGACAGGAGCACCCATGCACAGTGCCTGATCCCAAATGGGCACATAGCACAACATGTCCTGCCCAGCCATGACCATGTCACAGATGCATGCCACCCCATATGATGTGCCCATCACATGACCCCTAAGCACCACAAATGGCACCCCACCCAAGCACCCCACATGAACTCCCTATGCACCACATATGGTACCCAACCAAGCATCACACATGAACCCCATGCACTACACATGGTAACCCACCAAAGCACCACAAATGAACTCATGAGCTCCCCACATGCCACACATGGTGCATCACCAAGCACCACACATGCTCTCCTACCATTGAGGGGCAGGGCACAAAAGTTCAACACCTGTGACACATCATGCACCAGGCACACACATTGGTGGCACGCCAGGCAGAGGTGCACTTGGGGATGGATACATCCTCATGGGTCCACCTGGTCCACACAACTAACAAACTAATATACCCTGTGTAACAGCATGCCACACTGCACAGCCTAGACAGCATGTCCCCACCACCCCCACAGACTTGTTCAACATTATCTTCACATGGAGAGATGTCATCAAACACACTGCATGGCATGGGTAGTCTGCGTAGTTCACAGATGTTGTGGAGCACGGCACAGATGGTGAATACTCTGCATGCCATCAAGAGGGCAAGCATCATAATGCTACCCATGTGATCCAGGCACCAGAACTGCATCTTAAAATGGCCTATTGTGCTGCACCACCAACTGTGTCTTCTGCATGCCTTGTTGTATGCCCCTGTGGCTCCAGGTATGGCGTCAGTAGATATGGTCTCAGGGGATAGCCACTGTCACCTTGAGGGTGACAAAACAGGTTACTGTGTTTGGCCATGCCTTCAGGCACCTCAGTTCCCCTCATAGATACCTACCAAGGAACCAGCCATCTATGCCACCCTGTTCAGCAAAGCAGGAATTCAGGCCAGACCAGTCAAATATGTATGCATCATGACATGAGCCTGGGCATTTAGCACACACGTTAGTGATGATGCCATTTACATCGAATGCATCTAGCAGTTGATGCTGTAGAATGCCTTGCAATTGTGGAAGCCTTCTCCTCCTCCAACGGAGGGCCACAAACACCACATGGGTGCAGTCCATGGTGCCAATCATGTTAGCCATGCCACACATGCCATGGAACCCTTCCTTAGTGTGTCAAATGGCCTCTGGTGTGGACAGAAATGATATGTGTTTCTGCACATTGACTAGCATGGCATCAGTGACCTCATTAAGGGTATGGGACACGATGCTTGGCTCACACCTATGACATTACCCACTACACTTTGGAAGGAACCTGTGGCATAATATGTCAGGGCACACAGCACCATTTTTGCATGGATATCACCGGGAATGTCCTGTCCAGGGTGTTAGATGTTCGCTCACCATGTCAGAGGTGTGCTATAACTGCATGGTCCACCCGGAACTGCTGTATACAGTGTGTGTTACAGATGGCATGGACAAGTAGTTGGGGTGAAAGACCCTGGCTGTGGGCACCTGCACTGCTGTTGGCCCTGTGACACTACATTGTCCAGCAGGAGGGCATTGAGCAGTAGTCTCGGGCACATAGTGCACCTCTGGGCTCTGTCACACCTGTGTTGTGTGGCAGATGGGCATTCATTGTGATACTGTGGCCTGCATTGACCATCTACCTCTCACTGTCAGCTCCATGGCCTTATATGGGTGCTTCCTGTGCATGCAAGTGGGTGACATGGCATGTCATGCAAAATCCATGCACACATGGATCACGGTGGAGGCAGCACAGTCTGCAGCAGCTGTGGGGTGCTTTTGGAATTACCCCAGAAAGTTCTTAGGGCTGGCAACCCTAACCTACCAGGATGCACTGGGGGCACCATCTGGAGCATAACAGAGCCAGTGGAGGTGAGTTGTTGGCTGTATGTGGATGGTGAGAGGGCATCACCACCACATGGTCTCATTGGCTGCCCCTGTTGTGTCTCCACAGGTCTTCAGCAGGAGGCCAGACAGCATCACCCTGGGAAGACAGGAGCTGGGCCCCAGGGAGGTGGCAAATGTGAGTGGCAAGCCACAGGAGGTGGCTACAGTAGATCCCCAAGATCCTGTCTCATGTGTTGGCAGAAAGAACATATACTATATAGACGAGGCCGGGAGCTGTGGGTGGTGGTTGATCCTTCAAAGGTAGGTGTTGCAGTACATGTGTATGGTATCTAGGTTGCATTATCATGTCACAGGCAGGCCACTCACATCCCACTTGTCCTGTCTCTTCTTGTTCCAGAGGTACACTGGCCCATTGAGATGCCTTGTTCTGATCCTGCAGCCATACATGGAGAGCACACGACCGCCTACTCTGGCAACTTGGATAATGGGAGGACTGAGTTTGTGGGCCACAGGGGTGGCATTCATGTGATGCATATCCTTTAATAAACTGTTGTTCCATGGATCCCTGTGTCCATGCCTTTATTCTGGCTGCACCTCATGGCATCTGGCCGAGTGGTGTTGGGGAGGAATACTTCTCATCCTTCTGTCACTGGATTGAGGGACACAGACACTTATAATGGTGACTTGGTTACCTGGTTACTTGGTTAAGATGGACAAAGGGGCTATTTGCCCATCTAGATTGTCCTCCACACATGTAGAACATGTAGTTGAGAAGCACTCTATCAAGACCCTATCATAGTGGCTGAATCAGTAGCCATTTATCTAATTTATTTTAAAGGTATTTATTCCAGTGCAATCTACAATATCTTGAGTTAGTGAGTTTCATACCCTTGGAGTACTAATAGTGAAAAAGATTGTCTTTTTATTAGTTTGTGTTCTTTCAATCTCAAGCTGTTTATTGTGATGCCTAGCCACAATTTTTTTTGAGGTGAATGATAATACTGAACCATTAAAGATGGATTCAGGGTTATTTTAAAAAGTAGAAGATGATCACCTCATAGTCTTCTCAATCTGAGAGGATATAGTCCTGTACGACTCAACCTTTCTTCATAGTCAAAGGGGTTGATATACCAGTTTAGTTGCTCTACGTCGAATCTGCTCTATTCTTTTACACCCAAAATTAGGTAAGGGCTCCAAAGTGGGGATCCACAATCTATGTAGGGCCTAACCTGAGACCTATACAAGGTCATAATGCATTCTTCAGATTTAGAGATAAATGTAGAATTTATTCTAAAAGAAGAGCATTTGTTTGATTTGCAATTTTGTTACAATGTTCAAAAGATAATTTGTTATCTATTAGTATCCCCAGGTCTTTTTCTACGCTAGAAACTTTAATTTTACTATTATTTAGAAATAAATCTGTTCAGGGTTATTTCTACCCAAGTGCAGTACTGCACATTTGGATATATTAAAAACATTTTGTTTGTTACTGCCCATTGTTCGATGATGGCCAAGTCAGATCTTAACTGATTGATGCTTGATACATCATTGACACGGCCCCCAAGTTTGGTATCATCTACAAATTTAACAAGAGTGTTATTAGATGAAACAATCATATAACTAATAAAGACATTAAAAGGTGTTGGCCCCAGGACTGAACCCTGAAGAATACCACTAGTTATATTAACCTCATTCGAAAGTATATTGTTTACCCTAACCTTCTGTGTTCTACCATTCAGCCAGCTATGAACCCATGAAACTAATTGTGCCAAAAATCCAAGCTTGATTAGTTTGGTTATTAATAAATTGTGTGAGACTTTGTCAAAAGCCTCACTATAGTCCAACAGAATGACATCAACAGGAGAGTTGGAGTCAAGATTTTTACTTATCATGTTGTAAAGGAAATAAGGTTAGTTATACAAGAATAACCTGTTCTGAACCCATGTTGAGTATGGTCTATAATATTCAATGATTTCATTTCGCTTCTAATAGTAGTATAATTTTTTCTCCAAAAGTTTACATGGGATTGACATCAGACTTATTGGTCTATAGTTATCGGTTTTAGAGTGGGTGCCTTGTTTGAATATCAGTGTAACTGTAGCTGTTAACCAATCAGATGGTACTTTGGATACCTGTAGGATTTATTAAATATAATAGTAACAGGAGAGCAATGGTATCAATAGTTCCTAAATAAGTCCTGGACTGATGTTATCAGGTCCAGGACTTTTTTTAAGGTAGCAAGTAATTCCTTCGTTTTGGGAAGTGAGATAGAGTAGTTCAAAGAATTAAGTGAATTTAAAGTAAATGTATAAAGACTATTATGTTCAAATACAGAAATGAAGTATTTGTTAAATTCATTGGCTCTCTTGATATCTGTTGTAATGGTAATATTGTTTTTAATCAATGGGCCTACTGATCTTGTATTACCTTTTTACCATTTAAGTAGGAATAGAGGGATTTGTGTGAATCCTTAGTGTGGGCAATATGGAATTCAAGATTCTGTTTTGCTATGATAATTTGCTTTCTTAAGTCTTTAACAACTAACCTGTATTTATTGAGGATTTCAGCTTTGAGCTGCAGCACATGTCTTCAATTGTGAGAATAATTTCAACTTTTTTGCTTCTCAACTTTTAATGGATAGATTATACCATGTCAGACTCTTTCCCCTAGTATTATATTGTTTTACAGGAATGTACTGCTGTTCCAGATCATGTAGTGTCTCTTTAAAAAGTGACCAGGCATTTTCTAGAGTAAGGGGACTAAGAATATGATCCCAGGAATAGTTGCAAGATGTTCATAGATTTTTAAAAATGTGCTTTATCGTATTGTCTTAAAGTAACTTTATTTATGATAATTTGAGTTTTCAAAGGAAAGGTAAATGAAATGGACATATGGTCACTATTACCCAAAGGTTCTGTAATTTTTAGATTTGTTATTGAGTATCCATATTGGTTATTACTAAATCAAGTAGGTTTTCATCCTGAGTGGGCTCATTAACTAGTTGAGTGAGACCAAGATCAACTATTGTTGTAAGTAGAAGAGTGTCATGTTGGTTGATCCAGCATGAGTGTTCCAATTAATGGATGGAAGGTTAAAGTCACCTAAAATGAGAACTGTACCATCATTGGCAAACTGTGACATTTCAGTATTAATTAACTTAGTGTAAAAGATATCTGCAGATGGAGGGCGATAACAATTGCCAACCAGAATTTGAGGATGTCCTGTAGGGTTTATGTATACCCAAACACTTTCCATTTGTACATTGAAAGGAGGTTCTAGGAGGCAATAGCATTTTTACATAGAGGCTAACCCTCCTACTTTCCTGTTATCAGGTCTATTTTAAAGAAGTGCTTAAAGCCAGAGATTTCAAGAATCCATTGCTTGTCAGGATTTCCCAAGTTTCAATAATGGCAGTAAGTGTCAAATTGTGAGTTAAAACTCTTGTTTCTAATTCTGCTATTTTAGTTATAGATAGGATCAAGCATTTAGTGATAGAATGTTTAGACATTTAGTGTCCATTTCAGTGGTTATTTTAAGAGACCTTGGTATTAACAAGGTCTCCTCACAGTTAGTTTAAATGTTTATGTATAAATGTAAATTGATGTCCCAGAAGCAAGCTCCCTCTTCTGCTGAGATAGAGACCATCCCAACAGAAGACTGAGTAGATGTTAAAAATTCTTCCCAGTGGGTGAGGCAGGTTATGTTTTGACTATAACACCATTTCTGAAGCCAGTTATTTAAGGCTTTGTTTTTGGCTGTTATAAAGTATGAGGCTCTAGGGACAGGTAGAATCTCTGATATACAGATGTCACATCCTCTTTCTACAACATGTTACATACAGCTACATAATCCTGTTTTAATTCCTGAAGTGACATTCTAGTTATATCATTTGGCCCTGCATGGACAATCATGAGATGATTTACTCCTGCTGTTGAAAGTGATGTTTTAATCATGGAAGTTATGTCAGATACTCCTGCCCCATAGCTTAAACAAGTTCGATTTTGTTTGTATTGCAAACAGTACAGTTAATATATTTAGTTATGGAATCCCCAAGACAAATATTTGGTTTTACAGGTATTAACATCTAGTGTAGAAGCTGTTTGGTCAATAGTAATAAGGTGTGAAGAAGAAGGAACTGTAGTGACCAAAACATTGTTTTGGGGTGAATCATCCCTAGAGGTACTGTTAGAAAGTGAGTGTAAGGGTTCAAAGGAATTATGCAACAATAGTGGTGGACTTGTAGCAAGCTTCAGATCTTCTTTGGGATGTGTATTAGATATTGCAACTTTGGACCATGTAGCTTCATTAAATTGCATTTTTGTTTACAATGTGTAGGAATTAGGTGGGTGGATGTACTAACAAGGTCCACACTATGTGAGGCGACAAAAGTTTACCTTGGTCAAAATAGGTTAAAGTGGCAGCCCATTTATTTCATGAAAAGGCTCAGGGGTATATCTAAAGGACAGACATGGGGAGCTGAAGAAATAGAGACATCGGCCAACTGTTCATCATTAGTGAGATCAGATTGCAGGATAGAGGAGAATTTATTAGGTGTAGCGTTAACATGAGGTGCAGGAGACGTTTTGGTCTCTATAAGAAGAGACATATGGTCACAATGTATTCCTCTAAGGCCTCGATTTCTGAGTTGATAACCCTTTTAGTTTTTAAACATAATAAGTCCTCCTGAAGGAGGTGACAAGTTTACATCTATCACATGTAAAGTCTGGAGTGGTTTACCAACCGTATACATATTGCAGGAAACACAGACCTTGTTGATCTTCTTCATTCTACTGTTGTGATATAGGAATAAGCCTGCCTGTCAAGATTTGCCTGGAGTAATAAGGTCAAAACTGATAGAAGGGTCTTTCTTTCCCTGTTCTGGTAGTCCCAGTGGACCACGGTAGACACGTGCTGAGATGTGTGTCTCTGCACATGTCTCTCGCGCCCCATGCACGCCACCCAGTTACGGCTAACGCTGGTCTTAAGTAGTGCGTAGACTGGAAGCAGCTTTCGGAGATGCTTCCGTAGCATTCTTTGATAAAATCAATAAAATAGCTTGCTGCCTTCAAAATCAGGCTTTCAAGATGTTTCAGAGGCTTTGTTACATAAGGTAAAGACTTAAAAGTGCTTAAAAGGAGCAAAATAATGCTTTGGCTGACTTGGGAAGAGCAAGAAATCCTAAGACCCCAGTATCCCACAAAGCACTGCACACACACAAACAGAGCTAGTTATTACAAACAGACCCTTTTACTAGAGTCAACTAGAGTAAGTTTCAATAATGTTGCATATAATAACAGTTTAGTTTCATCCAGCACCTCTCTCCAGAGGCTCGTAGAATACGCGTGCAAGTGAGGGACAATGGAGAAACTGACCCTCCAACTGAGGGACATACTGTATCTTCAAACATGGCAATATATGCACAGCACACTGTGGAAACCTTTCTGATTACTTGTACAATGTTTTTGTTTGATGTAGCATCTTCACATCTTATGTTCTTCTGCTTCAATGTCACCATTTACAACACAGTCTCTGTGAGGGCAGCACCTTTGTTATGAGGGATGGCTGAGGGACAGAGGAGTATTGAGTTACAGTGGGGGCATCCCACATCA
Organism: Neoceratodus forsteri; assembly: GCA_016271365.2. NCBI lineage: Eukaryota > Metazoa > Chordata > Ceratodontiformes > Ceratodontidae > Neoceratodus > Neoceratodus forsteri. The sequence continues at coordinate 1,430,651,211 of CM028131.1, forward strand.
TCAGGGATAGTTGAGAGGTAGGGCGGCCATCACTGGAACACATGCTGCAACATAATGGGGCCATGGGCTGGTATGTGTGGTGGGTGCTTGGCTGTTCTGCTTCCCCATACTGCATTGTCTGTTGGCCTCTGTGTTGTGGCAGCAGGGTGCATGGGGCACTGCCTATGTTTCCATTCTCCACTACTGTGCCCCATTTTGGCCTGCTTACTCCATGCCTGGGGTTTATGGCAGCTCACCTCTGGTGAGTGTTGCGCTTATGGTCCCATGTGCCTTAGTGTTGTATTGGTGGTCATCCATGAGCATACTGGGAGAGGTCATTGCACACTGGGAGGCCCTGCCCTACACCCGATTACACTGTGCAACCGCATTATGCACAACTGCCCCAGGCATACACCACAGTGCACTACTTGTGCTTGCCACCTGTGTGATTCACAGATGTTGTGCACTCAGCAATCTGGATGGTATAGATCTTGGCTGTCCTCTTTCTCCTCTTCCATCCCCCACCTCTACCACTCACCCATCCACTTCCCACTTGTCTTATAACTGCCCTTCCTTGGGTATACAATAGCACTTTGAATCTTGTGCTCAGCCTATTACTTCTAGCACTTCAAATGTCATCCATCCTCTAACCTTTACCTTATTGGATCACCTGCTCTTGGGTTGTTGCAATGTATGTTATATCCAAATGTAGTTTTGTTTACCCTGGCCGGTTGGTCTGGGTTATTTCTGCTCTGTAATTGTACTACCTATACTGTTTCATTTTAGAAATTGTACTTGTATTCCTATGTGTTTGCTTGTTCTCCCAACTCTTGTCCCCCGGACGCTTCTGGAAATGAGCTGTTTACAGCTCATGTTGTCTTTCCTGGTGAAACATTTTCCAAATAAATAAAACTATGCACTCCATCTGTATGGGCTTCTCTGGCTTTATGAGTAAGGCACTATTTGGTCAACAATGCATATGCCTAAAATCATAATAATCACTGAGACTGGCTCAGACCAAGGATCCAACCATGTGTTCCTATCCCATGGACACCTAATAATCAGAAAAGACAAAACATCTGGGAGAGTGTGGGCATAGCATAGCATACTGTCTATCTCATACAGTCCATGTTTTCTGCTGAAGTCACAAGTTAGGGTGTCTTTCATGTTGCACAAGAACAGAATAATCAGTAAAATGTCTTTGCTATTGAAGCCCCCACTTGCTGGAATTCACTCTGATGCAGTACAAAACTGAAGCAACTACCAACATTTCAAGCAGACTATGTTCTCACATCTGCAGTGCCCTTCTCCTTTACCTGCTATTCACCCCACCTTGACCAAATAGTAATATCATTTACCTGCCCTTCCTCCCCAATCATAATTCTCTGTACTGTACATATAAGCTCTGCTCATTGCTTTCTACTTCAGTGTTATTGGTTATATGAATTTTGTTACTGCATATTGGACCCTTTATGTAGCATTCCATTGTAAAGAGTTTTGCTCAGTAGATGTTTCCAAATAAAACTGAAACTGAAACCAAGCACTCTACATTGTAGCTATTTTACTTTTCTGAGATCTATAGCAATTTTGTTGCTGTAAGGTTCCACCTGAACCTATTGAAAACCACAGTAGGTAGCACACAAATGAGGCTATCCCAGTGTACAAAATTACTAAATGATTAAAAATCTCTTGATCTTCATTAGCACATAGAAATAAATGGTGGTGCCTCAAAAGATGCCAAGAACGAGGAGTACTTGGATGATGGTGGCCTCGGAGAGGGTTATGGTGGTCAGGCAGAGGTACATCCCAAATCCTACGCCACTTCAGAACTCATATACCACACTGGCAAATGGGGACAATCAAACAGAGGAACCCAGAGAAGGAGAAGGAGAAGGAAGGGAAGGATGCGGAGGTCAACCGAGGAGGTGACCTCAGTGGAGAGAGCAGTGGACCCCAGAGGAGGAGGAAGCGAATCCTGATGGAGGAGTCTATTGTAAGAGGGATCCAGCTAAGAACACAAGGGGAGGACAGGGAGGTGAAGTGTCACCAGGTGCCAAGGCATGGAGGGATGGGAAGAAGATCCTGGGAATCAATGGAAGGCAAGATGGAGGATGAGTTGATGTCATTATCCACCTATGTACAAATGACCTGGCAAATGGAGATCCTAAGGAAGTTCACAAAGAGTTTAGGGAATTGGGGAGGGTCTCAAGCAAGTAGCTATATCTGTCACCTTCTGGAAGTACTACCTGTGAGGGCATGGGAGAGCATAGAGGCACACCCTCCATGAACTTTAACACATGGTTGAAGAACTGGTGCTGTGAGAAAGGGACTGATTCATTGGTGACTGTGGACCCACCTGGAGGGATGGGGCTTGTTCAAGCCAGATGGCCTGCATCTGTCCTGGAGGGAATCCAAGACTCAGTGATAAGTTTAAATGCTACATGGACAAGCATTTAAACTAGCCAAGGAGGGTGGCAGGCCAGCAATGTGGGTACCTAATTGCCCACCCCCATACCTAGCAGTGTAACCAGTGAACAGAAGGAGGAATATATCTACAAAGCAGAAAGTGAAAGATGGAGATAGGCACCCAAGGGGCAGATAGGTAGAAAGGGGCAAAATTCAACAGAAGGGCAGACAGCAGGGAGAACTAGGGACAAAGGACAACCATGGAGGGGCTGGGTAGAACAGCTAAACAGTCCAGGGAGTTCACATCATGGAAAGCCATGTGTGCCAGTGCCAGGAGCCTTAGCAACAGGATGGAGGATCTGAGGCTGCCATGGTGCAGTCGGACCTGGACATTGTGGCCATCACAGAGACCTGGTATAATGATAACCACAACTGGAGATGGCCATAGCCAGCTACAACATATTCAGATGAGACAGTACAGTTAGGAAAGGAGGAAGAGTGGTACTTTGTGAAAGATGGCATAAAGGTCACAGAGATCCAGGAGGAACAAAATAGGGAGAGATAATTTGGATTAAGCTGGAAAAGAAAATGGGGTCAGCCATCCACACTGGGGTGGTCTACAGACCACCAGCCCAGGAGGAAAAGACTGATAGGAGTTAATGCTAGCCATCCAAAGGATGGCAGACAAGGGGAGGTGGTGCTGGTTGGGGACTTCAATATTCCAGACGTTGACTGGACCATCCCAGCAGCAGCATCAACCAGGAGCAGATTTATCCTGACTCCCTTCAAAGTGCTTTCTTAAGCAACTGGTCATGGAACCAACTTGGCAGAAGGCAATACTGGACCTCATGCTCACAAACGGGGACAGTGTGATGGGGTAACAGTGGGGAGCACCTGAGGAACAGTTACCACCGGTCACTGTGGTTTGAAATCACAGAAGAAGCAGAACCAAACCCACAAAAACACGTATCCAGGATTTTAGGAGGGCAGACTTTAGGAAAGAGGCACTAATGGAATGGGGAGAATCAGAGGTAGAGGAACAGTGGGCAATATTTAAAACAGGGATTACAAGAGCAACAGCATTATGCATTAAGCAGGTTAGCAAGGGGAAAAGGAACAGGAGACCATTATAGTTTGCCAAGGAGGTAGCAGAGAAAGTGAAAGCCAAAAAGAACACATTCTGGCAATACAAAAGATGCAAGCAGAAGGGATAGGGAAAAGTACCAGGAGAAGCAAAGGGAGGCAGGAGGTCAGTAAGGGAAGCCAAAGCTCAGACAGAAGAGTGCATCACAAAATCAGTGGGTAGAGGGGACAAACCTTTACAGGTACATAAGGAGAAATGAAGGCAAAGGAGGGTTAGTGAGACTGAAGGGGAGGACAGGGGTATGGAGGATGACAACAATAAAGTTGACATACTGAACAGATATTTCTGCTTGGTCTTTACTGAGGAAGAGGAGAGTAATGGGCCTAAAGGAAGTACAAGGAGGGGAAAGGCACAGAATGGACACAAGTCCCTTTACACAAGAAAGGGACCTAAAGAAACCAGAAGGAATAAGAGTCGATAAAGCAATGGGGCCAGATAGGGTGCACCCCAGGATCCTAAATGAACTAAGAGAGGTGGTGGCTGAACTTCTGGCAATCCTGTTTAGAGGATCACTGGAAACAGGGAGGTACCCAAGGACTGGAGAACAGCAGATGTGGTCCCCTTATACAAAAGCGGGAAGAAACAGGAGGGGGAACTACAGACCAGTCAGCCTGACCTCAGTAGTGGGGAAGATCATGGAATCACTACTGAAGGAGAGATTGATGGAACATCTTGTTGCCAACAAACTACAGGACCCAAGGCAGCCAGCATGGTTTCACCGAAGGAAGGTCATGCCAGACCAACCTCATTGAATTTTTGACTGGGTGACAAGGGTGAGAAGGGGCAGTAGACATGGCTTATCTGGACTTCAGCAAGGTCTTTGACACTGCCACATAGAAGGCTATTAAACAAACTGAGGAATATGGGAGTGGGCAGGACAGAGGCAGTTGGGTGGGAAACTGGCTGGGTGGTAGGACACAGAGGGTGGTGGCAAATGCCTGTCACTCCACAGAGGAAGAGTGACCAGTGACACCACAGAGATCAGTGCTGAGATTGGTCCTATTCAATGTCTTCATCAGTGACATTGCACAGGACCTAGAAGGCAGAATTTCCTGCTCACTGATGACATGAAGCTCTGTAACAGAGTGGACATGCCAGAGGGTGTAGACAGAATGAGGAGGGACCTGCAAAAGCTTGAAGAATGGTCAAGGGTTTGGCAGTTGAAATTCATGCAAAGAAGTGCAAGACAATGCTTATGGGTGTAAAACCCTGGAACAACATATCAGTTGGGGGTGAGAATATAGCATGCACCGAGCAGGAAAGGGACCTTGGGGTTATCATCTCTCATGACCTCAAGATAGGGAAACAGTGCAACTAGGCAGGAGGTAAAGCAAATAGGATGCTGGGATGCATAGGCAGGGCATCATCAGCAGGAAAAGGAGATCATAGTTCCACTATACAAGACACTAGTGAGGCCCCACCTGGAGTACAGTGTACAGTTCTGGAGACCTTATCTACGTAAGGACATAGACAGTAGAGAAGGTTCAGAGGATGGCAACAAAGATAATACAGGGACTGCATCACAAGTCCTATTAGGACGGGCTGAAGGACTTGAATATGTACTCCTTGGAGGAGAGGAGGGAGAGAGGAGATATGATAGAAACATACAAGTACCTTACAGGAGGAACAGGGTGCAGGAATACACTATTTTCCAGTGAAAAATATGTTACAGGACAAAAGGGCATTGGATGAAGTTGGAGCAGGAGCGATTCAGATGAAACGTGAGGAAGAATTTTTCATAGAAAGGTTGGTGGACAAGTGGAACACCCTGCCAGAGGAAGTAGTGGGGCTGAAACAATCATAGATTTTAAGAATGCATGGGATAGACATAAGAGAATTCTGGAGGTCAGGGTAAAGGGCAACAGACTTCTAGAAAAGGTAAACAGAACTTATAAGCTCAAATGGCAGACTGGGTGGACCATAGGTCCTTATCTTTGGACAGTATCTAGGTATCTATAAAACAACAGGTAATTTAAGAAGGTACAAACTGACTGGAAAAAATACATTATATGGTTTACATAGCTGTCACTTTAACATATGTCATCATTTACATATAACATGTACTCAAAATGTGAAAGACTACTGCATTTTTTCAAAACTTCTGAAAACACATAGGGAGTGAACATGCTTATTCCATGATACATCTGGTGCTGTACTTTTATTTCCTCAACCGCCTAGCATTGAACCACCCAAGAAAGTCAGTTACAGCCTCTTCACATACCCAGAAAGTGTTATTCCACTTCTAATATCTGTAAAATGCATAAACATTATTAGCACCCTGCAAACTGTTGTGCATCAGATAGCTAGATGCTAGACAGCTAGACTGCTAGATAGATAGATAGATAGATAGATAGATAGATAGATAGATAGATAGATAGAAACAAGTCTAGCATCTGATTTTAGTTTCATCATTCTCCATATTTAATACTGACAAGTAGATCTAAAGTACAGTTGGTATACAGTTTAAGCTTAACTAAGACCAGTAAAACTAATCTGGCATATGAAGAGAGGAGCTATACCATTTTGTCAAAATAAACAACAGTGCACCCACAGGAATAATTGTGAGGAAAAAGCAATCCTTCATCTTTTATGTTCCGTGATTTTGAGGATGGGATAAAAATAGAGTTCTAAATACAGGAGCTTCCTGCACGATACAGTATGCAGTGAAGACACACATTCCTTTCTTAAGTGTTGCTCTATTCCTCACACTGATGAGCACTTAATAAATGCAGATTGTTCTGGGAACTGGATGTCATAGTAGATTAACTACCTTCTCCTAATGCGTGGACCTCACTTGTGTTTTGAATTCCAGCCAGACCAAAGTGATTGAAAATCAATCCAATCTGACAGGTTCAAAAGGAGACATGCATACAAGTTCAGGCAGTCTCAACCTAGTTTCTTCATTATGGGAATATGAAACACAGACACACTGAGTATCTTCATTAATTTGACAGTCTAGAGTCTCAGGGACATCAGGATTAAGACTATGCACAAAGGGATTGTTCTTGTCACATAGATATCCACTGACAGCCTAGTGAGAAAAAAATCTTGCTCTGTCACAGCCTCATACTGCACATGACCTTGCAGGCACTTTGCTGTGGCCTACAAGCTAAGGAATGAAATGATCATTCTCCAGCTACATGTTTGAGATCGAAAATAAATGGTGAAAGCAAAACAAGCTACATCTATTTAGCTAAAAAATTGCATGCATTTTTTTTCCTTCGATTAATGTCATCCTTTGTCACTCAGTTTATGAAAGTAATCTATAAATAGAGTGAATGACCTGTGTGAAGGAGTAGGATCTTTGCGACCAGTAAAGTAATTCACATGTAATTAGCAAAACCTGTGGGATGCAGTGCAATTTGTAATTTGAAAAGTGCAATGAGAAGGAAATGCAAAGTACTGGCTCTCAAAACGAATATGGAAGAAATGAGGATGCTCACTAACCTGGGAGATTTCAATTTCCATTAACAAATGGCCACTGCATGAATAGCCCTAGTGTTTCATGATCAAGTTACATTACTTCATCAGGGGATGTTGTCCTCATATTTCAATGTTTTTACCTTGTCTTGTTGCATTTACCCTTCGGCATTCTTCCACTAATCACACTGAAATCTCAGCAACTTTCCCAGGGTGATTTCACATAATATTTCTCAACAGACACTTTGTGCTTTAACTGGTTGCTGAATGATGTTCCTTGCTTGCAGCATAAACATTTCAAATATACAGTATGGACTACATCCCGTGATGAAGTGAAGTAACTTGGTTGTAAATCATTGTGGAAATGGATGTAGCTGCTGTTTGTTAATTGAAAATAAAGTGTCTAAGATTTTCTGGGCACATGAGCTTCCTCATTTCTTTTCACTCTCATACATTGACCAATGAGAACACTCATGAATGATGGACATACAGTACTTACAAAGTAAAACATTATTAGGAAAGAAAGAACTGCTGCATAACACATCTTGTAAAAGTGTCAATTAGAATGATGCAGTGACAGGGTGAAATGTTAGTCCCATATGATGTCTGTCCGATACATGGTTGGGACCATGGGTTTTTCATGCAGTGATAATTGCTTTGCCTTGCACCAAGTACTGCTAACTTGAACACTTTAGTAGCCACTGTGTCTTCTTTATTAAATTATTTTTATCTGAGGAAATCGTTTTACTGCATTACAGGGTAGTTACAGCAAACTCAAATTGCAGTTATTCAAAGATGTATCATTTAACAAAAGAAATTTACATATCTTAGTAACATTAAACAGTGCTTAACAACCAAACAGCTTGTTAGCAAAGCCCAGTGCATTGCAATATTTTACAGAATAACCTTGAGAACAAAGGTACCTGTACAGAATCTCATTCCCTATACTGATATGTGCCTGCTTGAGGTACTGTGAATTTCCTGTGTAAGGTCTCATAAGTCTACCAGCTCTTTTTCTGAGGCCTTCTAGTAGGGCCCAGATACATTCAAAGGTGGACATCTGGTGAGAGACTTTATATTGGACTTGCTCCATGGACATACAATCTATGAAACTATCACCCATTGCACAGTACCTCAAGCAGTCACATATCAGATAGATTTATTTGACTGGGTGACCAAAGTAGTAGATCAGGGAGGGGCTGTGGACCTGGGCTACCTAGACTTTAGCAAGGCATTTGACACAGTCCCACACAAAAGATCAATATACAAGTTAGCCAGCCTGGGAGTGGGTCCCAAGATGACAGCCTGGTAAAACATTGACTGGAGAATAGGACACAGAGGTAATAGTAAATGGAGTCCACTCTGAAGAAAGGGGTTACTAGTGGGGTGCCGCAGGGTTCAGTATTAGGACGGTCCTCTTCAATGTCTTTATAGCGACATTGCAGAGGGACTGGAAGGAAAGTATGTCTCTTTGCAGATGACACAAAGATCTGCAAGAGAGTTGATGCACAAGGTGGGGTGGAAAGGATGAGACAGGACTTGGCAAGGTTAGAGGAATGGTCAAATGTATGGCAGCTATATTCAATGCTAAGAAGTGCAGTAATGCACCTGGGAAACAAAACCCAGGGAAGAGTACACAATAGGGGTGAGATACTAGCAACAACAAAATGGAAAATGACCTGGGGTAGTCATATCAGATGACCTAAAGGTGGGCAAGCAATGTGAAAGGGCAGTAAGGAAGGCTGGGGAGATACTGGGCTGCATAGGAGAGGCATCACCAGTAGAAAACAGGAAGTTATTATCCCTCTGTACAGACAGCTGGTGAGACCCTCATCTGGAGTACTGCTTGCAGTTCTGGAGCCCCAATCTCCGCAAAGACATAGACAGGATGGAAGCTGTCCAGAGGAGGGCACTAAATGGGCAGGGTCTGCACGGAAGACATATGAAGAGAGACTTAAGGAGCTTATCATGTATAGCCTCGAGGAAAGGAGGGAGAGGGGGACATGATAGAAACTTTCAAGTACCTCAAGGGAATCAACAAAGTCCAAGAAGGTAGCATCTTTCAAAAAGAGGTGTGCAAGAACAAGGGCACAATTTGAAGATAGAGGAGGGCGTCTCAGAGAGGTAATTTAAGGAAGTATTTTTTCACAGAGAGGGTTGTGGATGTATGGAACGGCCTTCCGGAGGAGGTTGTGGAGTCAGAAACAGTGGTGGAATTCAAGCATGCATGGGACAGTCATAAGGCAATTCTAGGGGTTGGGGTAGAAAGAAGTAGGCTGCTGGTTAACTAGGATCTGCAGCTTATCAATTAGGTAGGAAATGGGCAGACTGGGTGGGGCTAAGCAGTCCTTATCTGCCGTCAAATTCTATGTTTCTATGTTTCTATGCACCAGGGTTTGAGGTTGATCAGACATCCAATGCTGGGCAATGACTGTCTTCCCACACTACTACCATGAGATGCCACAATGGGTGCACAATGCTCATTTAGTTCCTTTATTTGGAACCAATCATTATCAACAGAGATTAGACTTGTTGGCATCTGCAGCACATGAGACTTAGTATCAGCTACCCTCTGCCAAACAGTCTGGAGTCTGGGACAAAACCAGGCCAGGTTAGAAAAAGTTCCCACTGTGATTTTACACTTTGGACACAGTTCAGTCTTGGAGGTTTTTATTGGCCTTCATGGGAGTGAAATGGGTGCCCATGAGAAAGTTATAATGAATCTGCTGGAGTCTATTGTTTTTAGAACATAGGTGGGTTACCTTTAAAACTGAGGTCCTGTCCACATCTCTAATGAAGCTCATCCCAAGATTTTCCTCCCACCTTTGCTTTACTATGTTAGTGGACTCTTTCTTAGATTCATTGAGGAGGTGACATAACAAAGACAGTGGCTTCAAGCCTGACTTAGGGTTGAGAACAACTTCCTCAATATTGAATCCCACAGGAGATGACCCAGTTTAACCAACAAGGGACAACAGTTTCTGCCTCACCTGTATACTTGCAAAAAAATTTGAAACATGAAGGCCATATGAAACTTTTAATCTCTGACAACAAAGAAGCTTGCCTCCCTTGAATAATGAGTGAATAGACCCTTGGTCTATTGTTCTCAAATCCACCCAAACTCTCCATATGTGGGAGGGGAGGTGACAGCCCATAACTCCATAAGCCAGAAAATATACTAGCCTCGGGGCGGGAGAGAGAGAAGAGAAGAAGAGAAGAAGAGAAGAGAAGAGAAGAGAAGAGAAGAGAAGAGAAGAGAATGGAGAGAACTAATAAGCCAATGTCCAATCAGCCAATGGCTCCTAACCATGCTCTTGCCATAGCCTTAGCAAATGGATTTGGTAAAATGTGATGGCCTCCCTTCTAGATGTATGGAAGCATGACAGTGGACAACAGAGCCCTTTAGTTTGTCCTCCTCTAAGTGACTCCATGCAGGAGGAAAACCATCCCTCTTTGAGATCTGACAAAAGACCAGATGTGCAGCTATATAAAATGACAGAAGTCAGAAGACCCATCCCAACTCTGACGGTATGCTGGGTCAGGATATCTCCCTTTATACAAACATGATTATTGTGTCATAAGAAAGACACTGTCACCCCTCTCAAACTTTTAAAAATACGGGGAATGTAGATAGGTAATACCTGAAACAAATATAATAATTTTGGTAATATGTACATATTAACAGTGTTTATTCTACCGATCAAAGCAAGAGGCAATGCTTTCCATATATTACAGTCTTGTTTTACGTTGGCTAACAATAGGTGAAAATTAACTCTCAATAGCAAGAAGATCTTTTTAGTGAGAAAGACCCTAAATATTTTATTTTGGAAGCAGGTTGGAGGATGATACCAGCTACTTGGATCAGTTCCCCTGGCCCACACAGACACAATGGCTGCCACTCACACTTGTTCCAATTAATTTTATTGTTCAAGATGGATCGTACACTAAAAATCTGTGAGTACTGGGACAGGTGACTCTGAGTCCTTATGGTACATCAAAATGTTGTTAGCAAATGAGGAGATTACATACTATATATTTCCTGCTCCCAGGCCCTGAAGCCAAGTGTCCTACCAGACTACAGTTTCCAATGACTGTGCCATGAGGACATACAGGAGGGTGGATAAAGGTCAACTTTGAATGGTTTCTTTGGAGAGGGAAGTTTTGGGAGACAGCTTTATTAGTTAAGACCTGTGCCATCGGAGCTTGGTAAAGGGCATGCAACCAGGAACACAGATGCGGTCCCAACCCAAACCTTGTGGCAAACATGAAGGATCACGTAATACAATTAAATGATTTTTCAGTGCCTAAGGTCAGGAGACGGATTGAGCATCCTTCTTCCTGCCCATTGCCACATAACATTCAAAGTCCTGTGGATACAATTTTTGCTAGACACCCTTTAACAAAGCCGGCTTGATCTGGGTATATCAATTCAAGAAGCACAGCCCCAACCTGTACCACTTTCAACATGGCTATTACTATGCAGTCAAGGTTTAAAAGGAGATCAGGTGATATGAAGTACATAACATAGGGTTCTTGCTGAGTTTAGCAAGACTGCAATGGTGGCATATTTTGGGAGGGTGTAAAGGACCACTGGTGAGTGCCTCAGACATTATGAGAAAATGCATCTGTAGGATCTCCCATAAACATCTCTAAAATTCTCCAGGAAATCCATCAGGCCCTGGGGCTTTATTGGATGCCAGTGAAAATCTTGTCTTTTTAATTTCAGGAACAGATATTTCCATGTCAAACTACGAACATACAAATTTGCCAGCAGAAATAGGCCATAATGGTCTATCATGTCTGCTTGAGTGTGCAGCTCTACTTAGTTTTCTGGAGCTGCCCCACCCACCTTACTCCCACTGGATTTAACTATCCCTCCCTAGTACCCTCCCCTTCCCCATCCCAGGAACACCTACCCTATTTTTCTTCTTCACTCTTTCCCACCCTCCCTTGAAACTAGCCTCTGTATTTACCACAATCACCTCCTCTGGCAACTCGTTCCACCCCAGCACCACCCTTTAAGTGAAAAGTTCCTTCTAATTTCCTTCTTAAATCTACCCACAGTAGCTTCATACTGTGCCCACTTGCTGTGCCCTCCTTCCTTAAGTTAAAGATGTTCTCTGATCTTACCCTGTTTGTTCCCTTAAGGTACTTGAATGTCTCTATCATGTACCTCTCTCCCCTATCCTTCAGGGTACATGTTTAGCTCACTCAGCTCTCTTCATATGTTTTGTCCCCATAAACTGCATCATCCTGGTCACCCTCCTCTGGAACTCCTCAGTAGCTTGATATACTCCTTCAAATACAGGCACCAGAACTGCACACAGTATTCCAGGTGCGACCCACCAGTGACCTGTACAGTGGCAAGATTATTTCCTCCTCCTAGAGGTTATTCCCTGGTGATGCAGCCTAGCATTTTATTTTGCTTTGACTGCTGTCTTGCAGCACTGTGTCGAGTGTTTCATGTCTCCTCTGACCATCACCCCAAGCTCCTTTTTCCTTCTCTGAGACTGCCACCAGTACTCCCCAGTCAGCAGCTGGCTCCTGGGTTCCTGGCAACCAGGTGCATGACCTTGCATTTCTTGGTATTGAAACCCAACTGCCAGATGCCAGACCAATTCTCCAACCTAGCCAAGTCCTCCCTTAATTCCTGCCCCCCTCCTTCACTGTGTCCACCCTCTCACTGAGCTTGGTATCATCTGCAAAGAGGCAAATCTTACTTTTGACCCCTCTGCTATGTCACCAATAAAGATGCTGAACAGCACAGGTCCAAATACTGAGTCCTGTGGGAACCTGCTGGTTACAGGCTGAAGTTTAGAGAGACACCACCACCACTCTCTGATTCCTATCCTGCAGTCAGTTCTTGATGCACTCCAGCAGTTTGTCCCCTATTCCTAAGTCCCTCAGCTTGCTAATCAGCCTACCATGTGGCACTGAATCGAAGCCTTGCTGAAGTCTAGGTTACAGGATGTCTACTGCCTGTCCCTGTCCAATGACCTTGTAACCCAGTCTAAGAAGTCAATCATGTTGGTCTAACAAGATCTCCCTGACAAACCCATGCAGCCTGTTGTTCTGGAGACCATTTTCTCAAGGAAGGACATCAGTCTTTCCTTTAGAATGGTCTCTATTGTCTTCCCCACTATGGAGGTCAGGCTAACTGGCCTGTAGTTACCTGGCTCATCCCTGGGACCGCTTTTATGGAGTCTGACCACATGAACTATTCTCCAGTCTTATGGAACACACCCTCCTCCGTGAGGTGTTAAACAGATCCATAAACAGGGCTGCTAGTACCCCGCCAACTCCCTCAGGACCCTTGGATGTAAACTGTCCTGTCCCTGTGTATTGTCCACCTGCAGTTTACTTAGCCCCTTAAGACCCTGCCCACTCCAATCTCTCTTCTAGTTCACCACCCTCCCTGGGCTCAAACATTCTCCTCTGAGGTATGGCTCCTTCTGCTTCCTTTGTGAAGACAGGGGAAAAGTATTCATTTAAAGTCTCCACTTGATCTTCCTCCTTTTCTGTCCATCCTCCTTCTCTCTTTATCCTTACAATCCCATCCCTTCTGCTTCTTTTCTCCTAATGTATCAGAAGAAATACTCTCCCTTCCTTAATCCCCTGTGCTAGTCTTAGCTCTTTATTCACCTTGGCTACTGGGACCTCTCCCTGCATCACGAGATTTCTCTGCAAAGCCTCTCTGTCCTCCTCCTTCAAGGTATGCTTGTACTTCAGGAAGGCATGCGACTTTGCTTTCACCTTCTCGGCCATCCTCCTGCTATACCATCTGGGTCTCTGACATCCGTAGCTCTTTTATGAATCTTCATGCAGGTGTCAGTGGCCTCTTCTAACCCCTTCTTGATGACTGCCATTTCTGCTCCGCATTCATCTGCGGCCCAAGCTTTGCCATGTGCTTCTTCAGCATGTTACCCATCCTAGCTAAGTCTGCCTTCCTGAAATCCACCACTCTTGTTTTTGTCTTGGCTGCATCCTTCCACATGTTAATGTAAAACCACACTGTGCGGTAGTCATGGCCTGCAAGGGGATCCCTCACTTCAACTCCTGGACATGCTCCCCATCCAACAGCACCAGATCTAGTATGGCCCCCTCTTGTTGGCTCTTGACTCCCTGTATCATGAAACACTCCTGGATAGCATCCAGGAGGACCTGCTCCTGCCACCGGAGTAGCTGGGCTTCCCAGTCAACACCAGGCAGATTGAAGTCACCCAGCATTATAGTGTTCATTCTCCTCCTACCCTCCTAATCTGCTCCCCAGCTCCCTATCCAGCTGTATGTCCTGTGCTGGTGGTCTGTACACCACCCTCACCCGAATCTGTTTCCCATTTGTGTTCTGTAGCACTACCCATAGGGCTTTGGTTGCTCCCTCCTACCCTTCATCCCTGGTGCACATTATCCCATCCCTTATGTACATCACTACCCTCCCCCCCTCCCCTCCTCTCTATCCTTTCTATATAATTGATACCCTGGGATTTTGAGGTCCTAGTCATGGTACTGGGTTGCCCATTTCTGTGTGATGGTAGCATGTCGACCTCCACTTTTATTTATTCATTTATTTTTATTTGAGTTCTTAGATTACACCCAGGAGTGGTTGCTCATTTATGGGTTCCATGTCAGTTACAAGGACAAAGGTACATCAAAACTTGTTAGTTTAGTGCATGTTTTATACAGGGTATCAGTAAGATACAGTAATAAGTAGTACATTTTTAGACAGAGTTCCTATAACAAACACATTAAATTTAGGATCATAGGCAGCAAGTAATTTGCCTGAGTCAAAGTTAGGGCACCTTACTGGGTTGCATGAGAGGAGATGATAGTAGGATGATAGTGGTAAGGGTGCTAGAGAGTGGGTAGGGGTGGGGGTATACTACAGTAAGGGTGGGGTAGAGGTGGCAAAGCTTATGAGGTAGGTTGGTGACCTGAAGCGCTAAGGATAGGTTACATCAGACAGTATGTTAGACATGAGATAAGAGTGTTAGGGTGCTCTTGAGACACAGGAGGAGTGTTAGTGGAGGCAGCCAGAGCTGCTGGTTGAGATAACATGCTGTCATAGTTTGCATTTGAAAACACCAATAGTTGCAGCACCGGAAATGTCAGGTGGTAAGACATTGGTACAGTGAGGGGCACGGTAGCAGAATGTGCATTATGACAAGGCAGTGCAGAGCCTAGGAATTTTGTAGATCTGGGTGGTGGAGTTCCTTGTGAAAAGGGAGCTTGAGTGCATGGTTAGAGTTTCTGGACCCTGCCGGTAGTAGATTGAGAAAGAATTTCTTGGCAAGGAGGCAAGATTGGTATCTTATTCTTTCCTTTAGTTGGAGTCAAACAGTCTATGAGAAGAGGTCACAGGTGTGTGTGAGTCTTGCAGTTCCTGTGAGAAGGTGGCATGCCTCATTAGGCACGATAGAAATGCATTGTAGGCAGTGTCAGTTGCCGATCCATAGATAACCAGTTCATAATCGACAAGGGAACTATTGAGTTGTTGATAGCCAGATTCAATGCCTCATAGGTTATGCAGTGTTTGTGGTGGTAATAATCCCTATTCTTCTATTGATAGCCTTTGCAATGTTATCAATGTGTTGGACATAAGACAGAGTGGAGTCTATTGTTATGCCAAGGTATCTGAAAAACTGGACGTGTTCCAGGGTGTCACCACTTTCATTTTTGATCACAAGAGGTAATGCTTTGAACTTACTCTGGGTGCTGGAGTACAACATTGCCTTTGTCTTTTACAGTTCATGATTAGTCTATGCTCCTAAACTATTTCTCTGTGGATGAGAATCCCTTTGGAGTTCTGCTGTTAGTTGTTCCAGATGAGGGTTTCTGGTGAAGATAACTGCATCGTCTGTGTAAAGGAGCATCATGGTTGGACAGGAGGCTGGCAGTTGGTTTAGGAAAAGACTAAGTAGTAGGGGCCCCAGAATTGACCCTGTGGGACCCCGGAAAGGATAGGTGTGCTAACAGAGGTGGTGTCTCTTAGCCTGACCTTTTGCAATTGGTTGTGAAGGTAGCTGTTGAACCATGAAATGGATTCTGGAGAGAGCCCAATAGCAGACAACTGATTCAGAAGGAGCTCATGGTGCACCGTATCAAAAGCTTTGGATAGGTCAATAAATGTTGCTCCTACCAGAAGGCCTTGGTCTATGGAGTGGTGGATGTACTCTGTGAATTCCAGTAATGCTGTGATGGTACTGTGACCTGGTCGAAAGCTCGTGTTGTTCAGGACAGAGGAGTTGGTACTGGTTCAGATACTCGACAAGCTGATCTGCTACAATCCACTCTAGAGCTTTGGGGTGGGGAGTATGGAGATAGGTCTGTAGTTGTTTGTAGAGTCTGATCACCTCCTTTGTGCACAGGGATTACTGATGCCACTTTCCATCGCAGGGAGAACTTGGAGTGGCAGAGAGAGGTTGATAATTTTAGTGACAGGGCCGAGGACTTCCTCCAGTGTCATGCTAATGAACTTAAGGTCCAGGGTATCTCCACTGAAACATAGACTTTGATAGCAGATAAGGACCGCTTGGCCCATCTAGTCTGCCCATTTCCCAACCTACAGGATAGGCAACAGATCCTAGTTAACCAACAGCCTATTTCTTCCTACCCCACAAGAATTGCCTTATGTCTGTCCCATGCATTCTTGATTTCTCCCACAGTTTTAGACCCCACAACCTCCTCAGGAAGGCTGTTCCATGCATCCACTACCCTCTCTGTGAAATAATACTTCTCACATTGCCCTGAACCACCCTCCTCTATCTTTAAATTGTGTCCCTTGTTCTTGCACATCTCTTTTCTGAAAGATACTACCCTCTTGGACTTTGTTGATTCCATTGAGGTACTACAAGTTTCTATCATGTCCCCTCTCCTTCTTTCCTCAAGGGTATACATACTAAGCTCCTTTAATCTCTCCTCATATGGCTTCTCTTGCAGACCCTGCACCATTTTAGTTGCCCTCCTCTGGACTGCCTCTATCCTGTCTATGTCCTTGCGAGATGGGGTCTCCAGAACTGGATGCAGTACTCAGATGGGGTCTCACCAACTGTCTGTACAGAGGGATAACAACTTCCTGATTTCTGCTGCTGATGCCTCTCCCATGCATCCCAGTATACCACCAGCCCTCCCTACTGCCTTCTCACATTGCTTGCTAACTTTAAGGTCATCTGATATGATTACCCCAGGTCCCTTTCCTTTTTGTTGTTGTTACTACCTCCCCCATTGTGTATTCTTCCCTGGGTTCTTGTTTCCAGGTGCATTATTTTGCACTTCTTTGCATTGAATCCTAGCTGCCATACTTCTGACAATTCCTCCAACCTTGCCAGTCCCTTCTCATCCTTTCCATGCTTCCTTGTGTATTAACCCTGTTGCTGATCTTTGTGTCATCTGCAAAGAGGCATACTTTCCTTCAGTCCTCTGCAATGTCACTTATGAAGACATTAAAAGGACTGGACCCAATACTGAACCCTGCGGTACCCACTAGTAACCCTCTTTCTTCAGAGTGGACTCCATTTACAATTACCTTCTGTGTCCTGTTGTCCAGCCAATGTTTTACTAGGCTACCACCCTGGGACCCACTCCCAGGCTGGTTAATTTGATTATTAATCTTTGTGTGGGACTGTGTCAAATGCCTTGCTAAAGTCTAGGTAGGCCATGTCCACAGCCCTCCCTGGTCTATTACTTTGGTCACCCAGTCAAAGAAATCTATTAGATTCATTTGACATGACCTTCTCGCTGTGAACCCATGCTGCCTTGGGTCCTTTGCCTCACTGGCCTCTAGGTACTCAACTATTCTTTCCTTCAGAAGTGACTCCATCACTTTCCCTACCACAGAGGTCAAACTGACAGGTCTGTAGTTTCCTGCCTCTGTCTTGGTCCCACTTTTGTGAAGGGGAATCACATCTGCCTTCCTCCAGTCCTCGGGTACCACACCATCCTCCTATGATTTATTAAAAGAGTAGCCAGTGGTTTCACTAGTTCCCCCTTAATTCTTTTAGAATTCTGGGGTGAATTCCATCAGGCCCCATTACTTTGTCCACCTTCAGTTTTAGGAGTTGTAGAATCCTTTCTTCTGTGAAAGGACTGGATCAACCCCCTATCAAGAGTGCTTCTGTTAATTGGATTAGGCACTTCTCTCCTCTTTTGTGAATACTGAGCAGAAATATTTGTTCAGTATCCCTGATTTTCACTGTCCCCTCTGCCCACCCTACCGTTCATTCTATTCAGCCTCACTATCCTCCCTTTGTCTTTCTCGCTGCTGATGTACCTATAAAAATGTTATCCCCCTTCTTAACCGAGTTGACTATTTTTCCTCAGTTTGGGCCTTTGCTATTCTGATTTCCTTCCTGCTTCCTCCTGTCTTAACTGGTACAGCTCTCTGTCCTGCTCCTTCTGTGTTTCCTTATACTTCCGGAATGCTAGCTTTTTCTTCCTGACTTTTACAGCCACCTCTTTGAGAACCATAGTGGCTTTTTCTTTTGTTTTGATTTGTTTATTTGCTTCACACAAGGCTTGTTGCCTCTGTGATGGCAGTTTTGATGATTCCCCATTGTTGCTCCACACCTCCTTCTAGCCTGTTTGCTAGTGCTTTTCTGAGGCACTCTCCCATCTTGCCAAAGTCAGCCCTCCTGAAGTCCAGCACCCTCACTTTTGTATGGCTTGACTCTGTAGCTGAGTTTAACGTCAACAACACTATTTGATGGTCACTTGTTCCCAGATGGCAACCCATTTTAGATCTGAGATCCTCTCACTGCTCCCATTTGAGAGTACGAGGTCTAAGATTGCTCACTCACAGTGGGTTCCAAAACTAGCTGTCTGAGGCCTGCCACCTGTAGGGCATCAAGAATGGCCCTGCTCTTGATGTGGCTGCAGCAAATGTGTCCAGTTAACATTTGGCATATTCAGGTCTCCCATCAACAGTATCTCCTTTCTCTGCCATTCTAAGAATGCCTTCTATCATATCCTTGTCCTTTCCTCTCCCTGACATGGGGACTGTACAAACCCCTGTGAGGATTGTGGTGCCCTTTCCAGTCTCCAAGGTGACCCACAGTGACTCCTCTGCTCCCTGTTTACTCTTTGTTCAGTTGCTTTTATCTCTTTCTTTACATAGAGAGCTACTCTTCCCCTCTTCTCCCCTGCCTGTCTCTCCTGTAGGTTATGTACCCTGGATGTTAACATCCCAGTCATGGTTCTCTGTGTACCATGTTTCTGTGACTGCCAGATATCCAGGAATCCTCTTCCATCAAGGCCACCAGCTCAGGGAGCATGTTGCCCAGACTACAGGCATTGGTACTCATTACCCTCCATTTCTTGATGGCCTTACTCCTTTTGCCCCATCCCTGTCCTTCTTGCCTTTGTCACTTTCTCCATTTACAGCCCTTCTCCCTATCGACACCTCTATGTTGGTGTTTACGCACTACTACCATTATTTTTTGGGGGCTAGGATTTCCTGCTCCTTTCCAGTGCCTCCTTGGCTAGTTTAAATGCTTGCCAATGAAGCATTTAAACCTCATCACCTAGGATCCTGGTTCCCTCCTGGACAGATGCAGCCCATCATGCCAGTATAGGCTTGCATCACTCCAGGTGGACCCCCAGTCCCCAATGAAGCCAAACTGAGCTTCACACCAGTTTTTCAACCACTGATTGAATCCCATGGTGCAGAACACCCTAGCCTCTCCACACCATAGATGGGCAGCACCTCTGAGAAGGTTACCATGCATGCTACTTATCTAAGGCCCCTCCCAATTCCACAAACTCTTCCTGCACTTCTCTAATCCCTTTCTTAGCCAGGTCATTTGTCCCTAGGTGGAGAAAGACACCCAGCTCCTCCCTGTGCAGCTGCTCTGGCAATCCTGAGGATTCGCCCCTGTTCCTCAAGCCATGGCGCCAGGCAGGCACCTACCTCCTCTCCCTTCCTCCCCAGTTCTACCTTCTAACAATGGAGTCCCCACCAGGAGTTGTTTCCTTCCCCTGCAGGCTCCCCTGCCACCCTCCTGTGGGTCTCCTTTGTGGAGGTTCCCAGCATCCTCCTTGGTCTCCACTGCGGTGCCTCCATAGAGGAATCACACTTTGCCAGAATGGCATAGGAATTGTGGAGAGGTACAATTGAGGGATACGCCTGTTCCACCACCTCACCCTCCCTGAGCCCACTGTGGTCCAACCGCTTTTCTCGGCAACCTCTGAGGCAATGGCAGTGGCACTGGTGGTCCCTGGATGGAAGAGGAGGTCCCACAAATCCTGGCCAACTCAGCCTGGAGATGAGCAACCTCCTCCCTCAGCCCAGAGGTGCCTGCAGATGGGACAACACCGCATCCTCCAGAACATTTCAAGAAGACTGCTGCTCCACAGCCACTGCACTACACTACTCCCATCATGTCTTATTTCTGGCCCTTAACTGTTTGCAGTCCTTACTATTTCCTCTGTTTTTTCTCTCTCACCTT
Organism: Neoceratodus forsteri; assembly: GCA_016271365.2. Taxonomy (NCBI): domain Eukaryota; kingdom Metazoa; phylum Chordata; order Ceratodontiformes; family Ceratodontidae; genus Neoceratodus; species Neoceratodus forsteri. Next base: position 1,430,671,599 of record CM028131.1, read on the forward strand.
ACTTTCTGCCTATGTGCCCTTTAAGCTCCAGATTGTCCTGTTCTGAGACAAGAATATCCTGTATTTCTCAGTAGACCCCTTACTTGCTCAGAGGCAGACCTCCAGCAACTAGAGGGGCCGGAGACTACTCTTGCCCTTCTAGGATGGTGGGTCTTTGGTGGCTCTGTGATCACTCACTTCCTGCTCCCAAACAGGAAGTTCCTGTTGTCAGTCAAATCCTGTGCCTATAAAAGTAGAACTAGCTTTGGGTGGAGGAGGGGAGGGAGGGAGGGAAGAAGGGAGGCAATATAGTCACAGTAGAGAAGTCCAGTCACACAGCAGTCCTTTCTCCTGGTGTCTTCTGCCAAGCTACTAGCAGAATCCTTCTAAGGCAGTCTTTAAATGTTGCTTCCTTCTAGCTAAGCCACTCCCCTACTTACTAGATCTTTCTACAAGTAATTTAAACCTCACAGCTATCAAGTCCTTTTAATCACCTGAGATTTACCCTAGATAACTGTTCAGCTAACCATTCAGTTCAGTTAACTCAGACAAACGCACACTTTTTTGTTTTGTTTGTTAGTTTTTTTACCCAAATTAAAGGTCCAAGTACAAGAGTTCTACTTCTTTAGTCCCAGCAGAGAAGTCCAGTCACACAGCAGTCCTTTCTTCTGGTGTCTTCTGCCAAGCTACTAGCAGAATCCTTCTAAGGCAGTCTTTACATGTAGCTTCCTTCTAGCTAAGCCACTCCCCTACTCACTAGATCTTTCTACAAGTAGTTTAAACCTCACAGCTTTCAAGTCCTTTTAATCACCTGAGATTTACACCTAGATAACTGTTCAGATAACCATTCAGTTCAGTTAACTCAGAAAAACACACACTTTTTGTTTTGTTTGTTAGTTTTTTTTTACCTAAATTAAAGGTCCAAGTACAAGAGTTCTACTTCTTTAGTCCCAGCAGAAAAGTCCAGTCACACAGCAGTCCTTTCTTCTGGTGTCTTCTGCCAAGCTACTAGCGAATCTTTCTAAGGCAGTCTTTAAATGTAGCTTCCTTCTAGCTAAGCCACTCCCTCTACTTACTAGATCTTTCTACAAGTAATTTAAACCTCACAGCTATCAAGTCCTTTCAATCACCTGAGAGTTACACTAGATAACTGTTCAGCAAACCATTCAGTTCAGTTAACTCAGACAAACACACACTTTTTTTTTTGTTTTGTTTGTTAGTTTTATTTTACCCATGACTGTGTCATGATTTTCCCAGAGCTGCACGAGGTGCTTTCTTGCTTCAGATTTGGAGATTACCTTGAAACAGAAGAACGGTCTGTTGGAGGGTGGTTGCTGGACTGTGTTAGGGTTAGTCCGGATTAAGGGATTAAAGTAGTCTGCTGGTAGTACACTGCTGAGATCCATGAATGTGTCATTATTGCATTGGCAATTCACTCTTGGTCCAAGAATAATGTGCCATCAACCATGAGTATTGATGGGGCATTTTAGGTTCTTTGAGTTATGTCATTGAGATTATCCCAGAATGACTTGCTGTTGTTCAAGGAGCTGGAGAGGGCTTCCTTGTAGAATGCACTTCTGGCATGTCAGATGGCTTTTGTGCACTTATTTCGGACTTGTTTGTACCTCTGGATGTTAGTGGTGGTACTGCGTCTCATAATCTGCCAGAGAAGATCTCTGGCATTTAGCTGATACAGTAGTTTCAGGGTGATCCTGGGATTGCAATGCCCTTTTATTTTCCTTGTCTTTACTAGGGCATGCTTGTCACAGACAGTGTTGAATGTATTTATGAAGTGGTCAAGGGCTGTGTCTACATCATTGGCCTCATTGAGGTCAGTCAGTTGATGCCCTGAAGCTCCACTTTTAGCAGTGCAAGGTGACCTTTAAGTAGAAGCCAGTTTGCAATCTTTCTGGGAGATGGATTGCAGTAGTTGTAGGACCAAGTACAGGTGACAGGGAGTGGTTGCTCAGTGTATCAGGAGAACAGCAGTATTGGTGATGTGGGCAGGCTGATTGGTGAGAACCCAGTCCAGGAGGGTGCTGGTCCCAGTTTTTAGTCAACTCTGGTTGCTGTCTTGACCATTTGAGAGAAGTGGACCTAGATGTGGCATTCTTGATTGAGGCAGCAGGGGAGGGCCAGTTGATATTGTAATCTCCCAGCATCACGATTTTGGTGTTTAGGCTCAGGGTGCCCACATGGTCCATCGAGTCACTGGTGCCAGCCACAGTTAGTTTAGTTTAGGTGGGATGTAGACAGAGAGAACCATCAGTGTCCTGTTATAGGGTCCCTGCAGAGTTTTATGGTCAGAACTTGGATGTTGTCAGGACTAGTGGGTGCGAAAGTATGTAACCTTGAAGAAGATCCCTAATGTATAGGACACAGCCAATACCTCTTTTTGAGAGTTGGTCATGTCTGAACAGGGTGTATCCAGGCAGTGTGATAGCAGAGTCCAGTACTTTGTGGGAGAGCCAAGACTCTACTATAGAGAGTACGTCTGGGTTATGCCGAGGACCCATACTTCCAAGCTGTCTATCTTTGGGAGTAAATTGCAGATATTTATGGAGGAAGAGTGAGTCCCACTGTGTCGTGGGACTAGTTTCACTGCATGATGGTGGGTCTGGGTTCAGGTCCACATTTTCTGAGAGCAGGAGAAGGAGCAGCACCAGGCAGGTGAGATGGTTTAATAAGAGCTTGTTATTCTGACCCTTTTCTCTTGCTGGGTACTGGCACTTTCATGGTGCTAAAGTGCATCACAAAACCTTGAAAAAGGCCAACAGGGAGGGTTCTTTAGTTGGGGATCTTGGATCCATGGTATATAATCCCAGTGCATGGTGAAGGCACATTTGTTACATGATGTGATGGTGCCATATACATTAGCACTGTTGTCTCAAAGTTGGGCTGTGCAGATTGTGAGAACAGCCCCGGAGGAGCCTGTGAGTGATATTAGGGCAAGTAGGAAGATGCCCCTCACATGTTGTGCAGGCAGAGTCCTTTTCTATCTTCAAGATTAGGCTGGACAAATATTTAGCAGTTGGTAACACCTGTTACCTCCACTGAATTGTGAGGACAGCCTTCATGGGCTATTAGCCTTCTTGACTGTCTTAAATAATTTTAGTATGAACTTTAGTCCCAAGTGTCAAGTGGGACATAGTTGCAATGGCTGTGGAGTCAGAATGGGTTAGTTCAGGCAGAGTATTCTGGATAGTAGTAGGTTTTGAAGCCAATAGGAGAGAAGACATAGACAGTTGTGATAACAGGAGGGTGAACTCCTCAGTGTCAGCAGATAAGGAGCCAATGGGAATTTAGGCACTTAGTTTATTTATTATTTATTTATTAAATTTTTGTGACCAGGTAGGCCCACTGAGCCCTGAAGGTCCCTTTTTCAGGGGCAACCTGGGATAACAATACAAGTTATAAGAATGAACAAGGACATAAGGAACATTTGAGGCATTGTGAGTTACATCATGAGGTGGTTACAGCAAAGAAAAATAGTGGATACAGGCATGGTAAAAGAAAAGCAGTGGATGCAGGCATGGGTACAGGCATGGTTATCATCGTGACATATAAGCAATTGGTAGTACTTTGCATATAGTTTATTCAGGGTTACACGTGGCCTCTGGTGAGCAGTCTGTATAAGGCAGGTAGTAGGAAGGTTAAGCTAGGAGACGGGAGTTGGAGAGGAGGGAGTACCTTAGGAGCTTTAAGTGCCATGACAGTGGCATGCGCTTGAGGTCAGCAGATGGGACTTAAGCCTGGTGCAGAAGTTCATGAGTGAGAAGGAGGCTTGGACCTGGGGAGGAGCTTGTTCCATTGGCAGGCTGCTTGGGAGGAAAAGGATCTTCTGCCAGTGTTTGTCCTTACCTAGGAACTTCTAATAGCGTTCTATCTGAGGGTCATTAGGTTCCTTGGGTTGTGTTTGAGGGTTATGGTCCGCAATGCTTGGCGGAGCATGGGGTTAGAGAAGCTTGTAGGCCTGGACAAGCAAGGGTGTTGGAGATGGGCGACAATGTGGGCCAACGAAGATTGGCCAAAGTGTCACAGTGGTGATGTCTAGGGTAGCCTAAGGTTACAAAATTAGCTGTTTTATTATATAGGGTTTGCATCCTGGTAATCTCTTGTTTAGACATGCCCTGTATAATAGGGGCTGCAAAGGTCAAGTTGGGTAGAAGGATGCTGGTAGCTATGAGCGCCTGGCTTCAGGAATGAGTTGGTCCATGAGTCGGTACAGGGTGCCAAGCTCGGTGTAGGTCCTGCAGACCTGGTCCATGTGTTCCTTGTATGTGATATTCTGATCCAACGAGGCCTAAGTATTTAAGGAGGGACTGCATTAATGGTTTTACCAGAGAGTGAGGTTAAGGAGAGGATGAGGACCTGTAAAATCCTAGGGATCTTGGCCGAATAGCATTGCCTTGGTCTTGTCAGCATTTAGTACCATACTGTTCTTACACAGCCAAGTCTCTAGTGAAGTGAGATCCTTTTGGAGTAGAGGGCCTAGGGCAACCACGCCACGCAGGGGTCGGAAGATGACAGTATCATCAGTGTACTGCTCAACCGAGCTCTCCCCACAGTGGGTACGCAGGTCATTGGTAAACAAGGAAAACAGGAGGGACCTAGAATTGAGCCCTGAGGTATACCCTGATTTAGGGGTAGTGGGTCAGACATGGTCCCTTTCCATGAGACCCTCTGTGCCCTGCCTGATAAGTAGCTCCCAAACCACTTCAGGCATGATTCTCTGGCCTGTATTTTACAGCTTCTGTAGCAGCAAGTTGTAGTCAACGAGGTCAAATGCCTTGGATAAGTCTATAAAGACTGCACCAGTGGGTATCCTTGTCCATTGCCCTGAGAACTTCATCCGTGAAGTTAATGAGGGCAGTGTCAGTACCATGGTTTGCTCTAAATCCATGTTGGGAGGGGCAAGGAGCTGATAGAAACATAGAAACATAGACTTTGATGGCAGATAAGGACCACTTGGCCCACCCAGTCTGCCCATTTCCTACCTACTGGATAAGCTGCAGATTCTGGTTAACCAACAGCCTACTTCCTGCAACCCCCCACTATAATTGCCTTATGTCTGTCCCATGCATGTTTGAATTCCTCCACTTTTAGACCCAACAACCTCCTCAGGAAGGCTGTTCCATGTATCCACCACTCTCTCCGTGAAAAAAATGTCCTCACATTACCCCTGAGCCGTCCCCCTCAAACTTTAAATTGTGGCCCTTGTTCTTACACATCTCTTTTTCTGAAAGATGCTACCCTCCTGGACTTTGTTGATTCCCATGAGGTACTTGAATGTTTCTATCATGTCCCCCGTCCCTCCTTTCATCAAGAGTATACATATTAAGCTCTCTCAGTCTCTCTTCATATGGTTTCTGCTGCAGACCCTGCACCATTTTAGTTGCCGCCTCTGGACTGCTTCCATCCTGTCTATGTCCTTGTGTAGATGAGGTCTCCAAACTGCACACAGTACTCAGATGGGGTCTCACCAACTGTCTGTATAGAGGATAACCACTTCCTTTTCTACTTGTGATGCCCTTCCTATGTATCCCAGTATCCCCTGGCTCTCCTTACTGACTTTTCACATTGCTTACCTACCTTTAGGTCATCTGATATGACTACCCCAGGTCCCTTTCCATTTTGTTGTTGTTAGTACTCCCTGCTATTGTGTACTCTTCTCCTGGGTTTTTGTTTCCCAGGTGCATTACTTTGCACTTCTTTGCACTGAATTTAAGTTGCCATATGTCTGACCATTCCTCCAACCTTGCCAAGTCCTTCTCATCTTTTCTACCCCTCCTGTGTATCAACTCTGTTACAGATCTTGTGTCATCTGCAAAGAGGCATACCTTTCCCTCCAGACCCTCTGCAATGTCACCTATGAAGATATTAAAGAGGACTGGACCCAATACTGAACCCTCACGGTACCCACTAGTAACCCTCTTTCTTCAGAGTGGACTTCATTTACAATTATCTTCTGTGTCCTGTTGTCCAGCCAATGTTTACCCAGGCTACCACCCTGGGACCCACTCCCAGGCTGGCTAATGATTATTAATCTTTTGTGCGGGACTGTGTCAAATGCCTTGCTAAAGTCTGGGTAGGCCATATCCACAGCCCCCTCCTGGTCTATTACTTTGGTCACCCAGTCAAAGAAATCAATTAGATTTGTCTGGCATGACCTTCCTGCTGTAAATCCATGCTGCTTTGGGTCCTGTGCCCCGCTGGCCTCTAGGTACTCAACAATTCTTTCTTTCAGAGTGATTCCATCATTTTCCTACCACTGAGGTCAAACTTACAGGTCTGTAGTTTCCTGCTTCTGCCTTGCTCCCCTTTTGTGAAGGGAATCACATATGCCCTCCTCCAGTCCTCAGGTACCGCCCCATCCTGCCATGATTTGTTAAAAGCGTGGTCAGTGGTGTCACTAGGTCCTCCTTAGTTCGTTTAGGATTCTGGGGTGAATCCCGTCAGGCCCCATTGCTTTGTCTGCCTTGAGTTTTAGGAGTTCTTTCAGGTTCTTTCTTCTGTGAATGGACTGGTGTCAACCCCTACCCAGAGTGATTCTATTGTCTGGTTTAGGTAACTCCTCCTCATCTTCTTTTGTGAATACTGAGCAACAGTATTCATTCAGTATCTCTGCCTTTTCACTGTCTCCTCTGCCCACCCACTCTCCTTTATTAATCTTCACTATCCCTCCTTAACCTTTCTATGCTCCCTAATGTACCTATAAAAGGTTTTATCCCCTTCTTAACTGAGTTGGCTATTTTTCCTCGGTTTGGGCCTTTGCTAGTCTGACTGCCTTCCCACTTCTTTCTGCTTTAATTGATACAGTTCCTGTCGTGCTCCTTCTGTGATTCCTTATACTTTTTGAATGCAGCCTTTTCTCCTTAACCTTCCCTGCCACCTCTTTTGAGAACCATAGTGTTTTTACTCCGCTTTGTTTTCTATTTGTTTCACACAAAGGCTTGTTCTCTATGATGGCAGTTTTGATTTTTCTCCATTGTTCTTCCACCCTCCTTTTTGGTCATTTGTTAGTGCATTCTTCAGGTATTCACCCATTTTGCCAAAGTCAGCCCTTCTAAAGTCCAGTATCCTTGTTTTTGCATGGCTTATCTCCATGGTTGTGCTCATTGTGAAGCACACTGTGCAGTAGTCGCTTGTTCCCAGATGTCTACTGACTTCTAAATTTGTGATCCTCTCTCCATTTGAGAGTACCAGGTCTAGTATTGCTCCTCCTGAGTGGGTTCCAACATTAGCTGTCTAAGGCTTGCCTCCTGCAGGCATCGAGAATGACCCTGCTCTTGGATGTGGCTGCAGTACATGTTATCCAGTTAACATCTGGCATATTCAGGTCCCCATCAACAGTATCTCCCTTTTTCAGTCATTTTGAGAATATCCTCTATCATTTTGTTGTCCATTTCCTCCCCTTGAGATGGGAGTCTGTATACAACCCCTGTGCGGATTGTGATGCCATTCCCTGTCTCCAAGGTGACCCAAGTGCCACTTGTCCTCCTCTTTTACTTTTTAGTTCTGTAGCTTTGATCCCTTCCCTTATGTATAGAGCTACTCCACCTCCTCTTTACCTTCCCTGTCTCTTCTGTAGATTGTGTACCCTGGTATGTTGACATCCCAGTCATGGTTCTCGGTGTACTATGTTTCTGTGACTGCCACAATATCCAATTGTTCATCTTCCATCAGGGCTACTAGCTCAGGAAGCTTGTTTCCCAGACTATGGGCATTGGTACTCATTGCCTCCATTTAATGGTGGCTTTATCCTTTTCCTGCATCCCTGCTCTTATTGCCCTTGTCTATTTTTCCATTTACCCTGTCCTGCCCTGTGTTGAGCTCTGTACCTCAGTGTTTACCTTACTACCTGCCATGTTTTGTGGGGAGGCTTGAAATTTCCTGCCTTTTATCAGTGCCTCCCCCTGGCTGAGTTTAAAAGCTTGCCAAGGAAGTATTTAAACCTGTCACCTAGGAGCTTGGTTCCTTCGTGGACAGATGCAGACCATCGTGCCAGTATAGACCTTTATCTCTCCAGGTGGACCCCCATTCCCCAATGAAGCCAAAGCCCTGTGCTCTGCACCAGTTTTGCAACCATTCATTAAACTGCATGGTGTGCAGTACCTAGCCTCACTCCTGCCATGGACTGGTAGCACCTCTGAGAAGGTTACCATGCTTGCTACCCATCTGAGGCCCCTCCCAATGCCACAAATTCATTCTGCACTACACTGATCCCATGCCTAGCTAGGTCATTTATCCCAAGGCGGACTATGATATCTAGTTCCCTCTCCTGTGATGCTGCTTCTGCAATCCTGAGGATTCGCTTCCTGTCCCTCAAGCCATGGCACCAAGCAGGCACCTTACTTTCTTCTCCCTCTCCCTTCCCCAGTTTTACCCCAACAATTGAGTCCCCTATCAGAAGCTGTTTCCTTCCCCTGTGGTGTCCCTTGCCACCCTTTTGTGGGTCTCCTTGTGGATGTCCTCAGCATTCTTCTGGGTCTCCACTGAGGGTGCCATCATAGAGGAACCTTGCTCTGCCAGAATGGCATATGATTTATGTAGAGGTACAACTAGGGACTTCGCCTTTGATCCACCACCCGCACCCTCCCAGAACCCACTGTGGTCCAACTGCTCTTCATACTTGGAAACCTCTGAGGCAGTGGTTGTGGCAGTGGTGCTCTTTGGAAGGAAGCCTCCTTAGTCCTTGCTAATTCAGCCTGGAGGTGGGCAACCTCCTCCTCAGAGCTGACAGTTGCCTGCAAATAGGACAGCTTCCAGGTAGTCCCTGAGTTGATTGTAGATGACTCTTTCTTGCACCTTAGCAAGTGAGCAGAGGAGGAGATGGGCCTGTAGTTGTTGAGTTTTTCCATGAGCTCCCTTCGTGAATAGGAACAACATTGGCATGTTTCACGGGTCAGGGACTGCTCCTTCCCTCAGTGATCGATTGAGGAGCATGGTTATAGGCCAGGCTAAGGAGGTAGCTCCTGCCTTGAGTAGCTGAGGTTGATACTGTCAGCTACTCAGTATGTCATGTGATCAGTGCACACTGTATAAGTAAGTGTTGAGATACAGTGGGCAAGAAATATGTATGAGGGCGAGCCGAGTCAGGGCTTACCCAGGAGCTGAGAGGTGGCAGTGGCAGTAGCAGATGCAGCCATGCTGTGTCCTGGGTGGGCAGATTCTGGGTCTTCCATCGGTAGAAGTAGAGCATAGTCGCACCACAGTTACACCCAATGCGGCTCTACTGAGTCTGGAAGGAAGGAAGCGTTGGGTTTAAGTAAGAGGAGGTCAAGCAGCTGGGCGGGGCTTGTGGCAGCCAGCCAGCAGGGACTGGGGCCAGAAAGATAATAGGGGAATAGACAAATAAGAGTGTGAGGTCAGTAAGAGAGAGAAGGAGGGGTTGTGAAAGGGGCTGTGTAATCAGCACCACTTTCCAAGAGACAGAGGCCTGATCAGTTGAGAAGAGTCAGAGTGAGCACAGGTTCAGGCAGGGTGAGAGACAGAGGTTTAGAAGCAGTCAGAGGTTAGAGCAGGGAAAAGCATCAAGTAGCAGCCGACGGCAGCAGTTAGGACTGAGAAGTACTTTTAAAAATCTAGTAAACACTATAGCCTATGAATGTTTAGCAAATCTAAACAATACAGCAGTGAAATGGTACAATTTCCAGCTAACACGCTAGAAATTCACACATATATTAGTAATAATATGTGCAATATCGCCAAAGGAATATGAGCAGTGAAGAGCGATTAAGGGGTGGGCGTATAGTTAACAATGAAAGATCCTCTTACTTCAGTCACGCTGCTGATATCTGCCATCAGCACCAGTAGATCTGCTGTTTTGTTTGCCAGACTCCTGGCATTCAAGGAGACCACTTTCCATCTCGACCTCTGCCCCATGTTTCCTCTATTCCCTTTTGACTTCCTTCCTCTTTATTTCTGCTATTCCTCCCTAGCCCTCTCCCTTCCTTTAGGTTCCTCCTGGAGGGGAGGCTCGGCTGCCCCCTCAACTGTCAGTTTAAATGTAGCTTATCTGTCAAGTACCTTTCAGGTTGTCTTTCAGGACCCTTGAGCCCTCCATACTCAGATGCAACCTGTTCTGTGCATATAGGTCATTGTGTTCCCATGTCATGTCCCAGTCTCCCACAAGTCTGTTCCCATTTGATTCCATGTCATAACAGCGAATATTTTGGGGGACTCACAAAACAGTGAGTACACCCTGCCGAAAAACCAATTCAGCACATCACAATAAATGCCAAACACCAAGTCGGCACACATAAAATAATGTTTAACGCGGGGTATGCCCTCCGCACTCCCCGCCAATACCATACTTATATAATCATCCTGGGGACACTGGAGGAAAGAAGAGGGACTAATGATGGCAATAAGTTTAAAAATAAAAAAACCTGCAAAAGAAAAATAAGATACTTGTATGCAGTCCTGAACCCGAACCATCAGCACACTGCAGACGGGGTCCCTACCGATTATGCTAGGTGGGTAGCTTGGTGGCATCATGCTCCATGTCCCCTTTTAGCACATCCCTCTTCCTCCCCCTTCCATCGCTATTCCTCCCTCACCATTTTCTCATCCTCCCTTGCTATTCCCTCCCTCACTATCCATTCCTCATCGCTGATCCTGAAAGTGACCAAACTGAAGCGCTCATTTCTGAGTCACTCAATTTGACTCACTATATTGACATGCTACCCCATTTGCCTCTCTCATAGCCTCCCAGCCATGCACTGAATTCTGCAATCCTCAGCTTTTTGCAGTACTGGCTCTTGAGACAGGGTGGTACCTCTCGAATGCTACTGTTTTCCTACCACACTGCAGATTCTCCCAAATTCCCTGAACCTTACCTGCATCACATTCACTTCACACCTGCCAGGTCATTGATTCCCAAATGAACCACTATGTGTGTCTTCCCATCTTCCTGTCCCACACATTATGGTACGATTGTTCCCACCCTTCCTGTGGTCATATCAGGTATGCACTCCACCTTCCTGTTTTTTCCTCCTAGTATGTTTGTTACCCCATCATACTCCCTTAAGTATCGAGTCCCCAAGAATTACCACCCTCCCCTTTCCTGATCCCCTATGCCATGCTTGCCCTGTTTCCTTCTCCTATATATTCTCCTCCGCTGTGGGTACCACCCAAAGCAACTCCTCTTCTCTGTAACCCAGTTCCCTTTTCTCCATGCTTACCCCAGTCTTGTATCCCCTGTGGTCTGGCCTTATCTCCCCTTTGTACTCCCCACATGGAGATTCCTTCACATTGCTCATGTCTCCTCCCTTCCCATGCTTATCTTGCTCACCAGCCCTCTCATCTCTCCTACCTCCTTGCCCCATTACCTTTCCCTAACCCTGTCCCACACCACTATCCCTCACTGAGCTCTGCCTCTGCCTCCTTTTGCTTTCTGCTCCCCTTCCCCTGCTCATCCAAACCATGCAATACTGTATACCTGTTAGAGGTCTTCTTTCCTCTGCCCACTGTTTAATTAAACTGTTCCACTTTATGGGGTGGCAGTATTAAGGACAGGGCAACAGTATCAAGAAAGACAGGGCAGGAGAAGTAGGTGTAACTTCTGCAGAATACAGTTGCTGGTACAGATGTTGAAATGAAGCACCTTTGTCCTCCTGGTTCAGTGTGTGTTCTCCTGAAGGGGTACAAATGGCACAGATTGCCCTATTCACCTCCCTATTTTTAAGTTCCTAGGCCACCAGTTAACCACTTCTACCTCCCTTGAAATAGGAATGGGTCTGACTATGCAGAATATCCCTCACCATTTTGTAGTGATAAAGAGTTGTAATTTTTGAGGATAGCCAGATCCTTCTAAAACCCAGGGCTTTGGGAGTGCATGTGTGCCATTTCCAGCTGTGTCACCTGTTGCTCCATTGTGCCAATCTCTTCTCTCTATTGATTTTATTTATGCATAGGATATGAAATTACCCCCTCTAACAAAAGCTTTCAGGGCTCTCACCTAACACTGTGGAGGTATCTTCAGGATGGTTTTCTCTCTAGAAAGACCTAAATATCCCTCTCCATTAAACCTCTGAATGTTTTCATCCACAGAAGCCTTAGCTAAAGCATTCTGGTGGAGGTGAAGTGACCTAAAACCCACCCCCATGTGTAAATTAGACAGGGCATGATCAGAATGAAGCCTGGGTCCATAATATATGTCTACAACCCTGTCCAAGAGGAATGTGACACTAAAGCCATATGCAACCTCATGCATAGCCCATGGGCTTGACAGTAGAACAAAATCCATTCTCTACTGGATGGGAGAGTCTCCAGATCTCCTGGAGCTGGCATTTCTCTTGCCACTGATGTCAAGCCATCAGAACTATGCAAAGCTGCCAGGAGGATGGGAATGAGCTGTCCATTACTGGGTCCCAGAACATATTAAAATCCCACAAACCACTAGAGGGTGAGTAAAGGCTACTAAAGTCACTAAGAGGTGATGCAAAACTCCAGACAATGGAGGTTTGACCCATATATCGAGGCCAGGGTAAGATCTTCAGTGCTGACCCTGCCATCCAAAATTAAGAACTGGCCTCTGGATCCATTTGTTTGCCTGTATCTGCACCACAAGGCCCAGATGAAACCAGATTGCAACCCATGAGCCTTTGAGGTAAGAGGTGCCAGTAACAATGTGCAACACCCCCACACAAGTCTCAATATGGCCATCTCCTAACTAGTGGAGTGTGTCTCCTGCATCAACAAGATGTCCTGCTTACTTTTTCAAAGTATGACCATATGTTTTACACATTACAATAGTTTTAAACAATTGGCATTCCATGTCATAGGGTTTTAATCACCTGCCAACATTCATCCTCAAAGAACTAGAGATAACAAAATTTCATAACAAGAGCAAGAAAGCAGTAGATCCCAGAACAATATCAGCATAGAAAGTCACACATCAACAAGTGATTGCAGTGCAAACCCTACAATTTTTCATTTTCCAATACACCAATGAAAAAGTTTACATATAAACTCCTTCCTAACCAGAAAACCTACCCAGCCCTGAACCCCTAACTATGTGCCCACACCCATACCTCCTTCAGTACCCAACATGATATAAGGAACCCAATACCACATACAAACTAGCAACCCAACATCTACCCCTTCTCACTGGAATCCCCTACCATCCTGGAGCCTCGAAGTCTTATATCACCCTTACCTATGGTTGAAAAAACATTTCTCATCCACCATTAATGAAAAATAATAAAAGGCAGAATTATACATCCATCCTATAAATGCTAAAATATATTCAAATACAGAGATGCAGAGTGTCAGTTCTGAAGTCCAGAACAATTACAATGATTTATTTCCGGGCATGGGTAGCAAACCAAATACTCAGCTTGGCTGAGGCCTGAAAAGAAAATGCAATAAGAGTTTGTTATACTGCAGTGAAGGCCAACTAGCAAAATAGGATATGGTCATAAGACAAGTAAAAGAAAAAGTGCCCCAGCTTGAATACTTAGAGTGGTGTCAAGGCTATCCCCGAATTAAAGTCCCCTGTGAATAAAAAAAGTTACACAAAATTGTCTCCTTCATCCAGTATACTACTTGAAAATGTGCATCCAGCCAAAACAATATTTAACTAAATAGAGCAGCACAAATTAAATATGTTCCTCAACATTCCAAAAGCACTGGCCCAGCCAGTGACAGAACATGACAGTAGCAAGAAAAAGAACCTGAAAGGGCAGGGAGGAGGATGTCCACTAAGACAGGTCTTCAAGAGTTGGGTTGGAAGCTAAACTGTTGAATAACAAGATCAAGTGCCTCCCTGTTATCCTAGTAATGCCATGACCCTCCTTCTCCCTTCAACCTCAAGGGTTGTACAGTCACAGGGACAGCCCATGTAGACTCAAGCCAATGTCAGCCACAGTTCAAAGATGTTTCCACAGCAAAGTTTGAGCCTATTAGGATCCATGTAGAGAACCTCCAGTTCAAGAGGGATGATTACAATGCCCTCCCAAGCTCCTAATAGCAGCCACCACCCAGTTCACACAGTTGCCCCCACAACCTTCCACTCACATTACAGTCAGTGACTTTTCACAAAATCAAACAGAGTCAGGTCTGAGGAGCAGACCTTCCTCCACTGCCACCTGCTCTGTCTCCATAACCTCCTTTCCCTCAGCCACTGAACTGAAGGACTTGCTTGAATGTCCTGGGTCCCACACAATCAAATGAGAGGGATATATGCACGTTAACTGCCACCATTTCTCATTCAGCACCTGCTTACCATCCACAAACTCCTGACACCTGGTCTGAAGGCACTGGTTAAAGTTTGGAAAGAAATTTGCCATTGCCCCTTTTGCCTGCATTGTACCTTTTGACAGGCAACCTGAAGAACCAGACACAATCTGGTTCTTGCATAAACATAATTAGAAAGTATCTCAGACACTAAATAATGACTGGTCTTTTGTTGGGGACCTGTGTGCTTGTTCAATACCAGGAGGGACATCTGCTTCTAGGCCTAGGGCCTTGGGAAGTCACTTGCCAAAAGGTAAGGGGAACTTTGCTTTCAAAGCTCTCTGGAAGACCTATGAGAAAGCATTATTCCATTTCTATCTATTCTCATGGTCACACAGGGTTTCATTCATTTGATATATAAGCCAGGATGTAACTTGCAGCTTGACCCAAGCCTCAGTGAACTGCTCCTTCTGCACTGTAGCTCTGAACTCTGGCTCCTCCAGGTGCTCATTATGCTCATCCATAGTCTTCCCATAGTATTCAGAGAACTCTGAATACGGTGTAATAGACTGACAGATTCTCAAAGCCTGAATTCATATTGTGGGTCAGCTCCATCATTTTCTTGAAAAGGTTTCCACAGAGTAGGCTCCAGTTCATTTGTAGAGTCACACTGGGGACATTTCTGGGCTGCAGAAAGCTTACTTTTCCTTGCAGGCTGCCTAGGCCTATCTCCTCTGCTCAGGTCTTTGGTTGTTTTAAAAGTCAATTGAGTTTGCTGCCTGACCAATTGAGGGGTTGTATACATATAGAAGCAGAGTTAGAGCAATATCACAACAGAAAAATAAAAAATTAAGAGGATAGCAGATGTGTCCATGTTGCTCTATGGCTGCTTATACCCTCTTTAATAAATTATTATTGACGCTCCTACAAGATGCATCATGCAGCAGTTCTTTCCAGGACATTGTATTGTTTTACCTCATTGGGTTATGTCACTGTTCAGGTGTGTTCCATGTTAGTTTGTTATGATAGCACTACTGCAACTTATTGGTTTGAACATCTTTCAGTTTCTATGCTTATTGATCAGTGACAGCAGGTACCTCAAACTGAATTTTCTCTATAGTGTGTGGTTAGAGTCTGTTATGTATGAAAATCCATATACTGAAAACTGCATCAGAATATAGTTGTGATGTCAGAGTTATGGTACAATAACTATCAGAAGTCATTGTACCATAGTCCAGACATAACAACTGTGGAATAATAAAGAAAATCAGCTATGTACTTCCTAGCACTATATATTCCAGCCATGAAACTGCCATTCACTCAGTGATTCACAACACTGTGTACCATGGTCGTGACAGTGATTTCAAAATCCAGTTGGGAGACAGAATTCTTCATAGAAAAGGAAGAAAACACGGAACAGCCAACTAACAGTTGCTGATGTCAGATTAATGACCTCATATTTTGAGAGGTAAGTGAGCACAGAAAACGTAGTATTTTCTGTCAAAAAGATGTTTCATTCGGCCCCTTCAAAATGTTTTTTCCTCCAGTTTAACAGATGCTAAACTTTTTCTCAGCAATTTCTTACTCCTATTCTTAAAACAGGAAGTGTTGGAATGTTCTTTTATTGAATGAATTGAATATTTTAGACAGTTCATATTTTATTCTGATATCAAGTTACCGGTTACCAAGTTACGGTGTAATAAAATAAATCAAAGTGGCAATATTTAATTTCATTTTTATTTCAATTCATTTTATTTTTAATACTGGAGGGCATGTGAACATGTCTGCCCATTTCACAAGTGTTCAGTCATGGACAACAAAGCATAGAAACGAATATACAAAGAGGTAGGCACACAAGGGAGCAAGAAATAAATATATACATGGCAGTGGGAAAATACAATCAAAATATGCACATGGTTACAACAACAACTGTAAACACATTGGGCCCTATTCACTATGCCAACGTGCCATGTAAACCAGGTGCATAGACATAGATACATGGGAATGCTGCACAGCAGGTGTTCCATGAATCCCGGCACCATGTACCAAATAAGCGCTGGCCAGGTGCACACCAATTCCCCATTTACTTGGGCAGCTATGCACCATGGTAGTCTGGGGGCAGAGGGTGTGTGCCCATGCTATGTGCCATTAACAAAGGTGCATAGTACTGTGTACAGGGGCCATAAGAGGTCACCGATTATAGCAGGGGACCTGCCTGGAAATGCTGAACATGTGAGCCCCACACACAGAGAACCCTCACCCAGTCCTGGCATCATTCAGTAACCCCACAACAGACCACCCACCAGATCCCAGCATCTGTTTGCAACCTCCCCAACACATTCAACAAAACCCCCATCCCTGGTCCTGTGTGCCAGCCTAGCCCATAAACACAAATTCCAGTCCTGGCCCCAGTCCAGTACATAGAACACCACACACACACACACACACACACACACACACACACACACAGACACACACACATGGACTTACGTGCCCCAGGCCGCATGTCAGTGACCCACCCACTCAGTGCCCCATCCCGGCAGACCCTGCCCAGAACTACACATTGCACTCACTCCCAGACTCCCAATCCCAGCTCCCCATCCCTCATGGGTCATCAATGCCCCCAACACCACTCCCCATGGCACTGACAACACCATCCCCATGCACCGTGCCACAAGTCGGTGCCAGCTGACATTCCTCCGCACACCTCATTTGGCAGCTGGCTGTCCAACTGATGCTGGGAGTGCACTGCTACAAATAATGTTGAAATGTTTCTATGCTCACTCATAACTTTGGTAATTTTAAGTATTTTGACCACAGATTTTAACATACCCATTTTTCACATCACTTCATGAATGTTACAGTTGTCATTTTTCAGATACTGGCTAAAATGTGTTTTCACACCTGTAGAGCAGAATGACATTTTGTTGCACAGAAAGATGTTTCGTGGGATTTGAAATGTTCACCTGCCAGATTCATCAGGTGGGGTAATAAGAAGACCATGCTGAAAATTTGGTGTACAAATCTGGTAAAATACCCAGGTTATGAGTGAATTTTGCAGTATTTCAATGTTCACTCATAACTTCACTAATTTTAAATATTTTGAGATGGATTTTCGGAGCATGGTGCAGGGCTTGGCTCTTAGGTTCTGGCAGTGTGACAATCCCCATCACTGCAACTGCACCCAATTTTACAGTCTTTGGCACAGTTATAAAAGTTTTCATGATTTATGCAGTTTCACTAAATACCTGGTGCAAGCTCCATAAAAGAGGCCCCATGATTGCAGAAAGTTAGACCAGAAAATGGTGGTCTAACTGATGGCACTGCCTCATGGGATAGAAAAATCCCTTTAGATTGCCACAAGCCCCATGCACTATATCTTCAGCACACCATGGTTTGTGGGCGATCTAAGCCATTTAAAAATCCTGCCTTTGACTCTAAAACTTTCAACATAGCAATTTTTCTATGCCTCTCATAAACATGATATGTGCCATTTTAAAATCCTGGATGAGATGTGTTTTAGACTTCTGGTATGAAATGACATTTCAGCCAATATACCTAAATGGTACATGTCATGTTTTTAAGGTGAATCATAAAATGGGTATCTTGAAAATATGGGATCAATATATAATAAAAAAAAATTGTTAACAAACTTGTGTGTATTACCAATCTTGACCCCAGCGGGTATGTTTTGTGATCCTGTGCCAGTGAACTGAGTTCAGTGGTGAGATCAGAGACCCAGTTGGATGGGGTAAGGGTGGGGGATGGAGTTGTTATGTGACACCCTCCAGCTAGGTAATGAAAGGTACAGGGTTGTTAGCACAGGCCTGCCTACCACCATATAGTGAAGACAACTGTTCTCTTGGCATAGGGCCCTGCACTGCTCCCTCCTTGGGTGGCAGAGGGCCCTGTGCATTGGCTGACAGATGTACACAGTGCCCTGTGTGTCTGTAGCTGCAGCCACATTAAAGTGCAGGGACCACAGGGCCCTGTGCTTTCTGTAGCCCACACTCACAGCCCCATGAAGTCTTAATGTCCATTGTCACACAGAACTGCAGGGCTCTCTAAAGGCCCTGCACTTCTATAGGTGGATGGAGTCTTCCTTTGGTGGAAGGCACCAGCATCTGTTCACTGAGGTCCCAAAGGGATACTATTCTACTGTCTGAAAAAGGAAGGAAATTCTTTACCAGTTTACCACTTTGTTAATGCATCAGGATAACTTATTGCCAAAAAGTAGGGCAATAAGGCATTAGGGTTTCCTAGCAGCAAAAGGAAAAAAGAAAAATATTATGGTTTTGGGTCTCCAGAGCCTTGGTAAATCAGTGGTTGGGTCTTTCTTGGGGTTGTCAACCCTAATGTCCACCCTTTTCCATGAGCAAACAACATCACACATGAGCTCTTTCTTCAAACAGGGCCCATGTAGTGAGACATCATTCTCTACCTTTGAAGAGTTTATCAATGAGGCACTAACTCAGAGTTGTTACCTGTGCTTTGGACTACAGGCTATGAACTGGGGAAATGGGGACCATTAGGGGTTGGCAACCCCAAGGATGACCCCTACCACTGATTTGCTAAGACTCTGGAGACTGAAAACTCTAATGTGTTTCCTGTTGCTGCTTTGGAGATGGGGGTGGTGAGTTAGGGTTGGAAATCCTAACACATATTTCCTTACTTTTGTGGCATTAAGTTACCCTAACTGGTGCATTAACAATGTTTTTACAAAATTTTTATATACAGTATTCTTAGAAAAATACAGGATAACCCAGAACACACTGTTTTGTCATATAAAATCTTACCATTACACATGGCCTGAAGACTAATATATTTTCTGCTTGCCAACACATTGATTTGCTCCTGAAGTACTGTTTTTCAAAATACCGTACTTAGTTTTCCAGATTAGTTGCTAAAAATATTTTTTCTTCATTAAAACAAATTGCATTAAAAAGTGGTTTCTATTGAAGAAATTGAATTATAAAAGATAACCAAACATTGTTTATATGTTAAACTGAAATCGTTTTGTGTACATTTCAGCACTAAACAATCACAGGAAAACATTCTATGTAATAAAAATCCTAATTCGTATTTTGAAACACCATTTACTGTTTGCACTTACAAAGTTAACTTGTCAAGGTGATGGCAGATTTGAGATTTGTGTTACTGGCAGTCCAGTGCAGGGCAGTCTGCAATAGGCTCTACTGCATAAAACCAATCATCAGCCAGGCTGATCATGACACTCTTTTGGACTTGCTGGGTGGAAACTTTGTGTAGTTAAAGAAAGAGCCACCCAATTCACAGGGTGAATCTTTGCTTTGATCAGCATGATACTGCATTGCAAGCAGCTGATCAGCATCATGAACAGCCTGTGCCTGTTCCTTCCCCACAATGCAACTAACTGCACATAACCCCTGCTCAACCTCTGTCTGCCCTTTTTAAAAATATTCCACCGTCTGCCAATTATCCGTGGTACAACCCATTTGCTTCCATGCCCTTTTTAAAGATCCCACCCTGTGCCAATTACCCTTCCATCTGCCCATCACTTCTTTTGGGTATACCTCCGAACAGTGACACCAATACAGTGACCTCTGCTGACAAAATCGACAGTTAGTCGACAGGTCGCTGTATTGGTGTGCCGGAGACAGGGCACACTGTCTCCCAGTCCTGCACCCTCCTCCTCAAATCAACTCCAACTCTGAGATTATCATAATTAGAATGGGTGCTGCGGCATCCCCTCATATGGGGCATTTGGGGGGCAAGCCTCTGATAGAAAAATGGACTAGAGGTCTATCGGAATTTATGTCAACTATATTTTGCAGTCGAATTTAAATTCCATTGCTGTGATGCCAGTCTACAAAATTGTTGTCAAACAGGCATCATAGAACCAATCTTTGTCCCATAAACATGAACCATACACTGTGGTGCCCAATCCACAGTATCAATACCTGAAATAAAGAGAATCATTATTGTCTTTTTCGATGACCAACCTGACCACCCATGGCACCCACTACTCCCACCTTGATCCTTACTTACCTACCAGGGGTCAATGTCATTAGCCTCTCTGGACCAGAAACATGTCTTCACTCTTCAGCTAAACTCTGGTCAATTTATTTCAATGTATTTTGAACTTGTACTCATACCCTGATCATTTTTTAATAGTTTTCCCAAATTTTCCAAATGACCTTCTCAGGACCCCACCTCTTGAGTAAGGTACAGTAGGTGAATTTTGTCAAATCTGGCCCAAAGGTGATTTTGCAGTCACTGCATGAAATCACCTTTCAGGTAGGATTTTAAAATGTTCCCCTACCAGGTTCATGAGGTGGGGTCATAAGAAGACTATGTTAAAAGTTTTGATGGAATATTAAAACAGGAAAGTTATGAAGGTACATTGACATTTTCAATGCTTGCTCATAACTTTGATAATTTTCATTATTTTGGACCCAAATTTTCAACATAGCCATTTTCCATACGCTGAACATGACAGATACTGTTTTTTCAAATCCTGACTAAAATGTGTTTACGCACTTGTGGTTCAAAATGACATTTTGGACAGTATTTCATAAATAACACCTGTCATGTTCAGAGGAGGAGTCATAAAAGACTATGTTGAAAATTTGGGGCAAAATCTCATAAAACAATGAAGTTATGAAGAAATGTTGAATTTCTCAATGTTTACTCATAACATTGCAATGTGTACAGATTTTGACCACAATTTTCAGCATAGCCCTGTTGTTATGCTACCTCATGAACATGACAGGAGTCATTTTTCAAATATCCTCTGGAACACGTTCTTACATTTGCTCCAAGAAAGCACCTTTAAAAGGAAATGAAAACAATTCCATCTGCCTTGATGGTGGGTCATAAAAGACAGTGCTGATGCTTGAAAATCTGGGGTCAAAATGTCAAAAACAGCTAAGTTGTGAGGAAACAAATAATCTTTTCAATGTTTACTCATAACGTTCTGATTTTGCAGATTTTGGCCTAATTGTGCATTGCCCTGGCCCTTTGTTACTCACATGATAAACATGACAGGTGTTTTCAAATCCCCTTGAAACATGTTTCACAATCCCTCTGTGAAATCACCTTTAGTCAGGATTTTTTTTAATCACCTGTCTTGATCATAATATAGAGTCATGAAAAGACTATGTTAAAAAATGTGTGGTCATAATATTACAAAAAAAAGGAAAAACCTACGTTATGAAGAAACATTTAATTATTCCAGTGTTTACTCATAATTTTATTTTGCAAATTTTGGCTAGTACTGTTAAATATATCCTGTGTTACTCCACCTCATGAACATAACAGGTGTCACGGTTCAAATCCCTTTCAAAACATGCTTTTAAAGTTGCACTGTAAAATCACCTTTGGGGTGGAACTTAAAACTACAACTCTCACTGGCCCAGTGTCATGGAGGCTAAGGCATCGATACCTTATTCCTTGCCACTCTGGTGACCCATGTTTGTGTGTGAGCTGGGTTACTGGGGTTGGCGGGAGGAAAGGATTGAGCATCCGGAGGACAGCTTTCCTCTCCCAGGGATGGTGGTTTGGCAGTCCTGCTAAATGACTGCCCCAGGTGGAGACCTGAGGGCAGAACATGTCAGAAGATGCCAATGAAGGGAGGGTGCAGCAGAACTCTGCAGCATTCGTACACCTCCACGTATGTGCATTTGACATGTCATGTACCAGCAAAGGGCAGTGACCAGGAGAAAACTGGTGGGAGAAAACCTATGACAGCAAGATTAGGATTGACCCCTTCAAGCACTGCACTAGTGGCCAGGCACAGCCACGATTCTGAAGTAAAGGACACTAGCAAAGGTAAGTCCTGGAGGAGCCAGGTGATGGGGCGGTGGGGGTCGATTAGATGGGGTTACATAGAAACATGGAAACATAGACTTTGACAGCAGATAAGGACCACTTTGCCCACCAGTCTGCCCATTTCCTACCTACTGGATAAGCTGCAGATTTTAGTTAACCAACAGCCTACTTCCTGCCACCCCCACTATAATTGCCTTATGTCTGTCCCATGCATGTTTGAATTCCTCCATTGTTTTAGACCCCACAGCCTCTCCAGGAAGGCGGTTCCATGCATCCACCACTCTTTCTGTGCAAAAAATTTCTCACATTACCCGTGAACCGTCCCCTCCATCTTTAAATTGTGCCCCTTGTTCTTACACATCTCTTTTCTGAAAGATGCTATCCTCCTGGACTTTGTTGATTCCTTGAGGACTTAAACGTTTCTATCATGTTCCCCTGTCCCTCCTTTTCATCAAGGGTATGCATATTAAGCTCTCTCAGTCTCTCTTCATATGGTTTCTGATGCAGACCCTGCACCATTTTAGTTGCCCTCCTCTGGACTGCTTCCATCCTGTCTATGTCCTTGCGTAGATGAGGTCTCCAAAACTGCACACAGTACTCAGATGGGGTCTCACCAACTGTCTGTATAGAGGGATAACCACTTCCTTTTCTACTTATGATGCCCCTTCCTATGCATCCCAGTATCCCCTGGCTCTCCTTACTGACTTCTCACATTGTTTACCCACCTTTAGATTATCTGATATGATTACCTCCAGGTCCCTTTCCATTTTGTTGTTGTTAGTACCTCCCTGCTATTGTGTACTCTTCTCCTGGGTTTTGTTTCCCAGGTGCATTACTTGCACTTCTTTGCGTTGAATCTAAGTTTCCATATGTCTGACCATTCCTCCAACCTTGCCAAGTCCCTTCTCATCCTTTCTACCCCCCATGTATCAACTCTGTTACAGATCTTTGTGTCATCTGCAAAGAGGCATACCAGGAACACATAATGATAAAATACCAATAAAAAATCCAACTCTCTTATTCATAATGCCAGTAATAAAAAACTACATTGGAAATGTGGGTTAAAATGTGGGAGCCCATTGAAAATTAGATATTGCCTCTTAGCTGGCCTGTCCTAGATAAATACAATCTAAAAACAAATAAAGGCAAGACACCACTGAAATGGAGATAGTACATCTCATCTCATCTATCCTGGTTAAATATATAGTAAAACGTGTAAAAGCAGGACCCAGTACAGCAGAGTTCCCACTGAACTGTGCATCTAAGCTGCTCTATCCAGGAATAATACACTGTAAAAGATGGATGCGACTAAAACGAATTTGTCTTTCAGCTGGGCTATACTAGGTAAATGCAGTATAAAAGTGACAAAAGTAGGACACCATCAAAAATGAGATATTGCATCTTGGCCTTGTTATCCTGGGTAAATACAGTGTAGAAAATGAGAACAACAGGGTCCCACTGTAAACCAAGTAGCATCTGAGCTGTGTTATCACGGTAAATATAATTCAAAATGTGTCAAGACAAGACTCAACTGAAAATGAGATACTGCATCTCAGCTGGCCTATCCTGGGTAAATATATTGCAAACTGTGCAAAACAGGACCCTGCAGCAGAACCCCACTGAAATGGAGATGTTGCATCTAAGATGATCTGTCGAGGAAAATACATTGTAAAAGTAGGACCACACTAAAAACAAGATATCGTATCTGACCTCTACTATAATGGGTAAATGCAGTGTACAACTAAAATCAGGACCCCATTTCAAATGACATAGTACATTTCATCGTCTATCTTGGGTAAATATATAGTAAAACTTTGTACAAGCAGGACTCAGTACAACAGCATGCAAGTGAAAATTCTGCATTGACAAATGCTTGTTTAAGTACATGTGGATTTTATTTATTAATTTATGTAAACGTTTCACCAGAAAAAATATACTGAGCAGTAAATGCTCATTTCCAGATGTGTCCTGGGGCAGGGAGGGGATTAGAAGTGGACATAGTATGCATATTATATACTTGTAACTAAGTATAACCTCACCCAGGTATGCCATTTCCATCTTGACAGTACTACCTGGTGGGCTGGGTTCTGGGAGAAATATATCACTCAGCAAAATTGGCTAGGTTTTGGCAACTCTGCAACAAGGGAACCAAAGTAACTCCGGACACAGGAAGCAATAACTGTAATGTCCAATACCAGAAGTGGATTCTAAAGTGTGGCTTTTATTTACATCCAACAGAATAACAAAGCATAGATGCACCCCACAGGGCTACACTTCTGGTAATGCAGATTTATGGAGATCAGAACACATCCTCATTGACTTTAACCTCAGGATGTGAAACACACTGGGCACACAGCCCGCACTTGTACTCTGCTCTGGGTTTCTCTGGCCTGCCCCTTGCCAGCCACTTGACTACCTTCCTTCCATGGCTCAGCTATCAAGCCAGCCCTTTGGACACTTTCCATATAGCATGGAAACATTTACTCATGGCTCCTAAACCAACTATGAGCACTTCTGGCTCCATCAGGGAATCTTCCTCATCAATCCCATGTCTGGGTACTTTCCTCAATCACTGGCAAGTACCTGAGAGAAAGCAATAGGTGTCCCAAAGCAAACCCATAGAGGTGAATTTGGTTACTACTGATGGGGGTCTCCCAACTCTCGCTCCCATAATTCATACCTGGCCATTTCTCTGCACTGTAACACCTCATCCTTGAAGATACTTTTGCTGTATAGATTCTCTTTAAATGTATTCACATTCAGTCTACTGACTTTACATCCCGTTTGTGCTGAACTGGAACATACTTAATAAGAGGCTGTATCCATTACTCTACACCCCCCACAGAGTTAAGCAGCCCAATCCCCACATCTTCCAAACTGTACTTGGCTGTCTTTTACTGACCCCACAGTAACAGTCACTTAATTTCATCTTGTTTTAGGTGAAAACACATTGGCCATTTAGCAGAGCAAACTCACCCCTTGGTTGCAGGTGCCCCACAGGCATTTTCTCTTCAAAGAAATCTTGTCCAGACCTTCTGGTGCCTCAGCACAAACTTAAATCAGGCAGCTTCTTTTTCCTAGCTGGTTGCCCTAGTGAGTTGCCCCTGAAACAGGCTAATTCCTTAACCTATCCCCACAGGGATGGGTCCCTGAACCACTGAAAGCTGTCTCTACCACTTCACTTGGCTCTTCTTGGGTTCCTCGTCAGGTGAGAACACACACCTATACAAAAAACAGCTCTTTGACAGAGCTTAGGACTCTGAGGGCCTACTTACAGCAGAGCACCTCCTTCCTCTACTACAGACTGCAACAGACTCTACAGAACTAATTTCAAATTTCCTAGTTTTCACGCTAACCTTCAACTGCAACATTCCAGTGTGGCTTATGCAGCTGTGACAGTTCAAAATGATGTCATCCCTCAGTCGCAGCTGAGACTGAGAACAGAGTGAGACAGTGTGAAATCCATTTAATTGGAGTTTCACAAGATGCCTTCCCTGCCTACCACTAGGTCTAACTGGGATTCTAGTAATCCCGGGCAACAGGGGGTTACACTCACCCTGGGCCAGGAAAGTGACTCGTCCGTAGTCATTAGTCACCTGGCTTAGGCTATCTCAGCCCATGTGTTGACTATGGGGAGGTAGCACTACCTTCTCTCCTACCATTTGCTAGCACAGGCAGACGAACACTAAGGGCTTAGAGGCCTTCGCTGATGCATCAGCCTCTGCTCTCCCGCTTACTATGGGTTCCTAGTGGCTCTGGTAGAAATTTCCACAGCATAGCCCTAATAGATCAGTACTGCAGCCCCTACAGCTGTTCAGAACCACAGCCTGTCTATCCCTCCTAGAACTCGAGGAATCCTGTCTGCTCTAACTCAAAATTTACAAAACAAAACAAACAGGAGACCTCCCCCAACCCGGGACCCCATGCAACCACACACTAGGAGCTAATACCATACAATATGATTACTCCACACTCCCCCACAACCATACCTGTGGGAAGGAAAAGTTACACACAGTAACAACAACAACAGTATTTTAAACACTACACTCTAAGTACTACTGAGGAACTCGTTGAGTACCTCCTCCTCTTCTTGTCTTCTCTTCTGTCTTCTTCAGGAACACCTGCAAGAAAAGAAAGACAACACACACCCTAATCTGCATACACAGTCTATCTAAACCCCTAACATCTGAACACTGAAGAATCCCACAAAATATATTTTTTAGAAAAGTAGAAAAACAGTATGAACATTAGAAAACAGTAGAAAACAATGACATTATTTACAATACACTATATTTGGGGATGGGTGCCCTAAAAGTTCCATTTAGTGGCCACAGTACCGAGGGCAAGTCCATTAAAGAGTCTCTCCTGTGCGGAGACCAGTGAAGCACAGTTCTAGCAGGCCAAAGTCCAAGGGAGAGTCTTTGAGGACAGTTCAAACATCTGGAGTCTGCTAGTGTAGGGTGTACTGCAATGTCATAAGAATAGAAAAGTCTGGACTTAACAGTCCCTTGTAGAACAACTCGATACCATACCTGGTTCTCGGCTGAAGACTCTCCCTGGCAGTATTCTTCTGATACAGCTAGGCGGATATCTTCAGGGAAATGACAGGAGGGCACATCTGAAACTGCTGGGCTAATGTCATCTCTGGAGATGGAACCTTGAACAGAAACAAAAGGAAAACAGCTGGTCTGAAGTCATTCGATACCCAGGCGATGAATCAGGATACAGCTGGGCTGGTGCCTCTCTGGATCTGAAGTCATCTGGTGGGCCAGTTGATGGATTCTGGAAAGCCAGTACACTGCAGAACTGATGAATATGAGGCACCAGGTTCCTGGAATGCTTGTCAGGCGGAACAACATAGGTACAGCAACTGCTGGATGGCAGCCCTGGCTACCACTGCTCTGCTTTCCACTTGGTAGGCATGGGCACATTTGCATGTGATCTTGGCATTGTGGCCAACAGCATAACTGGTCAGGTGCTGGAATTATTACCTAGTCTGGGCACTCACAATTCACACTGAAAGGATTCATGTCCCTCTCCATCCAAAATTCGAACGATGTCAATAAACAGTGTCTTGCCTCTTTTCCACTGGCTGTATTTTTCTTGAAACATTCTGTTCTTGACGTGCTTGTTTGCACCAGAATGCACATATTTCATTGCTTCTTCCCAAATACAGGATTTCCTGCTTTTTCAATCTCCTCCCAGACTCTTCAAGGAAAGGTAGGAAAGGACATCTCATAGATTTCATTCGCTTTCCTACAAACCAGTCTTTCCTCTTTACTAGCTTGGTCAACCTGTGACCTCTGGCCTGGCTTGGGGTGGCCAGTCCTGGTTCTGCCAGCTATGCATTCTTAACGACACAAAAATGGATCCCTGGCTTTTCTTGCACAACCAGGGCAGTGGAATCACCACTCTCTTCCATGCGGTCCTCTGAGACAAGAACTTGAGGCTGTGTACCAGTTCCTTTTCACACTTCCACATAGGTTCCTCCTCTCTTCTTCCTCAATGAGAATCTGTGTCCAGGAGTGAGCAATCATCCTCACCCTGAGACTGTCCACTCTTCACTGGGCATGGAGGTCCAAACCTCCCATTCAAAGGCCTCCCTCATCTCGTCTTCACCTATGAGACTTGGGCTAGGCCCCTCTCTCCAAGGGTCTACTGATACTCTTCTGAAATGTCTCTCTGCGACTCAGACTCTGAAACATCAGCATATTGTTCTGTCTGTAAATCTGCACCTCTTGCTTCATGCCACACTCTGAGGGCCTTCTCCAACAAGCTCTGCCTGGTGCTCTGTGCTGCCAACTGCAGATTCTTGAATGTTTGTCCATGTGGAGCCAAATGAATCTTGGGTGCTTTAAACCAACCATATTTCTCTAGCACCCAGAACAGTGAGGTACCATGAAGACGCCCTTCCAGCATTTAAGCACATCACATTTACTCGCACTGGATATCCAGGAATCTCTACATGAGGAGGCAATCATCCCCATAGTAACTTCTCTCAATGTCCCTTAACTTTAACTTCTACTGCTACCTCAGCCGGGCATGATCCGGGTAGCGGACTAGTCCTGAAGCCATAACTGCAGAGAAAACAAACAACACTCACTGTTATTGCAAGTCCTACATCACTGAAAACATTTTTTTCTTCTTTTCAAAATGACTCCTCTGCTGCTGTGTTTACATTACTACCCTGCCCTGTAATGGTGGCGCAGTACTCCTATCATCAACATTCTGTAATTGGGTCAAGCCACTGTGCATCTGTTACTACACTCTAATGATAACTTTGCTCAAGCTGCACAAACTTGCACTGTTCTTTTTCCTAGCACATTTATATGATTTACCACGGACGTTTTACTCACTGAAGACATTGTTCTAGCTTACAGTCCCTTAAAGCCTCAGTATTTCATAGCACAGGATTGCCTATATTTCTTGCTGCATATCTGATGCAACTCACAGTCTCTCACATGGCTTTGAAAATTATACTGACGCTGAACCTATAATTATGCTCACAGTCGATTGCTTAGAATTCTTGCTTTTGCTGGTAAAACTTAGCACAGTCCTTCTTTGCAAAGTGATTACACTGCTACACACAGATTCAGCTAGCTTTTGGTGAAATCACACAGTTTGAGCAATTATTTCTGTTGGTACTCACTGTTATCAGTAGCTGTTTGCAATGGAAAACAGCCTGCAGCCAGTCTTGGAGGCCTCTGAAGGAAGCAGGTTGGCAGTCCTGCCTATTGTCCCTCTGAACATCACACTCACAGTCAGTCGATCGAGATGTGGGTTGAGCCTGAATTTAAACAGAAAAGTCAGTTTCTTAACTTTTACAGCACTTTCAATCACCGTGATGCTCCTCCTGGTAAGCCAGTTAGAACCTCCACTCACTGTCCTTCCTGAATGCTGTGCAGTCGCTCTAGAGCTGGCTTGGGGTGGGACTGATTGCAGTCTCACCAATCACCACGATGCCATGCAAATGAGCCTCCTTCCTTCGAATGCTCTTCCCCTCATGGCGGTCATTGAGCACGCAAATTTAAACTGCAAACCACACTTTTTTTTCAGCTGACTCCATCATGGGAGCACCATTGTAACCATATTTCATGGCCATTAAGCACGAGTCTCTCAGTCCACAAGAAAGCATTTCCAACATTTAGGGCACAATTTTCCTTTTGCTACCCACAGTTTTCCACACTTTTCTTTGTCACAAACACTTTTAAAAGCTGGCAAACACTGTAATTTGATACAGGACAAGGGCATACCTCTCAGGCTTTACTGCTCCTTGGAAAACAGTTGGCATTTTAATAGCAGCACATGGATAACAGCACACAGTTGCACATTAGTTAAACTTTGCTTCAGTTGTTTTGGGCAACCCACTGCCAGACAGCCAAAATGCCATTGTCCTAGCAACCTTTCTTACATTCCTCCTTAAATTCCAAACCTAAATCCTCAACGGTGCCTCCATTTTGCAACCCCCAGCCAGGTATGCCATTTCCATCTTGACAGCACTACCTGGTGGGCTGGGTTGGGGAGAAATATGTTACTTGGCACATTGGCTAGGTTTGGCTACCTGCAACAGAGGCACCCAAGTAACTCCGGACAGGAAGCAATAACTGTAATGCCCAATACCAGAAGTGGTATTCTAAAGTGTGACTTTTATTCACATCCAATAGAATAACAAAGCATAGATGGACCCCATGGGGCTACACTCCTGGTATTGCAGATCTATGGAGATCAGAACACATCCTCATTCACTTTAGCCCTCAGGCTCTGAAACACACTGGGCACACAGCCCGCACTTGTACTCTGCTCTGGGTCTCTGCTCGCCCCATGCCAGCCACTTGACTACCTTCCTTCCATGGCTTGGCTATCATGACAGCCCTTGACACTTCCATATGGCATGGAAACATTTACTGGTGGCTCCTCAACCACCTACGAGCACTTCTGGCTCCAGCAGGAATCTTCCTCATTAATCCCATGTCTGGGTACTTTCCTCAATCACTGGCCAAGTACCTGAGAGAAAGCAACAGGTGCCCCAATGCAAACCTGTAGAGGTGAATTTGATTACTACTGATCGGGGGTCTCCCACCTGTCGCTCCCATAATTCATACCTGGCCATTTCTCTGGACTGTAACACCTCATCCTTGAAAACACTTTGCTGTGTAGATTCTCTTTAAATGTATTCACATTCAGTCTACGGTCTTTACATCCCATTTGTGCTGAACTTGAACATACTTAATAAGTGGCTGTGTCCATTACTCTAGACCCCCCACAGAGTTAAGCAGTCCAATCCCACATCTTCCAAACTGTACTTGGCTGTCTTTACTGACCCCACAGTAACAGTCACTTTAGTTTCATCTTGTTTCAGGTGAAAACACATTGGCCCTTAAGCAAAGCGAACTCACCCCTTGGGTTGCAGGTGCCCCACAGGTGTTTCTCTTCAAAGAAATCTCATCCAGACCTTCTGGTGCCTCAGCATGAACTTAAATCAGGCAGCTTCTTTTCCCTAGCTGGTTGCCCTGGGAGTTGCCACTGGAACCAGGCTAATTCCTTCCCCATCCCCAACAGAGATGGGGCCCTGAACCACTGAAAGTGGTCTCTATCACTTCACTTGGCTCTTCTTGTGTTCCTCTTCAAGTGAGAACACACCTATACAAAAATAGCACTTTGACAGAGCTTAGGACTCTGAGGGCCTTCTTACCCAAAAGCACCTTCTTCCTCTACTACAGACTGCAACCGACTCTACTGAACTAATTTCAAATTCCCAGTGTTCTACTCTAACCTTAAACTGCAACATTCCAGTGTGGCTTATGCAGCTGTGACAGTTCTAAAATGATGTCATCCCTCAGTCTCAGCTGAGACTGAGAACAGAGTGAAACATTGTGAAATCCATTTAACTGGAGTTTCACAAGCTTACTTCCTGCCTACCACTAGATCTAACTGGGATTCTTGTAACCTTCAGGTAGCAGGGGGTTGTGTAAGGTACATACAATCCATAGTATTTGTATTGTATTATACATTTGTAATTAGGGTACATGCAAAGTGTACAATAATACAGCATCTGAACATAAAATGAACACAGCATTCAGGAAGGCATGCACAGGTCAAAAGACAGTTGTAAACAGTAAAGGCAGGAACAGTAGTTATGCACTGCATGTCAAGACGGTAGGGAGCAGTTGGGGACAATACAGCAAGTTCAGTAATTGAGGATTATCTACCCAAGATAAGGCATGTGGGCAAGCAATGATAAGTCAAAATCAATTAGCAGCAAGTAGCATCCAAATTAAATTGTGGTAGGGTAATTATGGGCAGTTGCATGAAGGGATATAAGTTTGTAGAGGAGGGAAGACAGGGTCTGAGGGTTGGGGCAGTTCTGATTATCAAAGGAAGGGAGTTCCAGACCTTAGGAAAGTGGTATGAGAAGACGGCTTGGCCTGCAGTTGTAGTCCTGTGAGGAGAGCAAATGCCTGAGGATCAAGGTAGCGAAGGAGTAGGAGGTAGCTGGAGGAATGGAGAGAGCATTGGTGAAGTAAGAGGAGAGATCTGAACCAGAATTTGGAGATGAAACTAACACAATGGATAGGAAGGAGAGGATTTTTGAGGTAACAACAATGGGTCCTAGGAGGACATTCAAGAGTGAAATGACAGAATGAGTTGAAGAGGTGTCCAGTCTGGCCTAGGAGGACTTTGGGGTGACATTGTAGACCATGTGTCCAAGTCAAAAATGGGCAGAATCATTTTCTGGAAAAGTGCATGGCAGGCCAGCAAGGGAATGCATCCACAATTCAGAATAGTGCACCAAGCTTGGGGTTCAGTTTCTTGTGAATGACATCCATGTGCCCAGAAAAATTAAGTTGGTGGTCTAGCCAACCCTAGATACCTGACAGAGGTTTGTCTTCAATCAAAGTCCCATCAAGAGTGTGGAAGGTGGGGAGGGATGGAAACCTAGAGAGTCACTGCCTTGTGCTGAAGGACATAGAATCATAGAAGTTTGTCAGCAGAAA
This sequence comes from Neoceratodus forsteri, assembly GCA_016271365.2. Lineage (NCBI taxonomy): Eukaryota > Metazoa > Chordata > Ceratodontiformes > Ceratodontidae > Neoceratodus > Neoceratodus forsteri. The sequence continues at coordinate 1,430,703,563 of CM028131.1, forward strand.
GGGCCCCATAGGCCCATCTAGTCTGCCCTCATCCCCAACCACATGTAGCCCTGGCCCTTTTCCACCCTACACCCCACCCATGTTTTCCCATCACCCGATAATGCTTCCAGTCACTTTTTCCCATTAGGGTATCCATCCGTCCCTCTCTTATTTAAACCTATGTACCTATCCCATGCTGTCTTAAACCCTCCCACTGTTTTGCCTCCACCCCTCCCCAGAAGCATATTCCAGGAACCCACCACCCTCTCAGTGAAGTTGTGCCCCCTCCTGCTTCCTCTGAATCTTCCACCCTCCAGCTTAAAGTTGTTCCCCTACTCTTGGAGTTTTATAAGATCTCTTGGTCTTTGCCCAGATAGAGACAATTTAGTAGGTGTTGAATCGCTATGTCTGTATGTTTCAGGCTGACCCTAAATTTCCACCCCAGCCCAGAACCCATTGTCATCTATTATAGGGTCTGGGGTTTCTTCAAGTCACAACATTTTCCAGCCAAAAATAATGTCATTGATGCAGACTTTCTCATTCCTAAACAGAATCATTATTGTTTTTGTTGTAGGTTTGGTAATTGGTATTGCCACAAAGGAGACCAAATCGGGAGTCACAAACCATGTAGTAATGGTTCCAAAATGTATCCAGCAATGGAGCTGAGCTGAAACTGACATCAAAGTTTGGGTCACCCTGATGCATGAATAAAAGCATACACTTGGCTGGAGTGAAATGTAAGGATTCTTTTATAAGGACTGATCCTACATAGTGTCTGTCTGGTGGCAAATCCAGACCTCCCTGATATCTCAGCTGGACCAAGAACCAGAGTTTTGCTTCCTCAGGGCTTGTTTGAAAAGGCTGGCATATGTAGCCACCCTTTCTACAGGAATCACATCTTCCAATACTTTATTGTTCGATTCTGAAACATTTCATGAATGTAAAGGGGTACCTGAATCTAACTGCATACTTCCTTCATCATCCAAACTGTCTCCAGCTATTGAAATCAGGTGATTAAGCTCTTCACAGACTTCAGAGTCAGGAAGCAGCACTTCTGTACTGATAGTAGGAGTACTGATAATGGCCTGAGCCTTGGCATCTGACGTAAAGGTTTGTGGGTTTCTCCTGTTGCCACAGTAACCCTCTCTGCAGCAGCTGAAACATCTACATTTTGCTCTTGGTCTGGTGACTGAGTTGTCAGGTTTGGGCAGCCCAGAATTGGCAATGCTGGATCCATAAACCACCTTCCATCCTGAAACAGCCAGCCAGCATCCTTCAAAGCTTTGCCTGGGGTCCATTCCTCAGATGGAGGTATGTCTTGAGAATTGTAAAATACCTCTGGCTGCACAAGATCCATTTCAACTGTCAGTTCCAATACATACGCTAAGAGACTTTTTTCCCCAGAGAAGGACTCTGGGCTCACTGTGCTCCATTTTCTCTTCTTTTCATCCTCCAGGTTTTGTTTCTTTTGGGTGAATTCCTTTTCTGCTTAATTCAACATCTTCATCAGGTGCTGCCATTTTCTGTTCAATTCCTCTTTGTAACGTCAACTCTTCCATGAAAATTATTGCTAGTTCATTCTGCATAGGCATGGAAATGGACCCAGATAGCAATTCAGGTAGCTTTCTCCTGTTTCCTTGGTCAGTCCTTATTTCTTCATATTGGGTTTCCAGTATTTGCCTTCACGATGAAATTTCAACTACATTACTCACTCCCACAATAGTACAAGGAGCTCCACCAGGAGCACCTCCACTCTCCTCCATAGCTTCCTCTGAAATGGGCTCCTCCATTCTCTGTCAGTGGGCCATCAGAGCCACCTGCTGACAGAGTAGGGAATTCCCTGGTGCCCTGGCTAAATTTACCCCATTCACTAAAAATGCTACCAACAGCTTAATCTGGTTCAAGGTCAGTTGGCATTCATCTGTATCCCCTCCCTGGTAGTGCCTGAAAATAGGCAAGAATTTGTCTAGTGCACTTACCAGTCAACAAAACTAAATAAAATAAATTGTAACTTCAATTGCCGTCTACTAATATGTCCATCCAATGGGGGATACATAAGAGAACCATTTGGGAGATAGGAAATATAAAACAACCTGAGATTTCTTCCCAATAGGGCTGAGGTAAAGGGCAAGTCCAAAAATATGGGCATGGCACACCTCCAACATGATACAATCAGGGATCCCTGAAATTGAGCCAAGCTCACAGGAGTCCTAAAGAAATGCATCCGCATTTCCAGGAAACTTCTACAAATAAAATGAAATTGTCAACATAGTTGTTTGCAGGGTATTTTCCAAATCAGAAAGTGCACATATCCATTGCAAATCTGAATCTCAATATGCTAATTAATATAGAAGACATTGAATTGGTAACAAAGAATGCAAAGCAGAATAAATTGAGCTAACAAGATGGGGCCAAAGCTCTCCTCTTTGCTGGGCCATTATTAATTTAGTTATCATCAACAAAGTAGTTGAATGACATCTACTATCGGGAGATAGGGTATGGAATTATGCACATAGCTGTATATATCTAAAATAATCACAACTTGGCAAGCCATACATGGTGTAAAGAAAAAGATTAATTACTTTATCCTCTAAAACCTTATGATAGTCAGGGGTAATCAGCCTTAAAAAGTATACGCACCAAAAATGTAAACTAAAGGTTGGGGGTCTAGGGCTACCTAGGACCCCAACACATTTGTATTTTTTGGTGCATTCTGCGAATTTTAGGGTCCTTTGCAACAGAATTTGCTACCCTGTAGCCCCATGCCTAGTAAGTTGCACTCTAGCCCCTACCCAGAGTCCCCACAGTCCAGTACATTGCCCAAATCACCTCCCCATCACCCAGCCACCTGCTCCAGTTTATGACCCTCCCAAGCCCAAGTGTCACCCTAGCTCCCTCCTTAGAATCCTTAACCCTTTGCCAGCACAGCAAGTTGCATACTACCCTCCTATCTAGAGTCTCTGTCACTTCCTGCAGCCCAGCATGTCCTTTCTCCCAGTCTGGCAAGCTGTCCCTAGTCCAACTCCTCAGATCCTGGCCTACCCCAGCCCACCATGTTGCCTTTCCCTTGCCCACCCAGCAAGTTGTATCCAACTTCCAAGCCCAACCCAGCCAACCAGGTTGCATCATAGCTCCCTCAACCAGACATGTCACAAAGAACAATAAATGAAACAGATACTGAACTCATGAACTGAATACCTCCTACAAAGAAACTTAAACACACCTGTTATGCAACTTACAGAGAAGCATGCCAGGATGAAGTGCAGTGTTACAGGTTTACTGCATGAAAAAAGGATTAATTTCCATTGAAATTGCATTGTTTGCTGCAGCAACTCTACTGCATATAAGTCACTCTAGTGTAGCACAATGGTGACATTTCGTACAAAACTATGCAGTTTCTTAGACAACACTGGTTCAGGTCCTATTAGTAGCCCTGCTAATTTGGATGCAAAACAAATTAACACTACAGTGTGGTTTTCTTTTAAACAACCGTATGTATTAAGATGCAAGAAAAAGTAAACCAAGATCATGAAAGTTGGCAAAACATATAATCGACAAATTCCTGGAAACTGTTTCATGAATAGTCAGGTAAAATAAAAAAAAAAAGCTCTTAGTGTCCTGAAAACCTTTTCATGAATTATGAGGTAAAATAATATCTCATATTGCCCCAAAATTGTTTCATGGATAGTGAAGTAAAATAAAAACTCTTATTGCCATGAAAACTGTTTCATGAATAGTGCAGTAAGCGAAGACTCTTATGACAATATATTGGAATGGTTAGTGCCATGCAAACAGGATTTTGCTGTGTTTAGTTTTCCATGCACCAGTTTCTGGAATCTCATGTAGGACTGCCAGTATAAGGGGCTGGATGAAATGTTAAGACAGCTAGTCTAATGCACTAGGACAGTCTGTTGGGAATGCTAGTGTAAGGGATGGATGAAATGTAAGAACACCCAGTGTAATGTGCAGGCATGTCCTAAGGGACTGCCATTGTAGGGCTGGATGGAATGTTAGTGGGACAACCAGTGTAATGTGCTGAGGTGGTCTGTAGGGAAGGTCATTAACCGTGGATGGATAAAATGTTAGGATAGCCAGTGTAATTTGCTGGGAGGGTCTGTGGGGACTGCCAGTGCAAGGGGCTGGAAGGAATGTTATGACCACCAATGTAATGTGCAGGGATGTTATGTAGGAGTGCCAGTTTAGAGGATGGATACAAAAAGTGCCTGTAAATGGCCACAAATGTTAGATGAGTTAAGTGTCTACTTTTTATAAATGCAAGTAAAGATTTTCTGAGTTTTGGGGTTTGCATCCTGCACCTCACAAATGAGTCATAACATCCATGACATGTCTGCACCATTTGTAAGTGAAAATGACTTACAAATGATGCAGTCATATCTGAATGCTATGGTTCTGTCGCTAGGAAGTGAGGGCTCACACTTTGTTCTGTAGCCCTCTTCTCCTGACAAAGCAGTGACTGGAACTTGGTGGGGTCTTTGTGAAGACCACTCCTCATGCAACTCAAAACTAAGGTAGAATACTGTAACATGCTCTATAGGCAATATTAGAGGAATGGAGGTTGCTGTCAGGCCCCAATAAAACCAATAAAATGTCCTGCATGTGCGATCTGTTGACTGTAATGTTGCCCTGAACATTGCTGGAAACCTACCAATGTAAAAAATTTTCAAAATGCCATGACAGCAGGCTACCTTTGCAAGCACTACCCTGCTGTTTTGCTATACCTTAAAAACATAGCATCGTGCACTGCAGTTATCACTAAGTAACCTCAGGACAAACTAAAGCTCTGCTGAATCAGCTACTGCAGTGTCATGAGACCAACTTGCTTTCTTCTCTTCTTCTATTTAATTTAATTTTTTTTTTTTGCAATTCACTGTGTTTTACCGAGCTGCCTGCCACCCTCCAATCAGCTCAGTTCGTTCGCAGGCTTCTGCTCAAATCAGCCACCCCCGATACCCGTGGCTTGGCCTCCTGACGAGGGGCCCACGGCACGAGGACTAGATGCAGGTGAAATAGTCTAGGTTGGGGGTCTTGGCCTGGGAGCATCGGAAGCCGCGGCGGGCTTCATCCATGGTGGCCGGCAGCTCCATTTTTTCCTGGTTTCCCCACCCTGAGGCAGAGATGTGCAACGGCAAGCGTCAATCCCACCTCTCTCCCACCTCCCCTTTGAGTAAGCACGACAGCGTGGGTGTCCACCAGCCTCCGCTAGGAAGCCTTTATTGCTCGATTTGCTAGCCCAACCTCCCCGGGAAGAGAAGCAGTCTATGGACACTCAATCCTTCTCCCCAGCCCGGCCCTCGGCGGCCGGGTCCGTTCCCCGAACCAGGTTGCACCCGGCATCATAAATCAAATCCACCTTTCTAAGGGGCCAGCGAATTTAATTTAATTTTTTATTTGTTCTACTGGAAACCCATAGTGAGAGTGCAGGTGTGCAAAAAAACTTTCACTGGCGGAATTTCCCATGAAAGTCGGATTTTCACTTATGTGAAAGTGCATAAATCAAATTAGCAACATTAGCAGAAATTCCAATTTAGAATGGTAGAATAAATGTATAAATTGCAGATTATTGTACTAAACTGTGGAGATAAAGGTCTGCAGAACTGATCACTGAGCTACGGAATAATTACATGTACCGAGGAATAATTCATTAAACTGCAGAAAAAATTCCTCAGAAGTGTTGTTCCACAGTTCATGTGTATTATTCCACAGTTTAGCCAAACAATTCTGCAGAACAGGGTGAAAATCCACCAAACACATTTGGAAGATTTCAATCTCACCAATGGTAGAAGGTGAGAAAATTCTACACAATTTCTGAATTTCAGCGAAAGTTCCACAAAAGCAGAATTCACAACTTTCAGCCACCTCTGACAGTGAGCTGATTCATGATTTTCATTATTTGTCATTATTTATGAAACCTAAATGATGACAAATCTACTAAGTGTTTGAAGCATATGAATGTGATACCATGGCAGAAATAAGCTTTGGTAAAACAGCTAATGGTTATTGAGCTAGGCATATAATTGCAGGAAAATGGCAGCATTTGAACCATTTTATGCAGAATAAACGGTAGATAGCAATTTTTTTTAACATCCATTGTTTTGGAGATCAACCATTCAGTTCAACCAAGAGAAACAGAAAAGTCACTTCCTGTTGCCCTTGCAATGTCATGGACCTGGGTTTAGGAACAACTTCAAGCCCAAGTAATCCAAGGGCCAGCAGGGCAGGAAGGATTGAGGAGCTAGCCTGTTACTCTACTTCCACCTGGGAGACCACATTATGCCAATGCAATGCACCCTACCCAGTACTACTAGCATCACATAGCATCACATGCATCAACGTGCACATACACAGAGTAATGTGTCACATCCGAGGATGGGACAGGAGGCAATAGTTCAAAAGGCATATTAGTGGCAGCCCATAACTGTGCCACTTGATGACAATCTCCTCTCGACCCATCTTGTCTGACAACTGACCCTAACAAATTTTGATATCTGACCTCCAGAGACTCCTCACTCATAGGATGATTTTTTCTACTATGTGTGTGTGTCTGCAGCAGGACTCTGCTCAGTGGTAGCACAGATCATGGTGATGGGGGGTCAACTCTCTGGCAGCTCAGCAGGCATGGGTGGCAGCTGAAATGGAGGGTGCAAACTAGGGCAGTAGAGCACAGGCAGCACTGATTTCTCCTTCCAACAGTTCCCTGGTCACTGGTCTTCCTCATCTCCTAATGGTCCTATATGCTGCAGAGGTCATGGGAAAATCAGAGGACCTGGTTGGCGGAGCCTGGACATTCGATGTTCAACGAGCAGTGAGCTGCTTCTTGGTGGTGCCTGCTGACTGGGAGCTGGAGGAGAAGTGTGAGAGAGACCCCCTCATTATTCCAAGGTGCCAGCAGCCAGTCAGTCAGACCAACACTGAACCCTTCGGATTTTCTTTTGTAACTACTCAAACTAAAAAAAATCAGTATAGTTGCTGACATTTTTATACGCATAGGGTACGGGAACTATGCATGGTTACGCCACTGATGATAGTAAGTAACCAAGTTCAGCCCATTCTACACAAAAAATAATCCATCCTATTTAAAGGATTATTGAAGTCCCATGCCAATGCTGTTATAAATGATAACTCATTAGAGGAAGATTCAAACATATCCTATGCCAAATCTTAAGAGTCGCCTATGTATACTGGGCAAAGTTAGAGAAAGGAACATAACCTGGTGAAAACAAAATAAAATACAACTAAAATCATATAAATCATTAAGATTAAACTCAGCGCCTTTCCAATAAGCTTGGAAAGAATCCAAAACCCATTAACATGCTATTCAGCATTTGGCATGCTAGTGCATACCAGTGAAGATTAGGTGAGATTAAAGGCCACCTCAAGACAAAGGTAAATGTAGTATGGTTAGCCATATCTTAGGCTTCTGCCCCCCATAAAAGTGAGAAATCATCCAGTGCCAATCCTAGATATAAAAGGAACTAGGATAGACAGGTACTGTTTGAAGAAAAAATAAAATATGAGGAGGAACATTAAAGCACATATTTCTATCTACTGAGAGAAAGAAAAACACCCTTAATCCTTCTGCTGCCTCTCTCACTAATCCCTTTGTGTTCCAATCCCTCCTAGGCAGGCCTTCATGAGTGCTTTGCACTGCAGGCTCTCTCCCTCTCCTCTCAAAAACATGGAAGCATCAGAAAGGACCCAGAAAACCTCCAGGTATAGCATCACAGATGAAAGGTGCCCGTGGGAGGCACAGGACTGGCCCCACCACCACTAGCATGGTGGCTGCCCCACCCCCTCACCCTCCCACCATGGGTGAGCATTTCCTTTATACTGTGCTCTAGTCAGGTGACTGTGCCACATGAGCACTGACCAAACTATATCTCCCAAATCCCCATTAGCAGATTATACTACCATGCTTTTAGGGGTGCTGTACTCTCCTAGCATCTTCCACTCACTTCTAAGTAGAAATTGCTGTATCCTAGCCTATTCCTCAGTTTCTGATCTCTCTCTCTCTTTCCCCATTCCCTGAACTAGGGGCCCTTTAGTAGTCTCCTCTCCTACTAGTATTCCTCTCTTCAGTGGGACTCAAACCCTTGCCTATTTTGTCCAGCCCACTCAGAAACCAGCTGTCGTATCCACTAGGCCACCCAGCCTGTTAGTATCTCCTCCTAGTGTTTTCTGCTTGTACCTTAATCAATCCTCCCCATCTTTCACTATCTCCCAAGATCCTCACCTGCATCCTATACTGATCGGCACTAGTGACCACTGCTGTTTAACTTTTACTCTCCTCAATACTTCCATGACCTCCTCCTGTATTCTCCTTCACCCTCTTAGCCCTTCTTTTCCTGCTTTCAGTCTCCCCATTCCAACCCTGTCCTGTCCTAGCACCATCCTTCCCACATCCTGCCACCTGTGTGATCAACCTACCTATTCCTTTGATGTCCCCCACCCCTTCTAACTACTACCTGCCGATAATTCATCCAGGGCTATGCAACACCTCTCTCATTAAGTCTGATGCCATCCATCAACTCTGGTTTCCAGTCTCCTTCAAAGGCCCCTCTTCATGGATACATACTGGCCTAATGAAAAAAAATTCCCACTACTATTACTTTCTAGTCTTTCTCCTACTCCTAGCTGATGATGTTGAGCTCAGCCCTGGCCCCTCAATCCCACCTCTCTGTGGACCTCCCAAGGGTTTGAGATGTTTCCATATACATGCCTGTAGCGTTCTTCACAAATTGGATGATGTACATCACAGAAACATGGCTGTCCTCACATTATCCTAGACACTCAACTCCCCCCGACTATAACCTCCACTAGCAAGATCATGTAAAAATGGAGGTGAGGTTGCTATTACTCCTGCAACTCCACTTCTTGCATTGTCACCCACTGTGAAACTGTCCGCAATTCCATGAACTCCTCTGGCAAAGCTCACTTCTCCGTCCTCAGTGCCACTTTTTGTTAGAGTACTGTATGCCTCCCACAAACTCCCTCCCTCATTCCTTGTCCCTGCATCACCTCTACTACCTCCTATGCATCTGCAGATGAACTGATCCTCCTTGGTGACTTCAATCTGGATTGGCTCTCCCCTCATTGCAAAATGCTTGCCTCCAGATTGAAGCACTAAACCTGACACTGTTGATCAATGAGCCAACTCACCTTAACCATCACTCCCAGTCTCACACCCTACTTGACTGGGCTCCATCATCCTGCCCACACTGCATTCAGCTCTGCAGGTGTACTTCCCTATGTGCTCAGCGACCACTGCCCCCACCTTTTGTGTCAGAAAGATACCTCCTCCTCAACCCCCAAATATATCCAATACTGACCCCTTAAAACTCTTGATTCAAGGAAAGTACTCCTCAACCTGGCCACCGCTAATTGGTCACTGGTCTTCTCCATTCCCTTTGCTGATGCTGCTCTCACACTTCACTACAACCTTCCTAAATGTCTGAGATGTCCATGCTCCACTGAAATCAATCAGGGTCAAATGCCATCAAAATCCATGGATCTCTAGTGAAATCCTATCCGCATGCAAAACCTGTGACCTCACTTGGTGATGCTTCAAAACCTCATGTGACCCAACTGACCTGCAGAAATACTGAACCCTCCAAAATAGCTGTACCAAGCATATTTGGCAGGCAAAATCTGTTATTTCTAAACCCAGCTGCACACCTTTAACAACTCTCCATCCTCTTTCTGGCATGATCTCTGTTCACTTCTGCATCCCTCCTCAGAATCTTCCCACCACACTCTTTGCTTGCCAGGATCCCTAGTTTCTGACCCGACCTCTGTCGCTGATGCCTAAATAAGTTCTTTGTTACCTGTGCCCTCCCTCATGACCCCCTCCTTCCTCTTCTGCTCCTCCCTTCCCACACATGGACCTCTGGTTTTGATTTGCCCTTGGTATCCCATCTGAAGTCCTTAGAGCTCTTGACTCTAAACTCCTCTAAATCCAAACCTGATGGCTTACACCTAGACTCCTCAAAATCTCTGTACCCTCTATTCTGACCCCACTAAATTACCTCCTCAAGTTCTACAAGGAAGCACTCACTAACACCTGGAATAGCAACAAATTGTTCTGGGAAAATCTAAATGATATCACTGGAAAGAACCCTAAAATAGCCCTAGCCATGCTAAATGTTGAGATCATCCCTATCTTGGACCCTCTGCTCATCATTAGCTCTCTGACCTTGCCTTCTCAGACCTCAGTAGTGCACTCCTAATGAACTTCTCAATACCCCTGCTCCAGGGTCAATGTGAACCCCAGCATGACCAAACCAACCACTTTTCTGCTTCAATCTGGTCTCTGAACCGCTGCTAGAAAATACCTTGAAAAAGCCCTCTGCAAATCAAGGCTCAGTGGGGACTTTCTGGACCTAAAATTTGTTTGACTAACACTAGACGAAGTACTTGGTCCACTGACACAGATAATTAATCTATCCCTCTGCCACTCCAAATTCCCCAATCTGGAAAGCTGCCACAGTCACCCCAGTACACAAAAGTGGTGACCGGTCTCTTCAAACCAACTACAGGCCTATCTGTATACTCCCTCCACTCTCCAAAGCCATTGAAAGGATTGTGGCTGACCAGCTGGTGAAATACTTCAATCAATATTAGCACCTATGCCCAGAACAGCATGGTTTCTGAGCCAGCCATAGCATCATCACGGCTCTCCTGGAATTTACTGGATTCATACATAGTGCTCTTGACAAAGGGCACATTGTAGGGCAGCCTTTGTTGACCTATCAAGGGCATTTGACACAGTCCATCATGCCTTCCTCCTTGAACAACTCTCAGACATGGGCTAGCCCTAGAAACTGTAGCATGATTGTGTAGCTATCTTAGCCTGCAATCACAGCAAGTAGATCGGGACATCCTATCAAAAGTCAGCTGGTCTGATCAGGGTACTACAAAGATCCATACTGGGTCCGCTTATTCTTCAGTGTTTTCGTAAACAACTTCCCAGCTGCTTACAATAGCCGTATGCTCCTCTATGTAGATGATGCAGTGATCTTTACTAGCAACCTCGACCCACATTTCTGGAATATGACCTCCAGAGCAGCTTTGCAGCAGCTGAAAAATGGTTCAAAGATCAAAACCTGGTCATGAACTATAAAACAACCAAGACAATGCTCTTCACCACTGCCCAAAACAAGCTGAAAGGCTATCCCTGCCAATTCAGAATGACTTCAGTAACACCCTGGAACTAGTCCACCATTTCAAGTGCCTGGAATCACACTGGACACTGCCCTGTCTTACAAACAGCACACTGACATCATGGTCAAAGCCTTTAACACCAGGATTGGTATCCTCTACAACCACAGACATTGCCTGACCTATGAAGCTCTGAATTTGGAAATTAACAGTTCACACATCACCTTGATTGACTATGCCCTAGCTGTCATGGCTCCGCTTCTGACACAGCACTCCAACACCTCTTAACAGCCTTAAACAAAAGCCTGCCGCCTGCTCACTAATGCTGCAAAACTTACCCACACCTATGAGCTTTATGAGCGATCGGGCTGGCTTCAATTGAAGGACAGAATACTTTATCAGACCTGCTTACTACGCAAAAAGGTCTCACTAAACTTACTTCCTCAAGGACTTCTGAGTCTTCTATCACCACTTATACATGTCAGGCATGCCAGGCTCAACTACACAAATATTCCATGTGCCCAGGTGCCGACAACTATGACCCAGTGATCCTTGCTCACCGGGCCCTCTGTGGACAAATGGTCTACCACCTGACATCGCCAGAGCCACAACCCTTGATTCCTTTAAGCAGAAACTCCATCAGCACTTCACCAACAATAGTACCTGTAGGTGCCTCTAGTCTTTGCTCACAGCTCTAGACTGCCTCAGCACTTCCAACTCTGGCCCACCAGGTTAAGTCTTTCCCAAGCACTTGCCTCCCACCCCTTTACCCTAGCTCTTGCCTCCCACCCCTACACATTGGCTCTTTTCTTTCCCTCTGCCCTCCCTATCCCAGCTCCCTGCCGCTCCTTGTCCTTCCTACCACACCCTAACAGTCTGCCTCTGCCTCTCTCTCTCTCTCTTCCACAGGACACTGGCATACCATGTACAATGCCTTACCACAATTTGTGAACTGCTTGTCATTGCAACTCATGTACTGTTGAATTTGTTGTACTCTGTATGTATAATTTACTGAAACTATTATTGTGTCTTCTTGTGTTAATGTATCTGACATGGAACCTCTCAACGAGCATTCACTCACAGGTGTCATCAAGACTTCAACAAATAATAACAATTTATCTCTCTCTTCTACCATCCCTTCAGCCTGGAAGTCAGCTACGATCATACCCTTCATAAAGTGGGCTACCCACTGTCCGGCAACACTACACCCATAGCTCATCTCCCTCACTTGCCAAGATTCAAGAATCACTTCTCCTCTCAATGCTAGATGACTTAGTCTCTGCTTGCAACACTCTCTCCCTGGTACAATCAGGTTTAGGAAACTTAATTCAACCACCTCCTCCCTTCTTCATTTTACAGATGCCATTCACTCTGCAATGGACTGAGTGCAGATCATCTTGGGTATTTTCATTGACTTTGCAAAGGCATTTGATTCCATCTCTCACCCCTCCTTCTAAGGAGGCTAAGCACCATTGGCCTTTTCCCAGCTTCTGCTTCATGGTTTAGCTCCTACTTAACAGGCCAGTTCAATCAGTTAAAATCAGCAATGTCCTTTTCCTCCCTCCCCATTCTTGCAGGTGTCCCACAGGTTTAGATCCTCAGACCTGTCCTCTTTCCCTGTTTATCAATGACCTCCCTTCTGTATGCACCATACCAAGATCCATATGTACACAGATGACACCATCCTATTCCTGTCTGGTCCCTCTACCACAGCCATCCAAACTCCACTCCAGCATGACTTTACTGCAGTATCAAACTGGTTCAATGATAACTGCCTAAAATAAACTCCAAAAGGACCGTAGCCATGACTTTTAGTTCCAAACAGAAGCTTGCTAGGCTCACACCCTCCTGCCTTCTCTACCCAGCCAACACTCCTCTTGATGATGTCTTGGCCTACAAATACCTAAGTGTGTGGCTTGATCACTCACTTGACTTCTCCTCACACTTTAAGGCCCTCCACTCCAAACTACGTCCCAAAATGGATCTACTCTACCACCACAAGGGTAGTCTTTCCATTCCAGTCAGACATGACCTGCAAGTCAAATGGATCCTCCCAGCTTTTACTATGCTGATGCAGTCTTCAGTGCAGCCCCAGCCACCTCCCTCACCAAACTGAATGTCCTCTTCTATGTCTTCTGTTGTTTTGCCTTAAATCCCCCAACTCATCACTGTGGCCCCTACTCCTCAGTATCCCTCCAGTTCCTATCGCGAGATGCATGTCCCACTGCTCCTTTCATCTCCAAATATTGATTTGGAACTCTTCTTTCCTATCTCTCCTCTCTCCTAATTCCTGATATTCCATCCCCTACAATTCACGTACAGACTGCCTCCACTCCTTTGCCCTCACACAAGTTTCAGCTTAGCTGAGAAATTAGGACTCTCTTATAGACATCCTTCCTTTGGAATAATCTCCCCTGTAACCCACTTCACCTGCTCCTTTTCTGCACTAAGCACATCCTCAGGCCACCCAGTCACATCTTGCAGCTGTCCTCTGCCTAATCCACAATAATACTGCTGTCCTCCTCCATCTTTTCCATTGCCTGTATTAACTTGAAACCATGTACAATGCTGTGTAATTAAATCTTAAAATGTAAATTTATTTGCTGTTTGTACAATACCATATGAAAAATGTATTCTTTTTCTGTATTATACTGTATATTTTGTGTTTCCTATATTTTACTGTATCTAATTTTTGTTTTCCTTGTGAAGGAAGGAAGGAAGGACAGTCAATGTCAGAGGTTTGAAATTTAATGACTCCAAATGGTTGGTAACCCGTGAAGTGGGCGTTTGAGAAAGGCGCTGTCCATTACAGTGACTCCTTCCCAGTGCAATTCCTCACAGCAATGGAAGGTAGGGTGACTGGATGAGGGGTGGGCAAACTAGGTGACAGGATGTCGCTACATGTATCTTGCGCAGGGGTGGGAGCAAGCACAGCGAGCATGGGCTGGCAGGGGTGGAGGCTGTGAGGTTGTTGCTGCAGTTGCATCAGGGATTGGCTAGTGGCTGGGGAGACTGAGGTACTGGGTTTGGGTCTGGGGTGCTGGTGCAATTTTGTATTGTACCTGGCCTGAACATTTTATTTTATTGCTTTCACCCCGACATGAACCCTCCTGGAGTTAGAATCCTTAAGTAGGGAGGTGTGAGGGTGAAGCCCCCACAAGGGTGTGTGTGGGGGATCACAGCCCCTCCACAGAAAGCAGTAAAAATCTGTCCTGGCACCATTGTTCTGGTGTGCGGGGTTGTCAGAGTGCTGAAAATGTATTTGGCACTCAGACTGAGCGATAACAGTGATCGTCTTTCAGTGTTCACCGTTATCACATAGACCCCAAATGGTCAGGGTTTTAGGTATCTGAACACTGAGAGACTTTAAGGAATTTCTGTTCCATTGGATGGGGAGCAATGTAACAATATGTGGGGATGGAGTATAATTAAAGTCAATAGTTCAGTTTTCTCTTCATTTAGCGAAAGCCAGCCAGTATTTTAAACCCATCTATCAGCTGAAAAGCGATGGAATAGATATTCTAACGTATGCCATGGTATACATGTTATACATGTATACCAATGAAATCTTCTGGGTAGATCCTCTGTCTAACTGCTATCCACTCCTTGCAACCAATTGGAACCCTATTTCCCTCTATGCTAGACCCTTGGGCAATCCCCCTGCCGTGGCTTTTGCTAGCACAACATTGAAACTCTTGTGAATGAAGAAGCGCTTGTTCCAAGGCAACAGTGTACAGTTGTTATACTCTGCTTTAATTGCTTGTTATATTGTCTCATGATCTTTGTTAACATTGTATCTCTGTTTGAATTGCCTTTGTACCTTGTTTGTTTTGTAAAATGTCTGTACCCAAATAACTTGGAACCTTTGTAAATGAGCTGTTAAGCTCAAAGGTCTTAATCCAAGAATTCAATAAATAAATAAATAAATGATAGGCTCTGTAAGGGTCCATAATATATCACCAGTAAACAAAGAGAGTCTACAATCTTGACTGCCTAAAGGAATATCATGGATTGTAAGAGAAAACCTAATATGAGCAGCTAAGGGTTCAATATAAAGAGTGAACAGGGCCAGAGAAAGGGAATAACCTTCCTGGTGCCTCTACCCAGAGAAAAAGGATGAGAAAAAAAGGCCATTAATCTTAACCATAGCAAGAAGGACTGGTATACTTCTTGCAACATAGTTATAAACGTGGAGTGAAAACCAAAAGACTGGAAGGTAGTCCAAAGAAAGGACCAGGACACACATTGAAAGCCTTCTCTGCATCCAAGCTGGTCAGGACCATTGGAATAGAGAGTTAGAAACATAATCCAAAAGAAGAAGGTATGATGAACATTGTCATGCAATTATCTATGATGCAAAAAGCCACCTTGGTCATTGGTCCAGCACGGTGGGGAGAATGCCCTATAAACAAAATGTCCATATAGACATAAACAACTTATAATAAGTATTAAGTATAGAAACTGGGCAGTAGGAAGCTGGAGAAGAAGGGTCTTTACCAGGTTTCTGAAAGGCTGAAATAGCTGCATAATGCCACAAAGGGATAGGAAATTTCCTGCCTGAGGATATTGGAAAACACTAATAGCAGAGGTTTCAAAGAAGCTTTAAAGGAAGATTTATAAAACTCAGAGGATAACCACCCTTTCTAGGGACTTCCCAATTTTCCAGTTGAATACTTCAGGAGAGTTCCAAATCTGATATGGGGTTAGTAAACTTTGAACTTGTTCTGGGGAAAATTTTACCTTAAGCATATTATCATAAAGAAAACTCTCAATTATGAACAAAGAGTCTTGGGAAATATGAGAATGGGTGGGGATATGGTTGACATGAAGCTACTGGCCCTAGCACTTCATGAGCTAGAAGCTTCTCTGATTAAGATTTACAACATGTCCTTCAATACTCACAGTTCCTGGAGTATTGAAGCCACTAGTTATCCTAGTGCTTAAAGTGGTGACTGCACCAACGTGGCCAACTATAGGTTGATCTCCATCCTCTCCCCTCTTTGCAAAGCACTGGAAAATACAATCTCTGACCAAATAGTTGCTTGCCTAGGCAAGTATAACCTTACGTGGAAACAACAACACAACTTTAGGAAACATTACAGCACCAGTACAGCCCTTATTAAGTATACCAATCATCATCAAGTTGCCACTGACAAAGAACATTTGGTTGGAGCCACCTATATAGACCTGATGAAAGCCTTCAATCTCATTAACAACCCTCTTCTGCTGGACAAGCTGTCTGCCCTGGCCTCCCCTCAAGCGGAAGCATGATTTGGGTGCTACCTCACTGGGAAGTCACAGAGGTTAGAGTCGACAGAGTGCTGTCAACAGCTAGGAGTTTCACAGTTGGGGTCCTCTGGGTCTATACTCAGCCCACTCCTATTTGGGCTATTCATTAACTGACCCCAGAAGCCTGTCAGATATCAAAGATGCTACTTTATGGTGACAATGCAGTGATCTTCAACAGTAGTTCATAGCTTGGGATCTCTTACGTGATCTGGAAAGTAGTTTTAAGATGCTGGAGGACTGGTTTGAAAGCAATAAATGTGTCATAATTATAAAACAACTAAGACCATGCTGTTTACTAGGCCTCTAGAAAAAGTTATCTCCTGGTTATCAAAAATGCATATGGAGCTACCATTGAATAGGTCAAATCTTTTAAATATCTGAGTGTCACCTTGAATGACACCCTATCATATGCTGCACATTGACTACCTTTGAATACGGACAACAGAAAACTAGGAGTTCTCTTCAGGCAAAGACTTAACCTTAAAGCTGAGGCTAGCTGCTGGCTGTCTCCAGCATGATCCTCCTGCTCATTGACTATGGTCTCCTGATTTATGGAGCTGTCTGTGATACAGTCCTCAGAATTAGAATGGTCATCAAAAAGCCTGTCATTTTGCAAGTGGGAAGATAGACTCACACATATATGCTCCTGATGTGCTCACCAACTGGCTACCACTACAGGACAGGCTTAAAATATCACTTCTGCCTGAGGACAAAAAAACTCCTCAGCCTCACCCCTGATGCCATTAGTGACCTTTTCTGCTAGTCAACAACTACTCCACTAGGAGTATAACCAGACAAGCACTTGATGTTTTCTATCATAAAACTAACCTGGGTAGGTGCTCATTTGCAACACAAGCTGCCCAATGGATGAATGAACTTTCAGAATCCCTTGTGGGACTCAAACAAATTGCACCATTTAAATTTCCTAAAAATGAACTCTCTAAGAAATCTTCCTGTTGTTATTTTAATTTACTATAGTCTCTTCTGTACAGTAATACTCCATGACTGACAATCTGTCTGATTTCTGCTCTGAAGTTTCTTGGTTGTAACCCTAATTGTCTGTACCTGACCAGGCTCCTCTTGAGCTGGCAAATGTTTGTCATGTTAACTTGTTCTTTGTCCTGTATTGACATGGACCCTTTGTAAATAAGCACTTGTGCTCAAAGATATTTTTGAATTACAGATAAAATAAATACATAAATAAATGTATTATACTGAGTGCGTAGTGCCAGTATATTAAGAGTTGAGTGCAAACTTCTATGTTAAAACCAAAACACTGAACCTTAAATAGCTAGTGTACTGCCTGAAACTGCCTGCAATTTATTGTAACATTCAGATGTAGTCAGCTATCACTTCTTATATCTCAAGTATTTATTCTTTTCTGTTTGCTAATTTGAAGATTTTCCACCAGGCAGGACTGGGGTGATATGCAGCCTAGCACTCTGTCTGGAGGAAAAAGAATCAGTTCTGTTCCTTCCACTACATCAACACTGAAACCACACTGACTATGACATCACTAGTAACCAAAGAGAACCATTTCTCACTGCGGTTTCACTTTCACATGAAGCAGCAGGACTGGCTCTCCTGGTTACTAGTGATATCAAACTCCTGCATTTTGATTGGTAGTTTGTGAAAGTCATTGGTCAGGCTGCAAGGATTGTGGTGCCTCAAGGCGTTTGGTCTCATTTCTGACAATTTAGTGGGAGGAACAGAACTGACTTTTCATCCAGACAGAGTGCTGCTCACACAACTCCCCAGTACTGCCAGGTAGAACATCTTCTAATTAACAAACAGAAAATGAAAAAATACTTCAGATATTGGAAGTGATAGCTGACTGCATCTGAAAAATTACTAATGCCAAGCAGTACACTAGAGCTTTAATAACTTTAGAACCATGCAACAAATTTGTACAAAATCTGGCATGCATAATCTCCAGGGGCAGGTCCGTGATGTGAGACATAAGCTGTCAGAAAATCCTAAATTTACCAGTTTTTCACATTTATTTGTCCAGCTGTATCGCAGAAATGCCTTTATGTTGTGGTCTGAAATGTTCAGGGCAGAAAGCCTTTGGGTCACAGATGTGGCTTTTAAAGATTTGGTGAAAAAATATCACTCCATTGCAAAGTTATTAAATTTTCAATTCCCCATTATTTCCTATGGAAAATGTATATGTATAATGAAAGTGAAAGTACTTTTCCCACATTGTCATCCAGTTTTGCGTACTTTGCACCTTAATAACTTTGCAGCCCTTCAATGGATTTGGATGAAATCTGGCATGCCTAAGCTGTGGAGGTAGATTTCTTGATGAGGCAAATTTCTTGTGACTCCATTGTGTGTTTTCTGAGTTACTTTGTCTCAAATATCCTTAAACTTAGATGTTTTACTCCCATTTCAGTCTTCCAGTTTTGCTAATTTGCACTTTAATAACTTCAGAACCCTCTCAGTGGATATGTCTGGAAAATGTGATAAATTTCATTTGAGCCTCTTGTGTGATTTGTGAGATATTGTGTCTTAAACATCATTAAATTTACATGTATTCCCATTTTACTGACAGTCTTCCAGTTTTGCAAAATTTATACTTTAATAACTCTGGAGCCTTGCAACATATGTACATAACATTGTGCATGCTTCATTTAATAGAGTTGGTCCGTTGATGTCTTTAATTCCATTTGAATCACTTGTGTGGTTTGAAGATACTGTGTCTCAAATATTCTTAAATTCACATGTTTTCCCATTTTTGCAGTCATCCAGCTTTGCATACTTTGCACTTTAATAACATTACAACTGTTGAACAGATATGCATGAAGGTTTGCAAGCATAACTTCATGGGGTAGATCTATTATTCTTGCTAATTTCATTTGAATTGCTTTTGGTTTTAGAGATATTGGGCCAGATATTCAAACTGCATTATTTTGTGGAGCAAGCGTTGCACTGCACAAAATAGTTGTGCTAAGGGTGTGGCCAGAGCAATATTCAAAGGAGTTGCGCCATTCAGCAACTCCTTTGAATATTACCCAAATCCACAGCCACTGTGCATGGTGCAGTGGAACTTGCACCACTGCAAGTGGTCAGAGTGGAGCATTCAACTTCGGTGGTGCAAGTACCATTGTGCCATGCGCAGAATCCTGATATTCAAAAGGTGACATGCAAATGGGGCCATAATTCATGCAAGGTGCAGGAGGGGCCATTTGCATCTGATTATGGCTCCATTGCAAGCCATTAGCATGCAGGTGTGCGATCCTGAGGACTTGTGCCTGGCACACCTGCAGCAGCAGTCATCGAGGGACATTACCCTGCAGCCTCGATTGTGGGCAAAAGAGTGTAAAATCCCCACCACCACCCCCACTGGCCCGATCGCAGGCATAGCTTTAATTCTCCCCCACCAGCCCGATCGCGGGCAGCAAAGTGTCTCCCCCAACATATCCCTGGTGGTCCAGTGGACCAATAAGCCCGATCGCGGGCTGCAGTAATTAAATCACCCCCACCTCTTGAATATATCCCAGGTGGTCCAGTGGACCAAAACCCGATGAGGAATGAAACAGCACAGACCTAAAACAGCAACTGTCAAAACAGCAGGGAGCCATGCCTCACACCCTCCCGCAACCCGTGCCTAAATATAACGAACTCCAAGACTGCATAACATTTTCACATAGTGTGCCACAGTACTGAAGCACACTTTGCCCTCCACACAGTGTTTGCAGTCTGGAGCTGTTTTCACCAGGGGCTGTTTTGTGCCAGTCACTGTTTTTCCAGGTGTTCAAATTGAGTCACTCAATTTGGGATGCCCATATCACAGGATACCCAAAATACTTGGGGTAACCTAACCAGCATCATTCTCTTGTACAAACTGAGGTATCTGAGCCAATAGTTTATCTAATGAGATGCAGTCCCAAAGAAGGCCTGGATGTAAGTGCCATAGGGTATGATGATCAGGGCTCCACAAAATAAAGAAGCATGTATAGGGGTGTGATCTGAAAGATGAAATGGGCCATGCTCTACCACATGGATTGAATCAATATGTTCCAGTGCTGTAAATATATAGTCAAGTCTAGCAAAAGTGCCATGCCTGGACAAGAAGTGAGTGTATTCCTGATGTCTCAGATTAGTAAAATGCCAAATATCCACTACCCTAAAGACTGAATAGTTTTATTAAAATATTTAGCCACTGAATGTTAAAAGCTTTAGGATTTGAAGAGTCCCAGTCCGAAGATAAAAGTAAGATTAAGGTCTCCCCTCACAGAACTCTCCCTGTAAAATGATTCAACAGAATGGAAAAAAGGAAGAAAAATGTGATGACTTTTACCGGGAGAAATAAGTATTAACTAATGTTAGAGGGGACCATTTAAATGACCAGTAACAGTTACATAGCATCTGCTTCATCAGTAACGGATAATTGAGGGCAAAGAAAACCACAGCAGCATAAAAGCAAGACCCCCGTTCTAGCTAACTTATGGAGAAAAAAAACATGGTCAAAGCCAAATTTTAAAAATGTGTTATGTTCTCTGGGTGATAAGTGAGTTTTCTGAGAAAAATGAGGTGATTGTTTTGGTGTTTAAAATATTGAAGGTGGTGGTACCGTTTAAAGGATTATGGATACCATTAACATTATAGAAAATAATTTTAATAGTAGAAACTACAGTGGAGGAAACAGAACCAAAGAATATTATAACAAACCCCATAAGCCTGCATATCAAGATAAGTAATAACAGGAAAAATTTAGCTGACAACTGCTTCCTAGAAAGTAATATGCACCTGTCGCAGTCCTGGATTCGGATAATTAATACAAGACCACCAAGCTTTGGCAATAGCAAAACCGAAGCAACATTTTCTAAAAGTAAATAAAATAAGAACACCAGCAGACCATGTATACAGACACACATAACAATTATTTTTAGTTGTTGTTTGTTGTTTAACCAGGAGTAGCACACTAAGCTGAAAGCTTTTTACAGGATTGACTTGGGAGCACAGGGAAGTTAAGGACTTGCCTCAGGGTCACACAGTATGCAAGTGAAAGCTGTGGGATTCAAACCCAGGTCTGGTCTGCTGGATATCACCAGATTTGCAGCTCAGAGCCTTAAACCACTGCACTATACTGCCTCCCATTATATCCCAATTATAAAAGCTACAACAAAATAAATATAGCTGTGTACCATGTAAAAAAACATGCAATGTAAAATAGATTAATCTAACCCTCCCAACATTACCAAGTACAAAAGGTAAAAGTGAGACTGGGACAAATCTATTAAAAGCCCCAAAAGCTAAAAGAGCAGGGAATCAAAACCCAGCCGCTAAAAGTGTAATAATTTCTCAGAAAGAGGGACCAGAATAACAATTTGTCCAAAAGTGTCCCTAAAAGGAGGGAGAAAAGAGACCTGAAAATATAAGGCAGGCCACAAAGATTAAGCATACCTTGTTCTAAAAAATAAAAAGATAATAACATCTGCCAACAGGGCAGCAAACTAACATCCCGTTAACTCAACCAACAACACTCTCAACAGTAACAGTAACAGACTTCAAACAGGGGAACCATGTCAAACACTAGGCTTCTAGGCAGCAACTGAAGTACCCACAAATGCTGCAGAAGGAAAACATCTGGTCAAACCAGAGGTCTCCAGGTTTACAAGGAACCAAAGCTTGAAAAACGGAAAAGGTTAGGCTGAGCAACAGACTAAATAATATCTGTCCTAGACACTAAAAAAAAACACACAAAAAAAAGTTGAGGAGAGAAGGCCAGAAAGAAAGAAGGATAAAAGGGGGTTACCCCCAACAAGGAACTAAAAAAAGCTACAACTCCCTACCAAACCGTTAGGAGCAATGTCTAGCAGGTAATCCATAAACCATAAACTGGAACATGTTTATCAGGGCTCTAAAGAGCACCCAACTCTAAGTATCCAAAGAAATATTCATATGTTGTATCCAGTAGAAGTAAAGAGAAAGTGATCCAGAACAGGCTAAAGAGAACGTCGCCAGCTAAGAAAGAAAGAAAATAAGAAACCAAGGAGTAATAAAGGCAGTCTAGAAAAGATTAGGAAAAAACAAAGCCAGAAGAACACTCAAAAAGCCCCTATATATATATATATATTATATTGCACCAACATTGAAACAGGAACAAGCCATGGTCAATCACAAAAGGTAGCTCTGAACCCCAAAGAAAATCATCTAACTTGAAGAACGGTGCTTTATCAAAAGTGATGAACGTAAATCAGATAATGCCTGCAAGGTACCAATTCAGCTAGTATAGTAACCCCAAGAAAAATAAAACAAAGTTAGTAGCTATGGAGGAGAAAAAAGCCCAGCAACCAGTAACAGGAGGCATTGCACACCTTCAGAGCGCCAGCTGTTGTGTGCTTGTCATTAGGGCACCGAGGTCTGCCCTCCTTGGAGTTAGAATCCTAAGTAAGTAGGGGATATAGAAAATACAGTACATAGGCCAGCCTGTAATTAAATATTTATAGTTAAAAAGAAAAAATCTGGGTCCAGACTCGACAGGAGAGCAGGAGGATGATTAATAGCACAGCTCCTAAGGTCAGCCAATCTACTGTCCAAATCCAGAAAGCCACAAAACAAGCAAATAAAAATAGATATGACCAGGCTGGCCCAGTGGCGCTGAGGGTTGAGGTGCTGGACGTCATCTCATACCACACCAGTGACCCAGGTTTGGGAATGAGCTCAGGCCACTGGGGGTCAGTGGGGGACAGAATCGAGTGTCCAGAGGACTGCTTTCCTCTCTTGGGAAAGGAGATTTGTCATCCTGCTCACTGACTGCCCCTGGTGAAGCCAGAGGACAGTTTGAGATCGGGATGCATGTTTCCAATGCGCTGCATCAGTAGGGAGGAGGACAGAGAAAGGAAAATGTGAAGTGCCCTTCCAGGCATTCAATAATCACTGCCATGCCAGAGGACTGACCCCAGTTTCTGGATTGGGTCTCAGGGGAGATGTAGGGTGCTGCCTCCTTCCTGGCCCCACCATGGGGGTAATCCATGGGAAATACTGGGTTGTGGGTGGGTGGGCTAGTGAGAGTGTCCCTCTGTTTGGAGGGCTGAAGCCACCTGTCAGGGTCTTCTGGGAGGAGGATAAAGTACAAATAAAAAAAAGATATGAACATCAAGCATGCAGGAATAAAATGTAAAGGAAGTAAAAAAAAGCGGAGGGTCGAGAGAGGAGCTGGAAAACCAACATTGAAAATATTCAAATATGGTATGGGAAAAGGAAATGCTAAGAATAGATCACTCACAGAAGGCATATAGAACACTATGGAAAGTGCTGAAAATTACTGGAGCTGCTACTATGTCAACATTGGGCCCCTACAAAGAAACTTTAGGGCTCCAGCGCCTTACTCAAAACCTATATAACAAATTCAAAAAGGAAGTACTAAAATGACAAAAAAGTCAAACAGAAGAACTGATAAAAAGGAATAGAAAGCAAGTACTGAAGAAAAAGCAGGACTCCCCCACTGACCCATGCTCCAAAATAACACATGGTCCGATTTTCAAGACTACTTAGAGTGCCACAAAGGACTTGTGGCAGGAGTTCTGATGCAAGTGTTAATGCGTCCAAACCTGCCAGTGCAATATTCAAAAAGGTTGCCACACCCTCTGGCAGAAGTACCTTGTGACAACTCAGCACAGATCTGTCAGCTCTCCCTTGCATACCTTTGCATCCATGGGGGCAGTTTAAAGGGCTGTTCCACAGCTTTGGCACAAGCTGCTTTAAATTGAGGTACTGTCACAACTTGTGGCACAGGTTCTAAAGCGCCAAGTTGTGGCATATAAGCTGCAGGTGCAGCAAATGTTGCAGGGATGCAGGGCTTGGCCATATGCCTGCATCCCTGTTTGAAAATTGGGCCCTATAATTAACTCAGGAGAGGTTAGCAGGAAAGAATACCTTCAGTTAAAAAAGAAAGGCAAGCAAGGCCATACAAAACAACAAATAAGATCTAAATAAACAACAAAGGCCATGATAATTAAATAACACCCAATAGGAAATCCTGACATCTCCTCCTGCGGGCATGCCTAGTCATCTGGCCATTGGAAATTAGGACCGAATCTGTGTGTGGGAGCTGGAGGACTGATCCAAAATACAATTAATGGCCAAAGAAAAAACAAAATTAAAAAAATAGTCCTACATCAGAGGTAGCGATCAAGGCTGGTTCAAAGGAAAATACAAGAAACGATAGAATCGATCACCAATGCATCAACAGCTACCTCCACTAAAAAATCTTAACACACACTACTTAGAAGCTCCAGCTCCCACCACAGCACTCCTATAAACAAATAATTAGATAAACTGGAAACAGTTGTTCAAGTAAAAAAGAAAAGAGAAGGGACAACTAAAAATCAAGATTCATTACAAATCAACACCCCCAACCCACCCATCAACAACAAAATCAGATTTAACCCAAAGAGACACATAATGAAGGAAAGCTCCGGCAAATAAACTAAATTATGAGAGACATCAAAAACACAAAATTGGAGGTTCCCAAAACAGTCTAAACTTTACATCTAAATAAGTCCTTCAAGTCCCCAATGTCTCAGCACTCAAATCAAGCTAATTCTTTCTGCTGAAAGGACTGTAAACGCAATTGGTTTTGTTTAAAGTCTGTTCTTTCCGATGTTTCTTGCCATCAGGAGACACAGAGCTCCTGTACTTCCGTAGGTTAATCCATAACTACATTCCAGTGATGGAGCTCTTGCAATGTAGAGTCAGGATCCTCAAACACTTTAGCGCCATCTGGAAAATAAATTTGAAGACAGGCTGGATAAGGAGTGGAGAATTTTTTTTTTGAAATTTAAGTTTATTGAGTTTTATATGTAAGAAAACAAAATACAAGTATTGAAGATTTTCTGATCATACATAAGCATAACAAGAATATAACCCTAGAAAATAAGTAAAATCACACAGAATTAGGCAGGAACAATAAAAAAAACTAACAACAAACAAACCCCCTCCACCCCAACCACCCCCCATCGCCTCAGAGGTTTTATAGCTACAGGAAAAGCAGGATCACTAGAGAGGAAGACAAAGGCTAGAAGCCTGGATACACTGGAGATAGACAATGCAGCAGGAATATCTAGGACTACACCCATCAGGGTTAATTTAGATAGAGCGCATATAGTTTGCCCCACTTCCGATTAAAAGACGCCAGATTATGTCTGGAACTAGCTATAGATTTCGGTATTGAAACAGTGGGACATCTCCTTGAGCCATTCCTGGTAGGTGATAGGATCCTGATCCAACCAGTGTCTAAGGACCAGCTTTTGACAACTATTGAGATTAAAGACATG
Source organism: Neoceratodus forsteri (assembly GCA_016271365.2). Taxonomy (NCBI): domain Eukaryota; kingdom Metazoa; phylum Chordata; order Ceratodontiformes; family Ceratodontidae; genus Neoceratodus; species Neoceratodus forsteri. The sequence continues at coordinate 1,430,729,290 of CM028131.1, forward strand.
TGGTACCTGTGTTCCTTCACAACAATGCTAGAGTAAACTCCCAAGATACAAACTTCAGGGTGAAGAGCTCCTTGAGCCCCAATAGTGGATCCAAGCTATCTCAATTGTATTCCATAATGGTGCCACTCTATTGCATTCCCAGAGGATATGCAGCAAATTCCTTCAGCTCGCATCTCGAACATATACTGACTTAAGTTTACCAAATTTGAACAACTTAACTGGAGTATAGTAGAGATTGTTTAAAATATAATATTGGATCAATCTATGGTTATCTTGGGATAAGTAGCAGTACATGTCCTTCCAAATTGATTCCCATGATAAGGGAGCTCAAGTTAGGAGTGACCAGATTACGGACCTCAAGGAGTTAGGAAAAGGTTGCTTAGTAGTTTATTATATATGATGGATATTCCTTTGGGATTACCAGCCGCATTCTGTACTTTCTCTAGAAATGGCCTTATTTTGGAAGGAAGGAGACAGGCCAAAAATTTTGAGAATGAGGTGTCTCAATTGAAAACTTTAAAAATATGTTTCTGGGGAATGTTGAAGGAAGTTAAGATTCTATCTGATAAGAGAAGTGAACCTTGCTCATACAGAGACTCCACCCGTGGGTTGTGTATTTGTGGGAGCCATTCAGAGTTAGCCAACTACCTCCAATTTTAATATTGGGATTTAGCGTGAGAGGTTGTCCTAGATCCTTGGTTTGTGATATGTTGAAAAGATTCCAGCATTGAAAAGAATTTTAATAGAGACCAATAGTGGAGTCTCGAATGGTTGGGGCAGCGTGGAGAAGGGGTGCCAAAAATGGGGGCGAGGTTAAACTGATCTAGTAGACTTAGCTCTAGCTGTAGCCAAATTGGTTGAGGCAGGTTAGACTGTGTGGTGGACCACTTACCAACTCTGTTTAGATGACTAGCCCAGTAATATAGTAAGAAATTAGGTAAACGAAGACCCCTTTGTCTCTAGGTGCACTGAGTTTAAGAAAGGCACAACAAGGTTGTTTCCCATTCCAAATATACTTGGATAGCAAAGAATTAACTTGACTGAAGTATTGCCTGGAAGCCAAATACTAAGGAGATTCAGGGATAGAATAATCGGGTAAGATATTCATTTTGATGATGTTGATTGCCCCATATGGATATTGGCATTTTTTGCCATCAGTCCAATCTCTCTGAATTTCGTTAATACATCATCCAAATTAAGTTTCTTGACCGTTTCCACCTCCCGAGCCACATGGATACCCAAGTATTTAAATGAGACAGGGACCATTTCATACTGAACCGTGTGAAGCCTGATTGGAAGGTAGAAGAATTTACCGAAAAATAACTGATTTAGAGACATTCAACCTGTAGTTAGATACCTGGCCAAACCGGTCAATGATTCGTAATTCTTGTGTTAAGGATGACTCAGGGTTGGTAAGGTGCAGCAGAATATCATCAGCAAAAGCTGATACGGTCAGGGGAATTGAGAAATGGTACAGCCTGTCACTTGTGGTGAATTTTGATGCTAATGAGTAGAGGTTCTAGGTATAGGTTGACGAGGTAGGAGAAGGGGACATCCTTGATGTGTGCCAGCACATAAAGGAAATCGGGAAGAAAACCCCATTACAATAAACTTTTGCCGAAGGGGACTTGTAGATCGCCATGATCTTATGAATAAAGGAGTCAGGAAGCCCATTCTCTTCAGAGTGGCCACAAAAATTTCCAGTTCACCCTGTCGAAGGCTTTTTCAGCATCGAGAGCAACTAGGGCCATGGGATCCTGTGAAGTGCGGGCTGCTTGGAAGACATGGGACAAAGTTCTCAAATGGTCCGCTGATGATCTACCCTGGACAAAACCAGCCTGTTCGGACTCAGCAGGTGCATTCATATCTTTTAATTCTGAGTGATAAAATTTGGATAAATTTTGATATCATAATTTAAAAGCGAAATTGGATGGTAACTGGCTGGACGGTTAAGGGTTTATCAGGTTTGGGGATTAAAATTATTGTAGCTTCTAAAAGAGGGGTCTATCGATTCGGAGTGAACATGTATTCGTAAGGTTAAGAAGAGGGGAGAACTCTTTGCAAAAACTTTATAAAATTCGAAGGAAAACCATCAGGCCGGGGCTTTCCTAATGACAACTTGTTGATTGCATCTTCCACTTCACCTAAAGTGATGGGAGCTGATAGAATATCACAGTGGTATGACTGGAGGGAAGGGAGATTGATTTCGTCCAGGAAGAGCTCTATCCTCTGGGGATGTAATGGAATAGAACTCTTACTATAAATGCCTGTATAGAAAGACTCAAAAATTTGGGCAATGTCCTAGATAACATCTTATTGGTACCATCCTGGGATTTAAGAGCGGGATTAGAGCGGAAGCTCTCCATCTCTGTCAGTCTAAGAGCTAGCATATTGCCAGGTTTTTCGCCTCTGATCAATATATCTGGTCTTAGTCTTAAACAAAGCATATTCAGCTTTTCCCGAGTCAGGTCGTTGTATTCATTCCTGAGCTTAATAAGAGCTGTTAGGTTTGCTGAGGAGTTGGAAAGGAGAAGATTGTCCTCAGCTGTTCTCAGCTGTTGAGATAACAAATTTATTTTGGACTCCTTACTTTTTCCTGGTGGCAGCAATCTTGATAAGTTCCCCTGATGAAACATTTGAGGAGCACCACAGTATGTTGTCTCTGTGGACAGACCCTTGGTTCAGTTCTAAGTAAGAGGGATCATGTCATTGATTTGGAATTTTAAGGATTTGCGTATTAAGTTTCCATGGCGTTCCCTTTGTCCTTGGACACCAAGGAAATCTTAATCCACACCGGGAATGATCTGAGATAACTATTGGTTCTATACCTACTTGGTGAACACTGCTCATTAAAGCAGAGCTAGTTAAAATATAATCTATTCTTGACCAAGTTTGGTGTGCGTGGGAGTAAAAGGGTAGGCGGGTATCTGGGTTGAGAAGGCACCAGGGATGCACAGTCCCAGTAGGTGGGTAAAGTCAGTAAGGGCTAGTTGGGCAGGGGACATCGGTTTTAACGGTCTATAAGTTTTATCTAAGTCACTAGAAGGAGCTATGTTCCAGTCACCCCAAGGATAAGAAGGAGGGCAGAAATCTGCTCAGGTTGGCTGCTAGGGACATTAAGAAGGATGGGTCACCACCCACAGGGCATATATTGCCCTAGTACCACACTACTGTTGTCAAACTGGCCTTGACCAATACAAATCTACCGTCTTGGTCGGTAATACTGTCTTCTGCTACTGAATCGGACATGGTGCTTAATTATTATAGCTACCCCCATGCTAGCTTAGTGGCCGGATGCAGTGAAATTTGAGTGAACCTTGCCTGTGTAATCTTTTGGCCTCAGAGGCAGCCAGGTGAGTTTCAGCATGAACCCTCTGTCCACATTCAAAAGGGAGCAATTCAGAAAAACCTGCTGCCTTTTAAGAGAATCATTGATGCCTCGAACATTCCAACTTGCAATTTAAGCGGTCTCGCAGCCATACTGATTAGTACAATATTTGAAAGGACTTAGAAACTTCAGCCCTCCAGTGCAGATAATGGCACGTGGATTACACCAAGACTTCCCACTTTTAATAATTTCCAAAAGTTTGAAACTCTCCGAGGCTTCCTCCCCAAAACCCTGAGGAACTAACCTTTAGTGATTAGCCAAATCCCAATGAATTTAAATGTAACTGGGCAATATAACTTCTCCATCTAGAAAGATAAATCCTACTGGTACCTGGCCCTGAAATTAAGACATACCCCCTACCCAACCCCCAATTATCATGAACTTTGAATAAACCCAAAATCCCCCAAAACTATTTACAAGAAATCCCTTTAAATTCAGGGAATATGACCATACCAACTTTGTGTCCTAGATGGGGATCGGACCCGGGACTAGCAGACCCACACTTACCAGAAACCAACCCTGCTTGTTGCCCCACTGATATAGCATGATAAAATATGGACTGAAATCATAAGGCAGAAAAGGACAAAACTGGGAACTGCAGTCCCCCAAAGTCAGGCTACAAGGCAGCTTCCCCAAGGCTCGCCCATTCCGTCCCCCAGCATGAAGTAAATAGAAATCGGGCTATTAATCCATAGCCAAAAACAGTAAACAAAATTCAAAATTCGTGACTTGGAGGTAATAACCAGACCTACCAGAACAAGAGAGAGTCGCTAAAGTGGGAGAGGTGATCGCCAGCTGACTATTTAGGCGATCGCTCCGTCAGTTGATGTCAGGATCAGGAGCAAAAGGACAGAGCTCCATGCAAGCGGGAAGGCCATCGCCTGACAGGAAGAGGAAGGGAAGGTAAACTGGTGGGAACCCAATTGGTCCGACAACAAAACAAACGCCGGAACCAAAAGCAGAAAAAGGGTCCTATCCCACCTCGGGCCAATAGATAGAGGCATCAGTCACAGAAAATATAGGCTGCAAACCAGGCCCCAATGAGCACCTCCACCCCAATCACCAAGAGGACCATCCACCAAAAACCCAATCCCAGCTTAAAAGAAAACAAAGGAGGGCATATTAAGTCACACGAACTCGCTCAACAGAGGTAAGCAGACATTGATCTAGCATTAACATTGCAAGTCACCAGTTCTAAACAAATCAGTTAGTCTCTGGGCAAGCTCAACTTTGGCTTGTTCCGGATTTTCAAAAGAGAGCCATGCATTGTCGAGTTGGACTTGCAACCTAGCTGGATAGTTCATATGAAATTTAATCCCAGCAGCTATCAGCTTGGTCACTGTCGGATGGAAATCACGTCTCCTCTGTCGGGTTTCAAAAGGCAGATCTTGGGAGAATCTCAGTGTGTGGTTTTCCCACAGGACTGCTTGAAGGCCTTTAACTTTGCTCAAGATGTGTTGCCTCTCGAGGTAGCTAAGCAATTTGATTATTATGGGCCTGGGGGAACCGGCGGTGGCTTTGGCTTTAAAGATCTATGTGCTCGCTCAATGTGGTAGAAGGGGTTGATAGGCTAGGACCAACAATCTTGTTCGGAGCTTTTGAACAAAGGACAAGATATCTGGCCCTTCCTCCGCCTCCTGGTAGACCCAGGATTAGAATATTTGTTCCTCCTGCTCACGTCCCTCGAGGCCTTCCGTCTTTTGTTTTAATTTGGTGATTTGCTGTTTGAGCATAACGATTTCAGGATCACATTTAGCCTTCCATGATTCCAAGGAGCAGGTTCAAGCTTCAGAGTCACCGACTCGGATGGTCCATGAGCAAGGTCATTAACGCATGGACTTCAGCTCCGATGAGATGTCACTGCAGCGTTTCCCGAAAGCAGGGATCAGTTCACTGTGAAAGCGATCCTCGGTGAGCGGGTTAGCAGAGGCACTAGTGGAGCCAGATTTAGCACCCGAATCCGTGAGGCAGGGTTCTTGATTTTTAAGCTGATTTCTCCTGTGGCTCGGGCGCAGTTGGGCCCCAACGATCTTCATCTCGCCTCCATCATGTCGCTCTCCCTGGCGTAATGATTTGAAAACCACTTACCCCGATAATGGGTGTTGCTGGTCTTCTGAGAGCTGTGGTAGAGGAATAAGCGCTGAGATAATGTCCCTGAAGTCGATAGGAAAAAGATTTAGCTGGTTGAGAGGGGAGAGCTGTGGATTATGCTGCCATTAGGGCGCTGCAGCACGTGACCTCCAGGAGTGGAGAATTTTAAATTATTGGCCCTAAGGATATGAAAAAGGGTGATGTATGCTCTACTTTACTTTGTAAAGCAGGCAAATAATCTTTGGCAAGTACTAGCTGATGACCTTTATGACTGAGCACTCTTCTCTACCAAACTCTGCTTAATATAGCCTGCTTGACTGCAAAGTTGTAAAACTGCAGGATTATAGAGCATGAACACGAGTTCAAATCTGTAGGTTGAGGAGTAAGCACCGGTGTGCACGCTCTATCAGGAGAGGTAGCAGGTCCTTAATGTCCAATACTGTAGACAACATGCCTTTGAAAAATACAGTCAGGTCCCCTTTGCCTTCAGCTCTTTCTGGCAGCCCATAGAGATGAATATTACGTCTTCGGAAAGATTTTCCAGATCGTCACATTTATCACTCAATTGTTGAGTGTCCTGAAGTAAACGAGCAAATAACTGTTCGAGCTGATCCATCAAGTTATCAGACTCAAAGGCATGCTGCTCCAGTTCTCCATCGTATGCTCTATAGAGGTAAGAGATGATTTAAGTTCCACATACAGGAGCAGATTTGGTTCGGAAATCTTTAATGTCTGCCTGGAGGGCTGCATTAGAGGGCTGAGCCGTTTCTTCCACCGGGCCAGTCACCATCCTTACTAAGGGAGCTTCCACCGTGGCACAGAGTCTGAGGAAAGAGGTAAAGCTGAAGTAGAGTCAGTATGGAAATTTTCCTGCTCCTTCCCATGCTAAATTTTGTCCTCCCAAATATATTTTTAGTCCAATAACTGTATTTAACTTCACAGAGGGAGGATTTTATCAGGTCCTTGATGGAGCTCGATTCTCAGCCAGCCATACTGCAGACAGACATCACAGGAAGTCTAAAGTGAGCTTTTTGAGCAGAAGGGAGTGAGATTCAGTGTCGAATATCTTAGCCAGGTCAACAAAGATCGTAGAGGTGATAAGGTTCTGGTCCATATTTGAGAGTATGGAGTCAGTAAGCCTTATGAGGGAAGAGGAAGTGGAATGGTGTTTCCAGAAGTCAGTCTGGAGGGAGTGAAAAGAGGAGAAATCAAGGTAGGGGAGAGCTGGACTAGAACTATATGCCCTGGAGCTTTGCAAAAAGTGACAGAGGGAGATAGGGCAATAGTTACTGAGGATTGATGAGTCACCCCCTTTAATATGGGGTATGACAGTGATGCACTTCCATGCACCTGGAACAGATCAGAGACAGAAAGTGAGGTTTAGGAGGGAGGCTAGTGGAGAGATGTAAGAGTTTGAAGTCAAGGCCATTGGGACTATTGCCTTTGGAGGTTTAGTGCCAGGAGGGCCATGAGACTATCAGTCAGGTATATGGGTGAGAAAGGAAGGCAGGAGCAGCATGGGGAAGGAAGGGGCAGTGGGGAGGATTAGGGAAGAGAAGAGAGCAGGAGGAAGCACAGGAGGTGTAGAAGGAGTTTAATTCAGCATCTACTGAAATAGGGTCAGTTGATGTAGTGTCAACCACCCTGAGGACGGGGGCGGGTGAGTGGGAGGAAAAAAGGGCTTGGACTACCTTCCAGGATTTGGAAGGATGGTTGATACTGGTGAGGAGGAAGAATGAGAAATACTCTGCTTTGGCTAGCCAGATAGCCTTGGTGCATGCATTCCAAAGGGCACAGTACCTGGTAAGGTGCACAGAGACTGTTTGTCTTGTGTAGCTTCACACGCACTGTATGAGGCATGTAGGCAGGTCAGCAGATCCACTAATATCCAGGGAGGTGTTACCCTCACATTGGTTTGCCTAGAGGGGCATGCCAATGCCAGATGGACAGGAAAGTAGAGCTGCAGTGATTTAAGGCAGAGTCAATATAGGATGCAGTGGGTATAGGGGACCAGGTGGCATTTGTCAAGTCATGTAGGAGGAGAGGCAGATCTAAGGATTTGAATGAATGGATCTGTAGGATTTTAGGTGGGGCCTTGAGGTGGTGGATTTTCAAACACAGTATATCGTGGGATGGTCACAGTATATCATGTGGTTAACAGTATCACCCTAACGCCACAGCCTGAATGGTTGTTACATTTACTGTAGATGCTCTGGTATTTCCAGTTCTTCTCTTGTGTCATTTTCCACTTAAATACAAAGGAAAAATTATTTTAGTTCCTCTCCTGTCATTTCCTGAATTGTGATTCCATGTAGAGATGTGCAAACTGAAACTTCACCTTGTGAAAATTTTGGTAAGTTTCCTCACATTATGCAGTACAAATTCACACTTAAAGTAGTTCTTCACTTGAAGTGCCCTCTTCACCATGTGAAGTTGATGTGTGGTGGCACATTTTGACAAAGGTTTCATTATGGGTGCAGTAGTTCTTGACTTTTCCAGGCAGTGAGGATTTCACCAAAGATTGCAAGTGGCCTTGACTACAAAAGTGCCACTATACACATATAATATATGATTAAGTGCTGTTGGGTATGGATTTCTATACACTCTAAATCCTTGTGCATGAGCAAATATTTTTGTGCACAGTTCAAAGGTCATAACAAGTTGTGCACAGTTCAAATGTCACTAAATGTTGCTGGTATGATTATATCCTTAAAGAATCCTTACCAACATAATAATTTATCTTCAATATAGTTCCTGACAATGAGCAGTGAAAGTCAAGTGGTTGGGGAGCAGATGCATCCATCATACAGCTGTATCTAAACTGAAGTTTTCACTTTTGACACATTGTGAACGGGTGTGGGAAGTGATAAGACAAACACAGACGTTCCTTTTTAAACACACAAGACTTTGTGTGAATTTGTATCAACAAAAGAAAAAAAAACTTCTTTTAACCAAATAAACGAAACAATAAACAAAGCCAGCAATGTGCTAAATGGCTTTGATCTCACTTTGAGACAAGCAGTACTTTCACAATTGTACTGCCACAGAATAGATGAGCTCACCTCAGCACATCTACCATCCTCTGTGCTCCTAAGCTATCTGATTCTTTGAAAGGGACCTCCACCTCATATAGGTGGAAACATTAACTATAATTGGTCAGCTGATCTGCCCTTATCCTAATACATTAAATTTCTATTCTAATACATAGTGGTGGGGGATCAGCATGACCATTCCAGCATCCAATGAATAGCTTTTAATTTATTTAGGGAGAAACACGTTTTCCTTTATTTAAACAGAAGACAGAAATGCTTAATGATGAATCAAAGATTTAGCCCTCCTTCCTGGTGCTGACATCACATCAGGTTGCTCTATAAATATAGCCCAGAAGGGGACCACTGGCTCCTAAAGCAATACCTGAAGACTAATGATTCAGCAGGAGGGCCAACTAAAGACTTCATTTCTCAGCTCTAAATAGACAAAACCCAAAACAAACTTATTTGTCTTACAAATCTACTTCTTAAGCAGATACCTCGTTTTCTTATGGCCCTTTGTTTTACTCCAACAATTTACAGGGCTTTTATTTATTTTCATACTGTTAACAGAACTCTGTTCATCCGGGCATTCTAATTATTATGGTCTGTACAAAACTATTATGGGATTTCTGCCTGGATGGCCCATAAAACAATTAACCTGGTGGTTTAATTATTTTCCTTTTTATTTGTAGCATGTTTCCCAGGTTTCTTAGAAAAAAAATTGGTAAATGCATAGACTGGTCCAAAATATGCAGAAGGAACTTCATTCTGCAATTCAATTTGGATGCCAACATTCTACATTTCTTCACGGAAACAGCTTACAGTTCCAGCATAAAACCTAACTCCTTGCAGAAGAAAGCATTTCTTTATTTAACACTACCATATGTTTAAGTAAGAAATCCCACTTTACCAAGAGCTTCTTACAGTGAGAAGGATTTGAAATTAAGAAGAGACTGTATTTACAGTCCATTTGAAAAGCAGTTCGTCAGTGAATTTAGACATCTGTCCTGTAACTACTGACATCCCACGCCTTTTATTTACCGAAAAGGAGAATAACTCTATTAACAAGTGGATTTATACTTTTGAACAGATTATTTCAAATGGGTGACTGTTTCTTTAGAGCACAGTGAAAGAACCTGCACTAAACCTGCGATTACGGGTCACAGCATAATTAAATGTAATGCGGCTTGCTTGCCATGCAGTCCAGGTACGACTCTATTTACTTATTTACAGTTGCCATGTCTTTCTACAGGGGCTTTTTAAGGCACTTCCCTTTTATTTCCTAACTTTCTATATGTTAAATCACTCGTTTCTTACACAGCCTAACTAAGGCCATTTTTCTACAACTAGGAGAACTATGCACACAGGGCAAGAAAAGGAAATATAGCAGAGCAGATAGAGTAAGATACCATAACGGAATACCACCCCATTATGATAGAAATGTGAAATAAGATAAAGGACAGTGAAGATTTTACTGCTGCAGTAGATTTGTAAAGGTTTTAGGGAAAAGATAAGAAAGAATGTCCAGTGGTGCCTCAATATAAAATAACACAAAAAAGGGGGTCATCTACCACATACATAGTAAGGCCATATGCTATAAAATATAAAACAAAGGCAGCCATGCCCAACTTGTCTTTGTTCCCATCTCAAGGGTGCTATGACATCATGGACCTCTCTAACTTTGCTCTTGAGGTCCTTATTTTGTCATCTCAGCCCTCAATGGAAACACAGTCTGCTTGAGTATTGCTGCATGTATTATTCTCTATATAATAACTAGCAAAAAATGTTTTTCCTTTGGGTTGAGTGAGCTGATATTCGCTGTAATAATCCATGAGTTATTATGGTGAACACATGCCTGTCTGTCAGAATTCAGGACTCACTCATTGGCTCTTGTTCTGTGTGTGGGAGGGCTGAAAAACTCTCTAGCTCCATTAGCGAGGTGCCACCTCAAAGACTTCTCACCTTCTAATCATTGTTTTGTAGCTATCTGGTTGATCCTACCTTTATTTAAAAAACAGCTGTATTTGGTTGATCCTGATGTTGGCCAGCTTCAGGAGTGTGAGAGGTAATGGGTCTGTGGCTGACTGTTTATACTAACAGGTAAGCACAATCACGATTGTGAATGTAAGCAGTATACCAAGGATCCATTCCCTCTTGTGCTCAGAAGCTAGCAAACAGCAGGATCCACCAGATACAGCTTTTTGCTTTTTTTTTTTTAAATAAATGTAGTATTAACCAGATAGATACAAAAAATGGTGAGGAAAAGTGAGAGTCTTGTCTTGGTGGCTTCTTGGTAATGGAGATATGAAGCCATCATTACACAGTCAAATGACTTTACTTTCTTCCTGTTGTCTGCACAGTTGGTCATAGAAGTCTGGTTGGAAAAAAATTGTTTGGCAGTTATTATATAAAATAAAGTATGGGGTAGTGTGTGTTATAAGAATTTAATGCCCACCCTCAGTGTGGGATGCTTTGGTATGAACATACAAAAATGCCCCAGAAGCAGGCCTATATGGTCTATCGAGTCTGCTTGAATGTGCAGCTAGCCCCTCAACTTGCAGCTTCCCTCCACCCTCTTCATCTTATAAGCCCCCTTACCCTGTCCCAATTCCTCTTAAAGCTATCCACTGTTCTACAGGAAATTACCTCCTCGGTAGAGCATTCCACCAGTCCATCACCCTTTCTGAGAAAAAAATGTCTCCTGATTTCCTTCCTGAATCTTCCGCCTCAACCTCAGTTGATGACCTTTCATATCCCTCCCTCTTCTAAGCTGGGGACCCCTTCATTAACCTTATTTATCCCTTCCGGTATTTAAGGTTTCAATCATATCCCCTATTCCTCCTCTCCTCCAGGAGTACATGTTCAGCTCACCCAATCTATCCTCGTGGACTTTCTCTCAGTCCCTGGATCATCCTTGTCGCCCTATGTTGCAACCCCACCAACAATTTGATATCCTTCTTCAGGAACGGGCACCAGTACTGCACACAGTACTCAAGGTAAGGCCTGACCAAGGATCTGTATAGGGAAGGATCACCTCCCACTCCTGGAGGAGATTCCCTCGCTATACACCCCAGCATTCTATTGGCCTTTGCGGATACCTTCCTGCACTGAGGCAGAGCTGTTCATGCTGCCCATTATAACCACCCCTAGATCCTTTTCCTCCTCTATACTTTCCAGTTGCACCAATCCTAGCTGATAACTCCTCCCGGTTCCTAGCTCAAAAGTGCAGTACCTTGCACTTCTTGACATTAAACCCCAGCTGCCATGTTCTAACCACTCTTGTAGTTTGGTCAGATCCTCCTGCAGCCCTTTCACCCCTCAATGTCATCTACCACTGCTTCCATCTTTGTATCATCAGCAAACAGACTGATCCTACTCCGGACCCCGTGTGAGATATCAGCTATAAATATCCCAAATAGAACTGGTCCCAGTACCAATACCTGTGGCACCTCACTCAACACTTCCCTTGGTGATGAGCTCCCCACCACTCTTTGCTGCTTTCCATTCAGCCAGTTGATGATCCCTCCAACCATCTTTGACCCCACTCCTATGTGTTCCAGCTTCTCCCCCAGCTTCCCATACAAGCAAGGAATAAAAAGGCCTTGCTGAGTCCAAATACAGCACATCCACTGCATGGCCCTTATCCAGTTCCCTGCTCACCCAGTCAAAATACTCAATTAGATTTGTCTGGCATGATCTGTCTGAAACAAACCCATGTTGATGTGACCATCCTGGAGACCATTGTGCTGCAAGAAGGTCACCAGCCTTCCTTTAGTATTGTCTCCATGAGTTTCCCCATAATCGATGTGAGGATCACTGGCCTGTAGTTGCCTAGTTAATCCTTGGGCCACTCTTGTGAATGGGCACTACACTGGCCATCCTCCAGTCTTGTGGTATGCATCCTGTGTCAAGGGAGGTATTTAACAGATCAGTCAGTGGTCCCACCAGGAACTCCATTAGCTCTTGAGTACCCTAGGGTGAATGCCATCTGGTTCTGGTGCCTTGTTCACCGTTAGTGCCCTCAAGCCCTTCCTCACCCTGTCCACTGTAATCCTTGTGTCAGTCACCATCTCCCCCACTACCCACCCTTCCCACCCCTTGATGTATCTGCCCTGCTTTCACCTCCATGAACACAGGACAGAAGTATTCATTTAATGCCTCTGCCTGTCCCCCGCCCTTTCTCCACCCACCCTCCTTCCTTCTTAATCCTCACAATCTGGTCCTTGTTCTTCTTACTTTCTCTAATGTATCTGAAGAAGTCCTTCTCTCCTTCCTTGATACCCTGTGCCAGTCTCAGTTCTCTTGAGGTCTTGTCCACTCTGACCAGCCTGGTAACCTCCCTGGACTTCTTCGTGCACTGCTCTTTGTCAACCTCCTCCGATTTTTAATCTCCCAAAATTCCTTTCTCTTGGCCCTTATCCCTCCACAACCTCCTTAATCAAACAACTGGGTTTCTTTGCTCTTTCCTTCTTGCTCTGTGTCTTTGTACACATCCCAGTGGCCTCCTTCAGCCCTCGTTTTATAATGTCCCACTTCTGACTAGCATCCATGTAATGATGAATGCCTGCCAAATGCTAGCCCAAAATGTCCTACATCCTGTTAAAGTCTGCCCCTTAAAATCCATCACCCTGGTCCCCATACCCCTGTTTCCTCACTCATCTTGAACGTGAACCACACCGTGTGGTGGTCACTCCCAGCCGGGGGTCCTCCATGCACAGATCCGTTCCATCCTCCCATTTGAAAGTACAAGATTCAGAGTTTTCTGCAATCTAGTCAGCTCATGTACCAATTGTGCCAAGAAGCTGTCCTAAAATGCCTCTAGTATGACCTGCTCTCTAGGTGTTATGGTGGCTGGAGTGCTCCAATCCACCCCAGGTAGGTTGAAGTCCCCCACCACCACTGTGTTCCCTTCCTACAGACCCTTCTGATTTGCTTAACTAGCTCTCTGTCCAGGTCCTCCCTTGTGCCGGGGTCTGTATACTACTGCCATCCTCAGTGCCCTCCCTCTTGATTCCTGAAACTGCATCCATAGGGCCTCTTACCGCCTCTTCCCTTCCTCCCTTATGCACTTTATCCCTTCTTGTACATATATTGCCATGCCCCTCCCTTCCCTTAGCCCTGTCCTTCCTAAATATTCTATACCCTGGGATCATCAAATCCCTAGGCTGGTACTGGTAGCCTACATTTCTGTGATGGCCGCAATGTCCAACCCTCTCACTGCCAAGAGAGCCTGCAACTCAGCTATCTTATTACCTAGGCTCCTTGCATTCAATGTGACCACCTCCACCCCATTTCCTTCTTTCTCTTTCCTGGGTTTCCCTCCCCGTGCCTCTACCCTGACCCTCCCATATTATCTTGGGGTAAGCTCATTGGCTCCCTCTCTGGGTTCCCTGCCTATCAGCTGTCCATTTGCCACCCCCACCTAGCTTAAACTCACCTTTACTGATATGTCCCTCTATCCCTGTTTTAATGTTCCCTTCCCTCTGTGCTTAGGTGTAGCCTGTGTCTTGTGTATTGATCGCTGTTGTCCCAGGTTCCTCCCCATCCCCCCTAACCCTTACCCGGCATGATACCACTCCCCCAGCCATGAGTTGAATTCTCTATTCCTCCCTTTTCTCCCCATTCTCACGTGCGGCACTGGGAGCACCTCTGAGAAAGCCACCGATTCCCCCAGCTTCTCACACCCTTCCCAGTTCCTCAGACCTCTCCTTTAAAACCTCCACCATCTCCCCTCCATGTCGTTCATACCTATGTGCATCACAACATGCAGTTTCTTTCACCCTCTTTGTGCACTTCAAAATGACAGCCCCGCCTGCCTGCCATTAACCCAGGTATAGCCTCCATCCTTATTAGACTGTGCCTTCCTCTTACTGCCCCATCTTATCCCTTTTAGTATGGAATCCACCAGCACTATTATTTCCCCTCATTATTCCTTGTTCCGCCTCCACCCTGCTACCAAGGTAGCCATCACTGAGTCTGCCGCCTTTGTAGCTCAGCCCTTTCCTCTATGACTCCCTATTCCCCACCCCAACCTGTTCTCCTCTCCCTTCCTGCTCTTTCACCAACATACACAACCCTTCATCCTCACTGTATCCCCACCTCTTCTGCCTTTCTCAACCCCCTCCCATCTCTGTTACACTCTCCTCCTCATTGCTCACTTCACTCATCCATCCCCTGTGCCCCACCCCATTACCCTTGACTTCCTCCGACCTACTTCCATCCCTTGTGCCTGCCCCACCATACCCCTCTTCTGCTTCTCCTTGGTGATCCTTCCCCACCTCTCCCAATGTTGCCAGGACCGCAAACCTATTTCCTGCCCCCACTGCCTTGCTGTGCATTGGTCCTTCCTCCTGCCTGTGGCTCTCCTACCATGCCAGGCCTCCATTTGGTCTGCTCCCACTCACACCCCTCCCTCAACCAGATTTTCCTCCTAAGTGGTTCCCTCATGTTACCCTTATGGGGTGACCCTTTCCCCAGCCATTTCTGGTCCCCAGTTTGGTTTACTCCTCTCCTACTCTCTCGATCTGAAACTCCTCCCATGCGGTTCCCTCATATTACCCTCTCAGGATGACCCTCTCACCCCAGTAGCCCTCCCCCATCCTCTCCAACTTTCTAACCCACCATAGCACCTCTCCTCTTCGAGCCTTCTGAGCCTGAGACAGATTGGACACCCCAAACCTCCACAAAATGTTCATCCAGACCGACACCCACAACCATTATAGCCACTATCCTACCCATGTTCAGTCAGTATTTTGCTCACATGAAATGACAGTACCACAGGAATACAGTTCTACCAGCACCTTTTACAAAAGTACTATTTGGACATTTTCACTAGTCCTGCCTCCACAAGGAACTTACAGGACAGTAAATGAAAGAACACCGCACCCCCTATATTTCTCCGGATCCACCCCTGAAAATCCACTATCAGAAAAGAAAATGCAAGAACAGTGCCACCTATTTCTTGCCTGCCTGTGATACCTTATCTACTAAATGACTCACACTTACAAAAACAGTGTCCTACACCAAAAGCTCAATTTAAACTGCCCCTACAGAGAGTGTCACATGCCAACATACACTTTAAGAAGCCCCACTCCTTCCCTCCCTCTGCAAACAAGTTGTTGCTAGACAGACTCACCCACTACATTCAGCCAGAGTCACTGACATCACATAGCTTTCTGCTCCTTCCTGGTCCCTTCTGTGTTTGTGCCATCCCTAGAGGCCATGCCTACTGTTGCTCTCCAGCCACTGGCTCCTTGTTGCTCTTTGAAGCCGGCTCCTCCCACCATAACCATTTAATAGAGGTCAGGGATGGGGTGGGTGCATGGGAACCCCCCCTCAGATCACCCTTTGTCCTGTGTTCAGACCACGCTCCTTCTTTGGTCCCCAGAAAATCCTTCATATCTGACTGCTGGCTGCTTGCCCACAGCAGTAAGCTTTGCTGATGCAGCTCTGCGATGCTGAAGCCTGATGATGCGTTCTCCATTTGGTCCCTCAATGCTGCAAGCTGCACCTGCTGCTCTTATAAGTTCCCACCTGGATATACTGTGGAACAGCGACTGGGCCCAGCTCTTTATAGCCCAATCACTCATTCATATCAGGCACCGCTTAGCCTGATTGGCTCCTGAGCCTGTCCTGATAGGTTTCCTAGTACAGCCCAATTGGCCCTCCTCACGCTAGGAAACCCTTGTGTCCAACTGAGAAAAACCCTCTTGTGTTCAGACTGCCCTCCTCCTGTGTTCAGACCGCCCTCCTTTTGGGTCCCCGAAAATGCTCCTGCTCTAACTGCTGGCCGCTTGCCCATGTCAGTAAGATTATCAATACAGCTCCGACACTGAAGCCTGCCAATGTGGCTCTCTGTTTTGTTCCCTGATGATGCAAGCAGCACTCACCACTCTCATAAGCTCCCACCCGGATATACTGTGGAACAGCCACTGGGCCCAGCTTTTATAGCCCAGTCACTCATTCGAATCAGGCACCACTCATCCTGATTAGCTCCCGAGCCAGCGTCTGATAGGTTTCTCTAGCACAGCCTGACTGGCCCTCCTTGTGCTAGAAATCCTTGTGTCCAACCGGAAAAACCCTCCTGTGTTCAGACTTCCCTCCTCCAGTGTTCAAACTGCCCTCCTTCTTCGGTCCCCTGATCCCCTGAAAATCCTCCTGATCCAACTGCTGGCCATTTGCCCATAGCAGTAAGCTTGCTGATGTGGCTCCAACACTGAGGCCTGCCAATGCAGCTCTCCGTTTGGTCCCCTGATACTGCAAGTGGCATTCACCGCTCATACCAGATATACTGTGGAACAGCGACTGGGCCCAGCCCAGTAATAAACCACTTCGGCTTAGGTCCTTGCGATATATATTGTATCCTACACTTCAGGTATGCATTAAATGCTCTTATAACATGGGGTAGAGAGGATCAGTTAGCCGACTGGAGGAGAGGCATCACCTGACTGTGCATTAACACACCATATAAGTGACAGTTGCTGTGCAGCGCCACTTCAGCAAAATCCCTGGGCAGCGCGGGCACTTGTTATGGTCTGACAAAGTGAAGTGAGAACAGCAGCCATGAAATGCAGCAACAGACATTCCTATTCCTGTTTCTTGTGGCTGTCCATGTAGGATGTGTCAGGTCGCTGTCCTGCACCCACATTCTGCACCCGCCGACCATACACTGTAGTCCTTCTGTGGGTGTGTGTTTAATTGTAACCTGTCCAGTGACTTGGTGCTTGAAAAGAGAGAGAGAGAGAGAGAGAGAGCTTATTAGTGACAGTGAGAGAGGAGAACCAGACCGACATGTCATTTTGAATTGCTGCACTGTCCTCTCTCTCTCTCTCTCTCTCTCTCTCTCTCTCTTCATGTTCAGAGTTGTCAGTGAATGGGAGTTCTCCTGGGTGAGTGTTCATCTTCCCTGTGCCATGCTGGTTTCCACAGATAGAGACTGTTTGCCAAGAGAGGAGAGGAGCAGATGCGTTGCTGCATGTAAATTTTTTCAATTAAATTACATTTACTAGTACAAACACACAGAGTGTCCCATGCCATCTGTGCTCCGAGAGGCTCCCCAAAAAAATAGCTGCACTATCCTCTCTTTCTAACGTCCAGTGCTGTCAGTGAAGTGGAGTTCTCCTGTGTGAGTGTTTGTCTTCCCCTGTGCTGTGCTGGTTTCCATGGAGACAGACTATCTGAAGACTGTCGGGCCTGGTCCTCAACTCCAAGAAAACTAAGATCATTGTATTCTCATGCTCCAGGAAGTCCCAAACTTTGATTTTACTCTTATAGACAACTTCAGCAACACAATCGAGAGAGTCACCACCTTCAAATACCTGGGGATTCACTTGACTGTCACCTGAACTATGAGCTACACACTCATCAATGAATTAGAAAACATTCACCAAAGATTTGGCATCCTACATTGACTAAAACATTTCTCATACCAGAAACTAGGGCCTTGCTTGCCAACAGTTTCCTATTCCCTATTTTAAACTACAGCTCCCTCATACATATAACCTCCATCTCACAGAAAAATCTAGTTAAATTAAAGACCATGTATCACAGCATCATCTGATTCATCACAAGCTCCACCATAGGATGCACCACTGTGATCTGTACAAGGCTACAAACTGGATCCCTGAGTATTGATTTGACAACAAAATTCTCACTTTTTCTTTAA
The DNA here is from genome assembly GCA_016271365.2 of Neoceratodus forsteri. Classification (NCBI taxonomy): domain Eukaryota; kingdom Metazoa; phylum Chordata; order Ceratodontiformes; family Ceratodontidae; genus Neoceratodus; species Neoceratodus forsteri. Next base: position 1,430,747,465 of record CM028131.1, read on the forward strand.
AATCCAATTGGGCTCCATGTCTGGCAGCATCTCCTCCTCTTCAATAAGTCTGTACACACAGGACTACCAGGCACTCCAGTACCCACACCCTCATGATTCCTCACTGTCATACCACCCGGAGCAATACTCTCTCTCTCCTACAAAGGTGCCAAACTTTTAACAACCTTCCTCGCCCTTGGTCCTGTGCAGCCCACTTACATCATTCAAAAACAATTGAAATTCTACTTTTAGACAAACTCCAATGCTGCTGCCTCTGACCCATGCTCTCAGCTCCAATCTCTTCTTTTGATTTCCTGCGCTTCTCACCTGATATATTTTTGCTTTTCTCTTTAAATTTATTATATAGTTATGCTATCTTTTACAGCACCTTCCTATTATTTATTTATTTATTAAATTTTGGTAACTGAGTGAGCCCACTGGGCCCCGAAGGTCCCTTTTATGTTCTGTCCCCTTTGTATGACTGTTATTCCTGATGATGTAATGTTCACTAATATGTGTTATTGTACTAAAGTTATATGTTTTCTCATTCCAAACTGTGTAATGTTTAACAGTATGTATTATTGTACCAAATTTTGTCACTGGGCAAACTGTGAAAAGGAGCAATTTTGCTTTCATGCCTTTCCAGTCTAAACAATAAAATGAAATGAAATGAAGAGAGGGAGTAGTGTTGTGCGAAACTGAAATATTTTGACTGGCAAAATATTTTGCATAATTTTCAATTATGTGAAATATTTTACCTATGCAAACAAAATGTTGCCTGTTTTTTTTATTTCACGTAATGGCGCAATTTCACTTAATATGCCTTGGTGAAATTTTCCCACTATGCAAATGGAAATTTTGCTTGGTTTCACAATTTCGTGATAAAATGGTGAAATTTCGTCTAAATGCGTTGGTTTGTCAATTATGCCTATTGATGCTCCATATCCGGTCCTCACGGTGGATGTGAACCATGTAACTGCATGTCTGACAGCTGACTTCAGTCTCAATTTGATGTAGCATTTTTGGTAAAACTTTCTGGACTTGTAGGCCCTGCTTGGCACTGGCAGCAGTGAGTTTCAGGCAGAAATATTTGGCAACAGGCCCAAAACAGCTGTTTAATGTCTGGGGGTGGGGAGCGCCTAAAACATCATGGCTGAGACCTGATTTTGGTCTTCATTCACTGTAACATTTTGTGGGAAACATTTCTGGAATTATGGGCCATGTTAGACAGTGGCAACACTCTGTCTCATTCTACATTCTCAGTGTCATCCTAATTTTTTCTGGTCATACTGTATTTCTCGTCTTATCAAGCCTACTCTGCACAGCATGGCTTCAAGAGGTTGTGTTAAGCTGTAGCCCTACTAGATCACATTTTGGACCTGGTGGTGGTGTGGGTGGGCACTGTAACACCAAGTTAACATTGTGGGAAGCCATGGGGACATACGTGTTAAGCACAAAAAATTTACATTATGTTTAACTTTGCAATAAAAGTGCTTATGTTTCTATAATTGTTGTGTACATATTCATTCAGACTGATTCTGCACACAGCCAGAACAACTGCTGCCAGCCCACAAAATCACACTTAGCTTTGGGAAAAATGTTGTTCCTAGGAACAATTTACAAATAACAATACTTGACATTTGAGGATAGGAGGAGGAAATACATACAAGTCAGAGGAACTAACATAAACCAAGTAGAAAGGTACAGTGATTATGGATAAAAGGACTAAAAGTGACTGACAGACAGCAACACATGACGGGGGCATCATAAGGGTCAGGTCAGGGACAGGGTATACATATGAAAGAGAAATGGAGGGAGCATAAACGTTGCATAATACACAAAAACTGGACAAAAAAACAACAAGGATATAGAAGAGGACAGAAAATATAAATATATATTTTTTGTTTTTGTTATTTTAGAGGATGCAGATGAAGGAAGAGTGACAGTAAGAAATCAAGAACAAGAGAAAGAAAAGAAAACAAATGTTGCTGCCAGTGCTGTGCTGACTGGTCTGAGTCTAACTGCTACACTGCCCGGTGCCAGGTACAGATTCTGCCCTGCCACCACCACCACACAGCTCCGTCAGGAGGTCAAACATTTTTGTTGCTCCTTGAGGAGTGTCCCGAGGTCTCCCCGACTCCTGGTGGAAATCAGTGAACTCACTGCGCAGAGCTCTCACCTCTGCACAATGCTGTCAGGTCTTCTTCAAGGCTCACTACTGCTGGTGCTGGCACATGAGCGGTGGGCGGTTGCGCTGTGCTGGTCACCACCATGAACCCGGCGATACCTGTGTCTGTGAGATGAGGATGACAGGGGCTCTGCAGCTGCCACCTGCTGCTGCTGCCTTCTCGGCACCTCTGCTGACCACTGGCCCCTGCCTTTGCTGGCCCCCCTTCCCTTCTAACTGTTCAGCTGCACCTTGGGCCCCTACCTGCTGCCAACTATTTCTGTTTTTAAGCCAATCTGCAGACTGGTGGTACTGCAGATGGCTCCTTTGGCCACCAGTGCCAAAATGACCCTGGTCTTGCTCTTCTAACAGATCTGCCACACAAGTTGCAGATCACAACTGTATTATCACTGTTGTTTTTGCTGAAAAAACACTACACAGTCAAAGATCATTTCTGTGGGGGAGGCAACAGCTGGTGTCCTGGGGCCAGTGGGCACCATCATGCTTCTGCTCAGGGAGGTGGGAGGCGATGCTCCAGTGGGGGATGGTATCTGGAGGTGGCTACTGCTGCTGCCTGGGGATGGGGGCACATGCTGCTGCTGGACAACAGGAGGATCCTGCTGCTGCTGGGGGGTGAGGGGCTCATGCTGCTCCTGGGGAGTGGTGGCTACATTCTCCTGCTGGGGGTGGGGGCACATGTTCTACTGCTGTTGGTGTGGCACAGACATAAAGACCCATCTATTAATGCGAACACTGGGTGGCGGTGGTCCAGCTGCCTTCTTCCCAGTCTCCACCTTGTCTCTACCTTTCCCATACATTCTAATCTCTCCTATCTCCTCCTACAACTCCTTGGTACAAAAAAAGAGAAAAGAAAGGAGAGAGTGAGGGAGCTTTATACACACACACAATAAAAGATATATAAATATAAAAATGAAGAAAAACACTAACAGAAAATAACTTTTTAAACTAATGGGAAACAGATCACAAATCAAATAAGCTGCAAACACACACACACAAACACTATTTTTATAAAGACAAGTTTGAGCTCTCCTGCTGTAGTCTCTCTCTACTTCCTACTACTAGGCTGAAACAGCTCTAAAGGAAGGACATTTAGTCTGGCTTCATGCCTAAGTGCTGTCACCCATGTGACCAACAGTCTGCTAGAGAGAAAGTCATGTGATAAGCTTTTTGAAATTTCGCCTGATACTTACATGCGCCTAAATGTGCAGGTGAAAGGTGAAATTAACTGCAAAATTTTGCCGAAATTCACAGGCTAAATTTCACTGAAATTTAGAGGTGAAATTTCACTGTAAGGGCACAATTATGGAAATGTTTCTCATGGCTAAATTAGCGATTTAGCTGAAATTCACCAGTGAAATCAAATTTCACTGTATCTATAAGAGGGAGAGGAGCAGACACGGTGCTGCATGTCAGGTTTTGAATTCAGTTACATTTATGAGCATCCTATGCCATCTGTGCTCCAAGAGGCATCCCCTCCTGACACTGTCCACTCCATGTGCGGTCAGAGCGACTGTCTCCTCTGTGGTGGTAGCCGAGACACCAGGAGACTTTTCCAATTGCATGTCACTGTTCCTTAGTGCAGTTTGATTACATCCTTGATTCAGATGGGCAAAGCTTGCTTTGTATAGTGTCCCCACCAGCAATTCTTGGCTGCAGTGTGCTGCACAGGGTGAGAGAGAGCAAGAGAGGCACAGAGACAGCACTGCACATTGCGATGAGAGAGAGAGAGAGAGAGAGAGCCAGAGAGAGAGAAAGAGAGAGAGAGAGAGAAAGAGGCAGCTGTTAGGAATCTGGTAAACACATTGCAAAACTCCTCCTGAAACTTCTGTTATAAACAGCAAATGTCAGAAATAATGGCTATACTCTGTTTCTAGCATCTGTCTGTTCATAACATAAGTGAGCTATGCATGACTTGTTGGGGATTATTTTTCAGTCAGCAGGTTGCAGTGGTTTCTTTTATTTGAAAAGAAATAAAACCCTTTATCCTTATTATGTTGTTCTTATGACAGACCCCATGTTATAGGTGCAATAACCCTCCAGGGTTTGGGTTGAGGATTAATCAACACCCACGGGTGCTGTGAGGCACTCGCCCATCAGCTTTGTGCCTCACAAATGCACCCGAGGTATTGATTAATCCTCAGTAATCCCATACCCTGTCATGGATTATTGCTTACATAACACACACTACCCCATACTTTAGTCTATATTTGTTTTCTTTTAAACATCTGAACCGAAACAACCCCACACTACCCATGTACATAAATTGTCTCACCCTTCCGATGCACCTTTATAAAAATAAGTTTCCCACCTGATGGCATCCACCTTGTCTTCTCACAGTAGTCCCAGTCAACTTTGTAGTCCAATAATCCATTCAGTAAACCCTTCCTCCCATCTGAGTTAAATAGTTAGTGACACTCACACCCACTCAGCCCACCCCATAACTTCATATTCCACAACCGTAACACCTGTGCCACACCCCAAAAGAATGTCTGTTTATCATCAGAAGAGAGAAACCATCCCTTGACACAATGAACAGCCTCCCTAATACCAGCTCTTGTATCAATGAATCCGTTTCTGATGACATGCAGTAGCCTACTAACATCAGACTAGAAACCCATTCAGTGTTACTAGACTGTTATCAGAACTGATGTATTCATACACAAACTGGCAAATAGGAACGCTGCATGATCACTGTGGTTAGGGACAGTTTTATCTTTTTGCAGATGTAAGAAAGGTGGAGGGTGCCAGAGGGTGGTATGGGCCAGACAAGAAATTCAAATGGGTGGGGCTGTTGTATGCCTTTGTTTAATGAAAAGATTTTTGCTGTGCAAGGTTGGGCTGAAGTTGGGAATCCATCCTGCTACATAGAGTTTAATGTTCTGGACATTGCACCAACTTAGCCAGTGAATTTTACATTCACAGCATCTCTAGATTTATGTTTATTGAGTAGGGGGTATAATCATGGATTTCTGAACACTATAGGGGATAGACAGAGTGGAGTATGCACTGCAAGAGCTAAAAAATGGTTTAGGAGATTAGGAGCTCGATTTTAAAGCCCTGAGAATGCCTCAAGCCTCTGGTGTGCTGATCGTTTGGCACATGGGGCTTGTGGCATTCTCCTGCCAGTGATTGGGATTTTCAATCTCGAGCACTAAATGATGCAAGTTAGACTAGCTTTTCCCTGGTCTAACTTGTGTCACTGAGACACTTTTTATGGGGCTTGCACCAAATCTTTGATGCAAGCTGCCATAAAGTGCAGAAAGTGTCGCAACTGTGTACTAAAATTTGGTAGTTAGATCAAAGGAGTTTGGCACAGTTGCACCAAACTATGGAATAAGCAAGGCTTGATGCAAACTTTGCATCACCCTTTAAAAACTGTAGCCCCAGGAGTAATCTTTCATGAGTCTGTCTGGCCAAATGAGGTGACAGAGCACTGGAAAATGCAAAAATGCTCTTCATCTGCAGTTAGGGGAGATAAAGACAGACCCAAGCAGCTATAAGGAGATCAGCTTGATAGTATTCTAGCAGGGGTGATACCCAGATGCCTCCTGACTTTACAGATGGGGTAATTTAAATGATCAAATTAGTTCAGAAGAGTCAGTCCTCTGAGGTGTTAACAGAAGTTAAAATGGGTAAAGAAAATGCCTCAATCTGAATGACTGAAAGGAATATTGAACTGTGCCCTTATCAGCCTGTATCTATGCCAACCATCACTTTTCTTCCCTGGGCAACCCTCACAACAGGGAAATATCAATAATCTGTTAGTAGCTTCAAAGTGGTTTCACAGGCGGCCAAACACCGAGCAGAACCTGTACTGGCATGGCCGACCTGCAGCCCCCGCTCTAGAACCATATCCAAATACAGTGGACCCAAGTAAACATTACATAGATACATAGACAGTGTCGGCAGATAAGGGCCTATGGCCCACCTAGTCTGCCCATTTGAGCTTGTAAGTTCAGTTTGTTTTCCTAGAAGTCTATTTCCTTACCCCTGACCTCTAGAATTCCTTTATGTCTATCCCATGCATTCTTAAATCCTGTGATTGTTTCAGCCCCACCACTTCCTCTGGCAGGGTGTTCCACTTGTCCACCACCCGCTCTGTGAAGAAATTCTGTCTCATGTTTCCTCTGAATCGCCCTCCTCCAACTTCATCCCATGCCCTCTAGTCCTGAAACATCTTTTCGCTTAAAATAGTGTTTTCCTGCACCCTGTTCCTCCCTGTAAGATACTTGTATGTCTCTATCATATCCTCTCTCCTCCTCTCCTCCAGGGAGTACATGTTCAGTTCCTTCAACCTGTCTTCATAGGACTTGTGATGCAACCCATGCACCATCTTTGTTGCCCTCCTCTGAACCTTCTCTACCCTGTCTATGTTCTTACGGGTATGGTCTCCAGAACTGTACACTGTACTCCAGGTGGGCCTCACCAGTGTCTTGTATAGTGGAATTATGACCTCCGCTTTCCTGCAGGTGATGCCCCTGCCTATACATCCCAGCATCCTATTTGCTTTACCTGATGCCTTGTCACACTGTTTCCCTACTTGAGGTCATCAGAGATGACAACCCCAAGATCCCTTTCCTGCTTGGTGCATGCTATATCCTCACCCCCAACTGATATATTGTGCCAGGGTTTTGTGCCCCATATGCATTATCTTGCACTTCTTTGCATTGAATTTCAACTGCCAAACCCTTGACCATTCTTCAAGTTTCTGCAGGTCCCTTCTCATTCTGTCTACACCCTCTGGTGTGTCTACTCTGTTACAGAGCTTTGTGTCATCAGCGAATAGTGAAATTCTGCCTTCTAGATCCTGTGCAATGTCACTGATGAAGATGTTGAATAGGACCGGTCCCAGCACTGATCCCTGTGGTACCCCACTGGTCACTCTTCCCTCTGTGGAGTGACAGCCATTTACCACCACCCTCTGTGTCCTGCCACCCAGCCAGTTACCTACCCACCACACTACTGTCCTGCCCACACCCATATTCCCCAGTTTGTGTAATAGTCTTCTATGTGGCACAGTGTCAAAGGCCTTGCTGAAGTCCAGATAGGCCATGTCCACTGCCCTCCCTGATCCACCTCCCTAGTCACCCAGTCAAAAATTCAATGAGGTTGGTCTGACATGACCTCCCCTGGTGAAACCATGCTGCCTTGGGTCCTGTAGTCCATTGACAACCAGATGTTCCACCATCTCTCCTTCAGTAGTGCTTCCATGATCTTTCCCACTACTGAGGTGAGGCTGACTGGTCTGTAGTTCCTGCTTCCTCTTTGAAAATATGGAGCAGCTCTCCGCAATTGCGTGTCATCCTTGCGCGCAGGGCCATGCTAATCTTCTCTGTATCGCTCCAATTTTAGTGTATGTGCTGTCAAGCAAAAGACAAAGTCTGACTTCTGCCCTCGATGTTAAAAAATAGATGCTTTCAATCTCCACTTCCACTATGAGCCTCCGCAATCCACCAAGTATCCTTGCATGCTTGAAAGAAATTGCCTTTAAATGAAAACTGAGACTCATGCCTCCACCACTCTTGCTGCCACAAGTATTCCAGGCCTTTATTTAATTGCAAATAGCAAACACAGTTGGGCACAAGCCTGACCACCGTTCTTATAGAAAACCGTGTACATTCAGCACCGCCTCTATGGCAGCCACTATGGGACACGCTTGGTCTAGATTCAGCAGGGGCAAGTAAATAAACACAAAGAAAGCAGTGTGTGATTTAACTGTTTGCTAAAAAGAAGAGAACTCTCAGTAGAAAAAGTACAATTAAATGTATATATGTGTGTGTGTATGTGTGGGGGCTGGTGGTGGAGTGGGGTACTGGAATGCAAGAGCATTGGCAGACACCCTAGCCCTCACTGCCAGTCATACCAGCCACCTCTGCTACATGGCTGCCAGACAAAATGAGAAGATGGAACACAAATAAATAAAAGAAAGCTAGAAACAAATGTAACAAAAACAAGCATTTGTCAATGCCGAATGTTCGCTGTGTAGAAATAAGGACAGACTAAGTGAGATTATATTAATAATGATGAGAATAATGGTGTAATTAGGTTTTGTGAAAGTTTATTTGCATTGAAAAAGGAAATATAAAGTACGGTATAGTACAACAAGATGAGTTAGCAGGTACATTTAGAGATTATGAGACAATGTGATGAAGGGGTATCTGTTCACTACCAGACAGTAATAAACAAACCAAATAATGTTTCAGAGAGTTACTGGGCCAACTTAAAGGGTCTGGCATGTGCTATCAGTAAGGCACCACAGAACTTCCTAATTCTTTCAAATTCAGCAATTATCCCATTTCCCTATCTGGCAACTAGAAAAAGTACTGTTTTTCTCTCAAAAAACACCAATAAATGGAGCTTTGTAGGTGCATGCACAAACACACACACACACACAGTTAATAATAATTAGAAATGAAGTTCAAAAGGAAATAAGTTTGCTAGTCTGAAACAGGATAAATTCCAGAAGACAATATACATCAGCTTGTATAATATGTATTTTAATTTATGCACAGCAGGTGTAAAGGAAGCACCCATATACTGATCACACTGCAGGTTAGTGGAATAATCATTACACAGTTACTAATGAAGGACAGATGCAGGCATGCTCCTTTTATGAGTCAAGTATTTTTATATTTCCAAGTCGTCATGTATATGCTCACTATAATTGAAAGGCTTGCCTGTAATTCAATGGCCAAGCAGCCAGCCACTCCCACTTCCGGAGCTATTTAAGCAGTTCCTCTCAGCCTCACTGTGAAGCATTTTGTTTTTGCAACAGGAGGCTATGTTGGCTTTCTTCTGAGCTGGCTGGGGCCTAACCCCCGCCTGCTGTTTCTGTGTGTCTCTGCTGGACTTCAGTGTTTGTTTTCCTGCTTCTGGTTTGTATCTTTCCTCTGGCTGTATGCTTCCCTGTGTGTTTTTTTTTTTTTGTTGGGCCTTCCCTGTTTTCTGTTTTGCTGTGTTTTGGTTTCCTCTTTTAGGGGCTTTTATTTTAAAACTCTAGCATACTGCTATTACAGAGCTCATTCTGCTTGCTTTCAGTTACAACTCTCAATTTACTGCACTGCAACTACAAACTACTCAGAGCTCATGCTACTGCTTTCAGTTACCTACAACTTCAGCCTGCTGCTGACTGTTTACTTTAATTACTATTGTACCCAGTGCCTGTGTTTTAACACTGACTCATTTAACTACTGCTGTACAGACCCACTTGCTTCCTGCTGCTGCATTGTTTACACCATTCTTAGTCTACCTTGTTTACTCTGAGGTTAGCTGAAGCTCCTGCTGAGGCTATTAAACTAGCTTTATATCTGCATGTGGTTCTCGACCTTTCATCGCTTCCTTGTTTGTCCTACAGTGGGGACTGGGAGGTGTTTGGGGGTCGTGGCCTATGGTTAGTTAATTTTGTTCTAAATTCTGTCTTCACTGCCGAAAATCCTCAGAGTTTGTCACCTTGATTTGGCTATTCATGTCTGACTGGCTTGCCCTTAACTCAGTGCTGTTTACTTGCTATACAGTTGTTATGCAGGTCCACCTATTACTACTACTTCTGTTTACTGACCTATCAGGTCCCCACTTCCTTAGTCCGCATCATCGAGCGTACAACTTTGGATGGGATCCTGCTCACCTGTCCCATAGCTGGGAATGTCCTCACCCAGGGCTTGGCTTTAGCTGCCTGCTCACGCAACAGCAGCTCCTGGTGTAGAATGTAAGACTAGTGGTGAAGGGTGGTTACTATGATCTCCTTTGGCTCTAGTGTTCCACTATAATGGTTGGCCACTGACATTAGTGGTTTCCTAGCAAGGCATCTTCCTGCATTCTTCCCATGACTGCCTCTGGTTCACCTGGTTTGATTTAGGTGGGTAGGTCAGGTGAGTGCCTCAGCAGTTGTTGCTCTCCTTCTGCCTCGGATGTTCTGTATTGTTGCAGAGTTTTCTCTGAACCTTCCAAGACATTGCCGCTAGAGGGTTTGAGTGAGAGCCTTCTGAAATATTTTCCACCTCCCTTTAATTGGGTTTTCCAAATTGCAGCTGCAGAGCCATCACTAAATACATTTTCCCAAGCCTGGAGGGAAGGCGACCTAGGCCTTGGATCCCCAGAGATTTCCTCCTCATAGGGTTTTTTTCTCTCCTCCTTGCCTCAGGTCATAACACTTAGCATAGTTTTCCTCTAGTTTCCTTAGGTAGGTTCCATTGTTGGATGGAGGTGGAGGTGGAGGATGTCCTGCCATTCCTCTCTCCTTAAGGGATCCCCTCTCGCATGCCGTCACTATTCTTCTCTACTACTATGTTCCAGTTACTGCTCCACGTCACTGTTACTGCTTGCTCATATGCATCATGTTGCCTCCTTTGGGATGATACTACATTTCTTTTGGGATTCCTAAGGTACCTTTAGCCACAGGAACCATCCTGTGGCACCTCTAGGAGTGGAACCTCCCCAAGAGTTCCTTGCTTTCGCATTCTACAGGGTGGTAATTCCTCTGGAATAGAGTGCAAATGGCCACAACCAAACTAACACAGTTACACAAGCATAACACTATACTGGCTGCGTGAGGTCAGTGAATTGAAAGGCTTGCCTGTAATTCAATGGCCAAGCAGCCAGCCACTCCCACTTCCTGAGTTATTTAAGCAGTTCCTCTCAGCCTCACTGTGAACCATTTTGTCTTTGCCTCCACCATCCTCCCTCCTCCTCCAGCGCAGCGCTCTCCTTAGGGAGATTCCTAAGGTACCTTTAGCCGCTGGAACTGTCCCATGGCACCTCTAGGGCAGAACCCTCTCCGAGAGTTCCTTGCTTTGCACTCCTACAGGGTGGTAATTCCTTTGGAATAGACAGTGCGAACGGCCACAACCAAAACTAACACAGTTACACAAGCATAACACTAGACTGGCTGTGAGGTCAGTGAATGGATTGCAAGTGCTTAAGCTGTTTGCAATTTTTTTTTCTCATATAAAGACTCGGATCTCTTTTCTTCTTTCTTGCTGTTTTTAGTGTTTTATTGAGACACATCCACCTGCAAGTAATGTAACAAATTAGAGCCCAAAATTGAGCCCCTAGTCATCTGCTGTAGTGCAGGGTGCACATCTGCTGGCCCTTTCTCTCTCTCTCTCCTTTGCCTCCCATGTAGCCCCTATTTTGTTTCTTTAAGTATTAAATGGGACATATTGATGGCTGTAAATTGCTTGTAATTACATCCATGAAAAACTTTACTTAAACTGCATTTAAAATTATTTTAATTGCAGCTCATTTCATACAAGCATTCAAATATGTTAAAATTGCAAGAAAGCTGCTAGTACAAGTGTTACAGGGCTGAAGGTTTGACCAATTGTGTGAAAACATTGCTGTTACATTACTGGCATATTGGAATGTTTCTTCCTCATTTGTCATTGTTTCTGTCCGTCCTTCCGTCTGTCTATCATGTTAAGTTATGCACCTCAGTTTTATTTTTTTATTGAAATGTTTCAATAAAAGGTACAAGGCTCAAAACACGGTTTTATTCAGTGTGAAAACAGGCTTTCAGTAACCTCCTCCCAACACACACACACACACACAGTGACATTTTTTTTTCATTTTGTTTTAAAACTTTAAGGTGCTTGTTAAGAATGTATTGGAGCCCAAAACTGATAGCTGCCAAATGCTGTCTAATACATTATAGAACAACATCTGTATAATAACAGGACATGATCTGTATAATAAAGGATCAGGATCTATATACTATTTTATGGTATAGAGTATGTATAATGTCATGGCAGGATCTGTATATTATGTTACTGGGCAGGGGCTATAATATGTTAAAGGACAGTATATTAATCTGGATGTAGTCTCATCCTTTTCTCCAGTCCCACATAGAGTATCTGTGGTGATAGGTCTGTCTACAGTGGGAATGCCCATATTGACAACAGAGAGACAGAGAGAGAGAGAGAGAGAGGCTGTTAACCAGCTGCCAACTACTGTGTTTCATATTCAGTAATGGAGGAACAGGATGTAAAGCTCTTTAGTCCCTTACGCACTACAGGCTAACAATATTCATAATTGGATCAAAAGCTCATTTATAAACAGCAGCCCATGTATCACTATATGCAAATCTCTTAAATTCACAATGGCACTTTAAGTGATATCCTATAGATCTGACTAAAACAAACAAACAAACAAACACAATAAACTTAAAAAACACTGAATTTTTCTTCACTAAAACATTCTGGCACAGTTCCTGTCTGCTCCTCGATAACAGTCAAGATCAGGCTGAGATGAACAAATCCATGCTGTTGCTGCTGCTGCTGCCTCTGTGACTAGTACCCAACAAGTCTCCTGTATGCTTCACTTTTCCAGCACAGCAACTAATGACCCTTCCAATTCTACAGAACCTTTGTTGCAAAAAAGGGGGTCAGAAATAACTTTCAAAAAGAATAAAAGAGTTAAACTTAGATTACCGGTGCATAAACTGTAATGGGTGAGTCAAATAATTGATCACTTTCTATTAATGCTGTGAAGTCAATGTAGTACAGTACTTTGGAAACATATAACATATAGGCATTTGATATTCAATTAATGCACCATGCACTGAGATGTTAAGTTAAAGTACAAAGCACTGGCAAGCTTGCATCGCTCCCAACACCCATATCAGTCAATGCCATGCAACAGCAATCCGATCCTTTCTCTGCCCAAATTACACTGCTCCCTAACTACCATAAGTCTCCATCACTTAATTTTAGATCTTACATTTTGGCTTGCCAGCTGATCTTCCCCTTTCACTAGCAAGAAAAGACTATAACACTGGTGCTCCATAGAACTGCATCAGCAGCACTGGGTAGCACAGCTGTGGCCAGGAGTGGGAGACAAACTTAGCTCACTGCCAGATCTTTAAAGCTGAAGCCACTTAATGTCATATGATCCCACACCTAGGAATGGCTGGATGATATGGACCAGGATCACCATTACAGGAGTGCCAGTGAGCACAAGGATGAGGCTTCCCAGTGTTTGCCCCTACACACGGCATGACAAAAAGCAATACAGTCAAGTGACAGTCTGCAGGCAGTTTGTAGTTTCAGCAGCAAAGTCAGAGCAGTGCCACCACTTGACCATCTTTCTTTCTGTTGTCTCCAGAAAGTTGCAGCATATTTTGTCATTCTCTGTCTGCCTGCCAGATCATACTACAATGGGCATTTCTGAAAGTAATCTTTTTTTTTGGTTATTGGTACATGGCCCGACCTGTCCCACATTACGTGGTGGCATCAGCACCAGTGTGTGACTAATCTTTCTACTCAGTCAGTGACTCTGTATGTATTGCTGGCTGCCTACTTCTAAAACTACCAACTGCCCAAAGTCTGTTACTGAACTGCATCCTGTTTCTTTTCTTCAGTTACACATGGTGGGAGGGGAGGTTAATCAGAGGGATGCTGGCAGTAGTATTTTCATTGTGCAAGGCAAACACAGGATTAGAAATTGGACACAACACAATTCAAGTCTTTATCACCTCCATCCCACCCCAAAGAATAATCCACTGGATTTATACTTACAGTATCGATACAGACTGATTGCACAACAATAAAAACAAACAAACATGGAATTGTGTTTTACCGTGAGTCAGACTCTATATTTTTGTCTATTCTCAAATCCTGTGTGGATCCAGTGTCAGCACCCTGCAAACCCACTCATTCACAACTGTAAATATCTATGTCCACTTCATTCATTTAGTTTTGGACTCAAATACCCAACATGCTTTTTCTTTCCACAGTTATGGAACCATTGAAACAAGTAATGCAATAATAATATGGTCATACTATAAAATCTTTTAGAATTAATTAATCTCTTTGTTGTATTCTGCCACTTTAATGATACTATTCAGATATTTAGGTTTGCTAATTGTCCTTTGTCCCCTGAACAAACTACAGTGTACCGCAAAGTGTTGTGAGAGTCTGGACTGCTGTGTCACAAAGCTAGTTTTGTACTTTTCTTGTTACATCGCACATCGCCTTAACATTCCTCCTCAATCTGTGTGCCTTTATTTTTATTTTGTATCCTAGTTACACAGATAGTGGCACAGTTACTGGCTGTGAATCTATGGTACAACTGTATCACAATTATGGGACAAAGTACTTAAATCATACTGACTACCTGCTGCAATAGTGGTGCAAGTCTGTCAGATATGCAAATCCTATTGCTTTTGCTTTTGCATACAGAGGACAATTGAAACAATAAATAAATTACTGCATTGGACTCATGCTAAAACTCAGTTTCATTCATGTTTATTTTGCAATCAATCTGTCTCAATAAATCTAGTGTATTATATTGTTTTGGTGGTGGGATGAAGATGATGAAGACTTGTTACATTTTGTGTCACTTTAGAAATTTGCCCCAGAATTAGCTGAGCCCTGGATGGGGTGAAAATTGACAGAGTAATATGAAACTCCCCTTCCAATCTATTTGCTCCTTGTTGCTCACTAGGAATATCCAATGGAGACTGCGGAATTTTTTCTGTTTTGGCAACATTTGCGATTTTGCAGATTGCAAATGTGTTGCATATCATAAAAATTTCCTGGGGCTGTAGTAACATTAGTTCCTGTTGTGGAAATTTGTGGCTGTCTTACAGCAGCAGTATTTACCTGAGTTAAACAGTCTTGAAATTTACCTATCCATGGTTCACAATTGTTCTCTGTTTCTGCATCTGTTCTATGAGAGCCACAGAGTTCTTCAAATACATTTCATTGCAAAATATATGATAAATTAGAAGTACCTGAATTAAACCTGTCATTATTAAACAAGCAAGATGAAAGCAGTGGGCAGGCTCAGAACATTCACACTGTAAGCTCTACAACAGTGTGAACGCTAATCAGGAAGTCAAGTAATGGAGGGCTTTACACATCAAAGAACAGAGCTGCACCACTATTGGTGCGGCTCTGTCCTTTGAAAAGTTGGCCAACTCCACCCCAACAACAGAAACTGAATCATCACCAGCCTGCCAACCCATTGGCCTGCCACTTGCTATGGAGCTCTCCACTGGGCGCACCCTCATCATACTCCTGTATAGCACCTCTCATGTCAATGAGTTCATCTGCACCTGTGCCCATGACGAACTCAATAAAAAGGTATAGGGCACAGTTTTCACTGTAACATATGCTGCAGCTTTAGAACACTAGTAATGACCCCACCATCACATTCATTTAGAAATGCCAGAAATCAGCGGAGAGGAGTTGATGTATTATATATCTAAACAAGTAATATGTCTAAGCTACTAATTGTACTGCTACAATTTTTCAATAAAAGGAACAATGGGATTTGAAAATCTGTTTTCTTTTAAAAGAGCTCAGGTCCATTCCCCCAGCACTGTTACAGCTATGGCATTTGGTGAAATCAGAGAGAAGGGGGTAGAGGAGGGAGGAACGGAAGAAAGAAAAATACATACTCAGAAGAAAGATGGGAAAAAATCAAAGAACAGAGAAGGGCAGTACTAGCATGCCTTTGCTACTCAAAAAATGAGCCCCCTCGTGTGTTTCCTAGGATATTGCAGGGTCCCAGAAAAATAAAAGCAGTGTCATTACAGCTCCTCTCACCAATTATAATTCTAACAGAATATCAGTCAAACAAGGCTTCCAACTGGCTACCGGAGCAGTTATTAATCTTAGAAATTAAAGATTCAGCTGCCAGTCCACACTTCTTGCCAGTAAGGTATACCCTACTGGAAACGTCCTGGCACCCAACCCTCACTTCCCAGCACTCAAAATAGAACAAAAACTTTATTATTGTGATTAGGTTTATAATTGCAATAACAACTAATAAACTTTTCATTTCTCAGGATTAACAACCATCTGGCCTCAGGCCACTGACACCCCACATCTGGTCATTTAACCTTAGGTAATGATCAGCTGTTCAATTTTACTGCAAATAACAGCATCAGAAGACTAATCTTATTAACTATTTGGATCAACTAGATTTTTAGACACTTCTGGTCATCTTTCAGGCATACTACAAATGCAGTAATGCACTCCAGATACACAGTGAGATGCTACAATAACCATACTTCCCAGATGGGTGATCACACCCAGTGCATACTCTTATACAGCATCACCACAGACTCCTGACATGTGTTATCACCTACATAAAACATGCCACAACATTTATAGTAGCAGTTTGAAGGTTTAAAGGGTCCCATTAACACAAGGAGACCCAGTTCTGAATACTACTGTCCCAAAACGGCGGTGTCTGACAAAGTTGCGTTTCAATAAAATACAGTCCTGGACTGTACTCCTGACATCCATACACTAGCATGCCATATTCACAGTGTGGTTTTAATCAGCAGCTCCCAATAGGCTGCACTGTCAAGAGAGGAAGATGCAAAGTTTTCTACAATTCCCATTAGATTCCATGGATTCAGGAATATCACAACTCAGTCATGGTTGTTCATCATGCCCAGCCATGTAGCCCTCTGAGAGCTTCCAGCTGGAAACCCTGTTGTGAAAAGTGTTGCAAGAATGAATCTGGGTCAGGAAATCAGTTCTATTCTGAGTAGGTTATTTTGTTAGCAAGTGCACAATTTCAAGGCAGTGGTGACTATTTTGCAGCATGGTTAAAAACCGAATGCATATGGAATGCTCCCAAATTCCTGCTGGAAGGCCCATGACAAAGCTATCCTTCCTTTAAATTTGTGAGGTGGCAATGTAACACAGTGGCTTAACTGTAACAACTAGTGACCCCCTTTATCACATCCATCAATGTGATCAAAAATGCTGTAATAACCAAGTATGACATCATACCCAGTTATTACAGCCTTTAGAGCACTCAGGCTGCACTTTCACTCAGTAGAACATGGAAACATGCCTACCTAAGTCCCTGCACGGTTATAAAACAATAATTTTTTTTCTAATGTACTGTATTTGCCTTTACATGTACTCACCATTGCAATTATGATTGTGATTGTTATATTACTGCCATGCGCTGTCTCCATTTAGAGTGTACAGTTTGAATTGGTCATGTTATTGTTTTATTTCCTGTTGTGTTATCTTTAATGCCTTGTGGCCCAGATCGTGCATGTAAACGGACCTCTGGATCAGTGCACCCACCCGATTATCAAAGTCATAAATAAATAAATAAGACATAAGGCTGTGTGCTTATGAAGTTTTTTTGGGGGTTATACACTCTTGGTGTGTGATGACCACATAAACCTCTCTAGCTTCCCTCAAATGTATGGGTCATCACACACCTTATACTATATACTGATACAAACTATCAGAAAAGATTGTTGTATCAGGAGATTTACTCGCGTTGATAGGAGTATTGAGGCCATGGCTTGGGACAGAACAAAACTGAAATCGGCTATAAACAAAAATTCACGAAATCAGTGTTCCACACTAATAATACACCCTTGGTTTCTTTTCACTACCAGAAGCAAGCAAGCAAGCAACTCCAAAATTCTCCCTGATAGTGTCAGCACCATAGCCCAGTCTATTGTTGTTGGTCTGCAAAGAGAAAACTGTCCTCCTGTTTTTGTTTTCTCACGTAATACAAAGACACTTGATTTGGCTGCATTCAGGCAGGTTGTT
Source organism: Neoceratodus forsteri (assembly GCA_016271365.2). Lineage (NCBI taxonomy): Eukaryota > Metazoa > Chordata > Ceratodontiformes > Ceratodontidae > Neoceratodus > Neoceratodus forsteri. Next base: position 1,430,765,162 of record CM028131.1, read on the forward strand.
GCTAATGTAAATTGGTCTAAGGTTACTCAGAGTCTGAATGTAGATGTAACATTAGGAATTTTACTGATTTATTTAACCTAATATGCGATAAATTTGCACCCCTAAAGAAGTTAAGGATAAGAGGTAATAAACAGGCATGGGTTACATCTGAATTAATGGAGCAACTCAGAATCTGAGATAGATTATGGAAGGCTTATAGGAGGACCCTAGTCAAACTAGTCTAGTTTTATACAAACAAGCTAGAAATATATGTAAAGCCAGGGTTAGATGACTAAAATAAATTATTTCCTTGAGAGGCAGAAGGACTTTCGGGAAGGAATGTTTCTGAAACCTGGAAGTTAATTCATGAACTTACTGAATAAGCACACTTCTGCTATTCAATGTTTACAATCCAAGAATGGTATCATTACTGATCCTTCTGAAATTGCCCAGGAACTTAATGAATATTTTTCTGATTATTCCAAGTTTCTAATTGGGAATACATTATCGCAAGTTTGGGTACCTCAAGAGGTTTTGGCTTTGAACATTCCAATGTTTTATTTTAAATCCTTGTCATCAGATGATGTTTTGAAATATCTCCAATCAATGGACCCTCATCCATCTGTGGGCAAGGACGGTATAGATTTTCAACTTGTGAGGATCACTGCTGATCTTGTTTGTTTTCCTCTTTCTGCTATCTTTAATTTATCTCTGTGTGGGTCTAGTTTTCCTAAGATTTGGGAAGATTCTCAATCAATCAAGTCTTTATTTAACCAGTTGCTCATTGTTGAGCAGAAGCTCATTTGCAAGATGGGCCAGGGTGGAGCATGAACAATTGTATATACAGGTCAACACAGGTATTTACAAGGCAATACAGATAATACTGTTTACAGGGAGGAAGAAAAAGAAGTTCATATGTACATAGAATTATACCAATATTGTACAGATTACAGGGCATTTACATACATAGAAGTGTTCTAGCAAGATAAAGCAAGTTATCTAAGGTTGCAGGAGGAAGTAACGAAGAAAAAAAATATACACCAGGTAGAGGCGAAGGTGGAGTGAAGGTAGGGAGTTAGGGGAGAAAGGCTAGGAGGGCATGGTGCACAGAGAGGAGTTGGTAAAATGGGATGTAGAGAGGTGGATGGAGAAAGAAGTATGTGTGAGCCCCAGGATTGAATGCTATAAAGTACGGGGCATGGTAGGATGTCACAACTCAGGGTAGTGAGCTCCTATCTGAGGTTGGGAAAGGAAGGATAAGAGGATGGACGGCCTAGTGTTGATAAAACAGGAATAAGAGAGAGAACAATTAGGCTTGTGAGGAGCAAGCTGGGGGGCAGTACTTAAAATTGAGTCTAGGCGTGGCTTTTATACCAGTGCAGACACCGGCATTGGTCTGAGTGGTGAAGTAGTTACATACTTCTCTGATTGTACAGAAATAAAGCATCTTGAAGGCATTTATACTGATTAGAGTGCTTAATTTGAGGGGTTTTTGCAGATTGTTCCATAAGGTAGGTAGCACGGCTTATGGCTGCCCATTGAAGCGGGATTTTGCTTGAGTACTTTGAGTGTAATAGCTGAGTAACTTCTAACACATATTTCCCAATTCTACTCAGGAGAAGACAGCAGGAGATATAGTAAGGAAGCTTATTAGAGATGGCTCTATAGGTCCAGAGAGCAGCGCTTCTGTGGCGCCTGAACTTTAGTGATGTCCACCCCACTGCCACATATAGGGTGCAGTGATGCATGTCAAAGGAAGTCCCATTATAAACCTCCAGTGCGCGATGGTAGAGTGTGTCCAGTTTAGCCATGTAAGAGTTGGGGCATTGGCTATAGAAGAAATCAGCATAATCAACCAATGATAGGAAAATGGATTGGACCAGTTGTTTCTTGGCATCTCTGGTGAGAAATTGGTGATTCTAAAACAGGCCAAGCCTTTTCCAAAGTCGTTTTCTAAGTCTCTCGATATGTTCAATGAAGGAGAGTCTTTGGTCTATCCAAACTCCCAGATACTTGAATTTTTGTAACAAATTCTAGTTTTCACCTAGAATTGTGGTAATTTGGGAACTGTCCCACTGGACACAGGGTTAGCTGTATGGATGAAAGGGAGAGGACCATCGCTTTAGTTTTGTTGGCGCTTAGAATAGCTTTTTGGAGGAATTGGCTTTGCAAAGGTTGAATTCTGACTGTAGGTCATTGCAGGCAGCTTCAGGTGTTGGGCGACTGTAGAGAACTGTATCATCTGCAAACAGATGGATGTTGGCTTCTTTTATACAGTAGTCGATGTTATTAATATAGATTGGAAAAAGTAAGGGCCTTAATGTAGAACAGGTACCCCTCTTTGCAGAGTTTTTAAGGGGACAGGCCTCCTCGGCTTTTAACTTGTTGAAGGCACCCTGTAAGATAGTCAGTAAACCAGCGTGAGAAAGGAGGGGTCCACACCTATGGTTTGAAGGAGGAGAGGAGCAGACTACAGTTGATTGTGTCGAAAGGCTTGCTTATATCAAGGAAAACAGCACAAATAAAGCTTTTGCTCTCAAGATTACGGTGCCAGTCGTTAGTAACTTTGGCGAGGGCTGTGATAGTGCTATGTTTAGCTCTGAATCAAGACTGCACAGGGTTTAGCAGTTCCCTATACTCAAGGTGAGTCCTCAGCTGTGCATTTACAATTTCTCTAGGAGCTTGACAGGACTGGAAGGAGAGAAATTGGCCTGTAGTTATTGAGATCGCCAGGGTCACCTGATTTGAACAGTGGTATGACATGTGCTTTCTTCCACATAGGTGGTAAGGTGCCATGAGACAGGGATAAGTTAAAAGGTGAGTGACGGGTATTGCTAGTACGTGTAGGCAATTTTAGGAAGTAAGTGTCAAGGGTGTCGGCCCCAGCACTTTTTCTAGTATCCAACTGAAGCAAGAGGTTCTCTACCTCTTTCAGTGAGGCAGGTTGAAGAGAAGGCGGTGAAGCTATTGGAGTTTCAGGCAGTCGGCTGGCAGTCTGGGAGCTAAGCATGTTTGCAGGGAGTTATCAAATGCCATGCCTGCAGTAGCAAAGTGGTTATTGAATGCGCCAAGTATATCCATCTTTTGGTTATAGTCAATTTGCCAGAGGTAATCTTGGTCGGAGTGAATTTCCAGGGAGTGGCCTAGCAGATCATTGATTGTGTTCCAGAGCTTGATTGAGCTCTTTGTGGCAGAGTCGAGTTCGATTTGAAGAAGGTGGCTTTCGATTCTCTGATTGATTTGGTACATAAATTTTGTAGTCTCCTGAACTGGTTCCAGTCCTCTGCAGTGTTCAGTCTGTGAGCTTTTTCCAGAGCTTATCTCTTCTAGAAGCAAGAACATGATCTGAGGGGTGAACCATTTACAGGTTTTGGTCCTAATTCGAACTTTAATCAGGGAGCATACTTATTAAGGGCCCTTGATAGAATGTCATGGAAGATATTGTAAGCTGACGTAATCATTTTGGCCAGGTAGAAATCTTGCCACTGAGGGGAGTACTTAAGCTCATTTAGGTAGGCATGTTCATTGAAGTTGCACCTGGATCTTTTCATAGAGAACTTGCTGATGGGTGCTGGGTTGTTGGTGGATCTTACTCCTGCAATAAAACAATGGTCGCTACGCCTGAGAAGAAGACATCAGTGTGGAAGAAGAGATGAGGTTTGCTTCACCATTAGCACATCCAAAAGTGTACTTTACTGGGGTTCTTTACGCTTGGGCATGTTGGTTCAGTAATAAGTTGCGTCCAGCCCATGTTCATCACAGAAGGATGCAAGGGAGGCTGTTGTGTTAGAGAGCCAGTCAAAGTTGAGGTCTCCTAAAATAATAGTTTCTGGCAGCCCTGTCCCAACTTGTCACTTAGATATGACACAAGCTGTAGGCCAGCAGACGGTGGTCTATAGCATACTACTATGCAGAGTGCAGTAGTCTGCATAATTTCCACTTTGAGAACTAGGCATTTGAATTCGCTGGCAACAGATGCCGAGGATAAGCAGAAGGCAGAAATGTGTCTTTAACGTAGATAGCTACCCTCCCTCCTCTGGCATGCCTATCAGCTCTGAACAAGTCATAGTTGGGGATGTTTACTTCTCTATCAGTGGTGCTGGGTCTAAGCCAAGTTTCAGAAATCACAAGTATGTCAAGAGAGGTATGATTTACCAGGTTTGTATTAAGGTTATCTTTTAAGGAGGCTACATAAGTTAATATGCAAGAAGCTTATTCCTTTTTAAATTTGCTAGTTCTGTTGGTGAAGAATAGCTTCTTGGGGCCAGAGTTGAGTTCTACGTTGCCTGAACATAGCAGGATAAGTAGGATTTTTCTAAGAGCACTAATTATAAGCTTGTAATTCCTGTCTTTCTCCCATCTAGTAGATCTGATGCTGTTAGGGACTGGAAAGTAGCAACCATAGAAGAGCTGATCTGTTGTAGCAAGAGCTAGTACCCCTACCACAATAGGTGGGGAGGAGATAGAAGTCTTCGTGGTGGGAGGTGGGTCTTGTGGTGGGGAGTGTTATAAGTACTACTGGAATGTGTGGTCCAAGAGCAGGGTTCAGGTATTGGTACTTGGAATCACGGAGGCAATTAAAGGATAAGTTGCCATGTGGTATACGGCACAAGGTGCCATTGTAGACCAAACATGATGGTTAGTCCAGGTGTCCAATGCTGGGCAGCTGATATCAGCAGAAGAAGAGGCAGTATAAGGAGCCATATAGGGCCTGACATGATGGTACCTCAAAAAGGAGCTACTCAATTAGCCCAGGGGCCAGTGGGTTGCTTGGATTAATACAGCTTATCAGTAGCTTCTCGATCCAGGTCGACTCAAATTTGATAGCATTAAAAATATTTAGTGGTGAAGGCACAGCCAAGGAGAGCCTATGCGCTTTAGTAAGGTGAGGCCCTGAGAATTGGATCCCATAGGCTGACAGAGAATAGGAGGATCATGAGCTAAGTCTCTATTGGTGGGACACTGCACCAGGGACGTGGACTAATATTTTGGCAGGAGCTACTGTATTTAATAATCAGCGGAGGTGGGGGGGTGGTTGAAAAAGTTGCCACAGTTGCCGTACCTTGTAAGGTCTCGGTTCCATGTCTGCGGTCTCGACGTCGGTTAGAGGGCGTCAACCACCCGGTAGCCGGAATCCCACGGCTTAGAAGCTGGGAGCCTGGGTGGTAGTTCCTCGCTGAGGGAGTGAAGGAGAGTGAGGATTAATAAAGGGGTTCATCATAAAGGGTTAGACAGAACAGCGGGAGTCCAAAATTTGCAGAACTAAAGGACGGTATTACTTTGGCACCCAATATATTTGATGTCCTATATTTAAAGTGGGTGATGTTTCTGACAAATCTAATTATTGTCCTATTTCTTTATTAGCTCTTCTCTCAAAAGTATTGGAAAGGGCTATTTTTGCCTAAGTCATAGAGTACTTATCTAAATATAATGTTTTAACACCTGCACAGCAAGGCTTTAGGCCAGGACACAGTACCATGACTGCCTTGGTGGGGTTCACTAACACGGTTCATGAGGCCCTTGATAAGGGCCATTTTACTGGATCTGTGTTCATGGACCTCAGCAAGGCATTTGATTTGGTTGATCACTCTCTTTGCTGTCTACTTTAGTTAATTTTGGAATTTCTAAGGATGTTGGGGATTGGATAGGTAATTACCTAGCTGATTGCTCAGAGGTCACAAGGGTTAGTGGTAAATTCTCTGTTTCTTCTAAGGTTTCACTTGGTGTTCCCCAGGTTCTATTTTGGGTCCCCTTTGTTTAATCTTTTTCTTAATACTCTATCTTCTGTTTGTACTAAATCTCAATTTTTTTATATGCTGATGATGCAGTGGTCCTCACAAGTAGACCCCTTTTGAAAATGTACAGAAGGATTTGGCTGATGATTTCTTGGAGGTACAGAATTGGTTCCAAGCCAATGGATTGGTTTTAAATTAAAAAAAACAACAAATCCATGGTTTTGCAAGTACAAAAAAAAGATCGATATCGGACCCTATATTGTCATTATACACTGTTTCTGGTACCTTGATTGAACAAGTTAAACAATTTAAGTACCTAGGTCTATTGATGGATGAGAATCTTTCCTATGAACCTCATATTCTTCATATGGTAAAGGTGACTCACCAGAGACTAGGGGCTTTATATAGGTTAACTCCTTTACTCACTGATACTACACGACATCTGTTGGCTCAAAGTTTTACTACCATTAATTGATTTTGGGGTTTTGTTTTATTATTCTGCAAGGGAGGGTTTGTTATCCAGGGGAAAGTGTTACTTAATTCAGTTACTAGATTTGTAGTGAAATCCCCATTAAGGGTTCATTATTGTAATTCTTGGAGCAAGTGGGTTGGCTTCCTTTGGACGGTAGATATAAACTTTAACTGGGTATTTTGGCAAAAGGTGATACTTGGTAGAGTCCATGATTGTTTTCTCTAATTTTTAAAAGCAGAATTCTCAGGTTAATACTCGGTCAACAGTTAAATTTTCTTTTTGCATTCCAAAATGCGTACTTCCTTGGACAAAGGGCTATATCCTATATGTTACCTATTTTTCTTAATATGATACAATTATCTCTTGACTGTATGAATCTTTCCTGTGTTCTTTTACATAAGTTGAAAGCGTATTTATTTACAGAATGTAAGTGTAAATGTTATTGAATTATAATGCTTTGATATATCAACTTGTACCTGTCTCTATTTAAGTTGTATGTATTTATATTGTATGTAATTGTTATTTGTACACTGATCACCATGAAAATGGGTCTCTTTTGCCCATGGTCCTATCAGTATAAATAAATAAAACAAAAACAAACAAAGTAAAGAAGACAGCAGTTATGTGATAAAATTGTGCAGTATGAGAAGACTGTGCATATGAAAGAGAGAAAGTCGAGCAATACTACTGTGATAAAGTTGGACCGATCGATACCCTTTACAATATTAATGTGATAAAGCTGTACAATACGATAAAAGTTCAGCGTGAGGAAGCTGTGTAAGAGCAGTTCTATGATACAGTGGAATACAATAAAGTAATACAAGGTTGTGTAATATAGGCAGTGCTCTGCATACCAAGTACACTTTTGGGAACTTCACCTCAGGTGCTCAGCTACTTACTGAAGGTGTGATCTGGAAGAGCCTGCCTCTGCATTTTGGTCTTCTGCTGTGATAGACAATGAACCGCTGTTTCCCAACACAGAACCAGCAGCAGCAGCCCTAGTGAGCAGCCATGGGCCATCTCCAAGGCAAGAAAAGGAGAGGGTAGTTGGGAAGAAACTCAGTTAAAAACAGAAGTGCTCCATCCCCGTCAGAGCGAGCCCCTAACAGAAACTTATCAACTTCTCTTCACCTACAGTCCCGTTGTAAGGAGGAGCATCAGAAAGTGGAAACCTTCACCCGGCACATGAACTGCTTTGTTGCTCATTCGCGACACTCACATAGCGTGCACTACACCCTTCTGCCTCTGGCTCGCCTCTGAAGGACCAGCGCTAGCTGCACCATTTTAAATAGACACGTGAGAGGAACTGGGGTACTCTTCTGTGAAACATGGGGAGGGACCAGACGCCACTGCCACTGACACGCATATCAAGCTCCCACCCATCCCCCAGAGAGCCACAGAACTCTTATGGGAGAACAAAGCCACTGGATGCAGCTGGACAGCTGCTGGTGTCACCCAGCATTCCCCTTCTACTCATAAATCATACATATATACATATATATATATACACACACACACACAAGCGTATATGAGCCCCTTCCCAGTGGTGGGCTCATCGTGAGTCTGAGGCAGCTGCTGTTTCTCTTCAGTACCGAGCAATCCGAGCTGGGGTGCTTACTTTTAATTTTGGGATGTGTGCTTAGCTAAGGAGGTCATAAACAGTCATTACAAATTTATGGAGAAAACCTGGTGAACTTTGGGAGGGGCTTTTAGCTCTGCAAGTGCACCTCTGCTATCAACTCCTACAGTGAGAAGTCCCTCTACCTTCCCACCTCTTACATTTCCAGCTTTTGCTTAAAAAGGCAGAAACCTAGGTCTCTAAAAATTCTGCTCTGTAAGAATGGTGTGGGGTGAATTGTTTTCTGTGGAGGGAGGGGAATAAAATGCAACATTTCCCATGTACTAGCAAGCTAGATCAGGGTCAGACTGGGTAGCAAAGGTCTCACCTGGAAATTGACCCAGGGGCCCTGGTACCAACCACGGTATGCCCTAGTCTACCAACTGTAGCCCAAATTTTACCGACCATGGTATGGCAGAAAACAGCATCTATTCCATTTGGAAGAAAGCTATTCCATTACTGGCACAGTATTATTTATTTATTTATTTAGTTTTTGTTGACCAGGTAGGTGTGCTAGACAGTAAAGCTGCCTATTTTCAGGTAGTTATAATAACTGACTATTTTGGAGACTTTAGTCCCATTGACTTAACATGAACTGTCAGCCACCCCAGAAATGCTGTGAGCCATTAACTTGGCTCCCCGCCCTGCAACAATACTGTGGGAAAGCATGGTCCTGATTTAGTAAGAAGCAATCATTTTTTTAATTTACTTATTAAAAAGTGATCCAGTGACCCCCAATATTACATTGTGTTTTGCTAAATCAGAACCTCATTGTCCTGCTGCATTGCTGCAGGAGAACCAAGAGTTCCCTTTGAAACCAAATCAACGGTTAAGCTCAACGCCCCAGCAAGGCACCTCCGGAGGTTGAGACCCTATGCTTATCCTATGCTTTCCTGTCTGAACACAATTCTTGCTGCAGTGTTAACTATCTTAACTACTGGATTTTGATCAGTTGGAGTCTGATGAGTTCCAAGAAATACTGTATGTGTATATAAAATAGAAAACATTTTAGATGAAGGGCTTCATTTGAATTCAGTCATCCTGCCCCAGAGTCACATCACAGCTTGACAACCAGCCATCCTTTTATCTCATTTAACTAATGAAATTGTCAACTCAATTTGTACTCCTAGTCAAGCTGTTCTCAATAAGTCAGTAGAGATCCTCTCCTCCCCACTTTGCAGTTCTGGGTCAAGGTCTCTTCTCTCTCTCTGCCCACAGGAAAAGCTGACTGTGCAATTTGTGTTTTATCTTCTTCACCTTCCTCCCCTCCCCATTTACTGCAGGTGGGTCACCTAAATATCCCTTGTGCCTCCCCTCCTCCTCAATCTCTCTCTCTCCTTCTCCACATATTTAGATTAGCACCATGTTGGTGTAGTGCAGATAAATTCACAGAGTTTTGTAACCCAGATAGAACTTACTGGAGCTTTGGATAATGATTATTGCTCACTGTTGTTAGAAATAAATACAGTAGAACTGCTAGCTGCCCAAGAAAAAAAATTTGCAGCTTACAGAACTATAACTGAGATACAATTATTATTATTATTATTGATAAAGACACCCCTTAGTCTGTTTAGCCTAAGCAGCAACTGGCTTCAAGTAAGCACTTTCCAGTGCTGGAAATGGGTTTGACTCCGCTCCAGAAATGAAATTGTAATTTGACTAAGTTACAGGAGCAAAATGGGGAAGGACTGCTCCAGTGTAAGATATCTTTAATCCATAAAATGTTATTAAGACAAGGTACATTGACAAATCATCATAATCAAAATGCATGGAATACATCAATAAGTAATCACTTAAAGCTATACTAAAAATAAATAAATAGGCAGATAACCTGAACACAAAACAATTGTAAAAGAGAACTTCAGTAGTATATTTCTCTTTCTATGCCTTTTCTTTCTCTCCTTCTGTATTTCTTTGCTTTCCTTCTTATATGAACTTGATTTTTTAGGGAACAGTGTTTCAAAGGCTGGGGAGTAATATCCCACAAGAACTCCAGTGTAAGGTATAGCCAACTAAATGCATGGGGACAGACTAAATGTGAAGGACTGCTTAAGGGTTGATAGGAAGCAGCACATCTGCGTCTGTAGCTTAGTTTTTGTGGATTTTGTGGATTTTTGTGGATTTACATGGTTTTCTGCTTGGAGTAACCACACCATTCTTGCTCACTGCATCCGTGAAAGTCTACTGAACTGGATTTCTGCAAAACATCATCACCAGGTATCTGCATTTTTCATTTAAAATCAACTTTTGCAAGCTATCCTTAGCAAACATAAGTCAAGCAACTAAGTCTGACAAACTCAGTGACTCTAGGTCTGCTTGAATCCACATTTTCGTCTGACCTGCTCCATGATCTGTGTGGGCTTTTCAACAACCTCTTTGAATGACAAAGAAGCATGCAGACAAAAGGATTTCACATCCTGCATATGCACAGGCACAGTTCATCACCTTCAGGAATTCTAACACATTCTGTGACTCTGTACCTCAGCTGTTGATCATTTCTTTTGGCTTGTGACTTAACCACCAGGTATATACTCCTGTTTCTCCTGTTATGTACTTATACTTATACTACTCAAAGGGGTTGTACCTACCTATTCCTCCACTTCTATCTCTTGGGCAGTCGATACCTAAAATTAAGCCAGGCATGTTCCCTGTAGACACATGTTTATACACCTGGCTCAGAGGCTCCTCCTGCTATCTGGTGATATTGAATCTAACCCTGGTCCCAAACTCTGCACCCCACTCTCACCTCAACTAGCACTAAAAGGCCTGGTACTAGCCCATATGAACATTAGAAGCCTCCTGAGTCACCTGGCTGAACTTGAAGCCTGGGCTAAGTTGGTGGATCCTGACATACTATGCCTCACCGAAACCTGGTTGAAACCTACTGTATCCGATACCTCCTGCCCTCTACCTGGGTATAATATTCTTCAGTAGATCGATCTGGGTCCAAGAGGGGGTGGGGTCACTATTTATTATAAAAGTCATCTGTCTCTTAGCTCCTACCTAACCCTGATTCCCTCATGCTATGAAGCGCTGCATGCAACCCTGACACTGGGTCGAAACACCTCATATCGCTTGTGTGTATAACCCACCAGCCAGTGGGCTGAACGGTCTCCAGAACCTACTGCAGTACGCTTCTCAAAATGTAAAACAAATGAAACACTCCTCCTCGGTGACTTGAACCTGAACTGGCTGGGCTCACATCACAATCTCCTTGCATCTTTGATCCAGAAGCACAATTTTCACCAACTTATAACTATCTGCACTAGAACCACGTCTTCACTATCAGGGTCGTTACTGGACTGGATCCTTACAAATAGACCGGATCATGTTTCCAAAGCTACCGTCCTGGCTGACTCACTTACAAGATCACTCACCAACGCCTGTCACTGGCGCCCTGCCCACCGCCTGCTCCTCAACCACGACTGACTACCTTCACGAACTATGCTGCCCTCGATACACAAGCCTTCTTATCTGACATATCTGACATAGACTGGACTGACGTTTTCTCCACCTCCAATGTTGACACTGCTCTTAACATATTTCTCACCAGGTTTGGCTGGGCACAAAGAAACACCTCCCAAAGGTAAAAAGAAGAGTCAGAGGGCAGCAGTCAAGATGGCTAAATAAAGAACTCCTATGTAAGTTAAAAGTCCGGATAAGCAATGGAAACAATACAAAAATCTGGGCTCCTGGATCTTATCCTGTACAAGCAGTATAGAAATGATTGCAAAGGCGATCAGGCAGGCTAAAAGCATATACTGTCAAAACCTGCTGACTAACTCCTCCAACCACTTCTGAAAATTTTGGAGCCACATTAAAATTTATTTAGGATCTACGCAAGCTGTCACCCCTCAGAAATGGTCCTGCAAGGTGTCCACTGTAATGACTCCTTCACTATTGCAAACGCGTTTAACCAGCAGTTTTCTGACCCATCTGCCTACACAGCTTCCTTCAATCTCCTGCTACACAACTGAACTCAACATTCCCTGGCGATTCACCTACTCTCATCTAAACCATTCTACTCAAAGCGGTCACCAGGCATCAAGTCTTCAAGCTGCTCAAGGCTATCTCTGACAATACCAGCCCGGCTCTGATGGAATGGAACCCCGTCTATTAAAGATGGCTGCTCACCTCATATCTGGACCTATAGCTAGAATCTTCACCCTATCCCTCCAATGGCTCTGTCCCTGAAATCTGGAAGGCCAGAATTACTCCCGTGTTTAAAAGGCAGCAAAAATGACACGACCAACTACAGACCAATTGCTATACTATCAGTCCTTAGCAAGATCCTTGAGAAATTAGTCTCTATTCAAGTTACCAAATTCGTTGAAAACTCCAACTTCTCAATACAGCACAGCACGGCTTTAGAAAACACCACAGCACCATGACTGCACTAGCAAAATTCTCCTCTGACATTCTTACCAACATGGACAAAGGGAAGCTAACAGGGGCTGTTTCATCGACCTCACTAAAGCGTTCGACCTTGTTGACCATCCTTTACTACTGCCTCCCTCAGAAATCTGGGCTTCTCCTACCCTGTCACTACCTGGTTCAGAAGCTACCTTGCCAACAGGACTCAAGCAGTGAAATTCAACTCGCATCTCTGACAGTGCTGTTATCAATATTGGCCCCTCAGGGCTCCATTCTCGGTCCTCTCCTCTTCTCACTATTTGTAAACAATCTCCTGATGTAGTAACCTCTGGCCACTCACTACTTTATGCTGATGACCTGGTCATCTATGCCCACTCTGACAATATCACCAACCTGAATGCTGCCCTTACCACAGACTTCCACTTGGTGCAGCGCTGGCTACACATCCAACGCCTTGTCCTTAACTCCAATAAAACTAAAGCCATGCTATTTGGATCCCCACACAAATTAAGAACCTGCTCTTCTTCTCTCTCTGTGCCTGACATTAATGGTAACCTCTGGAGTCTGTTAGCTCTTTTCGCTACTTGGGCATTCACCTTGACCAAAATCTTGACCTAAAGCTGCACATCCAGGAAACTTGTAAATCTGTCAATTGTAGCTTAGGGGCTGCTTACAGGACTAACTACCTGCTTACCCCTGCCGCTAAACTGGCAATTGCTGGAGGAATCCTGTTACCAACCCTCACTCACGGTGCTCCCATCCTAACCATGGCCAGCAAAACTGCTCTGCACCAATGGGATACCACCTTCAACAATGTTTGCAGGTATGCGGCAAAGCACCGCGCCTGAAGCACCATTGTCAGCTATACAAAGACCTGGGCTGGCTATCTCCTCCTCCACCAGGCAATATTACCTCTGCAACCTTTCAGACACCATCATCAGAGCATCAAAGCCAGCTGAGCTCTCAAAACTACTCCAACCGGTTATACCTTCACGGACCTTAGATCCTCTGACAAGTCCTTATTGAATATTCCTCTCTGCCGCACAAAAAGGGCTTGGGAGCCTTCAGTTATGCTGCCCTCACTTTTGGAACTTGCTGCCCAGGGACTAAGAAATGCTCCTTCTCACGATGCATTTAAGCACAATCTCAGAGCTTTCCTTACCTCGATGGACAAATGTGTTTGTTTTGATCCTCTTGAATCCCATGCTCCTAACCTGTTCTCCTCCTCCCTATTATGTATTATAGGCACTTGCGCTTTTTTATCTTGGTTGTTTTTTGCTTTTATGTTTCATGTTTGTTGATACTGTATAACATTGTTGTTCTGATGCCAATTGTAAAGCTCTCTAATTACTGCCTAGTCACTTAGCTTGCCCTCGCCTCCTGAGCTGTTTTCCCCACCTTCATTCCTTATCCTGCACCCTCTGTTCCTGTAACACTTACTTTCCCAGCCCGCTCTCTTCCCTTCCCACTTAGCCATTTCTCCAGTACCCCTGTCATTACCCCTCCCTTTTTCCTGCCCCTCCCTCTCCTGCTCTTTGCCGCCTCTCCCCTCTAACCGCCCTCCACTCCTCTCTGCCGCCTTCGTTCCACTGCCCGTAACAGGTTGCTACCTTGTACCGCATGCCGTGAATTTGCCGCCACCCTTCCTACCTTTCTCTTCACCTTTCTGCCTCTCCTGCCAGCTTTCCCTCCTTCTTTATTCTTCCTCTTCTCCCTATGCTCAGTCCTCACCCCTCCCTCTCCTATTTTATCCCGCCTCCCACCAGTTTGCGTGACTCCTCTCTCCTGCCGCCTCAGAGTTCCACCGGCTCGGCCGCAGGTTACTACTTTACCCCCGCCAATGCCGCTTTTCACCGCCCGCCTCTTGTCCTCCTCCTTCTTCTGCTCCGCTGCACTCTTACTAGGTGCACTCTATCTCTCTACCCCACTCATTTCCCTATCTGTTCCGTGCCCTTCATCCCTTTCCCCATACCCTGCCCTTCCCACCCTACCCTTCCCTCCCCATTCCTTTAGTTCAAATCCTCCTCACCCTTGCACCTAGTCCCCCACCGCCTCCCCTGCACATCACCCTCTCTCCTCTCTAATTTTGCAACCATAGCTTCACTGTCCTGTTCCCGACCTCTCCATCTCTCTTGCCGACTCCCGGTTCCACCGTCCCGCCACAGGTGGTAACCTTCTCCGCTAATGCTGCACTTGGCACCTTAACCTCCCTCCTGTCCTCCCTTTTGCTATTCACCCTACCACCCCTGTCTCCGTCTCTCCTGCCTACCCTTACACCTGTCCCCACCACCTCTCCCCTAGTTCTCAACAACTGAATACATGTAATTTTATCCTTATTGCTATGCTTGACTACACTGTGTGACTTTGTCCTTGCAAATGTATCCTGCTCTGTGTAATTTCTATGTATCCTGCAAATGTATCCTGCTTTGTGTAATCTCTTATGTATCACTGTGTTCTGTAACTGTACCTCCCGGTCGTGCCTGAAAATAGTCACTTGTTGGCTAGCGACTTACCCGTCAACAAAAACTAAATAAATAAATAAATAAGTGTAAAATGTAGCCCAGTAAATGCACACAGTCAGACCAACCAACTTCCAAAACCAACAAAAATACAAGCAAACAGTCATTTAATTTGGGAATGTGTCCCGCCAGGATCACAGTCAGGTGTTCTCACAGCAAAACTGGTGTGATCTCCCAGTGATTCGTTGTTCTGCTTCTCCTTTCATTCACAAGTACTTAAAAATCTAATGCACCTAAATTAATTTGTCCTGAAACTACTCTATTACTATGCAAGCATTTTCCCAGGGTGAGGCTACTGGATACATGGCTCTTATGCTTTTCTGCTTTAATGTTAGACACAGTACAGAGCAGGCCACAACTGAACGTATTCCTCGCTTAAAGTCCTTAAACTTTTCCGCATCTGCTTAGGTCTTAAGAACAATCAGTTTCTTGTCTAGCAGCTATTTACCTTAGCATTGCAACTTTCTATGGTGGTCTAATTGTGAGTAGTTCCACACTGGAGCAACAGAGAATGAGATCTACTGAGGACCGGTGACCCGACAGCTGCAGCCACCTGCCCCTTACTACATTTACATTCGGAGGCAAAAAGGGATATGGGAAGGAGCTGCAAATTAATGAATAAAAAATAAAACAGGGTACAAGTGGGAGGCAGGGCAGTGGCATGCAGGGTGGCTCATGGCCATGCTGGCCCTAGTTGCTACTTGCCAGCCTAGGCCAGAGCCCAGATGCTAACTCACAAGCCATGTGGCCCACACCACCACCAGGTAGGAGGGTCCGGACTGGGAAAGCCCTCGCCAAGCTCCCATCTGTCTGTCCTGACTCTTATTTCAACATTTCAACATATTATGCTAGGTAGGGCTAGGGGCACATCGTTGTCATGCAGCAACACAACACAAAGTTAAAGCAATGATGAGGTGGAGAGCTGGCCTGGTCATCAGTCAGAGACACTACCACCAGCAGCAGATGTTGACTCACAAGCCATCCCATGTAGCCCACGGTGAGACGCCACCACCAGGTTCGGATCGGAAAGACCCTCCCATCTGTCCTGACTGATGATTTTCCTTTCTGTTGGCTAACTCCAGAATCAGTCTTGGATGGGGTCAGGATTTAACTCACTACACCTGCTGGGCAGCAAGTGCCATCTCAGAGTTTTCCAGGAGTACTTCCTGGGAATGTGCTGCTCTCACACTCGGTCAGTTTGAATGAAGTGAAGTCACCCGGACGTATAGGGGTTAGATTTCCTGTCCACAGTTGACCGTGCATCTTTTCAACGTCCACCCAGGCTACACAAAGCACCCTCAGGGAATTCTTGAGTTGGGCCAGTTTTGAAATCTGCACCCTGCTACATAGGCTGTGAGGTACCCCAACAGTGTGGTGATGACTGTGCCACATGCCACTGTCTCTCCTCCTGTCCTATGCTGACCCCTAGACTACTGCTGCCTACTCCACCCTCCCTGATGCCATAGCCTATACTCCATTCTAAGCTTTTCTTTCCAGCTGCAGGCTGCCACATGATAGAAACTGCTCAGCTGGCCCCTCCCCACCGAGCACTGACTGTGCAGCTGCTTGCTGTAAGAAGTACAGGCAGTGTCGGGGACTAATTACAAAGTAGCTAGTACTAATACAGATTTGTTACTGGCTTGTTACCACCCCAACCCCTAAGGAAGCCTAATTATTGCTGCCTGCTGGCCCGCCTGAAGTGCTGGTGGTGCGAGCAGAGAGCTGAGACACAACCCTCTGGTGGTGGAGTCAGAACAGCACGACTTGAGAGACGAGCCTTAGTCAGTGTGAGTTGAGAAATTTTAAAGTGTCAGATGTCTGACTGACCTGGGATAACACTTTTGCCCCCTCAGTGCTTGCACAGAGTACAACTGTGTACAGTGTAGGGGGTCCACCCGAGATTTCGTTATCCGGCCAGGCCAGTCCGACCCTGAGCCAGATATAAAAACAAGAGAAGAAGTACTGGGGAGGTGCGGTTGTCATAACAAGCAAGACAGGAGCAGTGGTTGGTTCAGCACATTCACACTGTAAGCACTACGGCAGTGTGAACATGCAACCAGGAAGTGAACAATGCAGGATTTTACACATCAAAGGACCAAGCCGCACTCACTGTTGCTGTGGCTCTGTCCTTTGAAAAGCTGGCCAGCTCCACCCCAACAACAGAAACTGAATCATCCCCAACCTGCTGACTCACTGGCCTGCCACTTGCTATGGAGCTCTCCATTGGGTGCACCCCTTCACACCCCTGTATAGTACCTCTCATGTCAATGAGTTCATCTGCACCTGTGCACCACAACAAACTCAAAAATCAAGTGTGGGGGCAAGAAACACAATGCGTGTGTGTGTGTGTGTGGGGAGGCGGATTTACATATTTTCTACATTACAAATGCAGGGACTATTTTTCCACTTTTCTTAACTAACCCAATTTTTAACAGTTATTCTTATGAGACTTCTTTTAGTTATTAACTTCATTTCCAGGCTAAAATTTTACAGGGGATCCATTTTATAAGCACAATAACACACTCAAGGTATGGGTTATCTCCTGATAACAGCATGCCCAGGTACATAAGGCACTCGGCGAAAGCACCTTGTGCCTTATAACACACTTGGGCATGCACTTATCAGAAGATAACCCTCACCTTGTCATGTGTTGCTGCTTGCTGATCCTATACATAAGGGAGGTGGACCCAGGACTCCTTTAAATTTTTTTAATTTTCATCTGTTACACAATCCCCTAGTGATGAAGTTAGGCCAACATTTCAGTCAGACTGATATTAGTGATGAGCAAACTCCTTCAATCCATTATTTGAGAGACTTGTGCAAGCTTCCTGTGATCTTCCAGCATGCCTTTTGAGGGACAGATTATCCCAGATCAACCTTATGGCAGAGTGGCATGAGTCGCTCAACCACCAATCAATGAGTCCAGATGTCTGGAAGGTGCCTGAGACACTGGATCAGGGCATGTGGAGGGTCGGCAAACATGCAACAGTATGCAAGTGGGGGCTTGGGATTCAAGCCTGAGACTTGGTTTGAATCCCACAGCCCCCAGTTGCATACTGTGTGACCCTGAGCAAGTCACTTAACTTCCTTGTACCCCAGGTTGCACCTGTAAACATAGAAACATAGAATTTGATGGCAGATAAGGACCGCTTGGCCCACCCAGTCTGCCCATTTCCTCTCTAATGGATAAGCTGCAGATCCTAGTTAATCAGCAGCCTACTTCTTACCCCACCCCTAGAATTGCCTTATGACTGTCCCATGCATGCTTGAATTCCACCACTGTTTTTGACTCCCACAACCTCCTCCGGAAGGCCGTTCCATGCATCCACAACCATCTCTGTGAAAAAATACTCCTTAAATTACCTCTGAGACGCCCTCTATCTTCAAATTATGCCCCTTGTTCTGCACACCTCTTTTTGAAAGATGCTACCCTCTTGGACTTTGTTGATTCCTTGAGGTACTTGAAAGTTTCTATCATGTCCCCCTCTCCTCCTTTCCTCGAGGCTATACATATTAAGCTCCTTAAGTCTCTCTTCATATGTCTTCGGTGCAGACCTGCACCATTTTAGTTGCCCTCCTCTGGACAGCTTCCATCCTGTCTATGTCTTTGCGGAGATTGGGTCCCAGAACTGCACGCAGTACTCCAGATGGGGTCTCACCAGCTGTCTGTACAGAGGGATAATAACTTCCTGTTTTCACTGGTGATACCACTCCCTATGCATCCCAGTATCCCCCAGCCCTCCTTGCTGCCCTCTCACATTGCTTGCCCACATTTAGATCATCTGATATGACTACCCGAGGTCCCTTTTCATTTTTTTGTTGTTAGTATCTCACCCCATTGTGTACTCTTCCCTGGGTTTTGTTTCCCAGGTGCATTACCTTGCACTCTTAGCATTGAATCTAAGCTGCCATACATTTGACCATTCCTCTAACCTTGCCAAGTCCCTTCTCATCCTTTCCACCCCACCTTGTGCATCAACTCTGTTGCAGATCTTTGTGTCATCTGCAAAGAGACATACTTTTCCTTCCAGTCCCTCTGCAATGTCGCTTATAAAGACATTGAAGAGGACCGTCCAAATACTGAACCCTGCAGTACCCCACTAGTAACCCCTTCTTCAGAATGGACTCCATTTACTATTACTCTCTGTGTCCTATTCTCCAGCCAATTCTTTACCAGGCTGTCATCTTGGGACCCACTCCCAGGCTGGCCAACTTGTATATTAATCTTTTGTGTGGGACTGTGTCAAATGCCTTGCTAAAGTCTAGGTAGGCCATGTCCACAGCCCTTCCCTGATCTACTACTTTGGTCACCCAGTCAAAGAAATCTATCAGATTTGTCTGGCATGACCTTCCCACTGTGAATCCATGCTGCCTTGGGTCCTGTGCCCTCTGGCCTCTAGATACTCAACAATTCTTTCCTTCAGAAGTGATTCCATCATTTTCCTACCACTGAGGTTAAACTAACAGGTCTGTAGTTTCCTGCTTCTGCCTTGCTCCCACATTTGTGAAGGGGAATCACATCTGCCCTCCACCAGTCCTCGGGTACCACCCCATCCTCCCATGATTTGTTAAAGAGGGTAGTCAGTGGTGTCACTAGTTCTACACTTAGTTCTTTTAGAATTCTGGGATGAATCCCATCAGGCCCCATTGCTTTGTCCACCTTCAGTTTTAAGAGTTCTTTCAGTACCCTTTCTTTTGTAAATGGGCTGGTATCAACTTCTGTATCCAGAGTGTTTCTACTGTTTGTTTTAGGTACCTCCCCTCTTCTTTGTAAATACTGAGCAAAAATATTTGTTTAGTATCTCTGCCTTTTCACAGTCACCCTCTGCCCACCTCCCTCCCCTTCATTAAGCCTCATTATCCCTCCCTTGGTCTTCCTTCGCTCCCTGATGTACCTATAAAGGTTTTATCCCCTTCTTAACTGAGTTGGCTATCTTTTCCTCGGTTTTGGGCCTTTGCTGTTCTGACTGCCTTCCCAGCTTCCTTTTGCTTTAACTGATACAGTTCTCTGTCCTGCTCCTTCTGTGATTCCTTGTACTTCCTGAATGCTTTCTTTTCTCTTGAACCTTCACTGCCACTTCCTTTGAGAACCATAGTGGTTTCTTACATCATTTTGTTTTGTTTATTTGCTTCACACTAAGGCTTGTTACCTCTGTGATTGCAGTTTTTATTATTCCTCATTGTTCTTTCACCCTCCTTCCTGCCCATTTGCTAGTGCATTCCTTAGGCACTCACCCATTTTGGCAAAGTCAGCCCTCCTAAAGTCCAGTACTTTTGCCTTTGTATGGCTTGACTCTATGGCTGTGTTTATTGTGAACCATACTGTTCGATGGTCGCTAGTTCCCAGATGGCTACCCACTTCTACATCTGTGATCCTCTTCATCTCCATTTGAGAGAACCAGGTCTAAGATTGCTCCTCTTGAGTGGGCTCCAATACTAGTTGTCTAAGGCATGCCCTGTAGGGCATTTAGAATAACCCCACTCTTCGAAGTGGCTGCTGCAACTGCACTCCAGTTAACATCTGGCATATTCAGATCACCCATCAGCAATATCTCCTTTTCTGCCATTCTAAGTATACTTTCTATCATTTCCTTCTCCATTTCCTCCCCTGAGAAGGGGGTCGTATACAACTCCTGTGCAGATTTGTGGTGCCATTGCCGGTCTCCAAATTACCCACAGTGCTTCTTCTCCTCCCTGTTTACCCTTTTCTTCTGTTGCTTTGATTTCTTCCCTATGTAAAGAGCTACCCTCCTCCTCTTTATCCTCCCTGTCCCTCCTGTAGATAGTGTATCCTGGTATGTTTACATACCAGTCATGGTTTTGTGTGTACCATGTTTCTGTGACTGCCACGATATCCAGATGTTCCTTCTCCATCAAGGCCACTAATTCAGGAAGCTTGTTACTCAGACTATGGGCTTTGGCAATCACTGCTCTCCATTTTTGATGGCTTTACCTTCTGTTGCAGCATCTGCCACTGACCTTTCTACCTGGGTCTTATTCTCATTTAGTACCCTGTTTTGTAGGGGAGGCTGGGATTTTCCTGCTGCTTATTAGTGCCTCCCCACTTGACTAGCTTAAAAGCTTGCCAATGAAGCATTTAAACTGATTGCTCAAAAGACTTGTTCCTTCCTGGACAGATGCAGACCATCGTGCTAGATAAGCTGGTGTCCTCCAGGTGAAACCTCGGTCTCCAATGAAGCCAAACCCTGTGCTCCACACCATTTTTCAACCATTCATTAAACTGCATGGTGCAAAGTACCCTTGCCTCACTCATGCCATTGATAGGCAGCACTCTGAGAAGGATACTGTGTGTGCTACTTGTCTTAGGCCCCTCCAATTCTACAAAGTCCTTCTGCACTGCTCTAATCTCATGATGAGCCAAGTCATTTGTCCCTAGGTGGACGATGACGTCCAGCTCAGACTCCATGCAGCTGTTCTCGTGATCCTGAGGATACGCTTCCTGTCCCTCAAGCCATGGCACCAAGCAGGCACCTTACTTCAGTTTTCCCTGTTCCCCCAGTTCTATCCCCTAATAATTGAGTCCCCACCAGGAGCTGCTTCCTTTCCTTATGGTGTCCTCTGCCACCTTCCTATGGGCCTCCCTTGTGACAGTTGTCCTCAGCCTCCTTAGTCTCCTCTGCAGGTGCATCCATAGGGGGCTATGCTCCTCAGAATGGTGTATGGATTGTGGAGTGGAACAACTGACTGGGTGTACCTCTGTTCCACCATCCTCACCCTCCCTGAGCCCACTGTGGTCCAACTGCTGTGCTTTCTTTGCAACCTCTGAGGTAGTGGTGGTGGCTGTGGTGCTCCCTGGATGGGGAGGTCTCTTCCTACCATCCAGTGTGGCCTGGGAAAGGTTCCCTACTACTGTCCAGTGTGGCCTGAAGACAGGTGACTTCCTCCCTCAGGGCAGAGAGTTGTCTGCAAATAGGGCAGCATCTCAGCCTCCAGAAAGACTCCCGGAAGACTGCTGCCCCACAGCCATTACATTGCACTACCCCACATGTTTATCTACTTTTGTGTGTGTGTGTGTGTGTGATTGGTTTGTTATATAGAAATATATATATTATACAATGTGTATGCTTGTATTGTCAGTGCAGTGTGCTAGAGAGGATATGACAGTGATATGCACCTTGCACTCTTGAGGAAATGATGTCAGGACCACAGGTATAAAGGAACTATTTCCAGGGTGGGTGGGGTGAGGTGGGAAGGTTGGGCCTAAACTGTGCCCTCACAAAACAATCAACCAAAAGCTCTGACCCACCACTGCGATGAGTGCCTTCCTGTCAGCAAGATGCCCTACACAACAATTTGATAGAGAAAATACCCTGCTAATCAAACAGAGAAAAATCCAGACATCCAAGTCAGACACAGGTAAACCTCCCCAGCCCAGAAACAGCCTGGTGGTTTGTGCTCTGAAAGCAGTCAGCCTCAAATAAGTCAGCTGTGCTTTAAACTCTTCCTGCACTGAAAATCTTAAGAATTGGAAACAAAAGTAAAGCTAGATCCACCTCCCTCTGTTGCTTGAAAGACTGTCTTTCCTGATAATTCTAAGTTCCTTATTTCACCTTTTAGTTAGAAGTAGCTCCACCTGCAGAATATCTGCTACAAACCAAAGACAATTGTAAGGTTCACTCCTCTGTTGTGAGCACAACTCGCTTTCTTGCAAATCCTATGTTCAGTATTGCAGCTTCCAGCCAGAGGTAGTTTCACTTGAAGAATATTAGCTTTCAGCTTAGTGTGTTCTCTCCTGGTAAAATAAATAAGTAAACTGCCAGTCAGGGTGTTTCCTGCCTTTCTTCCCTCCATTACTGTCGATAGGCCTCCCATAAGAATGCTAATACTGGACATTGTCCAGAGCATGAGCATGAATTGCATACTCACACAATATGCAGCACAACGTGGCCCTCCCTTCCCTTGTCCTGCACCCCCCACCACCCGCACGATGTAGTTGGCAGTGCTGCATCAAGATGCAGTGCCCTCCCCCATTAGGAGAAGAGTTTCCTCTGGGATGCTCAGCCCTCCCAGCCACCTGGCCCCAATGTACCAGACTCATTCCTGAACTCGGTCACATGTGTCACAAGTGGTAGTGCTACTGCTGTGTCAGTGGGCTGGCAACGACAGCTGCATTTCATGTTTTTTACATAATAAATAACTGCATAAAATCAGTAAAACTTTCCTCAGCCCTACTTAAAATCCACACAAGTCCTTGTAGACAACAACTGTGACAGGATCCTTAGATGGCTGCATGTGAATAGGAAATTCTGCAGCATGCTTCACTACCCACATTTCTGGTACAACTCCAAACATGAGAGAGAGAGAGAGAGAGAGGAGAGAGACAGAGAGACAGAGGGACAGAAAGACAGAGAGAGACAGAATCAATCATGCACTGGAAGCCTACCCAGAACTCAGCTAAGGACAGGATAAAACATCTGTTTACAAATGACTGCTACCTCTTGCCAAACATATTCCCTAATGGCAAGCAAACAAATAGCCTGAAAATAAGCTTTACCTGGGGCCAGGGAGGTGTAAAAGTTAATCAAGTGGCTAAAGTATGAATGGCAACATATTACTCATTTCTCAGAACTGCTACCTCCATCTTCATATGACTGTTTCTAAAAGACTCAAAAGCTGTTTTCATCTGGACTAGGGATGCCTAGCTGTTTTTCATCTGTTTAAGCCAGAACTGCTGTTATGAACTTTCCAGCTAAAAAGAACATTACAAAGAATCCACATTTTCCAGCACACCCCCCAAAATGGGGAAAACAAAGACTGTCACCAATGTACTGTAACTGGCTTATAATCAGAGAATAGTGGTATTAATGTATTTGAAAGGGTCTGTTGCATAATTAAATAGTAGCTGCCTATAAAACATTTAATTCATGTCATTTCTTGGTCTGTGGCATGGAAACATATTTTTTATTAACTGTATTTAACCTCAACCCCAAACTCACAATGGTGGAATATTATGCAAGGCTTCAAACTGGTAAGAAGATTTGCTCGGCTAGTATAACATAAATCACATTGCCTCCACATACAGTATCTGGCTTCTATCAAAATTTTAGTTGTATCATAAACTAGGTTATCCATGCTCACATAATTTGGCTCCCAATGTGATCATGGTTGTATTATCCCTCACATGTTGTAGCACCTAACATGGGGCAGTAGAATTGTAGACAAGATAACAGATGAGATCTAAAGCTACCATATGCTATACCCCATCAAATGATTTCAAACTCAAACTTTTTTCCCCTCAGAGTTACAAGCTGTGGAAGTACTGTATTAAAAAGCCTATTTTTACAACTGTGGTGGGGCCTACAGGAGTATTAGAAGGTACAGAAGGAGTGATGTAATGTTTTCTGTCCGTGGAACTGACTGAAGGTGTAATAGTCTCCTCCACCTTACCCTTCTCCAAGCAATGTTTTCCACCCTCAAATAAATACGCTTTCATGCTAGTCAATGGTTGCAGGGTACTATTTTCTTTCTTAAATGGGTGGTACAAGAGCTGGAACCTGAGTAGTGGGAGGCAGCATTAGTTTTTTTTTTTTGGGAGTAAGATCCACTTCCACCTCCACCCCAAACATTTTTCTGATTCATGTGGGAGGGCATGAGATAGCTCTAGCATGCTGTAACAAGATGTAGATATACTTTGGGACACAGACATGCCTGTGCAGTGAGTACAGAACAGAAGTTATTTAATGGCTTCAAATTGACTTAAAAACCTTTGGAACAAATGATTATCAGAGCACCTGGGGCCTCAGAAGGAGACCTAGACACATTATAATTTACAGTACGAGCCACATGTTTTTCTTAAACATTATGTATAGTTTATATATAATTTGTCTTTAGTAGTTTCAAAACTTTGAAAGCATTCACACACACACACACACACACACACACACACCCAAGCAGAACACAGCTGGATAAGGTACGTATTTAGGAAACTTGTCATACTTTACCCAGAGTCTAGCAATGTGAATCCTGGCTGTCACTATAGGTGTTTATAACTAAATGATAATAACCACATTTGCTTCACTTGCAAATAGGTAGGCACATGTGTCTAATTTCTGTTTGACTTATTGTAGGTCACACATAGAATCTTTGATTTCGAGTATTTGCTAAATTGTAAATGTAGGTATCAGCGTTCTGTTAGTAGTGCTGATTGTGGTCTGTGACAAGATCATTTTTTTTACAAATGAAGTTCATGGTAGGAAGCTGAAAACAGACTTTGATGATAAAGTGTGTTTTTCTTTTAAGTCTGAGATGTATTAGAAAACATTGAACAAGAAAACAATTGGTAATTTTAAAAGCTATTCTGATCAGAGCTGACATAAAAAAATCTTAACTATTTTTTTCTTTTCTCATGGACAATAGAAATAGAATGTCAGCATTCACCATTAAACCTGTTTTCAAGTTTTTATAGCATCTTGAAAAAGGCAATCTTCCCAAAATGCAATCTGTCATGGGGGTACAGGTTGAAATTGTTTTAATCATGAAGCATTGGTGTTACTAATGCATTTAGAAATACAATTTTTCATTTTCTTTACAGTTAAACATGCAGTTTCATGTCAGTGCACATTTTGTTGGGGGGTCAAATTATTTTAAACATGGGCTCAGTACTTGGTAAATACAGACTTTGATGATAAAGTGTATTTTTCTTTCAAGTTTGAGAAATATGTATTATATATAAGTGTAACCATGTTGTAAATGGTTAAGTATGCAGTGGTTTAAGGCTCTGAGCTACAAATCTGGAGACCAGGGTTTGACTCCACAGCCACCACTTGCATACTGCTAGCCATCAAAGGATGGCAGACAAGAGAATGGTAGTACTAGCTGGAGACTTCAATATTCCAGATGTGGAATGGAGCATCCCAGCAGCAGCATCAACTAGGAGCAGATTTATCCTGGACTCCTTCAGGGTGCCTTCCTCAAGCAACTGGTCATGGAACCAACTCGTAGAAGGCAATACTGGACCTTGTGCTCACAAACACGGACAGTGTGATGGGTGTAACAGTGGGGAGCACCTGGGAACAGTGACCACCAGTCACTGTGGTTTGAAATCACAGAAAGAGCAGACCCAAACCACATAAAACACATATCCTGGATTTTAGGGGGCAGACTTTGGGAAAATGGGGAGATACTTGAAAGAGGCATTAAAGGGAATGGGGCAGGAATCAGGGGTTGAGGAACTGTGGGCAGTATTTAAAATGGGGATTACAAGAGCAACAGAATTATGCATTAAGCAGGTTAGCAAGAGGAAAAGGAAGAGGAGACCATTATGGTTTCCAAAGAGGTAGCAAAGAAAGTGAAAGCCAAAAGATTGCATTCAGGCAATACAAAAAGAAACAGGCAGAAGGGATAGGAGAAGTACCAGGAGAAGCAAAGGAGGCAGGCAGGTCAGTAAGGAAGCCAAAGCTCAGACAGAAGAACACATTGCAAAATCAGTGGGTAGAGGGACAAAACCTTTTACAGGTACATAAGTGAAAAAGAAAGGCAAAGGAGGGATAGTGAGACTGAAGGGGAGGATGGGGGCCGTGTGAAGGATGATAACAGTAAAGCTGACATATTGAACAGGTATTTCTGCTCAGTCTTTACTGAGGAAGAGGAGGGTAATGGGTCTGAAGGAGTGCAAGGGGTGAGAATGGTGCAGAAATGGACACAAGTCCCTTTACACGAGAAAGGGTCCCGAAGGAACTGAAAGTAATAACAGTTGATAAAGTAATGGGGCCATATGGGGTGCACCCCAGGGTCCTTAAGAACTAAGAGAGGTGGTGGCTGAACCTCTGGCTATCCTATTTAGCCAATCTACTGGAAACAGGGGAGGTACCCAAAGACTGGAGGATAGCAGATGTAGTCCCCTTATACAAAAGTGGGAACAAAGAGGAAGCGGGAAACTACAGACCAGTCAGCCTCACCTCGGTAGTGGGAAGATCATGGAAGCACTACTGAAGGAGATTGGTGGAACATCTGGTTGTCAGTGGACTACAGGACCCAAGGCAGCATGGTTTCACCAGGGGAGGTCGTGTCAGACCAACCTCATTGAATTTTTGACTGGGTGACTAGGGAGGTGGATTGGGGAGGGCAGTGGACATGGCCTATCTGGACTTCAGCAAGGCCTTTGACACTGTGCCTCACAGAAGACTATTACACAAACTGGGGAATATGGGTGTGGGCAGGACGGTAGTGTGGTGGGTAGGTAACTGGCTGGGTGGCAGGACACAGAGGGTGGTGGTAAATGGTTGTCCTCCACAGAGGGAAGAGTGACCAGTGGGGTACCACAGGGATCAGTGCTGGGACCGGTCCTATTCAACATCAGTGACATTGCCCAGGACCTAGAAGGCAGAATTTCACTGTTGCTGATGACACAAAGCTCTGTAACAGAGTAGACACACCAGAGGGTAGACAGAATGAGAAGGGACCTGCAGAAACTTGAAGAATGGTCAGGGGTTTGGCAGTTGAAATTCAATGCAAAAGTGCAAGATAATGCATATGGGGCACAAAAACCCTGGCACAATATATCAGTTGGGGGTGAGGATATAGCATGCACCAAGCAGGAAAGGTCTTGGGGTTATCATCTCTGATGACCTCAAGGTAAAGACGTGTGACAAGGCAACAGGTAAAGCAAATAGGATGCTGGGATGCATAGGCAGGGGCATCACCAGCAGGACAAGGAGTGTCATAATTCCACTATACAAGACACTAGTGAGGCCCATCTGGAGTACAGTGTACAGTTCTGGAGATCTTACCATGTAAGGACATAGACAGGGTAGAGAAGGTTCAGAGGAGGGCAACAAAGATGATACATGGATTGCAATCACAAGTCCTATAAGGACGGGTTGAAGGAACTGAACATGTACTTCCTGGAGGAGAGGAGGGAGAGAGGATATGATAGAGACATACAAGTATCTTACAGGGAGGGACAGGGTGCAGGAATGCACTATTTTAAGTGAAAAAGATGTTCCAGGACTAGAGGGCATGGGATGAAGTTGGAGGAGGATGATTCAGAGGAAACATGAGGAAGAATTTCTTCACAGAATGGGTGGTGGACAAGTGGAACACCCTGCCAGAGGAAGTGGTGGGGCTGAAACAATCACAGGATTTAAGAATGCATGGATAGACATAAAGGAATTCTGGAGGTCAGGGGTAAGGGCAACAGACATCTAGGAAAACATAAACTGGACTTACAAGCTCAAATGGGCAGACTGGGTGGGCCTAGACCCTTATCTGCTGACACTATGTATCTATGTATCTATGTATCTATGTACTGTGTGACCCTACGCCAAATCTTAACTTCCTGTGCTCCCAGGTCTGCAGCATAAACAAGCCCTCAACAGTGTGTCTCTCCTGGTAAAAAAAATGCCTAGAATTATTTTTTTAATATAGTTGAGTTTATATGGTAAGTATGTAGGGTACAATGTTTTGAATGTGCAATAGGATTTAGCTTGTGCACTGCTTTAAAATCATTTCACAGTATTTTATACTTTCTTAAAAGATACTCCACATTTGTGTGGGGCTGTGGGATTCAAACATAGATCTCCAGATATGCAGAGAAGAGTCTTAAACCACTGTGTTATACTGCCTCCCTAGTTATGGTAGTCATCTGTTTTATGGTTCATGGTGTTGGTGTAGTAAGCATACTAACATACAAAATGCTATCAGAATAGGCCTAGCAGGCTTTCGTGTCTGCTCCTTTGGTCAGTCCCCACCCTGGGAGCTGATCTTGCTGCCCCCTGCCCCCTCGGACTTCTCCCCTTCCCTGTCCAGGGAGAGCTAGCTAACTTGGGTTTCTGTAAGACAACAGCTACTAAATAGCTTTAATTCATTAATTTTATTCTCTGTGCAAATTCATTTTCCTGACCATGGATATATTAAAACAAAAATTCTCAACAAAATGTTTTTAAATAAAGAGTTTAACTCACAGAAGCAGAAGAAGCATGTTGGTATTAAAAACTTAGTGGTGTGGATGTAGAGGCACAAGTATTTAAGCATGACTTTGGTAGAGGATTAATTGTGACTAAAACTTCAATCTTCAATGGGTTAGACTCTGCAGCCATCTGTACAGTATATCACTAAGCCATGTGCAGTGTGGTATGGATAAAACCCAGATCACCAGACCAGGACCAGTGCAAATGTGCACTGGGCACAGCTTGTGCAACATTGCTGATCCAGTGGATCAAATAAATACGCAATAACTAAACACTCAGCTTCGCCTCGTGCTTCAACCCACCCCAAGAGTGACATTATTACATGATAACACACACCCTGTCATGCCTTATTGCTTAAATATGCCATTTCTCAATGTACTATACTTTGATTCAGTTAGTGTATGCAACAGCCTTAATGTGAACATCCGGCTTCTATTTGCTTTAGCTTATTGTATTTTGTTTGAACTGCTTTGGTCTTCTTTGATGTGGTGCCTATGTGCCTAAACTATGTAATCTGTTTATCTACTGCTACCCATGTATCTCCAGTAGATGATTATTATAACTATCTGCTCTCCAGCCATTGTTTTGGACTTGTTAACTGTGCTGTCTTTGTATTAGTTTCAACGAGGTGTCTTTGTAAATGAGTCTCTGACTCAAAGGTTTGTAAATCTGATATTTTTAAATAAATAAATAAATGTCTATGTTTAAGGATGAAACACCCTTTATCTAGTTAATGCATCTACAGTCATAGTGGTTCTGACAGAGCTTGTTTTAAGAGGATGGGACAGAAACCCAAAGGACATTATCTTTAAAGTTTTCCTGCTTTGAGTGTTGCACAGTTACAAAAACAGTTTTAAAATAGCAAACAAAACAGTACAATGCACACAAAATATAAAATATCTAAAGGCAAAGATTTCAAAACATGGGACTGTTGACTAAATACAATTAGATGTTGTAATCAATTCTTGGTTAAGGGCCCTTTGAAATTTACATAAGGTTACAACATTTTGCATTTGTTGTGTCAGAATACTTCAGGTTTTAGATGAACTATATGGCTGTGTCATTTTATCATATTTAGTTTTTACCAAGGTGAAGATTAAGCCTCAAGGCACACATTCCTCATATGTAATGTCGTATGAATATGAAAAAATTTCCTTTCACAAATTAATTTGCAAATTTGCTGCAATTTGTAAAGTTAATCCACCCCTGTAAAGTGTCACTTTGCAGTATTAAGAAACTTCATGACTTGCAAATTTGAAAACTTTGTCAGTGAAGTGAGGGCCCACAGGCAATTTTCACAATGTACTATAGGACTTAGGTCATATGGTACCAAAACAAGCTGTATGCCATGAGAAAGGGGTCTGTCTGTGCTTATCTGAGCAAAATTATCTTTATAACCTTCAAAACCAAGCTTTTGGAATTTAAATCATTCAGAGTTTGTTCTTGAGTGCCTAATGTTGCTAGGTATGTGTTGTTTGTTTCTATTTTGCTGATTATTTGGTTGTTTTAACTTTTATTTATGTCGCCATACTCTCCAGCCCCTCCATGTCTTGGACAACAAGGCACCTCCCAGTTCCACCTCCTAGCAATGGCCACTCCTCCATGGAGCCTTGACTTGCCACCAAGTGGGTTGGTATGGTGGGAGCACCCCAACTTCATGTCTCATTGGGCAGAGCACATGCTGGAGAGTGAGAGACCTGGATATACCAGGGCCGTCACTGTCGCAAAGGTACTGGGTTTGTGGTCTTTTTTCTTGTTGTTACCTCTGAGACATCACATGCAGTGATGTAATTGAGCACATGGGCACACAATGCATGCATCCCCACATCGACATCTGTGATATCCTACTTCCCAAGTCTGTCTCCAGCTGCATTGCCACCTGTGGTCAGGAGAATGGAGTCCTCCTCCCTGAAGATAACAACATCCCATTATTTAGTTTACATGGCATTTTGTCTACAGTGAATCACTGTTTGGGGGAGGGAATATATTCAATTAGCAAGTCAGCCCAGAAAATCAGGAGCCTTTTTGACTAAGAAGATTTGTCAAATCTTAGCAGCCTTAGACAGCTAGTGTTGGAACCCACTCAGGAGGGAGCAATACTAGACCTGGTACTCTCAAATGGAGAGAGGATCACAAATTTAGAAGTCAGTAGACATCTGGGAACAAGTGACCACTGCACAGTGTGCTTCACAATAAGCACAACCATGGAGACAAGCCATACAAAAACAAGGATACTGGACTTTAGAAGGGCCGACTTTTGGCAAAATGGGTGAATACCTGAGGAATGCACACCAAATGGCCAAAAAGGAGGGGTGGAAGAACAATGGAGAAAAATCAAAACTGCTATCATAGAGGCAACAATCCTTTGTGTGGACAAATAAAAGAAAACAAAGTGGAGTAAAAAACCACTATGGTTCTCAAAAGAGGCAGGAAGGTTAAGAAGAAAAAGGCTGCATTCAGAAAGTATAAGGAATCACAGAAGGAGCACGACAGGAACTGTATCAATTAAAGCAGAAAGAAGTTGGGAAGGCAGTCAGAATAGCAAAGGCCCAAACCGAGGAAAAATAGCCAACTCAGTTAAGAAAGGTGATAAAACCTTTATAGGTACATTAGGGAGCATAGAAAGGTTAAGGGAGGAATAGTGAAGATTAATAAAGGAGAGGGAGGTGGGCATAAGGAGACAGTGAAACGGCAGAGATATTGAATGAATTCTTTTGCTAACTAGTCACAAAAGAAGATGAGGAGAAGTTACCTAACCAGACAATAGAAGCACTCTGGTAGGGGGTTGACACCAGTCCATTTACACAAGAAAGAGTCCTGAAAGAACCTATAAACTCAAGGTGGACAAAGCAATGAGGCCTGATGGGATTCACCCCAGAATCCTAAAAGAACTAAGGGAGGACCTAGTGACACCACTGACCACACTTTTTAACAAATCATGGGAGGATGGGATGGTACCTGAGGACTGAGGAGGGCAGATGTGATTCCCCTTCACAAAAGTGGGAGCAAGGCAGAAGCAGGAAACTACAGACCAAGTTTGACCTCAGTGGTAGGGAAAAATGATGGAATCACTTCTGAAAGAAAGAATTGTTCAGTACCTGAGGACAGCGGGCACAGGACCCAAAGCAGCATGCATTTACAGCAGGAAGGTCATGTCAGATGAATCTAATTGATTTCTTTGACTGGGTGTCCAAAGTAATAGACATAGGAGGGGCTGTGGATATGGCCTACCTAGACTTTAGCAAGGCATTTGACACAGTCCCCACAAAGACTAATAATCAAGTTAACCAGCCTGGAGTGGGTTCCAGGGTGGTAGCCTGGGTAGCAAACTGACTGCACAACAAGTCACAGAAGGTAATAGTAAATGGAACACATTCCAAGAAAGGGGGGTTACTAGTGGAGTACCTCAGGGCTCAGTACTGGGTCCAGTCCTCTTTAACATATTTATAGGTGACCTTGCAGAGGGTCTGGAGGAAAGGTATGCCTCTTTGCAGATGACACAAAGATCTGTAACAGAGTTGATACACAAGGGGGTAGAAAGGATGAGAAGGGACTTGTCAAGGTTGGACAAATGGTCAGATATATGGCAACTTAGATTCAATGCAAAGAAGTGCAAGTAATGCACCTGGGAAACAAAACCCAGGAGAAGAGTACACAATAGCAGGAAGGTACTAACAACAGCAAAATGGAAAGGGACATGGGGTAGTCATATCAAATGACTTAAAGGTGGGTAAGCAATGTGAGAAGTCAGTGAGGAGAGCCAGGGGAAACTGGGATGCATAGGAAGGGCATCACAAGTAGAAAAAGGGAAGTGGTTATCCATCTGTACAGACAGTTGGTGAGACCCCATCTGAATACTGTGTGCAATTTTGGAGACCACATCTACACAAGGACATAGACAGGATGGAAGAAGTCCAGAGGAGGGCAACTAAAATGGTTCAGGGTCTGCATCAGAAACCATATGAAGAGAGACTGAGACAGCTTAATATGTATACCCTTGATGAAAGGAGGGACAGTGAGAAAATGATAGAAACTTTCAAGTACCTTAAGGAATCAACAAAGTCCAGGAGGGTAGCATCTTTCAGAAAAAGAAATGTGTAAGAACAAGGGCAAAATTTAAAGATAAAGGGGGATGGCTCAGGGGTAATGTGAGGATTTTTTTTCACGGAGAGAGTGGTGGATGAATGAAACCGCCTTCCTGGGGAGGTTGTTGGGTCTAAAACAGTGGGGAATTCAAACATGCATGGGGCAGACATAAGGCAATTGTGAGGGGTTGCCGGAAGTAGGCTGTTGGTTAACTAGAATCTGCAGCTTATCCAATAGGAAGGGAAATGGGCAGACTGGGTGGGCCAAGTGGTCCTTATCTGTGTCAAAGTCTATGTTTCTATGTTTCTGTGTTTCATATTTTCTATTCAATCTTTCTTGTTCGTCATCTTTGTCTGTACCATGCCATTTTCATTTTATTTCAGAAGTTTAGTTTAGTGTGTTTATGTGAAGTAGTTTGTCAGTTTGTTTCTATATTATCTTTAGTTACTGTAAATGGAAAATGATGCATCTTGTATGTTTTGTTGTTTCAAACCTACCACTGCATCAATGTAAAACATGACTCGGATTTTAACCACAAGGATATTAGACATTAAATGCTGCAATGCTAAAAAAACATCTATACTATAATAAATAGTACAACTTAAATCAGAAGCTCCTTAATAAACCCTCAGGACACCTGAAGTCAGAAGTGAGCTCTGTCTGTTGGTAACTTTAGAACAGCTGCATACTGCTTACTGCTCCTCTTTGTATGGCTGACAGACTGACCTGACAGGTAGGTTTTAAATTTGCTGTCTTACCAGTAGTCTGTTAGAAGGATAGCCATAATGTTTTCACCATCTGGAACACCAGAACTGTTAGTACCTTCATTACAGATGCCAATGAAAATGTCAGCAACCCTCCAGATTGCCAAGATCATCAGTACCTTCATTACAGACCCCAAAGAAAATGTCCCTATTACAATGGTTGCAGCATCCTGTGGGTGTCAAAGGTCTGCTTCTGCTGCACTGTTACATGATGTAGCATTACAGCAGATGTCCCCTGCATGTAGATAAGTGTGTCAACTGAGCTAGAAGTGGCAAGTCTCCCAGCAGAAAAAGCAGAGGCTGTATGTAGTTTCATTCCTGCCAAGCACTACAGTGTTTGGCAGGATACAGCTGAGAATGGAATTATGAATGCTGTTTGTAATTAGTCCCAGAAGCATAGGGCATTTCCATGAACAAACTGAAACTCACCCCAGTAGCACAGGCAGTCAACACCAGAGCTGCCACAAAGCTCAGAGGATATCATCTATGTCATTTGGGTGAGGTGGAATCAGAACAATAAAAATCATTAGGAGTCTGTGCAGAACAGGCTGTCATAAATGCCCGAATGGTGATCACCATAGCCACTGGAGTTGTTAAATGCCATAGCCAGCAGGCCCCAGCCAAGTTCTGGGGTAATCTCAGTTTTAGTCGGCAGTGACATGGAACTTCTTTATTTGGATGGGTTCTTTAAAACAGAAGGGACAAAAGCTATGCAGAAGACCTCCTCAGACTTTGCAGAGCTTAAGTCTGAGTTGTAACTTACATAGCCACTGCAGCAAGAATGGAGCTCATCCTATCCACCCATGTTATTAACATGAATGAAACAGCTGAGAATATAATTCTCTGCTCATAGTGTACCATGGAGGAGATGTGTTCTAAACAAGTGGAAGTAATAGTCTAAGGAGACTAGCAAAGGTCTCCATTGTGTTTGCCTGCCCATTGTCTGGCCAGTTTCTCCCTCTGCAGGACAGCTACTAGAGACAAACACACACCTGTCATCCTTCCTTTGACTTCCCAGCTGATTGGTGCATCTCACATTCCAACAACCACTTGACCAATACAAAGACCGAACTTGAGTACATTGATAAAATCCTTGTCCCATACTTTGACAGTGTCAAGACCAAATATGAACTGCCTGCTGAACAATGGTGTCTGCTGATCCTTGACCTGTTTTGCACTAATAGCACAGAACCTGTGATAAGAAAGATGGGACTCCTGTAACATCATCCCTATCTTTTCCCCACCCTTCTGCAACCCTTGGATTTTTCAGTAAATAAACTGCTTAAGGACTCAATGACATCCTTATTTACTGAGTGGCACACAGGGTGTATCAAAGAACAGTTTGATAAAGCCATGGAACACTCAGAAATCAAAATGAAACAAGGTCAATGGCTTGTGTCTGCTTTAACAAGCTACAGTAGCTGAGAGACATGCAGACTGCTTACGAGGTTTCAAGAAGTCTAGGATCACCACAGCACACAAGATTGCCTCACATTCAAGTATACCACAGTACCAAACGTGACAAAAGTCAGTCCTTTTAAAACTGTACTGTTTCTAGCAGCATTTCTTTTTTCTGTTTGCAGCTAGTAACTGCCTCAAGAACCCCGAAGAACTGAGAATACTCTCACGTGAACACAACACTGAAATGCTGCTAAAAGATTTGGCAATACATATTTTAATTTTTACATTCTTTCTTTAAATTCATGTTACGTGGTAATAAAGTTACATTCACTTGTTCCACAGTGTCTTAATGCATATTAATAATCTAAATAGAGTACATGAAAACTGAATTACAGATACCAGTACCATCACTGAAAACCACATGGCATGCTACATCTATGCATATTTTAGCATATGCAAATATGTGGTAAAAACAATTTTTGCATTTTAAAGGGAAAAGAGAACACAACAAAAGTTGTTTTGCACCCTACATTTTCTGTTTTACAGTATTTAGTTCTTAAAGTGATGGTGTTCCCATCACTTTGTTGTACTTACTACTACCAATTATTTTGTTGCACTAACTACTACGATCTGCGGTCAACCCATTGCTGGACATCCCAGGATATGTTATGCAGTCAGAAGGAGATCCTTCTCCTTCATAGTCCCCACTCTGTGGAATTGTCTACCGCATGAGATTCTTGCCTGCCCCACTTATACAGTTCAAAAAGAGTCTTAAAGCCCTCTCCTGGGTGGTAGCTCCCTGCAACTGTAACCAATGACCTATTGCTCCTTTGGTGTACCTTATATGTATTAATACCTGCTGCTTTTCTGTAAATATTGTACAACTTAATCAGCTAATGTATGTAACTAATACCATTGTACCTTGTACATATATTATTTGGTATGTGTTCTGTAAATGTTAGAATATTTTATGCACCTACTGCATGTAGCTAATTCCTATTCACCCCAGAAAAAGGGACTGTCTTGTCTCAATGGGCCTACCTGGTCATCAAAATTTAAATAAATAAATAAGTAACTTGTTAATTAACCCTGTCATGTTAGGTTAATTCTATTGTATTAGAAAAATTAATAAAAGCACATATTTTGGAGCTCAGTTTACTAGCTACTAGTAGCTCAATAAAGTCTTTTTATTTCTTATTATTCAGATCACACTGCTAATCCCTTGGGGAAGGTGTTGTCTGCTTCTGTTAGTTAGTTGTACTGCAGGCCTTCTTATATATAAATACAAACAGTCATTGGGAAGGGATGTTCTACAAAAGGAGAGGTGCCAGTGAGGCAGCAAAGTGTAGAGGTTATGTGGGACAAAATGAAATGCATTAAAACAAAATTAGAAGACTTGGTTTGCTGGCTAAGGCACCTAGCTTCACCTGAGCTCTTTCCTTCTAAGACTGCTTGAAAGGCAGAGTAGAGAAACTTACCAGAGCAAGGGAGAAGGATTAAGACTTAGTTTGGCTAAGCAGATTTACTGTGTGGTGGTGTTTTATTTTTACTCACAGGATTGCTACTGTTTGTTGCTAACATTTCATTGCTTTATTTTTCTCTGATTCAAATTGTTGTTGCTGGTATACCTTCTTCTGCATTATTACAAGGTGTGCCTACAGGTGTGTGCTAACAGATTACTGCTGTAATCTTCTGATTCAAATTGTCTTTTGCAAGGTATATCTTCTGTTACTGCTTTATATTTCTCTGGAGCAAAGTGTTTCTTAGGGATATCTTTCTGAAATTATTACAGGTGGTGCTTTACAGGTTTTACAGTTTTATCTAACATTAGGATAAGCTTTCAGGGTTACTGCATTTGTTGTTGACTGATTGTTTCTGCTCTTACCTCCTTGTTCTTTCATCCATGGTTCTTCTTTTAGGCAGGAAGGGCCCAGCCACCACCCCATCCCCAACCACCCCACGCCACACTCCTTTTATAGGGTACCACAGTTGTGACATTTCCTGTGGCAGAGCAGGAAGGGCAGATCAGTGGGGCCTCCACAAGGTGATCTCATTTACAGGGCACTAGTAATTTAACTTGTTATAACAAGTTAAACAAAGCACAATTAAACCATTACTTGCATTTTTTACCTTTTTTTTTCCTTCTAATTACTCTGACTAGGTTACAAACCCAGCAACTTATTTGGAATGGATTTCATTAACTGCAGGTACTGTGGAACAATTTTCAGAAGGACAGTCTTACAGGATTTAGGACACTGTCCTACATGCTGGGCCTTTGAGATCTTGGTCTCAGCTCTGGGCAGCATGGGCAGAGATTGCACACCTCAAATTTCATATTGAAGAGGAAATACATTATAAGAACCACCCGCCATTTCCCCAGAATCCAACAGAAAACCTCGACCAGAGGGTAGTTGGTCCAGGAGGTTGGCAGGTGGTTAGGAGGAGCAAATCAGGTGCCCCATCACTCTCTGCTCTCCAACACATTACCTCCAAAACCATATAAACACTACAAACAGGTATCTGCCTCTATCTCTGAAATCAAATAAAGAGGCAGAAGACACTGCAGAGCAGGACACTGCGGCACAGGAGCTAGCACAACAATACTCACCCAAATCAGGAACCAACACTAAACAAGCACAAAGGAAATCAAAAACTTCTGATCATAGGAGACTCCATGATTCGGGAGTTGATACCCATCTCCAGCCAGGGTGATGGTCAGATGTCTCCCAGGTACATCAGCATGGAGAACACTGACTGCATTGCTAAAATTGTTCACAAAGCAGGAGAAAACATTGATGTCCTAGTACACATAGGGACTAATGATCTATCAGCCGGGTCAGTTGAGGAGACCAAGGAACACCTGACTTGTGGTGACAAACTATCATCTATTTCGTCTGCATCTCCTTCTCTGAGATCCTGCCAGTCTGGGAGAAGGGAGCAGACAGACGGAAGGTCAGAGAATGGGAGATAGGGAGCTAAACACGTGGCTCAAGGACTGGTGCCAGGAAAAGGACACAGATTTGTAGGAACTGGCAACAGTTCTGGGAGCGAAAGTTCTTTAAATTTGATGGACTGCATCTGACTAAAGAGGAGTAGTGCATTGGGGCAGAAGTTTGGCGTCTTGCAGAATATTTAAACTAGCAAATGGGGAGAAGGGTGCAGCACCCCATACGTCGAATGGGAAGAACACCCCCCCCCTCAGCTAGTGGTCAAACAGGA
Organism: Neoceratodus forsteri; assembly: GCA_016271365.2. Classification (NCBI taxonomy): domain Eukaryota; kingdom Metazoa; phylum Chordata; order Ceratodontiformes; family Ceratodontidae; genus Neoceratodus; species Neoceratodus forsteri. The sequence goes on from CM028131.1 coordinate 1,430,803,257, forward strand.
ATTCAGCGTGTTTGCCGTTCATTTGCATCACCAGGTAAGAAAAAGGTTTGTCTCCCATACGATGCACAGGGATAATGCCAAACTTCACCCAACAACTAACACACCGTAATCTGGCCAATGGAAAATCATGTACATAAATGCTCACAGCCTGGGAAATAAGATCCCAGAACTGCAGGCACAATGTCAGAGGCTAAACTGGACATAGTAGCAATTAGTGAGACATGGTTTACCAGTAACCACACTTGGGAGACTTCAGTACCTGGCTAGTGTATTGTTCAGAAGAGACCGAGGTGCAAAAAGGGGGAGGAGGGCCTGTATGTTAATGAAAATATCAAAGCTACAGAAATTCAGAATACAGATAAGGAGCCAGAAGAACTGTGGTCACCCTGAAACAGAAAATGGACAGTCATAAGAACTGGGGTTGTCTACAGGCCTCAGACCAGAGGGAGGACATAAACACATTACTGTTAGAAGATATACAAAACATGACAGCTAAAGGGGAGGTTCTGATAATGGGAGACTTCAACATGCCAGATACAGATTGGTCAATACCAGCAGGAACATCTGCCAGAACTAGACTCATAGTGGATTCCCTGCAGGGAGGGCCTCAAACAACTGGTACAGCAACCCACAAGAGACAGGGCTATCCTAGATCTAGTACTGACTAACAAAAGAAGGATCACAGATCTCCAGGTAGAAGGTCACCTGGGGCCAGTGACCATCACATGGTATGGTTCAATTTAGCTACTACATCTAAATCATCCCATTCCAAGTCAAAAATATGGGACTTCAGAGAGCTGACTTTGATAAGATGGACAACAGAGTTAAGCTAGCCCTGGCAAAAAGAAACACAGGTGAGGAGGTACAGGCAAAGGGGCAAGCATTAAGGATACAATACTTGAAGCAACATCCCATTGTGTTAGACAGAAAGGAAGTGCAAAGAAGAAGGAAACCACTTTGGTTCTCAAATACAGTAGCAGAAAAGGTCAGAGCCAAAAGGCTGGCCTCAGGAAATATAAGGGAACACAGCGGGATGAAGATAGGGAGGCATACCAAACTGCCCTAAGGGAAGCAGGTAGGCAGTAAGGCAGGCAAAGTCCCAAACTGAGGAAACACTAGTACAACAGTAAAAAGAAGGTGACAAGACTTTCTATAGATACATTAGTGAAAGGAGAAAGTCCAGAGGGATATTGCTAAGCTTAATGGAGAAAAGGGAGCATGTGAGGAGGAGGACCCTGTAAAGGCATCTATCCTAAATAGATACTTTTGCTCAGTATTTACTGAAGAGAAGGTAGGGCAGGACCCACAGCTCAGCATCATGGACACAGGGGGAGGAGGTGAGCACTCCCTTCACAAAGAAAGGGTCCTACAAGAGCTAAGCTCAGGGTGGATAAGGCAATGGGACCTGATGGCATACATCCCAGGGTACCTAAGGAGCTAAAGGAGGAACTAGCAGAGCCATTAGCAGAATTGTTTAGTGAGTCTCTGAGCACAGGAGAGGTCCCAGAAGACTGGAGAAGGGCTCATGTGATCCCGCCCACAAGAGTGGTAGCAGGGAGGAGGCAGGGAACTACAGACCAGCCAGTCTTACCTCAGTAGTGGGCAAGATTATGGAGGCACCCTTATGAAAGGATAGTGCAACAATCTGGAACCATAGGGGCACAGGATCCAAGACAGCATGGGTTTACAAAGGAAGGTCCTGTCAAACTAATCTCATAGATTTCTTTGACTGGGTAACCAGAGTGGTGGACCAAGGGGGAGCAGTTGATGTCGCCTACCTTGACTTCAGCAAGCTTTTGACACTGTTCACATAGAAGATTGATAAATAAGCTAGGCAGGCTCGGGGGTGGGTCAGAAGTTGGTCAACTGGGTGGCAAAACTGGTTGACTGGCAGAAAACAGAGAGTGGTGGTAAATGGTATACAGTCAGAAGAGATGCAAGTCACAAGTGGGGTACCTCAGGGATCAGTCCTGACAGTCCTATTCAACATCTTCATTAGTGACCTCAGGTGATGGACTAGAGGGTAGGTGTCTGTTTGCAGATGACACCAAGATCTGCAACAGAGTAGATGATCCAGATGGGGTGGGCAGAATGAGAAGAGATCTGGATAAACTAGCAAAATGGTCAGAAGAGTGGCAACGGATTTAATGCAAAGAAGTGCAAAATCATGCACATAGGGAAGAGAAACCCTGAAGCCACTTATAGGCTTGGAGGGAGTTGCTAGCAGTCACAAAGGAAGAAAGAGACTTGGGCATCAACATCACTGATGACCTAAAATCATCCAAGCAGACCTCTAAAGCAGTAGGTAAGGCTAGGGGGTGTTAGGGTGTATTAGTAGGGGTATCACAAGTCATAAGAGGGAGAGTAATAATCCCTCTGGCGCAAGATATTGGTTAGCCTCATCTGAGTACTGCGTGCAGTATTGAGGCCACACCTTCACAAGGACATTAACTCAAATTGAGGCAGTCCAGAGAAGGGCAACCAAATGGTGCAGGGACTGCATCAGAAGACATATGAGGACAGATTAACGGAGCTCAATATGATACCCTTGAGCAAAGGAGGAGAGAGGTGATATGATCGAGACATTTAAACACCTTAAGGGCATAAACAAGGTAAAGAGTCTAACATGTTTAAATATAAGAAAAATAGCAGGACAAGAGGACACAGCATGAGATTAGAGGGAGGCCGATTAAGGGGAATGTGAGGAAATCTTTTTCACAGAAAGGGTGGTAGATGCATGGAATGGCTTACCACAAGAAGTGGTGGCTATGAATACAGTGCAGGGCTTCAAACAGGCATGGATAGGCATAAGGGAGCAATACAAATGACTATGAATAGATAGATCACTGACAGAGCAAAGGCGATGGCACATTTATAAGGTAGAAAAGAAATGGGCAGACTGATGGGCCTTGCGTACTTATCTGCCGTCAACTTCTATGTTCTATTTCTATGTTTCTACATCTGCAGTAGCATCATCTTTGGGCACTACTGTCAGTAGTAATAGTAAAGGAGTAGTTGGGGGCAGTGATGGTGGCATTAGTGTAGCCAAATGGTTTCTTTGTCACATCTGTGGCATCCATGCTAGAAGGGGATGAGTGAGAAGATCACAAGAGGAGCAGTACAAGAGGTGGCAAAAGCTCTGGCTCAGGCACAGTGGTTGAGAGGAAGTTGTTGTTGGCGTCTCCATGACTGCTCGTGGTTGTGGCACTGAGCCTGATCTTGTCGATAGTGTCCCATTCCCCAATGAAAGTGTGGACATGGAGTATAGGTTGAAGCTGAGAAAGGAAATTATTCTTGAGCAGTCAGAAATGGCTAAGTTTAAAAATGTGTGTCAGACTCATGATGATGAGAGAGAGAGACAGCCTTAAGGAAGTGACAGTGATGAGGCCACAGCTCAGCAGGAGGAGAAGGAGGAGGAGGCTAACAGTGGCTGTGGGATGATGATTTGGATATCCTGTGTGAGCCTGAAAAAAAAAAAAAGAAGGGCTATGCTACTGAAGATGCAGGTGTTTACCCACTATCTCATCCAACTACCAAAGTCAACCCTGTACTACACCAGTTTCTCCTCTAGTGATAACATTACATGTCAGTCGCCCATTGTTGAAGTTAAGAAAACACACACAAAAATGTTCACCCCCTTTCCCTCCACTGTCCCACTGCCACCATATAAAATCAAGGGTACTAAATCCTTAATTTGGAATTCTAACATACTGGACCCCTGCTGATGAAACAGTCAGTTATCTGTCAGCTAAGTTAAGTTTGAGTAAGTAGGGGAAAAAGTGCAGTCACTTAGGCACTGATAGGCCACACATACATACCTAAAATTCAGACATCTATTATTGCACTGGACTCCAGCACCAGTAGGAAGCAGGTGCTTGGTATCCCTCTCCCTCATCATCATCATTAATAAGCTAGTCAGAAGTGGCAAGAAAATAGCCCACGGGGAGAGGGGCTGAATGTGGATGGATGCAAAGAAGAGTCTGGGACTGCCTAGTGGTGGGCATAGCAGTGGTGGGTTAAGTAGTACCACTGAGAAGCACCAGACCAGAGTAACACCATTGCAGATGACACTCCACATGTTTGCTTTCATTAGAGCAGCACATGAATCAGCAGGCATCAGATACTATCCAACAATGGCACCACAGCAAGTCCAGCTGCTTGGTAGCCCAACAACAAGAAAGGTCCAGAATATGCTACAGAGCATGTTTGAACATCAGGTCAACTACCCACCCAATCATTCAATTGCATGTGAACTAAATGGAGCAACAGCTGAAATGTTGTCAATTAACTTATTGTCGTTCTCTTTTGTGGAGAATGTTCGATTTGATAGCCAGTGATATCAGCAAAACAATATGAGCGAACCAAAAATGAGTGAAGTACTTGGATGAATGTCACAATGGTGACAATGAATAAATGACAAATCCAATATTGCTACTGTGGGAGGAATCAAGAACAGTGACTATAAACCATATACCACAGCACACCATTGTAACTGTTGTGCAGCCTCAAAGGTAGTTGTATAAAGATAGGAGGTGTGAGGGCAACACCCTGAATGAAACAGAGGTAGTGTGTTATATGGGTATAAGGCACTTGTAGAGGAAAAGAAGGATGTAGAATGTCTTATGAAGCTGCAGCAGCCGTTGTGTCACTGTGGTGTTGTAGTCTTGTGCTGTTGTTAAGTAGCAGGTAGTTAGGTAGATTTGTATGCAGGCTTCAAATCCAGCTACTGGTATATATGTGTGTGTGTGTGTGTGTAGCTGTATGTATATGTAGTGTAGGGTTTTGTTACTTCACATTCTGCTGTAACAGGTGTATGTAGTTTGGCTTGGCAGGTGTTATGTGTTTTGTTCTGTGTGGTGGTATAAGAGAGTGGTAGGAGCTGTATGAGTCTGTTGTGTTCTGAGTGTGGCCATGGCTGTGGAGTTCATTAAGAGTTAGAATGGGAGACTGCTCCTGCTGTACAGTGTATTCCTGCATAGGAAGGATAAGGAGGTAGCCAGAAAGATTTACTGGAGGTGTGTCGACTACCATAGGTACCAATGCTTGGCTCGGGTGCAACACAATAGCTGAAAGAGTGGTGTGCAGAATCAAGAGCCACAATCATGTGACTGATGCAGGCAAGGTGGCTGTTCTGCATGTAATGCGGTCCGTGAGCATGCAAGCACTTAAGTGTGGTGAGTACTTCTAGGCGGCCGTGAATGTACATTTGTGTTCCTGACGCTGTTGCTGGCTGTTTACCTGAAGGTGCTTGATGAAAAGGATGGTGTAGAGTGAGGCACGTGGAGTGGGGTTGTCTGTAGCCCTTTGTCTGTGCAGGTTGGATTCCAGAGCAAAACTGTGTGACATCCTCTGGTGAGCGGTTTCTGTTTTATGACAGTGGACAGGAGGCCGATCAGATATTGATGTTTACAAAGGGTAGATCATCTGTGGAGATTAAAGCTTTAATCAGGATGATGTTCCTAAGATGGTGAAAAGCAGTCTGGACAACAGATGACACCTGAACCTTGAGTGCTGATTCACTATCTAGGATCACACCCATATTTTTCACCTTGTGATTGCTGAAAGTACCAAGTGTCAAGCCTGTTCCAGCCTTCATAGAATTTGCCTCCTCCAGCGATCAGACTTGATCACCAGGACCTCTGTCTTATCTGGATGGGGCCTCAATCAGTTAGAGGACATCCAACCCTGGATCATGACCAGACATTTATTTAGCACAGCTACTGCATCAGGTGTCCCAGGAACATATAAAGTTGGGTATCGGCTGCATAACAGTGAAACTCCACACTGTAACATCTGATGATCTCACCCAGAGGCAGCATGTACACTGTGAACAACATGGGTGAAAAGATCAAGCCTTGGGTAACTCCACAGAGCAGAAGCTTTGGGCAGATGGATAAACTCCACATCACCACCTTCTGCATCCTGCCTGTGAGAAAGAACTCAAACCAGCTGATGACAGTGCTGGTGAGTCCACAGAGCCCCTCAAGTGATCCAGTAACACAGCATGGTCCACAGTGTCAAATGCTGATTAGAGATCAAGGAGGACAAGTACTGACCATCCCCTTTGGTCTCTAGCCCTGAGATCATCATTTTACATCTCTATCTATGCAGTTTTGGTACTATGTCCAGATGTAAATCCTAACTGGAGGGTTTGTAGATGTCAAAGGCAATGAGGTATGCCTTGTGCCCACAGAAATTATGATTCTGAGAAACTAATTGATGATTTGCATGCTTTGGATTGGTTCTACTTGGAGGCCATTCCTGACCCTAATATTGCAGTTGACTTTATTCCAGGATCTTAATTGATTTTCAAGATAAATATTTTCCATTAATCAAGAGAAGACTAAAGGGGACCAATAACAAGTGGATAATTCTGGAGCTTTTGATTTGATGAAAGAAAGGGATAGAAGTTGTTTTTTGTATAAAACTTAAAAACAGTCAAGCTTTTAACTTATATCGTACATTAAGAAACAAATGTAAACTTCTCATTCGAAAAACAAATCTGATTATCTCCAACAAACCCAGATTAATTCAGTAGGTGATTCTGAAAAATGTGAGCCTCTGTTGAATAGTTGATTGTTCCTGTAACAAGTCATCAAATAATATAATTAATGACAGAGGTTCATTGTTAACTAGTCCCAAAGATATTTATGAGTTATTTTTAGATAAATCTACAGATTTTCAAAATAATTCCTTTCATCATGAAGATAATAATTTAAATTTAGATTTCTCTTTTACTTTGAAACTATAAGCCCATTGCAAGTTAAAGATTACTAATTTAGATGTCAATAAATATACCTGCAGGGACCGATGGCTTGGAACCTAGGTTCTTGAAACTTTTGATAATTACATATATCAGCCTGTTTCTGTAATATTTAATGTTTCTTTGGCAATGGGTATATTTCTGGATTCTTGAAAGACTATAATAAAACCTATTCCAAAAAGGGTCTTCAATAAACCCAGATAATTTTAGACCCATTTCTGTTTTGTCTCCCCTCAGTAAATTGTTTGAGAAGATTGTCAATCAACAATTGATTGATTATCTTGAGGCAGGGGACTTGATCTCTAGCAGCATGGCTCTCGAAAGGTCTCATGGCACAGGTACTATGCTAGTGAGCTTTACCAGCCATGTTTTAAGATCTACGAATCTTGGTTGGCTTACTGGCAAAGCATTTCTTGATTTATCCAAGGCCTATGATTTGGTTAATCATGCCGTGCTGCTCAGGAGGCTGAAGGACATTGGTCTAGCTGGGATCTCTTGTGATTGGGTTGAAAGTTATCATTCTGAATGCCCAGTCAGGGTTTGTTTTGGAGGGTCTACTTGGTACACAATTGTTAAACAGCAGGTACCTTCAGGGTCTATACTTGGACCCCTGTTGTTCTCCATTTATGTTGCCCCAATTTCAAGGATCTTAATTAGATCAAAATTACTTCTATATGCTGACAATACCATATTATTTTTTAGTTCATCTTCTGTCTTAGAAATAAATGATTTGTTAAATAATGATTTTCAAGTACTAAGCAAATGGTTAAATCAGCATCGACTGGCATTAAATAGTAAAAAAAACACAATGTATTTTATTTGGTTCTAAACCTAAATTGAAAAGATCCAGTACTTCAAATATTTGATCTTGGTGGCTCAATGTTGCAACAAGTCACAGAAGTTAAATACTTGGGATTATTATTAGATTCCAATCTTACCTTTACAGCCCATATTAAAAGGGCAGTTAAGGTAGTAAATTAAAAACTCGGTGCCTTATATAGAGTGAGGAAATGTTTTACTAGGAAGCAAGAGACTATATCTCAAATTGTTCTATTATCTTCCTTTCATTATAACTCATTCTTTTATGAACCTAACAGCCTGTGATTTAGATTTAGTTAAAACCTATAATTCAATCTGTAGATTCATCACAACAATGCCATATAGAACTCATCACTGTGCACTTTGTGATGAATTAGGTGGTTACCTCCCAAATAGAATTTTCAGTATAACTTGGTTTGCTTGCTCAATAATACACTTAGGCTTGAACATAAGTCCTCTTTATTCTCTCATAGAATTTAGGGACAAAACCAGAACACTTTGTTCCTCTTCACTTTCTTGTTTGGCTCTGCCCAGAGTTACATCTTGTATGGACGGGTGAGCTTTTTCAGTCTCCAGTCCTAAATTGTGGAATTCCATGCCTCAGTATTGTAAAAATACTTTGTAAGTTTATTTTAAGAAATGTTTTTCAATTATTTGCAGTCTTTAGCTACTTGTAAATGTTTTAAAATGTTGTCTGTGTTATATATTTATTGTATGTGTGTACTGTTATTGTATTATATTTTGTTTCCATGTATCTTGGCCTCTTTGTGAGGCTCTGGGTCATTCCTGAAAACGGCTTCGCCCAGTGTACTTACCCGTAAATTAAGTAATTGATTGAACTGCAGAGCCACTATTTTCTCAGTAATCTTATCCAAGAAGGGATGTTTAGAAACTGGTCTATAATTCACCAAGACATCAGGGTTGAGAGCTGTCTTTTTCAGAAGGGCTTCACTAGAACCTCTGAACCTCTTTCATGGTGCTAGGAATAGCCCTCTGAAAGTGAGCACTGAACTATCTAGGGAAACACTGGCCCAATGGACTTGACGATCCCATCAGAAGACAGGTCGGGCTCGTCCCAGCTCATAGTATGTGGGCTGCAGCTTCAAAATCACTGCACAGATCTCTTCACCCCACTGGTCTGAAATTGCTCCAGGCAAGGAGCACTCTCAGAGACAGCCAACACACCACTGCCGGGCTGAGACAGCCTGTTTGGAGAGTTGCGTCGTAATGCAGGACACTCTGTCAGGAGAAAAACAGAGCAAACTCCTCACACTTAGCTGTTGAAACTACTTTAACTGGCAGCAGGAAGGCCAGATGAAGTAGCCTGTCTATAGTCCAGAAGAGTTGAGATGGTCTGTTCTTCCCTGCAGCAATTTCCTTTAACAGATAAGCTGCCTTCTTATGGGAGATTGCCCTCTGAAACGCACCATAGTGAGTTCTCAGAGCCAGGCTGTCCTCTTCAGTCCACAATCCATGCCAATGATGCTCCAGCCTCCTGACCTCTGGTCTTCATCTCCTTGAGCTCCCCATCAAACATCAAGTGAGAAGACTTGGGTTGTATATGGAACGACATGACAGAACTGAGTGCTGAGGCATTAGCCCTATTATAGGATGCCACTGCTTCACATGAGCTGACTGCACAAGCAGCCCTCACTTCGCGAGGTCCATTACTCCCAGTAGACACTTTAAGGCTCCCACCCAGCACACTGGTGACTTCAAGGAGATCCAGAATGGTGCTGATGCAGAAACAAAGTCACATCATAGCTCACGTTTTCAAGACAAAAAGCACTAGAGCAGTGTGAAATGTTGACTTGTTAGTGGGTGTTACTCAACTTTTGTTTTTAAAAATAAAACATTTTAACATATTCCATGTGATTAGATCAATTTTAAGGTCAACTATCTCAAGCCCAGTGAAAATACTAGGTACAAGGTGTGACTGTGGCTGTAAGTTGCATAAGCAACTGCTTTTGCAAAGCCCAGCAATGTCATCAGTTGAAGGACATCTTGTCAAAATTTTGACAATCTGTCATCGATCTAAGCACTGAAGTCACCCTGGAGCAACCAACTAGGTGACTCTGACACTCTTTGGTGATTAAGTCCCTGGCTTTCTGCAGAAACTCCTCCTCACATCCTGGAGGCCGGTACACAAGAAAGATTCTGCAGCTTGCACCTAGAACCCCATGCATGGCCATGCAGATAAATGATGAAATAGATCCCACTGGGTGCACAGAGAAGTTCAGGTCAGATCTAAAACAGATGACCACACCCCCATCTCTGAATTCCCTCCTCGGTCAGTGCAGAAAGTCAGACAATCTTGTTATGTTTACAGGTACAGTATATTCTCCTACTGAATCCTCCTTAGAAGCAAGCAAGTTGCCCTTTCCTCCATCATTGTGCCAGTACATGGCATGGCCATCACTAAAAGTATCATTCTATTTTTAGCTCTTGTCTTCACAGGTGATTGACAGCTGTAATTCAGGATGGGAGCATATACCAGATTTACATGCGCCACTATTATGACCATCATGGGAAAATAATTCCTGTCATGTTTTCACAGGTGACGTTTAGGACAGTAGCAGACAATGGATTTTCTGTGCAGCCACCATTGTGGCTACCTGAGGAAAAATAATTTCTCTCATGTCTTTACAATAGAGAAACATAGAAGTTGATGGCAGATAAGGACCACAAGGCCTATCCAGTCTGCTAATTTCTTCTTCTACCTTATGAATGTGCCATTGGCCTTTGCTCTGTCAATGGCCTATCTATTCATACTCATCTGTATTGCTCTCTTATGCCTATCCCTTGCCTGTTTGAAGCCCTGCATTGTATTCATAGCCACCACTTCCTGAGGTAGGCTGATCTTTGCATCCACCACCTTTCTATGAAAAAGAACTTCCTCAAATTACCCCTTAATTGGCCTCCCTCTAATCTCATGCTGTGTCCTTTGTCCTGCTATTTTTCTTATATTGAAACATTTTAGACTCTTTCACCTTGTTAATGCCCTTAAGGTGTTTGAATGTTTCGATCATATCACTCTCTCCCTCCTTTGCTCTAGGTGACAACTGGGAGGACAGTGGATATACCATACCACCATAACAGTGACAACTTATCTAAAGTATAAATCAAGTCTAAATGATTTTCTCCTACCTTAACTGGTCTCCTGTCTTATTATCTTCTCCAGCAAGCAACAATCCTCATTCTCTGGCTTCTATGTCTGGGATTACATTGGCATTTCATAGGAACATAGAAACATAGAATTTGATGGCAGATGAGGACCATTTGGCCCAACTAGTCTTCCTATTCCCTATGTAATGGATAAGCTTCAGATCCTAGTTAATCAACAGTCTGTTTCCTACTATCCCCACTATAATTGCCTTATGTCTCTCCATGCATTCTTGAATTCCCCACTACTTTTGATACCATGAGTACCTCAGAAAAGCCATTCCATGCATCTACAACCCTTTCCATGAAAAAATACTTCTTCACATTACCTCTGAGCCACCCCCTCTATCTTCAAATTGTGGCCCCTTGTTCTTGCACATCTTTTTCTGAAAGATGCTACCCTTTTGGACTTTGTTGATTCCCTTGAAGTACTTGAACATTTCTATCATGTTCCCTCTCCCTTCTTTCCTCAAAGATATGCATATTAATCAATTAGAAAAGGATACTTACTGAATGACTTCGGTGAGCGGACTGATTGAATGGCTGCTTAGTTCAGACGTCCTAACCTGCTGCAAGATAAATCCACTTTTATCATCATCTAATCTGACCCATCCAGCTGTCAGATCTGCAGAAAAGATGTAAGATGTCCCCAGACATAAAAATAAAGGAGAAAGTAGGCACAGCAAGTAAAACAAAAACACTTTGCTAGACTTTGCTCAGTATGCCACGGCCCACTCAACACCAGTCTCGCTGAAGCATGAGACTAACATGGAAGAGACAGAGGAGCAAGAATGCACAATAATGTCCAAACAGCTCTGTTACACCCTCCAGAAGATGAATGCCATGTTAGAGAGACTCGAGGCAAAGGCTACTGAAGACAAAAAGAAAATTGAACTTACCGCCCAGAAAGTAGACCACATGGAAAAGGCACTGACCGACTACTCCACTACACAGACATCCACAATGCTGTTCTATTAGATCTACATCACAGAGAACAACAACTGGAAGCAAAACTGGAAGAACTAGAGAACCGTAATAGGCACCTAAGGGATCCCAAAAATTCTGGGGACACATTAACCAACTTATCAAGGGCTCCTCAACTAGTCAAATGGACTCCATCATGGTGGGGACTCTCTGACAAAGGACCCAGCGGAAATTGCTGAGGCATTCTGTGCCTCCTTCTCTACCCTAAGTGGGTCTCCCTCCCGGTCCACCCCAGGCTCCTAACCTTAGCATGCAGGGACTCATGGTTTCACCCTCGACCTCAATTCCACCTAAAACTAGTCAAACACACAGAGGTACTTCCTCTCTTATGCAAAATTAACCCTTCTTCCTCCATAGGACATGACCAGCTTAAGCCTACGCCTTCTGGCGCTGCCGCTCCGGCCATTGCCCATCCTCCCACCTTGCTCATAAATAGGTCACTTCAGGATGGCCTGGTCCCAAAAATGTGAAGGTAGCAACCATTGTACCTGTTCACAAAAGTGGACCCGAGACAAATTGGGAAATTACAGATCAATCTCCTTCTCAGGCCCCTGGGAAAATTCAGGAAAGACTAGTCTCAAACCAGCTACAAGACTACCTTGAGCAGAACTTACTCATGGCTGATGTCCAGCATGGCTTTAGAAAGGGTCATGGTACCGACACTGAGCTCATCCGACTCACTACAGACATCCTCTCCATATGGACCAAGGCTCCAACGGGCACACTCTTCATTGACCTATCCAAGGCTCTTTGACCTGGTTAACCATAATCTCCTCCTCCTCTCTAAACTCCTGTTCCTAGGACTGGATCGTCACTCCCTCTCCTGGTTTAAGAGCTACCTGATTGACCATTCCCAAAAGTCCGCTGGAAGGGTACACAGTCTGGACCCAGATCAGTCTCTGCCAGGGTACCCCAGGGCTCAATCCTGGGCCCTCTGCTCTTCTCACTGTTCCTCAATGACATAGAGGGAAACTGCCCTCACAGCAATCTCATTCTATATGCTGATGACACTGTCATATACTGCAGTGACTCCCAACCCAGCTGCATCTCAACAAAACTTCAGGATAGTCTCTCCACCTTGAGGCCTGGTTCTCGCAAACTCCCTTATTCTCAATGATGAAAAAACTAAAGCCGTACTGTTTGGCTCTAGATGACTGGGCTCAGACAGAAGTCAGCTTCTCCAGATCAGCACCAGCCAAAGAAAAGAGCGAAGTCATGCCCAGTTTTAAATATCTTGGGATCCATCTAGACCAGGATATGACCTACCGATCCCATATTGATTCCATAACCAGGTCCACCCATCAAAAGATTGGCCTCCTTTACCATCTGGGAAACTCTCTATCCTCTACTGCACGCCATGCAATTGCCTGCTGCAATCTTCTCCCATCCATCCTATATGGAGCCCCACTGCTGCAGTCCCTCCGAGAGTCAGAATACAATAAGCTTTCCATACTATATAACCGTGTGGCTCGCTTTGCCACAAACCTCGCCCAGGAGACATCATTGTGAGGCCCTAAAGGAACTTAACTGGCCCACTCTCAGCACAAACTAGCCTATCCTGTTGCTTGCCTAACTTTCAAGTTCACTAATCTCGGTCCCCTCCCATCTTTGAGGACTACTCTCTCCCAAAAGACATACCCGCATCCTGAGATCAACTCAAACTCACCTCCTTGACATCCCTAGGATGTGCTCCAACTATGGCAAACATTCCTTCAAATTTGCCGCCCCACCTATGGAACTCCCTACCACCTAGCTTGATGAACTCAACCACCCTCACCCAGTTCAAATATGGACTCAAACTATATCTTCTCAACCTTAGTCTCTGTGGCTGTAACCGCTAGCTCCCAGGCAATTTTCGCTTGACTGCTGCACTGCTTTGAACAATCCCTTTAATTTGTCATGGAATTCTAATATGGACAATCATACGTAAACTGTTGCATTTCCTATACACTGCTTCCAATGTACACTGATGTAAATAATGTACATTTTGTGCATAATGTGTGAATACATGCGCACTGTATATAATATGTGAGTCTGTCTGTGAATCAGATTACTACCCTGTATAAATATTGTAAAATGTAATACTGTGTAACAAATGTAACTAATGTAACTACTGTATACTGTATATAATTGTTTTCAATATGTCCTTTTCTGTAACTAACTCCGGTCGTTCCCAGAAAGGGACCACCGTCTCAGTGGGCTTACCTGTAAACAAAATCTAAATAAATAAATAAATAAAATAGACGGAACAATGTCCATATTCACAGGCTCCCAGAAGGGACAGAAACAGGACCAGTGCCACAATTTCTGAGTCATTTTGCGGAGATCTTGGGCTGGCCAGTGGATAAGCCTCTCAACATTATCCGCACCCACTGCTCCTAGTATCCACAGGCAGTGGGATCCAAAAGTCCGCCCCAGTTCATTGGTAGTAGCATTTGTGGATTTCTGTACCAAGGAGGAGATTTTAAGAAGGCTTGGTCCAAAAAGAGATTCTGTTTGGTGACACTCACCTTTTCTTTGAGCAGGATTACTCTCCTCAACTCCTCGCACAATGTAGGAAAATGCTATCTGTGGTGCGTTTAATACAGCAAAAGGGAGTGAGGGCTTTCACAGAATATCCAGGAGACTCAAGGTAATTACAGAAAACGGCACCAAATGGTTTACAGATTTACAGGCAGCCCATAAGTATTTAATTTCTATGGGGATGGAGATTCCCCACAACACAGCTCAGCAGAAGGAGCGCCAGATAGAAAGAGCCTGCAACAGGTGGGAACTAAAAGGAAAGAGCTACATGATCGCCTCGGATACTTCGGTATGGGACTCACTCAACACATAAAGAGATGCTAGCATTGCCTGCCTGCACACGCAGCTGAACAGAACAGCGAAATGGTGAAATCTCCAGAAAAGAATGACCAACTAGCAGAATCGGTGACCTGAAAAGAATGAGTGGACTTTTGCTGGCGATTAACTGTGAGTGACTTCAGAAAGAGGGAAAAATTACTCGCTGCAGATTTAATTTAATGCACCCAGTGTTGGGGACAGGGAAGATTGGACAGACTAAATAGTTATGCCAAAAGTTTATTTTTCATCTAGGGTGGATACGGGATGATTTTCAGGTGATTCCTATGCCCTGGCCCTGTATAAAGGAGAGGAGCTTGGTGGTTGAATTATTGAGCAAAATGTATGACGCTGTGGGAAGGGGTTTACTTCGATTGTAGGGGTAATGGTATGATATGGGCAATTGAAATTGGGAGTGTAGGAGTGCTCAACACTGCGGGGAGTTGATGCAGGTGGGAAGGAGGGCTATGGTTAGGTAGGGCTGATTAACTTGGAGAATGTTGGGGTGTTTATAATTAGACAGAGATTAGATGCCCATGGAGACATCATCCTAAGCTCTGTTGAACAGAACCAGGGGCTGGGCCATGGTCTTTGGTGGCTAGTACTGATGAAGGATCTTCCCACAACCCTTTTCTGGGGTGTGTCATTTTACATGGAGGTCATTGAGACTAAGTGAGCCCGATTAAAAGTATGGATGCCTGGGGAGGGGTTCATTTCTCCTTTACATCCATGGGGGTATAGAGGCTCTTTCCCCAGAATGAAGCCTACCAGAGGCTACCCACATAACCTCACTAGAAATAGGCGAACATACCACCAACGGTAAGTTGATGGTTGGAACAGAGCGGGAGGCAGTGTGGGGAAGAGTTCCTCCCATACTCTTACCCATACCTTGGTGGGGATCCGGGTTGATACTACAGAGCTTACCCTGAGCTTAGAGAAGGGGAAGAGGTTAGACTACCCTAATAGTCGGAGGGCTTCGGGAGGATTGGAATCAGCAGGAAACGGTGAACTAAGGCTAATTATAGGTTGCAGCAGGGTGGGGGTTTCTAAGTGGGACCAGGCACATATTATTTTCTTGGTAGCTTTTTTCCCATTTTCAGGTTGGAAAATTACTCATAAAGTGCCTGGAGCACGCAGTCATGGTGCTTTCAATCTGCACTTCTGGTGATCAAGCTATTATTGGCCCAAAGCCAGGTGGAAGGCCCATAGTGTTGGGAGTAGTCCAGCCACGCCTTCAAAAACAGGTGTTTTGAAGAGGGTGGTAAAGGCAATTACATCTTGAAGTCAAAGATGTTGAGTTGGAGATACAGTTTTTGGATTTAAAGTTAGGTTGTAAAGGTTATTTTCAATGAAACTAAGTTTTATGTTAGAAACAATACACAGAGTGACTATGTGGAGTGTCTTAGGTGTGTGTCCCTCTTGAGGATAATTAGAAGTGTGTATCAAACCCTGGTGATTGATAATGGCTGATTTAAAGATAGTTTCCTAAATGTGAGGGAATTAACAACCGGTGAAATGGGCCAAGATTTTGCAAGATTGAAGATGTGAGGAGCCACTGTGGTCTTCCTTCAAGAGACGATTTAACGCCCAAGAGCATCTTAAATTGAAAAGAACTTGGGTGGGTGTGTATGCTTCACACTTTGCAAATAGCCCACACATAGGGGAGTAGCAATACTGCTTAAAAGGGATGTCCCACTGACAGTCTCAAAAGTTAGAACAGATCCAGAAGGTAGATTTGTACAGATCTGGGGAGCTATAGAGGTCAGGATTGCACTCTATTAAATATATATGCCCCAAATGAAGAAACATCAAGGCTGGTGTTCCTGGAAAAGTCATCAAAGAAGCAGTTTCAGATGCACATAGTATGGTGATAATCGGGAGGGAGGGACTTCAATGAAGTCATATATCCGGGAATGGACAGATCTGGGAGGAACCAAGGAGGGCAACAAGAACAGGAAAACTTATCCTAAGACTGATCCAGGAACTAGGGCTGTTTGCCGACTCCATCTCTTTCTAGTATCAACTTAACTTTATTAGCTGTTACATAAGCAGTGTTGCTATTGTTGTTTTCTGCAAGAAGCACCAACATAAACAAAGATACTAATCACAAATAATATACAGTAAGTTACGGATCATGTCTCATCAATCCTGTAAACGTGCATGGTCTAACCTAAGAAAGTCATCTTCACCACCAGTCGTAAGTGGTGAGGAACAGGGTGAGAGAAGGTCTGTTCGTATTCGCTGCTCTAAAATAGTTTTCCCTGAGAAGCCTTCAGGTTCTGGTGTCAGTAAGATTGGGGTAGTACTAGTACTACTATAACTTCAACTGCTACCACTACTATTACTAGTATTGCATTTGCAGCACCATCATTTTATAAAAGTAGGACGGCTTTACAGCTGACATCTCCAGTTATACAAGAACAAGAACCCACCCCACTACCAGTGGTAGTACTATTCACACAACTGCCCCATAGAGGCAACATTGCCTATCAGTATGCTCCTTCCCACCACCACCAGTGCTGTGATTTCAGCAACCACAGCAAATCCTTTTGTACTGTTGACACCACCATTGCCATAACAGTGTGCACTGTTATTTGTGCCCTTGCACAGCCACTATCACCACAACCTTTGCTTCCATTAGTAGTCCTGGGTGTTCTGCTGTCACCATGACTACTGCTGCCAGAATTACAACTAGCTGTAATATGATGCCAATTTCTTCAACTGTAACTCCTGATTGTAATTCTGGCACCAGGACTACTGTCGACAGTGCTACTACCTTGCCAACTGTGCCCATGACCATAGGTACTGTGACTAGAACTGACCATGAGACTGTTACAACTACTGCACCAATGGTGTCGCCAAAATGTACTGTTGCTCAGCCTCAGCAAGTTTCCTCTCACCTCATTTCCTTTTGCTGATGTGGAGGATTCTGAAGAAGAGTATTCATCTGGTTCTGAATATTTACCAGAGCCTTCAGACTTGCTAAGTACATCATCTGACAGTGATACCCACCTAGCGAATTTACGATGAGGCCAATATGCGGCATATCTGTTGAAGAAGCGTGAATGTGCAGATGCCAAAAATGCAGTACTTCTTGTCGTGGCAAGCAGGTTGGTCAGGATTACCCTCTTCCTCCTCCTAAAAAAACAAACAGTCCACCCTGTCCTTTCAAAGAGTTGTGTCAAGTTCAACTCCATCTGATACACAAAGTAGTTTTATAACTACATCTGTTGCAGAGAAAGAAGGAAGTAGAACAACTGCATCCACTGCACCCAGGTCTGATAAGGGAAGGGGCAAAATATGCCCATGGTTGCCTATTGGAGCCTATACTTCCACTGTCAGTGCAAGGAAAAGTGTGGTGTGGCTGTACTTTAGTGTTGTGAAAGATGATCCAACAAAGGCAGTATGCTGTGTGTGGACTGTACTATAAGTCGTGGTAAAAACTTTCAAATCTTACAACAACATCAATGATGAACCATCTCTGAATGAAACATCCCAGTGCACTTCAATGATCCACAGCTGTTCCTCCCTCCACAACATGTGCCTGTCAGACCTCTTCTGGTACTGGTCCAGTAGATGCACAAAGTATTGTTAGTGATTCTATTACTGAGACAGACAGTGTGTCCTCAACTCCCCTACACCACTTATAGCGCATCCCTGTACAGCAGCATCACCCATTCTGCCTTATTATGCTCAATCATCTATTATTGTAACACCCCACCATGGGTCCAAAGTCAAAATCAATGCGATGTGGTACCACATTGACTATACCCATCATGCAAGTCTTCCATGCCTGCACCAAATACCAGGTGTCACACCCACAGCAAGCAGATCACCAGTTTAATTTGTGAGATGATGGCCTTGGATCTGCAGCCATTTTTCATTGTAGAAAACATAGGTTTCGTAGGCTGCTGCAGCAGTTGAACCTAGGTGTAATATACCATCACGGACCACATTTTCACATACTGTATTACCCAACATTTACCATGATTTGAGAAAAGAGGTTGCAAGACTACTAGCACAGGTTGTTGGTGAAGTTTTCCACTGCACAACTGACAAAATGACAGCACACTGGTGTGTTGCAGATGTGGTAGTCACTGGTGTTGATGGTGGTACTGGTGCTGGTTCTGTCTCTTCCCCTCCCTGCAGGTCTGCTTTGCTAAATGTCAATGTTATGGAAAAGATCACCGGCTATAAACATACTGTCATTCCTACAAGAGATGTTGAGCCCATGGATTGATGGCAACAATTTGCAGGTAGGGTTTGTGGTCACAGACAATGCCACAAATATGGTAAAAGCATTTAGAGATGGCAATTTTGATGGGATACGCTGCTTTGCTCATACACTAAATTTGTGGTGACAAAGGCTTTGGCAAACACAGCTGAGGCAGATCACACAGTCAAAGTAGCCAGAAGGATATGCAGCCACTTCCCTCACTCTGTGAAAGCCACAAACTGTCTGCATCAGCTACAAGAGCATCTTCAAATGCCACAGCATCATCTCATCCAGGATGTACAGACCTGGTGGAATTCCACCTACTACATGCTGAAAGGCTTTGAAGAAAAGTGGGCCCTTCATGTGAAGTGCATGGAAACTGATACAGGGGAGTCCTCGGACATCATGACTGGGCTGTGATTGAGGGCTTGGTAAAAGTTTTAGCCTCATTTGAAGGAGCACTCGTGACCTTAGCTTTGATTCTGCACTGCTAGTCAGGTAATTCCTGCCTTAGAGATCCCGAAAAGCCATGAGGAGATTCAGTGAAAATGCTGAGAAAGATCCAAACCAGACACCAGGAACAGTGATATCCCTTATGGAAAACCTCACCACAGAACTAGAAGGTAGATGTTCTGATCTCTGTTCCAATAAAGACACATATTTGCCACTATGTTGGATCCACGTTTCAAGTGTGAGGTACTACACCTTATAATGCCCACTCACAGAGTTACAGACATTCAGAAGTCAAGTCAAGTCAAGTCATGTTTATTTATAAAGCGCCTCAAATCAAGGCGCTGTACAAAAATAAATAGAACAGCAAAATCCAAGCATTAAACAACCATAACTATAAAAAGAATAAGCCAGGGTAAAAAGATATGTCTTAAAGCAATTTTAAAATGTCAACGGTCGGGCATTCTCTTAACCAGCGAGGTAGAGAATACCACAGGTTGGAGCCGAAAAGGCAAAAGGCACGAGATCCCGATAACTTCAAACGAACCCTGGGAATTTCTAGCAATCCTCACTGGCGAGCGGAGAGGATGAGGGGGCAATAGGGAACCAGAAGATCTTTCAGGTAACGGGTCCCTGGTCGTAGGGCTTTAAAGGTTAATAAACCAACCTTAAGGTGATCCGCCATCGAACAGGCAGCCAGTGCAGTTGCGGGCTTAGGGCGTAATGTGACTGGTTCTAAGAGTCCCAGTCAAAAGCCTGGCTGCAGCATTCTGCACCAGCTGAAGGTGATGGATATCGACCCCTGGCAGCCCTAGGTAGAGGGAATTGCAGTAGTCCAGACGGGTAGTAACAAAGGCGTGGACCAAAGTTGGAATGTCCTCCCGGGAATCAGGATGTTTCACCCGGGCGATATTCCTCAGATGGTAAAAAGAGGATTTGACAACAGCTGACACCCGGATTTCAGGGTCAGACCATCATCAAAAATAACGCCCAGATTTCGTGACCTGTCGAGAGGTGGAGAGCGGCACGCCACCAAGTAATAAACCCGATGGCTGTTCAACACCCTAACCCCCAGGACGACCTGGATCCACAACCAATACCTCAGTCTTATCCGGATTAAGTCTCAACCAGCTCGAACTCATCCAAATTTGATCTCATCCAGGTAGTTATTAAGTACAGAGAGTGCATCACTCTGATCGGGAGAACGGACAGGTACAGCTGAGTATTATCTGCATAGCAGTGAAAACTCAAACTGTATCTCCTGATGATTTCTCCCAATGGCAGCATATGCACTGCAAACAACATGGGAGCTAAAATGGAGCCCTGTGGCACCCCACACGGCAGGAGAAGGCGTCAGAGGAATAAATTCCAGTGACAACTCTGAGACCTGCCAGTGAGGTAAGAACAAACCACTTGTGGACTGTACCAAACAGCCCACAAAAACCCAGAAGTCGCCCAGTAGCACCCCATGGTCTACAGTGTCAAATGCAGCAGAAAGATCAAGAAGGACCAGAATGGTACAAGTCTTTCAATCTCTGGCCATTAGGAGGTCGCTTCAATACCCGAACAAGGGCAGTCTCAGTACTATGCCTTTCCTGAAGCCAGACTGGAGAGTATCATAGACATTATGAGAAGTAAGATGATCATCCAATTGCAATGCAACTGCTTTTCAATAACCTTACCAACAAATGGCAGGTTAGAGATAGGCTGGTAGTTAGCTAGACAGTCTGGGTCCAAGGAGGATTTTTTAGGAGGGTCGAACTACTGCCTCTTTAAGGGGTCAGGAAAACCCCTCCAAGGATTTCCAGATAATGTCAGCAAGGATTGGGTAGATAACTTCTACACAACCTACTAACAGTGGTGTAGGACCGGATCCAAACTAAAACTAGTTGGTCGATTGTTTGGATGATCTTCACAATGTCCACAAATTCCAGGCGGTGAAAATCTAACCAGACAGGCAGAGGATAAGATACCACCAGTCATCCACCACAATCCCTCAGAGGGAGGTCGGACCGATGCCGGACCTGATGCTGGCAACTTTATCTGCAAAGAAGCGAGCGAACTCCGAAGCAGATGTGCTCAGAACTTAGTTTCTGCATCTTTGGGTCAATGAAACTAGAGGTAACCCTATTGATGAGCCAGTCTCAGAATCACAAACTGAAAGCAGTATGGAAAACCTTGAGAAGGAGGGTGACTGTTGGTTGAACTCAGCTCATCACTACAGGCTGAGCAGCAGAAGAGAACAGAACATCAGACACAGCTGGCACCCAATCTGTTGAACAATTATTTCAATGAGCCTCTGAGTCATTCTCCATAAATCCAGTGGAGTACTGGATCAAAGGATGAAAGCATCTCCGCACTTGGCACAGCTGACCCTTAAATATATCTGTTGCCCCCTACCAGCTGCACATCTGATTGAATGTTCAGCACTGCTGGGGATGTGGTGGAACCCTCAACAATCTTCACTTAACCCAGCACATGTGGAACAACTTGTGTTTATAAAATAAATGTACCTCACCTTGGGTACACATATGGCCGCTAACAATTGCATTAAATAATTGTCTTGTACTGGATACAACATTTGTGTGTTGTAGCATTGACCCATACAGAAGCCATTCTGTGTTAACCATCATTGTTCTGTCAGCAAATAAGCACACGTTAACATTCATATTAAAAGTCATATTAACACAAATCTGTGACCAGCACCCCTTTTGTTTATTACTTCCACTGTCATGGTGTATTCTTCTGAATGAGCATGCCCTGCATTTCCCAGTGCCTAAAACTGCCACCCACCTAAAGATTGCTGTTCCAAATACAAAATCCTCAACTGGTTTTGCTACATCTCTCATCCCCTGTGTTGCTCGTGCCCATGTTCCATCAATCTCTTTAACAGCTTTTCAGGTGTCAGTAACCAGTGTGGCATCACCAGTCTCAAGTATTTCACATGCATAAAATATGGCAGCTAATAGTGTGTCATCTCCAGTCTCAGTGTTTCCCATGCCTGAAATATGGCAGTTACAAGTGTGGCATCGCCAGTCTCAGTGGTTCGCATGCCTGAAATATGGCAGTTAAAGTGTGGCATCACCAGTCTCAAGTATTTCAAAGTGCATAAAATATGGCAGTTAGTGTGGCATCTCCCTGCCTTGTATTTCCCATGCCTGAAATATGGCAGTTAACAGTGTGGCATCTCCAGTCTCAAGTAATTCACATTACTGAAATATTACGGTTACAAGTATGGTATCACTTGTCTCAAGTATTTCACATGACTAAAATATTACAGTTATGAGTATGGTATCACTTGTCTCAAGTATTTCCACATGACTGAAATATTCCATTTACCAGTATAGCATCACATCCTCAAGTATTTCACATGACTGAAATGTTCTGGTTACCTGTATGGTATCACCATTCTGAAGTATTTCACATGCCTGAAATATTCCAGTTACCAGTATGGCATCTCCAGTCTCCAGTATTTCACATGACTGAAATATTCTAGTTACCAGTATGGCATCACCCATCTCAAGTATTTTCCATGCCTGGAATATTCCAGTTACCAGTGTGGCATCACCAGTCCCAAGTATTTCACATGCCTGAAATATTCGTTACCAGTGTGGCATCACCAGTCTCAATTATTTTCCATGCCTGCAAAATTATTGCAAAGTGCTGCAGTATGCTGCAAGGAGCAGTGTAATTCAATGGCAGTTAATCTCTAGTCATCCATTACTTTGTGACAGCATTTACTGTAAAGTACTGAATTGCATCTTGTCTTGCTTCACTGTATAGCACTGATACATATACAATTCCAGAGAAGGTGGTGAGATAGACTACATGGACGATGACAGACAGGTGTCTCTTTATTAGATGGTCTCAAATATTTTTCTCCCCAAGCAGCTATTTAGTTCTTGTAGCATTAGGAATAGTACTACTACTACTAATACCACCGGCAGAACTATTACTACTACTGGTGTCACCACCTGTTCCATCTATACATTCACTGTCACATCCTTTTGTGCAGTAGTAGGAGGGCATTAGTGCATACATGCTTTGTGCAGGAAGCAGCAGACACCACCGCCAGTGTTCCCAATGCTATCACTATGGCTGCTACATCTAGAGTCAGTGTGCTTCCCACCACCACCGATGCCATTCATGCAGCAGCCACTCTTTCAGCTGTCACCACTATGGCAGCCACTGTTACCATTATTCTTACGCCCATGGCCAAAGCATCATCTACCCCCGTGTCGTGGATTTATGTGATAACCACAAAAGCACAATCGTGATTGGTGGCAGGGCGAAGTATATATCACTGAAAATCTATTTCAGTGATGTACACCCACAGTGCACAGGAAAACAGTGCCAGGAACTTAAATTTTGATTGTTCATGTAGTGGGCTGTGACCTTGCATTGTCCCACAACCCCTACTAAAGAATTCTTAGCTCCAGCGGGTGTATGTCGGGGGTGCAAATCTGAAGAAAACAAAATTGGAGGCTGGGTACACAAAGTAAGGTGTGCCCAGACCTGAACCTGGAACCCTTGCACCTTTAGGGCTGACAACCACCAACCACGCTTATGGGGCCAGCTTGCAGACCCACACCAACCACACCAGGCCAACCCTCCCTCCCTTCCATCACATTGGACCCCACCCCTGCACACGTACACATATAGTGATGTCCTGTCGCTATATGCACCCACCTCCCATCCGTCACCCTTCCTCAGCAGTAGCCTTCGACATGCACCAGGATTGAGTTGCCGTTATTGCAAGCACTCATCACCGAGGCCCATGTAATGGGCTACCGTGTCTGTGACCATGAACACCTCCAGTTCTGACCCAATGCAATGCTTGATATTGTTTTTGAGTGCTATATGTGTGATGTGATGGATTAAGTGTCGCATGTAGCTTGTGTTGCATTAATGAGAGCTCTATGTTGGTGGTTGAAGTCTCATTGAGGTGTATATGCTACACCAAGTTTAATGGGTGATTAATGGTGTTGTTAAAGTGCTTTTTAAAGTTTCCTTAAAAACACCTTTCTGGCGAATAACGAATACTAAATACCTGGGACTGAGTACGAATATTCAGCGAATATTCGGAAAAGGTATTCCAGCACAGTCTCTAGTACAGACAAGAGTGGAGGGTTGCCCATTCACCAGTGGGGAGGTCAGAATGGAGGAGAATGGTGTTGTGGACCCCAGAGGGTCCACAATGACATTTCCCAACCCAACCCCCACTGGTGGCTGAAACAGCCTCCACTCTTGTCTATGTCCCCAAAAGAGCTCAATGAATGAGCATTACTTGATTGAGCTGTCAATGAATGAGTGCATGCTGTACAAGTATGTACTCATTCATTGACAGCTCAGTTGGCTGCTGGTCATGGTGGATAGTGAAGAGCTGTGCTGGTGGCCTGCTCATGGTCAGGGTGGCAGGGAGCAGGGTGGTGGGTCACTACCTGATGGTGTGGGAGCATACTAGACACCAGTGAACTGACAACATATGGGGATAGGGATAGGGAGGAGGGTCTACTAGACACCACAGAAATATAATTTTATTCATGATCAGGTCGGCATCAGGTAGGAGGAGGAGGAGGAGGGACCACTGGACACCAGAGAAAACATTTATTTTACATTGAGTGGGCACTGGGTGGGAAGGGACTACTGCACACCATGGAAAACATTTATTTTACATCAGATGGGCATTGGGTGGGGGGCACCAAACACCAGGGAAAACATTTATTTTACATTGGGTGGGAATCGAGTGTGGGGTGGGACCACTGGACAGCAGGGAGACCTATGTTTCACATCAAGCATGGGATCAGGCAGGGACTGGACCACTAGACAGCTTGGAAAGCATTTATTTTATATCAGGTTAGCATCGTGTGAGAGAAGGGACCACTGGATAACAGGGAACACATTTATTCTACTTGGGCAGACATCAGGTAGGGACGGGACAAGCTGGACATCAAGGAGACCTATGTTTCACATTGGGCATGTTATCGGGTGGGGGAGGGACCACTTGACACAAGGGAAACAGGAGTGCATATGGGGCAGGGCAAGGGGGGCATGCTAAGCTCTGGCACAGTTACATAAATGGGCCCATATATACATGCAAATGGCCACAATGTACCTTGCATGCCCAATGGGCTCATTTACATGGTTGCTTTTACGAACTGAAAATAACGCTCCTGCACTATTGTAACTTTTATTAGTTTTAGACAAGGAAATACACAAACATACATCCAAGTGGCTGAAGCCTATGACAGTAAGCTGGATACATGTACATAAACATTAGACACACCTATCTTATGGGGAAGGAATAGGAAAAAAGAAGGGAGGGGAAAGGGTAAAATTAAATTTAGGGGAGTAGGGAAAGGAAAGGTATCAGTAGGTTACCACAATCGCCATAATGGAAAAATTACAGATAGGATTCCTGTCCATTCTGATCTACCTGCTAAAGCGGAAATAGAGCTTGTATTCCATCTGTTGTAAATGGATAGCAAAGGATGAGGGTAAAGTATAAGGTATTAGCGTGGAAAGGTCAGAGGACATAAGCGAGACCTATACATATCAATTTAGCAGTATGCTGTCATTATTTATAACAGTGAACATTGTTAAGCTAAGAACTGTACTCACCAGAGGGATAAGCTGCAAGACAGGATTTGCTGGACATAGGCACATGAGTCAGTTCTACTGGATTTGTACAAGTCTCTAATCATTTTCATGGCATCAAGAGAGGAATTGAGCTATAGTGGTATATGTTCTGCAATCTCCGGCATTACCTGGAGGCAGAACAGAGGAACACAAGCAATCCCAAAGACTCAGGTTCATAACAAAAGTGGTAGCCATGTAACAATACTATCAAAAATCATTCTGACAGACTAATAATACATGCATACTATAAGACCTTCAAAGACTTTCATTTTAGAGTCTCTGTAAGAAAAACTAGAAGGCACCTTAGAGTATGAGGAAAATATTTAAGGAATAGAAACCTCAGTTAACAGTCGTCCCACACTTAGTTAGCACGGTATTGTATTGAGTATTGAGCCAGCTATAACATCCAGGGTAAAAGGGGTAATCATCCTATACCCATTTTGTGGTGAATATAAGTTAAATGGGGCCCAACAGAGTCTAAATTTGGAAAGTTGGAATTTTGCAGGTGTGAGATTCTATCTAACTTAGCCACTGCTGAGAGCGATGCCAATACTTCCATCAATGTAGGAAACGCTCCTGCACTATTTGTTGTGGGGCTATACTCTGGCTCCATTTTGGGGTGGCATTAGTGGGTTGGTTCTAGCACTACTGGGTTAGTGCTGATCATTCCTAGTGCTATTCTCAGTTGAATAGTGCAGGTGCATTATCCGACTGAGAATAGCAAACCTATACACCTGGGCAAATGCAAGGTGCAACGCAAACATTTGTGATTTACTTTGTGACATTTTGTGAATCGGACCCTTATTCTCTGGGAAATTTTAGCTGGTTTAAAAATGAATAAGAGCCTTTTGGAAATCATAAAAGTACTGCATAATGAAACAAAAGTGTGCATAAGAGTGTGGGAAAATGGAGGTGTATCTGACAGTTTTACAGTTAACCAAGGCATACAATAGGGCTGACTGTTAGCCCCTATACTTTCAATATATACATTGACAAGTTGGTTATAAAGGAGGCAGTATAGTGCAGTGTTTTAAGGTTCTGAGCTACAAACCTGGAGCCCTGGTCTGAATCTCACAGCCCCCACTTGCATACTGTGTGACCTTGAGCAAGTCACTTAACTTCCTTAGTGCTCCCAGGTCGCACCTGTAAACAAGCTTTCAGCTTAGTCTGTCTCTCCTGGTAACAAAAAAACAAACAAAACAAAACAAATTTAAAAAGATTGAGACTTTTGCCCCAAGGACTGATGTTCTTCCTGTTCAAATACTTTTGTATGCAGATGGCATGGTGGCTCTCACTGAGACAACTCTGGGCCTTAAACAGGCTCTAATGTCTGCTCGGAGTCGTTGGAAACATTGGGCTCAAATCACAAAGGCTGACTCAGTGCCCTGTGTCAGACCCAGGTTGTGCACAGCTGCAGCAAAGACATTGTTGCAACTTCTACCCGATTCAAGAAGATCTGGAGCATTTATGACACTTTTCCCATTTCGCCAGCTTGCGCCAAATGTTTGGTGCAAGCCATGTAAAAGGGTCCCAAGATTACCACAAAGTTAGACTAGCAAAAGTGTGATCTAACTCATGGTACGGCCTACAGGATTGAGAACTCCATTGTCGGCCGAGGAATGCTGTACGCCTGCGGCACCATATGTTTGGCACACAATCTAGGCTTGCAGCATTGCTGACACATTTGTGAATCGCTTCCATTATGTTTCGAACTGAATGTTGATAAAACTAAAATCATGTTTTTGGTGAAAAGAAAGTAAAAGACGATGAGTGGTGTATTGATAATATTCTTTTGAAGAAGTCCAGTCCTTTGCTATTTATGGGTCTAGTTTGGAAAAACCTAAACTGGTCCAGCAATATTAGAAAACAAAAGAGGTAGCCTTAAAGTTGTCATTAGTTATTAATCATTTTGCAAACGTATTTGCTAATAATTCCTTTGCAACATTAAAAACATGTTTTGAAACAAAAGTCAGTTCAGAGATATTATTCAGTGGAGAAGTCTAGGGGTTAACAGGCAGTAATCAAATAAAATAACTTGATACAGTACAAAATATGTCTTATAAAATTGTTCTGTTCTACCATAGAATCACTGCCTAGTGCCGAGATTCATTAGAAGTCAGCACATACATGATGAGAACCAGTCTGCTATGGAAAGCATTTTTTGGGGGCACAAATTGTCCAAATGCCTGAAAGTAGATTAGCACATAAATGCTGGCTTGACCTGTTAGCATCTAAAACTTTGAATAATTGGTTTACCAAATGGGATCTGTTCTTATCCCAAGCAAGGTCTGCAAATCGGTTTAAACAAGTGAAGATGATGGTGATGTGCAGAATAGTTTAGTGCTGTCAGCAGAGTAAAGAATCCTGGATAATGTTGTCCTGAGAGATTTCAGTAAGCTGAAAGATCTGGAAGTGTATACATTATACAGAGTGGGGAAGGACAAATTTGGTCCAGATTATTATCTCAAATTCTGTTAACTTGCTTCACATGGAAAAGCAATTGTAAGTTTCAAACTAGAATTGTTGGGCAATATAAACCAAATAATTTTTGTGCATGGACAAAGTAAATTTTCCAGGAATTATGTAAATGTAACCTAGGTAAAAGATTTACTGTACAGCATGTGCTGCTGGAATGTCCTCTTTTGGACAAGGAAAGGGTAAAGTGTTTTCCTTCTTCAGTAAAATGCATGGTCAGGAATCAAGGTAAATTACTCAAAAATATCTGTACGTAACACAGGGCCTTACGTTTGCACTGGATCTTTCATCGTGAAAATGAGGCAACTCTTCTGTCTTGTAATGTTGACTGTGAAATGTAAATATTAAAAGATTTCATTCACTGTGGTCTGGATATTCAAAGCAGTTGTACATGGCACACCCAAGTTGCATCAGTGCAAGTATGAAGATGCACCGAGGAACGATATTCAGTGGAGCCGAGCGCAGTGCAAAACCCATTGTGCCAATGTGCAACCATAATATATGTGGTGCAAGTGAAGGGGCGGTCCCATGAATATGCATGCAACGGTATATTCAACTCAGAAGCCACATGGCAAGTGGCAGCAAACCGAAGATGCACCGACCAGACTTGTTCCTATAAAACAAGGCGCAACACACAGACAGCAGTTGCTCCAAGAGTGAGAGAGAGAGTGGCGAGTGAGAGATAGTGAGAGAGATAGACAGACAGACAGAAGAACAGACACTGAGGGAGAGAGACAGAGGTGGTGTGGGAGAGGAGAGAGGGACAGAGAAGAGAGACACACACATACGCAAACAGTGTACCAGTGTACCAGTGTGGCACACAGACAGTGGCGAACAGCCAGGGGACACTGGACTGAAGGAGTGATGGAGAGTGCACTGTTCTGACGTAAGTGGTAATGAGGGGTGTGAGGAGGCAGAAGGAACAGCTACGTGGCCAACAAAGGGCCCATCTGTGGTATGCCCGACACAGGCGGTATAGTGCCCGCATCACTTGAGAACTACAGGACACTGACACTGAAATAGTGGGCCGTTACCACCTGAACAAGGCCATTCTGAAGCAGCTCTGCAAGCTGTGCAGTGAGGAATGCAGGCACCTACCAGATGGAGCCACACCAAGTCTGTGGAGACCAAGGTGACCGCCACAATGTGCCTGCTCACCACGGCACGCTCCAACTACCAACAGAGGACACCATGGGCATCACCCAGTCGGCCATGTCCTGCATCCTCACACAGTTCCTCAATGCTCTGCTGCCATGTGCTTCGGGATTCATAAGTTTCCCAGCAACACAGATGGTGTGTACAGCAAACATGCAGGACTTCCACAGGATGGCAGGCATGCCTGGCATGCTTGATGTCATTGACTGCACCCATGTGGGCATCTACATGCCACCTGGCCCAGAGGGATGGTGTATATCAACAGGAAGAGGAGCCCAAGTATCAACTGTCAGGTGGTGTCCAATGCCACAAGGTGCATCATCATTGTCTGCACCACACACCTGGGAGTGCACAAGATGCATTCATCTGGCACAGCTCTGCACTGTGCCAGAGGTTTGAACATGGGAGAATCCCACGGCCACCTAGTGAGTGAGTAGGGCATGGGCAGGGGTGATGGGCATAGCAGAACTAGGGATGGGGGTGGCCAGGTGTGCAAGGTGGGGTGGGTGCCAGGGACGGGCAAGGGGCACACTATAGAATAGCATAGTGCTAACCATGTCATTCTCCACACAGGTAACAGTGCGTACCTGGTGAGGGCCCTGGCTGCTCACCCCTACTGGCAACTGTCATCCCAGCAGAGAAGCGCCATAACGAGGCACACACCTAGCACATGCAACATCATTGAGTGTGCATTTGGCATGCAGAAGGCATGATTCCATTGCCTAGAATGGTCAGGCGGTGCCCCCACAGTACAGCCCCTCAAAAGCCTGTGGCCTATTTCTGGCCTGCTGCATACTGCACAACATGGCATTGACCATGGGATAGCTGTCACAGTGGATGAGGGTGACAGTAGTGGGGACGATGGAGACAATGTGCTGGAGGGTGATGGTCAGCCACTCCCTGGGCAGAGGGACCCCTGAATCCAGCAACAGGCACGACGCCACTGTGACACTGTCACACAGGAACACTGGGGAATGCAGGTAGGTAGTGGGTACACATGCATGGGACATGCACAGACAGGACAGCACATGCAGGGACATGCATGGCGCGGGGCATGCACACAGAGACGTGAAGCAGGGGTAGAGGAGGCAGTGGCACACAACACACATGGCAACACACACACACACACACACACACACACACACACACAGGTGGTGGAACGGGCGTGGATCAGATGCATGGCAGGTGCAACTGTGCTAGATTGCTCTCATCATGCCCACGCCACATGGTTCAGTGGCGTGCATGCACATACATGGGCATCATGCGGCATGACACACACAGGTGCGCCATACTAGGTATGGCACACACACACCCATAAAGTGACAGGGCATCAGCAGCAGACTGTGGTCAGGCAGCACCAATCAATCAATCAATCAATCAAAATCTTTATCCAAATGGGCACCATTGAGCAGGGCTCATTTGCAAAATGGACCTGATCATACAAAAATCATAGTACAGTAACATGGTAAAACATAGTGCAATATTATACAAAGAAGAAAACTATACATATGTACATCAACATTTGAGTGAGAAGGCCTTACAACAGATTGGCTTATAAATGGGTACAGCCAGAATATTCACTTAAAAGAGAGAGAAAGGCAAGAAGAGGGATACCAGCTTAGGACTAAATGCTGGGGTTGGAATAGTTAACTGGCATACTTCTAGGAAGGGATGGAACTTGGCCAAGGCTAAAAGAGAGGCAGATAAACTGGTATTTTGGTAGGGAGAGAGAGGCAGGGACAGAGGCAGGGTGGGAGGCAGGATGGGCAGGAAGGAAACTGGAAAATAGATGAGCTAGCAATGTGGGAAACATTTGCAGGATTCCTTCATGGAGCAGACATAGAGCGACTTGAAAGTATTCAGGCTAACAGGAGAGCTCAGCTTCAAGTTTTTGCATATTGTTCCACAAAGAAGGCAACGAGAAACTTATGGCAGCTCTGCCAAATGAGATTTGACCTTAGGTAATTGCAAGGCAATTAGGGAATAGCTTTAGAACATAAGGTACCTATCACACTCAGGGAATACAATCAGAGAAGTATAAGGAGCTTGTTGGTAATCGCTCTGAAAGCCCTTTGAGTGGCATTTCTATTTCTCCTATAATGAAGGGAAGTCCAGCCCACCATAGTGTACAAGGAGCAGTGGTGTATAGAAAGTGGAAGGCCTGCTATGAACCTGATTGCTCTGTGGTATAGGGTGTCCAACTTAGCCAGGGCAGAGGCAGTGCGATGGCTATAGAGAAGGTCCGCATAATCTATTAATGAAAGAAAGTGGCTTGAACCAACCGCTGCTTGGCATCCTTAGTAAGGAAGTGGTTAATTCTGTAGAATAGTCCTAGTCTTTGTCTTAGTTTTTCTGTAGTTCTTCAAGATGTTCAGAGAAGAAGAGTTTGTGATCGAGCCATACACCCAGATATTTGAATTTTGGCACATGCTCTAGATTTTCTCCATACTGTGGTAATC
The DNA here is from genome assembly GCA_016271365.2 of Neoceratodus forsteri. Taxonomy (NCBI): domain Eukaryota; kingdom Metazoa; phylum Chordata; order Ceratodontiformes; family Ceratodontidae; genus Neoceratodus; species Neoceratodus forsteri. The sequence continues at coordinate 1,430,835,217 of CM028131.1, forward strand.
TGAGGGATAGCCGCAATGCAAGTGGTGTTCGCCGCATAAGAAGAAGGGGAAAAGAGCATCACTTTGTTTTGTTTTTTGCATTAAGCAGAAGCTTTTGCTTATGAGCTGGTATTGCCATAGGTTAAATTCAGCTTGGAGGTCTTCACAGGCTGCTCCCATGAGGGACGACTCAAATAAAGTACTGTGTCATCAGTGAACAAGTAGATATTGGCTTTATTGATGTTGTCATCAATGTTGTTAATGTAAACTGCAAACAACAGGGACCAAGGATAGACCCCGAGGCATGCCTCTGTAGGGGTTTATGGTGAAAGATCACCTTCAGCCTAAACCTGCTGTTTCCGATCCGTAGGTAGTCGGCAAACCAGCACATAGAGTTAGGGTCCAGACCTAGGTTACATAGGGAGGAAAGAAGTAGCTATGGTCGACTGTGTCAAGGCCTTACTTAGATCCAAAAAATGGCACAGACAAAATTCCTATTGTCAAGGTCAAGGAGCCAATCATTAGTCACTTTGCTAGGGCAGTTATGGTGTTGTACTTTGCTCTGAATCCAGACTGCACTGGGTTTAACAGACTCCTGGATTCAAGTTACGTCTTTAGCTGACCACCTACTATCTTTTCCAATAATTTAGACAGAATGGGGAGGAGGGAGATCAGTCTATAATTATTAAGGTCGCAAGGGTCACCTAATTTGAGCAGAGGCATGACATAGGTTACTTTATTGCAAGGGATGCTCCCTGGGATAGTGACATGTTGAAGAGGTGAGGATTGGCACTGCCAACACATGGTATGCACATTTCAGAAAGTAAGGCTCGATAGAGTCCGAACCTGCACCCTTCTTGATATCCAACTGCAGCAATAGATCTTCAACCTCTTTAGAGAGGCAGGCAGGAAGGAGAAGGCCTCCTTGGTAGCAGAAGACTTGTGAAACAATAATCGCTGCTGTGTATGGATGGCATTAGCAGGAGATGTGTCAAATGCTAGCCCAGCAGTTGCAGAATGATTATTGAGGGCTTCCAGTATCTCAATCGGTCTGAAATGGTGTTATTACCGGATATAATTTTGATGGAGGAATTTCCAGGTGAATGACCAGACATGTCCTTTATTATTTTCCAAAATTTTGAAGGATTCCTTGAGGCAGAGTCTAGCTCAGTGTGATCGAAGGTGGCCTTGGCTGCTCTGACCAGCTTGGTGCACTTATTACGTGCCTCCTAAACTGACACCAATCCAAGTCATTCTTGCTTCTGCGGCTTTTTCCAAAGCGTATCCCTATCTAGCATGGAAGCTTTGAGTTCTGGTGAAAACCAGCAGCAAGTGTTGCTCCTTACACATACCTTTACCATGGGGCATGCCTGTTTAAAGCCATGATTAGTATTTCATGAAAGATAGTATATGCCTTATTAACCGCTTTGGCTAAGAAGAAATCCTGCCATCACAGGAATGTTTCAATTAGTCAAGGAAGGCAAACAAGTCGAGTTACATTTACACCTCTTGATTGAGAACTTTGCTACAAACTGTGGATTATGCACAGATCTGATGCTGGCGATGAAACAGTGATTGCTGATGTCAGAGAAAATTTTCCGAAATGGGAGAACAGGTGTGGTCTGTTAACCAAAATTACATCTAAAAGGTGCTGTTGCTAAGGTTCTTTTATTTGGGCGAGTGAGTTCACCAATGAGTTGCACCAGCCCCAAGATGTCATAAAAGGATTTCAAGGGAGCCGAGGCTTTGATAACCAGTCATAGTTCAGATCACCAAGAATAATAGTTTCCAGTGTACTAAGTCCCAAGGCAGAGCTTAGATGTGACAAGAGATATGACCCAGCAGGCGGGGCCTGTAACAGCCTATTACACAGAGTGCACAAGAAGATGATAGTTCAACCTTTAGGACAAGCATTCAGATTCATTAGGGAGGAGGATGATTCTAGACATGATCCAGAGAATTTGTCCCTGACATAAATCGCCACCCTCCGCCTCTAGATTGCCTATCAGATCGGAAGAACAAATAACATGGGATGTTGATTTCCTGTCAGGAGTGGCTGGTCTAGGCCAGGTTTCAGTGATCACCAGAACATCAGGTAGGTGTGGCTAACCAAAGCCTGGATCATGGTGACCTTTTTCAAAAGGCTGCAGACATTGACATGCAGGAATGACATTCCGTTAATTCCAGCAAGGTCGGACGGAGAAGCAAGGGTATCTAGAGGCCCCAGGTTGAGCTCAACATTGCCTGAGCACAATAGCAATAGCAGCAAAATCCTCTTTAAGGCAGCAAAGTTAATTTGTAGTCTTTATTCTTTGAGCATCTGGGAGGACGGTGAAGTTGAACATAGTTATCTCCACTCCTGGTGCTATATTGACCTAGGGTTGCAGCCACTAGAATCCTGACAGAAACATGCCAGGAGAAGAAAGTATCGAGATGAGAGGGAGGAGTATCCTGCAATGGCAATTCGGAAGATGTCCCACTTCCAGGCAAATACAGCTGTATGATCCAGTAATCATGTAGACTATGAGAGGAGTTGTTGAGCACAAAACAGGGAGAGGCGCAAACCACATCCCCACTCCGGGAGGAATGTGAGAGTCCTGGATCGAGAGAGTAGGGCGCCAGCAAGACAAGGGACATACAGAGGAGCCCGCTGTTCCTCTCCCTATGATAAGGTCTTCCATATGCCACAGAATAGGGCGATGAATGTCCCAGACCTAGTAACAGGTACTATAACCTGTGACTGTGCTGAAACTGACGAATGCCCAGGATAGGCTAAAAAATAGGGGATGGACCTCTGCAGGGAAAGCAATGTGTAAAGACAGCAGATAGTTAAAATTAAAGTGAAAGGGCGCCAGAGGCATAGAAGATGAGAAGAGGTGGGACAAAGCGTATTTAATAAATGGAGTTGGTGGGGATGAGTGGGTGGAGCATAAAATTGTGGCTTTTGATGTACCTTGTGAGGGAGTGAGTCTGGGCTGGAGATCTCTGGCTGCGGCTAGGTCAGCGCCGACCGCCCAGTGTTTGAGGATGCCTCAGCTGGTATGCTGGTGAGCCCTGGGTGGCTTCTCATGGCTGAGGGAAAGAAAAAAGAAAGAATATGTACTAGCTGTGGACAAAGGGACCAACAGAAGCCAGCAGGAGTCCAATCTGCACCACAATAGGAGCGATTGGGGATGGCGCCCAGTTGTCTGAGATCCAGCTAAACACTTACACAGGAAGGGCTGTCAGCACAATTAACACTCAGGCAATGTAGCTAGTAGAACTGTAATTAATCACAAAACATTTTGAGAACAGTTTTAACAAAATTAAGAAATTACAGTGCATTTCAGAGTCAGTACATCAAGCAAGACTAGAAGTGGACTGCTGGCCAATCGGAACAGAGCAGGTAGCAAATAGTGAAGTTTAGGACTTTGTAATTGGGGTAGGAAATACATGAGAGGGGAAGAGGGAGGAGGGTGGAGAGAAGGAGATAAGTAGACGAAGAAAGGCAAAGTGACTAGGAAGGGAAAACAGATGCTGGAGGGTAGTAGGAAAGTGGGGCTCACTTACAAGGGGGCTGTAGGGGTGATTGACAGAATGAATGAGGTATCTGGAAGGCAAGGGGGAGAGAGGAAGTGGACATAGGGTGGAGGGGAGACTGGGATGGGGTAAGAAATAGGAAGGTGTGAATAGGAGGGAGATAAAACCCTTCTGGATAGGGTAGTAGACGCTTGTACAGGCTTACAGATTCAGATCACACCACTGAATGTTAGGACGTTGATTATTTACTTTAGGTATGAATGACCCAGAGACTAGAAGTGTTAGGGAGACTGGTGGGTAGAGGATTGCAACTCACATGTGTTGTTGCCCCCAGTGGCTTTACAGTATAACTTTCAAATGGAAAAAAAAATCAACAAATCACTGACAAGCCAGTGCAGGTTACACAAATGCTGCTCTGCACTGAACTGCTCACAGAAGTGTGCAAGTGAGTGAATTGGCAAGCAAAAAAGATAAGGACCTCTCTACACAGATGCTAAAGGAAGAAACATCCAAAGGTCAGTGTTTCTCAGCAGTCTTATGCCCTAGTCCAATGATTTCAGCACTGGCTTGCATTGGGCAGGGAACAAATGTCAGCACTGGGACGCCTGTAACCTTCCAGTTCCCAGTGGGAGGAAGGCTCAAAAATCCTCTTTTCCTTATTCAGGGTCCAGGATCAGAAGTTACCTTATGAGACAAGGAGGAGCATGGGCAGCAGGCAGCTCTCGGCCTGTTCTAGGCAGGCGGGTTGCTTGTGGAGGGACCGCATGCCAGTACCAGCCCAGTGGGCTCGATCAGCCTGAAAGAGAGGCACAGACGAGATAGCAGTTATAAGCCTTGATGGAGGTCAGGGGAGAGGTCAGGGCAAGGAGAGATGAAAGAAAAAATGAACAGTTGAATGGCCTTGGGAGGGGTTCTGTTACAGACTCTGACTAGGTGCTAGCAACAAATTGCAGCACAGAGTTCAAACGAAGGTGTTAAATGGGGCATGTATCTGACCTGACATGTTTGGTGCCAGGTCCTTAGGGGCAGGTCTAGTAGCCAGACAGATTAGAAATGCAGAAAAAGACTTAAACTTTAAAAGTTCAGAAATTACCATCAGCAATCTAATACGCAATGTAACCACTGTACAACTTAAAATTAGTTCTGAAAATCAACTCTACAGTCCATTTAAGGAAACCTAGTAGCAGGAATGCTATAAATAATACACCAGCTCAGGGCAACCAGCGGTACTCATGACCACCACCACGGCCATGAGGGTGGCCATGCTGGGGCCGATCGGCATCAGCTGGGGGTCAACAGCCCCCAGGGGTGGAAGCATGGAACTGCGACCAGTGTTCTCGTGGGGGTGTAAGCACCCAAACATGCCAGCTCCGGCATGCCTGGGATGCCCACATCTGAGCCCAGTGTCCACCGTGTTGGGGTCCGTGGGGTGGACAGCACACTGCATAGGGTCTCTCTGCACGGCTACACCCTGTGGCAGCCAGCAATGCAAAGCCATCTGCAACTGCACCAGCAATGCAACTAAGGCCGCAGTTGTGGTCTCCTGCATGCATTGCATCCTCCAGGATCTGTGCAGTACCCTGTCCTGCTGCTCAGCTAACTGGGACACCTCTGCCCACAGTGCATGCACCCCAGTGGTGAGCAGCACCTGGTGCTGAATGGATGCCCGCAGCAGCCGGGTGTGCTCCGCCAGACGGTCTGCATCCTGGAGCTCCCAGGCAGGATACCGATCAACAGTGGGTGACCTGCCATGCTGCACAGCCCCCTTTCTGGTGGATGCTGCACAGTGCAGTCTGCAGGGTAATGGGAACTGCAGGCACACCAGCGGCGGACCATGTCTCTGGCTGCCCAGTGGCACCCGCAGCCTGCTGCCATCACCGTCTGGGTGCTGTATGCCTCCCGCCGCCTGCATGGCTGCACTACCACCAACACAGGGCACAGCTGTGGCAATGCACACTGCCACACTGGCAGTGGTGGCAGGCAGCAGTGATGCCACTGGCATTGCACTGGGCCCCTAACCACCTGTGATGCCAGCAGGGGTGACTCACCCCAATGTCGCCCATGCTGTCCAGGATCTGTGTGTGAAGTCATCACTGAGTCGAATCCTCCTCGATCTGTATCTCTGCACACAGGACACCAAGGCTGGCATCCTGCAGGAACACATCCAGGTCCTCATCCAACCCTAGGCCAAGGACACCCACAGGCACCATGGTGCTCATCTGCAGCCTGTTGGACCTCCAGATGCCGTGGATGTTAATAGGTCCTCCTGCAGGCCATGCCAGCATCCACAGGTGCTGCGGTTGCTGTCAGCACCTCGCCCTCTGCACAGAGGTGTGCTGGTGCTGCAAGAGAAAGGTGGCATGTCAGTGCTGCATTGCTGACATGTGACCCCCGTACACTGCTGCCGCATGTGTCCAGTAGCATGGCATGCACATGGGTGCACAAAGTGCACATGGCATGCAGGGACAGCCGTATGCATGACAGCACTTCCAAGGCACACCCTCGGCCACCAGCTGTGTGTGGCTGCTATACATACCATGCAGTGATGGGCTGCCACCCATCTGGAAACCTCCTCCAGACACACCCTCCACCGAGGTGCGGCAGATGTCGGCTGCCACCAACCCTCTGTGGGCGCCAGTGTGTGCATCCACTGGCCTTCCTCCAGTGGCATTATGGGACACTCTGATGGCTGCCACCTTCTTAATGCAATCGCGGTTGGTCCCACTTTCTTGTGGCACTCTTGCGCTGACCACTGGTGGCTGCCATGCTTGTTGACATAGGTCGCTACTCTCCTCCCATCCAATGGCCCTTTCCTGCAGCCTGTGGCACCACGCAACAGGTCCTCTCTGTCAAGGTAGGCCTCGAACAGGGCATCCTACTCCCCTTAGTGAAGTTGGGCCTGTGCTCCTGTGCAGGCCTCTGCTCCTCACCCTCATCATGTGCTGACATGTTGCCTCCTGTGAACATGGGCAGCACAGTGTGTCAGCGGCAGCATCTCCTGGTCTGTCCCACCTTGCAGTGCTGTCTGCTCCCAGTCTGCTGCGCAGCATTTCCTGCTTACCTGTCAAGGTTGCAATACCGTCCATGGCCTGTGCTGTTCCATGGTGCTTATGAGCAATGCATGCAAATGAGGTTGTGCACAACGGTAATTATGTGCTAATGCACCTCACTGCAGCTCGCATAGGCTGATGAGCTCATTTGCATGTGGCATCTGAATATCGAGAAGATGCGCCGTGCCCAATGGTGTTGCACTGGAGCAGACTGGGTGCAATGCCCACACATGCGTAGTGTGGCCTGCAGCATGTGTGCTACACTGTCATGGTGTCAATGCGCACCACGCATGGACAGTGCAATGCAGCAGCACTGTGCATGTTGCGCATGGGCAGCTATGCACATGATCACGCATGGTGTCATGCACCCTACCCGCGCACATGTGCACTGTGCACTGGTTGGTGACCTCATGACCCCATCAGGCAATGCCTACTGCACATGCTCAGCAATGCACAATGGGCTGGCACCGTGCATTCTCCCACGCATCATGCATTCGGCACCTGTGGCTACAATGCGCACCTGTTCCCACCATTTGCACTGCTGAACCATGAGGAAGCCATGGTGTAAGGTCGGGATACCGTGCCTATAACTGGAGCAACCTGGAGGTGATCAACCTGGTCACATGTGTGGAGCCCCACAGTCACAACTGTTCAGCTAGGTGCCCTGCAGCTGGCTGGGGAAGGGTTTGGCAGACCATTGCCATCTGCCTGGAGAGGAGGACATGAGTTCCCTGGACAGCAGAGCAGTGCAGGCACCAGTATGGTGACCTGTGCCGGAGAGACCCTGAACATCTCCGGGGCTCAAGGCATGTGTCAGAGATTACAGTGCCACAGCCGGGTAGGTATTCACATGTTGCATGTCTGCCCTAGTGCTGTACTGCAGTTTGGCTTTGCTGCCTGGCATGCCCTGCAATGAGGTACACTGTCGCCATGTGCATCACTGACTGTCATTGCCAGCTGCCACGCATTGCGATGCAGCTGTGCTGGCATGCAGGACATGTCAGGCAGGAGTACATCATGTGCACAGAGGGCTGGAGGAGTAGCTGGTGTGATTGGGCACTGATGTGCTCCTGTCTTCCTTCCATTCCCAGGGCTGAAGGACCGCTAGGTGGGCCAAGGCGGTGGCAGAGTGCGGCGGGCATTGAACCCTGGTGGGGGCGGACCTGCACAAGCTGAACCGCAGGGGCAGGTAAGCACTGTCATGGTCGCTCTCACTGTACATGGAGGGGTAGCGGTGGGGAGTGGGTGTGGCATGATGCCTGTGCTGGCGCGCCATGACAGTTGTGTGTCACACTGTGCATGGTGCATGTCACTGTGGCGTGTCCATTGGACCCGTGGTGTCAGCTGTTGGTGGGTGGGATGTGCACAGTTGCCACCATTGTTGCTGCAGTGCTGCTGGTGCAGTGTGCCATGTGACTTTCCCAGTGCGGTTGCATGGCCGCGTATGGCGGGGACCACCTCTATGCAATGCCGTGGTGTACCGTGTTGCTGGCTGGCATTGGCCCACCCCCAAGGGTGTCCTAAGAGGGCCCTCCAGAGGTGTGTGGTCCCATTGACCCATTGTGCACTGTGGGTAGGCATGGTTCCTTGGGCCATTGCACTGATCACCTGTCCTGTCCCTTGCCATAGGTGTCCGCATCCAGCACAGAGAGCGCTTACACAATGCTGTCGAGGCTGATGCAACAGATGCTCCTGGTTGTCTCCAGTATCCTGGAGGTGGTCATCATCATCTGGAAGATGTTTGCAGCAGAGAGGAGAGAATGGAGTCTTGGTGGGGCAGCTGGACATGGCCGCCATTGATCTTCCAGTTCTTGGCCCTGTTTACCCTGTTGCACCTTTCCCTACAGTCCCCCTCCCACTGTACAGTCCCTGTTCCCGTCCCTTTCCTCACTGTACCTACCCTTTCCCTGCCTCTGTTATGTGTTGTATATTGATACCTGTTTTATAAATCTTTTCTAACATACCTGCCTGTGTCCATGTCTGCTTTGCAGGTGGTGTGCAGCCAAGCTGCAGTGTCTCAGTGTCTGTCCATGATGTGTGCATGAGAGGGGTGCATGTTGTGCTTCTGTGGTTCCCTGCTATATCCTGTGGTGTGTCCGCTGTGGTGGTGTCCATCCCTGGTTCGGTGGCTGTGCATTAGGGTGTCCATGGGGCAGCAGTCAGGGGTGTGGCGGTGTGTGCATGGTAGTGGTGCATGGCCATAGTCATTGTTCCAGTACTGTCCACACGCTGTGTTGGGGTCCTCTGCTTGGCATTGTGTGACCTGTCCCATGTGGTCTGCCACACTGGGTGCATCCTGGCCCATTCAGTGGCCGGTGTGGGCCCCTGTGTGCCTGTGTGCGTGTGTGTGTGCTTGGATGCATGGTCCTGGTGTGGCCTGCCATGGTCTTGTGGTGGGGGAACAGCCAGTGGCCTGCCTGGGGGCTCTCTTGGTGGCCTTCCATTGGCTGCTGGCACCTCCTATCACCTGCTATGCATGCTACCGTTGTGTTCTGGTGGCTGGTCTCTGGGTGCCTGTGTGTGCCTGCTCATGGGAACCTTCTGTGGCCACTGTCACTGTGCTTCCATGGCTGTGTTCCTGGGTCTGTTCTCTGTGCCATGCCTTCCCTCTGTTGCTGTGCTGCTCAGCACTGCCACGGTTGTGCTGGGGCATCTCTGTGTGTGCAATGGCGCAACTCTGCCATATTCAGCCACATTGCGCTGGTACTGTTTGGCCTGTGCATCCTCGAATATGGCTCCAGTTGCACCATGACACATCAGGTTTGCGCTGCACCTGACTTGTGCCAGACTTTGTGCATTTCTGAATATCTGGGCCTGTATTTTTAAATAGTATTTAAAGAAGCAGTACTAGAGAGCCAGCAAAACAAAATGTCATCCTACATTTCTAACAGCAATGTATTTCTGATAATCTTAGATTATTCATTCAGGTATTTTAAATTCAATCACATATTTTAAGACTGTGTTAAATAACAACTTTCAGAATTTGTGTGGAGCTACAATAAAGATGGTAGCCCCAGTACCTTTCAAATCAATCAATCAAAATCTTTACTTATCCAGGCGAACATCATCGAAAGCAAACTAATTTACAAGATGGATCTGGTTAGCTCCGGTCAAATGGTACAATGCATACAGAGATATTTACAATAGAACCAAATAACACAAGTGAAATGCAATTAATGCAAGTAAGTACTCAATGCTACATCAGTCATATCAGTTCATAGTGCTTTGTAATATTTAAGGAGGAACATAAGATGAGGCTTAGTGGAACTTCAGTAGGAGAAGTGATCACAGATAGGAGCTGATGCAAGCACAGAATTTCAAAAGTGATGTAATCACACAGCATCCCTAAATATAACACTCTGAACAGAAGGATAAGGGTCTTAACAGTCAAGGAGAAAATAATTACAGCTCTTTTGTCAAATTGTGGCATGGAAATCAGAATTATGCTTGTTTAGAACGGACACAGAAGCAGACTACAGGAACCAATCGGAAGCCAACTCAAAGAGCGCCATGTTCTGATTGGATGGTTGCTAATGCTGTGCTTTGCTAATGGGGGTCTAAGCTAGGTTCTCAGGCAGCGTAGAGGCAGCGCTGACCGCCTGATGCCCAGGTTTCCCATGTCTATGGGGCCAGGAGACCGTGGAGAGCATATTCTTGGCAGGGGATGGAAGAAGGGTCTGTGTTAGTACTGAGCATGGACAATGGAACATCTGAACCAGCAGGAGGACCAAAACAGCAGGACAACAGAATTGGTTATTCCTTGACGCCTAAAGACCGCCCAACCACAGAAATTCAGAAAGGAGGAATCAAACAGAGTCCCAACTCCTTTGAAAATCTTCTCCTAAGAGATCACACACTAACTAATATACTCACTGTATTTATAATGCAGATATATGCAAATATGTCAGATTGTTGCCAGGACATGTTTCTGATAGCAAACAGCACACCACCACCACCACCCTGTTGTGCTTACATCTATGATGACAGATCCGCAAAGGACAAATAACTTTAAGAACTTTAAAATCCTCTGTCTTGCCTCAGAAATGAAATAAAGCAAAAAGCAAATCAGATACATTGATGTTTTGGTTTGTTCTAACATAGAGAACATAGAACACAGAAATTACTTTTAAGAACTTCAAAATCCTCTATCTTGTCTTAAAATGAAATAAAGCAAAAAGCAAATCAAATACTGTACATTGATATTTTGGTTTGTTCTAACTGCCTAATACTGCTGCTTTAAATATTATTTAGATGTACACACACGTGTTCCATTAGCTCCATTTTCTGAAGTATTTGACTTCCAAAAATAAGGTAACAACTTCCAAATAAAGGGAAAGAAGTCATTAACTTCTAAATATAAAACAAAAACTACATGTCTCAGAAAACTGCAGCCATGGAAGTCAAATGATGGATTTATTTCTGAAAATATTTATTCTACCACTAATATTTATATTAACATCCACTAATTTGTCCTTCCTAGAATACTGACTTCCAAAATTTTGGTTCTGTAAGTAATTTGACTTCCAAAATTGGAATGACTTCAGATTTCGATTCATGGAAGTTTTAGACTTCCCTAAAAATAAACTAACTGAACCCTGTGTACACATCTTGTATGTTACAGTGATGTTATGCATACTGTAAAAAAAGGAGGTGGAGGGGAGAGCCTGGCAAGCCTCTGCAGAGTACCAAAAATCATGGAGACCATTTCTTTGGCATTGGAGGACAGCTGATTGGCTTAAAATCAGTGCTGGATGTTGTTGAAACCAGTTGGAGTCAGGTTGGTAGGTCAGAGTAGAAGAACCAGAGGCATAGAGAACCATGTTGTCTACTATACAAGTGAACTGAGGCAGAGGCACAGGCAAGAGAGGTAATTTGAAAGATGGTGAATAAGATAGGTGGGTCCTTGGGGGGCGACAGAGCAGATAGGGACAGTAGGGAGATGGCATAACCAATACAGGCAGCCTGGGTATTACCCTTAAGGTAAGAAATGAAATCGCCAACAGAGGAGAATGATAGCACAGCCACTTTTATCTTGTACATGAAGATGGGGTGGACAACAGTGCTGAAGGTTGTGGCTAGGGTTGATAAAGCTGACAGAGGTGACCAGCCCTGGCCTGTGCCAGAAAGGATGGTGGCAGTGAACCTAAGGAGGAAGGTGACAGTGGCGTTGGATGTCCTGAAGCCAAACTGGTAGGGAGTAAAGAAGGAGGAGCTGCCAAGGAAAGGGAGGGTTGGGAAAAGATCAGGTTTTCCTGAAGTTTAGCCAAGAAGGGTAGGAGGGAGATGGGGCAGTAGCTGCAGAGAGGAACTGTCACCCCTTTGGGAAGGGGGATGGTTGAGGCCTGCTTCCATAGATAAGGGACTGAGACAAGTGACAAGGAGTGATTTAAGATGTGAGTAATGGAAAAGGCAGTGCCTGGTGTGGAGAGAGACAATAGTTTAGGTTAATACCATCAATACTCCCTTGTTGTGTAGATTGAAAGCTAAGAGAATTTTGAGGGTAACAGAGGGAGTGGTAGGGAGGAGAAGGATGGTGGGAGGGAGGAGAGGGTTGAGGTAAAAGGTGAGGGGTGGGAAGGTGGAGATGGAAGGAAGGAGAGAGGTAGAAAGATTACCTCTACCCCTTAGTACAATCCAGCCAGACAATAGAGAAACCAGGAATGGCTGTGGCAGTCTTTGGGATCTTGTGGGAGAGCCAAGATTCTCAGATCACCAGAGCATCAGGGTTGAGATTGACCATTAGGGGTTGTAGAAGGTTGATTTTAGGGAGGAGGCTGCAGATGTTAACATGGACTAATCTCAGTTTCAACCCTATGGGGAGAGGAGAGGCAGCTGGCAAGGCAGGACGGGGTTGAGTTCAAAGTCAATTGCTAGAAGGGATAGCAAGGAGATGAGGAGTTTGAGGAATCTTATGAAATGCTTGAGTGAAATGGGAGGAGGGGAAGGAGGAGAAGTGAAGGACAGGGAGGGAGGAGGGTGTAGGTTCCTGAGTGCATTAAGCTGTATCCAAGTAGAAGGAAAGGCTGCACCTAGGAGTCCAGTTGAGTACTGTGGGAAGGTCAGCAGAAGGAAGAGGGAGAGAAGGAGGAAAGAAGAAGAAGAGGAGGGGAAGGGTGGGTACAGGGAGGAGAGAGAGAGGGAGAGGGAGAGGAGGAGAGCGAGGTAGCTAACAGCAAGAATGAGAGGTGATAAGCAGTTGCTCTTATTAATTGAGCAGGCACACAAAGGCTATAAAACCATAGGCTATACCTGGAAGACAGCTCTGCAATGGATTGGGGAGTGGGGTGTAATAAACTCATGGAGAGGGAGGGGATCTGGTGAAGGGAGTATGGGAGGTACACCCAGAAAGGAAGTAGCTAAAAGTAAGGACTACATCGGGGGTAGTACTAGTATTGAGAAATGGGGATGTGAGCTGTACCTAGATGGGGAGAACAATATAAGAAAGACTAAGGAAGAGCAGAACAGAGAGGCAGTAGGGCAATGTAGTACTGCTAACCATTCACAGACAGAGTGATCTGAGAAGTAAATTAATTAATTACAGTTCGTGATTTGAGCAGTAAAGTAATGTAGTAAATTACTGGGTCCGGTTATGAAACATATTGTAACTACTGTAAGGAAATGACACTCACCAGCAGCAGGCAGAATAATAACAGTACATTAAAAGACTGCTTTCCTAGTCATGACTATATATGGGAAGTAGCAATACCCAGCAGCAGGCTTTTGAAATGGAGCAGAAAAGCAAATGCATGACAACTTAAATAATAGAGGAATGAGCACTGAATGTCTTACAACACTAACTGAATCAGGTAGAGTGGTCAGCCACCAGCTGACCATCTGACAAAAGAACTAGTGCTCAGTGAAAAACAAGAGGGGTGCTACACCTATACTGTCCAGGCCAGGACTCAGAATTAGCATAACTTTCCTTTGTGCATACACAAATGGAAGGTAAGCAGCAGGGTAGGGTCTGAATAAAGAAATTGGCTTCAAAATCCGTACTGGAAAAGCAGCTTTATTAATCATTTTTTTCAAAAGTAGCTGATTCCAGCAGAAAAGTAGAATACAAAATACAGACCTTCCCAGTCCAACAGTCAGCCACCAAAACCCCAGCGCTTCACCACAAGGCTTCCTCAGGAGGTCCCCTAGAGGCCATCCTCTTGGTGGTAGGAGATGTAGGGCAGAGGAGTTGGTAGACCATTTCAATCTCAGGTACAGCTACTCTTGTAGCATCTGGAAGGGATAGATATTGTCCACTGTGACTCCTAATTGTGGTGATGCTCAACAGGGCTTAGGAGTCTAAGAAGATGATGGCTCTGGCTGCTTGGCAAAGTCAGCACTCTTCCCTGGTGTGGTGCGATGTGGAGTTAGACCAGATCTGGTTCAACCTTCAAAATGGTCTAAAGGAAAGCAGGTCAGAGAATATATCCGTGGGGGGGCAGGAGAAACTGGGAAGAGAAGTAGATAGCCCTCTTAACAACAGCGAGCTATTCAAGGAAGGTATGAATTATTGCACCAGGACAGGAGCACCCAAGTACTTTGTTCACAAAGTGTAGCAGATATTTGAAGGTTCCAGCAGCAGACAGTTTTTGTATTCCGATTAATGGCTCTGGTTCTGGTGCTGCAGCAGCTGCAGTTTTTGTATTACAGTGTACTGCATATGATAATTTTATTAGTTTTGCTTGGGATGGCTTTTAAAAGTTAATTTAAAATGAAAATGTTGATACTTGGTGGAGGCGCTATGCAGAACTCTAATCCAGGGTGACTTTCACAGATGTTGTGCAAGAACAGCATAGTTACTTTGAATAGAAAACATGAATATCCACAAAACTAATCTAATGACACAGACAAACACAAACATCCACCCATACAGGGCAAGGTGGCCAAATACATATATGTTAGTTGAACGAAATAATATGTTCAGGAAGAAAGATCAAAATCAAGCAGCACATCATATGTAACATTGAGAATGTTGTGTGTGATTTACCTTATATTGACAGAATATCTAGAGAATTGAAAATAAGTAGCATTATTACCTGACAGGGTGGTGGTATTGTGCTATACCAGACCACCCAGGGGAGTAATGAGGCCAGATGTCACAGGCGGAGGGCCTTATATCCCCTGGAAGGTCTGGTATAGCAAATACCACCCACCCTGTCGGGTATTATTGTGCTTAGAAATGGACACTGTAAAAAAAAATAAGTTTAATAAAAATGTTAATTACAGATTAGCTAAGAATCGCTTTGAAATAAAATAATTCCTCTGCCTGCATTTGAATGCAGATTTTTTAGTTAGAGACTTTTGCCCTAATACAGCCTCTGTAGTTGTACCTAGTACCTGGTTGTCATGGCTACTTCCCATTCTCCGCCATCCACATCCACTCACAGTTCGTTCCTTCCTTCCTTCTTCTTCTTCTTCTTCTTCTTCTTCTTCTTCTTCTCTTTCTTTCTTTCTTTGCAGGGCTGATCAAGTGCAGTCCAGACTGATTTTGGCAGTCTGCAGTTCCTGGCGACTTGATGCAGGGCTGCAGTCCTAAAAGACAATGACTTTTGGCAGTGCGGTTCTGGATTAAAAAAGACAAATACTTTGAGATGTGCTGCTATCAGTAAATACATATCTGCAGTGAAGTCGGATGTTTCCTCAGGTAAGCACTACACAAGCCATGCAATCAGGCATCAACAGGAGTTGGGAGCGGAGCACATTTAAAGCAGCAATATTTGTTTGGCAATGACAGTGGATCAGAATGGTGGCTGCATCAGAAAATACATTTAGAAGGTAATGCATTTTTAAAAACAGCACTATGAATATTGCTGCCTTAAACAAAACTGTCTGCAGGAGAAGAGGGGTAGACGGAAGCCATGGGGGAGTTGCTCCATCAGCGGGAAAAATGGCAGCCAATAGAAAAACAGTCTCATTGCATTGTAGAGGATGGGTGAAACACTGGTACCTCAGTAACTTGTGTTTTGCCTAGTAGTTCAAGTTTTCGCTGAACGTGCACAGTTTTGGGGGACATTACTAAGGCAGCAGATTGGGCTGAGTTCTAGCTAAGCGAGAAAAATAATGACAGCTACAGTATTTTAAACTGAAAATTCTATGGATGCAGTAATATTCAAATGAAATCAGGTCAGTTGGAACTGGCACTTTTTTTACCTGGACTCTGTTGACTGATAAGACACCTAACTTGGCAGGGTATCAGCCAATAAGAGCTTGGGAATTTCGTAGCGCATTTTCTAAATAATTATAGAACACAAGTCAGATCTGATGGAAAATCTGTAGTAGCCAAACATTTTAAGGAACAAAACATTCTGTTGCTGCACAAGGTATTTTGGGGATCAAAAGAGTTACTATACCAACGAGAGGAAGAATTTTGATTATCACCTCTTAGAGAGAGAGAGAGAGGCAGTCTGCATTGAGAGATTTGGGACCTTAGATTCAAGATTGGTTTAAATAAGAATGTAGACTGGGCTGCAGTAATGTAATAGCCCATCTCACAAGTTCATATTTTATTTTCATTTACATTTTCATTGTCAGTGTTCATAGTTATGTTTAATTTTATATTTGATGTATTACTTGTAGTAGAAGGCAATTGATAAGTGGGGACTCTGTTGGTCAACTAATTCAAGGCACCTGTTCAATATTGTAAACAGTCATGCTGGGAAGGGTGGAAAGTCAAAGGTAGGCCAAAACTGGGAATAGGAGCAACACCAGTTTAGGGTAGGTGTATATAAAGATTTAAACAAGGCATGGGGAACACAAATAGAAATCAGTAAGAAAGGGAAAACTAGAAACATTCTATCAAGGCTAAGGGTACAAAAGTATTTCCTGGTAACACAGGAGAATAGAGGTTGAGAATGTTGGGAATGGTACAGTTCAGTGACTGTGGGGTGGCAGTTTTCAGAAAGACATTCTGTCATCTGTGGTGCTGCCCCATCTGCATATGCCTCTGGATTGATAGAGGAGGTTGCTAGACTCCAGGTCGAGTTGGCTAGCATTTGGGGACCTCTCCCCTACCACGGCCACCAAGTCTGCTGTTACCTCAGAGGATGCCAGAGAGGAGGAACAGCTGACTACGGTGGGCTCTGGAAGGCTGGGGATGGTGGGACAGAGGCGCACTCCAACCGTACCACTACATGATTTCTATGCCACTCTGGTGGTGCAGGACTGCCAGGAGGAGGCACACACAGTAGTAACCTAGGAGGATGTGGGGACCTCTGTAGGAAACCAAAAGCAGGGTGGTAGAGGATTCCAGAGGAGGAGTAAGCAACTTCTGGTGGGGTAACGATTGTAATGGGGATAGTTTTGGGAATTGGATTGGGGAGAGGCAGGTTAGGTGCCTACCTAGTGCCTTAGCCTGAGGGATGAGAAGCAGGTCCTGAGGATCACGAGGACAGCAGCATAGGAGAGAGAGAGGTTGGATGTCATTGTCCACCTGGGGACCAATGACTTGTCTAGGGATGGGGCTGGAATAGTGCAGGGCAGTTTAGGAGCTGGGAGGGTCTTAGACAGGTAGCTCACTCAGTGGTTCTCACTGAGGTGCTGCCTGTCTAAGGCAGAGGACAGGAGAGGAACTCCACACTAGGAGCTTCACCTCATGGCTGAAGGAATGGTACTGAGAGGAAGGCTTCAGCAACACTGGGGGCTGGGGCCCACTTGGAAGGATAAGGCCTTACAGGGTGATGAACTGCATCCATCCAGGAGGGAACCTCAGTCCTCAGTGGATGATTTAAATATTAATTCAATGAACATTTGAACTAGCCAAGTGTGTGGTGGAAGGAATCTGTGAGTCAGAAACTGCCCCCACTTACAGGATGAAGTAGAGAGAGAGAAGATTTTAGGGAGAGGAATCCTTCAGAATGCAAATTAATAAAGGAGCAGGGTGGCTGAGATAAAGGGAAAGGAACAAGAGCATTAAAAGAGCAGCAAGAAGGAGGGAGAGCAAAAGTAAAAGGGCTAACAAGCAAAGTGAAAACAAAACCTGGAAGGCCATGTGTGTGAATGCTAGAAGTCTATGAAATTAGATTCTGAATGAGAGACCATCATGGCAGAGGCTGACCTGATATTGTGGCCATTACCGAGTCATGGGCACTAAAACCATGACTGAGACATGGCCATACTAGGCTATACTTTGTTCAGGAAGGAGCAGGTGCGAAGGAACGGAAGGGGTGTGGTGCTTTATGTGAGGGAAAACATAAAAGCCACGGAGATACAGGAAATACATGGGGAGGCAGAGGTACTGTGGGTTACCCTGAGATAGGAAATGGAGCCACTGTTCACAATGAGTGATCTACAGATCTCCAGCACAAGGGGTGGAATTAGATAAGGTAATGGTGGAAGCCATTGGCAAGATGTCAGAAAAGAGGAAGTGCTGCTGGTGGGGGACTTCAACCTGCCAGCTGTGTATTGGAGCTTCCCAGCAGTAGTTTCAGCTGGAAGCAGGGACATCCTGGACCTCAACAGAGGGTGTTCCTCAGGCAATTAGTCAGTTAACCTCTCACGATGGGGCAATACTAGACCTGGTACTCACTAACAGGGACATTGTTACAGACATCAGGGTGGAAGGCCACTTGGTGACCAGTGATTATTGTATGGATTCAGTATAAGGATGGCTGTGGAATCAAACTACACAAGAGTGAGGGTCCTGGACTTTAGGAGGGTAGATTTTAAAAGATGGGTGAAAGCTTCGGGATGAATTGGGAGGATGATCTGGGTGGGGTGGAGGAACAGTGGCAAAGATAAAAGAGAGCATAGTAAAGGCAGCAAACCTCTGTGTCAAAAAGAGAGCAAAAGCAAGAGGAAAAAGAGACCACTATTTTTCTTGAAAGAGGCGACTGAAAAGGTAAAAGCTGGCTGTAGGAGATCGGAATTTTATGGGGCGGTGGGCAAACGGCAGTTTGGTGGTGGTATGGCCCGTGAGTAGCATTGGGGAGGTCAGTCAAGGAGTCAATTCCTGGGCAGAATTGGACCATGGAGAAGACAGATGTGTTTGGTTCCCATTCCATGGTTCCCACAAGACTGAGTGGGTAGGCAGTCGAGGGATTGGCAGCTCCACTGGTCCCTTGGGTGGTGCTATGCAATGTGAAGTCAATGAGAAACAAGACTGTTATTATGGAGGACTTGATTTCTTTGGTTGACCACACTTGCATTATAGAGACCTAGTTGGGAGATGATGCAGGTCCAGTTTTGAAGATATCTATCTCACCTGGGTACTCTATAGCACACTGCCTAGGTGGGAATGCAGGGTGGGGTGTGGCCATCTGTTTTAGATCTGACTTGAACTTTTCTGTGCACCCTGTGGGATCTACTTCATTGTTTAAATATGTGGCAGTGTGTGGGGTCCAGGTGCAGGTTGCAGGATCCTCCTCGTTTATCTTTCCCAGGGACATGAGGGGATTTCCTGCAGTTCACAGACGCCATTGCCGATAGGGTGTTGGAGTTGCCCAGATGGCTGATTCTGGAAGACTTCAATGCCTGGGTTGATGAAGAACTCTAGTATTTTGGAAAGGACTTCCTCCAGTTGAAGACATCTCTGGGCTTCACACAAGAGGTTGATTCTGTGACTCACCAACACAGCCATGCCTTGGACTTAGTATTCTCACTAGGGTATGAGATCATGAATCTCAGGATTGATCCAGTCTCTTGTTGGATCATTGCACAGTAGAGTTCTTGTTCAGGCCCCCACGTTAGTCCCTCCCTATTGAGATGGTCCGCTACCACCCTTTGTAGGGGTTATCCACAAAGGGACTGCTGGTGGTAGAGATTTTTCTGGTGTGAGTGCATGTGTGGTGGGTTGGTTGAAATGGTGGCAGTGTATAACAATGCTGTCACCAAGATGCTTGACAATATCACATCAATCTGTATGATGACCCAGGTCTTCTCACCTGAGATCCCTGTGGTTTAATTGGGCTCTCAGGAAAGGAAGACCAAGGGTAAGAAGTTGGAGCACTGCTGGAGAAAGACCGGTCTTTGATGACAAACTGGCTTTGAGACTCACTTAAGTATCAAAGGGCAATCAACCGTAGGAAGGCAAAGTTCCTGTCCAGGAGATTGCTGCAGGAAGGAACAGACTGGCATTACTCTTTCAGACTCTAGACAGGCTATTACACCCAGTCTGTCTGCAGCCAAAAAGAGCAGTTTCTGTAGCTCAGTGGGAGGAGTTCACTCAGTTCTTTTCTGACAAAGTGTCCTCCATTAGGACCGGATCTCTCTGGTGTGACATTATCAACCCTGCAGTATAGAGTCTGGTTTGTACATAGGCATTCCATTTGTTAGGAAGAGTTTCAGCCAATGGGGGTGTCTGAGGTCATCGAGGTAATTTGAAGCTCGACCCACTTTTTGTGAACTGGACCGAGCCTGCGTGTCTCCTAGTGGGATGTGTTGAAAGCCGTTGGTACAGTGTTTGCTGAGATTGTCGGTGTTTACTCTCAGAGGTGCTGTTTGACGATGCCTTGAAGGAAACATTGGTGAGGCCCTGCTGAAGAAACCATCACTTGACCCTGATGTCTTAGTGAATTACCAACCTGTCTCCAATCTTCCATTCTAGGGAAGTTAGTGGAGAAAGTGGTGGCTGTGCAGCTCGAGACCCACCTGATGACCATCGATATCTATGAGTCACTCCAGTTTGGATTTAGGAGCAATCATAGCACTGAAACAATATTAGGGTGCAAAATGATCTCCTCCAGGTGAGAGATTGAGGATCGTGGTAAATTCTTGTTCTCCTGGATCTCTCCTCAGCTTTTGACACCGTGGACCACATTGTGCTACTTGACCATCTTAGAGGGCTCTGTGAACTCACTGACAAAGACATCAGCTGGTTTTAGTCCTTTTGACAGGCAGGAATCAACAGATAGTGATGGGGAATTTCTCCTCTGCCGAAGCTCCTGACCTGAAGAGTCCTTCAGGGCTCGATCTTGTCACCCGTGTTGTTTGTGGTGTACATGCTGCCCCTGGGTGACATCATTAGACATTACAGTTTGGGCTTTCACTGCTATGCAGATGACACCCAACTATATATGTCCTTTGCCCCAAAACATTAGGTGCTGTGGATGTGCCTATCTGAGATTCAGGACTGGATGTCCTCTAACTGGCTGAGGCTCAACCTGGACAATATGGAGGTACTGGTGACTGAGCCAGGTCATTGGTGGATCTGGTCACCACCAGAGCAGGAACAAGGTTTTTCTGGGTGCCACTACTGGTGGTGGCCAGTGAGGTGTGAAATCTGGGCATCATCCTCGACAATGGATTGACACTTGATGCTCAGGTGTCTTCCTTCATCCGAAATGGTTTCTACCATTTAAGGAATGTCACCCGGATTAAACCCTTAATCCCACCTGATGACCTGCCCTCACTGGTGCACGCTTTGTGACATCCAGACTCAATTACTGTAACACTCTTTACTTCGTGGTCAGTGGGGTAACCTCTGCCAGGTACAGCTGGTGCAGAATGCTGCAGTCAGATTGCTAATGGGCCTCTAGGTCCATTCATATAACCCTGGTTTTGCATAAACTGCACTGGCTGCTGGTCAGGTGGAAGATTGCTTTCAAAGTGGACTTTCTCACCTATAAGGCCCTATATGGAATGGGACCTGGTTATCTGATGGACCTTCTGACAACTGCCTGTCCAGTGCGCTCACTCCACTCTTCTACAGAGGGCTTCCTTACAGTTCCAAGGGTGTAGCTCAACTCATCTGGAAATCATACTTTTGAGGTCACCTTGCCCATTTTGTGGAACTCTTGCCAGGACTTTTAACAGAAGTTCCTCTGGAAAGCTTCAAACAAGGACTTAAAGCGCAACTGTTTAAGCAATTATTTAATATTTAGCAGAATGTTAAGGAGATTTTAATGTGTTGATTTTATTATTTATTAGTGTATTACTTTAACTGACACTGACATAAATTATTGTAATTATTTAAATGTGTTTCAGTGTTGCACCTCTATGTAAAGTGTCCAGAGCTTCTTGGATCGGTGCTAAACAAATAAAGCTTTACTTACTGTACTTACTTAATTACTAAAAGGGTAGCATTCAGAAGTTATAAAGATACACAGATGCAGGAGGAGAGGGAGGTGGTGGGGAAACAGAGAAGCAGGAAAACAGTAAGGAGTGCAAGGTGCAAACTGAAGGGTGACTAGCCCTGGAGGTAATGAAAGGGATAAGACATTTTTTTAGGTATGTACTGTAAGTGAAAAGAGGAAGACCAGAAGCGGGATTGTAAAGTTAAAAGGGAAGGGGCACTTTTCAGAGGGTCCAAGAAAAGGCAGACATCCTGAACAAATACTTTTGTTCAATATTCACTGAAGGAGAAGGAGAGGGCACAAAAAATTACAAAAGCTTAGGAGGCAGGGAGGTGGACACCAGTCCTTTTGGAGGCTAGAGTTCTGAAAGGACTTGCTGATCTGAAGGTGGACAAAGCACTTGGGCCAGATGGAGTGCATCCAATGATATTGAGGGAGCTCAGGGAAATACTGGCTGCATCTCTGTCAATTCTGTTTAACAGCTCATTGGAAACAGGAGTGGTTTCAGAGGATTGGAGGAGGATGAAGGTATTCCCACTACACAAAAGTGGTAGCAAGGAGTTGGTTGGCAATTATAGGCCAGTCAGCCTGACACTGGAGGTGGGAAAGTTAATGGCGTCACAGCTGGAGGAAAGGATTGTGGAATATCTTGAATCCAGTGGGTTGCAAGTAGAGATGTGTAGTCTGAAAAATTTGCTCCACTAATGAAATAGCGATTTTGGAATCTGCAAAGTGATTTTCATGCACTTTGCTCAATTTATGTCCTTGATTTGGGCAAAGTCACTGGATTGTGCAATTCCACCTGCAAATTTTGCACTTCACATGCAGATTGCACATTTTACACAGAAACGTCTGAAATATGGTGTAACTTTGTGCAAACCATAAAGCAAATTTCAGCAGGTAAGCCAGAACTCTGCAAATGTTGTGAAGTGCAAATTTTCATCTCTTCACTCGAAATTCATGACTGAAGTTGAATTCACAACACCTCTAGTTACAAGACCTGAGGTAGCATGGTTTCTAAGGGGAAGTCATTTTAAAGGAATCTGATAGATTTCTTTGCTTGGGTGACCAAGGAACTAGATTAGGTGGATGGTGGACATGGAATTCCTACATTTTAGTAAGGTGTTTGACACTGTTCCACATAGGAGACTAGTAAGAAAGCTGGGTAGCTTAGGCATGGGTCCAAAGATAGAAAACTGGATAACAAATTGGTTAGGGGATAGGTGACAGAGAGTGGTGGTAAAGGAGCTCACTCCAAGGAAGGAGGGTGACTGATGGGGTGCCTTAAGGATCAGTGCTGGGACTGGTCCTCTTTAATATCTTTATAAGTGACTTTGCAATGGAGCTGGAAGGAAGGTCTACCTGTTTGTGGATGACACCAAAATCTCCATAGGGTGGACACTCCAGGAGAGTGGAAAGGATGAGCAGAGATCTGATAAAACTAAAAAGTGGTCAAGGGTATGGCAACTGGGTTTCAATGTGAAAAATAATGCTCTTAGTGCACAGAAACCAAAGCGTGGAGTACAAAATGGGTAGAGTTGTATTGACAACTACTAAGCAGGAAAGAGACATGGGGATAATCATATCATATTGCATAGGAGGGTATCACCAACAGAAAGAGGGAAGTAGTGTGCCCTGTACACAGTCCTGGTAAGACCCCACATATAGTATTGTGTTCAGTTCTGGAGACCACATCTCTAGATGGACATTGACAGAATGGAGGTGGTCCAGAAGAGGGCAACTTAAATGGTGCAGGGTCTGCATCAAAATCCCTGTAAGGAGAGACTAAAGGACCTCATTATGTGACATAGAAACATAGACTTTGATGGCAGACAAGGACCGCTTGGCCCACCCAGTCTGCCCATTTCTTCCTATTGGATAAGCTGCAGATCCTGGTTAACAAACAGCCTACTTCCTCCTACCTCCCACTATAATTGCCTTATGTCTGCCCCACGCATTTTTGAATTCCTCCACTGTTTTTTGACCACATGACCTCCTCAGGAAGGCCATTCCATGCATCCAGCACCCTCTCCATGAAAAATACTTTCTCATGTTGCCCCAGAGCCATCCCCTCTATCTTCAAATTGTGCCCCTTGTTCTTCACATCTCTTTTCTGAAAGATGCTACCCTCTTGGACTTTGTTGATTCTCTTGAGGAACTTGAACATTTCTATCATGTCCCCCTCTCCCTCCTTTCCTCGAGGGTATACATATTAAGCTCCTTTAGTCTCTCTTCATATGATTTCTTGTGTAGACTCTGCACCATTTTAGCTGCCCTCTCTGGAATGCCTCCATCCTGTCTATGTGCTTGTGGAGATGGGGTCTCCAGAACTGCACGAGTACTCCAGATGGGATCTCACCAACTGTCTGTACAGAGGATAACAACTTCCTGTTTTCAACTGGTGATGCTTCTCCCTATGCATCTTAGTATCCCCCAGCCTTCCTTACTGCCTTTTCCCATTGCTTGCCTGTCTTTAGGTCATCTGATAAGAATATCTCCAGGTCCCTTTCCATTTTTGTTGTTGTTAGTAACCCCTCCCATTGTGTACTCTTCCCTGAGTTTTTGTTTCCCAGGTGCATTACTTTGCATTGAATATAAGCTGCCGTGCTTTTGACCATTCCTCCAACCTTGCCAAGTCCCTTCTCATCCCCCTTGTGTAACAACTTTGTTGCAGATCTTTGTGTCATTTGCAAAGAGGCATACATTTCTACAGTCCTCCACAATGTCATTTACAGTATAAAGACATTGAAGAGAACCAGCCCCAGTACTGAACCCTGAAGTACCCCACTAGTAACCCCTTTCTTTGGAGTGGACTCCATTTACTATTACCCTCTGTGTCCTGTTGTCCAACCAAGATTTATATTTGAGGCTACCACCCTGGGGACCCACTCCCAGGCTGGCTAACCTGTTTATTAATCTTTTGTGGGACTGTGTGCCTTGCTAATGTCTAGATAGACCATGTCCAAAGCCCTCCCTGGTCTACTAGTTTGGTCACCCAGTCAAAGAAATCTATTAGAGTCATCTGACATGACCTTCCCACCATGAATTCATGCTGCTTTGGGTCCTATGCCCCACTGGCCTCTAGGTACTCAACAATTCTTTCCTTTAGAAGTGATTCCATCATTTTCCCTACCACTGAGGTTAAACTAACAGACCTGTAGTTTCATGCCTCTGCCTTGCTCCCACTTTGTGAAGGGAATCACATATGCTCTCCTCCAGTCCATCAGGTACCACACCATCCTTCCATGATTTGTTAAAAGAGTAGTCAGTGGTGTCACTAGTTCTCCCTTAGCTCTTTTACAATTTTGAGATGAATCCCATCAGGACCCATTGCCTTGCCCACCTTGAGTTTTGGGAGTTCTTTTAGCACCTTGGAACAGACACAGGAGAGGAGGGACATGATAGAGACTTTTTAAATATCTCACTGGGGTAAATAAGGTACAAGGGGAGTATATTTCAGAAGAAAAGGTGCTCAAGAATGAGGGAACATTCTATGAAACTGGAAGTGGGGCAAATTCAGGAGAGATGTAAGGAAGTACTTCACAGAAAGTGTGGTGGATTCCCGGAACAACCTTCCAGCGGAGGTGGTGGGGAATAACAGTGGCTGTGTTCAAGAATACATTGAATAAGCACTAGGGAATCATAGTGGAAAGGAAGGGGAAGGAGAAAGAGCTGTAAATTAGGTACGGTATGTGGTAATAGTGTGTAGGGAGAAATGGGGATCCATGACACTGGTTTGACAAATTCATTGTCGAACAATGGTACAGCGATGACTTTATGTCGACCACAATTGCAGTTGGCATAAAGCCATTCCGTGAAGACTTTGTTTTTCTTCAGGGCGGGCTTCCCAACATCCCCCATAACTGAAATAATCAACTCCAAGTCAGAGCTGATTCAGGGAGAAGGTGCAAGACCCCAAAAGCAGTGCTGGGGTCCCACCAACATTACAGTGACCTGTTGCTGTTGTCACTGTAATGTCAGTCTGATAAAATTGTCGAACAGGCATCGGCATATGGAAATGGGAAGACTTGCTTGGCCAAGTGGTCTTTATCTGTCATCAAATTCAATGTTTCTATGCACATAGTTTGTTATTCATTCATTGCAAAAACTTACTTAATGCACCAGTTAGGGTTACTTAATGCCACGAAAGAAGGAAATGTGGTGTTCAAGTTTCCAACTCTAACTCCCAGCCCCCAAGCAGCAAAAGAAAAAACATTGGGGTTTGGGGTCTTCAGCATCTTGACAAATCAATGGTGGTGTCTTCTCTGGGTTGTCAACCTTAATGCTTACTCCTCCCACCAGCCCGTAGTCTCCACTCCAAAGCACAAGGTACAGCTCCAAGCCACTGCCTCATAATGATACACTCTTCAAAGGCAGTGAAGCATGTCTCACCACAAGTTGTCTTTATGCACATAATTTGTTATTTATTCTTGGAAAAACTTTGTTAATGTGCCATTCAGGGTAACTTAACATCATAAAAGTAGGGAAATATAGTGTTAGGTTTTCAACCCTAACTCCCACTCCTACCTCCAGAGCAGCAAAGGAAAAATGCATTAGGGTTTTGAGTCTCTAGAGTCTTGGAAAATCAGTGGTGGGGGTTCCTTGAGGTTGTCAACCCTAATGGTCCCCCATTCCCCAGTTCATAGCCTGTAGTCCAAAGCACAAGGAACAGCTCCAAGTCAGTGCCTTATTGTTATGCTCTTCAAAGGTAGAGAAGTATGTCTGCCACAGGTTATCAACACAATTTATTGTACCTTTCTTAGCAGAGGGCGTGTGGCCTAACGGAAGAAAGGAGATCATGTGGTGTTGTTTGCTTATGGAATGGGGTGGGCATAAAGGTTGACAACCCCAAAGTAGACCCCACCACTGATTCTCCAAGACTCCGTAGACTCAAAACCCTAATGTTTTTCCTTCCGCTGCTTGGAGGGTGGAGGTGGAGAGTTAGGGTTGGGAACCTAATGCCACATTATCCTACTTTTGTGGTGTCACGTTACACTAACTGGGGCATCACAAAGTTTTTTGTAAAGAATTTATTATATAGTTTTTGTTAACCAGGTTAGGTGCTCTAGATAATAAATGTCTGTTTCAAGCACACCCCAGGAGAGTACAAAACAAACAATAGATCAAGACAATTGCAACTTACAATAAATAAATAAGTAGTGACGTAATATGACATTGCAAAATGCACAACATACTTTGTGTTAGCAAAATGCACAACATACTTTGTTAGTACACAGTAGAAACCTATGAATAACAACTTGCTGTAAACACTCTTACCAATTTCACTAGTGTGATGGGGTTTGCTTAGTACTTTGTCTTCAAGAAACAGTCACAGATTGTCAGTAAATTAATACATGTTTTCTTAAACAAAACTGAGGGCTGGATTTTCAAAGCTCTGAGAATGCTACACGTCCCTGGTGCACCAACCACATGATGTAAGGGGCTTGTGACATTCTTTCAAGCCGACAATCAGGATTTTCACTCCCATGCACCAAGTGCTACAGTTAGATCAGCTTTTCCCTGGTCTAGCTTGCGGCATTCAGGGACCCTTGTTACGGGACTTGCACCAAATATTTGGCACAAGGTGCCATAGTGTTAGGAATCTGTCACAACTGCAACTGTGATTAGAAAATCAGGTGCAGTTCTGCAAAGGTGTTTGGTGCAGCTGCACCAATAAACAGGTTTGATTTGAGGGCTTGATGCACGTCCTGCATCACTGAGTCTTAGATAGGTTTTAAATAGTTAATAAGGTTTACAAAATATACACACTTTTATACAATATTGCATGAGGAGGGCAGCATATATAGGAATATCACAGGAATATTACTTTGTGCACCAGAAAGATATAAATATCTGTAAACAGAATAACTATCAAAGAAAACCAGTTCATACTAAAAATAAGTCTAGATTTTCAGTCTCATTCCCATACTGGTTAGCCATTCAGCAGGAGTCTGAATGTGCTTAGAAAAGAGGCTTCTTATTTCCTGGACTCTGATTAGCTACCTCCATTCCAGAGGGGTAATTTAACTTTCAATAGATGCCCAGGAAATAAAAAGTGCAAGTCCCAACTGACCCGATTACCAATATCATGGTGCCATGGAATTCCAAGCATATTTGTAGGTGCCATTTTTACTCTAGCTTAGCGAGACCCAAGTTACTGACTAACCCCCGCTTTCCTCTTCATACTCACTCCTTGTGGTTTTAAATATAAAAAAATCATTCAGCATAGCACTGTTACATAGCACCATCAATCCTTCTGTCAGCTCACCCGCTTATCATTGCGCCCGCCTCCTCCATCCATCCAGCCACCTGCTGACTCAGGTGTGACATAAAGCATTCTCCCTCAGCTCACTGTTCTCCTCCCTGGCTCTGCCTTGTCCCACTTGTCAATAACAAATTAGACACTCACCATGAATTTCAAACCCCAAATCAGTTTGTGACTATAAACATAGTCACTCTGCAATCTAACTTCTTCCTTGGCGGTGGCTCCTGCTGATGAGTAATTACTGACCGCTGATGTGGTATAACTCAGAATAGCTGCTCTTTCACATTACTGAGACAGCGCTCTTAATAACTGCAGTTAGACTCAGAACTGCCACTATTTTACTTTAGTGACCATGCTCAAGTAACCAAACTGCCAGCCGTCCTTAACCATGGTTAGTTAAAAAAGCAAGCTTAACTGCCAGCTGTCCCTGTCCCTGTCCTCTGCTAGTTTAAAAATAGAAGAAAAAATCAAGCTTAAAAAGGATGGCTTTGTCTTGTAAACAGAATAGGGCCTTCCAGCAACAGCGCCTTCTACTGACAACTAGTGAAGGGACTACTTTATACAAAATGTAATGGATTTAGTGATCTACAGACATTTATTTAGGTTTTAAAGAGCCCATTTTGTTCCTTTCCTGAACTTTACATAAGCCAATTTCAACAGCATATTACCCTCAAGGGTGGGCATTGATGGGCTACCTGGACCTTACAGGGCTATAAGGCCCTGGGCAGTCCGGTATAGCCCACTACCTGCCTTGGAGGGTATTATTGCTGCTTGCCTCCCACAAGATTAATTATCATCATTCCTCTAGCTGTTACACAACATGCACTGGAATATGTAGGAGCAGACCAGTTACCTCATATACCACCAACATCATGTTCTGGTGGTAAGTAGAGAGCAAGGGACACCAGATCATTTGTGTGCCTTATCACATTGCAGAAATACTAAGATGCCTAATTTGTACCTTTCTACATAAGTCCCAGACATCAAAACCCATTCAAGGTCATAGCACAGGATGACAGGAATGCAGAAGGTGGTGAGCCCATGGGTGATGTGGCACCTATTTCTGGGCAAACCAATGGTAACCCCATGGCCATCAAGGCCAATACCAGTTCTTATTTTATGCCACTACACTGCAAAGCACAACCTTCTGCACTCAGCCTGATGACACACCATTTATCAACCAGGATAGTAGTCTCACAATATATACACCATTTGTTGCCTCTGTGCCCTCCCAGTAGCACAGCAAGTAGTACTTACAGTGGCATAAATGGGTGGGTACTGCACAATGGTAAGATAAGGTATTTACTTTTATACAGTGCCCCATCCACATGGCTTGTAGCACTTCATAATACTAAACATAGCTGCAATAAATACATACACAAAACAACAGTATAAATGAATAACATTTCTAAAACAGTTGGCTGGGTTGATTCTAAATATCTAAAGTATAAGTTAACTTAAATATGTTTTCATCCCTTTTCAAATCTCTCTTCACAGAGGTCAGACTCTTTAGTCAATGCAGAAGGGAGTTCCATAAGCAATTGGTCACCACTGTGAAGGCTCTGGGGTCACCACCACGAATGATCTATCTGCAGACAACTTCAAATGAGCCTTCATGTTGATTGGAAACATGTCCTTGGTGGAGTAGAGGGTCAATCAGGGCATAGTAGGATAAGAGGTCTTTAAGGTAGTCAGGTCCCAACCCATGCAGTGCATGATAATGTCATGGATTTTATGTGGTTATCATTGTTGATTCCAACAGGTCATGGTAGCCTCTTCTGCATAATTTGGCAATGTGCAGCATACCACAAAGATATGCATCATTCCCAGTGCCAACAGGAGTGTGCCACGGGTCTTGTCTAGGCAACTGATATGCATCTTGAGGGTGTTAAATATGCATTCTTTGATACCTCTAATGAGACTGCATTCTTTTCTATAACATGCCTGGCCCTCTGGTGCTGGATTGAGAAATTATACCATAAGATGTGTCCATTCTGAGTACACACTGTCAACTGCACGGAGAGAAAAAAACAGTATAACCCACTGAGTAGTATTCATGTTGAATGCCATGGTGCTTGCAATCCAAGTGTACTCGCTGATCAGCCAACCTCTATGATGGTGCCACTGTGGCAATTTGGGTATAGTCTATTGCCCCATGGCAATTGTGAACCCTGCAACAGCATGTCTGGTGACTCTCTGATCTACATCTGTAACATGAATGTATTTTTCATATGATATAGGAGTGCACTGGTCACCTGTCCTTTGCACCTGGAGATTGATGTCTGGCTCAGGCCTATCTCATCTCCTGTGGTGCACTGAATAGATTCTATTGCACAGAAGGTGAGGACTGTAAGAACCCAGGTGTGCATAATGACAGCATAGCTCCACATGGATCTGTTCTGCAACTGGTGGCACGTGGTAAGCAGAGTCCAATCACTGCTTCTCTGTCAAACCTGAAATACACAATACACTGGAGTTCTATGGAGTGAGGCAAGGTCTACATGTGAGGAGGCCTGTGTCTATGTTAGTGTTTATCTAACTCATCTTTATACATCAGTCTGTCAATCAGTAGTAACCGTGACATGCTTATGTCAGGGTGCCTAGCTATGTGTATCTGTACTACCATGCTATATTCTGCCGTGTTGGTGGTCACACAGTTTTATATGGCTAGTGTGCCAGACATACAAGTGTTCTAATTTTATGCACATGTACATAGCATACCTGTGTACTGGCCCTTTATTGGGTGTGTTGTGTGTTGGGATAATGGAACAATCAATTATCAGAAAATGGCAGGTGCAAAATGCCTTAGCAGCAGAAGATCCTTCCAACTGAAGCAATGTGGTCAATGGAGCAGTTCTAACCTCCTTCCTCAGCTGTGGTCACATCATGCTGACTCCCTCAGCTTCTTTCTCCAAAGGTTTTATATCCCTCTCTTGGATTACATGGGGTCCTCAGGTGTCAGTCAAACCTTGTTACCCAAATATGTACAAAAGATACAATACAACATTCTTGTTTTCATAAACAATAACCCGTCCAGACTTGAGAACATTATGTACATTTTCATAGCTGCATTTTCATATTCCTAGTTTTGCAATAGGGCCCTGTATTTGTAAAAATAAGTTTCATTGATGGTTCTCCCTTACCCA
The DNA here is from genome assembly GCA_016271365.2 of Neoceratodus forsteri. NCBI lineage: Eukaryota > Metazoa > Chordata > Ceratodontiformes > Ceratodontidae > Neoceratodus > Neoceratodus forsteri. The sequence goes on from CM028131.1 coordinate 1,430,866,178, forward strand.
CCTCTAGCACCAGCCCCAAACGGCAAGCCTAGGTTAATTTAAAATCCCATCCAATGACCAGCTGGCCTTATACAGGAGCAGCAAGCCTGGAGTACAAGTATGTGTGAGGTGTGATAGTTTCTCAAAAGCAAGGAAAGGTAGAGACCACATACAAACAGAGGTGAGAAAAAGTAAATGCTCAGCTGTGGCACTTACTTTTCTCACCTCTGTTTGTATGTGTTCCATAATTTGCACACCACACTCCTGTGTGTTTGAAGGTAAGAGACCTGCTTTTATTTCTGAAGGCTGATCTTTTCTAGTGATCATTGCAGACTTTATGGCTTCTGCTTACCCAGAGACATTTAAGAAAGGTTTTAATGTTAATGTTAAATGTTAAAGGGTTAGGTGTCTCTTAGGCTTAGGACGGTACTGCAACACCATCTAAGACTGGGAAACAATCTGGACTCTGGCAGAGAGACAATTCCATGCATTCAGGATTCTCTTTTCCTGTTGAACCAATAATATTCCTGTCCCTTACTTTATTTCATAAAACACACAGTGGTCTCTAGTATAGGCACAGGAAAAGCGCACTGGGCGGTTGATGTTTCATCAGTTGCCGCCCAAGACCCCAAGCCCAGACTCTCAGCATGAAAGGTCACGGCAAAGCTTCTACTTTTGCACCATCCCACCCAACCCCACCTCTTCTAGTTATTAAATATGCCATCAACCCACCCCTTTAAAAGAACGCCCATTGTGTCAATTGCCATCCAACTCAGGCATCCCCCTGCCCTATAGGTACGCCTATTGGGTCAGTTATGACAATACAGGCATCTCTCTGCTCTACCCTTTTGCTCAAGTTATTTAAGGACTCCCTAAACTCTGTGTCTCTAGTAACACAATATTGAGGCTACAAGTTCTCCACTGTTGCTGGACTTTTGCATCTAGGAGGGTCACGCCCCAGTTTACTTCCCTACCAATACTCCTAGTCTGGCAAATGCTTCCAGTAATTTCTGGGAATGTGTGTCTCTGTGAGTCCAACTATGCAGGGATTCTCTTTGCTACCTCTCCTGATCCTCCTCTCTTTGTACTGTAAATGTCTTACTGGCAGAAGCACTATTCACACCAAGAAGAATACGATCCCCCAGTAGACTGTATACTGGAAATGTACTCGCCTACAGCTATCTGTGTGTCCATCAGTTACCTCAACTATCAGCTTATACCCAGGGTATCCTCGAGGTGGAACCTGTGTTGAGCGGCCCTTCCATGTTATTCCCCTTCTCGCTTTTAGTGCCAGTCTCCCTCTGCAGCTCTCGGTCAAGGTATTGGTTCTATTTAGCCCTAGGTCAGTACACCTCTAGGGGTGGTGACTAGCATACCGAGTTGACAAGCCACGGAGATGAACTAGGGCCAGAATACTCAAATTAACTATTGCTGCCCTAACAAAGATTCTACTGCTTCTCCTGTTATGCCTTATTAATATTGAGCTAAACCCTGGTCCAACTGCAACCCTTACATCACCCTCTGATACTGCGAGACTTAAGGCATGTGTTTCTGGCATGTCAATATCTGCAGCCTTCTAAAAGTTTATTATGATCCAGGTGTGGATTAGCCACACTATGACAGATGTTCTGGTGATCTCCGAATCCTGGCTTAGGCCTACTTCTCATGACAGTGAGATTAGCATCCCTTCTTACAAGTTGTTCAGAACAGACAGGCCAACTAGGGGAGGCAGTGTGGCAATTTATGCTAAGGAAAGCTATACAATGTCCTGCTTTGATTCAGCTTCTGTTAAGAATGAATGTGAGTGTTTGACCCTTAAGGTGGAGTTATCTACTTCATTTGCTCTTAGAGTAATAGGGTGTTATAGACCTCCATCTGCTGGTACACTGCTTCTTATGCATCTTGGCTCCATTTTAGAGAAAGGGAACCTTGAAACAATCAGCATAGGGGATCTCAACTTCAACTAACTCTCTGAGACCACACCTCTTAACACCTTCTGTGACTCCTGTGGGCTGGTGCAATCAATTCATGAACCTACATGTCCTAACAAAAGGAACCCAAGTAACAGTACCCTTACTAGATGTTATACTGGTTAATAAGCCACACCTCTTCTCACACTCTTGAACCTTCTTTGCAGATATTAGTGACCGCTGCTTTATTGCTGCTGTCAGATCACTACATCACACAGTACCAACAGCTAAATTTATCACCAAAAGGTCAGTCGCAACTTTGATATGGCTGTCTATATACATGAGCTGAAACATTCACTGTGCTAGCAGGACTTCTACTTACCTAACACGGTAAACTTGGCATATGACATCTTCCATGACATTCTGTCTGGGGCACTAAATAAGTACACCCCATGGTAAATATCTGTGTGAGAAACAAAGCCTGTTGTTGGTTCTTTGCTGAGCCAAAATAGCATTGCTTGAAAGGGATAAACTTTGGAAAAGGCACACAGAACCAAGTTAGACACAGATTGGTGTCAGTTCAGAAAGACATGGAACGCCTGTACTAAAATGGTTAGAGAAGCAAAGGCAGCATTCTATCTAAATGAACTGGATTCCTGCCGAAGTGTTCCTCTAAATTTTGGAAGACAATCAAGGGCATGTCTGGACACACCTCAGCAACTCCTTGCCACCAAAGATTATCACAGGAATACTACTATCTGTGATAAACTGGGGATCTTAGATGCCTTTAACAATCATTTTGCTACCGCTGGTCTTGCCTTTGACAACTCTCCTGCTTCCATGATCTGCTCCCAATTAACTACTCTCTCTCGCTCCCTGCACTGGCTTCTCCTTCCAACCTACATCATTGAAAGAGGTCAAAGATCTTTTACTTCAGTTGGACATGAAGAAAAGTGCTGGTGCTGATTCTCTAGATCCCTATTTCATTAAAATTGCCTATTATGTTCTAGCAGTTCCTATCACCCATCTGTTCAACTTATCATTGTCCCAAGGGATTATTCCCCGATTTGGAAAATTGCCCATGTCATCCCCTTGTTTAAATTGGGGAATCTTAGCGATCTAAACAATTATAGACCAATATCTCTTTCCAATTTTGTCAAAACTTTTGAAAAGATAGTGAGCAACCAGCTCAGGAACTACCTTGAATCTAAGAATCTATTAAACCCTATGCAATCTGGCTTTAGAACAAAACAGAGCATATCGGCCCTTGCCAAAGTAACCAATGATTGGCAGCAGAACTGGACAATAGAAATTTTGTCTGTGCTGTATTTTAGATCTCAGCAGGGCCTTTGACTCTGTGGATCATAGCCTGCTTCTATTTTCTCTGAAGAGTATAGGTCTTGACTTACCTTCAATGCATTGGTCTACTGATTACGTTGTAGGTCGCCGCCAGCAAATCAAGACAGAGGTGACTTCTCCCACTCAAACCTCTTCTGAGGGAGTGCCTCAGGGTTAATACTTGGCCCCCTACTATTTGTCATCTATGTTAACAATATTGATGATAGCATCAACAAGGCCAATATACACCTGTTCGCGGATGACATGGTTGTATACATAAGCTATCCGACACCTGAAGCTGCCTGTGCAGATCTTCAGGAGGAATTTAACTAGCTGCAGAATCAGCTTCTATAAAAAAGTCTATTAAATGTGAAAAAAACAAAAGCAACGCTTTTCTTGCCCTGCATTCGCAGATGAACCCAGCCAGTACTGGTGCATTACCTCAGATCACCACAATCCTCTGGGAGAAACTGGAGTTTGTCTCAAAGTTCAGATACTTAGGAGTGTGGTTAAACCATAATCTCTTTACATTGAGCACATCAAGGACTTACTAAGGAAAATGAGGCAGAAGATGGGGCTATTCTTTAGAATTAACGGTTCCTTACTAGAGATGCTAAATGCACCTGATCCAAACCACCTTTCTTTCGCTGGTCAATTATGCAGACTTTCTGTATAGTCAATGCCCAAAGCCTCTCTTGTTAAATTGGACACGCTGTATCACAGAGCCATCAGGTTTATTACTGGTCTACCCTCTCTACCCACCATTGCTCCTTGTACAAAGCTGTAGGGTGGTCCTCACTCATGTTTAGGTGTAATAGAAATGCAGCCCTTTGGACCTATAGAGCCATTAAGAAAAAGCTTCCACAATATATAACTGACTGCCTTCCAATAAGTGAGCTAGGAACATATGCCTTAAGAAGTTCCTCATACATCACGCTATATATTCCTAAGGTTTCCTCCTCTTGGCACAGCAGCTATCAGCTTCATACTGTGATCTCTGTGGAATAAAATACAAAACTTTTGAAATGGAGCTGTGCCATCAGTCTGGATTCCTTCAAGACCCTATTTGCTCAAACTGTGAGGAATCCTGCAACTGCTTCCGCCCTTAACCTGTTCTGAATCTTAGGTTATTGCCCTTATCTCTTAGCAGAAAATAAGATAGTTTCTGCTATATCGGTGACCCCAGTATTGTGGCACCACACATGACCTTAAACTTTCCTTATATGAAGGAACTCCATAATTGCTCATTCGCCCATGAGGCTGTTCTGACAACTAGACATCTGCTGTCTATACCTTGCCTGGCCTCTGGATCCCTTCCCCCTTCCTTCTCCCTACCTTGGTTCATCCATCCTGCCCCTCCCACCACTATGTTTCTCCTTCATGGTTTCTCCTTCCACTTTCAACCTGCCTTTGTCCTCTGAGAATTCTATACATCCCTTAACTCAGCCCTATTCTTATGTCAGGACATGGTATTACCAGTTAACTTCCTTGCAATATTTTCATCCATATATATTACAATAGCACTCTGAGCTGTTTATGCTGCCCTGTATATGACTGTTGTTACATTGTGTACATACTTGATATTTATTTGTTGTCTGGTTGTTTTATGTGTCCTATTGACTATAATAATCTTTTCATGTAATGTATTCTTTGGCTTGGAATCAACCAGGTCCATCTTGTAAATGAGCTTGCTCAAAGATGTTCACCTGGATAAATAAAGATTTTGATTGATTGATTGATTGATTGATTGATAGGCATAACAAATTGCTTTATTTATGCCTTATTTTGCAATGCCATCTGCCTTAGATGCTGGGGTGGTGGGGAGAAAATGTTCATTTTACAATACAGGTTTCAAGCAAGGAATTATTGGTTCCGTGTAATTGAAAATAGTTCTTTTTTTGGGGGTATTAACCCTCCATACCCACAAAACAAATAGAGTAAAACAAAGTCAAAGACAGATAGCTCTGTCTGAGGGAAATTGAGGAAAATAGATAATGAAAAAATGCGTTGTAACAGACTTTACAAAAGGATATATAGACACAAAGTGTAAGTATCATTAATTTTAGGGTTCTTTCCCATCTTCCATGTAACAGGGAAGTCCTGGTTAGGGTAACACCGCTGACCCACTAACTTCCCATTCTAGTTATTAGGAGCTCCTGACCCTATCACAGGGAGCCAGACTGGTGGTTTGGAGAGTCAAGCATGTGTGGTATTGGGCATGTCACTGCAAATACCTTGGGCATTCTACACCACATTTACAGTGTGATACAGAGGCTGCTAAACATGACACATGTGAAGAATGTCCAGCAGTGCTAAGTCATGTAGCCATGCCAAATACCTTTCCCCACCAAAACAGAAGGGCAGGGGCAAGGCAGGAAGGGAAGGGCAATACTGACTAGTCATTAGGTCCCAGGTTAGGACAAGGTAAAATAGGACAGACTGGCTGAACTAATGGTCTTTTTTTTCCTTCTTTTTCCATATTCTGTTTGTGCGATTAGGGCCATGGCATGGGAGTCTCTACTGCTGGTTTCAGCCACCCCCTTCCACCATCCTACATCTCCCCAGTCACCAGTAGCAAGAGCACCCCCAAGATCCCCCCAGCAGGTTCCAGAGAGGGAGGTCCAACCTCCCCAAGACACATTATCCAGTTCCCTGCTCCAGGCTTCCAGGTAACATGGTGGTTGGAGGTGTGGCCAGTGGACGTCATATGCCCTTGTTGTGCCCATCCTTTTTCCTCCAGATAGATTTCTCCCTTAACTTCCTGGGGGCTGCAGCAGCATGGTCACACAAGAGCATGGAGGCATGTGTGCTCACCGTATTCAGCGGTCCCCACTCCACCCACCCTGGCCTACTACCTGGTCCCCATCTGCACAGCACTACAACCAAGTCTTCACTCAGTGGCAGCCAACGCCAGGAAGGCCAACCTCCCCCACCCAGGAGTGGAGAGCTGCCTGTCGGCTGTTCGATCCTACTACCGACCCTCCCTTATCCAACCCCTGGCAACCCATACTCCTTTCTGAACAAGGGTAGATGGCATGGAGAGGTAAGGCGCTAAGCGCCTCAGCCCAGTGCACCACTGGGTGGGCTCTAATGGTCTTTTCCTGTCAGCATTTTGCATGTTTCTGTTTTTATGCCACAGGTTCCTCAATGGTGAAGGAGTGTACTGGAGGGTGGTTGACTCACCAAGGGTACAGTTTGCCCCAGTGGAGGAGGTCTGAAGATGAAATGGTATTGGGCTATGTCATGTGACTTAATACCCCCACCATTTTAGATGAACTGAGCAATTGCCAGCAGAATGATACTGTGGCAGGAGGCCTTTGTGGTCACAGAAGAAGAAGTCAGAGGGAACTGAATGACCTGTTTATTGTCGGGTGACAGGATGGGCACCAATTGCCAGCACTGCTAGAGGCCAAGGCCATGAAAGGGCCTGAGCAGGAGATGCAGCTAGGGGCTGCCCATGAGCAATGCAACAGGGCATAGCTGCTGACATGGCTGAGGCACCAAGACGGAGCCAATAAGGACATTAGAGGGACTGTGTGCCATTAGGCAGAGGATGTGGATTTCTCCCTCACATGAAATATTCCTGCCTTACTTTGGCCATGTTGGCCTGTATAATTGCCCATTAGGTAATCAGTTTTGTAAATCAATCATGTTGCTTTAATGGCACGGGCTACAGTGCCAGTGCTACAATAAATGTTGAATACTATATTGCCTCTTTGAGATCTTACCGCCAGCAGTTTATGTGTGTCTTTAGGTAGATGATTGTGCAATGGGGGTTTTGTGTGACTGGCAAACGTGTGCACATCATGAGTCTGTGTACCCAGATGTTTATTCATGGGAGCATATATTGAAGAATTACATCACCATGGCGTGTACTCCCCATAGGTACCCTAGGTACCACTGGTGAATGGAAGCACCCATTGATATTGGTGTCCCAGGAGCAGAACAGAGGCAGTGGCAGGGGCTCATGAGGTTGCATTGCTATTGTTTGGTGCCTGCTGGTGTATGTAGGCCTCCATGCTCAGTTGATGATGTTGCATTTCTAACTTGAGCAGGACTGTGCCATCATTTACAGCAGTACACTAGCTGCATACATGTGGTGACACTCATCCACACATATAGGCATTTAGATTTTACTGTGGATATGCATGGCCAGTCTGTGCAGGTACTTATGACTGATTGTGCTTCTTCGACTTCACCTAAATTTCAGTCTCCTCATCTCTTTTGGGATCACACTTGCTGCATTGCTCTCTCTCTCTCTCTCTCTCAGCCCTCTAAGGAGCACAACCCTGATGGCCTGGATACCAATCTCCTTCATCTTTCTGCACTTGGCATAGTTGTCACTCTCTTAAATCTTTCATTTCAACTCAGATACACACACAGACCTGGTAGAAGGCTAAAGACCTTCCTCTCTACAAAGCGTGTTACTCCTTCTCACCAGAGGACTATTGTCTCATCTCCCTCATTCCTGTCCTGGCTAAAAACTTGTACTTTGTCAGCTGTCTTCCTCCCTTAACTCCCCGTCTTCCTCTCATCTTTCCATTCTGGCTTTCACAAACATCACTCCCTGTCTCCACCATCCTTTGGGTCACTGCCTTAGTGATGAAAATCAAGGACCAGAGCACAATACCTTCATTACAACAATTCACACCATCCTTTTAGATAACAAAGGCAGCAGAACTGTCCAACCTAGTGGTCAGTTGGTCCCCTTCTACCATTCATACCATCACCATTCAGTCCAAGTTACCAATATCGATCCACCACTCGCCATCATATGTGGTGTTCCTCAACACCTTATTCTTTGCCCTGTTCTTTAGTCTGTTCTCATAAATGTCCTTCTTGTCTGTATCTCCTCTTCCATCCACATGAAGTACATAGATGACACAGTATTCTGTGTCTCTGGTACCTCAATCCCAAATGCTTGCACTAACACTTCAAGAGGACATTGACAATGTCCAACACTGGTTCCACTCAAACCAGCTCTCAATAAATGCCAAAAACATTGTCTCCATGATTTTTGCACTAGGCAGAGACTAGTGAGGCTTCATAATATCTCAGTCAACATGACCCTAAATGGTGACCCATTTGAAGAGGTACCACACTTGAAGAATCTTGGTGTGTGGCTGGATTAGAATCTTAGTTTCACTTCCCACATCACCCCAATATACAAAAGCATCTGTCCTAAGCCTTGTGCACAGTATGGCAACAATTTCTGCCTCCACTCCCAGTCCACCATTAGATCCTTCTCAAGATGATCATGAGCTGGTTCTTGATTTCATGGACATGATTTACAATGCTGCTCCTAAATTCACCCTTGTCAGATTGCACTCCATTTCCATGTGTAACCCTGGCTGGCTCTATCCTCAGTGTTACACCCTGCCTACCACCTTGAACATAGGCTGAGGGGTTTGGGTTTGCTAACTGATAACCATATTCTTAAACCTTTGCGCAGTGCCTCCACTCAAGGTGCTTTACATGGGTAAGCTAGTAACAGGTGTAGCCTCCTGAGTTCCTACACCACCCACGATTACCATTTACCTTTCCCAGACATGCCCCAATAAACATTTCCCACATTTCAATACTTTTGCATTTAATGACTCTCTTAATAATATGCTCACACAAAATATTTCAACAACAATAACAAGAGATTTATTTAGGGGTATAGGAGTTAGGAAGGTGAAGCAGGAGAGTAGAAGTTATGCAGATCTCTATTTACATATGTACACTGATTGTTTGGATTTTGCTGGTGAACCCTCCAGCTGGGTGGCTACATACTAACAAGCAGAAAGTAATCACAGTTTACCATTCGACTTATGATACCCAGAGCCCTGGCTATCTAGCTGCTGACAAATCAGATGGCACATAATAATTATCATTATTACCCACATTGGTACCAATCAATCAATCAAGTCTTTATTTATCCAGGCCAACACCATCGAGCAGGCTCATTTACAAGTTGGATCTGCATTACAAGGTCAAGAATAACACTTTTAGGTACAGATAATAAATAGACATAATTATATAGAAATAGAAAAAATACACAGAGCAATAACAAGTATTTCAGGTATAGGTTAACAAGGTCAGGAGAATGGTATGAGAAGGAATTAAAACATTCTGAAACAGCCAGCATATTAAAACATTTTCAAAAAGCACGTCATATCATTGGTCAGGACATATACAAACTTAAGGGGCAGATATGGAGGGAGGGGTACAGGACTGCAGCTGTTCTAGGAGGGATGCTATGGTAGATGGGCTGGGGACATATATGTTAGGACTCTGAGGATAAGAAAGGTAGTGGATTAGCAGAAAAAAGGGAGTATAGGTGAAGACAATCAAGGGGCCAGGTTAGGTGGAGATGTAGTGGGCAGGTAAGCAGTAGGCACCCTAGCACACTAAGCATGCTGGAAACAGTTGCATAGCTCCTTAACAGCCTTGGCATACAAGGCCTTGAAGGTGGTAAGGCTAACAGGGAGACTCAGCTTCACAGATTTCTGTAATTTGTTCCAGAGGAGGGCAACACAAAGCCTATGGCCGCTCTCCCAAAGCATGTATTGGCCCTAGGTACCCTCAGTAGAAGCAGAGAATAGCTTCTCAGTGCATAGTTGCCTACCACATATAACAGCAAACAGTCGGAAATGAATTGGGGTAATTTGTTGGTAATAGCTCTGTAAGTCCAGAGAGACGCATTTCTATTCCTTCTGTACTGAAGGGAGGTCCACCCACAGCTGCATATAAGGAGCAATGGTGGTGTGATAGGTAGCCAGTTATGAATCTCAAGGCTCTGTGGTATAAGGTGTCCAGTTTAGTAAGACAGGAAGCATTACACTGACTATAAATGAAATCGGCATAATCAATTAGGATAGAAACGTGGATTGAACTAACTGCATCTTGGCATCTTTGGTCAGGAGGTGGTTTATTCTAAAGAAGAGAACAAGCCTCTGCCTCACCTTTTCAGCAGATCCTTGACATGCTCCAGTACCCAGATACAGTAGAAACCCTGCAATCCCATACCATCCTGGAATCCCAGATACCACAGTCCTAGGTGTTGCAGGCCTGGTGGACGTTGCAGCTGGTTGAGTTGGTCGGCTATTGATTTGAGGAGGGCAACTTGGAAACATTCTTGCAAAGCTGCACATTTCTATTTACAACAAAGGCAGGATTACCCTACAATTAAGAGATGAGCAGGAATTGACCCTGCTGGACACAACAAGCCAGGGATTGCCCTGCACGTTACTGAATGACAGGGATTGCTCTGCACTTGCAGACTTCTGAACATTCCAGGACAAGCTACTTGGATTTAACATCCTAAACATTCAGCACAATATTTGAAGTCCAATCCAGAGTACTTGGTAGGCAATACTTTTATCATGCATCTAACATGGCCACATTCTGCATATTTATACACCAAAAAGGCATCCATCCCATATAAGCAGAAGTGACACTTTTCTAAGCATCCTATATGTAGTTACATGAAGTCACAACCAGTACATTTACATAACAACACAGCACTCATTGGCAAAGTCCCATCCAGTATGTTTAGACATGTCACACTTATGGCAAGCGCTCTCAGATGACATCTGGGTAAGATAACAGTAATATTCTCTTCAGAATAACAGACGCAGTACACTCTAAGGTCTCCTGTCCCATGAAGTGGCAACACGGCTTGGCAGTCAGCTCCACGGAGGCAGGACTGTAACCCTACAGCTATGATAACTTACAACACATTTATATGATTCACTAGCCAAGCATCTTGCTGCACCTGTGATTTAGCCATTTGGGCCACAGACAAAATGCATCTATATTAATTTCTACTAGACAGTCTCTGATGGGGTTAGTATCCCAGACTGATAACTTTACTATCTCTGAAATGGCAGAACACATCTGGCAGTGGAGCTTGAGGCCCCAAGATTACTTTTACAGCTTCCCCTCGCACTAACAAGGGGTATGAGGGTACTCAGTTAGGTCCTCCATGGGTCTCATCCACAATCAAAGGCATCCCAAAGACTCTTCAGCTCACTGACCACTGAGGCATGGGTAGATAGCTTCTTGTTCCACATCTTTCCTGATGTGGGAGGGAGGCTAGCTTCTGGAGGACATTTCTGGCAACCTCCAGACTAGCTGTTACAGAAACTAAAATTTACTTTAACTGGTAACTTTAACTAAAAATAACAAATGCCCCTGATGACTGGAGGGGCTTAGCTTAGGTGGCCCAGGCCTGGTGGCATGACAGGGGCCTGAGCCCCCACCCCTGTGGAGGGCTCCCAGCAGGCTGGAGCCTGCTCTCCTTCTCTCACGCTGGCAGAACCTCTCTCAAAACTACCAGACACTGTCTCTTATAGGGCTCTAGTTCGACTCCTAATTGGCAGCAGAGATGGGGTGACAGGTCTTTAAATGGCTGAGGGATCTGTCAATTAGAACACTCAAGGCACAAGTGGATTGCAGAATTGGCACCTAAAATGATGTCCCTATAAGTCCCCATGAGCACTTGGGTGGGTACCCTCGAGGTGTAGAGAATGTCCAACAAGTCCTGGATTTTTATTCCTGGCTCCCAATTGGCTGTAGCTACTGGCAATGGCTACTTAACCCACTGTCCCTTATAGCACATCAGATACAGTCCTGAATAATGTTGTGGTGCAGCCAGAGAGAAATAATTATTTGCCCCAATGCCCCACAGTTCTGCAGCTCAGAGGTAGTACTTGCAGTCACTGCACAGCTGAAGAATGTGGCCCTTTGTTTTCCTGTCGCTACTGCATGTAGTGGAGCTCCCCTGCAGCAGCTGACAGGCTGTCAAATAAGAGTCCCAAAATACTGGTGGATCCAGGAAAAGTATTTATTGTAATTTAAAACACTCATGTACAGTCAATCCCCAATATGCAGGAACAAATGCCCTTGTTTAAAACATTTCAATTCTTTAATTTTCAGCAAAAGCTAAGCATAGCTACCCTGGAGGCAGCCAGACACACAATTATTCATTATACAGATGACCGGGCCCCTCTCAGGCATTGTTGCCCCGAACCGGTCAAACTCTTTAAATACATACAGGAGCGGCCTCCCCAACAGGTTGTCTATGGTCTCCAGGCCCCAATTAGATGGAAGGAGTCCGGGACCCACAGCACAGTCTCTGAGGTGACCACAAAACAAGCGGATCCATTGATGGCAAAATTGCACCATTGCAAGTTCCACTGCCCTGGAGGCATCATGTTTAACATGGGACACTCACAATGCTATTTCTGCTGTCCTGGAGGCAGCACTTTTAACATGACCACTGTGGGTGGTATTTTTAAGCTCCAAGGGGCTGGATTTTCATTTGGGCTGCAGACCAGGGCACTGGAGGGGAAGTAGACCTGGGGAACCAGAAAAATTGTTGGCCAAATCGGAGAAGCCAGGAAACAGCAGAAGGAGATGAAGCAAAAACGGCTAAGGTAAGCTCACGTGGCATTTTAGGAACCCCCATTTGCAAGGGGTTACACATGCTTTCTGCTGCTTTATCCTTAATTCATCCCTCATTACCCATAACTGCTCTCCTTATGCCAACCTCTTCTCTCCTCTCCTTGAGGCCTGTCATCTCTTGCACTGCTCTTCTTTCTAGCTAAATACTAGACCGCTGCTGTTCCCACTTACCTCACACCAGTGGTGGGCAAAGGTGAGGGCACATGCAGCCTCCCAGGTCAACCTGCAGCCCCCCAGCCATCCTCCTCCCCCAAAATTACATTTTATTTTGCATTCACATTAGCTGACCAGATTTGGGCATCAAAGGCAAATTATATTATATTTACAGTATTCTGATTTCATTCTGAATCCCATTGCACTTTCCTCTTGGGACGACCTGAAAATGAGCGTTGCAGTTCAGTGTGCCTATCCTGGTCCAGCCTCAAAATATATGGTAACAGCGCAAGCTAGAAAAGGATCAAACCACTCATCTGCTTGGATCAGCAAAAAGTGAGGATGCCTACAGCTGAAGCACAAGAGGAATAGAAGAGTCTAGACAGGCTTTGGTTCCCATCAGTAATATAATTGGGAAGCAGGGAACTACTACTGTTATGCAGGAAACCATAAATGGAAGATGCTGCGTGCTAAGAGGCTTTCACTAGGCTGGGATGGGAGAAAGAGTGACAAACCTGCACTGCCTCCACATCATGTTAATGCAAGCTGGTTATTTATTTATTGTTAGTAGCGGTCTTGCAGATGAACTGTTGGCTTTGATTACAAACAGGGACTTGAGCACTGCAAGCACCCCAAGTGTGTTGTCTCTGAGAATAAAAAGAATTAGCTTGAAAAGGATGAGAAGAGGAAGAGCTGACTGAGAGAATAAAACAGAGCCTTTTTAATAGAAATAAAGTAGTAGATTGGAGGCATAAGGATGAGGGCTTTAGTACATGCTTAATGTTATATATAGCTTGTTTTAATTCAAATGTATAATTTTGTCTGTGACTGTGGTGAAGGGGGTCTTGTGGTCTTTGGGGAGTTTGAGGGATGTACATGTGGCCTCTGATTATTTGAGGTTGCTCATTACTGCTTTACACTCTCTGAACTCCTTCCATCCTGTCTTCCTACTCTGTGAATCTGATGCTTACTCTTGTGAGCTCCTCATTGCAAGTCTCCTATTGTTCAGTCTGCCTTGTCTATCCATCTTCCTAACTAGAGGAGTAATCTCTGTCTCTATCCATCTCTTATCCTCAGTCCACTTATTCAAACTGCCCTTTACTGGCACACTTCTCTAAGTCATGTGCCTCTAGCTTCTCATAACCTGGCACACTTCAAGTACCCAGTGTCATTATTTACTACCACCCTTGACACACCCCAGATTACTTCAGCAGTCAATAAATTGTATTTGCACAGTTCAGTAAACTTCGTAAATTGGCAGATCTGTAAACTGTCAATCTGTGTTTGTGCCAACACTGTTTTGTGCATGCACCTTGTTTTTGATATGTTTGTATTGCTATAACTCCACCTTATAACTCCATCCCCAAGCTGTGGCTGGAAATGAACTCTAGCTCAGCATGCCACCCGTGGTCACCAGCATTAAGTAACTAAATTATTACTCATGTGCCAATTCCACTGCCTAAAGCTATGTTCTGGAAATATGTCACCTTTGCACTTATGCTACTTTTAGGCACAGTCTGCACTGGAGTGTCCTCTGCAGCCATTCATGTGCAAACCCAGTCTGATATGGGCCGTAAGCCTTTTTGTATGGCACCCTACTGAACCAAGAGATACCATGGAAATAAGATATTAGATGTTATGAGGCCATCCCACCATATATTTAAAACAAATTGAAAATAAATAATACATTATACTTTTGCTTATGATGAACAGTTAATTAATATTCACCATGTTAGTTCATATAAAGAAATCTGACAACAATTAAAAGTTTGCTTGAAGTTTAACCCTAAACTGCTCCTCATCTCTGCCCCTGCCATCGCTGCCCCCTTACTCACCTTCTAAATCTCTCTTCCCCCTGTGCTGTCCCTCAATCTTGGAAGTTTGCTAAGGTTCTCCACTTCAAAACTGGAACAATCATTCCACCTATGCAACTTCTGTCCTATCACTCTTCTTATGAAAAGCACTATATAAATGCTGATTCTTCTTCTTCTTCTTCCTACTTTGACCAAGTTGTAAGAGAAACTGGTTTTCTCCAGGCATACTGACTTATTCTATTCCCCCAATTATCACTCTCCTTTCCAGCCCATTTACAGAAACACCACCCTATTCCACTGTCTCCTCCCTGGTGTGTCACTGACTCATTCCTCACTGGGATGAATTACGGGTACATCACAACAGCAATTTTCATCGACTTGGCCAAGGCCTTTGACTCATGGCTCACCCTCCATCTGGACCAGCTGAGTTCTGCTGACCTTTCAACTTCTGCTGTCAACTGGGTCTCCTTCTATGTCTTTAGTCATCTGCTGTCAGTGCAGGTTGTAGGTGCTCTGTCACCTCCCTTCCCATTCAGACTGGGTCCCTCAGAGCTTCATCCTGGGTCCTGTCCTTTTTCATCTTTCTAAATGACCTCCTTTCTGTCTGTGTCAAATCCCATATCAATATGTATGCAAATGGCACAGTAATCTATGCCTCCAGCCCCTTGGCAACAGCAGTGAAAGTTTTGTTCCAATAAGACTTCCACAATGTCCTGTGCTGGTTCTGCTTCAACCATCTCTAGGTCAACACTGAAAAACAGTATCTATGCCCTTTGTACCAGACAGAAATTGGCCAAGCCTCGCTTTGCCACCTGGATGGCACCCCCTTGCAGTGGTCTCCTCCTTCAACTACCTCAATACGTGACTGGATAGCAAGCTAGACTTCTCTGCTCACAACAACACCATCCATGTCAAGCTCTGGGAACAAGCCTTGGCTCAGTGTGCCTTTCCCTGTTGCCAATTTACACATAAATAAATAATAAATGTAATATATAAAATAAATGGACAATATTATGCATTAGCCATCCATTTTCTTATAGTTTTAATCATTTAAATAATTTCCTTAATGAAGTTTATCATGTGTATGTTCTCCGTGGTTAAGAAATTGTGTTAGTGGGTGACTTCATTTGAATATTTGAACAGCACATAGAAACATAGAAATTGAGCAGATATGGATGGCTAGAACCCATCCAGTCTGCCCATTTTCCTATCTACTGCAAAAGCTGCAGACTCTATTTGATCGCCAGCTTTACTGTCTCTTTCCCATCGCTAAGGTTCCCTAAGCTTGTTCCATGCATTTTGAATTCCCCACTGTGTTTGCCCCCCACCATCACCACTGGGAGTCTATTCCATGCATCCACCACTCTTTCTGTGAAGAAATACTTCCTCATGTTATCTCTTAGTCTAGCCTCTTCCAACCTCATATCACGCCCCTGTTGCCTGAACATCTCCTTTTCTGAAAGATGCTACCCCTGGTTCCCTATTTATGCCTTTTAGAAATTTGTAGGTTTCTGTCATATCTCCCTGTCTCTCCTCTCTTCCAGGGTATACATAATGAGGTCTGCCAGTCTCTCCTCATATGACTTTTAGTGCAGGCCCTGCACGATCTTTGTTGCCCTTCTTTGAACTGCCTCCCCATGTCTATGTTCTCACGGAGATGCGGCCTCCAGAACTGGACACAATACTCCAAATGAGGCCTCACCAATGATAACAAAACTAAATAAATAAAATCTGTACAGTGGCATCACCATCTCTTTTCTTCTGCTGGTGGTATCTCTCTCAATGCACCCCAGCATCCCAATAGCTTTCCCCACAGACTTGGCACATTGTTTGGCTGTCTTTAGGTCATCAGATATGATTATCCCAAATCCTTTTCTTGTTTGGTGACCAACAGTATCTTCTCCCCATCATGTAATCCTCCCTCATTTCTTGCACCCCAAATGCATGATTTTGTACTTTTCACATGGAATCTCAGCTGCCACACTCAGACCATTCCTCTAGTTTATCTAGGTCCTTCCTCATTTTTTCACCCCTCCCAGAGTGTCCACCATGTTGCAGATCTTAGTGTTATCTGCAAACAGGCAAACTCTCACTTCTAGCCCTTCCACAATGTCACTTATGAAGACATTAAGCAGGACTGGCCCCAGAACTGATCCCTGAGGCACCCGGTCACTCTCCTTTCCTCAGATTGAGCTCCTTTTACTACCACCCTCTGTCTTCTATCACTCAACTAGTTCCTAACCCAGTTTACCACCTTGTGACCCACTCCCAGTCTGCCCAGCATGTTCACAAGTCTTCTATGTGGAACAGTATCGGACTTATGTAGTACAGAGTTCACTAAATTAAATACCATACTTAAAGAGATAGTATAATTTATTAGCTTCCTATTGTTCATTTATTTATTCATTTATTCATTACAAATCAGGTTTACAACCTTGAGTCTTGACAACACTAGTGTACAAAAGACAAATGGGTCTCAATTCTGATTCTGCGTAAGTACAAAGCAGCTGCAAAGTTTACTAAGTGTCCAGGAAGAATGACCTACAGGATCATCCCTACTACCTGGTACACTGTCTTGTTGCCGGTTATAGCAGTTTGTACTAAATGAATGCAGTGACTCTGTGCAACATGTTGCAGCCATGGGACTTTGGGAGAGAGAACAGGACTGAGATGGATGGGGTGAGAAAGGTGGCCTTACTAGATACGAGGGATGACAGTAAGTGGGACTTGCATTGGGAGATGAGAAGATTTACATCTGTAATGTGGGTCATGAGTCAGTTACAGAAGTACTTACATGGGGAGACAAGCAAGACTTGCATTGGGAGATGGGGAACTTGTACTGAATGTTGGGGAACCACTAAATATGAGGAATCATACTGACAAGTTGCACAGCAGGGGACACACTGGATGTTGGGAACTGGGATGGGGATTGCATCAGATTTTAAGGGCATTCCTAATGCACTTTGGGTTGGGAGTTAATAGACACCAATGAAAACATGAATGAGTCAGGAATTTGGAAGGATCTGTTTCCAAAGATGAAGAACATATTGTCATGGGTGGCTCTACACTGGGCCTGCCAGGGCACGTGCCCTGGTAAAAAAATTCTGTGCCCCAGTCGGTGCCCCATATGGTGCAGAACTTCCCCTACAGTAGCAGTATATCAGTGCCCTGGCTGCCATCTGTTGTGCCCCAGCTGTGCCCTGGTAACCATTTGTGGCTAGAGCCACTACTGCATATTGTACCAAAAATGGGTTGAGTGATAGAAGACAGAGGGTGGTAGTAAAGGAGCTCAATCTGAGGAAAGGAGAGTGACCGGGGTGCCTCAGGGATCAGTTCTGGGGCCAGTCCTGCTTAATGTCTTCATAAGTGACATTGTGGAAGGGCTGGAAGTGAGAGTTTGCCTGTTTGCAGATAACACTAAGATCTGCAACATGGTGGACACTCTGGGAGGGGTGAAAAATGAGGAAGGACCTAGTGCACCAGAAAGGGGAGAGTGGTGCTTGCCTGGGTGGGACTCACATCAGTTGCTAGGTGGCCTTAGAACATGTGAGTGAAGAACTTTCTGTGAATCGATACTTTCAAGAAGGGGGTGTATTGCCTCAGCTGTTGGGTGGAACACTTGACACTAGGGACTGCTTACAACAGATGTGGTGCTATATATAGCATCTGGACAGAGCACCTCAACTATGAGAACTCACTGAAATGTTAGCAGGCAGTATCCAGGAGAGCACTAGCTAACATTTAGTACAATAAAGTATACCATATCTGCTGGGGTGGGGAGATTTCCACATTATGCCTTACGCAATCAAGTGGTTCCCTAGTGGAACTGGTGGAAAGACTGCAGACAAAGGAGAAGCCCGCACCTCACTGAGAAGGCTTCAACTTTGGAATAAATAGTCAGCAATCAAATGTGCATGTGCATAACATTTCACTTAAAAAGTATCCCAAGTAGAACAAAAGGTGAAGGAGTGAGATTAGTACCACTAGACACCTGGCACTTCAACATAGGTCTTCGTCGGGGAGCTGGTAGAAAGCACTTGTTTTATGCTACCAAAGATTGCAGTTTAGAATCAGGACTGCAGTCTTTTACTATAAGCCAGGCACAAAAACAACACTTACTTCATGTCTGTGACATAGTGGCAGTGGATTGTGGGGTGATCTGGGAGGCCAGGTTTCACATGCTAGCCTCACATTACTAAGGGTGACACTTGTCCCTGGGGCATAGAGTGCCCAGAATTTTCACACCACCTGCCAGCTGGTCAAGAAACAGCACTGACACCAGCTGTCAAGGAAGCTTCACTAGCCCTGGCAGCTGTGAGAAGGGTTTTCCATGGTAACCCAAAACACCAGGGAGGGCACAGGGAAAGGAGTGCAAAAAAAAAAGAAAAAGAATACCCCAATAATTCATTAAATATTACCATAAATATGTATGTTGAAAATGTGGGTAGTTATGACTACAGTAAAATAGTAACAGATAAAAGAAAAGGAAAAAAATATAATGGAGAACACAGTATGTTTAGTTAAAGCAGGCACTGCAAACAGTGAAGGAATACAAAATATGAGTTGTTGACAAGATGAATTAATTTTGAACAATGTACATTTCCATATGAGTACTAATGAGATTCTCCAAAGACCATAACATGTTTACGAGCATTTCTTGTATTAAGATCATGAATTAATTCTTGACAGTTCCTAAATACATTTTTTTCCAGAATTCATTAACCATTTATTACATGAAATGTCTGCTTTAATGTTCATTATCATTCATGACATTTTTGACACATTATTTTTTTCTTACTTTCTCTCCAGTGTTTCATTCTTGTGTTTCTCAATCTGTGTCCTCTACCCAATTTGTTCTCCTTGTGGCCTTACCTAAACCTCTTCTAATTGGCCCAGTCAAGGTTTCTCCTTTTCATTTATGTTTCCTTATTGTGTTGCCACAGTAAGGGACCATTATTTTTAAGGACATGGGTCCATTGTGTTGACCTATGGAGTCCTTGCAGGGTGGGATGTTACCACCCCCATGAGCTCCAAACACACCTGTCACCTCAATACTTGCAATGGGCATTAAGCAGATAATTCTGCCAGCATGGAATCCTACTTCTGACTACCACATACCAACCTACCTCCACTAGGGGCATCATACATTCCCCAGGAGCTGCATTCCTTTTCTGTCTGTCAGGGCTCAAGATATTGAACACAGACCTCATATGTGAAAAGGAGTGATGCTATCCACTAGGCCATCAGGCAGATTTCATTCAGGAATTTGGAAAACCTTGTGGTCCAGAGGTTACAACACAGAAGAACTGCCATGCAGGATCTCCCACATTTAAATTACCTTCATAGTCATTGGTTTACTGTCCAGTGGGTAACCTTGAACCAATCACTTGAAATTACCTCCTTGTGCTTCCATCCTTTTATCTGTTAATTTTAATAGAAGTAGTGCCCAACTGAAAATGAAATGCTACTAGCTGCTGGACCATCCTGGCAAAATATTTCCAAAACAAAATGTCTTACAAACTGACTGATGGACATTGCTCAATGGTTGTGAATGCATGGTTCAATAAATGTTCAGGAAGAACAATGAATAGGAAAACCCTGGACAGTGAGTGCAACTCAAAACTGCTAACTATTTCCACTTACAAATGCATGATCACCACAGTGCTGTGGAAAGGGAATCACTATTTTCATACCGTGCATTCAAGTATTCATATAGATCTCTCACAAGCATATCGTGAGCAAGATGGGACATAAGAAGTAAGGATCATTGTCTTATGCCCTTGTGCTGCCAATTAGACACCTAGGAGATGGGAAGGCCAGTAACAGAGGTGGAGGTAACTGGCTCATGGAAAGGGGTGGGTGACTACTACGCTGAGAAAGGGTATTTGCTAGCCAGGAAGGGGTACTACTGCTCAGGGAAGGTGAAGACTGACAATTTTGGAGTATTACAATGGAAGCTGGGGCTAGTTGACTATTGGGGATAACTGATAATCAGGGGAGCCATGCTACTAGCTAGAGGAGTGCTTGATGATGGGGAACAGTGGTATGACAGTGTGCTTGGTTGAGAGGATGGAAAGGTGACTTTTTTTCAGATACCAATTTTCTTATTGGATTGAAGGGATTTGCATGTGCCATTTAGGTTGGGTCGAGAGTGAGACCTCTGAAATTGCAATATTTGCCCACCTGTCTTCCAAAAAGCTGCATTGTGCTTCAATGCAGAGTTGCCATGGAGAAAATCCACATAGTGGCCATTAGGAAAGCATAAATATTTATTTTACATACATTGGGAGCTGTAGGAAATTGAGGATCTTCAACTTGTTGCCTTCTGTGCTCCTGGAGTGTCCTGCACTGACCCAGACAGGTTTAATAGCCACATCTCACATACAAGTTTGCTGGAGTTCCCAACCACTTCCTGTATGAAAGCATACTCCCCAGATTTCACAGAGTGTGATAGAACAGAAATAAAGAAATATAAATTAAAGAAATACAGAGGGACACATGTATGTATTTGTTATAGCTCGGCTGTAATTTTTGTGTATTTGTGCTAGTGTGGGTGGGTTAGGGATGATGTGCATGACAGTCATGGAGGCTGAGATCTGGAAATCAGGAGTACATCATTCAGCAGTAGGACCAGGTGGTGGACTGGCATCATAAAAAATAAAACAGTCCAGTTAAGTTTTCATTCATGTGTGCTAGTGCAGGTGGAGGGGTGACTGAGTTTGGATTGGTTTTCAGATCTGTACACAGTATTCTAAGTGTGGTCTTCCTAGTGATCTATACAGAGGCATCACTACCTCCTCCTGCTGTTGATACATCTCCCTGTGCATCCCAGAGTCCCACTAGCCTTTCCAACTGCCTTGTCACACTGCATGGCCACCTTTAGGTCATCAGAAATTATAACCCCAGATCTCTCTCCTGCTTGGTGATTGTCAATAACACCTCCATTTGGTACTCTGCCCCTGGGTTACTGTGTCCCAAGTGCATTTATTTGCACTTTTTGTATTGCAACCCCGTTGGTCACCATCCCCTTCTCAGAGTGAACTCCATTTAGCACCACCCTTTGTTTCCTATCCCCAGCCAGTTTCTTACACAGTTTACCACCCTTTGAACCACTCCAAGCTACACAACTTACTTAATGGTCTCCTACAGTATGTGGCATGGTGTCCAATGCCTTAATGAAATCTAGGTAGGCCACATTCACTACCTACCTGTTGTAATTTTGGTCACCCATTCAAAGAAATCTATCAGATTCATTTGAACATGACCTCCCACCCATGAATCCATGCTGTCTTGGGTCTTGAAACCCATTAGATTAAAAATATTCTCCTATCTTCTCTGTCAGTTGAGATTCCATTAATTTTCCTACCGCTGATGTCAGGCTAACTGGTCTATAATTGTCAGCCTCCATCCTGCTACCACTTTTGTGGAATGGGACTACATCTGCCATCATCCAGTGCTCTGGAACCACTCCTGTTTGAGTGAGCTGTTAAATAGGACTGTCAGAGGAGCAGCCAGTACCTCCTGAGTTCCCTCAATACTCTAGGATGTACCTCATCTGGTGTCACTGCTTTGTCTACTTTCAGCTTAGCAAGCCCCTTTAGGACTCTCTCCTCTGAAAAAGGACTAGCGTCTACCTCCTTCCTTCAGTGTTCCTGCTTTTTTGTGGCCCTCCTCTTCTCCTTGTACTGCGAACATTTGTTTAGGATGTCTCTTTTCATGATCCTCCTCTGCACTAGCCCCCCCATCCTCTTTTAACCTTATAATCCCTCCCCTGTCTTCCTCTTTTCACTTACTTACTAAATAAATCTCTTGCCCTTTTCATTACTGCTTGAGCTATTCTCTCTTCAGTTTGTGCCTTTGCACTCCTTACTGCTTTCTCTGTTTCTTTATGTTTCTCCTGATACGCTTCCTTAAACTCCCTCTCTCTACATTTCCTTATATCTTCTGAATGCCACTGTTTGAGTCTTTACCTTCAGCCACTTCTTTGAGAACCACAGCAGTCTCTGTTTCCTCTTGCTTTTATTCACTTTTTGATGCAGAGGTTTGTTGCCTTCAGTATGCCCACTATTAGCTTTTAGCTTTGCCCACTGTTCCTCCACCCTCCACCCCACTCAGTTCATCCCCCGCTAGGGTCACCCTGAAGCATTTACTTATCATTATAAAATATGCTCTCTGAAATCCAGGACCCTCACCCTTGTGTGGTTCGATTCCACAGTCATCCTTATATTGAATCATACTGTATGGTGATCACTGATCCCCAAGTGGCTCCATCTTAACGTCCGCAACATTGTTCCAGTTAGTAAATACTTGGTACAGTATTGTTCCATGATGCATGGTATAGCTGCCTAGTTGTCTTAAGAATGCCCCTGCAGGAAGTCCAGGATGTCCCTGTTTAGCTGAAGCCACTGCTGAGAAGCTCCAATCCACATCTGGCAGATTGAAATCCCCAACCAGCAGCACCTCCCCTTTTCTGCCATCTCCAGTGGCTACAACCAGTACCTTATGTTGTTTCTTCCCGTGCTGGAGGTCTGTAGATTACACCAGAGTAAATAGTGGCTCTTTCTCCAGGATGACCCACAGCACAGTGCAGCCTTCTCTGCCTAGGGAGATAGTAATAGTTTAAAAATGCTTCTCCTGATTTCCTGATTTCAGAAAATGCATAGCATTTATACTGAGCAGTGACTAAGAAGTAATAGGATCACAGGAAGCAGAGCAGGCTTTAGGAGGAACCAATTGAATAAGTGAATGGTACTTTGAAAATTATTTTATAAATAAGTTTAGTTTAGTTTAGTTTTGGTGACCGGTAAGTGCACTAGACAAATCCTGCCTATTTTCAGGCACGACCGGTGAGGGGATACAGATGAATGCCAACTGACCTTGAACCAGATTAAGCTGTTGGTTGCATTTGAATAAAGGAAAAGTTGTCACTAGAATGTAAACCAAAAAGGGTTTTGATGAAATGTGAAACCTGACTGATATGTATTGCAGATAACAAAGAGAGAAAAATGTTCTAATAGAGATTGAATTTTAACATTAGACAGAAATATATTTGAAAGACATGATCTGAACAAATGTTTGTTGGTTTGCATATTGGAGGACATCTATATTTGACTAATGACTACACTAAGACAATGTTGTTTCTCTAAAAGTGAGTTTTAGCTTATTTTAAGTTAGTATATGAGCTACAATTGAAAATGTATCTTTACATTTATTATAAAACACTGCAGAGTTGCCATTATAAAACAGACACTGAATAGTCTTATAATTACAAATGTTTATTTTGCAAGGTGAATAACATGATTTGTAAAATAAAAGTGTAAGACTTCAGAGGGTAGCTTACTGTTCCTATGATAATTTTCTTCCAGTAATTTAGTTCCATCCCTGATACTATTTTAACTTAAAAGAACTATATTGTACAAAAGAAAAATGTATGTGTATTATTGTAGTTCACCACTAATTCCTTGAAGAAGTTGGGTAACCACATAAAATGGTGCAATTTATTATTTGTGGTCTAGGAATAAAGCAAAAATCTAGAGTTGACCAAAGAGTCCATGTATTTATTTCTTTACATTATATTGGCCTTGTAACTTTTTTATTCCTCCAAATAGAATTTTTATATTTCAACAGGACCACATTGCTCCAGGTCTCATAAACTAAAAACAATTTAACAATGTATCCTGGATATCCCAGTTGAGAGGCAATGTTTTATTTTCAGTAGAGTCCTTTGTTTAGCCATTTTTAGATGCATTTACTCTGGATAGCTCATTTGTGATGCAACATCTCATATTTAGTGAGGTTCTGCTCGAACTCATTATTAGACAATGTTTACCCATGATAACCCAGCTGCAATGTTACATCTCGGTTTCAGTGTGGTCTTGTTATGTTTGCTTTGCGCATGCACAAGAAACATTATGTGGCAGCTTAGGAGAGCGAGTTTTGTGGAGGCGTGGCACTGTGGCAGCCAACGGAGGCATCACATTTGGGGCTTGGCACTGGTGGACCAATGGAGGCACAGTGTGCTGATGACACTGGCTTCCAAAAGTGCCACCAAGTTGTAACATTTTGCCGCAGCAATCAGGGGCTGCCCTCATCATTGCAGTGTCAGCCATTCCTCTGCAAAGAGGGTGACCTGTCATTGCAGGGTGGAACGTTACCTAGTGTATTATTGTTTGTGAATGTGGTGGCAAGCTGCCACCGTTCACAAACAATATTATGCAGCCCCCACTGCTGAGGAGGTACCCAATCCCAGCAGCATGCGCCCCCACAAAACAGTCTTTGTTTTGCCGTCAGGGGACCCAATCCCCATCAACTTCAGTCCCCGTCCCAGTTTAATTTGCCGATGGGGGTACTACCCCATCGGCATAATGTCCCCCAAAAAAAGTTGTTTTGTGCTGAGAGGGTGCCCAATCCTCTTGCCCCCTCAGTATTTGCTGACAGGAGTGCCCAATCCCCCATCGGCTACAGCCACCACCCCCAAAAACACTCAGTTGGCATGCTGGCACCAACCCCAGCTTGCCAAAGTCCCTGTTAAAAAAAGTCCTGCAATGTTTTTTTTCCTGGAAATCAGAAACGGTCCCTTGTTGAGTCCAGTGGCCCTACCCCCTTAACCGCACCCACCTTCTGCTCACCCTGCCTCCCCACACCCCCTCACCCCATATTTACCTCCAGAGCCCAGCTTATGATCTTCGTGGACCGGGAACATGTTTGCACTCTTCAAAGCTGAACAGCTAAAATAAAATAAACTGAAGAAATGCCGTAAGCTGTATAATGTCATAAATAGGGTCTTTTCAACTTTGGTGCATATCTCAGGCATTTTGGGAATTTTGGCACCAAATTTTCAACATGGGGTTATTGGGACCCATCCTCATGAATTCAGCTACTGCTATGCAATATTCCATCCCAAAAGGTGATTTTATGGTCACTGCATGGAATTACCTTTTGGGACTGATTAATCTAAATGACAGTGCCATTGTTCATGAGATGGCCTCTCAATAAGTCTATGTTGCAAATTTGGTGGAAAAAATCCAAGAAATGACTGTTTTACTGAGCATGCATTGCGCGGTTGCTACGCACTATAACTTCACAAATTTGCAATATTTTCACTTCAGATTTTCAACATTGCCATTTCTTTGCACCTCCTTATGAACAGTACAACTGTCATTTTCACATCCTGGCTGAATGTGTTTTCGCACTTCCAGCGCAGAATAGCACGGTCGCTGTGGGAAATCAGTGTTGAGGACACATTAAGAAAATCACAGTGACATTGTTCATTAGCATAGGTCCTAAAATGCCTATGTTGAAAATTTTTGTGCTGAACATCCTTAAATGACTGTTACAAGCGTGTGTTGCACAGTTTCCACAGCAGCTCTAACTTCACACATTTGTAATGTCTTCACTCCAGATTTTCAGCATTGTCAGTTTTCCACATCTCCTTATGAGCAGCACAGCTGTCATTTTCACATCCTGGCTGAAATGTGTTTTGCACTTCCGGCAGAATAGCATGGATGCTGTGGGAAATCAGTGTTCGAGACACATTAAGAAAATCACAGTGACAATGTTCATGAGCAGAGGTCCTAAAATGCCTATGTTAAAATTTGGTGACAAAAGTCCATAAAATGACTGTGTTACATGCATCGTTATGCAGTTTCACGTATGCTGGGAAGTGCGAGCATTTTTAATATTCCACTACAGATTTTCAACATTGCCATGTCTTCACACCTCCCTATGGATGGTACAGCTGTCATTCTTCACATCCTGCCCTATCTGTGTTCTTGTACATGTGGCACAGAATGGCATGGTCGCTGTTGGAATTCAAAGTTCGGGTCACATTGACAAAATCACACTGCCACTCTTCATAAGAAGAGGTCCCAAATGCTTTCATGAGGTGGGGTCACAAAAGGCCATGTTGAAAATTTGTAGTGAAAACACCAACAAACACCTGAGGCAATAGGGTTTCTAACGTAACATACCACCCTGTACAGACTGGCAGTCATGAGGTTGTGCCTTTGGATTGCCGACTGTACTGCTCATGCCATCCCACCCCACCCCCAGCCACTGACAGGCATTGAGGTGTATCTTGGACTGTTCGGTCCCAGACTTCATCTCATATTCTTATACTGCACCCATTTCAGTGTATGTCCTTATGGAATGGGGTGACTGTAAGCAAACAGCCCAAGGCACACCTCAACACGCGTGGTGCCTGCAGAATAGGGTGAGGTGACATGAAATGACCATCATGGGCAATGACCCAAACACTTACCCCAATACCTGTCCATCTCTACAGAATGGAGGTGGTTGGCGTGAAGTTCAATACTTCACTGCCATTCCTATTCTGCATCTGTTTAACTCCTGCATTTCCAATGCTAATACCAGCAAGCATACATTTGGCATTGACAAATGCCTGTTTAGAAAAGGCACACTGAGCCATGTTTCATCTCCAGGTATGATCATGGGAGATGGCTAACAAGGGAGAACAGACAACAGGAAGTGGCAAATATGGAACATGCAGAGAAA
This sequence comes from Neoceratodus forsteri, assembly GCA_016271365.2. Lineage (NCBI taxonomy): Eukaryota > Metazoa > Chordata > Ceratodontiformes > Ceratodontidae > Neoceratodus > Neoceratodus forsteri. The sequence goes on from CM028131.1 coordinate 1,430,893,335, forward strand.
ACTGGAACAATATACAACACATTCAAACTTTTCAAATGTAGCTATTGTAAAGTGCCCAGCTGAGATAGAATATTTATTTTCAATGAGATTCTGCTTTTACCCATTTTGAACTGTATTTACTTTTGATAGACCAAATGGGATGCAATATCTTGGTTTTAGTGGGGTTCTGCTTTTTCCCAGTTTCAGACCTTATTTACAGTGGATATCCCACCTAAGGTGAGCTAGATACATTGATACATAGAATTTAATATTACAAAAAGACCCACTGGCCTATCTAGTCTACCAATATAGCTACCTAAAGCCATACCCATCATACAGTGGTGAGAGTTATTATCTTATAGCTCTCATGGCTTTTTTAAACACCCTTCACCAGAATATCCCTGTCCCCATTCCTCACAGTTTGTATTATTCCCTTGTGTACGTCTCACCCTGTCTGAACCCAGTCATGGACTTTGAGTAGACAACCTCAATGGGTAATCTAGTTCACTTCAAGTATAAGTTCTTTTATTTAGCCATTCAGCATATTTAACAATTATAACAATACATTATAGTACCTAGTAAAAATGGAGTTACCACTTCAACACAATAGCTTACATTCAACAATTAGTACAAATAATACAGTTATCTATGCTGCTGGCTATTATAGTTATACATTTCCAATAAATACAATCCAGGAAGGGAGTGAGAACAACAAACATATACATGATTTCAACTGCAATTTATATAATTTATATTTAAAATGTCCATTTGTAGCTGGCCTGGTGGCACTGAGGGCTGAGGCGCTAAATGCTATGCCAGCAATCTGTGTTCAGAATGAGTGCATGCACCAGGGGTTGGCAGGGGGAAGGAGATGGACCGAGCATCCAATGGACTGCTCTCCATCTCCAGGGAGGTGGAAGACCTGCAGTCAGTGCACATCTGACCCCTGGTGGAGGCTGGGGCTCAGTGGTATGCTGCCACAAAATGTGGGGGCAGGAACACAGCAGACACTTGATGGGGATGTGTGGGCATGCGTGTGCCTGTCACTGGTGTCATTAACACTGAGCTCTCATAAGGGAGAAAATAAAAAGTCCCTGGTGGTTGGTCATTACAACTTGATGGCTGTCCCCTGCACTCTGTCTCCAGAGGTGAACTCCTGAACTGGATCCTGGATTGGTGGGTGAGTTGGGGCTCCCTGCTGCCCCACCATGGTGGGTAAGCTGTGGGAGTTACAGGGTGAGGGTCTGAAGGGAGCTGAGGCAGGGACGCAGCTGGATGAGGAGCCGACCAGGGCCGGGGAGAAAGAACAACTAAAATAAAATAAAATAAAATTTCCATTTTTAGTGCATAGGGCCTAAGCTACTGACTGTTAAGTTTATATACCTTCCTTTTAAAATTCATTCCAGGTAAAGAAATGAAATAACAGACATTCTGTATACATGTTTTCAGTTCCAATAATGACATATTTAGTTTTACAGAATCATTATTGTATATTAATCAATATCCATTCCATGATAGCAATAGAAAGATACCCTATAATTATATTATTTGCTAAAAACTACATTAATGCACCAGTTAGGTTCAAGTTTAGGTAAAAAATAGGAAAAAGTGGCAGCAGGGTTTCCAACCATAATTCACCCCCACCCCAAGCAGCAAAAGGAAAACATTAGGTTTTGGGTCTATGGAGTCTTCATGAATCAGTGGTGGTGTCTTCCTTGGAATATTCACCATAATGGCCACACCTCCCCTCAAGGCATTAGCCTCCTATCTGAAACATAAGATACAGCACAAAGCCAGTACTTCACACTGACCGAGCCTTCAAAGGCAGAGCAGTATGTTTCACTACATGTTGCCAATACAATGTGTTGTACTTTTCATTATCATGTCTAACTTTGTTTGCTCATGGAAGAGGGTTGGCATTCAGATTAAGAACCCCAAAGGAAGAACCCACCACTGATTTGCTAAGACTCTGGAAACCCAAAACCCTAATGAATTTTCCTTTGCTGCTTGGGGTGGGGAGATAGGTTGGAAACCCTTATGTCACATTTCCCTACTTTTCTGGCCTTAGCTTGAACCCTAACTAGTGCATTAACATTTTTTTGCAATTCATTTCCTATCTTTTGAGATAGTGGAATTGTATCTCATTGATGCAGTGCCTTTGAGCCCTGCACCAAGGGAAGACTCTTCCTGCCTACAGAAGTGCAGGGCCATTTCAAGCCCTATACTTCCATTCAGCAATGGATGTGAAAATTCATTGGGCAGTCTGGAGGACTACAGTAGTGAAGGGCCCTCTGGTTCCGCACTTGCATGTGGCCAGAGATACAGATGCACAGGACAATCAGTCCATCTGTCAGAAGATGTACTGATCCACTGCCACCCACAGGTGCAGAGATGCAGGGCCCTATGCCAAGAGAAGAGCTGTCTTCACTATATGGTACCTAACCCCATGCAAGCAACCTTGCAGCTTCATTCCCAAACTGGAAAGGTGGTGTCACATAACAGTGCCATCCCAGCATGCTCAACCCATGTAGCTAGGTCACTGAGCTTTCCCGAACTCACCTCACCACCTTAGGATCACAGAGCATACCCACTGGGGTGAAGACAGGCACTATACATAAAGTTTCTTAATAATTATATATTTTTTATTTTACCCATATTTTCAACATAGTAGTTTTATGACTCCCATTATAAACAAGACATATGGCATTTATAGTATACTGTCAGAAATTTACTTTTCAACACACGGTGAAAACACGTACACCAAGATTTACAAATGACACCTGTCACATTTATGAGGTGGTATGGAAAATGGCTATGGTGAAAGTCTGGAATTAAAATACTGAAAATGAGTGAAGTTATGAGTGAACGTTGTAATATTGCAACGCTTACTCATTTAGCATATCTGTACACCAGATTTTCAGCATAGACATCTTACTACCCTATCTCAAGAACTGGTAGGTAAACATTTTCAAATCCCTGCTGGAGAGTCATTCTGAGTCACAGGTGCTAAAATGCATTGAGGCGGGATATGAAAAATGACAGCTGTCATGTTCATGAGGGGTGTCCCAACTCTAACCTGCTGATGCCATAGATATAGGATAACAAGGATATTTAACTCCTGTTTTAATTCTTGATGAAATAGAAATATGTTTGAAAATGTTTAAATTGTAACATATTTATTTAATGAAGCGTACACAGTAGACTTAAAATGAAACTCACGGTAGTGTTATAAAATCAGTAAAGCCTCTCATGTATGCAGTAGTTTAATTTCCATTGAAATGCAAATGAAAATTACTTATATCTAGTAACTGCTACATATGCTCTCATAGAGGTGTTCAGGTCAACTTTTCCAGTTCATCTGGCTCAGGCAACTCAAAATCTAATATATATGGAAAATAAATTATACACTCTGTAAAAGTAGAACAAAGTTACACAGCATCTCTGGGGTTACTTCACTCAAATGGCCAGTGTGAAGCAGTGGCTTCATTTTCTATCCCATCTTTGCTACCATTATCCCACACAGACCATTTGAAATCACCTAGGAGGGGTCTATAACTTCATCACCTTGGGTTTGAATAATCCTGTAACCTCCTCCCACCACTCAAATCGGTATACAGTACGAGCTCATTGACACTGACTGACAGCTCAGTCGCGGCTGACTGTGGTTGAGATAGATGAGCTGTACTGGTTGCCAGCTCAGGTTTGGATAGGGTGGAGTGGTGTAGTGGAATACTACCTGCCAGGGTGGGAGGTGTGGGGTCCACTAGATGCCAGGGAAGGAATGTATGGGTCTTCTCACAGGTGATAGAGGATAGGGAGGGTGGTCCACTGGATACCAGGGAATGGATTTCATTTCTTGTACAGAGGATCAGAGAGTGGATACTAGGAGGGACCCCAGCCACCAGGGAAACCAGTCTCTTACATCAGGTGGGTGATCAGGTTGGGGAGGAGTGACCTCTGGACACTAAGGAAACTTTATCATATTATCGGGCAAGTTATCAGTTGGGGCACTGGATGCACAGGAAACTTATTTTGATGTAATGAGGCCAGTTGTTGTGGATGGAGGGAACCACCATAGTACCTCCACCAACCACTAGGGTTGAGGAATAGGCAAGGTCTCGGTCATGGAATTTGCTCCACACTAGGGACTATGCAAGAAGCCTTTGCATGGAGCAAATGCTTTGTAAATCAAACAGCACTGATATTCACACCCTCCCCTCAATTGCATTGCAGCCCCTCCACACTTTGCCCCAGCACAAACTCAGTTTGAGTACGCAAACTGGGCTGTTCTGAATACCAACTCAGAGTTAAACCCAGTTTGCTCACGCAAAGTGTGTTTGTGCTAGGACAACATTTTGTGAATCCTGGTCCTAGTTCAATGATTTGTTAGAGAACCTCGCACATGCAACTGTGAATTGGGGATGCTTGGGTAAGCAGAGTGGTAAACAGTGCATGGCATCATCTGACATGATCGGGTAGTTTTCAAATTGAGCTATTGTGGTTTACAACATGAAAAATATGAAAGAAACAGTGTTAGAAAAACAAAATGCACAGAGATTATTTATATTTTTTTTTACTGAAAACCATCATTAATCACAGAATTAACACAGACCCATACTAGAGGAAGCAACATTTATCTATACTACTGTTAAGTGCTGATCATAAGAAATACCATACACAGGTAACAGATTAAACAAACTTAAACATTAAAAAAATTAATGGATCCTACTCCCTAGGAAACTATTTCTCCATCTTAAACAACCATACTGATTTCCAGAATTTAAAATGTTATACTTTTCCCTGTACCCTGTGGGAAAAAAGACAACCGAAATACTGATACTGAGCCACTTCACAGAACTGACTTCAGTTCTCTGCACATGTGATACTTTAATTGCAGCCTGACTCATTTCACTTTTGATCCCTGCTCAACAACACTGAAACTGCTCATGCATGTGGTACACTATCTCCAAACCCGATTGTGGTGCAGCTTCAGAAACCAGTAAATCAGATTTTACATATGATAAATATCTTAAAACTATAAAACTCCAAGCATCAACCACCCCAGGAAGTCCTTCTCCACCAACCTACACACGATACAAAATATTGTTTTTTTAACACTTCAATATCTCACCAAATATTGCACTGATTTACATGAGGCTTTCAGGATTGTGAATTCTACCACGACAACAAATCCTGAAAGTTTCATGTACATCTGTAAGACCATCTTTCTGCAAGCAGCACACACAAAATCAAGTTTCACATAGAACTCACCAGCTACCCTAATAATAGGGACTCTACTGTGCCCCTATAATGTGGGCACATTAGATATAACACTCTCGAAGAGAGTCCATAGGTGCAATTTCCATCATATGGATTTGAATGTTTTGTTACAAAAATTTCCACCCACACTTCATTTCAGTTGATTGAACCCGTGACCCCCTTGCAGGTCCTTTATAAATTATAACATAAATCAAGGACATTATTCCATGAGATTTTATTGTCTGTACAGCTATACTTTGCCTGAGTCCAGACTGTAAACCCAGTAGCCCAGCAGTGCCTAACTAGTGTGTGGATTTTATACTTTATCCCTCCCCTTTTTCTTATTTTTTGACCTTCCATGACCTGCTTACAGGTCCTTAAGAAATTATAGTATATTTCCTTAAGCAGAGCATAGAACCCAATTATGTTTATTTTAGCTTTATCCCTGCAAATCTGCACTTTTGCCAGAGTCTGGATGAGTTTCTTCATTTGCACAGTGCGGTTCTGCTATTGTTTTGATTTCCTATAGCCATTGATTATTTGGGGTCTCTTTAATTTTGAGCATACAAGATTGATAACACCTGTTTAGGGTATACCTTATCCTCACAATTCTAATGATCAAGAGCATGAGACATTTCAGCATGATATCACCAGGTGCTCATGCAAGAGGCACTCCATAAAGAGGAGCTCACAATACTGTACATGCAGCCTCACTGGCATGCTGAGAGAAAGCTACTGCACAATAATTACTGGTGCCCCTATAGTAACCTGATTTCAGATACTCTTCAAACGCTGTAATAACCCGATTTGATTAGCTCTGAGTCACTTCTCTCTTACACTGTCCGTGATGATCAGTTCCACTTTTTCTGAGTTGGTATGTATAGAGCGGTAGCCATTTCTTTAATTATGTGCTTTCTAATATTAAAGAGTTTTGTATAGTAGGAAATATTAGTATGTTATTTTTCTGTTTTAGTTAATGAAGGTAGATTGATGAGCAAGACTGGTAGTTTTAGAAGGCTAGATTCAAGAGTGAATGAGTGTCATGCTTTAATCTCACCTTCTGAAGCCACAGAGTCACTCGCTTCATCAGTCTACACCGGTGGCTTCTGTATTTCAAAACTAAGGAAAAATTAGCATAGCACCTACAAATGACACCTTTTTATACAAGGCACTTCTTGTGTGTATTTTGGGCATATAATTTAAGGAAATGAACACCGCCGCCAGGCTGTATCTCTCTCTCTCTCTCTCATGCCCAAGTTATTTTACATACAAAGCCCATGCACCAGTAATTATAAATAATAGATAGGTGTGTTTATGAATATTTTTCACATCTCGGTGCTTGATGCTCACATAAACCTCTTGAGCTCGCTCTCAAGGTTTATGGGTCATCACACACCTTGGGTGTGAAAAATATTCATGGCACACACTTGCCTATCTTATTATTCTCTCATATCTATAGCATCTGTACATGGAGGTATAATTTGTCCATTTCAGAGACCTTACATTACGGTATTTTCTAAAATAATTTCTATTCACTTTAATACCTCTAAAGTTTGTTTTATGGACAACTTGGCAGTCATTTTATTGTGTTCAAAAATGTTCTTATAGAGTTCTTTCACATTTTTCACAATCTAGTATTTTTAAATTATATTAATAAACTCTGCATGCTGTAATACCCCACAAGGTTGTTATTGAATGAATGCACATTCAGTTTTTTTTTTTCTATTTTTAGCATGGCGGTGGCATGCATAAGCACCCTAAGCACAGCATGAACCAAATCTGATGTGGAACTGAAGGAAATATATCTAATATAAGAAACACAAAAGGTTAATGTCCATTTAAAATTGTTCATGGTTTTATTTTACAAGTGTTCAACTACTTAACCTGCTGTGATGAATTCATCCAGACAGTTATAATGTATCCATTCAGTGATCTCTCATGACCCCCAGTGGCACAAGACATTAATATTATCCTCTGATTTATGAAAGAATAAGGATATGGGCCTGATTCTAAGAGGGCTATGCCGGCATAAGCCGAGATAAGCCAAACTCCATGGTGTATCTCTCAACTTACTGCATGCGTTACACTAGCCCCTATTCCAGGAAGGCCCTGCACCATGTCAGATGCAGGCTATGACAATCGTGGGTTACACCACCCACTATGCCACAACCCGCAATGACATGAAAGACAGTGGGGTTATGACAGCAACTGCACCCTGTTCCAGGAAGGTGGCTGTCATAACCCATTGGCATGATTCCAAAAGCCGCACTGGCAGAGCTGTTAGGGGCAGCCTGGAGTTGGCCGAGGGCATCCGGCGGCTGGCACCATCGGGATGCCCACCCACAGCACCATGGCAATGGTGCCAATCTGCACCCAATGATCCTGCAAGCATACCCATGCCCCCACACCCACCCTCATCAGGGACCCTTGGGGTTCCATACACCTGAGCATCCCCTCCAGGCACCTGTGCCATCTGTCTTGCCTCCCATGCCCCCTGGTGTCTGCTGTGCTGTTCCGGGTGGGGCAGCTTCAGGGCTGCCAGTCATAGGCTTATGTCTTGTGACATGCGGCATTCACGCAGTGCAAGTGGCATTAGCCTCCACATGGCGTAACTCAGCATGTCGCAGTGCCAGTGACCTTCAACTCTTGGAATGCAGTGTAGGGTCCCCAGTGGTAGCAGTGAATGGCGTAACTCGAGCCGCATGCAAGATACGCCATTCATTCTGGAATCAACCCCAGTTTCCAGCTGGCATTGACCATGATACTTGAAGGATGTTTATATTTGTTTACTTTCTCGTACTGCTGTCTGAAAAATAGAGGTTCTGGCACATTCCAGTGGTAGACACTGATGTTTACAGCATTGCTGTGTAATATGGGTTTGGCAGCAAGTTGGTAATCCTTTGCATGCAACCACAGTTGCATTGCGGTCATGATGCACCAATGTATAGCTGTTGCTACTCATATGCTGTGGTTTAGTACATAACACGTTATGACAGGCACTATGGTAGTATGCATAGTTTGTTCCTGACACAATGTACTGGTAACCAAGTACTTATTTGAAATACATTGTAAATTGATGTTTATCTTGTATAAGTAAAACATTCCATACCTTATAAGTGAATTATGTGAGTATTAATAAGAGAGGTGACATTATTAAATCTTAAAATACATATCTGTTTATATTTAGGACTACAGCCCTTGAAATGATTATTTTATTTGGCCAAACACTGGCCAGAAAGAAGTGGTCTTTGATGAAGAACTGTGTCTGAATTACACTATGAGTAAGTAACACAACCCTTAAGCCTGATGGTGGTGTTTGAGATTTTCACTTTGGAGTTTTGATGTCCCTGACTGATCCCTGATGAGACAAGGCATTTGTGACCTTTGGCTTTTGATAAGGTTAAAACTGTTTTATCCATCTGTAATGTACTTCCATGCTGCAGAGAATGTTTGTTCTTTTAGGTACAGTGGGCTGGTGGTCATAAAGAGGGAAGAGGTGCATCCAAAAGAATTGAGCATCGTGGCAGCAATTATAAGATAATTTCATTTTTTCATCCCAAATTTTCAGGATTCTGAAGACCTCCCCCAATTCAATTTCTTGTCAGATTTGGCAACGTACCACTTACTGTACATGATCATGGGTGGAACCTGGCAACATTGAAAATGAGGGCCTAAAATGGACAGGGTATGACTAAAAGGAAAAAATCTTAAAGAAATATAGTTTCAATACATGTGCAATGCTCACATTGCATAATTTAGTTTTTGCAGTTTTGTTTTCTTTAGTAGACAGCAGTTGGCAGAAGTGGAGGGAGGGAGGGTTGGCCTGGTCATCCAATGATGGATTCTGCATTTAAAGTTGGGTGCCAGGCTGGAAGACTGTGGACATGGGTTCTAAGCAGGCTTGGGATGGGGGATATTGAGGGAGTTGTATATATATGTGAGTGTGTGTGTGTGTGTGTGTGTGTGTCTGTTACAGATTTCAGCATTGGTGAATTGCAGAGGAAATAGAAGAACTCAACCAGCCAAGGTGGATAGAGAACTGTGCTGGTCACTCAATGGGGAGCAATCTAAACAAGTATGCAGGAGTGTAGCCAGAAATTTCCAATTTGTACACAGTCTCCAACAGTTACACCTCCAATTAAAAATGTATACATCCTTTCCAATGGCACCCCTTCCAAACAAGTCAGATTGTTGTCAGATGACTCTCTACTCTAAAGAGGTTATACATGTATTGGACACTCCTCAGTGGCCTATACTAACCCAAATACTACAGATTAGAATGATAATATTAACAGAGTGGCTTATGGTTTGTGACAGGCACTCAACAAAACTGTACACAAATGTGTACAGTGAGTATGCCTGTCTACACCCTTGCAAGTATGTATTGGGGTGGAATTAGGGGAGGAAAGGACATGGTTGTCAGAGGATGGGTAAGACTGTTTTGTATAACTTGCAAATAGGGAACAGAAACATAGAAACATAGCCTTTGATGGAAGATAAGGACTGCTTGGCCCACCTAGTCTGCCCATTTCCTACCTATTGATAAGCTGCAGATCCTACTTAACCAACAGCCTACTTCTTCCTACCCCCACCAGAATTGCCTTATGTCTGTCCCATGCATTCTTGAATTCCCCACTGTTTTTGACCCCACAAGCTCCTCAGGAATGCAGTTCCATGGTCCACCACCCAATCTGTAAAAATACTTCCTCACATTGCCCACGAGCCATCCCCTCATCTTCAAATTGTGCCCCTTGTTCTTGCACATCTCTTTTCTAAAAGATTCTACCCTCTTGGATTTTGTTGATTCCTTGAGGTACTTGAAAGTTTCTATTGTAGAAACATAGAATTGATGCAGATAAGGACCGCGTGGCCCACCTAGTCTGCCCATTTCCCTACTCTAACAGATAAGCTGCAGATCCTAATTAATCAACAGCCTACTTCCTCCTACCCCCCACTAGAATTGTCTTATGTCTGTCCCATGCGATTCTTGAATTCCCCCACTGTTTTGACTCTATGGCCTCCTCAGAAAGGCTGTTCCATGTATCCACAACCCTCTCTGTGAAGAAATACTTCCTCGCATTACCTCTGAGCCATCCCCGTATCTTCAAATTGCCCTTGTTTTTGCATCTTTTTTCTGAAAGATGCTACCTTCTTGGACTTTGTTGATTCCTTGAGGTATTTTAAAGTTTCTATCATGTCCTCCCTCTCCCTCCTTTCCTTGAGGCTATACATCTTTAGTTCCTTTAGTCTTTCTTCATATGTCTTCTGATGCAGACCTGCATCATTTTGGTTGCCCTCCTCTGGACAGCCTCCACCCAGTCTATGTCTTTGTGGAGATGGGGTCTCCAGAACTGTACACAGTACTCCGATGTGGTCTTACCAATTGTCTGTACAGAGGCCAACAACTTCCTGTTTTCTACTAGTGATGCCTCTCCTATGCATCCCAGTATCCCGCCAGCCTCCTTACTGCCTTCTCACATTGCTGGCCCACTTTTAGGTCATCTGATATGACTACCCCAGGTCCCTTTCCATTTTTGTTGTTGTCAGTATTTCACCCCCGTGTATACTCTTCTCCTGGGTTTTTGTTTCCAGGTGCATTACTTGCACTTCTTTGCATTGAATCTCAGCTGCCATACATTTGACTATTCCTCCAACCTAGCCAAGTCCCTTTTCATCCTTTCCACCTTGTCCAATCATGTCCCCTCTCCCTCCTTTCCCTCCCTCCCTCAGTTTAACAAGCAACCACACTTGAGCACCCAGTGGCCGCAGAAATTAGTGTAATTTTTTATTAATAAAATGTACCTAACACTGGGTTGAACACCCAGTGTGAGGAAGGGGTGGAGGGTATCCCAAGCACTGAGATTTGTCCCTTATGTTAGAAAATACAAGGGTGTCCTATGGCAGGAAAACAAGTCTAGTTTTTTGTTGTATTTATTCATAGTTGTTGTGAAGTCAATCACCAAAGAACAGAAAACTTTTATTTTTTGGCACATGAGTGGCACCAGCAGTTTAAAATAATTGTAACTTTTAATTTGGCCTTTTACCTTGTGAAACAAATAAAAGCTGTCTTCTCGAGAAATAAAAACCTAAAAGTTTCAGATTTTAATCTATGTATTTTTGTTGGGTCATATATGTACAAATAAAAGAGTTTTAAAATGATGGTATTTTGCCAGGACCAGATTAAGGCACCGGCAACATAGGCACTAGTCTAGTGCTCCCACCTGCCATGGGACCCCTAGCAATCCCAAAATATATTTACTACATACCATTTGTTTCTGCCTGAGCTGCATTTTTTTAGTATTGGACTAGGCTGCTGAGTAATCTGAACAAGGCAGGAGCTGAACTGTGATGTGAATCTCACCTCCCTGATCTGGTGTTAAGTACAGCTGACAGCTTCCTGGGGCTCCAACCAGACTGATCTTTAAGGCATAAATAGGCCCATTTCATTTCTTTGTCTCCCACGACTCTGATATCCCAAGTAGAGATGTTGCAAAGTTTTAATTTGTTGGCGAAGTTATGGCTAAGTCACCAAATTAGCCTTCATGGATAATTTTGCAAAGTTTTTCCATTTAATAGGAAATTCACCATTTGTATCTTTGCCTGTAATTTCTCCTTCCAATGAGAAGTTATAGGTGAAGTTACAAATGATAATTTCTGAGTAGATAATTGAACTTGGGTCAAAAGCACTCCGTTTGGGTTAATTTAAGTGCAAAAAAAACTGTCTCTGTGTCTAGTGGCCTCCACCCCACTGATCACCAGCTGAAGTTAAAAATGATCATTCCTGGGTGTAGTGGCCCCTGCCAATCCCACTGGCCCGATGTCAAATAAAATATTTCCCTGGTGTTTGGTGGTATCCCCATCGATCACCGGCCTAATGCTAAATAAGAATATTTCCCTAGTGTCTATTGATCCCCTCCCACCAATCACTGGCCCAATGTTAAATAAACATCTTTCCCTGGTGTCTACTGATCCCTCCCCACCGATGCCTGATGTTACAGTATTTTCTGAAGTCCAGTGATCACACCCCCAACCTGATCACCCACCTGACACACAGACACCATTTCCCTGGTGTACAGTATATTCCCGCCCATCCCAATCTCCTGTATATTAAATAAACCATTCCTTGTTGGTCTAGCAGTCCCTCCATCCCTGATCCTTCCTTACATTAAAATGTATGCTTCCCTTGTGGTCTAGTTGTCCCCCGTCCCGATTCCTTCTTGCATTAAAATGAATGCTTCCTGTTAGTCTAGTGCTTCCCTCCCACCATAGAAACATAGAAGAAATGATGGCAGAAGAAGACCAAGTGTCCATTGGGTCTGCCCTTGAGTTCCTGAGCTTTGGAGATCCTGGGACCTAGCTCAAATAAGTACCCCCAAATTTAATTTGAGCATACTCTTTATTCCAACCCCATTTGAAAGCTGTAACTGTCTTAACTCCCACCAAATTCACAGACAGTCTGTTCCATGGCTCCTATCCTCTCTGAGAAGTAGTGTTTCCTAACTTCCTCCTGAATCCCTCCCCAGCTTCCATTCAAGTTCCCTCATATTTGAGCTGGAAGTTCTGTTGAACAGATCAAGGTAGGGCACTGCATTAATTCCCTCAGGATCTTGAAGTTTTCTATCTTTTCCTGCTTTCCTCCTTGTCTCCAGTTGGTATATGTTAAATGCCTCAAGATGCCCTTCATACAGTAGCCCTGGAGCCCATGTATCATTTTTGGTTACCCTTCATTGAATGTTATTCATCCTGTTCCTATCTTTCCTAATATGCAGGCTCCAATACTAGACATAGTATTCCAGGTCAGGCTCACCAGGGATCTGTACAGTGGTACTTTCACCTCCTGGTGCCTGTTGTCAAATCTTGTCCCTCTGCACCCCAACATTTCGTTGGTTTTGCTGTATGCTGAGTTGCATTGGTTGGCCTGTTTTAGGATGTCACAGATGATGACTCCTAGATCTCTTTCCTCCTGTGAGGTACTGAGCTTGACCCTGTTAAGCCAGTAGGCTGGTCTTGGGTTTTCTTACCCAGATGCATCACTTACACTTCCTGATATTGAACTTTAATTGCCAGACTCTAGACCATTTCTCCAAACTTTGCAGATTTTTTGTAGGTTCCTATTGCTCCCTCACTGTCCACCCTACTAACCAGCTTAGTGTCATCCATGAATAGAGCAAGTTTGCTCTGGATACCTATTCCTATGTCACTAATGAACATATTAAACAAGACTGGACCCAAGACAGAGCCCTGAGGAGTCCACTTGTCACCTCTCCCTCCTCTGACCTCTCTCCATTAACAACTACTCTTGCCTCCTGCCCTCTAGCCAGTTACCTACCCACTTCACAATGTAGTTTACTATACCCAAGTATCCAGCTTCTTCAGCAGACATTTATGCAGGACCAAATCAAAGGCCTTGCTGAAGTCAAAACAGAGGAGGTCCACTGGGTGGCCCCATCCAATTCCTTAGTTACTCAATTGAAAAATGTAATCAGGTTCATTTGGCATGATCTGTCCACAATAAATACATGCTGTTTGCCACCCTGCGGCCATTCTTATTCAAATAATTCACTAGGTCTTGCTTAAGCAGGGTCTCCATTTGTTTTCTATCACTGATGTGAGGCTAACTGGTCTGTAGTTACGGTCTTCCTCCCTACTTCCACTCTTATGTATGGCACCATGTCAGCCCTTTCCAGTCACTTGGCACAACTCCCAGGTGAAGGGAACTGTTAAACAAGTGCGCTAAGGAGCCTGACAACTCACCCGCCAACTCATTTAGTATCCTTGGGTGTATTCTGCCCAGTCCAGGAGATCTGTCATGTTTTACACACTGGAGCATCTCCTAACCCTGCCTGTGGTAATTATTAGCATTTCCATTTATGGGATGTCCCTACTGTGTGCTGTAATGTCACTGTCATTCATTGGGCCACTGTGTTCCATGGTGAACACTGAACAGAAGTATTTGTTCAGAACTGTAGCCTTCTGTCTGCCTTCTTCTATGATCCTATCTTCATCTTTGAGTCTTAACTACTCCTCCCTTTCTTCCTCTTCTCCTGTAAGTACCTGAAGAATTGCTTATTCCCTCTTTGACTCCTTTTGTTATCTGAAGTTCCACCACTGCTTTTGCTTGCCTCACTGCTGTCTTAGCCTCCCTATTCATCTGAACATAATATTTCCATTCATTTTCTCCCTGTTTCTTTTAAACTTGAGGAAATCCTCTGTCTTGGCCTTCATGGCAGTTTGACTTAGTTTGTGAACCATATGGTGCATTGTGTTTTTCCTTTTGTCCCTGTCTTTATACACATCTTTGTGCCTCTAGGATGGCTTGTTTAATTGTTTCCCAGATGCCTTCTGCCTCCAACTGCTCATGGATCTTAGTTAGTTTATCTCTGGCTAGATCCTAATTTTGTTGAAATTAGCCCTCTGAAATTTAGGACTTCTGCCCTGATCTGAGATTTGATCTCCTAAGGGATCATTCAAACCAAACAGAGTTGTGGTTACTGTTATGCCAGTAGCTCACCAACCCTGAATGCCCCGACTATTTTTGGGTTGGTGAGCACCACATCCAAGATGGTGTCCAGCCTAGCTGGATCAGTGACTAACTGTGTTAGTAGGCAGTCCTATAAGGCTTCTATGACAGATTGATTCTAGGATGATCTTGCCTTTGGGATGCCCCAGTCCACATCAGGCATGTTTCATTTTCCTACAACCACTGTGTCCCTTTCTGTGATTCCCCTTTAATTTCTTCCAATAGCTCCCTGTCCTTGTCATCTGCTAAAAAAAAAAAAAAGGTTTGGAGGCCTGTATACCATCCCAAAGTGGTTCCTTTTCCTTGATGAGGGACTAAGCTGTATCCACAGGATTCCACCCTTTTTAATGCTGACATCACATGCTGTGGCCTCTATTACCTCCCTGACATAAAGTGTTACCACCCTCAGCTCCCTCTTGTCCCTCCTGAAAAGCATGTAATCTGGAACCAAGAGATCCTGATCATTATTTTCTGATACTCAGGTTTCTGTGATGGCCACCAAGTCCATATAGGACTCTGCCATCCAATCCTGAAGGTCACATGCCTTATTACCCTTCCTTCTAGAATTTAGGCATACCCCAGTCCACAACCCAGGAGTCAAAGTATTTCTTCTGCCTGTTGGGTTACTCTCTCATTCCCCACTCCTTTGTACCTCTTCTGGACCCTTACAGCCTTTTTCTGCTATCTAGTGATTCCTGCTTGTGGGGGAGTGACAACAACTTCCTGTCATCTGTGCTATCGCCGATAGGTTTCCTAGCACCAGATTCCCCATCTCCTAGTTTAAATGCCTTAGGTGAATGTAGAATTTGTGTCCCAATGCACTTGCTTCTTGCCTGTTTAAATGAAGACCATCGAACTTGAAAGTCTTCTCTCCCAGAAGTTCCCCAGTCACCTATGATTTAGTATCCATTATCCTTGCACCATTCTTGTAAACAAATGTTGGATTCCTCAATTTCCTTCTTCCTGAGCTCATTCATGCAATCACCATTTCCCACACTGGGAGGACCTTTAAGAATGTCAGGGAAGATGATTGAACCACCAATCGTTCTCCCATCTTTTTGAAGTTGTGCTTGGTCTTCTCCACCATTTGATTTGCTAGGTCATTTGTACCAAGATGGATCGGTACATTGAGCCCTCTTCTGCTTGGTCTATGATCTCCCAACACTTTCAGTGCCCTCTTGGCCAAGGCATTGGGAAGGCATAGGACCTTTACAATAGAGTTATTCAAATGAAACTCAATTTCTCTAATCATTGAGTCCCCCAGAATGAGTGTTTGCTTTCAATTATTCATTTCTGCTTCCTCTTGCATCCCTTGGTTGCCTTGTACAGTTCTGCTTTGATGCCTCCACTGATTCAGTGCTTGGTTCAGTGTCTGCCTCATTGGAAACAGGGTCCTGTAACATCTCTAGGGATGCAAAGCAATTTGTGATCAAGGTGTCCTTGGTTGAACTGGGTTCATATGCCTTGTCCTTTCCAGTTTGCTCCCTCTTGTCCCACCACTCTCCACCCCCAGGCCAGTAGGCCTTTAAGGGAGAGGATGAAAGGTGCACTCCAGCACAGATGATGCTGCAACTTGGCTATTTTCTTCCTAGCCACATCCAACTGAGCCCTGAGCTCATTAAGATTCATGCACACAGGACAATGCCCTATCCTCTACAGAAGTCCCCAGAAGACAAGTGCCCCACACACCTGGCAACTTATCATGTCCATAATTGGTAGTATACTAGTCCTAATAAGAAAACAGTTTTTTTTCCTTAAGAATTTGAAAGGTTAGATCTCATCACCTATGCTTTGGTAGTATCAGTTGTTACTCCAGTAAAGTAGGTAGTTTGGGAGAGCTGTCCAGGAGGATCCTGCTACCAATGAACATGAGGTGTCAGCCCAAGTAGAACAGAGCAGGTGGGCAGTCTATGAGCTGTTGTTAATTAACAATGGGTGTTTCTGGCTGTCAGTCAAACTGAATACCTATAATAGTGGAACAGGAACTGAGTGGGTGGGTGGGTGGGAACTACTGTCTATGCAAGTCTGTTCCCGACTGGAATGGAGAATGCTACCTGACTTTTGTTTAATGGAGCCTGAGTCAACTCCATTCACCCGTTACTTCCTGAAGTTTATTTCAACGACAGCAACAATGGAGGATGGAAGAAAAAACATTGAAATGTATTTCCCAAGTCAGCAGTCAGCAACTGCTGACAGCAACAGCTTCTCCAGATGAAGAAGCAGAGTGCTGTAATTGAGCCCTGTCTGCTGAAACCAAGTTCCTTTCAGCGATCATGCCTAAACAAAAACACCTGCAAAAATGAATAAACAAATGAAGTAGCTATCAAATAAAACAAAAGCTTCCCCTGATTAGAAGTAGAGTGCTGTAACTGGAGACTGTGTCAGTTTAAATCATGCTAAACCAAGCTCCTATAGTGATTGTGCCCAAACAATAACTCCTGCAAAACAAATGAAACAGCAATCACTGCAATCCCGCCAACTCACTCCCCAGTCAGCTGTGGTCTGTACTGATATTTCTGGTAGCAGTCAGTTTTTAAAGGCAGACTGAAGGTTTAAACTTAGCGCCCATTTTGTTAATCTGTTCCTGTAGCGCCCTATTGGTTGCCTTTTTCAGCCTAGCCTGAGCACAGCTTTCCCAGATGAAAAGCAGAGCACTGTAACTGGAGCCCTAATCAGCTGAAACCAATCTCCTTCTAGTGATCATGCCCAAACAAAACACCTGCAAACAAATAAAATGAAGCAGCTATCAGATAAAACAAAAAGCTTCCCCGGACTAGAAGCAGAGCACTGTAACTGGAGCCTTAGTCAGTTTCAGTCCTGCTGAAACCAAGCTCCTACTAGCAATCATGCCAAAACAATAACTCATGGATCTCCTCACCCCAGCAGATAGTGCCCCACCAACACTGTCCCCACATCCCATCTCGAGCAGGCAACCAGCACAGACCTCCACTGTTTACCATGGCCGACCACTGACTGAGCTGTCAATGAGTGTGTACTTGTACAAGCATGTGTTCACTGACAGCTCAGTCAGTGGTTGGCCCTGGTGGAGAGTGGAGGGCTGTGCTGGTTGCTGGCTCAGGATGGATATGGGGAGGAGTGGTGGGGCACTACCTGCTGTTGTTGGGGGTTGGGGGATCCACTAGACACTAGGAAAGATATATATTGTATTTTATGGGCAAATCAAAGCTGGGGTGGGGGACTGCTAGACCACCAGGGAAGCATACATTTTAATGTGAGGAGGGACTGTACAGTGTACAGAGCATTCCTACTCTCATCCTAATTCCTGTGTATTAGATAAACCATTCCTTGGTGGTCTAGCTGTCCCCTCCATATCCCTGATCTCTCCTTGCATTAAAATGTATGCTTCCCTGGTCCAGTGGTCCTAGTCAAACAAATGCACCAGCAGTCCAGAGCAAGGAGTTATTGGATAACTCCAGTGAAGGGTCTTCACAAGTTTATTTCAAAAATCTAAATTTATTGGGAAAGTTTCCCATTTAGGTCACAGAAATGCAGAAAAACAGAACACAGTGGGTATTCATTGGTGGGGCACGTGAGGAAAATCCAGTCCAGTTAAGGTAGTGGGTATTTCTGGTCTGACTGTGCATAGGATGAAGTTCATGGTGTATGGAGCGGTGAGTGACTGTGGAGGATCACGGACTTCCTGATGCATCCTGGAACAAATGATATTGAGGGGAATAGTGTGCTGGAAATTCAGGCAAGGTTCGAGAACTGGCCAGGGTCTGTCATGACAGTGGATGCACAGTCTCCTTCTTGAAATCCTGCCAGTGCCAAGGGCCACTCGGAGAACAAACAGAAGATCAGGAGATTAATAACTGGCTTGGGCAGTGGGGTGAAGCATGCAGGGGTTGGGGTGTTGGAAGACTGGGGAGAGTTTGGGAAGATAAGGGACTGTATGCCATGATAGACTTCACTAAATCTGGTAGAGAAGGAAGTTCTCAAACTGGGGTTGACAGATTTCATTCAGGCTAGATGGATTTTAAACTTGTGAAGGGGAGGGGGCACTGCCAGGCTGATCCAGCCATCCATACCACCGGTATGACTGGCCTACAACCCCACAGAGGAGGGACAGACGGTACCCTAGGGAGAAGTGTTAACGGAGTATGAAAGATCTGGGGAGGATATGGTAAAGAGGGTATGGACAAGGATTGGAGGGTGGCATTAATAAATGCCAGGAGTCTGGGGAATAAAATGCCTGAGTTCCAGGCCATGCTGTTTGAGGTTGGGTGGTGATGGCAGCGTTACTGAAACTTGTGCCACCCTGGCCATGACTGGGACCGTAATCTGAATGGGTACCTTGTGCTAAGGAAGGACAGAAAAGTGGGCAGAGGGTGAGGAGTAGCAATGTTCATTTGGGATAACATTGAGATTATGAGAGGAAGAAGCAGAGGGCAACATGGAGGCCCTATGGGTCACCTTGCAAACCCCGTGTGAGGGAAGACTGGTTGGGGTGGTAAATAGGCCCCCAGGACTAATGGAGAACCTGGAGGATTGCCTGTTGGTTAACATTAAGGGCAGTGTGGACTGGAAGGGAAAGGAGTGGTGTTGATGGGGGACTTATGCCAGCTACTGATTGGGGTACTGTGACGTCCACTGTAACCAGGGAGCAGAAGCTGCAGGATGGCTTCCTGGATGCATTCCTCAATCAAAAGGTGATGGACCCAATGAGGGAGAGTCATATCCCTGATGTGGTTTTAGGATGGGGATCTTGACGAGATCCGGTTGTGGAAGAACCCTGGCTGGGAGTGACCACAACACAGTCTGGTTTCAGTTTAAACTGGGGAAGGGGGAGCATTCAAATATAATGATAGTTGATTTTATGGGGCGGACTTTCAGAAAAAGGGGAAATTCTCAAGGGACAATGTGGGAGATAAAACCAGGTTTGGACGTAGAAGGTAGGTGGGAGATCATAAAGCAGGGCTACAGGAGGCCACCAGGACCTGTGCAAGAGTGAAGCACAAGGGCAGTAGGTCTCATAAACCATGCTGGTGGACCAAGGAGATCAAGGAGGCAGTAAGGGAGAAGAAGCTGCCTATAGTAGTACAAAAAATGAAAGGAGAGAGGGATAGAGAGAACTATTGCCCTGCAACCAGGAAAGTCACCAGAGTGGTGAGGGAGGGCAAAGGCCTGGAAAGAGTAGAGGCTGGTGCAGGGAGGATATGGGGTGGGAAAAGGGTTCTTAGGTATATTGGTGAGTGGTGGAAGGTCAAGGGCAAGCTCCAGTAGGTTGTGACAGCTGGGGGTGGGTGGAAGGGGCTGGAGAGCAGCAGGGTTACTGAATGAGTACTTTGCCATAATGTTCACTAGGAGGAGGCTCAAGAACTTCCCAAAAGGGGTTGAAGGCCACAGAAGGTGCAGCAGACCTGACTATTGGGGTATCTGCTGAAGAACAACTCTGGGGAAGTAGGCCAGGGGTGTGATATCAGGCTGGTTCTGTTGAATGGGGAGGGGCAGATACTGATATTCCTATCAGGTGTGGGAAGCTTCCAGTCCCTAAAAGGATAAATCTCTGGAGCCTGATGTTATTCATTCCAGAGTACTGAGGAGTTGGAGGATGTTTTGGCTGTGTCATTGGTGGATCTCTTTAGCTTGTCGCTCCAGACAGGGAGGGTGACAAGGGATTGGAAGCAGGCGCATGTTGTGCCCATCCATAAAGCGGGATCGAGAGAAGAGCCAGGAAACTATAGACCCATCAGTTTGACGCCGGTGGTGGGGAAGGGAATGAGAGCATATTTAAGGAAAGGCTGGGAGGTTCCTTGGAGGAGATGGGTTACCTGGATGACCGCAGCATGGGTTTGTGCCAGGTGGATCATGTCAAACAAACCTTGAGAGTTCTATGAGTTGGTGACATCAGCACTCTACAGGGGAGACCCATGGATTACTATTTCTGGACTTCAGCAAGGCATTTGATTCAGTCCCTTACATTGGCCTAAGGGAGAAGCTGGGAGGGGATGGGGATAGCCCCATTGACAATTAGGTAGATTGGAAATTGGCTTTCAGCTCACACTCAGTGGGTAGTGGTCGGAGGGGAGGTCTCGTCTCCCAGGGAGGTCATAAGTGGGGTCCCACAGGATCAGTCCTGGGGCCACTCCTGTTTAACGCCTACAGGTCTGATATCAAGGAATGTATCAGGTGTGAAATGAGTCTCTTTGGATGACTCTACGCTGGGGAGGTGATGGAGGGGAGATGGGACATTGGCCCTGCAAGAAGACCTGGATACTCTGGATAGGTGGTCATGCACCTGGAAATTGAAATTTAACTCCTCCATGTGCAAGGTGCTACACCTAGGGTGAGAAAACCCCAACTATGTGTACACTCTGGGGAGGGGGATGAGTTGCATGCCATGGCAAGGGAAAGAGACCTAGGAATCTTGGTGGATGTTAACAAGAATAATTCATGGCAGTGCAGGAGGGCTGCAGTCAAGGCAAATAGGATACTGGGATGCATCGCTAGGATGATTACCTCAAAAACAGGGAGGTGATTTTGCCACTGTACAACAGCCTGGTTAGACCACATCTTGAGTACTATGTGCAGTTCTGGAGGCCGCACCTAATGAGGGACATCTAACTCCTGAAGAGGGTTCAGAGGAGAGCAACCAGAATGATCCGAGGCCTGGGGATATGACATATGAGGAACGACTAGGGAGCTCAACCTGTCTCGCTGGAGGAGAGGAGGAGAGGAGGACCGGGGGACATGATTGAGATCTTCAAGTACCTCAGGGAGTAAATAAGGTAAGCCAAGATAGGATCTTTCGACTGAAGGAGGGTTGAATCACCAGAGGACACAGTTGGAAGACTGAGGGTGGTAGGATTGGGGGAAAGGAGGAGGAGGAGGTACGCCACCGAAAGAGTGATGAAACCATGGAATGTGCTGCCGGGGAGCTGGTACAGGCAGCTACGGTGGAGGGATTCAAGAGAAGGTGGGACAGGTATAGGCAATGGGTGAAGCAGAGGCTGGTTTGCCCAGGGGGCAGGACTGGGGATGGAGTAACAGTGGAAGAAGACAGATAGAGGGCTACAGTACCCAATCAGGGTGCTGAAGCACGAGCAGACTTGATAGATCAATAGGCCTACTCTGCTGGAGTCTAGTATGTTAGTATGTTAGTCCCTGTCACCAAATGCCCTCACTGTGTTCCATTTTTCTGCATGTCTGTGACTTAAATGGAAACGTCCCCAATAAATTTTGATTTTACAAGAAACTTGTGTGAAGACCCTTCATTGGAGTTATCCATTAATTCCTTGCTCTGGAGTGCTGGTGTGTTCATTTGATTGTGTAATAGGCAGAAGCCCTGCACCAGAACCCTGCTCAGCTGTGCGGAGCACAGCACTCAACACTGTTCTGGCACTGGGCCCTCCCTGAGGTAGTACCACCACCCTTCCCCCATCTCATTCTTGAACCAGCGATTCGCACAGCCCTCCAGTCTCCACTCACGCCTGACTGTTGACTGAGCTGTCAATGAGTGCATACATGTATAAGTACACGCCATTGACAGCTCAGTTGAGATCGGCTGTGCCAGTTGCCGCTTAGGGATGGATGAAGAGCAGGAGGGTGGGGCACTAACTGTCATGATAGGGGGTCCACTAGACACCAGGAAAGATATATATTGTATTTTATGGGCAGATTGGGGATAGAGAGGAACTGCTAAACCACCGGGAAGCATACATTTAATGTAAGGAGTGATGGGGATAGGAAGGGGGACCGCTGTACCACCAGAGAATGGCTTATCTAACATACGGGGGATTGGGATGGGGAGATACACTGTACAATCAGGAACCGTGTCTGTGTGTCGGTCGGGTGTTCAGTAGGAGGAGGGAATTAATGGACACTAGGGAATACTATAACATTGGGCATGGGTGCAGGTGTGGAGAGGGATCACTAGACATCAGGGAAAGATGTTTATTTAACATTGAGCTGGAAATTAGCAGGGGGCCACTAGACACCAGGGAATGATCATTATTTAACACTGGGCAAGTTATCAGTGGTGAGGGGACCACTAGACACCAGGAAAGATTTTATTTAACATCAGGCCAGCAATCAGTGCGGGGGGTCACTAGAGACCAGGGAATGAACATTGCAGACTTCACCTCTGTGCCAAACTCTGCCACTGGAATTGCCAATTTCATATTTCACAGACTTATCACTGTTCTGCAAATTTAGACTTTGCACGGTGGATTAATCTGTAAAATGAGGTGAATTTATGAATTAATCTGGGGTTCAGCTGGATAATGAAACCAAGAACCCTCCAAAATGTATGACAAGTAAGAACATTGGAGTTACTTTAAAAATTGCAGGCTTTGATGCAGCAAAATGGGGTGGGTGGAGAGCACTAGTACTTTAACTATATGCTTCTGTTTGGTTACACACCAGATGCCACCCACTAATTTTACTAGGTTGCATTGTAAATGTAGGGTTGAGCTTGCCAAACCCTTTATACCGATAAAGATGTTTATTTAACATTGGGCTGGAAATTGGCAGAGGGACCACTAGACACTAGGGAATGATCATTATTATGTTAGCTTGCGTGCATGCGCAAAGGCGATCTTGGGAAAATGGGACACTTTTGGAGGTGTGCCTGTTCTGTGCAAATCCCTGCTTCGCTGAGCAGGTGGGCAGTCCTGCACCAATCGGTGCAGTGCTGTGTATGACAGCAGTGGTCTTCTTCAAAGAAACCACCACGTGTGCTTGCAGCGCGTCACACCCCCAAAATCTTTGGTGCCATGCTGGGAGCCTACTCCAGCTTGGCAAATGTCCATCATCTGCCGTCGGGGTGCCCAATCCCCTGTCGGCTCCAGCTCCCCAAACAGCTTTCTCTGTTGCCACGTTGGGAGCCCACCCCAGCGTGGCAAACGTCCCGCTCGCCTGCCGACGGTGGTGCCCAATCCTCGTCGCTCCACTCCCTGCCATCCTTCTGCCATGCTGGGAGCCCACCCCAGCGTGGCAAACATCCTGCGTTGTCAATGTAGAAAAAAAACCTGTAAATTAAAAGCGTCCCACGCAGTCTCGCCCCCTCCCACAACCCGCACTCCACCCACTCGCGCACCCTGCCTCCCCACACACCCTCACCCCCATACTTACCTCCGGAGCTCGGCGCGATGATCATCGCTGGACCAGGAACACGTCTGCACTCTTCAAAGCCGAACCATGAACTGAGGAAATGCCGGTAAGCTGTATAATGGCTAGGTGGGTTTTCAACTTTGTTGCATATCTCAGGCATTTTTTGGAATTTTGCACCAAATTTTCAACATGGGTTTTGGGACCCCTTCTCATGAATTCTGTCACTGTCATGGCGTATTCTGGCCCAAAGGTGATTCCACAGTCACTGCAGCGAAATCACCTTTTGGGCTAATTAATCAAGCGACAGTATCAGCGTTCATAATTGGGCTCTCAAAAGCCTATTTTAAAATTTGGTGGAAAATTCCGCCAAAATGACGGTTTTACTAGTGCGTTATGCAGTTCCTACGCAGGCTCGTAAGTTCGCGAATTTTCAATATTTTTACTCCAGATTTTCAACATTGCCATTTTACCACACCTCCTTATGAGCAGCACAGCTGTCATTTTCACATCCTGCTCAAAACGTAGTTCAGTTCATGTAGCGACAATGGCGCAGTCAGTGCGCGAACTCAATGTATGGGACACATTAAGAAAATCACAGTGACACTGTTCATGAGCAGAGGTCTTAAAATTGCTATGTTGAAAATTTGGTAAAAATTCCTAAAATGATCTGTTTTACTGAGCGTGCGTTGTGCAGTTCCTCACATGCTCATAAGTTTGCAAATTTTAATATTTTCTTCAGATTTTCAACATTGCCATTTTAACACACCTCCTTATGAGCAGTACAGCTGTCATTTTTCACATCCTGCCCAAAACATGTTTCCGCCCATGTAGCGCACAATGGCACAGTCGGTGTTGAAATCAATTATGGGACACATTAAGAAAATCACAGTGACACTGTTCATTATCAGAGGTCCTAAAATGGCTATGTTGAAAATTTGGTGAAAAATTCTGGAAATGACTGTTTTATTTAGCTGGCAAGAAGTTCCTACGCACACTGTAGGTTTGGTAATTTTCAATATTTCCACTCCAGATTTTTCAACATTGCCATTTTACCACACCTCCTTATGAACAGTACAGCTGTCATTTTCACATCCTGCCCATAATGTGTTTCCCTATGTAGCATAATGGCGCAGTCGTGTGTACTCAATGTATGGGACACATTAAGAAAATCACAGTGACACTGTTCATGAACAGAGGTCTTAAAATGGCTATGTTGAAAATTTGGTGAAAATTCTAAAATGACTGTTTTACGAGCAGGCATTGCGCAGTTCCTATGCACGTCGTAAGTTCGCGAATTTTCAATATTTGCACTCAATGAGTTCCAAATACCTAAACAGTACATAGAAGCAAGCAACATGTGGCATTGACAAATGCTTGTACTTCTTGTCACTGATTTTTAAGCCATGTCCAAGTGCCAAATACCACTGCAAATACCTGCAAGCAAATGTTCGGGATTGACAAATGCTTGTTTAACACTGGACAAGTAATCAGTGGCGAGGGACCACTAGATACTAGGGAAAGATTTTATTTAACATCAGGCCAGCAATCAGCACGGGGGGTCACTAGACACTAGGGAATGAACATTGCAGACTTCACCTCTGTGCCAAACTCTGCGACTAGACTTGCCAAGTTAGTATTTCACAGAGTTATCAGTGTTCTGCAAATCTGGACTTTGCACAGTGGAATAACTTTGCAAAATGAGGTGAATTCATGAATTAATCTGTGGAGCGAAGTTTCCCAATTTCCCACATCACTAATCCCAAGGGAGAAGTGGCTAGAAAATCCCTGCCTCTGATAGGGAGAATGACTGGTGCAAATCTTAAATAGGGGTCTCCTGCAGAAGTTTGTCTGCTACTTGTCTTGTCTTGTGCATTTGATGGGGCGCTTATCATTCATATCAGAAGGATCAGAAAGCCAGCGGATCGTGCCTGTTGAAGATCCTGTTTCATGTTCCAAGTGCCTCTTATTAGCACATGGATGTTCTCTGACTTGCCCTGACCTTAAGTCACATAGTATGCAGGTAGAGGTAGTGGTTCACAAATCTCAGTGTTCTGAGTCTACATGTTTTACAGGTTCTTTTCCTGGGGAGAAGCCACTAGGCTATACTGCCAAATGTAAACATTTTACTCTCCTTGACTGGAAGTGGATTATCATTGTTAAATGCAATTCTCCTCTCAGGGAAAATTGTTAGGGAGTTCCTGGTTGAGTTTAGGTTGGGGAGGTGAGTCACGAAAATTATAATCAAAGTTATGAATAAAAGGAAAAAGGGCCAGAATTTTTAAGTCATTTAATAATATTATACTGTAATTTGCAAACAGTATGGCTAAGCCTGATCTTGAACACCAGCTACAAAACCACATTTAATGATATAAAGTAGCAAAGAGGTTACATTGCTATAGATGGACTTACAACACAGTCAGGGCAGCAGTAGCCTTTAGATCATAGAAACATAAAAATTGAATTTGATGGCAGATAAGGACCACTTGGCCCACTTAGTCTGTCAATTTTCCCTACCTACTGTACAGTAGCAAAATAGACCCTACTTGATCTCTGACTTAGCCCTCTGCTTCCTAGTGACTAAGGTTCCCTTATGTCTAGCCCATGCATTCTTGAATCCTGCTACAGTTTTGCCCCCACATCCTCCACTGGAAGGCTGTTCCAGGTATCCACCACTCTTTCTGTGAAGTACTTCTTTATGTTTCCCGAATCTACCCCTCCAGCTTCATAGCATGACCACTTGTTCTTGAACATATTTTTTCTGAAAAATACTTCAATCTTGTACCTTGTTTATACCCATGAGGTATTTGAAAGTCTCTATCATTTCTCCCTTTTCTCCTTTCCTCCAGGGTGTACATATTGAGGTTCTTTAGTCTCTCCTCATAGGGTCTCTGGTGCAGACCCTGCACCACTTTAGCTGGCCTTCTCTGATCCGCCTCTGCTCTGTCTATGCCCTTCCAGAGATGTGAACTGGACACAGTATTCTAGATGATGTCGCACCAATGATTTATACAGCAGTATCACCACCTCCCTCTTTCTGCTGGTGATACCCCTCCCTATGCACCCTAGCATCCCACTGGCTTGCCCTACAGCCTCGTCATACTATTTGTCCACCTTTAGGTCATCACATATGATTACCCCCATGTATCTTTCCTGTCTGGTGGTTGTCAGTACCACTCCCCACATATTGTACTCAGCCCCTGGGTTTCTATGCCCTAAGTTCATGATTTTATACTTCTTCGCCTTGACACTTAGTTGCCACACTCTTGACCACTCCTCAAACTTTCTTAGATCCATATTAATTTTCCACCCCTGGAGTGTCTACCCAATTGCAGATTTTAGTGACATCTGCAAAAGGCATATCTTTCCTTCTAACCCCTCTGCAATGTTACTAATAAAGACATTAAGGAGGACTGGTCCCAGTACTGATCCTCGTGGCACCCCACTGGTCACCCCTTCCTCAGAGTGAACTCTGTTTGCCACCACCCTCTGATGCCTACCCCTAGAGACCCATGTTTTTTTTTTTAAATAAGAAATAAAAAGAAATTCAAGGTATAAAAAGAAATACAAATCTCAACATATAAAAAGAATAAAATGAAAACAAACACATGAATAAAGTGAAAACATTGCTTTGGGGGCAAAACATAAATAAATGCTTGCAGCAGTTGTTGTTGTTAAGGCTCTGTTGTTACCACAGAGATGATCGATAAGGAAGCACAATGAACTGTGTCATTCACAAAACCTTTCAAGACCATAGCATAATGTTGCTTAGTACAATGTTGTATACTAGGAATGTGATTTCTAGTGCATATAAGGTCATTTTGAGGTAGTTTATGAATGTAAATGTGATAACAAGAAATAAAACGAAATTTCCATGAACAAAAAGAAATAACAAGATATTCCAGAAAATAAAATAAAAATTATAAAAATAAAAAGAATTTCACGGGTCTGTACACCAATTAGTTACCGGTTTATCACTTTCAGGCCCACTCCCAGGCTACCCAGTTTGTTTTCTAGTCTCCTATGTGGAACTATGTCACAGGCCTTACTGAAATCTAGGTTGGCCACATCCCTTCCCCACCCTGTTCTATGTGCCTGCATACTGGGGAAAATAGAGAAACCCGAATAGTGCGGTCAGAACTGCGCTGTCAAACTAGTGAAAGGTAATATAGCTACAGGAATAGTATAGCACAGGTAAGGTTAGCGCTATCCCGTAGCTGTATTACTGAAGCTAGAAAAGGGAGTAAGGGATGAAGCCTGTGCTGGGAGATGTGCAATCAAGCAACAGCTGTAGTGCAGAAGGTAGAGCCATAGGCAGGGAAGGTGGCAGAGCATCGGTGGACCAGGCTTCAATTCTCAGTCCTGGAACATTTCATTTTGTTTGTTTTGCCTCCCTCCTTCTAACTTAGGTTGTCCTTTCCTCCTCAACAATCCCCCAAGTTACTCCCCCATAGGTAGTTATTTTAAATTTGGGGTTCAAAAAAGACAGTGGGGTGGGGAGAGGAATTTAAATGTAAGACAAGGTGAAAGACAAGGCAAGGCAAATATGATAAACAGGAGGCAAAAGGGGAGGGGGCATGCACAGGAACCATCATAATAAATACAAGATCATAATGCAATCAATTTTAATTATTTCATTTTAAAAGAGAGGCATTCTGGATTATCAGTTTGGGAGCAACCTGTCCACCAGGTCTCAATATCAACTATGATATCAGACCTTATTTACGTACTGGGAGATAAATTATTTATGGGGAGATAGACTTCTTATATTTTATCCATCTATGCATATAGAATATCAGTTCTGTACCGTTATTGTAGATAATTAGATGTATTTTATTCAGTATATATTTATTATGTATTTTTAGGTATATATGCTTGATGCAAGCTTAGCTTTCCATTGATGTTTTGAATTGCATTATGATCTTGTATTGATTAAGATGGTTCCCTGTGCATGACTTTTCTGTTTCCCATATTAATTGTTGCCTTTCTTCTTTCCCTTCCCCAATTTTTCTTCCCTTTATCATATTTGCCTTGCCTTGTTTTCTACCATTGTCTTACGTTTAAACCCCTTCTCCCCACACTGCCTTCTTTTTGATAGTCTGTATCAACTAAAATGTAGATGTTTTGGCTATCTGTCTTATACATAAATATCTTTTTATAATAATTTTTATAGTTTGAAATCATTGATAAATTAAATGGTAAGAAATTGTATGTATTTTTACTATAATTGATTGTCGATGTCCCAATGCTTTTGTAATGTTCCTTCACTCATGATAATTATTCTGTTTTGTGTTTCATCATTGTTAACTGATTATTTTATGTGAGTTCACCCATATGTGCCTTGGCCTTTGATAAAGGATTGAGTGGATCCGAAACGCATCACGCAGGTGTTATGGGCACTTGACTTGCTATCTGAATAAATAATATTTTAAGCTAAATACTGGAGCTAGGCGTTTTCACTTTGAGGTGGTGTGTGTTCAATACCTGTGTCTGCATCTATACCAAAAGTCTCAGATTCTTCCACTTGAATGCCTTCCCAAACTTGATGCCCTGAAAGTTTGGGTACCTCTGTACTCCCTGTGCATCTCTGAAACCTGGCTGTCCTCTAAGGTCCTCAACTCCTGCCTTGCTATTCCAGATTTCAACTTCTTCCACCAAGATCAAAGCAAGCGGGCAGGGGTAGCTTGATACATCCATCAGTCCCTTTCCTGTTCTATTACTCTCAGTGAATCTGGTTCCACCTCTCATGAACTACTTATTGCTCAACTCTCCTTCCTTCTACTATCCCAGTTTATGTAGGTGCCCTGTATGCTTCTCCCAGGCTGTCTCCTGCCTCCTGACCACCTGCAAAGCATCAATTGCCACCCATGCTGCCTCTGGAGAGCTCATCCTCCTAGGGGATTTCAGCTTAGACTAGCTCTCCCCACATCCAAGACTACCCTACACAAAATTGAATCTCTGACCCTATACCAGTTATTAACTGAATCCACCTGTCTCAACCCATGCTTTCAGAATCACTACCTCTTGAACTGGGTGCTCTCCTCCCATCCCCACTGCATCATCACATCATCACTGCTGGCACTCTTCTGGACACCTTCAGTGATCATTGCTTGACCTATTGCATTAGGAAGGTGCATCCCCTACATGCAGCCCCCAGATACATCTGGTATTGCCCCTCAGAGCACTTGACATGAGCTCTCTCTTCCATGACCTCGCTGACATGAACTGGTCTCTAGACTTCTCCATCTCTGACATTGACTTAACCCTTGACCACTTCACCTGCACCCTCAGGCGGGTCTGGAACTTCCATGCTCCCTCAAAAGCAAATTTCAAATGCTCTTATAACTCTTGGATCACAGCCAACCTCATAGCCCTGTGCAAGTCCTGGGACTAAGCCTGGACTCGTTTAAATCCTCTCAGTCCTTGTCAAGCCTCCAACAGTACAGATCACTTAAAACTTAAGTACCAATGCAGTCCGTAGGCTAAAGCCAAGTATTTTAAACTCCACCTGCAATCCACTATTCTCCATTTAAATTCTGGAATGTCCTACACTCCCTTCTTGACCCCTCACCCAGACTGCCCCCAAGTCCTCACAGTGGATGGATCACTGGTTTCAGACCCCTCCACAGTTGCACCCATTTTTTTTCTTTACTTGCCCAGTTCTCACAGCTTTCAGAGGAGGCCTTGTCCCCTCCTACTCCATCCACCTGGCCATCCCTCTAGGCAACCCCTGCCCTGGCTTCATCTTGCTCAGGAGGCTAGGGTATATGTATTTTCCCTTTTTCTCCGCACTCTGAGGACGCTGGCATGAAGGATGTATATCCATTCAGATGACATGCTGATGCACGCTTATGCCAAGCACCCACAGTGTCCTCCCCACCCCAGCTCTGAAGAGCCGCTGTTGCCCCAAAAGCCCAGTGCTTCTACCGGCCCCTTAAGAGCATTGGGTGCACAAGGCACCCCGGTAACCCACCCCAGGAGGAGGAGAGCATCCATTGGTATGCTCAATCCTCCATCCCCCACTGACTCCCAGCAACCAGAGTCCGTTCCGAACTCAGGTCATCGGCATAGTGCGGTGTGGCATCCAGCACCTCAACCCTCAGTGCCACCATGCCAGCAGTCGAGGCCATTTTAACAAATTGTCACTAGGTCTGCACTCCTGGTGATTCTCCATCCCTTCCACTTCTTTAGGAGGATCCCTCCCCATATCCTCTCAAGAAGTCTACAGGACTCTTATGTCCCTCATCCCAGCTAACTCCAGCCCAGATGACCCTGCCCCAAGTTTCTCTGTATTTCCACTCCTGCTATTGTCCTCCTCCTCTCGCACCTTCTTAACCTCTCCTTCTCCTCTGGCATGGTTCCTCTGGCCTGGAAGGTCACAAATGTTCTGCCCTACATAAGATGGAGGCCTTCTTCCCCAGAAACTACAGGCCAATATCTGTATCCTCCCTAGCTAAGCTCCAGGTGTCCATTGTCTACTCAAGGCTTGCTGATTTCTTAGCCTTCTCTGATACTCTCTCCCCATCCAATCTGGTTACAGAAAATGTCACTGCACCATGTCCTCCCTATTGTGTATCACCAACTTCATCTTCTCTGGGATGGACTATGGTCATATCACCGCTGCCATTTCACAGACCTAGCCAAGGCCTTTGAGTCCATGTCCCACTCTCTCCTCTGAAACAAGTTGCACCCTGTAGGTTTAGTTGCTCCTGCTGTAAAATGGTTCAGCTCCTACCTTACAGGTAGGCTACAGTCTGTTAAGATGGGAAACATCCTATTGCCTCCACTCCAGATATTTCTGGGGTACCACAAGGATCAATCCCTAGCCTGATTCTCTTCTCTCTGTTCATAAAAGACCTTACCTCCATCTCAAAATCCTGCTCAAACTCTCTCATACACATGTATGTGGATGATACTGTCATCTTCACCTCTGGTCCCTCAACATCTGATGTCTTCACCCCTGTCCAGCAAGACTTCCATAATGTGCTTAACTGGTTTCATGCTTACCAATTCAGGATAAATAAAAAAGTCTTAATGACTTACTGCACCAGGCAAAAATTGGCCAGGCTTCTAAAACAGCCAGTGTTCACCACCCCAGAGGCACTCCTGAAAGTAGTCCCTATATTCAAATACCTTAGGGTGTGTCTTAGTCAGTCCTCAACTTTTTGACCCTATAGATGCTATTCACTCCAAACTTTGCCTCAAGATTGGATCGTTATATTGAAAGAAGAACTGCCTTCCTCCCTCACTGTTCGCTGTGATTTGATAATGAAACTTATTCTCCTGGTATTTGATTATGCTGACATTGTCTATGGCTCCACCTGCTACATCCCTTGCAAGACATGCCACTCTCTTTAATGTTTTTGTCAACTTGCCACAAACTCTCCTTTTAGTACACACCACTGCCGTCTCTACTCCTCTCTTTTGTTTTCCCCTACCACATAGGTGCCTGGCCCACAGTCTTGCCTTTATCTCAAAATCCTAGTTTGGATCCCTCCCATCCTAGCTCTCCTCTCTTCTTTCTCCCAGTACTCACACCTCCTACTCTCTGTGTTCCAGTTATTCCCACTCCTTCACCCTCCCCATCCCTGCTCTTCTACCATTCAGTCGTCTTTCTCTGATCACCTCCCTCCCTCTAGAATCAACTCTCCCCTTCAGTTCATCTCACCCCTTCATTCCATTCCCTTAAGCACCTGCTCAGACCCATACATGGCAGTACTTGCTGCTACGAGGAGGGACTATAGGAGCTTAATATATATACCCTTGAGGAAAGGAGGAGGGGGACATGATAGAAACTTTAAGTACCTCAGTGGAATCAGCAAAGTCCAAGAGGGTAGCATCTTTCAGAAAAGAGATGTGCAAGAACAAGGGGACACAATTTAAAATGGGGGGGAGCGGTTCCGGGAGCAATGTGAGGAAGTAATTTTTCACAGAGAGGGTGGTGGACGCATGAAACAGCCTTTCTGAGGAGGTTGTGGGGTCTACAACTGTGGGAGAATTCAAGAATGCATGGGACAGACATAAGGCAATTCTTGTGGGGGTAAGAAGAAATGGGCTGTTGGTTAACTAGGATCTGCAGCTTATCCTGTAGGTAGGAAATGGGCAGACTAGGTGGGTCAAGAGGTCCTTATCTGCCATCAACGTCTATGTTTCTATGTTCTATGTTTCTATGTTGCTTCTCAACCTCCTAGCCTCCTCATTCCCATAGTACTCCTAGTGGGTAAATGGCTTCCATTTGCCCACTCATCACTGTAACTCTATTTAGCTTTGCTGCTGTTGTTTTCTTAGCCAAATTTATGTAAAAGTTTCTCACAAATTGTATTATGTGTAACTGTGACATTGTAATGTTTTGTCTCCCTTTGTTTTTATCTATGTCCTATTTCCCGGATCACAGCTGGAAACAAGCCTCTGCACAGTGTGCCTTTCCGGTTACCAAATTTGAAATAAGTAAATAAATAAATAAATATACTTACAATACTACCCCACCCATTATCTACACTTGTCTGTAAAGAAAAACAATAATATATGAAGCCACCACCAACCCTGACCATTAGAAGTCCAGCTATAGCACTGTAACCCCTTTGCTATGTGGTTTTGTGAGTGGTGCTGTATCAGGAAGTAAGATTGCACTTACAGTAAATTAATTGGAGTAAGAAAGGTGGCTATCATGTATGCTGAGAATAGTCTTGCACATAGTGATCCCTTGATTATCCACCAACTGTCTATACAAAATGTGAACTATTTCACTGACCCTTATTACCCTCACCCTTAATTATCTGACCAGTTCTGCTTATACAAAATGGATGGATGGATAATCAAGTGTGCACTGTTGATTATTAGACTGAAATCAAACAGTATGTGATACTTTGGGAAAAGGAGAGGACAGAATGTTGTGCTCCATCACTAATATGATTTTGAGAGAGGGAACAGAAGGTACGAGTTTTGATTTGTATTCTGTTGCCATATCTCTTTACATACAAACTGTATCCTAACATGGGATACAGTTTGTATGTAAATGATTTCAAGGTACCATACAGTCTGTGACAGGGTCCCTATATGGCAAAGGGGCATGGTCATGGTGAAAGGAGGCACCAGATTTCTCTTGGGCAAAGGGCCCTAGATTGCCTTAATCTGGCCTTTATTTTACATAAATTATACAATCTGTATCCTGCAAACTACTGTACCTATACATTTCAAAACATGATATGCACTTATCCTCTGGAACATAGAAGGTGCATGACAATTTTCAAATATGTTGATGCTAAGACAAACTCTAAGCTGTCAGGAATATCAGTTTTGAAAAAACAGTAACTCAACCCTAATACCATGGAGTTAAAGTACAGCACTAGTGTATTACTCTATATACTACAGACTGAAATGTATTGTCATGTTTGTTCTGTCTCAGCCCATTTCCTGGAAGCAAGGATAGTAATAGTTCCATTCTGCTGCACTGCTTGCTCTCTTGCCTCCATCCTAGGCAAACAATTGGCAGAAAGAAATTTGTTTATTTGCCTTTTAAAGCTAAAATATTTTTCATGCATCACAGTCTAGATTTTTGGAAGCTAGATATTTAGTTCTTATTGAGTTAAACTACTTTAAAAATGAAAGAGAATATTAATCTTCCTAGTCAGTAAAATAATGCCATCAGGTAATTACAAAAGAATCAGCAAATGAATGGCACTTATATTAAAATCATTAAATTTAGTCATCTCATTTGCTTCCTTCAGTTTCTTCTTTATGATTGCATAAATATGAATGTAAGGCGCCGATTAAAACTGGAGATCTTCAAAGCCTTTCATCAAATTCTCATTTAGTCTCCCTACTCACTCTTGCTCTCTTGATCTCTCTGCCCACAATTACCTGCAGGAACCTTATTTATATGTTTAATTCACTGTATGATTACAGGTACTTTCTTCTCTGATTATTATTGCAGTGATGAATGTAGATAGCATAGATAATTACGCATCTCTTAACATGTATGCAGCCATTATATACCCTCATTTATATTACACATCTCAGTAATTTTAAGTCAGCATATGACAGGATTTAAAGCACTACATTTTCAATTCACAGGGGTATTCCTGTGCTGCTGCATTGTGTTCACCCATTATTTTCATACTTGCCAGACAAGTGACTTTCAAAGTTTCTTGCCAAAGCAGTAGCTTGTGAATAGATTTAAATAAGGTTTGTAAAATCCTGCTGTAAGAAAAATAGAACTAAATGATGCACTACAACTTTGGAGAAAACTGTTTACTGCTTCAAGTGCACATAATTCTTTTGGGATTTAAAGTATTTATTATTACTTATTAAAAATGTAATTTATCACATCCAGTTGCATTGAGAGCATCAGTGGAGCAGCTGCTTGGAGAATTGGGCTATGTGTAAGGCTACAACTGTTCTAATTGTTTTATTTCTACTTACTTGAGCCAGGATCTTTTTCCATTATAGGTCACAGAAGGAAGGGGCCTCAGGGCCATTTTATGTTTGCTTGCATGCATGTGTAAGAAACATGTGACAGCTTAGGAGAGAAGTGGGGTTTTGGAGGTGGCACTGTGGTGCCCAATGGCCCCACTGCATTTTGAGTCCTGGCCGTGTTTCCCAATACGATGGCATGCTGCTGCTGACACTAGTTCAGCAAGTGTGCCACCAGTTGAAACAAATTCGCTGCTGCAATGAGGGAGTGACCCGTCATTGCAGGACTGGTGCCTGCCTGGTGTAACATTTCAAGTTACATGGCAGCGGCTGTCACCATCTACCTCAGAGTCCTCATAAAAGCCAACGGGATGGCTAATCCCTTTGTCAGCATGCCCTCTGCCCAGATCATTTGCCAGTGGGAAGCCCTCCCCATCAGCATAATACCCTCATACATTTTGTTTGCTGAGGGGTGGCCAATCCCCTTGGCATCATGTCTCCCCAAACACAGGTCCTAGTTCCTTTGCTGATGGGGGATCCAATCCCACTGGCTACAGTCCCCTAAAACATAGGTGGCATGCTGGGAGCCCACCCCAGCATACCAAATCTACCTGCAAAAGGAAAAACTTCCTGCAATGATTTTAATTTTTTTACCTGAAAAGTTGAAAATGGTCCCTTGTTGTGTCCAGACCCTCTCCCCAACCCGCACCCACCTCTGTACAACCCACATCCCCGCACACCATCCTCACCCCATACTTACCTTTGGAGCTGGCTCGACAGTCTTCGGTGGATCGAATACGCCTGCAATCTTCAAAAGTCACCGCAAACTGAAGAAATGAGAATAAGCTGTATAATGGCATAAATGTTTTTTCAACTTAGGTGGATATCTCGCCCATTTTTGTGAATTTTGGCACCACATTTTCAACATGGGGTTCTTGGGACCCCTCCTCATGAATTCAGTCACCGACATGTCATTATTCAGTCCTGAAAGGTGATTTTGTGGTCACTGCATGGAATCACTTTTGGGACTGAGTAACAAAACGACAGTGTTACTGTTCTTGAGGTGGGCTCATAAAAGCCTATGTTGCAAATTTGGTGAAAATTCTGAAAAACCATATTCTGACATGCATTGCACAGTTTCTCATGCAGCTAGTAACTCCAAGAAATTTTATATTTCCTCCAGATTTTCAACGTGCCATTTTTCCCTTCTTATAAGCAGTATAGCTGTTATTTTTCACAACCAGCCCAAAATGTGGTTTCGCACATGTGGTGAACAAAGGGCAGGCTTGCTGTGGGAAATGAGCGCTTGGGGCAGATTAACAAAATAACAGTGACACTATTCATGAGTATAGGTCCCAAAATGCCTATGTTAAAATTTAGTGAGAACATTTCACAAAATGACTGTATTACGAGCATGCGTTGTGCAGTTTCCATGCATGCTTGTAACTTCTAGACTTTTTAATATTTTCAGTCCAGATTTTCAACATTGGCATTTTTCACACCTCCTTATGAACAGGACAGCTGTCATTTTTTCCCACTTGCCTGGTTCCCATGGCTTTCAGAGAAGGCCTTGTACCTCCTCCTACTCCATCTACCAGGGCTATTGCCCCAAGGCATCCCATCCCCAGTTTCATCTAGCTCATAGGGCCAGGGTATTTATATTCTCCACCAATTTTTCTCCCAACCCCTAGGACACCATCACGAAGGACATACATCCAGACTAGGCGACGTGCTAATGCATACCATCAGTCAAGCATCTAACAGCGTCCCCCTCCCGACTCCTTGAAGTACAGCCACCAATGCCCCAAAGCCTGTGCTTCCACGGCTTCAGGAGCATCGGTGCATGCAGCACCCGGTATCCCACCCGAAGGAGGAGGCATCCATTGGGATGCTCACTCCTCCTTCGCCCGCCAACCCCAGCAAGCGAGTCCATTCCGCAACCCAGATCGCCGGTGCAGCGTGAGGTGTGGCATCCAGTGCCTCAACCCTCAGCACCACCTGGCTGGCCGACAGCTGTCGTTTTTGACATCCTGCCTGAACTGTGTTTTCACATATCTGGAGCAGAATGGCATGGTCGCTGTAGCAAATCAACATTTGAGACAGATTAGCAAAATCACAGTGCCACAGTTCATGAGCAGATGTACCAAATGCTTTCATGAGATGGAGGTCACAAAAGACCACGTTGAAATGCCTTTAGATTGCCTACTGTAATGCTCATGCAATTCCCCCCCATCCTGCAGCCGTGACAGGCATTGAAGTGTGCCTTCTACTCTTCGGCCCCAGAGTTCACCCGTCTCTCCTATACTGCACCCATTTCACTGTATTTCCTTATGGAATGGGGTGATTGTAAAGACGAACACCCAAGGCACACCTCAACACTTGTTAGTGTCTGCAGGATAGCGTGAGGTGAAATGGCATGAGTGTTATGCGTGATGACCCAAAGGCACACCCCAATGCCTGTCCATCTCTGCAGGGTGGAGGTGGGGTTGACATGAAGTTCAGTACCTCACTGCCATTCCTATTCTGCATCTATGTAACTCCTGCACTTCCAGTGCTAATATCAACAAGCAAACATTCGGCATTAACAAATACTTGTTGAAATTGTGGGAAATCACTGCAGACCAAAGTATCAACTCATTGGCAGAGACCAGTCAGACCAGAGCAGGAAAAGCTGGGAAAAGTAAAAGACCTCTACCTCCAGTATCCCATCACATGAGTATTCCTTCACATGGGTACCCCAAAGCAAGTTTGTGGCATGTGACTAGGGGCTTCTGATGGGTATCCCCAGGACCAAAGAATATAGGGACTGTACTAGCAGGCAGCAAAGATTGGAAACTGTAGGAGGAGACAGAAAGGACTGAAGTATGTATAGTGACTCCAGTTGAAGGTAGGAGGAAAGACTGAGGTGCACTGTGCAGAGTGAAAACAGGGCTATGCAAAAATAAAGGCAATCTCATTTATGATAAGGACAACTGACTGTAGAAAAGGTTGCTGCAGATAAGAGGTAAGGGTGTTAATTTCAACAGAATCAAAAGTATGGAGCTTACAGAAATCTTATCTATGGTATCTCCTCAAGGTCAATACTGGTAAGGACTGTGTAACGGGGTCAGGGGCATATGGAGCATCCAATAGAGAAACTAAAGACACAGCACAATAATGTTCAGGGACATTGGAGGTATACTGGGATGGAGGAAGGGTTAAGAAACAGTAGTAAAACAAACAGTGCTCTGGAAGTTCGGCCACTGTCTCAAGTGCAGGAAGTTCCAGGCCATGAGGTGGTGTGGGAAGCCACAGGGGCTGAGATATGTTGTTTGAGGGTTGAAACTGCCAGGCCATGTAGGGTGTCACTGCCACAGACACCACAGTGGCCCATTCAGGACAGAGCTGGACACTGGACAGTGGTGTGGGGAGGAAGGAAAGAAGGGCACAAAGGGAAAACTATGGAACCAGGGTTGTGCATGAGCCCTGGTTCACCTGTTGCATACTCTGGTTCCCCAGGAGACCCAGTCAAGTGAGGATGAGGCCACACATGCAATAGGTACTGTAGGCATTGTCTGAGTATATTCCAAGGAGGTAGGTAGCCCAAAATGGGGCAGAATAATGATATTCATTAAAGAATGACTAAACTGTTCCAGCTCCCAGGAATACAAGACGCAGTGCACAGGTCTCCAGTGAGATCCACACAAATCAGGAAAAATGGTTCCATGTGATAACAGCAATGGAGAAAGGTGATTGCTGATTGGGTGAGTGTACAGCACCGAAACTCAATTTCAGCGATGTACACTCATGGCGCTACAGCAAAGGGCACATGACAGTTTTTAATTTTATGTGGGGGTCTGCGCCTGCACCCCTACTAAAGGATTCTCAACTCCAAGAGGTGTATGTCGGGGGTGCAAAATCAAAAAAGAACCCCCAGACCCGCACACAAAATGAGAGCACCCAGAACCAAACCTGTACCTCCCAACCCCAGCCTGCCAACAACCTACCACACCACATGGCCAGCTTAGCAGCCCACCACTGCACTACACTCCACAAACCCTCCCTCCTTTGCCCGTCACATGGTGTGGTCCCTCCCGCCATCCATGTGTGTGTATACATAGTGACATCCTGTTGCTATAGTCGCTGAACCCTTTATCCAGTCACCCTCCTGCCCGTAGCCCTGTGCACAGGCATTGTGATTGAGTCACCCTTTTGAAAGCACTCAATTGTGGTCACCATCATCACAGGCTGCCAGAAAACAAAGACGTCTCCACACTACTCCTCTTGTGTGTGGACTAGGACGTGAGCTTATGTTAGTTTATGCTTTTAAATCAGAATTTATCTAAGCATTCCATAGCTGTAATGGCATCATAAAGTACATATATGGGAAATAACTGTCCACGCCAGTAGTATTAAGGCTGAATCAGGTCAAAGTTTAGTAGTCAATTGATTTTTCATGACAAAACTTCGAAAATCAGACCAATTCACAAAGTATGAAACCAGAAATTCAAATTCAGTCCAAGCTCAGAACATGAACAGGAGAATTGTATAGCAGATTTTTTGATTTTATGTTTTGAAATTCAGTACTTCAGTTCAAATGCTGTGCAAATTGTAATGTTCCATTAAATAACACTGAATCCAGATAAAGAAAGTAATTAATATACTGTGCAATATTCAGAAACTCCGGCTGTAGAATGAAACACTAAAACAATGCAGGTTAAATAACATGCTTTAACAACAATGCTATAAAGTCCTTAACTAGATTCCAGATAACTTCTGGGCAAAATCTTTTCCATTTCTTTTTTGGTTGTTTTGACAAATATGAAAGCTGATAATAATCACAACAAATGCGGCACAAGTTAAAGTAGTAGGCTACCTTTTATGGCTTATATAGCCCCAGGTGCCTTGTTAGGCTAGTGAATTATAAGGGTGCAGTAGAACCCTATAGTTAGACTTGTACCAGCATTTCTATTTTAAATCCAATATTTTGCATCTTAATAACTTTGGCATTCTTTGACAAAACAGTCCAAAATTTGGCATGCTCAGTCATTCTGCTAGTATCTCAAAACATGAAAAATTTTGTGATGGCATCTGGTATGTTTTTTAGATATGGAGAGGTAAACAACAGAAACAAACACTTTTTTTTCCTATACTTAACATGAAATTTGTTGCCACCATCTACAGCCTAGATGGAATTAATTTTTCCTGAAATGTTCATGGATGATGGAGTCTGTGCCAAGGGTGTTCCTTTGGATGGTTTGGTGAAAAAATATAATGCAATTTTTAATTACAATTTTTTGTGATAGCTGCTAGACAGGCAGGTAAATGAAAAGCGTTCGAACTGCTAATTGTTAAGGATTTACTGATTGTGCTCACAGAAATACTGTTCATGTTGTCCGGCCATCTTGGTTTTTTTCTGTTTTAAAATAGATTTCTAGGAAATATTACTTGGTAATTCATGAACAATTGATCTCAGTCATGTA
Source organism: Neoceratodus forsteri (assembly GCA_016271365.2). Classification (NCBI taxonomy): domain Eukaryota; kingdom Metazoa; phylum Chordata; order Ceratodontiformes; family Ceratodontidae; genus Neoceratodus; species Neoceratodus forsteri. The sequence goes on from CM028131.1 coordinate 1,430,934,036, forward strand.
CTCAGTTCCATTTCTGTCTTTCACCTTACAAATTTGCAGGGCAAATGTGTGTTTTATAGAAATAATTATATTGCCATCACTGGCTTAGGTAAGGTTGTTTGATGGAAAATAATTATTTGCACTTCTTATGGTTTGAACTTTACTGTTTGAGCCAAAGACTGCAAACAGTAAAGATCAATAACAGACTGAATTGTTCTCATTATAAAATCATATTTCCTGCTCCCCACCCACCAATCACTGTATCCCTCATAAAAGGAATATTTCCCTGGTGTCTAGTGGCAACCCCATTCCACTGATCCTTGTCCCTATTATAAAATCTTTTTCCCTGGTATCTAGTGGCACCCCCACCCACCAATTGGTGTCCCCATAACCAAAGAATATTTCCCTGGTGTCTGGTAGCACCCCCTCACCTGCCAATCACTGTCCCTTGATAAAATAATTTTCCTGGTTCATGTTCCACTGAGAACATCAACATAGCAAACCAACTGAGATATTGGGACCATCTTATCCACTATAGGTATGTTCCAGACTGGCAGCCAACATTGTGCTACTGGAAAAGGCCCTTTGTTAAGATCCCAATGCAAACATACTGTCCTACTCCACAGATGATAGTCACACAGTACACACAGGTAATGTCAGTCAACAGCATGCAAGTGCGTAAAAGTGGTTGTTGACAAACATGGGTGACTGTGAGCCCACAATGCACATTCAGAACTGCAGTTATATAAGGCAAAGGTAGATCTCTATATTTGCAGCTCCATCTATCAATGCAACAGTTCACTATCCGGGACAGTGCCAGAGGATGCACTAACTCATTGTCACTGACATCTGGAGATGCTATGTGCCATGCCCCATGCCCAGGACATCCAACTGTGGTGAGGTGTGCAGGCTGACATGGTGCAGTGTGGTATGGTGGGACTCAGGCCATGTAATGTATTTTGGCACTCTGGTGTGTGGGCATAGCTGCACTGCCCCCAAACTGTAAACACACCCAGAGAGCCTCAAGGATGAGTGACGGCTCATACCTGCAGTCCTGTATTTACTTCCATTGGTGGAGAGGTTGCCAGTGGTCTGTCCATATTGTGGCAGACTGGCACAGCCCTGGGTTTATGTCCTAACACAAATTCCAAGTTGGCAGGGATGCTGGTGCTGCAAAAGTGACTATGCACAAGCCCACTCCAGTGCATGACCGTGTGGATCCTTAACTTCCCTGTGATGTAGCTGATGTGTCCAAGACAGGATATGACATGCCTCTGACACCTGATGCACATGTCATGCATGACTTACTGCATTTTCTTTCCAAGCACATGTCCCATAGCACTCTGTTACACCCTGCAGCACACCCACCATATAAGTGGCTCCACCTTACTATGAACAACTATTAGCACATTGACAAGGTGGTTCTTGCTTCTGGCAGACTTTACACCATTTGACATAGGAGGTGGGTAGGGACTTATTGGTACTAGTGAAGGGGACAGACTGTCTGCACTTGTCACCATGTCTGTGATATCATCACACACTGTATAACTCTTACTGCAGGCATTACACGATTCAGGATTGCCCACTTCCTGTGATGGTAACCAATTTCTGCCTTGTACACTGACGTGTTGGACATTGTACTACTGAGTTCCATGGCTGGTCCCACCAGCTACATGTGCTTCCCACAACCTGCACCTGATGTTTGTGGCTGCATGTGTCACCCTCACCATGCCTAACCATGGAGAGACGAACAGCACCGCTACCTGGTAAAGCTCATTTTCATCCACAAACCTTGAGCTGGTTCCACTTGGACTCCTGTTGTTTTCATTAACACCTGAATTCCAGGGGGGAGGTCATCCTTCTGTAGATCATGAGGCAGCTTCTCCTAACAAGAGACATGCAATAAAAAGAACAGAGGTTTGCTCCACATACATAGCTATTGATAACCTCATTGTTATGTTGTGTAAGATTACAGCAGCTGCCTGCCTCCAGTCAGAGCCCAGCTTCCTCGACTTACCAATCCCACTTCCCACATTTTCTGCACTTAATATGATCACATATTATATCATTGATAAGCCCCCAGTCCCAAACTATGGACATGTAATAACTATGGCAACATTGGATCCTAAAGCAAAATTGATCTCCACAAATCAGGGTGATTGTGGAAGGTTTTCGGTCATTAACCTTTAGAAGTCAGTCCCAGTCTCAGTCATCACTTGCAGCATCATCTATACCCTATTGGTAATGTGCTCATGAATTTATTTTGCATAATGTGTGATTAAGTCATTTTAATTATTTGCCAATTGTGTATCACTAATAGATATGCTTAGGTTGAACTTTTACAGGGTTAATATATTGACACATACCAAACAATTTCTAATTTTACATTTAACATTTCTAGTTAGGTGTCACATATTATCACAATACCTCATAGATATCTCTGCAACTTTATGTATATTGTATATGGGAGCAGTCTAATTCCCAGCCTCACAGCCATCTGCTAATGGGAGATCACAAAGATCACAGGGAACCAATATGTTGGTAGAAAATGTAATTTTCTCTGTTAATAATAGCTCCATTTTTACTACACAATTTTTCTATCACTATTAAATTACAATTATTTTTTAATTGTCAATTGTACCACACATTCCCATCCTGTGTTCTTATCAGCCCCATGAACACATTTTCACATCATTCTTAGAAAAAACTTTCTTAATTAATTTCTATACCAAGGGTCCAGTATTAACTGGTTATCATAAAATGTAAGCATAAAAATGCTGTGTGCAATTCAGAGCTATGTAATTTTCAGCCTCAGAGTCTTCTCCATATGGAAGGTCACAGAGGTCAAGGGAACTAATATGCTCATGAAACATTATGATGTTAGCAATTATTTGCAACTGTGACCTCCCATTAGGAGAAGGCTGTGAGGCTTGAAATTACACAGCTCCCATGTACACATAAAGTTGCAGAGATATGTATGAGGGATTATGATAATATATGACCAACCTAACTAGAAATGTTAAAATGTAAAAATTAGAAATTGTTCAGTATATGTCAATATATTAACCCTGTAATGTAGTTCAACCTTAAACGTATCTAATAGGGACCTGTGTGAATTAGGATAAAATTCACTATCTCAAAAAGAAAGGAAATTATTTGCAAAAACTTTGTTAATGCACCAGTTAGTGTAACTTAGTGCCACAAAAGTAAGCAACTGTGGCATTAGGATTTCCAACACTACGCCCTCCAATCAGCAAAAAGAAAAAAACATTAGGGTTTTGGGTCTCTGGAGTCTTGGCGAATCAGTGGTGGAGTTTTCCTTGGGGTTGTCAACCTAATGCCCACCCATTCCACAAGCAAACAACATAACACATGATCTCTTTTCTTCATACAGGGCCCACAGGGGATGAGTGAGCACTGGGGATGGGTGAGCATTAGGTTTGATAAAGATAAAGTCCCATTGCTGTTAATGTGATGTGCATGTTTGTTGTGTGGTCGGTGTTTTCACTGACCTTCTTTTAGCAAGTTGCTGTTTTGACCACGGCATTTAGTAGTGCATGGTTTCATCTGCGATATTATGACCACATGCCAGTGTACTGTACTTCCCTATGTCTGGATTTACTAGACTAAATATGGCAAATTAAAAGTGATCCAAATCAGTAAGTTGAAAAGTAGTAGTACTTAGGGTAGTCAAAACGAGTCAAATAAAAGTCTTAGATGTTAAATGTTAGGTTGAATGAAAGACTGCAGCACTCAAAAGTCTTGGATGCAGTTTTTAACAGCTTCAATCTTGTGTGGGCACAGAAGCTGCTATCAAAGGTCACACAGAACGAGCTTCACTGCTGTAATGGATAACATTTCATATGTAGCCAAAAGTCTGCACTCCGCTCTTTGTAAATGAAAAAGCAGTTCACTGAGCACAAACATAAAATAACAATGATATTAGTTTGATACTTGCTGAACTGGCTTGTTAGATTTCAGTCACCGTCAGGCATGGCGATGTGAGATGCATAGCTCCTCAGTGAAGGTAGCAATGCGAGACCAAAATCAAGTGCAGGAAAGAAATATCAAGCTACCATCTGAGGAAGGGTCATGACTGAAATAAATGTCACTGCATTGATTTGTATTAGCACATTTTGCATCAGTGGTGCTGTCAGGATTCTGTCCACATTTGTTGTTTTCTTCAGCATGCATTAGTGGTCCAAAAGATTTTTCAGTATGGAGTAGCTCAGGATTTCTTTACTGCACTCAATCTTGAGCTCTCACTTAGCTACTCTCACTGAGGGCTATGCATCTTGAATTGCTGTGCCTGATGGTGACTGAAATCTAGCAAGCAAGCGCAAAAATATACAGAAATAATATCATGAACCAAGCTGTTATTTGATGTTTGTGCTCAGAAAGTGAACTTTTTTTATTTACAAAGAAAGAGTGCAGACCTTTGGCTACATATGAAATGTTATCTGATATCACAGTGAAGGCTGTTTCTATGTGACCATTGATAGCAACTTTTGAGCCCACACAAGACTGAAGCGAAGCTGTCAAAAACTGCATCCAAGACTTTCAGTGCAGTAATGCTGTAATGCTTTATCCAACCTAACACTTACCATCTAAGACTTTTATTTTACTCATTTTGGTAACCCCACTACTACTACTTTTAAGCTTACTGATGTGGATCACTTTGCATTTGCCATATTTAGTCTGCTAAATCCAGAAATAGGGAAGTATCCCCCACCCCAAAATACTACTTTCTGTAGCTTGCCTAGTAAGGCACTGATTGTGTCTGGCAGACTATTTATTCTTCTGATATATACTATATATTCAGCTGGCCTAGCAAGACACTTGGGGTCTTTGAGCCATAAGAGATAGCCTACTACTGTAACTTGTGCAGCATTTGTTGTAATTATTATTAGCATTCATATTTGTCAAAACAACCAAAAAAAGAAACAGAAAATGATTTTTGCCAGAAGCTATCTGGAATCTAGTTGAGCACATTATAGCACTGCTGTTAAAGCACTTTATTTAACCTGCATTGTTCTAGCAGTTTGTTCTACCACCAGCACTTCTGAATACTGCTCAGTGTATTAAGTATGTTCTGCATCTGGACTGAATGTCATTTAAGGAACATTGAAATCTGCACGCATCTGAACTAAACTTAAGTACTTAATTTTGAAACATAATTTTCAAAATAAACTGCTATACAATTCTCCTTTTTATGTTCCATGCTTGAACTGCATTTGAATTTTTGTTTCATACTTTGTCAGTTGCTGTGATGTTTGAAGTTTCATCTTGCAAAATCAATTGACCAGTAAACCGTGAGCTGGTTCAGCCCTAATACTACTGGTGTAGACTGTTATTTCATGGAGGGACTTTTCTGATGCCATGACAGCTATGAGATGCTTAGATAAATTCTGATTTAACAGCACACACCAACATAAGCACAGGTGCTAGTCCTTCACATACTGTAGGTCTGGTAGTGACAAGGATATTTTGTTTTTCCTGTTTAAAGATACTCATTGTAAGGGACTCTATAGTAGGAAACTGGGAGAGAGGGGTCTAACAGCTTATTGTAAAGATGTGATAATCTGCTTCTCAAGTGTGACAGCTGACAGAATCATAACCAGAGTGGAGGAACTCACAGGAGAGGGTAGGGAAAGCAAGATGGGGTAGTGCATGCAGGCATGAGTGATCTGAACAGAAGAAGCATGGAAGAGGTGAAGGCAGGCTTCTGTGCACTAGGGAAAGTAGCAAAGGAAAGAGAAAGCATTGTAAATGTCACAGATGTACTACCATGGCCATGCCTGAATGAGAGGAAATATTCTCATGGCTTCCAGTTAAATGCATGGCTTAAGGGGTGGTGGAGGAAGAGGTATTTCAGTTCATTGGGAATTGAGGCCCAACTTGAAGGGATGGAGGCTTTTCAAAATGGATGACCAGCACCCCAACAAGGAGGGCAAGGTGATGCTGGGAGCTAGGTGGGCTCAGTACATTACAGCCAGTTTAAATTGAGTAGGTGGACAATTAGCGTGACTGGACACACTAACAGTGAAAATCGGGGAGGCTACAACCCCCACCAAATAAATGTTAAAACTTAGCACAATCTGGGGCTAAGACTAGGCAGAAGGATGGAATTAGTTGTTGGAAACTGCTATGCACTGATGCAAGAAGTCTGGTAGCATAATCCTTGAACATGAAGCACTGGTGGCAGACAGTAATCTGGACCCGTTGGCTATAATAGAGAAGCTAACTAATAAGAACCATGAACAGGACATTTCCATACTGGGGTATACATTGTTTAGGAAGGATATGGTGAAGGGCAAAGGAAGGGATAATATTTTATGTGACAGAAGGCATAAAAGCCACAGAGATAAACAATCTCATAGGTTCTGGAGGTTCAGAGACTCTATGATTACTAGTAGCCAATGAAGAAGAATCAAATTAGATTTGGGGTAGTTTACAGACCACCATGCCAGGACCAAGGTATGAGCAGGGAATAAACTGATTAATTTTAGGAGAACATCTAGATCCAGGTAAGTAATAATAGTAGAGGACTTCAACATGCCAGATGTGGACTGAAACATCCTGGTCACAGCAAATGCAAGGAGTAAACTCCTGATGGAAGCATGCCAGGTAGTGGTACTTGCATGACTGGTTCAGAACCATACAAAGGAGGGAGCACTGTTACACCTGGTGCTCACAAACAGTGAGCAGATCAAAATCACAATAGTCGAGGAACCACTGAGGTCAAATTAGCACAGGACAGTGTACCTGGAGGTCCAACTGAAAGCCAATAAGGGGAACAATGCAGTGAAAGTGTGGGACTACAGAAAAGTTGGCTTTGAAAGGCTTTGAAAGGATGAGAAGGTTACTAGGAAAACAAGGTGAATAACTGAGATAGAATTGGTGGATTGAAAATGGAAGGCATTCAGATTAGGGTGCTAGAGGCTGTGCATGATTGTACTGAAAGCGTTAGTCAGTAGAAGAAAGCAAGATACCCACTATGGTTCACGCCTGATGTGAAGGAGGCAGTGAGACCAAAGAGAGAGCATTCAAGAAGTACAATGTTAGTCAAAGGGAGGAAGCTATGGAGGATTATCTAACAGCAACCAGGAGGCAAGTAGGAAGATCAGGAATGATACAGCTGAGACAGAGCTCAGAATCACAAGGGAATGAAGCTGGTGGACTCGGCATTCTTCTGATATATCTGAGAGAAATACAAAGTTAGAAAGGGTATCAGGTGGTTGAAAAGAGGAAGGTTGGGAGGAAGGTGATAGGGACAAAATGGAGATACTGAAGAAATATCTTGTTCAGTATTTTCCATGGGGAGTAGGGACCATTACCAGAATGAAGTATGAAGTTAGTAGGTGGAAGGAGAGAGTTCAAGCAGTCAGGACACATCAAAGAAGAAAGAGTGCTGGAGTGGCTAAATGGGTTATAGGTTAACAAATCAATGGGACCAGATGGGCTACATCCTAGAATACTCAAGGAGGCAACAGAGGTAGTAACAGATCTACCTGCAAATATGTTTAACTGCTCACTGAACACATGAGTAGTTTCCCAGTGACTGGAGGACTGCTGACAGGGTCCTCTGCATGACAGGGGAAGGAGGGTGATCCATGCAACCTAGAGGAATCTGTAATGTGTAAGATCATTCAGACCACACTCAAATGGGACAACTTGCTGCCACCTGGTAAGAAAAGAGTTAACAAATAAGCAACTGCATGCAGTGACAGGCTCGGAGTTGACAGCTTAGAGCAAAGGAAGTTATGGTTATCCAAGTCAAATGCTTTGATAAATCAACAAAGACTCCAGCAGTTAACATACAATGGTCCATGGTCTATTTAACCTCTGTTGAGAGTTTAATAAGAGCAGTCATTGTGATGTGACTTTTGAGAACCATGCTGGTGAGGCATGCATAATCTGCAAGTGTATAGGTAGTCACAGAGCTGGGTTGCTACAACTCTCTCAAGAACTTTGTGAGGGCAGGAAAGGTTGCAATGGTGAATACTTTTCAAGACATCTGTGGTCACCATGCTTAGGTATGGGGACTACTTGCTGTTTTCTGTGTAATGGACAGTGCCCGATATGAGGATAAGTCTCATAGGTCTCTAGGTCATGTACGAGCATTGATAGACAATATTGCCCATTTATCACATCATTATCTTAAAGGTTATATCCTCCCATTTTAGTATTGAGACAATAATTGTCCGGTTTAGTCTTAAATCCTCCATGGTCTTACAACCCATTGCTTCAAGTGGTAAACTGTTCCATATGGACATCACTCTGGGAGAACCACATAGCCTTTTTAGTATGGTTAACCTCCCTTTTAATTGTAATGTTTGGGATCTTGTATCCTCTCATATATCTCTCAATTCAAACCCTATTTAATCCCACAAGAAGTCATGGTTGATGAAGGCCCCATAAACCAGACATAAATCACCTCTTAACCTACAGTACTCCAAAGTATACAGCCCAAGCTTATTCAACCTTTCCATAGATTCCGGTTTCTTATATCAGTTATCATTTTATTTGCACTCTGCTGATTTCAGGTTCTGATTTCAGTCTTATTATAGTGCCCAAGACTGTGCACAATATTCCAAATGTGGTCAGACCAGTGAGGTGTACAACGGCAGGATCACTCTTTATCTCTACTGTTTATATGCCTATACAGTATATACATGCAAAAACACCATTAGCCTTTTGTACAACTAATTAGAAGTGTTTCTTAAAATTTAGATCATCAGTAAAGGTTACCCCAAATCCCTCTCCTCAGTAGCAACTCTTAATACCTGAGGTTTAAGACTATATGATGCATTCCAATTGCTCTTTTCGAGGTGCATCACTGAGCATTTTCTACATAAGAGACCAGGTAATACATCTGTGCCTGTGTATTGAGTTTAGTTAGTTCCCTTGGTAGGTTTTCAATTTCAGAACTTATCTTTGCGTCATCAGCAAACTTTGCAGACCAAACCCCTCAATGCAACTCATTGAAATTACATAAATGTTAAACAAACATGGTCCCAGTACTGATCCTTGAGGCACCCTGCTGGTCACTGGTATCCAGTCTGATTACACATCTTCTAAAGTAACCTGTTGTTCCCTATTGGACAACCAAGACTCTATCCAGGCAACTAATCTATTATTTATCCCCAAGCTCCAAGCTGTTAATTAAACCATTATGTGGGACTGAATCAAAGCCTTACTTGTAGTCCTGGAATATCACATCCACTGGTTTCTCCTCCAAAGCTTTTACTGACACCCTCAAAAAACAAAATCAAATTTGCCTGGCACGAGCTTCCCTTGGTAAAGCCATGCTGTGTGGTGTCACCTAGGTAATTTGAGACTATACATCTCTCAACTTCCTCCTTACGTAATATCTTCAAGTCCCTTTCCCAGTGCAGGCGTGGAGGCTAACTATGTATGCTAAGTACTCCTGCCTAACTGTATGCCATTCATAATGTATGCTGTGTCCTCTGCTTAACATGTGCTGCACATATAACATGGCAGCCTAACAGCTTGTAAAACCTGCTCTGAACTCTGTAACTGTGTATGTATCTTGACTCATGTAACTATGCTTTGTCATTGTCCCTGCTTCTCTGTGATGAGGTGCCATTGAAAAATGAGTCTCTGACCTAAAGGTCTATAAATCAATATGCATAAATAAATAAAATAAATAACTGGTCTGTAATTTTTACACTTTGATTTGTCCCTTTCTTGTGTATAGGGATAACTGTGGCCCTCCTCCAGCTTGTTACTATAGTACTTGTCCACTGTCCAAGGAAGACTGAAAGATTTTAGTTACTTTTCCTGCTAGTTCATCAGCCATGTCCATAATAATTCTATGGTGTAGCCTGTCAGGCCAGGGCTTTATTTGAATCTAATATGTTCACCCTAATGCATGTATTTGTTTTCTTGATTATAATACCAGGAGTATTCACCAACTGCAGGCAATCCATATATAGTATACCTTTTGCCAAAAGCACTACTAAAGTAGTTGTTCAACTTTTCAACCATTTGTCTTTCATCTGTAACCAGTTAACCATTAGCATCAACCATGGTTGCCACTTGTGTAGTTTCACCTCTTTGTAATTAATATGATTCTAAAAGGCCTAATAATTACCCTAACCTTTGTAGCCAGTCTGAGTTCATGTTTCCTCTTCTCCTTTTAACTACTGTTTTATATTCCTTGTGCACTGCTTGTACATCTCCCAGGCTTCTTGAGTATTTAATTTCCTTGCCCTTTTATAAGCTTTTCTCCTTTTCCTGATCTTAGTTTTAACTGTCTTAGTCACCCTGGAATCCCTCCTGTTATTATACTTATGCATTCCAGTACATATTTATCTGTTAGATTGTTTAATTTCATCATCACAATTTCCCACATCTCATTATGATCCCTGTTCTCCATGTCATTCTTCCATTTCCATTTCTAATTCAGCCTTCATCCCTAAAAATCCACTTTGTTAAAGCATTTCAATGTTGTACTACCAATCACTTTACAGTTTGTCTCCTTCACTTCAAACATTACAATATCATGGTCACTACCACTTAGACCTCTCACAACATGCAATTAATCATCTGGTGACCCAGGTTACTTAAAACAATATCTAGTATATACTTTCCTCTTGTGCTAAGAATAACATGCTGCTCTAATTTAAGATTATTTATGATTTCAATAAAATCTTTCTCAATAATCATCCTGCTTTCCCTAGTGTCCCATCTGATGCCTGCCATGTTAAAGTCCAATAGTGGTAATGAACTATCATCTGGATTTAATCTGGCCAACCACTCTTAACAGTTTTAATTGAATTCTATACTTGGTGCTGGTGGTCTATAAATTACACCCATTATGATTTTTTCCCAGTTTTGCAGAATAATTTGAGGCATATATGTACTAAATCATGTTCATCATCAGCTTCCAGATTTATTCTTCTGCTATTATGTTATTAGATGTGTACACAGCTTCTCCCCTCCTCTTTCATCTTTCCTTTCCTTGCTGTATAGTATGTAACCTGGAATCTCTCTGCCACATTATATCGCTCCCACCACCAGGTCTCAGTGATAGCATGCAAATACACTTCTTCTTCTACCAGAATCTGTTCTAACTCAACCTTTTTCTTACTAGACTTCTGGCATTGGTGAGTAGTACTTTCCAGTCTTTAATTACTTGGGACAGTAGTTTTTTGGCATAAGCTTTATGCTTCTTCATTGTGCCACTCCTTCCTCCACCTCTCAATTTAAACATTTCCAAATACTATCATTAATTCTGTTCCCTAGTACCCAAGGTCAATGTCTACTCAAATGTAGCCCATCTTGCACCTACAAACCTGAATCCATATTAAATCTATCCCAGTTTCTTTGCACGTTCCTTTGAAGTCTAAAAATTCTGGGTGGGCATTGGGGATGGTGAGGGGAATGAAATGGATGGTGACTCTACTGTGGGGAAGGCCGGGTGGAGGGCAAGCATGGAATAAAAGGGGTGGGGAAGGAGGCTCTAGGGCAGTGCCAAATGGGGAAGAAGCTGTCTGGAAGGAAATGGTATGGGCACAGGGGATTGCACCACCAATAGGGAGAGAGGTGGAGTGGGTCCCATGGGGATGGGCACCAGAGGATATGGGGAAGAAAGACCAGGGAACCTGGAAGGTGGTTGGGGGACCAGGACAGAGGTATAGAAAGGGGATATTGATGAGGGGAGACCGGCGGTGAGGACAGGACAATGGAGGTGAGAGCATGGCAATAGTTTGCACCCTGGTGCAGTCACATGAGGAGGAGGAGGAGGTGTCTTCTAGGGATGGAGGAGGCTCCAGAGGGGCAGATAAACTGGAGGTGGCAGGAGCCTCAGCAGAAAAGAATGGAGGAGATATCTCAATGCAAGGAGACTCAGTGAGGCTGGGTGGAAATAGGGGATTCAAGAGCACTGGAAGAAGCAGGGGAGGGATGGGAGCCAGGGCTCCATGGGCGAGGAGGAGTCTGGGATGGAACAGTAGGGGAGACTTGAAGGGTGGTCCAAGGAAGGACAGGGGAGATCAAGAGGGGATTGGGGTGAGGAATTATGGGTGGGGAGAGTGGGAGAGGTATGGTCGAGGGGGCTAGTGCAGGCTACAGGGGGCAGGGTGTTTTCTTGTCATGGGGTAGTACAGAGTTGGACCTGGAAGCCACAGGGGAGGGGTAGTGGCTAGGGGGGCAGATCAGGAGAAGAAAGAACTAGAGATGGGGACAGGATGTAAATAGGTGAACAGCGGAGGGAGATGGAAAATTGATGGCATGGGGGATCATGGGAACTGCCAGGGGTGGGAGCCTAGGAAAAATAAGGCAGTAAGAGTGCTACTCTTGGAGGATTCCGTGGTTAGGGGATAAGGGGAGGATACATCCAGTGATGTTATGAGCAGGAGTATAGCAGGTATAATGGTGCACAAGGCCAAACATCTGGTCTATGCTCTGGAATTCGAGTGTGGGGGACTCCTGACATATTAGTCCACCTAGGTACTAATGATATAGAGAAGAAAAGTGTGATGGAGATTCAGGCTAGGTTCCATGAGCTGGCTAGGGTCTGTCAGGTTATGGGGTGCTCCATCTCCTTCTCAGAGATACTACTGGTGCCTAGGGCCAGCAAGGAAAATTAGCAAAAATAAGGGAAGTAAATGTATGGCTCGGGAAATTGCAAGGCCAGGGGGTATGGGGTGGTGGGGACTGTGGTGCAACCTGGGAAGACAAGGAACTGTACACAAGAGATTGACTCCACCTTAGCTCAGAGGGGAAAGAGGTCCTGCAGCTTTGACTGGCAGAATTCATCCACTCCAGGTGGGGTTTAAACTTATGAATGGGGGAGGGAGGGCTCCTGGAAGGCCAGGCCAGGTTGGTCCTGGCCTTCTCTCAGCAGCGGTGAGGAGGGGCACAGATCAGGAGCACCCAATAGTGCACAAGGGGGTCCTTGTAGGCAGGACACAGTGAGAACTCAGGGCAAGGGAGGTGGCAGGAGCACGCTTGGAGAGTGTCCTCCTGATTAACACCAGGAGCATGGGAAACAAGATGCCAGAGCTTCAGGTGCTGTTAGTGGAGGGGGGTGGATGTGGCGGCGCACAGAAACTTGGGCCACTTCCAGATGTGACTGGGACCTAAACCTATTAGGATTACCACGTGCACGTACAGACTAGGGTGGAGGAAGGGTGGGGGTAGCATTTATCATTAGAGATGGCATAGAGAATAAGCAAGATTGAGGAAGCAGGGGATCAGGTGGAGGCATTATGGGTCACCCTGCAAGCTCCAGGGGTAAGTGAGTTAAGATGGGGTAGTATATAGACCTCCCAGGCAGGGGAGGAACAGCAGGAAGGCCTGATGGCTAACCTTAGTGACCAGTGTGGTAGAAGAGAGGCAAAACTGTGTTGCTGGGAGACCTGAATATGCCAGGAGCAGACTGGGAACTATGGCATCCTCATTGGTCAGGAGCAGCACCTGCTTGATGTCTTCCAGGATAGGTTTCTTGCCCATCTGGTGACTGATCTGATGAGGAGGGTGCATCCTGGATGTGGTCCTGTTAGACAGTGAGCTCATCAGGGACCTAGATGTCGGAGACCCACTGGCAGAAGTGATCATGCCATGGTTTGGTTCTCTCTTGACCTAGGAGGCAGGGTAGAGCACACAAAATGTCAGTGGTTGATTTTAAAGGGCAGACTCGGGGGATGGAGTGGATCCTAAGGGCTACCTAGGTGAGATTAGGCAAGCATGGGCATGAAGGCCCAGTGGGAATTATTAAAAGGGGCCCTGGAGGCTACTAAAGGCCTGCATGAGGGAGAGATACAAGTGGGGCAAAGCTAAGAGGCTGAGCTGTGCACAAAGGAGGTACAGGATGTGGTAATGAAGAAAAGGCTGCTTATAACAGATACAAACATTTTGGGGGTACTATATCCAAGGGGAGTATGATAAGGCAGCCAGGAGGTTCACCAGAGTGGTGAGGGCAGCCAAGGTGGGGGGGGAGGTGACTGGCACAGGATAGGAAGGGGAAGAAAGGGTTCTTCAGGTATATCAGGAAAGAAAAAGGAAGGGAAGATTAGTAGACTGAGGATGGGGAGGAGTGGGTGGAGGATGGGGAGAAGACAGAAGTACTAAATGACTATTTTGATTCAGTCTTCACCAAGGAGGACAAAGGGGCAGCACTGCAAGGGGAGAGGATGGGGACTGGAAGATGAAGTGGGGAAATGGATGCTGAACTCACAGTGGGAGGATGTGGGATGCCCTGAAGGCCCTAAGAGTGGATAAAGCACCGGCCCAAATGGAATCCATCCCAGGGTGCTTCAGGAGCTGGCTGATACCCTGGTTGCACCCTGATAGACCTTTTAACCCTCCTTCAGTCGGGTGGGTGCCTCAGATCAAGGATGGCCCATATCATGCCTATATACAAGGGGCGGCTCGTGAGAGGAGCCGAAAACTGTAGGTCGGTTAGCTGACATCGGTAGTGGGCAAAGTGATGGAGGTCATCTTGAAGGAGAGGCTGGAGGAGGTTCTGAAGGCACATGGTCACCTAGATGATCACCAGCATGGCTTTGTGAAGGGCAGATCATGTCAGACCAACCTGGTGGAGCTCTTTGAAGGGTGACGAGTGGCTGGATCAGGGCAGGCCAGTGAATGTCCTCTTTCTAGACTTCAGCAGGGCGTTTGACTGGTGCCACATCCCGGACTGCCGGGAAAGCTGGAAGATATAGAGGTGGGGGCAGATGGTCAGGTGGATAGGAACTGGCTGTATGGGCATGTACAGAAGGTAAGGTTTGGGGGAGGTTTCATCCCCAGATGAGTCATTAGTGGGGTCCCACAGGGTCGGTGCTGGTCCCACCCTGTTTAAAGCCTATATCTCAGACATCAGAAGTGGTATCAGGAGCAGGATGAGCCTCTTTGCAGATGACTTGAAGCTGTGGGCAGTGGTAGAGGGGAGGAGGCTGACTCTCCAGGAGGACCTAGAGACTCTGGGGAGGTGGTCCTGAGCCTGGAAGCTGAAGTTTAGTGCTGGGAAGTGCAGGGTTCTGCACCTGAGGGCCAAAATCCCAGCTCATGCATACACCTTGGATGGAAAGACACCTCAGAGTGGTGGTGGATGCCAAAATGAATAACTCAGAGCACTGAAGGAGGCGTGCAGCCAAGCAAATAAAATGCTGGGCTGCATAGCCACGGGATAACCTCAAGGAGTCGAGAGGTGCTCCTTCTGCTATACTATTGCCTGGTTAGACCACACCTCAAATACTGCCTGCAGTTTTAGCATCCCTACTTAAAGAGGGACATTGCTCTTCTGAAGAGGGTCCAGAGGAAGGCGACCAGGATGATACTGGGACTAGGGAAAGGCCCTATGAGGAGAGACTGGAGAAGCTCAACCTGTACTCGCTGGAGGAGAGAAGGAATGGGGGATATAACAGAGGTTATAAAATATCTCAAAGGAATTAATAGGGTAAGTCTTGAGGCAGTGTTTCAGCTGAGGGAGGTAGGAGCCACCAGAGGACACTCAATGAGGCTGGATGGGGAGACTGAGGGAAACAAGGAGACGCTACTTCACTGAGAGGGTGGTGGAGCCCTGGAATGCGCTGCCCAGGGAGTTGGTGCCTGCTATAACTGAGGAGGGGTTCAAGAAGGCTGGGACAGGTATGGGGAGGGTGCATCCCAGATCCCCACTGGAGGGTGGGGATGGGTAACCTTGTAGGGAGGGAGGGAGGCTAAAAAATGGTGCCCTCAGAAGGCACTGATCATCGAGCAGACTCACTAGATTATAGGGTCTAATCTGCTGGCAGCTTGGTATGTTAGCATGTTAGTATGTTAGAATACTGGCAGCAGCAGAGTGGCTGTGTCTATGTGAAACTCCCATATCTAAGTGAACATTTTCTATATTTTTCTAGAATCATAGAAACATAGAATTTGACAGCAGATAAGGACCGCTTGTCCCACCCACTCTGCCCATTTCCTACCTAATGGATAAGCTGCAGATCCTGGCTAACCAACAACCTACTTCTTCCTACCTCCACCCCTAGAATTGCCTTATGTCTGTCCCATGTATTCTTGAATTCCACCACTGTTTTGACTCCACAACCTTCTCATGAAGGCTGTTCCATGTGTAACCCCTGTTACCTGGGGTTACTAGAATCCCAGTAAGACCTAGTGGTAGGCAGGGAAGGCAGCTTGTGAAACTCCAGCTAAATGCATTTCACACTGTCTCACTCTGTTCTTAGTCTCAGCTGAGACTGAGGGATAGCATCACCATAGAACTATTGCAGCTGCATGAGCCACATTGGAATCTGCAGATGGGAGTTAGGGTAGAATGTTGGGAGTTTTTGAACAGTGAGCAGCAGCAGTTGTGTGTGAGCAGTCTGGAAGAGGAGCACAGCAGTCTGTGCACAGGCTCTTGGAACCTAAGCTCTGATATAGAGCTACTTTTAGGGAAAGGTGTGTGTTTCCGCCTAAAGAGGAACACAGTAAGCTGTTCTTGAAGTGGTGGAGACCGCTGTTACTGGTCTCTGTGCTCCATCCCTGGGGGATGGGGGTGGAAGGATTTACCTGTTATTCCAGGGCAACCTCCTGGTTCCGGCTAGGGAAGAAGCTGCCTTATTTTCTGAAATGTGTTGTGGCACCAGAACCTGTCAAGATTCGCCTGTGAGGCACCTGCAACCAAAGGGTGAGTTCTGCTCTTGTCAAAGGGCCTATGTTTCACCTGAACTGTGTTAAAGTGGGGATTGGACTGCTGAATTAGTGGGAGGCCTAGAGGAATAGGCATAGCCAAAGTAAAAGTATGTTCAAGTCCAGCACAAGGGAAAGTCAAGACATGTATAGGAAATTTTGCTATACATGTACCCTTTATTCTACACTGCCAAGCTTTTCAGGAAGAGATGTTTAAGTATGTTCGAGTTTAGTACAAGGGAAGTCAAGACATGTAGAGAAATGTGTTATACATTTACCCTTTAATCTACATTGCCAAGCTTTCAAAAAGAGTTGTTTAATGTCCAAAGAAATGGCCAGGTATGGATTGTGGAAGCTGGAGGTGGGAGACCCCCACCTTATTAACCAGGTTCACTTGTACGGATTTGCTCTGTGGCTCTTTTATTTGCCTCAGGCACTTGGCCAGTGCTGAGGGAAGTACCCAGACGGATTGAAAGGAAATTTCCCTAAGGAGTCAAGGCTCTAAGGTGGTTTGGGGAGCCACCAACGGAAATGTGTCCACTGCCATATGGGCAGGGATCGGTGGCCGGCAGGAGCTGGGCCAAGAAAACCCAAATAGTGTACAAGTCGGGCTGTGTTCCCAAAGCAGCATGCATGTCCGGGCTGTGTGCTGATGGGTTCAGAGCCCAAGGGCTGAAATGTTGAAGAAGTGTTCTGTATCTCTTATCTGCATTACCAGGAATGTAGCCCTGTGGGGTCCATCTATGCTTTGTTTGTTCAGTTTGGATGTGAATAAAAGCACACTTTAGAATCCCATTCCTGGTCTTGGACATTACAGTTATTGCTTCCTGTGTTCGGATTTACTTGGTGCCCCTGTGCAGAGTAGCCAAACCTAAGCCCCTGCAAGCAACCTTGTCCTCCCGAACCCAGTCCCCACCTGGTACTGCTGTCAGCTTCAACCGCATACCACCTGTCATTTGCAAAAGGCAAGGGTGTAGGGTTACAAATGGAGGCACCGCTTTGGATTTTAAATTAGGGAGGAAAGGTGCTCGGGCAAGGGCAAGCGTTTTGGTTATCTGGCAGTGGGTAGCCCAAAAAGCTGAAGCAATTTTAACTAGTGTACGCTGTGTGCTGTGGTTCATATGTTGATGTTAAATGCCAACTGTTTACCAAGGAGCAGTAAAGCTGAAAGAGTATGCCCTTGTCCTGCATCAAATATTTACAGCATTTTGCCAGCTTTTAAAAAACTGTGTGTGATAAAGAAAAGTGTGGAAGATTAGGGTAGCAACAGGAAAATTGTGCCCTGGACGTTGGAAATGCTTTCTAAAGAACTGTGTGTGATAAAGGAAAGTGTGGTAGACTAGGGGTAGCAACAGGAAAATTGTGCCCTGGACGTTGGAAATGCTTTCTAAAGAACTGTTGTGATAAAGAAAAGTGTAGAAGACTAGGGTAGCAACAAGAAAATTGTGCCCTGACCTTTGGAAATGCTTTTAGTAAACTGAGAGAGACTTGCTGTGTTAATGGCCATGCTAAATGGTTGAAATGGGCTCCACGCCATGAGTCAGTTCGAAGGAAAAAAAAGTGTTTGCAGTTTAAATTTGCCTGCTTCGGCGATCACCGTGAAGAAGAGCTGCATGAGGAAAGAGGCTCATTTCAATGGTGTTGTGTGATTGGTGAGACTGCAATCAGTCCCGCCCCCAGCCAGCTCTACAGTAACTGCCCAGCATTCGAGAGGGAGTGTGAGTGGAGTCGGTACTGGCTTAGTGGAGGAGCGCCACGGTGATTAAAAGCACTGTAAAAAGTATTAAAAATAGACTTTTCTGTTTAAAATCGGCTCAACCCACATCTCGATCGACTGGATTGTGAATGTGGTGATCAGAGAGACAATCGGCAGGACTGCTCACCTCTTCCTTTCTGAGGCCTCCAAGACTGGCTGCAGGCCATTTTTCCATTGCAGCAAACAGCTACTGATAACAGTGAGTACCAACAGTAATAATTGCTCAACAGTGATTTTCTGCCAAAAGCCAGCTGAATCTGTGTGCAGCAGTGTGGTTGCTTTGCAAACAAAGACTGTGTCAAGTTTTATAGCAAGAGCAAGTCTGTTAAGCCACTGATTGTGAGCATAGTTATGGATTCAGCGTCAGTTTAAGTTTCAAAGCCAGTAGAGACTGTGAGTTGTAGCAAAATGTGCAGCACCAGTTACAGGCAGTCCTGTGCTTGAAATCCTGAGGCTTTAAGGGACTGTAGAGCTAAAAAATGTTTTCAGCAAGTGAAAAGCCCATGGAAAATCATATAAATGTGCTAGGAAAAGAACAGTGCAAGTTTGTGCAGTTTGAGCAAAGTTATCAGTAGTGTGTGTAAATCGGATGCGGAGTGGCTTGGACCCAATTTCTGAATGTTGATGTGCAGGAGTGCTACCTCAGCCATTACAGGGTGGGGTAGTAATGTAAACACAGCAGCAGAGAGCCATTTTAAAAGTAAAATAGAGTGTTCAGTGAAGTGGGACTTCAGTAACAGTGAGCATTTATTTGTTTTCCTTACAGTCATGGCCTCAGGACCAGCCCGCTACCGGATCATGCTCGGGCTGCAGTAGCAGCAGAAGTAAATAAGTTAAGAGACATTGAAAGGTTTTGCTATGGAGGACAACTGCCTTCTCATGTGGTGATTCCTGGATATCCAGTGCAAGTGTGTCTAATATGCTTAAATGCTGGCAGGACGTCTTCATGATACCTCACTGTTTGGGTGCTTGAGAAATATGGCTTGTTTAAAGTGCCCACAATTCTTTTGGCTCCCACATGGACAAAAGTTCAGGAATATGTAGTTGGCAGCACACAGCACCAGGGGGAGCCTGTTGAGGAAGGCCTCGGGGAGTGTGGCATAAAGCTAGGGGTGCAGATTTAGAGACAGAACCATATGCTGATGTTTCGGATGCTGGATCGCAGAGAGATAATTCAGACAGAGCATCAGTAGACCCCTGGAGGGGCTAGCCCAAGTCTCATAGGAGAAGATGAGATGAGGAGGCCTTTGAATGGAAGATATCGACCTCCGTGCCTAGTGATGAATGGATAGTCTCAGGAGTGAGGATGACTGCTCACTCCTGTGCACAGATTCTCAGTGAGGAAGAAGAAGAGGGGAACCTATGTGGCCTTGTGAAAAAGGAACAGGTACACAGCCTCAAGCGCTTGCCTAGGAAGACTGCATGGAAGAGAGTGGTGATGCCACTACCTGGCTGTGCAAGAAGAAGAAGTCAGGGATCTGTTTTTCATCTCTCGTTGAGAATGCGTAGCTGGCAGAACCAGGACTGGCTGCTTCCCAAAGCCAGTGGCCAGTGGTCTCTAAAGCTAGTAAAGAGGAGAGACTGGTTCGTGAAAGGTGAATAAAATCTGTGAGATGTCCTTTCCTACCGTTCCTCAGAGAGTCTGGGAGGAGATTGAGAACAGCAGGAAATCCTGGATCTGGGTCGAAGCAATGATATGTGTGCATCCTGGTGCAAACAAGCATGTCAGGAACAGACTGTTTCATGAAAATACACCCAGTGGAAAAGAAGAGGACACTGTTTATGGACACTGTTCGAATAGTGGATGGAGAGGACGTGAAACCTTTTACAATGTGAATTATGTGTGCCCAGATGGGGTAATAATTCAAGCTCCTGACCACCTGTACTATTGGCCTCAATGCAAAGACCTCCCTGCAAATGTGCCCCATGCCTACCAAATGGAAAGCAGAGCAGTGGTAGTCAATACTGCCACACCAGCCATTGCAGTGCCTTTGTTGTTCCACCAGTATAGACATCCAGGACTCAGGTGCCCACATTCATCAGTTCTTCAGTGTACTGCCTTTCCAGAATCCATCGACTGGCCCACCAGATGACTTCAGATCCAGAGAGGACACCAGCCCAGCTGTATCCTGCTTCATCGCCTGGTAAGCAGATGACGTCAAACCAGCTGTTTTCCTTTAGTTCCTGTTCCAAGGTTCCATCTCCAGAGATGACATCATCTCAGCAGCTTCCAGATGTGCCCTCCTGTTGTTCCCGGAAGATGTCCGCCCAGCTGTATCGGAAGAATACTGCCTGGGAGAGTCTTCGGCTGAGGAGCAGGTCGGTGTGTATTATTCCTTCTACAAGGGGCTGGTAAGTCAAAACTTTTCTATCCTTATGACATTGCAGTACACACCTAAACTAGCAGACTCCAGAATGTGTGAACTGTCCTCAAAGACTCTCCCTTCAGGACTTTGGCCTGCTAGAACTGTGCTTCACGGGCTCCGGCCCAGGAGAGACTCTTTAATGGACTAGCTTCGGCACTGTGGTCACTAGATGGGACTTTTAGGCACTCCATCCCCCAAATGTGTATGTAAATAATGTCATTGTTTTCTACTGTTTTCTAGTGTATATACTGTTTTTCTACCTTTTCTAAAAAATATTTTTGGATTCTCCAGTGTTTTGATGGTAGGGGTTTAGATAGACTGTGTATGCAGATTAGGAGTGTGTGTTGTCTTTCTTTTCTTGCAGGTGTTCCTGAAGAAGATAGAAGGAAGACAAGAAGAGGAGGAGGGCTCATTGGGTTCCTAAATAGTACTTTAGTTGTAGTATTTAAAAGTACTATTGTTGTTATTGTTGTTGTTACTGTAGCAACCTTTCCTTCCACAGGTGTGGTTGTGGGGTAGGATGCAGTGATGTAATGGTATGGTATTAGTTCCTGGTGTGTGGTTGCAGGGTGTCCAATGTTGGGGAGGTCCCCGGTTGTTTTGTTTTGGAGTGTTAAGTTAGAGGCAGACAGGTTTTCCTAGGGGCTTGGGGGATAGACAGGCTGTGGTCCTGAATGGCCATAGGGACTGCAGTGCTAAGCTATTAGGGCTATGCTCTGGACAGTTCTACCAGAGCCACTAGGCACCCATAGTCAGTGGGTAGAGTAGAGGCTGATATGTCAGCCACAGGCCTCTAGGCCCTTAGTGTGTTGCCTGTTTGTGCTCGCACATTGTAGGAGGGCCTAATCACCCCCACTGCCGGTAGCACATAGGGTGGGATGGCCTAAGCCGGGTAAATAATGACTGCAGACAGTCATTTTCCTGGCCAGGGTGAGTGTAACCCCCTGTTACACCGGGTTACTAGAATCCCAGTAAGACCTAGTGGTAGGCAGGAAGGCAGCTTGTGAAACTCCAGTTAAATGGATTTCACACTGTCTCACTCTGTTCTCAGTCTCTGCTGAGACTGAGGGATGACATCACCATAGAACTATCGCTGCTGCATGAGCCACATTGGAATCTGCAGATGGGAGTTAGGTAGAATGTTGGGAGTTTTTAACAGTAAGCAGCAGCAGCTGTGTGTGGAGCAGTCTTGAAGAGAGGAGCACAGAGTCTGTGCACAGGCTCTTGGAGCCTAAGCTCTGATATAGAGCTACTTTTAGGAAAGTGTGTATTTCCGCCTAAAGAGGAGCACAGTAAACTGTTCTTGAAGTGGTGGAGACCGCTGTTACTGGTCTCTGTGCTCCATCCTTGAGGGATGGGGGTGGAAGGTTTGCCTGTTATTCCAGGGGCAACCTCCTGGTTCCGCTAGGGAAGAAGCTGCCTTATTTTCTGAAATGTGTTGTGGCACCAGAAGCTGTCAAGATTCGCCTGTAAGGCACCTGCAACCAAAGGTGGAGTTCTGCTCTTGTCAAAGGGCCTATGTTTCACCTGATCTGTGTTAAAGTGGGGATTGGACTGCTGAATTAGTGGGAGGCCTAGAGGAATAGGCTTAGCCAAAGTAAAAGTATGTTCAAGCCCAGCACAAAGGGAAAGTCAAGACATGTAAAGAAAATGTGCTGTACATTTACCCTTTAATCTACACTGCCAAGCTTTTCAGGAAGAGATGTTTAAGTATGTTCGAGTTTAGTACAAGGGGAAAGTCAAGACATGTAGAGGAAATGTGCTATACATTTACCCTTTAATCTACATTGCCAATCTTTCAAAAAGAGTTGTTTAATGTCCAGAGAAATGGCCGGTATGGATTGTGGAAGCTGGAGGTGGGAGACCCCCACCTTTATTAACCAGGTTCACTTCTAGGATTTGCTCTGTGGCCCTTTACTTTGCCTCAGGCACTTGGCCAGTGCTGAAGGAAGTACCCAGATGTGGGATTGCAAGGAAATTTCCCTTAAGGAGTCAAGGCTCTAAGGTGGTTGAGGAGCCACCAACGGAAAATGTGTCCACTGCCATATGGACAGGGATTGGGGTGGCCGGCAGGGGAGCAGGCTAGGAAAAACCCAAATAGTGTACAAGTCAGGCTGTGTACCCAAAGCAGTGTGCCATTCCAGGCTGTGTGCCTGCTGGGTTCTAGAGCCCGAGGGCTGAAATGTTGAAGAAGTGTCCTGTATCTCTTATCTGCATTACCAGGAATGTAGCCCGTGGGGTCCATCTATGCTTTGTTTGTTCAGTTTGGATGTGAATAAAAGCCACACTTTAGAATCCCATTCCTGGTATTGGACATTACAGTTATTGTTTCCTGTGTTTGGATTTACTTGGGTGCCCCTGTGCAGTGTAGCCAACCTAAACCCCTGTGCCGAGTAACCTAGTCCTCCCAAACCCTGTCCCCACCTGGTACTGCTGTCAGCTTCAACAGCATACCACCTGTCATTTGCAAAGGAAGGGGTGTAGGGTTACACATGCATCCACAACCCTCTCCGTGAAAAATACTTCCTCACATTACCGCTGAGCCGTCCCTTCTCTAGCTACAAATTGTGCCTCCTTGTTCTTGCACACCTCTTTTTCTAAAAGATGATACCCTCTTGGACTTTGTTGATTCCCTGAGGTACTTGAAAGTTTCTATCATGTCTCCTTCTTCCTCCTTTCCTCGAGGTTATACATATTAAGCTCCTTAAGTCTCTCTTGATATGTCTTCTGGTGCAGACCCTGCACCATTTTAGTTGCCCTCCCCTAGACTGCCTCCATCCTGTCTATGTCTTTGTGGAGATTGGGTCTCCAGAACTGCACACAGTACTCCAGATGGGGTCTTACCAGCTGTCTGTACAGATTGATAACAACTTCCTGTTTTCTACTGGTGATGCCTCTCACTATGCATCCCAGTGTCCCCAGCCCTCCTTACTGCCCTCTCCATTGCTTGCTCACCTTTAGGTCATCTGATATGACTACCCCAGGTCCCTTTCCATTTTTGTTGTTGTTAATATCTCATCCCCCCGATGTGTACTCTTCCCTGGGTTTTGTTTCCCAGGTGCAGTACTTGCACTTCTTAACCTTGAATCTAAGCTGCTATGCATTTGACCATTCCTCCAACCTTGCCAAGTCCTTCTCATCCTTTCCACCCCACCTTGTGTATCAACTCTGTTGCAGAGCTTTGTGTCATCTGCAAAGAGACATACTTTTCCTTCAGACCCTCTGCAATGTCGCTTATAAAGACATTAAAAGGACCGCCCTAGTACTGAACCCCGCGGTACCCCACTAGTAAACCCCCTTCTTCAAAATGGACTTTGTTTACTTTTTACCCTCCAGTGTCCTGTTTTCCAGCAAATTCTTTACCCAGGCTACCATCTTGGGACCCACTTTCAGGCTGGCCAACTTGTATATTAATCTTTTGTGTGGGACTGTATCAAATGCCTTGCTAAAGTCTAGGTAGACCATGTACACAGCCCCTCCCTGATCTACTACTTTGGTCACCCAGACAAAGAAATCTATTAGATTCATCTGACATGACCTTCCCACTGTGAATCCATGCTGCCTTGGGTCCTGTGCTCCTCTGGCCTCTAGGTACTCAACAAGTCTTTCCTTCAGAAGTGGTTCCATCATTTTCACAATCACTAAAGTTTTAAATATTTTTGTGTACAGCTTGTGGATTGAGAAGAAGGGTATTATTGCCTACAGGAAGGTGTGAGATTTGTATGTTTCATGTTGGTTGGGAACAGAATAGTCAGCATGTTTGTTCTGTGGGAATAACATCTTGTGTAGGTTTCATATTGTTTATATACAGTAGTTAGCAGTTTGAAATTTTTGTGGGTTGTCCTTGTCACCAGGAGTAGCTGGCTTGTTGCTGTGTGGTGGCCTGTTGTTTGTTTGGTACTGTGACTTTATTTGCCACTATTTGATGGGTTTTCTGGGCTGATCACATCTTGTATAGATTTTTAATTTACATATGGGCAGTTTGTAATTTTTTGTGATGTTATCCTTGTCAACAGGATTTGCTGGCTCGTTGCTGTGTGATGGCTTGTTGTTTATGTGGTACTGTGACTTTGTCACTGTTTAATGGGCTTTCAGGGCTAGTGATTTAAAAGGCATTTATTGAAAGTATTTTTTAGCTAGAATCAGGCTGTTGCTAAGTAACAGCTTCCTGGCATACTGTTCTAGTTCTGACAGAACACTGGAAGCAGCAGCCCTGTGAGCTGTAGAATTCTTAGATTGTTGTTATATTTTGATGGTAAAGGTGAATTAGAAATGTATGTATTTTGAATTTATAATTATGTACAACTGGAGGCTAGACGAAGCTGGGCTGGGAGGCTTTGGAGGAATGGGTACATGTATGGGAGCAGCAGAGTGGTAAACTGCAATAGTTGTGGGCAGCAGTCTTTCTGGCAGTGACGTGGAGTAAAGGGAAGTTCTGTATGTAAGAGCCTGAAGCAGCTAAGGGCTGAAGTAAGGCTGCTCAGATGGGAGCTGGTGAGGATGGTGTGGGAAGTCAGAGGAGCAGAGCAGTGGAGGAAAGGCAGAGATGGTGCCCAAGGCAGGGAGGGCATCAGGCAGGGGATGGGAGTGGGGAGGACCTCCCAGTATACAGGAGTATCTCTCCCTCAAAGAGCCAGGAAGCCCAGGGTGGAGGAATAGCAAGTGGTAAGGGAAGGGGTGGGAATGTGAGGGTGGCATCAGAAGTGGAAATTCAGAAGTGGTGCCTTATTGAACAGATTTGCACCACTGTCTGGAAGGAGGGAGGGAGCAGAGGAGGTGAGGTAGGAGGTCAGGTTGAGCCAGGGCTGAGAGTAGGAGTACAGGGAAGGGACAGGGAACTAATCAGGGTTGGCAGGAGAGGAGGCAGGCAAAATGGAGTTGGGGAGAAAAGAAAAGGAAAGGAACAGGGAGGAAAAACTAAAAGCAGATATGAATACTCAGAACAGGAGGGCAGAGTGGGAGATGGAAAAACAGTTAATGGGATAAATTGTGAATGTGAAGATAAGTTCAACAGGGTGCAGAGGAGCAGTTAGGTGGGAAGCAGCTAGTACCAAAGATAAGAAAGGAAGGACAGGTGCAGGGGATGGAAGGGTGGTAATCGTAGGTGACTCCATAATTAGGGGTATTCACTGGGAAGAAAAGGGGACCCAAATGCAAGCAGGAGGGTGGTTTCTATGCCAGGGATGACAGCAGGGAAGGTGGGACCAAGAACAAGGAAAACAGCAAGGGAAGTTGGAGGAAAACCTAATTTAGTTATACATTTGAGAACAAATTACCTAGCTGGGAAGAAGTTGGAGGTAATGCAAAAGTAGGTTCAGGAGTTAGGGAAGATCTGCAGGGAGGAAAGAAGTTTGTTAGGCTTCTCAGAGGTGATACCAGTACCAAGGGCCAGCACAGCCAGGAAAAGAATAGAGGATTTTAATGACTGATCGAGGAAATGGTGCAGGGATGAGATGTATATCTGTATTGGAGACTGGGAGATGACCTGATCAAACAAAGCACTTTCTTCACCAGACAGGCTACACCTCAGCAGGGAGGGTTTGAGGTACTCAGGGACAAACTGGGAGAATACATAACCACCATGCTTAATTTAAACTACTGGGGAGCAGCAGGTGTGCAGGCCCACAGACTCTGAGAGGAGGAGGTCAGTGAACTCCCTCCACAGTGATGGAAGAGTTCTGGAGGGAGGAGGTGGGGGATGAGAACACAGTTAGCAAAATGTGGAGGGTGAGGAACACATAACAAGGGTACATGTAGGAGTGCACACAGAAGGGATAAATGTGCATAGAAAAATAGAGGGAAGAGAAGGAAGGTCAGATTCTAGGTGGAGGTGGTGTCTCTGAATGCACAGAGTCTTGTAAACAAGATGGACAACCTGCAGGCACTATTAGCAGACAGGATGGTGGACATATCTCCAGTAATTGAGACTTGGGCTACATCACACCATTACTGGTATTTTATGATCCCTGGATATAAACTACACAGGAGGGACAGGATAGTCTGGAAGGGGAGGGTAGCAGTTTATATCAGGGAGGAATAACTGCACAAGGGAGAGTCAGAGGAAGGGATGTGGAATCATTATGGGTTCAATTAAGGTCCAATAGAGGGTGAAAGGTGAGGTTGGGGTGGTTTACAGACCACCCAATCAGGATGAGGAGATGGACAGGAAACTGAGCTCACAATTATTAGAAGCTGTGGGGAAAGGAGAGGTGGTAATTGTGGGGACTTCAACCTGCCCAATGTGGACTGGAGCATAACATCCACAACATGTGCTAGGAGTCAGGTGATCCTGGAAGGACTGTGGAGTAGGTTTCTGACTCAGCATCACAGAACCAACAAGACCTGAGGCAATTCTTCATCTGGTGCTCACAAATGGGAGCATGTACAGGAAATAATGGTCAGGGAGCCACTGGGTGGAAGTGACCATTGCACAATGTGGTTACAGTTGGATATGGGCAGGGATAGCATCCTGACTAAGACCAAAATCTTGGATTTCAGGAGGGCAGACTTCAGGAAAATGGGTGAAGTGCTAAGAGTTACCTGGCGGGCATCAGAGCAGATATGGGGTGGACCAAATGTTGTCCATCATTAAGGAAGGAATACTGATTACCATAGATGAGTGTGTTAGGCTCAGGGATGAACACAAGGGCCAAAGCACCCAGCTGGTTCAGCTCTGGGGTTGCCAGGCAGTAACAGAAAAGAGGTTGGCCTATAGAAAATTCAGGAAGACCAAGAGAGAGATGGATATAGAAAATTATCTAAGGTTGGCTAGTGAAGCAACTAAGGAAGTCCAGCAAGCAAAGGCACAGAAGGAGCTGCAGATAACAGAAGGAATTAAGAATGGGAGAAGGCTTTTTCGCTATATAAGTGAGAAAAGGACAAGAAGGAAGGGATTATTAGGCTTAAGAAAGGGGTGGAGTGGGTTGAGGATAATGGGGAAAGCAGAGATGCTAAATGAATACTTCTATTCTGTCTTCACCAGGGAGAAGGATGGACCAGTGCCTTCAGGAGGGAAACAGGAGCAGGAGAAAGGGGAACGAGATGTAGTGATAGAGGAGGATAGAGGACGGAGGAGCTGCTGGCACTGAAGGCAGACAAATCATCAAGTCCGGACACAGTACACCCAAGGGTACTAAAGGAACTGGCTGAGGAGCTGGCAGGGCCACTGGCAGACCTATTTAATAGTTCACTAGAGTCAGGCATGGTACCACAAGACTGGAGAACAGCACATGTAGTGCCCCTCCACAAAGCGGTCCCAAGAATGACCCATGGAATTACAGACCAGTCAGCCTTACCTCCATTGTGGCAAGCTCATAGAGACCATACTAAAGGAAAGGCTGGTGGAATATCTAGAGAAGCATGGTCTCCAGGATGCAAGGCAGCATGGGTTTATGGGGGAATCGTATCAAATGAATCTGATTGACTTTTGGCTGTGTCACTTAGACAGTAGACAGGGGCCAGCGGTTGACATCCTCTATCTTGATTTCAGCAAGGCTTTTAACTCTGTTCCCCATAAAAGATTGATCAGGAAGTTGGTGGATCTCAGGTTGAGGAAAAGATGGTCAGATGGGTGGAAAACTGGCTGAGGGACAGAACCTAGAGGGTGGTTATGGTGGGAAGAGTTATCTGGCACCAGGAGGTAACCAGTGAGGTCCCACAGGGTTCAGTGCTGGGGCCAGTGTTGTTTAGTGTCTTCATGTAATGACATTGGGGATGGCATTAAGGGCAAAATGTGCCTATGCACAGATGACACTGAGCTCTGCAAGCGAGAGAACACAGCTGAAGGGATACAGGACCTACAGGATGGCCTGGAAAGCTGGGAGGTGGTCCAGGATCTGGCAGCTTGGCTTCAATGCCAAGAAATGCAAAAGTAATGCATATTGGAGCCAAGAATCCCAGGACAGAGTATTACCTGGGTGGAGTCCGAATATCTGTATCAGAGGAGGAGGACAAGGACCTGGGATTGATGATCACTAGTGACCTGAAGCACTCCATGCAGTACAAGAAAAAGCAGCAAAGGCAAACAAGGTGCCAGGATGCATATTTAAGAGGATCCGTAGTAGGAGGAGAGACTATGCTGCCCTTGTACAGGTCCTGGTAAGACCTCATCTAGAGTATGAAGTTCAGTACTGGTGCCCACACCCCAAAAGGACATTAACCTGTTGGAGAAAGTCCTGAGGAGGGCTACAAAGATGACAGCGGGTCAGCAGGGTAAAGCATATGAGGAGAGGTTGAGGACACTGAACATGTACTCCCTGGAAGACAGGAGAGAGAAAGAGAGAGGAATGATTGGACCTTCAAGTACTTGAAAGGGATAAATAAGGTGGATAAGGAGAGTCTCTTTAAGCTGAGTGGCAAACAATAACACGAGGGGCACAGTCTTAAGCTGGAAGTTAGGAGGTTTAGGAAGGAGGTCAGGAGTACTTCTTCACAAAGAGGGTGGTGGGCACTTGGAATGCACTGCCAGAAGAGGTGATCTCATTGAAGACAGTGGGCAGCTTTAAGAGAAGCTGGGTTAGGCAAAGGGGAAGGTAAGGATCATGGGTAGGGAGGATGGGAGGAGTGGGAAGGAAAGGCAGGGACAGTAGCTCAAGCTGTGGACCCTGCAATACAAGCAGACCAGATAAACCAAATGGCCTTCTTCTGCTGGCTTCTTCATATGTTCGAAGACAAAACCTTCAGATACAGACCATCTCCTCAGCCAACCACTCAAATTTCAGGAATATTCGAAAGATTGACTGTTGGAATCAGAGTTTCAGGAGCCCAAGACTGACTGCCCAATTCAATATCGGACAGTCGGTAATTGCTTACATCGTAGGAGTTTCTTCTCTATAGTAAGGGGTGTGGGGCTAAGCCCCGAAATATGTAAATAAACTCTGCCATGGGCTGTCAGGATATTGAATGTCGGCATCGTAGGTCGGCTACTGAAACCTCGGGATATCGAAGTTTCATTCCTTTCCTATATCCCAAATTTCTAATCTCCTGAATTTTTTTTCTTACCCACTCTAGGCACCAGAAGAATTTGAGACATAATCATCTTGCCCCCCTTATTTTTATTGCCTTCCTACATCTTCAAAATCTCTTTGAATGTTCAGCTGCTTTCTTTTTACCACATTATTTGTCCCTACATGTAACATGAATGATTAATGATTCAGCTGTACCTTTCAAAAGCCTTAAATTTTAGATAGATTAAAAATATGTATGACTGAAGGAGCAGAGGGGCATGTGCCCAAGTTGAAAACTTTAGATTCCAAACCATTATGTCCTAGACTGGTGTATGGTGACACATTGCTAAGAAGCCTTCTGATTTCCCAGTGGTCACTGCTTTAGAGTTAAAAGGGGTGGTCAGGAAGGGAGGGAGGAGAAGACTTGAGGGCCCATCTCAGAAGAAAGAGGACATAGAGATGTATGCAAACACATTGGAGAAATGTAGGTTAAAAGTATTGGCAACAATGAGGGTTTTTTGCAGTTTATCCCACCAAAAGTAGGTTATTAGTATGTCGCTTAGATAGCCTCCGACTAACCCTGTAATGTTTCCCCAAGAATTTTCTGTGCCTTTCACAATCAATGCATTTCACCAGAAATCCTCTTAGCAGAGTGGAAGGTCTTCTCATAGGTGCTCCATTGCCTTATATAATCGTTGAGGTCTGTCATGGTCTTGGAAGCTTTCTTAGTGTACCAGCACTTGTCTCTGGCTTACATGAGGTTTAGGAGTTACTGTGGAATGAAGTGGGGGCAGTGCCTCTAAGTGTTCTCATAATAAAAGTTGCATGTGCCTCAAGTTCAAGAGGAGGTCAGAGAGGGCATCACTGACACAGGATGAGGCTAAAACAGTGGATCAGTCAGTACAGGCTATGTCAGACAGGAAATATTCCATATCAAAGTTTGTGTAGTCCCTAAGGAGGTTAATTAAACTTGGGTGGGACTTTTGGTAACTTGATTTTCCAAACACAATAGACAGGAGAATGATGAGTTATGGTACCAGGAGTGTCCTAGAGTGGAAACATTCTGTCAGTTCTATTGGATAGAACCCAATCAATTAATATGCAGGGTCCACCCTGGAGGGAAAGCCTGGTAATTTAGTTAATTAAAAGTGTATAACTTGAAAGGCACACAGAGCCAAGGCTCATTTCAGGTATGACCCGGAGCAGGGAGATGGACATAGTATGCAATTAATACAATAGGATATACAAGGAGGAATTTACAAAACATTTACAATATACAGCATTTACAATGTTGTAATTCAGCAAGCATTTCAGATACATAGTAAAGTTAAGCAGCAGTAAATAGATGCATGTGATGAGAGAAATGGCACAATGGGTTTTATGCATAGTGAAACTAACTGCAATAAATAATATGTACAATGAGAGGTGAAACATACATATATACATGGAGCATTGCATTGCACAGGTAGGCTGAGGCAACACAGTGAGCTTATGCGAGAGGTCAGGGAAGTTTAGATGGATAGGAAGGGGGAGCAAAGATAAGGGGATGGGAGAGGTCTGAAGTACCTCTTTTCGGATCTTGCAGTTGGCAAACTGCGTGACTGAGAAGGGAAGGTTGTTTCAGGGCTGGGAGCTGATAGGCAAAGGTTTGTTTCCCAGAGAGTGAGGTGAGGCTGGGGTAGGGCAAAGGAGCAGTGATCATGACAGTGCAGCAGTAACCTGATTTGGGGTGGGGATATCAGTGAAAAGAGGTAGGAGGGAAGGGTGCTATGCCAGTATTTGGCGATGAAGGAGGTGCAGTGTGCAAGGAGTAGGTTTGCAAGCAGTGGGAGAGATACAGTTTGGTAGAGAAGGCAGTGATGTGTGAGGTAGGGGAGATTAGTGGCAAAATGGCAGAAGGCATGAAACAGTGGATCTAGCTTGGCGAGAGTTGATTGAGGAGTTGAGCTGTACACCATGTCAGTGTAGTCAAGGATGGGAGGATGAGCTTGGAGATAATTTCCAACCTGCTGGGGACTGAGAGACTGTCCTTATGCCTATGCAGTAAGCCCAATTTATGGCTGAGCTTTTGTTTATTGTGTCAAAGTGGAGGGAGAACTCTAGTTTGGGAGCTAGCCAACACCCAGATATTTACAAGAGTCCGCAGCCTCAATTTTCGTGCTATCTAGGGCATAGATAGAGGGCGAGGCCAATTTGGCCAATTTCTGGGCAGTGCAAATGCCATTGCTACTGTTTTTGGTATTACACTTGAGCGATTTGGCATCGAACCAGTGCAGCATGTTCATGAAGTCAACTTGGTGGATGGGCTCAATTTGCATGAGAGAAGGACCAGATTGAAGATTACTATGTCATCAGCATACATTTGAATGTGTGATGCAGAGCTGATGGGTGGTAGATTGTTCATGAATATGGAGAAGAGTGGGTACAAGGATTGACCCCTGCAGAACACCAGCTTAGATGGGGGTGGGGATTTGGAGTCGCCCAGCTGCACATACTGGCATCTGTCAGAGAGGCAGGCCTTGAACCATTCAGTGGTTGAATGTGAGAAACAGATGGAAGAAAGGCTGTTCAAGAGGATTTTGTGGGCAAACGAATCAAAGGCCTTGGCTAAGTCAACAAAATGGCCTGGATCAGCTGGCCTTGTCCATGGTGGTGTGGATGTGATTAGTTAAGCAGAAAAGGGATGAGGAAGTTGAGTGGAGGCTCCGGAAGCCAGACTGATAGGGGTCAGAATGTCATTTGCGGTCAGAAAGGAATTCCATCTTTTACAGGTAAGAGAGTAAAGGATTTTGAAAGGGAGGGAGAAGGAGATGGGCCAATAGTTGCCTGGAATGGAAGGGTCACCCCTTTATGAAAAGGGATCACATTGGCTAGTTTACAGGCCTTGGGGATGGTGCAGGTTGAGAGAGGGCCGAAAGATGGGTGATGGGCAGGACTATGGCAGGGGCACAGATTTTCAGGAGGTTTGATTGAGTCATTCGGGACTCTGCTTAGAGGATTTTAGGAATTTGAGACATGCAGTACTTCTGTAGGGGTAATGGGGGAGGTGTGAGTAGTCCCAGGAGGGACATGGAGTGTTGGTTGGATCGGAGAGGGAGGGGAAGAGGATTGTCTTGGGGAGAGTGCAAGTGGTGAAGAAGTGGTTTATAGAAGAGGCAGCAGATCCTGGATAGTCTTGATCAGTACTTTGTGTGGGCATGGCAGTGGAGTGAGAAGCAGCACTTAGTAGGGAATGGAGAGTCTTCCAGAATGCTGCTGGGGAGGGGCAGTCCTCTAGCTGTGATTTAAAGAAACTTGCTTTGGCAGTACAAACAGCCTTGTTGCTGGCTTTCCTTAGTGATCTGTAATTTTGGAGGTCAGAGGTGTTAAAGGATGCATTGTAGACTCTCCAGGAACGGTCTCTGGATTTAAAGAGTCTCACCAATCGGGTGAGATCCAGGAAGGCACCTGCACTGGAGTCACAACCTTTGGGTGGGGCATTGTAGTTCCACACATTCAGGAAGGTAGAACTGAAGGCTGTCAGAGGAGAGTCAATATCAGCTGCAGTTAAGATTTCAGACCAATCAACTAGGGAAGAGATCGGCCAGGAAAGCCTGTTGGTTCAGTGACCTTAGGGTTTGAATCACATGTACTTGGGCAGAGTGGGGGAGGGCAGGACTTCCTAAGGCAGTGGGTGATGCAGTGGTCACTGAAGGCATCATGGAGGGTACCTGCTGAGGAGAATTTTTGTGGGTGAGAAGCTAGAATCCAATCCAGCAATGACTGGTTGGAGGAATGGGGATTGAGCCTGGTAGGATCTGAGATAAGTTGAGTGAGGTTTAGGCCTCAGTCTCCTGGGTGAATACTTTGGCTTGTGAGGCAAGCCAATTAAGATTGAAGACACCCATGACTAGGAGTTCTTCAGAAGCAGTGGAGGAAATGAAGGTGGGCAGGCTGGAGACAACAGATATGGGGTTAGCTTTTGGGGAAAAGTAGCAAACTCCTATAAAAGGGGTGGATAAGAGGAACACCAGCTTGGTGAATAG
Organism: Neoceratodus forsteri; assembly: GCA_016271365.2. NCBI lineage: Eukaryota > Metazoa > Chordata > Ceratodontiformes > Ceratodontidae > Neoceratodus > Neoceratodus forsteri. The sequence continues at coordinate 1,430,967,751 of CM028131.1, forward strand.
AAGCTCATGGGATTGGGGAGACCTCCTGGAGGACGATGGAGGTGTGTAAGGGCTCGTGGAAATAGGTAGCAACCCACCACCATGCTTGCCCCTGTCTTGGTGGAACAGAGAATAGCCAGGGACTGTTAGCAGTGAATCTAGGACTTTGCTGAAGGGCCATGTCTCAGAGTCAAAAAGGATATCTGGGGTGCATTGGGATATCCAGGCCTTGATGTGGTCCAACATGGGCAAGAGACTCTTGCCATTTATGTAGTAGATGCCTAGGCCACCAGTCGGGGAGGGACTGGAGGCTGGGCTATTGGTTTCCAGGTTAGGTTCGATGTCACCTGCAAGGAGCAGCAGCAGGAGGAAAGGAGCAAGGTATTTGGGAGATTTTTTCCAGAAATCCAGAAGGGTGGGACCTGGGTTTTAGGACCAGGAGGGGTAGTCTGTGGGGAGAAAGCAGGGCATGTTGGGGGAAAGGGACTGGGTACAGATGGGGGAAGGGAAAAGTGGGAGAGTTGTAAAGGACAGTGTGACTGGTGAGGGAGGGTGGGGAGGTGTAATGTTCGGGGTGAGGAAGGGAGGTGGTGGACAGAATGGAACTTGGGAATTGGGGAGCTTATTGCCAAGAGAGAGAGAGATAAGAAGGGGGGGGGCTGTGGGAAGGAATTTGCAGTTTTGCCAGCTATTGGGTAAAGAGGATTGGAATGAGGGAGGTAGGAGCACTGGTGTTGGGCGGTGAGTATTGGGTTGTCTTGAGCATTTACATTGATGGTGAGTAGGCATTGTGCATGCCAGTAGGCAATGACTAGATCAATGGCTGACTACAGGAGGCTGAAGGAACAGAGAGACAGGTAGGAGAGGATAGGGGTTGTAGTGTCACAGTGAAACTGTATTTCTGGGATGGCCAAGGGGTTAGGGTTACCACTTATAGTGTAGAAAGTTGGAGGTTTGAAACCAGGGATGGGGAGTGGAGATAACGTAGGGGAGGGCAGAAAGTTTCCAGTTGAGCTCTGTGATAGAGGCACTGTGTGATATGAGTTAAAATAATTACACTAGGGTGAGCACAACAGTGACTCTAGTGGCTGTTGAGTATAACCTGCAAATGGAAAATTCAGGTGATAGTATCCAGCATGGCTGACCACATGATGTGGTCATGTGACTAGGACTACCTATAAAGGTAATGCTGAGACAAGGTGGGTGGTGCTAATAGGTGCACAGTAGTAGTGCTTTGCTGCTGGTGTTGTACCTGTGTTAGCTTGCTGCCTGGATGCTTCATGAGCTGGGAGGGGAAAAGGAGCGCTGTAGTCAATTGGGAGGAGAAGAGAAGAGATAGCTTAGATGGGGAGGGGATAAAGGACAAACTTTTTTCAGGATTGGTGGGAAGCTGAACAAAGGAGGGGGATGCCTGCTTCTGTCCCCAGTCCTGAGAGAGCTGAGCATGTGCAGAACTGTTCTCAGAGAATGGCTTGTGAGAGGTCAACCAGACAACCATGGCAATCCTCCAGCTACTCCACCATGGTAAGCACTTAGACACAGCCCTTGACCCAACAAAAGGCAGATAATGTACAGCCTTAGCCAGATACACAAAGCACTGGACAGTCTCCCTTAAAGTAATGGAGTGTCTTCTAGGGTGGACATAAGCTGAGAAAGGTTAAGCTCCGATATCACTAATTCAAATTGTTTAGCATTGGTGGTGTACAGGCCAAAAGAGCAGAAGGAGGAAAATGACAGTGCTGTGGAGGAGGAAATCTATTGAATATCTATGAAGTGGGGAGGGGACAGTGATAGTTGAGGATTTAACCTGCCTGATGTAGACTAGGAGCACCAGTTGCCAGGAATGCTATAAGCCAGGGTCTACTGGACAGCCTACAAGACTGTTTTATGGTGTGGCTGGTTCAGGCACTAATAAGTGTACTAGCAACCCTGGATCTGGTGCTGGACCAATACTGAAGTAGTGGGAGGAAGTGCAGTGAAAGAACCACTAGGGTCCAGTGAACACAGTATGGTACAGTTAAAATGGACATGGGGGAAAACACACTCAATATTGAGTGTTATGGACCTGGATCTCAGAAAGCAGATTTTAATATAATGAAGCAGGGTTGGCCCAGTGGTTTTGAGGGTTGAGGCACTGGATGCCACACTTTGCGCCACGCCAGCGATCCATATTCGGGAATGGCAGTGGGGGAGGGAGGTCCAGGAGATGGATTGAGTGGTAGCATGGCAGCTCTCCTCTCCCGGTGGGGGCTCAGTCATGCCCACTGCAGGGCTGCCCTCGGGTGGGGGCCAAGGGTAGTGCAGATGGGATCGGCTAGAGTAGGGAGGATGCCATGGATCACTCAGGTGCACATGCCTCCACACACAACCCAGCAATTGCAGAAAGTGGAGGGAGAAAAGTGAAAAATGGAGCTGTCAGGCTTCATTATGGCCCTACAGCACCCATGCTACCAGCCCCCGGAGTCTGGATGTTAGTCTGCGGAGGAGGGGAAAGCTGATTCTCGCTCCCCTGGGCCTTTACGGTGTGGAGGTAACCCATGGAGGATTTCAGGAGGGTCGAGTGCAGAATAGTCGGGCTGAAGAGCAGACCTCTGAGGGAGAGGCCAGAGCTGTCTGTCAGCTCCACCAGAGGAGGAAAACATGAATATGGAAAAATATAATGAGACAGAAAATTGGGAGGTGGTAGTAGCAGAGGGTGTTGAGGACAATGTGTCATTATTATGAAGTGGAACCTGAAAGTCATGAAAAGTTATGCAAGAAGGGCAGCTAAGAAAAATAAGCACTGGAAACTCATCTGGTTTTCCAAAGAAGTGGGAGAGGCAGTGAGAGCAAAAAAGCCATTAGAAAATATTAGCATGGCAGAAGAAAGAGGCTTGCAGTATGGCCTAGAGGTTAGAATAATGAGCTGTGAATGAGCTTGGTACATACTGCAGACCTGAGTTTGAGTCCCACAACCTCGAGCTGCATACTATGTGACTCTGAGCAAGTCATTGAACCTCCCTACTACCACTGGATCACCCTGAAAACAAGCACGTGGGCCTACCTGGTTTCCAAAGAATTAAAAAAGGAAAACTACAGGAAATAAAAGAAGTAAGCTGTAAGAAAACCCAAAAGGTGATTAATATGCTCTGATCTTTTGTCTGTTGGTCCCATTGTCCTTGTGGCACAGTACAGTCACAAATGACTGTACTCAGCCCCAGGAGAACAGTGGGATTGGCAAACATCTGATCTGAGCTTATAAATTCTCTAACATGCAATTTAGGCTATTGAATGTCCCACTGCTGCACCCCTGTTCTGATGATACCTGCAATGGAGTCTTAGAATTCTAGTTACAATAAATCTTAGCTTGAAAGTCAGCAAACTTAGTCTGAAACAATGTGCTATAATGCAATAAATGTGGCCTCCTTGTTAGGGTTTATGGGTCTGCCAAACTTGGTGACACTGTTCTAGTTTTAAAGTTACTGGGGTGGGGCTACATTTTCAGTTTGCAGGCTTGCAAAATGTTATTAAAACTATTTCAGATATTGTGCTACTTATAACTCAACCCCATTAGAAGCTAGCATTATAACTTACCCCTTTTAAAATCTAGAGATCTGAACTTGACTCAATTACTGCTGCGGTAGAGAACTTCAACCTTCCAATTGTGATGAAATTTAGAGCAGCTGTAAAATTAGATGAACATAAAATAATATGTTAACAAAATGTGACATTTTGTTGATATGTTGTGAAATTTCATGGAAGAGGAATTGCAATTGCACCAGAAGTCTGCTGGCAGAGGTTAAACTGCACCCAGCTCTTGTCATCAACATGCTATTTCAACTACTTATAAGCCACAGTTGTGAGCACTACTTAGATAATTATGAGAGAAACAAAACAACAGCAAAAAAAAAAAGGAATTGCTTTGCTAGGTTAAGAGAATACCTTTATTAGGATAGTGAAAAGTTAATGATGCAAGTTTTGAGGCTTATAATACTGCCTCTTCTTCAGCTGTATTACAATGCAGGCTGCAGCACCATTTGTAGGAGCTTAGTTCTGATTAGCAATGCAATAAAACAAGCTGCAGATGTTTGAGTAGACTTTGAAGTGCTAGTAGGGATAATTTCACTCTTTACATTCTAGCTGTCATCACAGAATAAACAAGGAAGCTTGTTTTAAGCAATGCAGTAAAATGTACAGATATTTTAAAACTTAAACACGCTCCATAATGCTGATTTACATCAAACAGTGGCTGAGCAGAAGTTGATAAAGAAAGTATCCTGTTGCTGTGTGTTTAATAGCAAGGGAAGTGTTTATCTGTGCTATGTTTAAAGCATGTTAAGTAGTGGAGCATGAAACCTCTGTCTTTATTGAGATCAGACTCCAGGTTGTTAAAGGTTTGCATTTATTTGAACTGTGAGGCCATTTTTCACTCCGTGTCCTAAAGTTTCTGTTACGGACTGCCACTTACATGTCACCCAAACCATGTCCCATGCTGGAGGAACACTCATTCAGTAGTGTGTTTTGTGATCTGGTGTTTGATATTGTAGTGGTGCAGATCCATTCTCTTTCTTAGACTCTGTCATATTTCACCCACAAAAGATATGTGTTGTGGCATTTTGAGTACATGATCAGATACACAATTATAGCAGAGCAGCAGCTGAATGATCCTGGATTTTTAGCCCTGTTTCTTGTGAAGAATGGGGATCATATCCATTGTTATGATGCAAGTGCATGTTTGGTATCTTCTGTGTTGGCAGCAGAATGTCCCAGATACATTCGTATGTACTATCATCCTGCTTTCAGACAATAAATTGCCATATATTGCGAGGCTGCATATATATGCCAAAAGTGGGAGTTGTGGAAAGATAGCTTGTAGTCTTTCATACCTTCAGAAAATAGGATTGGAATCCTTAGTTATCTTGCACAGGTATTCAGTGTGAGGGCTGTATGTAACAACCAGAGGTGTGAAGTCATTTTTTCAGTTTTTCTTATATTCTTTATGGCTTTAAAAAGCAGCTTCCTGTTTATACTGTGACAAAAGCTAGAATGTAAACAATGACATTATTCCTCCGATAATGATATTAATTAGCACTTCAAAGCTTACTCAAACCTCTGCAGTATTTTCTTGCATTGTTAATCAGAACCAAACTCCTACAAATAGCATCTCAGCCTACATTTTAACATTCCTTAGAAGAGGCAGTACAACAGGCCTTGAAAGCTTGTATCTTCAGCTGATTGTTAGCCTAATGAAGGTATTACCTTTACCTTGCTAAAGATTCTCTTTGTGTTTCTCTCCTGGGTTTGTGTGGCTAACACGGCACTGCTCTACCTTGATTAGATAATCATTAAACCATAGTACACCCATTTAAGCAACTGGCCCTGCAAAGAGACCTAGAGGCCATTATAAATGTAATATTGATTGGGTTTCTACCCCAGGCCTACTGCACCTAGCCAACCTTTATTTTTAATGGATGTGTATGGTCAGATTGCTAAATAGAGAATAATGCATATGTAGTAGGTTGATATGCATTTTTTCACATCAACGTGTGTGATAATAGAGAAACCTTGAGTGCGAAGCTTTGAGAGGTTTCACTATGATCACACACCTAAAGTGTGAAAATAAAATGCATTTTATTTTTTATAATAACTGGTGCAAAAAGACTATGTTACCTTATGGTCATGGGTTCAGATTAGGTAAAGTTGATGGGTCAAGTAAATCACAATCATAGCAATGAAGTAAAAAAAATAAACAACTAGAAAATTTTTTTTTCCAATTTAAATCATTTGCTCAAGTCCTTCAGCTTCAGTGTTGTTGTTTCGTCATCTCGATGGGTCGGGTCATTCCAGTCACTGTGGAAAAGAGGTGAAAGTTCATACCAGCTGTGGAAACGATAAGGGTTAGTCGGGAAAGTAATGCTCTAGTGGAGAGATTTTCAGCTGGTAAATACTTCATTTCAAATGATTACGCTTTCTCATTTGTTTCTTATATGTTTCTTTTAAATGGAGGTTATGCTATGAGGTAGAATCTATGGTTGGAGAACCATCTCGTGGTGCCACAATCTGTTTAATTAGTCTGGAATGCGAAAGTGCTGCAGGCTTCTAGGCAAGACTGTAAAAAGTCGATCGACTTTTTACAGTACTCAAAACGGGTTGAAAATGTGGGTCACCAGTTATTATTATAGTGTATGTGGAGGAAGTCAAATACTAATGAATGCATTTTTATTCTTCTATGTGTAGTCATTTAGCTCTTGTTCCCTATGCTCCCCACCATGTCAATGGGATCACCATGGCTTTATTCAGCAAGTGTAACATGCTAGTGAAGTCTATACAACATGCCTCTTCAGAAGAGCATGAGGTCAGCGCCAGGCATGTGTGCTCAAAGTTGTGTGTTGTCTGTGCAACTATAGGCTCCACTGGTATGTTGCACTTGCTGTATAAATTGCATCACTACTGATGATCTGATCTAAATTCAAGTTGTGCAAGTGTTTCTTTAAAACTTGTCTATGAACTGGTGCATGACTGTCTTTTCTGGTTGACCAGTTTTTGAAGCTGACCACTCCTTACTGCACACAGTTTGTGTTACAAGAGTATCCCATTTCCTTTCCTGCTAGAAGGATTCAAGGAGGTGGATTTATCAGGCTGCCAGAGCAGGCAGTGGCATGTTTAGGTTTTACCTGATGACCCCAGAACCCCTGCTCTAATTATGTATAAACACCTGCAGGATCAGGCAATGGTGGGGTGTAGGATTGTTATTGTGAGCAAGCAACAAACTCCAGGTTTATTATGTTGCAAAGCAGTGGCAGTATTGCTCCCACCCCACCTCCCCTTGAGCATTGCAATTCCAGCCAAGGCAAGGCAGTAAGGGACTAGATAAACAGCATTACCTCCATCAGGACAAGAATCAAAACTTGTGCATCTAGACTCAGAAGGTGGGGAGAACCATCAACTGTCAAATTTATAGGCTAGGGGGCAGGGGTTGTTTGTTGTTTTGGTGATGTTGTTGCTTAACAGAGTATGGGAATGTTTTCTATTGTTTTAAACCAAACAAATCAAAAAGGCAGTTTAATGTTGGCCCAAGAACAGCAGCCCATTGTTGCTCCAACAACAGCAAGACTCCAGTGACCCAGGTTTGGAATGAGCCACAGCTATCATAAGTCTAGTAGGGGAAAGGAGGATTGAGCATCCCAGAGGCTGCTCCTCTTCCAGAGAAGCAAATTGCCAGGTTGTCTGCTTTGTAGCTTTACCACTACAGAAATCATTAATAAGGTGTGTGGCTTGACGTGCAGCAATATAGAATAATAATTTTACTCTTTTCCCCTTCAATAATTTATCTTCATCCATCCACTAATCTATTTAGTTAAACAGTGCTGAAACCTGCACATTACGGTGAGCTCAGTGTCTCAGCAGCAACTTTGGTTCGCTTCGAATGACGGATCAGAATTTAGATTGGCTTCTACACTTGCTGAATCACTTTGGCTTCAATGTAATAATTGCCATAGGGTAAAACACACTCCAAAAAGGGTGGTGGAGCCTTGAACTCAGCAATGTCCATGAACAACTCTAGCTTATGTGTGACAAGTGGTGTTGACAAGCCACGCCTGGGGATCACTGTGTTTTCCATGGTGTGGCAAAGTACCAAATAAATATTACTGGTAAGCATCATAATAATTCTTAATTTCCTTTACTAACCTCTGGGCTCAGCCCTTGTAGTCTCTGTTTGCCCTTCATGTCAATTACTCTGTTAGTTCCACCTAGGTTTTCAAAATAAATACCCCTAAAAATATGTGCACCAAACGAAAAGCAAAGTGCTGCTGTACTATACCCATAAGGGCATTGCTTTGCCTACCTTGCCTTCCAAAATTTGATATATCTACTTTTTGTATTTTTTTAAATTTTAGATTTAAATTTTAAACTTTTAATTTGTAATTTTTTAACATTTAGAGCTAAGCACTCCCATCAGAGCTATAGTAATTTTAGTTTCCACTAATGAACTCAAGGATCACACCCTTGTAGTCCATGTTTGCCCTTCATGCAAATTATATTTTAGTTCCACATAGGTATCCAAAATAAATCCCCAAAAAAATATGCATCAAAAAGGGTCCAAGTACTACTGTTCTATTCCCATACATGGGTATTGCTTTGCCTGCCTTACCTTCCCAAAGTTATATATTTACACTTTCATTTTTGTCAGTATATTTAATTTTTTTAGCATTTAGTATTAAGCACCCTCCCCATCAGAGCTATAGTAATTTTCAGTTTTCTTTTCTGACCTGAAGGCTCACCCCTGTAGTCCCTGTTTGACCTTCATGCCAGTTACTATGTTAGTTCCACACAGGTTTTCAGAATAAATCCCCAAAATATGTATACCCCAAAAGCCCAAGTACTACTGTACTATATCAATACAATACAATGCATAGCTATGCATACCATACCTTCAAAATGTGTAAATTTCATGTTTTTATTATTTTATCTTCTGTAAATATTTTTTAATATTTTAACATTGTTAACTTTTACATTTCTTTTGCATTTTAACAAAACACTAATGTAATAGCTGTTGCCCAATGGCAGAATCATTCTGATGTGTCCCTCCCAGACTACCATGCTACCTAAGGTGAACATTTTCATCATTTGCCAGTGCCAGTGGTTCAGGTGACATCACATGTCTGATTTAACTAGTAATGACTGTTTGTAAGCATGTGAGGCTGAGGCTGACTTGCACTGAGGCAGGGGCATCTCCCACCTGCTCAAATTGAGCTTGCTGGTGATGACATGGTAAAAGCTATTGAGATATTTTCTAGACGGCTTGAGACACTCGGGTGTGCCCAGATCCTTTCTCTGCTAGTGACTGTGCTGCAAGGAGTTGGGGTGGTCAGCTAGACTGTATTGCTACCAGTGCCAGTGGGAGTGCTGGGAGATTTGCCTGCAGAAGGTATAGGGTTAGTTGATGACAATTGTTGGAAATTGAAATACTTGAATTGAAAGGTAAAGTTGATGCATGGAAATTCAGTTTAAAAAGGCTAGGAATTCAATATTGTTTGAATCTAGCCTGGAACAATGTGGTGAGGCAATGTTCCCAGTTGTGCTGAAACACCTTTCAGAAGCAACCAATGTTAGGGGACAGCCCTGAAAGTACAAAGCCAGTTTAGCCAGTGGGGCAAATATTTTTCTGTTCTGCTGGAATTTGATGGCATCACTATTTTAGCTAGACAATGGCTCTACATAGTCTGGTGCCATTTTTGTGATCAGCTGAGATGGGGGAGATTCAGGAGGGAAATCAGGAGACACTTTTCACGGAAAGGGTGGTAGATAAGTGGAACACTCTGCCCAAGGAGATGGTATCAAGTAGAATGATAGGAGGATTTAAGAGAGGTGGGACAGAGTGAGGAGGGTGGTTATGAGGAGGGAGGTGGGCAGCTGCAAGTTGAGGGGCTAGCTGCACAATTGAGCAGACTTGATAGAATGTGAGGCCTGTTTCTGCTGGCATTTTGTTTGTTTGTATGTGTAATGACAGTGCAATGTCAGTGCAATGTCAGTATTGTGTGTCAGACAGTTCCCGTATGTCTTTTGCTGTGTTTTCTGGAATCAGATAATCCATTTCTTCCTGTTCCTCTGATGTCATCATTATCATCATCATAATCACCATATTGACACCCCTGGCACTGTAATCATTTGAAGTAGGCCCAGAGAGGAGGAGGAGGAGGAGGAGGTTGAATTTTGGTTTCTGTGCATTGTCTTCACTGCTGTATATGAAGTGTCTGCAAGACTTTCTGTTTTGACAAAGTCAACATGTGCAGGAGGAATGCAAACATTTTTATATCAGGAATCCAGTAATTTTGCCATGCCAAATTGGGTGTCCAGCCGAATACTTTGAAATAGTTCTTTAAGTTTTGTCAGTAACATTCTGCCTCTTCCCCAATAAGGATTTCATCCAGGTTCAGCTGCCGCTGAGATGATGAACAGGTGTCATCATCATCATCACCACCACCACCACCACCACCAGCACCACCGCCACCACCAGCACCACCACCTTGTCCAGCTCTAACATCTAGATCACCACTGCTCATGTCATTTTCATTCCTTGTCACCATGTCTTTAAATAAGCAATGCTGTAGGACATTGTGCTTCTGCTGGTAATGTCAGAGAAGCTCCGCACATTTGGGGAAACAAAGGAAAACCATGTGATGCCACAAATGGTGTCCAGTATTTCTTTAATAATGCATGTTTCTCAAGCACATACATCACCACTGGATTCAGTGCATATGCTGAGCAATGTGCATGGCAGAATTCTCAATCATTTATGCTCCTCACCATGTTACTCCTACTGTCTGTCACAACAATTACCACCTTCAGGCTTTAAGGGTATATCCAGATGTCCAGCAGTGATTATGTGAAACATAGAATGTTCTCACCACTGTGTTTCCTCCAAGACTGACACATTAAGTAATATACTCCCAATAGCATTGTTCCTCTGTGAGACTGTCTGTGCCATGATAACTCCTGCAGGGGCTGGTGTTGGTAGTGGAGTGGGGCAACAGTTGTGCTATTGCAACAAGCAGTGAGACTCAGGAAGTTTTGGTTTGCAGTACTGTTCAAGACGTCACTAGTGAAATGCACATATCCCCTATGCCTGCTTCAGAAGGGTTACCATTAGTGTGCATACAGCCTCATACATTGCAGGAGAACATGCTGAAAAACATGAAGTGTTGATGGAATTATGTATTTGGGTTTCGGCTCATATAACTGCCTCTGAAAGCTGGTGTCTTTCACCATGGAAAATGGCTGAAGGTCAATCACCATCATCTCACCAGTCAATTGAATGATTCACCCAACAGCTGGATGACTAGGTTGCATTTTTGTGCAAGGCATGTAATGTAATGACTCCTGGTGTCTGGTTTGTTTGGTGGCAATGTATTCTGGAGTAGCACTGGTGCTGCTACTGTGCTCACTACCACTATTATCACTTCCCAGTGGTGGTGCTGGTGATGGTGGTATTGGTTGGAGTGTAACTTGACTTTAACTGCCGCTGCCATGGGGCTGCATAAATTGAACAATAATCTGATCCTGCCACCCGTCACCTGGCTGCTGCACCTGAATCTGATCTCTGTGTGGATTGTGAAAGGATGTGACTGTTAACAAGATGCCATGTTTGCCCTGAAGATGATCAGCCAGAACACTGGTTTCCAATGTCCATGTGAATTGACCCAGGTGATCTTTTTCTTACACAGATTGCAACATGCTCTCAGTGGATTTGTGGGATCGTGCCTAAAATACTCCCATGCTGCAGAAGATATCTTAGCTTTCTTAGCTATATGACCACCAGACTGAGGGATCAATGGCCTTAGAAGAAATAGAGTGACCATCAGAGATTTATTTTTCCTGATGGGCAGGAAAAATGTGGCTTCACCAAATGTTCACCAGAAGCAGCAGCAGAAGTACAAGATCTGTCTGGGGACTGGGAACATGGCCTGGGATTTGGAGTTCCCTGCTTCATTGAGTTGCTTTCAAATGTTTCTCATCCTTATTGCTTTTCTTACTTTGCCACTCTTGTCCTCCTGTATTGGTGGTGATGGTGGTCTGCACACTTCAAAATCATAATCCTCATCTGAGATGCTTGTTGTAACTGGCAACACACTTTCAATCTCACTTCCTCTTACCCTCCTCCTGCATCCTCTTCCAATACTCCCTAATTCCCCTTCAGAACGTCTCCTTCCCTACCCACCTCCACCTCACTCTCACCTGATGCTTCAGCCTTTCTCTACCCTTTTATGCTACCTCCCCTATTCCTGTGCTTATGCTTCTCCTTCTGTATCACCAGCATCTCTCCTCTTCTGGCATCTCCACTGCCCTATGTTCTTCCTCTGTGGCAGTCTCCTCCACTGCAACTGGCTGTACTGGTGGTGGACATGCTACTGGCTTGCTTTTAGAAACAGAGGGTTTGATTTACCATAAGCAGCACCTCACCCATGTACACCAAACAATTATTTTTCCTCAAGTGATAGGATGACAGTAGTGTCAGACCCAGACTCATTCTGATTTGGGGCATGTGGGTATACTCAGAGAAGAAGGAGCATCATACATGCGCCAGGCCAGTGACAATGGACAAAAATTGCCTGTGGTGCTCATGCTGGTGCAAGTGTTCTGGTTGCTGAGTTGGCACCTCACCTGGCAGTGCTAGCTGCTGTTGCGTGGTTCACACAACATGGCATGTTGGGAGTGGCATGGATGACCCCTGGGCATTAGATCACCACCATGTGTAGTAGGGGACAGCAAGGTACTTGGAGGAGGAGGAGGAGGAGGTGGAGAACCACAAACAGTGGAAGACCTGCATGTTTCTGTTTTGCTCCAGCTGGTTTCAGCACCACCACATGCTCCACTGGACTCTGACTGTGGCTGACTAGGAAAGTTGCTGCTTACAGTAAGCATACAAGAAGCTGACTTCTGCAGACTAACAAATCTCTATGGTTTCATTGGACACACTATTATACATCAACTTTACTACACTTCTCAATCTCGGACCCACCACCATCTGCAGCACCACCCACATCAACACAGCTCCCTGTCTCTGTCCTTCTCCTCTAACATCCTCACTATTTACATCACCCCACCACGGGCCACACAACTACTACGAATGCGTGTAGAACTGCTGCTTGCTGAGGGATGGGTACTATACTGAAAACTTTCCCTGCTGCTCCTCCTTCTCTCCCAGGCCTCCTGCTTACATTTCTGGACATCTTTTCTTCATTGTTTTTCTAAATTGAAAATGTTTTTATTGACAGAAGCTGACGTTCATATGCATTCATTTTCCATTACATATACATATGAGATAAAGGCATTTCTTTTTATACATTACTATACATAGAATCTTTTATTATTACTGTTTTCTTTCCTTTGTAATCCTTTCTTGCAGTATCATTTAGAACCATTAGTAGTTACTGTTTCTAGGTTAACTGTAACTGTTTTGCCTCTTCTGTTTCAGATAAGGTATTCTCACATTTCCATTTGTGGATTCACCTGAGTCCCCCTCCACCCCTGCCTTTCCTCATTCTCATTGGACAAAGTCTGCATCCTCCCGGCTATGTGTAGAATCCATCTAAGCTACTTAATTTGGAATGACTCACTTCTATCCTACATTGCTGCTATTTATTCCATATCATATAGTCCCTGTACTATGCTGTGCCATTCCTGTATTATTGGGGTATTGGTAGTCATCCATAGCCTTTTTATTGTTTTTTTTTTTTGCTGCCAATAAAATAAATATAGTAACAACACTGAATTTAGCTTCCTGTATTTACTTTTATCTGTTATAGGTAGCAAGAACAATTCAGCTGTCAGCTCCAATGTTTCTCTCAATATTTAGTCTAGTTCCTCCAGTATGGCTGCCAATATGTACTTATGTGGGGATACGACTAAAATGTATGCCCCTGATCTGCAGGGTTAAATCCACATCCCCACAGCAGTTTCCATATGTATGTGGTAAAAGTTTTCTAGCACTGGGGTTTGGAAAAGTGAGATCTACACTTCCATGCAAATTTCTCCATACATTAGAGGCTGTAACTTTCACTGCCATGGCTGCATATTGTAACCATGTTTCTAAGCTACTTTCTAGCTTTAATTTTATTCCAGCTTTCTATTATTTGTTTGGTTCTGTCTTCCAGTTGTTCTCTTAGAGACTTATATATGTTACCTATTAGGTGCCCTCACAGTCTATTCTGTTGTGCAGCCAGGATTATTTTTAATAACATGGGGTAGAGTCTGGAAACACAGTATAGTGTCTTTGTTTATGTAGAATATATGAACATATCTGTAGGAATCTATAATATTATCTGCCAGTTAGGCCATAGACTCTTTGCAGCTATTCAAATGAGGTTACCCTTTGTTATTTAGAAATTGGTAAATATACACCAGTCTCAACTGGCACCATTTCTTAAAAGTTAAGTATGTATGTGCTGGTAAGAATTCTTTATATGCTGATATCATTCTGCAGAAGTAAAATGTATGTGACAACTGGGGTGGTATCTAAGGTGGAACCATATTTTTAATGTATGGGTTGTAGAATGTTTGAATTGTATTAATGGGGGAATCATGGCTGGGAAGGCAAACACATTTTATTCAATATCATGCAGGTCATTAATTATGAATTCTATGGATTTCAAGGTGATTGATAGTTTGGCGAAGCCACATCATTACTATTCGTAGGAAGACTGCCTTAGCATATAGTTCCAGGTTGGGAGGTTAACCCTCCTTGTGAATCATAAGAATTTACATAGGTATATTTAGCATGAGCCATTTAGTTACCTGCACACTTTACTCTAAAATTGATATCTTTCTTTACTGTAATAGTTATCCAAAGATTGTTTAAATTGGTCCATAGAAGTACAAGATACCACGATTTCTGGTAGTTCATTCCATCTGTTAACCACCCATTGGGGATACTAGTTCCTCTATTATTCTTTTTGTAGGCCTTACCCATGAGCTGAAGCCTGTGCCTCTAACTGGCCTTGTGCTATTTCTAGCACTCAAACCCATGCATTCCCAAATATCGCTCTCTCTATGAGGCCTATATACCATACACATATCTCCTCTATGTCATCTATACATCAGGAGTACATGCCCAAGTGTCTCAACCTCTCCTCATATGTGCTCTCTCTCAGACCAACAACCATCCTCGTGCCCTTTTCTGCACCCTCCAGCCTAGCAACATCCTGCATCAAATGCAGTGCCCAAAGCTACTACATTACTCCAGATGGAGGCACACCAATGTGACATACAATGGCACCAGTACTCACGCCTCTACTCCTGATATTTCTTGCAATAGCACCCAATATACTATAACCTGTTTTGTTACCTGCTTACATTGTTCTGTGAATTTATCTGTTATCAGGATGCCCAACTATTTCTCTCGTCACTCTAAAAGCTGATGACCATTTCATATCTAGGGAATCTATTATTTTTGGATCCGAAGTGTATGATCCTGCATTTGGACATTTTGAATCTCAATTTTTGTCAGCTGCTATATTTGCCAATGTGTCTCTACTTTGTTGAAAGTTGTTCACATCCTCCTTATTTGTGATCTGCACCCCATTCTTAATATCATCAGCAAACTTTGATGACCAGGTATTAGTTGTTCCTGTTACATAGGCTATTAGTATATTGAACAATGTTGGACCCAGGACAGAACTCTGTGGTACACCACTATCCACACACATCCAAGTTGATACAAAGCCCTTTAAACAGATTCCCTGTCCCTCATACCCAGCCACGATGTTATCCACCATATAAGTAACTTATCAACACCTATCTCCACTAGTGTTTGGATCAACTCATAATGCAGTACTCTATTAAAAGCTTTCTCAAAGTCAATATACAAGATATCCACTGATATATCGCTGTCCAAAGCTCTACTCACAGGTTCATAAAAGTATACAAGATTTGTTAAACAGGATTTGCCCTTTCAAAACTATGCTGTGACACATCAACATACCCAATTATGGATAGGTGCTGTTCCAACGCCTCCTTAATCAGGGACTGTAGAATTTTGCCCACTATGCTGGTCAGGCTTATGGACCTGTAATTTGAGCACTCCGTCTTGAGCCCTTTCTTGTGAATAGGGGTAACATTGGCTGAAGTCTAATCTAGGAGACCTTCCTTCTATAACTGAAAGCTGAAAAATGGTCTGGAATGGTTTTGATATAGTCCGGTAACTGCAGCCCTGTTCTTCTTACTCTAGGTTTCATTCTTCTCCAAATGAAATTTTAGGTTAGTTTTGTCCATGATTTAAAGTAGAGGGTAAATAAGAATTGTCTGGAACAAATAAAGCAGACATGGCAATATATTCATTCTTAACATCTCCACTCACTGCAAGAACGTTAATTGTAGTTTTCCCATTTCCTAGATATTCTTGAATTGCTTTAGTTATTGGTTCATAATTTAGAATTTCAAAATTGTTAAGATCAGATGGAATGTGGATGCCTAAATATTTTAGCTTGGTGCTACGCCATTTTATTCTAATATTTTGTTTTAATCTGTCCGATGGGGTGTAATTTAACATTACACTTCTGTTTTGTTATTATTTAGTTTGAAGTCTGCCAACCTGTCATATTCATGCAGGATGTCCCAGGCTGTGGATATTGATTGTTCATGGACCAGTATTTTCAGGAGGACATCATTTGCATATAGAGTCACTTAATACAATGTCTGCCCCAGGACGATGCCCTCTATCTGTGCTAATTCCAGTTATCCACTGCAAGGGGTTCCATATATATTGAAAATGTAGTAGTAAAACTTTATTTTTAGTCAGGAAAACATGACTTCAGGACTGAAGTCCTGTTTACAAGACAGTCCTATGTAAAATCTAAAGTTACATAAATAGTAATATGAAGTACAAAATACAAAACACAAGTACATTAAAACATTAAATAAAACAACAAAAACAACAATCAGACAACGACATTAATTATAACAATCACATTTAAACATAATTAAATTCTAAACAGCCTGAAGACATTTTGAATAATCCATTATCTCCATGTTGCTGGATGTAACGATTCCAAACTGCAGCGCCCGGAGGTTAAAATCCTATCTCCAAACCTGTTGTATCATTTTCCTAGTGCTATTTTGTTTAGATGGACTGATCTATTAAGTACCTTCTATCTGACCCCCATTTGGAAAAAATAATTTGAAATTTGGTGGTCGGAAAACCTAAATTTGTGAATTAAGAGCAACAGGGTTCTATTATGTACTAGGTCAAGCGACAACCAATCTAGCCTACTTAATAGTAAGCAATGATGAGTATAGAAACTGCATTTGAGCACGATTCTGGCAATCTTATAATGAGTTTTGTCCAGGCATGCTAATATTGATTTATTATCTGCTGTTCTATGGACTAAATTACCATAATCCAAAATTGGCAAAATAATCTGCTCCGCAATCTTCATTTCTATCTTTTGTTTCAAAACCCGGATGTTCTTTTAGCACCCCCAACTTTTATTTACTTTCCTATAGTATTAGTTATATGAGTTACAAAAACAATTCTGTATCAAAATAGACCCTAAGCAACAAAATTTAATCTACTATTTCAAGATCAATAAGATTCTGCATATAAATCTTAAGATTATTGTACTCTTAAACCTCCTTCATCTCTTTTGGTTAAAGGTACATCAGCCTGGTCTTCTTCACATTCATCAACAGCTTCGACCTGGTGAACCACCACTCAATGCTGGAAAACTCAAACTGTAAGTTTGACTGAAGTTCTGTGAAGTTTCATCCAGATACAACTATGGCAGTATCATCAGCATACATCTCGATATTTGTTCAAGTTGCCATGTTTGGCAAATCATTATTGAGAATAAAGAATAATAGTGGTCCCAAGATGGACCACTATGGAACACCCCTAATAACTTTCCTTGTCCTTGATGTTACTCCATTTATTTCAACATTCTGGGAATGACCTCCCAGATATGATTTCAGCCATTTCAGAGGGCCATCTGTGAACCCCATACTCTGAAGCTACATAACTAATAGGTGGTCCACCAGGTTGAAGACCTTGATAAGTCCATGTATATAACTGTTGTCTTATGCCAGAGTTCAGTGACCCAAATAATAGGTCATTGAACTCAAGCAGGGCAGTAGAGGTTGAGAAACCTCTGTGAAAACCAGACTGATAGGGGTTCAAAAGTTTATATCTGGTTAAATAATCAGACATTTGAAAATTGACTCATTTCTCAAAACATTTAGAAAGTATAGAAAGCAGTGCTACAGATCTATAATTATTTGCCTCGGTTGGGTCACCACCCTTAAAAATACATTTTACCTTACCAACTTTCCACTCTGAAGGAAAATGGCACAGCCACAAGCTCCAATTAAATATATAAGACACTGAAGAGGCAATGTAATTTGCTGCAAGTTTTAAAAGTCTACCCTCTATGTCATCTGAACCTGCTGTTTTATGAATGTTAATAATAAGATGAGTCTTTTTACTTCAGAGATAGTTAAGTATTTGAATCTAAAGTGTGAGTGAGTTAGTGGGGTAGCTCAAATACATCTAAGCCTTTCTCATACAGGGAATGGTAGTAGTATCATGTTGGAGCAAATCTACAAAGTAGCCATTTAACACATTTGAGATGACCACGTATCCAAGATGATGAGCATGAGCTGCTAGAGCCTGCAACTTAGCAGACCCTCCCAAATGAAGTTCATGTATTGGTGGAGTTCGCTTTAAGCTCCTGTAAATCTGAAAAGTTGAAATGACATTGTTGTATTAAGTAGACTGAACGCAATTATTGCTGGAGATACTAAATAAAGAAACAGGAGCTTACAAAAATTTCAAAACGCTTCTGGCATTTGGCTTAATAATGACGCTGAAGAAAATGTTTCTCCAAAAATCCTGATGGCTACCAAACAAGTCCAGGCTGATAAGGTAAAGAGGTGCTGAATAAACAAAATAATGGAAAGAAAATGAAACAGCAACCCTATTTCCTAAAATTCCCTCAAAGAAATTTACTATGAATCAAGAAGTAAAACCAGAATGCACAGCAATCTTTGATGGCGGGCAATCAAATCCATATTGCTACAGGTGCTTTGTATAATGTGCCACAACAAAGGGAAGATCAAACTAGTTTGGATTTGGGGAAAGCTTTTTACCTGAGAACACAGGACTAATTCTTCTAGAATAAGGAACTGATCTAGAGAGGTATTTGCCAGCAGCGAAGGAACCAGAAAACCTTGAGATTGTGTCAGAGAGCTGGATTTGGGCTATGGTTGAAAGTGGGAGCTGTGCTGGAGAAGATCCGAGGACAAATGCAGCTCAGGGTTTTGCCAAATTCTGCAGTGGAGAGGCCCAGTTAGAGGAAGAGCCATCGAGTAGCACTACAGCAGAACCTCAGCCACAGGCTTTATGGACTGGTAACGCTAGTCGCTATTCCTTGGAGGATTTCTCAGTGACAAAAGATAAAATAAAAAAATCTTAATACCTTAAAATGTATGCAGAGAGAAGTCACAAAATAATTGGTGGCTTTGAAACTGAGGAGAATGTTGATCAAAAGTAAAAAACGGTAGTTAGCTTGAAGAGAGTATGGCCTCATTACCATCTATAATGGACAGTGATAAACATAAACTTTCTGGTTTATCTGCTGGGGAATTGAAGTTCAGGAAAATGTACATTGTTTGCTGGAGTTAAAGGAGAGGAGTCCTCAAGCACAGCAAAAAGCTTTGGGCCAGATAGAACCTTTATTAATCGAAAAGACTGCAATAAATATAAAAACAATTATTAGATAAACAAAAAAGGCAAACAAGTTAAACAGCAACATGTATCTTTGAAATTCCTTTACAGAATCAGATCTCGACCTGTAGAAGCAAAATTTAAAGTGTCTCACAATCTTTCCACAGACTAAGCAAGGCAAGCTGTCACAGTTATTTATCTTAACCATCCGAGTGGTTTTCAGCAGCAAACAGGAGAGCAGGAAAATATCAATTTAGTGAATGTAGTTTTACTTGATAAGATTCTATTTGTAATTGAGGACCAATCTAACCAGTCCATAACCAGTCCATAAACAGCTTAATAAAGATGGAAACAAGGAGAATTTGGGGTCTGTCTTGGAGAAGCAGACTCAGGCTGTCGATGATAGGAAGTGATTTTTCTAAATCGCATGATAAGCATCTGCAGACTCGAGATGATTGATTGAGTAGTATGGATGTTGCGCTTCAGTTACAAGATCTGAGACATGTTAATAACTCCTGCCCTCTGTTGATTTCTCTGCAACGAGTAGTGAAATAACACATTTTGAATCCCTGAAAGTTTTTAGTGGAGGAGAACATCAAAAAAGAAAAAGATTGCCTGGAAACAGAGGGTGAAACAAAACAAAAGTTAAAACCAGCAATGTGGGAAACAATTGAGGCTTTTTGGTCCCACTGTTGCAGTGGATCAGTATCAGGAGAAGGAAATGGTTGCTTATTGAAATGAGGACACTCTTCAAAGGTTTCAGACAATGAGCAATTGACAGAAATATTGGTAGTGGAGAGTGATTCTATAGGAAAAGAAAATGAGATGGAAACCATACTGGAGTTGATTTAAGAAGAAATAGGGAGCCTTGTAAAATATGAATAATATACCATTTCTTAATACTGAGAGGAGGGAGAATCAGGCCCAGTTTTATAACATACCTTATGACATCCAATCCCTTTGATGGGGAAACTAGTAAAATGCTTATTGTTTTACAGACACAGGATAAAGAGACATTACTGTTGCACAGAAAGGAGTCTGTTGCCCAGTGGAAACAAATACCACCCTAAAACAGTTATAATTCATTTATCCCAAATAAGTAAATCAGAAGACTCTTCATATGATTCTATTTATGAATCTATCTCTGAATATTAACAATCTTATACATTGGATGATGAGCCAAAGAAGGAGTCATTTCAGACCAGCAAATACCAGAATGGGCCAAAATAATGTTCTATCAAATGCAGCAGATTAACCAGAAAATTAAATTCTTTAGTGCAGTTGATCATATTCTGAAGCAGACTCAAGAAATTAAAAGACCTCTTGGAAGTCCAGCAAAGGATCTCAAAGATAGAAGATGATAAAATACCAATGGAAAGACAATTACTGAAAATAGAAATATTAAATAAGGAATTTAAGTAAACGTTGATGGACCTTGAGTCAAGACCTAGGAGGAAAATATTAAAATTTTGGATCCTAGAGCTTGGGATGAAGAAAGACCATTATTAGAATCTTTTAAACAAATATCAGCAGCTTATTTAGATACACATCCCACTAGTAGTAATATGGAGACTTGATAGGATTCATAGGATCTTTCAACCAAACTTTACAAAGCAAGGTCCACCTAGACCAGTAATGGTGAAATTTATGAGATCAGAGGATAAAGAAAAGCTTATATCACAGGTGAATAAGAAAAAGGTTAAATGTGATGGAGCTCAGATAGCTTTTGTATAATGATTTGCCACAAGAAGTTTTAATGGAGAGGAAAAATATGATAATCGAAAAGGAAACATTGGCAAACAAGATTAAAACTAATATGATATTTCCAGCTAAGTTAAAAGTGTTTATTGATGGGAAAGGTATTTGTATACTACACCACAAGAAGCTGAGGGGATTTAAGAGTACAATATCCAGAAATATTTGAGATATAGGGAATATATTGAGGAACTTTAAGAGGGAGCATTAGTTACTTAGTTTGAGCTGTTAGGATGAGAATTATGAGCAAATTCTGTTGACATTTTGTAATATAAATTTAGTAAAGTATATAAGAGACACCGATGAAAGGGGAAGGAGCTGAAAGCACCAGGAAGAAGGGATATATAAAGAAGGTAGGAGATGATGTGTCAGGGACCGGATATAAGTATTAAACTAGTATGTGTTGTCTTGAGAATTATTTAGTTATTGCCAAACAAAGTGAATTTGGTAATTTTCTATTTAATAAGAAGGTGGTAAAGATTATAATTGAAAGAAAATATCAGTATGGATAAAAATACAATATTTAGATGTTCTTTTGGAATGTGAATGGAACTAACTCCCTATAAAAAGATTATGAATATTAAATTACATAAACAAATTCAATATACATTGTATGGCATTACAGGAAACCCATTTAGATGATTTGAGATTAAGAAGTTGAAAAGAAAATGGTTTTCACATATTTTCTATTCCACTGACACTAGAAAAAGCAGGTGTTGCTATACTGGTTAAGAAGGACCCTCATATTACTGTATTGGGCACATATGAAGACAAAAATGGAAGGATAATAATGCTCAAAGTCAAATTTAAGAATGCAATGTATACAGCTGGATCAGTATATGGTCCATTTATTAATTATGAGAAATATTTTCTGAAATATCACAGGCAATAGTTCAGGCTCAAGCCACAAACCTTATATCACAGGGGACTTTAATAACTGGTTAAACCCAGAACTGGATAAAACTTCTAGCATTTCAGCACATAAAAAAGACAGAGTAGGTTATTAAATAATTTTCTCCTTTTTCATGATTTATTGTATCTATTGAGATTCAAATATCCGAACACAAAGGAATTTACATTCCACGATAAGAAAAATAAAGTTTTTTCTAGATTGGATTATATTTTCATTTGTAAAACACTAATGAAAGACTTTGTAGAAGTAATATAAATACAATTATTTACTCTGATCATGCACTAATTACGCTTGACCTAATAAACAATATTCAAAATAGGAATGATATTCCAATTTGAGATTTAATAACCAGTTATTGAATGATGATATGTTTATTAAAAAGATTAAAGATGCCATTCAAGAATTCTGGTATTATAATTATGATGGTTCTATACCTGTAGTAAAACTATGGGATGCTTTTAAATCAGTATTAGGTACTTTATATATCACATCAGGCTTATATAAATAAAACAACTAGATTTAAGAAAAATCCCTAAGCAAAGACTAAAGAATTAGATGGATTAGTTCTTACAGAGTATGATAAATATTACAAAGAGTGGTATCAACTAAAATTTCAACAGACCCAAGCTAACAATAATGAGGTATTAGTGAATATTAAAAAATCAAGAAAAGAAAATATTTGCAAGGTGACAAATTGGGGAAATTATTAGCAAATCTTCTTAAGAAACAAAGTGAACAGACAATAATAGAAGCCTTATGGAATAAAGAGGGGAAATTAGAAACCAAAGAGGTGAAATGACAGAATTAATTATGGAGGTCTATAGAGATATATATCAAAAAGAACAAAAACAAGACCAAAAGATTGGGATGATTATTTAAAGGATACAGACTTTAAACAAGTACAAATGAAAGAAGATCCATTCTTGGATGGAAAAATAATTGACGTTATTAAGAATATGCCAAAGGGAAGACTCAGGACTTGATGGGTTTACTACAGAATTTTCTATGACATTCTTACAAAAATTGTTCCTTGATAATTAGGATGATTATGGATGTTTCTCAAAAGGATTTGATTTTTCTAACTCTTGGCAATAAGCCAGAATAATATTAATTCCTAAAGAGGGAAAAATGAATATTTAGTGGGGAGTTATAGGCCATAGCCTTGCTCAATATTGATTACAAGATTATGGCAAAAGGCATTGTTAATAGAATTAAAGAAAGATTAGATCAATTAATGTCTAGGATCTGTTTGGTTTTGTTGTAGGAAGGAATATATACCAGGCTACAAGAAGAGTTCAACAAATTATCCAAGAAATTGGTAAAACAAATGAAATAGTTCATGCGGTTTCAATAGATGCCACAAAAGCATATAATTTTTTAGACAGAGAGTACTTGTTTGGAGTCTTATCTTATTGGAAAATTCCACAGAATTTGATAGATTTGAGCCAGAAATTATATAAGAATACAAAAGTGAGATTTACAGTTAACAACTATACAGGTCCTTTTTTCAATGAGAAATTGAGTTAGGCAAGTCCTATGTCCCTAGTGCTATATATTTTGTCTTTAGAGCCATTTCTTAGTCATTATTAGACAAAATACAGATATTCAAGGTATAGGAATTCAAGATTATATTTATAAGATTAATGCATTTGCTGACGATGCATTACTGTTTTTGAAGGATACAAACCATTTGCTTCCAGCTTTATGAAGGAAGT
Source organism: Neoceratodus forsteri (assembly GCA_016271365.2). Lineage (NCBI taxonomy): Eukaryota > Metazoa > Chordata > Ceratodontiformes > Ceratodontidae > Neoceratodus > Neoceratodus forsteri. The sequence continues at coordinate 1,430,991,308 of CM028131.1, forward strand.
TCAGATTTATAATAAGATAGTGGATATGAGTTACATAAACAAAAACAGTGATTTGTAAAACTTTTAAGAATCTCTATGCATTAGACCATTGGATCAAGAAGACCTTTAGATATTTGGGGTTAGATATTTATCCAAATTAAAATCAAACCATTCTTAAGAATTATAGTAAAGTGAAGCAAAAGATTCTAACATTATTAAATATTTGGGAAAAATGATCGATCTCATTATGGGTAGGATAGAGACATTAAAGATGATGGCTCTTCCACATCTTATGTTTGTTTTTTCAAGCAATCAGAGGTACTCCTTTGATCAAGTGGTTTAGGAATACTTAAATTATTTTTCTAAGTTCTTATGGAGAGGAAGAAAGGCAAGAATAGCCTGGTCTTGTTAACTACTACATGAGCTTTGGGAGGCAGTAGTTGCCTCGACCCTATGCATTACATAACGGCAAGTCAAATAAGGATTTTATGGAATGGGTGCCCACTATCTGGAATCATCCTTGGAAACAGCCTTAACAAAACAAGATAGGGAGAGTCAGCAAAACTTAATACTAAATGTGATAAGACATCCTAATTTAATTTCTGAACAATTTGTACCCTTAAACAATATAATAAAATCAATCTAAAATGATAATTATGAATCAGAATCTTCCATGGTAAATGTCCAATATTTGGTCAAATAAAACTATCTGGTCACAACCACATAGAGGAAAATGGCTGTTATTATGTAGAACTAAAATACAAACTTGGGCCCAATTAATAAGTGGGGATGAATTTTGTTCATTAGATGAGTTTAGGCAATTGATTTTACCAATAACAAATATACATTTTCTTTATTATATTACCCTAAAACTAAATTCAATTTCTTTTAGGAACAAATGGGAAGTAAAAGTCAAACAGATTTATCAAAAGACTGAAAACAGAGCATGTTAACATTATGAACTGTACTGACTAAATTACTTTCAAAATATATCAAATAAAATACAAAAATCAAGAAGATACCTGGTCACAAATAAATGATAAATAGAATTTAGAAGCTTATTTAGACCTAAAGACTCAACAGTGGATAAATGTAAGAATAAAAGGCATTAAAGGATATACATATGCAAAAAAATAAACCATACAGAAAAAAAATTATTGATAGGTATTATTATACCCCTAAAATATTAGGGACATTTTCAAAGATGAAAGCCCAATTATGTTGGCATCAACGTGGTCAGGAAGCAAATCTGTGTCATTGCTTCTGGAGCTATAAGTTTATACAGACATGGTTGGTACAAACTGATCAATTTTAAATCAAGTCTTATCAACTGAAATAACATACAAATTTGAACAATTAGTATTGGGGATATGTCGAACTTAAATTAGGAAATCTCATGCAAAATAATAATGATAGCTTTAATGATTACAAAAAGAGTGATACTGAGCAGTGGAATGCACAAATAATCCAACCTTTTGAAAAATTAGATGGTGGTGGCTTTTTGGGAAGCCACCTCATTTGAGAAAATGTGGATAAACCAAGAGGAACAGATGGAAGAACAAGTAATATTATGGAAAGAGACTGAAGATTTAATATCACCGTTAATGACATTGTGAAAGTAGAACAAGTAAGGACTAGAGAAGTTAAGTCATTTTTTATATAATTTAAGATGACATACTCATCCTGGAAATAGGTTATTTGCAAAGATTATTATTTGTTAAATGTATCTTATGGTGTTTTAAATGCACGAAAAAGATGTAATAAAATATTTGGAAAAAAAAGATTTGAGATGACCACTGGATTTCTATTAGGTGAATCATTTTCTTAACTGCAAATTTGTCTGGGATAACTTCCTGGGTTTATTAGTCCTTTAATGGTGCCCCTAATTTTTTAGGATCTTTATTGCAATCAAGTTTATTTCTATAATACCTGGCTTTTACATTTTTAATCTGTTTTTACAGGCATTCCTCTTTAATTTGTATAAACCCAGCAAGCTTCAGTTTTAGTTTTAAGTGCCTTTTTCCAGATTCTGTTTTTGATTCAAATTTGCTTTAATAACCTATCATTTACCCAGAGTGCCTTGGTCTGTTTAGTCCCAAATTTTACCCTTGGAGCATGTTTATCACAAATTTTACCAAATGTGTCCAAAATAAACAACAACCAAATCTAGATCAGGTATCAGTTGGCACCTATTCCAATTTTCCTTGGAAATGCTTTCCATAAAGTTGTTTCTGAGAACTTGAAAGTCTCTATTCCAATTTTGGTTAACTGGACTAGATTCAACTGAAAACTGAGGTCCTGGTAAAGTAATCCAAACAGGATTATGCTCTCCCAAATAGGGTGATAGAATACCTGAGGCTTCTACCTGAATTTTGATGGCACAAAATTAAATCATGAATTGACCCATCAGAGGAATTTCCAGTGTATCGGGTAGGGATTTTATATACTGCTTTAAACCTAGGAAGTTACAATTTATTTCGATAATCTACCCCTTGGATTAGGCCAGTTGCAGTTAAAGTCTCCTATTAAAATAATGGGTTTGTTTCCTGTACTATCTACTATCCTACTTATCACTCCTTCTATGTGTTTCAGACCTATCTTTGGGGAAGAATAAATGGTGGATGCAACCAGATTCAGTTGGTCCAAAGAAACCACTAAAACTCCATTCCTCCATCACTACCACATAGCAAAATTTCAGAATGACCAAGTTTATTTTTAAGTACATCATTACCTCCCCTTGTTTTCCTATCAGATCTATACAATGTATGTCCTAGCATGCTAAGTTCCTTATCACAATGCTTTTTGCCAAGTTTCATTTAAACCCAGTATGCAAGGATCCTGCTCACAAATCATAGTAGTCATTGTATCAGTTTTAGTACAGATACTACAGGCATTATCATGGAGAATTTTAGATTTTTAAAGACTTAGGGCCAGGATTTAATTCAATGTCTCCTCCCAAAATTAACATCACACAACATGCTCCTTGAATGTCATTTATCTGTTTCTGTAAATTAAATGGGAGATAACCCAAGGTCCATTTTATTATATTTGTTCCAGTTTGAAGAAAATATATTTCTCCTGCTTTTTGTTACTGGAGGTTTCCTCACAGGAGAAATAGGAAAAACAAATTTACCTCATTTTCTTCCTGTTTCTCTATCCTGATTTCACCTATTACAAGTGCCATCAGAAAGAAGCTCAGGACAAAAATCACCACAGTACAAAACAATATTTTTTTAAAAGCAAACAAATTTAATCAATACAACTGACAATATGTAATTATGTACTTCTACTATATCGTACTTTATATTAAAACCTTTGGCAGGTCAAATTAGTTTTTCTCACTATTTAATTAAATTTAAATATCCCTTAATTTTACCACAAGATATGTATTTATACCAACTTAAAATATAAAACTTTTGCATACAGCTTTAAATTCCTTTATTTAAAAACAAACATAGCAGTACTATGCAAAATACCACTAACGGGTGTTACCAACCAAAGGTTTATTTTAAATGATATCTTTAAAATAGCACATTTCCAATACTACAGTACCACACGTTTCTAATTGACGACTGTTTTACAAACCACTTTTCAGTGAGATCATGTCACTTACAAAGCAAATATCTACTTCACTCATTCTAAATTCTTCTATGGAGTGGTGCTCGTGCCACTCATGCTACACTCATGCTCAGTGAGCGGCAAGTTCTTTATGTCTAAAATGACCCAGCCCCTCTCCACTCTGACTGGCTCACAGGTCTCCTCGCCACTCACAGTACTCAATGAATACCGTCTTTTATGAGTGAAAGTCTTGCTTTCTTGATGGAATATTGCAGATGCTAGATGTTTCAAGTGCAGACCTGGCTCGCAGTAGATGTTTCAGCTGCTAATATCAGTGTCCCAAAAGCAAGCGGTGCATTTGTTTGTGGCCAAATGTCCGCTCCTATCCACTCTGACTGGCTCACAGTTCTCCTTGCTCTGTTACGGTACTCACAGCCCAGTGTCTTTTATGAGTGAAAGTCCTGCTTTCTTGCTGGAATATTGCAGGCGTAGATGCTTCAAGTGCAGACCTGGCTCACAGTAGAGGTTTCAGTTACTAATAGCAGTGTCCCAAAAGTAGCGGTGTGTTCTTTTATGGCTAAAATGTCCCACCCCTCTCCACTCTGACTGGCTCACAGGTCTCCTCCCTCACTCACAGTACTCACAGCACAGCATCTTTTATGAGTGAAAGTCCTGCTTTCTTACTGGAATATTGCAGGTGCTAGATGTTTCAAGTGCAGATCTGGCTCACAGTAGATGTTCTGTGCTAATATCAGTAGTGACAATGGGCATCCCTGTTGGGTGCCTCTAGTTAGTGATACGGGGAGTAAGTGATCTATTTATTTTCACATAGGCTTGGGGTTTTGAATATGTATTTTCAACCATTCCACAAACTGAGCTGGGGAAAGTAAAGGTTTCAAAGTTTCCCAGAGAAACTCCCAGGATATCTTTTCTTCATATTTATGGCAGTTATAGACAACTAGCTGTAATCAGATAAGGCTTTTGACAAATGGGGCTCCCCAGGCACCACTGTCATGAAAACATCACTTTAATTGGATAGAGTGTTTCACAAGATTTGTGAGGCTTAGGCAGGCCAGTCACCTTCTGTCACCCACCAAAACTACACTGCAATTGAATTATGTTTTTACAAGATTTTGGAGGGGACTCAGGAAGGCACCTACTGTGATCCACCAAAACTACACTGCAATTGGATAAAGTGTTTCACAAGATTTGGGGGACTCTGCAGGCATCCACTGTCACCCACCAAAACTATGGTGCAATTAGGTAAAGTGTTTCAAAGTATAGGGGCTCAAGCAGGCCGCTGCAACCCATAAAACTACAGTGCAATTGAAGAAAGTGTTTCACAAGATGGAGGGTAGGCTCTGGCAGACCAGGAACTCACTGCCACCCACCAAAACTACACTGCAACTGGATTATGTTTTCACAAGATTTTGGGGTGGACTCAGGCAGGCACTCACATCCACCAACCAAAATTACACTGCAATTGGATAAAGTATTTCACAGGATTGTGGTAGGCTCACAGGCACCCACTGCCACCCACCAAAACCTAACTGCAGTTGAATAAAGTGTTTTATAAGATGTGGGGTAGCTCAGCAGACATCCACTGCCACACACCAAAACTACACAGCAATTGGATAAAGTGCTTCACAAGATATGGGTAGTGCTCAAGCAGGCACCCACTACTACCCACCAAAACTACATGACAATTGGAGAAAGTCTTTCACAAATTTATTTTTGGGGGCTCAGGCAGGCACCACACTGCTACCATCAAATCTACACTTCAATCAGATAAAGTGTTTCACAAGTTGGGGGTGCTCAGGCTGGCAACCACTGCCACCCATTAAAACTACACTGCAATTGTATAAAGTGTTTCATAAGATTTGGGGGCTAAGGCTGCTACTCACTGCCACCCACCAAAACTATGCTGTGATTGGATAAATTGCCTGACAAGATTTTTTTTTGGGGGCTCAGGCACTCACTACCACCCACCAAAACTGCACTGCAATTGGATAAAATGTTTCACAAGATTTTTTTTGGGGAATTTAGGCAGGCACCCACCGACACCTACCAGAACTACACTGCAATTGGATAAAGGTATTTCACAGGATTTGAAGGGAGAGATCAGGTAGCTGGCACCAGCCACCCACTATCACCAAAACTACATTATAATTCGATAAAGTTATTGACAAGATTTGGGGCTTAGGCACCCACTATTAAATAAACTGCAGTACAATTGCATGCAACTTAGAAAAAGATTTGAGTACAACAGCACAACTTAGCACAGCACTGCAGCCCCTCTCCCCTCCACTGCTTGCCTTCAAACAAATAGATAACTGCTCTTTTCCTTCCATTTCCTGTGTGCCTTAAAAACAAGCAAACAAACAAACAAACAAAAATATATAGAATTGGCACTTTGCAAGCAACTGCTGTTTATTTTAAATGGCAAATGTTTTTCTGACAAAATACATACAGCACAGCAAAGAGGTCCTTTCTCCCTGACAGCAGAGCTGCAATTGCACACAAAACTGCAAAACACAAGAACAATTTTTGAATGAGTTGTAGTCAACACAACATGGACATATAGCCAAGGTTTGCCACAAGTGGTGACTTGCGGTGAACCATGCAGCAAGTGTAATTTTTGAAAATGCTTGCCGCTACTCCCTGCCGCAAGTCCCTGTGGCAATGCAGCAATGTTATGCCACCTACCCCTGGCATACCTTTGGGTCTGTGGGGGAAGCCATGATAAGGGCTTGAGCCATAGTAAGGTGCCTTAAAATAAAGGCACTGTCACAACTTGCATCCCAGGTTATAAAATTGGGTGCAAATTGTGGAACACCTTGGCCGCAGATGTGGCAAACTTTGCTAGGACACAGGGCTTGGCAGCAAGCATCAACCTCTGAAGGGGACTATAATCAACACAAAATTTGAGTATAATTTTATCCACTCTCTGAGCCTTGTCAGTTTCATGATCAAGGAAGGGGTAGGGAAGGACATCCATTGATTAGGGCCCTGGGGCAGACCTGCCATACCCACGGTGCTTCCCAAGACTTCCTGCATCCTACCCCTTCTGGTGCAACAAATGGTGCCTTGCTGATTAAGCAAGCCCTCACAGTGGCTGAGGTCTAACCCTTATACAGTATGAGCCATCAATGTTTGCAGATGCATGTCGGAGAGGGCAGAAAGTCAGACCTTCCACTGTTTTGCATCACCTTCCTTTTTCCGTTATGAACCGTCCAACCTCCTACATGCACTTCAGCTCCTTTTCACATCAGCCCACCACAGTAAAGGGTTGTTACATAGAGAACAGTCATTAAGAACTCAAGGGTTGGACCTGACCACACCAGTATAACCATAGACTGATCACTCTGTGATCTCTGGATGATTTCCCAAAGTCATGACAATCCTGGCATGGTTGAGAATGACATTAAGTTGCACACTGACAGTGACACTACTTTTCTCTGGCATGGTGGCCATCACATGGTGCACCAGATTGGGCTTTGCCATTGGAAGGGTTTATCAACCTGGATCTCTCTACTGACTCTCCCTATTGCATCTCCATTGACTCTACTTGGATTCCAAACTCCTACCCTGAGAAACTCTCTAACATCTGTAAATGTCCTTGGGGCAACACCAAGGTGCTTTACCAACCTCACAAAGGGGTGGATATCCTTTTCTGTGTGAACTATGCAAAGTATAAATCCACTTACTGTTATTCTGCTGTGCTAAGACCTGTTCCACTTTTAGCACTGGGTCAGAGTGGAACCTTCCATCCTCAAAGCTGCCCTTGACTGTTGCCCACTACCTGCCCATCCTCAGACTAGGTGCTGAGGTCTGCGATCTTGCACAGAGGATGGGGATCCTCTCCCAAACCCCATATTGAGATGCTGGGTACATCCCAAATCATCCATGGCAAGCAACTGTACATCAGGCCTGTTCATTCCTGGCCCCACCAGGTTTTCACTGGTCACCAGTGGCTCATGGGATGGAGGAGTGATTCTCAACCACAGTCAGCTGTTGGCCAAAATCATAGGAGGGTACTTCAAGGTTACTAGATCTGCCCTCCCAGGAGAGCTTTGGACAGGTTGGTATATCCAGGAGCACTTACTTCTAATGCCCTTTTGCAGATTGGGTCCACCACCATGTGCATTCTATGTCACCAGCATGGGCAAGACATATCATCATATACTCTGAGGAGAATATGTCAGTAGGTTAACTGCATGCAAGCCACTTGCAACATCATGCTATAGCTCTGTGATGTCCCATGCACCGTTGATGTGAGTTCTGTTAATACTGCTCCACAATTTTAATGCATAGCTACCCTTTCCCCACAGGTTACTGAGGGTTAAGGTAGCTGACTCTCCTTAGCTTCCAACAACCTTACCCCCACTCGGGACTTCACATACTTCTACAGTTGACTGTTTTGAACAAATATACACTATTTTTCTTGGAATGGGCTTGGAGAGCTTGGATCTCTCATGTAGGTCTGTTCAGTTCTCTCATCCTTGTATATTCTGGTTCAATAAGTTAGTTTGTTACTGTGTTTATAAAATGTACTGCATATTCCCTGTACTGTATATGGTTCTATGTTCCCAGGGCTAAAACAGCAGGTTAGAGATATCTCTGTTTTTATGAATGAAGTAGTTCCTCCTCTTCAGCCCTTATTATTATGAATGGAGTTCAGTATATGATTTTTTTTATTAAAGATGACACTGGATGTGGTAATTTATGTTGCTTGGTTTGTGTGAATATTTGAATCCTCATGTGTGGGCTACTGTGTGTAATTTCTTCTCCTGACACTATTTATAATAGACTAAACTTTAGTTTTAATTTCTCTTAGAAACAGGAATATTTAACTAAGTGCCACTGTGGGGGATTGTTTATGAATATAATGTCACCTGCTGCTTGGACAGTTTCGTTGATGCTTTGAAGGAGCCCAGCATATGAATGGAAACCAATTTAGAAGTTCCAATATATTGAACAGAAACTACACAGGCTTTTGACATACTCAGTTAGTATGATGTCATAGTTGTCATTTTCTTTTATGGCTTAGTGCAATAGTTTTGTGGCAGACATAATTAACTCTGCATGTAGTGTACAGGAACAGATGTGAACAACCCCAGTTCCAGCTCACTGTATATCTCATAGCACATTAAACTTGTAGAGAGGAAGTTAATTTATTTTTGTTTCAGTGGGGTCTATTGAACATAAACTTTTTCTAACTGAATTTACTAAATCGTTCATAGTACATATGTTTTACCAATCTACATTTTTTAAAGAATTCACAGTAACTGTTTAGTCTATGGATGCAAATGTTTACAATAAGTCAAATCAAACAAATAGTCATGACAGTCCTTTGAAGATTTCTGTTTGTTTTATTTTACATTCTATAGTTTCAATCTTTCTGGATGACGCAAGTTAGTATATAAAATGAACTTATTCAAACCAATCATGTTTAATTTATAGTATCTCAATAATAACAGGCATCCCAGAAGAGAAAATGATCTCCATATGACTTATATTGAAAGTTACAAAATGAGAAAAAGAAGTTTGTGGTTCAAAGTTCTAAATGTAAATTATGCTTTCTCAAATCAGATATGCAGACTTGACATTTTCATTAACTCCTAGGTCATTTATCTGTGAATTGCATTTTCTGAATCACTAGTTCTTCAATGCAGTGGCTGCTCTTTTCTGTAGACTGCACAATTTCTCATATTTCTTTTCTTTTATACTTAACCCAACTCGTGATGATCGTTAATGCTGGACCCCAGTTATCATGCTGCTGCTAAACATTCTTGTTCTACACTGTGTACCTCCAGTCCACAAGGGTTTCTCTTCTGTACTGTGGCTTGCCAAACTGGTATACACCTCTCATCCTAGAAACCCCTACAGCAACATGCCTTGCCATGTCGCTGTAGGGGTTATGCTGGAGACCGACAGCACCTTTCCCCATCTTGCCCCTCCAGAGACCAACTCCAACTCAGAGTTGGTATCTATAGATGGGGTGGTGGGGGTCAGAGTCCCCATGTGAGGGGTTCTGGGGGAAGCCCCACTGTAAAAAACACAGACTCTGCTGTGTGGCTCTCTGCTGACTGCAACTCACAGTCAACAAGGAGCCTTGGTGCTGTGTGATGCGGTCAACGAGTTAGTTGTCGACTCAGCATGGAACCTGTTCATGTCTGGTATCATGTTGCATTTTTGTTTGCTGACCACCTTCGTATTGTAAGTATTGCTATTCTAACGGCACTTACCCTTCGACTAAAGTCATGGTTGAGTATGCACTTAAATCTTACGTTACAATTTAAGCTGTTTGTTTTAGTTGTTCTTGATGAATTTTCAGAAATTTACCAGTGTCTGTTTAGACATAGGAACTCTTGCACTGAAAATCTAGGTGAAATTAAGATTGGTATTTTTTGTTTTGTTTGTTTTGTTTTTTGTTCACTAGAAATAGGCAAAAAACTTAAAAATTACTTTTTTCAAAAGTAAGTGCAATTTAGGTGCCACTGATGCTGACAATAGCATAGCAGACAGATAATGTAAGTTACCCTTATTTTTATTGTTAAATTGTTGATTAACATTTTCTTTTACAATAATCAAGATCAACAAAGAGCTGGAAAAGAGTTGTTGGTTAAATAGACAACTCAACATCGGAGCAGGAGAGAGAAACTGTTACCAATTGGCAGGTACTTACCCTATACATGAGGTAACTAACCCTAGGGTGTCAGAGGGACAAGGCTTCATGCTCCATTAAATAACATTGTGGGTCTCTTTGTGGGTTCTGTGTTGTCCAGACTTCTGACACCTAGGTAAGAGCAAACACAAAGAACCACTATTCTATATACTATTTAATACAACTATATACACTTAAGGATAACAGTACAACACAACATGCTTGCTTAATCACAGATAAGGGGCCATGATAATCCATAACTATGTTCAGGTACCAGGCAGTAGTCCTAATTATTAGATTTTTAACCCACCCCTGTTTTGGGGGTGATATATCTGTAAAGGGGATCCAACACTTTTCATAGGTTTCCAGGGAATTATTAACCAGATGGGAGAGTTTGTCCATAGTGGGTATATGAACCATAGATGTCAGGAGTTCTTGGGTACTAGGAATCTCTGGGGTTCTCCATCTACAGACTAGGAGTCACTTAGCCTGCATAGCCCACAGTGCTAGCTAGTGGTATTCTAGATCTCAAAGGTGGGGGCTTCTGATTTCATACCCAGGAGAAGGAGAGAGAGGGACAGGGAATATGTTTCTGTAGTACTTTAGCCCCTATCTCACAGATATGATCCCATGTCCGTTGTGATAGGGGGCAGGACCATAGGATATAGAGCAAGTCTTCAGGTTGGGAGTTACACCTCCAGCATAAATTTGAGCTCAGCACCCCTGCCTTGTATAATACCACCGGTGTATGGTATCACAAGTGGAGGATCTTATTTTGTATTAATCTACTCTTTGTATCTGTAAATATTTTGGGCCCTTTCCAGCATTCTTTCCACTGTAGGTCTGTAAACTCAAGATGCAGGGCCACCTCCCATTTCTACTTGGATTTCTCAGTTTGACTGGGTATCGTGTCCCGAAGGGCAGCATATATGGAACTGGACAGCCCCTCTCTTTCTTTAACCAGGAGGGTATAATCTGGATGTCTCCTTTTCTATGTGGGATGTATACTTCTGGGTTACACTACGCAGTTGCAGGTATCTCCAGAAATCCGAGGAGGGAGTGACCATCGGGCTTGCAGGTTTGCAAAGTGTCTATCACCACAGAGGATGGGGCCAGTATATCTCTTATCGTGGTGATGCTCCTGTCTGCCCACCCTTCAAATGCACTGTTTTTGTCAATACAGTTTCTCATTTCCCCACAGTGAGGTCATTTTAACTGGTGCAAGGGTCATTTTCAGCTTTCTCCTTAGATTGGCCCAGCATTGCAGGGAGGCTCCTATGGTAGGGTGTGATTTGAGGCTTGCAGGTGGGGTGTTGTAGTCCAGAAGTGATAGGGAGGTCTTCTGACTGATAGACAGCTCTATATCCACTCATTGAGGTTGGGGAGTAGTACCTATGCCCAGCCAGTGCAGGGATTGTGCCATATGAATGGCCCATTTGTAGCCTTCAAACAACGGAAGGCATCACCCTCCTATGCTCCAATGTGCTCTAAGTTTGTTCCTGCTGTACCTGGGGTGTTCCATTGCATAAAAATTTACCAATGGTCTTATCTAGCTTCTGAGTTGAGCTCTGGGGAGGGAAAGAGGTAAATTACCCTTATTAAGGCTCCGGAGCTAACTGTGAAGCTGCCATTGCTCCACTGGCATGACAAAATGCCTGAAGTCCGTCCCTGCTGCTATTACTGTGGCCCATGTGCAACTATTTTCCTCCCACTTTACTAGAGGTTGGAAGCCCATCACCACTTATGATGTTGCTGCTGCTGCAGTATCTCAGTCTCTTTCTCTTAACCCAGTACTGTACTTCTAAACCCTCACACAACCACATCTTCCCCTACCATGCACCTTAAAAGGATTTTCTAGTTCCTGAGTTGGTCACAAGCATAGCCTCCTTCCACCTCCTCTGGCCACCATTTACAGAAAAAAAACATGATCCAGGTGGAGAAAGGCCCAAAAGCCCAAACCCTGCATTCATAGAGACATTATATTTAGCCTCAGTTTTCTTGTGCTCATAAATTTATAATTTATCCAAATGTTCATTAGTTTGCAAGTTGCCATCCCTTATGAGTACATTAGTGGATTATGCTTTGTGAAATCCCCACCTGAAATGTGTTTTCAGGGTTGTACCTTAAAACACATTGTGAATGGGATGCAAAATTGCCAATTATGTGATTGTGATGAAGGATGGTAACTTGCAGATTAGTAAATATTTGTGAAAAAATTGAAAAATGTTAAAGTTCTAAGTAAAAGAATATTAATGTAAAGTCTATGCACATGCAGTTCACATTTTATCAGACTAACAATAGTCTTTTAATGTATTTAATAAAACAACTATGTCCAAAAACTGAACTGTGCATGCATACAGACTCAGATCTTTGTCCACCTTAATTTTCTGTTACTCATCCCTTACAGCAATAATTATATGAAATGTTCCATGCTGCTCACATAAAACTACTCATGTGATATGTGTTCTGCAGCATGATTTAAATGTTTAATTGGAACCGATTGCATGTAGCATGCATGCAAGCAGGTGTGAAAAATGCTTTGTCTGGTACCCATCCATCACCCCTTTCCCAGAAAGAAAACACAAACAATAATCATGGAGGAAATGGCCACAGCCATGCATTTAGTGATTACAAACCAGAATAAGAGCAGCATGCACACATGGGAGGATCATTGGTCCCAGGTTGTATGGCAAAGGCTTACTGGCCACCCCCATCAGGCACTGTTAGTCATGCAGGATAGCTGTAGCCTGCTGGAGGCAGACCTCGATCCTTCCCCAGGGCCAGGATACTCTGTTTCTGCCTCCACGCTCAACTAGAGCTGGGGGCCCACGGCCTCAAGAATATGGCTTGTGCCCGCCCCACTGTCCATTCGATGTATCATGATCCTCCTGAGATGCCATCAGCGTGACTCAGACAGATTGATGTGCACCAGAATCCTGACTATTCGCTCTAACCTATTTTGGTACTCCCACCTTTTAACTCTATTTTCACACCCTTTTGAGGAGATGAATAACTGGGAAAACCCTTTTCAGGAAAAAATTGGAAAAGTCACCCCTGACCCTTATTGTGGTCACCTTAGGGGGTCAAAGGGGCCCTGTCTCCTGGCCCCACTACCCTGCTTTTATGAGGGCAGGAGGGTGGGTGATCCCATGAGGAGAGAGAAAGAGGCAGAACTGTAGGCTACAGTTCTAGTTATCCACCCTCCTCTCCCCACAGGATATAGCCCTCTTCCCTTGTGGGAAGCCTCGGTGATCCCTGCATCCAATCCCTGAGCTGTACTTATCCCCTTAGGGACCACTATCTGTTCCTTCCATCCCCACCTCTTCGGGTCTAGTGGAGGATGACCCCAGACAAAATACGGCTGCTGTCAGCTGTTGCAGCCTCTGCATTGTCTGGTACCCATCCATCACCCCTGCTTCCCCAGAAAGAAAGAAAACACAGACAATGACCTTGGAGGAAATGGCCACAGCTATGCATTTATTGATTACAAACCAGAATAAGAGCAGCGTGCGCACTCGGGAGGATCATTGGTCCCAGGTTGTATGGCCAAGACTTACTGGCCTCCCTCATCAGGCAATCGCTTGCCTTACAGGATAGCTGTACCTGCTGGAGGCAGACCTCGACCCCTCCCCAGGCCAAGATACTCCATTTCTGCCTCCACCCCAACCACAGCCAGGGGGCCACGAGCCTTAACAATGCTGCTTGTGCCCATCCCCGACCATTTAATGTATCGTGATCCTCCCGAGATGCCACAGGATGGACAACGTCTGACACCCCAAGATGCCTGCTCACCTACTTCCTCCAAGACCCCTGTCTGCCTTGCCTAACATAACTCCCACCTTCTTTGGAACTGAGGCTTTGTCTCGCCTGCACTTTGACCCAAAGCCTGTTCCTAGCTATGTGTTTTCATGGTCCCACTAGCTCCTGCCTGACCCTATTCATCCCACAAGCTGACCCTAAAGTGGGCCATGAGTGAAAGAGACCCACACTCCCTTCCAGCCTGGTAACTACCAGATCAGCTTGGCCAGGAGAGCAGGTCATGCAATGGCTACCTCCCAATGGTTCGCTCTTCATGTCCTGCACTACAAGTCCATAGGTCTTCTGCCTTCCTGGTGATAACCTTCAGATGACTCTTCCCATCCGAGCAGACTCTTGTCCCGATGTCTTTGCCACATGAAGGTCTGACCACCAACAGGCTTGAACCAACCCATGCAGGACCCTGGAAAACAAAAGCAGTTATTGCAAGTGGGGTGCACTTACCCCAGAACACTTGGGATTCCACTGCCCCAGCACCTGAATCTGGCTGTCGGCCCATCCCAGATTCCCAGCATGTGTGGCGGCCCTGATCCTGAAGGAATGTCCCATATTCCCTCGGATTGAGTCCTGTCTCCGAACTGCCTTATTCAAGATGGCCCTAAATTGGTAAGCCATGACTGGAGACCCATCTCTGTGCTTAAAAATGCACCCTCTAACCAAGGTGCGGCCACACACAGGCCTGCACCCTGTCCTGAATCTTCCAGGACACCTCAGGTGGAGCTTGCACCAGGCACCAGTGGCCTTTTCACTCCTGGTTGGTCTTGCTCCTCCAGAGCCTCACCAGACACCCTTGCTGACAGAAGCATGTATCCCTCCTTGAGACCTATATGTTTTGCCCTACAGGATGGCTGGGAACTCTGATACCCGGAGTGCACCACAGAATGCCACCAGAAACATGGTGTCGAACATCAGTGCTCAAAGGGGGTCCTACAGACCTTCGGGAGGACCCCCATGCTCTCAACGGTCGCTGGGATGATGGGGCTCTAGTCCTGGTGAGGGGCCACTGACTTTGCCCTCCCTCGAGGACCTTCCTCACCCTGAACGCTTTGTGGTGTCCAGAGATCCCCAGGACCCTGGAAACCCAGGACAAGCCAGCGAGATGCCCACCACCACTCCGGCATTGCCCCGCCTGCTTTGACTGCATGATATACAGGCACAGCTGTTCCACCAGAAAAGGCCAGACCTCTGGCCATGCCGCTTGTGCCTTCATCAATAGAAAATGTTCGCCTCCCTTCTGTATACTTCTCTTGTCCCTGGTGTGATGGAGTTACCTACCCATTTCCAGGTTGTGATGTCACTACCCTCCACAAGAAGGGGAACCACCCATGGCTGCTGTTCCCTTGCTGGAGCTCAACTCCCAGAACCTTTGCCACTGTGAATGAGACAAAGTGTCAGCGATCCTGTTATTGACCCTTGTATGTGAATGGCCTTAAAGGAGATGTTCAAGATTAAGCATTTTAGAACAAAGATGTGCATTAAGTCACCTGTCAGGCCTTTAGGCCCTAACTGCCTGTTAATAGTGTGTACCACCCCATGTTGTTTGACCTGAGAGGACCTTGCGGTCCTTCAGCTGTGCACCCATAGATGCAGGGCTACCACTATGGGGAAGAATTCCAGCAAGGTGATGTTTTTGCAGACCAGCTGCCTCTGTTCTGTGGCCAGTGCCCAGCACACCACCCCTTGAAAGTAAGCCCCAACCCCAAAGATCCCACTGCTCCGTGAGCAGCTGGAGCTCTTGCTCGGTTTTCCACTTGCCAAAGAGTCACACCTTTAAAGTGCTCCAAGAAGACTTTCCATATCTGCAGATCTGCTCAAAAAGTCTTCCATGACCCATAATCTGTGATGTGGCCTGGTGTACCCCCTCCTAGCTTAGCCATGTGGCGCAAAATGTGCACCCTATTGGCATGACCCGCAAGCAAAGTTGAGGTGCCCCACCAGCTGCTGTAATTGCCTCAGGTTACCTTCTTGGCCCTTCCATGCATTCAAGCAGGCATCTCAGTATCTCCACCTTCTCCTGGGCAGTTGGTGAGCCTATTGATGGTGTCAATTTCAATCCCAAGAACACCATCACCCTGACAGGAGCCTCAACCTTCCCAGAGCTAAGGGGGACCCCAAGTCCCTGCAGGTCGCCATAAAGTTGGACAGTGTCCTATCACAAACATCTTCTCCATTTGCCCTGGTGAACAAAAAGTCATTGAGGTAGTGGACCATTAGCTTGTTGCCTGACTGCTTCTCTGTCACCCAGTGCAGAAACCTACTGAATGTCTTGAAGACTGTGCAGGCTACGGAGCACCCATGGGCATGCAGTTATCTTTGTAATATTGCCCCTCAAACTCTGCTCAGCAGCCCCCTGTCATCTGGTTGCATGGAAGCCAGAATGCAGACTCAATGTCCGCCTTTGCCAGGAGTGTCTGAGGTCAAGCCTCTTGCACCACCTGAACTGCCCTATCAAAAGATGCATACTGCACTGCCGATGGTGTGGGTCGATATGATCATTCACAGAGTCCCCTCCGGGTATGACAAGAGATTTATCATCCTGTATTCCCTGGTGTTTTCTTTGGCATGAGCCCAATGGGTGATACCTCTAGGACGGATTAGTGAGGGCCGAAATGGCCCACTAATCCTCCCCAGCCACCTCTTTTTCCAGCTTATCTCGACTACCTGTGGGTAATCCCTGGCAGGTTCCAGGTTCTCCACCTCCTGGCCCCTAAGGCCTGTGTATTGTAACCTGAAGCCTGCTGTGAATCTCTCCCTGAGCAGGTTGGTGGTCTCCTGTCTGGGTACTGGACCAACCACTGGCTTATCCTGTCCACCCTTACTGGGGTAGGCAGGCCTGTCACCTGGCTGCCTCCCCATTTTCTAGCCACTCCTTTGAACCCACCCTGAGGGGTTGAGGTGATGAGCACTGGTGAAGGGATGCTACTGCCCACAAGCCATGCATGAGTGATGAAAGCGCACGAGGCCCTGGTACACTTCACCTGCCTTGTAATGATAGCACACCTGCTAGGGACCCAGGGCCCTTCAGGCTTCACTGGGGCAGTGGCTTGAGTTGCAGGCTGCTGTCAGTATGCACTATGTGGCCACCATGCATGACATCCACTAGCAGCGCCATGTCCACCATCCCCAACCCAGGGACACGTCCGCCTGCCTCCACCTTCTGAATTCTCATCGTACTCCAGCCATGCCATTCCCCCTTTCTCCAGTGCATGAGCATAATACTTTTCTGATAAGTGTAAAGACCCAGCCCCTGGTCCTTCTCCATCTGCAATATGGTGCCTGCATATATGGGGAAGGCCGCTATCAATTCTCGAAGGTGCATGGAATTTTAGGGGCCTTTTTCTGTCTCTTCCCCTTTTCCTTCTTCTTCTCTTCCTTCACCACTGGCCTGTTCAATAGGGAGAACATGTCTCGTACTCCAGATTCCTGATTTGCTGCTTGACCTTCTCTGTAAGGTGTGACCCTAGTTACTTGTCCAAGCCAGTGTACGAGCTTGGGGCAGGAGGAGGGGGCACTGAAGCAGATGGAGCCCCCATGGCCTGAGCCCTTGTGGCCTTATCTTGCAACCCAGTCTTCACTACCATTGCCGTCATGAGGTCCAGGAGCTTGTTCAGCTTGGCCTCTGCCCCTTCACCAGGGTTAACCCCTGGCCCTCCCACCCATGCTGTCCACTTGTTCCTGTGTTGCAAGGAGTCCCCCTCCTACAACTTCCTGACTGTGTGGGATTACCATCCTATGCCTAATGCCACGCTCGAGGACTTGCTGCACCTCCCATCAGTCAGTTCCCGCACCCTGTTGCTCTGCCTACCTCTCCTGGCATCCTGGGCACCTTTGCCGAGGTGCCACCTTTTTCTCTTGCAGGTTGCTTCTGTGGTGGTGACCTCACTTGGCCATTGATGTGATGGGCCCTCTAAGCAGGCTACCACCCAAGCAACTCCTTCTTCTTGTGCATCTCCCACAGCTACCCTTCCAGGCCCTCTGTGGCTCTCTATGATGAGGTTCTCCGCTGGTAGCCATGATCTGTAAAACATTGAAGACTCCCACACAAGAGAGTGGTTAATTTTTCTTTTCTATACATTTTATGTGCCAAAAAGTGGTTTTTATATATATATTTAGGGAGGAGGGGCAACCCCTATCACTGAGACTCCTCCCACCTAATGTGGATGAGTTAAACTGCGTGGTGCTATGAGACTGATCCAGCACCCTGAGGATGGAAGGATGGGAAGACAGCCTGTGCTGATAAAAGGAGGACAATATGTGGCTTATCCTAGGGGCTCAGAGTTTTACACAAGGAGTTGGTAATCTTCTTTTATTTATTTTTTTTTTGATAACCCTGAATGCAACAGGTTATTGTGGGATACAAACCCAAGTCTCAAGAATCACCAGGACTACAGCCTAGTGCCTCACGGTACTACTCCTCTTTGGAACAATGTCCCATATAGGCATCACAGTCCCGGGCAAGATGGCGCCGATCTCGCGAGACACCACAAGGTTTGAGTTGGACCTATATGCTCCCCAGAGCTGTTCCTGTCTCATGATAGCTGCATGAAAGCTCTCACCTGCAGTGCCACTGAACTGAGGGCAAGGGAGATGGACCGCCCGGTCATGGATGTCTGCTGCTTAGTAGTCTGGGAAGTCACTCCCCAGAGTGTTCAGAGACCTCTCATCCTTCACCTGAGTGGGGAGCTAGGACCGCCCCCTCACTCCGAGTGCCTGCCTGTAAGGGAGCAAGCAAATGACCAGGCCTCTAGCTCTGGCCTCCTGGAAGGTGAGCCCTCCTTGCCGTGATCCACAAGTTGAGCCCACCTGCCACCGCTGCCCAGTGTGTCTGAGGGTGGGATGCCAGGATTGAGCTTCTCAGCCTCTGCGTGGCTGAATGACCCCTCGCTGGTGCAGCGAGCCAGGTAAGCCACAGAATCTAAACCGGGGGTGGAGGAGGGCCAAAAGACCCAGGATGTTCCTAAGGGAGACAGAGGACCTGGGATTCAACCCTGGACCCCAGCCGGCAACTGCTGTAGCACTAGGTGGGAGCACAGGCTAGCAGCTACCCAGAAAGGCCTGGAGGCCACCCTTACCCTCATACTCAGAGCTCTGGATGAGGAGGGCCTATGACCATGCTAGGCCAGTTTCTCAGACTGCTGCCCAACAGGACAAACAAACTGCAAAACAGAAGAAAAAAACTTTTTTATCTGATCCCATTCGCAAAGACAGTGCTCCACACAAAATGGATTTGACCTGGCTGGATGGGACCCACAACTTTCTGCTCCAGAGCAAGCAGTTGTGCCCTTCCTGCTCACTCCCCAAATGGCCTACCAGGACCATTAGGCCTGTACCTTCGAGTCCTGCTGCTGATCTGAAATGTCTTGATCCTGTGAGGGAGAGAGGAGAAAGAGGCAGAGGTGTAGGCTACAATTACAGTTATCCACCTCTCTTGCCCCACAGGATGTAGCCCCTTCCCTTGTGGGAATCCTCAGTGGTCCCTACATCCAATCCCTGAGCTGTACTTATCCCCTAGGGACCACCCTCTGTCCTTCCATTCCCCACCTCTTCCTAGGTCCAGGGAGGATTGCCCCAGACAAAATACGCTGCTGCCAGCTGTTGCAGCCCTTCATTTCATGTTAATTTGGAGCAGACTGCCCTGCCAGCCTGGTGGTGCTGGATACCACACCACACCATGCCAGCTGACCCATGTTCAGGGAATGAGCATGGGCCACCAGGGCTGGCAGTGGAGGGAGAGGATCGGTACATCTAGAGGACAGCTCCTCCTGGGGAGGGAGGGAGGACAAATGCTCCCACTGAATGACTACCACCAGGTGGAGGCCTGGTTGAAGTGTGGGACTGTGGGTGTCTTGAAAGGAAAGGGTCAGTTAGAAGGGACAGTTAGAGGAAAATAAGGAGATATAAACCTCTATAAAAACAAAATTGGAACAGACTGCATGCATGTGGCATTCGTGCAAAAGAAAGTGGTCACTGATAACAGCACATATAAAGTTAAGTGACTTACTAGCATACTAATATACTGAAATGCCAGCAGAATAGGCCTAGCGGTCTTCGTGTCTGTTTCATTTGGTCAGCCCTCATCCTGGGAGCTGACCTTGCTGCCCCTTCATCCTCTCTGGTTTCTCCTTCCCAGTCCTAGATATTCTTGCTGCACAGGACTTTGCTTCCAGAATCCTTCCCTGTACCTGCCCCACCCCTCTTGAACCTCTCCACTGTCTCTGCCTCCCCAGCCTCCTGGGCAGCACATTCCATGGCTCCACCGCCAACTCAGTAAAGTAGCACCTCCTCCTCCTCCTTTCTCCCTGAATCTGCCCCTCCAGCTTCCATCCATGCCCTTTCTCAGGATCACACCATATATAAGGGGATTGATGAGATTCAAACCCAGGTCTTCGGTCTCCAAGTATCCTGGTTTGCAGTTCAGTGCCTTTAACCACTAAGTTATACTGCCTGCACAGATACGGCTCGCTTGTACTTCAGTACAAATTGCATACATCTGCACACATGCAGCATGCTTATAGCCACTGTTATACTTTTAGTTTTCTTGACCCCTCAACTGCACAGCTGAACTGTAGCACACATACCAATAGAACACATGTGGTTCATCCCACCCCAATATACACACTTACCTATAAAGCTACTTAATTACTTCTGTCTGGTCTGTACTCCTACTGTTGTCTCTCCATAGTTTTGAATGCTTCCACACAAACATACTTCAGGGGCAAACACAAAAGTAACAATAACTCGACACTCAACCACATGGCCTGTCCCCCATGCATGCACACACATACATTGTAGCAGGTGTGGCCATGATGCTACAGACAACCCACCAAGTACAGATATAAGCTGAGAGTCTCTTACTTGAGTAGTAGGAACCAGAGGCTAGAGTCTTTAAGAGATGATGTCCATGGGTCATAGTGTTGAAGATATCTCTTGAAATGAATGGAATTATTTATTACTATTTTATACATTATGATGATGAGTTGGAGAATAATGAAGCCACTGTTCTACTAACAAGGCCCTTGTTAGTCAAGCAGTGGCCTTCATTAATCTCAAACTCTTCATCTATAATTTATAAAATAGTAATGAAAATATACTGCCATTCATTCTAATGGTACACCTCCAGTGTCCCTTACTCTATGTTATAAATGTGCCTGAGTGGGATGTGTAGGTCAGCTTCACTCGGGGAGGGGGCATAATTTATTTATTTATTTATTTAACTTTTGTTTATCGGTAAACAAATGGACCTGAGGCCCTTTTTCAAATGCGATCCATGACCTTTTCTTTATAGTCAAGATAGTAAATATGCACAATTAAGTTCAAACATGTTACAAAATGTTAAAACAGTTTAGGATAAATTGACACACATATTATAATACAAATAAAACATAGCATAGCAATGTATAAACATATATCAGTTAAGATAAAAGAACATTGTAATTGATTAAAAGATGGCATTTCAAATTAGTTTTGAACAGATCATGACTTATATCTGTTTTTAAGTCAGAAGGAAGTGCATTCCAATGTTTGGGGCCTGGATGGAAAATGTTCGGTCACCTATCTTAGTCTTTGTTTTGTTTATTATTAAGCCAACAGTCGATCTTAAGTCTTGGTTTATTGTTCTAATTTTCAGCAGTTGAAAAAGTGGTGATTATTCATTTATGTGGGGCTCCAATAGTCTGTGCATAACATACTGCTCAACTCTCCCTGAATGTAAGGGACAACCTCTCATTTTACCCTGAAAACTGCTCTGCTTCTCATCTATCTCTCATGGAAAACATACTGCTCACACAGAAGATGTCCTGTAAACAGACTTTATGGTAGGGGCTCTATTTCAGTTTTCAGCAGGGGGAGCAAACAACCAATGGAGGCCAGGTGCTAGTTAGCTCATAGGTGGCACGCTCTAGACAATCTGGAATGTCTCTAAAAGGTAAAACTTATTTGTTGTGAATGAAAAGTGATATATAATTAGGAAAAATTAAAATGTGTAAGATTCATCTGTCTATACCCTGGAGCAATGCATCAGATCTGAGCTTAAACCCACCTAGTTACTAACCAATTTTTTTTCTGGCTTGAACCCACCCCCAAAAAAAAAGTTGCCCTGATTTCTCTCCCCAACTCCATTCCATTCAATACCCATCCCATATGGGTCATGAAGCAGCCAAAGGCACCAGCCTAGGCTACAGTCTGCTCCTCCTCTGTCTTTCTCCCAGATGCCGGATGCTGGATGCTAGCATCAACCATCCCTGGTCCCCAACGTGATCCGTGACTAAGTCACCTCACCAATCAAACCCACCTAACCTGTGTTGCTTGCTTCTTGCTTGGCTACTGCTGGGCTGCCTGCACTGCACTGATCAAGGCCTATGAAGGCTGTCCACACCACTGTTACTGTTGCTGCTAGGCCTAGCTTGGTGCTGTGGTGGGCCTGTTTTTTTTTTTGTGAGGCAAGCCTATTAGAATAATTAGGCAGCCTAGTCTCGAGTTAGCTTCTAGCTCAACCTCTGCCCTTTCAGCCACCAGGGAGATGGAGACTTACTAAGAGTAGGCCAATAAAAATATGACACCACAACACTGCTATTGAGAGTTCAGTGTTCACTGACTCCTCAAGCTGTAGTGTGCAGCCTGTCTACTCTGTGGTGGGAAAGACAGTGTTGCACTCAGTATAACTCATGTGCTCTTGCTTGTCTGCAGCTCCTCCACAGCACATGTAATGGCATCACCACTAATAGGTGGAGAGTGGACAACACAATACAGACACAGTCAAGCCAGGAGTGCACCTGCAGCATGAGTGCACACACAGGCCAGGGGACACTTATTGTGTTAAAGATTAAATCCAAATTTAATGCCATTATTGCCACACCATAAGAACAACCTAGGCACAAATATGGGGCGCACCTTCTGCCCTACCTAAATGGCTCCCTGCTTTATAGTAGAAATGCATTCTCAGGTGCTATTATTGGTACAAGAAAATACAACGGTTTCCATTGTGTTCTGAGGTACTGTATCTCCATGTTTCAGATGTGCCCTGATAATCACGAGGTTAGTGTCCCTCATTGTCCCTCATTTTGAACATCCATGTCCTTCATTTCAATGACAAAATGTGAGGTATGGTGCATGCTTCCAAGACCCTACTCAGCACAAAGAGTGCTGAGCATGGCTATAGTGTATATGCTCCATACAGAATGACAAAGGGAAAGTAAGTGAGCCAAACAGTCTTGGAGGCACACATTTGTAACACTAAATATGCATAAGGGGCTTTGCATGGCCCAAAACAAAAGGTTGGGCTTCACAACACAGAGGTCCCTCTTTGCACATTTGGAGTGGGGATGTTGGTTGACTAAATCCTAGGCATTTAATGCAGCAAGCAAACCATACTTCACAAATTAATGTCAATGTAACAACAAAATCAAAAGCCATTAAATAACTTACAAAATGATCAGAATTAATGGGTTTACCTAATTTTTATGGGAAATGAATGAAAAATATATTTTAATGTCTGTAATTGCTAGCAGTAGTATGATAAATAGAAACCAATATGTTTTTAGATGATATTTGCACCAGCTTAACTGCTGCACTCATGACAAGCATGCAACATGCAAATCTGATGTGATATTTAGAAGATGTTTGCACCAGCTTACCTGAAGAATACATGTAAAGCCTGCAGCATGCAACCTGATGTGCTGTTTAGACCTGGTTCACATAGGTTCACTTTTGTGTATTTCCAGCTGCATGTAGACATTGCACAATTAATCATGTGGCTGCATTCTGCATTTAAATAGCACACTTATATTTCTGTAAGGGAATAACATCAATATTTTTCACCAAAATTTCATTTTTCTGCAAGATACCAGTCTCCTACATTAATGCATTAGCAGCTATTGTGGCTCTGACCAGAGTTTGTTAAACAGGGTATCTGTAATGCACTGCTAATAACAGGGCAATTTGCCTTCTTAAAATATTAATCAACAGAACACATTTGGCAAATTCATGCTTGAATAATAAACATCTGACAGACTGTGAATAAGATTTGAGAAGAGTACTAAATCATCAGTGCCATTGTTGCCACATTTGGAATATGTACAAAATCTTGTGGAGATATTAGGAACACAATCTGCTGCCACTATAGTTTCTGCAGTTGCGTTACTGGTATCAATACTGATGTTTTGTTGCCAAAGACCACCCAGAACTGCTACTACTGGGGTGGCTGCTTCTACTCCACAAGATTTCAAACCACTGTGGGACACACTGTCAGACTTTGGGCTAATGAAGGCAGCTGGAAAGGCTCACGAGCTAATGTGGTTCCAGAAGCACTGCTACAAATTTGGTGAAGGATTATTTGGAGGTGACTGTGTTTGTACTGTACTACAGGCGTACAACCCACTACTATATTGACACCAGAAGAAATCAATGTGGCCTTCTTTAACTGAGATTGCCATTGAAAACCTCAGTTACCTCCTCTGCAGCACATATTAGAGAGAATTTTCAGTACTGCTGGAGCAATAGTGTCTTTCCTCCACTAGTGGGCCCTCACGCTTCTTTCTGTACCTAAACCCTAACTTTATCCTGCCTGAATTCACACAATCTGGCTCCATAAGTTTGGTAAGAATACCCCACATCTGTTAAGCAATATTTTTATTTACCTCTACATATGAGGTTTAACATGTTTTCATAGGTTTTGAAGTTTGTAAACAAACCCCCATTTGTGAAAATCTCGGTTCCAAGAATAACTCCTAAAATGGTGGGGACATCATACAGAATGACGTCATTGAAGGAAAACTACCAGCTAGCATATAGTGAAATCCTATGGAGACTCTATAAATATTGTTATGTTTGATCTCCATAATGCCCATTGGCATACTAATGGGTGCTAAATAAATGTATTAGTTTGTGTTTAGACACTGATTAGTATGCTGATGGGCAAATAGGTCAATAAAGCACTTAGTGGGTGTATTCAATGTGAATACAGGAGAATAATCCAAAGCAAGGCAATAACTAGACTACAGCACTATATAGATGCTGTGAGTACAAACACGGGAACATTGTTCCCAAACTAATCAATAAAGCACTTAATGGGTACATCAAGGGAATCCAGATAAATAATCCCAAGCAGGGCAATAGACTAGAATATCACATCACGAGCTGCGCATGTGAGTGCAAGCCCAAGGAAAGTTATTCCTAAACAGGGCAACATTGGAGAATAATCCCAAACAGGACAATGAATTACAGGCTGTTTAAATTGTGTTGGTTCAGGTTGCATGGTTGGTTAAGGAAGGGCTTGTATTGAAAAAAATAAGGGCAGGGTTTTTTCAATCTTTGAACTCAGCTTCATTTCGCTTTTTAAGTTTTATGCTTCCATTTGAGACAGCAAAGCAGCAGCAGCACTATGAAGGTTTCTGCCTGCAGTCAGTCACTCGGCTGAACATACTGTAACACTCTACTGCCTGGTTTTCTTCCCCAAATCCAATTTTACAATTATTTTCTTCCTGACTGCCTAGACCACTGCCTATATTGTACAGGCTTTGGTAGACTTTTGTTAATTTTTGGTTTGTTTGTTTCAGATATGGTTGTTCAGACTGGAGATTCACCTGTTAGATAGATTCCGCATCACCACCACCACCAGTCACACACTGTCTTCTTGTCTGTGTGCTTATGCACTCATTTGTCTTGTTCTCTTATTGGTTTAATTTTTTGACCCAGCAATAATGTTTTATTTATTCTTTTATCTTAAGGGCAAGGCTAGTGTGGCTAACTACCATGCCAATCCAACTGTGCAATGACAGAAGCTGTGTCTAGTATAGTCTCTGAGACAAGACAAGACCACATGCATACACCCTCCTCCTGCTCATTTATCTTCCTCCTCCTGTTCTGACCTCTAGTGTAGTTACGTTGCTGCCTCTATGCCCACTAGCTATACCTTTTTTAAATTTATATCTTAATATTAATACTTTTTAAAAATGTTTGGGCCCATGGAGTGGACAGAGATTTGCAGACATGAACTGCTCATATCACCATCCAACAGCAATGTGAAGATGATGAGACAAAGTTGTCTGCTCAGTCTGCTGAGTGACTGCCCACGTGGGTCTTCATGATCCAATAGCAAGCCATCTTTTTTTTCAATTGTTTAACCAGGAGTGGCACACTAGTTGAAAACTTGTTTACAGGTGACCTGGGAGCACAGGGAAGTTAAGTGATTTGCTCAGGGTCACACAGTATGCAAGTGGGGCTGTGGAATTCAAACCCAGGTCTCCAGATTTGCAGCTCAGAGCCTTAAACCACTGTGCTATATCACCTCCCAGATACTTCAAGGGAATGAATATCATGTCCGAGAATAAGAACTTTATAAACAGCTATCAATCAGCACACATCTCTGACTGACATCTTAGCATGAGCCAGTCACTTTGATTTACTGTAGCTCTCATCCAACGGAAATCAGTGGATGGTGGGACTGTTGCTGACATTGCAGAGGATGAGAGAGGCATTATGTAATGTCCCTCTTCACAAGATCAACAGACATGCATTATTAATGTGGAGATGTAGTGGACCTACTGGAGCATGCACACAGCTGGTAGAGGTATTTGATGTAATTGTTTTTCTTAGCAAACCAAAGGCTGCAGTATTCACTGGTCTGTTCATACAGCAGCAGACCACTGTAAACATTTGAGCTTGACCATTTAGGCAAAATGGTCAAACTGAATATGCAACCCTATTTCTAAACAGCAGCTCTAGAAACAAACTGCTCAATAGTGACTACAGAAAACCATATTTAATAGCTTGGTTTACACAGTTCAAACAGGATAAAAAATAATAATAATAAACCCTGGCACTTCATGATGATTTACCTATGCCGACATGGCAACAATGTTGTCAACGGTTGGCATAGCGACATCCCGATGTCAACAGGTGAAATTTTACCTGTTACACATTAGGTGTGTATTTCTATTGAAGGGTCTGCACCCCAAACCCCATTGGGGCTGCGCCCACGCCCTCTTCTATAGATTAACTCTAAGTCAGAGTTAACTTGAAGGGGGTTGAAACTCAGTGAAAGGGCAACATTTCACTGGCGAGTCCCCAGCCACAATTTTGAAACTTGTCAAAATTGTCACTGTGGAGGATTTTGCCATCAGGGTTTCGCTCCTCTGTTGGGATACCTTTCAGGACCAATGTGGAGGCTTCATCGGGGCAGATTTAGAGGAAAACTGTCTGCTTTAATAGTTGGTATTTAAAATGACACATTATTTGGCAGCAAACTTCCTATGAAACACATCAGCTAAGAGCAATGAAAAAACAAATACTGTACCAATTACATTAATACATACAAAACCCCAATTGTGCATATAATAAAATACAGTAAAAGGTACATCAAGCATTAGTACCCCTCTTTAGCATTAATATTTATATTATAAAACCAATTGCAAATTTGGTGGTTAGAGATTCAGGACCTACAGCATGGTTATAAAATAAAGTAACAAGGTAACATAAGTAATAGGCAAAGCTAGAAAAAGTAAATGAAACAGAGGAAACTTTAACTTGTGAGAAATGTTGCCATAGAGCTGTACTGCTTTAAAATGGAAAGTGCACTAGTGCACTCAGAGATCGATATAGGATCTAAAGTAGGGTTTGTACAATATAGTAGGGAGGAAGGTATGGTTAGAATTGAAAGAAGGGGAGTGATGGTAAAAGGTTAAACAGCAAGCTACATGTAACTGTAGTAGTAGAGCCGAATTAGTCAAGGGATGTTTCAGGATTTTAAAAATCCCTTTGAGAATTTTGAAACATTGTGAAACCTTTTTTCTTGTTTGGTAACGTGTTCACTGCTACCAGGAAAGGGTGCTTGATCTGATAGTCTAGTTAACTGGCAAGACCCTCTACCATTGCCACAACCTACCTGCCTCCCCAAAAGCCAAGGAAGGCCTTCCTCTGGTTATGCAAGAAATAAGGCACTCAAAAGGGCCTAGAACTCATCTTGACCGGTGACTTTAACATTAACTGGTTATGTAAGGAGGCAACACCTCCAGAGACCTAATCACCTCCTACAATCTCACACAACTTGTAACTCACCCCACCAGGCAGAACTACAAGGCTGGTACTAGCATCCTAATCAACTGGTCTTAGCTAGCACACTGACTCGATTCTCTGAACTCAGAGTTCTCCCAGACGTGCTGAGTGACCACTATCTGATGAACTTTATATGGACCACTAAACTTGCCAAAAGCCCACCACGTCTCAGCAAGAGCAGGGTTCTGTGGAAAGCAAACTTGAATCCCTCAAATTGGCTCTGTCTGCCTACAACTGGTCCCCATAAACAAGGCACCTCACGCTGGACCAGGCACTCAGCTTTTTCATGGAGGGTTTCAATTCCATCTGTGATATCTATGCTTCATGCACGAAATGGAAAATTTTGGGGAGGAAAACAGCTGGTTGGATGGGAAGCTCCTCTCCCTCCTAAAGGAAAGGGACTGCCTCTAGGCAAAAGCCTTAAACTCAGGTTGTAAGCATGACCTACAATGGTACAAAACTGCTAGAAATCAGTGCACTAAACTTATCCGGCTTGCGAAGGCCAAATTCCATAAGACCCAGCTCAACAATGCTTGGGAGATGGAAAGAGGTTTTGGGACAACCTCAAGAACATTCTTGTAAAGAACAGAGCAGAATCTTACAATGCTCAATATTAATAACACACCCTCCACAGATCTGCTAACCATTGCTGATGCCTTTAACCAGGCCTTTATTGACCTGTCCACAGTACTGCCCCAAACTACCTTCTGCTGGCAGAGGACCAAGAGTTACCAACCTGACCACAACTAACCACCCAGCCTTCTACTTCAAGAAGGTGATGGCAAAGGAGGCCCAAACAATGGTCAGGGAAGTCCTAGGCAAACTAGGTTGGGGAGTGACGGCTAGACATGAAGTTATTATCTCTGATCCTTGATGTTCTGATCATACCCATAACAATGCTATTTAATAAACCTAAGCTCTAGCTCAATTCCTGGAAGTATGGAAACAAGCCCTGGTAACTCCAGTGCATAAGAATGGTGATAAGGCACTGGTATCAAACTACAGGCCAATATCTATCCTCTTCCCACTATCCAATGCTCTGGAAAAATTGTGGAAAATCAACTCACAGAATACCTCAATAAGTAAATCTGGTCTGCCTAAACCAACATGGTTTCAGGCAAAACACAGTATCACCACAGCACTGCTGGAATACTCTGACTATGTGCACAAGGCGCTGGATGAAGGCAAATTGGTGGGTCCATTTTCATTGACCTCACCAAAGCCTTCGACATTGTCAACCACCCTCTACTAGTACTCCAGCTCCAAAGACTGGGTGTGGCTCCAAACACCCTGAATTGGTTCAATGACTACCTATCACAGGAGTCAACAAGTCAAAATCAGGCAGACATTGTCCAGCTCCAGAGATGTACCCTGGGAGCCCCTCAAGGATCAATTCTAGGGCTTTTGCTTTTCAGCCTCTTTGTTAATGAATTACCCACAGCCTGTTACACAAACTTATCCTGTATACAGATGATGCCATGTTGCTTGAGCAGCAGCACTCCCAGGTTCCTACAAACGGAATACAGACCTCTTTCAACAAAATCGAGGACTGGTTCTGTAGGCAAAAGCTGCTACTGAACTACAAGAAAACCAAGGCCATGCTACAATCCAGCCCCTACATAAATGCAGGCACACTCCTTTGAAATCACCAATAATGCTGGTGAGCAGATTGAGCAGGTACACTTGTTTAAGTACCTAGGGGTCACCATTGATGACTCCCCTTTATGAACCACGTTGACTCCTTTGTCAAAGTGGTAAATACAAAGATTGGGGTCCTTTATAGACATAAGAAATCCCTCACCCCAGAAGCACCTGAATCTCAGTCTCCAGCCCCATACTCCACAATGGACTATGGGCTAGTGGTCTATGGAGCTGCCACAGATACAGTACTCAACAGGGTCCAAATTGCACTAAATAAGGCATGCCGCCTGACTCTGTGTGCAGATCAATACACTCATACTTGCACCTTGTATGAGCGTACAAACAGGCTTAACCTAAAAGACAGGATCAAATAACAAACTTGTCTCTTGGGAAAGAAGGCACTCCTTGGAAAAACCTCACCCTGCATAGGAAACTTGCTCAAGGCTTCTCTCTCATCCCACATCACCAGAGGGAGGAAGAATGGAGCACTGTCCATCCCATTCTGGTGAACCTGACTTGGGCAGCATACTTTCTCCTACTGAGCCCCCTCTGGTTAAATGAACTCCCACTAAAACTACAAACAAACAGCCTGCAGCAGTTCGAAACAGGCTTCAAACAGCACCTAATGTCTAGCTCAAAATGCACCTGCTTCTCAGGCCCTACTTGAAAGACAAGCCTCACACCCAAGGTAGCATCCAGCATGGAAACCTAGAAAACCCTGCCCCCATCCCAGCCTAGCCAGGGTCTCATGTAAGCTATTAATCCTTAACACTCTTGGTATTGCCCCATCAATCCCCCCACACCCACTTTCTCAGCCATAGTCTATCAATGGATTTTGGTGGTCTCCAGGATTGAGCTATCCAGGGTAACAAATTAGATATAGCTGTATCCTCTTACAATCGCTTTGTTTCTCCTATTTGTCGAATTCTCATGTAACTGCTCTTTAATGCCTAATGAGTTGAACCTTGTAACCACTGTATTTGTGTTTTGTCTTATTGTCCATCTTGACGTGGAACCTTTGTAAAAGAGCTCACACTCAAAGGTCTTTCCGATATTACAAATAAATAAATAAATAGTTGAAGATCTAACAGATGGTGCTAGAGTATGGTAATAGGAACTGGTCTCTTTCTATAGTGAGAAATGTGTCTTAATTGCTTTTTCAGATGCTAATCTCTAATTCCTTGAAGTTGCAGGTGTTAAAAAAATGGCCTGCTGGTGTAGAGGAAGTGTATTGCCTGTGAAAGCAAGGTTGCTGGGTTCAGACCTAAAGGAATGAGTTGTCATTTATTTCTCCTACTTTTCACCCAGAGAACATGATTAAATTCAACAGAGGCTCAAACATTTGTATTAAAATATTCTTATATCAATTGCAAGTTCACTTGTTCCATGGAAGCAATGAGAATAGTACATTTTATCAAACAGAAGCTGACTGTAACAATATGTGCAGGCAGGAGGTTGTCCCTTTTGCAGACATTTCATGAAAAGAAAATGTGCATTTCATTTTGCTGCCAGAAAAGTGCCCATGACATTTATGCTAATATAGTATTTCTGTAAAAGTACAGGTAGCAGAAAAATGCTTTTGCACATCTGCTATATTTCTTTTACTTTTACTTGAGTAGTGATCTATGGAGGCATGGTAAGGACGAGTAAACTGCATACAGTATATCACAAATCTGAGCAAGGACAAAATAGTGTTAGAACATGAAGTTACTGATTGAAATGTGTGTAAATTTTAAAGTGCTCTATGGATGTCTAATTCACTAAAACAGTGTTAATCCTTCTGTCAGTCAGTGGTACACTAGCAGGGTTCCTATCTCCTTACCACATGGTGAAGAGTTCTGACCTGAAAGAGTGTTGTGTTTTGTTTTTCAAAATAAGAGTTTTTATACTAACACTGTTTAGCTAATTCATCAAGTGAGCTACTGATTATCTTACATATTGACAAATTGGTAATCATATGTTTCTCAATCAAAACAATTCTGCAAGTTGATTTAACTTCAAAGTATCCAGAGAGTATACAGTTTTCCAGAGAAGTTCCCATTTCACTGCTGATCAGTAAACCATTAGTAGAGTGTTTGTCTTTTAACCAGAAGGTGAAGGTTTCAAATCTTGGTCTTCACTTTTAGGTAGCACACTTGCCTCTGAGGCCGGGAGATCAGAGGGCCGTGGGTTCAGTTCCCACATCTGGCACTTGGGTTAATATCCTAGTATTGACACTGTAGTGCAGCATGAGAGGGGTGCTGCACTTGAGGTGCCATCTTTTGGATGAGACGTTAAACCGAGGTCCCATCTGCCTGGATTGGTGGTAGTTCAGGTGGATGTTAAAGATCCCATGGCACTTATCAAAAGAGTAGGGAAATTTTATTTAGGAGAAACTGTACATTACATTCCAAAGAAACATGTTACATTGAAAACAGAAACAAGAAATCCCCCAAAAGTCTAAGAAAACTATCCTATTTTATCCATGAGAAATGGTACCTCTGTCCAGCGTAGGACCCAACAATCTGAAGGCATGTGTTGTTTTTGAACATACATTGTTTCAAGAGTTCATTTTCCATAATAATACAGTTTGTTTGGGTTCTTGATACAGTTGCTGTAAAACAAACTTACATCTTGTTTGCCATAAAAAACTTTATATAGGTGAGAATGATTTGTATTGTTCCTTGTATATACCCAAGGGTTGGAAAGTAAAGCCACCAACAATTTCTACATATGAAATTATTCCAATATTTACTGTTCCACCTAGTGGTTATTATAACCCATATAGTTTTAACATATGGACATTCAATAAAAATGTACCATTGATTCTTCTTATGTAATACAAGATACCCTTTAGCACATCCGTTCTCCATTCTTTTATGTTTTATGCTACCTTTTACAAAAGATGGCCATGTGCACTTAACTAACAAATATCCCATATTCTTGGTGGAATATAGGGTCTTCAGAGAATCAAATATAAGATTAGTATGACTAGGTTCTGTTTGCCTAAAGGAAAGAAATGGTGGACTAATAGACATATGGATTGTAGAATAAAGTGTTTTAGTGGTGAATTTGGACAAAATACTAAATTGTAACTTCTAGGTTTTAATTTACTAAGTGCAGGCCTAAAAAACACAGCCCATTTTAACTTGAGCTTTCAAAACCCCTGTTCTTCACAAACATTATAAAGAGGCTTTAACCATTCACTAGCAAATGTAGACCATACAGCGAGACTTGGTTTAGTCAACTCAACAAAATTAACATGAAAAAATTACAAAAGAAAAAAAAGTACTGGATTAATCACATTTAAACCACCTTCCGCTACCGTGTAAATATATTATTTCATGTTTAATAGGTTCAGGCAGCTTCCCATATTTTCTGGAATACAAGTCCTAATAGTGTAGTTTCCAAAGATGTAGGTAAAGGATAAACAGAACTAAGAAAAATAAATATTGGGAGAAAAAGGTCTTAATTACTGCCACCTTTTTCTTTTTGTCTGGTTCCATTTTTTCCAGACTTCTACCTTTGTTTTGCAAATTCTAATTTCTTTTGTCCAATTGTATACACTATTATCCTCCCATCCAGACCAAATTCCCAAATACTGAAAGGAATCAGTAGACACCTCAATACCTTTCCAAGACATTGAGAAATACTAATTATTTAATGGATAAATAATACGTTTACCAATATTCAAATTTGCTCCAGATAATCTAGAAAATTCTTCAATACAATTAAGAGCCTGAATATCTGAAGCATAATCAGCTACTAGAACACATAAGTCACCTGCATAAGCAGTCATCTTAATGTCCATATCACCCCCTGGTGAGTGATCCCAGCAATACTTGAATCCTGCTGAAAGATGGATCAGTGGATCCAAACACAATACATAGAGTAAAGGACTGAGTGGACATCCCTGTCTTTCTTCCCTTGATATATCAATATAAGAACCCAAATGGCTATTGACAAAGGGCATTGCCCTATCATTCTTATAAAGTAACGAGATCCAGTTCACAAAACTAGCTGGAATCCCATAATGTGTTAATATTAAGGAAATGTAATGGTGTGGTACATGATCAAAGGCTTTTTTCTGATCTAGGAACATAACAAATCTCTGAGTATGACCATCCTTACCCCTTTCTATGATCTCCTGAAGTAATAATAAATTATTCATGATTGAGCATCCCAAAACAGAACATGTTTGAGTTGATATAATAAGCAATGAAGCTATATTAAGTAGGCGATTATGTAAAACTTTCAATAAAATTTTATAGTCAGTATTTAACAAACTCAACGACCTCCAATTATTCAAAATTCTTCTGTCACCTTTCTTATAAATCAAAATCTGTACTGCTACACAAAATGCATATCTACCTAAAGTGTACCCAACACTGAATTAAATACTGTCATTAACATAGTCTGTAATATAACAGTGAATTCTACATAAAATTCAGAGGAAAGGCCATCAATGCCTGGGGCTGTGGATTTTTCAAATGGTTAATAACCTTCCAATCTCAACTTTAGAAATAGGCATAGTAAGATTCCTTAAAAGGTCCTCGGTATACTTGAAACCTGAACAGATGACAAAAATGAAGTAAGTTGCAAAATATCAATTGGGGTCGTTCTATACATGTCTGATAAATATTGTGAGACAGTCTGTAATATTGTTGGCCCATAAGACACACAAGTCCCATCTCATAACCTGACAGAGTCCAAAAGTCTATCAGAGGCCCTGTGAGCAGGCTTTAAAAGCCTCACCAAACCCAGTTTTCCCTGGTGAGCAAATCCTATGCTCATTCAGCATAGCTGTAACTCTCGAATATTGCAAGGACAACGCCTCTTTTCTAGATTAAGGATCTGTGGTGTCAACCCAATATGCTGAATATTAATAATGGAGTAGAGTTTATTAAGTTGGAACTGGAGTTTAAGATAATCCTTATACTGACTCAACCTACTTTTAGAAGAATATGTCTGAAACACTACTTTTAAACCTCTTTGTTTCTTCCCACTGTGTACTAAGGTTACCCACTAAACATGCAACAGACATTCGTGCCTTAAGATATTCAATAATCTTGTGTTTTATTTTCTGTTCTCTTAAAAGTGTAGTATTTAGTTTCCAGTATCCGTGACCATATCTTGGCCCAATATCACCTCCCAGTACAATCAGAAGGACTGCATGGTCTGAAGTCTCTAAAGGAATGATGTCTGCCTTTGAGATACTAATATTTTTTGTAAATATAAAGTCAATTTTTAGAAAGTGCATCTCTATAATAAGTATGACCCTGCTGTAGGAACACATTGAAAGGAATCTTGCAGGCTACTGTGGTGAAGAAGAGTAAGATAGTTGGAATCACAATACATTTTAGTTGCATTTGCACCCTTATCCAGTACACAGTTGAAATCTCCCCCATATCACTATTTTTGTCATGTATAAATAAGGGCTGATTTTTTGATATAAATCAGTATGTTCCCTTTGTGAGAAGGGCATAGATATTAATCAGTGTCCACTTGAAACCCTTAAAGGTAAAATCTAAGAGAAGAGCTCTACCCTCTGATATGTCTACAAGACGTGACACCCAAACCCATCCCCTTTAAACATTATCCCCACCCCCACAAACCCCTGTGCCAAATAAAAGAAGGCCCCAACACCACAATTGTTGGTGCTGAATGAACTAATGAAAGAGTGTTTAACCTGGTATCCTGTAATAAACATATGTCACAATTCAGATTTCTTAACACAGATAGTGTTATCAACCTATATTTAGGATTCTGAACAGTATTCACATTAATGGATGCTACTCCTAAACAGGGAAAGGTTAATGGCGAGGATGCAGAATACTTTAAGGTGGTTTCCTTAATATAGAACTCCTATAAATTCTGGTATGAATCCTAGGAGTCTGGTCCTATCAACTACCTCTTCAGTTCATTCCCATCTGATTCAGAGGAGAAAGGAGCAAGGGAAGAAGCCTCCGAGTCTCCAAATTGTTCAGAATCTACCGAGAGGCCTAAGAACAGCAAATTTATTAGATAAAATAATGCCTTCATCCCTGGGATGCTAGCTTTTGCAACTTCAGACTTTGGCCATGTTTGCTTCATACTCCTTTCTCGTGCTACTCTTGACCATGGTGGGAGGGGAAGCATTTGGATTTCCATGTCCATGGTCTCAGAAGGTGATTCAGAAACTGCAGAATAAAGTACAGTATCAGTACTCTGAGGAGGAACTAGAGGGGTAGGAATTACATCTACAATCAA
Source organism: Neoceratodus forsteri (assembly GCA_016271365.2). Classification (NCBI taxonomy): domain Eukaryota; kingdom Metazoa; phylum Chordata; order Ceratodontiformes; family Ceratodontidae; genus Neoceratodus; species Neoceratodus forsteri. The sequence continues at coordinate 1,431,027,246 of CM028131.1, forward strand.
ATTTTGAGCTTCAGCAGTAGAAGGGCCCACAGGCATGGAGCTGGAAGTGGAGGGTTTGTATGCTCTGGAGGCCTGATTAGTTTTCTGTTTTTTCTTTGTATTTCTTTTTCTGAGCTTCTTGTAAAATAAAATCCTGACTAACATGATCATTTCTATTGTGAGTAGCCCAAGGGCAGGCTCCAAAGGCATGCCCAACATCCTCACATAAATTACAATGTAAATCCTCAGTGCAATCTGAGCTATGGTGACGAAAAGCTAAACATAAATTACATTTGATTCTGGCACATGCTGATCCCAAATGAGTATATACCCGCACCTAAAGCAAGTTCTTGGTTGGCCAGAGTAAAAACAATGGCCTCTCTCATTACCCAAAAATAAACTGTTAGGAAGATGTACTGGCCTAAGGGTATTGTGTCTTAAGCAAACCTGTATAACCCACCCCCATTCCAAAGACATTCCTCATCAAAAATAGGTCTAGATTCCTAACACATCACAGCTTTCTGCAACCAGTAAACAATATCATGGATAGAAACAGCTTCATTATGAAACAAAACAGTGAAGTTTTTATAGACGGTTTTGTCAGTGGTATTGCCTTGAAAGGCAACCATAGTTCAGTGTACTTGAAAGCATCATATTTGGTCCAAAAGCGGTCAAGACCCTGTGGAAAGTAAATCTTATATCATAAAGCACAGAGCCAGAAACATGTATCAAACATGGATTTCTGTGAAAACCAAAAGATCCCTTCAATAAATTGTGACCAATACAAGTGATCAGGAGCCACTTCCAAGCCCCAAGGTATTCCAGGTGAACTGTATTGTGTCTTTGCAAGGGGATCCTGTAAAGGGTCTTTCCTCCAAAAAGACTCCCACGCAGATTTTGCACGTTCTTGAAAATTAGGAGCAGTTCTGGGAGCTTTTGTTCCTCGTCCCTGACTCAGCCCAATGAATCGATGCTATAACTTCATCTTCTGAAACTGAGGACTCTGTAACTTTCGGGGCTTAAAACAGACTGGGACAAACGTTCCGAGTAGAAGTATACTTCTGTGCTAATCCCTGGGCAACAGCTGCAGCATTATCAGGTACAGATCCAACTGTACTGGGAGGAGAAGAGTCCCTTGATTGGGCTATGGGCCAGATCCAGGATCCAATCCTGCAGTGCCCGCTCCAACCTGCAGCAAGCAGGGAGCTGCCCAAAGATGTTGGGAGGATCCTCGAGCATGCTGTGCTGTCAAATCAACCTCCTGCCTTTCTGTAACCCCAGTGAGGAAACAATTGCATTAGATGACTGTTCAGGAAGACTGTTAGAGTACTTACAGAAGGCATAGTTTGAGAAACAAATCTGAATTTGTTGCTCTGTCGGGGATTTTGCTGCTGTAACTGAGGAGCATTCACCGGAGGTGACTCTGGCATCTGGAATGAACGTGGAGTGATGACATCGCTGGATTAGACATACCACCCTGAACTGTGTCTTTCGGTACATGACCCAATTCGCTCGACAACTCATATCGCGACTACTCGCTCCGACAATACACTCCACCGTCATCCCGCTCCTATGACAATTTTGTTATGCCAGCCCACTCCTCTAAGTTTTAAAATACTGTTCTACGTTCTACTAAATAAAAAATGTTGATGCCTGTTCACATCATTTCCATACCATATATTCTTGGTAAATTTCTGTATGCTCTCTTCTTTCACGTTTAAAAAGTATTTTGCCAATAGACATAACTGCTTGCCCCATGTTGTTCTCAAATCACTGTTCACCTTGTAATAATATTTAAAAAATAAAATACAAAAGAGACGTGGGACTAAGGGGTGTATGTTCTCCTCGCTCTCACCTCTCTTTTCCTCTCTCACCTCTCTAGTGCACTGTGGGGCTGCTCAAAGTGAAGCTGCTGTGTTTTAAAAATAAAAGCTGCTCGATGAATTTACAACTAAGCTGAGTGGCAGAAAAGATCCAGTATCAAATGTTATTTAGCTAACATACAGTAGGAACACAGACACAAGTCTTCTGCAGGTTAACTGCATACTTATCCGTAGCAGTCAACTTAGAGTACAAACACAGTACTTCACAAATGGCAAGAGTAGAACTGGGCTGCATGCTGAATGAAAAATACCCTCCTTGTATCCCTCTATATACATTGATTTTGGGAGTGAATTGTCTTGGGAAGTGAGTGTCGGAGCCAATTAGCGCCAGTAACAGTGTCAGGCATTGCAGTATTAACATTGCACTTTTAGTAACAACACAATGAAATTCCTTATTTTGCTGCAGAATATTATTTAACCAACTGTCATCTGAATCAAAAAGTCCATGTCCTTGTTCTTGAATCTGAGACGTAGTAAATTGTTTCATACCCACTGCATTCAAGACTTCTAGGTTCTCTAGTGTGGTCTCCTGAGCTGGACCTGTGAGCTGGGAGACCTCTCACCCACAGGTACACCAGCAGAGTGATTCTCCAGTACACCTTCCTCCATAGTGGCAGCCTCCCTACTGGCAACGAGTAGGGAATTTCTCCAGTGTCCTGGCCAAATTTCCCTCATTCACTAAAAATACCACAAACAGCTTAATATGGTTCAAGGTCAGTTGGCATTCATCTGTATCCCTCCCCCAGGTTGTGCCTGAAAAAAGGCACGATTTGTCTAGTGCACTTACCCGGTCAACAAAAACTAGATAAATAAAAATAAAATAAATTATTATTTTTGTTATGAATAGAAGAGTTTTGATACTACCGTTTTACTACATTCAGTACAAAGACACTCATTATCACAATATTGTCAAAAGCTATATAAGAAGGTCTGATAAAGTGCTGTACACATATGTTCCTTACATTTAAATCTCATAGCCACCACCTAGACAGTTGATCACATTTCAAAGTGCACTTACAGCAGGTGTCCTTCCTACTAATCAGTAGTGCACTGGCAGGGTTGCTTTTAACCATAGGGTGAGAAGTTCACTTTTCTTTCCCCTTACCTAATTCAGTACACGGATCTGTGCTGAGCTGCTGATTATCTTAAAGCAGCAGTGCAATGGATCAATAATGCTGTGTTCACATATTTTGCTTGGAACTTGTCTGAGTAGTTAATTTATGTACCTTTTGCAATCGGATGGCATCAGATTGTAATTCTATGTTCATTTTTTTCCACTGACTCACATACGCCTTTGCCAGGATCACCATTTTGTATCCAGCTGCATCATGGTATTTTTTTTTTGTAAAGGTTTACCATGATGCAACTGAGCAATCCCATGATGCAATTCTTTATTGTTGTTCAGCCGCGTCCCTGCAATACAGTTTTGGACCACTTGCATGCAAAAAAATGGCTCTCCTAGCAGTAGCATTTCATGCTGTAATACCTCAGATTCAGTGATTCAGTGTGGGTGAACTTAGGATTTTAGTAGGCTTTTGCCTTTAGTACGCTTTTAGATAGACAAAGCGCACAATGCAGAATTTAAAAATCAGTAAATGTGTAACCCCTATTTTTTTCATAATAAATAGCATTTGGGAAGCTGAGGTATTGCTACGGAACAGTCCCTCCCAGGACCAATTTATAAATGAGCCTGCTCAGTGCCGTTTTCCTGGTAAAATAAACATTAAATTGAAAAACATTGACAATGAGAAGCTTTGTGACAGAATTTATTACAAATCGGAACTGCCAGTAGCTATCATTAGTGAAGAAGATGATGCAGATCACGATCATACACATGCTCAGCAATGTCCAGGAAGGTTGCCAGAACATAAAATAAATTTACAAGATACTGTTCACAGTACACATCATGTCACATCATAGGTGATGCCAGCTGAACAGCATTTCCATCCCTTATATAACGAGTTTTCAATCAAGATGAATGTGGAACATAACAATGATATACTGAAAAAAATGCATTCAGGACTTCAAATTTTAATCTGACTGAATGTGAAATAGTACCATGATATGTAAAAACATATACATTTGTGCTGGGAGTGAGGATCGAACCTGACCCTTTGTGACAGTGCAGCAAAACACCAGGGGCATATGCTTTAGCCACTACACCAAACCTGTTTCATATGTTTTGTGTAAGGAAACTTGCTTTTATCAAATGATCAGTTTGCAGCTCTTAACTGACAGTGTGGACAAACAGTATTTGTTATTATGATGCCCTGATTTTCGTACTCACAAAAGGATACAAATGGCAAACATATTTTATGACATAAACATCATTACAAAACTGCCAAACTGGGTTGAGGTTAATCAGCTTTACTTTTGCTCTGACAATTGTTGCCCCATCTCCTTTGCAATGGGGGAGCATTGTAGCAAGTTGCTTACAGTCTGTAGCCTACAGGCCAAGAACGATAACTAGCTATCTTTAGCTGCAGATGATGATGAAGACTGTGAACTCACAACTGATCAGCAATGACTAGGAAGACTGTCAAATAAATATTGTGGGTTGATGTTCACGGTGCACATCATGTCACCTTCAAGGTGATACCAGCCATACAGCATTTCCTTCATGTATACTACGAGTTTTTAATTAGAATACATGTTGAACATAGCCATGAAATATTGAAAGGCATGCATTTTGACCTGCAAGTTTCCAGTGTAAATAAATGAGGACTTGAACCATGCCAATACAAAATAGAAGAATTGTGGGCAGAAATCAAACCCAGTCCCTGTAACATGGCAGACAAAACCAGAAGCTATTGCACTAACCACTTCATCAATGAAGCTGTACAACATATAAGCACTAGAAAACTTGATTTTATCAAATAATAGTCTGCAGTTGATAGCTGCATTCCTCCATTCCCTTTATAAAGTGCTCATTTTCATTTTAGAATAGCTGTGCTACTCTTAACTCCCTTGTGATGTTACATTTATTTCAGTCAGTGCTGCCACCAATTAGAATCTAGCTCTTGCCAAAGCATGATGACAAGGCTCCTTCATGAAGAGGAGACAAGATAATGTTAAGAGTCAAATGGTGAGATAGACTAATGGTAGGGGTTAATGATGCCTCACTGACCACACAATGACATCTGTCTTGAATTTGAATATCCTATTTAAAAAACAACAACAATAATACCAACACAAACTTGTTAACATAAATAACACAAATATGGACATGATTCTCAGAGCATCTGTTTCCTGTGAGAAACTATCATGTAAATATATCCATATGAAAAGATAAAAAGCAAAAAAATGCCTAAACAAAATCAAATAAGGAGGCTAGGACTACACTATGGCCCAGATATTCAAACTGCGCCAAAAGTGGCAATAGCAGGAGCATGCTTAAGTTATTGCACCCATGCACAAGAGACGTGATATTCAAAATGGAGCAGGCCAAACTGCGCCTACAGCCGGAGACTGAATATCACACCACCTGTGCATAGCGCAACTAGGGAGGGGAAGCTGAGCAGATCTGATGCACCATAGCAAGAACAAGGGATGTTCAGCTGAGTAGTCCAGAGGCGCCATAGCGCAACCAGAGATGCCCCCAGCAGCAGAGCAATGTAACTGCACAGTCAGGGAGGTAGGGGCCCACCACCCATGCCACAGATGGGCACAGGAACACACAGCAGAACAGACATCATCCCCACACCCATGCACTGCACAACTGGGGAGGGCCGAATAACCACTGGCCCATGGAGACAAGCAAACAACCCACAGCTGGGCCATGGTGCACCATCACACCTACTGGCAAGCTGTACTGGCACACAAGGAGGATGACCACCCTATGCCACACCACCCCCAATGCAGAGCACACCCTGCACTGTGACCCTCAGACACCCCCATGAGCAGTGACCACCACTGCAGGAAACCCCATGCATGCCACCACCCCACTGTGACACTGCAACCCTGTGCACCACAGAACCATGCAAGCCAGCCCCACCATGAGCACCCATCAGAGGGTGGCAGCACACAGCAATGCAAAATGGCAGACACAGTGCTACCACGACAGTCCCCCGAGGTACTGCTGAGAGACCAACCATGCATCGGCACATGAGGGTACCCACGGACAGGGCGTGCCCTTGACACCACCACCACCAGTGGTACAGCACCCTGCACAGTAGTCCAATGACACACCCCAACCCACCACTACCACAACAGCCAGCACAGCTACACGTGTGCATGGAAGCATGCACCACACCGGATGCCACACGGTGTATGGACAGACACCCACCCATACCCAAGGGCACAACAACACAGGGACGCAGTGTTGGAGCAAACTAAGCCCCCATTAGGCCCATGTAAACTGTGTACACACAACCCACGTCCTCCATGGCACTGGAGTGCCAGCCACCCTGCGCAGGGCACTGTGGACCTGCACCACCATCAGTCGCCCGAGCACAAGTCACAGACAGTAAGCACATCCCCTGCAACACACAAGGCACAGCACGGAGGGTGACCAACAACTGTGGTGCCCACAGTGCCACCCAAGCCAGGCATGCACCACACCAGTGACAGGAGGCAACCCAGCAACATGACGGTACAGTGGCTGCCCTGCAGTGACTGCCACCACTGACATGCCAGTGAACTGTGCAGGTCACAGACATGCATGTGTCAGCTGCACAGGCCATGGACAGGCTGATGGGTGTGCCATGGACACAGAGCATGCACTATGGACCACTGCACACAGTCATCCAGTGCACAGGGAACAACACACACACCACAGACACTGACTGATAGCTACCCACACCATAGTCACCTCCCACATGGACACACACACACACACCCATGACCGCATCACCCCTGACTCCATGCACACCACTGCAGCTGAGCACCTATAGCTTGCTGCTAATCAGAGATCACAACAGTATTCATATCAAAATTAAATGTATTGAAAAATATATACAATCAACTATATACAATAATACAAGAACTAAATAAAATATAAACATAGGAACTATATACAAGGTTGGGGCCACAAACAAGGTGGGTGGGTAGAGGGCAGGTGTGACAAATGGGACGGGGAAGGAGGGGTGTGAGGGTGGGTCCAGGTAGGGAATACTGGGAGCAATCCAACCCTAGTGGGAGCGCCTCCCTGCTCTGGCTCCTCCGGCCCCAGTGCCTCCTCAGTACCCTAGTCTCATCTAAACATCGCAGGATGTCCACTGATGCTCGTGCCACCACCAATATCTCCCCGCAGTGCCTCCCGGATCTCACGAAGATGACGGGTACCTAGGACAAGGGCTCACAGTCAATAGGTGTGAATGCACAACCCCATACAGCCTGCCCACTGTGCATGGTATACGTGCCCTGGGACATACTACTGTGATGGTGTGTACCACCCGCAGTGATCACATCCACAGGACCTGCCCACCTAGGCACATACAGCCATGTGGAATGCTGCACACACCCACCGCCAAGTCAGCACAGCACCACCGTGGCCTATAGTGAAAATGGCTATGTGGTGCAAAGGCAGTGGCACAACCATGTACCTGGTGCATGTGGACCACAATTAATGCACTCCAGACTTGCATTGTCACTGGACAGTGTTGACTGTAATAAGTTGCATGCATGGCAGTGGTGTCGATGGATGGTGGCCATGCCCCGCTGCCCACCCTGTCACACAGCATGCAATAGTAATCATGGATGTATGGCACTCACCCTCATCAGGCCGGGTGAGGTGGGCGTGATGGCCTCGCCCCGGCTGCACCATCTTCCTCCCGCCACCGCTTCCCTCACACGGCGGCATTCTCCGGGCCTGTGGGCAAACAAGGAGAGGAACATCAGTACAATCCCAAAGCAGAGTCCCCTGCCCCCAGGCGTGTGCCCTCCCACCCAGCCAGACCCACCCACCCCACACCTGTGAACACCACCACAGCCAACCCCAGATGGTCTCTCCCTATGTGCTGGACACATACAACACTTACCCATATGGACGATAAAAGTGTGTTGACGGAACCCCTACCTGGCCGTGGCACGCGTGCCCTCCTGACATGTGCCTGCAGGCATGCCAGTGCTCCGGCTCCCTCCTCCGCGGAGGTCCCTGTATCGGTGCCTGCACTGCTCACATCCTCCCTCTGTCCAGTGGCCTCCTCCAGGGCAGTGGCCACCTCCTTCCACACCTGGGTCCTGGCCCTGTCCAAGGGCACCTCCCGAAGAGAGGCCATGGTGCCTCACAATGGCCACTAGATTTGCTAATTCAATTGCAGAACACTGGGCTGCCCTTCTGTGTGCCATTCTCTCTATTCTAGTTGGCAATATGGCGCTCTGCAGCACGGCTCCCCACGGCAGATGCTGCACGGTACAGCTGCTATTCCCATCGCACTGTTACCGAACAGCACGATAGAGGTGCACCCATGCCTGACGATGGCACCTAGGGGGCAAAGGTCGGGCACAGGGTCAATGTCTCTGGTGCATGGACATGCACAGCACCATTGGAACACAATGTGTGTAGCGTGATTGGCTGCCTGTGTGCCAACGCCATAGTGGCTACTCACGCAGTTGGCCCAGTGCCTATGATGGCCCAGTGCCACAGCGCCATGTAGTGACCATCGCCAGCACCACTGGCACAATGGTGGCCGTGCTCCCTGCATTGTCTACCGTGCACAGCACATCATCAGCACAGCAGACACCTGTGGCAACCCAGGCATGCGCAGTGAGGTGTGTACTACGATGTCACAGAACTGCACCATTGGCTCAGCACGCTCAACACAATTGGCAGAGCACAACAACGCGATATTCAGCCATATGCAAATCATCTAATCAGGCCATTCAATGGCACAGCACTGCAATTTGCATCTACTTAAAGTTGCTGCTCGCTCTATTTGCATGGGTTGCACTATGTGCGTAACATTGTGCTGCAGTGGCCATAGTCGGTTACTGCAGTCTATTGGAGAGTTGCATGCTGTTTGGGAGTGTGGACTGTGGATTTAGGGACATGCATGGGACTGCACAGTCACAGGTAACAACTGCCATTCTTACAGGCTACATAATGACCGAGCAGGTTGTTGGAGAGGAGGAACACAGTGGTGGGAGGAGGAGGAGGCCTAACTTTACAAAGGCCGAAACCGAGGCCCTGTTCGAGGCCTACCTGGATCAAGAGCCACTTTTCAGTGGACGCGGAGCACCTCAAGCCTGTGCTGCTGCAGTGGAGGAGGTGGCACATGCTGTGAACCTGCATGGCAGCCACCAGTGCTCCGTGCAGGAGTGTAAGAAAAGATGGGCACAGACAGGAGGAGGATAAAGGAGAAGGTGGCTGCCATCAGGGCAGCACATGCTGCAACAGGTGGGGGACAGCCGAGGTGGTACAGCTGACCCACAGGAGGAGAGGCTTGCTGGAAGCTTGCAGTGCAGTGCCATTGAGGTTCCGGTGGTAGCTTCCAGACGGGTGGTGGCCCATCACTGCATGGTAAGTCATGGTCTGTCTATGGGGGGCAGGGTAGGTCACACGCAGTAACGCAACTTTGATGCCCCTTACAGATCCTGAGCATCTGCATGGGTCAGTGGTGGTGGGCCTGTCCACTGAGGAAGGTCAGCTGGAGTTGGAGAAGGGACCATCCACCTCCGCAGGTATACAGGGAGCATTGCAATAGTGGGGCCGCCTGGCTGTCCACACTGATGTCTTTGTAACAGGTGTGAAGGAAGCCCTGCTCAGTCCCAGCATGCTGCGCCCATAGATGCCAGCATGCTGTGACTGTAGCCAGTGCAAGTCCGTCCACGGTAGTGATGACACTACCGTCATAGGCGGTGACACGTGTGTGCCATGGATGGCCACACAGCAGGGCACTACCATGGCTGTGGGTGGTGCTGCCGTGAGGCTCAGAGCAAGTCACAGTCCCAGCCTGTGCTTTATCAGCACCAGTGGGGCAGCACTGGTGTCTGTTCAGGACAGTGGGACTGTTGTGGCCACTGCGGCGGCATCACTGAGCCCTGGGGAGCGGCAGCTGGAGGGCAGCATCAGAAGTCACGCAATGGGCTTGGGGGTACAGGGTCAGCGGTGGTGTCTGTGCACCACCTGTGGACATGCCCGGATCTGGTCCTGGTGCACAGCACCCACCATCAAGGGGTGTTGATCATCGGGGCCATGCACACCCTGAGGGACAGGATGCCGAGGAGGCTGATGACCTCTTGGACGAAAGCACACCCGCCTACTGCAAACATCGGTCTAGCAGCAGATATGGCTTGTGACATCCGTGAATGCACTGCATGTGGCTCTGGAGTGGGCAGAGGAGCGTCGCAGCAGGGACACCGCACTGATTCTGGCAGGGATGGACTGTTTGCGGGAGGATGTGACCACTGCCATTGACAGGCATGCACAGGCATTCACTGCTGTCATGGCCACAATGGGCACACAGTCAGGTGCCCATGCATCATGGACACCACGCAGTGCACTAGCCACCCTCATTCTCGGCGCGTCATGCGACTCCCACCCTGTCGACACCAGGTTCAGCTGTGAGCATCCCAAACACTCCTGGTGCAGGCATGTTTGGTGTGCTGAGACCCCGCGCGAGCACGGTCGCGCTCATGCAGTGGAACCCTGGGAGACCATTGGTGCCACCCCATGAGGCCAGTGGTCAGCCTGTCAGTGCTGGCGGGTTCTCGGCGGGCCGCCACACATCCGTGGTGGCCGGGCACTGTGTCGCGTGACTGACCTGTCTCCCAGTGTGGCTACTGTCTGGTGCTGCCCTGTGTGCATTGTGTGTTTCAGTGGGCAGTGCGGTTGGGTTACCCAGCCCGCACATGGACACACTGTCCACCTGCACCCCTTCCGGCTGCTGTCCGCGATTCGTGTGCCATGATGATGCCTGCATTGCACTGTACACCAGTGTGCAATGGTGCTCAGCATCTGACACACGCACATGGACAGGCAGTGGGCGGGTGGCCTGTGGACATGTGTGTTGCTAGGTTGGCATTCTGGGTCAATGCCTCCTGCCCTCTGTGCACATTGGTGCGCTAGTGTGTGTGTGTGTGTGTGTCTGTCCACGTGGCATGTTAATCCTCACCCATCCCTGGTTGTCTGTGTGTCTTCTGTGCCCTGCCACTTCCCTTGATGGCATGCACCCTGGTGTGTCCATGCGTGTTTGTGGGTTGTGCCTTAGCCACTGGTGGTTGCACATGGCCCCATGGCTTACCTGGGTTGGCTGAAGTGTCCTCCGTGATGGTGTCCCGTGCAGCTGTGCCAGCTGGATCAGTCGGGGTCCTGTCGGCCAAGGGGCTGCCCATCACCATCATCACCGGCGTCCCCATCGTCCCCATCGCTCTCCTCTTTGACCTGTATGGCTATCCCACATTCGTGGCCATGTTGTGCAGGATACAACAGGCCAGGAAATAGCCCACAGGCCTTTGAGGGGCTGTACTGTAGGGCACCGCCAGAGGTGTCCAGGCAACGGAAACGTGCCTTCAGCATCCCGAACACCCACCACTAACATTACGTGTGGTGGTGTGTGCCTCATTGTAGCGTTGTTATGGATGGGGTCGCTGGCTGCTGGTAGGATGGAGTAGCTAGGGACGGAGGTATCCACTGTCACCTGTGTGTAGAGGGCAGAGGTTAGTTTGGTGATCAGCATCGCCCTGCCCCAGGCCATGTAGGCCACTACCCATGTCAACTCTGGCCATGCCTCCCCAGGCCCTATGATTGTCCATATGGTTTGCATACTCACCCACTAGGTGTCCAGTGGGGATGTCCCACTCTCGAATCTGTGGCACAGTGCTGACTGGTGCCAGATGAACGAATCGTGTGCTCCCCAAGGTGCGTGGCACAGACATTGATTATGTGCCCCTGGCATCGCACACCACCTGGCAGTTGATGCTGGCATAGCCTTGCGATTTAAGTATGCGGTCCCCTTGGGGCCAGGTGGTGTGCATATGGCCACATGGGTGCAGTCTATTGCCCCTAGCACGCCAGGCATACGTGCTACCGCAGGTGGAACTCCTGTATGTTTCTGTGTGCTCCGCCACTGTGCTGGGGAAATGGATGTACTCCGCAGCATGTGGCCACTGTGCTTGAGGAATTGGGTGAGGTGGCATGATGTGGGCGACTAGGTTATGCCTGTGGTGTCCCCAGTTGGTCTCTGAAGGTACCCATGGTGAGCAAGCACATGCAGGCTGTTACCTTAGTCTCCACTGACAGGGCATGGCTCTGTCGTGTGGGTGCCTGCATCACATCACTGCACAGCTCACAGCCACCTCAGAATTGCCTTATTCAGGCGGTACCAGCCCACAATCTCAGTATCAGTGTACAGCTCAAAGCTGCTGAGGGCTTGGTACTGCCTGTTGGGACATACCGCCAACGGGCCTTCCACGGTCACACCCCTGCCACCCGCCTCTCACCACCCTCATAACGGCCTCCATCTGGAAGGTGGCACTGGCCATGTCCCTGGTTTGTGTTCACCCCCTGGCAGCTGTTGCTGTATTCTCCCGCTGTCCTAGCTGCTACTTCCCTGCACCGGGAATACCTGCCTGTGCTGGCCTCTGTGTGTGTGGCTCCCCACACCTTCCTGTACCTGGCTGTTCAGAGTGCCCTTTCCTGGCCTGCCCTGTTTGTGCCTCCTGCCCTGTCTGTCTGCCTATGCTTCTGCCTCATGTGACTTCCCTACAGCGTTCTTGCACCTCTACCTTGCTCCTTTTATTTTGGCTCATTTCCGCTATGGCGCAACTTACGCTTGCTCCCCTATTGCACATGGCGAAGTCATTGAATATCGACTGCACCATTTATGCATGGTTCCTCCCTTCAGTAGCGCATGCCTTCATTATCATTGTGCTGTTGCTCAGCATGATTTCAGGGCACAACTGCCTCCTGCTGAATATCGCAGAAAGGTGCAATTTCGGACTTGCAAGGCACAACCCTATTGCGCATGGCTCAACTCTTTTGAATATCTGGGCCTATGTGTTTATGTTGAAAACTCTAACATACTATATGGCCAAAACCAAAATTCAACTACTGACCATTCCCAGATTCCTTCTTTCATCTTATGAACATGCACACCAGCCATGACTTAGAGGACAACAAATGCATCATGGGATGCTTACGGCAGAGATTCAACATTTTTATTTATTTAGCTTTTGTTGACCAGATAAGTGCACTGGACAAATCCTGCCTATTTTCAGGCATGACCCGAGGGAGGGGATACAGATGAATGCCAACTGACCTTGAACCAGATTAAGCTGTTGGTGGTATTTTTTTTTCAGTGAATGAGGAAATTTGGCCAGGACACTGGGGAATTTCCTACTCTTTTCGATAAGTGCCATGGGATCTTTAACATCCATCTGAACTACCACCAATCCAGGCAGATGGGACCTCGTTTAACGCCTCATCAAAAGACGGCATCTCAGAAGTGTAGCACCTCTCAGCACTGCACTACAGTGTCAGTACTGAGACATTAACCCAAGTGCCAGATGTGGGAACCAACTCACAGCCCTCTGATTTTCCAGCCTCAGAGGCAAGTGTGTTACCTACTGAGCCACTGACACTGAACATGGTGAGTGAGTGAGTGAGTGAGTGAGTGATTAATTAAATTGTGTGCATTAAATAAACATTGTATAAATCATGCTACAGCAGAGTACTGAATACTGAACATAAATACATATTTGTGAACTGGAATATCACCCCAACATCTCAGTAAGCTAAAATCATTTGACACAATTTTATACACACAGTCCATTGCACTGCTGCTTTTTTTAATTATACTTTTGTGCCACCTGCCTGCACTGGTACCTCAGCCCGGGTCACAGTCTTCACCAACCCCAACTCCCAAATGAGCCACAACCTCCCCGACACCCCGGCTTACCCCCCAGTGTGGGTTGTGACATCAGCCCTGAAGTGTCAAAAGTGATGGGATAGTTCAGGGGAGTCAGCCTGGGAGCTGATTGTGGGTCACAAGACAAGGTCAGCAGACAAGTGTCATCAAGGTGCAGGTTGCAGCTGCTTTACATTACTTTTCTTGGGGCGATATGTGCAATGATGCCTAGTGTCTGTTCTGCCCCTGAGCATACTTGATGCCAGTTGCTGCAGTACCCCAGTCTCCACTAGGGGTCTGTTGAGCACTGGGCATCCTCCCAGCCTCCCCCAGAAAAGAAGAGCTGTCCTAGGGTTGCTCCATCCTTCTCCCCCACACTGGGCCGCCAATGACTTGTGTCCATTCCTGAACCCAGGTTGCTGGCACCACAAGTGGAAATCCAACCACTGCGCCAATGGGCCGGGTTTGCACTACAGCTTTAAATATTGTCCAAACAGTGCAATGGTGTTTAAACAGCAGATCAGATTAAAATTTTCCTGAAAATCTCTAGTTCACTAGAGCTGCAAATATTTTCCTACTGCTAAGCAGTCCATTTGCATGTTTTTGTTTTACTTCAGCCAGTAGGCAATGGGTTCTCATCTTGATATGGATTAAAGTTCTTTCTTTTTAAAACATTTGTATTAAAATGTTATTTCTCTTGTAAACAAACTTTAGTAACAATCCATGAAATCATTAAGAACAATACATTTATCAAATGTAATCTTGTTTAAAACAAAAACTATTTCTGCAGATAACAAATATACTAAAATGCCAGCAGAAACAGGCCTCATGGTCTATCAAGTCTGCTTGATTGTGCTACCCCCACTCCATTTCATACCCTCTTAAACCTTCCACCATACTACAGGATACCAATTCATCAGGCAGAATATTCCATTTGTCCACTACCCATTCTGTGAAGACCAGAAGGAGAGGGTCCAGGGGGCATGGAGGTAGCAGCAATACAATGGACAAAAAAAAAAAATAAATATTTTTAATCCTTTCATTAGTTAAAGGTGTCCATTTTAAGAATAAGGATAACAGCAGTGATGAGTTCCATAAGGTAATCCATTTTGAAACAAACTGATCTATGAAAAGTGCATTCAGTTTTGCCAGGAGAATCAAGAGGCAATTGGTAACCAAATTCAAAGAAGAGAAAAATCTGGGTGTGATGATAGGTTCATAGGTTCATAGGAAAACCACGAGATTGAGGGTCTAGCCATATGATCTCACCACCCTACCTTGGGTGGTGATTGTATTTTGATTCATCTAAATATAAATCTATTTTTTTTAATTGGCATAAATTTTCACTTCACACAACTTCTTGTGGAAGGGAGTTCCAAATAGAAACTACCATCTGAGTGAAAAATTATTTCTCTTTGAGGTCTTATTTGTATTAGCCTTAATTTCATATTATGAGATCTTGTTATACACACTGAAGGATGCCAATTCAAATATATGGATTCAAACAGAACTTTATCTTTTGTAGCCCTATAAATTAAACACAGATCTCCTCTCACGGAGCAATATTCAAGTGAGTAGAGATTTAATTTTGTAATCTTTCTTTATAAGAGAGAGAGAACTCATATTAGCAATGTGTCTAGTGAATCTTACTTT
This sequence comes from Neoceratodus forsteri, assembly GCA_016271365.2. Lineage (NCBI taxonomy): Eukaryota > Metazoa > Chordata > Ceratodontiformes > Ceratodontidae > Neoceratodus > Neoceratodus forsteri. The sequence goes on from CM028131.1 coordinate 1,431,042,547, forward strand.
TCTGATGTTTGTCTTGTACTAATGTTGGAGCACAAAAGAGGAACAATAATCAAAATTACATCTCACTATGCTACCTGTATAAGGGAATTAATAGAAACATAGAATTTGATGGCAGATAAGGACCGCTGGCACACCCAATCTGCCCAGTTCCTACCTAATGGATAAGCTGCAGCTCCTAGCTAACCAACAGCCTACTTCTTCCCACCCCTAGAATTGCCTTATGACTGTCCCATGCATGCTTGAATTCCACCACTGTTTTTGACTCCACAACCTCCTCTGAAGGCTGTTCCATGCATCCATGACCCTCTTTGTGAAAAAAATACTTCCTTACACTACCTCTGAGCTGCCCCCATCTTTAAATTGTGCCCCCGTGTTCTTGCACACCTCTTTTTCTGAAAGATGCTACCCTCTTGACTTTGCTGATTCCCTTGAGGTACTTGAAAGTTTCTATCATGTCTCCCTCTCCTCCTTTCCTCGAGGCTATACATATTAAGCTCCTAAGTCTCTCTTCATATGTCTTCTGGTGCAGACCCTGCACTCATTTTTTTTTGCCTCCTCTGACTGCCTCCATCCTGTTTATGTCTTTGGGGAGATTGGGTTCCAGAACTGCATGCAGTACTCCAGATGGGGTCTCACCAGCTGTCTGTACAGAGGGATAACAACTTCCTGTTTTCTACTGGTGATGCCTCCCGATACATCCCACTATCTCCCTAGCCCTCCTTACTGCCCTCTCACATTGCTTGCCCACCGTTAGGTCATCTGATATGACTACCCCAGGTCCCTTTCCATTTTTATTGTTGTTAGTATCTCACCCCCATTGTGTACTCTTCCCTGGGTTTTGTTTCCCAGGTGCATTACTTTGTACTCTTAGCATTGAATCTAAGCTGCCATATATTTGACCATTCCTCCAACCTTGCCAAGTCCCTTCCTCATCCTTCCCACCCCACCTTGTGTATCAACCCTGTTGCAGATTTTTGTGTCATTTGTAAAGAGACATACTTTTCCTTCCAGTCCATCTGCAATGTCACTTATAAAGACATTGAAGAGGACCGGTCCTAGTATTGAACCTCATGCACCCCACTGGTAACCTCATTTCTTCAGAGTGACTCCATTTACTATTACACTCTGTGTCTTGTTCTACAGCTTATTCTTTACCCAGGCTGACCATCTTGGGACCCACTCCAGGCTGGTTAACTTGTTTATTAATCTTTTGTGTGGGACTGTGTCAAATACCTTGCTAAAGTCTAGGTAGGCCATGTCCACAGCCCTCCCTGAACTACTACTTTGGTCACCCAGTCAAAGAAATTATTAGATTCATCTGACATGACCTTCCCACTGTAAATCCATGCTGCCTTGGGTCCCGCCCTATGTCCTCTAGGTACTGTACAATTCTTTCCTTCAGAAGTGATTCCATCATTTTCCCTATCACTGAGGTTAAACAAACAGATCTGTAGTAGCCTGCTTCTGCCCTGCTCCCACTTTTGTAGAGTGGAATCACATCTGCCCTCCTCCAGTCCTCAGGTACCACACCATCCTCCCATGATTTGTTAAAGAGGTGAAGTCAGTGGTGTCACTAGTTCTACCTATAGTTCATTTAGAATTTTGGATGAATCCCATCAGGCCCCATTGCTTTGTCCACCTTCAGTTTTAAGAGTTATTTCAGAACCCTTTATTCTGTAAATGGGCTGGTATCAACTTCTGTATCCAGAGTGTTTCTGTTGTTTGATTTAGGTGCCTCCCTCTTCATTTGTGAATACTGAGCAAAAATATTTGTTTAGTACTCTGCCTTTTCACAGTCACCTCTGCCCACCCACCCTCCCTTTATTAAGCCTCACTATCTCTCCTTGGTCTTCCTTTGCTCCCTGCTGTACCTATAAAGGTTTATCCCCTTCTTAACTGTGCTGGCTATCTTTTCCTCGGTTTGAGCCTTTGCTGTTCTGACTGCCTTCCCAGCTTCCTTTGCTTTAACTGATACAATTTTCTGTCCTGCTCCTTCTGTGATTCCTTTTGCTTCATGAATGCTTTCATTTTCTCCCTAACCTTCCCAGACACCTTCTTTGAGAACCATAGTGGTTTCTTACATCATTTTGTTTTGTTTATTTGCTTCACACAAAGGCTTGTTGCCTCTGTGATGGCAGTTTGATTATTCTCCATTGTTCTTCCCTTCTCTTCCTGCCCATATGCTAGTGCATTCCGTGGGCGCTCACCCATTTTGCAAAGTCAGCCCTCCTGAAGTCCAATACCTTTTCCTTTGTATGGCTTGACTCTACTGCTGTGTTTATTGCGAACCATACTGTTCGATGGTCACTAGTTCCCAGATGGCTACCACTTCAAATCTGTGATCCTCTCACCATCTCCATTTGAGAGTACCAGGTCTAACATGGCTCCTCTCGAGTGTGGGTTCTAATACTAGTTGTCTGAGGCATGCCTCTGATGGGCATCTAGAATGACCCCACTCTTGAAGTGGCTGCTCCAAATGTACTCCAATTAACATCTGGACTATTCAGATCCCCATCAGCTATATCTCCCTTTTTCTGCCATTCTAAGGATAGTTACTATCATTTCCTTGTCCATGTCCTCCCTGAGATGGGGTCTGTATACAACCCCTTGCAGATTGTGGTGCCATTGTCTGTCTCCAAATTGACCCACAGTGCTTCCTCTCCTCCCTGTTTACCCTTTTGTTCTTTAGCTTTGATCCCTTACCTTATGTAGAGAGGTACTCCTCCTCCTCTTTACCTCCCTCTCCTCCTGTAGATAGTGTATCCTGCTATGTTTATGTCCCAGTCATGGTTCTGTGTGTACCACATTTCTGCTGACTGCCACAAAATCAGATGTTCCTCCTCCATCAAGGCCACTAATTCAGGAAGCTTGTTATCCAGGCTACAGGCATTAGTACTTCTTGCTCTCCATTTTTGATGGCTTTACCTCTTGTAGCACTATCCTGTCCTCACTGACTTTGCTTTCTCCATTCATCCCTGTCCTGCTCCCTACTGACCTTTTACCTTGGTCTTTCCTCATTTAGTTCCTTGTTTTGTAGGGAGGCTGGAATTCCCTGCTGCTTATCAGTGCCTCCCTTTGACTAGTTTAAAAGCTACCAATGAAACATTTAAACTGATTGCCCAGAAGACTTGTTCCTTCCTGGACAGGTGCAGACCATCCTGCCAGTATAGGCTGGTATCCCACCAGGTGAAACCCCAGTCCCAATGAAGCCAAACCCTGTGCTCTGCACCATTTTTAACATATCCAAGCAAGGAGGGAAAACACCCACACAGCAAAAACTTGAACTGCACCACGCTTATTGTAGCAAAAAGTAGAAATTTATGAACACAAACGTAGACATATGGTGGCTAAAAGACCAACATTTCTCCTGACCACTGCCAGGCTTCATCAGAATAAGTGAAACTTTTCACAAAAGCTATTAAATGCAATTTTAAAATACAGCATGTGATTTAATTCAACCAATCACTCATTGTGAAACATTAGTTTTTAGCCACCATATGTCTACATGTTTTGTGTTCACAATAAATTTTCTATGTTTTTTCAATAACATGGGTGCAGTTCAAGTTTTTCTATGTGGGTGCTTCCTCTTTGCTTGGATACGTTTTTGACTTATTGATATATAGCACCACACATTTGCCTGGTGCTTCTGTTATTTGCTCTACCATTTTTTAACCATCCATTGAATCGAGTGGGTGCAAAGTACTTTGCCTCACCTTTGCCATAGACAGCAACACTCCAGGAAGGATACTGTGTGCTACTTGTCTTAGACCCTCCCAAACTCCACAAACTCCTCCTGCACTGCTGTAATCTCATGTTGAGTCAAGTCATTTGTCCTTAGGTGGACAATGACATCCAGATCAGTCTCCTGTGCAGCTGTTCTCTTGATCCTGAGGATGCACTTCCTGTCCCTCAAGCCATGGCACCAGGCAGGCACCTACTTCAGTTTTCCTGCTCCCCAGTTCTATCCCCCTAGTGATTGAGTCCCCCACCAGGAGCTGCTTCCTTTCCTGTGGTGTCCTCTGCCTCCTTCCTGCGGGGTTCCCTGTGACAGTTGTCCACAACCTCTTTAGTCTCCTCTGTGGATGCATCCATAGTGGAACTATGCTCCATCCCTCAGGCTCCATTGCTCTTTATATCTTTCAGAATACAAATAATTAAACGGTTTCATTTTTTAACTGTATTGTTTAAATGTTCTGAGAATTTCAGATTGTTAGTGATAAATACTCCTAGATCTTTTTCAGAACTTACTTTACTTAATAAATTATCATTTATAACATAATTAAAGTTATTATTATTTTTCCAAAATGCATGACTTTGCATTTGTAAAATTGAAGTTTAATTATGTATTGCCTAATCAGAAATATAATTCAAATTTGCCTGTAGTTTTTGAGCAGAGATCATGTCATTGACGATTCCTCCCAACTTAGCATTGTCTGCATATTTGTTTAGCCATATTCCATTCGTGAGTGATCATACTGGCTATTACAACATTAAATAAAATAGGGCCCAGAACTGAGCCCTGGGCACTCCACTAGTTATCTTGGTCCAGGGGACTTATACCCCTTAAAGTAACCTGCTGACTTCTGTCAGTTAACCACTATGAAATCTAAACAATTATATGTTTATTCAATTTCATTTTGACTAAACAATCAATTAAGATTTTATGTGACACAGAGTCGAAAGCCTTTTCAAAATCCAAGAAAATTACATCTTCAGGAAATCTTGATCCAGTGGTTCACTAATGGGTTCAAAAATGTATTAAATGTATATGGCAAGATTTTCCTGGTTGAAACCATATTGAGAGATATCTGACTGCCCTAGGTTTAATATATGGGTGCTATTTTTGGGAAAGAAGTTTTTCATTACTTTACCTATACAGGATGTTAGACTTATATGTCTATAATGTTTCATTTCTTGCTTAACTCCACCCTTATGAATTGGGATTACTAGGGCTTCTTTCCATTCTTTAAGGACCACCCCTTTACGATGGATTCATTAAAAAGTAATGTTAGTAGCTCGGCTAATTCATATGATACTTTTTTTGAAAATAAAAGGAATATTATCAGGTCCAACCAAAGCAAAAGATTTAAAATGAGTTAATAGTTGAATGAATTTCAGCATCAGTAAATCTGTCTATAGGATCTGTAAAGTCATAGCTTGTAATACATACTAAATAATTTTTTAAAAATGCTTGCAAAATATTGATTTAAGTTGTTGCCATTGATTGTTCATTAGATACCATTTCACCATTTATCTTTAATGGACCAACCTTACTCTCTGTAGATTTTAGAGAACTGATGATCACTAGTGACCTAAAGCATTCCTCACAGTGCAGTAAGGTGGTGGTAAAAGCCAACAGAATGCTGGGTCACATCACCAGGGGATCAGTTGCAGGTGGGAGGAAGGTATTTTGACATACAGATCACTGGGTGTGGCTGTACCTGGAGTATAGCATGCAGTACTGGTGTCCTTACCTGAAGCAGAACATTAACCTGCTAGAGGAGGTCCAGAGGAGGTGACTAAGATGGTTAATGGTCAGCAAGGCACAACATATAAAGAGAGGCTAGAGGACCTGAACATGTTCTCCTGGAGGACAGGAGGAGAGGGAATACATGACTTCATGATTGAGATCTTTAATTACATGAAGAACATTAACAAGGTGAGCCAAGAAAGCCTCATCAGTCCCAGTGTCAATACAAGTACAAGGGACATTGCCTTAAGGTGGAAGAGGAGGTTCTGGAGAGAGTTCAGGAGGCATTTCTTCATGAGAGATTGGTTGCAAGTTGAAACAATCTCCATGAGGAGGTGGTTCACTGGACACAGTGGAGGGCTTCATGAAGGTGGTACAGGGTGAGGTCAGGGCCAAAAGGGAGTGGACAGAAAGAGAGGTAGCATTCAAGGAGGGAGGACTCCTTAGTTACCATTTGGCACTTCACAATATGAGCTCTTTGATAGACCACTAGGTCTTCATCTGCTGGCACTTTTCATATGTTCGTAATATTTTTATTGGCAAGATAGCTTTACAACTGTAAAATACAAATATAATTTGGAGGAAAGTAAAGGAACTCCAGGAAGCACACCTCTACAATAACCGGAGGAGGCCACGGTAGAGAAGTTGGCCTTTGGGAGTATGGCCAAGGTCTGAACAGTATCCCTGATGTGGTAGTGAGGGCAGGCCTAGTGGGTGGATGGGAGGCATTGGATGCCTGTTCTGTGAAAAAAATGTCTCCTAATTTCCCCACTGAATCTTACCCATTCTAATCTCAACTGATGCCCCTCATGTCTCTCCTCTTCTAATCTGGAAAATCAACACTGTCTTAGTCTTGTTTATTCCTTTAAATACTTAAAAGGAACTGTCAACAACAGGATTATTATAGATGTAGGAAGTGTTGTAATAACACCTTAATAAAATAGTATATTTCCTATTTAACCTGTTGGATTAAATACTGTCAAAGGAGACCCTAGACCCTCGGTGACATCATTTCCTGTCAGGATCCCAAAACATATGACTGCCACCAGTCCTTAATTACAGGGTGATTTACATATGAATAACTCTGGACTGCAAAATCTCACAGATCAACACAATAGCTCAATCAAATTAGCTTGTTATGGGCTTTGAAACATTAAGAGATCCTGTTGATGACAGTTCCCCTTTAAAGGTTTCAATCATATCTCCCTATCCATCCTCTCCTCAGGGAATACTTGTTCAGCTCTCCCAGCCTCTCCTCATAGGATTTTCCCTCCAATCCCTGGATCATCTTTGTCACCCTACGCTGTAACCCTGCCAATAATCTGATGTCCTTCTTCAGGAATGGGCACCAGTACTGCACACAGTATTCCAGATGCAGCCTTACTAAAGACTTATACAGGGGAATAACTTCCATATTTCTGGAAGATATTCCCTTGGTATACACCCAGCATCTTGTTAGCTTTTTGCCACTGTCTTCCTGCACTGAGCTGAGTTGTTCATACTCCTGCTATAAGCACCCCTAGATCCTTTTCCTCCTCATTACTTTTCAATTGTACCCCAACTGATAGCTCCTCACCTGGTTCCTAGTCTCAAAGTACAGTACCTTGTACTTCTTGGTGTTAAACCCCAACTGCCATGTTTCTGGCCACTGCTACAGTTTGGTCAGGTTCTCCTATAGACTGATCCACCCTTCAAAGTCATCCACCATAGCCCCATCTTCAAATCATCTGCAAACAGACTAATCTTACTCCAGATCCCTGTGATATATCAGCTATAGATATGCCAAACAATACCAGTCCCAGTACCAATCCCTGTGGTACTCTGCTCATCAACACCTTGGTAATGAGAGTTTTCCTACTACCACCCTTTGCTGCCTTCCTTCAGCCAGTTAGTGACCCAGCTAACCATCTTTGTTCCCACACCAATGTTTCTACTCCTCCCCAGTCTCCCATGTGGCACAGAATCAAAGGCTTTGCTGAAATCTAGATATACCATATTCACCTTATGGACCTTGTCCAGTTCCCTGGTCACCCAGTCATAATATCTCAACTAGGTTCATCTGGGATCTTCCCATGACAAACTCATACTGTTGACTTATCCTGGAGTTTATTGTTCTCCAAAAGATCACCATCCTCTTTTATTTATTTATTTATTTATTTATTTATTTATTTATTTATTTATTTAATGTATCAGAATTGCATACCTTTGAGTCAGAGACTCATTTACAAAGGTTCTACATCAGAAAACATACAGATATTCAACATTAACTTCACATATTACAGTTAGTTACAAACAGTGAAGGCTAGCTGTACGTAGGTAGCATTGTCATGATAGCATCCAGGTTGTACACTGTGGACAATTATTCATTATTTACATTACATACAGGTTACATGGTCTTATATACAATAAACTTACTACTGCCAGCAGGAAGCATGGCCATACAACAGGCTGTACAATGAACATAGTTATTCAAACTTACATTGCAATTACATTTATTTCCATCAGGTATATAGCAGCTACCTGTTGTAGGTTAGTCCTAGGTATATAGCAGCTACCATTAGTAGCTTAGTCACAGGCAGTATCAATGGTCAATACTAGGATATAATTTACCAAGCTGGGGGATTGGAAGGCTGGCATTCCAGGTATACCTTATCCTGGAGGCAGTAAAACATATGGTTGGAGTGTCTGTAAGTGAGCCTAAGGGCAGGAGGTGTACCATAGGGTTTGGCTACAGGCAGTTGCCTGCCCTTCATGATGAATCTGTTCCCTAAGGAGGTGTTTGAAGTGGCCATTTTTGTTTCAGTGAGGGTGGTATTGGGGAGGGCATTTAGTCAGAGGGGTGCCCTGTAATGAAAGGTTCTTTGGCACATCACTGATCTGCAGAGGGGACCTGGTAACAGGATTTACTGAAACTATGGGTACATTTAGGGGCAGGAGCAGACTGAAGAAGGGATGAGAGGCCACAAGATGCACTACCATTAGTGATTTTCTTTATGAAAAGGCAGGTCTGGTATTTAAGCCTTCTGTCAAAGTCAAGCCAGTTTGTGAGGGTGTAGAAAGAGCAGGTGTGGGTCAGGTGCTCATAGCCAGTGGCAAGGTGACAGGTCTTGTTTAATGATATCCGGATTCTTTAAAGGGCAGGAGTCAGCAGCCCATACTGTACACCAATATCCCATAGTCTATGAGGGACAGGATGGATGATGAGATGGCAAGCTGCTGGGCTTTCAGCATGAGACAGTGCTTATGACGGTACAATAGAGGAGGGGCAGCTTCAGAATAAGGGTGCTAGTGCACATTGAGAGCAGACTTGATAGACCTCTAGGCCTTTATCTGTTGGCAAATTTCATATGTTCGTATGTTCGTAATAGCCAATGTGTGTGTTACAGCGGTGCTAAGGAGGTGGATATGTTCATGGTAGTTAAGAGCAGTGTCTAGGGTTATGCCAAGGTATTTGAAGGAGGTTACCTGTTCTAGGGGACCTGGTTGAAACTGAGGATTTGCAGGGTCTGGCCACTATGTTTGTTCTGGGAATTAGCAGATAACATTATTTTAGTTTTTTATAGTTTAGGACCAAACGGTGCTTGAGAACCATGACTCAGCTTCATTAAAAGACTGTTGAGAGATTGTTGTAGTATGACAGGGTTGGGGTGAGTAGCAAACGTACTAGCCATTTTAGGATTGTCTCCATGAGCTTCCCTAAATTGATGTGTGGCTTACTGGCCTGTAGTTGCTTGGTTCATCCTTAAGGCCACTTTTGTAAATGGGCATCACATAGGCCATTCTCCAATCCTGTGGCACAAATCCTGTATCCAGGAGGTGTTGAACAAGTCTGCCAATGGTCCTGTCAGGATCTTACGCCAGCTACTAGAGTACCCTAGGGTGAATGCTGTCTGGACCCAGTGCCTTGTCCACCCTCAGTACACTTAATCCTTCCAGAACCCTGTCTTCTGTAATTCCTAAATCAGTCATCCCCTCTCCCCTGCACACACCACCCCTCCCTTGAGGTATCTGCCCCTTCTTTTGTGAACACAGAGCAGAAGTATTCATTTAGTGCCTCTGCCTGGTCTTCCCCTTCTCCATCCCCCCACCCTTCCGACCCTCACAATTTGTTCCTTATTATTTCTTCTCTCTAATGTATCAGAGGAAACCTTCTCACCATCCCTAATGCCCTGTGCCACTCTCAGCTCTCTGGAAGCCTTGACTGCTCTGACCAGTTTAGTAACTTCCCTGGACTTCCTCTTGTACTCTTCTATGTCATCCCCCTCCTGATTTCTTGAGTGTTTGAAATGCCTTCCTCTTGGACCTCACCCGTTCAGGACCTCTTGATTCAGCCAACTGGACTTCTTTCCCTTCCCTTCTTATTCGATGTCCTAGCACATGTCGTAAAGCCTCCATGAGCCCCCTTTAATAATATCCCTTTTGTCTAGCATCCATTTGTGCTTGAATTTCCACCAGGTGCCCTCCAAAATTTTACCCATTCTTTAAAGCCTGCATCCTTAAATTCAATCACCCTGGTACCCATACTGCCTGTTTCCCTCCCCATACTGAGCTTGAGCTACACCATGTTGTGGTCACTCCCAGCTACTTGGTCCTCCAATGCCAGATCCCTTACAACCTCCCCATTTGATAGCACCAGGTACAGAGTGTTTCTCAGTCTAGTCTGCTTCTTGACCAGTTGTATTAGGAAGCTGTCAGCAAAACAAAAGTTCATAAAAGAGTGGTGGCAGTACAGAAGAGGGCAACCAAATGGTGTATGGCCTGCATCTGAGGCCCTGTGAGGGAAGACTCAAGGATTAAATAGGTACTCTAGAGGATAGAAGGGTAAGGGGAATCAATAAAATCTGTGTCTTAGAGATGCCCAGCCTCACCAACCACAATCAGACTGTAGGGATGCTGCAGTCAAGCAGTAAACTATGGAAACTCTTTATTTTTTCCTGCCACAGGGATGTTGTAAATGGGCAGATACTACTGACATCCTTCCATTACTATTATTCTGTATTACAGCACGCATTGGTGGCAATAAAGAATAGTGGCTCCTAAAATGCAGGTACTTGTATGGCAGTTGTTAAAAGGCAGACTTGATTTAAGTAACTACACTGAGCTGTAACAGTGGGTTTCAGTCACAGTTAACCAACAGATCTCTCACTTTCACAGTAGGCTTTCTTTACAGGGCTCTAGGCTATAACTGTGTACTTCCATATCATTTTAACAAATGGTTGTAAAGTTCTACAGACAGGTTATCATTGCAGAGCACTTAATATTGTCATTGTACACCCTCCTGTCTAGCACAATCATTCCCCACCTTCTCAGAGTTCTCAGGGGCTGTAGTAGGTAGTGACACCAGGCAGCATATTGTTTTTGGCAAACACGATCCTTCTCTCATTTTCAGCAGGGGCAGCTTCGTGGAGGTAGTGTGCTAAAACAACATTTATCAAAGGCGATCCCTCAGTTATGTGGGCATCTGGGAACCAATAGCATCTCCCAGAAAAGGACGTCAGGTACATATAAAGGACTTCTGTCCTTAAATTGTAGGCTCAGGGTCCTGAGTTGCAGAACAGCACACAGAGCCTCTAAGGAGGGATGGAGTTTAACTTCAACAGTTCTCCCTCCCTGTGAACCATCTGAATTGGCAGATTGAATCTGTAGCTTAGAGATGCCCAGTCTCCACCAACCACAACCAGACTGTGGGGAATGCCTCAAACAAGCATCACACTACAGACAACTCTCTCCATTTTTTTTCTCCAGCAGTGATGCATAGCAGGGGATAGCACTGACATCTCTTCCAATACTATTTATTCAGTACTAAAAGGCAATCCCACAAAAGCAGAATAGTAGCTAGATCCACTGTAGTGCATCAGGAGCAGCTGGGAGACAGCCTTGTCACTTAAGTTGCAATAAAGGAGTAAGCAGTGAGGGCTGCAAATAAGAGGAGGAGGGAGTAAGTTGGAGGAGAGGGAAATGAGAAGAGGCATGTGAGGAAAGGCTCAAGGGCATGATATTCGACTGGAAGAAGAAGGCTCAGATGAGATGTGAGGAAGTACTTCTTCCTCAGAAAGGGCAGTGGATAACTTGAACTGACTTCCAAGAGAGGTAGTAGTTAAATTTTGTCTTGAAGTCCATTAGAGCAACAACAGTGAAATAGACAAATAAAAAAATGTATTTCTAAATACATTACTAACACCAATGCTTCATGATTAAAATCATTTGAACCTCACCCCCAAAATGTGCCTCACATGAAACTGCATGTTTAACTGTAAAGACAATTAAAAATGCATTTCTAAATGCATTACTAACACCAATGCTTTCAAAGTTTTGAAACTACTAAACAGACAAACTACGCACCAGAACACAGCAGAAAAATTATTAGACTTGTCTACAAGCACTATCTTCTATGCAAGTTGGGGCATGGGAGGGGGTTAAGGCTGGAGATCAGTTACGGTCCATGACATAACCGCATGGTCAGAATATCAAATATCTTAAAATAAACATAAATGCAAAAGTATCCATTTCAAGAAGAAAATGCAGACTGTGACAGTTAACAGTTGTAGGGTAAGTTAGCTCATCTGGACTTATTTGCTGCATATGCATCTCAATTACTAAGGGACCTGACCATGTTAACCCTTCCTGAAGCCAAGCTAGCTACAGTATGTCTATCAATAACATGAATGGAAAGATTATGCATATGAAAACATATTAATTATGCTGTACATACCCTAAGACTCAAAGTGTGTCTCTTTGGCTGCCATAATGTTTGTGGTTAATTTGAAACAAAGACAATGTAACAAGACACTGGCCTCCACACAGCTATTAAACAATAGAGCAAATTGCGCTCTGGGAAGATTGCCTGGGACAAGATGCAATAAAAAAAAACCTGAATAGCAGGTTCCAGGGAGTATAAAACCACCAGGAATTTTAACATCCTCTTTCTAGTGTCCCTGATAAAATAAAATAAAAAGCAGTTGAGAATTTTTTAATGTCAGCTCTGATCAGAATAGCTTTAAAATCACCAATTGTTTTCTTGTTCAATGTTTTCTAATATATACTTCTCAAACTTAAAAGAGAAAATACACTTTATCATCAAAGTATATGTTTACCAAGTAATGTGCTCATGATTAAAATAATTTGAACCCCTCCCAAATAAATGTGTTGTCACATGAAACTGCATGTTTAGCTGTACAGACAATTAAAAATGTATTTCTAAATACATTACTAACACAATGCTTCATGATTAAAATCATGTGAACCCTCTCCCCAAAAATGTGCTGTCACATGAAACTGCATGTTTAACTGTAAAGACAATTAAAACATTTATTTCTAAATGCATTACTAACACCAATGCTTTCAAAGTTTGGAAACAACTAAAAGACAAATTATATACATATATATATATATATATATATATATATATATATATATATATATATATATATACAGATAGATAGATAGATAGATATTATAGTAGCACGATAGTGCCACTGTGGTAGAGTTAAGTACTCCATTTAAGGTTAAACTCTGAAATTTGGCAGCTTAATAACTTTGCCACTGTATGACCGATTTGCCTTAAATTTGGCACACATGGAGTAGTACCATCGTTCTCAGGATCTGCCAAGTTTTGTACTGCTTAGCTATATGGTTGCAGAGTTATATAACACAGGAGAATGTGGTAATTCATTTTTTTACTAATTGTCTGCTTGTGCCTACAGGTCTCACAGTCTGTGCGCCTGGTTTGAAACCTTCAGGGAACATGCAGCTGGAGTCTCCAATGTGCCTTTTGAAGATTTCATGAAAAATATTAAGCAGTTCAACAGTTATTCAAAAACATGTTTCCCATTACAGTCAAAGGGAAAAGTTAACAAAAAGTTTGACAGTGTCGCAAATGCAGTTTTAGTGTTTCAAATGACCCTGTAGTGTTGAAAATCTGCCATCTTATTTTCAGTTGGTGGTCACAGAAATGTTTGGCGTTTAAATTTGGAACCGCCTAGGGACACAATTATTTTTGTGTTCACCTAATCGAACCCTGAGGATGCTAACCATGTCTTTTGGGGATTAAACACCACAGAAATATGTTTTAAAATGCTTGTAAACTGAAGTGTTGCAAAGTAGTGTCGCACTTACGACACAGTCATGATTTTTTTGAGAAAGTTCACCAAATCACGACACTACTTTGCTATTACGGTATGCCAAAACAACAGGCGGGCGCAAAGCAGTGTCGTGATTTGTGACACTTTGCCACCCGGCTGCAAAAGAACAGTTTGGTCTTTTATGCTGAAATTTGGAGAAGAAGGCCAAGATGCCACAGATGTGTCTTCTGGTGGTTTGGTGAAAAATATTAGAGGGCTGAAAAGTTATGACACTCTGAAGTTGATGATTTTTCCCATAGGCTAACATTACGTTGTCCACACACTTTTCAGGGCCCGATCTCAAAACGCTCGAGATAATGGACTTTTCATCTGAATAATTTATCACCCACTAGGGGCTAAATACAAAACAAGTCAGGAAAGTCATAAATAATATGAGATTTTAATTTTTCTACTTCATACGGTTCCTGAGATATAAGCAATTTAGTATTCCAAGTGTTCATTTTCTGCTCAGAGGGCCATTATTATGCATACATTCTTTGTATTCACTGTTCTTCTGAATGCATCTTTTGGGAGAAAAAGTGTGTGCTTTTGCATTACTGTTACAGTCAGCGCTGCAGCTTGTGTTTCTATTACCGTTTTCGTTAGTGTTTCCATTTATGCATCGTTATGCGTTACCCTTTGCATTTAGCGTTACTGTTACCATTTGAGTTTCCATTACTGGTTTTGGTGCATTTCCTTTTGCATCACGTGTGCATTACCATTTGTTTTATTAATGCGCGCTGTTTGTGTTTTCCGTTGCGTTTCTCTTTCCTTTGGCATCATCATTGGTGTTACCGTAAGCATTTGCATTTCCTATTGCCTTACCCTGACTGTGCGCTGCTTACCATTAGCATTTGTGCACGTGCTTCTGTTTGCATTTCCTTTTTCTGTTACTGTTCCTTTGGCATCATCGTTGCTGTTACGTGACTGTTTGCATTTCCAATTTCGTTACCATTACTGTTTGCGTGTTTGTCACTATTTTTGTTTCTGTTGGCCTTAACATTTGCGTTTTTGCTAGCGTTTCCATTGTCAATTGCGTTACTGTTTCCTTCTGTATAGCGATTGCCTTTTACCATTGCATTTCTGTGTCATTCTCTTACCATTGCGTTTTCGTACCTTGCGTTTCCATTGGCGTTAGCATTTGCATTACTGTTTTCATTACCATTTGCGTTTCTGTTCCGTTAGCATTTGTATTTACCATTTGCATTACCATTTCTGTTTTTCATTATATGTTTGCTCTCACGTTTCTCTTACCATTTGCGTTATCGTTTATGTTTGTGTCCCCATGTGCATTACCATTTTGCGCTTGCGTTTAGATTACCGTTACTACTTTCCATTCACAATTTATAGTGTACATTCTCAAAAGAAGGAAATTCATGGCAAAAACTCTGTTTAATGCATCAGTTAGGGTTGTTCCACAGTGACAAAGCAAGGAAATTCGGTGTTAGGTTGAAAACCCAACTGAGCATCCCCACTGCCACCACCACCACCACACACAAACACACACATACATGCAAGTAGGGGAAGGAACAAGGCAACACAACCAATCACACACAACCAGCAGCAGGTCACCGAACTAACATACAACTATCTAAACCACAAAACCACACACCCATGCTCTCGTCGGGCTCTGAGATGGGGTTGTCACTGCTAATTCTGATCCCAGACATTCCAAGCACTGCAAAACACATATCACTATGAACAAGGCCACTGTTTTTCGTTGGAAAAAGCAAATCCATTTTGACCATCCTGGATTCTGGGATTTTACCGGTGATTGGGAATCCAATTTCCGGATTTTTCCGTATTCCAAAACGTTATATTATTCACTCATTTTGTAATAAATTTGCCTATCAGTGTTTTATCATGTTTTTATGCAGATTTAAGTCACATCAGCAGAAAACAAGAACATTTAATCTCAAATTGCATGTTATATTAGCTATCCAAGTTGTGCATCTACCAGCTATCAAGGCTAATGACTGTGGAACTCCATTGGCTAAATTTTCACTTGCATCATTGGCTCACACATTAGACAGCACCAGGGTGGCAGTGAATACAATTGCATTGCAAGCCACAACAAAAATAAATTAAAAATCACAGCATGCTTTCTGCTGCAGACAGAGAAGTATGTATGACTGAGGTATTGCTACAGTAGTGAGTATCACAGGAAATGTTCAAGTAGAGAGTGGTTTGTGCTCAGGACTGGTTCCATGCTTCTTCAGAAAGAGCAGGAAAGGGGCATCAGCATGAATCCTCAGGATACAATGCATAGTATTTAAATATCAGCTGGTAGTAGGAACTACCAGAGGATGTATCAAGGTCAAGGTCCCAGGCTGCAATGATGTCGTCTCAGCCAGCGGCATGCAGGGTCGCTGGTGGCAGGTGCAGATGTAGATCAAGCACTTGCATCAGCACAAATCGGGGGAACGAGAAACAGCCACAGCTACCTTTAGTCTGTCCTCTCACTGCCCCACCAAAATCATGGGCACACAGCTACCCATTAGTGTACTACTAAATTAATTTGAGCAGTCAAGACCGAGTCTGAAATGCTGCGGTGGGGTGACACAGAAGATGGCAGGCAGGCAGCAGTGCGAGACAGAAAAAGTACAGTACCTGAAACAGAGTTTGTGGTGCATTTCTTCTTTACAGCTATGGGTCTCCCCGACTCTGGCGGCAGCATCTGGGCAGCTCGGTGCACTTCTTCAAGTGGATTGCAATGGCAGGAATAAAATTAAACAATGGGTCTCCCCGGACTCTGGTGGCAGTGTCTGGGCTGCCAGGTGCACTTCATGGATTACAATGGCAAGAATACAAATGAATTAAATCAATGGGTCTCCCTGACTCTTGCGTGTGGCATCTGGGCAGCGTGATCTTGGAGTTTCTCCTAGCTTGGCATCCTCTCAGCAGCGTGGTTCTTCTTCCGGTTTCTAGCTGAATAGGAGCACATCTGAGGCAAGTTGCTCTTCTTATACAGCTGAATTCCTGAATGTTCACGCTTAGCGGGCGTGAATTCTGTGACTGTCCGTGGAAATTTAAAATGCCGTGGAGAGGAGGTGCTGATTCCGATTCCGCCGTGATCACGGAATCACGGAGAAACAGTGGCCTTGACTATGAACAACTAGGCATCTTTCACCACGCCTGCCACCATCCACATAACAGACACAACACATATGGTATTTTGGGGTTCACAAGATCCAAAACAGGATTTTACACATTTCCTGATATACTTCGAAAATCGCTTTTGCTAATGTCACAGTGTTGTGATATGCATTTGTGACACTTATGCCATAGACTAACATTACGATGATCATGTTGCCTTTTCACCACCCATATCTCAAAAACAAAGTAGGGTACACCGTTTCGCTACTGCCAGCTGAAGTTAGATTTCTACCTACTGCTATGGTAACACAGATATACACCTCCTGCTGGTTGTGTGTGATTGCTTGTGTTGCCTTGGTTCTTCCCCTACTTGCATGTATATGTGTGTGTGTGTGTGTGTGTGTGTGTGTGTGTGTGGTGGGGATGCTCAGTTAGGGTTTTCAACCCTAACACTGAATTTCCTTGCTTTTGTCGCTGTGGAACAACCCTAACTGATGCAATAAACAGAGTTTTTGGCATGAATATATATATATATATAATTAGAAAGCTTTATCTATTGTTTTTCTTGTGAGCTGTAGTTTCACTCCTTAATTACTTTTTCCTTCTGAGGTCCCAGGTGGCTCTGATAATCATTTGTTCCAAAGGTTTTCAAGTCAATTTGAAGGCATTAAATATCTTCAGTTCTCCTAGTCCTTAATGAAGGCATTAAGTATCTTCTGTTCTCCCAGTCCTTAATAAAATGCAGGGGCTTCACAACTTGACAGACTTGTTCTGTTGATTGACACAGGTCTCAAGCTAGTGTGTCTTGTTCCAGCATGATAGAGCCACTTCATGTCCCTCCCACATGAATAAAAAAGGTGGTGTGGATCTTTAGGAGCTTCTCAGGTGGAGGTGGGGGTGGATCTTACTCAAAAAAAAAAACAACTAATGCTGCCTCCCACTACCCAGGTTCCAGTTCTTTACCTCCCATTTAAGAAAGAATATAGTACCTGCAAACCATTGACTAACATGAAAGCATATTTATTTGAGGGTGGAAAACATTGCTTGGAGGTGGGTAAGGTGGAGGAGACTATTTACACCTTCAGTCAGTTCCATGAACAGAAAACATGACATCACTTCTTTTGTACATGCAACAAGTCTGCAGGCTCTGCCTACTGCAGCCATAAAATGAGAGTAGAAGTAGCTGCTGAGGACTCTGGAGAATGGGAATCAATGTTGTAATAAAGGCTAACAGAATGGGTCCAAAACACATCAGAATATAGGACAAACAAAAGAACGAACACAGGAGGGCATATAACAGTATAAGAACTGTTTCCTTCTCAGCAGTAAAAGACCATATTTAAAATTCAGAGTGGAATAGGTTGTTGATTTACTGCTAATGGCCTTAATGGCCATACTTTTACACCCCATATACAGGTAGACTGGTTTTACAAAGGTCTGTGACATCAGAACTTTTTGTAACCTGGACATGCAGCCAAAAGAGAGAATGATTTGATACACTAACTTAGAGTATGTGAGTGCTCAGACTAGCTCAAAACCCAGACTATATTTGAGTAAAACAAGATAACTAGATAAAGACCTAAAAATGGATTTTTCAGTCTAAAACCTGACAGGTGGCAACCCTTATCATTTTATTTCTGAGGTACCATGACATCCATAATATAAGTACAAATGCAGGAATGATGTTTATTTCTCCAGGGGAGAGTCTCTAAGAGTCTCTAAGGGTCCAGTCAATGAGTGAGTGGTTATAAGATTTAAGATTGAGAGTCAAAGATCTGATATCAAAACAGATTTTGCTATGGTAGTTGACAGCTAGTCTGTATTGAAGTTACAGTACCTAGAATGTACAGCTCATCTGACGTGGCATGTGCAGTGATGGTGGAGATGAGCTCAGTGACTGCTGAACTGGGGAGACCAGTGCTGCAATAAGTACTGGCTATAAATATAGGTAGTATATGGGGATCAACCCTGAACCACACTCAACCATGGCTGTGGAAGAAAATTTCTTTAGCAGCAAACAGTTCATTCAGAAAATAGGATGCAAACACCAGAACTGCAGAAAACAGGGATCCCATTTAATGAACAGTTGATATAGCAGGAACAGTCACTCTAAGGAGCAATGAAGTTAAGTTTGGTTGCTCTAGACCATGCAGATCACATCATAAGCAAGTGGTGCTCTGGACCACAGAGGTAGCATCATGAGCAAATTAGTTCAGGTGGCTACCCATAACCAAGGTAGCTAAAGCCCAAACTAATACAGTAAAAACTTGTAGCTGAATTAGGCCCTTGCAAAACAGCAGGCAGCTACCACATTCCTTTCCAATAAATCCTATCAAAGTTCCCAACACAGACAACAAACTCCAGGGGTGGCCATCTACAGAAACCACCTTTTTGTCCACTCCTATTGTGGGTGCTAAACCCAGAAATAAAGAGTCCTAGCCTGTGAGCCGAAAGGACCAGGGCTTGACTCAGGCCCCTGGCCCTCTGTGATTTCCTTCACCTCATGGCTCAGTCCTTCCTCAGTGCTCCAGTAGAGGTAGCACCCTTTCATTTTCTGTCCGCTCAAGGAGGTTAGACTTGCAGGCAGTAGCCCTTCTTTTATCCCAGATTCTACACTCTATTGAGGCAGCAGCCTTTCCTTTCTCCATCTCAAGGGACAAAAGATGCAGGCTAGCCCAAAACACAGGGATCCAGAAACCAATGGCCACCACCACATCCTTGTACTGACTTAACTGCATGGCCCAATAAAACAATAAACAGCTGGCTGAATGGCAGTGGGCAATCAGCCCCACTCCAGCCTCTTCTATCTTCTCTCTACTAGTGAATTCCCAGGGCACCAAAATAACTCCTTTTATCTGCTTCTTTCCAGGGTGCCAAAATTCCATCTGGTCCAATCCAGGACCCAACTACCAGGTGCCTAACCAACACAGCTCCTTAATGCCCTGTGGAGCATGAGGTCCCAAAACTATTTACAACCCCTAACCAAGGTGCAAACCAGCAAGACCTATATATTCAATTTCTTCTCAAGGAGGCCTCACATACTCAGTAACCCGGAACCACCACAAACGATTTACATTTTTGAGCCTTTCCTTCCTGTCTCTTTTCTACCACATGATAAAGAAGCACTGAGCCTGGCCAACCCTCCCTCCAAATGATCGACCTGAAGATGGAGCATCTACTCCATTAAAATCTAAATTTTCCCTTTTCTTTCCTTTCCTGGTGGCTACACATGCTCAGTAGCGTGGCCACTCTATTTACAAATGGCTGTCCTGTTGGCACATTAACCTTCTGGGACTGAACACCGCCCCAAACACATTCCAGAAGGTATAGAAACACTAATGCAGCACCTCTACCACCGCAGCAAAGGACAGGTGCCATGATGAGGTGGCCTGAGCTATGAGGACTTCCAGTGGACTGCAGGGTACAATTCCTACCGGGCAATCTACCAACCCCAAACACATAGAGGGAGCTGCTGAGTAAGATGCTCCATATGGTAAG
The DNA here is from genome assembly GCA_016271365.2 of Neoceratodus forsteri. Taxonomy (NCBI): domain Eukaryota; kingdom Metazoa; phylum Chordata; order Ceratodontiformes; family Ceratodontidae; genus Neoceratodus; species Neoceratodus forsteri. The sequence goes on from CM028131.1 coordinate 1,431,062,731, forward strand.
CTCAGGTGGGGGCTTACATACAGAACCATCATATTCTGATGCCCTTGTGGGTAGTGAGCTATGAGTACCAAGCTCTACAGGGATTATGTGTAGTATGGATGTGTGCTTCTGCCAGTATTGTTGACATCAAGTTTTTAATATCAAACTTTTGGGTCTCACACAGGCCCACCAATTGCCAGTACTATGGCCCCTATGCACATAGGGATGGAGGGCTAAGTGCCATGTATCTGGGGTGCGAGCTACTCCACCTAAATTGTACCCTGTGTGGGATGTACAAAGGGGGCGCACAGATAGTATGCACCTGATCCCACAGTAAGCAGACCACACTGTACAGGTGCCATGCCAGCACTATGTGCCATGGACAAAGATGCATAGTGTTGACAAGGGAAACATAGGGATGCAGGGTATACCAGTGAACCCTGCCATAAGCCCCTATGCACCCCATGCACACCCTGAGACATGCCACAGGACAGGGTGGGCAGCCTGACAACACTCTGAGGGCCTCAACAAACAGCTGCCCAATGCCACCCACCCACCCCAACACACAGTGGTGAGTGTTGCACCCCACAAAGCCACATACTCCTAAGAGGGGCACCAGCATAAGGCAGCTGACCCCAGTTACCTTGCATGTGAACCCTCCCTACCAGTGGTACAGTTCCCCCTTCCATGTGACCTGCCCCATCTCACTGCACCACTGTGGTGCCATCGAAGGGCTGGTGGCATTGTCTTCCTACCACCCACCACAGCTGCCTGCCCTCAGACATCCACAGGGCACACTGTCAACTCATGCCATGCCACATAAGGGATCCACTGTTGAACCCATGCTGGGCATCCTATTGAATGCCCAGCTGGGTCCATGACTCTACCCCTGCATGGACCTGCATGCCAAGGGGTGGGGCCATGGACAGGTGACCAGCAGTGGTGAATGTCACCGTGCATACCTGTCCACAGATGCATTGCTGTGTGGGTGGATGCACACCCCAGGCACATAAATCCCACCCTACATGTATAGGTGCCTATGACAGCTAAGTAATTAAAGATAGACTGCCTGGGAGGGGAATGCTTATAGCAGACAGGAAGGAATAGACTTTGCTACTAGCATTTGGCTAATATTTCAAGATAAGCAAGTAAACCAAAAATTTAGGACTATGAACAAACAGCTGTTGTGAATAATTATACCAGGAGTATGGTAGTTTGAAATGATGGTAAACAATACAATCAGGTCTAATAAAGTTTAAACATTTTGAAATATTATTAAAGAATTCTGTTGCAGAAATACTTGAATTTGTTTGTTCTGAACATATCATCAGTGTCCTGATGGTACATCACAAAGTTGAAACTCTAACCAAAACAGTATTGGTAGAGTAGAGTTTGTAGAGTAGAGTTTGTGATTTTGTTAAGGGCCATGCTTAGCACAACAATGCAGGTGCAAAACATAGCAGTGGCACAATTTGCATGTCACTTGAAGTCTGTAGAGGGTTTTGGATCATTCAGACTTTCAAGCTTTGCTTCATAGTGTGATGGAGACAGGAGCTAATTCCTGTCTGGCATGGCATCTGACTGTCCTTGATTGTCTCCCAAGAGATAGTGAAATGGTAAGGAAAACAGATGAAAACATGAAGAATAATACTTTTCCGATGGCTGGTATCTGGTGACATGGTTTGGGAATATAGGCTTCCAGAAAGGCGCCAAGAAAGGCTGGCAGATAATCTAGCATGAAAATGTTGATGGATGACCTACAATGTAAATTTGAATGTAAATTTGAAACCCAGGGAGGTGGGTCAGAGGCACATCCCTAGCCAGTGCATGTAAGGAATTCCTATGCTGTGCTTGAGGAATGGGAAGGCCCCACAGGGTCACCTGAGTTTGCATCCAGGAGGATGGGCAGGGCCTCTGGAATGGAACCCAAGGGTAACAGTGGAGACCACAAAGGAAGAGAATGACACCCTGTTGGGGACCCATTATCGGGGTTAGAGCTAGGAGCAGCAGGGGAGGGAAGGAGATTGAGGTAACGCGCCTATCAAAAGGCATGGCTTAGAGGGTTGAAAAGTGGATCCAGAGGATCACTAGGGTGGTAGCAAGGAGGGGAAACTCAATGTCATTGTCCACCTGGGAACCAATGACATACCTGGGAATAAGGCAGAGATAGTAAGAGTACAGAAGGTGCTCATAGAACTGGGAGGAGCCTAGGCAGGTAGCAAACTCTGTGACTTTCTTAGAAGTGCTGCCTGTCATAGAAACATAGAATCATAGAACTTGATGGCAGATAAGGATCGCTTGGCCCACCTAGTCTGCCTATTTCCTACCTAATGGATAACCTGCAGATTCTAGTTAACCAACAGCCTACCCCCCACTACAATTGCCTTATGTCTGTCCCATGCATTCTTGAATTACCACACTGTCTTTGACTCCACTACCTCCTCAGGAAGGCTGTTCCATGTATTCACAACTCTCCATGAAAAATACTTCCTCACATTACCTCTGAGCCGTGCCTCTATCTTCTAAATTGTACCCCTTGTTCTGCACATCTCTTTTCTGAAAGATGCTACCCTCTTGAACTCTGTTGATTCCCTTTGATGTACTTGGAAGTTTCTAGCATGTCCCCCACTCCTCCTCTCCTCAAAGGTATACATATTAAACTCCTTTAATTTCTCTCGATGTCTTTGGTGCAGACCCTGCACCATTTTAGTTGCCCTCACTGGACAGCTTCCATCCTGTCTATGTCCTTGCAGAGATGGGGTCTCCATAACTGGAAGCAGTACTCAGATGGGGTTTCACCGACTGTCTGTACAGGGGATAACAGCTTCTTGTTTTGTACTAGTGATGCCTCTTGCTTATGCATACCAGTATCCCACCAGCCTCCCTACTGCCTTCTCACATTGCTTGCCCATTTTAAGGTAATCTGATATGACTACCCCAGGTCCCATTCCATTTTTGTTGTTGTCAAGGGAAGCTAGGATCTATGCACCAAGAACTTCAATGACTGGTTGAAGACATGGTGTGGAGAGCAAGGTTTTAGCTTCATTGGGGAGTGGAGGCCCACCTGGGGAGATGTAGACTCTGCACAGTGCAATGGCTTGCATTTTTCAGAAAGGGCATTGGAATCTCGGTGAATGGTTTGAATGCTTCATTAGCAAGCATTGAAACTTACGAAGCAGTGATAGAGAAAAGGAGAAGGGAAATCATACTGCCTACCCCACAGGCTAATGCATCCTGCAAGGAGGACATAAATATGTACTATATATGGCCAGAAAGGAGAGAAACAAATATTGGAAGCAGAAAGAAACACCAGTATCTGACACAAAAGGTAAGGCAGGGGTAGTAAGGCAGCTAAAAAAGGCAAAACGTGAGTGAGGGTAAAAACAGGAGGGTGAAGACAGGATTAGTGGGAGGCTAGGCAGCAAACCGTGGAAGGCAATGGTTACAAATGCCCACAGCCAGAGAAATAAAATCCCATTCCTGGAGGCCTTGATGATAGAGGCAGACCTGGACATAGTGGCAATAACAGAGATCTGGTTTACTACAGTATGACTGGGTAACAAATGTCCCAGAATATGCCATATTCAGGAGAGACAATGGGAGTTTTTATTTATTTATTGAAATCATGGATATACCTGTGAGCAGATGCTCATTGAGAGGTTTCATGTCATGTACATAGACAACAATGTAAGGAATTCAGGACAATATACAGATAAAACATTGAGAGTACCGTAAACAGATGATGACAAAATTAACATAAGGGTATGTAAATCCAAGCCAAACCAGTAACTGTGGCAATATGCAAAGTAAGCTTCGTCAGAAGGAGAAGTAGAGGAAAAGGGGAAGAGGGGTGGGGTACGCAGGACAGTGTGTGGACAGAGTGGGGTAGGCTGGGATAAGAGGAGTTGGAGGTAGGGCTAAGTGCTGGGCTTTGCCTATCCCTGGATAGGGGCTGGGGCGCTGGGGCCAGTCAGCGGGTGTAGATGACTCCAGTGGTGGCACATGCAGGCACTCATATGAATAAGGTGTTGGTGCAACCTAAGTTTGAAGGGTCCAAGCACAGAAAGGGGAGGTGTAGTGGCCTATATGTGAGGGACAATATAAAATCAACAGAGGTGCAGGGTTAACAATGGGAGACAGAGGCACTGTGGGTCACCTTTGAGCCAGGCAATGGCACAGCAATTAGAACAGGGTGATCTACAGACATCCAACATGAGGGGCAGCATGGATAGGGATCTAGTGGATCAAATTCAGGAGATGGCAATGAAGTGTGAGGTATAGCTGCAGGATGATTACAATATCCCAAATGTTGAGTGGACCATCCCAGGAGCTGGGACATCCTGGATTCCCTACAAGGGTGGGCCTCAGACAGCTGGTGTGCAATTCCAAAAGAGAAGGGTGATTCTGGACCTGGTACTGACCAATGGGGCAGAATCTCAGACATCCAAGTGGAGGGTCAGCATGAACCAGCGGCCACCAAATAGTGTGGTTTAACATGGGGACAGGGACACAGTCTAGTCACACTAAGGCAAGAGTCTTGGATTTTAGGGTGACAGATTTTGCTAGTATGGGAAGGTGTATCAAAGAGGCTCCAGTGTGATTAAAGGGGAAATGATCAGTGGGGACACCTGAAGGGAGTCATAAAGGAGGTGGCAAACCAATGTATGTACTGTAGGTGTCAAGCCAAGGCAAAACAAGGAGGAAACCATTATGGTTCTCAGGAGAGGTGACAGGCAATGTAAGGGCCAAAATGGTGAGGTTTCAGAACATATAAGGAGACACTCAGGGAGGAAGACAGGAGGTGCATCTAAAGAACCTAAAGGAAGTTGGAAAGGCTGTAAGGAGAGCAAAGGCACAGACTGAAGATAGATTAGCACAGATAGTGAAGAAAGGCAACAAGACATTCTTTAGGTACAGCAGTGAAAGAAAGAAACCATGGGGAAGGGGAAGAGAAAGGCTCAGATGGGATGACTGGGAGTTTCATGAGGGAGACCTGGAAAAGGTGGAAATACTAAACAAATACTTCTGTTCAGTATTCACACTGAAGAGGGAAGGTCACGGACCACAGCTGAGTAGCAGACACTGGGGGTAAACACTAGTCCATTCACAGTGGAAAGAGTCCTAGAGGAGCTCACAAACTGAAGGTGGATAAAGCAATGGGGCTGAATGGAATACATCTGCGGATATTATGGGAGCAATGAGGGAGCTACAGTAGCAGCACACCTGGCTGCCTTGTTCACCGAGTCACCCAACACAGGAATAGTTCCAGAGGATTGGAACAGGGCACATGTAATCCCTCTACACAAAGCAATAGTGGGAGGAGGCAGGGAGCTATAGGCTGGTCAGCCTCACCTCAGTAGTGGGGAAGATCTTGGAGGCACTGCTGAAAGAAAAAATAGTGGCCCATTTGGAATCCATCTGTGCCCAGGATTCAAGGCAACATGGATTCACAGCAGGAAGGTTATGTCAGAAAATCTAATAGATGTTTTGACTGGCTACCTAGCAAATAAATCGAGGGAGCAGTGGATGTTGCTTACCTTGATTTAGAAACATAGAAACATAGAAGTTGACAGCAGATAAGGACCGCAAGGCCCATCCAGTCTGCCCATTTCTTTTCTACCTTATAAATGTGCCTTAGCCGTTGCTCTGTCAGTGACCTATCTATTCATAGTCATTTGTATTGCTCCCTTATGCCTATCCCATGTCTGTTTGAAGCCCTGCACTGTATTCATAGCCACCACTTCTTGTGGTAAGCCATTCCATGCATCTACCACCCTTTCTGTGAAAAAGAATTTCCTCATTCCCCTTAATCGGCCTCCCTCTAATCTCATGCTGTGTCCTCTTGTCCTGCTCTTTTTCTTATATTTAAACATGTTAGACTCTTTCACCTTGTTTATGCCCTTAAGGTGTTTGAATGCCGCGATCATATCACCTCTCTCCCTCCTTTGCTCAAGGGTATACATAAGCTCCGTTAATCTGTCCTCATATGTCTTCTGATGCAGTCCCTGCACCATTTTGATTGCCCTTCTCTGGGCTGCCTCAATTTGGTTAATGTCCTTGTGAAGGTGTGGCCTCCAACTACTTACGCAGTACTCAGATAGGGCCTAATCAGTGATGTTATACAGAGGATTATTACCTCCCTCTTACGACTTGTGATACCCCTACTAATACACCCTAACACCCCTAGCCTTACCTACTGCTTTAATAGAAACATAGAGGTAGATTTAGGTTTGAACATTTTTTACATTCACTCCAAATATCCCTTTTTTTTTTTTTTTTATTTAGTTGTTTAACCAGGTATAGCACACTAAGCTGAAAGCTTTTTTTTTACAGGAGCGACCTTGGAGCACAAGAGATTAAGTGACTTGCTCAGGGTCACACAGTATGCAAGTAGAAGCTGTGGGATTCAAACCCAGGTCTGGTCTGCTGGATGTCACCAGATTTGCAGCTCAGAGCCTTAGAGCACTGTGCTATACTGCCTCCTAAAAGCCATGAAAGTGAAGTGATTCATTTTAGTACTTCTAAAGCCCATCGTCGCCCTGACAGGGACTTGAACCCTGGACCTCAGATTAAAGTCTGATGCTCTACTGACTGAGCTATCAGGGCCCTAAATGGATATGTACAGCAGAAACTGCACAGTCGAAACACATTGTGTACATTGTTCGAGGATATTGGGGCTGCAGTACAATTTCTTTTGCTTTCTCTCAGGATAAGGTGTATATTCTAATGGCAGCAGATATTTATGAACTGAATACAAAAGCTGCTCTCTTTCCCATACGAGTCGAACCGGGCCACCTGGGTGAAAACCAGGAATCTAACCGCTAGACCATATGGAAGCCACTGATTTCAGTAAGGCTTTCAACACTGTCCCATATAAAAGGCTGATGAAAAGATGGGTACTCAGGCCATGGGCACAAGTTGGTGAACTGGGTTAGGAACTGGCTGAAGGACAGAAAGGAAAGAGTGGTGGTAAATGGGATCCTATCCAGGAAAGGGGTGACCAGTTTGGTGCCACAGAGATCAGTCCTTGGGCCAGTCCTGTCCCATTTAATGTCTTCAATAGTGACATTGCAGTGGAGCTGGAGGGAAAGATCTGCCTGTTTGCAGATGACTCCAAGATCTGCAACAGGGTGGACACTCCAGGGGTGGTGAGAATGGGGAGGACCAAAGGAAGCTTGAAGAATTGTTGCATGAGTGGCAACTGAGGTTCAATTCAAAGAAGTGCAAAATAATGCACCTGGGATGAGGGAACCCTGGGAGAGCTATTCAAAAGGGGGATTTGCTAATGACCACCAAGGAGGAAAGGGACCTGGGTGTTATCATTTCTGATGTCCTAAATGTGTCTAAACAGAGTACAAAGACTGCAGGGAGGGCATGTGGCATGCAGGATGTATAGGCAGAGGCATCGCTAGCAGAATGCAAGATCATGCCACTGTATAAAACACTGGTGAGGCCTCACCTGAAATGCTGTGTGTAGTTTTGGAGACCGCACCTTTATATGGACATTAATAGGTGAGGCGGTCCAGAGAAGGGAGACTAAGATGGTATAGGGCTTGCACCAGAAAACATATAAGGAGAGATTAAAGTACCTCAGTATGTACTCCCTGAAGGATAGAAGAGGCTGCATAAACAAGGTGCAGTGGAGAGACATCTTCAAGCATAGGGTAGTACAAGAATGAGGGGCATGATATAATTTGGAAGGAAGCAGGTTACGGAATGCAAAGAAGTTTTGCTACACAGAGAGGTGATGGACACATGAAATAGTCTGCCAAAAGATGCAGTGGGAGAAAGCACAGTGAAGGGATTTAAACATGCCTGGGACATTTATACTGTAATGGAATCTTAGAGGTTGGAAGGAGGGTGAATAGTCAATAACCAGGTAGGGTCAGAGGCTGCAAACTTGTAAGGCTTATATTTCTTTGTCTCTTACCACCAGCCACCCAACCTGTGGAATCTCCTGGTAAGACGGAACTTACCTACTTCCAACAGTTCCTCTCTACCAGGTATAGTACCAAACCTTGCATCAGAACTCACTGCTACACTTGCAAATTTATTTCTAGTGTGACTGAAATTCAGGGTCCCAAGGTGTTTTCCACATTGCCAAGTAGTTCTCATGCACTCTACTAATGTTGTATATTGTATACTTACAAGGAAGTGTGCAGCTATTTACATTGGAGAGACTGGTAGTCACTTGCTGACCATTCCGGGAACATTAAAGGGTAGTCAGGAATGCAGCCGCTGACAAATCCATTGTATTCCACTTTATCTCCAGGGACCAAAGTGTCAATGATCTTTTTTGTGTCCTTCAATCAATCAATCAATTAATCAATCAATCAAACTTTATTTAACCAGGCAGTTACTTCGTTGACCAAACTCATTTGCAAGATGGTCCTGGGCACAGAGGACAAATTCATTTACAGTATTCAACATCATTTCATAACACAGCAGACACTGAAACAGACTATTTTTGAGTATGAGATCTTTAGGTAACTGGAGCAAGACTTAGATAATGAGGACTATATACATATACAGGCAATTCATCATATATGGGTTAGGAGACAGTGGAGGACAAATGGAGAAGAGGATGGTAAAGACACAGTGGAGGACAGAGAGAGGAGAGGAGGGCAAAGACACATGAGGGTGGTGGGGCAGCCCTGCTAGGTAGAGGCCCCCAGAGGGGTTACCATAGGGAAGGAGGGAGGGAGCTGGGGGATAGTTACACTAAAAGAATGCCAGTCAACAGAGGGAATAAGAAGGCCAGGGAGGTCCAGGAGCTAGAGAAATATTCAGTCCATTTCCAATGATTACCTGAAGCAATACATGCTGTCTTCAGGCATCGATAAAGCAGCTGCCTGAATATGTAGGGGGCTAGAGCAGGAGGGGAAGTTTAATTGCTTTTTCATGTTGTTAAAAGTGATGGTGGCTGATGGCAGTTGTGCCATGATGTGTCCTCGTCCGTGGTAGCATGGGAGGACAAAGGAAGAGTTCTGTAGGCCGTACACACTTTTAGACTGTTCGAACAGGTTGCAGATATAGGGTGGGAGTTTGATAGAAATAGCCCTGAAGAGCCACATGAGGTTGTTTATTTGCCTCCTCATGAAGAGGGATGGCCAATCAATTGCCTGGTACAACGGCAGTGGTGAGTCTGCAGGGCATGTCAAGTATGAATCTCAAAGCACAATGCTAGAGTGTGTCAAGCTTCTGGAGGGCATACTAGGGGCAGTGACTGTGAGAAAGTCAGTGTAGTCAAGCAAGCAACAGTAGTAAGGTTGTTTAGAACCAGCCACTTCTAACTTTGAGAGTGAGTAGATATCTTATGCGGTAAAATATGCCAAGGTGCTGTCTTAGCTATTTTGTTAACTCACTTAGGAGTGCAATGAAACTGAGTTTGTTATCCAACCAGACTCTCAGATATTTGAATTTATCCACTATTTCAGAGGTTCACCAAGGAGGGTGATAATTTGGGGGTTACCAGGTGTCCCCATATTGTAGGAGGAGTGCGGGGAGATAATCATGGCTTTGTTTTTTTTGGCATTGAGCAAGAGCATCAGGCTCAGCAAGTTATGCAGGAGGATGATAAAGTCCTGCTGTAACTCTTGTAAGCAAGATATAGATAGGGGTTGGTTGTATAAGGACTGTGTCATCCATGAAAAGGTGAACATTTCCTGTGGTATGCCAGAATCTATGCAGTTCATATAAAATGCAAAGAGGATAGGCCCCAAGATAGAACCTTGGGACACCTCGAGGCAAAGCTTTCAGTGGGACAGTTCCCCTTGTGCTTTAATTTGTTGTCTTCAATTTATAAGGTAGCAGTAGAACCACTTTACTGCAGCAGAGGGTTGAGACTAATACTACCCAGAGTACCAAGCAGGATGGAGTGATCAACCATGTCAAAGGCTTTGCTAAGGTCAAGAAAAAGTGCATAGATGTGCTGTTTATTATCCAGGGCTTTAACCAGTCATTAGACACTTTGGCTAGAGCTGACATGAGTGCTATGCTTAGGTCTGAACCCTGATTGGGCTGGGTTAAGAATATTTTCAGAGTCCAAATACTCCATCAGTTGTGAGTTGACAATTTTTTCTAGTAGCTTGGCTAGTACAGGAAGAAGCAAGATTGGTCTGCAATTATTCAAGTCTATAGGTCTCCCTGACTTGAACAAAAGGATAATATGTACAATTTTCCAACTGAGTGGTAACTCCCTTGGTAAGTGAGCTATTAAATAGATGAGTGATAGGTGCTGTCAGATGATAATAACCTGTTTTAGAAAGAAGAGTTCCAACGAGTTAGCACCAACACTCATTTTTTTTTTTTTCAATTCAAAGTTTGTTATAAGTTTCCATACAAAACACAGATCCACACCATACATCGGATAGCAGACTTATTGTAACATTCTGGAAGATCCATCCTCCCTCCCACCTCCACCCCAAGAGTCCCAGCACAACTAAGGGTATCTATGAACCTATGAACTGTGAATAAATGGCAATTTCAGACTGGCTGTAAGGAATAAAGAGATTATAAAGGGCCCCAAGCTTTGTGAATCTTGCTTGTTTATTGTGGAGGCTAGCTATTGCCTTTTCTGTTCTAAGATTGGCCAGTATACAGCGGGCCACTGGGCCTGTCCTATTGACCCACAGAGCTAACTTACTAATATGTTGCACCCTATAGTAAGTGAAGAAGAGGGTATTGCCAGGCCACCCTGAGCCTTTGGAGCAGTAAGTTTAAATATGCCCATCTGACCTTTACCTTTCCATATAAAGGTGTTAAATGCAGCTTGCAGTCTGGCAAACCAAGCTTTGGGAAAAGAAGCCCAACATGCCCATAGGGTATAAGAGATGGGAGCACATTCATCTTAACAATGCTAATCCTCCCCAAAGGAAAGGAAGTGCACCCCATCTTTCCAGGTCTGCCTTCAGTACACCCAGCAAGTTGGAGAAATTTTCCTTAACCATTGCAGACATATCCTAGCCACCTTAATACCCAAATATGTCAAGGACTTTGCTTCCCATGAGAGGTTATAGTCAGCCAAATCAGCTTGAATGACCCTGACATTCAATGTGAAAATCTTGGTTTGGAGAGAGATTAAGCCTGTAGAGAAGACCTCTATTTCCATCAAAGAGGCTGTAATGGTGGTCTATGGTCTTCCTGGTACAAATAACAGATCGTCAACGTATGCTGAAAGAACACAATGCTGCTCTCCAACTATTATGCCCTTTATTTCTGGGAGGCAACCAAGCTTCTAATCAAGGGTTCCGGGTACAGATTAAAGAGAAGAGGGATAGTGGGCAGCCCTGTCTGCACCACGGCAGAGTGAGAAAGAGTTGGAGAATGCTGTTGCACAGATTTGGGCTGTTGGGAAGTGTACAATAATCTGACCCATTTAATGTATTCTTCAGGGATACCAAAGTGAGCCAGGGTAATAAAGAAAGTTCCAGGAGACCGGTTAAAGGCCTTCTTGGCGTCCAGGATACAAGGACTGCAGGTCTCTCTGAATCCCTGGATGCTGAGATGAGATGTAATAATTTGCTCATATGATCCCCAGAAAACCTCCTGGTCATAAAGCCCATGTTCATTGCCTATGAGACTTCCATAATAGGGGCAACCCTATCGGCTGGGATCTTGGCAAGAATTTTCAGGTCTGAGTTAAGCAATAGCTGAGGTGGTAATTCTCTGGATATTGGGGATCCTTCCCATGCTTTGTAATGAAGGTAATAACGGCTTCCAAGAGTTTGGCTCACAGAGTCCTTCCTCATACCAAGAATTGTACACTTCTGCTAACAGAGGAGCGAGCTCTGAGAAGCAGGCCTTATACAAGTTGTTGGGAGACCTTTCAGGCCAGGGGATTTGTGTAGGGAGAGTTGCTCAATGGCACAGTGTGCCCCCATATGCTGATATGGATACCTAAGGCTGCAGCAGCTAGGGGACAATTTGGGGAGCTCTGTGGAATTAAGATATTTAGTAACATCCCATTAGAGGATCAAGCACTTGAGTCCTCGGAATAAAGGTCTCAAAAGAACTTTCCTAAGTCAGAGGCTATATCTCTTGGATCAGTGGTCACCGGACCATCCTTGCTGAAATGAAGACCTGGATGAACCGGGAGGCTTCCGCCTTGCCTAATTGAATTGCAAGTAACCTGCCCGCCCTTTCCCCAGATTTGAGATATTTATGCTTCATGTGCATAAGGGACAATTCGGCTCTCTGGGACATCAGGTCTGAAAGTTGAGCCTGCAAGTTATGAAGCCGGACCCAATCTTCCTCTGAGATTGATGGTTGAGCAACTGCTCCATATTCCAGACTGAGCTAAGGTGGCTATCAATTTGTTCACTAGCCTGGAATATTCTTATTGTTGCCAGACAGATGCACTCCCCCTAAGGGCAAACTTCAAGGCCACCCAAGCTATGTCTATTCTGGTAACAGATCCTTTTTGGTCTCTACAAAATGGGAAACAAAGCTCTTGAGATGTGAGAGCGAGGCAGGCCTTTGGAGAAGCTGAGTATTCAAACACCATAAAGAGTCTTGTTTAATTCCAGGGCTCAATAGGTAGTTGATGGATACAGAGAGAGATCGGATATGACCCTTGTTTGAATAGTTGAGTCAATCATGCCTGGTAAGGCAAATGAACTGAAGAGAATATAATCTATTCTTGAATAAGTACAATGAGGGAAGAAAAAGGTGTATTGGTGTTCCCCTGGGTTTAGTACCCTCAGACATCTATGAGACCAGTCCCATGCATTAGGTCTCTTAAGGTTCTTTGGGTTGGGATAATCCACATTTCTTGGTCTGATCTGTCCATATTTGTTTGGGGTAATGTTACAGTCCCTCCCAGAATTGTTAACTTGTGTGGTCGTGGCAGTTATACTCAGCAATTATTAAAAAATTGAGGAGAGTCTGTATTAGGACCATAAATCGCACCTAGTAATACAGAAGTCAATGCTAGTGTCCCATGAAGCTGAATATAATGACTATTAACATCCCAAATCTCTTGTTCTAATTTAAAGGGTACTGTCTTGCAATCAAGATTGCCACCCTCCTCGGTTTGTGGATATGCCTCACCCAACTTCTACAGTAGAGACATTCTCCATCCAGAGGTAAGTCTCCTGTAGACAGCCAATCCCGCTTTAAGATGAAGAAAGTGTCGTAATATCATCTGCTGTTCGTACCTATTGTGGGCACCTCTGATGTTCCAACTCACAAAAGTGTAGGGGCCACTCATATTAACTAGAGCCGGAAGGAGTCCAGGATCTGCTCTTAGGCTGCCTGGATTTTCTGGGAGAGAACCCTAAGCCTTCATGAAAGACTGCAGTAGTAGCACTTGGCACCCTCCCTCAATTCGATAAGAAACCATGAAGGAGATCAAGTGTATCCTCCCATAACCTCAGCCCCTCCCCAAGCCCTACATTAATTGTCACACATAACATAGGACCCCGCCACACTTTCTACCCCAGTTCTAATCAACTGCACCACCACAAGTACACCATGAGGTGATGTTGAGCATAAACCTGTTAACAGCCAGACCTTAACCCTCCCGCTCCCCCACCCCGCAAACACACTATCTAGTTTAACATTATAGCAATTCAACAAACACAGCTATGAGAAAATGCTGGTGGAGGAACTCAAAGTGGCTTCCCACCTTGAACACAAGGCCCAAAGCCCATGAAAACACAACGGCCTCCCTCCGGGCTTTAAGCAGAACTGCAAAGGAGAGCCTGAAATCGAAGGGCTTGTTGCCTTATAACTGAAGTCAGGCACCTTAGATATAGGCTGAAATCCTCCTGAAAAAACAAGCACTCACACCACCAGAGGCAGTGCATCATGCACCATAGTGCCACTTGCAAACTGGAAGTCCAAAGTCAAAGGCATGAAAACAATGCGACAAGCTAGTTGGTGAGTTAAAACTAAGAGGAAATATGTGAGGGTTCAAAATTAACAGAGCAGGTCTATAGAGCCTCAGTGAAAGTTACAGCTCTCATCCTCATAGTCTGTTTACTTAGGCACAGAGTCCGTGAGATGAAAGCCGCCCCCACCCGTGGGTTCGGCGTGTCTCTGCCAAGAGGAAATACAGTCCTGTACACAAGATGAAAAACCAAAACAGGAAGTAATGACTTGTAACAACGTATCATCCACTGATACTTTCAGGGCCAATCTGTTCTAATACACTGTCACAGACCACATTTCTGTATAGAGCTAAACAAAACCAATGAGTCGGCAACGAAAAGTGCCAATGGGCCCTACATATCATGACATTCATTCAGCCGCTGGCACACCTAACAGATGAGTCTTGCCTTGATAGGTAAGTAACTCCCGAACCAAAGTCCTTCCCTGTGTACCTCTTGGGACTTTAAAGGATCGATCAGGAAAGCGTTCTGTGTGAGTAAACTTGAAAAATCTGCTCTACTTACAGAATGCACGTATGAGGCTGTAACTCCCAGGTACTAGGAGGTGACCTCACTTGAACAGATCTGGTAGTAGGGTCTTGAGCTCCTGTCTTGCTTGCTCCTGGGTGTCCAAAGGTGCCATTGATCCCCATGTTTGACTTGAAGCACTGCTGGATACTTGACTGAAGGATTTCCCAGCAGCAATCAGCTTCAAAACAGTTGGATGCAGCTCTTGCCTCTTCACATCGACTGACTGGGGTAAGTCCTGGGTAATGTGAAAGTTATGGCCCTGCCATTGTACCTCCTGTAATTCTTGCACTCTAGCGAGGATGTGTTGCTTATCCAAGAAGTTGAGAAGCTTAAAGATAAGAGGCCTGGGTGGAGAGTCGGGTGGTGGTGGAGGGCGTAGGGCACGATGAGCCCTTTTGATGTCATAAGTCATGTCATTCAGGGAAGGGATGGCTATTTTTTGCAGAATTTCTGCAGGAATAGAATAGAGCATTGCCTTCCTCCTTCTCCAGGATGCCACTAATTAGAAGGTTATTCAACCAATTTCTCCCTTCTAAGTCCTCTAACTTCTTCTCAAGCTTCTTAAGCCTCTGGTTAACAGTCATGGCCTCCTGCTCTGTCTTTCCCTGCTTTTTTCCAGCAAGATCAGTCTAGCCTCAGAGTCCCCAACTCTAGTGTCAAACTCTTCAGTGAGGTCTGTACCTGAGGTAAATCTGCTGAACACCCGATGTCATGTTAAGCATGAAACGGTCAGGGTTTTGTCCATGACTGCAGTTGTTTGTGGCATCTGGTAGTACCTTTTAATCAATATATTTATATTTCTTTGCTACACAGCAGAGTGCGGTCCTTTTGTTCAGTGTTTTTTGATATGGTAGAGATAGCTTCCTGCAATGGCTGCATTATTTTGAGGAATCTCTCCTTCAAGAGAGCAGTCTGAGCTGGTCGAATCTTAGGAGAGCCTGCAGCCTGGTGTTTGGGCCGTTTAGAGGTCTTATGCTATTCTGGCATGGTGGCAGGGAGTGCAGCGGTGGTGCTTTTTCATATAAACCTCCATTCTTTTTCCTGTCACCAGAATCGGGTGAGGCTTTCAGCAATGTTTTATCACCTAAAACACACAATTTAGGCAAAATTTTGTTGTGTTTGGCGAGATTGTTTGGGGAGAGGTGCGGAGTTGCAGAGACTTGCTGCTGCTTTTCAGTCCGCCATCATGTGACCCCCTTGTTTTATTTTTAATAGGAAATCACTTTAGTTTAAAGTGGTTCTATTTGCTTTGCATGTTGAGAACACAATATTCCTCTGATCTTTTCATTGCTGCTGCTGCTGCTGCTGTGGAAAAAGCTTTATTCTAAAGATGAACCACGACATCTGCGTTTGCTACCTTTGGTCTACCATGAAGTCCTCACCTGTGCGCTCTGCTTGACGTTTAGCCTCTTTACCAAGCAGCACAGTAAGAAAACCCTGCAGTCCTTTTATTTTAAGCAACAGATTGCCCGGAAGAGCAGGGACCCTTGGAACTTCTCCATCCCTGTTGCTGGTCCTCTCCAGAGCTCTCAGGCTTCCAAGGCTTGGGACAAAGCTTGGGAAACACTAGCACAGAGATACTATAGGGCGTGTAGTACAACCCATCCCCTAGGAGGCACTTTGATCTATGCTAGCTTCTTCTTCATCCTCCAGTATTGTACCATTGACGTGGTTCGATTTTAACATTGTCTTACTAGCCTAAAATCTAGTGCAAATTAGCCAGGCTAGTGCAGCTAACCCTCTACTTGTCCATCTTGACTAGGGCAGGTTTTCTATCGCTGTCAATTAAGTTAAAAAGTCCCTACTTGTGCAAGTGCAGTTGGAGCAGATAAATGAAGTCACGGTAGACTTTTACAAGGAGCTGTATGCCCCTTCTCGCTCTATGGTTGCCCAGCAGGTGCGTAGCTTCCTGAGTTTTCTTCCCTTCTGCAATAATCCCCACAACAAGCAGCTAATCTGGAAGTTCCCATCCCTCCCAAGGCGGTGGCGGTGGCACTTCAATCCCTAAACCATGGGAAAACTCCTGGGGAGATGGCTTCCCCAGGATTATGGAGCCTAGTTACACCCTTGATATCCCCTCTTCCAAGTGATCTTTTTAACTCAGCCTTCACCACGGATCTCTTCCCTCATCTCTCAGGGAAGCCATCATCACTGTGTTTCCTAAAAAGGGAAAGATCCTACTCTTCTATCTAGCTACCGCCCTATTTCACCTCATAAACTCAGATACTGTAGTAAAATCTTCACAAAATCCTTGCCTCCAGGATGAATCCACTTCTCCTTTGCTTATCCACCCTTCTCAGATTGGCTTTGTCCCTGACTGCTACAGTAGAGACCATATCCACTCAATGATTAATATTATTTGTTGGGCTGGTAAGTCGCAAGCACCTTCGCCTGCAGTGGCCATAGATTTCGAAAAGGCCTTTGTTTCCCTTGAATGGGACTATCTTCAGCAAGTGCTGACAGCCTTGAGTTTTGGCCACAACTTCAGGTGCTGGATAGCAGCCCTTTACTTTAATCCCACAGCCTGCATTCTTACTAACTCAACCCTATCTGCTCCCTTCCCTTGGGGAGAGGTACAAGGCAGGGACAGGGCTGTCCTCTCACCCACCTGCTTTTTATTTTGGCGGTGGAGTCGCTTGCCATACATCATTCCCTCTTATCAGTGGGTTCCTATTAGAGACACCATTTTTCCACTTTTATGTTCGGATGATCTGCTAGTCCCTTTAGCATATACCAGCCTCCCTGCCATCCTTACTATCTCTCCTCCACGTAATTCACTAGATACTCCGGCCTGAAGATCAACGTCAAAATGGAGGTCTTACCTCTTAAAATATTATGTACATATGTGCAGGTGTCCCACCTTGGCCTTCAATGAGCTCTGCATTCCCTTATGTACTTGGAATAGCCACCTCACCCAAGACCTAACCAAAATCTGGGACTTGAACCTCAAATCCCTCCTTGCTGGTGTCAAAATGGAGTTTGCTTGCTGGTGTGGTCTTCACCTCACTTTGGCAGGCAAAATCTCTGTGCTTAAAATGGTGGCAGCTCCTAAACTCTTATACATCATCTCACACATTCCACTGGAGCTACCATCTGCTTGGGTCAAAGCAGTTGACCAGGCCTTCTCCAATTTTATTTGGAAGGTTCCAAGCCCGCTACAGCAGGAACAAACTCAGAGCACACTGGTCACGGGGTGGGGCCTTCCTTGGATGGAAGGATACAAGTGGGCCTTTTCTACCATTCAGACCCTAGCATGGTTCCTACCAATGACAGAGGAAACACCACAGTGGGTACACATGGAGGCAGCCGTAGCCCAGTTGAAGTCACTTACAGTCCTGCTATACAATCCTTCCCAAACCTCTGTGCCTGTGTCCCACAATCTCAAGCTCAGTGCAAGTATGGCATTTGGTACACAAGAAACTGTGTGCCAACCCGTGCCCACTGCTGGTCACCCTATATGGGGCAATAACTCCTAAAGGTGGATAGTAAAATGCTATGTTGGCCAACATGGTAGCAAACGGGCATTCCATACTGACAGACCTATTGGCAGAAGATGGCCTCACTTTAAAATCCTTTCAAGAGATAGACCAGGAGTTCCAGCTAGGAAAGTCAGCATTCTGGCAATACTTGCAGCTCCAGAGCTCAGTAACATTCCATATCAAGCTTCTCCCATTGCAAAGTTTGAGGGACTACCATGGCACACAAATTGCTGACCCACAAAGGAGGCAGAGCTAGCTATATTTATTTAAACCTTAGGGAACAACTCCTCTCAGTCAACACATGCCAAACCTAAATGGGAGCAGCCCTTCAGCAACCCCTCTCAGATGCCAAGTGGAGGCTCTGCTGGAATCTATGTATTCTGATGTGAGAAGTAGGCTCATACAAAATAAAATCCTGTCTCACTGGTATCGCTCCCTCATTCCTGCATCGATTACATCTAGTGGACAGTAATCAGTGCCGAAGATGCCATTCTGGAGTAGGAGATCTCATGCACATAATCTTGCTCTGACCACTGTTTTCCCCTTCTGGATGGTTGTCCTTGGTTTGGCAGAACAGGTTCTCAGTCCATGCATTACCCTCAACCCCTTAGAATGGATCCTGAGCCTACCCCCTGCATCGAGGAGACTTAC
Source organism: Neoceratodus forsteri (assembly GCA_016271365.2). Classification (NCBI taxonomy): domain Eukaryota; kingdom Metazoa; phylum Chordata; order Ceratodontiformes; family Ceratodontidae; genus Neoceratodus; species Neoceratodus forsteri. Next base: position 1,431,081,242 of record CM028131.1, read on the forward strand.
CTGACAGCAGCAGAGGTGGCTGGCCCTAGTTAGTCTTCAAGCTAAGCAGCTTATCCTCTGCCACTGAAGAACGAATTGTTAAACTCCTTTTCAAGGTGGCAGCTTTGGATCACTTATCTCATGTATTTGCTAATACTCTCCCACAGTACTACCTTTGTTGGACTCCATATTTAGCCTACCTCACCCCACATGCTGGGATGTGAATCCCTCAGTTAAGATGGACTGGTCTAAGCAGATAGTATACTCTTGCAGGTAGGGTCCTTGGACCCCCTCTCCACTGTAAACTAATAAGCAACCATCTCTCTCCCTAACTGGCAAAATGCATGATCTGGAAGTTTAGTGTTTGTTTGTTATTTCTCTCTCCTGTTCCTTATGTTCCTCAGGTAGAGACAAAGTATAGTACAGTTACATAGGAACTTACCATAATAGTAGATCTTTGAGAGGGTCCTTCAGTAGGTCATTACAAATTGGACTGGTGCCACATGGCATTTGGCTGTGCAGCAGACTTTCTAGCAATCCTTGACGAGGACCACCCACCGATGTCACATGACCAACATCAGCATGGCCGTATATAGTGGCGGTCCACATGCCGCCCTCCAGTTCTCCTGCTGGAGCCAGGAGGTCTGACAGCAGGAGCAAACAGGATTTGGAGTCCCTGTGTAAGAAATAAAATGAGGGAAAGGAAGGAGGGAAAAATATGACCTACTGAAGGAACCTCTCTCAAAGATCTACTGTTAGGTTAAGGTCCTACGTAACTGTACTATCTTACTTGAGAGGTTCCTTCAGTAGGTCATTACAATAGGACAAAGTTCCAAGAAGTCCCTCCAAAGAGAGACCAAGAAAACAAGGAGGAGGAGAAAATAACTCCAACAGAAACTGGGAACCAGAATGGACCAGCCTAGGGCAGAAGGCCCTGCAAAACACCAGGTCAAAGCCAGCCTCCACCTAGAAGCAATGTCCAGACTGTAGCATTTAGTAAAAGTGTGGACAGAACTCCATGTAGCTGCAGCACAGATATCTGCTGCAGATATGTTCTGTAAAAAAGCAGTGGAAGCAGCCATGCCCCTAGTAGAATGGCCTCTGATGGGCCTCCAAGCTGGACCACAGTCCTTGAGCTTGGTGCTCCCCTAGATGTGCTCCCCATCTCATGTCTGATGCATCTGTAGTTAGGGATGCCAAAAGAGCTAGGTTTATGAAAGGAAAACCCAAGGAAGGTTGCAGTGGTCCCTCCACCACAGCAATTCTTTTCTGAACTGTTGATGACACCAGGAGCGGATGGTCCAGGTCATCCAGGAGCTGGTCGCACTGCGCCACAAGGACCATTGAGTAACTTCATGTGCCTCGCCAGGAACAGTGGTGATGGAGACTGCCATCAGGCCAAGAAGACAGAGGATCTTCTGGCCAGGATGGTCCTGAACTAAGCTACCCATGAAGCCTGACAGATCAGGGTCTCCACCCTGTCTGGAGGAAGGAGGCTCTGCATTAGACTCAAAGATGTCCAGGTAAGGAGAGAGCCTCCAGTAAGAGTCCCTGGATGGGCTGAAATCAGCCATCATCCAGGTAAGGAAAACCGCAATACCAGGCGGTAAAGAGGCCGCCACCGCCGCTAGGCACTTGGTAAACACCAAGGTACGAACAGACCAAGAGGGAGTGCCAGAAACTGGAAGTCCCCCTTGGAATTGGAACTGCAGGAAACGGCAGTGGCTGGAGAAGATCGGGATGTGCAGGTAAGCATCCTGCATGTCCAGAAGCGCACAACCAATGATTCTCCAGAAGAAGTGGAAGAAGACTCTGGAGCGTCAGCATCCTGAACTTTTGTACTGGACAAAGCGATTGAGGCTGCTCAAGTTGAGAATGGATCTGAAGTCTCCCGTCTTTTTGGAACCAGGAAAAATGAAAGTAGAACCCCTGCCCCTTTGCCGGAGGAACAACGCTCTATTGCTTCCTTGAGCAAGAGGCTTTTGAACTTCTTCTCAAATGAGAAGAGCCTGATCCCTGGAGTAAGAAGACCTTTTGGAGAGTCTGGAGGAATTTCCAGAAACTCTATAGTATGTCCGATGGACACCAACTGCAGGACCTATGTGTCGGAGGTTAATGCCTTCCATTCTTGCTGCATGGTGGTGAACCTTCGCCACCTGCTCCTCATTGTGAAACTGAGGAGTTAGTGGGGACAAGTCAAGAAGTGGTAGGACATTCAGGGGAGGACCTCCTGAACATCTCTGGTTCCTGGAGACCGGAAGAGTGGCAGAACCTGTGGACTTGTGTTTGCCCTGACGCTGAGCCAGGGACTGCTTCCTCTGCCTCCAGGTCCTTTTCTGAAAGAGCTGTTGCTGCTGTTGAGTACCCGATTCATACATGGACCTTACTGATGTTAGGGAGAGACCTCTGTCCTGAAGATCAGTAATAATGTCTTGGTGTCACCACCAAAAGCCCCGAGCCTCAGATGAGGGCATCCTGAATCGCAAACTGTACCTCGTTGTAAGGCCAGAGATGAGGAGCCAGGAATGCCACCTAAAGGCAATGGCAGTTGCCAAGGTGTGAGCTACAGAATCGATTGAGTCATATGTGGCTCACAAAGCATGCCTACAGGAGAAGTGAGAGAGGCAAAGATCCTTGGTAAACTCCTACTTGAGGCTCGAGGGTTCCATCGACTGGACTCAGGCCTCTAACCTGGCTAAGGTAGCCTTTTGGTGTGACACCATATTGGCCACATAGTTGAAGGATCTGAGTGCACATGTGGCCAAAGCATAAACTTTTCTGCTGAACTGGTCCATCTGCCTCGACTCTTTGTCTGAAGGAGAGGTGCTCATGTGCTTGGGTGCAGTGGAGCCGATCATGAGCAGCTGAAATGATGACAGAGTCTGCCTTAGGATGCGTTTTAAGAAAGGAGCTTCCTTCGCACCTGGCATATCCTGTCTGCCCTCTTGGGGACAGCTGGGAGAGAATGAGGCATCTCCCAGACTGTAGAGGTGAGGTCCTGGTGAGGTTCGATCCAGGAGGAATGGAGACTGGAGACAGATATGCTAAGTCCAGATGTTCGGCTAGTCTCTGTCTCATGGGGTCTTGATCCTCTGACTCCCAGTAGAAGAAATCTTTCATGGATCTCAGAAGATCTGAGAAGGCAAGGTCCTCTGGGGAACTTGGGGAAAATCTTGCCTTCGGACCCTCGGGTTCCTCCAAGGCATCCTCCGCTGACTTCTTGGCATCCTCGTCGTCATCATTGTCATCGTCTGCCCCCTTGTTAGGAGATTACTGAATGTCTTGAAGGGCAATGTCCTGTCATGCCGCCCCAAGACATGCACCGTGGATGGAGAAGAGCTCCTGGGGATGCGGACCTTGGAGACCGTGGAAGTGGGAGTCTTGTCTCCAGATCTGACACCAACTCTGAGTGTGCTCCCTGCCACCAAGAATGGATTAAAGTCTTGAAGTCCAGCAAAGCTGGAGAAGGTGGAGGGGTGGTGGAGGAGGTTGCAGCTGAGGGGGAGGAGGAGGAGGAGGCATTACCGGTGGGGTGGGTAATGGTACCCATGGTAATGCTGAAAATGGTTGTAGGGGTTGTAACCAGGTAGTACTGTCCAAAGGAACTCCACTCAGGAGGAGGAGGACCAGCGAGATGGTCCCCAGGGTACCCAAAGGGGTAGGAGGGACAGTCTGAGGTCTAGTATAAATCCTCATTCCAGGTCTGATGGAGGGGGGACCATGTCGGACCCACTGTACTGTAAATTGGCAGGTAGTCTGGCATCGGGATAGCCAACATCAGGGGACCGACATTGGGACAGGCACCACCTGATCTGGCTGGAAAGGGATCCAGCATTGGAAGGACTAGATTGGGGCTGGACAAAGGGCCCGATGGTGGGATCGGGTCTGGTGCCAGAGCCGGAGGCTGGGGCAGACCACTGGGTGCTGGCTTAGGAGAGTCTTCAAAATTTCCAGCGTGGAATTGGAATCACCAGGTCCAATGGTGGGATCAGAACCAGGATATTCATCGGGTTCAAAGGGATCCCACCTAAAGGAGGAGGAGGGGCCTCCACTGTAAGGCCAGATGGCTGAGGAGGAGGAGCCTCCTTCCCCATGACCGCATCAGGGGAGTGCAAGACTGACCCTGAGGAATGATCTCGACGTTATGGGGTTCTACACTGTCTTTGCCTGAGGTACCTGCCTGAGAAGGGAGGGTATAGGTGAGGAAAGAGGGGGAGAGGGAATTCCTCCCCTGGTTCTGCTGGACTTTGGGTGAGGTGCCGTTAGGCCCCGACGGGAGAACCACGCCTGAGTGGCCATCAGAGACAGATGTCTTACCAGACAGAGCAGGTGGGTGAGGGAGGACCCTTGGCTGACTTATCGGCTGGTGCCAGACTGGTCCCTGAAGGCCGGGAGCCATCTTACCAGTGGCTGGGTGGTCCCCAGAGGAGCCAATGGCCAACAGAACCATAAAAGATTTTTCAGACTTACTGTCCAAAGTCTTCTTAGCAGTGGCTGAGAGGTGGCCTTGCTTCTCGAGGGCCACAAGGCCCTCAAGTTGGTCTGTGGAGGGTTCCCAGTCTTGAGATTTCTCCTTGTGGTGTTTCTTGGAGGGAGAATATTTTTCAGAAGAGGACTCTCTAATGCAGTCCATTTGCTTCTCTAATGAAGCTAGGTGGACTTTTAGAAGATGGGCCTCAAAGCCTGCTGTCTCCTCTTTGGTGGCCTGATTAAATGTTTGGCACTCCGAGCAGGATAAGACAGGATGGTCTGGACCCAGACAGATAACGCACTTCAGATGACTGTCTTTATGAGGAATCTGCGTGCACAGGATGCAGCACTTCTTCTTGGGTGAAGACATTAAGCAAATGTAGAATTTGTAGAGAAAAAATTTAGCAAGGAAAAATTCTGGACCCAAGAACTAACACTGATGATCACTGATGGAAGTCTGCAATGAGACTGACATGAGGTGACAGCAGGAAAGAATTGAAAGGCAGGCGGTGGGGACCGCCCACTATATATGGCCATGTTGACAGCGGTCATGTGATGGTGTGCGGTCCCTCATCAGGGATTGTTAGAAAAGTCTGCCATGCGCCTGATGCCAGGTGGTACCAGTCCAATTTGTAATGATCTACTGAAGGATCCTCTCAAGTAAGATCAGGGAACTCCTCAGGACTCATTCAGCAAACTTGTCAGCATCCCAGCTATTCCCTCTTCAGCTGGTAACCACAGACTCTAGAGTTATGCTGTCTCTTCCCTTCTTTCGACTCTTTGATCAGAGAATGCTATTAACATGTTTATTGTGTGCCTACATAGGTACTATATTCTTAATTCCTAGGAGCTTTTGGTTATTGATGTACTGCATGCTTTATTCTGCTGTACGCCTCATGTGCCCTATACTGCAGTGTGTGTTACCTGGTCTTGTCTGAACTTATAAAAATCTAATAAAAAGCTTTAACTGAAAAAAGTCCCTACTTTAAGCAGGCTCTAGTCCTCCTGCTAATCTCTCTCAGTGTTCCAGATGGCCTGGTGTAATTAACACCTCATTAAGAGCTGCAGTTATCAGGCAGTTCAAGAGTGGGATCCACAAAAGGTTCAATGTGAGTCATTATCACTCCACTGTTTGAACTTTCAGCTAGTGTCCAGGGTGTGATCAAGGGTAGAAGCTGTCAAGTCACTAGCTTCAAGTTTTCTGACTTTGTCTGACAATTTGTCTCACATTATTAAAACCAGTGCCCCCATTTCTCACATTTTGAGTGTCTGTATCCAACATTTCAGTGAAAATATGCTAAGAGGCATATATTGTCAGCTCTGCAGGTTATGGTTTTATCCCAGCCTCACCATAGCTGCTCCTCTCCCTCAAATCTCTCAGCTCTGTACTTTCCCTGGACACCACTGCAGACCATACTCTGAAATGACTATCCATAGACCCATAGCTGCCATTACTGGCAAGTCAAGGGGTCCCCAGCTCTTCCAAAATGACCATGCCAGCCAACACTATCCATACAGTTCCACCCTTATCCTGCCCAGCATGTCCTTTCATCCTAAAACAAACCTTTGGTGCATGTATGGTACAAAATACCTTAATAAATCACATAATTTGAAAGGTTGAAATGTGCATTCCTAGGAGCACAGATCATCCTATATAGAAACAGGGGTAGTATAGTATCATTCCTGTGTATTGTTTACCCTGGCTTGATGAAAGAATGTTTTTAAAAAATCTGTTATTGTTGAGACATAGCATGTTACATACGAACATATGAAATGGCAACAGAAACAGGGCTCCCATGGTCTGTCAAGTCTGTCCAATTGTGCAGCTAGCCCTTCAACTTGCAGTTGCCTCACCCTCCCTCCCTCCCTCCTCATAACTAACCCCCACTCTGTCCCACCCTCTTAAATCCTCCCACTGTTCTACATGATACCATCTCTCAGCCTGTTCCACTTATCTACCACCCATTCTGTGAAACAGTGTCTCCTGATTTCCTCCTGAATCCCCCAGTCTTAGCTGATACCCTCTTGTTTCCCTCCCCATCTGATCTGAAGAATCCCTACTATATTAATCCTGATAGTACCCTTTAGGTACTGAAAGATTTCTGTCATATCCCCCTATTCATCCTCTCTTCCAGGAATACATTTACAGCTCTCCCAGCCTCTCCTGTTGGATTTACCCTCAAGTTCCTGTATCATTTTGTTTGCCCTATGCTGCACCCCTCCAGCAATCTGATGTCCCTCTTCAGGAATGAATGCCAATACTGCATGCAGTATTCCAGATGCTGACCTGACCAGTGACCTGTACAGGGTAGGGATCACTTCCCTGTGCCTGGTGGACATTCCCTTGCTATGCACCCCAGCATCTTGTTTGCTATTGCAGCCACCTTCCTACACTGAGCTGAGTGGTTCATACTCCCGTTATTAGTACCCCAGATCCTTTTCTCTCCACTGTGCTTACCAACTGTACCCTCCCAGCTGATATTTCCTCCCTAGTTCTTTGCTCGAGTGGAGTGCCTTGCACTTCTGGCATTGAACCCCAACTGCCATACTCTCTATATGTCCCTGATTTTCAGGGACGCCCTGATTTTGCCTCAAAAATTTTACTCTGTCCCTCCTAAAATTTGTGTTTTTGTGGCTAAACAGCGGGACTGTCAGCACAAAATAATGTCAAACATTGAAGTTACAGACTTGTTCTTCTTTAGAAAATGCATTTTGCACTAAGCCCCATATTCTACCAACTTTCTGGGTGGATATCTCTAATTTTGAAGATGTGTCCCTGATTTTGGTCCTTTGTCCCTGATTTTTTAAGCCTTGTCCCTGATTTATGAGGCAGGAAGTTGAGAGGTATGCCAACTGCCATGTCTCTGACCATTCCTGTTTCTGCCAGGTTAGTTCTATACCTGAGTGTATATACGTATTGATTAATTACCTGAACTAGATAATTACTAATATATGACTGTTAAACTACTGTTTCTTGTAACAAACTAGTCTGTGTTATGCTATGTAATCTTGTTTGTCTCTAATCACTGTGACGTGAACCTTTGTAAAGGAGTCTCTGACTGAAAGGTACTTCTGAATCATCAATAAATAAATAAATAAATAAATTCCTGTAGTTTGGTCAGATCTTACTGCAGCACCCTCCACCCATTTATGCTATCTACCACTGCACTAATCTTAGTATCGTCTGCAAACAGACTGATACTACTCTGTATCCCATTTGAGATATTGGATATTAATACCCTGAACACCACTGGCCCCAGTACTGAACCCTGGGGTACCCACTCCTAGCATCCCTTGGTGATGAGAGTTCCCCATTACCACCACCCTTTGCTGCCTACTTCTCAGCCAGTGGGTGATACAGCTGACCATTTTGTCCTCACCCTAATGTATTCCAGTTTTCCCCAGCCTCCATGTGGCACTGAGTCAAAAGCTTTCCTGAAGTCCAAATATAGGATGCCCACTGCATGGCCCCATCCAGTTCCATGGTAACCCAGTCGTAGTACTCGACTAGGTTTGTCTGGCAGGATCTTCCCAATACAAAACCATGCTGATGGCCGTCTTAGAGGCCATTGTCCTCAAGAAAGGTCACCGCCTCCACTAGGATTGACACCATGAGTTTCCCATGATTGAAGTGAGACTCGCCAGTCTGCAGTTGCCTGGATCATCCTTTGGGCCACTTTTATGAATGAGCACCACAAGGGCCATCCTTCAGTCCTGTGGCATGCATCCTATATCCAGTGATGTACTGAACAGGTCTCCAGTGGCCCCACCCAGGATTTACGCTTAGCTCTCTAAGTATCTTAGGGTGAATGCCATCCAGACCTGGAGCCTTGTCCACCCTCAGTGCCCTTAGTCCCTCCAGCACCCTGTGCTCCATAATTCTGATACCAGTCACCTCACCCCATCTCCTACCCCCTTCACATGGGGTATCTGTCCCTTTTCATTTGTGAACACAGAGCAGAAGAACTCATTCAGTGCCCCTGCCTGGTCTTCTCCTCTCCACCCACCCCCCTTTCTTAATCCTCACAATTGGGTGTGTGTTTCTTCTTCTCTCACCAATGTATCTGAAGAAGTCTTTTTCTCATTCTGATTCCATGTGCCAGCCTCAGTTCCCTGGGCATCGGCACTCTGACTAGCCTGGTAACCTCCTGGACTTCTTTGTGTACTTGTCTTTGTCCCTTTGCCTCCTGATTTCCTAAGCCTCTGGAATGCTTTTCTCTTGGCCTCACCCTTCCATTACCTCCCAAGTCAGCCAGCTTGGCTTCTTTGCGCTCCTTCTTGCTTCATGTCCTGTGCAGGTCTCAGTAGCCTCTGCCAACACTTTCTAATGATATTCCATTTTTGGCTGGCACTCATGCATGTCTGAATTCCCACCAGATGCTCAACCAAAATTTCCCATCCTTTTAAAGTCTGCTCCTTAAAATTAATCACCCTGGTACCTGTTCCTCTTGTTACCCTTCCTATATTGAGTATGAACCACACTGTTTAATGGTCATTCTAAGACAGGGGTCCACCACTCCCAGATCCCTTACTGCCTCCCTGCTTGTTAGTACACGTTAATCAATACTTGTTAACATGTTAAACGCAATACTTTTAAACATATAAATGTTATAATGTTTCTGTTTCCAAGCCCCTTATATGTGTGTAGTCCCCTCCCAAATACATCCTAGAAGTGATCATGGCTCACTTGATACTGTACAAACATTTCCAAAAGTAATGGGCTACAGTTTATCACAGGAGGGGTCTGAGAGTGTCTTTCTCTGCCTGACTCTATTCATTGCTCTGTGGGTGGTCGTGAAAGTGTGGTGAGGTGTATGATGATGCTAGTTATTGTGTGTGCAGAGCTAGATCTGCTTGATTGAATATTTGCTACTGTGTTATGCTCTGGTTCAGGGATGCTGAAAGAGAGGAGGCCATTGTATAAAACAAAGGGGGCACACTGTGTGTGATGGCATTGCAGTCTTTTTTCTGCTGGGGCCAGAAACAATGTGGGAGCAAGATAAATGTGTAATAATCAGATTATTTTCTTGGTTTTGATTTTTCCTATATAAATGGTTAAAATTTACCGCTGCAATCATGGGCTACTGCAGCTGTCTGTGGGCTAGTGCATTTTGAATCAATTAGTCCTGCTTGCTAGTGCAAAGAAAAGTTAAGGTTGACCCTATTTTGATCTCCTCATTGACAACCCTCCCTGCCACCCCAGCTTTAGCTTCTTCCAGGCCACCATTGGCAGGAATTCCCTGTCTTTCCTTGGCCAGTGAGGGACCGTTGACCTTGGGTTTGCCCATGTCATCAACACTAGCACAGTCACTACAACCACCAATATCACATGGTAAACCAGTGATTCACTACTCTGCTTCTTCTTCTGCCAGCTGTGCTCTTGCAATGCAGGAGCTTGTGCCTGTTCCATTGCTAACAATCTCCATGATGTTGCCACTTGCAAACTTCCATCGACCTCAATTTTCTGCTCTCCTCCATACCACAACCTTTGTTCAGCAGTTTGTTCCCCAGCCTGTGCCATCATTGCTGATGCCAGGGGTGCTGCTGCTGTGTTGATGCCACTTAGGCAGCAAATGCTCTATGCCATATTATCACAGACTTATCATTGTACACCACAGTAAAACTCTGAAAACTAACCTCTAAAAAGATTAATTGAAGCACTATGCAGCTTTTGAATCAAAACAGATAGTTAACCAGAAATATTTTTGGAAAATAATTACTTTTAAAAATGATAGAAAAATGAATTTATGTTATTCTTGGATAACTACCATCAGCTGGATTCAAACTGCTGACCACAAAAACATATAATCACAAACTTATCATGGTATACCACAGTAGAGTTCTAGAAACCAACCTCTAAAAAGATTACTAAAGATAATGTGGAGTTTGTAACAAACTAGATAGCTAACCAGAAATAATTTTTGGAAAACTATCACTCTTAAAAATTATAGAAAAATTCATTTGTTATTCGAGAGATTTCAGCTCTTATTTGTGCAACAATCAAAATCTGTAAATTGATTTCTAAAAAAAAAGAATGAAACTACCATATACATGGTTTGAAATAAAGCCAATATTTCACCAGAAGTATGTTGGGGTAAACAGCACTCTTACAAATTATAAAAGAATCAATGTATGTTAATCTTGGAAAAATCGATACATTGGATTAGAACCACTGACCACAAAAACACATAAGCAGAGACTTATCACAATGCACCACAGAAAAATTTGAAATCTGACTCCTAGAAAGATGAATTAAAGTGCAAGAGGGACACTCTGACCTGTTTGAAACAAAATAGATAGTTAAAGGGGCACTGTCAGCTTTGCCCATCCGTTTTTAACGTATGTCGAGGTGTGCTCTAGGACATATTTGTGAAGGAGTTTCTCTAAAATGCCTCTTGTAGCAGAAAAGTAATTTATTTACCTTTTCAGGCAATATTAGCATATTTTACTTTTATGCTACACAGGGCATTTTACAGTAACTCTTTCACAAATATGTGCTAGAGGCACACTCCTGACATATCATATGTTAAAAACAAAACAGATAGTTGACAAGAAAGAATGTTTGAAAAAATGTTATTCTTAGAAAAATAAAATGTGTTGAATTCAGACACACACTGCTAAAATATGCGCTGATACATTTATCATGGTGTGCCACAATCAAACTCTGTAAATTGATTTCTAAGTAAAAGAATGAAACTACCACATACATGGTTTGAAATAAATTCAATACTTACCAGAAGTATTTTGAGAAAACAGTGCTCTTAGAAATGATAGAAAAATTATTTATTTTTATTTATTTATTGAAATCTAGGATTAAACACCTTTGAGCTAGAAGCTCATTTACAAAGGTTCCATGTCAGTGGGATGGTAGACAATACTTACAAAGGTTGTACAATAACAAGACAGTAAAAAAACCTGGCAATTATATGTTCCAATAAATTGGGTTTGAGTACACAGTAAGTGAATCTAGAGAGAAACTTGAGCATGGTAGCTGGGGAGGAGAGCTGGATGCAGGCAAAACATAATAGGAGGAAAAATAGGCAGATAAGAGTTAGTAAGGGGTAAAGAGAGTCAAGTGGGTCTTGGTGAGGACGGAGTGAGATGGAGAGAAGAGGAAGCAGTCAGTGACATTGTCAAAGTGAGGGGTGGGAGGCAGTGAGGGGGATGAGGCAGACAGAGGCCTTATCAGTGCAGGGAGCCACTAGGAGGTGGGGGGGCAGAGATAGTATGCAGGAGGGAACTAGTTGTTGAAGTCACAGGTGCTGGTTGATGATAGTTGCTGATGTAGTCAGCTTTTAAAAAGGCCCAGAGTAGGTAGGTTGGATACATCCCAGCTGAGTTCATTAAACCAGAGGGGTGCTCTGTAGGCAAAGGAGCATTGTCCCTGTGTCATTCGAAGATGAGAAACATGGAAGTGGGTGCCAGAGATTTGTGTGTGTTGAGAGCTGCTGTGCAGTAGAAGTAGATTTTCTAACATACTAACATACTAAAATGCCAGCAGAATAGGCCCTAACGGTCTTTGAGTTCAGCTCGATTGGTCAGCCCCACCCTGGGTGCTGACCTTGTTGCCCCCTCGCCCTCTGGCTTCTCCCTTCCCAGTTCCGGATATTCTGCTGCATTGGATTTTGCTTCCAGAACCCTTCCCTGTACCTGTCCCAGCCTCTCTTGAACCCCTCCACCGTCTCTGCCTCCACCAGCCCCTAGGCAGTGCATTCCATGGCTTCACCACCTCTCAGTGAAGTAGCACCTCCTCCTTTTCCCCTGAATCTTCCCTCCAGCTTCCACCCATGCCCTCTAGTGGCCCCTCCTCCTTCCTTCAAGCACCCTGACTGTTCCTCCCCTATTTACCCTCTTCATGTACTTGAAGACCTCTATCATGTCCCCCGGTCCCTTCTCTCTTCCAATGTGTACATATTTAGCTCTTTGAGCCTCCTCAGAGGTCCTGTCCCCAAGCCCCAAATCATTTTGGTTGCCCTCCTCTGGACCCTCTCCAGGAGTTTAATGTCCCTCTTAAGTGTGGCTTCCAAAACTGCACTAGTACTCAAGGTGTGGCCTCACCAAGCAGTTATACAGAGGGAGCAACACTTCCTCCTTCTGGAGGTGATCCCCAGTGATGCATCCCAGCATCCTGTTGGCCTTGGCTGCTGCCTCCTACAAGTCTCTGAGTTGTTCATTTTGACATCCACCACCACCCCAGGTCCCTCTCAGCCATCGAGACTTGTAGCATTTCCCCCAGGGTGTACACTTGGCCCGGGTTTCTGGCCCCTAGGTGGAATACCTTGCATTTCCCTGCATTGAACCTCAGCTTCCACATTCTAGACCATCTTTCCAGAGCTGGGGAAAGAGACTGAAAAGTGCTTTTTGGAAGCAGACAAGTTTGGTAGCAGATCCTCCCACTAAACTGAAGCCAGCCCATTTGGGCATAGAGGGCACAAGTATGGGTGAGACGTCAGCCCAAGTGAGCAGTCTGCATGCCTTATTTAGGCAACTGATATCCTGTGGAGTGCAGAGGCAAGCTGCACTGTAGAATACCAAGCCGTAGTCCACAACAGAAAGCATGGAGCTGTTGTTGGCAAGTGTGAGGGTGTCCAAGGTAAGGCAATGCTTGTGCCTGTGCAGGAGACTGATCTTGGTGTTGACAGCCCTAGAAACATTGTTGATATATTGGTCAAAGCTTAGACAACTGTCAAGGCTGACCCCAAGATACTGTATCTGAAGTGCTGGGTTTGTTTGAGCTGAGCTCATGAGCTGGTACTGATGTTAAGTGCATGGGATTTACACTTGTTCTGAGGGCTGCAGAACATCATGACTTTGGTTTTATTGCTGTTCAGAATTAGTTTATGGTTGTGGAACCATTCTTGACTATTGCAAAGCTGTTTGCAGTTTGCCCTCAAGTTCCACTGGGTCAGGGCTGTTGGAGAAGATTATCACATCATCTGTGTAGAGGAGTATCTGTTGTTGGCAGTAGCATGGTAGATTGTCAAGAAAGATACTGAAAAGGAGAAACCTAATATGGAGCCCTGAGGGACACCTGATCTTACAGGCAGATGGTCAGAGAGGACATTTATAATTTTCACCTTTGTGAGCGATGCTCCAGATAGCTTTTGAACCAGTGAGTTGACTCTGCAGAGAGACCAATAGAGGTTAATTGCTTTAGGAGGAGGAAGTGGTGGACAGTATTGAAGGCCTTGAGAGATCGATGAAGACTGACCCAGCTAGTGTTCCTTGATCAAAGGACTGATGTATGAAACCAGTGAGTTCCAGTAATGCCATAGAAGTAATATTGCCTTTGCAGAAACCATGTTGCTCAGGGCTTTGAATGGAGTATTTTCAAGGTATTTAACCAATTGTTTGGCCACTATTTGCTCAAGTGCTTTGGAGAGCGGGAAAGCATTGAGATGGGCCTGTGATTTGACAGCAATGCCCTATCCCCATTCTTGTGATTGTGAACAGGAGTCACAATGTGTGATATCCACACCTGTGGAAACTGTGAAAGACGGAGTGACAGGTTGAGGATCTTTGTTATGGGAAGAAGAACTTTCGACAGTGAGTGAAACAAGTTTGAGGTCCAATGTGTCGGCACTTTGTCAAGATTTCCCAGCACTTTTCTAAGGTATTTTATGTCTAGCAAGGGAGTTACCTTCTTGAAGTAAAATGGAGGCCAGGCTGGTAGTGAGAGTCAGAGGTAGTAGTATTGGTGTGTAGTGAGTCCTCGAAAAGTCTGGGGAGTTTTCTAGACAGATCAGAGAAAGCTTTGTTGAAAGCATTGGCCAATATTCTGGGGTCATGGTAGGGTTCCATGAATGTTGATCAAGTTAGGTGACACCTTTACATTTTTCCTGTGACTTCCTTTATATTATTCCAGAAATTTTTCCCATTGCCCCAGGAGGCAGTAAGCATTTCCTTATGGTGGTTGGATTTAGTAAGGCATATTTCCCAAGTGCAGGCATTTCTGGCTGTCTTGTAAGCTTGTACAGCTGAGGGTTTACCCAATTCTCTCGCTAGGTGCCAGAGGTGGTCCTGGTTCTTCATTCTGTTTATGAGATCAGATGTTAACCAAGGGTTCACCGTACCCTGATCTTTAAGCTTTTTGAGAGGGGCATGTATGTCACAGACCTTTGTAAACTGCTGTATAAAATATTCCCAAGGCAGCATTGATGTAAGGAGTGTCATCAATTTGTGACCAGTTGGTGTTGGCTAGATTTCTTCAAGGACTCTAGATGCCAATGCTTTAGTACCTTACTGTAGGTGAAGTGAGGTGGGGGTTGTAGAATTCATTTGTCCAGCTACAGGAGACTGGGAGTGGTCACTGATTGAGTCAGGATGCACTGTCACATTGGTGAGTCTTTCAGAGTTGCTGGAAAGTATCCAGTCAAGGAGGGTGCTTGTGCCAGATTTGTAGTAAACCCTGGTGGGGGTGGAGACAAGCTGTGTGAGGTAGACTGTGGAGATATTGTTCCGTAAGGGCCTGTATTAGAGGAAAGTCAGTTTATGTCGAGGTCACTTAGGACTATGGTCTCAGAGTTGGAAGACAAGCCATGGATGTAGTCCACAATAACTCTTTAAAACCTTCTTATGTTCTCTGGGGGAACTTAGGCAGAGATAGTAGTCAGAGCTTTATTGTGTGCCCTTGTAGGACTTTGATAGCTAGTGCCTGAGTGCTAGGTCATAGGTCAGCCAGGGAGGACGTGTCCTTTAATGTATGTTAATCTCAGAAAAATAGCATAAACTGGATTAGAACCACTGACCACTAAAATGTAATTATAGACTTATCATGATGCACCACAGAATAACTGTAGAACCTGACCTCTAGAAAGATGAATTAAAGTGCTACATTCACAGTTTTAAACAAACCAGATAAGGGCACTGTCAGCTTTTTCCTTTTGTTTTTAACATATGTCGAAGTGTGCTTCTAGGCATCGTATTGTGAAGGAGTTACTGTAAAATGCCCTATGCAGCATAAAGTAATTTATTTATCTTTCTCAGGCAATATTAGCATATCTTTCCTTTTTAGTCGGCCTGCACTAAACTCCGCTGCCACTGGAAGCATATCCACCTCAAGACATGTATCTGTCACAAGCACTGTCCTAAATCGCAACTTTTCACAAGCACATTGTAAAGTAAAGTATATGCTGTAGAGGTTTTTAACTTCAGTTGCTCGTGTCTGTAAATTAAAACTAGCACTACTTTTGCCCCAAAATACTTTACAAATTAGAGCCAAATCGTGTGCTTGTGCAAGAGGGACTGAAATGAAGATTCAAGCATGTGCAAGACAATACCTTCCAGTGCAGGCATGTGATTTTGACTCTGATTTGTGAAAGTATTTTGCAGCAGACGTAGTCCTTGTTTTTAATTTACAGACAGCAGTGGTGACTGAGGTTAAGAACCGCTAAAGCATTAACTTGATTTTACAATGTGCTTGTGAAAAGTTTTGATTTGGGACAGCACTTGCTGACAGATGTGAGCCATCGAGGTAGATATGCTTCCAGTAGTAGCGGAGTTTAGTGCAGACCGACTAAAAGAAAGATATGCTAATATTGTCTGAGAAAGGTAAATAAATTGCTTTAATTCTATACAGGGCATTTTACAGTAACTCCTTCACAAATATGTGCCTAGAGGCACACTCTGACATATGTTACAAACAAAACAGATAGTTGACCAGAAAGAATTTTTGAAAAAATGTATTCTTGGAAAAATAACATCTGCTGGATTCAACCACAGACTGCTAACATATGCCCTGATACACCTATCATGGTGTGCCGTGATCAAAATCTGTAAGCTACAGTAATTTCTAAGAAAAGAATCAAACTATCATATATGTGGTTTGAATAAGGCCAATATTTCACCAAAAGTATTTTGAGAAAACCGCATTCTTAGAAATTATAGAAGAATTAATGTATGTTAATCTAGGAAAAATAGCATCAGCTGGATTAGAACCACTGACCACAAAAACACATACTAATAAACTTATTACAATGTACCACAGCAGAAGTCTAAACCATGACCTCTAGAAAGATCAATTAAAGAGCTATATTCACAGTTTGAAACAAAACAGATAGTTAAAGGACACTATTAGCTTTGCCCTCTGTTTTTTAACATATGTCAGGAGTGTGCCTCTAGGCACATATTTGTGAAAGAGTTGCTGTAAAATGCCTCTGTGTAGCATAAAAGTAATTTATGTACCTTTTTCAGACAATATTGACATATCTTACTTGATGACATCATTTCTTGACATCACTTCCTGGCTGCTGAATCCCTATTTTCCCATTTGCAGGTTATACCTGCCAGCCAGTAAAGGGACCTCAGACCTTACCTTAGGTACAGTCATACAAACCTCTACCCCCATACCTCCTGGGTCCTTCTATCAGCCTATGCCACTTCACTCCTCCACTACTTGCTTACCTCAAATCTCTGGCCACATTGACCGCCTCTACCTACTTCTAATCCCCTGTCTACATATCCTCCAGCCCCCACCCCATAGTTTATCATACATCCTGACCCCTGCCTAACCTCCTAGCCTGCGCCCCTCAGACCACTAGGAGTCGCTATTTTTCACCCTGTTTCTTGGCCCCAACACAGCGTGCTCTCAAGCCCCAGAACGTAGAGCTCAGCTCCCACCCTGGTCCTCTTCTGCTGCCCTGGCTGAGACGTGATCCTGGTACTCTCTGTACCAGAGTCGGGGACACCACCACTAAGCCAAAGTGGTATCTACGCTGCTGAACAGCACCCAAAATATTTCTACCTTCTGCCCTACTGCCAGGCAAGCACCATGTCAGCCCACCCTCTCCTACTATGCCTCCCTTTACTTACCCTGGTACCTATAACCCAGCTACCAGGCACCCCATCCAGTACATCAGCCCTAGCATCAATTCCCCTGATATAATAAGATCCCACCCTACAATGACCATGTGCCCTACCCACAGCACCCATCCCCAGGTTACCTCCTCCGCTTACCCTGCGCCCACTGGTGACTAATCACCCTGGCCTCCTGACCATGCTACCCATCCCTCCTCCTGATGGCCCCACCCCTGAATACTCACCGAAGATCGCTAACTCCACCTCCCTCGCTAGAGCCATGATCCTCCTACTACTCCTCACAGGCAATATACATCCCAACCCAAGCTCCCACCCAGACCAGCCCCACAACAGGGACTGCCGGTCTTTGTATAGCCTCCATGAATATATGCAGCATACTCAAAGAATTTGATTCCCTCCAATACTGGGTCATGCTGCATAAACCAGATGTCATAGCTCTGGTAGAAACCTGGCTGTCAAAATCCACTCCCGACCACTTTGTCTCACTACCTGGATACACCCTATACTGAGAGGATCGTGGTTGGCAAATGTGGGGAGGCTGTGCTATCTATACCAGAGACTCACTTACTGGGCTAGCACTCCCTGCCCAGTTCTGTAAATGGGGCTCAGGCCCTCACCCTTAAACTTATGCCTGACCCACCAGGGGGCCCCTATATCTCACTACGGCATACATTCCACCAAAGCACCAAACTCTGGCGATGTTATTCTTAACCGATTATCTCTGCCACCTCCAATAGAAGGTTGATCACATCCTTGTGGGGACCTAAATGTGAACTGGATCAGTGCCTCCTCTTCCACCACCCGAGATACCTTCGTGCTATGGATCTGACGCAACTCATTTCCCAACCCACAAGAGTACACTCCAGAGAGGTACCAGCACCCTTCTAGATGTAATCATCACAAACCGCCCTCAAAAATCCAAGATATCCAGGTCCTCCCAGACTCAGTCAGTGATCACTCCCCATCCTATTCCACTGGTTGACCCCCACCCCGCTACTTAAAGCCCAACCCAAACTGGGTAGGCTACCAGACCTGGTGGGCCAAAAGTCTCTAAACGACTTTTGCCCAGATTAACTGGTCACCATACAGCATGCTCCTGACATAGACACAGCTCACCTTCTTTTCCCAGACTTTCAACAAAGCCTGTGACCTCTATGCACCCCTTAACAGAACACGCACAAAGCTCAGTGCGCCTCTGTTACCCTGCCCTATGTCAACTGCTCAAGCACAGGGATAACTTATGGCACCTTGCCACCGAAACAGGCCGGGTAGCTGACAGACAGGCTTATAATGCAGCATGGAACAAGTGCACCTGGGCTATCCGTGAAAGCAAAGGCCGACCATTACCAGGCCACGCCTCATCTCCTCCTGGGGTGTGCACAAACCTCCTGGGACAACGTCAACAACTGAATGGGAGTGCCCGCACCCCCAGCCCAGATCACCATGGACAGGACTACCTCGACTGACCCAGCCTGCATAGCCAAATTCCTAAACACTACCTTCACGGACCTTAGCTAGGTCCTCCCCAGTAATTTCTAGACCCTCTCCCTCCCAGCTGGCCCTGTCATCCAGCGTCCTTGTTTCCATCTATGCAGGGTAACCGACCAGGAAGCCAGACTGCACCTGTTCAACGCTTTAAAGAGCAACAGTCCCCAGCGACACCCGGACCCCAGCATTCTCCGCCAGGTGCTGGACCAGGTACTTGCTCCGCTCACCACCCTACTCAACAAATCCTCTGCCTGGGGCACCCCAACTGCATGGAAAACAGCCATAGTTATGCCCATCCACAAAGGCGTGACAGGTCTAATGCAGGGAACTACAGACCTATCTCCATCCTCCCACCCTCTCCAAAGCCTTTGAAAAGCTGGTGGCCTCTCAAATCACTGAGTACCTAACCAAGTACAACATCCTCTGTCCAGAACAGCACAGCTTCCGGGCAGGGCAAGGTACCGAATGGCTCTAATTGAGTTTTCAAATTTCATACACTCCTCCCTGGATGCCAGCCCCTAGCTGGTGCAGTGTTTGTAGATCTCAAAGACTTTCGACACTGTCTCCCACCCCTCCTACTGGAAGCCTCTCCCATACTGGCCTATCTACTGGGCCGATCTGGTTGCACAAGCTACCTATCTGACCACCTCAACATGTCAAAATCAACGGGACACTTTCACAACCTGTCCCATCCACTCAGGTGTCCCCAGGGCTCCATCCTGGGACCGCTACTCTTCTCAATCTACCTAAACACTCTACCCAGTGCTTGCACTGGTAGAATTCCATTATATGCAGATGATGCCATCCTCTTTGCCACCCACTGCAACCCCAACGCCTCCAGGACTCCCTACAACCGCTTCAATGATGCAGAAACCTGGTTCAAAGAGCACCAACTTGTCATCAATCACAAAAACAAATCAATGCTCTTTGCCCACCCTCAAAACAAAGCCAGTAATTTCCCACTACATCATCCCCAGCTCCAAGCAACCTCTTGAACTAGTCCGCTTGTACAAGTACCTTGGGATCAGCTTGACACTGCCCTCTCCTTCCACACCCATATTGAGGCACTTGCCTCTGCTACTAATGTGCAGCTAGGTATCCTTACCACCATAAAAACTGTCTCCCCATTGCCCTCCGACTAGCGGTTACATCCTCGATACTGTCCCTGGTGGACTAGAGCTACCTGTTTACGGTGTGACTGACTCACCTCAACAAAATCCACGCTGTCCCTGAATAAGGCATGCAGGCTTATTACAGGGCCCCCAGGCTCACTACACATGTCAGCTATATGACTTGGCAAGGTTACTAAATCTGGACGAGCGACTTCAATACCAAACCAGCCTCATTATGGAAAAACCTTCTTGGCTATCCCCCGGACTGACAGCCTCCATCCACCAAGCCAAACCCTTGATTAATACCAGAACCTCTTGCAAAATCATCCTTCTGATCCCTAGAACCAGGACAAGCCAAAGACAGAGATCTTTCTGTTATAGAGCCCCAGCCTGGTTTAATGCGCCCCACCAGTCATCTCTGACACCACTAGTATCTCCACCTTCAAAACGACTATGGAACCAGATATTTAATGCACATGATTGCACCTGTCACTAGTCGTGACTTAGTACACCGTGACACTGACAATGCTCGCATGAGCGGCACCACTGTAACTAGAATGGTTCCTTCACTCTATAAATACCTGTAAATATATATGGCTGTCAATTTAATTTGTTTGTCATTTTATTACAACTTGAAACTTTGTGATGTAACAATGAGCCTGTAATATAATGTATTTGTCCTCAATGTGATGTAACAACAAGCCTGTAATATAATGTATTTGTCCTCAATGTGATGAGGTACTTTGGAAATGAGCCTCTGGCTCAAAGGTTGTAAACTGATGCTCAAATAAATAAATAAATGGTGTAATCATCTCTTGTGGTTGCTAGGGCATCAGTAAACCTCAAGAGCACAGCTTGAGAGGTTTCCAATTGCCCTAGCAACCATGAGAGATGATTACACCATTTTTATCACCTGTACATCAGGCATTGTCATTTGTAATGTATGGGACTCGACATCAGAAGTTACTCCCTCCCAAACAAAAGTAATTTTGCCTTACCTTATTAATGAGTCAGCCCTACAGCCACATGATTGTGTAGGAAAACAATTTATTAGGCTACATGGACTGAATGGCAGTGGCCCAAAATAGCACCAGAGTTAAAACCTCTATCAGACATAGTTGCTAGACTCAGTAAACTGAGACAACTGGAATGTTATTTGAATACTGTACTGAGGCTAACAATTTCATTCTGGGTGTGTAGAATACTGAATAACACTGGCATATCATTTTGTAAACCCACTGCTATGACATAGATGAGATAGGTTTATTAGGATCTGACATCACAACAGTGGGATTGCTAGGTTGTAATCTGCTTGATTTCAGTGGGTAATAAGGGCTACCATATATTATAGTGCTATAGTCACAGGTTTGAAATAAAACAGATAGTTAAAGGGCACTGTCAGCTTTGCCTCTGTTTTTAACATATGTCAGGAGTGCCTCTATAGGCACATATTTGTGAAGGAGTTACTGTAAAATGCCCTGTGTAGCATAAAATAGAGGATAATGTATGGTCCTCTACCGGTAAGCAGTCTGTTAACTGTCGAGGAGGTTGCCATGGCGATCGTAAACCTCTTTAGAGCGAAGCTCTAGAGGTTTATTGCTGCCATGGCAACCTCGAGACAGTTAACAGTGACCGTTGCCAAGAGGGACCATACATTATTTTTATAGTGCATGGTCCCACTTAAAAAGTAAAACAGCTGCTTACTTTTTGAAAATAGTCACCGCTGCGGGCCGCTCAGTCCTTCCCCAACCGCCATGCTCATCCGCGGTTCCCGTGTAAAAAAAGGGCACACATGTGCAGACTAATTGTTGTTGTTAACCTATCAATGTGACATAGCATTGATAGGCTAACAACATTTCTACGCACATCGATAAGTTAACAACCTTTGGAAATAATGATTTCCAAGGTTAACAGCTTCTACCATACATTATAGTAATATATTTACCTTTTTCAGACAATAATAGCATATCTTACTTTTAAGCTACACAGGGGCATTTTACAGTAACTCTTTCATAAATATGTGCCTAGAGGCACACCCTGACATACTGTATATAAAAACAAAACAGATAGTTGACCAGAAAGAATGTTTGCAAAATGTTATTCTTGGAAAATTAAGATATGTTGGATTCAACCACAGACTGCTAAAATATGCCCTGATACACTTATCATGGTGAGCCACAATCAAACAAGGTAAGTTGATTTCTAAGTAAAGAATTAAACTACCATATACATGGTTTGAAATAAAGACAATATTTACCAGAAGTATTTTGAGAAAACAGCACTCTTAAAAATTATAGAAGAATTAATGTATGTTAATCTTAGAAAAGTAACATAAAGTGAAATAGAACCACTGCCCACACAAACATGTACTAACAGATGTATCACCATGCACCACAGAAGAACTCTGAAACCTGACCTCTAGAAATATGAATTAAAACACTATTTTCACAGTTTTAACAAAACAGATAAGGGGCACTGTCAGCTTTGCCCTCCGTTTTTTAACATAGGTCAGGAGTATGCCTCTAGGCACATATTTGTGAAAGAGTTCCTGTAAATGCCCCTGTGTAGCATAAACGCAATTTATTTACCTTTTTCAGGTAATATTAGCATATCAAACTCTGTAAACTGATTTCTAAAAAGATTAATAGTACATGTGTCTGTCAAAGGCATTTTATGCTCTGTGAAACTTATCAAGTTAGAAAAGAATAATTAAAATGAAATGAAATGAACCATTGACTACACACTTTAATAACACATAGCAACATTAGAGAAACAAATGGTATTAGCAAAAATCTTATCATCGGATTTGGACAGTTGACCACAAAATGCAATAATACACCCATCAAGATTAGAGTAACACATAGTATAACATTTCAGGCAATATTTAACTCTGCTACTATATATGGTACTGGGGGATACTTTGATAGTTTCTTTCATTATCACCTGATTTTTAGAGTGCCCCTGGTGGGCAGTTCTAAACTGTATCTATGGTCTGACAAAAGCATGCCACTTATAGCAAGAGTAAAGCATGTACGCCATCTTGTGTCCATTCTAGGTATAACAAAGGAGACTTTGTGAGTTTTTCCCCTAAATTTCCTGAAGGATAACAATCGCTTGACTAATTTGATGCTACTATTAGGGCATACTAATCTAAAATAGTGAATCTTGATAGTAAAGTTATTAATGTAATACATTAAGTAAATAATAATATGTAATGTACCACCTACTAGGTAGTGCAAAGTGCATTACCAAAAATACATCAGACTCACTATTTGGGAAAAAAGAAGGAGGGGTAGAAAATAAAAAGGTGGAAGAAAAAGGGGATGAAGAGTAAAGGCTACAAATTGCCCAAACTATGGAAAAGCAAAAGTTGAGGTAAACTATACAACAGAAATGACATATACAGGTGCTGCTCTAAAATAAAAAGCACACTCAATGAGTGACAAGTGATGACAAGTCAGGTTTTGTTTTAAATGGGAGAGGAGGAAAGAAATTTCAACATGGCAGCCAAAGTACTGTAGTTAGTTTTTTTGTGGCTGTCTATGTATGTAAACTTGATGGGATGGATTTTCAAAGTCTTATGAATGCCACAAGGTGCTTGTGACAAAGGGTGCTGATGTGTCTTGCACCTTGTGGCAATGGTTGCAGAGGTCCCTATTCAGAAATGCAGCTTGTGTCCGAGTCAGTACCCACTATGGCAAACCAGCTCCTTTGTGACATGAATGAGGATGTGACAAGTCACAAGGGGCTTGTATCACATGAGGCTGCAACATCCCCTTTCCCAGGATTCAAGAAATCCCCACTGTGGCTACAGCAAGAGGCTTCAGTTAGACCAGCAATGAGCTGGTCTAAGCCCTTACACCACTGGCAGATGTTGTAGCCACTTCTTTAGGGGGCCCTAACTCATGTGTTCTGGGGAGGCATGGGCAGGGGTACCATAGTGGGGTGGGGAGGGGTGGGCATGCAGAATAGGGTGGTTGCACCTGGTGGGGTGCTGAAGTAATCTCTGTACAGCAACTGGCATGGAATGGGGAGAGGGATAGGGTGACATACTGTGCCAAGGCAGCACATGGCCCCCCACCCCACATGCCAGCCAGATGTGTGCTCCTCATCCCCACCCATCCTGGCTCCTCTGCTGTTCGGGCCAGGTGGGGGCTGGATCCCTGTGGCAGATCCCGTAGGTGCACCCACTTTTGGCATGTCCGCCAATGTGGCAGCACCTCGATATGTGCCACAGGGACCCTGTTTTTTCTGAATATGGCACAGGATCTCAGATGCAGCCACAGCCCTAGATCGCCATTTATTTGGCGTCAATCTTGGGAATCTTTGAAAATTTGGTCCATTGTTTCTAGCTCTGCAGGAGATCATTTGAAATCACACCTGCTGGAACTAAACGTTCTAATTTGTGCTATGAGGAATTCTGTTAATTTCAGAAATTTCTAACTTCTTCTGTGGAATTCCAAAGGAAGTGAATTTGCAGTATAATACTGTACAATGTTATAGCACTTCACAGTTTTACATCAGCTTTCCACAGTTCAGTGTTCGTTTTCTGCAGAGCATGTTTCTGGGACCATTATATGTGAATTCATCCTGATGGCACTTAGATACTGTACATGACTGAGGGGTCCAGCTAATGTTTTGATAATTAGTTGAATCAATTAGAAACTGTCCCAGAATTCTGTAGGTTATGTACACTCAATGTAAACTGCAGAAAACTATTCTGCCTTTAAAAATTAACTACGCAAAACAGACCTGTGTTTTAAATAATAAAAAAAATGCACCTCTGAATTCCATTGAAGTTACCTGAAAATTCTTTAAGGTACTTCAGAAGCAGACTTGCCATTCCACAAGAATGTTACTAGCGATATTCCACATTCCTCACAACTCTACTATCAGGGATGTGAAGGTTTGGTGTCCTGCACGTTACAATATTAGCTTTAATAAAGAAGTCTACCAGTTGATTTGGATCTTGAGGGTGTCTGTAGGATAAGGAAGTGCACATCTGTGTATGGACCTTTACCAAAACTCCTATTGGATTATCCCTGAGGGCCAGAGGGAGTAGTTTGGGTGATATATGCAAAAGGGTTACTAATCTTAATTCCCTTGTTATCTGGGGTTATTTTTGGAGTTGTCGATAATGGCATAAATTGCAAAGGGACATATTCCACTTTTTAAGAGAAATAAACTTTCTACAAACCATAACTGTAACCTGAAGAGCGGGTTGATTTAATAAATAGTGTGATTCCACAAAAATAGATCAGTTAGATTTAACGGAAGTGCAATTTCTTTTTCTGTCTGGAGCCATAATGGAGTATCCTGCAGAATATTAGATCTAAACCATAGAGCTCCTTGCTTCAGCTTAAAGACCCAGAAATACCCTTGCCACCAGGGAAGGCAAACCTCTGTTCTTAACTGGATATCTAATTTTCTGTTTTGATAGTCTTGGAGGTTTCCTTCCCACAAAAAGGACAATATAACCTTTTCAATTTTGTTAAACCAGGCATTAATAATATTTGCTGAGAAATTGTTAATAAAATAAAAGAGTTTAGGTGCAAAAATAATTTTAATGTATTCATCTTTCCCATAGGATAGATGTAGTTTTTTCCATCTATCTAAATCTTCTTTCAGATCCACAATGATTATTATCTTGTTATGGCATAAGATTTTCTCAATTGTGTCAAATATTTTGACCCCAAGTAAGCCAGGCCATCTGTAGGTCAGACTAGACCTGGAACAATTGATAATAGGTCAGATTCCTGCATAGACGGGCCTAATTTCAATCCTTTAGTTTTGGACCAGTTAACATAAAGACCAGATATATTCCCAAAATTATTTAATATAACTTTTATAATATGTAAGTAAGAGACCAGATGGGATAGCATAAGTAGTATGTCATCCACGAAAGCAAAACGTTATTAGTATATCTGCCTGTAATGATACCCTTTATACTCTCCGATTGCAAGATTTTTCTTAAGAGAGGCTCTATTGCCAAAACAAACAATAGTGGGGAGAGTGGGCAACCTTGTCTGGAGCCTCTATAAAGTTGGAAAGGTGATGATCTAAAACCATTTGTGATTATACATGCTCTAGGTGAAGCATTGATAGTTTGAACCCACTTAAAATATTAGGTCCAAAATTATTTCTCCTTAGGACACTATATAAATACTCCCATTCCAATGAATCAAAAGCTTTACCTATATCTAAAGAAATGGCCATAGTTGGAACAGACATATTTTATAAAGAGAAGAAGAAAGGACTGATCCAGGCACAGAAAATAACCTAAAATTATCTACTGCCTGCCTGCCCTTAATGAAACCCACTTGTTCTTTACCTATTAATTTGTTCAGGACTTTTGAAATTCTATTTGCCAGAATTTTAGTCAGAATCTTCTAGTCAAAATTTAATAGCGATATGCCTATAGTTCCCACATTCCAATGGTACTTTTTCTTTCTTACTTAAAAGGCAGATATGAGCTTCATTCATAGAATCTGGTAAAGTGCCATCTTCAAATGAATGTTGGAACACCTCTAATAAGTGTGGAGAAACAATTTGATTAAAATGTTTACAAAAATCTCCTGAGAATCCATCTGGACCAGGAGCTTTCCTATAGGGGCTTGTAAAATGACCTCTGATATCTCTTTCAAGCTAATTTGATGATCAGGTTGTTCTTTATCTTCTGAGGACAGGCAAGGAAGCTCCACTGAGTTAAGGAAATTATTTATTGTATCCACCTATATATTTCCTTTGGATCTATACAGGTTCTCATAAAAAATCTTAAAGCAATTATTGATTTTTTAACATTGTATATGACATCCCTGTCCTCTCTTGATTCCTATAATAGTATTTTAATTTTGAATTTTCATGAATCTACAAGCCAATAATTTCCCTACCTGTTCACCAGACTCCCAGTACTTTTGTTTCACTCTAAAGAGCAAATATTACATTTTTCTTAATATATTTTATTAATCTCATACTTAAGGCCAAGTATCTTAAATATGGACTCCTTACCCTTGGACAAACTAGTTTTTTGGTTAGCTAAAGCTACTTTCAACATATCTTCTTTGTCTCTTAGGGCCTCTACTCTTTCTTTTCTTCTTGGATGTGTAAATAATAATCCTCCCAATGAAAGATTTGTAAGATTCCAAATAATTTTAGGACTAACCTCCCATTACAGTTGAACCTAAAATATTTATTGGACTCTTTCTGGATCCATTCACAGAACTCCACATCTTTTAAAAGAGATGTATTGAATCTCCAGTTAATTGATCTATCTGTTTTGTTTTCAAAATTATAGAGCTTTTCAGGAGGCAGTGGTCAGAAATGAGTAGATTTTCATATAAAATTTGACTCGTACTGTTACACACATTCAGGGTGAAGAAAAATAATCTAATCTACTAAGTGTTCCAAACCTGGCTGATAGAAAGGAACAGTCTCTTACTTGAGGATGCATCAGTCTCCAAATATCTAATAGACCCAAAGCCTTCAACATTTTATGCAGATTCACCAGGATAATCTCATATTCACCTATGTTAGCTAGTGTAAACAATAGATTCTGAAATAACTTTTTCTGTTCCGACTGAGTATTAGGAGCATAAACATTACAGAGTGATATATTTTTCCCAAACAGGTTTCATAAGAGTATTTGAAATCTACCTCCGGATCAGTTAAGTGACTATTCTTAATAAAACGAACCCTTTCCTGATCAGAATAGCAACCTCTCTTGTTAGAGGAAAACAACAATGATAGACTGAAGCAACCCTACTTAGCTAATTTTTCTGCTTCTTCAGGAATAAGATGTGTTTTTGTATCATGGCAATATCAACTTTGTGTTCATTCAAATGATGTAATATTCTATATCTCTTAATGGGTGAACCCAACACTTGCACATTCAAGAACTTATAGTTACTGAACTCACGGTATGTAATTCAATAAAATAAACACTTAAGTAACAGTAAAAAAAAAAGAAAGAAAGAAAAATAATAATAAACTCCCAACACTTATTCTCACTACAAACACAATAGGAAGATGCATGAAGGAACTCAATGAGGAATACCTCAAGCTGTAACACACAACTTTAAGGCAACAATGTAAGAATCCCACCTTAATCTAGTATATCAGTATAGAATGATATTTAATATCAGAAGAATTTTTAGCAAAAAGAAGAGAAGAGAGAGAAAGAGAAAATAAAATAAATAATGCTTGGCCTCTGAACAATGGCTCAGTATGATTAACATCTGAATGGAGTATCATCATAGCATGCATTGCAGTACGCTAACAACAAAGCAATCCACAGGTCCCTTATACTTATAAAGAGATAATTTTGGCTAAAATATACCATTCCGATCAAATAGATGAGATTTCCATAGCAAAAGGTACTATAAACATACTGTTCATTAAGGAAGTCACTTACCTTGCCCTTGTAGATAGTAAAGCCTTTAATTCTTTCCATACAAAGGCTGTCTTAGCATTATACCTTCAGTCCTCTTTCCTCCGACAAAGTTGACAAGTAATCAGGAGTAAACTCTAAGCTATCCAGCCCATTATAAAGGCATATACATTGACCCATCATGTCTCTTTCTACATGACCTCATAGGCTTCTTAGTACTCCTTCTATACTTTAGTCATATTGTAGAAGAGGAATATCTCTACTGGGCATAGGTAACTACTACTAGAACATCAATGATAGTGTGAAGAGTAACCATTTACAATAGGTTGGAAAACATAGACCCTTCCAAGTTAAAATCTCTTTGCTGTGCTTGCAGGCCCCAAAGCAGCATGGGTTCACAGCAGGAAGGTCATGTCAGATGAATCTAATTGATTTCTTTGACTGGGTGACCAAGTAATATGGCCTACTTAGACTTTAGCAAGGCATTTGACACTGTCTCACACAAAAGATTAATAATCAAGTTAGCCAGCCTGGGAGTGGGTCCAGGGTGGTAGCCTGGTAGCAAACTGGCTGCACAACAGGAAACAGAAGGTAATAGTGAATGGAACACATTATGAAGAAAGGGGGGTTACTAGTGGAGTACCTCAGGGCTCAGAACTGGGTCCAGTCCTCTTTAATATCTTTATAGGTGACATTGCAGAGGGTCTGAGGAAAGGTATGCTTCTTTGCAGATGACACAAAGATCTGTAACAGAGTTGATACACAAGAGGGGTAGAAAAGATGGGACTTGGCAAGGTTGGGGTTGGAGGTATGGTCAGACATATGGCAACTTCGATTCAATGCAAAGAAGTGCAAGTAATGCACCTGGGAAACAAAACCCAGGAGAAGAGTATACAACAGCAGGGGCAGTACTAACAACAACAAAATGGAAAGGGACCTGGGGGTAGTCATATCAGATGACCTAAAGGTGGGTAAGCAATGTGAAAAGTCGGTAAGGATAGCCAGGGGATACTGAGATGCATAGAAGAGGCATCACAAGTAGAAAAGGGAAGTGGTTATCCTCTATACAGACAGTTGGTGAGACCCCATCTGGAGTACTGTGTGCAGTTTTGGAGACCCCATCTACGCAAAGACATAGATAGGATGGAAGCAGTCCAGAGGAGGGCAACCAAATGGTGCAGGGTCTGCAGCAGAAACCATAGAAACATAGAACATAGAAACATAGACTTTGACAGCAGATAAGGACCGCTTGGCCCATCTAGTCTGCCCATTTCTACCTACAGGATAGGCCGCAGATCCTAGTTAACCAACAGCCTATTTCTTCCTACCCCCACAAGAATTGCCTAATGTCTGTCCCATGCATTTTTGAATTCTCCCACAGTTTTAGACCCCACAACCTCCTCAGGAAGACTGTTCCATGCATCCACTACCTCTCTGTGAAATAATATCACATTGCCCCTGAACCTCCCCCATCTTTAAATTGTGTCCCTTGTTCTTACACGCCTCTTTTCTGAAAGATGCTACCCTCTTGGACTTTGTTGATTCCACTGAGGTACTTAAAAGTTTCTATCATGTCACCCTCTCCCTTCTTTCCTCAAGGGTATACATATTAAGCTCCTTTAGTCTCTCCTCATACAGCTTCTCTTGCAGACCCTGCACCATTTTAGTTGCCCTCCTCTGGACTGCCTCTATCCTGTCTATGTTCTTGCGGAGATGGGGTCTCCAGAACTGGACGCAGTACTCCAGATGGGATCTCACCAACTGTCTGTACAGAGGGATAACAACTTCCTGTTTCTGCTGGTGATGCCTCTCCTATGCATCCCAGTATACCCCAGCCCTCCCTACTGCCTTCTCACATTGCTTGCTAACCTTAAGGTCATCTGATATGATTACCCCGGTCCCTTTCCTTTTCTGTTGTTACTACCTCCCCCATTGTGTATTCTTCTCCTGGGTTCTTGTTTCCAGGTGCATTATTTTGCACTTGTTTGCATTGAATCCAAGCTGCCATACTTCTGACCATTCCTCTAACCTTGCCAAGTCCCTTCTCATCCTTTCCATGCCTTCTTGTGTATCAACCCTGTTGCAGATCTTTGTGTCATCTGCAAAGAGGCATACTTTTCCTTCCAGTCCCTCTGCAATGTCACTTATGAAGACATTAAAAGGACTGGACCTGTACTGAACCTCATGTACTCCACTAGTAACCCCTCTTTCTTCAGTGGACTCCATTTACAATTACTTTCTGTGTCCTGTTGTCCAGCCAATGTTTTCCAGGCTACCACCCTAGGACCCACTCCCAGGCTGGTTAATTTGACTATTAATCTTTTTGTGGGACTGTGTCAAATGGCTTGTAAAATCTAGGTAGGCCATGTCCACAGACCCTCCCTGGTCTACTACTTTGGTCACCCAGTCAAAGAAATCTATTAGATCTGTCTGACATGACCTTCCCGCTGTGAACCCATGCTGCCTTGGGTCCTGTGCCCCACTGGCCTCTAGGCACTCAACAATTCTTTCCCTCAGAAGTGACTCCATCACTTTCCCTACCACAGAGGTCAAACTGACAGGTCTGTAGTTTCCTGCCTCTGTCTTGGTTCCACTTTTATGAAGGGAATCACATCCGCCTTCCTCCAGTCCTCGGGTACCACACCATCCTCCCATGATTTATTAAAAAGAGTAGCCAGTGGTTTCACTGGTTACCCCTAATTCTTTTTTAGAATTTGGGGTGAATTCCATCAGGCCCCATTGCTTTGTCCACCTTCACTTTTAGGAGAAGAGAGACTGAGAGAGCTTAATATGTGTACTTGATGAATGGAGGGACAGGGGACATGATAGAAACATTCAAGTACCTCAGGGAATCAACAAAGTCCAGGAGGGTAGCATCTTTCAGAAAAGAGAATGGTAAGAACAAGGGCACAATTTAAGATAGAGGGGGACGCCTAGGGGTAATGTGAGGAAATTTTTTTCATGGAGAGAGTGGTGGATACATGGAACCGCCTTCCTGAGGAGGTCGTGGGTCTAAAACAGTGGGGAATTCAAACACGCATGGGACAGACATAAGGCAATTATAGTGGGGGTTGCAGGAAGTAGGCTGTTGGTTAACTAGAATCTGCAGCTTATCCAGTAAGTAGGGAAATGGGCAGACTGGTGGGCAAGTGGTCCTTATCTGCCATCAAAGTCAAAGTCTATGTTACTTCAAGACTGCATTTCTTAAACACAGATAAAATATACATAAAAAAAACTGGTTCATAATGAGTTAAACTGAGCAGTATTATTCAGAGAAGGTAGAGGAATAATCTCCTCATTCAACCTTACACTGTTTAGCATTCCTTCTTTTCCTTTGCTTTGTAAAAAGAAAACCTTCACAACCACTCCTCTTGTTCCTATGTTCTCCATTTACTCCCCTTCTTTCCTTATTCCTTTCAAACAAGAAATAATTAGATGAAGGTAAAAGTTAACATCAATTGAACCTATTTCCATGTTGATACGAAAAGGGAATATAACTAAAGGTCTAGCTTTAAGAGTTTAGTGATACTATTTAAATATTACCTATACAGCTCACTAGCGCCACATAAATACGTTATGGCATTGAGGCTCCCCCTTCGTAATTCCTTCCATCCTCACATGTACCATTCGGTGTTGCTCTGCACTAAAAAAAAAAAGCCCAGGGAATAAACAACTTAGCTGCATCTAATACAGACAGCCAAAGTGAGGAATTGAAAACAACATCTAAAATTTAGAACTTACCCTATTAGGCCAGCGTTTCAATTTCACTCCTTGCAAATACATTAACATGCTTTCCTCCCATTAACCTCTGACTCTAACCCTTTGTATATCATTTTGCAATAAATTTGTTCTATCAAACAACATATTGAAATCTAACAATACTTTAAATAAAGTGCAGATTAAAGACCAGGAGCAATATCTCATAAATAATGTAACTGAATTAAAACAGCTAAAAGGACCAATTGTCTGCACAATGACCTCTGACCCTAAGCCTGATCCTGCATCTTGACTTCAGTTGCAGAGCCAGTAACAGATCCTCAGGTCGTCAATAATTCAGAATGCTCCAAGGTGAAACCAGAGAGGAAGGTTCATCAAACATATCGGCCACAGGGCTTATCAGATCTTTCAAACAATCAGGTACTTTATTAGACAAGTGAGCAATGGAAAGATTGGTTGAACTAGCTGGTGGCATATTCCATTTAGATGTATTAGGCAGTCTAGAGCCAGAGGGTGTATGCAACAATTGCTTATTTTTGTAGAAAATCTGAGACTTTGATTAATTTTTGTTGGCCAAGTAGCTGTTTTCGGAAGAGGTTTTGAAGAGCTTGTAGATTTAGGTGTTGTTTTGGGAACCGAATTGTCACAGTATTTTGCTGCACCATTCGAGGGAACTTGGTACCTTGGGAAATCCTTCTGTCTCGTGATGGCTATACAGAGTGATGATGTCACAAGCTTGACTCCTTCAGTGGAATGTGCGTGTCTTCAAACCTGTGAGGGAATTTGTCTGAATGATGCTGGCCCATGACAAATTTAGTTTTTTAGTCAGTATTCGTTAAGCTTCTGGCCAAGTACTAGTGATATATTCCCAAGCTTCCTCTGGTGTTTTAAAGTTGAGTAAACCATCTTTGGTAGACAATACTAAAACAGCAGGGTATTTCACATAATATGCTATTTGGAGTTCTGCTAAACATAATGGATATCATTATAGGCCTTTCTCTTTTCCACTATCTCTGTACAGTAATCCTGAAATATTAGAATTCTCTCTTTTCCCCAATATAATGATTTCCTCTGCCTAGCCAGTGTAAGTATTTCTTCTTTTACATTGAAGGAGAAACCTAACTATAATAGGCCTGGGTTTCTGACCAGGTTTGGGAAATGCTTTCAGAGATCTGTGAGCCTCTCTATTTCTAAGGGCCACTGCCATGAAGCATTCAAAATGAATCATGTCATTTCCTCCATTGACTCTGGTACCCCAATAAACCACAGATTATTACGCCTACTCCTGTTTTCTAAGTCATCTACCTTAGAGCCAAGAGTGACAATTTGATTACAGAATTTAACCAAGAATCTTCAAATTTGTTGAACAATTCGTCTAACAGAGCCAATCTCTCTCCTATAACACTGAGCCTTTCCTCTACAATCTCCGATTTTTTCTTTCAGCAGATGCCTGTGCCTTTAAATCCCTAATGTCAGTGTGCATACTTTGAGGTTTATCCTTGATATATTCCATATCACTTGAATATATTTCTGCATTACCTTTATTTATTTTAGAGAGTCTTTGTGTTGTTTCCTTCATGATTGCAAGAAGGCCCGTATGAGATGAGCCAAGGTGGTTAGAATGCCCCCGACCCACTCGTGTTGTCAGTCACATATTTTGAAATTGGCTTTGGGTTGTAAACTAAGAAATAAAGCAAAGAAGTAAATGGTTAAAGTCCCGACTTCAACAAATTTCTATTTGTGGGAGAGCCCCGTTATGCTGCCATTTGCTCAGAGTGCCAGCGATGACCTACTTTTAAGAGTTAAAGTTCCTGTGTCATTTTCCAGCCCAATTGTCAGGCATGTCTGGGTCACTTTGCAATTCATTAATCTCCGCTGAAATGTAACTATTCCCACCTATTTTTGTTATCAGAGAACCTGGCAAACCAGTAACTGGTGTCCACCTTTCCTTACAGAAATATAGGTATGCTGTGTACATGCAGAATGCATGCCACATGCTTAATTATGCAATATTTGCATGCAGCTCACATACACAAAGTGATCCTAAGTAACCAGGTCTAAAAAGCAAATCAGGTTCAGATGCTGCAAGCTTGATACTGTGTGCAGCAGGTAGCTGGTGTAAACATCTGTTAAAAATTACATCAGGTTCGTGTGTTGCATGCTTGACATGAGTGCAGCAGTTAAGCTGGTATGAATATCATTTAAACATCACATCAGGTTCACATGCTGCATGCTTGCTATGTGTGAAGCAGCTAAGCTGGTACAAATCTTACCTTAAACACACATCAGTTTCTATTTCTATACTACTTCTAGCAATTAGAGTCATTAAAATACATTTTTATTTGAGCCCATAAAACTATGTAAACTCATTAATTTCGATCCTTTTGCAGTTATTTAATGGCTTTTGATTTTGTCATTAAATCACTATTAATTTGTAAAGTATTGTTTTGCTTACTGCATTACATGCCTAGGATATAGCCAGTCAACATCCCCCATTCCAGATGTATGAAGTGGAGCCACTGTGTTGTGAAGCCTATCTTTTTGTTTTGGACCATGCAAATCTCTTATGCATATTTAGTGCTACATGTGTTTCTCCATGACTGTTTATCTCACTTACTTTCCCTTTGTCATTCTGTATTGAGCATATACACCTAGCCATGCTCAGCACTCCTTCTGCTGAGTAGGGTCTTGTAAGCATGCAGGATACCTCACATTTTGTCACTGAAATGAGGGACATGGACACTCAAAATGAGGACAATGTGACACTAACCCATATGATGATCAGGACATGATGAAACACGGAGATACAGTACCTCAGAACACAGTGGAAACCATTGCATTAGCACCTGAGAATAAATTTCTACCATTAAGCAATGGTGCCATTTAGGTAGGGCAGAGGCAGTGCCCCGCCCATATTTGCGCCTAGGTTGTTCTTCTGGTGTGGCAATAGTGGCATTAAATTTGGATTTAATCTTCTGTACAATAAGTGCCCACCTGGCCTGTGTGTACTCATGATGCAGGTACTCTTCAGACTCGACTGTGTCTGTATTGTGTTGTCCACTCTCCACCTATTAGCAGTGGCACAATTACATGTGATGTGGATGAGCTCCAGCCAAGAAAGAGCCAATGAGTCTGTGCAAGTGTGACACTGTCTTTCCCACCACAGACTGTATACTACAGCTTGGAGGAGTCAGTGAGCACTGAACTCTCAATAGCAGTGTTGTGGCAGCATATTTTTGTTTATCTACTCTTAGTGAGTCTCCATCTCCCACGTGGTTGAAGGGAGAGAGTGAGCCAGAAGCTAACTCAAGACTAGGCTACCTACTTAATCTACTAGGCTTGCCATGCAAAAGAAAACAGCACAGACCCCCAGCAGCAAGCTAGGCTTAGCAGCAGTGGTGACAGCGCGCAGGCCTTCATATGTTTTGATTAGTGCAGTGTGGCAGCAGCCACAACAGCAACCAAGCAAGAAGCAAGCAAGCCAGTTTGGGTGGGTGTCTTTTAGTGAGGTGACTTGTTGCAGATCACATTGGGGACCTGTGATGGCTGTCCTAGCATCCAATTTCTGGCAGAAGGAGAGAGGGGAGCAGACTGAAAATTGGGTTGGTGGCACACTGTGCCAGTCAGCAGGTTCTGGCCACATGGACAGGTAAGTAAAAGTAATTTTTTTTTTTTTACAGGAATTTAGAGAGGAGGAAGGACTGAAATATTGATGTGTTTTCATGTTTTCTCACCTTTGGGTAGCTTCATGACCCATGAAAATGGGTATTGAATAGAATGGAGTCAGGTAGAAAATCAGGACAAAGTTCTTTTGGGGCAGAACTTCAGAAAAAAATTGGTTAGTAAATGGGTGGGTTTAAGCATAAATATGATGCACTGTTCTGGGTACATACAAATGAATCTTATACATTTGAATTTTTCCTGATTTGCATATCACTTTTCAGTCAAAACAGATAAGTTGTACCTTTTAGAGATGTTACATACAGTCTAGAGCTGTCCCTTGCATTCAGGAACAGTTGAGCGGTAGGTATGCACAGACTATTGGAGCCCCACTATAGTCAGGCTTATGCCCCCAGTGGAGCTGACCTCCACATCCCCACACACAGACACATTATGATAAAGGGCAAAGGAGACTGCATGGAGGTACCATTGAAATGAATGGGGTATTTTTTTATTACTATTTTATACATTTTGATGAAGAGTTGAGATAAATGGTACCACTTGACTAACAAGGGCCTTGTTAGTAGAGCAGTGGCCTTCATTATTCTCCAACTCACCACCATAATGTATAAAATAATAACAAAAATAACTCTATTCATTTCAAGGATATGCCCCAGCACTCTGACCTATGGACATTATCTCTTAAAGACTCATGCCTCTGACTCCTAGTACTCAAGTAAGATACTTTTACTTATATCTATACCAGGCGGTTGTCTGTAGCAACATGGCTGTACCCACTAGAGTATGTGTGCATGGGGGGTACTGCCATGTGGTGTGTGTCAAGTTATTGCTACACCTAAGTGTGTTTGCATCTTAAAGTCTGTTTGCTATACCTAGTGTGTTTGCACTTTAAATTCTGTTTGTGTTGAAGCATTCAAAACTATAAAGGGAAAATAGTAGGAGAACAGGCCAGACAGAAGTAATTAAGTGGTTTTGTTGGTAAGCTTGTGTATTGGGGTGGAAAACACGTGTCTCTATTGGTGTGTGTGCTACAGTTCAACTGTGAAACTGAGATGAGTAAGAGAAGAAAACTGAAAAGCATAATAGTGGTTACAAGCATGCTGCATGCATGCAGATGTAGTTAGATACAGTATGTATTGAAGTACAAGTCATCCACATGTGTTCAGACAGTATAGCTTAGTGGTTAAATGCACTGAATTGCAAGCCAGGAGGTTTGGAGGCAGGAAAACCTGGGGTTGAATCTCATTAACCTCCATTTGCATATGGTATGATCCTGAACAAGTCATTTAAATTTTATATGTGCAGTTAGCAGTGACCACTTGCTTTTCTGCACGCATGCCACATGCATGCAGTCTTTCCCAATTTAACATACAAATCATGGTTTCCACACTTGCTGCTCAGGCATGCCATATGCATGCAATCTGTTCCAATTTAATATTTAAGTCATACTTGCAGCACTCATATCACTTGGTTAGTTTTATGTGTAGCATGAAAACATTCATAAAATTATTTCTGTAAGGGTATAGATCTTTTATTTAAACAATGTTAGCCCCAACACATAACCTTTAGGACTCCTCCTCCTCTTCTTTCATGTTTCCATATGTATACATTACCATTTATTATAATTTTTGTTTTGTGTCCTACACCAAGTTTGTAATCTATTGCAGTGCATGACCAGTTATGACCCCTTGGCCTCTCACCAAGGTGGGGTGAATTTCACAACATTTCCTTGGGGGTGGGGATGTATTGCAAGAAGTCAGGCCTATGATCAAGAAACAGCCCAATCAGGTGCTGAAGTAACTGAGGGGGCTGGCACAGGTCACTCCAGTGGGGAGTGGTCTGAGCAACTAGAAAAGGGCTGGTCCAGACAGGGATTGCTCTTTGTACCAGCTCAGCTCAACATTTGTCCAGCTTGGCAGAATTTTACCTGCAGTTCCTCTTGCTTCATTTTAGTTGTGTCATTGTTCATTTTTCCTTCAAGGCCTACTGTGAGCCATATGATCCCCTTTTCTGTTGTTCTTCCTTATTCTCGTCTACTGTCCTCTTTCAGTATTTCCATCTTTCTGTTTCCTCCCATCTTTCTTCCTCCAAGGTTGTCCCTTTGTACTTGTATTGTTTGTTTGGCTGCCTACCTGGTTCTCTGTTCCTCGGAGTTGATTGGAGCTCTGTGCTGCAGTGTGGTTTGCCCTTTGTCCATTACCTGTAGTTGTGGCCTGGCTCAGCTTATACTTTTACTCCTTTTTATAGTTGATATCTTTATTAAACATCTGTAACAACATAAAACAACATTAAAAACAGTATAGTATAAATAGACAGACTATCCAGGCATAAGTATATCTTATAAAACCAGCAATTTAACAACACACTCAAATGTATATAATAGTAAGCACTAAAAACAGGAGGTTTAGTTTAAAAGTTCCTGACAGCATACATTTAAATAATTCATCAACAGTAAAATATAAAACCATCAATGCATTATAATTTAACCCATACTTTTGAGTGCATACTTTAAAGGACTTACATAAGTATCAGTAACTAACAGGTGCTTTCACCTCTGGCCATCCTCCTTTCTTCTTTGCTGCTAGTGAATACAGTTTCCTGTGTTTCCTTTCTCCTCAGTGTCCGTGGTCAGCTCCCTTCCACACCAGGCACCACATGGGTTGGGCTTTAAGGGCTGGTTGTCCTTTCTATTATGCCCTATGCTCCTTCTTGGGACCCGGTTGTTCTGGCTGCCCCCACCAGTCTCCAGAGCTTCAGCAGCTTCCTGTTAGCTTGGCCCTGACCTTTTGTCTAACTTTTGAATTAAAAATAATAATAATGCAATAGTATTTGTATTGGGATAGGACCATAGTGCCTGCACCAGTTTAACACCAAGTTCTGCTCCAGGGCGGGGTGGGGGCATCAACTGTTTGTACAGAGTGTAGATATGTTTGTCTTCCTGGCATTTTATTCCTTCCTGAGTGGTCACGCCTCCTCTCTGCTTTCCCCATAATATTTACCTTCCTTTTGCCTGGTGGCTACACTGCCACTTGTTCTGCTCCCAATTGATGCCATTTTGGGTCCACGCCACCCTTGCCGAGGATCCACCATGTGATGCCTTATTTCTTTTGTTCCTTGCTAGAGAGTAGTGAGTAAGCATGGCGTTTGAGCTAGATTGGTGTGATTAGATATATTCAATTTAAAGACTGACAGAGAGTGATACAGAGAGACTAAGTAAAAGGAGTAAGTCAGATAGGAATGTGTAGAAAATATGCTTGAGTTTCACAATTGTAATATTTGCAATCAGGCAGTCATGACCAACTCATCATTGCTCAGCATATCATACATGGAGGTAGTTAAACTGTATGGAATATAGATTGCCACTTGATTTATTTGCCATTTCCTTGCATGCTTCTTGCTATTGG
Organism: Neoceratodus forsteri; assembly: GCA_016271365.2. Lineage (NCBI taxonomy): Eukaryota > Metazoa > Chordata > Ceratodontiformes > Ceratodontidae > Neoceratodus > Neoceratodus forsteri. The sequence continues at coordinate 1,431,120,295 of CM028131.1, forward strand.
GACACTATAATCTCTTCTTCTGTTGTAATTTAACAATTTGTGGCATTTATCAAATTAAGGACATCCCCTTTCAATGTGAAGATTCTTTCCACTATCCAGTCAGTTTTAAGAGTCTTACAGAGGAAATCTCTGTTGTGCACAGTTTTAAACACTAGTTGTTTCTGAATATACCTTGTCAGGAAAGCACAAATTCTAACTTTGCAGAAAAATATTCTGTGTGGGTTACACTATTTCCTTGTTAAACAACAACAACACAAATCCTTGAATATCTATGTTGAGTTTCATGCAATTATGAAATTGGATGCCAGGGATTAAAATATGCATATTTATTATACTTTCTGGGGTTATTTCTTTGTCATTCTCTTTAGTTGCTATGGAGATATGTTAAAAACATATATTTGCAAAAACTATGTTAATGCAACATTTAGGGTTCAGTCTAAAGTGACAAAAGTAGAGAAATGTGGTTTTAGGTTTCAGTTGTCTATCAAAGGTCATGTTGAAATGTTGGGGTCAGAATATGCAAAAATTAAAAAGTTATACATAAAATTCAATGTTCCCATGGAGATCCATGTGGAACCAATGGTTGCAGATGTGACTAACTGTATCAGCCCTCCACTCACCATAGTTCCCTAGCCCCTGGGGCTCCATGGTTCATGCGCCCCAAGCATTCCCGCAGGTGGCAGCATACAAGCATCGCAGAAACCAACCATGTCACAGGCAATGTCATCAGGGAGACTGCACAGAGCACACATGTCATGCAAGGGCTGTGGTACAATCTGGGCTGGTGCTATGCCCACATTAAACCCACAGGATGTTCCTCCAATGTTATGTGGGTAGTGGGACAACAGGGGCAGTGTGTCTCAGCACCTTCCTAGTTGGTCATGAATACAGTTGTCACACAGCCAATCATGGAGAATGGTGACTCAGCAAATCTGAAAAGACAGGGAGCGTAATGGAATATGGTATGCTGGTGACCCATAAAGGACCAACTACCTGACACAATGCAGGAGAGGATTTGGAATGTGAACTTTATCGATATATTTTCCCTGTTACATTAGGCACTGCAAGAGGAGGAGAATTACAAGAACGTAAAGAAGGACAGGCCACAAAGACTCAAAGTCCCAAAAGTACGTTAGCATTTCAGCAGCAGCCTTTGACATATTCATGTTGATATATGGCATGGAGTACATAGAAAACTGATGTCCCTACTTAAATACCAGGATACCACCAAAGCAGCCTATCTTTCGTTGGACAGATACAGTTGGCTGAAGTATGAAGAACAATTCCATTTGAAAAGGTGCGACAGCCTAACCTTAAGTGGGAAAGTATGCATCTGGACCTGTGGGCTCATTACATGACATGAAGGAGGCCCGTGTAGCCACATACACAGATAGCAGGCACATCATTGCCAGGCAGGGCTCTGTTGATGGAAAAAGGATCATAGAAAGAGTGGCAAAGGGGCTTGCTATAACAGGGACAGTGTTTCTGTGCCTTCTTCAGATTCAGTCACATATGGAAAACTGCAAAGAGGACCATAGGGTAACCAACTGCAGAGGTATACCACCGGACAGCAGGGGTCAAGAACAAGTGGCAGAGACAAAACCAAGCAAGGAGCTGGTAAGTCCAGCTGATTTGTTAATGCAGCTCAAAAACTTCAACCCTGGTTTTCCCAGTACCCTTGATCATAAGGCTGCAGAGTTTTGACAGATGGTTTAGCAAAGGTTTTGAGATCCTATACAATTGGCTTTGCATGGCCACTATGGCCCACAACCTCAAAATGGCCCTACCTAAGATACTTGAGTAAAATAAGAAAGGAAGTTGTGGTTAGCAGAGTAGCAGGCCCATCTGAAAACCACCTCTTCCAAACCTTAAGAGTATATCTGCTGGGAATAGTTCCAAAGAAGACACCTGGTGAGTATCGATGGATACAGCACTTGTCTTACCTATAAGGCACAGTCGATAATTACATTATAGCATCATAGGATAGCTCGATCAGGTGCTCATAATTTGACATGGTTACTGATCTGGTACACAGTCTAGGTTTTGATACGCTGATGGCAGAAAGCAACATCAAGTCTGCATTCCTCCTTCTTGTGAGACCAAGAGACTATGATCTATTGGATTTCAGGTCACTGGGGTAACGGTATGTTAAAAAGTCCAGATGGGGTGCTCAGTAAGTTGTGTGGCATTTAAGACATTTGTGTCTTTCTAGAGTGGTCCACTAAATTGTACATGGGGAATAGGCACATTACACATTACTTGGGCAATTTTTATTCACAGGGCCTCATGATACAGGTAAATGCTTAGACACCTTTAAGGATTTGTGCACTCATGAAGCATTTTGGTGTACCATTAGCTCCAGAAAAACTGAAGGTCCCATCATATACTTCTCCCATTTGTGGATAGAGCTTGACTCCACACATCTGGGGCCCAGTTCTCAAAACTCCTGGCACAGAGCAAGGGTGTGCGCTAAGAGAATGGAACAAAGTGCCCCTGCACTAAAGGGACATGTGGCAGACACAACTGCCACATCCACCAAAATGGGATTCACTATACTCACACAGAGGACAAATGTCTATACCTTTAGACCAGCCAGTGCTGGTCTAAGGGTACTTAGAACAATGTCCTATAGTGAAGATTAGCATGTGCGTGATGTGCAAGGCCCCCAACACACACCGCCGAAATGCCTGTACATGAAACAGTTACCTACAATATAATATAATGCTGTCTATATTATTAATTCATAAAATGCTCCCTCTCTGATCCCTTATGCTGCCGTATTATTTAATTAATAAAATGCCCCTCTTCACAATCCCTGATGCTGCCCCTATTAATAATTAATAACATGTCCCCCCCATGGTGGTATAGTGGCCCCCCAACTCAGTAGGTAGTGCCCACCACCCTCCCCCATCCTGAATCAGAGCCAACGACCGGCACAGCTCACCTCACCTCTGTGTCTGGCCACTAACTGAACTGTCAATGAATTTACTGTAATGTGTATGTACTGAACATTACAGTACACTCATTGACAGTTCAGTCGGTACAGATGCAGAGGAGGTGGGATGTGCCAGTCACCATGGTGACTGGGCCACTATAACACCATGAGTGGGACATGTTATTATTTATTAATAGGGCAGCATAAGGAATGGGGAGTAGGCATTTTATTAATTAAAGCAGCATCTGGGAGAGGGGCATTTTATTAATTAATAAGGTAGGCAGCATCGGGATCGGGAGAGGAGCCACTATACCACCACAAGAAGGACATGTTATTGATTACTAATACCAACAGCATCAGGGATCATGAAGAGGGACATTGTATTACTTAATAGAGGCAGCATTGGGGTTTGAGGGGACAGTAGACCACCAGGAAGGGGTTTTGTTTACTGCGTAAGGATCGGGATGGGGGCAGCTTGCATTTGCCACAAGGGCATGCAGCAGACACTTTACCTTGTACCAGGTGTTTGCCACATGTTTGCCACACGGGAGGGGTTGCTGCAAGTGTGGGCACTTAGGCAACAGGGCCCCACCTGTACCAGAATCTGGTGCAGGTTCCTTGTGCACTGGGCTTGCTGCTGCTTTCAGCAGCTTGTGCCAATCTAGCCCTTTCTGAGAATCGAGCCCTGATCTTCTGACTGCCATGTGATAAGGTAATAACTTTCAGATGGTTACTGTGGAAATGGTAGGAGCAAAGAAGGTCACTCTACTACAGTTATAGTCTTGGTGGAGCACTTGAACTGTACATGCCGGCAATCAGCCCAGGAAGACCATTCCTGAGGAGGCTGGCAGCTGCAACAGCCAGCTCCATGAGACCATACCATCACATTAGAGTGACTCAAACATGACACAAACATGAGAGTGAATTTTAAAGTGTGGGAATTGTTTTAGTGAGATTTCAATGGGGTAGCTATCTGGCAAGACAAAACAGGGGTACAAAGTGAGCTGGAATTGGCTACAGATGCTTCAGGAGACTGAGTTTTAATGACTTTTTCCACAGCTCATGGCTTGCTGGGTGATGGCCACAGGAATGGTTTGAGTAAGGAATCACAAATAGAGATTGGCAAAGTTGGTAAAATTCACTGCATGATTTAATCCATGAATTTAGCTAATTCAGGGAGTGTGGATTGATCTGCGAAGTGTGAAGTTTTGCCCTAAGGGCAGGAATTTGACTGAGAATGGCGAAGTTTGCCCATGAATGGTGGATTTTCCCCACTTGTGGGTGAAAATCCACACTTGTGTTGAAAACTTCATGATTCGGGCATAGTTGACCTTGTTGAGGACTGGGAAAACTTTGCAAAACTCAGTGAATGTGAATTTTGCCTCTTCACAGCTGCTTCGCTGGTGAATTAAAACAGTGAGACATCTCTACTCACAAAGAATATCACACTCTTTGAATTGTTCCTGTAATGGTAGCCCTGAGGTGTGGGGGTCCAGACTGGAAAACCAGTAGGTTATATTTCACAGACAAGAGAGCAGTTGCAGGCATAATCAGTGTTTAGACTTCGGGTTTGAGGATGTTATGAGCATACTGCAAGTGTTGGTCTTGTGCTGTCTTCAACAAAATATCACATTCAGAGTTTACCATGTGCCAGAAGGGACAAATGTGATCAATGATGCCTTGTTTCATAGGAACATAGGAATGTGATGGCAGAAAAGGACGTCCAGGCCCACCCAGTCTTCCCAAACATCCCAGATTTTACTGGGTTTTGTTGTAGCCATCCCCTGCCCCACCAGTCCCTTGTGTTTATCCCAGGCCTTTTAACCCCTCCATGGTCTTCTCCCTACCACTTCCTTTGGCAGTCCATTCCAGTTGTCCACCACCCTCTCAGTGAAGAAAAACTTTCTGAGGTTTCCCTAAATCTCCCCAATCTGATATGTATGACCCTCAACCTAGGTCTCTTCTTTGAATTGGAAAATAATCTCCACCAGCACCTTATTTATACCCTTGAAGCATTTGCAAGTCTCGATCATATCTCTCCTCTGCCTCCTCCACTCTAGCTAGTACATGCCCAGGTCACTTAGTATCCCTTCATATGGCAAGTGTTCTAAGCCCCTCACCATCCTTATCGCCCTCCTCTGAACTCTTTCCACCTCTCTACATCCTTTCTGAGGTGGGGTCTCCAGAAGTGGATCCCATACTCCAGGTGCAGCCTGGCCAGCTGTGTGTACAGAGGTACTATGACCTCTCTCTTCCTACTCCAGAACTCTCTCCTATGCAACCCAACATTCTGCTTGCTCTTGCCACTGCCTCTCCACACTGCTTTCCCACCTTCAGGTCTTGAGAAATGATGCCTAAGTCCCTTTCTTCTTCAGTGACCTGGAGGTCTACCTCCAGCAGTACTCTGGTCTCCCATTCTTTTGCCCAAAAGCATGATCTTACATTTGCCACATTGAATGATAATTGCCACACTGTAGACCATTTCTTCAACCATTCCAGGTCCCTCGCATCATCTCCACTCCATCTGGTTTGTCCACTCTATTACACACCTTTGCACCATCTGCAAACAGACTCATCCTCCCTTCCAAACCCACTACTATATCCCCTATAAAGACATTAAACAGAAGAGGCCCCAGCACCGACCCTTGGGGAACCCCACTAATTACCTCTGATTCCTCTGAGGATGACCTGTTGACCAGTACCCTCGGTGTTTGTCCCTCCAACCAGTTTCCAACCCACTTTGTTACCACCTCCCCAGCCCCAAGCAGGCCATTTTGTATAAAAGTCGTTTGTGTGGCACTGGTGAAAAGCCTTTCTGAAATCAAGGTAGGCCCGTCCATCGAGCCTCCTGATCCACCACCTTAGTGACCCAGTCAAAGAACCCTGTCAAGTTTGTTTGACAGGATCTGGCTCTGTGAACCTATGCTGCCCCAGGTCCCGAAGCCCATTTGCCTCCAAGTAGTTGATTATCCTGTTCTTGTATAGTTTCTCCATGAGCTTTCCATCCACATTTGTCAAGATCACTGGCCTGTAGTTACTCAACTCTTCCATCCACCCCCATGTGCAGGAGTATTACATTCGCACACTTCCAATCATTAGGAACTACCCTGAACTTAAGGAGTTGTTGAAAAGAGTGGTCAAGGAGCAGCCAGTACCTCCCCAGTTCCTCAAAATCTTTAGGTGCAACCCGTCTGGTCCCATGGCTTTGTTTACTTTCAAGCCCCTAAGTTCCCTTAGCATCTCCTCTTCCTGAAATGGATTCACATCCACTCCCTCCCTTGTGGTCTCTGTCTCCTTAGAGTTACCTCCTTTCCATTTCATCTCCTTTGTGAATGCCAAACAGAAGTAGCTATTTAGCAGTGCAGCCTTCTTCTGGTCCTTCACCACCCTTTCCCTTCCCATTTTTTAGTCTGGGAATCCCTTCTCTGTTTTCCTCCTTTCACCAATATACCTGAAAAGGTCTTGCCCCTGTCTTGCCTGCCTTGGCAATGCTCTCTTCTGTCCTGGGCTTTGCTCGCCTGACCACCCTGCCCGCCTCCTTCTGCCTAACCTGATATTCCTCCCCATCCTCCTCCCCTACATTGTTTTAAACCTCAGAAAGGCTCTCCTCTTCACTCTGATGCTGCCATCCACTTCCTTGCTGAACCACAGGGGTTTCCTCTTCCTCCAATTTTAGCTCACCCTCCTTACACAGAGGTCTGTGACTCTCACTATGGCCCTTTATTGAATCCTACATGTCCTGCACCCCACTTTGTCTCCCCCATTCCTGCTAGTGCTTGTTTAATATAATATCTCATCTTCCTAAAATCTGCCCATCTAAAGCTGAGAACATTCACTTTGGTCCAGTTTAGGTTGATCAATGTGCTTACCATGAACCACACTACTGTGGTGGCTGATCCCAAGGTTTTCACCCACCGATAATTCCCTATCCTGTCCCCATTTGTTAGCACCATGTTTAAAATTGCCCCATCCCTTGTTGGTTCCCAGACCATCTGCTTGAGTAAGGCAACTTGAAGAGGAGTCCAGTATTGTCCTGCTTCTGAGGGATATGGCTATAAAACTTGTCCTATGCCATGTCTGACAGGTTGAGGTCTCCCATTAGCAGCACTTCCTCTTAGCTAAGATCCATATGATTTCCTCCATCATCTGGTTGTCCACTCCTTCTTGCTGTCCCAGTGGTCTGTAGACCACCCCTGTGCAGACCACCTCTCCCCTATTCGCTGCTAACAAGACCCATAATGCCTCTGCTTTCCCCACCTCCCTGTACCTCTGTCACCTGAATCCTCCCCTACATAAAGCACTACCCCCTCCTCCCAACCCTGTCTTTTCTAAACAGCTGATACCCTGTTATGTTCATATCCCAATCCTGCCCTCCATGACACCATGACTCCACGATTTCCAATAGGTCAGTTGTTATGTCTACTATGACTGCTGCCAGGTCCATTACCTTATTGCCCAGGCTCCTAGTGTTCATGCACATGGCCTTGCATCTACCAGCCCTCCCTGGCCTAACACTTTCCCTGTCCTAAACCTATCCTCTGCAGCCCTCACAGGGTGTCTCATATTTGGGGGGCGGAGTGTCTCGATTGCAGTTCAAGCAATTCAGGCAGTTGGCACTGGATACAGACCCATCATCCATGCAGATGCCAGAAATAGTATGGCAGCTAGGGACTCAAGAACACTACTACTGGTACAGCTGTCTGTTGCCCCTCAACATGGATAAAGTATAATGGCAGTTTCTAAGCCTTCCGCAGCTTCTGCAGACATCAAGTGAGTGTGGTCCTGCATGAAGTGCAGAAACAGGTCCAGGACTATGTGCTCTATTTGATACTCTTAAGAAGGACACCATCTATAGTACACATGCAGATGGCTGGGATTGCCTTTTGCATAAAGCACATGGCCTTCTGGATGCAAACAATGCTTACAACTAAAAAATGGTGGAAGGGTGGGCTAGATCTCAGGTTTACCACCTGTCCTGAGTTTCACAGGACAGTCCTGATTTGGGCAGCTGTGTCCTGCAAAAAACATGAAAAATACTACATGTACTGACTTTTAGTAGAAAAATATTTTCTAACATTCCACTAAATCTTGTAGAAAACTATAGTACTTTAACTAAAATACATTAAATGATATGAAACCATAGAAGGAACCAAGAAACGACAATACTTAGCCTTAATTCTGATTGTATAGAGAAAAGAAGTCTGGTGCACTGGTCGAGGTTACATACTGTCCTGCGAAAAATCATGTTTCAGTAGAAATGTCCCACTTTGGGCTTCTAAAGGTGGTAACCCTGCTAGATCTAGAGACAAAACACAAGACAGTGGGAAGCCCATTGGCCTCCAGGATCTGTCTGACTTGTTAAAGGTGTTGACCACCTGCAGCTCAAGATATGAAACTCAGCTAGCTGTTCAGAGCACTATTTTCATGCACATATTTTGGTGCCTTTCAGGTATCAGAGTTGATGCCCAAGTCTGATGTGGCCAGTGGGATTGTCAACCTCCAGTTTAGTGATACCAAAGTATGGCAGGATAGAGTATGATTCCAGCTTTGTAGGTCCAAAACAAATCAATTCTGACTACCAACCACCATAAACCTGCATAAAAATGAAGTGGGTGACATATGTTAGTGGTTACTGCTGTGCAGTTATTTGGTGGATAGGCCATGAGGGAGGGTCATTTGTTTGTTCATTGGGATGGCAAGTAGGTCACACAGTGACAATTTTCTTCTGTTCTCAGAAAGGGCCAATGGATGTCGGTCAAAGAGACAAAGACAGTTAGCATGCACTCATTGAAGATTGGAATGGCTATGAAGCAGCTCAATAAGAAATGTCAGAGCAACAGATAAAAGGAGTAGGAAGATGGGCATCCAACACCTATAAGGGATATATTATACCACTGTCAGGAACCTTGAGCATGCAGAGGTGATGGGACGGATTGTCAGAAGACAGCATGGATGGTGGACAAGCTATGATGTCTTCTACGAGTACATTTTCATTGTTTATTTGTCTATCAGGTGCACCTGCATCAACCCCAAAATGTGGATTATCAGCCATTCTTATATTTGGGAACCTCACAGCATGGCAGAGGTTTGACTGTACAACACACATTTGTAAGTATCAAAACAGTGAGCCATTTTGTATTGGGAAGGAAAGGGGTATGAGGTGGGGACAGATACTTTGAATAGTCTACCAATTAGGGCCCACAAGCAGCACCCTATTGCTTTGGTTGCCCAGGGGCCCCTGAATTGATCAATGAAATTAAAAATGACTACCAGTCTTAGGAAACTACTCTCACATCTGTTCTTGGTGTGGTCACTGATCACTGATCATTCCTCGACAACATTAGTGAGGAATTCAGAGAGTCCCAACAACAGGAAAAGCACAGAGGAAGTGAACAAGGAGGTGTCCCAGTTTACTCTCTCATGCGGTGCGGAGATCATAAGACACTTTCATATCATGAAGGCATGTGTGGCTGTGTACAGCAAGGATGGGGTGCACTTCTCAGACATACGTAATGACATTCATAACTCAGCATTACAGGACATATGCAAGCTCATTTTAGGAGGGCAGGTGAAGATCCTTGGAGAACTAGTGGGAAAAATATGCTGAGCACATTTAGGTGGTAGTAAATTCATGTCAGACCCACCAAACAAAGACTTTTTGAGTAAGCATTGGTGCAAGTTTGGAATGGGTGATAGGGTGGCCAGGGCATGACCCTGGGTGGGTACACTTCACTGAAAAGAGAGGGATCACATAATTAGGGCATGCACAGTAGAGAAGTACTACAAAGACAAGAACCCTCAGATCAAATGCCCTGAGGCAAGGGTTACCCCAGAAGGATATTAACCAGACAGCCAAATTTCAAAGAAACACAATTGCACACACCTCAATAATGCAAAGTACCATGGAATGCATATGCAATTCTCCATGAACGAATTTGGACTGGCTCAACTTTAAGCAGAATTGCATGGTGCCAGAAGGCCTCACAATGCAACCAGCAAAGGCTGAGAACAGCAGACACAGACATGTGTTTCATCCTTATTAGGACTCATTAGTGTGCCATATCTGTATCTCAGCCAAGAGGGAGGAGCCAGCGTGGGGTCTTACTTGTATGGGTCATGTGAGCCCACAGTAGAGAAGTACTACAAAAGACACGAACTCCAGAGCAAATGCCCTAAGGCAAGAGTTACCTGGAAGGGTATTGGCCATATATAGTAGTAAAGTAGTAGTAGTAAAACTTTTTCTATACAGGATATGTGTCATTTGGGTTTGTAACCCAGTTTACAAGACAGATCTGTTATTAATATACCTAAACACATATACACATGGACATCTATCTTCACACAATTACACACAATCTTATAACTACCAAATTTATAATACTCATCACTATTCATCACATCATGGACTAGACCATTTAAACATGGCCTTTAATAATCTACTACACATATAGATATTACAAATTTAAGATCATAATATTAATCTCTAAGACATTATATAGTTTCAGTATTACCTCCAAATAACAATTTAAACAGGTAATCCATCATCACATTGTAATATGTCTATTCGTGAAATTATAGCACCACCAACCAGATGTCAAAGAAAAACATAATTGCACATATCCCAATTAGGAAATGCACAGGGTGGACAGGACCTGTAGGCAGGGAGTATGGCCCTGTGGATGCAAGCTCATCGGCAAGAGGATCTCCCAGAATGTGGCTGTCTGACCTATTGACCAGAGTTCTCCCTTTATGCAGGACATGGAAGGCTAAGGGTCAAGCCAAAATGGTACATGAATTTGCTACCCCAGGGTCTCTGGTTAAGTGTATTCTTGCAAAAAACTTTGTTTATACGCAGTTAGGGTAACAATGCCACAAAGGTATGGAAATGTGGCATTAGGGTTTATGACCTTAACTCCCACCACCACCCCTCAAGCAGCAAAACAAACACACATTAGGGTCTTGGGAGTTTTGGCAAATCAGTGGTGGCATCTTCCTTGGGTTGTCAACCCTTGTGCCCTCCCACTTCCCTGAGTAAACAGCATCACACATGATGTCCTTTCTTGGGCCCTGCATGAAGAACGTTACAACAAATTGTGTTGAAACATGTGGTAAGATATACTTCTCTACCTTTGGAGAGTATATCACTGTGAGACACTGGTACTAGGAGCTGTACCTTGTGCTTCAAAGAAGAGGCTGGGCTGGGGAGAGGTGTAGGCATTAGGGTTAACAACCCAAAGGAAGACCCACCACTGATTTACCAAGAATCTGGAGATCATAAACCATAATGTTGTTCCTGTTGGTGTTTGGGGGTGGGAGGGAGTGGGAGTTAGGGCTTGAAATTCTTACACAACATTTCCTTACTTTTGCAGTGTTACATTACCCTAACTGGTGCATTAATTAAGTTTTTGCAAAGACTTTCCTTTGTTTTTGAGATAGTAAAACATATCCTTATTCATGCAGGTGTCTTTGGGACCTGCATGAACAGATGCAGATGCCCTGCACCAAGGGAAGACTTTGTCTGCCTACAGAAGTTCAGGTGTTATTGACTCTGCACTTCCATGCAGCAATGAATGTAAAGAATTAATGTGGATGTCTGGTGGGCTGCAGAAGCATGGGGCCCTGTGATCTCTATACTTCCATGTGACTACAAGTACAGATGCACAGGTTAAAGAATGCATCTGTCAGCCAGTGTAAAGTTCCATCTGTCACCCCTAGTGGAGAGATGCAGGTCCTATTCAAGAGGACAGTTGTCTTCATGATATGTTTTGGGCCAGTGTGAACAACCTGCATCTTTCATTCCTTGTACCTTTCAATCCCTGGTTGAGGGGTATCACGTAACAATGCCATCACCCAATCCCTAAGAATTCAGCTGTGCCACTCAGCTCACCCCCAAACTCAGCTCACTGGCATGCAATCAGGAAGTATGCCTGCTGGGGTCTAGACTGGCATTACACACAAAGTTTGTTGTGAGTTGCATATATATATATATATATATATATATATATATATTCTTTGCCAAATTCTGTTAATACAACATTTAGGGTTTGGGCTAAAGCAGCAAGTAGGAAATGTGGCTTTAGGGTTTCAACCCTAAAACCTCAATACTACCCTAAAGCAAATCAGGGTGGAATCTTCTAGTGTTTGTTAATCCTCAAAGCTCTGCCCATTCTACACACTACACAATCACACACACCTAATGGGTGAGCTTTAGGGTTGACAACCCCAGTGAAGACTCAATTCTGATTTGCTTTAGGGGTGACATTAGGTTTTAGGTTGGAAACCCTGGAGCCACATTTCCTACTTCTCTCACTTTAGCCCAAAACCCTAAAGTTTGCATTAATGGAGTTTCTTTGGAAAAGAATTTTATTAGTTTTTGAGGTACTATAATCGTATCCTTATTTTTCTGTAGGAGCGCAGGGCCTCTGGGCCCTGCACTCACACCCATCCATAGTTTTTCAAATACTGTAATTATATCCTTATTTGCCTGTGGAGTGCAGAGTCCCTCCTATCCCTACATAGATGTGTATATGTAGAGTTGTGGAAGTGCAAGACCCAGAGGTCCTGCACTTCCATTTGTACCACAACAGCAACCAAATTGTCAGTATAGCCTTTTATTACCCAACCTTATGAATCTAGTTGTGAAAGTTTTCAAGACCCCACCAAAATATCATTCCAAACCACCATAACATCATTCCACGCAGGGATCGAAAAATCACATTTGGGATGTAAAACTGATTTTTACAGGATTTGAAAAATGGCATCTGTCACATTCATGAGGTGGTGTAAAGAAGTGGCTATGTTGTAAATTTGGGGTAAACATATTGAAAATTACCAAAGTTATGAGACTGCATTCACAAAATTCTGTGTTGCTCCTAACGTTCTTGTTTTTAATATTTTTACACCAAGGGCCAGATTCTCAAAGCACTTAGAATGATGTAAGGTGCCTAAGTCAAAGATAAAATGCAAGTGGCACCTTGTGCCTGAGTTATTTCTCAAATGCAGCCTGCATCAAATGCAGGCTGCCTCCACTAAAGGGCATGCACCAGCTTTCATCACAAAATGGGCTGTGGCATGGCACTGGGAGCTTGCAGCAGATGCAGACTGCCACATCCCCAACCCTACTATTCTGAAAACCCTCCCAGAGGGGCAATGTGGTCAAGCCAGGGCTGGTCTAACAGTACTTAGAAATCTTCTGGGAGGAGTGCGTCCAATGTGCCCCCCAACCCCAATTGTCTGTCATTCCTTTATATATAGCCCTGATAGTCTAGTACCTACCCAAGTTCTGATCACCTGTCATTCCTGTAAATTAGTCTAGTGCCCCCCAAGCCCCAATTGCTTATTATATAACAGTTGCAGCCCTGATCCCCTAATGAAAGTGGAAATACCTGGTGGTCTAGTGGACCCTCCACCCAACAGTGCCCTACCACTGCACTCCCCCATTCTATAACCCAGCCAGCGACTGGCACAGCCCACCTCTCATCACCATGGCCAGCCATTGACTGAGCTCTGAATGAGAGTATATTGTATATAGTATGCATTCAGTGATTGACAGCTCACCTAGTGCATCCTATATACAGTATGCACTCATTCATAGCTCAGTCGGTGGCTGGCCATGGTGGTGAGAGTGGGCTGTGCCAGTCACTGGCTGGGTTATGAGATGAGGAGCAGGGTGATAGGGCACTGCCAGGTGGTAGTCCACTAGACCACCAGGTATTTTCCACTTTTAATTAAGGGAGATCAGGCAGAAACTGATATATAGTGTATGATCATAGCTTGGGGGCTGCTAGACTACCAGAGGCAGTTTTTACAGGAATGATGGGTGATCAGGGCTGGGGCACTAGACTACCAGGGCTATATATAAAGGAATGATGGATGATTATGGCTGGGGGTCACTAGACTATCAGGGCATTTGTACATAAATGATGGGCAATTGGGGCTTGGGGACCCTAGACTAGGGATGTTTTCCATTAAATACTTGGGGATTGGGGCTGGGGCGAGGGGTGCTAGCCACCATAGACTCCACTATCCAAAGCATTTTGCTGCATGGCCACCCTGTGGCAGCCAGGCACACCTGCACAATGTGCCATCTGTTTGGCACAGGGCTAGGGGTTGCTGCAAGCCACAGGGACTTCAGCCACTGGGACCCTACCGATACAGAACTGGACGCATGGTCCCCAGTGCATAGGCAATTGGTGCAAGTCACCTTTGATATGGCTTGTGCCAACTTTTGAAAAACAGGGCCCCAAGTTTTCAACATAGACTTCTTATGACCTCCACTCATGAACAAGGGCAGAGAAAATGTTCAACTCCTGCCTGAAAGGTGATTTCACACAGGGACCACAACATCACCTTTAGGGACAGATTTGACTAATATCACTGAAATTGTTCATTAGGTGGGTCCCAAAAAGGCATGGTGAAAATTCGCCAAACATATGCAGAAATGGCCAAGTTATACCATTAAGTTGAAACCTCCATTAAAATACATTGAACCACATATCGGTACCTGTTTCTTCAGTTTGTGGTCCAGCTTTGAAGAGTGAGGATGTGTCTGTAGTCCACAGAAAAGACAGTGTTGGACTCCCACTAGGTAAGTAAGGGCTTGGGGGTGTGGGATGGTGGGTGCTGAGTGGGAGGGTCAGGTGGGGGACAGAAACAGCCACAAAGACATAGATGGATGGTTTTCTTTTACAGGTTAAAAAGACATGTGCCTTTTTCAGCGGAAATTGTGACACTGGGGGATTGGGCACCTCCAGTGTCACTGTTATGTTTGGGTTGATGGGTATTCACATGGAGAGTCAGGGGAGCATGCACCATAGGGGGCTTCACTGAGGGATGGTGACAAAGGAGGATTGGGCACACCCAGTGTCAGTGTCATTAATATTAATACATTATTATGGGAGAGAGATTGGAGGGTGGGGGTGCCACTAGACACCAGGGATTTCCAATAAAAATAAATTATAAGGGCCTGGATCAGACAGTGGGGGGGCACCACCACACACAAATGAAAAAGTAATGGGGCCAGCAATCGGAGGTTGGGGTGACTCCAGAGAAAAGATGTTGGGTGACAAAGAACAATCTTTTCTTCCTCATAATATGAAAAGGAATCTTTTTGTATCACTACTAATGAAAAAGATTTATAAACTTAAAAAAACAAATAACTCTGGAACAGATGAACATTTTAACCAAGGTACCAAAAGGCATATCTGTACCACAGCCCCATTTTACATAACAATTTCATAGAGCACACCCTAAGCAGTCTGCGCTAGCCCAGTTGACATTTTAACACAATATGACAGTCAGACAGTATGAAAGAGGAGAACAAGATGGCGGCAAAATGAATAAGGGTTTTCCTCATGAAAAAGGATGATGTTCATAAGAAAAATGATTTTTTAATTTCATTAGGCTATTTTTTAGTGCTTACTGAGCATGCTCAGCTCCAATTATTCAAAATTTCAAAATTAAATAACTTTGGAACAGATTAATATTTTTTCACTAAAGAAGCAAAAGGCATGTTTGTGGGCTTCTCCCTTTCTACCCTGAAAACTCCAAAGCATCTGAGCACCAGCCAAGTTGACAGAAATCATAAATCAATGTGAAAAATCCTGAAATTTCACTTTTCTCACTATCTGTATCTTGAATCAACACATCCGACCAGAACAAAACTTGGCACATCAAGAGATATATGCCTCCAGACCATGTATGCAAAATGTCACACATCCATTGAACAATTGCCAAGCTCTGACAGTGCAAATTGTGGAGTTTAGCATTACAGTGCCTGTACAACCCTTAAATTTAGGGGCACTACCGTGTCCCTATAATATATATTTTAATATTGTCCCTAAATGTTTAAGATACTCATTCTATAATTCACCTTATAAAAATGACACATGTACCATTAATAGTATTTTGGCAGAAATGTCATTTTGCACTAGAAGTGTTAAACCTATCTTGGCCAGGATTTAAATGATAACACCTGTCGCTTTTATGAGCTGGTGTGGAAAATGGCTATGGTGAATGTTTGAGTCAAAATATTGAAAATGAGCAAAGTTATGCATTAATATTGAAATATTGCAATGTTCAGTCATAACCTGGGCATTTTACCATATTTGTAGTAGAACATTTTCAGCATAGACATCTCATTCTCCCTCCTCACAAACTTGTTGAGTAAAATTTTCAAATCCTGCCTGAATGTCATTGGGCACTACTGAAATGTCATTCTGCACCACAGGTGTAAAACTTAATTTGTCCAAGATTTGAAAAATCACTGCAGTCATGTTCATGAGGTGGTGTGAAAAAATGCCATGTTGAAAATGTGGGGTTAAAATATTCAACAATGACAAATCCTCGAAATGTGATTTCACAACATGATTGTAAAAGCCTGATTTGCATTATTCCACCACCATTAGTCATGAAGTGGGTCTCAAAAAAGCCGTATTGAAAATCTGAGGCCAAACTATGCAAAAAGACAAAGTTATGCATCAACGTTCAAAGCTCCATTGAAATACATTGAATAGCACTTACTTTAGTTTCTCATATTGCAGTCACTGGTTCCAGCAGCAAGAAGTTTCTCTGATTGAAGAGTGGATCTTTACTGTGGGACATGTTCAGGTGAGTGAGGGTGTTGGGGGCTGTGGAGTGGTGTGTACTGGTGAGAAGTTGGGATGGGGGTCAGATCAGTGTGGGAGAGTTTTCTTATTTGCTGTTTTAACAAAAAATGTCATCAAGTGACATTTTGTTTATCTCAGATTGCTTCTGACACTGAGGATTGGGTGCCCCAGTGTTGGGATACTTTTCTGGCAATAGGAGCAGGCAAGCTGGAGGAAGGGAGATCACAAGAAGTGGTACTGGGGTATTCTCCATAGTTTGCTCATATTTAATATTATAAACAAAAATAAGTACTGGGATGTGCAGGTAGGGCTGCAACAAAATAACATTTCACTGGTGAAATTGTACAAAATCGGCAATTTCGCTGCCAAAATGTTTTGAAATTACGACAAATTTCACCTCCAGCCACTGCAAATACTGGTATCTAACTGTCTAGTGGTCTGCCCTTGCCGATCACCGGCTGTAATTGATTAAAACACCCCCTCAGTTACCCTGGCCCCCTCATTTCCTTTTGGATAAAAACAAAATTCAACCCCCGGTGTCTAGTGGACCCCACCTCTACCCTGTCATCATGAGCTAGCAGCACCCACTCCCCAGTACCTGGTTGGGCCACCAGGACAGCCCTCAACTCACTCCAGGGCCAACAGCCTGACTAAGTGACTGAGCCTTGAGAAAGGGGCCAGGTGGCGCGTAGCCTGGCATGAGGCTCGTTCAGGGTGCTGATCACTCAGACAGACTGCTGGGTCATGGAGGTGGGAGTGAAGGCTGTGCCAGTGGCCCACTTGGGGTACCTGGGTGGAGTGGGCTGGTGCTGCTAGCTCATGATGACAGGGTGGGGGTCCACTAGACACCATGGAGGGGGGGCTGAATTTATTTTATCTAAAAAGGAAATGAAGGCCAGGATAACTTTGGGGGGTGCTTATTTAATTCAGTTGTGACCTGTGATCAGCCGGGGGACCACTAGACACCAGGGAGGTTGAATTTTTTTAAATTAAAGGAAATGAGGGGCCAGGGTAACTGGAGGGGTGCTTAATTCAATTACAGCTGGTGATTGTCTAGGGAGACCACTAGACACGGGAGAATAATTTGGGCCAGTGAGCAGCTGAGGTGGCATGGGGATCAACAGACACCAGGGAGAATTTTGGCCAGTGGCCTCTAATTTCTCCATGGGAGGCAAATTACACCTGCAGGTGGTGAAATTTCACAGTGGAGGTGAAATTATGCCTGTAGGCAGTGAAATTTCACCGCAGGTGGTGAAATTTCACCTGTGAGTGAAAATTTGCCAGTTTGCAGGCAAAATTTCAATCACTCTGTGGGGTTGAACTTTCATATTTTGCCCCAGAAATATTATCTAAATGCACAAATTTTCAAAATATTTTGTGTAGTGAAATTTTCCAGTTTTGCACAACACTATGTGCAGGTGGGTGACCTGGAGGGGAGAAAGATGCAGTATCAGAGGTAGGCACCCCAGTCTAGATGAACAGATAGATTGAGAGAGAGAGATAGAGAAATAGATAGGTATGTAGTAAGTAGATAGATAGATAGATAGATAGATAGATAGATAGACAGACAGACAGAGACAGACAGACAGACAGATAGAGGCTCCACATCAGTTCATCCAGCAAATACCACACAGTCAAAACAGTACAGAGAACACCATGAAAGTCAACACTGCGCCGGTGATTATGGACGTGAATCAATGGTGAAGTGTAGATTTACTATTATACAATGGCAAGAAAATCCCTGACTAATCCCTGGTCATGTGTGCTGGGACAGTGTTGTTATCTCAGTATAACATAACTGTATGAAGAGCAGGCACACATGACCGCTTGACAGGCTGGTAATTCATTCCTCCCCTTCACAAGTTATGGCGCCTGAGCTGCTGGTGTAAAGGATCGGCCGCCTCCCAGTGATATAACCATACCATTGTCACCCTTCTCTCCAGCTCTCCTCACTGCTATTACAGGGACAGATTCAGACCTGTGTGTGGTAACAGAAAAAGCTGTAGCCATGGAAACACAATGCAGTACATACTGTAAGCACCATCTAGTGGCCAAAACAGAAACTGTGGACTTTTTCTGCAAACATATACCGCCACATACCAAAAATAGAAAAAAATCCATAAAAAATATTTTTTCTTTTTGTTTTAGTGAAAAATGAGCCAATGTATAATAGCAATAATACACTCCAGGGTGTATGTCGTGCTGGGATAACATCACTTTTCAGGTGTTTGACACATGGCCTTCGACCTCTTGCCCAACCACCTAAGGCATGATATTATCCCATAATACACATCCCAGTATTATTGCTTAATTACAACACCACACCACCATGAACCACCACTCTAGTGAAGTGTTTTAATTTACTTGTTTATTGTGTTTTCGAGCAGTATTCTTTGATGCGTGTTGACTTGCATTGGTGTTGTCTGTGCTGTTTCCAACTGCATGGTATTGTCTGCCATGGACTTGATGTGCTACGATAGATAGCTAGAAAGATAGGTAGATAGAGATAGATAGATAGATAGATAGATAGATAGATAGATAGATAGATATTTAGAGACAGAACAGGGAGAACAGGGATCAGCAGCTAACTGTACTTCTAGCTGCAGTTGCAGAACTAAGAAAATCCCACTGTTCTCATACACACAATGTGGGTGAATGCCTCCTCCTGCTAAGCTTGGTACCCTGAATCTCAGGGTGCCCACAAAGGCGACTTCCACAATCAGTATTTGTTTCAGCATGAGAGGAAAAGCATGAAAATAAACCTTTGTGAAAGTTTTTTTTACCAGTCGAACTTGAATGTTAACACAAAAATCTTTATGACTCTAAAATGGTATAAAATTCTTTCACCAACTATTCAAAAGCACACCCTTATGCATGGGTTTAACTTACACAACCTACTCAACCCGATGAATTACCGACGTGGAACCTTTGTAGAAGAGCCTTGGCTCAAAGGTATTTGTAATCCTAGACAAAATAAATAAATAAATAAATAAATAAAATAAAACCCTTACTATGGGAGCATGGTAATGTGTATATAATTATTACTACAAAGTAAGTTGATGCTTGTTAATATGGTGATGAATCTTGAATTTAAGTAATAACTGTGGCATTTCTCTACCCAAAATAAAATAGTGGAGTGTGTTTTATTATGGTAATGGGGATTTGTCTGGGTAATGACCCCCACCCCAGTCTCTCACAAGTACCCTCGAGGAATGGGGCTGCCTTTCTCTTCAGGCATAAGTAATTCCCAGGACCAAAAAAGAGCCCAGTCAGGTGCTGAAGTTCCTCAGGAGCCAGCACAAGTCACTCTACTAGGGAATGGCCTGGGCAACTAGAACAATCTTGGTCCAGAAAGGGATTTCCCTCTTTGGACCAGCTAAGCCTAACGTTTCTCCCATCCATCCACCCTTTTCTGGCAGGTCATAGCATTTGGAATTTGTTATACATCAAGATGCAGGTTGAATGATAGGGAATTCATGTTGGACCCACAAAAACATTTTCCTGGCAAGCATTAGAGCAAGTTTAGATTGGGTGACAGCTGGCTGAAGACACAACCCTAGGCAGGTACACTTTACAGAAAAAGGGGCTGTCACATAATTATGGCATGCACCGGCATGTGAGGTGAACAGGACATGCAGGTGGGAGTGCAGCCCTGGGCAGTGTGCTCCTCAACAAGGGTCCCAAATTTGTCTGGGAAGGGTGAACTGTGCCATGGAGATATGGCCCTGAGTGGGTCTGTTAGACCTATGGGTCCAAGTTCTCCAGTATGCAGGACATGGAAGGCTAGAGTCAAGCCAAACTGAGACTTGAATTTGCTGCTCCAGTGGTCTTTGCTGAAAACTGTACACTGTGTGCATATATGTACTGTATATATATATATATATTGTACTGGTGTTTATAATAATTCCTACAATGATATTGATGCTTTTAAATATATTGATGAATCTTGAATTTAAGTAAAAGCCATGGCCTTTCTGTACCCAAAATAAAATGGTGTGGTGTGTTTTTATTATGGTAATGAGGATCAGTTTGGGCAATGACCCTCGGCCTCTGATGGGGGCTTCACATGGCCACCATCACCTGGAGTGATGGATCTGCCTTTGCCTTTAGGCAAAAGATAGTCCCAGGACAGAGAAAGAGATCCAGTCAGGTGCTGAAGTACCTGAGAAGGTGAGCACAGGCCACTCTGGTAAGTGGTCTGGGCAACTAGAAAATGGGTGGACCAAAGAGGGATTGCCCTTTGGGACATCTCTGTCAACATTTTCACCACCCACCCTTTGCAGGCAGTCTATAGCATTTGGAACTTGTTTTGTATCTAGTCACAGCTTGAATGATAGGGAGATGTGAGGGCAGTAAATTTATGTCAGACCCACCTAAAATATAATTTTTCTGGGCAAGCACTGGAGCAAGTTTGGATTGGCTGACAGCCAGCAAGAGCATGATCCTTGTCAGGGTACTTCATGGAAAAATGGGGCAATAATTAAAGTCTGCACCAGAAGGCAGGGCAGACAGGACCTATAGGTGGGGAATGCAGTCTTGGGCAGGCATGCTCCTCAGCAAGGGTCAAGGATCTCCCAGAATCCAGCTGAAAGAAAAGAACTGTCCAGTGGAGTGGCATGGCCCTGGGTGGGTCTGTCCAACCTATGGCCAGAGTTCCCCAAGTACTGAGGACACGGAAGGCTAAGGGTCAAGCCTGAAAGAACATGGATTTTCTGCCCCAGGGGTCTTGAGTAAAACCTATACACATGTGTGTATGTGAGTATATATGTATATTCTTTGCTAAAACTTTGTTAATGCACCAGTTAGGGTAGCTTCTTATAACCCACCTCATAAACATTTGTGGTAAAAGTTTCAAATCCCTGCTGAAAGGTGATTTCAACAAGTGACAACAAAATCACCTTTGTGCATGATTTACATAATCACAACACCACTGGTCATGAGGTGGGGTCCCAAACAGGCCATGTTAAAAATCTGGGGTCAAATATGGAAAATGACATGTTATGCACCAAAGTTCAAAACTCCATTGAAATATATTGCACCACATTACCTTAGTTTCTCATATTGCAGTTGCCAGTTCTATCAGCAAGATGTGTCTTCAATTGGAGAGTGGATGTTCACCATGGGACATGTTCAGGTGAGTGAGGGTGTGCGGGTGTGGGGAGAAGTGGGGTGGATGGTGCTGAGTGGGAGGTCAGGGTGGGGGCTTTGATCAATGAAGGACCATTTTCCTTTTTAAAGGTCTAAAATAATCAAGGACAGTTTTCTTCATTTCAGCTGAGCTTCTAACACTGGGGATTGGGCAGCCAAGTGTCTTGTTACACTCTGGGGAATGGGGTGGCAACCTGGAAGGGAGATCCAGAGAAGTGGTACCAAGGGTGGGTGCCCC
Organism: Neoceratodus forsteri; assembly: GCA_016271365.2. Taxonomy (NCBI): domain Eukaryota; kingdom Metazoa; phylum Chordata; order Ceratodontiformes; family Ceratodontidae; genus Neoceratodus; species Neoceratodus forsteri. The sequence goes on from CM028131.1 coordinate 1,431,142,223, forward strand.
AGTTCACTTCTACAGAACAAAAATAAACATTGGGAAGGGCAGGCAACCAGGGGGTGAGAAAGAAGTGATACTAGGAGGCATCCTAGCCCTCTCAGTTAAAAAATTTATTAGACAGATAGGTAGATGGATAGACAGACAGAAAAGACCAAGACAAAGACAGATAGAACAGGGGATGCGACTCACTTCTCTCACTACGGCCTGCAGCACATCTCCAGCTGTGGTTGCTGATGTCAAGTCCCAATGTTCTCATACAGTGAACAGAGGTGAAAAGCTCCTCTCATTAAGCTGGGTTCCCAGAAAAGGTGTTTCTGATAAATTTTTAAAAACAAACAAAGAATGGAATGTAGCTAAATGGCTTCCGTTTAGCTAAATTCAGGTGACTGTTTTTTAAAGTTATGTTTTGTGTATTTTCAATGTTTGTGAGTTTAAAAGGAGGAAAAAATGGTAGCCATCATGATTGGTAGTTTTGAGCACAACAGGTAAATCATTAAAATAAGCACTTATGAAATTATTTTTTTTACCAGTAGAACTTGAACGTTAACACAAAAATCATTATAACTCTAAAATGGTATAGTATTTTTTTCACTGAACCTTCAAAAGGTACACCCTTGGCACAGGTTCCTTCAAACCTGAAAATGACATGAAAAAATTCCACACCATCTAGGCTATGAGAGAGCAAAAAATATGCAATGTAAAGCATATTTGTTTCCCCATTTTTTTGGCATGCCTTGTATCAATAATTATACAAGATACCATCACAAAACTTTTCACATCTTGGGACTCTGACAGCTTGGCAATGCATGTCAAAGTTTGTGCTATTTTGTTACACTAATACCAAAGTTATTAAGGTGCATAAACTGAGGGTTTAACACTGAACAGCCAACTCAACCCTAACTATAGGGGCACTATGGCCCGGTAGCACCACGGTAGGTATGGCTGAGCAGGGGTTTATATGTTAAACCTCAAATTTTGCACTTTAATAGTTTTGCAACCTTTCAACAGATTTGTACAAAGTTTTGCATGTGTGATCTCAGGAATAGATCTCCTGACATGTGAAGTTTCATTCTAGATGGATGTGCAGATTCTGAGATGCATGTAGCACAAAAACATAAACAATCGCTGTTTTATTTATCATCGCCTTTGTGTTGAGACTGTTTGGAATTTTGGTCTGACATTTTCAAGGTAGAATGGGCTTGGCCCACAGATGTGCCTTTCCTTAGTTTGATGAAAAAATATTAATCTGCTCCAAAGTTATTACATGTTAAAATGTTGATTCTGAGCATGCTCAGTACAGTCTTTGGATAGCTGCTTGGAAAGAAAAAATAATTTACTCCAACTGAAAAGGATCTTTTTATATGGGGCTAATCCTCTTTCATATTGAAAATATCATTTTTGTATGGCTGCCATTTTCTTTTTACTGTTTAAACTTACATACATTTAAAGTAAGTGAAAATAATATCCTTAAAAATACCTTAACCTAGCTAAAATGGACCCATTTAGCTAGATTCAAGTGTTTGTTTTTATTAAAGTTGGCAGAAATATATTTTCTGGGCAAGCAAAATTACAGGGTGCCCAACAGCAAGATGAGCCATTCATCTGGATTCTCTGTTTGAGAACAGCAGGACTTTCTTGAATTCTGCTGCAGCTGGAACTCATGCTGTGGACTACAGTGACAACAGTGAACCATAGAAACATAGAATTTGATGGCAGATAGGACCACTTGGCCCACCTAGTCGGCCACTGTTTCTCCGGTGTCTAGTGAGTACAAATAACTTAGCTTAAAATAGCACAATGTGCCTTTAAAATATATGTTGTGATTTATTGCAGTTCATTATAAGTGAGAAGTTATACCTTTTGGTTTCAAAATGATCACAGGCTCCAGCTTTCTCAGATCTTTGTGCTACCAAAAGGTGCTTTGCAGTTTGAGGGTTTATTATAATGAAGAGATATTATGTAAGCTGATAAAACACTGATAGTCAAATGTCTATGTGCAGTTAGAAAAACACATGAACCATGTGTGCTGAATGGGTTCCACATACTGAAAACAGTATATAATTAATAAGTAATGGTACTAATGAAAAGTTTACAGGGTACTAACCTTCTCAACTATGATGTTCAATTCTCTCTAATCAGGGTGGGTAAGACACTTAATTATCACCTCCATCATCAGTTTTACACAAATAATCAAAGAAAATCAAATCAATTAAATGATCACTCCATCAATTTCAGTTGAAAATATGTAGTGTCTTAGTATTTTAACATTTTTAGCTTTTAATGGTATTCAATACTTTATTTCTTTAATATTTATAACTTTAATAACATATTAAAAATTTGTAAGCCAGTTTAATGCCAGCAATCCACATTATCAAGTTTTCTCAGTAAGGGAACCAAGCTATTCTTGTAAATCCTGTTTCCTTTTAATTCCAAGCTTTATTCCCTCAATTCCTTCAACAGCAAGCTATGACTACCTCCAGACTATCTCAAGCGGATCCATGAACTGCTACTTGCAAGTTCAAAACGTTCTTCATCTCCTAACGCTCCCTCTGTCTTAGTTCCCTCTGCATCAAGAAGAAACATTATTATTTCTATTTTCACTACCCATATTCATGAATCCACAGACCTATCAAACTTTGTCTTCACCACAAACCTACCCACCCCCATGAGGGTCCAGGACTAGGTTTTATGAGGACAAGGAGACAAGCCAAAAATGGGTACAAGAATGAGAACAAATACAGGTATAGCATCAAATGCAAAGACTTATAACCAGCAAATGCTACCAAAAATGTAAACTATTGAGCACTGTTAGAACTAGTAAGCTTACATATCTTGCAGGCTTACACTACAAGGCAGCAGTGCTAGAAAATCAGTTGGAAATGTGAACTCTAATACACCAAAATGCAATTAAAAATAATTTTGAACTTTATAACCTGTAACTGCAACTAAAACTGATAAAATGAATAGCGGATACAAATCCTGCTTTGAGCTCCATTCTCTGATAGCCATCCTCCTTTTAAATTATCAGCTACAGCTCAAAGCATTAGCAACATTTTCACTATCAATAGCATCATATTTTTAGCCAGTAAATTACAGTAAGTATAATTAAAATTTCAGAAAATGTTTTATTCCCATCATAGATACAAGAACAAAAGAACAATAAGGATTGAGTCAGCAGATGGGGACCACGTGATCCATCTTTTCTGCCCATTGTGGCTATCCTCCCTAGTTATTTCACCCCTAAGCTGCCCACAATGCCTATCCCATATGAGCTTGAATTCTCTTACTGTCTTTGATGCTACCACCTCTGGTAGTAGGCTGTTCCATGGGTCTATCACTCTTTTGGTGAAAAGTAATTCCTGGAATTGATTTTAAATCTACCTCTACCAAACACAAGTTGTACCATCTCTTGTACGTGCAGTCCTGTTTTCCTGGAATAGGTGTCCCTCTTGGGTTGTGTTAATTCTCTTGATGTATTTGAATGTTTCTGTCATGTCCCACTATTTTTGTTCTGCTCCAGGAGAATAAATTGAACTCCTTGAGTCTTGTCTCATATGGCTCATGGTGCTGCCCCAGCACCATTTTAGTAGCACTTCTCTGTATCATCTCTAACTGGTCAATGTCCTTTTCAGGTGAGATCTCCAGAACTGGATGCATTATTTCAGGTGCAGCCTCACCAAGGATCTGTAGAGTGTTGGAACCCACTTGGGAGGGAGCAATCTTAGACCTGGTACTCTCAAATGGGGATGGAGAGAGGATCTCAGATTTAGAAGTGGGCAGTCATCTGGTAACAAGCGACCAGCAAACAGTGTGGTTCACAATCAACACAGCTGTAGAGCAAGCCATAAAAAAGCAAGGGTGTTGGACTTTAGGAGGGCTGATTTGGGCAAAATGGGAGAGTGCCTCAGAAAGTACTAGCAAACATTCAAGAAGGAGGGTTGGAAGAACAATGAGGAAAATCAAAACTGCCATCACAGAGGCAACAAGCCTTTGTGTAAAGCAAATCAACAAACAAAACAAAGGAAAAAGTCACTATGATTCTCAAAAGAGGTGGCAGTGAAGGTTAAGGAGAAAAGGAGAGCTTCAGAAAATATTAGGAAACACAGAAGGAGCAGGACAGAGAACTATATCAGTTAAAGGAGAAGGAGGGCAGGAAGGCAGTCAGAAAGCAAAGGCCCAAACTGAGGAAAAGATAGCCAACTATGTTAAGAAGGAGATAAAACCTTTTATAGGTACATTAGGGAGCGAAGAAAGACCAAGGGAGGGATACTGAGGCTTAATAAAGGGAGAGAATATGGGAAGGGTGACAGTGAAAAAGCAGGGATACTGAAGAATACTTTTGCTCACTATTTCACAAAAAAAGAAGAGATGGGAGGAGGTACCTTAACCAAACAACAGAAACACTCTGGATGGGGGTCAATACCAGTCCAGTCACAGAAAAGGGTTCTGAAAGAACTCTTAAAACTGAAGGTGGACAAAGCAATGGGGCCTGATGGGATTCACCACAGAATTCTAAAATAACTAAGGGAGAACTAGTGACACCACTGACTACCCTGTTTAACAAATCAAGGGAGGATGGGGTGTTACCTGAGGACTGGAGGAGGGTGGATGTGATTCCCTTCACAAAAGTGGGGGCAAGGCAGAGACAAGAAATTACAGACCTATCAGTTTGATCTCAGTGGTAGGGAAAATGATAGAATCACTTCTGAAGGAAAGAATTGTTGAATACCTAGATGCCAGCAGAGTATAGGATCCAAGGAACATGAAGTCACAGTGGGTAGTTCATGCCAGATGGATCTAATAGATTTCTTTGACTGGGTGACCAAGTAGTAGACCAAGGAGGTGCTGTGGACATGGCCTACCTAGACTTTAGCAAGGCATTTGACACAGTCCCACACAAAAGATTAATAAACAAGTTAACCAGCCTTGAGTCGGTCCCAAGGTGGTAGCCTTGGTAAAGAATTGGCTGGACAACAGGGACGCAGAAGGTAATAGTAAACAGAGTCCACTCTGAAGAAAGGGGTTATTAGCGGGGTACAGCAAGGTTCAGTACTGGGACTGGTTCTCTTTAATATCTTTATAGGTGACCTTGCAGAGGACTAGAAGGAAAAGTATGTCTTTGCAGACAACACAAAGATCTGCAACAGAGTTGATATGCAAGATGGGGTGGAAAGGATGAGAATGGACTTGGCATGGTTGGAGGAATTGTCAAATGTATGGCAGCTTAGATTCAATGCTAAGAAGTGCAAAGTAATGCACCTGGAAACAAAAACCAGGGAAGAGTACACAATGGGGTGAGATACTAACAACAACAAAAATGGAAAGGGACCTGAGGGTAGTCATATTAGATGACCTAAGGAGGGCAAGCAATGTGAGAAAGCAGTAAGGGAGGGCTGGGGATACTGGGATGCATAGGGAGAGGCATCACCTGTAGAAAACAGGAAGTTGTTATCCCTTGTACAGAGAGTTGGTGAGACCATCTGGAGTACTGCATGCAGTTCTGGAGACCCCATCTCCACAAGGACATAAACAGGATGGAGGCTGTCCAGAGGAGGGCAACTAAAATGGTGCAGGTTCTGCACCAGAAGCCATATGAAGATAGACTAAAGGAGCTTAATATGTATACCCTTGTGGGAAGTAGGGTGGGGAGGGACATGATAGAAACGTTCCAAGTACCCTAAGGGAATCAACAAAGTCCAAGAGGTAGCATCTCTCAGAAAAAGAGATGTGCAAGAACAAAGGACACAATTTGAAGATAGTGGAGGGACAGCTCAGAGGTAATGTGAGGAAGTATTTTTCATGGAGAAGGTTGTGGATGCATGGAACAGCCTTCCTGAGAAGGTCATGGAGTCAAAAACAGTGGGGTCAATTCAAGAATGCAAGGGATAGACATAAAAGCAATTCTAGTGGGGGTAGGAGGAAGTAGGCTGTTGGTTAACTAGGATCTGAAGCTTATTCATTAGGCAGGGAATGGCAGACTGGGTGGGCCAAGCAGTCCTTATCTGCTGTTAAATTCTATGTTTCTGTGTTTCTATGGCATGATAACCTCCTGCTTTCTGCTTGTAATACCCCTGCCTATGCATCTAAGGATGCCACAGGCCTTCTGCACTGCCTTCCCACATTGTTTTCCACCTTTACATCATTGGCAATGATTACCCCTAGACCCCATTTCATCTTTGTCTCCTCTAATTCATGCCTTTCCAGTATTTACTTATTTTCTGGTTCCGTTTTCCCAGGTGCATTACCTTGCACTTCTTGGTGTTAAAGTTTATGCCAATTTCTTGACCATTCTTCCAGTTTTCTCTGAGATCTGCTTCCATGCCTGAGGCTCCCTCCTGTGTGTCCACCCTGTTGCAGAACTTTGTATCACCTGTGAACAGGCAAACATTCCTTCCAACTTATCAGTGATGTCACTAACATAGGTGTTGACTCCAGGGGTGCTGAGGTAATCAGGCACCCACAAAGTTGACTTAAGCACCTCAATATTTTGAGGGAAGACTGCAAAAAGCATTACTAGGAACCTGCCCTTAGGAAAAATACTGTCTACTGGCAGTGAGCACCCACAAGGTTTATAAAAGTTGGCATTCTTGGTCACTAATAAATATGTTGAATAAGATCAGGCAAGCACTGGCCCTTGTGGGATGTCACTGGTCACACTGCCCTCCCTGATAATAACCCATTGACCCAAACTCTTGGGTCCTGTTCTGAAACCAGTTTTGAATCCAGTTGACTATCTTCTGGCCGACACCTGTGTGTTCCAGTTTGTTAGCTAATCTCCTGTGGGGAATGGTGTTGAAGGCTTTGCTGAAGTCTAGGTACACTGCATCCACTGCCCCACCTTGGTCTGCTGTTCTGGTGACCCAATCAAATAAATCAATCGTGTCTGTTTGGCACAAGTGCCTGGCTGAAGCTTGCCCTTGTTTGAACTGACATAAGTACCTCTGTTTTAGCTGAACCTTAAAGCTACTGATTATGCATCCTTAAAGCTGCTGATTATGCACATTTCAACAAACTTATGAATTAGTCAAGGATCCAAGATGCCTGCCTATTCATATATGTTATCTGACCACACAAATTTCAACAAGATAAAATTGCTTTTCATTTTAAATTTTAATACTCAGAAGCTAAACTCTGTTCCAATCCCTTCAGCTCATGAAATACAAGCCTTACAAGAGCTAAACTTTTAGGGTATAAATGCAGTTGTCTTAGTTGATAGACTTATTGTTCACAAACATGGACTCGACTTCAAGAATCTCTTGCTTTCTGTCTTGCCACCAATTCATTCTTAACAGCTCGTTAGTCAAAAATACATCCACCCCAAAATAAGCGTAACCCACAGAAGTCACACAGGTTTTGGGGTGAGAAATTGATGGGATGCTAAAGTGTCTGTACTCTGCCTAGGCTCACATTGGTCAGCCAACTATGCTGTACTTCTGGAAGCACAGTTGACTTGGCTAAGAAAGAGCGCTGTCTGTAACACTTCTTCAGGCAGGGTGAGTAAATACCCTTATGTTAAACTTTCAAAATAAAATACTCCTTTCCATAAACTCAGCATCAGGAGGGGACTGGCTGTATTTCATATTACATCTTCTTAGACTAGATCGAACCATGAAATGTTTATGGGCCATTCTGCTTAGGGATGTGTATTTGACTAATTAGGTTTGGACATCAGATGGCAGCTTGCAGCTGGCTTGCAGTCTCTAGGGAAATCACCTGATGTGTTTGGATTGATGGTGATGGGTGATGAGTTTCTGATCAAGTTTTAACAGTTACAGATACATTTTTCACTATTTCCAAGGCATCCATTTTAGAAAATGACTATCTGTACATTGGGGGCTTGCAGATATGACAATAATGTAAGCCCAGATGCAATGAAAGGAACTGACAAAGCATAGAGACAGTACACTGACAATACTTTAGGCTGTTAAAAGGTCCCATTTATGTTTATATAAATATAAATACCACATACTAAATCTGGTGGATACCAACTGAATTTTATTTTCTCCCACACTCCATTATTTTCCCTTGCCTATTTTCCGCTGTTAAGCTGCCATGAATGATTATGAGGCAGCTTTATTAGGCTGTGATTTTCATACCATCTGCCATCCTTTTAAATTGTTCTAAAGTTTATTGGGAAAATGGGAGAATTCCTTACATGGTTTTGGGTTTATTATTAACTTGGAGGCTGATTTGATAGAGAGCTGATGTTTATGCTGTTTTAATTTGTCATGTGGGATTATGTTTTGTCTATCTTTTTAATGTTTAGGTACATGTTACACTACAGGATCAGATACCAAGCTTTGAATAATATGGAGAGACTTTAGGACCTTATTTTAACGTGAACTGTGTCTAGTTAGGGCAAAGTTAGTTGGGTGTTACAAAACTCTTGTATAGACATAATTGAAACTTCCTCCATGTAGTTCCAATGTAAGAGAGCTGTCAAGTTTCTGATTAAAATGAAATGCAATATATTAAATTGCTTCTCCTGTGCTAAATTGTATTATGTTTTATCTAAAATGCAATGAACTGTAAGTACAAAAACATAGACACAGTAGGTAGAAGGCAAGCAACAGTCCAAACAGTCTGCCCAAATAGGTTTCCCTACCCAACTCTGCAACCTACTGTCCAGGCATGGTCACCCCCCTCAACATCATCCCTGCACTAATGAATCTGATGATATTCCTTGCCCCACAACCTCTGCTGGTAGACTGTTCAACGGCTCAACTGCCCTCTGTGAAATAAATCTTATTCACATCCCAACTGAACCTTCCTTTTGAAGCTTCCATTCATGACTGCAAGTTACTGACTCTATTCCTTAAGTAATAATCCATGATGGGGTGTAGGTTATACTGGGATTACTCACATACCATGGTTTAGTCAGGAGGCCGCAGGCTTGGTAATAAGTCACACAAAGGCATGGAGTAAATCACAGTATAACCCACATCCTGGAGTGGATTATTGTGATTATACAATGTCCTTTTAAAGGCAAAATAAAGAAAAAATTGAAAATACTAAATTTTTAGCTTTTACATTTTTGTTAAAATATCCTTCCTCCTTAAGTTAAAATAGTCCACACAGAACAGTACAAAGATTCCTTTGTGCTGTATCATGCCCCAACCCAATATATTTTTCTTAATTACCTATATTTTCATCATTTCACAGCGTGTCAGTGCCTGTTAGGATGACACAGAGGAAGAGTTGCTCGAAGACAGAGGCAGTGAAAGTAACATTACTTAGTGTTAGCAAGTAGGCTGGAATCAGGAGGCGAACAGCATTTTTTAATGACTGAGGCAAGCAGAATAAGTGTTTTTCTTTTACTACAGAAACTGAGCATGGAAAGCCGGAAATATCGAGGCAAAACCACTATTTGTCTTTTGTACTGATTAACACAGGCTGTGTCAGTGATATCGACAGACAGCGAGCCAACACAAGAAACAGTTTTTTGTGTAATGCTGAACACGAGCTGGGAGAGAATAGCAAGTGCAGAAATGGGTGTGAGAGTAAGAGTGTGACACAGCAGCATGAAAAACAGTAATTTCAGGACGTGCTGAAGACAGCGAGAAATTAAGGCAAAAGTACTGTTTTTGTATTGTATAGATTAAAACACAGTCTGTGAGCAAGACCGAGAGTCAGCAAGCCTAGAAACAGTGCTTTTGTTGTACTACTGAGCACTGGCTCTCAGAGCGCGAGAGAGAGAGAGAGAGAGAGAGAGAGAGAAAGAAATGTAAACAGTCTTTTCCGAGACATGCCCTCTGTCTCCACGCTGAAATAAACAAAAACAAAATTGGGGTTATATGTAATAAATTGCTGTGTTTGTTAATACCGCTTTCACATTGTGTTTTAGCGGGGCATTAAAAGTGGTGGTGTTCTTGTTTTGAATTTCGTGATTGGATTGATTTTAAGATGCAGTTGACTTGAATTGACTGGCACTTTCTGCATGGGTTATTGTGAGATTTACTCATGGCTAAAAGTGCCAGTCAGCCAATCAATATAGAGGATTCTTGATGCCCATTGTATAATTAAGCAATAATGCCACGACAAGGTGTGGTATATCATGGGATACCATCACGCCTCAGGTGGTTGGGCATGGGGCCGCAGGCAGATGCGTCCAACTGCCTGAGAAGTGACAATATCCCATGATATACCACACCCTGGAGTGCATTATTGCTATTATGAACTGATTCATAGTTTTATTAGTAAAACAAATGCTTTAAAATTGACTTTTAAAATGTTTTAGTTTTGAATTATGGTGTAGGAATACATATAAAGAAGATAGTTCTATTACTTATAAACAGCAGGTGCTGCTGTTGCACAGTACTGCATATGAAATCTGCTGAGAAAGCAAGGAGTGTACCTGTTTTGTACTGTGTTTGAAAAGATTTCTGTAGCAGCACCATTCAGGAATGTCATCTCAGCAGAGAGAGCTTTTTAAAAAAATTATACCTTGTTCTGTTAGTCCTGTGCCGGGGCAGTTGGCAGTGCCTGGCATAACAGTCTGAGTCTTACACTTTTCTTCACTGTATGGTGTTGGAAGGATTTGCAGTGAGTTGTGAGTAACTTTGGTGAAGTTCTAATATTTGCACAGGAAGAGTTAAGGTTTTCTGTGAGGTTGGCATCCCCCATTAATTTCAGCAGGTTGAAGGAAGCAGAATTTACGAAGTGAGTGAAAGGAAGACACTGGCATTTGCCACAAGCAGGCAGGAGCACTGCTCCGTTGTCATCTGTGAGAAGAGTGGGCAAGTCGGTGTGAAGCTAGTGTGGCAATCAGTAGCGGCTGCCACGCGTGACAGTCTCTCTTTACCAGTCAGCATGAGACAGTTGCTAGTATGGGAATATATTTCCTGCAAGTGACCATTGTGTTGTTCCAGTCGGCGCAGGGCTCTAGGAGACGAGGGTAACCATTGCTTTCATGACTTTTGCCTTTTTATAAACAGCCATGGATGAGGAGGTGTGGGAGAGAATGTGTGGCTGTTTTGATGTGGTTTTTCAATTTTTTAAAGAGCCGAAAGGGAGTGGCGTGACATGACAAATGCTTTTTTTAAGCGGAAACACGCTCACAAAAGTGAGAAACTACTGTGACCGCTAGAGCTGCCATGACTGACATGTACGGGTGTAACGTGGTAGTCAGTGCTGTTGCTGCGCTGTGACCGAGGGTTTTGTGTTTTTTTTTTTCCAGTGGAGACCGTTCTAGCTTCAAGTTAAATGTATGGCAGCTTAAGTGAAACCACTGCCCTGCCTGCTGCTGTCAGAATTAGAGTACATCTTGCCGGCACTGAAATGTACAGGCGAATGGATTTCATGTAGTGTGAAACGAGCTGTTGGTTGGCACCTTTTCTTACCCATGATGACGTAGCTGGATATCATCATGGGTAAGAAGAGGGCTCAGCCAATCAGCTTCTCCATTATGATCCTCAGTTCATAATACTGAATAGGTCTTTGCTGTTTACTTTGCTTATTCCTCTTAGGAACTTGATGGTCTCAGTCATGTCACCCTTCTCCCTCTTGACTTCTAGCTAGTACATTTTCAGGGCCTCCAGCATTTTCTCATAGGATCTACCCTCCTGGCCTTGAATCATGTTGATACTTGATGTACCAACCCATTTCTATCCTTGTCGTTTCTTCAGGAGGGATTGCAGAACTGGTCACTGTATTCCAAATGTGATCTCACCAATGACATATCGGGAAATGATCACCTTCTTCTTCCCGCTACCAGCCCTCTCTGATTAAACTAGTACATTCTGGTTGCCTTACTGTAGGCCTCAGGACATTGACTGGTTTGCTGCATGCCACTTTTATGAAGACACCCATGTACCTTTCATCAGAAGTAGTGGCCAACTCTCACACCCTCCATGCAATATTCAGTACTAAGGTTCTTCTACTGTATATGCATTACATTGCACCTCTTGGCATTTATGTATCCTCTGCCACACTTTAGACCATCTCTTATCTTTCTTAGTCCCTTTGCAACTCCTTCTTACCCTTTTGCTGCCCACTCTGCCACACAGCTTTACGTCATCTGCAAAGAGATGCATCTTGTTCTTTATACCTTTCCTGTCACTGATGAACATGTTAAAAGGAAACCACCACCTCAGCCAGTTCCCACCCCCTTACTAGTTTGCCCTCCCAACTCACAGGTCCTACATTGTCTTTAGCAGTTGCCTCTGTGGCACAGTCAAATTCCTTGCTGAAGCTAAAGTAAATTATAACTTCCCCTGGGCATTCTATGATTCAATGCAGTAAAAATGTAAGTAAGGTATTTTGACTCAGTTAGTCAATTAGTGCATTAATCATAGCACAAGCATGCACAATTGTGAATTAAAAAGCAGCCATCTTTTTTTCCTTTAGTGTCTGCTTGCTTCTCACTCTCATCTTGGTAATGATGGCTTGTTCACCCGTACATGCATTTTTCCAACTTGTTCACATCACAAAACTTAATTCTGTGAGGTTTTATACAAACATATGAATGTGCCAGCAGAAAAGACCTCCTAGTCTATCAACCTCTGCCTGAGTGTGCAGTTAGCTCCCTAAGTTGCAGCTGCCCACGCCACACTCCATTTGTCCACCTCGGCCATTCTCAACCTCACCTACCTGTATGCTCCCCTGTTCTCTGTCCCATGCCCTTTTAAAGCTACCCACAGTTTTGCATGCTATCACCCTGTTTAGTAGGGCATTCCACTTTGACACCACTCTCTCTGTGAAATAATGCCTCCTCATCTCCCTCCTAAGTCTTCCCTCTATTCTTAGCCCATGCCCTCTAGTGTCCTTCCCTTCCTCAGTTTAAAAACCCTGTCGGTACCATCCTTGTTGATTCTCCTCAGATACTTGAAAGTTCAATCATGTTCTCCTATCCCTCCTCTCCTCCAGGGTGTACCTATTCAGTTGTCCCAGCCTGTTCTCGTAGTCTCTCCTCCATTCCTGTATCATCCTCATTGCTCTCCATTGTACTCCTCCAGTAGCTTGATATCCCGCTTCAGGTATGGCCTCCAGAACTGCACACAGTACTCCAAGTGTGGCCTGACCAGTGACCTGTAGAGGGGCAAGATCACCTCCTCCACCTGGATGACACCCCTCGCTACACACCCCAGAATCTTGTTCGCCTTCACTGCCACTTTCCTGCATTGGGCAGAATTGTTCATGCTCCCTGTTACTATCACCCTAGATCCTTCTCCTCCTCAGTGATCCCAAGCTTCACACCCCAACCAGTATTCTCTCCTTGGGTTCTTTGACCCAAAGTGCATAACCTTACATTTCTTCATATTGAACCCCAGCTACCACCTCGCTGACCACTCCTCCAGTTTGATTATGTCCCCTGCAGTTGTTTCTGCTCCTCCTCCTCCTCATCCATTACTGCACCCATTTTAGTATCATCTGCAAACAGACTCTCCTGCTCACCACTCCATGCATAATGTCAGAGATGAGAGCCCAAATAACACCGGGCCCCAGCACCAAGCCCTGCAGCACCCCTCATCACTGGTCTAGGTGTTGAGAATTCCCCACCACCACCACTCATTGTAGCCTCCCGCTGCCAGTTTCTAATCCAGTTTGCCATCTTCACCCCACTCCCACACAGTTAGCTTTCACCCAAGCCGCCCATGAGGTACTGAATCGAGGCCTTGCTGAAATCCAAGTAGAGGACATCCACTGCATGGCCCCTATCCAGCTCTCTTGTTACCCAGTTGTAATATTGTATTAGCTTGGTTTGACAGGACTTCCCGATATAAACCCATGTTGCCCCACATCCTGGAGGTAACTGTCCTCCAGAAATTACAACAGCCCTCCTTCAGATTATTGTCTCCACAAGTTTGCCCACTATGGAAGTGAGACTGACAGGCTGATAATTGCCCAGTTCAACCCTGGGCCGCTCTTTGTATCAGCACCACATGGGCCATCCTCCAGTCCTGAGGCACACATCCAGTGATCCAGGAGGTGCTGAACAGATCCACCAGTGGTTCTGCCAGCACCTCTGCCATCTCCCCTCAGCACCATGGGGTGGATACCATCCGCCTTGGCGCCTTGTCCACATTTAGTGCACTCAGTCCCTCTAATACTCTACTTCCTCAATCATTCCATCCATCACCTCCCTTCCAGTCCAAGGTAGTAGCGTCCCTTCTTCTGTGTGAACAGTGACCAAAAGTATTCATTTAGTGCTTCCGCTTGTTCCTCTCCCTTTTCCACCCACTCCCACCCTCTTTATCCTCACTATGTTATCAATGCACTTCCTTTTCTCTCTGATGTATCTGAAAAGCCTTTCTCCCCTCCTTAATTCCCTGTGCTAACCTTAGCTCCCTTAAGGCCTTAGCTTCCCTCATCCTCTTGTTCATTTCCTTGGACCATCTCACATGCTTCTTCCTGTCCTCCTCCTTCCCAGTCCTTCTGATCCTCTGGTATGCAGCTCTCTTTGCCCTAACCCCCTACCTCACCTCACTGTTCAACCAGCATGGTTTCCTTGCTCTGCCTCCTCTTACTCTGTAACTTGGTGTAGCTTCCATTGTCTCTGTAATCCCCATTTAATAATGTCCCATTTCTGCTCTGCTTCCATCCCTAGCCCTATGCCCTCAAGTTTCCCTTTCAGTATCCCCCACATCCTCCTGAAGTCTGCCCTCCTGAAGTCCACCACCTTTATTAGTAAGCCCCTGACTCCCGCTCATCATGATAGTAAACCACACCGTTTGGCGATCGCTATGTGCTAGTTTGTCCTCCACCCTTAATTCCCTCACTACCTCACCATTTGACAGTATCAGATCTAGCGTGTTACTTAGCCTAGTAGGTCAGTGACCAGCTGTGTCAGGAGTCCCTCATAGATTGCATCCAGCAGCACCTGCTCTTTAGCACTGGAAGTGACTGGAATGCTCCAGTCAACCCCGCAGATTGAAGTCACCCACGATGACAACGTTCCCCTTCCTACATACCCTTCTGATTTGTTCTGCTAACTCTCTGTCCAGCTCCTCTGCCTGGGATGGTGGCCTGTACACCACCCCAAACCTCAGCTTCCTACCCTTGGAGTCCAGGAGCTGCATCCAAATCACCCCATTCTCCTTTCCTCACCCTCTTCCTTGTACATTTGATCTCTGCCTCACATAGATCGCACACCCCCCAGCCCATGGTCCTTCCTGTACAATTTATACCCTGGGATTGCCAGATCCCAGTCCCAGTACTTGTGGGCTACATTTCCTTGATGGCCACAATACCCACCCTCTTCATTGCCAAGGCGCCTGTAGCTCAGCTAATTTGTTACCTAAGCTTCTCACATTCAGTGAGAGCACCCTCCATCCTGTCCCCTATCCTTCCTTTCCATGCTTCTCCTCCTCCTATCCCCCGTGCAACTTCCCCGAATCTTTCCTGCTAGCTTAAGGGTAAGCTCATTTGGCCTTCTCTTCAGGATCCCCACCTACTATCTGTCCACTCACCACCCCCAACCTAGATTAAGTCCATCTTTGTTGCTATATACCCTCTAACTTCTGCATTATACCCCCTTCCCTGCCCACTCAAGTGCAGCCTATCCCTTGCATATAGATCATTATTGTCCCAGGTTCTGTCCCATCCACCCACTACCCATATCCCTTGGCTTGATACACTCCCCAACCATGTGTTGAACTCTCTAATCCTCCCTTTCCTTACTGTACTCACACAGAGTACTGGAAGCACCTCTGAGAAGGCCACCAACTCCCCTACCATCTTGCACAGCCTTCCCACACACTCAAACCTCTCCCTCACAACCTCCACCATCTCCCCACCAGGTCTTTCATCACCACATGCACCACTATATGCGGTTTCCTCCTACCCTCCTTATGCACTTTAGAATTGACTGCCCAGTCCTGTCTGCCGTTAACCCGGTATGGACTCCACCCATATGTGACTTTTCCATTCCCCTTGCTGCTCCATCTGATCCCTTAAGTATGGAGTATCTCAATAACAATACATCCCTTCTTCCTTCCTTACTCTCATCCCCACCCTTCTACACAGGTTCCCATTTCTAGAGTCCCACATAACAGAAGCTTTACCGTTCACTCCAGCAGTTTCCCTCTTTCCACACCTGACCCATTCCCTTCCCCCCTTTACTGCTAGCTTGCTATCCTCCACCCTCATCTTTCCTGGGCTCCTCTCCCACCTCTGCAATGAACTCTCACCCCTTCACCAGTATTGCCCCTCTTTCATCCTCTTCCGAGTACCATCCCTTGTGCAATGTCCTCCTGTTCCTCTCCTGCCCCTCCTGGAGACCACCTTCCTTCTCTTCCTTCCCCTCCAGTGTTGATAGTACAGCAAACATATTTCCTACTCCCTTGTCCTGCTATGTATTGTCTTCTTGCTCCTGACTTTTGTCCCTCTCTGTTTCTAGACCCAACCTGAGTCCACCCTCCATCATTAGGCCTCTTGTATAGTTTGCTCCCACCCTTCCCACCAACCCTTCCTCGACCTATTGTTCCTCCCATGTAGTGTTCTCATGTTTCTCCTGGTGACTACCCACCTGTCCTAGAACCCCCTCCATCCTCTCCAGCTCTCTACCAAGCCACCGACCTCATTCTTGAGCCTCCTCAGCCTGTGGCAGATTGGACACCTCCCAGACTCCACAATATGTTCATCCATACCACTGCCCCATAACAATTGCATCCCACAATCCTACCAATGGCTAACATTTTAATCAAATGAAGTAACCAAAGTACATATAAGATAACAAACCCCATCTAAATGTCTGTCTATCTATCTATATATCTATCTATCTGTGTTTTAAACAGGTGCTGAAAACTTTTTTATTGCCTCAGGCCTTTAGTGATAAGTAATGAAGGACAAATTATTTTATTTCTCATTGTTCTTGTTGATTTTGTTCTTGTGGTTTTAATTTTTGTACAGCGCTTGGTATTTCAAAAGGCACTTAAGTAAATAAAGTTATTATTATTATTATTATGTATGTATGTATCTATCTACCTATCTACCTATTGTATGTGTTCTTTTAATACTGAGGGCTGATTTCAAACATGAAACTATGACACAAGGTGTATGCACCTAATGGGTATGACCCAAATGGCACCATGCGTCATGGTTTGTAATGATCCTAATTTTCAAATGCCAGGTGTGGTGACATTGGGATGCTGTGCACCCAGGCAAAGGTTAAACACAAGCACCATCAGCTGCAGATAAAATTAGCTCAAGCTTAGAATAAGCTCAATTCATTTTATTTAAAGCAAATGTAAATGCATTAAACAGTACATTCAAGAAAACACAGAGACCCCACACAGGAACACACAGTGAGACCCACTGACCTCCTACGGTTTTGCATCACAGATTCATCAGGGATTGTCCTGTAGTGATAATCACACCCCTTTGAAATCCCATCTTAAAGTAACAGACCCATCTGTCAAACACTACAGGTACATCCAATATTTGGCCCAGCCCTGCAGCTGCATCATCTCCTGGGTCTTTGGTGCAGGGATCCCTAAATGTTACAAAATTGGACTCAGGATCCCTGAAGCACCCAGAGTTCACTGTAGCAGTAGATCACCACAAATTGTGGGGATATAAGGGCTATTTGAAAATTGAGCAGAGAAAGTTACATTCATATTATAGTGTCCTGTAAAATATTATGCATATCCCTGACTAGTTGACATTTTAGGTCTTGGCAGAAAAAGTGTCTCAAAGCTGATAAGAACAGCATGTAAAGAGAGTGGGAGCATAATTTCATTCAGAAATAAATACCACATTGAAAGACATATCAAGCTGGTTCTGTGGTGCTGAGGATGGGGCATCGCTCTTGCATGCTGACGGTCCTGGTTTGAACCAGAAACCTGGATGTCAGGATGTCAGGATGTCAGAGTGGACGCTGCAGGAGAGAGTAAGAGCGTTGATTATGCTATCTCAAAAAAGTAAGGCACTTCTTTGCAATATCTTGTTAATGCACTAGTTAGGTTAAGACAATGAAATCAGGAAATGTAGCATTAGGGTTCCAACTCTAACACCTCACCCTGTAGGCAGCAAGAGGAAAAACTATTACAGTTTCACCTCTATTACGTGTTCAAAACCCGGCATAGGATGTGCCTTGGGGTTGTCAACCTAACTCTCACCCCATTCCATCAGTAAATAAGCTGAGATGAGTACAGTATATAAGAATGGGGTGAGTGTTATGGTTGACAACCCCAAGACAGACTCCACAGCTGATGTGCTAACACACAAATGGAGGTGAAACTGTAATAGTTTCCCCTCTTGCTGCCTGCAGGGTGTGGTGGGGGCATATGGGTTGGAAACCCTAACATTACATTTCTCTACTTTTGACACTTTAACCTTAATTAGTGCATTAATGATGTTTGTCTGCAATATATATATATATATATATATATATATATACATATATACATATACATATCTGTGGACAGTATTCGAGAGACAAAGTGTGACATTCATACTCTCAGAAAAAGTTTTATAATTAGGCATGACTCAACCTTAATTTTAATGTGTATATGTGGTAGCTGCATAATACAAAATATAAAGATAGTTCTGTATTTCTAACTTTGGAAAAATGGCACAATTAGTCATAACATGTAAACTACTTTTGTGGGTAACTTGGTGTCCATTATGCATTATTTCCCATTTCTAGTAATAAATGTCAACTCATTACTGGAGCCCACCGTCTCATACATACTTGTGACCTCTACTCCCAAAGTGGATGGTTGTGGCTGAATAACCAAATAAAATATCAAAACTGCATCACAGCAACAAAAATTATGTTGGGCAAGGCTCTCCCTGAGTGCGCTTCCTCCTTAAACCCAAAATCAACAACTGCAACACTAGGCGTTAAGCCCCAAATCCTGCAAATCCCCACTGTCGCACATCACAAGGCTAAAGGTAATTTGCATATAGGGCTCCTAGCTGGCTGAACAGTCTCACCAGTGACATCTCACCTCACCAAAGCTGGTGCTTTCAAGGCTAAGCTCCACCTCTCCCTAATAGGCACTAACACCTGTGACTGCCCCACTTAAGCAATGTTTTCTCTGCGCTGTTGCAGACCACCTCTGCTGACTGCTTTTGTCCTCTCTACTAGCATTTGTCAGTTCTATGCCCATCAATTGCTCCTCCTCCGTGTCTGTCCTGACAAAGCCCTATAGGCTGCTATAATCAGTCCTACTCCGCCCACACCTCTCCTCCTTTCTGCTCCTTTCCCTTTGTTGCCTGCTTCCTCCTAGTGTTTATATGTACCGTCAGTATAAATATGATTTATGACAACTGAAGTAACTTGTTTTTTTATTCTGTACCTTGAAACCTACTTGATCTATATTGTCAGTACTTACTGATGTGGAACCTTGTGAAAGGGCCTTGGCTCAAAGGTATTTTGTAATCCTAGACTCAAATAAATAAATAAATAAATAAAATAAAATGTTCAAATGCAGTGTCGCTGTCTTCTGTCTAAGTGTATTAGTTTACAACATCTAATGATCTGATGTTCTTCCATACCTACGTGTTGCTATCTATCCTCCAATGTAGACAGCACTAAAAATACAAACAGGAGGTTACCAAAGTTTCATTACGCCATGCTTATACTGTTTATGTCCAGTCTGCATGCCTTTCACACTTAAGCTGGACATTAAGCAGAAAGATAAACATGAACAAATCACTTGGTTGTACTTGATTTATTATGTGACCATCTCTGTCGATACTACTACTGTGGATAACGCAGCCACCACAGTAGCAATGCAACATGTGAAATACATGGTACAACTTTTATCAGTGGCTTATTATCAACCAAACAGCCAATACACATTTGTAAGTACCATGCCACATCAGGGGTCATTTTGACATCACTGTAGCGCCACAGAACCAGACTAAGGTGAGGCCCAACCACAGTTAACATCCAGAAAGCACCCAGACAAGCGGTTTGGTACTGATAACTATAGATGAGGGTTCCACGTGATGCTCCTGGCAACCCAATGCCAGGTTTTAAGGGAAAATGAAGCCAAAATATCACACAGGCTCACCCTAGGCTCACCACCACGTGCATCACAGGGATGCCACTGCTGCAGGGTTCTTGTTCTGCGTGGAATGCCACATGAAAATTGTCATACAAGTCAAAGCAATACACCAAAGTTCCCATGAACAAGCAAAGGCAAGGCAAGAGACAGCTAGATGTTACACGGTGGGTCTGAGCCACATCAGAGGTCATTTTGACATCACTGTACCTCCACAGAGCCAGACTGAGGACAGGCCCAACCACAGTCAACAACCAGAAAGCACCCAAGCAAGCTGTTTGATGCTGATAACTGTAGATGCAGGCACTGCATGGCAACCCCTGGCAACCCAGTGCCAGCCATTATGGGGAAAATGATGCCAAAATATCACACAGGCCACCCTGTGCTCACCACCACGCACATCACAGGGACATTGCTGCTGCAGAGTTCTTGTACTGCACGTGGAATGCGACATCCAACTGCTCTACAAGTCAAAACAATATACCAAAATGTCCTACAAACAAGCAAAGGCAAGACCAGAGATAGCTGTATGTTATCCAGTGGGCCTGAACCACATCGAGGTCATTTTGACATCACCGTACTTCCATGGAGCAAGACCGAGGGCAGGTGTAACCACAGTTAAAAACTGGAAAGCACCTAGGCAAGCAGTTTGACACTGATAACTGTAGATGGGAGCCACATGACAGCCTCTGGCAACCCCATGCTGGCCTTTGTGGGAACTTTATGCCAGAATATCACATGGGGCCACCCTGACTCACCACCATGTGCATCACAGGGCACTGCTGCTGCAAGGTTCTTATTCTGCACATGGAATGCCACATACAAACTGTTCTACAAGTCAAAACAATATACCAACGTGCCCCACAAATGAAGCAAAGACAAGGTCAAAGACACCTGGATGTTACACAGTGGGCCTGAGCCACATTAGGGTCATTTTGACATCACTGTACATTTGCAGAGCCAGACTGCGAGCAGGTCCAACCACAGTTAACAACCAGAAAGCACTCAGGCAAGCTGTTTGGTGCTGATAACTGTAGATGCAGGTGATGCATAATGCCCCTAGCAACTCTGTGCTAGCCATTGTGGGGACAATTATGACAAAATATCTCATGGGCCACCGGCTCACCACCATGTGCATCACAGGATGCTGCTGCCACAGGATTCTTGTACTACTCGCATGAAATGCCACATCCAGACTGTTAGAGTCAGGCCCAGGTGATGTATTTTTATTTTCAAACAGTTGCAAGATATCATCACTTCTATCCTCGATAATCATGACCCTAGAGCAACATGGGTTCAAGGGTGGAAGAAGTTACCTTACTAATCTATTATGCTTTTATGAACACATTAGTACTCTGCTCGATAGAAGAATACCTTGTGACATTGTCTTTATTAATTTTAGTAAGGCATTGGGCCTTGATCCAAAAATTACATAACCTTAAAATCAATGCTTTTATTATTAGGTGGATTAAGAACTGGCTTAATAACCAGCTACAGCAGGTTGTCATTAGTGGTTCTAAATCTAGCAAAGGGTTAGTGAGCAATGGAGTGCCTAGGGTTCAGTCCTGAGCCCCTGTCTCTTTCAGGCATTTATCGCTGATTTAACAACTTACTGTTTCTCTGTAACAAAATATGCTGATGATGTTATACTAGGGGACCATGTGCTAATTCATCACATGATAAAGATATACAACACGATCTGGACATCATTACTAATTGGGTAACAACTTGGGGATGAAGTTGAATCCTCCAAATGCAAAGTTATGCATTTGGGATCCAATAACTCAAATAATACTTGCAGCTGGCAGGTTCGATTTTAAGCAAAACCTCTGATGAAAAAATTTGGGGATTACTATCTTGGATGATATGTCATATAGTAAACATCTTCATGAGGCTGTTTATAAAACTAATAGAGTTATGTGTTCTGTCTTTAGAAATATTAGATCCAGTGCCCAGAGGTAATGATGCCTTTGTTTAGGGCATATGCTAGGCCTCATTTGCAGTATGCCTCCCAACTTTGGTGCCCGTGTTGAAAATTAGATTGTAATTCTCTTGAAAAGGTTCAAGAAATTCATAAAACTTCAGCTGGTCTCGTATGACAACAGACTGCAGTTTTAAAATTAATGCCACTCTCAACTCACCGCCTTAGGGTGATCTCCTATTCCTGTATGATATAATTAATGACCCTTATTTAATTTGCAAACTGGGGTTGCATTTTAAAGATTATTCACATGACACTAAAGGTCATCCACTTCAATTGGTTGGCAAATCTTTTCACGCCTCAACGAAAATATTTTTCACTCTGAGGACTATTGGACCAAGGAATAGACTACTGTTAAATGTTGTCATAAGTGAAACTAAAAGTATTTTTAAGTATTGACTTGACAAATTATTAACTTCAGGTTGTGTTCTTTTCTATTATCCTCTGGCTTAGTATAAAGTGATATGGGCCTATGGCCTCCTGGGTTTTCACTACCATAGTATGAACTGTAGTATGAACCGTAGTATATTATGCCAACACTTGACATTTAATTTATAGGCAGTCTCATTATAAATAAATCTGCTAAATGTTTTTGCCAGATGAATCCAAACCACTGATGTTGCCCAACTGGCACTCGTACAGCCAGGCAATAATCAGATTACAGTGCTACACATGTTATCTCTCCATACCTCTGAAGGTACTAAGCAAAGCCATGATCAGCTTTTGAGGTGAACCCAAGTGCTGTATTGTTTTTAGTTTTAACAGTTCCAACATATTGTGACATCACTTGACATCTAATTTAAAACAGTCTTATAAATAAATCAGAAAATGTTTTTACCAGATGAATCCAAAGCAGTGATGTTGCCTACATGCACTAGTACACCCAGACAATGACCAGATTATTACACATGGTACCCATTCCCCATGCCACGTGCAGCCATTTTGAGATAGACTCAAATGCTGTATTCTTTTATTTTAAACGGTTCCAACATATTATGCCACCACTTGATGTCTAGTTTAGAAGCAGTCTTATTCCTACATGTGGTAATGCCCCATAACCTTGAATGTAGTGACCAATGCTATGAGAAGCATTTTGAGGTAGCCCTATTGCTGTAGTTTTTATTTCAAACAGTTCCAATATATTATGCCACCACCCACACCTGATCCCCTAGTTCAGTATGCCAATACAGTAATGCTCCTTTATCATCTTACATCAGAAAGGCAACTTTTTCATTTAAAATAACACCACACACACACATACACACCCTTAACTGCAAATGCAAAGTAGGACTAATTTAATGTAGCTATGTTCTGTGCATAAAAGTGCTGTAGTGCCCCTATAGTTAGGGCTAAGTTGGCTGTTCAATGTTAAACCCAAATATTTGCACAGTTATAACTTTGGCATTGTTTGATGAAGTAACCCCAAATATGTCATTCACGGTCAGGCTGTCAGAGTCTCAAGGTGTGACAAATTTCATGATGGCATCTTGTAGGGTTTTGAGATATGGAGCACCAAAAATGAAAAAAAATATACTTAACACTATGTATTTTTGCTGTCACCTACAGCCCAGATGGTGTGGATTTTTTCATGAAATATTCAGGTTTGAAGGGCCTGTGCCAAGGTGTGCCTTTGAAGGTTTGGTAAAAAGTATTATACCGCTTAGAGTTATAACAATTTGCGTGAATGTTCAAGTTCAACCAGCCAATCCTTTTCACCAGAAAAATTCCTTTTTGTGAGCTGCCGTCTTTTTTTCACGAAACTAAAAGCGTGGAAAATACATAAACATGTTGTCATTTTAAAATCAAACACCAAAACCTAGCTAAACGGGCCTGGTTTAGCTAGATTCTGATGTTTGTTTTTCACAATTAGGGCCAGAAATACTTTGTCTGGGCAACTAAAATCTCAGGCGCCCATCTTAGCTAGAGCAGCCCTTCACTTATGTTCTCTGTGAGAACAGCTGGACTTCCTTGACTTCTGCAGCTGCAGCTGAAATTCCTGCATTTTCACTACAGTACAAAAAGGATTCCAGAAACTAAAAAGAATTTTGGACTTAGTTTTTTTTACTGCTTTTACTTCCACAAACCATAAATCCCTCAAAATTGTGACTTAAGGGACAATCTTTGTATCAAACTACAGATCTACATGAGTACTGCTAAAATAAGATATAATTTCCTCCAAATATTTAATAGTTATTTCATACAACACAGATATTAAAATTTGAAAATTCCCTAGGATACTATGGGAGCTTCTGTTTCCAGTTCCCTGGTGTCTAGTGACACCCCACATCTGATCACCATACCCATCATATCATCCTCTTCCCTGTTAACTAGAGGCACCCCACCCTCTGATCATCTTCCCCATAATATATTTTTCTTTCTCTGGTGTCTAGTGGCACGCCACCCCCCACCCTCCAATCACTCCCTTTCAGAAATAATTATATGAAATGTTTAATGCTCACACATAAAACTACCCAAGTAATATCAATTAATCAATCAAATCTTTATTTATCAGGCAAACATCATTGAGCACAGCTCATTTGCAAGATGGACCTGATAAGGTCAAGGTTCAATTACAAGGTTACAAACAGTTATACAGTTACACATATGTACAGATTTAAATATCAACACTGTCTAAGTCTACATCCTAAGCATAGCAAAATACATAGTTACATATAAATATCCAATGCACACCATCTAAGCTAATATATACATATATCAACATCAACACTGTCTAAGTCTACATCTTAATCATAGCATTCAATACTTCATTGTTCAAGTGTAAAATCATAATGGACAAAGGGGAAGCAGGACTGGAATGTCTAGATGATGGGGATTATAGATGGTGGTAGGTGTTTTGATATGGTAGCATAAATGTGGCCTGAGAAAGGGCTGGGTCCTGCACTGGTGGGTTAATGACAGGGTATAAGGCTATGGTGTATGTCAGGGAGTAATGGGAGATGGTAAAGGCAGGGTGCACGGAGTCTGAGGGGTAAAGGCTCTTGAGAGGTGGATTCAATCCAAGAATTGGCTGCCTGAGGAGGGAAGGATAGGAATATTCTAATGCTTGTGGAAACAATTACATTTTTCTTGGATAAGCCTCGAATATAAATGTTTAAAGGATGTAACTGTTATATAGTTGTTCAATTTCAGGGTCTTCTGTAACATATTCCATAATGTAGATAATACATAGCTGATAGCAGATCTCCGTGTCGAGTATTGGATTTGGGCACTTTAAGCATGATGAAGTTATGGCTTCTTAGGGCATAATTACTTGCTGTGACTTGTGTGAAGCAGTCTGAGATGTAGTTTGGGAGCATCTTAGATAGTGCTCTGTACATCCATAGTGCGGCATTTCTGTTTCTTCTGAATTGGAGTGATGTCCATCTGACTGCAACGTAGAGAGAGCAGTGGTGAGTGCTGAAGGAAGATCTGTAATGAACCTCAAGGCTCTATGGTAAAGTGTGTCCAATTTGTTCAGATAGAAAATAGGGCAGTGGCCATAAAGGAAATCTGCATAGTCTAATACTGAGAGAATGTGACCTAGACCAGCATCTTTTTAGAATCCCTGGTTAGAAAGTGCTTTATTCTGTAGAAGAGTCCAAGCCTCTGACGAAGTTTTTAGCAGTTCTTCCAGGTGATCTAGGTAGTCGAGTCTGCAATCTACCCAGACCCCCAAGTACTTGAATTTATTTACATATTCAAGGTTTTCACCAAGAACAGTGGATAGCTGGGGAGATTATTTGGTGAGGAGTGACCGGCTTGAGTTTGGGGAGAAAAACATTGCCTTTGTTTTTGTATTTAGGAGAAGTTTTTTTCAATAGTTGATGTTGTAGTATGTTGAATTCCGCTTGTAGCTCTACACATGCCGTTACAGGTGAGGGTTACTGACATATAATACAGTGTCATCTGCAAACAGGTGTACAGTGGCTTTGGTGAGATTAATGTCAATGTTATTGATGTAGATGGCAAAAGGATTGGGCCCAGGATGGATCCTTGGGGAACTCCTCTTTGCAGAGGTTTTCAGTGGAGATAGGTCTCCTTCAGCTTTCACTTGCTGAGTCCTTCCCGTGAGGTAGCTTTTTAAACCATCTAAGGAGGATAGATCTAATCCTATGGAGTACAAGGAAGACAGGAGCAGTTCGTGGTCAACCGTATCAAATGCCTTACTCAGGTCTAGGAATACAGCACATACACTAATTTTTTGTCCAGTTCGATTTGCCAATCATTTGTTACTTTAGCCAGGGCTAAGATGGTGCTGTGCTTGGTTCTAAATCCAGATTGTGCTGGATTTAAAAGATTAACCTCTTCAAGATATCCTCTTAGTTGAATGCTCACTATTTTTCTAGCAGCTTGGATAGCACCGGGAGGATAGAGATTGGTCTGTAGTTGTTGAGGTCCATGGGATCCCCTGCTTTCAATAGGGGATAACTTGGGCTTTTTCAGATTGAGGGAATAGAACCTAATTTTAATGAGAGATTAAATAGGTGTGTTATTGGAACTGCTAGTGCATGCATGGCAATCTTTAGAAAATAGGGATCAAGGAGTCTGCACCTGCACTTTTTTGATATTCATCTGCGAAATTAGCCTTCCACTTGTTTCAAAGTGGCTGGTTTGAAGGAGAAGGAATATTCAGTTATCCATACTTCAGTGCTCTTAATGCATAGCTGAGGCGTAGGTGATTACTGGAGAGGTGTCGAATCTAGGCCAGCAGTTGTAAAGTGATTGTTGAATGATTCCAGTATTTCCATTCTATCAGAGATTGTTCCTTGCTATGGTGTATTTTTAGCTGGGGGTGTAGTACTAGGATCTTGTCCTATTATGTCCTTTATGGTACTCCAGAACTTGTCAGGATTGTGGTAGGAGGTCAAGTTCTGCCATGTAATATGCAGCCTTAGCATCCCGTACTTTCCTGGTACAGCTATTTCTGGCTTTTTGAACATCATCCAGTCAGTCGGATTCTTAGTTTTCCGTGCCTTTTCCATAGCTTATCCCTGTCAAGAAGGGCGGATTTTAGGTCAATTGTGAACCAGCGGCAGGTTTTGTTTTTGGTGCGTACCTAGAAATTGGGGCATGGATATTAGGGCACCTATAACTATGTCGCTTAGTACCTCATGTGCTTTTCCACTGTATTTGCTAGGTAGAACTCTTGCCATCATGTTGAATGATTTAATTCTCACAGATACACCTCAATGTTGAATTTTTTCTTTGCTCTCCTCAATGTGAACTTAGCGGGGATGATGACTTGCAAGCTGATCTTATTCCTGCAATAAGGCAATGGTCACTTATATCACTGAATAGCACTTCAGTATGCGAGAAGAGGTGAGGTTTACTCACTAATATGATGTCATAGATACATAGATACATAGACAGTGTTGGCAGATAAGGGCCTATGGCCACCTAGTCTGCCCATTTGAGCTTGTAAGTTCAGTTTGTTTTCCTAGAAGTCTATTTCCCTTACCCCTGACCTCTAGAATTCCTTTATGTCTATCCCATGCATTCTTAAATCCGTGATTGTTTCAGCCCCACCACTTCCTCTGGCAGGGTGTTCCACTTGTCCACCACCCGTTCTGTGAAGAAATTCTTTCTCATGTTTCCTCTGAATCGTCCTCCCTCCAACTTCATCCCATGCCCTCTAGTCCTGAAACATCTTTTTCGCTTAAAAATAGTGTTTTCCTGCACCCTGTTCCTCCCTGTAAGATACTTGTATGTCTCTATCATATCCCTCTCCTCCTCTCCTCCAGGGAGTACATGTTCAGTTCCTTCAACCTGTCTTCATAGGACTTGTGATGCAACCCATGCACCATCTTTGTTGCCCTCCTCTGAACCTTCTCTACCTGTCTATGACTATGTCTAGTAATGTGCTGTTGCTCAGATTCTTTTTATTGATTCTGGTGGGTTCATTTATAAACTGTGTAAACCCATGTGTATCGCAGAATGAAATCGAGGTGCTGCTGCCTTGGATAGCCAGTTTAGGTTTAGATCTCCTATGATTATAGTTTCTTCTATACCCTTATTGATTAGATTACCCAAATGGGCTAGTAGCTTAAGGTCAGCTGAGGGGGCCTAGCAGCCAATTAGCTGTAGTGATGCGGTATTGGAGATGGCCACTTTGAGGATAGGCACTCAATTCTTTTGACATGGATGATGAGTCGAGGCAGGTTACAGATAAATTGTCCTTCACATATATAGCTACACCTCCGCCTTGTTTGGCGCCAGCTCTGAATACTTGATAATTGGAGGCGGCCTGTCGGGCTGGCGGTGGATTTCACTTGCGACTCCGGAGACCAGGTTAGGAGCGGACCCAGATCATCAGAGGGCTGGCGGGGAGAAGGATGGAGCCAATGGACGGCTCTCCTTCTCCGAGGGGAGGTGTGGCAACAATCGGGAGCACTGAGGATCTTCCTGGCGGAGGCCGGGAGATCTCGCGGCCGACGCTCAGCATGGGGAGGCGGGCAGACTCTGGATTCATTGCATGTCCCACCTCCTCTGGGAGAAAAAGGAAAATGGAAGGCAGGCAGGACCACTGAAGAATGAAGCCCTCCCGGAGGACCTCACTTCACCGCCGCCGCTGTAGGGACCCTGACTAGTCACAGTTCTGGGGCCAAAAGGTGGCCCCGTCTGGGCCTGCAGTTGGGGGTGACCGAGGTCCTCGGCAGTTATAGGTGGTGGTGGAGGTCTCTAGGGGCCGTGACTAGGGCAGAAATAGTCAGTGGCCGGCCAAGATAAAGGAGAATTAAAAAAAAAATGAATACTTGATAATTGGGTAATTTTATGTCTCTATCTGCTGTGGCTGGTCTGAGCCATGTCTCCGATGCAACTAGTATATCTGGCAAGGTATGATTAATCCAGGCTTGTATCATCGTAAACTTTTTAGCAGGCTGCATACATTAATGTGGAGAAAACTTAGCCCTTTGATCGTGGCTAATTCTGCTGGTGTAGTGATACACTCTGGTGGACCTGGATTAAGTTCTACATTTCCAGCACAAATTAATATGAATATCAAGAATTTCATGAGTGCTTTGAGAGAGTAAATGAGGAATCTATCTATTGCCCTCTTTTTTTTTCTGGGACCTCTTTTTAATTTATGCCAATCATATAAGGGGTTATGGGTTCTTGTCAGATCACTGAATAGAAGTCTGGTAGCCAGGCGTAATGGGAGCTGTTTGCAGTAATGAGCACAGTCCCATATGTTAATAGATCTGCTTAAGTCCCTTCTTGGTAGTTACCCACGGGTTGTGTTGCATCATTGGTAGGTCATATATGCATATCCAGCCCTTTTGATTGTTGATACAATAGAGTAAGTAGGATAGTACATCGCATCTTCCTAAATTTCGACAGGAGATAACCTTTCACCGCTCTCTGTTAATAACAGAGCAAGAAGAATCCAGAGGGTCCCCCATTATGAGAGCACTGCTGATAAACATCTGATACTATAATGCAAGTTTCTGTATTGCCCTCAGTGGTATGCTATTGTTCATAACAACCAGCTACTGCCTGATGAGAGAACTTAAAATAAGAAAGAGAATTTTATCGGGAGGAGGATTCAGGAAGGATTCTAAGACTCTCGACTTATCAGCTTAGCGTTGGATATAAAAGTTTAACTTACGATGGGGATATACAAAGGGGAGAGACATTATATGATTTAAGGATACCTAGCTTCCTACTTCCTGATGCTGCTGTTTAAGAGCAGATATTGGTCAAGCTTTGGTTCAGCAGTGCAAGCAGTGTGAGAAAGCAGTAGGGGAGGACTACGTTTGGTGGCTATGAGGAGGATGTAGGGCAGATTACAGGTCAGCACGGTGCAGGGGCAGGAATACTGTTTCGGTGGGAAGATGCCTATATAAGAAACACACAAAGAGGGGAAGGGTGGGTGGGCATAAAATTTCAGCTTTCCAGTACCTTCCCTCGTGGTCCCTCCTGGTCTCATGGTCCCTTGAGGCGGCTGGCGGCTGCCGACTGCCCGCTGGTGGAGCCTGGCCCGGTGCTCAACTGAGGGGCTGCAGAAGGGGTCCTCTAGTGAGAAGAGACAGAGAAGGCACCAACAATTAGAGCTTTGCAGTGGCAAGCGTTTGGGCTGGGCAGGGGCGAGAAGTGCTTTACAAAAGGCTGTGGGGGCTGAGGTGCTGTAACATCTGACCCAATTCAAAAGGTAAAAAGGCTGTAAACACTTTAGCAAGGTTTTCACAATTCACAATTCCCCAAGTCCACAAAATCATGAAAACAGCTCCTTTTGCAGTTATTACACTTTTGGACCCATTCAGAATATAGCTTTTACAATCTCAGGCAAATGTTTTAAAATGAAGCAGGGGACCAATCGGATGCGAGGCGCAGAAGCGCTCATCTTCCGATTGGTTGCAGCTTCCCATACCTTCCTCGTGGTCCATCCTGTTCTCGTGGTCCCTTGAGATGGCTGGCAGCTGCGACCTCCGCTGGTGGAGCCTGGCCCGGCACTCAACTGAGGGCTGCAGAAGGGTCCTCTAGTGAGAAGAGACAGAGAAGACACCAACAATTAGAATTTTGCAGTGGCAAGCATTTGTACTGGGCAGGGGTTGAGAAATTAGCACAACAAAAGGCTGTGGGGGGTTGAGGCACCGTAGCATCTGACCCAATTCAAAAGGTACACAAAAGGCTATAAACACTTTAGCAAGGTTTTCATAATTCACAATTTCCCCAAGTCCACAAAATAATATGCATGCTGCAAGTATGATTTAAATGTTAAACTGGAACCAATTGCAAGCATATGGCATGCAGCAAGCAAGTGTAGAAACCATGACTTTTATGTTAAATTGGGAAAGACTGCATGCATGTGACATGTGTGCAAAAAGCAAATGGTCACTGATAATTGCACACGTAAAAGTTAAGTGACTTGCTCAGGATCACTCCATACACAACTGAGGGTTAATGAGATTCAAACCCAGGTTTTCATGCCTCTAAGTCTCCTGGCTTGCAGTTCAGTGCCTTTAACCACTAAGCCATACTACGCCTGCTCACATATGGTTTGCTTGTATTTCAGTACATACTGTATCTGAATACATCTGCATGCATGCAGCATGCTTGTAGCCACTGTTTTGCTTTTTCAGTTTTTCTCTCCCTCATCTCATTTTCACAGTTGAACTGTATCACACATACCAATGGAAACACATGTGGTTTTTCCCACCCCAGTTCACAAACTTACCCACAAAACCACTTAATTGCTTCTGTCTGGCCTGTACTCCTACTATTTTCTCTCCATAGTTTTAAATGCTTTCACACAAACGGAATTTATGGTACAAATACACAAGTAGCAATAACTCGAAACACACACACCCACATGCCCAGTCCTCCCTTCCATGGACACACACTGTAGCAAGTAAGACCATGCTTCTACAGACAACCTACAAGTACAGATATAAGTAAAAGTCTCTTACTTGAGTACTAGGAGCCGGAGTCAGGAATCTTAAAGAGATGATGTCCATGGGTCAGAGTGCTGTGGTATACTCCTTTGAAATGAATGGAATTATTTTTATTACTATTTTATATGTTATGATGGGGAGTTGAAGAGAATAATGAAGGCCACTGTTCTACTAACAAGGCCCTTGTTAGTCGAGCAGTGGCCTTTAGTGTCTACAACTCTTCATCAATAATGTATAAAATAGTAATAAAAAATACCCCATTGATTTCAATGGTGCACACCTGCAGTCTCCCTCTGCCCTTTGCGCCAATGTGCCTGAGTGTGGGATGTGGAGGTCAGCTTCACTTGGGGAGCAAAAGCCTAACTATATTGGGGCTCCAATAGTCTGTGCATACCACAATGCTCAACTGTCCGTGAATGCAAAGGACAGTTCTAGAATGTCTGTAACATCTCTAAAAGGTACAACTTATTTGTTTTAACTGAAAAGTGATATGTATATCAGGAAAAGTTCAAATGTATACAATTCATCTGCATATACCCCGGAGCAGTGCATCAGATTTGGGCTTAACCCACCCATTTACTAACCAATTTTTTCCAGGCTGAAGTCCCCCAAAAAAAAGTACTTTGTCCTAATTTTTCTCCCTGACTCCATTACCTTCAGTACTCATCCCATATGGGTCATGAAGCCACCCAAAGGTGAAGAAACTTGAAAAACACATCAATATTTCAGTCCTTCCTCCTTCCCCAATCCCCTGTGAAAAAATTATTTACTTTTTCTTACCTGGCCTTATGGCCAGAACCTGCAACCTGTCACGTGTGTCACCAGCCCAGTTTTCAGTCTGCTCCCCTCTCTCCTTCTGCCAGAAGCTGTGCACTAGAACCGACAATCGCGGGTCCCCAACATGGTCTCGTCAGTCACCTCACCAACCGAACCCACCCAACCTGGATTGCTTGCTTCTTGCTTGGTTGGTGCTGTGGCTGCTGCTGCACTGCACTGGTCAAGGCCTGTGAAGGCCACCCACACTGCTGTCACCACTACTGCTAAGCCTAGCTTGCTGCCATGGACGTCTGTGCTGGGTTTTTTTTCACAGTGAGCCTAGTAGGGTAAGTAGGTAGCCTAGTCTTGAGTTAGCTTCTAGCACACACTCTGCCCCTTTGGCCAACAGGGAGATGGAGACTCACTAAGAGTAGAACAACAAAACTATGCTTCCACAACACTGTTGTTGAGAGTTCAGTGCTCACTGACTCCTCCAAGCTGTAGTGTGCAGTCTGTCTACTTTGTGGTGGGAAGGCAGTGTCACACTTGCAAGACTCATGAGCTCTTTCTTGGCTGGAGCTCATCCACATCACATGTGATTGTGCCATACGCTAATAGGTGGAGAGAGTGGACAACACAATACAGATACAGTCGAGTCTGAAGAGTACCTGCAGGGTGAGCACATACACAGGCCAGGTGGGCACTTATTGTGCAAAAGATTAAATCCAAATTTAAAGCCATTATTGCCACACCATACTTAACAACCTAGGCACAAATATGGGGACTGCCTCTCTGCCCTACCTAAATGACACCCCTGCTTAATGGTAGAAATTCATTCTCAGGTGCTAATGCAATGGTTTCCACTGTGTTCTGAGGTACAGTATCTCCATGTTTCATGATGTGTCCTGATCATCATGTGGGCTAGTGTCCCTCATTGTCCATCATTTTGAGTGTCCTTGTCCCTCATTTCAGTGACAAAATATGAGGTATGGTGCATGCTTCCAAGACCCTACTCAGTACAAAGAGTGCTGAGCATGGCCATAGAGTATATGCACAATAGAGAATGACAAAGGAAAGTAAGTGAGATGTAACAGTCATGGAGAAACACATTTGTAGCACTAAATATGCATAAGGGTTTGCATGGTCCAAAACAAAAGGATAGGCTTTACAACACAGAGGCCCTCCTCATACATCTGGAATGGGGATGTTGACTGGCTATATCCTAGGCATTTAATGCAGTAAGCAAACAATACTTTACAAATTAATGGCAATTTAATGACAAAATCAAAAGCCATTAACTTGCAAAGGATCACAATTAATAAGTTTACCTAATTTTTATGGGAATTAAAATAAAAATATATTTTAATGACACTAATTGATATCAGTAGTATAAGAAATAGAAACTGATGTGTTTTTTAGATGAGATTAGCACCAGCTTAGCTGCTGCACACATATGGCAAGCATGCAGCATGTTAACCTGATGTGTTGTTTAAATGATGTTCACACCAGCTTAACTGCTTCACTCATGTCAAGTGTGCAACACATGAACCTGATATAATTTTTAGAAGATGTTCACACCAGCTTACCTGCTATGCACATGTCAAGCTTGCAGCATGAGAACCTGATTTGCTTTTAGACCTGCTTCACTTAGGATCACTTTGTGTATGTGAGTTGCATGCAAACATTCCACAATTAAGCATGTGGCATGCATTCTGCATGTACACAGCACACCACTATATTTCTGTAACGCCTGTCCCTTTATTTAATGTAGATTCCCCTGGCGTCTTGTGGCAACCCCACCATCCAATCACTTTCCTCATAATTAATGTAGCTTTCCATTGTGTCTAGTGGCACCCCACCCTCCGATTACAAACCGCTTAATTAATTTAGCTTTCCTAGTGTCTAGAGGCACCTCTCTACCCGCTGATCACTGTCCCTGTAATTAAAGTAGCTTTCCTGGTGTCTACTGGCACCTCTCATCATCTAATTGAAGTTGCCATAATTAATGTAGTTTTCCTGGTGTCTAGTGGCACCCCAACCCTCTGATCACCATCCCCATAATTAATGTATCTTTCCCTGGTGTACAGTGGCACCCCACTCTCTGACTGGCATCCCAGTAATTAATGTAGCTTTCCTAGTACCTAGTGGCACCTGCCACTCTCCAATCACCATCCCCATAATCAATGTAGGTTTCCTTGGTTTCTTGTGGCACCCCACCCTCCGATCACCATCCCATAATTTGTTTCATTTTTCTGGTGTCTAGTGGCACCCTCTACCATCCGATCACCATCATGGTCTGAAATGAAGAAAACTGTCCATCAATGTTTCTTTCTTATAACCTGCAAAAAGAAAATGGTCATCACTGATCTGACCCCCACCCAACCTCCCACTGAGCAGCCACCACTCTGAACCCCCTTAGAGATATTGCAAAGTTTTACTCTGCCTGCGAAGTTCCCACAAAGTTGCCAAATTCACCCCATGAAAAATGTTGTGAAACTGGCCTTTAATGACAAAACTTTACTGGTGAACTTCAAAGT
Source organism: Neoceratodus forsteri (assembly GCA_016271365.2). Lineage (NCBI taxonomy): Eukaryota > Metazoa > Chordata > Ceratodontiformes > Ceratodontidae > Neoceratodus > Neoceratodus forsteri. Next base: position 1,431,176,835 of record CM028131.1, read on the forward strand.
TAACTTAAACTTTGTTACTAACTTCGAAGTTATAGGAAAAAGGGTTTGTCAAATGATTCACTTCCTATAAGTCACATGGAGACTCCAGTCAGGCAGGAAGTAGAATGTTTCATTTCTGAGTAAAGCAACAGACAGAGCAGCAGAGCTCAGAGAGATTTCCCTACAAGTATCTTTAACTTTGATTGTTTTGACTGTAATTCTTTTCTTTCTTTATCTGTATTCTGTATACAGAACTTTTGTTAGTATGCTGTTTATTTTTTTAGATAGTTTAGTGTGTGTGTATGTGTGTGTGGTGTGTGTTTGGGACTCTCTTTCTCTCATTTCTCAATTTTATTTTTTTTTCAGAATGGAAAGAGGAGATTAGGAAGAAGGGTAGGGCAGCAGAATTTGCCTCAACAGGCATGCTTTTAAACTAGTCACTGATGCCCCCAGATCATGATGAGGAATTCTGCTGCACCATTACAGCAGGGCAGCAGCCACAGGATCCACATGTTCCACAGCAGCAGGAGGATCCACATGTCCCCCCAGCAGGAGCCTGTGGTCTATCTCTGGGCGAGACCAGCAATGTTTCAGTGCCACCCCAGCAGTTCAGCCACTGTCAATGGCAATGTAGAGCACCTTGCTGCCACAGCATCTGGTGCTCATCCCCACCAGCAGTCTGTACTGTGGGAGTTTTCACCATGGATCCTTCAGATGAGACTGCGGCCATCTGCAAGGTCTGTGGATGTAGTGTGGTGGGGTAAAAAGGCAGCTGCCTGGGAACTGACAGCCAGAGGACACACCTCCGGATCCACCTCTTGACAGAGTGGAAGGTGAAGGAGCGTGAGGTGGCTGCAGCACATGATGGTTGTGATGGTGGTGGTGGTGGTGGTGATGGGGGCAACATGCGACTGGAAAGGAGCAGTGGGAGGTCAGCCGTCATGCTTCTGCGGTTGGCATGTTAGCTGTAGGCACCCACCAGCAGTAGTCAGCCATCACCTGCAATACAGCAGGCAGTAGCATGTGACGCCCTGACCCCAGAGCACCTGCCACAAGTGAATGTGGCGGTACTGTGGGACAAGGTGCAAGAGCTGCGCCATGACTTTAATCAGTTCAGGCAAAGATTAGGGATTGGCTGGGCAATGTGATGTCCAGTTATAAACGATCCTCACTCTCCTGTTGGAGCTGCAGAGTGGTGGTGGTGGTGGACCTGGCACTGATTCTGGCAGTGGCGGTGGTGTTGTGTGAGTGTGATGCTGCAAGTAACTGTTTAGTTTATGTTAAGTCATTTTATTCTTTATTTTTCACCCCAGTCTACACTCCCTGCCCCTCCCCAACATAAAAAAAAATAAAGCTATAAAAGTAGAAAAAATACTTTTCTATGTTTCATCTCTATCCTCTTTTTAATATTGTGAAATATTTATTTCTAAACTTTTTGTGTTACTACTACTGTTATAATTTCTGTAGGTCCATATTTCATTCCATCCTTTCTCTTGCTCACTCCCTTAATTTTACCCTCATGTAAACTTAAGCATTCACCTTTCCTGATAACCCTGGCCTGTCCCATTCTGTTCTTTTTTAATCTTTACACATGATGAACCAATTTCATTCCTTTTATGTTTACTGATTTGTATGTCCTCTTGCTATCCACAAATGTCAAGTATTGTACAGAATAACACAAATTTGTTCCCCGATGCTATGTGATGGTGTGTGAATGGTGGTTGTGTGCAACTGCCAACAGTCAAAAAGTGCACAAGCACAAAAGAAACACGAGATATTATCCTGAGTTGTTCAACATAAATGTAAAATTGTGTCTCAAAGAGAAACTGCTGTTCTTCTCATAAATAATGTTGCTGCATGAGTCAGCAAAGGTGGGAAAAACCCATGTGAGAATTGCAAGAGAAGTTAAACATAATGATGAAATTATGATTGTTGGGCCTGAATCCCACCACCACCACCACCATTGGGCAACAAAATGTAAATTGTGTCCCCAGAGAGAAACTGCAGTCCTTCTCACAAATAATGTTGCTGCATGAGTCAGCTTAGGCGGGAAACCATATGAGAACTACAAGAGAAGTTAAACATGATGATGAAATTATGATTGTTGGGCCTGCATCCCACTACTACCACCACCACCACTAGCCACTTAGAGATTGCTGTGCTGCTGCTGTTGGTGTTGCTAATAATAGTACTGTTTTAGGACCTGCTGATTGTTCAGTCTTGGTTGCAGCATCACACATACTGCATGAGTATGTATTTTGGAATTTTCTCATATTTTCTTTTTTGGGGGGTTTGGTATTGTTACTACCCGAAGTGTAATGCATTCATACTGCTTTTCCATTCAGGTAAGGGAGATGATGATGTCCGACAGATTGAAAGCTGCAAGAGGTTGTAATTCACCACATCTGGCAAACATGAAGGTAAATTTTTTTTGTGGGGGTGTACTTATTTAGTTATTTGGCATTCACACTGAAATTGGAAATCACTGTGTCTGCTTTGCTTCCTTGCAGCTATTTGCTGTGCCTCTTGAGAAATCGCCCAGAATTAAATGAGGAGACATGGCATACAGAGGCGGTACACAACACAATTTGGTTTTCTTTATGTGTCATCACCTTCCTCGATGAAGTAGCCCTCACAGTCCTCAAGACTGGAGTGCTCACCAGATGGGTATTAATGTTCCAGAATTGAGCCATCAAAATCGGTGTGAACAGTGGATGATGATAATGAGTTCATCTTTCTACTTCTACCAACAGCACCATCTGTCTCTTCACCTTTGTCAGAAGATCCACTGCCAGGAGGATTGGTGGGAACACGGATGTCATGGTCTTGCATGGAATGTGTCCCTTATTAATTTTTATAAATGTGAAATTTCCACTTTCTTTGGTGACAGGTTTTTGCGCTGGTCACGTACAATGGCACCTGCAGTACTGAACACATGCTCAACACTGACACTGGGGGCAGCTAAGGTATGTTATCGCCATGACTGTCAGTGCAGGCCATTCAGTTATCTTGGTCACCCAGTACAATAATGGCTCATCACCAATTGCAAGGTGTTTTTGTTCAGCCATGAAACAGTCAACCATGCACTGTGATGCTCTGAGTCCAGCCACCTCATCGTGCTCCTCCTTTCATGCTCTTCCATGGGTGCAACTCCAGCCTCACTTAAAATATCCCAAATAGGTCTGATGTCTTTTGGTTTCTGTCTGCCTGACATAGTCACAGCATGTGAAGGTAACATTGCTGTGGTGGAGATGGAGGTGATGATGGTGGTGGTGGTAGCAACAGCTCTTGGTGCCCTATATCTCTTGAGCATCTGTTACCCTCTAACCCTTCTGACCAGAATGTTGGTAGGTTTTCTACCCTCCGAAGCCTGCCATGTAGTATAGACTCATGGCCATGCTTATAACAGGGGTCCAGCATGGTGGCAATGCCAAAGTCATCAGACTGCAGAATTCCAGCAACATGAAGAATGGAGTCCAACAAGTTGTGCATGATGCTACATCAAGGCCAAGTGTCACTGTCACCTCCTGCCTCAATTGATTGCTGCACATTAACTAGTGTGCACCTCAATATGCGTAGTAAGGGATGTACTGACTGATACTGGCAGTCTCCCACTCACTGCATGTGTTGCATGTTCAAGGGATGCAGAATCATTATCAGTCTATCCATTAAATGCCATTGTTCTCTGCTGAGAGCCATGGACACTCCAACACTGTCACGACTGGTGTGTAGCAGCAGATAATTGGACACAGCTTTGTACTGTTCAAAGAGCCACTTCAACATTTACAGCATGGAATTCCATCTGGTCACCACATCCAACTTCATGCGATGCTGTGGCAGATTGTTCTTTCTCTAAAGCTGGCATATCTGGTCATGGGCCTTCCTAGAATGGGCAAAGTGGTCTCAGATGTGGCAGGCCACCAACAAGATAGCCTTCACATCTGGATGGCTAAGAACTGCTGGACCATGAGGGTGAGGCAGTGTGCCAGGCATGGCACCCTGAGAAAGTCACCATCATGTATGCATTTTACAACTTTGTAGTCATTGTCACTATCAATGAAGACAGCTTTCATTGAGAGTGGGTGCAGCCACTCATCAATCTCACTCAGTAGTACTTTAAGCATTTTATCCCCTTTGTGGGATCAAGCATGCTTTTCATAGCGAGTGTCGATGCTGCCAAATACTGCTTATGTTGCTACCACCACAGTCTACCTTGCTGCACTTTCTGCCACCTCATCCAGATTCAAACAGACCACCCTCGGAACCTGAGCCCAATGTGCTGTAATGCACATACAGGAGCTGCCAGCAGTTCTCCCACTTGTTCACATATCCATCCCTAAAACGGATGGATGGTGATGAAGAATGCTTAAGTCGTGACCACCATCACCTTTACTGTGGCATGCAGGTCTGGAACAGCACATTTGAGAAGTATGTCCTTGATGGTACCTTCCACTTTGGACAAGCACAAGCAGTAAAATGTCAAAATCCTTCATTCTCTACAAAGGAGAATGGGAGCAATTTGAGTGCAAGCATTTATGCAGCAGCTGCACTAAGCTCCCATGCAGTAGAGTGATTCATAGGATATTTGGTCTTCCATTCAAACATGTTCAAAGAGTTGGCTGTAATGTTTGGGGTGTTGGGCTGGAAAACAGATGGCCACATGTAGTGGCCCAATAGGATTTTATTTGACTGAGACATACGTTGTGTAGCTGATAAAGGGACACAAGTCATTTTTGGTGTCTTATGGCTTGGCGATGGCGTTACTGTCGCGCTGACTGTATAGGGGACTATTGAAGCTGCCACTGCTGCCTTGCCCACTACCTGTAGGAATCACCACCACCATTCTCCACCTCCACTACATCCTCCCCTCAGTGGCACTGCATAATGATGATGAGGGTGAGGGACCAAGACCAGGACCACCTGCAACTGCTTCCTTCTGGTATTTAAGCCATAGCACAGGGTGTCAGTTATTTAAATGTGTGTGCTGACCACCAGTGCCTAGGTGTCTCCCTTCTTCCCCTACTGACTCGTGTGTGACAAAGCTGACATATTGCTACCATTTCATCTTGATGGTCCAGCACATAGAAGTCCACACTAGGGATTTTATGCCCTTTTTATTGTGATGCCTGGACTGGGACAGTGGGTTGAAGTATGGGGAGTACTTTTTGTTTTGACTCTCATCACATCAAGCATAGTGTGGGGGACTTTCACTCTGACATTTGGTGATTAAATCAATGGTGCTGCTTGTGTACTTAAGAACCCTGCAGTGACACCACCTTTCTGCTTCTTCTTCCTCTGGTTCCCACATGAGATTGAACACCTCATCAACATGATCATCATCAATGTCATCATCTACATGCCATCCACTGCTGATGTCCTCCTCATGCTGAATCTCAATCTCCACAGTTTCTGTGTTTATCATCTCCACAGAAACAGGCATTGCAACATTCTCCTCACCCACTGCCTCAACTGTATCACAAGGAACACTGCCAGCACCACCACCAGCAGCAACAGAGACAGGAACCTGATCCACCTTATCTTTCTCAGACACTGCTTCTGGTGAAATTTCCAGGCTACTTGCAGTATTGTCACCTCCCACATCATCTCCTCACCCACTACAATGACTGCCACAGAGCCTGTCGAAAAAATGTACATGCAGAAAGTCACAGGTGATAAATACTCCAACACTACTGCTAGCAGTGGCTATTCCAGAGCTCATAGAACATGTTGATGGCAATTCCTCATCAGAAGACAGTACTTCTTGCACCATTTTAGGTGCACACTTTTCACAATTGATTTTAAAGTCTTGCCATTGACTTACTCCCTCCCTTCCTTCTTTTTCTTTGCAGGCATTCTTACTTTTTTAATGTATGGCAAGATGGAAAAGTAACTTTTGGGCACTGCTATGGTGTTCTCAATAACAGGGGAAAATGCTGTAAACACTGCAAAACTCAGTTTGAAAAACTGTACCATTTGGACACTGTATCTCACAGCACATGGGGGTACAACAACTGGTTGGGTAGGGTACACGAATGATTAGAAGAATTTATAAAGCTTGCATGGACTTTGCCAACATAGCAGTACCACAGTGTGGAGGGATACCACTGCATTGGTGTTCTCAATAAAAGGGAAAATGCTGTGAAATACTACAAAACTCAATTTGAAAAACTAACTTTTGGACTTTTGTGGATTAAAGGAAGGGAGACTACAAAACACAAGGGGTGAGGTGAGGGGCAGAATCAGGGTATTCAAATCAAAACACACAAACACACTTACACACTCAGTCAAAATCCACATTCACTACTAAAATAAAAAAAAATTGTAAGATTGCAATCAATAAAGCAGGTTTAAAAGTTTCAGAACTAAATGTTTAGGTTTATCCACAAATATCTCTGATTTACTCATAAGCTGCTGTCTGTGTACTCCTTTCTCACATACCTCTCAACCTCCTGCCTCATAAATCAGGGACAAGGCTTAAAAAATCAGGGACAAATGACCAAAATCAGGGACACATCTTCAAAATTGATAATATCCACTCAGGAAGCTGGTAGAATATGGTGCTTGGTGTAAAATGCATTTTCTAAGGAAGAACAAGTCTGTAACTTTAATGTTTGACATGACTTTTGCTTACAACTCCCAGTGTTTGGTCACAAAAACACAATTTTAGGAGGATAGAGTAAAGTTTTGAGGCAAATCAGGGATGTCCCTGAAAATCAGGGACAGTTGAGGGTATGCTTCCTCACTGTCTCAATCAAGACTGCAGGGAGAAACAACTTTCTGAGCTTTCTATTGGTTGTTCAGCCACATGTGACAGCCAATCCAGCAATTCCATGCAAACTGTGACTGTCTCCGGCAAACTTCACCAGCAAGTTGACTTTGCAGCACTCCCAGTTGGAGTTGTTGCTTAGTGAGCCATCAAGTCGTATTTGCTGTGAATTTTCCCATTTCACGAATGAAGTTGGCTCCACCCATGAATAACACCAAAACAGTACAAATTTCTGACTTTGCTGGGGAAAAATTTGTGAGGTGGCTCTTCTCCACAGAAAATGTGCAGAGCAAATGTTTGCAACTTTGCACACCATTAACCCCCTACACAACCTCACTCACCTGAACAGGTACCAGGGTGAAGATCCACTCTCTGACAGAAGACATGTCTTGCTGCTGGAATCATCGACTACAATATGAGAAACTAAAGCAAGTGTGGTTCAATGTATTTCAAAGGGTTTTGAACTTTGATGCAGAGCTTTGAATTTTTGCATATTTTGACAACAAGTTTTCAACATGGCCTTTATGGCAGCCCACCTCAGGATCAATGGTGGTGGAATTTTATAAATCACGTCCAAAGGCAGTTTCACAGTTGTTTGCTGAAATTACCTTTGGTGGGATTTGAACATTTTCAGCACCATTGTTCATAAAAAGACTATGTTGAAAATCTGAGGTCAAAATATGTAAAAATGTTATGCTTATCTGGTGAAATGAAATTTAGCTATGCTTGCTCGTAACTTTGGTAATTTTAAATATTTTCAACCCAAATATTTAACATAGACATTTTGTACACCATTTCATAAACATGACAGGTGTCATTTTTAAATCTTAGCCAAACTGTGTTTTTGCACCTGTGGCATGGAATGATGTTGCAGTGGTGTGGAATAATGTTTGGTAGGGATTTGAAATTTTTCAGTACTGGGTTCATGAGGTGGGTAATGCAAAGTTATGCTGACAATTTCATTGTTGTTTTGCTACAAATGCAAGTGCAGAACCCTGGGCCCTCTGCTTCCACAACAACATACATTTATGCATCTATGGAGGGATGGTAGCACAGGGACCTCTGGGTCCTGCACTCTCAGAGGCAAATGAAGATATGATTATACAGTAACCTTGCTATAATGAACCTCATTATAGCAAACATTCAACTATAACAAATGTTCATCATGGCTCCCAACACTAAAGAGTTTTCTGTACTGAAAAAAAAGCAAACAACCAGAGAAGCATTTACAACTTTTAAAACTTTTAAAACTTTGGCATAGAAATCTGCAGTGTTTTACTTACTGCAATATGCTGTACAGTACATCTCTTCTGAAGATTGTTATGCCACCCCAAATGACCGAAATAACTGAAAGAAAACTAAAGTAAAGTAAAGCTTCTGGTTGTCATTCGTCATCATTGCTGGAGAGTCGTGGGGGTGGTACCACAAATTAATGAAGTTTTGCTTTTAACTGCACAGTACAAAAGCATTGAAAACTGCCTCACATGCTGCTACACGATAATTTACCCATAACAGTGCAACATTCCTGCAAACACCCCTGCAATGAAACAAACCAAATCATAAGTAGTCCACCAGTTCATCGCCCTAATGATAGGCAGAAGTGGGTTGCTTGCAAGTGTTTCCCATCATCACAGAACCCTCGGTCACCCCAAATTGCTGAATCCCGGGCTGCTCAGTATTGATCATGTCTCCAGCATCACTCAGCAGCCTCAGTGGGTGACAGACAGGAGGGCAGCAGAAGGTGTGCAAGTACTGGCATGGGTGCAGCAGAGACTCCCTCCCCACCGCCTTGAGCATTGACACGGACATCAGCACAGGGCAGCTCACCCACTAAGAGAAGGAAGAGAATAGTTTACCTCTACAGTTTAAATATGCTACAATATAATGTACATATAGCTGGCAGGTTTGCAGGAGTCCCTATCAATATGAAGTTTTAAATTGAGTCCCTCCATTCATTTTAGGCTAAACACAGTAACTGCATGGCTGAAACAGTGTCCTGCTTTAACAAACGACTTACAATAACAAATGTCTGATATGGATCCCAAGTCATTCATTATGGTGAAGGGTTACTGTACTCTTTTAGAAACATACATGTACTCATCTGTGGAGGAATGGGAGCTCAGGACCCTCTGGACCCTGTACTATTACAGACAAATGAGAATACAATTATACTCTCAAAAGAAGGAATTCTTTGCAAAACCTGTGTTAATGCAACATGTAAAGCTCAGCCTAAAGTGACAAAAATAGGCAAATGTGTTTTAGGTTTCCAACCTAAAACCCTACCCCCTCCTGAAGCAAATCAGGGGTGCAGTTGTCTTGGGGTTGTTAACCCTACAGCCCGCCCCATTCTGACAGCAAGAAGGCTCAGATATGATGGGCACAGGTGTGTATGTTTCAGGACTGTATACAGTGGGAGTGAGCATTGGGTTGACAACCCTGCTGGAAGACTCACCCTTGACTTGCTTCCAGGCGTATTGGGGGGTAGGCTGGAAACCCTATAGATATATATCTATATATATTGCTTGGTAGGTATTAATGTGTTACTAGAATGTTAATTTATTTATTTATTCATTTGGTAACCGGGTTGGTGCACTGATCCAAGACCTTTTACGGCATGGCCCAGGCCAGAAACTGGCACATACAACATAAAAATACAGTGAGAGAGCAGTGTCTATCATCCAGGGAACATAACAGTGGAGGTCAAGCTAACAGAGAAAATATAAGGTAAACAGTACCAGGTACATCAGCAATTGAGCAAACAAGGTATATAACATTTAGGTAAACAGGGTAAGGTTGCTTCATCATTCAACAAAAGGAATAACAATAGTATTCAGGGCAGGAGAGGAGAGGAGGTGGAGAACTAGAGGCAGGGGTAAGGGTGAGCTGCAGGGAGGTGAAGCCATAATAGCGCCTGTCAGCAGACACAGGTCGTGGTGGACAGAAAGCAAATTCTTAACAGGAATTTAGATTTAGAGGTGGGTCGGGAATGTAGGGAGAGGAGAGGTCATTCCATAGTGAGTGTCTGGCTGCAGAGAGGCTCTTAGGCCCATCCTCCTAGTTATGTTAGGGCATTCTAGTTGAAGGTATGAAGACTGATGTAGACTGCAGCAGTAGGTTATATGCTGGATAAGAAGGATAGTGGCAAGTAGGAAGGATTGTGTAACGTATCAGCAGTGGTCTGGGCCAGCAGGTAGGAGCATCGTGGTTGTGGAGGAGCCAGTTAAGAGACTGGTAAAAGTGCAGTGGTAAGTGAGGAGAGGGGCTTGGAGGCAGGTGACATATACAATTGTATTGCATCCAGGTGGTTAGGTTGGTAATGGAGTGAGGAGTACACTGGACAGCCGTAGTAAAGGAGGGAAGGAGAGTTGCCACGGGCAATAGCAAAGTGGGCTTCCAGTGAGAAGTGGGTCAATCATGCAGTAGCAGAGCCCTATCTTCTGGTTGATGTGCCTGATCAGTGAGGCAATGTGGTTGTGTAGGTTATGGACTGGTCCAAGATTTCCCCAGATACTTGAAGGTGAGAACAGTGTCAGGGAAAGTGAATCTGGGATTTGACAGTGAGAAGGCCACCATTGTGGGCTAGAGCAGAGAGTTTTGGTTTGGAACCAAAAAGCATGGCCTTTGTTTTGGCAGCATTGACCAACAGTTTGTTGGTGGAGAATCAACAATGTGCCATGCAGAAATCATCGGTAAGAATGGTGGACAGACAGGAGGAGAGTGGTCACTTTGGCATAGTATTAAGTTGTTGGTGTAGAGGAGTGATTTACAGGATAGGCCCTCTGATGGGAGAGCATTAATGAAGAGGAAAGAAGAGGTGGCAAGAACAGATCCCTGGGGACACTCACAGAGACAGGCAAGAGGGGAGGTGACACCACCAAGGCAGACCATCTATGTTCTACCAGAGGTAGTTAGTGAGCCAGGCAGTGGAGGCAGGGAGAAACCAGGAAGGTTGAGTTTTGCTATCAGGATGTTGTGATTTACAAGATCAAGTGCCTTGGACAGATCAACAAACACTGCACCAGTTAGCTTCCTTCATCCATATTCCTCAGCACATGGTTGGTGAAGAGAGCAAGGGCTGTAGTGGTGCTGTGCCCTTCTTGAAACTAGGTTGCTGAGGGAAAAGGAGAGTATATTTGGAGATATGCTCTGTAATTTGGTATTTATTGCCTTCTCTAGGAGCTTACCAAGATGGGGCAGAATGGAGATGGGATGGTAGTTGTTCATAAGACTAGGGTCACCTGATTTATGAATGGGGACAATTTGGACCTGCTTCCAGACAGAGGGAACAGAGGCTGTAGCAATGGAGAGGTTAAAGATGAAGGTGAGTGGATAGGCAATGTCCTGGGTCACTAATTTTAAAAGTGGGGCAGACCATCACTACCAGCACTCCTTCAAGATGGTAGGCTGACAAGGAGCTTAAGAGTCCCAGGAGAAGAAAATGGTCTTAACATATAGTGGGGAATAGTATGAGGAGAAGGTGAAGGAGGGGCAAGAGGGTGGAGGGAAGCTTAGTCAGGTAGCTGCTAAGGTTTGTGAAATGTTCATTAAGTGCATTTGCAGTGTCAGTAGGGTCAGTGAGGAGCCGTGTTGTGTGTTTAGGAGGGAAGGTGACTGCTTGGTGTGGGAGGGGTAGACCAAGGCATTAATGGAGAGCCAGAAATGCCCAGGGTTGTCAAGTGACTGGATTGAAGTGACTGGAAGTAGGCTGACTTCATATTGTATACGGTGCTTGCAGAGATTTTGCAGGTGATGGTAGCTATTCCAATGGGAAGAGGATAGGGCAGCTTTGCAGTCAGCCAACTTTGATTCACACTGCTTCATAAACTTGAGGAGGTCCAATGTGAGCCAGCGAGTGTCGCCTCCACGCACTCCGTGTGAAATGAATGAAATGCTTGTCTTGGATGTGAGACAGTGCTGAGACAAAGATGTATAGTGCAAGGTCAATAACGCATCAGGTTAATAACATTAATCGCTGTAATTGGCTAAAGGATATCATGATACTCTAATTGGCTATCATAAGATACGGGAAATACATGATGACTTTCTAGGGAACAAGGGCCCAACTATGTAATAGATAGATAGATAGATAGGTAGATAGATAGATAGACAGACAGACAGAGTTCAAATATTGCTATATATGTAGCTACAAACTGACCAAAGTAGCACAGGCTGTGAAATGATAGTTACCAAAAATTCCCTGGCATACTCTATCCAACTAATTGTTGTAGGCAGCTACAAGCCCCCAAAACTTGCTTCTAACCACTTGAAACTAAAACAAGATATGTATTCTTTTACTAAACTCAGATTATAGAGAAAGTCACCCTCAACAGGAGGTGGTTTCTTCATAGAAAGGCCTGTTGCCACACCTCAACGGCATGACAGGAGTATCTCTGGTGGGGCAACAGGTCTTTTTAGTGCTTGGGGACTTCAGTGTCTGGACCAACAATGAATCCTCTAGGCTTGGTTCCAACCTCCTCCAGTTGATGTTATCACTGGGCCTGTCACAGGAAGTTTCTTCCATTACCCACCATCGCGGTCACATGTTGGACCTAGTATTCTCTATGGGGCTTGACGTAACCAACCTCAAGATTGATCAGGTCACTTGGTCTGATCATTGCACAGTGAGTTTCGTTTGGGCCCCAGAAAATTCCCCTGCTGAGATGGTCAGCTACGACCATTAAGGACATTGTCCCCAGAGGATTTTCTGGCAGCTGCTGATCTATTCATTGTAGATGTTGCATGTGCGAGTGGCACAAGTAAGGTGGTTGCAGCCTATAATAGGGTTATGACTGCCGGACTTGATGCCCTGGCACCAGCTTGTGTATGACCCAAATCTTCTCACTTGAGATCACCTTGGTTTAATGGTGAGCTCAAGGAGATGAATAAAGGGTTGGAAGTTAGAGCACTGCTGGCTGAAGTCCTGGTTGGAGGAGGATAAACTGGCCCTGCGTAACAACTCTCATAGTATCAGGGGCAATCAACCTAATAAAGGAAGTGTTCCTGTCTAGGGTGATTGCTGCAGGGAAGAACTGACCAGCTATGCTTTTATGTACTGTCGCAGGCTACTCCATCCTTCCTGTCTACAGATGAAAAAGTTTTTTCTACTCTGTGTGAAGAGTTCACTCTGTTCTTTGTTGACAGGGTGTCCTCCATCCCGCAGGGTATTCCTCCAGTGATCACCATGAATGTGTCGGAAGCACTCCACCTGCCTGGGAGGAGTTCAGACCAGTGGAGGAGGCCACTATCATTGAGGTTGTTTCTCAGCTAAAGCATGTACTGTTAACTGGACCCGGTTCTGACATGTTTTCTTATGGGATGTGTCTGTTCCATTGGCCTGGTGTTCGCCATGATTATCCGGTGCTCATTAGCAGAGGGTCTTTCAGATTCCTTGAAGAGGCATCGGTAAGGCCCCTTCTAAAAACCATCATTCGTCCAGGATAACTGGTGAATTATCATCCCATTCAACCTCCCTTTCTGGGTAAGGTAATGGAGATGATTGTGGAGCTGCAGCTTGCGGAGCACTTCATGGCCTTTGCCATCTATGAGCCCTTCCAGTCTGGGTTTGAGCCAGGCATAGCACTGAAACAGCATTATTTTGGGTCCACAATGACCTCCTTAGGGCGAGAGATTGAGGAGACAGGTCTATTCTGATTCTCTTAGATCTCTCCTCAGCTTTTGGCACTGTAGCTTGCTGTTCGATCAATGGGCAGACAAGGTGGGCCAAGTGGTCCTTATCTGCCGTCAAAGTCTATATGGTTCTATGATCATCTCAGAGAGTACTGTGGACTTGCTGGCACTGTCATCCACTGGTTTGAGTCATACCTCACTGGCAGGAAGCAACATGTAGTGATTAGAATTTCTCCTCCTCCCTGTGCCCCTGCCATGTGGTGCACCTCAGGGTTTGATCCTGTCACTGCTGTTGTTTGTAGTGTATCTGCTGCCCTAGGTAAGCTCATCAGGAAGTAAAATGTGGGTTTTCACTGCTATGCAGATGATACCCAGTTCTACTTATCCTTTGTCCCAGAACACCGAGCTGTGGAAGTACTTAATAACTGCCTGTCTGGAATCAATGACTGGATGTCCTCCAGCTGGTTGTGACTCAACCCTGATAAGACAGAGATCCTGGTAGTGGAACCAGGTCAACAGTGTGACAGAAGTGCCTCCGTGTGACAACAGGTCTTTTTGGAACTACAGCATTGAAGGCTTCCTCTAGGGTATGGGATCTTGGCGTATTCCTGGACAATGGATTAACATTCGAACCCCAAGTGGCATCCGTTGTCTGTAATGGATTTTACTTTCTAAGGAACTTAGCCAGGATTAAATCCCTAGTTCCACCCGATGACCTCCTGCTTTGGTTCATGCTTTTGTCACATCCAGGCTAGATTACTGTAACACTCTATACTCCAGGGTGTTGGGAGGTGCCCTCCACAGACTGCAGCTAGTGCAGAATGCAGCTGCTAGAATGTTGACTGGCCTCCTAGGTCTTGTCACATAACACCAGTGCTGCGTGAACTGCACTGGCTGCCAGTCAGGTGGAAGGTTATCTTTAAGTTAGTATTACTTACCTTCAAGGCCCTACACGGACAAGGTACCAGCTATCTATCTGACCTCCTAATGCCGCCACTCTAGTCCATGCCCTCCATTCCTCATCTCGGGGCCTCTTGACTATTCTGAGGATGAGGTTTAAAACATCTGGTGACAGAGCTTTTAGTGTCTCTGCTCTTGCCCTCTGGAATTCTTCACAACCTACAGTCAGGGAGGTCCTATCGGTCGAGGTTTTCAAGATCCATTGTAAGGCCCATCTCTACTCATTGGCCTTCCCGGACATTGATTTAAACACACTGCTTTTATACTTTTATTCTGTTTTATTGATTTTTAGTTTGGTTTTGACTATTGATTGTGTTTGTTAATTATGTATTTATTATATCTAATGCTTCATGTTGTTATGTTATTCATGAATTTTATTTGTTGTATTATGTTCTATATGTTTTAATTTGTGAGGCACCCAGAGCCTTAGGAATGGGCACCATAGAAATAAAACTTTCCTTGCCGGATTACCTCAACAAATGGTTATCAAATGGATCAGCTTGAGATCGAAATGTTTCAGCCTTTATGTCATCAAAAGCCAAAGCGGTAAACAATACCTCAATAATCATAGACTGAAAATGATATGTTATCTCAAGCATGGTGTAAAGTAAAGATGTTGCAAATGTTAACTTGCTGTGGAAGTTCATGCAAAGTGGCTATCTGCACCATTTGCAAATATTCATGGAATGTTCATGAGCCTAGTCAATTTGCTAATAAATTCACACCATATTTACAAAGAGACACTTCACCATTGAATTTCATGTGTACTTCACAAAGTTTGTGGAGTCTATGTTATTATCAGTTCTCATCCCCATGGCACCATCGTGTCATTTATGCATTAACATCCAGCTGTATTTGCAACTATTCAACATCTTTATTGTTTTTCTTCTGTTTTCAGGTACAGTCACTAGGCTTGGCTTCACCTCACACTGACACATCATATAATGGTGGGCACTGGAACAGCTATGCACTAATACTGTATATCATAATCTTTTTCCCGCAAGTCTCCGGCTATCACCAACACAGCTGCAATTACCTGACCTACTACTCTTCCTAGGTGCTAAATGGACTTCTTGTCCCATAGAAACATGGAAACATAGAATCTGTTGGCAGATATGGATCATACAGCCCACCTAGTCTGCTCATTTCTCTACTTGGTTTGGCAATCACTTCTCTTATCTGGACTGCCTTTCCCCACTCTGCTGTACAGCAGGGTGACTTTATGATTATCCCATGCACTCTTGAATCCCCATACTGTTTTCATTTCCACCACCTCCACTGGTAGGCTGTTCCATGGATCTACCACTCTCTGTGAAAAAATACCTCCTAGCATTGCCCCAAGCCTCCCTCCCTCCCTCCAGCTTCATGTTATGTCCCCTTGTCCTTGTGCACTCTCTTCTCTGAAATATGCTCCCCTCCTGTACCCTGTTTATTCCTCTAAGGTATTTGCAAGTCTCTATCATATCCTCTCTCCCTCTTTCTCTTCCAGTGAACAGATGTTTAGTTTCTTGAGTCTTTCCTCATAAGGGTTGTGGTGCAATCCATGTATCATTTTGTTGCTCTTCTCTGGACTGCTTCCATTTTGTCTATGCCTTCCTGAAATGTGGTCTCCAGAATTGGATACAGTATTCAGATGAGGCCTCACCAGTGATCTATAAAGTGGCATCACCACTTCACTCCTCCTACTGGTTATGCTCCTTCCTATGCCCCAGCATTCTGTTTGTTTTCCCACTGCTTTTTGCATTGTTTGGCTGAGTTCAGGTCATCGAATATGACAATCCCAGGTCTCTCTCCTGACTTGTGGTGGCTAGAACCTTCCCCCATCGGTATACCTCTCTTGGGTTCCTGTGTCCTAGGTGCATTATCTTGCACTTCTCAGCATTGAAACCCAACTGCCAAACCCTTAACCATTCCTCAAGTAGTCTTAGGTCATTTCTTATTTTATCTAGCCCTCCTGTGTCACCTCTGTTACAGATCTTGGTGTCATCTGCGAACAGGCATACTTTCCCTCCAGTCCTGCTGCAATGTCACTTATGAAGACATTGAATAGAACTGGACCCAGCACCAATCCTGTGGAACACCGCTGGTCACCTCCCCTCTTCTGATTTTATGCCATTATCTATCACCCTCTGGGTCCTGCCTTTTAGTCAGTTTCCAACCCATTTTACTAATTTAGAGCCTGCACCAGATTCCCCAATTTGTTAAGCACCCTTCTGTGCAGAACAGTGTCGAGGCATTACTGAAATCCAGGTAGGCCATCCACCACCCTCCCTGATCCATCACCCCGGTCACCCAGTTAAAGAAATTGATAAGATTAGTCTGACAGGACCTACCCTCAGTGAATCTATGATGCCTTGGGTCTTTGCACTGCTTGACTTCAGGAACTTCATTACCCTCTCTTAAGCAGGGACTCCATCAGCTTCCCCACCACTGAGGTCAGGCTTACAGGTCTGTAATTTTCTGCCTCCTCCATACTTTCAGTATTGTGTGGGGGACCACCGCTCCCTCCTCCAGTCCCCAGGTACCTCCCCGTCTCTAGTGATTGGTTGAAAAGGATTGTCAGAGGACTTGCTAGGACTTCCCTGAGTTCCTTCAACAATCTAGGGTGAATCCCATCTGGCACCATTGCCTTATCTGTCTTCACTTTTCCTAGTTCCTCCAAGACTCTATCCACTGTGAATGGGTTGGTGTCCACCTCTCCCCTGTACATCTTTCCTCGTGAGTCTTGGCCCTAACTTGCCTCTTCCTTGGTAAATACTGAGCAAGAATACTTATCCCGCATCTCAGCATTTTCAAGGTCATCCTCCACCCACTCACCCTCTCCCTTCTTTAGCCTAACAATACCATTTCTGGTCTTCTTCCTCTCGCTAATATAATGGAAGAAGGTCTTGTCCCTTCTTAACAGCCTCGCTATTCCTTCCTCCATTCTTGCCTAGCCCCTCTGACAGCTTTTCCAGCTTCTCTCTGCTTCTTCAGATATTTCAGTCTGTCTTCTTCTTTCTAAGTCGCTTTGTAGTTCATGAATGCCTTACTATTTTCTCACATTTTCTCAGCTACTATCTACTAGAGCCTCGTGGCATGTCTTTCTTTTGCTTTTGCAAAGCAATCTGATACATTGACTTGTCACGCCTGCTATGGATCTCTTGAGCCTAAGTCACTGTTCTTCTTCCTCCCCATATTTTCTGTGCCAGGAAATTTTGAGCCGTTCCCCATCTCCATGAAGTTGGCATTCCAGAAATCTAGTATCTTAATCTTTGAATGGCTTTCTTCTGCCAACATATTGACTCTAAACCACACAGTTCTGTGGTCACTGGTACCAAGGGGACTACCCGCCTCAACATCTGTGATTCTGTCCCCATTTATCAGCACTAAGTCCAGTACATCCCCTCCATGGTGGGCTCAATCAAAGCTGCCTTAGGTTTGCTGCATACATGACAGACATGAGGTCCCTGCTCCTTGATGTACTTGCAGTCTGGGTATTCCAGTCTGCATCTGACATATTGAAGTCACCCATTAGTAGTACTTCCCTTTGGCTGCCATATTATGGATGGCTTCCACCAATACTAGATCTATATCCTCCCCTGGTGGAGGCTTGTAAACTACTCCAGCATGGATGGTTATTTTGTTCCCCAACTCCAGAGTGATCCACAATGCCTTTGCATCTTCCGGGATTCCTGAGCTCCATAGCTTTAATCCCTTGCTTTACACACATAGCAACCCTCCTCCTGTCTTCCCTCCCTATCCTTTCTAGAAAGTGTATACCCTGGTATGGTTGCATCCCAGTCATGGTTCCCTGCATACCATGTCTCTGTAATAGCCACAATGTCCAGGACTGTGTCTGCCATCAGTGCCGGTTGGGTCTGGGATTTTGTTCCCAGACTGCAGGTATTATTTCTGCATGACTTTCCACTCTGTGTATTCCCTTAATGTTTCTTGTTTATTGCTGTTTGCCTCGCTGCATTAGTGATGTACCTTCTGTTCTATCCCCATTGTAACCATGGTAATTTTACAGTTAGAATGTATATTAGTTATTGGGTCCTCACTGCTTTCAGTTATGTCCTGTAGGGAAGGGGCTATGATAATTCTCTTGACTGTCTATGCCTCTCCTTGGCAAGTTTAAATGATCACTAAGGATGTACTTAAACTTCTCAGAGGATACCTTTTCTCCCTAGATAGATGCAGGCCATCTGGAGAATATAGTCCTTCATCTCTCCAGATAAGGTTCCAGTCCCCAATGAGCCATACATCCACCTCTCCACACCATTTCTTCAGCCATTTGTTGAATTCAATGATGTGGATGTCCCTCCTTCCCCTTGCCATGGACAGGTAGCACCTCAGAAAAGGTGACAGAGTGTGCTACTTGCCCAAGACTCCTCCCCAGCTCCTTGAACTTTCTGTACTCTTTCTACATCTACTCTCTCTCTAGCCAGGTCATTAGTCCCCAAGTGAATAATGATGTCCAGCTGCCCCTCCTTACTACCATCCTTACAATCCTAAGGATTTGCTCACCCTCCTTCTGAACTGTTCCTCCAGGTAGGCACATTACCTCCCTCTCACCAGTGCTACCTGACCCCAGCTCAATCCCTGGACAATGGAGTCCCCAACCAGGATTTGCTTCCTCCTCCTGTGTGTTCTCTTTGCATTTGCCCATGGGGTTCCATCCTGTATGACCCCATCAACCCCCATGGTTCACTTTCAGAGATGCTTTGCAATCTTCTGCTCTGCCAAGATGGCATATGAGTTGTGAAGTGCCACCAGCTTGGGATGTGCCTCTGTGCTGCCTCTCTCACCCTCCCTGAGCCCATTGTAGTCCATCCTTCCTCCTTCTTGGCAACCTCTGAGGGAGCGTTGTTGGACATGGTGGTTTCTGTATGGGGAAAGTCACCTGCATCCTTGCCAGCACTGCTCAGAGTTCAGCTACCTCGTCCTTCAACACAGAGAGGTGCCTGCAGGTGAGGCAGCACTGCAGTGCACAGAAGGTCTTTCTGAACACTGCTGCCCCAAATCCATGGGAAAGCACCGCCCATCATCTTCCTTCTACTATCCTTGCCCTAACTGCCCCTTATAGACCAGTACCCTCTGATGCTCTTTTTCTATATCTTGTCCAGTGCCGTGCTATATATATATATATATATATATATATATATATATATATATTGTACTGTCAATACTCTTTAGTGGTATAATGTATTTTGTCAGGGTGTGGTGTGTACCTATGTTGTGTACTGAAATAAGATGGCTGACAGTGTGTGTATGCAGTCAGCTGGTACTGTATGATGTCGTAGGTTAATGGTATTAAGGAAGTGATGAGCTGCGCTGGTGGAGTGTGGGTGAGGATGGACCCCTCCTGACCACCAGAGACAATCAGCCACACCAGCAAACTCTCACAGAAAGACTCAGCTGCACCTATAAATTCCCCAAACAGGTAACTTTCCAAATGAATCCAGAAAGCAACCTGGTACCAACTGAAAGCAACAATAAGCTGCAAAAGAAACAGTATCAACAGCAATAAAAGCAGCAAAAATCAACAATCACTTCCTGAAATGAACTACTTCCTTCCTCTTCTTAGCCTCTTAGGAGACTCCAACAAGTATGCAGCTACACCACTATGACTCAGCCCCACCTCCAGTTAACAGTTAGTAGTAGCTCTGCTGAGGCCCCTGCAAAACAGTTAGCCCCCAAGCTACAGGGCTAGACAAAACACAGTTTCTGCCCTAGAAAGTTAATGACTTAAAAAACCATAATAAGCCGAACTGTTTCCCAAGTAAAATAAAGTATAAAAAGAACTAAACCAGCAATGACAAGGTTTTGCACTGAACTGAAACTAAATATTCCTCCTGACCACCAGAGACAATCAGCCACATCAGCAAACCCCACAGAAAGACTCAGCTGCACCTGGTGAGAACTGTTGTGTCATTCACCGCATGACCATCCTTCCATGGTGGTAAGTAGTCAACATACGTTTCTATTTGCTGGTAGTCACTGGACTCAGCCTTGACTCACAGTGACAGAACATATAGTGGGAGCCTAGAACAACTATGTATTCATGTTTTTATCATTGTTTTCACAAGTCATCAGCCACGGGCTTGCCATTAGAGATACAGAAATTACATTTAGCTGGTAAAATTCTAGTGAAATCGCAAATTTTGCCACGCAAAACATTTACGAAATGCATGAATTTCACTGACAAATTTCACGGATGTGAAATGTGAAATTCTGCCAGTGAAATCATGAATTTTGCCTGTGAAATGCAGAATTTCATCACGAGTGGTGGAATTTCACCTGAGAATGGTGAAACTCCACCACCTGCAGAAGCGAAATTTGCAATTCGCATCTCACAAAACACATGAATTTTGTGAAATGTTTCACGTAATAAAATTCATGGATTTCGACATCTTTACTTGCCATCAACACAGCTGCAGCCGATCTTCAATGTCATGGTTCCTCAACCACAGTTGCTGCTTTCTCACTAGCAACTTCATCTGCAACCTTCTTCTCACCTGTCTTTCCTCAGTGTCTTCCTCCTCAGCTGCTGTCTCTTCAGCTGTGGCCTCTCATCTTCCACTTCATCAGCTTCTGACTCCTTCTCAGCTGCCTGAAAGTCAATAATAATATTGCACAATGGAGAGAAAAAGATGAACTTGGAAGGGTGCTGCAGGCCAATATTAATACAGAATATCCTAGAGATAAAGACAAAATTGCATGGGTACTACAGGCCCATGTCTGAAAGACAGTAATAATATTGCATACCTGAGAGATACAAGATTAAATATGATAGGCACTGATAGTGCATGTCTGAATGTCAGTATGAAGACCACATGCCTGAGAAATAAAATAATAAATTGGATGGCACTGTCAGGGCAACTTCTCCGCTGCCTGCAGCCATAGTGGCAGCGTCTGTGCTGCTTCCTTCCTTCCTCTGGAACAGGGACATGATGGCAATGGGAACATTTTATAACAATAGTAGTGCAACCATCACTTTATTTTGTGCCAGTCATTAGGAAAGATTTAATATAAACTGCAAGGAAAAAGTTAATAAACACTAAAGAATAAAAAGGACAAACTATGTGTTTATGATAAAGAATTCCATAAGAACAGAAATAGTATGTGTAGAGTGTAGAGACTCAGCAGCTACCGCTGCTCTGCCCCACCCTCAGAGATCTGGGCTGCTGGCTAACTGGCTGAAATTTAAAAGGATAAAAAAAGATATTTTAAGTATAAAACAAAGTAAGACCAAAAATAACCACAGTGCAGCACAAACAGTGTGAGAGAAGAATAGTTCAAGTATACACTTTGCAAAGTTTAAAACAAGCTGCTTTTGATTTGAATCTCATGGACACAAAGACATCACAATAGCCCACACCACTAAGTTATCTAGAACTACACTAAAACAGAGACTACACTGTGTGTAAATTCTGTTCTTTCTTATACTATGTAGAATACCTACTCTGCAGCTTCTTCAGTCACATGTTGTTGTTTACAACTAGTATCATTTGAATCTCACTGCTCCACCTCTGCATTTACTTTGCTCACGAAGTGTCACTTTGTTAAGTGAATAATGGAACATGAATATTTGAGAAGTTCATGTGAGTTTACCAGCTTTACACATTGTTAAGCCGCACACTGCATGGCAGAGCACGTCATGAAGTGTGGGAACTTTGCAAAAATATTTGCAAAGCAAATTGTTTCCACTTTGTACACTTTACAGTAAAGTCAGCCTCGTGAGTGACCATGCTAAGGATGAGCCGAGCTGGGTTAGAATTCAGTGAATGTGCCACAATTGATCACTTTTATTTTCAAAGTGGCCCAGTCAAACCTTTGGGCCACTTTGGGATCACGTTGACCATTGACCAGTAAGAAACATAGAAACAAACTATTACACACTTTAGCATTTCCATGGAGACCAGTAGTAGTCCCATGACCACCCTTTCACTCACCATGGTCATTTCTCATCCTCCTCCTCCTCATGTATTTAATTTATAATACTTTCCAGCTGCTGGCACAGTGCTAGATGCTTGCAGTTTTTTTCAGCCTTACTAGAGGACTAGAGGAGGGTGAAGAGCTTGGGTTTCACAAGACTGGAGATGGGGTGGTTAAGGGTACAGCTTACCCTATTTGTAGCTTACAAACCTGCATTGCCTAAGCCAAACCCAAGGCAGGGGGTCTGAATCAAACTGAAACTGAAGTTGCCAATAACCACATTCGCTCAACATTAAACCATGGCATAGTTCTGTTTTACTGATGTAGAAAATGTAGGAGTCCACCAAGTAAATGATATAAGACTCAAGTAAATGATACAAGATACCTAAATATTTTGATTTCAAGCATTTCTACCTAATACAGATAAAATAAAATGGAGTAGAATCTATCAGATTCCTGATACTGAACTAATCCAGAATATCTTTAAAATAGATTTTGCAGAAATTTGCAACAAGCATTTTCCTTTAAAAAACTAATTCAAGGCCCATCAGAATCTATCAATAGCACCTGTGCTCAAACAATAACATTACACTAAAGGAACAAAGTGGAGAAATGCAAAAAAAAGACTGTATTGAAGTCTGTGACAACCACAGAAAAACATAAAATACTATAACTCCAGCCTCTAGGAAAGCAAAATGGGAGTATCTTTTGAAACATCAGAGGCATTTAATGACCCTAGGGCCTTTAATGCCTTATTAAGCAGGCTGAAGCAGAGATCAAAGAATGCAGAAAGAAGACATGTGCTGTTAGTGAAAACTTTGCAGCAACAAATTAACCATATTCAGTATGTTAAATAAGCATTTCATGGAAGAGCCACAGATTTTCAGTGAGGAAATCGTACATCAGGTAATAGATTTTCAGTTTGATAAAGGATATCACTAGGTTGCTAAAGTACCTATTATCTTTGCACTACAATCAGAGACTCAAGATGAGGTAAAAGGGTACTAGCCACAGAACCCTATAATCATGTAGGACCCAGAACTGAGGTTATTGATATAAAACTACTGAACTTGTATGCTAATATGGCATACTTCCTCTGACATCCATATTTAAAATGTTAATAATGGCATAACTAGTATAGAAATATGCAAGTGTTTCCTGTCAATAACAAGGCTTACCCATGCATCCAAATAATTATTGCCATACACACACACACATATATATATATATATATATATATATATTTATAAAATGGGTCAGAAAAAGATGCAGTCCAAAGGTGAAAGACCATCAGGTGACCGTGCATATATCAGAACACGACCACACACCTGCACTTTACCCCCTCCAAAACAATTTTGCCATTTTATAAGATAGATAACCCACTCAGGTGTGTGGTGGCGCTTTGATATCATAGCGTCTTGGTGGTTGACACACACACATGCATGTATATCAGAGCACAAATCCACACAACCTAGAGTGGGTTATCTACATATATATATATATATATATATATATATATATAATAGATAAACCACTCTGAGGTGTGCGGTCACACTCTGACATACATGCCTTGGTCTGCGTTAGACGCACAAGGCCGCAGAACCGGGTGCATCAACCACCCAAGGCATGCGTGATGTCAGAGCGCTACCGCACACTTCAGAGTGGTTTATCTATGTTATAAAATGTCAAAATTGTTTTGGAGGGGTAGAAGTGCAGGTGTGCCATCGCGCTCTGATATCGCATGGTCATGTGATGTTTTTCATCCTATTAGATATTAACATTTTCCTACCCATTTATATATATATATATATATATATATATATATATACAGTATATATATATATATATATATATATATAATATATTTTTCATTGCAAAAACCTTCATTAATTCATCAGTTAGGGTTCTTACTAAAGCAACAAAAGTGTTAGGGTTTCCAACTCTAACATCCCACCCTACAGACCCTGACAGGCTTTGGGTGGGGTGCCTTGAGGTTGTTGGTCCTAACACTCACCCATTTCATAAGTAAATAAGCTGAGATGGGCACAGTATGAGGAAATGGGGTGAGCATTAGGCCAACAACCCCAAGGCACCGCCCAACACCTGTCAGTGTCTGTAGGGTGATGAGGGTGGGTGTTAGGGATTGGAAACCCTAACACCACATTTCCCTGCTTTTGTTGCTTTAGTACTAACCCTAACTGATGCGTAACAAAGTTTTTGCAATGAATTTCTTTACTTTTTCAGTTAGTATAATCATGTCCTTATTTGTTCAGGAAGTGGGGCCCCGCGCCCATTCCACCATAGATGTGCATATGTATGTAGGTATGGAAGCCCAGGCCACATAGGCAACAGTGACCAAATTGTCAGCATAGCCTCTTATTACCCCACCTCATGTACCCTGGTACAGAAAAATTATCAAATCCATGCCGAAATGTAATTCTGCACAACTGCAACACCATTCCGCTACGGGTGTGGAAAACACATTTAGGCAAGATTTGAAAAATGACAGCTGTGACATACATGAAGTGGGAATAAGAAAAGCTATACTGAAAATCTAGGTAAAACTATTTAACATTTCCAAAATTTAGGCGGGCATAGCAAAATTGTTATGAACTGTCAAAACTTAGGAATTTTTTCATTTTTTACAATAAATTTTCAACATAGTTTTCTTATGACCCCACCTCATAAACCCCATAGTTGAAAATGTTAAACTCCATGCCAAATGCCATTCAGTGCCACAGGTGAAAAACATTTCAGACAGGATGTGAATAATGACAGCTGTACTCTTCAAGAGGTGGTGTGAAAAATGGCTATGTTGAAAGTTGGCATAAAAATATTGAAAATTACCAAAGTTAAGGATGATCACAATAGCATAGATGCATAATAACTAAAAACATAACGGTTGCAACAACTCCGTTACAGAGGCGAATGTCACAACCTCCTCTAGCCTTTGGCCAATTGCCAGCTGAATTTTGTTAACAAACAACTAAAAACACATAGCCACAGCAAACACTAAGTCCGTGAATTGTGATATGCAGCCCTATCAGTTTGGCTCCCTGTCCTAAACAGTACTGATATGTTTAGCTAAAAGGCACCACAATACAATGTAACTTGGCCAGCAGAAAAATCAGTCCCTTGGATGAACAGACTAAAGAAAGAATTCAACATCAATAAGAAAGTGAAACAAATGTTAAAAACACTTTGTTTAGTGATTAACCAACATGCAGCTAGAGTAGCCAGCTGTACAGATCAAGGAGTTTGGACATGTTCAGCAGCTGTAATTGCAGTGGAGTCATCACCTCCTTTCTTTCGGGACAGTGCATCACTCTCAGTAGATCTGAGAATGAAGGGGTGAGGGTGCTTGGTGTTGGTTCAGCAGGTAAGAGGGCATGTAGTAACCTGTGGGGATTTTACAGAACGAAAGTCCAGATAAGACCCCAAAGCTCTAAATACCAGTCCAGCTTCTCCAGAGTTGAGTAGTTGACTCTCTCCAAATATGCCATTTTCCTCACCTCCTGTAGCCACTCTGTGGCATCAGGTGGATGGGACCTCCAGTGCTGCAGAATAACCTGTTTTGCTGTGACAAGCATGCCTAGAAGCCAGCGGCCCAGTGCTTTGAAATGGGTCTGTAACCCACCCCCAAATGTTGGGCTTACCTGAAACATCTCCCTGGACCTTGCAAGGTTTTCTTTTTATGTAAGGATCCCAGCTAGTGTTCTGCTGCTAAGATCCTGGCATGCCCAGTACCGTAAATATGCTCCAGTGTAAAGTATTGATGTAATCCTAGTTCCTGCATGGGTGTGTGAATGAATGCCACTGCACTGCAACTTTAAGAGTTTTAGCCTGCCACTGCAGTGGACAGCCTGTGCTGTGTCTGGGAATTCAAAGCCTGCTACCAGCATACCCGATAAGTCCCATTATAGAGTTGATTACATGTGTGAGTACTCATTGAATTCTGTGGTTATTTGTTGTTCAATCCCAACTGTTATGTTTAAAATGAATCATGAATGTGGACTGTTTATTTTCTTGGCAAGGGAGACACCGTGTTTGGATCCAGGACTCTGCTTTTGGCCCAATTGAAACAGCAGGGATTTTGCACAGGTGATTTAACTTTCAAATCTTTATACTGTGCTCCCAGAAGGATATAACACAGACATTTTAAAGGGAGCATGCTATAGAGGAGCACCATAAACTCCCCAAATTCAAGTAAAACCATAAACCAAAGATAGCTGCTCAAACCTTTAAATTACTACACACTGGAGTTCACATTAATTAATCCTGCTGGGAGCACAGTATAAAAGCAGTTAGCTAGTAGCCATTGAGGCATTGGAAAGTTAGGGACTAAATCAAGGGCCCCACCTTGACGTTGGTGATTTAGCTTACTCAAATTGGAATTCCAGTCTGAAACTAAGAGGACCCTCTCTCACATGGAGCTTGAAAGTAAATATAGCCATTTTGGCATTTGAAAGTTTAAATGTTATGCTATGTGGGGAAGGTGTGCTCAGTCTTTTGCTTTGTTTGTCATGCTTTCATGCAAAGTCGGGCAGGTAAAGACCCATTTTGCTCACAGGCCTTGTCAGCTTCTGAATGCTAAGACATTTGGGGCTGTCATCCCAAAAGACCTGCAATATACTGTTATATATGGATTACAAGTGCTTCACCTGGGTATTCTGGAGGATGCCATCATCTTGTAAGTGTGGACTCTGCCCCAGTGAGACAAATGTAGTTTCTCCATCTTTCTAAGTACTGAACAATACAGGCCAGGAGAGTGGGGAAGATGAGCTAGACCAATACTCCTAAGGACCAGGAGAGATTAACCCCAGGTACTTAATCTGTTCCTGTACCGAATGTAATCCCCAAGGAAGCCCAGAGGGTTTGAGGTCGTTGGCCAAATGGCAGCAGGATGGACTTGGATGCATTTGGAAAATTGGCAATAATGGACCTCTCTGGGGATAGAATTGCTTGTGCTTTAGGAGTGGGTGAAGCAGTTGCAGCCTATAATCGGCTGTGACCTCGCGCTGGACTCTGTGCGCAGGTCCGTATACGACCCAGGCCCTCTTGCTTGAGACTTCCATGGTTCGATGGGACTCTCAGGAAGATGAAGACTGGAGGTTGGAGTGTCATTGGCCGAAATCTGGATCAGAGGAAGACAGACTGGCCTTGAGGCTCACTATAGTGAGTATCAAAGGCTATCTCCCATGAGATGGCTGAGTTCCTGTCCAGGGAGATAGCTGCAGGGAAAAGCAAATTGGTTCAGCTCTTTTGGACTGTTGACAGACTGCTTCATCCAGCCTGTTTACAGCCTAAGGTTGCTGCTTCTGCAGCTAAGTGCAAAGAGTTTGCTCTGTTATTCTCTGACAGTGTTATCCATGAGATCCAATATTCATCCAGTGGGGTCTGGGCTTTCCTGCAATGATCAATCACATGTTTCAAGCTGCATCCTGGCTGTCTATGGTGAGCTTAGGCCAGTGGTGGTGAAGGAAGTCTGTGAGGTGATCTCATCAATGGGCCCACATTCTGGGAACTGGACCCGGGCCCGACATGTTATCTAGTGAGATATGTGGAGTCCATTGGCCCAGTGTTCGCTGAGGTTGTCCAGTGTTTTCTTTCAGAGCATTTTTCCCAGCACATTGAAAAGGTGCTAGTGAGGCCCCTCTGGAAAAAAGCATCTCTTGACCCTGACATCTTAGCTAATTACAGGCTTATCTATAACCTGACCTTCTTGGGAAAGTTTATCAAGAAAATTGTGGCACAACAGCATGAGGCTCACCTTGCTGTTTCAGCATTTTGTGCCCTTCAATCTGGTTTTAGGTCAAGGAAGAGTACTGAAACAGCACTAGTGCAAGTGCACAATGACCTCCTCAGGGCAAGAGATAGAGGGGAGCAGTCTATTCTCATTCTCCTCGTTCTCTTTTGGCATTTGACACTGTGGACCATGGCATGTTGCTAGATAATTTTAGGGGTCTGTAGGCTCACCAGTACTGTCATAATCTGATTTGAGCCCTTCTTAGTGGCAGGATGCATAGGGCTGTGTTGGGAAGGTTTTCCTCTCACCCCAGGCTCCTGCCCTGTGGAGTCCCACAGGGTTCGATCATCTCACCCATGTTGTTTGCAGTGTACATGCTGTCCCTGGATGAGATCATTTGATGTTACAGCATGGTTTTCCACTGCTATAGGAACAATACCCAGCTGTATATGTCTTTTGCAACCAATACTGATGATGCCATATAAGTATTAAATGCTTGCTTAGCTGAGATCCAAGACTGGATGTCCTCCAGTTGGCTAAGGCTCAATCTGAACAAAATGGAGTTACTGGTGATAGAGTCTGGTCACGGTGATAGGTGGACGCCATTGGGGTTAGTCCGGCTTTGGTGCTGGATTCAATCCCCACTGATGGCCACCCCTAGAGTAAAAAATGGGTGTTATTTTCGATGACATATTGACATTCAAGGTTCAAATGTCATCCATCATCTGGAGTGGTTTCTATCACCCGAGGAATATCACCAGGATTAAAGCCTTTATCCTGCTGGTTGATCTGCCTTCACTAATGCATGTATTTGTGACATATAGACTTGACTACTGCAATGCTCTCTATCTCAGAGTTAGTGAAAGAGTCCTGCCTCACCTGCAGCTAGTGCTGAAAGCAGCAGCTAGGGTACTGACTAGCCTTCTGAGGTCATATCAAGTGACCCCATTATTGTGTGACCTGCACTAGCTGCCAGTGAAGTGAAGAATATCCTTCAAGGTGGATCTTCTCACCTATAAAGCCCTATACAATCTGGGTCCAAGTTATCTGACTTATCTTCTGACTCCATACCACCTTCAGTGCTCCTCCGCTCTGCCAAGGATGTCGTTCTAGCAAGTCTCAGGGCTTAGCTAAAAACAGTCAGTGACGGCACCTTTCAGGTGGCTGTTCCAGCCCTGTGGAATTTGCTTCTTGGGTCTTTGAGGAGGCTTCTCACTGAGGCCTTCAGCAGGGCCTGAAAGCCCCTCTTTAAGGAGGCTTTTGGGATCTATCCTGCAGTGGTGGATGAATATAACTGATCTTTTACTCTATTGTTATCAGCATTGTTTTGTTTTGATTTGTGATTGCTTTTATTTTATGGGTATTTTGTATATTGTAAAGTGCACTCAGCCTCAGGATAGGGTGCTTCATAAATAAAATGCTTTTACTTATTTACTTACTTATTTAACCCGAAATCTGGCCATATTGATCCAACAGGGATAAAAGCACAGAAGCTGACCTTTCTAGCTGTGGTTATGTGAGCATTATGTCATCTGCATATGCCAGGGCCTTCTGCTACTGGCCCATCTCAACCCCAAGGATGTCATCATCCTGCCGATTGCTGCAGCAAAGGTTCCAAGGCCAAGACAAACAGCAATGGGGATAGGGACCCCATTTCTGGTTCCCCTCCCCAGGGGAAGGAAGTTGACTCCATGGAGTTGCTTAGGACTTTAGCTTGTGTTCCTTATTACAGCGTTAGCAACAAATGGATAAAAGTGTCTCCTATGCCAATGTTTTTCAGGCTGTGGAAGTGATAGCACCACTCAACCTATCAAATGCCATTTCTGCATCTAACAACACCAGGACTGTGAGGTGGTTCTGTCCGGAGCTGGAGATCTGCCAGATGAGATTTACTAGTCTCCTGGTATTGTCTGACCCCTTTCTCTTGGGTACAAACCCCACCTGATCACTGTTTATCTGACCAGGATAATCTTCAGTAGCCGTGAGGCCATCATTTTGGCAAAGGCCTTGCTGTCAACACAAATGAGAGAAATATGGTGGTAGCTACCACAGACTAGGGGTTCCTTCCCCAGTTTTGGAAACAGTGCAGTGTAGCTGTCCACATTGATGCTGGGAGCAGCTGACTAAAGTGCCTGCCTCATCTAAGGCCTCCTTCAGTGGTTGAAAGAGGAGTTCAGAGAAGGATGCCAATAATTCAGCGGGAGCCCAACCCCTGGAGTTTCGTCTGCTGGCATCTTCTAGTTCCTATACTGTGAACAGGTTTTCAGGAGATCAATGGCTTGTGGGGAGAGATGAGGAAGGACTAGCAGGATGATGACATTTTCTAGGCTAGCTGCAGGAATGTATAGGCTCTGATAGAACCACCGGAAGACTTCAATGGTTTCATGTGGGTCAGTCTTTAAGGTCCCCTGGAGTGCCTAATGCCTGAGATCCAGGATCTGTCTTGTCTCTTTTGAACTGAGATGCCAGCAGCCTACCAGGCTTCTCTTCTGCCTCCCAGAAGGATTTGTTGGAAATGGAATAATAAATACTCCACCTTTTGGTGCAGATAAATGTTCACCTTCTACCTCATCCTCATGATTTCTGCCACTAGTTCAGGTTTGTGGCTATTGATCTCTCTGTATTGCTTTTCCAGTTCTTTAAGCCACCATAGTTAAGCTTCCAGATCCTGGGCCCATGCATTTTGATATAGGAGGCATAACTAATGCATCTTTCTCTAATGTAGGCCTTAAGTGCATCCCACCTGGTGGCTGCTGAGGTTTTCCCATTCTTATTAATCTCTAAGAATACCACTAAATCTTTCTTCAGAGAGGCCTGGAATGTGGTGTTCTTGAGGAGGGAGGTATTGAACCACCACTGCTCCGGGAGGGTGGTCACAAGCTCTGTCTGGAATTATGTTCACCTATATGGTAGCCTCTGAGATGTCAGGGACCAAATGTACTGCAACCAGCCAAAATCAATCCTTGAATAGGATTGCTGTGGGGATAGAAGTATGTGTAGTCTCTTGCTGTGGGTTCACTAGATGCCATATATCAGTGAGGCCCATGTCAGCTTTTAGCTGCTGAATTCATTGAAGTTCATTTGCATCATGAGGTAAGGAAAAGATCCATCTCCCATATGATGCACAGAGGAAAAGCTGACCTCACCCCACAGCTAACACACTGAAATCTGGCCAATAGAAATTCATGTACACAAGCACCCACAGTCTGGGAAACAGAGATCCCAGACCTGGAGGCAACAATGACAGAGACTAAACTGGACATAATAGCCATTAGTGAAACATGGTTCACCAGTAACCACATTTGGGAGACTTCAGTACCCAGCTATGTACTGTTCAGAAGAGACCGAGGTGCAAAAGGAGGGTGGCCCTTTATGTCAATGAAAATATCAAAGCTACAGAAATTCAGAATGCACATAGCAGCCAGAAGAACTGTGGGTCACCCTGGAAGCAGGAAATGGGACAGCCATATGAACTGGGGTTGTCTACAGGCTTCCAGACCAGGGGAGGACATAGACACATTACTATTAGAAGATATACAAAACATGACAGCTAAAGGGAGGTTCTGATAATTGGAGACTTCAACATTCAAGATACAGATTGGTCAATACCAGCAGGAACATCCACCAGAACTAGACACACAGTGGATTCCCTGCAGGAGAAGGGCCTCAAACAATTGGTACACCAACCCACAAGAGACAGGGCTATCTTGGATCTAGTACTGACTAACAGGAAAGGATCACAGATCTCCAGGTAGAAGGTCACCTGGGGCCAGTGACCATCACATGGTATAGTTCAATTTGGCCACTAGAACTAAATCACCCCATTCCAAGACAAAATGTGGGACTTCAGAGGAGCTGGCTTTGATAAAATGACCAACAGAGTTAAACTAGCCTTGGCAAGAAGAAATACAGGTGATGGTGTACAGGCAAAGTGGGCAAAGCATTAACGATGTAATACTTGAAGCAACATCCATTGTGTTAGGAGAAAAGCAAGAAGAAAACCACTTTGGTTCTCAAAAACAGTAGCAGAAAAGATCAGTGCCAAAAGACTGGCCTTCAGGAAATATAAGGGAATGCAGCGGGATGAAGATAGGGAGGCATGCCAAACTTCCCTAAGGGAGGAAGGAAGGCAGTAAGGCAGGGAAACTGAGGAAACACTAGCACGAACAGTAGAAGAAGGGGACAAGACTTTCCATAGATACATTAATTAAAGGAGAAAGTCCAGAAGAGGTATTGCTCAGATCAATGGGTATAAGGGTGCATGTGAGGAGGAGGACCATGTAAAAGCATGTATCCTAAATAGATACTTCTGCTCAGTATTTACTGAGGAGAAGGTAGGGCAGGGCCCACAGCTCAGCACCATGGACACGGGGAGGTGTACACAAGTCCCTTCACAAAAGAAAGGGTCTACAAGAGCTCACTAAGCTCCAGGGTGGACAAGGCAATTGGACCTGATGGCATACATCCCAGGGTAATAAAGGAGCTAAGGGTGGAACTAGCAGAGCCATTATCAGAACTGTTTATAGAGTCTCTGAGCACAGAGAGGTCCCAGAAGACTGGAGAAGGGCTCATTTGATCCTGCTCCACAGGGTACCAGCAGGGAGGAGGCAGGGAAGTATAGACCAGTCAGTCTTAACTCAGTAGTGGGCAAGATTACGAGCACTCCTTAAGGAAAGGATAGTGCAACACCTGAAATCCATGGAGAACAAGATTCAAGACAGCATGGGTTTACAACAGGAAGGTCCTGTCAAACTAATTTCATAGATTTCTTTGACTTGGTAATCAAAGGCGGTGGACCAAGGGGTGTAGTTGATGTTGCGTACCTTGACTTCAGCAAAGCTTTCACTACTGTTCCACATAGAAGATTAATTAATAAGCTGGGGAGGCTAGGGTGGGTCAGAAGTTGGTCAACTGGGTGGCAAACTGGTTGGCAGGCAGAAAACAGAGTAGCGGTAAATAGTACACAATCAGAAAAGATGCAAGTCACAAGTGGAGTACCTCAGGATCAGTCCTTGGGCCAGTCCCTCAATATCTTCATCAGTGACATTGCACATGGACTGGAGGGTAAGGGTTGCCTGTTTGTAGATGACACCAAGATCTGCAACAGAGTAGATGATCCAGATGGGGTGGGCAGAATGAGAAGAGATCTGGAAAAACTGGCAAAATGGTCTGAAGAGTGGCAACTGGGGTTTAACGAAAGAAGTGCAAGATCATGCACATAGGGAAGAGAAACCCTGAAGTTACCTATAGGTTAGAAGGGAGTTGCTGGCAATCACTAAGGAAGAAAGAGACTTGAGCATCATCATCATCACAGATGACCTGAAATCTTCCAAGCAGACCATTAAAGCAGTAGGTAAGGCTAGAGGGATGTTGGGGTGTATTAATAGGGTATCACAAGTCATAAGAGGGGTAATAATCCTCTTTACAAGACACTGGTTAGGTCCCATCTGGAGTACTGCATACAGTACTGGAAGCCACACCTGCACAAGGGCATTAACAAAATGGAGACAGTCCAGAGAAGGGCAACCAAAATGGTGCAAGGACTGCTTCAGAAAACATATGGGGACAGATTAACGGAGCTCAATATGTTTACCCTAGAGCAAAGGAGGGAGAGAGAGGTGATATGATCGAAACATTCAAACATCTTAAGGGCATTAACAAGGTGAAAGAGTCTAACATGTTTCAATATAAGAAAAATAGCAGGACAAGAGGACACAGCATGAGATTAGAGGGAGGCCGGTTAAGGGGTAATGAGGAAGTTCTTTTTCACAGAAAGGGTGGTGGATGCATGGAATGGCCTACTTCAGGAAGTGGTGGATATGAATACAGTGTGGGGCTTCAAACAGGCATGGGATAGGCATAAGGGAGCAATACAGATAAGTATGAATAAATAGGCCATTGACAGAGTAAAGGCCTTGGCACATTCATAAGGTAGACAAAATGGGCAGACTGGATGGGCCTTGCGGCCCTTATCTGCCATCAACTTCTATGTTTATATGACTTGCTACTGCTGCTGCAGAGGCAAGACCTCTGGGGGCCTGGATCTATCCAAGAATTCATCCAGTATTACATTTGTCTCTCCGAAAATGACCTGTCCCAGCAGGTCATCTGTCAATGCTGAGCAATTGCAGTGAAGAAGATAGCATCCAATCAGTTTAGGTCAAACATATTACATTGGGTAACATCGTGGCCCCTGATGGTGCCCTGAACTATTACTTATCTCCTCTCTCACTGAGATCACTTTTGCACATAAAGGGTACAATCTTATGAATGAGTATGGCCACCCTTGCTCTTGAAGACTAGGAGCTGCCATAAACCTGAGACACCTACCCAGTTTTAGGGCTTGACCATCTCCAATGGGTGAGATAGATTTCTGCAGAAAGGTGACCCCTGTGCCCTCCCTTCAAAGGTGGTCTAATAATTTCTACCTCTCAATGAAGGAGAGGATCTGCATAACATTTCAGGATACCCATTTGACTGGCACTACCATTGTAATGCAGTGCTCTAAAGGGAACAGTATTGAGCTGGAGGTATTGACTTTCCTATTGCAGTACAAACTGGGTATGCTAGGCAGAGCTTGGATGCCCCAGCCACTGTGCGGAAGGCTGAGAATGTGGTTCTGACCTGAAAGCTGTCCTAAAAACTGGTTTGCACAGTTAACGTATAGTGTTGTAATAAAATCCAACTAAGTTGCCATACATAGCAAGTGAGTGCAGATAAGCAACAATCAGTGCTTAGTAATAGTAGTTCATAGTACTCATAAAGAATTGTGCTCTGCAAAGCATCAGTACTATAGTAGTGTACACCATTATGTTCATGCATAAAGACATGTTTCGTTGAGCAAGCAGCAGTCTGGCTGCGTGGGCGAGACCCCGAGTCATTTGTCTCTGTGACGGGGCATACATTGTGCAGTGTCATAATACACATACAGCAGTGTGGGTAGGTACTGCCCAGTATGCCAGCTTTGGTGGCACTCACTGCTGAGGCCATAAGATTGCAATGCAGTAATGACATGAGAAAGTTTTGGTGTGCTGGGGCCCACCTGGTTATCTCTCATTCTGCTCCTCAATGTCCATGCCCTAGGGAGTAGGGAGGCAAAGCCCATGTCTGGTGTCATTCATACCTTCATGAGTCACCTGGTACGTGAACCAAATCCCTAGTGCCCTGCCCCACAGTGTATGATGCACCACCCTTCTATTCCTTTGTCAGTTATCGTTCATTTGGGAAAGGTGTTGGAATGGGGGTGGAGCATGCGGGGAGCATGATCAAAAAGCCAGTCCTGACTGGTCTTAGGGCAAGGAAGTGGCATGCCTAAGCATATGAATAGCTGCGAGTGGGGATGAGAACTAAAGTAAGCAACAAACAAAAATATCAGATAAAACTTTAATCATGTGGGTACTGAGCATTTCCTGGTTGCTAGGAGGCTCAACATAAGGACCTTCAGCTGGTGGTTGGACTTTGGTAACTCTGGCAACCTAACCTCCCTTCTACTCATTAGGATATTTTGTTCCATGTTACAAGTTTGGCGCTGCACTCAGAAGGATATGAGGAAGAGCCCTGTTTAGCAGCCATAAGATCTCTGCAGTAAGTGTGACAGTGCAAGGTCAGGGACAAAATGTGGGTTGGGGATCTCTGGATTCTCTTGAGAGGGTGCAGCTACTAGGTTAGTGGACTACAGAGGACTATTTTCTATGTGTTCCCCCACTGATCTTGCCCATACCCGAACCGAGGAATGGGGTCTTGCAGCTATAACCAGAGTTTTCATGGGACCTCCTGGCATTGCCTTTGCATGCTCTTGCCTTAACAGTGGGAGCTTGGCCCTGGGATCAGGGTACTGACAGGGTAAGGGTAGGTTGCAAATGAACTGATGACTCTCTCAAGTCCCTATTCGCATGGAGGATTTTGAATTGGGGGCTCCAAATTACAGCACACTGCTTCCAAAGTGGCCAAGTGAGAAGTGTACCCCTGGATTGGCAGACTCAAAACCCTTCTCTCAGGCACCTTCAAAGATCATGTTGCTATGTAAAGGAATAGAAAGTGAGCCAGAGTACACAATTGAAAGGTGCAGAGACTGGTATTCCAGCTCCTCGAGGAGTAGTGCTCAGGGTCCCCTTTCTCACATACACATAGACCATTAGCTGAAACTAAATTCAATGGGATGTGGCCTGTGTCAACTGGTATTGCTCTTCTTCCCCCCCACAAAACTCCTAGAGATAGTGCACTCCACTGTTACTACCATCATCCCATCTCCTAAATCTAGTGCTGTCCTGCTATTCAAGCCTACATGAGGGGCCAGCAGCTCAGAATCGACTTGCATTTGTGCTGGACAATGTGTTCCTAAGGTAGGTGGAACAACGATGAGAACATCAAAACCCGACATCACAGAGGCAACAAGCCTTGTGTGAAGCAAACAAACAAATCAAAATGAAAAAACCACTATGGTTCTCAAAAGAAGTAGCGGGAAGGTAAAGAAGAAAAGATAGCATTCTATGAAGTATAACGAAACACAGAAGGAGCAGGACAGAGAACTGTACCAGTTAAAGCAGAAGAAAGTGGGTAAGGCAGTCAGAATAGCAAAGGCCAAACTGAGGAAAAGATAGCCAACTCGGTTAAGAAGGGGATAAAACCTTTATAGGTACATTAATGAACAAAGAAAGACTAAGACTGGGATACTGAGGCTGAAAAAGAGGAAGGTGGTTGGGCAGAGAGCAACACTGAAAAGCAGGGATACTGAACGAATACTTCTGCTCAGTATTCACAATGGAAAAGCAGGGGAAATACCTAATCCGACCAATAGAAGCACTCTGGATAGGGGTTTGATATTAGTCCTTTCACAGAAGAAAGGGTTCTGAAAGAACTCTCAAAACTGAAGGTGGATAAAGCAATGGGGCCTGATGGGATTCACCCAGAATTCTAAAAAGAACTAAGGGAAGAACTAGTAACACCACTGACTACCCTTTTAATAAATCATGGGAAGATGGTGTGGTACCTGAGGACTGGAGGAGGGAGGATGTGATTTTCCTTCACAAAAGTGGGAGCAAGACAGAGGCAGGAAACTATAGACCTGCCAGTTTGACCTCAGTGGTAGAGAAAATGATGGAATCACTTCTGAAGGAAAGAATTGTTGAGTACCTAGAGGCCAGTGGGGCTCCAGCGGAGACAATTGTACTTCAGGATTAGTCTAACCCTTGGGGCTGACTCTAGAAGACACCACTGTGACATCCTGGCTTCCCTAAACTGGCCAGATTATGAACCTAGGCTGCAGTATCCACACTATGTTTTGTGGTCAATGTAGTGAACATCTTTAATCTCCTTGTCTAAGGGATATTGTATATTGCAAAACAAGTGCTCACCTACTGAAATCTACCTCCCTTCCATTACTAGCCTCTCAGAAACCGCTCTGACTTGTGGGTAAGAGTTCATTTGCCTACTCTGCCATCTTGTCCTAGAATTCCTCCCATCTGCTGTACTCTCCTGCCTTACCTCTCCTTTCAAAAAAAATAATTTACTCTCTCCTCCTTAAACTTCCGAACTGCTCTTGCTTCCGCTAATCCCTATTACTGCATACTACTTTTCTGATAAAAGTTTGATTTTCCTGACGCTATTACGATCACACTGTATAATATTTTGCTAAGAGTATGTTTTTCCTGAAGCATTTAAGATGTTTATGTCTGTAAATATATTCGGCACATGTCCTGTAACTTTATCCTGTAATCCTGTACATTCAGGATCTTAATCTGTATATAAACTTCATTTTTCTCCTCATTGCACTTACTATGATTGTATTTAGTTGTCTAAGTCTCTGAAATGCCATATTTTTCTGTTTACTCTAGTGCTTTGTTCATACCAGTTGTATAGTTGTTTGTATGTGTCCCCGAGCCATCACTGAAAAAGGGACTGAATGGTCTCAGTGGGCCTATCCAATTACCAAAATTCAAATAAATAAATAAGACAACTGTATTATAACAGCATCCTGTATATTTAGACAATGATAAACAAGGAAATTAAGTGAAATAATAATGCCTAAAGAAATAATTTAGCACAGGGCAATAGGCTGTAATAAAGTAGTAGATAAAGGCATTAGTAGGTAGTAAAGAGGTAGGGGAAGTAGAGAGGGAGATACTGCACCAGTTGGGCAACAGCGGAGGTAAGAGCATTAGGTCAAGGTTGCAGCAAATCAGAGCGGAAGAGACAAAGACAAGAGGCGACAGGCAGAAATGCAACATGCTCCACCACAAGGATCAATGTGGCAAGAGGAAACAGGAGCCTCACATGGGTGGATGAGAGCAGGTGCAAGGATGAGAGATAGAGCGGTGACAGTGCAGCTCCTTTGAAGCAGAAATGGGAGGGGTGAGTTGGATATTCACTGGTAATGAGTTCCAAAATTTAGGAGCAGAGTGGGAGAAAATCTGGGAGCCCATGGTACTAAGGCATCTGGGGACAATTAGTAGGGACTGTCAATGGAGCGGAGGGTGTAGAAGAGGTTGGGGAGACAGCAGAGAGAGAGAGAGAGAGAGAGAGAGAAGAAAGGTGCCATCAATGCTGAGATGGATAGTTGTCCCTTGCACATTCTTAGCCTAGGGGTCAGAGCCAAACAGCATAGAGTAGGTTTTGATGGAGCCGAGTAGTAGTTTATTGTGTGTTAACCAGAGTGAATTCTCTGAATTCAGAGGTGAGGGTGGAGTTGAGGTCAATAAGCTTATCAGAGCTAGAGTATAGAACTAAGTCTTTGACGTAGAGCAGTGAGGAACAGGACAATATATTTAAGGATAGGTCATTGATAAAGATAGTAAAGAGGAGGGCCAAGTATAGACCCTTGGGGCATGCTGATGTTGGTAGTGGAGAGAGGAGATATGCATAAGTTAAATTTAACAAATTGTTGCCTGTCAGAAAGGTAACTGCAATACCAACAAACTACTTCAGAGGAGAAGCCAAGGAGGGCATTTTAACTAGGAGAGAAGAATGATCCACAACGCCAAAGGCCTTTGTAAGGTCAATAAAACAGCATCTAGTAGCTGAAAAGGCTGACTATAACTGCCATAAAGATGAAACAAGGAAGTGCTAAAAAGGGAAGGAGGAAGACTGGAAGAGGAGGAACAGCAGGAAAGGTTCCACTATGGTACCTCTCCCACAGCAAGTAGAAGTTCAGAAACTAAGAATTACTATAGCTCTTTGCACTACATGTTTAGCAAAATATTCAGAAAAAGAAAGACAAGAATCAATAAAACCCAGGTACAGGACCTGTTTCAGAGTAGGAGTTGTGCAAATACCAGAGGGCATGACATGAAATTGTGTGGTGGTGGTGGTGGGGGGGTGGACTACGTGGCAACATGAGAACATTCTTCTTCATGGAGAGGGTGGTGGACCCCGGAATCACAGGAGGTGGTGGGATCAGGACAGTCAGAATTTCAAACATGAATGGGACAAATACAATAGCATTATCGAACTGGGGAAAAATGGGGGTAGTCACTTTAAAATGGGCAGACTAGATGGATCGTGGTGGTCCCTTCTGTCATCACTTTTCTATGTTTCTATGAAAAAATTTAAAAATATTTACAAAAATAAAAATTAAATATACAAATTTGGGAAGGTAAGAGGCAAAGCAATGCCCTTGTATAGTGGAAGTACTTGCACTTTTCTTTGGGATGCATATTGTTTTGGGGATTTATTTTGAAAACTTATGTGGAACTGACATATTATTGGCATGAAGGGCAGCAGCAACCCTGAGGTTAGCAAAGGAAACTATAAATTGTTATAGCTCTGATGGGGATGTTTAGCATCTATATGTGTTTGGCACCATGATGCATCCCCAGCCGTGGCATACCAACACCACTCCGCTATACATAAGCCATAGTAATTCATGGCCATTGATGATCTCCAAGGATTTTTTTCACCCTTTTCTATGTAGTGTGTTTCTATGCCTCATGTCAATTACTACATTGGGAGCTAAAGTGATTTTGCTGAAGTGTTGAAGCCAAGCTGAATTTTACCTCCTTCCTCCCTACCATTGAGGCTGAACTGCAGTTGTCACCGGGACAGTTCGCTTCACCCTTATTTCAGGGGCAGACTTTATGAAACAGAATTAACAGCCTTAACCTACAGATTCACCCATTGTTATCCCTCCTATGCACAGAAAGTTCAGTTAGACCAGATCACCCAGGGCTTTACAAGCGAAGATAAAAGTGCAATGAATTTGAGGATGCTTTTATTTTTGTAAACAGGACAGTTGTCTCTTTGACTGTAGTCTGATGCATCAAGAGATCAGTCAGGGCTACTTAGGGTTATCTTAACCAGCAAATAACAGATTTTTATTTTAAAAGTGCACAGGTTCAATTATAAAAAATAGCCTTTTGGTAAATCAGCTGGCTGATTAATTGTCGGACGTTTCAATGAATGCTACAGTCGCTAACTGCTCATCATTACTTTAACTTTTTCCTATCCCCATTCAACAGCAAGACAGAGATAGATAGACAGACAGACAGATGGATGAATGGACAGATATATAGAGAGGAGGGAGAGAGAGAGAAACAGGGAGGCAGAAAGATAGAACGAGCAGGTGAACACTGGCTCACTGCTGTAACGTAAGTCAGCACCATGACTCCAGCTGCAGCTTCACATTTCAAGATAGTCCCACTGTTCTCATACTGAGAATGTGGGTGAATAGCACCCTATGTTCCTGGTGAGTGAGGGTGTGGTGTGGTGGGTGCTGAATAGGAGGTTGGGGTAGGGTGGGTGGTCAGATCTATGAGGGACCATTTTCTTTCTTACAGGTTTAAGAAGAAAATCAACAAGGACAGTTTTCTTTATTTTGGTGGACTTTCGGACACTGGAGAATTAGGCACCCTAAGTGTCAGACCTATGTTTGTCAGCACCAGGAGTGGGCACCGTGGTTTCTACCATGTATTAAATGGGAAAGGGGTTTGGCAACCTAGAGAGGAGGGGTGAAGAGAAGTTGTACCAGGGTGGGAACCCTGGTCCATATAACATTTAAAGTTAAACATGCAAGGGGGCAATCTGGAGGAATGCGGGGAAGAGGCAGTATTGGGAGTCAACATCATGGTTTGCTACTACTTTAGTATAGATAGATAGCTAAAGGTAGATGGAGCGATGGATAGATAGACAGACAGAGAGAGAGAGAGCAGATAGATAATTAGACAGATAGAAAGAGAGATAGATAATTAGACAGACAGACAGACAGACAGACAGACAGATAGATAGATAGATAGATAGATAGATGAGATAGATAGATAGATAGATAGATAGATAGATAGATAGATAGATATATATATTCGATGACTTCCTGTTTGGCTGTGATTGAGATGCCTGCCTGAATCTTTTGCTCTCCTTCTTGAGCAATTTTGTTATTTTACTGAAAGCAATACTGTTAAAAATTCTCCAGTTTTAATCAATTTTGCTTAATTTTGTTCTACTGAAATGAAATATATCTTTTTGTCAGTTGCTGTGACATTTTTCTGTCAGAAATCATTTTTGAAAATGCGAACTGTTATGGCTGGAATGAAGGCACAAGTGACCGCTAGGCCATGGGGCTGACAAGTGAGCTAACTATCTTGCTGATGTTAGAAAATCCTTGCTGAAGTATCAGGAATAAAAATGTAGTTAATAATTTGGAAGCCAAGTTTAACCCTCTGGGTCGGGATACAGAAAACACCTACAGCACCTGGATATGCAGGAAGACAGAAGAGATGCAGAAATTCAATTATTAAAGTCAGAAACTGGACTTTTAATGGACAAGATCAATGATATGGAATGCAGGGGCTGCAGGAAGAATATTAGAATTATTGGTGTTCCAAAGTAAGCTGAAGACAAGAACATGGAGGATTTTGTGCAGCCCCTGCTGAGTGAGCTCTTTCAAATAAAGAACTACCCTTAGAAATTCAATGGGCCATTGCCCAAAAGTGGAAGAAAACCAGACCCATCCTGGCTCTCTTTCTGAAGTACTCCATTAAAGAGAAACTCCTGAGAATGATCAGAGATAAGAACACACTCATGTGGCATGGGTATCGTGTGTTCTCTATCAAACTTATTTGGCATGCTTCACAAGGAAAACAGCGGTCTTAGTGGATTGAGACATCATTTGCAAAAACTGGGTGTCAGGTACAACATGGCATATCTGTCCACTTTTAAGACTGAGGCAACAGAGTCTACCATGATTTTGTAGACCCTGACGGAAGCCACAGCCTTCATTCAGCAGACCTGGGTGCAGAAACATTCCTTCAACAGACCCCAGAAAAGTCACCTCCAACACTTCAGTATACTCTTCCCACAGCAAGGCACCAACACCAACTTTGGACGTAATGGTGTATTCTCTAGCTCCATCAACAAGCACAGCACCCTGAAGCAATGGCAAAGGAAAAGAGTTAGACAATGGACATCTATGATGAGACTTGCCAAATTATCTGCACCTGTCTCTCACCACACAGGGCAGAAGCCAGTGTTCACAGGCTTCTCACAATGACTCCTTTGAAGCAGAAGCACCACCCAAAAGTAACTAACATACCAACTTCTCTCAGGGCTGCTGGAGTGACATGTTATCTTCTACAAGGCCTTCCCACAACAGCATGAACAATACATTGGAGTCTGCTTCTATGTCATGGGCAGAAGTAGCCCAGGGCCAGCAGGAGTCAGAACCTAGGCCACAGAGAGTAGACAGCACTAGTATCAGAACAGTTGACCTCGAGGTGCAGGGGGTGTGAAGTTCTGGTCGTGTTGATGGAGGGGGTCCTCACAGGGCTTCTGAGGTCAGGGAAGTTGGGCCACCATGGAGTAAGGGCTGTGTTTGTTTGTGCAGCTGGTTCGACGTGAATGAGCCACCATCGCGGGACTTACGATGCACTGGAGCACAAGGGAATGAGCATAGTGGGAGAGCAGGGACATACCTGTTTAGGGTTTGTG
The DNA here is from genome assembly GCA_016271365.2 of Neoceratodus forsteri. Lineage (NCBI taxonomy): Eukaryota > Metazoa > Chordata > Ceratodontiformes > Ceratodontidae > Neoceratodus > Neoceratodus forsteri. The sequence goes on from CM028131.1 coordinate 1,431,219,746, forward strand.
CTATTTTGTCATTTCTTTTTGCATCTGGTGGTGTGTAATTCTAAATGCTTTATATGCATTTGCTGGGGAAGGAACGGGTCACCACAATACTGGGAGTGAGGCTGATTGTTTCTACTGGTGATGCAGAGGCATTTCTCCTAACATCTCCCCACCCAACCCATCCCAAGCTACTCTGTTTTTATTGTGTGGTTGGGTACTGGGATGTGACTGGTGTAATAATTAGAGGTGCCATCTATGGAGCTGTAGCAGGGGTTGAGCCATAGTAATCATTGTACCTTTACATGAGGTTGCGAGGGGTGGACATTGGGAATTGAGGCCATTGCAGGCAGGAACATGGTGCAGATCCCAGGAGGTCCCTGGGATCATAGTATCATAGTATCATAGTAAAAGCCAGCAGAATAGGTATCATGGTCTATTGTGTCTGCTCGGAAGCTAGCCCTACTGGGAGCTCGCTCCTCCACCTCCCAGCCCCAGAGGTGCCCTCCTGGCCTCAGCTTCCCTACCTGTCCCAACCCTTCTTGAATCCTTCCACTGTGGTCTCTTCCACCAGACTCCTGGGCAGTGTGTCCCATGGTTCAACCACCCACTCTGTGAAGAAGTGTCTCCTGCACTCCCACCTGTACTTCCCCTTCCAGCTTCCACTTGTGCCCCTGGTAGTTCCTTCTTAAGCCTGAACACTTCCCTGGCTCCACTTATTTATCCCCACATGCTTGAAGTCTCTATCATGTCCCCTTTATCCCACCTCTCCTCCAATGTGTGCAGATTAAGTTCATCCAGTCTGAGACATAGGAATTGAACAGAAGTTTCCCAGGACCAAACCCTGGGGATCCACTGATGATCCTCCTGCGGGAGGAGACTATCCCTCAACCACCACTCGCTGTATTCGCCACATAAGCCAGTTTTCCACCCACCTGAGCAACTGCCCCCACCCCTTCCCTCCTAGCTTTGTTAGTAGGCCGTTGTGGGGTACCGACGAGCACCTTACTGAAATCCAGAAAGAGGATGTCCACCGCCCATGCTGGTCCATAGGCACCCATCACCCAGTCATAAAACTCCACCAGGTTAGTCTGGCATGTCCTCCCCAGAACAGAACCATATTGTCTGTCATCCAGGTGCCCCAACCTTTCCAGCTGCCCCAGCCTCTCCTTGATAATGCCTCCATAACCTTGCGCCACCACAGACGTTAGGCTAATGGCCTATAATTTCCCATCTCTTCTCTGGACCTCCCTTGTGGATAGGCACCACATGTGCCACCTTCCAATCTTGAGGCACCCACCCTGTCATCAGGGAGATGTTGAAGAGTGAGGGCCAGTGGAGCTGCCAGCACATCTGCCAGTTCCTTCAGTATCCTTAGATGCAGCCCACCTGGCCCGCACCTTCTCAGTCTTTAGCGACCAGAGGGCCTCTCTACTCTATCGCTGTGATTTCACCTCCCTTCCACCTCCTTATACATCTCTTCACCCCTTCTAGATGTGACCCATCCCTGCCTAGTCTCATCCAGTCTTACAGTCTCAACCTACCTCCTGGTTCAGTAGGCTCCTCTACCCTCCCATGGGGTTGGAATGATCCCCCACCTCCCCGTAAGAGACAGAGGCAAGTACTCATTTAGCACCTCTGCTTGTTCCCTAGCTTTCTCGCCCATCCCCAGTTCTAATCCTGCTGATCTGTGCCCTCATGTTTCTTTTCTCCCCTATGCATCTATAGAACCCTTCCCCAATTCGGATATCCTTGGCCAGGTTAAGTTCCTTCTTTGCCTTGGCCCCCCCTTCACCCTGTGACCCTCTTAGCCAGGAAATCATACTCTCCCTCTCCTAGCCCCCCTGAGGTGCTTTAAGTGTGCATAGGCAGCCTTTTTCTCCATCACTGCCTCCTGCACCTCCTGGGTCCACCAACACAGCTTACTGGCCCTACATTGCTTTGTACCTTACCTTTGTGTAGGTCCTCGAAGCCTCCCATGCACCCTTCTTAATGGTCTCCCACAAGCTACAGCACAGCTACCAGCACCGTGTCTGGCCTTGTCTCATCCAAGCACTCTTTAAGAATCCTTCATGCCCTCAAAGTCCACCCCTGAAATCTATTACTTCTGTGTTAGCGCAATTTTCTTCTCCCCTAAGAACATAAGAAACCAGACCGAGTATGGTCACTGCCTGAAAATGGGTTGCTCACCTCCAGGCCCCTTATCTGGTCACTATCTGCTAGGACAATGTCCAGGATCCGATCCTGCCTAGTAGGCTCCCTCACATGCTGGACTAGGAAGGCATCCTGGAAGACATCCATCAACCTCTGCTCCTGGCCACCGTGGATGTCATAGTGCCTCAGTCTGCCCCGCATGTTCAGGTTGCCCATGATCACCACCCTGCCCCTTTCTGAGGCCACAGTGACCTCTGATGTTCTCAGCCAGATCATCCTCCAGTTCTGCTTCCATTGCAGGTATGTACACCACCATATTTTTAATCTTTACCCCCCTCATTTGTAGGTTACCCAAATTGCCTCCACATCTCCTTCTGCCTCCTCAGTTCCACCAATTACTATGTCATTTTTGACTATCAATGACACACCCCTCTTCCCACCCCTATCTTCCTAAACATTGTGTTTCACTTAAAATTTAGGTCCCATTCATGCCTCTGGGTGGCCTATGTCTCAGTAATTGCTGCCAAGTCTGTTGCACCCTCAACTAGCACTGCCTGGAGCTCTGATTGTATTGCCTATGCTCCTGGCATTGATCAGGACTGTCATCCACCCTCCCTCCAGTCTTCTCAGCCCAGCGCAATCCCCATCTCTCTTCCCCTAAGTTCCCCTCATTTTTAATGCTACCACAGCCCGCTTTGCATGATCTAGTCCTGAACCCTCAAGCTTCCTCGTTGGGACTTTCAGACTTTCTATCCCTCCCTTTACAAGTTTAAACCCCACCTATCACCAATGAATCCAAAACGTTTTAGTTTAGCTGACTCCTTCCTCCAGGTTGAGATGCAGCCTATCCTGGCATATAGCCTCTTGTCTTCCATGTATCACCCCAGTCCCCCATCAATCACTATCAAACACCTCAGTGTGAATCTTACTAAGTGGGGATCCAGGCGGTGACAGCAGCGTGTGTGTCTGTGTGAAATTGACAAGCACAGAGCTAACGATATCAAATACCTCAGTGTGAAACTGACTAAGTGGGGATTCAGATGCTGACAGCAGCGTGTGTGTCTGTGTGAAATTGAAAGCACAGATATATTTTACCTTTATTTTGAGTGAGCCCTGCCTCTGACATTCAACCTAGAAGCAGGAAGAGAGTTGTAATCTGTATAGAGCAGATTGAACTACAACTAATTACAAATCACATTGTTTTATTTATTACCATAGCTGCTATTTGATCAGTGTCTGTGCCTTCCCCACTGATGAGTGGAAATGCATAAGACTAAAAATTCATTTTAATTTAATTTCCTAGCGCTGTTGCGAGAGGAACCCGTGACCTTTAGCCCTCTACTTCTGGGTCCTTGACACCTTGAATATCATCCTGAGCGAGCAGGTGTGCGCCGGCACGCATGGAGATGTGCGTAACACAGACATTGAAACACTGGAAAATTTTGTAGATGATGCTGTAACCCTGTATACTTTAAATAGCCCTCAATCATCATCAGTAAATGAAATATCTGCTAGTCCGCCATTTGATTCAGCAGCTGTCTCTCTCCCACTAATATAGAGGATTGGGCTGTGGTACAAAATGTTAAAACAAAACGCAGAGGAGGGCAGACTTATTGCTCCTTCCAGGTCCCTCTGCAAAACAGATACCAGTCATTATCAAACCAGGATACCCATAATGCCTAACAAATTAGAATCTCCTGTTTCTAATGAAACATCAAATTTAGTGAAATCCCCAAAACTAAATCGCTAGAACTTATAAGTTCCAATTCAAAACATGGGCCTTTTCCTTAGCACATTCCACATTTAAAAGAAAATCTGGTTGTTACTGACCCCATCACAGTATGATGTCTCAGATGCCAAAATGCAACATACTACACATCAACCAAAATGGATATTTGTGCTGGGGATTGATAATCAAACACATACAATAGATAGGGCCATCTATAATCAGGACAAGATAAATTGTACCTGCTCTAGTTTTAGGGGCAAAGATAGCAGATATTACTAGTATGATCCCCAACATTTTGCAAAACTCAGGTACAAATCCTCTAGTTATCATACATGCCAGTGTAAATGATATTCAAAGTACAAATCAGAATTCATTGATACAAGATATTATTGCTTTGAACAACATGTTGGTGGAAAAGGATGTACAATGTTTTTCTGAAATTCTACCTGTTCCCAGAGCTACTCGTTATGTAACCACAAGGATTAAACAAAGAAATGAATGTTACAAAATGGTGTATGTCACAAAACATAGTGTGTGTAACCCACTGGGAAACTTTGTAGACAAACCTTCCTTGTATAGCTGGGATGGACTTCATCTTAATAGATGGGGTAGCACCATGATGGGAAAAACTCTCTCAAAATCATAAATAATCATTTAAACTAACTAAAAGGGGATAAAGGGTACTTCCCTATCTCTTAAACATCCAGAAAGTCAGTTATTTCAAGGGTACAAGTTTATGTCATTAAATGCTCAATCACTGAATATTTCAAAATTAACGAATTAGAAGCTAAAAGTAAATTGCTAAATCTGGACATTATAGGGATAACTGAAACCTAGTGAGTTCAAATTCCATATGGAACCAAAAATGTCAGGTAATAAGCTTTAACATAAAATAGAATTGATAAAAGGTGGGGTTGCACCTATGTAAGAGAAGATATCCTATCCCTACAGTCACAGCATAACATAGAAAGTATATGGGTGGCTATTCAGATAAATGGTCTTCCTTAAATCATTGTGGGAAATTGTTATAACCCACCTTTATCCGATCTTAATTATAGAAGCTCTATTAAAGGATATTGAAAATTTCTCATACCATAATGATGTAATAATCATGGAAAACTTTAATATGCCACATATTAAATGGTCTACAAATACAAGTAATATCAAGCAAGACACTGCTTTCCTGAACATGCTAACTAAAAACGGTCTGTCTCAATTAATTACTACACCTACTAGAGGAGAGAATATCCTGGATCTACTTATTTCTAATATAAGTCTACACTTACCAAAATTACAATACTGGATCATTTGGGAAATAGCGATCATTATTCTATTATGTTTGAATTAATATGTGAACACCATGGACTAAAGAAAAATCAATTTATAGAATTTACGACAGTGCCAACTTTGAAGTCATCATAAACAAATTGAATAACATTAAATAGACAAAATTGTTTTGTGGTCTTACAGTTAATGAGGCCTGGACTAAATTAAAGACTTAATTTCTGCATTAGAAGAAAAATTTGTACCAACAAAAATAAATATAATAACAAAGGTAGGATACCTAAGTGGTTTAACACATCCATTAGATTACAGATCAAAAAGAAACAAAAGTTATTAAAAAACTCAAAATAAGTAAACCAATTGAAAAAATGCAATCTATATTAAATATAAACAATCTCTACGAGTCTTAAAAAGCATGATTAAAAAGCAAAATTAATATTAAATTTAAATTGGTCAACACCAAAGATGGCCATAGAGCATTGTTTTCATACTTAAACAATAAAGGGGGATTTTAGAAAGGTAGGGCCTTTAACTCATAATTGAAATATAATACAGTCTGACGTTGACATAGTTAACCTTTTAACAATTATTTTGTTCAGTGTTTTCAAAAAGAACAACTTTATGTCAAATATGAATTTAATTACAGGCAAAATCTCAGAAACAGTTATAATATTACTGCTACTGATATTTTTCCTTCTTAAATCCTTGAAGAAATCAATTAGTCCAGGTCCTGATCATATCACTGCCAGATTCCTAAAAGAAACTGCAGAAGCAATTTCAACACCATTAACCATTCTACTGTATTTAATAGATCCTGCATTTAGCTGAAATTCCAGCAGACTGGCTAACAGCTGCAATAACCCTATTCAGTAAAAAGGGTAGTAGATCATTTGTCCAGAATTTTCACCCATAAGTCTTACATCAATCATTTTTAAAACCATGGAAAAATCATAAAATCATACTTAATGAAAGAAATGAAAGAATTAGACATAGACAACATCACCCAGCATGGGTTTAAAGTTGATCACTCATGTACAACTAACTTGCTATCCTTCTATGATAACATAAATACGGGTATAAAAGACAACACATTGATGTCATATTGCTGGATTATAGCAGGCATTTGACAAAGTCCCCATGGAAACCTTATTAATAAAATGGAATCATTGGTGTTTCCTATGGACTAATAAAATGAATCAATGCATGGCTGACAAATAGAGGTCTCAATAAATGATTGTTTTCCAATATAGGTGAAGTTTCCAGTGGGGTACCACAGGTTCTGTGCTTGGCCTATTTTATTTAATATATACACTAGTGATATGCAAATAAGCAAAAGAAATTGGCTCTGTAAATTTGCTGATGATTCCAAGCTAGGGGTAGTAAACAACACTTATGATTACAATGCACTTAAATTAGATTTACTAAATATTGAAAATGGGCAATAAATAACAAACATGAATTTAATACTGATAAATGCACGGTTTTACATTTTGGAACGGATAATCCCAAATACAACTATTACATAAACAATTGTTTAATTAAACCTTCCAATAAAGAAAGGATTTAGGTATTTTGGCTAATTCCATATTAATCTTCTTGGATCATTGTTTAAAAATAGTAAATAAAACAAATGGTATACTCAAGCAAGTTAAATGCTCCTTCATTACAAAATTGAACAATGTTTGATACCTTTGTATAGGGCATGTATTAGACCTAATTGATTATGGGTCCCCTTTTGGTGCCCTTACTTAAAAGGAGACATAAACTGGCTTGAAAAGATTCAGCGACGGGCTACAAGGATGGTACCAAGACTAGCTAAAAGTTCTTAATTAGATTGCAGAAAACAGTTTGTACTCTCTGCAAAACAGAAGAATTAGTGGACCAAATTTTAATATATACATTAATGAGAAATCCAGATTTGATGAATAAATGTGGTATTTTTTTGGCAAATCTACGAATTATACCAAGGAGACATAACAAACAACTCATTGTTCCACATGCACATACAAACCTCAGAAAACATTTTTTTCAGTCAGGGCTCCTAGACTATGGAACCAACTACCTCAAATGCTGATTGTTGCAGGAAGTGTTGAAGTGTTTACAAGGGGACTCGACACTGGCCAACTATGATGCCTTTGTCTTAAAATTGCCACATTGTGTGGGGAAAATCAAGGGCTTCAGCCTTCTTTTTCCAGAAATACCTAGTAAACCTAGTAATCCATACCCTTCTGACTTGCACCACTCTCTGAGCCACTGGTTCCTCCCCTAAGTTTTTCCTTATTTTCCCCTTTCCTTGGTACTGGCAGTATCTCAGAAAAGAAGATTGAGCATCCTATAGAGAGGCAAACCTTGGTCAGTTCCCTGAATCTTGCCTGTATCTCCAGTTCACTGTTCCTTCTAAATCGTTTGTTCAAAGGTGAACTAGAAAGTCTGGGGATCCTCGGCATTCCCTTGCCATTAAGTATAGCTGGAATTTGGCCTTCTGTACTGATAGGCTTGGATACATTTAACCTTGACTGGGCTTCTTTTCTCTCCCAACCCCTCCCACTGGATACCTCTAATCATGGAGTCACCCAGCAGGAGCACCTTCTTCTCTCTCCCAAGTTACTAGCCCATTTGTGTCTTTCCACACTCCTCCTTCTGTCTTTGTCCCCAGCTTGCTCCTTGCAGCCCCTACAGCCTGGGTGTCTCTATTTTGTGCATGCCCTTCAGGCTCCCTCTTCTGTCTATGTCCCCAGTTTTCCCTCCTCACCCCCTGCAACTTGGGGGTCACAGGTCTGTATGTGCCCTTCCAGACTCTTTCTCCTGACTATGGCCCCTGCTTGCTCCTCACCCTCCCACAACCTGGGTGTCACTAGCTTGACTGTGCCCTTCCAGGCTCCTCTTCTGTCTCCTCCCCCAGCTTGCTTCTCACACCCCTCATAGCCTGAATATCACTAGTTGCTCCCTTAAATCTTTCCTGGTTGGTCTGTTGCCATTGACTTCTCCACCCAGGCCTCCTATTCCTGCATTCCTTCTCCCTCCCTCCCCTCATGTTCTGCAGTAACAGACCCTTGTGCCATAGTACTCTCTACACCCCTCTTTTGAAATTCCAGTCTTGGAGCTGGCCTACCCAGAGTGCTCCCTCCTCACCCCTCCTTGTCCACCTTTCCCTTCCTCAACTCTGCCTTATCCTGGGTCCTGGCCTCGTCCACCCTGACTCTGTTCTGTGCATCCCCTCTGCCCTACCTCCCTCAGACCCAGGCTCCTGCCCCTCTCTGCCCATCTGGTGCCCTGGTCTCACGTTCCCCATGCCTCATCTCCTCTGGATCAGGCCTCCTCCTATCCCCTGCCCCTCCAACACCTGACCAATCCCACCCCATCATCCTGCACCCCTGCCCGCCAGCCTCTTCCACCTCATTATCCAGGTACAGCAGGGTGAAATGATTTTAAGTGTGATGCCTACCCCAAGCTTACCACTCCTGTCCCCTCCCTCCCCTTCCTTGGCTCTCTCTGGGCCACCCTCCTTTTGGAGTGAAGTCTGTACACTGGTATTTTCATGTCTCTCCTCCCGGAGTGACCATGTGGTCCTAGTCCTCTCACTTCTGCCTCTATACCCTGGGTATGCCATTTGTCCTTCCTCATCATGTGGTTCCTTCCACCTTCCTCTCCAACCCCCCTCTCCATCCCTCCAACTGCTTCTTGATCTCCTTGACCTCCCACCTGAGGATTGCCAAACTGGAAACACACTGGGCATCCCCCAAACTCCATTCCCAATTCAATATTATGGCTGCCCACACCCATCATACACCCAATCACCTCCTGAAGATACCGGCTTTGCATCATTCGATCTCATCCTCACTGTTAAGTGTGGACAATATGGGCCCCCCTTGGCAATAAAAGTACCCTCAATCCGTATACACTCAATCAATCTACCTTTTCCCAGCAGTAGCCAGCTATGCCTGAGCAATCAGTACAAACAGTACCCAAGATGCAGTAGCCAGCACTACTCAAGCATCACCCTAATAGAATTAGGATGTTGCAAGGCCTTATGGGACTAACCCAATAAATGTAGGGTGAGCCTTGGGTGAGTGGAGTACACCACAGGCTGGGTCAAACACAACCAGCCAAGGAGTTCTCTGACAGTGACACCTCACACAATCACCAACTTGTCTGCTAGAATCCCTTTACTCCTGCCCAAACTAAATGTAAAAGCACAATAAATGGCACTTAAGACCAGCCCTCAAATACAATTACAAACACCCAGAAATACCAACTAAGAAAAATGGGGCAGACAGCATGCAAATGGGGGAGAAGAAGGGGTAGGTACACACTGCATATTCAGGCAATAGGGTAGATTAGTAGGCTGCAATGCCTGTGGGCAGCTATCTTCTTGGGGATCACATGGAGGGCTGGGAGGTGTTTGCCATGCAGACAACTGGAGCAGCTAAAAGGAGATTAGTTTGCCACAAAGGGAACTGTGTGGAGGGTTTGGAACACATGGCAATGGCAACCTGGGACATGTGAGCCATAGAAAATCTACTATAGGGAGCATAGATGGCAGTCTCAGGGCAGCTAATGTAACTAAATCACCACCTCCTCAGGAACCGGGGCATACCAAGGCTGGGGATGGTGAAGATTAGAGGTATGGGTGATACTACACACCACACTTGGGGAGGAAAGAGAGTCTCATAATAGGAAGCCTGGGGAACATCAGGGTGGGGAAGTGTTTTCAAATCAGGGCCATGACCGGGGGTGCAAGAGCTGTGGTTGCAGTAGGGCTCACACTGTTAGGGGACCCACTGTCTCAGACATCAGCATTAAGAAACCTTTTCTCACAGACAAACCTGGAAGTTTATCTTTAAAATGTCTTATCCATGTGACATTTGGTCTGTTAGCAATGGTGTTGAAGATTCCAACCCAGTTTCATGTGGTGGTGGTGGGGTACCGAACAAAGAAGGGATAGGCCCATTATACAAAACATCTAATCTTGGAGTTCATGTCTCCAGGAAGAGCAGGAACAAATTATATTGTTCAGTTCTTTGATCATGGAGCCAGTAAGGGGTGGGTTTTAGCATGGACAAACAATGTATGCACAGCAGAACTGATATAAGAAAACTTACACTATAAAAATTTCATATGCACTAATGGTTATTTTACATTTATTGGTGGGGAGGTGGGCCCCAAAAATATTTTGCAGGGGGCCCTTACAGTTGTTGTCACTGCCTGTTTTAAATAATAGGTGTTCAGTGCTTGCCATTCTGGATAATTAGGCAGGAGAGGGCCTTTTGGAGGAGGGCAGGAGGAGGGGATGTAGTAGCAATGTAGAGATTAATTTTGGAGCAAGTAAGGGGGCAGAACAATGGTGGACAACAAGGAATGTGAGAGGGCTGGAATGTCAGAAGGGTTGTGTCAGAAACTAAAGAGGGAGGTGGAGAGGGGCTACCAGAAAGGAGGAGAGCTCAGATAATAAGAGTGGGGTGAAGTTCAGGATAGGTGGGGCAGTGCAGGTCACTGGAGAGGCAGAGGTATTGAGCATGTACAGGATGAAGGGGCTGGTCAGGACAGTCATCAAGGATGTGAGATTGGGCTGGGGATGGAGCAAGACAATGGAGGTAGGGTCTTAGTTCTAGGGGACTCCATACTTAAGGGGTGAAATGGGAGGAAGCACAGCTGCATATGGGGTGAAATGTATGCCAGTCATGACAGCAGAAGGGTGGGGCCATTATTTCGAGGTGGCAGAGAGAAAGTGAGAAGCCCACATCATAGTGCACCTGGGCACAAATGACTTTGGGAAACACAGTTAAGGAAGTTCAAGAGAGATTCCAGGAATTGGGTAAGCTCTGCGGAGGTGGGGTCCTCAGTTGTTTTCTCAGAAGTACTCCTATACTCAGAGCCAGTACTGTCAGGAAGTGAAGGATTTCAGGGTTTAACTCATGGCTGGGAGCATGGTGTCAGACCAGAGGGTACAGGCTGGTGAGGGCTGGGACAGAGCATGGGAAAAAGGTCCCTCTATGTCCAGACAGACTACACTTAAGTAGGGAAGGGTCAGTATTCTTAAATCAAAGGCTGGGAGAGTACATAATGACCAGGGCAACTTTAAACTGAGTATGGGGCAGGAGGGTGGACACCTAACAAGGTATTAAAGCCAGGTAGACCACTGGGCCTAGCACCCAGAGTAGCAATAAAGAGTCAGAGGAAATTCAGTTCAGGTGGATACTAAGAGCAATCAAACAAGTTTAGTACAGAGAGAAGCAGGAAGCACAGCAAGGAAAGGTCAAGGAAGTATTCAAATAGGGTTGGCTCTAAGACTGAGCTATCAGTGAGCTATCAGGGACTGTAGGGCAGGGATCGTACTGGAGGGTAATCTCAGACAAAATTTCTTTCCATCTGGATTGTAGATGAGGGCAAAAAATCCCTTGTTAACCAATGGGAAAAAGTTTTATTTTTCTGTTGTGTCCCCACCGTGTCTTAAAAACATACAAGAAGCCATCACAAAACTTTCTTCATCTTGAGGCACTAGCAGAATGGCCATGCATGCCAAATATTGAGCTATTTTGTCAAAAAAATGCAAAAGTTATTAAGGTACAAAATTTTGAATTTTACATAGAAATGCTAGTACAACCCTAACTATAGAGGCACTACGTGCCCCTACGTATATATATATATGATAGATAGATAGATAGATAGATAGATAGATAGATAGATAGATAGAGGCTCCATGTCAATTCAGCAAAGGAATTATGGCAATCACAATTTCAGCGAAGGGCAAATTGGCAAACATTAAAAGGGCGATGATGAATATGGGCATCCCACAGTAAGAATGACAACTGCATTACTGATTTTATGCAGGGGCTTTGGCCCACTCACCCTCTTACTTAAATAACTAATGCAGAGGTAGTAGCACCTCAGGAGAGGGAAAATAATTGGTGTACATACTGTACGGTGCCAAAATGTTTCCATTGCTGCTTTAACATTTGCCAAAATAACATCACTGAAATTGCTGTTATCATAATTCCTTTGCTGAATTGTCATGTTACCTTACATAGACAGAATTTCAGACTTAAGTTCCAACTGACTGTCTTGTTTTGATGAGCAAAATGTCTGTCCTGTTCCTCACTTTCATTATGTGGTTTGCCAGGCATGAAAGCAGGTTTATGACTCACAAAAGCAGGGACTATTTTTGTGGGTAACAACCTAATTCAGAAATATTTTTAAAAGTAGTATTGTCTTTCCCCAAGCGGTTCAAGAATCAAACTTACAACCTACACTATCAACCATGTTAGGTTTTAGACTTAACTTCCAGTCATTTTTTTATGAGCAAATGTTTCTTTTCCTTAACCACTGTCTGACTTATGAAGGTGACATACCCTCAGTTTCACAAACACCCCACTGTGAAAATGTATAAAAAATTAACTGCCCATGTGTGAGAATGGCATTTCCTTTCTTAATAATTTTAGAACCAATGCATTTTCAGCAAAGTCACCCATCAAAGAATCATTTTAGGTCAAACTCAAACAAAATTAAAGTTTTAGGTTTCAAATCATTGTTTTTTGTGTGATCTGAGAACAAAAATGAAAAAATCTATTTATGAATTTTCAGCTTTCTAGAACATTTAAACACCTGAACTCACCATTACCAAATATACAGTGCCCAGAAAGCCTGGCACTGATTCACAGCCATGACAAATTTCAGGCTATTTTGTTCATGGATGGCTCTATTATTAACTGGAAAAATAAGGGTTTAACACAGAAGATCATACTGGACATGAATATAGGTGTGTAGCACCACTATTAGATAGATAGATAGATAGATAGATAGACAGACAGACAGACAGACAGACAGACAGGCTAGCAGGCAGACACAGAAACACACACACACACACACACACTTTCATGTCAACCACAATCCAGATGACTACAATCTGCAAAGAGCTGTGTGGGGAAGGGGGTGCTTGAGGGTCCATGTATTGTCAAATGTCTTGATAATATGATTGCATTTTTATGTATTATGTTTTGGAAAATCTCAATAAAATTGATCTATTCATAAAAACACTTTAATATAATAAAATATGAATTAATAATAGACATTAAATACACATATGCAGTTAATTGTTATTGTAAAGTAAACAAATAAACAATACATAACACAAACCATAGACATAATATGCATAGATATTAAAATTTACCATAGTGTAAAAAATACATTTGGGTGAAAGATTATAATTAGGTTACAGTTATATAACTTAAGTAATTGTGTATTCTTTAATAGTAAGTAGTACAACATTTAAGTTTTGTAGAAGAAAGTCTTGTCTCAAGTTTTAAATAATTTAATTAGAAAGTACAGAGAAAACAATTACCTGAAGTATGAAATATTCATTCTAATAAAATGTACATATAATTTATGGCATAAAACTCCAAAGGTTAACAGATACAACCTATTCAATATGAACCTCCATCAAAAATAATTTTAGATTTTATATGTATTACAGCATATTTACAGCAAATTTAGATGTGTACTATTGGAGTTTACTTTAGATAATTCTAAATATTCCATTTAGACTGTAAATAAGATGTTGTGGAGTTTGGGTCTGTTATCTACATCCCCCATCAGTGTATTGCAGTTTATAATTGCAATTTAAAAAAATGAAAAGACAGCTTTATATTATCTATAAAAGGAGAAACCAATGACACTCATACATACAATGATTTTACTAGATATACCACAGGCAGACAGATAGATAGATAGATAGATAGATAGATAGATAGATAGATAGATAGATAGATAGATAGATAGATAGATAGATAATAAGCGGGGCTGGGAGAATTCAATGAAGTTTTGACCCTTATTAAATACGTAACCGGAACACGGTGGAGTTTTGATTAGTTCTGATTTTTATAAATATTTAAAAAATGTAATAAAATGCATAAAAGTGGCCAAAGTCAGTCATATTCAACACAGAGGCCAAAATAGAATAATTTAATGCATTATTTATGTAAAATGACAGTAAACTGCTAACTAAAAACAATAACTAATTACTACTAGCTGCTTGTGGAAGGCCTGTACTGGCAGCAATAGCATCCTGCATATCCTGCTCAGGTCCGTGACATGAGTGTGCTGGGAGAGAGAGAGACAGATAGAGAGAGATGCAAATACTATTGTACCACAAAGAAATACCAAGCACTGCAGACAGCTAAGATTATTTTTATTAATGTTGCTGCTGTGTGGGTATTATTTTGATGATTTTCCAGTCAGAGCAAACCAGGTGAAAGAAGTGAAGTATCAAAATGAGCAGCAGTAAGAGCCCACCCATCCTACCCATGTGAATGATGCAACTGCATCTTATGTCCCTGTGTACTGTGGTGGTACACTACCTGGCCCAACAGGTGGTAATGCTGTCTATGACTACTTCTACTACTGTTCAACATGCAATACATTTATTAAACAAGAAATAAAAGACATAAACTGATCTCAACCCAGGCAGCCAGTCAGTCACATCACATTGGTCAAGTGGAGTGCAATCATAAAAATAAAGGTTGCTACTACCACCTGAAAACCTGATGACACACAGTTACAGCCTTCTTAGTTCCACAATTGCTGCCATTGCAATCAGTGCCAAATTATTTAAGTTTGTAAAATTAAAATATAATAATCTCAGCCCAGTTATTGTAAGTGAGATATAGTGTTGTTACAGTCAGGCTAGCATACCACACACACACACACACACACACACACACACACACATATGCACAATAAAGAAATTAATTTAGATTTTCTCTGTAATCGCAGCCAAATATCGGGGACATGAGAAATATATTATACAAAGAGCATTCAGTTTCAGTGTTCAGACTTTTGCTAAGCCATCCGTTGTACAAAATTAAAACAGTAATACTGCAGTGCAGTCAGGTTAGTGGTAAAATAATTTTAATCAGTTGCTGAGGACAAAAAGTGACAAGTAGTAGTAGAAGTAGTAGTAGTAGTAGTAGTAGTAGAAGACAACAGTACCCTACCTTTCAGATCAGAGTGGTATAGCTAGTACCACCAAATAAGTGTGACATGAAATGCAGTGAAGGTACAGCATTATTTTTCATGTTTCTGTGCTCATTGTGATCATTAAAAGAATTCTGGCATGGCCTAGTAGTCAATCCTCCTGAGTCCTGACCTGACTTGTTGCAATTAATTGCTGCTTCCTGTAGTAGACACTATTCACAGAAGATTTTCACCACAGGCACAACATAAATTCTTGAAAGTGTTGTGTGGATAGGCCTGATCACTCAGACTATAAGTTTCATTCAGGTATAATATTTGAAATTAAAGTGAGGCATGTTGACTTTTAGAAATGTTAGGCACTCAGCATTTTCTGGTGTCAAACATGATCGTGTGTCAGTAATGATGTTACCAGCTGAGCTAAACAATCAATCTGAACGCACGCTAGTCAGAGGACAATTCATGTACTTCATTGCAATGTTTACTAAAGCAGGCCACATACTTTGTTTGGATTTCTAGTATTTCGAAAGCAGCATTCCAACTGATATTGGGCTCTGCAAGGTACATTTTAACAATGATCTTTGCTGAAGCTGTGTTACAAGAGGCAGATGAAGAAGATGTTACAATTATATCTTCTAAGTGACTCCAGAGACATGAAGCTGAACCAAGTGATTGTGGAATAGTGCTATGTTTGGATGGTGGTGATGAAGAGATTTGTCTACAGTGGCTGAGAAGGAAGAGGGAGAAAATGCCACAACAGTGGGGATGGGCCACGTGATGCTGCACTGTGTCGTAAAGAAGATTCTGATGTGGTGCTGCTGTCATACTCTGTTTCATGACAGCATGCACCTCATCATTTATTTCTTGTTTATCTCAAAACAAGTGTCATCATTATAATCTCTCAATAGTTGCTGTGATTTGTATCATGGATCCAAGATTGTTGCTTTAATGTAGTACTCAGAATAAAGCATTTTACATAGCTTGTCATCATCTGTAACTTTTTGATCATACCTCTCATTAGATCTTCTTGTTTTCTGGGGACAACCAGCATGTGTCAGCAGCACCCTGGCAGCCTGTGTGATCATGGAACTGTCTTGGTTCTATAACTTTTCCTAATGAGATTCAACCTGAATTTTAACATTTTTATTAGAGTATCACATGGCTCAGAGTTGCTGTGTTTGCACTAACCTCTCTGGTGATTTCTCAAATGGCTGGAGCAGGAAAATTAGAAACTCCAGCATGGCCCATTGTGGTAGAGAAATATAGATGTCTGCATCACCAATTTTATTTTCCAAGGTGTATTGTCTGCCAGTTTCTCTTGTTCCAGTGGCCTTTGGAACATATAAAAGGTCAAATGCCATCGAGTACAAATGTCTTGAATAAGTCTGTGCAAAAGTAAACTGTGCTTCTGCTGTATTTTTTCAAACAAGTGACAGGCTTTGCTTGAGTGACTGAAATGAGGGCATATTCTTTTAGCAGTGCTAACAAGAGCCTTAATGTCCCTGTCATCACTGAGAAAACTGTGAACTATTAAATTTAAGCAATGCACAAATTAGCGGATGTGAACAAAGCCACCATCATCCAAGGCCTTCCTAATGTTGGACCATTATCTGCAACTCTAAAGCCAACTAACAGTCCCTGTGAAGTGAACCATTGCTGTATTGGTTTTGGAGCTCTTCATTGATGTATGAGGTATGTTCGAGATGGAAAATAAAACATTCTTAGAACAGCAAACTACAGTGCTTCACTGCCCCTTGTAAATTATCAAACAAGCCCAATGTGCCATGACAGACATGAAGGGTTCAGACTGACAGCTTGTCCAGATATCTGTTGTGAGATGCACCACCCTCCAACAGTACTGCACAGATGCATCTTAAGTTTTTACATATGCCATCATAAAGATCAGAAACCCTGTTGTCAAGAAGTATTTCGTGATGGTATACTACAGTATATCATGGTTAAAGGTAATCAAGCAGCCCCTGAATCCTACATGTTCAACCACGTTATATGGTAGCAAATCAACAGCTTTCATTTCTGAAATGTTTTGGGTTATTGTAACAGCAACAGGAGAGTCGAGGCATATTTGGCTTTACGTCCATATGTTTCTGACATGGTAAGCTGTCTCCTTGAAAGAGGGGCTATTGAACACATGGTCACTTTCAGTAACAGTAGGAATCCTTTGAATATGAGGAAGTGGTGGTGGAGGTGTTTCTATAGTGTTGTGGGGCTGCCACTGCTTTCATCTATTAGAGTTACCCTTGAGGTTGGGGAGCTATCACTGTCACTTTCTCTGCGAGACTAACAACAAACTGGAGTTCTCAGTAATGTTATGGCATCTGTGCCTTTTCAGTGCTGAAGTTCCCAATGCTCCTTTTCTTTTTACCACTGCTGATTAGCCATTTACAAATGGCACATGTTGCCACCAACTCATTAGAAGCACTAATGGAGAAGTAGGACCAAACAAAAATGATATTTTTTAGTTTTTTCCAGAAAGGCACTGCAGCTCAGTCCCCTTTTTACATTTTCACCCCAGATTTTTCATGGGCCTGTTCCTCTTGTGGTTTATTCCCACTGCTCTCCTCCTCAACCAAAACATTTCTGTCCATTTCTTCCTCATCTGCAATTTCCATCCCTCCTGTTGGAAACCTTCTGCTGCCTGATCATTCTCTTCATTATTATTGGTACCCTTGTTGGGTTCGATCTCAGAAAAATCAGTTGATATCTGTGAGGTACTGGCAGTAGCATAGTATGCAATTGTTCCATACATTTGGTGCTCTGTAGGTGGTACCCACCAAACCATTGGTTTTAACTACATAACCTTTTTTTTTACTTGGGACTGACCCTACAGATGCACCTTTTTGGTTTCAAGCATTCACTTGGAAGATGAAACTTAGATGTGAACAAATCCATTGTTCAGGTTTTGTTTTGTTTTTTCTTTGAAGGCTGACTTCTGTCTTTTGTAGTGGCACTGGCTGCACTGCCTTCTGAGAAGAATGCACCTCATGAACACTTTGATACATTTTTATTTCTTATTCTAAGTGTAAAAAAAACCTCTACCTAACATCCTCTGATGACTCCACTGTCACTCACAGGCTAGGGATGAATTTATAGTTGTGAGTTGTTCTTGATTGTAGTAGTACACAGCACACCACAGTCCACCACCACTTCCTTCCAAACTAAGCTGACTGACTCCTACTATAGTTACTGTTCAGTGATCTACTCAACAGTGTGCCTCAGAATTTAATTTGGTTATGCAGACATCTGGTGCACAGCCACATGCACAGCCTCACATGGCTTGGTTAATACTTATACATAACGATAAACTAAGAAGGATAAGGAGGAGGAGGAATAATGGATGAAATGAATGGTGATGATTGATGATGATGACACTTGTGTGTTTACTTTTATTACTTGTGTTGTAGTGTACACAGACTGGTACAGGTCACAAATTCAGAATATCCCATGGGCTTCCCACAGCCAGTAGCATAGGCACAGTAACTTGGCTGTTGTTTGTCAGAAAATATTTTTTATTTGTAATACATGAAATCATGAATGAAAGTTAGTGAGTGATCATGATTGGGTGGCACAAGTCAAAGATTTTATTTTGCCAGCCTGCCCTTGCCCTGTACACACAGCCACATTGAGGCCAGAAAAGAAAAATAACTTTTATTTGGGATTTCTGGGACTGTAACGTTCTCAGACCCCCTTCTCTCTGTCCTCTGGATTGGGAATGGATGGCATAAGTCAAAGATTTATTTTGTCAGCCTGCCCTTGCTCTACATATACTCACACAGCCACATTGTGGCCAAGGAAAGAAAAAATATTTATTTGGGATTTCTGTGACTGTAAAATTTCTAATGCCCACCACCCGTAGTCTCTCTCTCTCTCTCTCCCCTCTGGATCTGGGATGGCACAAGTCAACCATTTATGCCTAGCGTGCCCTTGCCCTGTATACACAGCCACAATGAGGCCAGGAAAAGAAAGAAAAACTCTTATTTGGGATTTCTGGGACTGTAAAATTGCTCATCCCCATAGTCTCTCTCTCTCTCTTGATCTGGGACAGCACAAGTCAAAGATTTATTTTGCCAGCCTTCCCTTGCCTATTGCCTATTGCCCCTCCATCCTCTCTGTTCTGCCAATGAGAGATTGCTAGAGATTCCCAGGGTTCGATTGAAGACATCAGGATCCCATGCTTTTGCTTTTCAGCACCAACCCTGTAGAATTCTCTACCTAGTTGGTTGAGAGAATGCCCAACCGTCGATAGTTTCAAAGTGGGTTTAAAGACATATTTATCTAGTCTAGCTTTTATTTAATTATGCTGCATATA
The DNA here is from genome assembly GCA_016271365.2 of Neoceratodus forsteri. Lineage (NCBI taxonomy): Eukaryota > Metazoa > Chordata > Ceratodontiformes > Ceratodontidae > Neoceratodus > Neoceratodus forsteri. The sequence goes on from CM028131.1 coordinate 1,431,239,182, forward strand.
TTTTAATGTTGTTTTAATCTATATTATGTATATGTTTTTATGTACAGTGCCTTGAATCTGAAAGGCGCTATATAAATAAAGTTGATTTGATTTGATTTGCCCTGTATACACACATCACACTGAGGCCAAGAAAAGAAAAAAAACTTTTATGGATTTCTGTCACTGTCAGATTTCTCTAGAGCCCCTAGTAGTCTCTCCCTCTTTCTTCTGGAATCTGGAATGGCACAAGTCAAAGATTTTGTCAGCCTGCCCTTGCTCAGTGTACACACAGCCACACTGTATGAGGCCAAGAAAAGAAAAAAAGGTTTATTTGGGATTTTCTGGCACTGTAAAATTTCTCTAGGCCCCAAGTAGTCTCTCACTTTCTCTTCCTGTCTCATCTGGACAATCTTCTGGATTCAATTTCTGGATGGCACAAGTCAAAGATTTATTTCACCAGCCTTCCCTTGCCCTGTAGTACACTGCCTGCCACACTGCCTTTTTGACTTGCTCACCTCACCCCCCAGCAGCCACCCACTATCTCTCTCCTTCTTGGATTCCTATCCTTCCCTTCCCCGATGATGGCTTTGTCTCCCACCCCTGCCCCAGTAAGTCTCCTCTTCTCTCTCCTTTCTTTCTTTCTCTTCTCTGCCTCAGCTTAACAAACAGACTTTTTCTAAAATTTATATTTGGTTTCTCTCTCGGTGTGCAATTGTAGGCTCTGTTCTGCAGCAGCAAGCTCCTCTGACCGTATGCCAAATTGTCTGGGCCTGCATTACACACTCACTGTGGTTATATACTTGAGTGTGTCACGTGACATGACTATCCTGCTCTGTTGCCTGATTGGATGCCAACTGACTGCCTGTACATGCAGCAAGCATGTCAATGGCATCCACATGGCAACAGTACACTGAATGTCACTCCACGGACCTTGAACTGGACTTCTGTGGCAAAGTCCATATTTATTCAGGTCTGTGAATTATGGGTTTGATCCGGGGTTTGGATCTTGGGTAGAACAGTCCGGCCAACCCTAATAGATATGCAGATAGATAGATAGATAGATAGATAGATAGATAGATAGATAGATAAGAACAGACAGACAGACAGATAGATAAACTGAAGGACAGGCATTTTTTTTATTTAATTTGGTGACTGGGATAGGCACAGTGAGACATGCTTTAGCTGGTTTCTAGGTGGGGTGTTGTTACAAGATGGAGTGATATAAGCGCATCAAATAAAGTGATAGCAACAGAATACACCTACAGGAACAGTAAATGCAAGGTACGCTTATGTCTTGTGTTATATGTGGGAAAACTTATGGACATTTTCATCATATAGCTGGAAACATAAACACCAAATGCAACAGGTTATGCAAACTTAGAATATATCTGTTCTTACAGTAAAATGCCTTTGAGAACTAAGCCTTTTTGGGGTGGATGGGATTGTCAGGAAGAATCATGGAAACATATAATTTGATGTCAGATGGAGACCAAAGATCCATTGAGTCTGCTCTTGCTATATTACTGCAGATTATATACTGTCAAATAGCAGAACTGTATATATATTTTATCATGTCATGCACAACCTGCTACCACAGTGAGTTTCCAGTTCCTGTAAATCTAGTTGATATCAGTCTAGCTCAGATAATAAATAAATAAATTCAATTAAGCTCCATATTTTATTGCTAAAGATGTATACAGGAAAGCAGGTTCTTATGTTAAATTTCATCTTCTTGGTGCATGGACCATGGCCAGTTTGATATCATTATTTAAGGCTAGATGACTGTTCTCATTTTTGAGTATTTCGTGTTCTTATACATTGTTTTATTTCTCACTGACAATTTCAATAGGGTAAGGCTGTTATGTTGTACCTTGGTCCATGAAAAAATCTGATAAGGTATAAATCTGAATGGATCTCCTTGAGCTAATTTTTATGTTATGTAGGGCCAGATATCCAAAGCTTTGCGTGGGGCAAAAAATGTTTGCGTGGGTTTAGCGCGGATTAGCGGGGTCTGCTATATTCAAAAGACTGAATAGTTCAGGCAAACTGCAATAGCGCCAGGCAAACAATAATTATATGCAGGGGGCAAAGTGAACATGAATACAGACGCAACATGATATCAGCTACTCTGTCAGCGCTTAAGTTGTTTAGCGTGACTTAGCTTAAACCCATAGTGCGGTACAGATTACTGCCCAGGAAAAGCTGGTCTTAACCATGGGCAAACAGCTTTGCATGGTGCTATCTCAGCATTAGCGTGGCTTGTGCAGCCCTAACATATGTGTATGACACTTAGAAACTGCCAGACATGGAGGACACATACTGCTCACTGATGGCACCACCATGATGCCATCAGCTGCCACCTGTCGAGCCAAGCACAGACAGTGATGGGTGATTTGACCCACAGGGGACAGCATGGTAGCATGGCATATAGCACACACCTGCAGACCATATGTCTGTGGTTTGCAACAAATGCCAGCACACACATGCAGCACTGTGGGCATGGTGGCCAGTGAGGGAGGGTGTAGGGGTGGCCAGACCTCACCACAGCCCATGTGTGGCCACAAGGCTGGGACACATCACTCAGTGCACATGGGCCAGTGGTGGAGTACTCCACCACCTGTGTGCCTGTCGGATCCTACATGCCCCCGAACCACACCTACCACCCAACTGTACAGAAGTCACAGCACACACTGCCGGCCATGTACATGACACTGTGCATCCCATGTCACAGGTGCAGCATCTGTGGATCACACAACAATGTGAAAGTACTGTCCACTTTCAGTAACTACCAGCATGCTGTGCCTTTCACTGTGTACAGTGCAGTGGCCATCACTGCCCTACATACCATAGGCAGTGTTGTGTCCTCACACTACCAGCCTTCTTGCTACTGTAGTGTCTGCCTGCACTGTAGCATGACCTTCAGTGTGAAGGTTGAATGCAGCACTACCACCACCTGTGCCTATGCTGTGTTGTCCCCTGAGTTCAATATGTTATGCTATGCTGCACTGTTTACATGAAGCCTGCAGCTATCATCATGCACTGCCTGACTGACCCACAGGTGGAGCTGTAGGAACCTGCAGTAATGCTGTGCAAACTGCATGCAAATCAGGGCATGATGAGATGCTAATGTGGCTGTTTGCCCAGAGACTATATAAGTAGGCTCATTTGCATGTCACTTTTGAATATGGCAAAGTTTAGCACGGGCTAACGTGTTTGCACCGGGCAAGCTGTTAGCTCGCGCTAAAGCGCGCTACTGTGTTAGCATGGTGCTATCGGTTCGGGAATATTATACAGTTTTGATCATTGTTTTTCATGTGTGCTGCTGCCTGCAGCTGTACCGGGTCCATGCATTTGCCAGAACACATATTGGCCACATAGTTCCTCTCTACCTATCCTCACGTCGCTGTGCACTGTGTTGTTGTGGTTTGCACTTCCTGGTTGCTGCATTTAGTGCTGTCATATTCCAGGGCTACATCTGCCCTGCACTCCCAGCCCAGTTTGCACGCCTCATTCCCATGCTATATTCAAAAGCTGTTTGCCCGGGCTATTCTGTTTAATATAGCTTGCTCTGTGCTCCAGGCTAAGTTTGCACACCAGGCAGTGCAAATTTAGCCCAGGGGCAAACCTTTGAATATCTGGCCCCTTATGTTTTGACATTTAAAATAATAAACAATAAAATTCTGTAGGTCCTATTCCATGTTGCATCACCTTAAGTAGTGTGGAAAACTGAAACAAGAACAATTACATAACACTAAAACTTTTTTAATTGAAACAATATCTATACAAATTTAAGCAGTATTTGTATTCTGCAACAAATTGAGGTTGGGCAGCAGGTATCATAAATTTTATGTTGGCCTGTTGGTGTTTTATTTGCTGGAAAAATGACTAAAATAGTACCCACATGGAAGATTGGAAAAAAAATGTTGGCCCCTGCTTGTGCAATTGCAGAGCACCTTGCTAGGGAGCCAGACAAATTCCCTTTAAGATCACAATAATATTTTCGTTGTGCAGTTTAAAAAAAAACACCTTAGAGTATCGGCACCATGTCAAACATTCATTTTGAAAATATTTGTCGGCATGTTTTCAAATAATCTGCCTTTCAAAGTATACAAAAGACCAACTCTTTCTTTTCAAGGCAGTTATAGCCATTAATCAATTTTACATTTCCACCCTCCCTGAAATAAAGACACAGAGATACCCTCTTAATCGGGCACTGGAAAAATACTATATACCATCTCTACTGCATATAAATGATATCATTTAGAAGAGTAAGTGTTGTCCAATGCCTGTAGAGCACAGGCTTAGGAACCAAGAGACCAAGATTCATATCTCACCAGAGGTAGTTCCTGGCTGATCGAGTCACTAAACCTCTCAGTGCTTCAGTCCACCTACCTGGCAAAATTGGTAAAGACAGAATGCCAGTGAAAATGAGATATTTCATCTGAGATAGGCTGTATTGAGTACCTAAATAGTTCAAAAGGATACAGTAAAACCAGTTTTGTAGAGTAAATACCCATCCTTGTTTATAAAAAATTGTCCCCTCAACTGGCACCTTTATAAGCATAGCAATGTCAATATTCAGGGTTAGATTACAGTACTTTATGACAGAGTTAACCATTATCTCTTTCATTCTAAAGACTTCCACAAAGCCAAGATGTATGTTTTGTTCCTGTACTGTTTTTCTTTATGTCTGAACGTATATAGCTTTAGGAATTATATATACTCCTGCAGTACTACAAAGGTCAAGTAAGAGTTAGATATGAGAATACAGTTGTATTAATGTGGCTCTGTGCCTTCAGTTGGCAAGACACACATTTAACCTTCAATCAAGGTTCGAGACTGAAGCTGGGTCAGAAGACAGGTGTCAGGCAACAAAATAATTTATGGAAAAAGAAAAAAGGAAGAAAAGTACATGGGTTAAGGGAGAGGGGCTCACACTCACTCAAACATGAGTCCAAGAAAGATCTGATCTTCATGAATATCATGTGCAAATTGACCCATGTTTTCTCTCATTTAAGGCTCACAATCTTCATATAAAGTAAATCCATTGATGAACACCATAAGTTAGTATTCCAAATGGGTTATGGTGACATCATAAACTAGAAGGAGGGACCTTTGTTTTACAGAACTTTCAAAATTACAACCTTTGAGTCGGTGACTCTTTTACAATTCTCAAGGTCAGAAGCACAGCAACATACAGAGATATAAAATATACAAGTTTACATTAGTTACAAAACAGGAAGAGGCACAAAGATGGTAAGGTACGAGATACATAGAAGTACAAATAAGAGTACCATAAGTACAAGGTGCAAAGTCAGACACTGAACAAGCAGTAACAAGCTATCAGAGGTGGCAGCAGGAGGGTTAGTAAATATAGAGGAGAGGTTAGGCGAGGAGCAGTCCATGAGACCTTGTCATATTTAAAGTGGGTAGGACCATGGGGATGGAGGGACAAGTGATAAGCAGTCAGTAACAACCTTGTGAAAGCTAGGTGGAGCCAATGATTGGATGAAGAAGCAGCTAGAATGCATGAGGATATAAGGGACTTATAGATCTCTGATGTGATCAAAGTCCCTAGAAGACTGCATTCATACACTTTTATTTTATAATATATGGATCCAGGGAGGCATATGTTTTCAATTCAGAGCTCTGGGCAAACAATGTAGTTGGTATCGCTCCCTTCCTAAGGAACCTCTTGTAAAAATCTTACAACAGATTTACACTTTTGAAAATAAGTAGAGTCCTTCTGACCTTGTATTGCTCAGTTACTCAGTTACTGTGTATTTCAATTTGGTAGCATGACAACCTTGTGAAGCCACAGCCATTCATTACATTCAGATGTAATTCAGGGTGGGGGTGACTATTCACATCCATGTATATTCATTGGGTCGTGTTCAGAAAACTAAGCCAAAAACAAAATAGTGAGCTGCATACTGTCTCTTTGCCAGGGGCCTTGTCAGTTGACTTTTATCACCTAGCTATTTACAAAGGACACTTCTGCATGTCTGTGATTAAGGAGCATTCTATCAGCAGGTACATCATATAGACAGAACGTACAGTACAGTACAGATATGTCCTTTTTTAACAGTGTAATCCTATAAAATATCTTTTAGCATTATTTTAGTAGTACTTTTCAGCATAAGCACAGTAACTTACTGCCAAACTGTTTGGGAAAGATACAGTTGAAAGTCATTTTTTGCTTTAGATATTTTGGTTGGGAAAGACACACTGACCCAAAGCTCCTTCTCAGGTGTGTACCAGGAACACGGAGGTTAAGGGTTGAATGCAGGGCAATTAACCATACCAACAGCAAGGCACTTCTGAAAATAACAATACTTTATCTATTTTGGTGGCATTTATGAACTCGACAGTCACATATTCAGCATTCTTCTGGACAGTGCACTGTGAAAGAAACAGAGATGTAAGATTATAACTAATGTGTTAATGTCTAGGAAAGCCAATATTCATTAAAATAAAGCAGGCTAATGAATAAACTATTTTTTCTTGATCGGAGAACAGGAGGACCACTAGACTACCAGGGACACATAATTTTATCTTCGGGATGGAAATCAGCAAGTAGGAATGCCGCTAGACACCAGGGAGCTATGACAGTTCAAACTGTCATGAACGTTTACTGTTCATAATCTTTTCAGTTCGAACTGTTAAGAACTGCAAATGGTTATTTTCTGATCGACTGATCCTTTGCTAAGCGACTGATGAGCAATATGATTCTGCACCAAAATGACATACTTGCCCTCAAAAATTTTAAATAACAATACAATAATGGAACTAAGTATGTGACTGAGACATAAATACATGTTTTGGTCATTCCTAACCAAGTAGCATTTCTTTGGGAATCAGTTCTTAAAATGGAAAAAAACAGAATGGTGAACAGCACAAAAAGAATTTCTGTGAGCACGGACAGTAAATCCTAAACAATCAACAGTTCACATGGTTTTCATTTATCTGCCTGTCTAGTGGCTATCACAAAATTGTTATAATTCAAAAATGGTGAGATATCGTTTCACCACACTGTTCAAAACACACTGGCACACACCCATCATCCCTAAAATTTCAGGAAAACATTTTATTCCATCTTGGCTATAGATGAGGGCCAACAAATCCATGTTAACCAATGAAAGAAAAAAGTGTGTTTTGTTCTGTTTTTACCACTCCTTATCTCAAAACCATACAAGATGCTGTCACTAAACTTTCCACATCTTGAGACATTGGCAGAATGACAGTGCATGCCAAATGTTGGCTATTTTGTCAAAAATGCAAAATTATTAATGTACATAATTTTGAATTTAACATTGAAGTGCCAATACAACTTTAACTATGGAAGTTCCCATGCCCCATTAATGTATTATAGGTGTGGTAGTACCACTATAGTTAGGCTTGAGTAGGCACATAAATGTTAAACCCAAATTATGCAGCATAATATCTTCACAACCATTAAAAGTTTGCACAAAATTTTGCATGTGCGGTCTCATGGAGTTTCGTTCGGTCGATGTGTGTGGATTCTGAGATGCAGATAGTGAAAAAATGTAAAAACAATCTCTGTTTTTTTGCCATTGAATAGCATGCAGTCAGTTTGGAATTTTGTTCTGAAATTTTCAGGGTGGAAAGGTCTTGGCTCAGAGGATTTCCTTTTCTGGTTTGGTGAAAAAATATTATTCAGTTCCAAAGTTATTAAATTTTACAATTTTGGGTTCTGGCATGCTCAGTCAGCGTTTCAAAATAGCTGCATGAAGTTTTCGTGCGGGAATCTTTTTTCGTGAGGGCAATGATCATTTTTGTTCCACCATCTTGTTTTCCATTTTTCCTTAAAATTCAAAATTTGGACAACAAAATGTCATTCTAAAGAGTGACCAACACTTTTTGAGATTATAAATATTTTTCATGACTCATGATATGGAAAAGATTCACGAAAAATATCCTTTCTCATGGGGAAATCCTTTTTCCTTTGCCTGCATCTTTTCACTGGTGTCTAGTGGCACCCAACCTCTGATCATCCCATGATAACAGCACGTTTCCTTTTATGTTTGCTCACGCATGCGCTTTCCAGCCAACATATTGCAGTAGTAGCAGATTTGGAGTTGTGGTCACTGTGGTAGAATGCAGGGCACACATCAGTAAGTTAAGTCCCTTATTCCCCAATAAAGGCAGCCACAGGCGCTGACACCAGCAACACGTAAACTGGCCACCAGATCTAAGAAAAGGTCCACTGCAATGAGGCCAAGCTTGTCATACAGTGGCGTAGCCTTTCCTGGTGAAGCAGTTTAATAAACATGGTGGCACTGACTGCTGCTGCGGAGTGCCTAACCCACTTCATTTGCGATAGGGGAGCCTACTCCCCATCGACATATGCCCACTCCCATTTAAAGTGTATGCCGAGAGGTGCCCAATCCCCTTGGCATCATCGCCCCCAAACAGACTTTCTTTGCTGATGGGGCCCAATCCCCATCGGCTTCAATTCCCCTTCCCCATTTATTTTGCAGATGGGGGCCGCTCCCATCAGCATAATGACCTTGCTGCTTTTGGTTGTGTGCTGAGGGGGTGCCCAATCCCCTTCAGCTCTAGTCCTCCCCTCGGTATGTGCTGGAGGGGTGCACAATCCCATGGCTACAGCACATCCCCAAAAAACAGTCAGGTGGCATGCTGGGAGCCCACCCCAGTGTGCCAAATGCCCCTGTAAAACACAAACTGTCCCAATTTTTTTTATTTTAAACCTGCAAACCAGAAAATGGTCCCTCGTTGACTCAGTGGCCCTCCCCAAACTGTGCTCATCCTCTGTACCCTGCCTCCCCACCCCCTCACCCCATATTTACCTCTGAGCACAGTGCGATGATCTTCAGTGGACAGGGAACACTTCTGCACTCTTCAAAGCTGACTGCAAACTGAAGAAATGCCGGTAAGCTGTATAATGTCTTAAGCAGTTTTTTTCAACTTTGGGGCATATCTTGGGCTTTTTGGGGAATTTTGGCACCAACTTTTCAACATGGGTTATTGGGACCCCTCCTCATGAATTCAGTCACTGTCATGGCATTATTCAGTCCCAAAGGTGATATTGTGGTCACTGCATGGAATCACCTTTTGGGACTGATTCAAGCTAACATGCACCACTGTTCATGAGGGGGCTCTCAAAAAGCCTATGTTGCAAATTTAGTGGAAAAAATCCCCAAAATGGCTTGTTTATGAGCATCGTTGCACAGTTTTCATGTACACTCGTAGCTTTGTGAATTTGTAATATTTTCACTACAGATTTTCAAAATTTGCATTTTCCATACCTCCTTATGAACAGTACAGCTGTCATTTTCCATATTCTGGCTGAAATTTATTTTCGCACATCTGGTGCAGAATAGCACGGTCGCTGTGCAAAATCAGTTTTCAGGACAGTTTGAGAAAATGACAGCAGCATTGCTCATGAGCAGAGGTACTAAAATGCCTATGTTGAAAATCTGGTCATGAAAGTCCGTAAAATGAGTGTGTTATATGTGTAGTTAGCATTTTCCATGCACCCTAGTAACTTTGCAAATTTGCAATATTTATATGCCAGATTTTCAACACTGTCATTTTTCACACCTCCTATGAAAAGTACAGCTGCCATTTTTCACATCCTGCCCAAAATTTGTTTCGCACCTGTGGCGCACAATGGAGTGGTCGCTGTGGGAAATCAACTTTTGGGACAAATTAATAAAATCACAGTGCCACTGTTCATGAGGGAGTTCCCAAAATGCCTATGTTGAAAATGTGGTTAAAAATCCCCAAATAATTGGGTTATGGACGTGTGTTGTGCAATTTCTATGCCTGCTCATGACTTCACCAATTTTCATATTTCACTCCAGATTTTCAACATTGCCATTTTTACACCTGCTCATGAACAATACAGTTTTCATTTTTCACATTCTGCCCAAAATGTGTTTTCATGCCTGGGTCACCAAATGGCATAGTCGCTGTGCAAAACCACCTTTCGACTAACAAACTGATAGTGCCACTCTTCATGAGGTGGGGTCACAAAAAGCCCATGTTGAATTTTGGGTGAAAATACCAACAAACGCCTATGGCATTAGGGTTTCCAACTGTAACATCCCAGCCTGTAGAGACTTGACAGGCATCAAGGGTGTGACTTGGGATCATTGGCTGTAATGTATGCCATCCCACCCACCCTGCACCTAATGACAGGCATTGAGGTGTGCTTTGGAGTGTTTGGCCCAAAGTTCACCCCATTCTCTATACTGCACCCATCTCAGCATATTTCCTTATGGAATGGGGTAAGTATAAGGCCCAAAGATCTCAAAACACACCACTACACTTGTCCGTGTCTACAGTGTAGGGTGAGGGTAAATGGCATGAGTGTTATAGCTGATGACCCAAAGGCACACCCTAATGCCTTTCAGTCTCTGCAGGGTGGGGTGGGGTTGGCGTCAATGCAATACTTCACTGCCATTCCTATTATGCATCTCTAACCCCTGCACTACCAATGCCAGTGAGACAACATTCGGCATTGACAAATGCTAGTTATAAATGTTGTAATCCTTCTTTTCAGTTTCCAAGTACTGACTAATTTGTTCATCTGTCATAAAACTCTGCACTATTCTATAACATGTTATAGGTCAAAACTGCACAAATGTTTGTATTGCAATGGGTAATGTGCAAAACCCCAGTTACAACTTGTCTGTTGTTCTGGAATGTGATATGATATGGATTTCATTGTAGTGTATAGTTTTTGTTTGGGTGCAGGGAGTGGCGCTGTCCCTACATATTTCTGAATTTCTAAGCTCAGCTTTTGTTTTGCTTTTGATGTTATCTGCTGTGTGTGTAGATGTGCAAACTATATAACTCCATCTTGTTAATGAAGTGAGACAGCACTGTTCTAATGACTGGATTATTTTCTATTCTTGGTCTCCGATCAGGGCTCTAATAGATAATAGGTTGAAGATGGGCATGTAAACATTGGATTTTGTTAAGTGTGTCTAGGGATTTTTCCAGCCCTGGAACCCTGTTTTTAACTCTGTCATCATGGCACAAACCAGTGCAGATGCTCTTCGGTTTTGTTGGGGTCTTTCCTCTTGTGGCATTAAGGAGACAATCAGTGCCCATCATTGCACTAAATGTTGAGATTATTAACAATAGTCTACTCAGTAGGTCTGGGTGACATGCAGTCTCTCATTTCTCTGTTGATCAAGGCTATTTGAGTGGCTTTGTACCATAAAAAGGTACCTTACTGATCTGCCCACCCCTCACCCCCACTCTGGCCTCCCACTGAATGCCCACCACGCACCCCCCACAAACCTTCATTCACCTGAGCAGGTCTCAGTGAGAAAATCCACTGACTCTTTGAAGACACATCTGGCTGCTGGAACCACTGACTGCTATATGAGGAAAAAAGGTAAGTAAGGTTCAATGTACAGGGAACCCTCTTGTAACAGGCACATTTGTGCAAGCAGGTTTTGTCCATTATAAATGGTGTCCACTATATCCTAAACTCTTAAAATATAACTCTCCTTTATCAAGCTCACAAACAGGAGTTAAAACAGAGCATGTCTCCTCCTCTGCCAAACAAGGGTATGGGAGCTGCTATTTGCAGCTGATTAGGAACTGAGCAGAAAACAGAATTGGAAGATTTTGCTGAACAGCACCTGTTCAGATTGGGGATCAGGAGGCTGAGCCATGAATGTGATTAGTAAGATTTTTACTGTACAGTACCTGTGCTGACTGAGGGATCAGGAGGTGTCAGGAGTAATCCCGTGGAATAAAGTGTTAGGTTTCAGGCACAAGGTGATTTGGTGATGTCTTCATAGTGCCATAAAAACCAGCTGAATAATCAGGTGATGGTTAGAAGGCAGTTTGCAGCATGTAACAGTGGTACAGAGGAGCTCACAGTGTCCACTATACAGGGGTTGCAGAGTATGGTATGAATGTAATTTCTAACATTACAGACATAGCTTTTGGCTTTAGCAAGGTGGATCCATCTATTCTAAGCTGGTGTCTGCTATAAGGGTGTCCTTTATAAGTGGGTTCCACTGTATTTCAATGGAGTTTTCAACTTTGATGCATAACTTTGTCATCTTTGCATATTTTGACCCCCATTTTCAACATGGCCTTTTGAGATCCTACCTCATGAACAATGTCAGTGGAATTATGCAAATCTGGCCCACAAGTTGATTTCTTGATTGCTTGGCAAAATCACCTTTTAGTTTGTGATTTGGACATTTTCACCTCTCTTGTTCATGAGGTGAGAATCCTCAGAAGAGCATGATGAAATGTGGGCTCAAAATATGCAACAGTAACAAGTTATTAGTATACATTGAAATTTTCTATACATGCTTGTAACTTTGCAATTTTTAATATTTTGACTCAAACTTTCAACATAGCCTTTTATTACGCCACCTCATGAATGTGACAGCTGCCATTCTTCAAATCCTGCCAAATCTTTTGCATATGTGGCATGGAGTGACATTGTGGTTGGGTTGGTCACATTTTGTAGGGGATTTTGAAAGTTTCAGTAGTGTGTACATGAGGTGTGGTAATAAAAGGCTATGCTGACAACATGGCTGTTGTTGTCTTTCAAATGGAAGCACAGGGGCGGTAGGACCCTGGTCTTTCACAGCAACGTACTGTACATATAGCCATTTATGGAATGATGGAAGTGCAGGGCCTCTACGATCAAACTATGTGAAAAATTAGGGATGGATGGGAGCTCCCACAGGGAAATAAGGATATGATCATACTATCTCAAAAAGTAAGGAAATTCATTAAAGAAAACTTTGTTAATGCACTTATAGGGTTAAAGCAAAAACATGAAATGTGACATTAAGCGTTTTCTAGCCTAACACCCCACCCCACCCGGCAGGCAGCAAACCAGGAGTGGGGTGTTCATTGAGCTGTCAGACCTAACGCTCACTCCATTTCATACACTGTACATGTCAACTTCTTTACTGATGGAATGGGGTGAGCATTAGGCTGACAACCCCAAGGTGCACCCATACCTGGTCTGCTGCCTGCAGGTGGGTGTGGGTGTTATGTTGAAACCCCAATGCCACATTTCCTAGTCTTTTCACTTTAACCCTAACTAGTGCATTAGTAGAGTTTTTGCAATAAATATATCTATTTTATAGTAGCGTAGTGCCACCATAGTTAAGGTTGAATGTTCACTTCTATGTTAAAGCCCAATTTTGGACTAAAATAATTTTGCAATGGTTTAACAGATTTGCATGATACTTTGCAAGCATAATATCATTGGGAAGGTCTCTTGATGTGGCAAATTTTGTTTGAATCAGTTGTGTGGTTTCTGAGATACAGAGTCTGAAAATCCTTACATTTACATGTTTGTTTTAGCTGTTTCTTTGTCCACCTGTATCTCATAAACTGTTTTAAGTTGTGGTCTGAAATTTTCAGTGTAGAAAGCCTATGCCTCCAAGATTTGCCTTTCAGAGTTTGGTGAAAAATAATAATCCATTCTAAAGTTATTAAATTTCAAAGTTTCCCATTATTTCCTATGGGAAAAAAACAGATGCTCAGCATAAAATGTATTTATTTATTTCTTACCCAGGTAGGTGCACTGATCCAAGAGACTGTCTTCAGACATGATCCAGACCATGTAGATGGCACAATGAGAATACAGGCAGTGTACAAAACAATTTTTACATCAGGAAGGTGAGCAGAGCATAAGACTACAGATATCAGAAAATGTACAAAATACAATGGTTTGAACAGATATAAGTTGTGTTACAAATACAATACATGTAAGAATGAAATTACATAAACCCAAAATGTAGCTCTTAGAAGAAGTAGAAGTACCAGAAATGCTAGGTAATTCATGACGCATACATGGGTGCCTCTAGGTAGGAAGGGATGTACTGGGGCCCTAGAGTGAGAAGTGGACAAAGTTACAAGGTCAGCCAGAGGAGCAGGAAAAATGGCTCAGACTGTAACCAGGCTTTGAGGTGAATTTTAAAAGTAAGGTGGGAATCCAGGAGTGGAGGAAGCAGGGAGTCTGTTTCACAGATTAGGGCAGTGACAGACAGGGCTTTTCTTCCCAGGACAGTGGAAATCCTGGGAAGCTCCAGTGGAGGGACTGAGGATTCCCAGAGGCACCTGGGAGCAACCCTATGTTTAATTAGGGATGAATAAGGTGATATTTTCCCTATAATGGTGATGTCAATGATGCAGCCAAGAGCATAGTCATAGTGGCTTTGGAGGGAGCCACCCTAAGGACTGACACAGGGTGCAGTGCTGAGCGGAGAAGGGTGAAAAGAGTTCAAGCCTGCAAATACTGTTGTATATGGTAGTATGCTTGGAGTGTAGAGAGGTGGATACCTGGGAGTAGACTGGGGCACAGTAATCCAAAAGGGGGAGGTTGCCTTGAGCAATGGCTAGGCATGCCTCTGAGATAAGGCAGTGTATTAGTGTAAAATCGTCCCCAAGTTTCTGGTTGACCCATCATATCATATTGTTAATGTGTTCAAGAAGGATAGGGAGGAATTTGACTTTGTGACATTCACAAGGTGGGATTGGACCCAGGAGCATTGCCTTCATCTTTCTCTCATTGACAGGAGCCTGCTTGACAGAAACCATTGATAGGCAGCCCCATAGTTCAGGATTAGGGTGATGGACAGAGTTGCAAGGATTTATTACGTGAAATAAGACAAGATTATCTACACACAGTAATGCCACGATGTAATATTATCCATGGGAAGGAGTTAATGAAGATGGAGAACAGTAGAGGCCCAAAATTGAGCCCCGGGAACCCCTGTAGAGACTGACATGGCTGGAGGTGGCAGTACTGATATTTACTGATTGGGATCTACTGGACAGATAGCTCAGAAACTGCAGTGATGTTTCAGATGAGCAGCAAGGATCTGGAGTTTTGTGTGAAGGAGATCATGGTTGACTAGGTTGAAGGCCTTAGTCAGATCCACAAGTACAGCACCAGTTGTGTTCCCTTTCCATGTTCCAAAGGATGTGATTTGTGAATTGGGCCAGGGCAGATGTGGTGCTTTGGTGTTTCTGGAATCCATGTTGCTGCAGGCACAGCAGGTTGTACTTTCTGTGTTCTGTGAGCTGGTGGTGGACAACTTTTTCCAGCAGTTTACCAGGTACTTGAGGATGGATGTGGGCCTATAATTGCAGGGGACAAGGAGTCACCAGCTTTAATGATGGGGATGACTTTAGCATTCTTCCATAGGGTTGGCATGGTTGATGTGGACAGGGCAAAGTTAAAAAGCAAGGGGTTGGGAAATACTAGGGCGATGAGTTTAAGGAAAGAGGGATACAGAAAATCGCTGACAGGGCTGCCCTGTTTGGGACGCTCTTAATGAGCTTGAGGGTCACCCTGGAGGAGATAGCTTTGGGGAAGAAGGAGGGTAGAAAATTCCAGCAGCGGGGCGGACTGATCTATAGGGCTGGCGGGTTGGCAGCAGTTAGTTTGTTCAGGTGGGCTGATAGGTCAGTAAATTTTGTGTTAAACACCTGGGCAACATCAGGGGGTCAGTAAGCAGGCCAGGGAGGTATTATGGTGCATGGTCAAACTATGTGTCTTTGGGTTACCATAGAGCTAATGGTGAACCAGAAACTGTGAGGTTTCTTAGATTGTCCCTCTGCAGCTTGAGTAAGTAATTTTTCCAGGGACTTAGTAGTCTGTTTGCACTTGTTGCGCTAGCATCTATAGTCATTCCACAGGGCAGAGAGGAGCATGATTTAAAGGCAGCCCATTTTCTATCTTTCTCCTTCATAAGAGTCTTTAGAAATCTAGTGAGTACAGCCACCTCTCACTCTATAAGTGGTCAGTGGGAAGTGCTAATCCTGGATTTGAAGAAGATCATCAGTAAGGAAGCAACTGCAGAGGACACATCCATGAGGAAGTGTAGAGTACTCCAGTTTAAAGCACTGACATCCCAGAACAAACTGGAGATGTCAGTGCAATTAAATTCCTGAAAGACAGATACTTTGGAGAGGTGCTTGGTTTTGGTAGACCAGATAATATAGGTGGGGAGTGGTCACTAACAGAGTCAGGAGTCAGAGACAGGATCCCTGATTGAGAACTTTATCCTCTGTTATTTGCCACACAGTCTAGTAAGGGTTTTTTTCATACGCAGAGTTATGTCTAGTGGGGATGGTGATTGTTTGCACAAGAGTGTGCTGTTTGTAAGTTATTGTATTCTGGTTCCATGGTGTTCATGTGTGCAGGATCCAGTCCCTTTCGCAGGCAGTGTCATCCTGTGACGAAGGAGCCTAATCTCTTTTCGCAGCCAGCTTATCCTCTGTTGCAGGAGCCTAAGGCCTTTGTGCAGATGGGTCATCCTGTGTTGCTGTTCGAAATCCTTTTGAGTGCATCCACTATTTTGTTTTACAGTTAGCAAGAGAAAGAAAACACATAAAAATAATAAAATGAATATATTTCAAAAACAAATATCAGAACCTAGCTTAAGAGGACCCATTTAGCTACCTGTACATTCTGATGTTTGTTTTTAAAATTAAAGCAAGAAATACCTTTCTGGGCACTCAAAATCCCAGATGCCCAGCTTTGTGAGAGGACCACTTCCCATTCTCTGTATGAGAACAGTGGGATTTTCTTGACTTCTGCAGCCACAGCTGGAACTCATGCTGCCAGCTGCAGTTTGAGTTGTGAGCCGTTGTTTCCCTGGTGTCTAGTGGCACCCCTTACCCCTCTGATTGCCATCCCTGTTACTTATTTTTTGTGCCCTGGTGTCTAGTGGCATCACCCACCCTCTGATGTCAGTAAGCATAAACACTGGTGGACAATCAGAAATTCCTCATGAGAAAAGGGTGGCAGTCGGCATGAGCCCTTTAGATCACCTTCTTGCCTTGCTGACTTTCTATTCACTTGTGCCCGTGACTTTGGTCTACCTTGCACTAAATTTGTGTTCTACTGACTGGTTGGTTGTATCAGTTTCTGCAGACTTGAGACAGATTTCTGAGAAACCAGCTGCTGCTGCTGCGACTCCTGCAGCTGTGCGTCTGACACACTGGAACTCTTTTGGTCTGGCAGGGTCTGCTTGTTTGCCCATCCTGTTCATCTTTAGGTACAATAATTGTGTTGGGATCATTTCCTTTGTTTCATACTTCAGATTTGGCAGGTGGCTGCATGAGGTGGGCTACGCAACACTGCAAGACTCTGCAAGCCATGTCAAGGAACAACTGAATTTTTGATAGTTCCTGCTGACTTTCCTTTGTACTTATCAAATAGGCTGAGTCTTGTGCACTTGCTTTCCCCATCCTTGCCATGGTTATTTGCCCCAAATGATCGGATATTATGATGAAATGTCATCAAGTATGGAAATGTCTCAGCACCAGTCCCAATGTACCTATTCTGTTTCAGAGGTGCTGTCCCTTAGGATATAATAAATTCTACCTTGGCAAGCAGGATATGTTTAATGGATGGATGTGGATTGCTGTTTGGAGCTTTTCCTCCTGTAGATCCACTTCTTTCCCTGTATTAGTCCTGCCTGGCCTGTCAGTCCCAGTCTAGCTTCCTGGTGGATAGTGCTCCAGGAATAGATCCTGAGTGCCCACCCTCAATTGCCATCACCATAATTTTTGCCCTGTTGTCTAGTGCCCCCATTCCTCTGATTGCCGACACTGCTACTTTTTTGTTCTGTCCTGGTGTCTAGTGGCACACTCAACACCCTCCCATTTCAGGTAGAACCCTAAAATGAAGAAAACGGTCCCTCAATGACTTTGTTTTTCAAAAAACTGTAAAAGGAAAAACAGTCCCCTGCCGATCAGATCACCCCACCCCACCTCCCATTCAGCTGCCACCACTCACACCCTCCAGTATACCCCATTCTCTTACTCACCTGAACAGGTCCCAGTTTCAAGATCCATTCTGTGATCGAAGACACGTCTTGCTGCTGGAACCGGTGACTGCAATATGAGAAACTAAGGTAAATGCAGTTCAATGTATTTCAATAGGGGTTTCAGCTTTTATGCATGACGTTAGACATTTTTGAGATTTCAACACCAAATTTTCAACATGGCCTTTAGGGACCCCAGGTCATGAACAATATGACTGACATTACACCACTCCTGCCAGAAAGGTGATTTTGTGGACACTTATCAGATTCACCTTTTGGCAGGATTCTATGACAGTTATACTGTTCATGAGGTGGGAGTCATAATAAAACTATGTTGAAAATTCAGAGTCAAAATATGTAAAATGACAAAGTGATGACCATTCATTGCAATTTCACTACACACACTCTTAACTTTGGAATTTTAAATATTTTGACCCAGTTTTTCAACATAGCCTTTGTATTATTCCACTTATGTATGTCACAGCTGTCATTATTCAAATCCTGGCTAAGCTGTGTTTTCATACCTGTGCCATGGGATAGTATTGCAATTGTGCAGAATTACATTTTGGCAGGGATTTGAAAATTTTCTGCACAGGGCACATGAGGTGGGGTAACAAGACAGATATGCTGAGAATTTGGTCACTGTTTTCCTATGAATGGAAAGCAGGACCCGGAGGGTCCTTGCATCCAAAGCTACATACATATATGCATAACGACAATTGCAGAGAATGGGAGCACAGAGCCAAAAGACCTACACTTCCACAGCCAAAAAGGACAGTTATGATGGGTGGGGCGCCCAGAAGGCCCAAAAGGCCCTGTGCTCCCTGAGCAAATAGAGATACAAGTAAACTATGTGAAAAAGTCAGATCCCCAAAATAGATAATTTGATACCTTTATTGGACCAACAGAGATGTTAAAAAAGAAAAAGATGCTCTGAGCTTTCAAACTACATTGAGTTCTTCATTAGAAAACAGTGACAGCAGTTTTGGAAGATTACACTTTCTTAAACCCAGATCATACATAAAAAACAACAGTTAAAAGGTTGTTAAGAATTCCATTGGCCTACACTTGCATTTAAAAATCAACACAGAAACAGATAGAGACATCAGAGTACCATCAAAGGAAGGCATTTCCAAGGTCAAATGTCACAGAATAGATAACTCTTTTCCTGAGAAAAGTCATAACACATACTGAAGCTGCATTTTAAAACTATGCCTGGGTGTGTATGTGTATGCAGTGGTACATGACTGTAATTTTAAACCACAAGTTAAAATAAGCTTAAAAATACAGTTTATATTATTAAAAGTCTGCTAAATAAGAAAATCTCTTTGTGTTAGGCAAATAGTGGGTTTAGAGACACACTGCCCTAGTGTAAATAAAGCATTAACAAGCTATTTCCCTCATTTATACAGTGTTAGCACTATTCAGATATGTTTGTCTTCAAACTGCAAAATGTGAAGTCTTGCTAGGCCTTATTAAATAATGATGTTCACATTCAATAGTCGTTTTCTTTTTTATTTGCCCTATGTTTATTTCGCTATGGAGCTTGATCACGGGGTATATTGCTCATCATTTCTACTGATACAAAAATTTCCATTTTAGTTTCTGTTTTCAAAACATATATTTCTGAAGTGTATATTTTCTAAAACACAAACTTCCCATTTACTGCTGTTTATCTTACCAAATGAGTTCTGCCTTAAACATAATAATTCCTTGTCATCATATTTATTTTTCTGTAGTGACCATCCTGCAAGTACAGTTAAAATGCAGTTTAGCTTGACTTTCTACTTAGTTTGCAAGCAGTAGAGCACTGTGACCCCACCCTGTTTAATGCTGCATTTGTAGTGCCTGACCCGCCCCATTTTCAGTAATGCAGCATACCAAGGGCCTGATTCTCAAACGAGGTGTAAGAGAGGTGCAAGGTGTGTCGGATGCATCGTGGCACCAAAGCACCCTGCACTATTGGCAATGTACCCAATTCAGCAACAAACACACCATGCACCAAACACAGTGCGATGGTGCAAGAATGCACGGTGCATCATATAAATAGCATAGGCAGACCTCATGGTGCATGCAGTGTCAACACGCAGGAGGCGGAATCATGGCTGAACCACAGAGTACACAGCAAATGAGAGAGGGCATACAACACCAGGAACATGGAGGAAAAAGTCTGGGCACTCCAGGAAGAAGAACTTCACTGACCAAGAGCCAGACATCCTCCTGGATGCAGCTGAGGCCCAAGTAGGTGGGTATGTGGGTGACAATAACACATGTGCATGATGTGCAATGGTGCAAGGATGTGACATGAATGTGACATCCAACAGGCAGACCTGCTACTGTCCTGGGGAGGGACCAGAAGGTATGGACACAGTGGCAAGAAACATGGGATGAGGTAGCCAGACTGGTGAATACAGCGGCCTCCTGCAGGTGCAGTGTGAGGGAGCTTCAGAGCAGCACTTTGACATTAAGTGCCATGTAAAGGAGAAGGCAGCCTGCAACAGGCACTGCACAATGGCAACAGGTGGAGGACCCACACAACCATAGCCCCTCAGCAGACATGAGGAATGTGTAGTGGCACAGATCAGCACACACAGCATGCAGGGCAACACTGAGCTAGATCTGTATTGGCAATGAGATGCACAAGGTAAGCACTGGGCATGCATGAGGTGGGTGACACCACCATGCAGACAGCAGTCGTGGCACCACCAGTGGAGACTGATGCCCTGCATGGCCAACAGGTACCCACAATGCAAGGACCCACAATGGATAGTGATCCAGGTTGGCAGGGACAGATGGACACAGTGATGGCCTGGTACACCATGCAGAAGCATGGAATACATGCGGTGACCCTCTTCTGGGCACCACAGACTGGACATGCAACTGTGGCAATGGACACATACCATGACATTTGGACCAGATGTAACCACCATGAACATCTGCATGTATATCCAGCAGGTGGCCAGAGTACACTGACTGGAGGATGTGCCACTGCCAGGTAGCCCACACCACCACAATGGCATGCTGTGACCGACTGTGACAGTGATGCATGGAACAACATGACAAGGACAGCAACAGTGATGAGGAACAACAGTAGGCATCCACCAGTGACAGCACAGTGAGCCAGGCCCAGAGGACAGAGGCTGATAGTGAGGCCAGAGAAGGACAGGGAAGTGACACTGACAGTAATGCCGTGCATTCAATAACCACAGTACCACAGGGCATAGCACACCAGCAGGCACAGCAGACCAATAATGGACCACGGCAGACAGCAATTGGCTGGAGGACAGTAGGAATGGCAGTGTTATGGGACAGGCGGACATTGCACACACCACCAGAGGCTGTGATGTCCAAACACACAGCACCACGGAACAGGCCCCTGGAGGTGCAGGCGAGACAGGCCAAAGGTGCAATGCCACTGCCATTGGATGATGACCTCAGGGATGACCTGGCTGATACTCTCAGGACATCATGATCACCCAGGAGACAGCACAGCATAGGCTGGATGGGATACACAACAGCATTCGTGACCACACCACTGCCATGGTAGCACACAGGACAGCTGCAGCTGACAGTGGCAGACAGCCACGCAGCCATGATACATGGGATACAGAAGGGAAGGCCAAACAACACAGACAGCAAGGCTACTCCATAACATATGGCTGTGTGTTGTGTGCCAAACAAATGCCATAGAAAGGCAGACCACTGTCATGGAATGCAGCATTGCGCTGCACATCACCCAGATGGAGGAAACAACAGCAATGACCACAACACTGCAGGAGAGTGCAAGATGCATGCAACAGCATGCAGCCAGCGTGGCAATGGTCCCACAGTCATATTAGGAATGCAATGTGTGGTGGCATTACAGATGGGAAGGTGATGAACAGCATGGCATGGAACACAGCAGGTGTGACCCAGCATGAGTCCCACAGGGGCCACAGGATGCAGACAAAGCCATGAGGGCACACAGGGCATTGTGCAGCCAGCGATGTCCACAGGACAAAGCCAGCAACAGTGTTGACACAGCATGTGACACGCACAGCTGGACCTGAGGGCAGGACGGTGGGTGACATGGATGGCCATCACAGAGACAAGGGAACAGCAACAGGATAACAATGCCACTGAGGACAGACATGTGGGCACCACAAACAACAAGGGATGGGCTGGTGCAGTGATGCTGGTATTGATGGTGGACATGGCACAGTAGGGCACACACAGCAGGGAGCCACAGCTGAGCAAGACAAGGAAGACACCTGCAGCAACACACCCATGAACATAGCCGAGGAAGTGCACAGGCACGTGGAGGTAGTGGAACATGAGGCAGATGGAGGAGGATGTACACCTGCCAGACAGTGCGTGGTGCAGGCTGGCACACACAGATCATAACAGGGCTGGGCAACAACATGAATATGCCAACATCCAGTGCAGCACAGATGCGGCACAGTGCACAACATCCCAGTCCAGAGGTTGCAAGAGGAGCCACACTGATGCAGCTGGAATGGCCTGTGAGGGGCAGATGGCCAGGCAAGGAGCAGCAGCAGCAGGGCCCAGTGCACAGATAGTAGCAGTGGGCAACCAGACCAGATGGAAGGAGAACAACAGCAGTATGACAGGAACTGCTGCAGTACAACAACCATGGCCGGTGAAACCACGAAGGTCACAGAGACACAGGGTGTACACAATGCTGGCGGCCCAGGAGCACAGACAGGGTGTGACACACCACAGGATGCAGCGCAGAGCAGCAACATGGTGGTACAGCCACCATGTGCTGCACAGAGTCAGACTCTGGCCACTGTAGGCCGTAAATGGCAGCCTGCACACACACACAGCAGTAGAAACACACAACATGCCAGGCATGCACACTGGATGAGGGGTTACCTTGATGATAGTGTCACCACTATGCACTGAGCCCATGTCACACCATATCCTGAGCACAGCTCCCCACTCAAACACACACCATATGGTGGCACACATGTGCCGTGCATAGTGTGGTGCATTACATGTACCCCATGTCCGTGTACAGTGCCCATGGCCAATACCCACCCAGACATGCCAACAGAGCAGGGGACACAAACATTCATGCCTGCAGCCCCACCACCACCCATGACAGTTGTGTGCACAATGCCAGCCAGTACAGCATGTTCAGGATGCCTGTACAACCCCAAAGCCTGCCCTGGGAACAGTGGCCTGCAACCGTGCGTACACCATGGCATACTCAACACATTGACACTGCACACCACATCCTGTGCACCACTGACTACTATGCCAACAGTGTGGCCCCCTGCACCCCTGTTTCCAGTGTGTCCAGTGGATGCAAACACCATGGTGGGCGTGCCACCACAGGCATGGCCTGTGGCACACACAAGCACCATACCCTTCCATGGTGTTAAGCATGCTTCCACACCCAGGTGCATGGCCTGTGCAGGATTGCTGCCACCCAACCACACATGGTGTAACACATACAACCCACTGCCAGCACACTCACACACACTACCTGATGTGTGACATGCCACCATCAGGCATACAGAGATGCATAATGCATGAGAATGGGCGGGCACTGTGTATGTCTCATGCTGTGACACCACGCGCCCACCATGGAATTGTGTACCACATGTATGATACTATGACATTAACAACACATGCAGGCCCAAACCACGGGGTCCCACCTTGTCGACTGATGGTTTGGCTTCCTACTGTGGCATGCCACTGTGGAACTAAGAGGACCCCAATACTGGGTGACACATGCCCACAGGGATACAGTGTTCTGACACTGTGCCCAGTGTGTGACACTACGATTCCTGTGGTGCATAGTGCCATGTTGGCATGCAGTGCACATCACACAGTGTAGGATGATAGTCCCTGGTGTCCAGATGTGGGCCTGTGTATGCTTTTGTGGTCATGTACTAACACATTGGCAGACACCGACCTGTACACAGCATAGGCAGATGTAGGGCATGCACAGTACTAATGAATGACACATGGACACAGCATGAACACAGAACAGCAATGTATTATGCACAACAAAGCAATATGCACCAACAACTGTGATGTCATTTGGGATGGTAGACAATGCAGTGGGCACAACAACTCACACAGAAACAGATGTGGAACAGCGCAACAATTTACAGCACCGCACACTGTGTTATCCACAACCTGAGTAATGTACACCTGTGTACGGGTGATACTATGTGCTCTGTCCATAGCATGTCCACCATGTAGCATGTAATGTCCTGGACAATCTTGCAGTCACATGTCCAATGGTCGATGTCCGCCAATCTGTTCCAGGTACTCCAGCAGGTCACACATAGCATCATTCATCATGGACAGATGCCTCACCGGGGCATGATGTGCATGCTGAGACCCTGTGCAAAGACAAGGAGGGTGGACAGATGCAGATGTATGTCAGCATCACCCGGCATCCATGTCCGGCAGTATGTCATCGTCCACCACAGGCTGCACAGGTTTAAGTTCAAGGGCAAGTCCCGCAGCCCCATGCACAGCGGCAGCACCATCATCATCCTGGCCAGCACTTGCCTGTCCAGCCGCATCCTGGGTGCCTTCACCCGTGGACATATCTGCTGTGTCATCATTCACAGACTGGCTCACAGCACTGTTGTCCAGCTCCACATGTTGAGACCTCTGCTGCCATTCCACTGGGTCAGCCTCCTCCTCTGTACTGTCCTCTGTACCCACCTGCGGTGACACTGGCTGACCACCCTGGACCATGCTGCTAGTTCTGGCTGCATACTCCCATGCTTCAGCCTGCTTCAGGTGGCACATTGCTCACTCAGGGCATGCCACCATGCATTATGGTGCTGCTGTCCTCTCTGCACACCGGCGGCACCTGAAATACAATGTGACAGACTGTGAGGGACTGCAACATGTGTCCACACTGATGTGTCACCAGACAATATGTTGTCCAGACTGCAAATACAAGGGTGGCATGCCATCGACATGCCATGCCACATGTTGTAAGCCGTGACATGCAAATTGTGTATGGGCACACTCACACACACATGTGACATGGTGCATGTGCCCTACCCCAACTGACAGCCACGGCCAGCATTGCTGGCCCTGCTGCTTATGCGTGTGAGTGTGTGCATATGTGTCTGCTGCATCATGTGCTGGCCACACATGGCTCCATTGGTACCATTGTGGCCTGTCACAACATTATCCAGTACACGTGCAACACATGCATGGCACCACTGCATGTCAGCAGGGGCATGATGGTGTCCAGCCCTGTGTCTGCACTCCATACCATGTGAGTCACCTGTGCGGCTGGCATGCCCATCTGTCCCCGTATGTGTGTCTGCGAACACGTTGCTGGAACATGTTGCCTGCTATGCACGACATCAGACATGGGTTGCTGCCTGGATGACTGCAATGGCTTGTGTGGCCCGTGGCCATGAGGATCACAGTCGGCCAACTGGTGCACATCACTGGGCCTAATGGCGCCACAGGTACTCAAGGCACTTGGCTGCTGCCATGCCTCCCCCGCATGATGGGCCCTACACAGAGGCCTACATTGCTGCATACATGTCATTTCAGCTGTATACCTACCTTGGCGATGTTGTGCTCCGCGGGGTCCTTGTCCTCTCCACTCTGCCCATGTCTCCTGGGCCTCCCTGCCCTTTGGTGGAGCTGACCTCTTCTGCAGAGACATACTGTAATAGTGTGTGACATCATCAGTACTCAGCTGTGCATCTGTGGTCACTGTGGTGTGCTGTGTATCAGTATCGGTTGTGGTTACACATGCCTGGCTGCCTTGGCCATCCTCCATGCATCTTGACGTCTGAATCATGAGCCATCCTCTGCAGGTGGGCCAGGAGCTGACCTTCCCTCCAGACCAGGTCATTCCACCAGTGCCTGACCTGCCTCATAGTCCTCCTGATACCAGACACCACCTGGAGCCTGGCACCAATGGTGGACCACACCTTTCCCTGTCTGAGGAGCTAGATTGCTGTCCCCCGCGAACAGCACCCTGGTCCATTGTTCAGCCAGACTTATGAGGAACACTGTCTCATCATCATCAGAGTAGTTAGGTGACCTGCTCCAGCATGCCATTGCTTCTGGGATTGCCACCTGTTGTGTACTATTGGGATATATTTGTCCCCTGACTGCCTATGCACTGTATCTGCCAGCAGTTGTTTTGGCTGTACTGTCCTGTGTGGCCTACTGCTTGTGCAATGGCTGTCCTAGCACATGCTGGTGGCTGTGCTGCACATGGGCTGTATTCCCTGTGTTCCCACAGCTCTGACCATGTGCGATGCAGGTTGCATAGTCCAATGGACCACACGCAATACAGGTTGTGTCTGCGTCAGCATCATTCATAGCATCTGCACCAGTCATGCCGCAGTGCACCCTGTGTCACCAAGGGTGCTTTTCCCGTATCCTACATGGTGAGTTGATGCACACTGCATCTGTTCCAGGTACCACACTGGTGCTGGGGTGTCCTGCTTATTGTACCACTATGTGCCACTCCACATGGCATGCCCTATGGGTATGCCACCACTAACTCATTTCCTGCAGCCAAGGTGCCTCGCGCCTGGTTATGTGCCACACCTTGGGCTGCACTGCATGGTGTGTGCAGCCACCCACCCACAGGTCCTCCCTGACACCGTTGGCCTGCTCCTTGCACCCACCGCACAATGACATTGCATGGGGCAACAGCAATGATATGCTGTGTGTGGCATGGTGGCACTGTAGAGCTGTACCCAACCCATGCTGTCTACATGGCCCACCTAGTGCTGTGGCTGCAGTGCCTGGTACTCAACATGTCCCATCATGTCAGTCACTATCTCTGACATATGTCGCTCGTCCACCTGTTCCATGTGCTTGCAATGCCCACTCAGCCACACATGCTGCTGCCAATGTCACTGTGACTTGTGCCATCTGGGTCAGCACACAGGCAATGGGCACCTCTTTGTCACCAGTGCTGCCACTGCCTATCTGTGGGCCCAGGCGGTGACACCTCCATATCGCTGCAGCTGTTTCAGTCCACCAGCAGTGTGTTGCTGCTCCATGGTGGTCCCTGGGTACCTGGCACTGCTTTATTGTTCTCCACAGTGCTATGGCATTGCTTCCCAGTGTGTCTGTAGTGTGTTACATGGCAGCATGGGTGTGGCCTTCCCACAGCCTTGGGGCTGTGGTCCATGCCCCTCGGGCACCATGGTGGTGCTGTACCTGTGCCCTTGCACACTGCGCATGCTGTTGTGTGCTCATGCAGAGTGTGACCTGATCAGCTGCACCTGCATGCATTGTCTAACCAGCAGTGTTGGGTGAAGTTACTTTTTTCTGTTACTTTCTATTACTTTTGGAAACTTGTTCCAGCAAGTTCTGTGCAGTCACTAGCAAGGATGGAGAAGTACTAGAACAAGTAACACACCTTACAGTTACAGTTACATATGTCTTTTTATACAAAAGTAATATGTAACTGTAACTGATTACATTATTTGAAAGTAACTATTAACTAACCTATTATTCTCAAAAATGTAATCTGTTATAGTTTTTATTACTTTTGTATTGCTTTTGTATGGAATGAAATACATAACTGTATCTGTAAGGTGTATTACTTTTCTAGTCCTTCTCCATCCTTGCCAATGACTGCACCGGAATTTCCTGGAACAAGTTTTCAAAATAAATAATAGAAAAAATAGAAATGACCACTGCTAACCAGTAGTGTGCTGGCCTCATTGTTGCCAGTCAATGGCAGCCTCGCCTCCTCCTCCTCCTCCTCCTAGAATCACCATAATTTCTGGATGCCTCCTCATCCTCTGGCATTGGTGTGCTGTGTTCGAGTGCTATGTTGTGCAACACACAACATGTTATGACAATTTTGCATGTGATTACTGATGTATTCTTCAATGCACCACCTGATCTGTTGAGGCACAGAACCTCATCTTGAGGATGCCGAATGTGCACTCTATCATGCTGCGTGTTGCTGTGTGAGCATCACTGTAGCATTGCTCTGCTGTACTCTGGGACCATCTCACTGGTGTTATCAGCCAGGGCTGTTGTGGGTATTCGCTATCACCTGTGGGGAGGGAGGGAGGTTACTGTTGTATCCACATGCTTCACATGCCCACCTGTTCTCTGTGTGTATGTGTGCCTTATCTATCAGCCAGCCTTCTGTGAGTTTTCCATTCTGGAATGTCTCACACACTCCACACTTCCTGTAGATGCATGCATTGTGTGTGGATCCAGGATACTGTGCCACGTCATCCAGTATTTGGCACCTGCTGTGGCTGATGACTTGTACATTCATGGAATGGTATCCTTGCGATTCACATAGGTGTATGGTTCTTCCAGTGGTGCCCTTATGACAGTGTGTGTGCAGTCTACTGCCAAGCACATAGAATCCTGCTGTGTTGTAGAATCCCTATTTGATTGCCAGTTGTTCTTGGGCATCTGTGGGTAGGTGGATGTACTGGTGCTACCTGTGTACAAGGGCATCCATGAATGCTCTCAGGCACCATGATATGGAGAGCTGTGAGATGCCCACTGTGTCACCACTCAGTGTCTGGAATCTGCTACTGGCCAATACCCATAGGGCTGCACATACCTTAACCTCTGTTGGTATGGCATGGCCTCTACATATCCTGCTTCTCATGTCAGCCTCAAGATCCTGGCATAGCTGTGCTATGGCTGCCTTGCAAGCTGATATCATGTGATGCACTGCTCTTCGGTCAGGTCCATGTGTGGTGTGCGTGGGTGGTACACTTGCATGGCATGCCTCTGTGTCTGCGTTGCTGCTGTCTGTGCACCTGCTACATCTGTTACTGTAGCTGCTGTACAGCACCACCCTGTTATACTTCCTTGCTGGCACGTTGCCTGTGGCATAGCAGGGTCAGTCCGTATGCCCAGTAGGGCCAGTAATGCAAACATCCTCTTGGTGTCTCTCTCTGTCCTGCTGCAGTCCTGTGTGTCAGTCCTGTAACACTAACCCTGCCTCTTCCTTCCTTTTCTAGTCCCCTTAGATCAGCTCTGAGTGGTCTAGCAGGTGTTTGAAATATCCTGTTTGGGTCAGGTTTGTGAATTGCACTCCTGCGTCCAGCTTGCCTTGCCCATGTCGCGCACCATGCATCATGGTGTTAGCTGGCATATGGCTCTGCATTGGCGCATGGGGTGGTTGATGCACAGGTTCTTGCACTCCCACAAGGAGTGTTCTGAATCCATCTTGCTTGCACTTTGGTGCAAGACACTGCCTGCATCTTTCTGCTTGATGCACGCACCATGAGTCTTGGTCCAGCATTTGAGAGTTGGGACCCAAATGTTTTAGGCTTTTAGCTTTAAGTTTTGTAGACCACTTTTGTTCAACTTTGAGTATTTTACTTTCTATACAAAAGAAAGAGTTTCATTTAGTCCACAATTTGGCTGATGGTGCCTTTAACTATACAGGCTCACTTCCAGATATTTACTGTGTACCTTAAGTTGTTGTAGCCTGTTCCTCCAGGATGCTTTCTTGCTATGGCTTCTTGTTTTCTAACTTGCCATAGTAGCTGCAACTATCGTCCTCTCGAGCCCATTTTGAAGGACACCTGGGATGGCGCATACATCATCTCCAGTGCTCCTTATGTAAGTAGTGTGGTTGCTAAGCAACCAACGCTATCTCCCAGACCAGGAGAATTGGGCCTTAAAAACAGGCTCTATACTGTGCGGGTCTCAAGAACCTCTGCTTGCTTCAGTTCCTCCTTATTCTTAAATGTCTTATTTAACCCAAGGGTTATTTCTTACTTCAGTTGTTGAACACATTTATATGATGACAAGGAATTATGTTTAAGACAGCACTCGTTTGGTAAGATAAACAGTAGTGAAATGGAAAGTTTGTGTTTTAGAAATTTACACTTTGAGAAATATATGTTTTGAAAGCAGAACCTAAGATGAAATGTTTTGTACTAATAGAAATGGTGAGAAAAAATACCCTTGATCAAGCTCCATAGCAAGTGAAAGGTAGGAGCAAATAAAAGGAAAAAAACTATTGAATGCGGACATCATTATTGAATAAGGCCTTGCAAGACTTCTAATTTTGCAGTTCATTCAAGCACCTCAAGCAGGCATATAAATAATGGAAGAAAGAAAAATTATCATTACCCACTCAACTCTTTTGTATTGCTTGTTTGTCTTCAGCTCTGTTCAATAAGTCAACATTATTTATGAATATTCAAACTTATGCCACTAAATATGATCTATCTACAACTTTGTAATAAGCGACTAATGTTTGTGCACATTTAAAACCAAAACCTAACACAGTCCCCCTTGTGAGATAATGTTATCCTAATATGTCCATGTATCAACATGTATCCGTATATACCTAATATGCTGTACTATTAAAAACTGTTCCATAAATCTGAATCAAAACTGAGAGAATCAACACCCCACCACCATACACTACCCCTCACCCCAGGGTGAAACCAATGTATTGATAACCACTTTAATGTGAGTATATATATTCACTTTGTATTTAAACATATTGCAATACCACCATATACCACAATTATATGTCCATGTGTTGTCCGTAAACAGGTGAAAAAGACAAGGGTAGTTGAAGCAATGTAATGTGGCATAAAACCCAAATCTATATTTACACCATCCCCCACCATATTCAAAAGTAAAATGAGTTTGACCTCAAAAGCCAGCCTTTGTTGTATATTTTCAAAACATCCTTTCAGAACCAGTACTGACATACTGGAGATGGAGTGATTAGACTGTGAGAAGTGTTGTCCACTGTTTTTCTGTCTTCTTCATTTTAATATCATGTCTGTGGGAGTTCATTTGGGTGTGGAGAGGTTGTTCAGCCCTCCCACATAACCTGTTTGTGGACATCTCTTGCACTGAAAAAATGATCGCCTTGGTTGTAGTAGAGGCACTCTGCATGTCTGAGGGAGTTTAAACCGGTAGAGGTGGCCGAGGTCATTGAAGGCGCTTTGAAGCTAAAGCACACATATTGCAAACTGGACCCTGTTCTGATGCTTTTCTGATAGGATATGTTGGTTCCCTTGGCCCAGTGTTCACCTTGATTGTCCAGTGCTTGTTGTCAGAGGGTGTCTTCCCAGATTTCTTGAAAGATGCTCTGGTAAGGCCCTTCTGAAGAAACTATCTCTCGACCCAGGCGTCTTGGCGAATTACCGACCTATCTCCAACCTTCTTTGGGAAAGGTTGTAGAAGATTGGCATAACAGCTTGAGGAGCACCTCATGACCTTTGACATCTATGAGCCATTCTAGTCTGGTTTCTGAGCCAGTCATAGCACTGAAATAGCATTAGTTTGGGTGCACAATATCGTCCTTAAGGCGACGGGTAGAGGAGATGTGTCAGTTCTTCTTCTCCTTGATCTCTCTTCAGCTTTTGACACTGTGGACCACTTTGTGCTGCTTGATCATCTCAGAGTACTGTGGACTTGCCAGCACTGTCATCTGCTGGTTTGAGTCCTACCTCGCTGACAGGAAGCAATGGGTAGTGATAGGAAATTTCTCCTCCTCCATAGGGCTCCTGTCATGTGGGTGCCTAATGGATCGATCTTGTCCCCAGTGTTGTATGCAGTGTATATGCTGTCTAGGTGAGCTCATTAGGAAATACAATGTGGGTTTTCATTGCTATGCAGATGATACCCAGTTGTATTTGTCCTTTGCCCTGGAACATCCAATGCTGTGGAAGTGCTACATATCTGCCTGGCGAGATCAATGACTGGATGACCTCCAGCTGGTTGTGACTAAATCCTGATAAGACAGAGGTTCTAGTTGTGGAATCAGGCCAAAGGCATGATAGGAATGCCTCTGGTGTGGCATCTGGTCTTCTCCTGAGTCCTACACCATTGATGGCCTCCTCAAGGGTGAGATCTTAGCATGTTCCTGGATGATGGATTGACATTTGAATCTCAGGTGTCATCAGTTATCCAAAGTGGGTTTTACCACTTGATGAATATCACCAGGAACAAACCCTAGTTCCACCTGAGGATCTTCCTACCCTGGTTCATGCCTTTGTAATGTCAAGGCTTGATTATCGCTATGCTCTCTACTTCAGGTCTCAGGAGGTACCCTCCACCTACTGCAGCTAGTGCAAAATGCAGCTGCCAGGTTGCTGCCAGGTCTTTTGAGGTTCTGTCATATAACCACAGTGCTGCGTGAACTGCACTGGCTGCCAGTCAGGTGGAGGGTTATCTTCAAGGTGGGTTTACTCAACTTCAAGGCCCATGGACTAGACCCTGGCTATTGTCTGATCTCCTAATGCCTGCCACCCCTGTCTACTCCCTCCGTTCCTCCTCTAGGGGTCTTCTGCAGATTCCCAGGATGAACTGCCAGTGACAGGGCATTTAGTGTCACTGGCTCTGTGCTGTGGAATTCACCACCATTAGTCATCAAGGAGGCCCTTCAGTTGAAATCTTTAAGGCCATCTCAAGACCCATTTATTTTCTTTAGCCTTCCCAAACATAGATATCTGACTTGGTGCAGTAAACATTAAGTGAGCTGAGCTATTTATTGATTTTATTATATTATATGTTTTATCATTGTTTTAAGATGTATTTATGTGTGATTTTGTACTCCCTTATGTGTTTCTTGAATGTGAGGTGCCCAGAGCCTCTGAAATGGGCGCCATAAAAATAAATTTTGCCTTGAATAAAATAAACAACATTCGAGATGCACATGTACAATTCCCATGTATCCTGATTGTTTATTTTGTGTGGTAGTGATACAATCAAAGTAGAACCATGCTCACAAGTCTTACATCTAGCATAATTGAATGGCCTTGTGCCACCTATTCTATTGTTCAGGTACAAATTTGCTCCTAACAGTTTGGTTGGTTAAATTAGGTGGCTGCTTAAAACACAGTAGTGGTAGTTCTTGAAAATACATTACAGGGTGTCATCCTCACTGAATTCAATTTGGTAGTAGTCCTTTCTTTATACTGTAGTAGTTGTTCCTTTGGTATCTGCGTTGCGCGTTCTACCGCTCTGTCAAATTCTCTGGAGGAATGCCTTTGCACAACAAATGTCTTTTCAACATGGTCAAGTGTTTGTCTCTGTCCTCCTCACTTGAACAGATACAGTGGTAGCGAAATGCTTGACTGTACATTATGGATTTTTAGTGTGCCTGGGTGATTACTGTTCCTATGCAAGTATCTTTGTCTGTCTGTCTGTCGATTTACTGTAAGTACATGTCTGCAAGGTTCCATTTTGATGGTAACTGTGGTGTCCAGTAAATTTACACAGGTGTCAGAATATTCCAGGGAAAGTTTAATGGATGGGTGGAGGTTGTAAAGTTCCTGATGGAACTCTTTGAGTGTGTTGGTGACCTCTGTCCAAATTATAAATAAATCATCAATATAACAGAAATAAGGACGTGGTTTGTGTGTACAGTGCTTTATGAAATACTCCTCCAAGTTTTCCATAAAAGGTTGGCATACTGTGGAACCATCCTAGTACCCATTGCTGTTCCCATAATTTGAACATAATGTTTATCATTGAAGCTGAAGTTGTGTGTCAGAATAAATTCAATAAGTTCACCCACCAATTCTGGGTCAATATCTTAGTGCTGTCCTTTCTCATGTAGGTATTTAAGATAGGCTGAAATGCCATCCGTATGTGGAATATTAGTGTAGAGGGAGATTACATCCATTTTGGCTAATATGATATTAGATGGTAAGTCATAACCAGAAAGTTTACACATGAAATGTGTAGTCTCCTGAATGTAGCTGTCCCTTTCCATAACAAGTGGTTTTAAAATGGTTTCTATAAAACCTGAGATCCCTCTGCCAGGGTACCACTGCCAGATACGATGGGTATCCCAAGTTCCCAGGTTTATAAATTTTAGGCAGCATATAGAATGTCCCTGGCTTAGATTCATCAGGGATGAGGTCAGTTATTCTGTGTTGGACATGCTTAGGAAAAGATAAAATTATGTCCCATAGTTCCCTGGTGTAGTGTGCAGTAGGATCACTAGGCAGTTCTCTGTAGTCAGTGTGATATGTTAGCTCTCTGTTATCTTCACTAACATAATCCTTACGGTTTAAGATCACCACTGCAGAACCGTTATCAGCTTTTTTAAAACAATATTGTGGTTCAATTTCAGTGATTGTATTGCTCTCCTCTCCAATGGGGAGAGGATATAATGGATCTGTCTTTGCTTATTAGGGACCTGACAATTAACTGTCTGGCAAAACACTGAATATAGCTCTCCAGCTTCATATTATGCCCACTTGGGGTGGGGTAAAATTTGATGATTTCTTTTTCTTATCCACTGAATTGTTACTGTCTAGGGTTTTCTCTAAAACTGCTGAAAAGTCAGGAAATTCATTGCCAAAAAATTCCTTAATGCATCAGTTAGGGCTGCCATGAGAAAAGTAGGGAAATGTGACATTAGAGTTTCCAACTCTAACACCACCTGCACCCTGCACATACCGACAGGTGTTGGGGGTTTGCATTGGGGTTATCAGACCTAACACTCACCCCATTCTGCTATACTGTACCCATCTCAGCTTATTTACTTATAGAATGGGGTAAGTGTTAGGTTGACAACCCCAAGGTACCCCCGATGCCTGTTGGTGTGTGCAGGGTGCTGGTAGGATGTTAGATTGGAAACCAGATGCCACATTTCCTACTAGTGTCATGCCAGTTTCTAACTTGATGCATTAATGAAGTTTTTGCAATGAAGATATAGTATATACATATATATATATATATATATCTATATATATATATATATATATATATATATATTCATTGAAAAAACTTAATGCATCAGTTAATGTTCATATTATTTTTCAATTCTTTTCTGCCCTGCTTGACCCGGGAACTCTCTTGAGCGTCCACTTTCCCCAGCTGTACCTCTGGGTCTGAGACTCCTTTTTCTCCTGGCACCATCCTTGCTATCCCCTGGCTCTGAGCCCCAGAGGGTGGGCCACCCTTTCTGCCCAGGGCACTCTATCTAGAATTCAGGCCGGGATGGGCTCGCCCAGGAGTCGAGTGAGTCCGGCCATTGGAATGTGGCTGAGAAGGTGGTGCTGTCACCTATCCCGGAGCAGGAATTTTTCCTTGGTTTACACCCTCAGTACCCCCCCCTCCTCTGAGGCTTGGATATGCAATGGCATCAGGTCACCTGTCACAGCTCTCATCCCGCTATGTAATGCCCCTAGCATTTGCAGTACCACCGATCTCCACCGGGGCCACTGCAATGCCGGACATCTGAATCCCACCCAAGAGGGAGAGCTGTCCTCAGGATGCTCATTCCTCTCTCTCTCCCCTACCAACCCCAGTGGCTCAGGCTCATTCCCAAACCCAGGTTGCGCGTGGCGCGAGGTGTAGCGTCCAGCACCTCAACCCTTAAGCGCCACCGCCGGCATATTAATGTTCATATTAAAGTGACAAAGTATGTAAATGTGGTGTTAGGGTTTCCAACCCTAACACCTCACCTCTCCCCACACAACCCTACCACTCCACCCACCATCCACACATCAACAGGTGTCAGGGTTTGCCTTGGGGTCATCAGCCCTAATGCTCACCCTATTCCATTTGTAAGACAGGTAAGATGGTACAGTATAGAAGAACCCTAACACAAAATTTCCATATGTTCATCACTTTAATATTAACCCTAACTGATGCATTAACAATGTTTTTTGAATGAATTTCTTGCTTTTGAGATAGTATAATAGAATCCCTGTTTTATTGTGGGACCCTGCACTCCAATCCTCTGTAGATGCACATATGTATGTAGATGTGGGGCCTTGCACTTCCATGTGGGAACAACAGTGACCAAATTGTCAGCATAGCCATATTATTACCCACATCATGTTCCCGATACAGAGAATATGTAAATGCAAGGCAAATGTAATTATGCGCAACTACAATGCCATTCTGCACCACAGGTGTGAAAACACATTGTGGGCAGGATTTAAAAATAACAGCTGTGACATATATGAGGTGGGGTAATAAAGAAGCTATGTAGAAAATCTGTAGGGAACATATTTAAAATTTCCAAAGTTATGAGCGTGCATAGTGGAATTGCAATGAATGGTCATAAGTTTGGCACATTTCATATTTTGACCCCAGATTTTCAACATAATCTTCTTTGATCCCACCTCATGAACCCTATAGGTAAAAAATTTTAAATCTATGCCAAAATGCCATTCTGCACCACAGGTGCAAAAACACATTCAGGAAGGATGTGAAAATGACAGCTGTACTGTTCATGAGTTGGTATAAAAATGGCTATGTTGAAAATCTGTGGCAAAATATTGAAAAGTACCAAAGTTATGTGGTTGCATAGAAATAATTCAAGGACTGCACATAAATCGGGCATTTTTGGAATTTTTTCACCAAGTTTTTAACATGGGCTTTTGGAACCCTGCCTCAGGAACACTGGTACTGTCATTTCATTAAACAGTCCAGAAAGGTGATTTCACACAGTTACCACAAAATCACCTTCCTGTCCAGAGTAACAAACCAAAGGTGACAGACTGATATGGGGTCCCAAAAAGCTCATGTTGAAAATTTGGTGAAAAAATACCTAAAAATGGCCGAGATATCATAAGTTCAAAACACCTTTGAAAAATAGGATATGGTATTTACCTTTATTATTCAGTTTGTAGTTCATCTGTAAAAAGTGCAGACGTGTCCCAGTCCACAGAAGATGTCACTGATGACCTCCGTTGATAAGTATAGGGCAAGGGGATCTGGGGTGGTGGGTGATAAGCGGGAGGTTGGAATGGGGAGATGAAGCAGAGACAAGGGACCAATTATTTTTGCAGGGAAAAAACATGTCAGGGACTGTTTCTTTTTACAGGTTTAACTGTGACAATGTTTGGGGACACTGGAGGGTGGGCTCCCCAGTGTCCCACACTGCTGGGGAAGTACAACATATCTAGGAACACTGGAAGTGGACTCCCCAGCGTCCCACACTGGCTGGTGGGGCTTATAGTGCTGACAGGGGATTTGGAAATAAATAAAAAACACTTTTGGGGACACTGGGAGTGGGCTCCCCAGTGTCCCACACTGTGGATGGGACTGTAGATCATATCTTGGGGCACTGGGAATGGGCTCCGAGTGTCCCACACTGGCAGTGGGTGTTATACTGCCAACACAGGGATTGGGCACCCTGATGTCGGTATATAAAACATAAAATAGTGGGTAGTTAAGAATCACTGCAAGCTGCAGTGTGCCCATAAGCAGGGATATTAAGATTTTTCTATATTAACATGCCTCTGCTCCCTTCCTCTTAGAGTAACTAAAAGGGGAGCAAAGGCTTTCCTTAAGTAAACACCAATGGGTGTTTGCCTAAACAGGAGCTGAGGAATCATATTATGGGATCTGTTTGGCCTAAAAATGTTCAGAGACAGTTTTAGGAACTCCCCACAAGTACTTTCACGCAACACCTGGGACAGTGCCACAATTTGTGGAATTTTAGAAAAGGTATTGTCACAATTTTTGGCATTTTTGCAAAGGTAGTGCTGCAAATTTGTGGCACTACCAATGTCTGAACCCCAAAACATATTTCTGGACATTATTTTTAAAAGTAATGCCAAAATCGTGTTCCTTGGGCCCCGATTAGGTAAACACAACTGTTGGTGTTTACCGAGGGCCAGTATTTTTGAAATATACCATTTTCCACATTGCTAACTGAAAACAAGATGGCACAGCCACAATAGAACTTCCCCATTTGCAAAGAGAAATGCCTTTGCAAAAGAGAATTGTACTTTCAAGGAGAGCTACTTTTCCCATAGGAAATAATGGGAAACTTGAAATGTTAATAACTTTTGAATGGATTGATATCATTTCACCAAAACTTTAAAAGGCACATCTGTGGCACAGATCCCATATACCCTGAACATTTTATAGCAAATGGCCAAGTGGCTTAGAGACATGACAAAGAAACTGACAAAAACGTGGTATTTTTCAAATAATTAGGCATCCCATTGCTCCGCACCAGTACATTTAGCCAGAACGAGACTTGCCAGATCCAGAGATCTATAATACCAGACAGTACATGCAAAATTACAAGCAAATCGATCAAACGGTTGCAAAGTTATTAAAGTGCAAAATTGTGGTTTTAACAGAAGTGATTATTGAACCCTAAATATAGTGGCACTAATGTATATATATATATATATATATATATATATATATATATACTACACACACACACACACACATATATATATATATATATATATATATATATATATATATCTTTACAAACACCTGTGTTTTATGCAACATTGAGGTTCAGGCTACAGTGAAAACAGTAGGGAAATGTGGTTTTCAAGATTCCAACCTTAAAACAACATCACCACCCATAAAACAAATCAGGGTGCAATCTTCCTTGGGTTGTCAACCCTAAAGCTCTAACATTAGATATGTATGTTTCTGAAGTGTATAGAATGGGGTAAGCTTTAGGATTGTACTTTTTCACTGTAGCCTGAACCCTAAATGTTGCATTAATGCAGTGTTTTGCAATTTCCTTACTTTTGAGACAGCATACTTGTATCCTTATTTTTGTGGGAACACAGGGCCTTCTGGGCACTCGCTCCCATCCCTCCATAGATGTGTGTATATGTACATTGCTGTGGAGGGCTGTGTGCTAAAACGTTTAGCAAAACTACAACCATATTGTCACCATAGCCTTCTTATTACCCCATCTTATGAAACCGGTACTGAAACATTTCAAATGCTGGCCAAAACGTTATTCCGTGCCATTGCAATGTTATTCACTCCTCAGTTGTGAAAATACTGTTTGGCCAGGATCTGAAAATGATAGCTGTCATGAGGCGGTGTAAAAATGTCTATGTTGATAATTTGGAGTCAAAATATTTAAAATTACCAAAGTTATGAGGAGTGCACCAAAATTTCAACAGATGTGCATAACTTGCCATTTTTGCATATTTTTAGCCCAAATTTTCAACATAGTCTTCTTATGCAATCTTTGTGATCCCTGTTACTTTAGACACCTTTAAAACATTGTTTGCTCATTCCTTCTATGAGTCATGTAAATGCTTCCCTTGAGATCCTACAGTTCTAAGTTTTGTATCCAGCCCTCCCTAATCTCCTACCCAAACTGTATATCCTTCAAGTCCCTATCTTGGTCTCTAATATATTCTGTACCACAGAGTTTATAGCCTTTAAATATTGTTTAGTTAAGTACAGTGAATTCTGCAAATAGTATGTTGTTTTATATTATACTCTGTATTACTTTACTGTATACCCTGTATTGTTCTCATTGTGCATTGTGTACCTTACCCAGGTTCATCTTGTAAATGAGTTGTATTCAGTGGTGTTTCACCTGGATAAATAAATATTGATTGATTGATTATGACCCCACCTCTTTAAGAAGGGTGGTAAACATTTTCAAATCTCGCCCAAAAGGTGATTTCACCAAGTGACTGTGAAATTGCATTTCAGGAAGGAGTTGCATAATTCCACTGCCATTGTTCATGAGGTGGGGTCCCAAAAGGACATGTTGAAACTATGGGCTCAAAATATGCAAATATGCAAAGTTATGCATCACAATTGTAAACCCCATTGAAATACATTGAATTGCACTTGCCTTGGTTCTCATATTGCAGTTGGCAGTTCCAGCAGCAAGAAGTGCCTTCAATCGGAGAATGGCTCTTCACCCAAGGATCTGTTCAGGTGAATGAGGTGTGTAGGGGGTTGCAGGGTTGTGGGTGCTGAGTCAGAGGTTAGGAGAGCAGATTGGTGACAGACTGTTTTCTTTTAACAGTTTAAAAAAAAGACATCAAGGGATGGCCCCTTTATTTGAGACAGGGACAGGGATGGAGGTTCCACTAAACACCATGGAAACTTTAAGAAACACTGGAACAGTGATCAGAAGAGTGAGGGGTGCTGCTAGACATTAGGAAACACTGGTAAAATATGGGGACAGCAATGAAGGGGTTGGAGGTGTCACTGAATACCAGGAAAACATAAAAAATAGGGAATGGCAATCAGAGGGTGGAGGTGCCACTGGACACAATGGAAACATAAAAAAAATGGGGAGGGAATCAGAGGGCTAGGGGGTGCCACTAGACACCAAGGAAACAAAACACACAGGGAGAGCAAAGTAAAATTAGCTGCACCAGTAGTGAAGCGGTCTATCTGCACTCAAAACCAAATAGATTTTACCATTTCTTGAACCAAAATAGGTTGAAACACTTCTTTATTTAACAGTATTTGTGGCAAACCAACATTCCCAAACCAATATTTCATTTATGAATATAATAAAACAAAACAATCCAGCACTCACCACCAAGGTAAAAGATTCTGCTAGCCAGGTAATAAATGTGCCCAAAATTCATTGAGGTGCCACAAAAATACACGCCTTGACACATTTTGGATGAACAATTTCCTTTTCTTTTTGATGTATTATTTCTTCCAGCACTCCCTTCAAGGTAGTGGAGCACCGACAGCTAATGTCCCTCCACCGGAGAAGGAGAGCAGTCCAATGGATGCTCGATCCTTCTCCTCCCTTCCAACCCCGATGACCGTGCTCGTTCGAACATGGGTCGCCGCATGGCTTGAGGTAAGGCGTCCAGCACCTCAGCCCTCAATGCCACCGGCGGCAACAATTCCTTTTCAAAAGGCATGTAAGACAAGGAAATCAGTCACCTTATCTATACACAGAAGGCAACATCATAAGTCCAAGTCAGCGTGATTAATTCAAATCAACAAATCACAAAGTGCTCAGTGTAAACACATAAATAAATAAATTAATAGCAGTGTATAAGAAACATGATATAAATACAATACAAATGTGAATATATAGAACAAAGACGTTTAAAAATCTCATATGAGTAATGTGATGCTTTTGTACGTGCAACTTCTAATAGGCAACAAGATTCTTCATTCAGTCTCTAAAGCTCAATGCAAAAGTAGCCAAAGTGATTCAGAAAATAGTCACTTTACCACTTTGTGGTGCATTGATCTTTGCATCTCAATTGCCTAATCCTGTAAGGAATAGATGACCATTGCTTGTGATTTGCTCACACTTCCATTCCGATAGTCATCTCTTTTATATTTCACTCCTGACTAGAAGCATTCTTTCACTGTTTGTCCTTGTAAGGCTCATGAGGTTAACCCAGGAGGAATCCCAGGTATGAATGCAGGGTACATGCCTGTTCCGGGTTACAGCAACATTTGTGCACTCTGTATTCAATTGTTCCCAGGTTTTTTTTCAGATTTTATATACTTTATTTGAATCATAAAAACAATATAAAACATGCACAACAAAATGAAAGAACAACAAAATTGTTCCCAGGCTAGGGGCAACTGTATTGGAATCAGGCGTGTACATTGCATTCTTCATGGATTAGCATTAGCAACCTTACAAGGATGGGATGAAAATCACTATAACCAAATCTTGTTCAAAAATACATCCACCATACTATGTTATAGACCCTTCAGACTAAGCCAAGATTATGTGCTCCCAGTTTTATTGCAAATAATTCTGACATTTTACCCCCATCCCATATCATACTACTACAAAATAGGCATCTGACTTTTGTTATTATCCCACTGTGTACTCTACCAATGAACTTCCAAATACTATCTGCCAATCAGCTGGAATAACTAATTCATCTGAAGGTCTGTGACTTACTATGGTCAATTGTCCAGTGAGATGGCTCATTTCTGCAAATTATGGCTCCAGCCACCAAAGCTTCTTCGTGCCATGGATCTTTTCTTTTTGTTACATTTTCATCAAGTCTTTGCAATTTCCAATTAGTCTGATACATGGACGTGGCACTGTTACCGAATTCAATCAGTACTAGATGTGTTTTGTCATAAATGGGATAAGTGAGGGTGTTCCTGTTTTCTAAGACTGACTGCAGAATCTGCCATGTTGTAATTTCAAACCCAGTAAAGCCGCTCTGAATAAGCCATCATCACACAAAGATGTGGAATTCAGGACTGCTCATTTGCAATTAATGTGGCATTGGCACAAAGAGCTGCCTGCAAAAAGTGGAAGAACCCTCTTAGACAATACTAACCTCCATTTACTGTAACCATGTAATGTGTAATGTTTTATATTAAAAAACATGAGTGTAGAACAACAGTAATTT
The DNA here is from genome assembly GCA_016271365.2 of Neoceratodus forsteri. Classification (NCBI taxonomy): domain Eukaryota; kingdom Metazoa; phylum Chordata; order Ceratodontiformes; family Ceratodontidae; genus Neoceratodus; species Neoceratodus forsteri. The sequence continues at coordinate 1,431,281,018 of CM028131.1, forward strand.
GAATCACATTTAGGGATTCACAATATTTTGTCAGGCATACAGCATACAGTGTCACTTTATTATCAGCCAGATGCCAGAGTGAATATTTGATTCAGTGTTTGATTCCTAAAAATTCTGAATCATACAATTAAAACATAAAATATGCCTGTAGCATCTTATTTTGTAAAATGTATGCTGTCCAATAATGATTATTTTATTCCAGCATGGTATCCAAGTTGGGGCTCTACTATAAAATTCACACCTCTTCAGAGTACAAACACCTATGTTATGAATTTCTAAGAGGGTAATTGGAAATATATATTTCTGAAATAAACAATTTGAAGCTTTTACTGCATTGCTACTGTATGACTGATATCACTGGGGCTGATGATGCTCTCTGTAAAGCGTGGACTGATAGTCAGTGTGACAGTGAAATGAAAAATAAGGAGACCACACTATTGAAAGATCAAAAAAAATCTTTGTATTACTAGGGAAACATTTTAGCTCTTCCAGTACACATTCACTAATGTAGATAGATACACACTGATGGAACAATGAAATGTTGTGGCACAATGAAACTATACATTATACTGGACTCAGTAAACAAAACCCATACAGTCTCTGACTGACCAATGCATCTTACTTTGAACAAAAATGAGCTGTAAAATTGTTCAGCACTCAACTGTTCAGGCAGCTGAGTATAATGTTCTATGTTCAGTGTCTTAGTGCTCTCCGATGAATGCTCTGCCAAAGTAAAACAGAATGAAACAGAGGGCTGAGAAATGATAACCCTCCCATGAAAATGGTGTGAAAGCTAAAATGTTGCTTTGATTGGGTAAAACATAGGTCAATCAGTTATAGACTGAGGCCTGAAGTATATACTGGTGCTAGGCAGAGTTTTTCTATATGAAGGAATCCTTTTTCCTATGAATGAAAAAGGCCTTACAAAAAGTGGAAGAGAGTCACAAAAAGGATTTAAAATGTAAAAAAAACCACATTTCAGGGTAATTTTTCCAACAATTACATGCAGCATCCACTTAAAGGAGTCAAAATGAGCAAGATAGATGTCTTGGTCTCTCTGTAAGATGTCATTTTTGTGGGTTTTGAAGTTTTTTTAAATAGAAACAAGATGGCAACAAATGAAAAAGATTTTGTCCCTGAAGAAAAAGGATTGGCTCCATACAAAAATAATTATTTCAATTCATACAGTTATTTTGAAGTGCATTGTGAGCATGTTCAGAACCAAACTTTTCAAATTCAATAGCTTTGGAATGAATTAACATTTTTTCACCTAACCAGCAAAAGGCACATCTGTGGGCCAGCCCCTTTTCTACCTTGAAAATTTCAGACCAAAATTCAAACCATCTAGGTGCTACAGCTCTTGAAAAAATGCCCCACAAAAAAAAAAAAAAGATTTACTTTTTGCACTGTCTGGATTTTGGAATCTGCACATCTGACTGGAATGGAACTTGGCAAATCTAGAGAGCTACCCACAAGACTGCACATGCAAAATGTAATGAAAATACATTGAACAGTTACAAAGTTATTAAAGTGCAAAATTGAGGTTTAACATTAAACTGCCTACTCAAGCCTACATATAGTGTGGCTAGAACACCACTATAATGTGTATGTATAGATATACTGATATATATTCTTTGCAAAAACTGTGTTAATGCACCAGTTAGGGTTCAACTTACCATCACAAAAGGTAAGTAAATGTGATTTTAGGGTTTCCAACCCTAACTCCCCCACCCAAGCAGCAAAAGGACAAGACCATACAAGCAACCACAGATAGCCATCGTCAGGTAAGACAGACAACATACAAGTGTTTCCAGTTAACACAAGTGCAGTAGCACTAATGTGCTACCTTCATTGGTTTAAATCTGTGGTACACACACTGCAAGATATATACACTGGATGCAGATAGAATTCCATGATATTAAAATCACAATGCTGCTTCTGTCTGTAGTTAGTTTATTGATCAACCATTGGTCATTACAATATTACAGAGGAAAAAAGATACATAGATTAACACTTTAGATATTTTTTAACCAGTAATAATCACATTATATAAATTATAATAAAAATACAGTAGTACATGGGAGCAGATACTGGAATAGATATCAAGCAACAGTAAGATAAGTATTAACTGAATTGTATCCAGCAAGAATCAGTTCAACATTTCCTGAATTAGATTGTCCATTTACAATGTAATTTTAATTTATAATTTGTAAACTATGTGTTCTAAGCTAACCTCAGCCTTTATATTAAACTCCCACTGGAGGCACATTTGATGATATAAATAAATGAATGAACCCATATGAACCCTTCACACTATCTCGCAGGAGAAGACCACTAGCACAGTGAGGATAATGCAACAAATTTCCCATTTTCCAAGTATTGGGCACTCCATCAGAGCCACGCTTGTTATCAATTACACATAACACATTTCAGGTATTATCTAGGGTCTGCTCTATCTTGCATTCCTAATGCACTTTACCAGGACTCACCCATATCACTCCCACTCTATGCTGACAGAGGCGATCTCTTTGTGTATTCATTTTTACCACAAGGTTCCACTACACCATGATGGTTCTGAGTACTAATCAACCCTGGCTGGACAGCCTGGGTTGATATTCCATTTAAACCGATTATGGTCCAAGTTTAACTCACTTTGGAATTTAGGGTCCTGAGAAGTCATTATGCCTGCCAAATGTGGGATATCATTGGTCCTGTCCCAGTGTACACATCTGAGCCAGTAATACTTGTTAGCCCCAGAATTTCCATACTTAATGAATGTGACTACATCTAGCAGTAACATCTGAAGGATACCTCTCCTTGTTACTGGTAAAATTAGTGAACCACTCTGAAACAACCAGGCCAATCTCAAACAATAGGAGAAATGTCTAATAAGCTTCATCAAAGTTAAACACCCAGTGGTCTGATTAGCTTAAAACATATTAATGATTTTAGCCTCAAGAGCAAGGAGCTACTTGATCGGAACCTGAAAATACATACAAAGTTTTAACAACTATATGGTCTTTTACATTATTATCAATACCATATGCCCTCAGTGTCATAAAATTACCACAATAGAAAGAGCACCATAGAGAATAAAGGCTTGTGCCACTTTCTTAGCTGATACAAGCACATTTGACACCTAATAAATATATGCTTAATATAACAGGATCTTGCCTGCTGTAATCACTCCATCTGCAATAGATGACCAAAATAGAATCTCTCTAATTAGGACAGCTCACCATTAAATACATAAGACAACTCAAATAAAATAGAAAACTTACAGTGAAAGATAAGAAAACAAATCAGTATTTTCTCATTCCATCCTGAATATGGTGCCCAAATGAGAAGTGTTCTTAAAAATGTTTGTATAATATATAGACTTCAACCCGATTTTAAACTTAAAATTATTTCAGAAACTTCAATTTTAAGTTTTCCATCAAAGTTACCCTCTGGAGGAAGTTTCTTCCCAGTCCATATTACATTGTTTGGTAACACAACATTTTTATAAGAGAAGTTGCAGAAACTCAGCATCAGTAGAAGAACAATTGTAGAAGCTTTAAAATGTTTAGATATATGTTGAGAGTTCAGACTCTGTGATAAGAGTTCTGGGACCATAAATAAATTATGTAAACAGTGTCAAGGCTGTCCAACTCATAGAAACATAGAAACATAGAATTTGATGGCAGATAAGGACGCTTGGCCCACCCAGTGTGCCCATTTCCCTACCTAATGGATAAGCTGCAGATCCTAGCTAACCGACAGCCTGCTTCTTCCAACCTTTACCCCTTAGAATTGCCTTATGTCTGTCCCATGCATTCTTGAATTCCACCACTGTTTGTGACTCCACAACCTCCTCATGAAGGCTGTTCCATGCATCCACAACCCTCTGTATGAAAAATACTTCCTCACATTACCTCTGAGCCATCCCCTCTAGCTTCAAATTGTGCCCTTGTTCTTGCACACCTCTTTTTGTGAAAGATGCTACCCTCTTGGATTTGTTGATTCCCTTGAGGTATTTGAAAGTTTCTATCATGTCCCCCTCTTCCTCCTCTCCTCAAGGCTATACATATTAAGATCTTTAAGTCTCTCTTGATATGTCTGTCTTCAGCTGCAGACCATACACCATTTTAGTTGCCTCCTCTGGACAGCCTCCATCTTGTCTATGTCTTTGCGGATATTGGGTCTCAGAACTGCACGCAGTACTCCAGATGGGGTCTCACCAGCTGTCTGTACAGAGGGATAACAACTTCCTATTTTCTATTGGTGATGCCTCTCCCTATGCATCCCAGTATCCCACCAGCCCTACTTACTGCCTTCACATTGCTTGCTTACCTTTAGGTCATCTGATATGACTACCCCCATGTCACTTTCCATTTTTGTTGTTGTTAGTATCTCACCCCCACTGTGTACTCTTCCCTGGATTTCTGTTTCCCAGGTGCATTACTTTGCACTTCTTAGCATGAATCTAAGCTGCCATACATTTGACCATTCCTCCAACCTTGCCAAGTCCCTTCTCATCCTTTCCACCCCACCTTGTGTATCAAGTCTGTTGCAGATCTTTTGTCGTCTGCAAAGAGACATACTTTTCCTTCCAGTTCCTCTGCAATGTTGCTTATAAAGACATTAAAGATGACCAATCCTAGTACTGAACCCTGCAGTACCCCACTAGTAACTCCCTTTCTTCAGAGTGGACTCTGTTTACTATTACCTCTGTGTCCTGTTCTCCAGCCAATTTTTCAGCCAGGCTACCATCTTGGGTCCCACCCTAGGCTGGCCAACTTGAATATTAATCTTTGTGTGGGACTGTGTCAAATGTCCTGGTTAAACAACTAACAAAAAAATGCCTAGCTAAAGACTAGGTAAGCCATGTCTACAGCCCTCCCTGATCTACTACTTTGGTCACCCAGTCAAAGAAATCTATTAGATTCGACATGACCTTTCCACTGTGAATCCATGCTGCCTTGGGTTCTGCGCTCCTCTGGCCTCTAGGTACTCAACAATTCTTTCCTTCAGAAGAGATTCCATCATCTTCCCAATCACTGAGGTTAAACTAACAGGTCTATAGTTTCCTGCTTCTGCCCTGCTCCCACTTTTGTGAAGTGGAATCACATCTACCCTCCTCCATTCTTCAGGTACCACCCCATCCTCCCATGATCTGTTAAAGAGGGTAGTCAGTGGTGTCACTAGTTCTACCTTCGTTCTTTTAGAATTCTGGGATGAATCCCATCAGGCCCCATTGCTTTGTCCACCTTCAGTTTTAAGTTCCTTCAGAACCCTTTCTTCTGTGAAAGGGCTAGTATTAACCCCTCGTATCCAGCGTGTTTCTATTGTTTGGTTTAGGTACCTCCCTATTCATTTGTGAATACTGAGCAAAAGTATTGTTTAGTATCTCTGCCTTTTCACAGTCACCCTCTGCCCACCCTCCCCTTTATTAAGCCTCACTATCCTCCTTGGTCTTCCTTCAGTCCCTAATGTACCTATAAAAGGTTTTATCCCCTTCTTAACTGAGTTGGCAATCTTTTCCTCGGTTTGGGCCTTTGCTGTTCTGACTGCCTTTCCTGCTTCCTTTTGCTTTAACTGATACAATTCTCTGTCTTGCTCCTTCTGTGATTCCTTGTACTTCCTGAATGCTCTCTTTTCTCCCTATCCTTCCCTGCCACCTCCTTTGAGAACCATAGTGGTTTCTTACATCATTTTGTTTTGTTTATTTGCTTCACACAAAGGCTTGTTGCCTCTGTGATGGCAGTTTTGATTATTGCCCATTGCTCTTCCACCCTCCTTCCTGCCCATTTGCTAGTGCATTCCTTAGGCACTCACCCATTTTGGCAAAGTCCACCCTCCTGAAGTCCAGTACAGTGGCAGCCACAGACACTGCCAGCTATTCCCGGAATTTCTGTGATTTTTCCAGAAATATCTCCTGCTTTCTGCAGTTCCACAGTAGGGGCAGCAGAGAGAAACTCCAGAAATTTCACAAAATAGCTGGAAATAGCTGGCAATGCCTGTGGCTACCACTGTAACTTTGCCTTTGTGTGGCTTGACTCTACTCCTGTGTTTATCGTGAATCATACTGTTCAATGGTCACTAGTTCCCAGATGGCTCCCCTTCTAAATCTGTGATCCTCTCGCTATCTCCATTTGAAAGTACCAGGTCTAAGATTGCTTCCTCTCGAGTGGGTTCTGATACTAGTTGTCTAAGATATGCCCCTGTAGGGCATCTAAAATGAACCCACTCTTAGAAGTGGCTGCTGAAAATGCAGTCCAGTTAACATCTAGCATATTCAGATCAGTTCTCTTGTTTGGCCGGAATATGGAGTGAAAAGAAACAGAGTAAAGAGTACCTTTTAAGAGATTTACCCCATATCCAGCCTCCATAGTTGCTTAACAGCATCCTTATAAGATACAATGGATCTCTGTGCAAATGAACAGGGTTAAATCACAGAAGGGTCACCACCAAACTTATTCCCCATTTTCTATCCATGTGTAGGAGTCCAGTCTCTCACAAAGGCCTCATTCAATGACCCAGTTACCAGTTCCCAATTCCTCCATGGTTTGAGTTGTGTTACAATGTGGCATTTCATCCTCAAAACATCTGTGGAAGCCACCTGTAAACAAAACAAATGCTCCACTGAGCATAATAATTTATACCATAATGGGACTACTGTGACCCCCAATCCTAGGCAACAATGACATACCTTTAGCTGGGGTGAAATGAGCCCCTCATCATCAGCTCAACTAGTGCAGTGTCCGCTCCATCTGTTTCTCCTAGAGTCCTCTCGCACTCATCTGTTGGGGAAAACATCACGGTAGTCCATTTCTGTCTTTATTGCAGCTTGCTCCACAAAATTTCTCTCCTCTCCTTGATCCATATCTCATGTCTCTGAATTCTGGTATACGGTTAAAATCATGCACACGCCAATAGCTAATTATAGCGCGTACATAGTAGCACTTGTTAAAAAGCGCCTATCACATTAAGTTGGCAAATACATAGTGCAATGCTGCCATCTAGCGTGCTAAGTGTGAAACTAATAAAATTGACAGCAGAAGTGCAATTCCAGATTTGACCATCCAAAGTGCTGGAAATACTGTTGAAAATGTCAGAGAAACTTGCTTTGTCCGGATAGAAGGGTGGCGAACTCGTTCTTCTAAATGGGTTTCTATATGCGAAAGATCAACACCTTCAAAGTCCTACTACAAGTGTCTGAAATATGATAAAGGCCATTGCATCGCAAGGCTTCACCTTAATGGTGATGTTGTTTTAAAGACAATAGGTGAACATAATCATGTCCCAGATCCTGCAGTGGTTTGTGTCAAGGAAGCCGTGGCAGGAATGAAAGAACGAGCTGCAACAAGCACTGAGACAACGCACCATATTGTTGCCGGTGCAGTTGCTGAAATGTCCCCATCTGTAGCATCCCATCTCCCAGCAATGTCCTTGATAAACACACAGTATGGAGAACTCGCAGAACTGCTGCATGCCCTCCTCCTGAGCCCTGTGATGCAGCATCATTTATCCTGACGCCTGAACTGTGTGTTACCCAGAAAAATGAAAATTTCTGTTATTTGATTCAGGTCCCTCCCAAGACAGAATCCTAATTTTTCAACATCTCAGGACTTGCTGCACTTGAAAACAGTGAGCATTGGCTTGCAGATGGCACATTCAAGTGTTGTCCTCATATATTTCAACAACTTTATAGCATTCATGCCATACGTTATAACTCAGTAATACCCATGATGTACATACTCATGGCAAACCATACGCGTTTCATATACCCGTGTCTTTACAGAGCTTCTTAATCTATGCCCTGGCTTATGCACCCAATACCATTCTGCTGGACTTTGAACTAGCTGCAATCAAAGCGCTTAAAATGCATTTCCTACTGCAAAAATCAGGGGTTGCTTTTTCACATGTGCCAGTCATACTGGCAAAAAGTGCAGGAGCATGGTGCTGTCTGTGCTCAGTATATTTCTGACCCAGGGTTTGCCTTACACATGTCTCCTTCCTGCACTTGCATATGTTCCCCACTTGATGTAATTTCATCATTTGAAGAGATACACACCATGGACTTTTTTCAAACTAATGGTGACTTACTCACACCTATCATGGACTATTTTGAAGACACATGGTTGGGGAGACCATTGGCAAGAGGGGGTGAGACAACCAATGTTAGACATAAAAATATGGAACTGTTTTGAAGCAGTAGAGGATGGCATACCTAGAACAACTAACTCAGTCAAAGCATGGCACCAAGTTTAATCATTTTGTTGGTGCAACGATGCATCACTTTGGAAGTTTCTGCAATGCCTTAAGGAGGAGCAACATTTGAGCACAATGTTGATCGAGCAACTCATTGCAGGAACTGCTGTCACAGAAACAAAGAAAAAGTACAAAGATACTGCAAGCGTATTTCTGTCATTGTTTCCGAATATGAGTTACGTCCCAGGATTGAATATCTATGTGGCATAGCCTACAACTTTCAGTTACAGGCATGAAGGAATAAAGTTTATAAACCACTGTTGTCCCCACTTGCCCACCACTTGTGTGCTGGATGAAATCTAAATTAGTTTGTCTAAATAAATAAAGATTAAATGTAACAAACAACTGTGTGATCTTTCGTATGGATAGTACAGTAGAGGACAGGAAGGAACTAATGCAATGGGAAGGGGAAGAGTGTTGTTGTAGGACATAGATTGGTGTGCACTAGACATCATTCCCATATTAAGCAAAGTAGACTACTGGCTATTGCTGCTGCTGCATTCCCAGATAATCCCATATAATAATGATGTAAGTAAAATTGCATTATATTTGCTCACTGGCTGGTGCTACATTGGGTCGCTATTGTTGATAACGCTGAATTGTTGTAGCGCTAATGTAGCTACGCGCACGATGATGTAGATGACATTATGACACGCACTATATTAGTTGCACGATATTGACAGTAATCCTAAATTCTCCATTGGAGCTTCCATACAGAGTTTAACCTCACCAGGAGGATGCGAATACCAGAAATCTGCAAAAACACAACTAATTATACAGCTGGCCTGAAAGTTAACAGTTAAAAGAACACTGGTATCTGAAATTTTGCAAGTAAATTGACAGAAAATTAAGCAGGTTTTTAATACAAAAGAATTGTTGAGGAACTTTCATCAATGTGGTGAGGAGCGGAACAGCAGTGTGGCCATCTTGCCACTCTTCCCCCACTTCTGTTTGTAAGCACAAGCCCCAGCAGCCACAGATACAAATGCATGATACCCAAATTACAAGACTTATTTTGTCTGCAGAAGGTACAGGTCAGAATCTCTGTAGCACAGGTACTCATCCACACTGTAAGACACACACCTGTGCTTCTGCAGTCAAAATTGTAAGACATACATACTCACTTCTGACTGCAGAAGTGCATGCCCCTATGGGCATGCACTTACGTTACTGCATATAAAAAAACATGATACCCACATTGCAACAGTATTTTTGCAGCCACAGATAATCATGCCTGCTCTAAGTCATACACACACAGTTGTGGTTGCAGAAGCACAGATCCCTGTGGGGCTTGTTCTTCTGCAGTCACAGATACAAATCCATGAAGGTACCACATCAGTGCTAATGTATTTGTTTTATCTGGAAACACTTGTATTTGTTTGTCTGACCTGATGATGGCTGTCTATTGTTGCTCATGTGGTATTGACCTTTGCTGGTTGGGGGATGGAGAGTTAGGGTTGGAAACCCTAGTGCCACATTCCCAACTTTTGTCATGCTAAAGGTTATAATGAAGGCACAAAGGAGCAAGAAAGCAAGAATGCCCATTTTGTGGCAGTATATTGGACCTTAACTAATGCATTAATGGAGTTTTTTGCAAAGAATTTTCTTATGAGATTGTGGAACTGTATCCTTTTCACATAGGTCTCTTCATGATCTGAGTAAATGGAAGCAGAGGTGCAGGGCCTCTTTGTCTGTGCCAGTGGAAGAGTCTGTCTGCCTGTGGAGGTGCAGGGCCCTGTGGGCCCAGCATGTCCATTGGGCTAAGAATGTCAAGAATTTGAGGGCTGTCTGGCAGGTTTTGGAAGCACAGGGCCCATTGGGCACTGCACATCCATATGACTACCAATACAGACATGCAGGGCAAACAGTCCATCTGTCAGCTGAAGCTCAGGCCATGTGGCAATCATGGGTGCAGGGGTGGAGGGTCCTATGCCAAGAGAAGAGTTCTCTGCACTATGGGTTACTTGGACCCATGCAGGCAACAAGTTTCCTTCCTAGAGTGGGGTCTGGTGCCACATGACAGTGCCATCCCCAGCCTTAGCCCATCCAGTGGGCTCACTGAACTCACCCCAGACTTAGCAGTCTGACACAGGATCCATCCTTGGACCCTTTCATTCTCACTATTTATCAGTGACCTACCTCAGAACTGCAGAGGTGCCTCAATACAGCTATACCGATGACGCCATACTTTATAGGTCTCCCATAGACCCAGCCTGGATCAATATGTAGCACTGGTTTCTGGCCAACAAACTTATACTCCATGTCAAAAAAAATGAAGGCAATGGTATTTGGTCACAAAACCTCGGCTTAGAGAGACAGGATCCCTTAAAATTATCACCTGCACTGGAGTTAATTTAGAGGTGGTTCAGCCTTTAAATACCTGGCAATGACTTTAGATCTAGCCATGATCTTTGAACTCCATGTAGATGTGCTGACTAAAATGCTCAACCAAAAGCTTGGACTACTATATAGACTTTTTCCTACCTGTCTAAAGAGCACATTGTACCATCATCTTCAGCCCCTCTTCCTCTCTTATTCTACAGTGCCCTGGCAGTACAGGTTCAACAAGAACCCACCCTCACCAGGCTAAAAATACTCTACCATAGGACTGGGCAATTTGCTATCAGCTTCCACTCCAAAACCCACCACTGCACAGCATTAACAACCTTAGTGCAGCCGCCTTCAAAGCCAGATTGCGTTATATCCTGTATTGTCTTACCTTCAAGCTATTGCAGCCTCTCTCCCACCTAGTCTCTCTGGCATAATCCAGCACAAACAATTTGCTCAACTTATTAGAGCCTCAGCCTTTCCAGTGAGGAAGTCCCCAAAGTTCAGTATAAATTGAAGATGATCCTTCTCATTCTCAGCCCCTCATCTGTGGAACTCCATAGAAACATAGAAACATAGAAGTTGATGGCAGATAAGGCCCACAAGGCCCATCCAGTCTGGCCATTTCTTTTCCTACCTTATGAATGTGCCATCGGCCTTCACTCTGTCAATGGCTTATCTATTCATACTCATCTGTATTGCTCCCTTATGCCTATTCCATGCTTGTTTGAATCCCTGCACTGTACTCATATCCACCACTTCCTGAGGTGGCCGTTCCATGCACCACTGCCCTTTATGTGAAAAGAACTTCCTCATTACCCCTTAATCAGTCTCCTCTAATCTCCTGTTGTATCCTCTTGACCTGCTAGTTTTCTTATATTGAAACATGTTAGACTCTTTCACCTTGTTAATGCCTAATGTGTTTGAATGTTTCGATCATATCACCTCTCTCCCTCCTTTGCTGTGGGTGTACATATTGAGCTCCGTTAATCTGTCCTCATATGTTTTCTGATGCAGTCCCTGCACCATTTTGCTGATTTTCTCTGGACTGCCTCAATGTGGTTAATGTCCTTGTAGTAGTGTCCTCCAGTACTGCAAGCAGTACTCCAGATGGGGCTTCAACCAGTGTCTTGTAAAAGGATTATACCTCCTCTTCCATGCCCTCCATGATCCGAGCCTGCTCTACCTCAGTGCTGTTTAAAAGACTCTTAAATCTCTCCTTTTGGCAAATGCCCCTGCAGCTGTTTCCATTGAATCTTATGCTCCAGTGCCCTCCCTACCCTCTACAATTTTATAGGCTTTAACATTCCAGTCAGCTCAAACTTGATGATTACTGCTTTAATTCACTCTAAGACCATTGTATGTATATATTATGTATGTTTTCTTTGCCATTATAGACTACTGAATGTTTTTTATTCATTATTATTGCCTGTAACTAATTCCTTATTGGTATAAAAACTGTGTGTATGTGTATGAATAATCATGTATAATTCCTCTGTTATTTAATGTATTGTATGTAACTAACTCTTGTTCACCCCTGAAAAGGGACATCTCGTCTCAGTGGGCTTACCTGGTCACCAAAATTCAAATAAATAAATAATTAAGCACTACCTAGTGGCACAAATGCTGGCACTGCACACAACATTTGTAATATATATATTTTTATTTTGACCTCAAATTTTCAACATAGTTGTTTTATGACTCTCCCTTATAAACATGATGTATGATATCTACAGCATACTGGGTGAAACCTCATTTTGTGGCACAAGTGCGAAATACATTTCAGCCAGGTTTTGAAAATGACACCTGTCTCATTTATACGGTGGTGTGAAAAACCTACACTTCCAACAATAAGGAAGTAAAAGGAATTATGGTGCAGAAGGAAAGAAATAACAATCCAGTTGTAAGAAAATCTCTAACTCACACCACTGAGATAAAGGCACACTTTCAACCATACAATGTTGTACCAAATATTGTTTGACTATTTTAAAAACACTGCAGCAATAGCAGATAAAAGACTTGATTTTCCACACAAAAATATGTGCTTTATCCGGAGAGGTACACACTCAAACTATGGTGTTTGCCCTCGTGGCAACCTGTATCTACCCTGGATAGCCTTCTGAGGCAGGTACATTGATGACATTATCATCACTTGGAGCGGAAGTAAGGATTCAGCACATGACTTTGTTTCATTTTTTGAACAACAGTGATTTAAACTTACAGTTTCAGCCAACATTCATAAAACTGAGATAACATTTTTGGACTTAACATTAATGCTGATGCTAATAGATGCACTCACACATTTACCCCCTACAAACCCTCTAGTGGTAACACTTTGCTTATTGCCACTAGTGCACATCCAGCATATACCATCCAAACAGTCTCCTATGGCCAGTGTGTCCACATAGAGAAACTACTCTGATTTGGACCTCTTTGACACAAAGGTGGACACTGCAACAAATTATTTTGTTCTTGTTGCACCAGGTGGTTCTCCACTTCCTCTTCTATGAAGACTGAACAAAGTACATATTCAGAATGTCTGCTTTTTCTTGGCTGATTTCTGCACAGTCTCTATCTACCACTCTCCTTATCCTCAGTGTCCCTCTCCTTCATTTTATGTTCTCACTTATGCACCTGAAGAAAGTCCTAATACCATTTGTTACCTCTTTGGTTATCCTTTCCTATGTCTGCACCTTTGCCCTTTGCCTTGCCTGCACCCCTCTTTTTACCTGATATACTTCCCTGTCTTCCTCCCTATGTATTTCCTTACACCTCCTGAATGCTATCCTCTTCATTCATCATTGTAACTGCTTCCTAGAGTACTGTAAGTCTTTTTAGGGCTGCAGTGAGCAAAATCATGCAGACCACTTGCTAGGAGAAAAGGACCCAGTGCATTCCTTCAGACCAAACAACATGTTGGAGTTGCACCACAGTCACCTCCACATCTGTGAAGCACTCCACTTGTTGTCTCCAGTGGAAGTAGTACTGCACTATTTTTTCTGTTTTGGCAGTCATGATGGAACATGGCACACTCTATTGTGTCCAAGATGGCAGCCAAAATGCATTGTGCATGCATGACTACTAAGCGCATGCACAGTGCAGATTGGCAAGCTATCTTGGACACAGCAGGTGTGCTGTGTTCCGCTGTGACCACCAAGGTTTTTTTCATTAAAGATATCCACCCCACCAGACCCTCCATCTCAGCATCCACCACTCCACCCCACCTTGAAACATAACAGTGACACTGAGGTGCCCAATCACCCAGTGTCATGATGAGGAATCTTAGTCGTTGTTTTCAGAGACCCCTCTCACTACCTCGCACGTGTGTTATTTTTCTTAATATATATGTTTTCCTCCCACCCACCCACCTCCATCTCAGCACCCGCCCCCCAAAACATGACAGTGACACTGGGGTGCCCAGTCCCCAGTGTTGCAATAAGAATCCTTGTTCCCTTTTTATACCCTGTAGAAAGAAAACCGCTCATCAATGTCTTTTGCAGCAGTAACTGCCCCACCTGACCCTCCCACTCAACACCCAATACCTCACCCTCCAAGCCTTTATTTACCCATCGGGGTCCAACCCCTCGTAATCCTCTCTCTGGTCCACAGACACATCTTTCACTCTTCAAAGCCTGACTGCAAGCTGAAGAAACAGGTATGCAGTTCAATGTATTTCAATGGTGTTTAGAACTTACTGGCATAACATTGGCATTTTACATATTTTTGGCCCAATTTTCAGAATGCCTTTTTGGGACCCTGCCTCATGAACAATTGCACTGATGTGAGGTAAATGTGTCCTGAAAGGTGATTTAATGGTCCTTGTGCAAAATCACCTTCGAGAAGAGTTGAAAATATATCTGCCCTTGTTCATGTGGTGGGGTCATAAAAGGCTGTGTTAGAAAATTTGGTGTAAACATATTAAAAAAATAACAAAGTTAAGAGCCTACATTGATATCTGCAATTGCAGGCTCATAACTTTGGTCATTTTCAATATTTTTACCCCAAATTTACAACATAGCCATATCTTCACAGTACCTCATGAATGTGACAGCTGTCATTTTCATATTCTGGACAAAAATGTTTTACATCCCAAAAGGTGATTTTCGGTCCCTGCACAAAACCACCTTTTGGGCAGGAGTGAAAGCTTTATCTGCTCTTGTTCATGAGGAGGGTCATAAAGTCTATGCTGAAAATATGGTGTAAAACTATTCAAAAGCAACAAATTTATGAGCCTATGTTACATTTTGCTAATGTGGGCTCATAACTTTGATAATTTTCCATATATTTGCCATAAATTCCCATACTGCAGCCCTATCGGCTCTGGCCAAGTTTGTTTCCTTTTGCTTTTACTCACTTTTTCATACAGAGGCTGGCTGACTTAATTGTTTCCTCCTTTATTTTCCCACTGTTCCTCTACCCCTTCTGGTAATCCTCCTCCTGAACACTTGAAATGTAGAAACAGAGAATCTGGTGGCAGAAAAGGGCTGCTTGGTCCAAGGCATTTTAGAACCCCATCTCTGTTTTCAACCTGCCAGTTGCACTGGAAGGCTGTTCCAGGAATCCACCACTCTTTCCATGAATAAGTACTTCCTCACACCTCTCCTGAATCTACCTCTTCCAGCTTCATAGCATTTTCCCTCATTCTAGAACACATTTTATTCTGAAAATACTCCCTTCTGTACCTTATTTACCCCTGTCATATATTTAAAGGTCTCTATCAAATCACTCCTCTTCCTCCTCTGTTCCAGGGTGTACATATTGTGGTTTAGCCTCTCCTTGTAGGGTTTTGTGCAAACCCTGTACTATTTTAGTTGCCATCCTCTGGACTGCCTCCACTCAGTCAATGTCCTTCTGGAGATGTAGTCTCCAGAACTGGACGCACTACTCAAGGTTGGGTCTTACCAATGATCTATAATGAGACAACACCACCTTTCTCATTCTGCTGGTGATACCCTTTTATGCACCATAGAATACCACTAGTCTTCATGACTGTCTTGTCACATTGTTTGGCCACCTTTAGGTCATCCAGTATGATTAACCCCAGGTCCTTTTCCTGCTTTGTCATTGCCCATAACACTCCACCAATCTTGTACTCTACCCCTGGATTTCTGTGCCTCTTGTGCATTATTTTGCACTTGTTTGCATTTAAACTTATCTGTCATAGCCTTGACCTGTCCTCCAGTTTTCTTAGGTCTCTGCTCATTCTTTCTACCACCTCCCTGAATGTCCACTCTGTTGCAGATCTTGGTGTCATCTGCAAAGAGGAAGACCTTCTTCCAGGTCCTCTGCAATGCTACTTACAAAGACATTAAAGAGGACCAGTCCCAGCATGGAACCCTGATGTACCCCACTGATCCCCTTCCTTCCTCAGGGCAAACTCCATTTACCACTACCCTCTGTTGCCCATCCCTAATCAATTTCTTACCCACTTTACCACCTTGTTACCCATCTCTAAGTTACCCAGCTTGATTACTAGCCTCCTATGTGGAATGGTGTTGAAAGTCTTACTGAAATCTAGTCAGGCCATGCTCACTGCTCCTCCTGATCTCATTCCTTGTCACCCAGTCAAAGGAAGCTATAAGGTTTGTTTGGCATGGATATTCCATTATGCATTCCTTTAGCAGTGTTTCCATTAGTTTTCCTACCACTGATGTCAGACTAACAGACCTATATTTGCCAGCCTCATCCCTGCTACCCCTTTTATGAAGTGGTACTACATCTGTTCTCTTCCAGTCATCTAGGACCTCCCTGGTCTACTGTAATCTGTTAAACAGGGCTTTAAGCAGTGCAGCCAGCACCTTCCTGAGCTCCCAAAAACACCCTTGGATGCACCCGCTCTGGCCCAATAGCTTTGTCCACCTCCAGATTAACAAGTACCTTCTGGAATCACTCATCAGGAAATCAGCACCACCTGTACAGTCCCACCCCTTTCTAACCTTATAATCCCTCTCTTAGTCTTCCTTTTTACATACTGTACCTAAAAATGTCTTATCCCCATATGATACAGCCTGGGCTATTCTCTCATCATTTGCTCCTTTGCACTCCTTACTGCTTTCCTTATTTCCCTTTGTTTTTCCTGATACATCTCCCTATCCTCCTTCCTCTGAGGATCGTCCATACCTTTTGAATGCAACCTTTTAGTCTTTACCTTTTCCTCCATGTGTTTCAAGAATCATAGTGATCTCCTCTTCCTCTTGCTTTTGCTCACTTACTTGACAAAAGGTTTGTTGCCGTCACTATTTCCTCCTTTAGTTTGAACCACTGTTCCTCCACCTACCCAGGTCATCTCCCCTCCCATGTCATCCTTGAGGCATTCACCATCTTTATAAAATCTGCCCATCTGAAGTCTAGGAACCTGACCCATGTATGGTTTGATTCCACAGCCATCCTTATGTTGAACCACATTGTATAGTGATCAATGGTCCTCAGTTGCTTTCCACCTTGACATCTAGAACACCGTCCCTGTTTTTGAGAACCAGGTCCTGTACTGCCCCATCACAAATGGCTTCACTGACTAGTTGCTTGAGGAATGGCCCCATCAGGAATCTGAGAAGTCTCTGCTTCTATCTGACAGTGCAGTTAGGAGGCTTCAGTCTACATGCAGCAGATTGAAATCCCCAGCAACACCTCCACCTTTTCAGCCATTTCGTCAATTGCTGCCATCAGTACCTTATCTACTATAACTCATCCACCTTTGCATACATCAGTAAATCACATCTGTGTGAATAGCAGCTACGTTGCCTGACTCAAGGCTGACCCACACTGCCTGTCATGAAGACTATACTGTAATTGGATAAAGAGTTTTGCAAGATTTTGGGTGGGGCTCTGGCCCTCAGGCAGGCCAGGCACTGACCACACTGCCTGTCACAAAGACTAAGGTACAACTGGATAAAGTATTTTATTAGAGTTTTATTTGGGGGTCAAGCAAGCTGAGGCCTGGTGGCACCCTTTCTCTGTTCCAGCAGCTCTGCCATGAGCAACCCACAAACAATCACCCAAACTATATTTTGATAAAGTTAAGATTTGGGGTTTAAGCACCCACAGTCAAGAAAAGTACCACAAATTTTGGTTTTGGAAGATTTGAGTACAACAGCAGCACAACTGGACTGCAGCAGGGCAGGCATGAGGTGCCCCACCTGCTTGCCTTCACAATGCTCTTCTTTTCCTGCAGTTTCCTGCCTAACAAAATCTGATTCTGAATTGCAGTGGCAGCTTTAACTCAAGAAACTGATCTTAGAATCTGCATAAATTAACTTGACAACCTTTTTCCAACAAAAGACAGCACAGCACAGCACAGAGAATGAGAGCACACACAGCAAGTTCCTTCCTCTTCTGACACCAGAGCTGTAATGACATACAAAACTGCAGAACGTTCAGTTTTGCCAATATACTGCATCCCTGATTAGTTGCTGAAGATCAGGTGGCTGCCAGGAAGTGTTGCAATGAACAGTAAGTAAACCAAAATGTTTTAGCACACAGAGTGCACACTGGGACCAACCTCACAGTTGGGTTTGGGGTCATTGGTGCCAACTCTTCTACTTGACAACACATTTTTCATCAGATAAATTTTGATTTCACTTTGCCATGAGTTTTTAATGTATCTACATCATTATTATTACATGTTGAAATAAGCAGATCATATACAGTATTCTAGATATAGCTTTCTTTCTCATGAGTTCTCCAAATACAAAAGTAATTAGATATGAGTCAGATGGCGCAATTGACAAAAGGCCTAATATGGTCATTGTAAATATCTGAAAAACATAGTCTGATGTACTTTAAGTTGTGCTTGTAGTTACTCAGAACATCGTAAATGTTTATTTGCAAATAGATTAGCAACTGATGCAATATTATGTCTTAACCAAACATTTAAAACAATGGATTGAAAGATAGGCAAAAATAATTGAATTTGTGAGGAATATAGAAAAGATCCAAAAGAAGGAAGACAGGGAGGTGTACCTTGAGTGTCTCAGGGAAGCAGGAAAGGCTGTTAGGAGTGGGTAACCCATGAAGTGGGCACATGAGGAAGGCGCCGTCCATTACGGGTGACTCCTTCCCAGCGCAACCCACTCACGGTGATGGAAAGGTAGGGTGACCAGATGAGGGGGTGGTGAACTAGGCAACAGGATGTTGCTATACATACGTGTGCATGGGGTGGGAGCAAGCATGGTGAGCGTGGGCTGGGAGGGGGTGGAAAGGCTGTAGTTGGTGGTGCTGTGGTTGCTGATCGAGCAACATCATGGGGTTGGGGATTGGCTAGTGGCTGGGGTGGCTGAGGTACTGGGTTCAGGTTTGGGTCCGTGCTGGTGTGATTTGTTGTTGCACCCTGCCCAAACCTTTTATTTACTGCTTTCAACCCCCAATATGCACCCCCGAGGTAGAATCCTTAAGTAGGGGGTGGGGTGCAGCCTCCACAGAAAGCAGTAAAAATCTGTCCTGGTGCCATTGTTCTGGTGTGCGGGGTTGTCAGAGTACTGAAAATGTACTGGCACTCTGACTGACGATAGCGGTGATCGCCTTTAGGCATTCACCTTTATCACATAGACCCTTAGGAGCATAAAGGCACAGACGGAAGAGGGATTAGTGCAGACAGTGAAGAAAGAGGACAAGACATTCTATAGGTACATCAGTAAAAGAGAAAAACCAGGGAAAGATAGTAAGGCTCAAAGGGGATGAAGGAGAGTATAAGGAGGGAGACCTGGAGAAGGTAGAAATACTGAATAAATACTTCTGTTCAGTATTCACCAAGGAGAGGGAGGGTCAGGGACCACAGTTGGGTAACAGATGCAAAGGGGGAGAGGTGAACACCAGTCCATTCACAGAGAGAGAGTCCTTGAGGAGCTCACAAAACTGAAGGTAGACAAAGCTATGGGGCTGGTTGGCATACACTAGACAATATTAAAAGGAGCTGCAAGGGAACTAGCAGTGCCTCAGGCAGCTATGTTCACAGATTCACTCAACACAGGAATAGTTCCAGAGGACTGGAAGAGAGCACATGTTGTCCCTTTACACAAAAGTGGTAGTAGGGAGGAGGCCAGGAACTACAGGCTTGTCAGCCTCACCTCAGTGGTGGGGAAGATCACGAGCTACTGCTGAAAGAAAGAACTGTGGCACACCTGAAACCAACAGTGCCCAGAATCCAAGACAGCATGGATTCACAGCAGGAAGGTCATGTCAAATGAATTTTATAGATTTTTTGATTTGGTGACAAAGAAAGTGAATCAGGGAAGGGGCTGTGGACATCGCCTACCTCGATTTCAGAAAGCCTTTGACACCATCCCACATAAAGGCTGCTTAACAAGATGGGTAGTCTGGGCATGGGGCACATGGTGGTGCCCTGGGTTAGAACCTGGCAAACAGACAGAGGATGGTGGTAAATGGGATCCAATCCGGGGAGAGGGGTGACCAGCAGGGTACCTCAGGGATCAGTCCTTGGGCCAGTCCTGTTCAATGCCTTCATTAGTGACATTGTGGAAGATCTGGAAGGAAAGGGCTGTCTGTTTGCAGATGACATCAAGATCTGCAACAGGATGGATACTCAGAAAGGGTGAAGAAAATGAGAAGGGACCTGGGGTAGCTTGAAAATGGTCTGAGTTGTGGCAACTGAGGTTCAGTGCAAAGAAGTGCAAAATAATGCACCTGGGAAGAGGGAACCCTGGGAAAGATACAGGATGGGGGAGGTGTTGACGATCACAAAGGATGAAAAGAGACCTAGGGTTATCATTTCAGATGACCTAAAGATGTCAAAGCAGAGCACAAAGGCTGCAGGGAGGGCCAGTGGCATGCTGGGATGCATAGGCAGAGGTATCACTAGCAGAAGGTGGGAGATAGTGATGCCATTGTATAAAACACTAGTGAGGCCTCACCTAGAGTGCTGTGTGCAGTTCTGGAGGCCACTCCTTCACAAGGACATTGACAGGGTGGAGGTGGTCCAGAGAAGGGTGACCAAGATGGTGTAGGGCTTACACCACAAAACATATGAGGAGAGATTAAAGGACCTCAATATGTACTCGTTGGAGGAGAGGAGGAAGCAGAGAGACATGATAGAAACATTCAAGTACTTCAATGGTGTAAACAAGGTGCAGGTGGAGACATCTTCCAATGTAGAAGGAGTACATGAACAAGGGGCATGATATGAAGCTGGAAGGGGAGGTTAAGAGAAAATATGAGAAAGTTTTTCTTCACAGAAAGGGTGGTGGGCACATGGAATAGTCTGCACAAGAGGTGGTGGGAGCAAGCACAGTGGCAGTTTTAAACATGCCTGGAATAGGCACAAAGGGAATCTTGAGGTGGGAGAAGTGATGAAAAGCCACTGATCAGTGTGGGTCAGAGCCCACAAACAAGTACAGAGAGCTTCTGGGCAAACTGGCTGGGTCTAGCAGTCCTTATCTGCCGACAATTTCTCTGTTTCTATGCTTCTAAGACTAGAGTTGTGATGTAGCAACTTTTGGGCTTCAAGCCAAATGCTTATGGTTCCTTCCCAAAAAGTAGTCCCTCTAAAGTGGCTATACTATAGTTATGAGAAAAGTCATGTTTTGACTATGGGAATAATTAATAACAGAGATTCAAATCTCTTCCAGAATGGAGAATCAAGATTTGCCATTCTACAATCTTGTCAACTATACATGAAAAATTTAACCAGAGCATACTGATAACAGAAAATATGGTGTCCCACATATCATAGGTACATATAGGTCTGGGATCTTTTAACTGACAATAGCAAGGGATATAACAACAAGGATAGGTAACAGAAGAGATAGTACTACTGTAGTGTGAAATGAAGCATAATAAATTGCTAATATGCTGCTGACTTCATCAGATTGTGCTTCTCATAAACAATTAAAAGGAAGTCATCTGTCTGGTTGCATAAAAATAAATACAAGCGTATTAATTTGAAAAATTTGCATTGTAAGTTATGCATGGGTAATTATGTTATGTATTTATCTGTTCTTGATACTCCAGTAAGAACTGCTGTGCAATTAACAATAGAAAATAACTGGTTGAGAGACCGCATGTGAAGTGTTGTTAATTTGATTTCTATTACTTACACATATTTCTGTTTTATGTTACAGATGTTCACATCTCAAGGACATTTTCTAACATTTTTACTGTATTTTGGACACTGTGCACCTTTCAATGAGCATATTTTGTAGTATGGTCAAATCAAAGTACACAAGTAAATGAAAGATGGCAAAGACAAAGTTTGAAAGGTGCATACTTAGTAATGCAATTACTTTAGGGACTTAGGGTCCATGTTATCCACCCTTCTGCATGCAGTGACCATCCCAAAACAGAATAATTAAGAAAACGATTTTCCACTTCTAAAAATGGACGATTCTGCTTTTTGAAATTGTCAAAATTAGTGTTTTTTAAGTTCCCTCCCAATTTCACAATTTTTTAAATTACATGAGTCTGTATTTGTAGTACTAAGTCCCAAATAGTTGGAAACAATATTGCCATTTTCTACATTTTGCTGAATTGCAGGAACAATTACTATATGTTATTAATGTGCTATTATTGACTAAAAAACACACACACTGAGGTGTGACAGATCATTTTGGGTGTATTCTGAGTAGTAGAAACATATAAATGTAGAAGTTGATTGCTGAAGGAGACCCTAAGTCCATCAAGTCTGCCTTCATGTAGCACCTCACCCCTACCAAACTACTGTGCTGGTAAGCTGCTCCCCCTCTCCTGGTCCCCCCAACCAATCCCATTTGGCCACCCCTGGGATTATGAGTCCGCTTGTCTTGTCCCCTGTTTACACCTGTTTAGGGTAGCCAACCCTACCACTTCTGGCAACAGTCTATTCCACTACCCTCTCAGTGAAGTAGAACTTCCTCAGATTTCTCCTGAACTTTACCCCTCCAACTTCCAGTCTTGCCTCGTAGTGACTGCATCTGTATTCCTTACAAATAGGTCTTCACTATTTGCCTTTTTATGCCCTTAAAACCTTCTATGTTTCAATCATATTCCCACATTTCTGCCAGTCCTACAACTAGTGCATATTTGGGGCTTCCATCTGATCCTCATAGGATCTCTCCTGATGGCCCTAGATTAGTTTTGAGATCCTTTGCTGTACCAAATCTAGTCTGTCAATGTCTTTCCTTAGGTGAGGACTCTGGAATTTGCACAGAATCCCAGGTGAAGCCTCACTAGAGATCTCTACAGTGGCAGAATTACCTCTTCTACTGTTAAAACCCCTCACTATAAACCACAGCATCAGCACCTTGCAGTTTGTCTTGTTGTATTAACTCATTTGTTTGAAGCAGTCACTGAGGATGATCCCCAGATACCTCTCTTCTGTATTCGTGCCTGGATTCCATTTCCCTATGTGCATTACTTTGTACTTTTGTGACTCAACTGCTAGACCTTAGATCATCTCTCTCTCTAGCTTTTCTAGGTCCTTCTGAAATTCTGCACCTCTTCCACATAACCTGCCCTGCCACATAGTGTTGTCTTGCCCTTAAAGAGACATAACTTCCCCAGATACTTTTCCATATAAATTATGAACATATTAAGTGGGAAAGGTCCCAGGACTGATCCATGTTGCACTCCACCCGTGACCTCTAGTCTTCAGATTTAGCCCATTCATCACCACCTCTCTTGCATCCCAAGCCTACTTCCTACCCACCTAACTAAACCCCACTCTACTCTTAAGTCCTCCAACTTCCTCTGTAGTCTCCTGTGTGGTACTAAATTGAAGGTCTTGCTGATGCTGAAGTATAGCAAATCTACTGCCTGTCCTCTGTTAATCACCTTGTTAACCCAAATGGAAAACAGTATCAGGTTGGCATGGTATGAGCTCCTGAGACAAACACATGCTGCTTGCTGTCCTGCAGACCATTGTCTTCTTATTAGGTTATGTGGACCTGTTTTAAGGTTTTAGTGAATGTTGGTTAGGGCTAGGGTTGGGGAACCAAGTTTAACCAGGTTCTAATTCCGACTCTGATTTTCTTTCCAAAGGGTTGTGATTTACTCTGATTTACACCTAGTGAAAATGTGGTTTGAGTATTCCCAGGAGTTTAATTGCCACTGAAGAGTCATTGTGGTGCCCGACTGGTCGTCGCTGTCCTGCAGATTGCAGGTTATTTTCTTCTGGGGTGGAGTGGTGGTGTACAGTACAGGGTAACCAGTGAGGTGCAAGGTGAGAGCTCCATGACCTCCCTGGAGAATGCCAGCCTTGCCCGCCATTTCTGCCTGGCCATTTTCTTGTGTGTGGTGAACTCTTTTGTGTGGTACCTGCTGCTCCCTTAAACCCTGCTGGGTTAATTTGGATACACCTTGGAACTAGAGAATTAAGAATCTGGTGAAAGCAGCTCTTTTCTCTTGTGTTGGACTCTGTGACTACTATGCTGGTGCTGTGGAGGGTGAATGGCCTGTACTAGACTGTTTTGCTATATTGCTTGTGAGAGAAGTGACTTTGGCAGTTTTGCTTTCAGATTAAGAGAACTAGCTCCTTATTAATACTGCTGTTCAGTTGGGACTGTACTGTGGAAAGGTTGTTGGTCGGTGATGGTGTGAGCACCATCGTCCTTCTTTCCTTCTTACAGAGTTTTTGAAGTTGTGTGTATTTAATCAGCTGACTGGAGAAAGATTTATTCCTCTAGACACTAATTCTATTAATGATCTGCATTTATAGTCATTTTCTAGCTGGAAATTGGATTGAACTTTTTCACAGTGCACTGTTGTGCTCTCTCTTGAATTTTGTTTGCATTATTTATTACTTTATTTTTGTAATTAGTGAGAAGGAGGGGGTTTATGATTAAAGGACTATTTGATTTGGGTTTGGGGTGTGGGTTAGTGATGTGAATGTTTTACACAATAAAGTTCTGTATAGTTGAGTGATTGGTTGTGTGAGTGGTATATAGGTTTAGCCAAGTTTTTAGTTATTTAGTCTTGCTAGCTAAAAGATTAAACTTCAGAACATCTAAGTTAGCTGGAGTAGGGAAGCCAGGCGGAGATGTGTTGGCATTGTGGCCTGGTGCGAGTCACCTATGCTGCTGCCCAGCTACATGCCCTCCGCCTTTGCTGACTTCCCAGTCCTTCCATCGCAGCCAGGCATTGCAGGGAGGTTGGGATTACAAGGGTGCAACTGAGGTAGGGTAGATGAGTAGTATTAAGGTTGTTAGGTGCAGGAGACACCATTGGTTTAAATGGAACCAGGAAAGTGGCAGAAATGTTTGGTTTCCACACCCAGGGCCTCACCAGATCAAGTGGGCAGGCAGCCAGAGGGCCAGCAGTGCCCTCTAATCCACTTCAGATGGTGCTTTGCAATGCCAGGTCAATAAGGAGCAAGACCACAATTTTGCGGACTTGATATCCTCTGTTGACCTTGCTTGCATCATGGTGACCTGGCTGGGTGATGACGCTGGCCCAGTTCTAGAAGTGGCTGTTCCACTGGGTACTCCATAGTACACTGTCCCAGGAAGGATCGCAGGGGTGGGGAAGTGGTCAACGTTTTAGATCCAGCCTGGACTTCACGGTACACCCAGTCACAACTACCATGTCTTTTGAGTGTGGCCATGTATGGGGGTCCAGGAGCAGGTTGCAGGATCCTCCATATTTACTGCCCCCTGGGTTGGGGTCAAAGTCCTGCAGGAGGTGGTGGACATCATTGCTGCCCAGATGTTGGAGTCCCCAAGTGTTTAGTCCTCAGAACTTCAATGCCTGGGCTGATGATGAATCCTTGCATTTTGGTTGTGACCTCTTCCAGTTGATGTCATCACTGGGCCTGACACAAGTCATTACTTCTGTGACCCACAAACACAGTCACATGCTCAGTCTGGTGTTCTGGCTGGGTCTTGAGGTTGATAGCCTTGAGATTGATCAGGTCTCTTGGTCTGATCACTGCATTGTGAGGTTCACACTTGGGCCTCCTGAAATTCCCTCCCTGTTGAGATGGTCAACTACTGCCCTTTAAGGGGTTTGTCCCTTGAGGGACTGTTGGCATTAGCTGATTTATCTAGGGTGGACACTGCATGTGCAACTGGCACCAGTAAGGTGGTGGCCACCTATAATAGGGTGATATCCAACATGCTGGATGCTGTCACTAGTAGGTATATGACCCAGATCCTCTCATTTGCGGTCCCCTGGTTTGATGGGGATCTCAAGGTGATGAAGATCAAGGGTCAGATGTTGGAGCATTGCTGGCATAAGACCCGGGTGGAGGATGACAAACTGGTCCTCTGAGCTCACTATTGTGAGTACAGGAGGCAATCTCCCATAAGAAGGCAGAATTTCTGTCCAGGGAGATTGCTGCAGGAAGACACAGACCTTCTCAGCTTTTTTAGACTGGATAGGCTACTCCATTCAGCATATTTACAGCCAAGAAAGTCTTTTTCATCCACTTTATGTGAAGAGTTTGCTCTGTTTTTCCTCCGACAAAGTGCTGTCCAACTGGTAGGGGATTCCACATTGAGGCAGTCATTGCCCTGCAATAGTGGGACTAGGAGGAACAAAGTCACCCACTGATCTGGGAGGAGTTTAAACCAATGGAGGTGGCAGAGGTCACTGAGGTGATCTTAGAGCCAAAGCACACCTGTTGTGAGCTGGACCCAGCCCCAATGCATTTCTTAATGAGATGCGCTGTGACTGTTAGCACAGTGTTCACCAGAATCTCAAGAGCTCAATGGTGGAGGGATTTTCCCAGTGGCCTTGAAAGAGGCACTGGTGAAACCCTCCTGAAGAAACAATCTCTCAACCCAGACATCCTGGCAATTACCATCCTATCTCCAACCTGCCATTTTTGAGCAAGGTTGTTGAGAAGCTTGTGGCACAACAGTTCAAGGATCACCTTGTGTCCTTTGATATTTATGAGCCATTTCAGTTGCATTTTAGGGCCAGACATAGCACGGAAACAGCATTAGTGAGGGTGCAAAATGACCTGCCCAGGGCTAGAAATAGAGGAGACAAGTCAATTCTAGTTCTCCTCAATCTCTCTTCAGCATTTGACACTGTGGATCATGTCATGCTTCTCAAATGGCTTGTGAGTATTGTGGACTCGCTGGTGTTGTCATCAAATGGTTCGAGTCCTAGCTCTCGGACAGGGTGCAGCGGGTAGTGATGGGGATTTCTCCTCCCCAATGCCCTTGTCATGTGCAGTGTCTCAGGGCTTGATCTTGTTGCCAATGCTGTTCGTGAAGTCCATGCTGCCCTGGGTGAGATCATTCAGCACTTCAGTGTGGAGTTTCACTATATAGATGACACCCAACTGTATCTGTAATTTGCCCCGGAACATCTGATGCTGTGGATGTGCTGAATATCTGTTTGGCAAAATCAATGACTGGATGTCTTCCAGCTGGTTGCAACTGAATCGGATAAGACAGAGGTGCTAGTGATCAAGCCGGGTTGCGGGCATGATGGAATGGCATCTTGAGCCAACACAGATCTCTTCCTGGGTCTGCTCCATTGGTTGCCTCCCAGAGGGTGCATGATCTAGGCTTGCTCTTCGACAGTAGACTGACACTCGAAGATCAGGAGTCTTCTGTTGTCAGAAGTGTTTTTTACCACTTGAGGAACATTGTCAGAATCAAGCCCCTCATTCCGCCTGAGGATCTGCCGACACTGGTACATGCCTTGCTACCTCTAGGCTCAACTACTGTAGCTATCTGCATTTTGGGGTCACAGGAGGGACTCTTGCAGACTGCAGCAGGTGTAGAATGCAGTAGCTTAGTTACTGACAGGCTTGAACAGGTCCAGTCATGACCCCAGTCCTGCATGTGCTGCATTGTCTGCCTGTCGGTGGAGGGCCCTTCAAAGTGGGATGTTCACCATTAAGGCCCTATACGGACTGGGCCCTGGCTACTTGTCAGAGCTCCTGACACCTGCAACCTCTGTCCACTCCCTCCACTCCTCTATGAGGGGCCTCCTGGAAGTTCCCAGGGTTTGGCTCAAGACATCGGAGATCACACCTTAGTGTCGCTGGGCCAGCCCTGTGGAACTGGCTACCACCTGCAGTCTGGTAGGCCCTTGACTAAGGTGTTCAAACAGAGGCTTAAGACCCACCTATTCTGCTTGGCCTACTCAGAATAAAAGCTTCCTGCCTGGCTATCAGAATACCTTTGACACTTATAGCTGTGATAATGAATTTTATATATTTTTATCTATGTTAATGCTTTGTATTTGTATTTATGCTATTTTTATTGTTAGGCATCCAGAGCCTCCAGGAATGGGTGCCATACAAATAAAACATGCTTTGCCCTTGCCTTACCCTGCCTTACCTGGTGCTGGTCCTCCCACACCCAATCACCCAGCTGAAGTAATATAACAAGGTTTCCCTGGTGTCCAGTGGTCCCCACCATCCCGATCCCTAGAAGTTATATACCATACCCTGCTGTCTAGCAGACCCCATCCTCTCTACTGTAATTGAATAAGGTACTATTCATCCATTCCTTCTGTCTAGCAGACCCCCACACCTCACCTCAGGAGTAGTGCCCACCACCCCTTCTCCTGACCCCCAGCCGGTGACCAGCACAACCCTCCGCTCTTCACCATGTCTGGCCAATGACTGAGCTGTCAATGAAAGTGCACCTGCTTGTACAAGAACATGCTTCATTCATTGACAGACCAGTTCTCACTCATTGAGTGATAGCTCTGTTGGAGGCAGAGACAAGAGAGGGGCTGTGCCTGTTGCTGGCAGGGGGTTTGGATGGGGAGGAGCTGAGTGTTGACCCTTTTATGGTCCACCACACCATTCCCTCCATCCCAGCCCCTGCCAGCAACTGGTGAAGCCCTGCATTTTTGTCTCCAACCACCATGTCTGGCCACTGACAAAGCTACCATGTCAATAAATGTGCACATGTTTGTACAAGCATGTATTCTTTCATTGACAGATTAATCAGTGGCCAGCCATGGTGGAGAGTGGAGGGCTGTGCCAGTCACCGGCTTGGGGTCAGGGTGGGGAAGGTGGTGGGGCACTACCAGCCAGGGTGGGGGGTCTCTAGACACTAGGAATGGACTAGTTCCTTATTTTATTACAGGTGAATGAGGATAGGAAGGGGTCAACTAGACAACAGAGAATGGTGTATATGTCTTGCAGACTGGGATGGGGAGGACCACTGGACACCAGGGAAACTTGTTACATCATGTCAGGTTGTTGATCAGGTGGGGAGGGACCACTGGACACCAGCAAGGAAGCACAGAACAGTGGTAAAGTGCTGAACTGAACCAAACAGTACTTCTGAAGTGGGACAACTTGGCAACCCAGGTCAAGTCATCAAAGGCTCAGTTATCCCAGTCACAGCTGAGTCGGCCCTGTCTGGGAGGTTCAGAGTGCTGCAGAGCTGGTTCTCCCATCCCTAGTTAGGGCACCATGTGAAATAGTCAACTCTTATGGCACTGTAATTACCAACGGATCTTTAGCTTCCAGGAGGCAACCACCAGAATTAATATTAGCTTAGAAAATGACCTGAACATTTCCTGTTCTCTGATTGGGTGAGAGTAATGTCAGGGGTACAGTAGGTAATAGTAGAGCCTTGCAATAAACAAGTGCCAGTCCAGTGTGCCTCACTTGATGCCCATATCCTTGTGCCACTGTCCCTACATGAATTTGAAACGGTTGAACTGCAACTATTTTTTTCTTTCGCTAAGTGAGTAAATGAGAACCTCCTCCAAAGTAACATAGCACTCCTAGTTAAGCTCACATGCCAGTTACTTAAAATTAATTGTTTTATTTCTTTACTGCATCCCTCAACCCGAAACAATGGTAATTGTAGTACTAAAAACAACACTAAGCTGAGGAGTTGTGTGCCTACCTTAACTGTGTACACACACACTAACGATTAGCGTCAGAAGCTGCTTCCACAGATGTGACTCAGCATCTTTCCTCTGTACTGTTCTCTTGGTTCTTATTCTGATCAAAAGAGATTGAAAAAAAAACAAATTTAAACAGCAAGAGCTGGGCAGGTGAGCATACTTGGACGGGGGTGAGCATTCAGAGTACAGAAAACAAACCTCAAATGGAGAAGAAACAGTCATTAAAAAAACAGTTGCACACTGTACTGGTAAGTGTACCAGTAGAGGAACTATTTTATAAAAAAAAAAAAAAAATCTCTTTAGTTTTACTCACTTAAAAGTGTTTTTGTATTGTTTTAACTTTTTATTAAAATGTAAATGCATGCCCATTTTCTGGCACACTAATACACTCCAGGGTTCGCAGTATGGACTATACTGCACCTTCCATGGCTACAGAACCCTCCACCTGTTGTGTTGGGCTTCATTACACCCCTGGGCAGTCCGATATAACCCAACGCCACCCACCCTATTGGGTGGTGTTGGACCTCATTATGTCTCGGGCCATCCAATATAACCCAATACCGCCCACTCTGTCAGTTATTATTGCTTGCTTAACATCTCAAGGAGAAGGAACCAAGGAAGGAAGAGATCTGTGAGAGAACAAGCTTCACCTGCATCTTGGCCAAGGTAGAGATGAGTGAGATGGGACAGCAGTACACCAAGGAACTTTGCCTTTATAAAGGAGAGAGCTTAAGCCTGCTTCCAAAATCAGGGATGATGGTGCTGCTCCTATATGGAGGATTGTCTTGAACCTTTATGATGGGGAGAGACATATTTATCTATGTAAATATTGTATTTATGGCATTTTCTGTTTATTTATATTCTCCTGTATAAGATGTTATATTATTGTCCCTATCCCTGCACTCCCAGGTCGCACCTGGAGATGAGCCTTGGCTCAGTGTGCCTTCCTGATTACCAAAATGTTAAATAAAATAAATAAATAAATAAATAAATAAATAAAGGGTACTCACAATTCATTGTAGTTATTAAAAACAATATTTTCATTGCATCACACCATCCATCTCCCATTTACACAGAAATGATACCCAAATCACTTTTGCTTTCTAAATCTCCTAACCCCTTCAAACTAAAGATATTGCTTCACTGGAAATTGTACAAGTGCAGACTGCTGATATAAAAACAAAGTTACATTGTTCGCCCCTACAAAAAAAAAACTACTAAAAGAGCAGATAAATTGCTGCAAGGCAATGGAATTATATGAAGGGGACAAATGAAAGCAACTTACTATATGAATCCCTGGCAGGCATTTTCTTTAGAGATTACTGTTTGTTAGTTTGCAACACTTGTTCTCAACTCTCTGTTAGACATATTCTGCACCCTCAAAACCTTATGGTGTATTCCAGTGAAAAGAACAAGAGTTTTCTAGAACCAGTGGTAGCTTTTGCATTAGCTTGATGCATACTTTTTATTTAATTTGTTGTTGTGATATATTTGTGATATAAGACCTCATCACTCTTTTCCACATTAACATGTGACAGTCTCAAATATTTCTTGTGAGGCAATGCTATTCAGTAGTAGGGTTACATTTGTGCACTTGTGTGCATTTGAGGGTGTTACCAACAGGTGATGTTTCAAAAAAGCAAAACTAATGTGAGCATGTAGCACTGGTGAAATAAGCTATACTCACATTATGACAACTTGCCATGTGAATAGAGATAGACACACAGGCTTTCTGACCATGTAGCGTAGGTCAACAACTTAGGCATCTTTTTCTTTCCCTGTTAGTTTAAAGATATGTAGTTATAGGATGAGAAACCATTTTCTATTTGTGTTCTTAGACTAGAGGTGTTACGCAACACATAGGATTTTGAGCAGGGTTCAACAGTTTATGTACCCCAGGCTAACATTCTGTTGGCCTCGAACAATTCATAAACAACCAAGAACAACACAAGCATAACTGGGAGCAAGTCATCCTGGGAGACCTTAACACAAACTGGCAATCTCAAGACCTCAGCAGTCTGTGACAAGATATTTGACTTGTACGTGTCACAGATGGTCAACCAGTTACTAGGCTTCATTATCAGATAAACACAGCTACACTCATCAATTGGCTCCTGAACTAGCCCGGATCATATCACTGAGATCTCAGTCCTACCAGACTCCTCAATGACCACTCCTCAGTTATGTGCACCTGGACTAATAAATTCACAAAGTGTGCTCCCAGGTCATCAGAAGTCACACCTTGAGTACTGGGCAATTGGATGCCTTCAAGCATTACCTAGGCTCATCAATTGGTCACCACTTGAAACCACAATTGATGGTAACTGAGCTCTGTAATACTTCCTTACTGCCTTCACAAGGCATGCAACATCTTTGCCACTTACAAAACCAAAAAGGTTAAAGGTGCAACTAGTCCTTGGCTCTCTGGCTCACTCATTGAGCTAATGCACCACAGGGGTAACCTTTGGTGCAAGGCTAGAGCAACTAGGTTACAGATGGACCACATCATTTACAGGGCTGCAACAAATAAGTGCAAAGCTTATATGTCTTGCCAAAGTCTCCTATTATAATGAACTCCTTAGCAAAAGCTGGTTTCATGGGATAGAGTTCTGGAGCTCTATAAAATCCCTCATAGGAAAAGCATCTAGAGCACCACCTGACCTGATCATAACAGGGTCCAAGATTCTCCAGGAATCTGGCAATATTGCAGTTGCCTTCAACCAAGCATTTATTGACCTAAGCACTGTACTTCCAGTGACTACCTCACCCTGTTGCTGCCTGGTCAGTTCTTGGACACAATCCTCCAGCTCTACCATACAACAGAGTACCACCTTTCTATTTCAGGCAGATTACTTGAACTGAGATCATAAGATACATCAAATGAATTCTAGGAAAGACTAGGATGGGGAATGACCTAGTAGACATGACGATGGTTACCCTCACCCTGAATGAGCTTGCAGATCCAATCATGAAAATCTTTAATGTCTCACTGAGAACTGGAGTGTTCTCTACCAAATGAAAGACAATGCTTGTTACCCTGTCTTTAAATCTGGGATAAAACAAGCCTTTCCAGCTATAGGCCCATCTCTAGTCTACCCCCTTTCCAAATCCCTGGAGCAAGTGGTCACGGATCAACTCGCCAAGTACCTCGAAAAGTAAAACCTACTATGCACACACTACAGTATGGATTTTGGAAACAATATTCGCACTAGCATCCTTAGTTTGATTTTAATTTGTACGGTGACTTGACACTTGAAAGGTGCCTAAAAATAAATATATTATTATTATTATTCCCAGTGTCAGTGGCTCAGTAGGTAGCACACTCGCCTCTGAGGCTGGGAGATCAGAGAGCTGTGGGTTCAGTTCCCACATCTGGCACTTGGGTTAATATCCCAGTACTGACACTGTAGTGCAGCATGAGAGGGTGCTGCACTCTGAGGTGCTGTCTTCGGATGAGACTTTAAAACCGAGGTCCCATCTGCCTGGATTGGTGGTAGTTGAGGTGGATGTTAAAGATCCCATGGCACTTATCGAAAAGAGTAGGTGAATTTCCGTGTCCTGGCCAAATTTCCCCATTCACTAAAAGTACCACCAACAGCTTAATCTGGTTCAAGGTCAGTTGGCATTCATCTGTATCCTCCTCCGGGTCGTGCCTGAAAATAGGCAGGATTTGTCTAGTGCACTTACCGGTCAACAAAAGCTAAATAAATAAAATAAATAAAATAAATTATTTCACCTCCCAAATATACGAAGCCCTAGACAATGGGCTAGCAGTGGGTCTGTATTTATAGACCTCATTAAGGCTTTTGATACTGTTAACCACCAACTACTCCTGAACTGCCTACTATCAATGGGCTTATCCACAGACACAGTGGCCTGGTTTGAGCTATCTCTCACACAGAACACAATGTGTGAGAATATGTGGTAAACACTCTGAACCCAGGGAAGTGAGCTCGAGTTCTCAAGGGTCAATCCTTGACCACTCCTTTTCAGCCTCTTCATCAATTCCTTACCTCTGTTTATCAAGCACACACTGTCCTATATGCTGATGATGCTGTCATCTCAGTATATGGCCGTAAACAGGCTGCAATCACAACTAAATTGCAGGACAACTTCCATGACCTGGAGCAATGGTTCTGAAAACAAACTACTGCTCAATTATCAGAAGACAAAGAGCATGCTTTTACAACACCGCAGAACAAGAAAAAATTGGTCTGCTGTTGATACAGAGCTCTAAAGGGATACACTGGAACAAGTTTGTACTTTCAAGTATCTACAGTAGGTGTACACCTAGATGACACCCTTACCTTCTCAGTACACATTGATAATGTTGTCAAATCGGCTAATATAAAACTGGGTGTCCTATATCGTCACAGTCATTTGATGACTCCAGACACCTTGAAATGTGTAACATGCAGTTCAGTACTATCTACCATAGATTGGCCTTGCCATCTATGGGCTGGCACCAATATTGCACTAAAGTGGATCAAAACCCTGCTCAATAAAGCTTGCCATCTGGTCCTTGGGGATGGCCACATTACCCATACTTGTACCCTTTAAAAGGAAACTGAGTGGCTCCCCTACACCTTAGGGACCCCTGTACCAGACATGTTTGCTGGTAAAAATCTTTGTTAGGTCTTACACCTGCCTCAACCTCCTTCTTATTCAAAACTGCACAATCCACTGTCAGTTCAAAAGCGCGACTAAAGGGGGCTTTTGTGCCTTACAACCACACTGCTCTAGTACAGAGATTCATTTCCTTCCATGGTCTTAAATGGGTTCAATAACCTGCCTTCTGCCCTTATTGAAAGCAGTAAGCTCTGAGAATGCAAATTTGACTACAGTCACCCCTGGCCAGTGTAAATGTCTGCTCCTGTTTTATACAGAAAGCTGAATAGTTTAATCACCCTGTCACCATGTCCTCTACTACCAATGCCTCCTCCTCACCTCCTCCTCCTGCACCTATGACATCCCTACTAGTCCACCTATTCCCCCCACTCTCAGTCCATAAATTACCTTCTTGCCTTGTCCTCGGCCTCTCTCCTGACAATGCCATTTCAGGCTGCTATTATCCTCCCTTCCTCACTGCACTCTGAGGTCTTAGATCACTCTGTCTCTTTTCATCAGCCCTGCACTTATAGAAGTGCCTATCCACCTCTTACAGTGTTGCAATAAATGACTCTTCTGAATTTGTAAATAAGTTGCTTCATACCCTGTTTTTGCTATGTTCACCTAATTTACTGTGTATCCAGATAAGGTAACCCATCAGGGTCTGTAGATGGCTAGCCAACAATACTGTTAAGCATTCTTTAAAATACTTTTTAGAAGCTGTAAAAGAACCGAAACATAGATACATACTTGCACAATACAGATTTGAAGTATTTCTAGCAACATGTTGACCGTAGATATGGTGGAACCCCAAATCAGTCAACTCTTTGGTTCTGCACTTTGGCTGAAGTTGAGGATCTGGAACACATTATATTTAGATGTCCCTGGTATCATGGAGCTAGAATGAATTATATGAATGAGCTAATTGGCTCCTCAATATTTTGTCCAGATTTCTATTGGATCTACTTTTTAACTCAGAAAACCTTGATATGTTAAATAATCTTTCACTTTATCTTACCGAAATCACTAAAATAAGGAAAAGATATGTGATACATTATCAAGATTCTGTAAATGTCAGTGCTGGTGGATTGGGTACCCCAGATGAAGTAATAGTTTGGAAAGTCTGAAGGATATTGTCAACATTGACTATGTAATCTCATTTGTTTGCCACCCAACTGTCCTGGAAATAGTTGTTCTTGAATGGGACGTGTAGTATAGAAACATAGAAAACATAGACTTTGACGGCAGATAAGGACCGCTAGGCCCATCTAGTCTGCCCATTTCTACCTACAGGATAGGCCGCAGATCCTAGTTAACCAACAGCCTATTCCTTCCTACCCCCACAAGAATTGCCTTATGTCTGTCCCATGCATTTCTTGAATTCTCCCACAGTTTTAGACCCCACAACCTCCTCAGGAAGGCTGTTCCATGCATCCACTACCCTCTCTGTGAAATAATACTTCCTCACATTGCCCCTGAACTGCCCTCCTTCTATCTTTAAATTGTGTCCCTTGTTCTTGCAAGTCTCTTTTCTGAAAGATGCTACCCTCTTGGACTTTGTTGATTCCACTGAGGTACTTAAAAGTTTCTATCATGTCCCCTCTCCCTTCTTTCCTCAAGGGATACATATTAAGCTCCTTTAGTCTCTCCTCATACGGCTTCTCTTGCAGACCCTGCACCATTTTAGTTGCCCTCCTCTGACTGCCTCTATCCTGTCTATGTCCTCATGCAGATTGGGTCTCCAGAACTGGACACAGTACTCCAGATGGGGTCTCACCAACTGTCTGTACAGAGGATAGCAACTTTCTGTTTTCTGCTGATGATGCCTCCCATACATCCCAGTATACCCCAGCCCTCCCTACTGCCTTCTCACATTGCTTGCAACCTTAAGGTCATCTGATATGATTACCCCTAGGTCCCTTTCCTTTTGTTGTTGTTACTACCTCCCCACCCATTGTGTATTCTTCCCTGGGTTCTTGTTTCCCAGGTGCATTATTTGCACTTCTTTGCATTGAATCCTAGCTGCCATACTTCTGACCATTCCTCCAACCTTGCAAAGTCCCTTTTCATCCTTTCCACACCTCCTTGTGTATCAACCCTGTTGCAGATCTTTGTGTCATCTGCAAAAGGCATACTTTCCTTCCAGTCCTCTGCAATGTCACTGATGAAGACATTAAAAAGGACTGGACCCAATACTGAACCCTGCGGTACCCCACTAGTAACCCCTTTCTTCAGAGTGGACTCCATTTACAATTACCTTCTGTGTCCTGTAGTCCAGCCAATGTTTTACTCCAGGCTACCACCCTGGGTCCCACTCCCAGGCTGGTTAATTTGACTATTAATCTTTGTGTGGACTGTGTCAAATGCCTTGCTAAAGTCTAGGTAGGCCATGTCCACAGCCCCTCCCTGGTCTACTACTTTGGTCACCCAGTCAAAGAAATCTATTAGATCTGGCCTGACATGACCTTCCTGCTGTGAACCCATGCTGCCTTGGGTCCTGTGCTCCACTGGCCTCTAGGTACTCAACTATTCTTTCCTTCAGAAGTGACTCCATCACTTTCCCTACCACTGAGGTCAGACTGACAGGTCTGTAGTTTCCTGCCTCTGTCTTGGTCCCACTTTTGTGAAGGGGAATCACATCCGCCTTCCTCCAGTCCTCGGTACCACACTATCCTCCCATGATTTATTAAAAGAGTAACCAGTGGTTTCACTAGTTCCTCCTTAATTCTTTTAGAATTCTGGGTGAATTCCATCAGGACCAATTGCTTTGTCCAGCTTCAGTTTTAGGAGTTCTTGCAGAACCCTTTCTTCAGAAAGGACTGGGATCGATCCCCTATCAAGAGTGCTTCTGTTAATTGGATTAGGTACTTCCTCCTCTTTTGTGAATACTGAGCAGAAATATTCATTCAGTTTTCCTGCTTTTTCACTGTCCCCTCTGCCCACCCACCGTTCATTCTATTCAGCCTCACTATCCCTCCCTTGTCTTTCAACGTTCGCTGATGTACCTATAAAGGTTTTATCCCCTTCTTAACTGAGTTGGCTATCTTTTCCTCAGTTTGGGCCTTTGCTATTCTGACTTCCTCCTGCTTCCTTCTGCCTTAACTGGTACAGCTTTCTGTCCTGTTTCTTCTGTGTTTCCTTATACTTCCGAATGCTATCTTTTCTTCCTGACTTTCACAGCCACCTCTTTGAGAACCATAGTGGCTTTTTCTTCATTTTGATTTGTTTATTTGCTTTACACAAAGGCTTGTTGCCTCTGTGATGGCAGTTTTGATAATTCCCCATTGTTGCTCCACACCTTCTTCTAGCCTGTTTGCTAGTGCTTTTCTGAGGCACTCTCCATCTTGCCAAAGTCAGCCCTCCTAAAGTCCAGTAC
The DNA here is from genome assembly GCA_016271365.2 of Neoceratodus forsteri. Lineage (NCBI taxonomy): Eukaryota > Metazoa > Chordata > Ceratodontiformes > Ceratodontidae > Neoceratodus > Neoceratodus forsteri. Next base: position 1,431,318,339 of record CM028131.1, read on the forward strand.
CTCACTTTTGTATGGCTTGACTTCTGTAGCTGAGTTTAACATGAACCACACTGTTTGATGGTCACTTGTCCCCAGATGGCAACCCACTTCTAGATCTGAGATCCTCTCACTGCCCCGCTTGAGAGCACGAGGTCTAAGATTGCTCCTCACGAGTGGGTTCTGAAACTAGCTGTCTAATGCCTGCCACCTGTAGGGCATCAAGAATGGTCCTGTTTTGAATTGGCTGCAGCAAATGTGCTCCAGTTAACATCTGGCATATTCAGGTCTCCCATCAACAGTATCTCCCTTTCTCTGCCATTCTAAGAATGCCTTCTATTATATCCTTGTCCATTCCTTCCCCTGACAGCTGGGGTCTGTACAACCCCTGTGCGGATTGTGGTGCCCTTTCCAGTCTCCAAGGTGACCTACAGTGCCTCTCCTCCCTGTTTACTCTTTTGTTCAGTTGCTTTTATCCCATCCTTTACATAGAGAGCTACTCCTCCCCTTCTCCCCTGCCTGTCTCTCCTGTAGGTTATGTACCCTGGTATGTTAACATCACAGTCATGGTTCTCTTCTGTACCATGTTTCTGTAACTGCTACGATATCCAGGCATCCTCTTCCATTAAGACCATCAGCTCAGGGAGCTTGTTGCCCAGACTACGGGCATTGGTACTCATTACTCTCCATTTCCTGATGGCCTTACTCCTTTGACCCATCCCTGTCCTTCTTGCCTTTGTCACTTTCTCCATTTACCCCTGCCCTTCTCCCTATTGACACCTCTATGTTGGTGTTTGCCGCACTTACTACCGTGATTATTTGGGGCTAGGATTTTCCTGCTCCTTTTCCAGTGCCTCCTTGGCTAGTTTAAAAGCTTGCCAATGAAGCATTTAAACCTATCACCTAGATCCTGGTTCCCTCCCGGACAGATGCAGCCCATCATACCAGTATAGGCTTGCATCACTCCAGGTGGACCCCAGTCCCCAATGAAGCCAAATCCCTGAGCTCCACAGTTTTTCAACCACTGATTGAATCCCATGGTGCAGAACACCCTAGCCTCTCCTGTGCCATAGATGGGTAGCACCTCCGAGAAGGTTACGTCGTGCTACTTGACTAGGCCCTCCCCAATTCCACAAACTCTTCCTGCACTTCTCTAATCCCTTTCTTAGCTGTCATTTGTCCCTAGGTGGACAATGACATCCAGCTCCTCCCTTGTGCAGCTGCTCCGCAATCCTGAGGATTCGCCCCTGTCCCTCCGAGCCATGGCGCCAGGCAGGCACCTACCTCCCTCTCCCTTTCCTCCCAGTTCTACCTTCCTAACAATGAGTCCCCACCAGAGTTGTTTCCTTCCCTGCAGGGTCCCCTGCCACCCTCCTGTGGGTCTCCTTTGGAGGTTCCCAGCATCCTTCTTGGTCTCCACTGTGGGTGCCTCCATAGAGGAACCACACTTTGCCAGAATGGCATAGGAATTGTGGAGAGGTTCAACTGGAGGATGTGCCTCTGTTCCACCACCTCACCCTCCCTGAGCCCACTGTGGTCCAACCGCCTCTTTCTTGGCAACCTCTGAGGCAATGGCAGTGGCACTGGTGGTCCCTGGATGGAAGAGGAGGTCCCACAATCCTGGCCAACTCAGCCTGAGATGAGCAACCTCCTCCTCAGCCCAGAGAGGTGCCTGCAGATGGGACAACACCGCATCCTCAGAACATCTCCCGGAAGACTGCTGCTCCACAGCCACTGCACTGCACCACTCAATCATGTCTTATTTCTGGCCCCTTAACTGTTTGCAATCCTTACTCTTTCCTCTGTTTTTTTTTTTCTCTCCTTACTTTCTGCCTGTGTGCCCTTTAAGCTCCTGATTGTCCTGTTCTGAGACAGGAATATCCTATATTTCTCAGTAGACCACTTACTTGCTCAGAGGCAGACCTCCAGCAGCTAGAGGGTCCAGAGCTACTCTTGCCCTTCTAGGATGGTGGATCCTTGGTGGTTTGTAGATCACTCACTTCCTGCCCCTAAACAGGAAGTTCCTGTTATCAGTCAAATCCTGTGCCTATAAAAATAGAACTAGCTTTGAGGGAGGCTGGGCAATATAGTCCCAGCAGAGAAGTTCAGTCACACAGCAGTCCTTTCTCCTGGTGTCTTCTGCCAAGTATGATTCTATATGATGAGAGACTAATATCATTTATATTTATGTGTACTGTCCTGATTATGTCTTTTGCTCTGTTTTATATGATTTATTGTAATAGCTTAAAGCTGATCAAATAAACTAAACTTGAAACTTGTGTATCCAAAGGTTTTGTTATGTCTTGTACTGTCTTTGCCTGGCATGGAAACCTTGTAAATGAGCCTCTGGCTCAAAGGTATTAATCCTAAACTGAAATAAAGACAGTTCAGCAGGAGGGACCCAAGTATACCAGAGAGAATGTTTGTAACACCATGCTTCTACAGCAAGTCTAATGACACCTGTTTTGCTGGGACACATCAGTATTAAAGATATATTTTGGAGTCAGAGAAGTGTCTGAACAATATAAGATACACACAGAGTAAAGCTCAGCTAAAGTCATAGCCTAAGAAACTGGACCCGCACTTTTAATCATCATATCAGTGCAGAGCATTTCTCCTACAACCCTGAAAATGGAACTAACTTCTGTAAATAATAAACAGAAATATTATTTTCCTGTAATATCTTGTGTATGCAGACTGGATTTCTTACTCCAAACTTAGTGATATCCTTCCCTGAAGGCACATCTGCAGAAGGCAGGCTGGTACATCCAGAGGAGAGACGTTGTGGAACAGCATTGGGCAACATAATGCAGATAAGACATACTGTTGAGAGTGTTCCTATGAGTAACAGTCCAGAGAGGAAAGACTGTTATGATGTACCCTGGTAAAGGTCCCATGGTGGTAACATAGCAGTTTTGTGCAAAAGACTTCAGAGTGAGCATGAATATCCCACACGCAATAGGCATTGCAGACCAGGTACTGTCTCAGCTCTCTGGGTAATGGAATCTGAATTAGTTCTTTCAAACATCTCTTTTACACAGACACACACACACACGCATACACACACACACACACACACACACGCATGCATGCGCACACAACACGACACACACACACTCACTATCACACTTACAGTATCAGCTGCTTGCATTTTTGTGGCCTGGGCCCTGTAAACCCAATGTGCTTTGTCTCTATCACTGTGAAACAGCACCCAGCATTTTCACTGCTATGCCCCAGCACCTTGCTGTCTCCACAGCTGTGGTAGTTGCCACCCACTAGTGTCCCCTCTGTGGCTGCTACCCTGCCACCTTTGCATCTGTGATTCATGCTCTTCCCTTTCCATTGCTGTGGCCTGGTACAATACCATCTTCCTGCTGTGAACCAATAACCTGCCTTCTCAACTGCTAGGCATGGTTGCTTGTCCTGTTCGACCACTGTAGCTTGTCACTCAGCTTGTCACTCAGCAATTTCACTACTGCATCCTGTCACCCTGTAATCTCCACTGTTGTTATTAGGTACCCAGTCTCCTGCCCCACCCCAATGGTGCAGGGCCTTTGTACTCTACTGCAGCAACCTTATACCCTGATTTTTCCCCAGCAGCCATATCCCTTTCCATTTTCATCATGCTTTATTAGGTGCCCAGTCTCCTGCCCAGAAGAAGGACTTTGTAGAATTGGGGAGGGCCTAAGACAAGTAGCACACACAATATCCTTCTCTGAGGTGCTGTCTGTCAATGGCATGAGTGAGGTGAGGTACTTTGCACCATGCAGTTTAATGAATGGTTGAAAAATGGTGGAGAACAGAGGTTTGGCTTCATTGGGGACTGGGGTTCCACCTGGAAGGACACCAGCCTATACTGGCAGGATGGTCTGCATCTGTCCAGGAAGGAACAAGTCTTTTAGCAATCAGTTTAAATGCTTCATTGGTAAGCTTTTAAACTAGTCAAGGGGAGGTACTGATAAGCAGCAGGAAAATCCCAGCCTCCCTACAAAACAGGGTACTAAATGAGAAAAGACCGAGGTAGACAGGTCAGTGGGGATGCTGCAAAGAAGGTAAAGCCATCAAAAATGGAGAGCAATGAGTACCAATGCCCGTAGTCTGAGTAACAAGCTTCCTGAATTAGTGGCCTTGATGGAGGAGGAACATCTAGATATCGTGGCAGTCACAGAAACATGGTACACACAAACCCATGACTGGGACATAAACATACCAGGATACACTATCTACAGGAGAGACAGGGAGGGTAAAGAGGAGGAGGAGTAGCTCTTACATAAGGGAAGGAATCAAAGCAACAGAACAAAATGGAAAACAGGGAGGAGAAGAAGCACTGTGGGTAAATTTGGAGACCGGCAATGGCACCACAATCCGCACAGGGGTTAGTATACAGACCCCCTTTCAGGGGAGGAAATGGAGAAGGAAATGATAGAAAGAATACTTAGAATGGCAGAAAAAGGAGATATTGCTGATGGGTGATCTGAATATGCCAGATGTTAACTGGAATGCAGTTGCAGCAGCCACTTCAAAGAGTGAGGTTATTCTAGATGCCCTACAAGGGCATGCTTTGAACAACTAGTATTGGAGCCCACTTGAGAGGGGCAATCTTAGACCTGGTTCTCTCAAATGGAGATGAAGAGAGGATCACAGATGTAGAAGTGGGTAGCCATCTGAGAACTAGCGACCATCGAACAGTATGGTTCACAATAAACACAGCAACAGAGTCAAGCCATACAAAGGCAAAAGTACTGGACTTTAGGAGGGCTGACTTTGCTACAAATGGGTGAGTGCCTAAGGAATGCACTCGCAAAATGGGCAGGAAGGAGGTGGAAGAACAATGGGGAATAATAAAGACTGCCATCACAGAGGTAACAAGCCTTTGTGTGAAGCAAATTAACAAAATGAAATGATGTAAGAAACCACTATGGTTCTCAAAGAAGTGGCAGTGAAGGTTCAAGAGAAAAAGAAAGCATTCAGGAAGTACAAGGAATCACAGAAGGAGCAGGACAGGGAACTGTATCAGTTAAAGCAAAGGAAGCTGGAAGGCAGTCAGAACAGCAAAGGCCCAAACCGAGGAAAAGATAGCCAACTCAGTTAAGAAGGGGATAAAACCTTTTATAGGTACATCAGGGAGTGAAGGAAGACCAAGGGAGGGCTAGTGAGGCTTAATAAAGAGGAGGGAGGGTGGGCAGAGGGTGACTGTGAAAAGGTAGAGATACTAAACAAATATTTTTGCTCAGTATTTACAAAGGAAGGGGAGGTACCTAAAACAAACAGTAGAAACACTCTGGATACAAAAGTTGATACCAGCCCATTTACAGAAGAAAGGGTTCTGAAAGAACTCTTAAAACTGAAGGTGGACAAAGCAATGGGGCCTGATGGGATTCATCCCAGAATTCTAAAAGAACTAAGGGTAGAACTAGTGACACCACTGACTACCCTCTTTAACAAATCATGGGAGGATGGAGTGCTACCCGAGGACTGGAAGAGGGCAGATGTGATTCCTTCACAAAAGTGGGAGCAAGGCAGAAGCAGAAAACTACAGACCTGTTAGGTTAACCTCAGTGGTAGGGAAAATGATGGAATCACTTCTGAAGGAAAGAATTGTTGAGTATCTAGAGGCCAGAGGGCTCAGGACCCAAGGCAGCATGGATTCACAGCGGGAAGGTCATGCCAGACAAATCTGATAGATTTCTTTGACTGGGTGACCAAGTAGTAGATCAGGGAGGGGCTGTGGACATGGCCTACCTAGACTTTAAGCAAGGCATTTGACACAGTCCCACACAAAAGATTAATATACAAGTTAGCCAGCCTGGGAGTGGGTCCCAAGATGACAGCCTGGGTAAAGAATTGGCTGGAGAATAGGACACAGAGAGTATTAGTAAATGGAGTCCACTCTGAAAGAGTGGGGTTACTAGTGGGGTCAGAGGTTCAGTATTAGACCGGTTCTCTTCAATGTCTTTATAAGCGACATTGCAGAGGGACTGGAAGGAAAAGTATGTCTCTTTGCAGATGACACAAAGATCTGCAACAGAGTTGATGCACAAGGTGGGGTGGAAAGGATGAGAAGGGACTTGGCAAGGTTAGAGGAATGGTCAAATGTATGGCAGCTTAGATTCAATGCTAAGAAGTGCAAGGTAATGCACCAGGAAACAAAACCCAGGGAAGAGTACACAATGGGGGTGAGCTACTAACAACAACAAAAATGGAAAGGGACCTGGGGTAGTCATATCAGATGACCTAAAGGTGGGCAAGCAATGTGAGAGGGCAGCAGGAGGGCTGGGGGATACTGGGATGCATAGGGAGGCATCACCAGTAGAAAACAGGAAGTTATTATCCCTCTGTACAGACAGTTGGTGAGACCCCATCTGGAGTACTGCGTGCAGTTCTGGAGACCCAATCTCCATAGGACATAGACAGGATGGAGGCTGTCCAGAGGAGGGCAACTAAAATGGTGCAGGGTCTGCAACCGGAAGACATATGAAGAGAGACTTAAGGAGCTGAATATGTATAGCCTCGAGGAAAGGAGGAGAGGGGACATGATAGAAACTTTCAAGTATCTCAAGGGAATCAACAAAGTCCAAGAGGGTAGCATCTTTCAAAAAAAGGTGTGCAAGAACAAGGGGCACAATTTGAAGATAGAAGGGGCGGCTCAGAGGTAATTTAAAGTATTTTTCACAGAGAGTTGTGGTTGCATGGAGCGGACTTCCGGAGGAGGTTGTGGAGTCAAAAACAGTGGTGGAATTCAAGCATGCATGGGACAGTCATAAAGGCAATTCTAGGTGGGGGTAGGAAGAAGTAGGCTGCTGGTTAACTAGGATCTGCAGCTTATCCAATAGGTAGGAAATGGGCAGACTGGGTGGGCCTAGCGGTCCTTATCTGCCGTCAAAATCTATGTTTCTATGTTTCTATATGCAGCTAATGCTTCATCCCTTCCACCAGCATGGCCTAATATCCTGCCCTCTCAATAACTGTTACCTGGCACCCTATCATCTCCACTGTTGCTGTTCAGAGCTCTTCTACCTCCACTGCTGTAGGCAGACACCCTGCCAACTCCACCTTTGTAGACTGGCAGCCTACAGTAGAGCCCATCAGGATGCAATTCAATGTTTCAGATTCCTGAATGACAAAAGGATTAACTGCCTCTGAAAATTGCATTATTTTCTGCATTAGCTGTCCTTCCACAACTATGGCCAAGAGCCCTGCCCTCTTCTCATTACTGTTTGAGTCCTGTTACCTTCTTTGCTGGTGGTAGACAACCAGCCATCTCCACCTCTGCGGCCTGGTACCATACAATATTCACTACTGTGGCCTGGTGCTCAGCACTCTCCACTACTCTGTACCACTGAAGGCATGGTAGTTGGTATCTACTCTGCCCTCATATTAATGCAGCCAAGTGCACTGCCCTCTCTAATATTATGGCCAGGTTCTCACCTGAGTAGTGGGTTTCACCAGGAAGCAATGGTGAAATCAGTGCCACCACATTTAGATCCCTGCTATGAGCACTGGTTAAAAACAAACATTAAATTATCTTTATAATACTTGCTTGCTGTCCAGCTGCCAGTTTGGGGGTGTTCTCCAATCACCAAGAATTCCTCTGTCTTTGGGCTATTGTGCTGCCTAGTCTGAGGTGGATGGGTGATCAGAATAGATACAGCATATCTTCAGACAGACAAGAGAACACCCATAGCATAGAAAGTAGGCTGCACCTGGCCTGGGCCAAAACAGTTAGTGTAAACGGTAACTCAGGATGCCGGCACTCGCCTCACTTCCTGTTCAATAACTCAATCTGTAGCATATATCAAAAGCAGAAGAGAGCATACCTAATTCCATAAGGTGCTTAATTTTATTTTAGAGTGCACACACAAAACAAGGAATTGCTTAAAGTGTTTTAAAGTGCTTGCTTGTCTCATCCTCGGTCCCTCCTTCTTGGTCAGGTGGTCCACATTCCCTGACATGTTTCATGCAACAAGGCACTGGCTCTGTTTTGGAATGGGGAGAGCAGGGTGAGTGGGCACTACCTGCTGGAGTGGGGGGCACTCGACCACCAGGAATGGGGCACTATTAAATTTTATTATATCGGGCCATGTTGGGGATTGGGCGACTGCTAGACTACCAGGAGGATCCTTTCTTTTTAATATATGGCCACTTCAGGATTGGGAGGGGACCACTAGACTACCAGGGAGGGATTCTCTATATCTATGTATTATATGGGAACATTGGGGATCAGGGAGGGGACCAATAGACTACCACTAGACTACCAGGAAGGGTTCTATATAGCTATGCATTATACAAGCATCAGGGATTGGGGAGGAGGGACCACTGGACTACCAGGAAGGGCTTCTATAACTGTGTATTATACAAGAAAATCGGGAGGGGGAACTGTGGCACAATACTGCAAACAGGCAACTCTCCCAGAGGAGACTTTCTAAGTACCTGGCTGGTCTAAGGGTACTTAGAATTTCCCCTCTGGGAGAGTTCTGTGAATCCCACATTTGAGTATATGGCAGCTTGTGTCTGTCACATGCCCTTAGTGCCATGCTGCAGCCCATTCTTGGGTGCACTGGTGGTACAAGCCCCATTTGGGGCAGGCAGCCTGTGGCTGACACAGACTACCATTGAGAATCACTCCTGTTGCATCCTTTGGTGCAAGGGGCACTGGCGCCATTCATTGCGGCACAAGTCCCTTGTGCTGCTCTGAGAGCTTTGTGTATTGAGCCCACTAAATCCTGTGTTAAAACAGGTCTAATAGACTTCTGATGTTTTCTTTTGACAACTAACTGAAGTGTTTAACTTTTCCAGTGTGGGCTGTTGAATCAGGACAAGGAATCACTTCTGTGCTAGCTTCACTTTGGGCTGGAGGAAGGTCTAGGAACAGTTTCTAATCACACTGCTGCAGACAGTTTAACTACTTCAAAGACCAGTAACTTGCCTTTGTGACTACTCGGGGACACTAGCTGTCAGGTATGATGAGAGACACACAAGCTGTAAAAACAGTACTGAACTGGTGAGGATGAGCGGAGGATTTGGAGTTGCAGAAGCATGTACTGCAACTCCAGCAAGACGCTGCAGGCTCCACCCATTGCAGCCATAAAACAGGCTTTGATTGCACAGCCCAAGGTGGATGCAGTCATTTGGTAGAGACAGTGATGGTGAGCAGTTGTGTCAAGCTCATTGAGCATACCTCTCAACTGCTATTCTTCGCATAACACTATGATTATTACACTCAAATTTACCCTTGCTCTGCAAAGGTTTACTGATGTTTCTCATAATGCTAAAGCTATTTCTAGACAAACAAATTATTATAGCAATAAACTAACGTGACAGAAACATTTCTTAATATTAAATATATGGGACCCACTATTCTCAGACATACTATTCTTTATAATATGAAAGTGCTACACATTCTGGCTATTTGCTCTGAATTATGAAGGCCAGTGATATGAGTTTTAATGCTGATAGGTTGAGGGTAGTCATAGAGTACAGAGCATGGCAAATTCACTACAGATCTCTGAGAATACCAAGTACATGCCCGATTTTATTTTGTTAGAGCTGATATAACTAGTGTATAATTTAAATTTGAACAAGCTGCTCTGGACTGAGCTCCAAACTTTTGGTATAAACAAGTGAAGTAGAGCTCAGACCAACAAAGCCAAATTTATATTTGGGGTTCCTCATTAGCTAATCCTCCATAAAGAATGGGAAAGATATAGCAAAATTGCCTTATGATACATCAAGCCTACTATTACATTAAAAACTGAAGAGGAGTGTCCAGGTTTAACATAAGAAAGGCACCAGTGGACTGAGAATAAAACAGCTTAGAGTCTATCTAAGTAACAGATCATGTGATATTCATTTTGTAATTTCTTCATCTGTAATGGTTAATGACGTAATGATTACTATAAATTTTCCTGTATATTGAAGTTTCTTTCTTGAGCAACACATCGACTATGAAGGGAATAAAAAATCAAGTTGGATATAATTAATGTAGAAAACATATCAAAACATAAATCAGTATTTGGAGTAATCTTTAGCATAGCACTGAATTAACAGCACTTGATGTTAATCAGGGAAGAAGAAATGACAGTTGGCATTCTGAATAATTTATCTCACTCGAGACAACTAAATTGAATTAGACAATTAGAGACAATTAGGGCTAATTAAAGGTTACTAGTAGTCTCTCAGTGTTACATAAGGATTGACAATTTAAAGGCATAGAGGCAATTTTAAAAGTGTTAATTGTTTTGCTTTATCCTTTAAATGACAAAAGCTTTGGACTGTACCAAGCAAGTCAAGGCAATGGACTATCACACTTCATTTACTCCCTCACAAGGCCTCACCTCAGTATCTGGAAAGAAAAAGAAAACATGGACAAAGAAAGAATAAGAGGAAGACAAAATAAAGGAAAATTAAAGAAGTAACTGCAGACAAACGTCACACATGAAGGATGAAAAAGGAGCAATAAAAGAAGCCAAAGGGAGAAGGAACACCTTTGCAAGATGAGTAGTACATTTTATAGACTGATATACCTTGAATGAGTAGTTATTGATAACTCACCACTAATCACATTTGCACAGAAAATTCTATACTGTTTCCTCCATACATTTCTCTATCCTCTTCCCTCTGAGTCTCCTTACACCTTCTGAATGCTACCCTTTTAGCTTTTACATTTTCAGCCACATCTTTCAAGAACCATAGCAGTCTCCTTTTCTCCTTGCTTTTGCTCACTTGTTTGATGCAGAGGTTTGTTGCCTTTACTATGCTACCTTTTCTTTTTCCTACTGTCCCTCCACCTCATGCAGTTCACCCACCTCTATTATGTAATCACTGTGGCATTCCACCTTCTTTTAAAATCTGCCCTCCTGAAGTCCAGGACCCTCATGCCTGTGTGGTTGAATTCTGCAGCCATCCTTATACTGAACCATACTGTATGGTGCTCCACTGGTCCCCAAGTGGCCTCCCATGTTGATGTCTGCAACACTGTCCCTGTTAGTGAGTGCCAGGTCCAGTATTGCCCCATCACAAGCCGGTTCACGGACTAGTTGCCTTAGGAATGCCCCTGCAGAGAGTCCAGGATGTCCCTGCTTCTAGCTAAAGCCTCTACTGGGAGGCTCTAATCCACATCTGGCAGGCTAAAATCACCTATCAGCAGCACCTCCCTTTTCTGCCATCTTGCCAATGGCTTCCACCAGTACCTTATCTAATCCCTCCTCTATGCTGGAGCTCTGTAGATTACTTCAGTGCAAATAGTGTCTTCATTCCTTGTCTGCAGAGAGACCACAATACATCTGCATCCCCTGTATTCCCTCTATCTCTGTGGCTTTTATGCTTTCCCTCACATTAAGCACCACACCTCCTCCTTTCCTTCCCACTCAGTCCTTCATGAACAGAGTATAGCCCAGTATGGCCATGTTCTAGTCATGGTTTTCAGTGCACCATGACTCAGTAATGGGCTAATATCTAGGTCAGCCTCTGCACTGATGGCCTCCAGGTTTGGAATATTATTTCCTAGACTTCTAGAATTCACAAACATGGCTGTCTAGATTTTTGATTTTAGTCTGCTTGTTGCCTCCCTTTTCTTCTTTTTCCTCCCTCCTTCCCACCTCTCTTTCATTGGTTCTGTTCCTTTTCCTTTTCCTCCTTTATCTCTACCACCTTCTCCCTTTGTTAAGTTGCACCATGGAAAATTCCTCTACCCTCAGGTTATCCTTACTGTCTACTTCATCCTGTGGGAAGGCAGTTTCTGACTCTGTGATTCCTTCTGCCAACACCCTTGACTAGTTTAAATATTCATCAAAGTAACATGTAAAATGTCCACTGAGGACTGTGATTCCTCTCTTGGATGGATTCAGGCCATTACACCTGTATATGCCCATATCTTCCCAGGTGGGTCCCCAGTCCCCAGTGTAGCCACAACTTTCCTATCTGCATCATTCCTTCAGCCTTGAGTTGAAGCTCATGGTGTGAAATTCCTTCTCCTGTCCTCCTCATAGGCAGGCAGTACCTCAATGAAAGCCACTGAGCAAGCTACCTGTCTAAGACCCCACCCAGCTCCATAAACTCCCTGCACTATCCCAGACCCATACTAAACAAGGTCAGTAGTCCTCAGGTGGACAGTGATATCCAGCTCTCCCTTCTGTCCTGCTGCCTTACTGATCTACAGGATTTGCTTCCCATCCCACCGGCCATGGCACCAGGTGGGCACCTTCATAACTATATAATTTCTTTAAACAGACAGTGTAAAAGGTGGGAAGGAAGAAAGGCAACAAAGAAACAAAAAATAAAGAACCAAAATGATCTGCACAGTAAGTCAGAGGTGGAACAAAAGGAACAAGTATAAGATTAGCTGCATTGGGGAAACAGAAGATGATCAATTAAAACAAAATCTGGAGAAAGGCTATCAACATCAAGATGAAGAGATACTTTTACCAGTCATTACATAGACAATATTTTTAGAGCAAGTGATTAAAAATAGATATGGAAGCAATAAACAGACTGAAGAGGAACATACAAATTAATGTAAGAACTCAGACGTTTTACAAAATGTATTTTTTATAATCTGCACAGCTGTCTTGGGGTTGGAACATGTATATAACAATATTTGTGATGTAATAAGATACAATTATTCAACAACAGCTTAATCTGGTTCAAGGTCAGTTGGCATTCATCTGTATCCCCTCCTCCAGGTTGTGCCTGAAAATAGGCAGGATTTGTCTAGTGCACTTACCGGTCAACAAAACTAACTAACTAAACTAAACTAAACTAAACTAAACTAAACTAAACTAAACTAAACAATAACAGAAGAACAAAGGCTAATTTTTGAGTCTGGTCAAATATGCAATGGTGGCTCACTGTGACTGGTAAAATGCAATATATAGTAGTTACAAAATCTGAATCCAAGACTGGATTATTCTGTATATCTGGTATTGAGTCTAGATATAAGAAAAGAAGAAACTCTTACTGAATCAAAATTGGTGGCAGAAGTGGCCAAATCTCCAGATCTAGGAAGATTTTGATATGATTATAGGAAAAGTTTATTGCTTTAGACATAGATTGATTAAACTTTTTACGTAAATCAAATTCTAGCAGGCATCCTCATGGCTGGGGCCAACTATATAGTCCAGGTATTCTGACTGTAAACTTTGATCAGTTCAAAGAACTAAAGACTCAGAAGTCTAAAAAAAAAAACTGGTGACACAGAGTGATGCATGAGAACTTGCATATAGTGTAAGAGTCAGTGATAGCTTTCAGGTTTTGACAGATCTGGACAAATGACTATTAAAAAGCAACATATGAAAACAGGAAAAAGTTAAATATTTAGCAGGATAAATCATATTCAAATATCACAAAAAGTAATACTATTGTTTTGAAGAAAAACACATTTTGCATATTAGCATGGAAGTTAGCAGGACGTGCTGCAAAATTAGTGGATTCTGAGTACTGATAATTCTTAATGACATTAGGCATTATTAGTCTAAAAGAAACTTAGCATAGTGAGGAACAGTTTGATTCTATAAACATAATGATTTCCATGTATATCAAATCACTACACAAATAAAATGTCTTTGATGGATAGAAGCAGTGGCGCTTTAATAACTTATATTAGAGTAGTGGACTTTCTAGAAGCAAAGAAGGTGATGGGAACAAACAACTCTATATGATCATAATAATTGAGTAGCACATAATGCACTATTTTGATTAACATCCACAATACACGAAACAACTCACCAATATACAACAAACAGATTTGCAATGGACTGATAAGAGATGTTGCACACTTACAAAACCAGTATACTCATGGGGAAATATTACTAGTGGGAGACCTTGATATTTGATTTAGTAAACCTGAAATGCAAATAGATAAAGAAATGGAATTCAGACTTGAGGTACTGAATGTAAGAAAGAGGAGTCACTAGATAAGAGAAATTAGGATAATACTGAACAGCTGAAGGCAACATTAGGAACCTTGAGGTCGATCCAAGTCAGCATACACCAGCGCGTAAGCCGAGATGTGCCAAACCCTTGGCATATCTTATGACTTATGCCAAGCATTACGCCTGCCCTGATTACAAGAGGCAACCTTGTGCATGGCAGCTGAGGACTACAACAACCATGGGTTATGCCACCCACTATGCTTCAGCCTGCGATGCCATGGCACGGCAGCATCTGTGCCCCTATTCCAAGAGGGTGGCTGCTGTAACCTGCTGTCACTCTTCCAGGTGCCACAGTGGGGTTAACATAGAGCAGCTTGAGTTGCCCAAAGGGTATCCAATGGTGTCATCCATCAGATGCCTGCTCTGCAGCGAAGTGGCAATGGTGCTGATGTGCCCCATGCCCCCACAAGTACACCCCTTCCCCACCTCTCTGAAAGTCAAGGACTCCCAGTGGTCTGAACTCCAGTGCGCCCGTCCAGACCCTGTGCCACCTATTCTGCCCCATGCCGCTGGTGTGTGCTGTAGTGTTATGGAGTGGGGGCTGCCAGTAGTGGCTGCAACTTTTGACATGCGGGTCATCTATGCCATGCCTGTGCATTAGCCTCCACATGTTGAAAGTGCCAGGAACCTGCCACTCTTGGAATGTGGTGCAGGGTCCCTGGCATTGCAATGATTGTTACAACTCACATACACCGCGAAGTTACGGCATTCATCCTGGAAGTGGGCCCCTTGGATCTTATACAGTATAATGGGAGATTTCTCTGATTCCATGTGAAAATTTAGCTGCATAAACTATGAAAGTACCTCTACAGTTGACTACATAATTGATTCCCCATATGATTACAATAAATTAACTGATCTAAAAGTAATTGTGTGAATGGTAAATGACCTCTTCCCCACTCTTACTGTATAAGTAATTAGTAAAAAAAGGATCCTCACTAAACTCTACTGTAGAACTGAGAACTGTTAGAGACAATAAATAACATAGATGATAATGGCTGGGGATCGGGTGATAACCACGCTGTAATCACCTTGAGTGGTTGCTAGGGCAATATGGTAAACCTCGGAGCACAGCTCGAGAGGTTTACTGTAGCCCTAGCAACCACGAGGTGATTTCAGCATGGTTGTCACCCGATCCCCAGCCATCAACTTTTATAGTGTATGGTCAAAACATTGTTTACATTCGATGTCTGAGAATTATGGAACTCTGGTGCATTCTTTTTGTTATGCCACTGTTTGGAAGTTCCCGAGTGTGGTTAATAACTTTTAAAATTCTAAACAGTGCATAACAAAGCTGTGTGACTGCTGATTATGGTGGTTAATAGGCACTCACCATATATTATAAAAGTATCTGTTGGAACAAAATACCAGAAGAAAGAGAATATATGATTAATACCTATATTCAGGAAATAAACATTTTTGAAGATGTTGGACTAAAATTTTGATATTTCTGTATCTTGTACATCTATATATCCATGAAAGATAGATATAAAAGGGAAAACAATTAAACAAAATAGAAAATGAAAGTGGGTTTAGTAAATCATGTATTGAGAAAACATAATCTGACAAAATTCATAAGATACAAAAAAGAATCCAAATAAAGCAAACATTCAAATTAAACAGACTTAGGAAATGATATATAGCCCATGTTGAAATTTAAAACAGATTCATCAAAAATCATTATAGGATAAGATGATGAAAGTAATAATTAGAAATTACAGCAAACAATTCTGGAAGCTGGTTGCTATGGGAACCATGAAAAATACAAATCAAATAGATTCACATAATTAATCAGGAAATTTGATAGCATATTACAAAACATCTTTTGATCCATTACAAACCTCTGAAATTGAGAAAGATGAAATAAAATGCCATTTGATTGATAAACCATCAAGAAGTAAGGGAAGCCATAGCTAGTTTCAAAGAAAATAAATCACCAGGGCCGATGAAGAAAATGTAGATTTCTAGAAATTAGAAAGATAGTGTTGGTCACTCATACTTATATAATGAGACAATTATGTATGGTTGTTACACCAGATATGTGGAAAGGCAGTTACATAGTACCCATTTCTAAAATGGGAGCTAGAGAAGACCCTGCAAACTACTGACAAATAAGATTACTGGATAATATGGCCAAAGTTCATAGGGAAATATTATTGAATAGATTGCTGAAGTTAATTGAAAATCACTGTTGTCACTATTATAAGCTGGTTTTAGGAAAGAGGTAGAACAGTTACACAATGTTTTCTCTTATCACATCTGATAGAAAAATACTGTATGATAAGGAAACAAAAAATTTTGTGGCATTCATGGAAGTCTCTGCAGCCTTTGATTCCATCTTAAGACATAATTTGTCGGCCATACTTAAAGGCCTGGATATTAATCATAATTTGCTGATTCTGATAAAAATTCTTTATGCCAACACATGGACAAAAATAAATACACCAAATATGGAGATCTAATGGAACAGACTGATACTAATTTATGAATAAGTCAAGGATAAGTCCTTGCCCCAACACTCTTTAATATCTATGTATATGAACATTTATTGGAATTAAATATACCAGAGTCATATACCAAAAATACTAAAGCACCATATTCCTGTACTGGCATATGCAAATGATTTGGCAATCATTTTGACAAGCAGAAAAGGGTTAAAGAAAAGTCTAGGAAAACTTGGCACATTTTGAAGTAAACTCAACCTTACACCCAGTACACAAAAAAGTAAAACTATTGATTTTGGCACAAAAGAGCTATAATTGTCAGAAGTTTGAATCTTTCCCTCACCTCTAGCACTGTGCCTGCTATCTGGAAGCTGGCTAATGTAGTGCCTGTGTTTAAAAAAGTGATAATGCCTGCCACCATACCCAGGTTTGGCGATGGTCTGGGTTGCTTGGGGTTGGCCAGGGAGAAGGATTGAGCATCCCAGCAGATGCTCTTCTCCTCTGAACAGAGAGAGGGCAGACTGGCGCTGCTTCAGTACTGCCACCTAGGTGACCTTAGGTGCAGTGTAACTTGGAGCAGCAGTTCCAGGTGGGGACACTCCTGATGGTAGATGTCAGCAACTCCTCTGAAGTGCATAGGTCAAGCTGTTTCCTCCATGGAGTGTCTGTGGTTCTGGAAAAATGGAAAATCCTCATCAGTAGTAGGATGCCACCCCATGGAACCCTGAAGACCTCATACAGCCTACTGGGCAAAGGGACCACCAAACTCAGCGTAGTACTGAGGGGAGTTTGAGGGTCTCTGATGATGCCACAAGAGGATTCAATCTGTGGAGGAATTGGTGGTATCCCAGGTAAGTCCCAGAGATGGGGGTGATGGGGTTAGGGGAACCATGAGGGCTAAAAGGGCTCCTGCTGGAGTGGGGAAGTAAAAAATAAAAAAAAAAACAGTAATAATAACATTCTTAATAGCAACAGACCTATTACTTTTTTACCTGTCCTAGGCAAGGTCTTTGAAAAACTGTCTCCACTCAACTTACCTCCTGTCCTCGCTACCCACAATCTCCTCTCCCAGCCCAGCATGGTTTCTGCCTGAATCACAGCACCACCACTGCACTGCACTGCTCAATCTTACTAACAGTATCTCTACTTCTGATGACAAAGGGAGTTTGCTGATTCTATATTCATAGACCTCACTAAGGCCTTTGATATGGCCAATCACTCCCTACTCTGTAGCGAGCTAAATGACCTAGGTATCTTTGACAATACCCTACCTTGGTTCAGAACTTACCTAACCATTAGACAGCCATGTGTCAAGTTCAGATCCTTTCTGTAAAACCCACCCTGTTGCCATTGGTGTCCCCAGGGCTCTACCCTTGGGCACTCCTTTTCTCCCTACAGGTCAACTCCATCCACCACTGCTTCACCTACTGTACCCCTCTTCTGTACACTGACAACCTAGTCTATTTCACTAGTGCTCAGAATATGGGTGACATCAACAGGACCTTATCAGCTGACCTGAAGGCCATTCAAACCTGGTTCCACAAGAACAGACTATTATTGAACCCATCTAAGTCAAAGGCAATATTATTCAGAACTGCACATGGGTTAAAACATATCTCTACTCTGCTTTGCATTATCTGTGAGAATGGTACCCCTGGTCACTGTGAATGCCTTTAATTACCTGTGTGTCACACTTGATCCTCCCTTGATTTCTCTCTCTCTCCCACATATCATCAATCTGTAAGACAGTTAACATTAGACTCAGACTCACCCGTTGAGCCAACTTAAATCTCTCCTCATCCACCCGAATCACCACTGATTTTGATATCCTAAACCCTAAATTGACATATAGCCTGCACACTTTTCAATTGCCTCAAACACTGTCCTGCACAAATGGGATGTGACTTATAGTAACATCTGTCATTTTTTCTTGCCTGCAATCAAATCTCCCACCACTGCACCTTGTTCTCCAAACTAGGTTGCTTATCTTCTGCTACTCATTGAGCTCTTTCTTCTGGTGGCATCATCCACAATATAATATGGATCCAAAACTATCCTTGTCTTCCTACTGGTGCTTTATAGAAACACCTGCCCCTCAGATCCACAGACCTGGACCTCCTATACATACACAGGACCAAGTTGGTGAGGCAGCTTTGCCATGACAGCCTCAAAATTATGGAACAGGATACCCATTCACATAAGACATTGCACTGCTGCCAGAGCTTTCCAGAGTCAATACTGGCCACACTTTCTTCAGCTGGCAGTATGCTCTTGTTCCTAGCCTCCCTAGTGATGCCTATTGTTATGCATATGATTGTCTTCTTTACTCATGCTACTTTCTTCTTGGACTCTCACTTGTGTGGTATTCCCATGAGGTTACAAGCTACAAGGAAGTAGCATGAGTAAAGAAGAAGCAATGGCATAAAGCAATGAGTAGAACATGCTGTCAAATTTCTCCTAAGTTCATTTGTGAGCAATAAGGTCCATAACAAGAAAGGATTAGGCAATTGAGCCAAGAAAAATCATTTATGGACTTGGGAAAATACTTAAAGTATAAGAACTTTTATTATCGATGTTTGTTAAATCCAAGTGAAAAGCTTTGAGAAAGAATCAAACTAAGGAATTCTCAAATAAATCTGTGGTTCAGTAGTACATACGGCTGAAATGAATATGTGTTTCCCACTTTATAAAGCAGCTGCTGTGTGAAACTAAGTAAATTATACATAGTGGCCCAGATATTCAAAAGGGTTTGCATGATGCCATGCGAACCCACTGATGCGCCCAGCATGCTTTTCAAAAGGGAAAAGTGCGTGGCACAAATCCCAATGTGCCGGAGCGCATCACTAATGTATGCAGGTGCTAGGGGGGCATGCCCATGCATACCCTGCACAGCCCAATATTCAGCCTGGGATGTGCAGAGCCATGCATGTGCAACCCCTACCTGCACCAGCACAAAGTTGATCCAAAACAAGAGGAACAATGGATGGCCACCCTCAGGTGAGCTGCCACATTGCAGTGCACAACACGGCAGCTGCCACCTGTGACTGGCCACCTGAGCTCTGGTTGCACCTGGCAGCACCCCCATGCCCAATCATGGGCATTTATAATAAAAAATAGACTTGTCCAATATCCTGGTGGTCCAGTGGACCACTGTCTGTCCGATCGGGGCATTTGTAATAAAAAATAGACATGTCCAATATTCCTGGTGGTCCAGTGGACCGCTGTCTGCCCAATCGTGGCATTTGTAATAAAAAATTAATATATCCAATATCCCTGGTGGTCTAGCAGTACACCCTCCCCATCCACCCACTCTTTTATCAGTAACATTTGCATTAGATCTCATCTTTAATGCAGAAAACTTGGCTGTTCTGGAGAAATTAACCATATTTATCTTGGAAATAACAACATAAAGAAAAAATATGTACAACCAACTAACAAATCATAAATAAACAATGTTTAATCTCTGGTAAAAGACGTACAGAATGGACAATGTTGGTGATTGTTGTTTTCAGGCTATATTTCAACTTCATATTGTTTGCTCTTTGAGCACAGGGATTAAAGGCTACAAAACTTTGTAACAGGGTGTAGGTAGCCAGACCCAAACCATGCAATGTTCTGTTTGAACTTTAAAAACAAATGCATCTTTTTGCCTGTCAGATAAAACCATTGGTCCACATTGCCTATTCTCATGTTCAGAATATTATGTATCATATCTGAAATAATGACTACTATATAAA
This sequence comes from Neoceratodus forsteri, assembly GCA_016271365.2. Lineage (NCBI taxonomy): Eukaryota > Metazoa > Chordata > Ceratodontiformes > Ceratodontidae > Neoceratodus > Neoceratodus forsteri. Next base: position 1,431,338,424 of record CM028131.1, read on the forward strand.
TGCTCTTCTTTATTGTATAAGATCTGGTAGGACTTTTGACACTCTGAAAGAATATCTGCTGTCTTGATTTTATGATTCACGTGACCCTCTATCTATTAGAATCTTCTTAATGAAGTATTATAAGAACATATTATGTGTATTCTGACAAGATTAACAAATAGAGTCTATGCAACTGTGCAATGATATTCATGAAATGCACTACATATTGTTTACATCCTTGAAGGAAACAATGAAATGTGGATAAGAAGTACATTTTCTTACATGTATTGATTTTATCTTTTAATGTCTGAAATAAGATTTTGTACCAAACAGTATGTTTTACAAAATGATTTTATATAATAATGGATGTTGTAAATATAATTTTATGTCTCTTTATATGTAGCGACCAAGTGGTTGAACAATAAAATCTACTGAACTGAACTGGATTGAAGGTTTCACTGAAGTCAAGGCACAATCAGATTTATCTGACACAACCTTTTCCACTACAAATCCATGTTGTCATTTGTCCAGCAGTCCATTCAGCACCAGGAAATTTATTATCCTTTCCCTTATTATGGTCTGTACCAGTTGCCACACAATAGACATTAGGCTCACAGAAATAATGTTTCCCAGGTCATCCTTTCTCCTAATCATCTGCAGGGAAAAATTTGTCATCCTTTAGTCTGTGGATATTAAACTTGTTACCAGTCAGGTTCTGAAGAGCTCAGTTATTGGTTCAGCTAAGCCCTGTCCCATTTCTTTAAGCACATAGGATTTAGCCCATCCAGGCCCATGGATGTATCATCTCTAGTACCCTTTAACTGGAATGGGATCTGCAGTGATCCCTTCCTCCCTCCCTCCCCAGCCCCATCAGCACAGTCAAGAATTGACCCCCATCCTCCACTATGAATTCTGATCAGAAATAAATGTTCAGAGGTCTGCTTACCTTTATCTTCCTTTTCCAACACTTCTCCTTACTTCAACCTAACAATTTCTTCCCTCATCTTCCTCTTCTCTGTTATGTAATTGTCTTTTCTCTTGTACCTTGCAGAGTTCTCACACCTAGTCAGCCTTAGTGCACATCACTATCCTATTGGTCACTTTCATCCTGCTGTGAAACTCCACCTTGTCCCCATCTTCTCAGATAGTTCTGTAGTCTTTAAATGTCCTTTATTTGGCCTCACAGCCTCCTCAACTTGCCACATGAACAATAATGTTTTTCCCTCTTCTTATTGCAGATTACCATTATAGAGATCTGTGACCTCTGTTATCCCATTTATTAATAATTCTCATTTAGCTACCACCCTCTCTCTTGTACTCTAACAGCAACTGTAATCATTTCAGACAGTCTAACAACATCAGCATAATGCAATATGGCAGTGGGTAGGGCAAAGAGGATGCTGGGGTGCATAGTAGGGTGTGCAAATATCTTATTTTGAATATTCACTAAGCATTCATATTCAAGGGTCCCATTTATTCATTAGTTGTACTTTGTTATTCATTATTCGGCCACTACAACTGGCTCTAAGACTACACTATGTCCTGAGACTTCTTGTTCAATCAGAAGCCACTTTGAAAGCTCAAGGAAGGCAGATCATGTGACCAAGCAGTTGCAGAAGCTTCAGGCAGGAGAAACAGATGATGTGAACTGCTGCAGAGATAGAATCTACTTTCATCCACTTGTTAAAACTAAACAAAAGTCAAAAATCTTGATAGTGTTTGTTCCTCTCTCTCAGTCCCACATTAGAAGGGGTAATTTTGTCACACTTTTGTGTAAACATTTTTAGTGTTTCTCAGAAGAACTACTACATGTAGGAGTGTTTTTCTCCCTTGGTATTATGCCTGCTGCTGTTCTGCAAACAAAAGCAATCCAACACAGCCTGGTCAATAGGATTTGTTTAGGGAGTCTTATTGTTGGCATCATTTTGCTATCCCATTCTAACTGGCAATTATTTATTGTGAAAGACAAATCTACTTCCAGCTACTGGTTAAAATTATCCAAAAGCAGAACTATAGACAACGTTGTTCCTTTTCTAAATCCCAAGCTAGTGAAGAGAGAATATTTTTTCACACTTCTGTGTGATAATTTAAATTTTTAGTGTTTCTCAGGAGAACTGCTGGGAAACAGTGTTTTCCTAAGAGTGAAAATAAAAATACTTGTACTACTAGGCCAAACCTACTGCTAGGCCAGGCCTGTTTCTGTTCTGCAAGCAAGAATCAGTCACAGCCCTTGTGCAAATCTTTCTTATTTTGGTATAATGATAAAGAAGATCATATTAGGTGTAGTAGTGTAGAGACCACTCACTCAGTCAGCAGTTGCATTTTGTGCAATCAGGAAATACAGAACATTTCCAATATAAAGTTGTTAATTTTTTCATGAAAATCACACATATTAACCCCAACGTTTTGCCAGTAGGTGTTTCTAATGTCATCATTTTATTGGCCAGTCATTTCATGTAATATTGTATTTCTTACACAAATAAAAGACTGCCAGCTTTCATGGCTCTTTCTTTGGAAATACAGAAACACGGAAGAAAGTAGCGGCAGATAAAGGCCACTGGCCCCAGGAACTCTGCCCATATTTTTTCTTTTCTTTCTTTTTTTTTACTTTTTAGACCATCATTTGTTGTTACAGACACTACATTTTTTTTATTTTTAAAACTGTTTTGCAGCAGACACAACTTTTTTTTTTTAATTATCTTTATCTCCAAGACTAGGGAGGGGATATACCCCCATTCAGCACCTGGACTGCCATCTTGGCATACCCTCCAGGCTGCCTGGATGGGTAGCCCATAGCTTGACCACAATGGTGGGATCCCCACCATGGTGGGGGAGAGTATATAATCCACCAGAGATACCAGCAAAGGCTTATGCCTGGGTATCATTTCAGAGGCAGACCAGGGGTGTCACCATGATCCATGACCAGAGGTTTTCTTGCTTGGTTCCCCAGGAGACATGTATGTGCAATGTCAGTGATGGGTCTGCCTCTGTACCCTCCCACAGACATCTTCTGATGCCTCTGTAGTGCCAGGTGGTCACAGCTGCTAGACACCTGGTCTTCACTGGGTATCACTAGCATGCCAGGAAACCACAACTCTCCCTTTGGAGGTAAAGAGCTGTCCTTGGATGCTCATCCAACCTCCTCCCAGCTGACCCTCTGATGCCCTGTGCTCACCTCTGAACCCAGGTCATCAGTGCTTCAGGAGTAGCACTACTGCTGCGCTAGTGGGCCATCTGTGCTGCAGACCCAACTTGATCTATCTTTACCTCTTTTAATTTTGTTTACAAGGAGGGCTAAATAGTTAGACCTCACAGAACATTTTTATAAAGTAGCATGTTAGTCTTCTTGCAGGGATCCCCAGCCCACTTGGAGACTAACATGGTGCAGCCAAATGCTTTAGTTTGTGGCTGCCCCAGTGAGCCATGTTCAGGAGGAGCACAGGTGGGTGGGCGTCATGTGGTAAAATAGAACCTGACTAAAGAAACCTTGCTGCTGTCTCAGTGACAGCTCAACGAGCCTTAACTGGTATATCTTATTTCCTGCCTTATTAAAGGGCAGGTATAACCCTGTCTCTTTTTAGGTACATCCTCTCTATCTGATTACAGGGTATATCTCTGCTTGACAACAGGAAGGGAAAATAACAGATTAAAAAAAAACACTGTGTTGATTTCTTAAAATGAAAAGAGCCATCCCTGTAGTGTTACAGTATTGTCAGTAATACTGCAAAGTACTCCAGTGAACTGAGTTTTCAACTGAACATTGGTCACTCAGGGGCCAACCACGGATGTCTGTTTTCTCAGGAAGTGGGACAAAGACAGTGTCCCCTGTGAGACAGCTGTAATGCTATAACTGAGCAAAGTGGATGTGTGAAAAAGAAAATAAAATGAAAGGATTGTAAAGGAACAGTAAAACAGGCAGTCGTTTTAGGGCAGCAGCTGTGCGGCCCTGCAGTCCTTTCACAATCACTGAGTAAAAGGACTCATGCTACTTCCACTGAACAACACTTTAGGACAATGAAAATTTAGAGCTACATCACAGTCCCTCTACACAGTCTGTGAAGCCTCTGCTGTGTCAATGCAGTCTTATCATAGGCACTATTTTTCTGCCATTGGCAGCTGCCAGCAAAACAAAGCTGCCTGTGCTGACAGGAATTAGAAACTCTGCAAACTGAATAATAAGTTAGACTAGAGAGAACATCCAGTGAGGTGTCAATTTCCTGATTGCTACAGGCTGCTGTCCCCACAAGCTAACTTTTCACACTCAGAGCCATTTCATCTCATCTCAGAGTTTGACTATATAGGCCACAGCTACGTTTACTTTGTAGGTTCCTGTGCACATCTGCTTAATTTTGTCCCTCTTTCTTGCTTTTTATATTTTTCCACTATGCCACTATTGGCCTTTGCTTAGCGAGATCACAAAACTCACAGATTTAATTTTTTCCCCTTACCTAGCTGCTGTGATACCCTACCAGAGACTGTTCCACTGCTATTTCTCTCAGCACCCATCACTCATTTACACTACATCTGTTTCTTGCAAGTCTCACTCTCCCAAAGCAACTGCTCCTTCACACTGCAAGTGAAAGGCATTATTAAGTACATAAACAATATAGGTTTAAAACAACAAATTGCACAATATCTATAATAACTTCATTGGGACACTGGAAGGGCTCTTTTATGTATTAGAGTGTTGACCCATGCATCCTTCAGGCATCAGAACAGCTCACCTTTGGCTTGCAGTTCTTTTGCCCTAAGAATTGCAAGGTGACACTCTTATATTGGTAAGTGGTTCTCCTAGTGTCACTTTTAAAGTTATAACCTGGACAGGTATTGTAGTCCACAGGTGCTGTGGTGTTCTTCAGTAGTTGGAACATGGAACTTATTTATTATTTATTTGAAAAGTTTCACCAGGAAAGACTTGCAGAGCTGCAATAGTTAATTTCCTGATGCATCCTGGGGATGTGGAATACAGAGGAAGAAACATAACAATCATTTTACAGAGGATGAAACATAACAATCATTTTACCAAACAGTAATCACATAACAGGTACACATGGGGTATACATGTCCCCATGTAACAATATAGTAAAACTTGCACTTTATAAGCAATATAGCTATGGAGGAACCAAGGCATAAACAAAAGCAACAGGAAGTGCTTATTATACAATTCCAAGACAAGAGCTCGGCAGGAAAGTGTTGCAAACCAGCATGAATTATGAAATCTACACAGTCATGGGGAGGAGTAGAGATCAGCCAGAATAGTGTGGAGAAAGATAAAGTTAGTACAACCAGAGACTTTCCACTTTGGGATGCGGAAAACCCCATACAGGGTAGGCCGGGCAAGTAAGTAGGAGAGATATGGGTAACATGATGGGATGACAAAATGAGGGAGGAAAGGGGAAGCCAAGGGGGGGACAGGTTATCAGAATACACCCAAAAGGATGGTGAGAACTCCACAGGGGATTGGTAGGGAAGTGTAGAGCGTGAGAATGGGTTTAGCCAGAAATGGTTGTGCATATGGGGTGGGGGAGGAGCTAGGAGGGGAGAGGAAAACTTAGAGCAGTTACAAGAGGGTGCTATGTGAAGATGGAGAAGGATCGATCACCACTCTTCCTCTGTCCCCTCACTATCCTATGCCCTTGCCAACCACTGCTCAGTAAACTGCACCTGCAGCTAACTCTCCAATCTATTCTACCTCAGACACTCCTATATTTCTCTCCCAGTAGGCCCAATGGTGCTAGCTAACCACACCCAACTACTGCACTCGATCCCAATTTTTGAGCTAGCTAGCTTGCACTTCACCCCATCTCATTATATACCACAACCCAATACCTTAGCAGGATTTCTCATTGTAACTGTTACTTTTGACTATTAGGTATATGTATTAATCCACACTTACCTATTCCTGTCAAACATATGCAGCTATATCATCTAATTATATGTTTTCAAGGTATAAAGCATGACTTCCCATTTAATTGCTACTATACTGTAAGTAAGGGTAAATTGTCATCTACACCCAACTATTTCTGTCAAATGTTTTCAATTGTATTGTAATTGTATGTATATATGTCAGGACCTGGACTACCCTTGTCCTCTTCCCCACTGTACCCCTCCTCCCAGGTCACACGGAGACAAGCATTCTTGCTCAGTGTGCTTTTTCTGGTGAAACAATTGCAATAAATAAATAAATAAAGAGTGGGCGACTAAGCAGAGCAGATTCTTAATGGTAGGGAGTTCCAAATGCCTGAGAAGTGGTAAGAGAAGGCAGCATGCCCAGAAGAGATGCACCTGGGGAGGAGTGATGGCCCTATGGAAGGAGTTGCAGAGGGCTTAGAAGGAGGTGGGTACTTCAGAGATGAGGAGCCAAGGTAGGAAGGCAGTGAACCAAACCAGTATTTCTCAATTAAGGAGGCACTATGGGCAAGGTACCTGGTGCTGAGGGATGGAAAGGAGAGTGATATGCAGAGGTTGCAGTTGTGGGTATGTGGTGGGCAGCAAAGAGTGAAGTGATATAACTAAAACTTTCTACTGGGACTATATTGCCTCCTCCTTCCTTACCCTCCACCCCCACCCTAAACCAATTCTACTTTTATAGGCACAGGATTTAACTGACAACAGGAACTTCCTGTTTGATAGCAGGAAGTGAGTGACCACAGAGCCACCAAAGACTCACCATCCTAGAAGGGCAAGAGTAGCTCTCCATCCCCTAGCTGCTGGAGGTCTGACTCTGAGAAAGTAAGGAGACTACTGAGAAATATAGGAACTTCTTGTCTCAGACAGGAAGATCAGGAGATAAAAGGGTGCAGAGGCAGTAAGTAAATTTGGAGAGAAGAAAAAAGAAATAAACAAACAGAGGAAAGAGTAAGTATTCCAAATAACATTTAGGGGGCCAGAAAAAGACATGATGGGAGTGGTGCAGTGCAGTGGTTGTGGAGCAGCAGTCTTCCAGGAGATGTTTTGGAGGATGCAGTGTTGTCCTTCTGCAGACATCTCTCTGGGCTGAGGGTGGAGGTTGCTCATCTCAGGCTGAGTTGGCCAGGATTTGTGGACCTCCTCTCCCACCCAGGGACCACCAGGGTCACTGCCGTTGCCTCAGAGGTTGCCAAGAAAGAGAAGTGGTTGGACCACAGTGGGCTCAGGGAGGGTGAGGGTGGTGGAACAGAGGCTCATTCCTCCAGTTGTCTCTCCACAATTTCTATGCCATTCTGGAAGAGTGTGGTTGCTCTCTGGAGGCACCCACAGTGGAGACCAAGGAGGACCTGGGAACCTCCACAAGAAGACCCAAAGGAGGGTGGTGTGAGACCCCACAGGAAGGAAACAACTCCTGGTGGGGGACTCCATTGTTAGGAAGGTAGAACTGGGAAAGGAAGAGGAGATGGAGGTAAGGTGCCTGCCTGGCGCCATGGCTTGAGAGACAGGGAGCGAATCCTCAGGATCACTGGAGCAGCTGCACAGGAGGAGCTGGATGTTATTGTCCACCTAGGGACAAATGACCTGGCTAAGAAAAGGATCAGAGCAGTGCAAGAAGCATTTTTGGAGATGGTGAAGGCCTTAGACAAATAGCACACATGGTAACCTTCTCGGAGGTGCTGCCTGTCCATGGCACAGGTGAGGTTAGGGTGCTCCACACCATGGGATTCAATCAGTGGTTGAAAACTGGTGCAGAGCTCAGGGATTTGGCTTCATTGGAGACTGAGGGTCCACCTGGAGGGATGCAGGCCTATACTGGCATGATGGTCTACATCTGTCCAGGAGGGAACCAGGATCCTAGGTGATAGGTTTAAATACTTCATTGACTAGTATTTAAACTATCCAAGGGGAGGACTGGAAAGGAGCAGGGAAACTAGCCCCCAAAATATCAGGGTACTAAGTGAAGTAGACACCAACATAGAGATGTCAATAGGGAGAAGTGCAGGGTAAATGGAGAAAGTGACAAATGCAATAAGGACAGGGATGGGGCAAAAAGGGTAGACCATCAAGAAATGAAGGGTAATGAGTACCAACACCTGTAGTCTGGACAACATGCTCCCTGAACTGGTGGCCTTGATGGAAGAGGGATGCTTGGATATTGTAGTGTCACAGAAACATGGTACACAGAGAACCATGACTGGGATGCAAAAATACCAGGGTACACAACCTACAGGAGAGACAGGGAGGGCAGAAGAGGGTGGGAGTAGCTCTCTATGTAAGGGAGGGATAAAAGCAACTGAACAAAAGAGTAAACAGGAGGAGAGGAGGAATGTGGGTCTCCTTAGAGACTGGAAATGGCACACAATCTGCACAGGGTTGTGTATACTGTAGACCCCATGTCAGGGGAGGAAATGGATAAGGATATGATAGAAGGTATACTTAGGATGGCAGAGAAGAGAGATACTGTTGATGGGGACCGTAACTTGCCAGATGTTAACTGGAGCACCTTAATGGCAGCACATCCAAAAGCAGGGCCATTCTTGGTGCCCTTCAGGTGGCATGCCTCAAACAGCTAGTTTTGGAACCCACTCATGAGGGAGCAATCTTAGATCTAGTACTCTCAGATGGGGACAGTGAGAGGATCTCAGATCTAGAAGTGGGTAGCCATTTGGGAACTAGTGACCACCAAACAGTGTGGTTCATGATAAACTCTGCTACAGAGTCAAGCCATACAAAATGAGGTTCTGAACTTCAGGAGAGCTGACTTTGGTAGTTGGGAGAGTGCCTTAGAAAGCACTAGCAAACAGGCTAGAAGGAGGGTGGAGCAACAATGGGCAACATCAAAACTGCATCACAGAGCAACAAGCCTTGTGTGAAGCAAATAAACAAATCAAAATGAAAGAAAAAGCCACTGTGGTCCTCAAAAGAGGGGCGAAGGTTAGGAGAAAAAGATAGCATTTAGGAAGTATAAAGAAACACAGAAGGAGCAGGACAGAGAACTGTACCAGGTAAGGCAGAAGGAAGCAGGGAGGGTAGTCAGAATAGCAAAGGCACAAACTGAGGAAAAGATAGCTAACTCGATTAAGAAGGATAAAACCTTTTATAGGTATATCAGAGAGCATAGAAAAACAAAGGAGGGATAGTGAGACTGAATAGAATGGATGATGGGTGGGCAGAGAGTGACAGTGATAAATCAGGGATACTGAATGAATACTTTAGTTCAGTATTCACAAAAGAGGAAGTGGGAGGTGCCTAATCCAATTAACAGAAGCACTTTAACAGGGGTTGATCCCAGTCCTTTCACAGAAGAAAGGGTTCTGAAAGAACTCCTAAACTGAAGGTGGACAAAGCAATGGGGCCAGATGGAATTCACCCCAGAATTCTAAAAAGAATTAAGCAGAGAACTAGTGACACCACTGACTACGCTTTTAAGAAACCATGGGAGGATGGTGTGGTACCTGGAGGACTGGAAGAAGATGGATGTGATTCCCTTCACAAAAGTGGGACCAAGGCAGAGGCAGGAAACTACAGACCTGCCAGTTTGACTCTGTGGGGAAAGTGACGGAATCACTTCTGAAGGAAAGAATTGTTGAGTACCTAGAGGTCAGTGGGGCACAGGACCCAAGGCAGCATGGGTTCACAGTGGAAGGTCATGTCAGACAAATTTAATTGATTTCTTTGACTGGGTGACCAAAGTAGTAGACCAGGGAGGGCTGTGGACATAGCCTACCTAGTCTTTAGTAATGCATTTGACACAGTCCCACACAAAGTTTAGTAGTCAAATTAACCAGCCAGGGAGTGGGTCCCAAGGTGGTAGCCTGGGTAAAACATTGGTTGAACAACAGGACACAGAAGGTAGTAGTAAATGGAGTCCACTCTGAAGAAAGAGGGGCTAATAGTGGGTACCATGAGTGTTCAGTACTGAGTCCAGTCCTTTTTAATGTCTTTATAAGTGACATTGCAGAGGGACTGGAAGGAAAAGTATGCCTCTTTGCAGATGACACAAAGATCTGCAACAGGGTTGATTCACAAGGAGGCATGGAAAGGATGAGAAGGGACTTGGTAAGGTTGGAGGAATGGTCAGAAGTATGGCAGCTTGGATTCAATGCAAAGAAGTGCAAAGTAATGCACCTGGGAAACAAAAACGCAGTGGAAGATTACACAATGTGGGGAGGTAGTAACAACAACAAAATGGAAAGAGACCTAGGGGTAATCATATCAGATGACCTTAAGGTTGGCAAGCACTGCAGAGAAGGCAGGGAGGGCTGGGGGATACTGGGATGTATAAGGAGAGGCATCACCAGCAGAAAACAGGAACTTGTTATCCCCCTGCACAGACAGTTTGTGAGACCCCATCTGGAGTACTGCGTCCAGTTATGGAGACCCCATCTCCGCAAGGACATAGACAGGATGGAGGCAGTTCAGAGGAGGGCAACTAAAATGGTGCAGGGTCTGCAAGAGAAGCCATCGAGGAGAGACTAAAGGATCTTAATATGTATACCCTTGAGGAAAGGAGGAGAGGGGAATGATAGAAACATTTAAGTACCTCAGTGGAATCAACAAAGTCCAAGAGGGTAGCATCTTTCAGAAAAAGAGACTTGCAAGAACAAGGGGACACAATTTGAAGATAGAGGGGATGGCTCAGGGGCAGTGTGAGGAAGTATTTTTCACAGAGGGTGGTGTGCATAGAACAGCCTTCCTGAGGAGGTTGTGGGGTCTAAAACTGTGGGACAATCAAGATTGCATGGGACAGACATAAGGCAATTTTTGAGGGTGTAGGAAGAAATAGGCTGTTGGTTAAATAGGATCTGCAGCTTATCCTCTAGGTAGGGAAATGGGCAGACTAGGTGGGCCAAGCGGTTCTTATCTGCTGTCAAAGTCTATGTTTCTATGTAAATGACAAAGGGAGGGAAAGAGTGTCCAGTCTGAAAGGGTAGATTTTGGAGCAGAGTTGTAGACTATGTCTGGGAAATCAAAATGGGGAGAATCATCTTTGGACTATGTCTGTCTGTCTGGGGCTTATGGTAGGCAACTGCATTGTCTGTAGAGGACACTGAGTTTCAGGTGGAGCTTTTGTAGATGGCATCCACATGTACTGCAAAATCGAGCTCTTGTCGAGCCAAAGCCTGAGGTACTTGAAGAAGGAGACATTTTCCAGTATTGAACTGTCGAGGGTATGAAAGAGGGTATGAACTACAGAACTAGAAATCCTATGAAGGTATGAACTACAGAACTAGAGATCCCATGTTTGAATCCCATTGCAACTACTAGCTCTCTGTGACCCTAAGCACGCCACTTGGCCTCCTGCACTTCAGTTCTCCAAGCCTTTGAACTGGGTAAAAATAGGACCCCAGGGAACACAAAATGTTATACACCAGTTAGGCTATCCCAGGTGAATCAACTGAAAACAACCTAAAGCACTGGGCTACAGGTTTCCACTAGAAGTATTTACATAGGAACACACAGAGTCATTTCATATGGAGTACATCTCAGAGTTGGACTGTATATAACACAGCTGCATTTACTATGTAGGTTCCCTGCACGCCTGCTTAATTTTGTCCCTTTCTTGTTTTTGTATTTTGCCTCTATACCACTGTTGGCCTTTGCTTCAGCCAGATCACAAAACCCACTGATTTTGTTTTTTCCCGACCAAGCTTCTGTGATTCCCGACCAAAGACTATTCCACTGCTCTCTTTCACTCTCAGAACCCATCACTCTGTGTCGGCTGCTCACTGGTGCCATAGACGTACACACATGTGAACTCTATGCTGACTCAGGTTGGTTGCAACTCTCAAACCGGATAAAGTACCTTATCTGCCTGATGGCGAAAAATCCACTCTGGGCCTCACTCCACCTTGTATCCAAGACCTGTTATGCCCGACGCTAGCACCCATTTTACCAGAAGATCAGAACACCAGCCTCTCCAAGTCCCCGATGCCAGATTTCTCAGGGACAAAGATCATTTGCCTATCGTGCCCCAGCTGGCTAAATGCCCTCAGCACTCATATTACTGCCTCCACCTCTCTAGGTATGTTCAAATCAAGGCTGTTCTCTCACCTTGCCACCTCCAACTCCTGTGACTGCCCTGATTAAACCTCCTATTTTCTCACTATCCACCCTGTTCCGTTATTTGACAAAGACATGTTTGGGAAACTTTTTCTCCTGCTATTGTCTGCTCCCCACATGTTTCACTTCCCTCTCTATTCTGGACTTTTTCCTATTTGTTTCTCCTAATCTGGCATGACCTCTTTCTTGTAATAATAATGTGATTATTGATATCTCATGTCCTTTTGCACAAATGATTTGATATGTATTTGTATATGTTTTCTCACTCTTGATACAGCACAAATTGTTGTGTTATCTATGTAACCTTTTGTACTGTACCTAATTGACGTGGAACCTTTGTAAAAGAGACTCTGGCTCAAAGGTAGTAATTCCTAGAACAATAAACTAAACTAAACTCTTTCACACTGTATCTGTTTCTTGCAAGCCTAACTCTCCCAAAACAACTGCTCCTTCACACTGCAAAAGAAAGACATAATTAAGTACATAAACAATGTATGTTTTAAAAAAAAACTGAGTGTACACAAACTATAATAACTTTATTGGTACACAAGGAGGGCCTCTTATAGGTATTAGAGTGTCAGCCCTTACATCCTCTGGGCATCAGAATGGCTCAGCTTTGGCTTGCAGTTCTTTTGCCCTAAGATTGTGCAACACAACACTCATATCGATAAGTGGCTCTCCTAGTGTTCCTTTAAAGTTATAACCTAGACAGATAATTTAGTCTAAAGGTGCTGTGCTGTTGTCCAGTAGTTGGAATGCAGAACTACAGAACTAGATATCCCATGTTTGAATCCCACAACAACTACTAGTCTCTCTGTGACCCACTTGGCCTCCAGCACTTCAGTTCTCCCAGCTTTGGATCTGGGTAAAAGCAGGACCCCAGGGAACACAAAATGTACATCAGTTAGGCTATCCCAGGTGAGTCAATCAGAAAACATCCTAAAGCATTGGGCTACTGGATTCCACTAGAAACATTTATATCAGGACACTCAGAGTTATTTCATATGCAGTACATCTCAAAGTTTTACTGTATATAAGCCACAGCTGCATTTCTTTTGTAGGTTCCTGTGCACATCTGCTTAATTCTGTCCCTCTTTCTTGTTTTCTATATTTTGCCACTATGCCACTGTTGGCCTTTGATTCAGCCAGATCGTAAAACCCACAGATTTCATTTTTTCCCTAACCAAGCTGCTGTGGTACCTGACCAAAGACTGTTGCACTGCTCTGTCTCTCTCAGCACCCATCACTCTTTCACACTGCTTCTGTTTCTTTTAAGCCTCATTCTTCCAAAACAAAACACCACTGCTGTCTCTCTCTCTCTCTCTTCTCTCTCTCACCACTTCAAACAAAATAAAAAAGGTGGGGTTTTCCCAGCAAATAAATAAGAAAAAACAACTCTATGGGGAAAAAATTACAGCAGCTGATCAGAAGGCACAACTTTTTCAACTATAGCCTATCCAGCAACAAAGCACTATGAGTGCTGAGTATGTCTGAATGTATACAGATTCTGGACGTGTGTGTGTATATATATATATATATATATATATATATATATATATATATATATATATATATATCTGCAGTTTCTAAATTAATAGACAACAGAAGAATATTTCATGATAATATTAACTCCTCTCCCCTCAAAAATCTACATTTTTGTGGGTTTTGTTTTTTATTCCTAATGTTATGTAATTTTCATATTATAATCACAATAATCCACTCCAGGTGTGAGTTATGCTGGGCTGTATCCCTTTCTGGTATAGATTTGGTTACTATACATGTGTCCTTCTGACCAAACCACAAAAGGCATAGGTAAATGCCAGTGTAACTCACACCAGTCCTGGATTATTGCTTAACTGATGTCTATTGACCAATATTTAGGCAACTGTTTGTATCAAATGATTTGTCTATGTCAGCCTGATCCAAAGAATTCGTTGAAAATGAAAGGCCTCCTGACCATAATGGCTCCAAAATTAATACATTTAAAACATGTGTTTTTAAAGTGTGTTAACTTCAGAAACATAGAAGTAGTAGTATTTTAGCAAAAAATAATGATCATATAATTTTTATGGAGTAATTAATTTCTGGCAAAATATCAATGTATCTATTTTTCTTTTGTTTGTATTTCAGGCTGTTCACCACCAGGCCTTGCAAATCATGAACAAACCTTTAAAACTGGATTCAGATGGCTGAAAATCAGGAACCCATATTAAAAAAAAAATTATATTTGCCCAAAAGCCTGCTATAGTACATGGTTTAGTGTGAAAAACATTTTCTGCAGGAGAACTATAATAACAGTCGAGTCTGGAGTTGGCTGGGAATTTTTGTTGTTGTCATAGTTGTAAGTAGCATAAGAAATGTCACATATAGGAGTGACTGTAAATACCTTTGGAGGCAACATTCAGAGTATGAAAATCATCAAAACAAAGCAACTGGGGAAAATGCTGCTAATGATTAATATTAAAATGCACAAGTCTATGAATATTGAATGTTGTTATCTGAAATTGTCCTGGAATGCTGGTTGTGTTGAAGGGAGTGGATGGTGCTTTCATTTGGCGTTGCTTTTGGGCAGTGTCAGTCAGTTGTTCTTATGCTTCCTTTGGATTTGTTTCATCTTGCTCTGATTTAATATTTGGCCTGCTACTTGTACTGGTGATAGCTTCACTATTGCCTGTGAGACTGGAGCTCCAATTCAGTGGATCTATGTTTAAGGCAGTCTAGTAATTACATGACAGCCCTTTGATATGTGTGTGTGTACAGCTGTCATTTTTCAAATCATGGCCAAAATGCTTTTTACATCCCAAAAGATGATTTCACAGCCCCTGTGCAAAATTCCCTTTAGGCCAGGAGTTGAACATTTCTTCTGCCCTTCTTCATGAGCCAGTTTCTTAAAGGCTATGTTGCACATCTGGTGCAGACATATTAAAAACACATTTTCCATACTTTTACTCCAAATTCCTCATCTGCAGCCCCATCAGCTTTGGACAGAGTTTGTTTATTTTTGAGATAAATAATTATAAGCAATAAAGGGATATACAAATGAAGAAACAGTCCATTAAACAAGCTGTATCTGCAAATGTTAGGCAATGTGGGAACTGGGAAGCAAGATCTTGGGAATGTTGTTTTGTAGGATTTATGCAAAAGTGGAGTGGTGAGTAGTGCACTGTGCAGTGCATGCAGTTCCACACATTTTTATGAAATCATAACATTAGATGCAAGGTATTAGCACCCATTAGGTTTTAATTTACCTTGGGGCTATTATTGGTATGTTTTTGTTCTCATTCTTGTTGTTTCTCAGATACATGATAATATCATACATTAAAAGAACAAGAGGAGAAGTTTTATCTGGTGCTGAAAAGTTAATGTATTTAATTATATCACAATTAAAGTGCATGTATTAAATACAACAGGAAGTAAGCATAGGGGAAATACACAGGTTAACTTTAGAAAGAAAACAGTCAGCAAAAGAAGACTTGGAGGACTATGGGCTTGATTCTCAAACCTGTTAGACTGCTGCAAGCCCAGGGTGCACCAAACACACAGCACATGGGGCTTGTGGCAGTCCATGGATGGCAGATGGCATTCTTGATCTTGTGCACCACATGCCCTGAGTTACACCACCTTTGCTGGTCTAACTTCATGACCCTTTTACAGGGTTTGCAACAAATATTTGGTGCATACTGCCATAAAGAGGGTAAAGTGCCACAAATGCACATGACCTATGAGAATAGGACATACCATGCAGCAATGTGTGGAGCAGCATAGGGTTTGATGCAGGGCTTGTGCAAGCACAGCATCCCCTTTGAGAATCGTCACCTGTATTTCTATTTTCCTGTGGGTTACTAATACATGTACCCAAGTAATGACAAATTAAGTTTGATGTAAACAATCTGTTGGATGTGTTTAGGGTCTATTTGAATGATGAGGCTCAATAGTTAGGGGATGCTGTTGAGCATTGGTCATAGCTGGTTGTGTTTGTAGAGAGCTCTGCAATTTTTGATGGAACATCTGAAAATAAAAAGCTATAAAAGGACTTATTTTATTTTGAGTGATCACTGGATGGAATTTCTTTGTCAGCTTATGGAGAAGTTTATTTCCCAAAACTTGCTGGGAGAGGTGCTCTGGCTAGAGGGTCTGTCATGACAGTTGGAGCAGGGTCTCCCCACTGCAGTTACCCACTCAGATGTGGGAGTAAAATCAAAAGCATCGCTGAAACCTACCCTAGCATCAATACAAGTTTCTTGAATGAGTTTCAAGCTAAGGTGAAGCAATCTGCCTCTTGAATTGAAACTTCACTTTCAGAAATTTCTATTCGTTATTCAGCTGTCGAGTTGCAGATGGAGAAAGTGGAGAAAATCATAGAAAATAAAGAAGGGAGATGGGGGCCATTTCAGCTAGGGTTCTTACTCTTGAAGGAGAAACAAACAGCACTGCATGAGCTATTAGCTCAGATGTCAAGACTTGAATGTTTGGAGAATAATATGCTCAGGAGGAATTTGAGGTTAATTGGTTTTCCTGGGGCAGTACCAAATATTGAGCTGAAAGAAGCAGTGCAGAATGCATTAGCTGCTGTTTTTACTTGAGTCTGCTTCTTCTCTGGAATCTGTTTTTCGACCTGTTTCACGTAACCCAAAGGATCCGACTCAAAACCCGTGCAAGATATGTTATCATTACTTTATCTACCTTTGCTGAAAAGAATAAAATGCTTCATTTAGCAAGACAGAAAGGACAATTCTTCATGAAGGCCATCATATCAATTTGTATCCTGCCTTTTCTATGCAAACCCAGAGTAGGAGGAAATGCTTTTTGCCTATTTTGTTAGAATTTCATGAGGCTGGAATTACTACAGTTTTACTTGCACCTGCTCATTTGAGGGTTCTGTTGCAGAGTAAAATTATTATTTTGATGATCCTGACACAGCTAGAACTTTTTGAAAGTACTGTGAAAATCTGGAAGATGTTGGCTCAGATTTTGGGGATGAAGAGGTGGCAGATGTGACCAAGTATCTTCCACCTTGAAGCTGGAATATTGAGAATATGAATTTGGAAAATCTTTCTTTTGTTTTATTTATGATTTGCCTAAACCTGTTGCTTGAAACTAAAACCGATGCTTTGCATTTTTGTTTAGATATTATGTAGCTAGGAAGTTAAAAGCTTGGAGCATATCAAAAATCATTTTATTTATTTTATTCTGGTGTGGCTCTAAGTAGTAATGTTTTTATTGTATTTTTCCCCTTATTAATCCTCTAAAAATAAAAATAAATTGTTTTCTTGCTTTATTTGGTTATATGAAATTAAGAGGAATATTTTGTTCTTAATGAATATCTTTTATTGTAATCAAAATTAAAATGTGAAATTTTTGGTCTTAGGAATAATAGAAAAATGAAATTAAAAAATAAAGAAGAAATAAATAGTAGTTGAAGTAAAGTAATAGAAAATGAAAGAATAGAATAATTATGGATTCAAGTAATGGGAGGAGTAGGTAAAAGGTTTTATTTGAAATATACTACAGGCCACCCAATAGTAGTAAGGAAATAGATAAAATGATAAATGAAGAAATTGGGCAAATGACAATGGAAGGAGATGTTATTATAGCAGGGATTTTAACTATCCTGATATTTGTTGGGAAAAGTATAATAGTAAGAATGCCAATAGTGGAAAATGTGTACAGCAATTAGAGACAGTAGGGTTGGAACAGTTAATATATAAGCCAACTAGAGCAGAAAGTACTCTGGACTTGCTGTTAACAAATAGAACATATACTATGAAAGGAATAAAAATAGGAGAGTAGTTGGGAAAGAGTGATCATGTTATGGTGTTCTTTAATGTTAAACAGAACATTATGGCCTGGATATTCAAAGGTTGTGCTATGCGCAAGTCCAAAAAGTGTGCCATTTTGCGATATTCAGAAGGAGGCAGTTGCACCACGAAAACATGCTGAGCAACAGCGCAATGCAAATGAAGGCATGCTGCACAACCGAAGGGGTGGATCCATACATAAACAGCCATTGCGAGTTCAAAGATTCTGCGCAATGCGCAACAGCGAACAGCCGGAAATTAAGACTAGCGAAAATGAGCCAAAATAAAAGGCTCAAGGAAGCGGCACAAGAACGCTATAAGGATGCCAAGTGGGAGAGAGAGAGAGAGAGACAGACAGACACAGACAGTGACAGGCTAGGGTAGGCAAGGCAAGCTGGGCCATAGGCTGTAGAGGCCAGCGGGGTGCCGGTGCAGTGGAAGTAGCAGTGAGGACAGCGGGGTAACACAGCAACACCAGCCGGGGGTCAGAAGCCAGGAGATGGATAGTGCCAGCTTCACATGGAAGCTGTAATGAGGGGGTGAGAATGCATGCTGCAGGGGACATGGCCGTGGAAGGGCCGCCGGGCGCACGCCCTCAACAGGCAGTACTGTGCCCGCATCAACTTTGAGCTGTACACAGATGTAGAGATCGTGGCCGGTACCACCTGAACAGGGCAATACTGAGATGGCTCTGTGAGCTGTGCAGTGATGTGATGCAGGCACCCTCACGACGGAGTCACGCCTGTCGGTGGAGACCAAGGGACAGCCTGCATGTGCCTGCTCGCCACGGGCACCTTCCAGAGGCTGACAGGGGACACCACAGGCATCACACAGTCAGCCACATCACGCATCCTCACCCAATTCCTCAGTGCACTGCTGCCACATGCTGCAGAGTACATCCATTTCCCAGCACCGCGCAGAGCGTACAAGCAAACATGCATGAGTTCCACAGGTAGCACATATGCCTGGCATGCTAGGGGCTATAGACTGCACCCATGTGGCCATTCATACACCACCTGGCCCGATGGGGCTGCATATAGAAAAGAAAGGGCTTCTCCAGTGTCAACTGCCAGGTGGTGTGTGATGCCACTGGGTGCATAATCAATGTCTGTGCCACACACCCTGGTGGAGCACATGATGCCTTCATATGGTATCAGTCCGCACTGTGCCATCGATTCGAGAGGGACATCCCACAGGCCATTTAGTAGGTGAGTACTCATGTATGGAATGCAAACTCGGACAAGGGTGGGAATGCCACAGGTGCCATGGTGGTGGCACACAGGATATGGGCAATATAGACCTGAACATGATGCTGATCTCCACTATCTCCACACAGGTGACAGCAGATACCCACTCCATCCCTGGCTGCTCACACCGTACTGGCGCCCATGACCCCATCACAGCAAAGCTATAATGAGGCACATGCTTCCACATGCAACATCATAGGCGGGTGTTTGGGATGCTCAAGGCATGCTTCTGATGCCTAGACACCTCGGTGGTGCCTCTACAGTACAGCCCCCAAAGGCCTGTGGGATATTCCTGGCCTGTTGCATCCTGCACAACATGGCCAAAGACTATGGGATAGCCTACAGGTTGAAGAGGGGACAGCGATGGGGGCGCAGTGGCGCCGGTGTTGATGGTGATGAGCAGCCCCCTAGGACGCGGGACCCCGACTGATCCGCAGGCCCAGCTGCACCGGGACACCATCACAGAGGAGCACTATGCAGAACACAGGTAAGTCAAGGGACATGTGCAACCAACACTGTCCATGCGCAAACCACAGGCAAACAGGGTAACACACCAGGGTGCATGACAGCCAGGGAGTGGAAGGATCCAGGCATACAAACATACCATCAGGGAGGGTGAACACTCATATGGACACACACACCAGGCACAGAGTGTACATGGGCAGATGCACAGCACAGCAGAACCGACATTGCTAACACACAGAACCACCGACCACCCCACCACCTGTACTGTCCAAATCGTGTCAGATGCTGGGCACCCTTGCCTTGGTGTACAGTACAATGCAGGCATCATCCTGTACACACCCTGTGGACAGCAGTTGGGAGGTGTGCAGGTGGTCCGTGTGTTGGCATGTTGAGCAGAGCACCCAGCAGTGCACTGCCCACCATGACACACATTGCACACAGGCAGCACCAGACAGGGCCCGCACTGGGAGACAGGTCAGTCATGTAGCACTGTCCCACAGCCACCGCGGATGCGTGGGCAGCCCCACCATGACCCAACAGCCCTGGCAGGCTGGGCAGAGGCCACATGGGATGGCACTGTTGGACCACCAGGGTCCCACTGCGTGAACGCGACCTTGCCCGCACAGGGGTCTGCAGCATGCCGAACAAACCTGCACCAGGGGTGCTCGGGATGCCCACAGCAGAACCCGGTCATTGACAGGCCTGGTGTCACACGACGCCAGGAATGGGAGTGGAGAGGAACTGTGTGGGTGTGCGGTACAGGGCACCTGACTGTGCCCAACGCATCCACAACAGAGACCACTGCCTGGGTCAGCCTGTCAATGGCTGGGTCACATCCATCCACATATGAACCAGCTCTGCACGTCCAGAGCACACTCTGCTGTGCCGCTCCACAGCCACAGACAGTGCCTCTACGGACATTGCAACCACCTCTGCTGCTGTACTGATTCCTGCAGCAGGCGGGTGTTTCGTCCAATGGATACTGTGCCCCAATGGCATCCTGTCCTCCAGGGTGTGGAAGGTCCTGATGCACAACACCCCTTGAGGGTGGGCACTGTTCGCCAGGACCAGGAATGGGCGGATCAAGGGGCGGCGGACATGTGCCACCACTTGACACTGTACCCCAGACCTGGTGGGTGACTGCTGCTGCTGCCCTCCAACCGCTGCAGCCCCAGGGTCCACTCATTCCACCGCTGTGGCTGCAACAGTGCCAGACACCTGCACAGCCACCAGTGCTGCCCCACCAGTGCTGACAGGCGCGGCCTGGGACTGTGCCAACATGCTGGTACACAAGTTGGAACCAGAAAGGCCCAGGGCATGTGTTGGCCTCCTGTGTGTCCGTCATGGGACACACACATATCACTGCCCATTGCAGTCCTTGCATTATCAATGGTGCAGGTACGTGCTACAGCCACAGTCACAGCGTGCTGGCATGCTTGCATGCCAGACTGCTGAGACACAGCTGTGCACCCCACACCCGAATCACCGACACCAGAGTTGGTGGCCCAGCGCAGCATGCGTTGCAGTGCATGCTGGCTGGTGACAGAGGTGGATGGACCCTCCTCCATGTCCAGCAGGTCATCATCACTGCCTTGACCCACCACTACCGTCTCCTGAAGACGAACAGGATCTGTAAGAGAAAGAGAGTATGTGAGTGCATGTGAACAACCTTCCCCCAACACCACCACCATGTCTTACCGCGCAGTGATGGGCTTCCACCTGTCTGGAATCCACCTCCTGGTACGCCTCAATAGCGCCCACTGCATTGATGCAGCCAGTCTCTCCTCAGCCGGGTCAGCTCCAACACCGCTGGCTGGCCCCGCCAGTGCCAGCATCGCACGCCCTGAAGCTGCCACCTTCTCCTTCAACCTCCTGTGGTCTGTCCCCATCTTCTTCTGCATTCCTGCACGAGTGCTGGTGGCTTCGTGCAGGTTCACAGCCCGAGCTACCCCCGCCATGCAGCCACACGGGACTGAGGGGTGCCCTGCCATCCACTCAGTAGTGGCTCCTCCTCCAGGTAGGCCTGGAAGAGGGCCTCTGTCTCTGCTGGGGTAAAGTTGGGCCTCCTCCTACACCACCATCCTCACCCTCACCTTGTCTCTGCTCGGTCATGGCAATCTGTATGGGGGAAGTGGACACCTGTCACTGTGCAGTCTACAGCATTTTCCCATGACCATTGTCCAGAACATCACACAGCATGCAACTCACCTCTCTCCTGCAGTACCCGAATCTGGCCAGCGAGCCCAGTGTTGCACATTTATAGTGCAATGCATGCAAATTGAGTGGAGCAACTATAATGAGATGCAAATCGCGCCACTCGCGCCTTTGAATGGCTGATCAGATGATTTGCATGTGTCGGCTGAATATTGCGCAGTTGCGCTTTGACAATCTGGTTGAGTTGGCTGAGCCAATGGTGCAGATCTGTGACTGTGTGGAACACTGCATTGCGCATGCCCAGATAGCTTAAGCAGGCGTCTGCCGTGCTGCTGACGTATCGTGCGCGATCGGCAATTCAGGCCATGGCTACCATTGTGCCAGTGGCGCTACAGCACTGGGCACTATATGCGCTGTGGCACTACTGCGCAGTAGTCCACTGTGGCACTGGTACACAGGAGGTTGGTCGCGCAGGATGTGTTACGTCAGATGGTGCTGTGCGTGGCCTTGCGTCATTGCCCATGACCTGGTGTCCAACCTTGCCCCTGGCACTGTTTGGCTGCCTGTGTATGGCTCCTGTTGCGCTGTCTGGTGACAGCACTATGTGAAGTGACCGCGCTGTTCGAACAGCACGATTGGAACCTATGGTGGTCTCTTGCGTAACATCTCCATGTGGGGTTACGGCCAGCGGGTGCCATATTTCCTGCTATAAAGTTGGTACCATGGCGCATGGGAGGGGCAGTGCAATGGAGCCCGTGGAAGTGGCCAACTTGGGGCCCTGGTGGAGCCCACTATGGGGCAATGTATGGTGAGGTGACCCTCACCATTGATAGGACCCAGGTCTGGTAGCAAGTGGCCAGTGACCTGGTGGGGTCACTGGGCAGTGCTGGTCAGCTGAGCAGTGCTGGCACCATTACAGTGACCTCTGCAGGAGGGATCCTCAGCTTCTGGAGTGGCTACGGTCACGTGCCAGGAGGGCATGGTCCCTAGGCCAGGTGGGTGTACCATCTATGCACCTGTATTCTCTGTAGGGGTGTGAGTGTGTTTTGGTGGTTGTGCATAGGTGATGGCTCTGCCATGGTTGGCTGTGTCAGTGTGTGCAGGTGTGAGATGCATGGGTCTGGCTGTGTGGTCAGGCACCTCACTGGGGCAGGGGCAGTCTGCTTTGAGTCACACTGATGTTTTTCTCAACATATGTCTCCCACAGGCCGGGATGTGAGGATGCAGGCATGGGGTGAGGAGGGCTGTGCCAGGCCCCGGTGCCAGTCGGTGGTGCTGTGGGTGGTGCGCCACAGCAGCAGCAGCAGCAGCGGCAGACCCAGCTGCTTGAGGAGTGTGAGTATCATTACTTCATGGATGCTATTGCATGCTGGGGGCAAGACCACCAGCCATGCACAACACAACCATGCACGCACAGGTGACATGCATCACTGTCCAGCGTCACAGCACGTCTGTGTATGCATCACTGGTGGTCCATGCCATGCACTGGGCACATAGCTGTGTAACTGGCATCGCACCACGTTTCCACGTCACTTGACAGCCTTGTTTGTGCTGTGATGGACATGGGCAGTGGTGTGTGTGCAGTGGTGCACATAGCTGGTGCTGCCTGTTTGTGATGGCCATGTGCATGTTCACTGTGGGTGGGTGCATGCCATCACAGGTGCGGACATTGGGCTATATGGCTTGCAGGTTGGGTGGTGTTCAGGGTTGTGGTCAGTCACAGGCATTGACTGTGTTCCCATTTTCCTAGGCCTCACTGTTCTCAGGAGGATACACCGAGATACGTGGCTGACGCAGTGTCCCTGGACAATCAGGCCATCCTCAGGGACATTCATCGACATGGCCTGGGGAGGAGGCATCACCAGGAACAGCGGCACCGGGCGGAGGGGACCAGCCTGCTGGGCCTTAGGCCTGATTACCCTTCCCACTTCACCCATTCCTACCACCCTGCCTTCCTTCTCCAAGTTGTTCATCCCTACCCTTGCCCACCCCTACCTTGTACCCTACCCCTTGTAAATAGTTATGGTTGATTGTTTTGTGCTTTACATTTTGATAATACATTTATATTTTGTTATGAATACTGTGTTGGTCTCTGATTTGCAGCTGGCTATGGTTGCTCAGTTGCAGTGGTGTGCATGCCATCTGGGGTGGTATGGTCCTGGGTGTGTGTGTGTGTATGTGCGTGTGTGTGTGCATGGGGAGGTATCTCCAGCATGGCAGTGACTTTCTGTTGGTCATGCTGTCTGCTGCCACCCACTGCTGGGTGCACAGGGTGTGTCTGGCTTGTATGCTTCTCTGCTGCACGGGTTGATGTGTGCCGTGGGGGATGCATGGTTTCCTGCAGTGCCAGTCACTGCACATGGGTGGTGTCTTGGGGTCACGGTGCAGGGTGTGCCGTGCGTGCATGGGGCTGATGTGCACTGTGGTTGTCAACCCCTGTGTGTGGCACTCCAGCCTGCCAGTGGTTGTGCTGGGGCGTCATGGCTCTGTTGTGCTTTGTTGGCTTGTCCCCATGGGCCAGTAGATCATCCGTCCCACCCCCAGTGATGCTGTGCTTGGGTGTGCAGGTGTCTTGTTGGTTCTGCAATGTGTTCCTGTGCCTATGTGTGGCATGGCTGGTGGTGGGCCCCAGCCTGCCTCCCTGGATGTGCAGTTCCATTGCTCTGCGGGGGGCTCTGCTTGTGCTATGGCACCTCTGAACTGCTCAGCTGGGCTGCCCTGAGTTGCGCTATGGCGCAACCTTTCTGCTCAACTTCTCCTTCCCTGGATTTAGCAGCTATAGGCGCGGTTTGTGCGATATTCAGGCGTGGCTGTTGCATAATTTGTTCTGCTCCATGTTTGAATATCGCGTCTGTTGCACATATGCAATTGATTTGTGCTTGTTCCGCTGTTGCGCATAATTCGGCGAGTTTGAATATCTGGGCCTATATGTATAAAAAGGAAAACACTTG
Source organism: Neoceratodus forsteri (assembly GCA_016271365.2). Lineage (NCBI taxonomy): Eukaryota > Metazoa > Chordata > Ceratodontiformes > Ceratodontidae > Neoceratodus > Neoceratodus forsteri. Next base: position 1,431,362,991 of record CM028131.1, read on the forward strand.
TAAAAATTCTAACAAAGCAGATTTTCAAAGAATTAAAGGACAATTAAAAGATGGAATTGGAAACAAAGTCTAGGTGGGAAGACAGTAGGCCAAATGTGGGATGAACTAAAAATAAATTATTAAAATTAGAAAATAATATGTACCAGATAAAAACATTTTTAACAGGAGAACAAAAAAAACTCTATGGTGTACTGGTAAGGTGGGTCATGTGCAGAATAGCATTTTGAGGGAGGAGTAAGCAGTTGCAGTTGAACCTCCACTGAGCCAGCACGCTTTTGGAAGTGAGCAGTGAGCGTTTTTTATCTTGGGCAACCATTGCATTAGAGCAGTCTGAATGGTGTTCCTGGTATGAAATGTGATGTGGATACATTTTTTCAGCAAGTAATAAAGGTGTATATGTGCTGTAATGGTTTAAAAAATAGAAACAATTATACTGGACCTTAGGAAACTTAGTAAAAGAAACCGTATGCTTTTGCCAGGTAAAACGCTTCCGCTAAAGGCACAGGTATATGGACTTTTGAGGTGGACCAATGGAGGTCTGGAAGGAACAAGGAGCAGTTATGAAGACGCCTCTGGCAAGCATTTGTTCAAATTTATTTGAATTATATTCTCTCTTTGCTATTATCTTATGTTTTAACATCTGTTCAAGTAATGTGTGATGCAAAGGACTGATGAAATTCAGCTGTTGTGAATTTGAGGAATGGAGAACTGAATTGGAGTATGTGTAATGTCAAAGAAGTCATTCATTTTTCTTTTCAGTGATTTCTCCATCTAGTTTTTCTCAAATCCTGTCATTAATGAAGCAAATGTCTAAACGGGACTGTATGAACTTAACTACTTGAATGTATTATGAGCTGCTGCCATTTAAACAATTTTACATGACCTATTGAAATGGGGTTGGTTTGGAGTCTCTTTCATGTGTTTGACTTGCATCTCAGCTAACATGTTTTTCAGCTGAACTTTTACGAAGACCTGATTAATAGCAAGTCTTTTCCTAGACTTTACTTAGTGAAAAAAAACAGCAGTTACGTGTGACTCGCTAAGAAAAAGCAGTGTAATGGTTGTGGGTTCCAGGTTTAGAGGTCTGAAATGAAGTGGAGCAGCACTGCAGAAGTCAACTACATTTATTATTTCTTCAGTGAGATTTTTAAAACTCTGCCACTATTTATTTTCACACGATTACAAATGCCTATATTGTGAAGAAACAAACTGTGAAAATAAATTGAACATGTTTGCAGTCGATGACGAAAGGTGGATTTGGGTCTCCATGAATTTAAATGGCTTGAGTGAACTATGAGCTGCTGCAGTTCATACTATCAATAACTTTTGGGAGTCTTGTCTATGGGTTTTGTTATCTTTGGTCTTTAACCACATTTACATGGAGGATTTGATTAGTTGCAAGCCTTTTTACATTTTACTAAGCCAAAAATAATCAGCTAAAGGTGTAAGCATCTGTCCTGGTGTTCTGACACTAAGGATAACTTTTCACCTGGGTCTTAAAGGCATAGTGGTTTAGATTTACTGACTATAATTAAAGAAGTTTTGGTTACAACAACAAGGTGACAATATATAGAGTTTGGATGGGTCTTTAAGAAGGAAAGGAGGAAAAAACTTAGTGGATTTTCTTGAAAAACAAGAAAAACAAACAGAGAAGTTAACATTAAAGGGAAATTACAGCATAAACTACCCCTGAACAGGACTTATTGAATGTTTTGGTAAAGTACCTACTTTAAATATAAGTAATCCCTTAAGTACAATTACATCTCCTTTTGAGAATCGAAATCTAACAAAATATATAAGGAAAGAAGTGGTGTTGGAAGCTACAGTTTCAAATAGCCAAGAAAATGTTTATTTGTCTGCAGAAACGGATGTGGCTTCTATAAACAAAGAAGAAGAGAATCATTTAACATTTAATGAAACAAATGTGACAATAATACAGAAAGAAAATCCTTCTCAAAAAAAAACATCAAGGAAAACAGGATGTGGTGGAAAAATAATCTGTTGCTTTTGGGCAAAATTACTGTTTGGGAACATCAATGAGATCAAAGAAAATATGAGTTTTCTTAAGGCTAAAGCAGAAAGTGTGGATAAATTAATCTTAGAAATTGAAGGAATTAGGACTACAGTACAGTAATTGGAGGAATCTGTGAAAGTGACTAATAATAAAATTCCTCAAATAGAAAGTTGTTTTCAGAAATGGATAAAAATCTAATAATGGAGTGACAATTAAATAATCATGACAGACAATTAACTGATATGGTAACAAAAATTGCCAATATGGAGTTAAAATCAAGGAGGAAAACCTTTGTTAATTGGAATCTCTGAAAGCTGGAAACAGTCACAAATTTTAAACTAAATCGCCTTGAAAGTTTTTGCTTCTTATCAGGACTTATCAGTAGAGGATTGTAAAATTGAAATAAACTGAGTACATCATTCCTTAAAATCTAGACCAGAAGATGGTTTACTACCACACTCAGTTATTTTGAAATTGCTTAGATCTTAAGATAAAAATAAAATTATGAATATGGTGTATAAAAAACAGATTATGATTGACGTGTTAATGTAGCTATTTATCAAGATTTGCCTTATAAGGTGATAGAAGAAAGAAAGAAATTTGCTCCTTTAAGAAAGCTGTTAAAGTAAAAGGTTATAAAACAGCATTATTGATACCAGCTAAATTAAGAGTAATTAACAATCATAAACCCTACTTTTTATGTCAAGTGATCAAGCTAAAGAATACTTACTTAAACTTATTCCTAATCTTTTACCTGAATAAAGTTGTTGAAAGGTAAGACGTTAGGGCCGGGATTGACTGCTTCTGGATAAAAGTAAACACTAGGTATCTCTAGGGAATGGAAACCAAATTTGTTTTTTATTTTTGTTGTTTATTTAAGCAGGGGTATGGGTATGTCACGAGATTCTGTGGTTCTCTCAGTTTAGGTTAATAGGATGACAAGGCTATAGATATGTCATATGATCAAATGGATATAAGGATTGCCTCCTTAAATGGTAATGGCCTAAATAGATTTAGTAAAAGGAATAAAATGTACAGTATGCAAAATGCATGATATGACGATTTTTGCCTACAGGAAACTTATTTACTGGAAAGTAAAATTAATAGACTGAAAAATCTTGGGTAGACCAAGTTTTGTATGCTTCTGGTACAAATAATAGTAGAGGTGTGGCAATCCTGATGGCTAAAAATGTGATTTTCAAGAGTATTCAAGTAATAAAAGATTCTGAGGGTAGTTATGTATTAGTGAAAGGCATACTTTTGGGAATAGAGGTTGGAATTGGCTCAATCTATGGACCTTTCTTAATTATGGAGGTTTTACAAGAATTAGAACAGAACTTAATAACCCTTGAATGTCAAGATGCAATTTTAGTCGGAGACTGGAATGCTTTATTAAACCCAAATTTGGATAAAACTATTAAACCATTGAACACTGATGTTCATAAGTCTAAAATAATAAACGAGTTTATAAATGGAACTATTTGGTAGATATTTGGAGAGAAAGGAACCCATTCGAATTAGAATTTATTTATAAATCTATTCCATTAAAGATGTATAGTAGACTAGATTTCTTTTTGGTAAATCCAGTTTGGCAACTAGGATACAATCTACTTTTATTTGTAGCATTCTAGTCTCCAATGATGCCATGATTTCTATGCAGTACACTCTGACCTATGCTAAAGTTTTTATGCCCAAATAGAGATTTGATAGCACCTTATTAAATAGCCCTGAATTTGTGGAACACATAAAATTTCATCTGGAGGAATATTGGAAATTTAATAAGAATACAGATGTCACAAAGGCTATAAAATGGGATACATGGAAAGTAGTGATACGAAATTATAATACGTCATTTGTGAGTAAAAGTAAAAGAATAGAAGGAGTCAACTACAGAAATTAGAAGAAGAAATTAAAAATTTAGAAAAGTGAGTAAGAGGAACAAATATAGCAGAAGATGTAGCTGCACTTGCAGAAAAGTAATACAAAAATAATTAATTAATACTCCTCCAGATGGAAAAGATATTTAGAAAGTGAAAAATAAACCATATTTTCAAGGTGATAAAACTGGTAGATTATTAGCCTACGCTTTTAAAAAGCAAAGAGAACGTAATGGTATTGTAAGTATAGATAACAGTCAAGAAGTTGTACATACTGATAAATTCATAATGGAAGAATTTGTGTCTTACTTTTCTAAGGTGTATAATGAAAGCTACAACTCTAATTTAGAAGAAATGAAGACATATGTAGAAAGTTCTGTAGATAACAGGTTCAATATAAATAATAAGGCTTTTTCTCTAAATGAAATAGATATAACTATAACTCAACAAAAAAGTGCTCATCACCTGGCCAGATGGCTATGCTGCCAAATTTTATTTAGTGTTTAAAGAACAATTGAAATCTTGGCTTAAAATATTGATTGACAAGATTAATATATCAGATAATATTGCATCCTCTTTGAATGAATGTATTATAATACTACTTTTAAAAGAGAATAAAGATCCAAACAAAGTGGGTAGTTATCACCTAATTTCATTATTGAATCTGGATTATAAAATTATTATGAGATTAGTAGTTAACCGATTAGAAGATCAAATTGGTACTTATTGGGAAGAGCAAAGGATTTATTAAAGGAAGGAATATTTTTCAAGATCTTGAACAAATCAAACTTTAATTTCTATGGATGTTAAAAATAAAAAGATAAATAGTGAAGAAGAAAAAGTAAGGATTGCGTTGATGCTACCAAAGCATTTGACCTGATTTCTAGGAATTTATATTTGTAGTTTTGAAAAATGAGGTTTTCCAGATCATCCAATTGTTGTATAAAATCTATGCTAAGGACACTGCTAGATTGAAGATAAATTCTACCTTTCTGACTCAATGAGAATTTTAAATGGGGTAAGGCAAGGATGTCCTCTGTCACCTATTTTGTTTATATTATGCTTGGAACCTTTATTAAATTGTATAAGGAAACTAAGAACATTAACGGTAATGAGACTAAGAAAGGTTGAGTTAAAATGCATGTTTATGCTGATGATATGTTGCTTATTTTGTCAAATCCATTGTTATCATGGTCAAATGCACTAAAGGAAATCCAGAAGTTTGCTTTATATTCTGGATATGAACTAAATCGGATAAATTTCTTGTTGTCCCATTACGGCATTATCTGGAGAAACTAAACAGTGCTTAATCCCTATTACTATTGTAAATAACATGAAATATTTAGGTATAATCCTCACTAATAATATTGAGGAATTGATTACAATTAATATTAATAACACTTATAATAAAATTAAGATATTACTTGATAATTGAGAAAATGTGGCTTTTTCGATTTGGGGAAAATTGAAACAGTAAAAATGGTTATACTTCCACATATGATGTTTCTGCTTCAAGCACTGCAAGGAAAATTCCAGATCAGTGGTTCTCAAGGGTAAAACATGCTTTGGCTAAGTTTTGTGTGAGAGGTGCATCCTAGAATAGCATGGTCTAAGTTAACATTACCAGATTGTATTCGTATGGGTTGCCTAGATCCTTTTTTTCTATTATATAGCAATGAGGGTTAAAACTGCTCTTTCATGGATGGATAAAAGTCAAAAGAATATTGATCAAAAGGTAACTATGTTAGTATTGTTCAGGAGATCCTAGATAAGGAACATTTACATTTGGGGATTCAGGATATAATGAAGGAAACTAAGCTGTTCATGGATTAGTAATGAACCCGATAATTAAACAGGTAGTTTTAACATGTAAAGAATGGTTAAAAAAAAGTGAGGATAAAATGATTTATTGTATAGTTCTATATTATATAACTGCTATTCTTCCTTTAAACATAGTTGGAGGCAGGCATTAATAGAACAAAAATTATTAATTGGACAGATTTATAGGAAGATACAGATTTTATATCATATAAGGCTTTTATAAAGCTACACTGTGTGTGCCATCTTAAAGATAATTGGTGGTTATACTGGTGGTGTCAGCATGGCTGAGTTGGTAGCACATCCGCCACTGGACCAGAAGGTCATGGGTTCTGTCCCACACAGGATTGGACTTGCACCTAAAAATCGCTGGCATCCGAGTGCAGTATCTGGGGTGCTGTACTGCTGGGGTGTGCCATCCTTCAGATGAGATGTTAAACCAAGTCCCTTCTGCCCATCCTGGTGGGAGTCCAGGTGGAAGTAAAGAACCCAGGACACTCTTCACAAAGAGTAGGAACATTCCCAGTGTCCTGGCCAACATTTCCTTCCCATAAACCAGTTCATGCAATTATCCAGACTGTGTGTGGGTGATGATGTGCGATATGGCTGACCACACATTCAGTCACTTCACTACCAGTCTAGCATTGCTTGTAAAGCACTTTGGATGTATGAAAGCGCTTATAAATGTTGATTCTTCTTCTTCTTCTTGTTAAAAATCACATTTCATAGGTTTAGAAAAGAAAATTGATTCCTCTTATAATTCTAATATGTACCTAAATAGTGGATTGAATATACAACATAGCATTATTGCACAAATGTACAGATCTTTTTGATTTGGAAAATAAATTAAATATTGAAAAGAAAATAATCTTGATACAGAATAAGTGCCAATTAGATTTGAATCAAATGTTCTCTTACAGAGAATGGATCAAGATTAGGTGGATGCTAATAAAATGTATATACTGTATATCTAAGAATAAGAGTATTCAATTTAAAATAATATAGCGTGCATACTTTACACTACCAAAAATGGGTGCGATCCAGGGAAGAGTAGTCGCTCTTGTTGGCATCTTTCTGGAGGTAATGCAGTCATGGGCATATGTTTTGGTCTTGCCCTAAAATTTTAAATGGTGGCAACAGTTGCACTTAGAATTAGAGATTATATTGGAAAAACTTTGTTTGCCTAAGATTGTTATGTTATAAATATATATATATGATTTAAACATATTATCTAGGCAAGAGGTGAAGATATGCGCTTTGCTGCTATAGTACTTAAAAGACAAATTTTAGAGAAATGGAACTGGACAGAAGTAGGGAAAGGACCATAACCAATTGATTTATAAATTTAGAAAGATCTTAAGATTAGAGAAAATATTATGGAGATTAAAGAAATGGAAAATAGTGTAGAGGAATGTTAAATTAATTGGTCTGAAATTTTCTGCATCATTCCTCCTATTTTAAGATTAGATCAATGAATTTGGGAGGTTATTATGTCATGTCTATGTCTTGTTGTAACTGGAGAGAATGTGCACGTGGTGAAATATGTATTATTTTGATAATTTACCATTTATTCCTCATGTACAAAACATTTCTGCTAAACTGAAGAAATTGATGGCTATCTTTACAGGGATAAGACATGCTTTAATTATTCACTTAGAAAACTCTTGGTTAAACCATTGTTCCTGTCAGTTTTGGATTATGGTTACTGTGTTTATTGAAATTCAGCTGTAAAAGTATCAAATACATCTGACTCACTTTACCATAACACACTCAGATTTATAACTGGTTTGCCATGGAAAACACACCATCATTTATCTGCCATAGTAGGGTGGTGTTATTTGTTAAAAAGAAGGAAATGCATTAGCATTTATATGTTTATTAATTTATTACTAAGGCTCTACCCTAATTTCTTCTAAATACTTTACATCTTAGGAACCAACCTACAGTCTTAAGTCAGATAAACTATCTTTTTAGCATACCCAGAACACAATCAGAATCTAGGATTCTACCTTGACAGTCACAGTCCCACTCACATGGGAAATAATTAAAAATATATAATCTAAGTATTCTACTTCCTTTTGCTCTTTAAAGCATAGAAACCTAGAAACATAGACATAGACATAGACACATAAAACATAGACTTTGATGGCAGATAAGGACTGCTTGGCCCATCTAGTCTGCCCATTTCTACCTACAGGATAGGCTGCAGATCCTAGTTAACCAACAGCCTATTTCTTCCTACCCCCACAAGAATTGCCTTATGTCTTTCCCATGCATTCTTAAATTCTCCCACAGTTTTAGACCCCACAACTCCTCAGGAAGGCTGTTCCATGCATCCACTACCCTCTCTGTGAAATAATATCACATTGCCCCTGGACCGCCTCCTTCTATCTTTAAATTGTGTCCCTTCTTCTTGCATGTCTCTTTTTCTGAAAGATGCTACCCTCTTGGACTTTGTTGATTCCACTGAAGAAGAATAAGAAGAAGAATCAGTATTTATATAGCGCTTTCATACATCCAAAGCGCTTTACAAGCAATGCTAGACTGGTAATGAAGTGACTGAATGTGTGGTGGCGCATATCGCACATCATCACCCATACACAGCCTGGATAATTGCATGAACTGGTTTTATGGGAAGGAATATTGGCCAGGACACCGGGAATGTTCCTACTTTGCGAAGAGTGCCCTGGGTTCTTTTTACTTCCACCTGGACATCCACCAGGGCAACACCAGGATGGGCAGAAGGGACCTCGGTTTAACGCCTCATCCTCATACTTTAAAGTTTCTATTATGTCCCCTCTTCCTTCTTTCCTCAAGGGTATGCATATTAAGCTCCTTTAGTCTCTCCAATACGGCTTCTCTTGCAGACCCTGCACCATTTTAGTTGCCCTCCTCTGACTACCTCTATCCTGTCTATGTCTTTGTGGAGATGGGGTCTCCAGAACTGGACACAGTACTCAGATGGGGTCTCACCAACTGTCTGTACAGAGGGATAACAACTTCCTGTTTTCTGCTGCTGATGCCTCTCCTTATACATCCCAGTATACCCCAGCCCTCCTTACTACCTTCTCACATTGCTTGCTAACCTTAAGGTCATCTGATATGATTACCCCAGGTCCCTTTCATTTTTGTTGTTGTTACTACCTCCCCACCCATTGTGTATTCTTCCTCTGGGTTCTTGTTTCCCAGGTGCATTATTTTGCACTTCTTTGCATTGAATCCTAGCTGCCATACTTCTGACCATTCCTCCAACCTTGTCAAGTCCCTTTTCATCCTTTCCACGTCTCCTTGTGTATCAACCCTGTTGCAGATCTTTGTGTCATCTGCAAAAGGCATATTTTCCTTCCAGTCCTCTGCAATGTCACTGATGAAGACATTAAAAGGACTGGACCCAATACTGAACCCTGCAGTACCCCACTAGTAACCCCTCTTTCTTCAGAGTGGACTCCATTTACAATTACCTTCTATGTCCTGTTGTGCAGCCAATCTTTTCCCAGGCTACCACCCTGGGACCCACTCCCAGGCTGTTAATTTGACTATTAATCTTTGTGGACTGTGTCAATGCCTTGTAAAGTCTAGGTAGGCTATGTCCACAGCCCTCCCTGGTCTACTACTTTGGTCACCCAGTCAAAGAAATCTATTAGATTCATCTGACATGACCTTCCTGCTGTGAACCCATGCTGCCTTGGGTCCTGTGCCCACTGGCCTCTAGGTATTCAACAATTCTTTCTTTCAGAAGTGATTCCACCACTTTCCCATCACAGAGGTCAGACTAACAGGTCTGTAGTTTCCTGCCTCTGTCTTGGTCCCACTTTTGTGAAGGGGAATCACATCCGCTTCCTCCAGTCCTCAGGTACCACACCATCCTCCCATGATTTATTAAAAGAGTGACCAGTGGTTTCACTAGTTCCTCCCTAAATTTTTTAGAATTCTGGGGTGAATTCCATCAGGACCCATTGCTTTGCCCACCTTCAGTTCTAGGAGTTCTTGCAGAACCCTTTCTTCTGTGAAAGGACTGGGACTGACCCCCTATCAAGAGTGCTTCTATTAATTGGATTAGGCACTCCCCTCCTCTTTTGTGAATACTGAGCAGAAATATTCATTCAGTATCCCTGGTTTTCACTGTCCCCTCTGCCCACCCACCGTTCATTCTATTCAGCCTCACTATCCCTCCCTTTGTCTTTCTACACTCGCTGATGTACCTATAAAGGTTTTATCCCTTCTTAACAGAGTTGGCTATCTTTTCCTCAGTTTGGGCCTTTGCTATTCTGATTTCCCTCCTGCTTCATTCTGCCTTAACTGGTGCAGCTCTCTGTCCTGCTTCTTCTGTGTTTCCTTGTACTTCCGGAATGCTATCTTTTTCTTCCTGACTTTCACAGCCACTCTTTTGAGAACCATAGTGGCTTTTCTTTCATTTTGATTTGTTTATTTGCTTCACACAAAGGCTTGTTGCCTCTGTGATGGCAGTTTGATGATTCCCCATTGTTGCTCCACACCTCCTTCTAGCCTGTTTGCTAGTGCTTTTCTTAGGCACTCTCCCATCTTGCCAAAGTCAGCCTTCCTAAAGTCCAGTACCCTCACTTTTGTATGGCTTGACTCAGTAGCTGAGTTTAACGTGAACCACACTGTTTGATGGTCACTTGTCCCCAGATGGCAACCCACTTCTAGATCTGAGATCCTCCTGCCCCGTTTGAGAGCAGAGTCTAAGATTGCTCCCTCATGAGTGGGTTCTGAAACTAGCTGTCTGAGGCCTGCTACCTGTAGGGCATCAAGAATGGCCCTGCTCTTGGATGTGGCTGCAGCAAATGTGCTCCAGTTAACATCTGGCATTCAGGACTCCCATCAACAGTATCTCCCTGTTCTATGCCATTCTAAGAATGCCTTCTATTATATCCTTGTCCATTCCTCCCCTGACATGGGGGTCTGTAGCTAACCCTGTGCGGATTGTGGTGCCCTTTCCAGTCTCTAAGGTGACCCACAGTGCCTCCTCTCCTCCCGGTTTACTCTTTTGTTCTGTTGCTTTATCCCTTCCTTTACATAGAGAGCTACCCTCCCCTCTTTCCCCTGCCTGTCTCTCCTGTAGGTTATGTACCCTGGTATGTTAACATCCCAGTCATGGTTCTCTGTACCATGTTTCTGTGACTGCTACGATATCCAGGCATCCCTCTTCCATCAAGGCCCACCAGCTCAGGAGCTTGTTGCCCAGACTAAGGGCATTGGTACTCATTACCCTCCATTTCCTGATGGCCTTACTCCCTTTTGCCCCATCTCTGTCCTTCTTGCCTTTGTCATTTTCTCCATTTACCCAGCCCTTCTCCCTATCGACACCTCTTTGTTAGTGTTTGCTGCACTTACTACTGTGATTATTACCGTGATCTATTACAAAACTGGTTTTCAACCATTGAGATTGTGTTGAATAAATGTTTTTGTTTACTTTGATTGCACAATTTGAACATACAAACTTTTATGTAATTGTTATGTATTTTGTACTGAAATTCAGTTTTATTGTGTTGTTTTTGTTAATCTGGATGCAATTGTAATGGAGAGTTTACTCTCAACTTGTTATCCAATAAATGATGATGATGATAATAACAGGCTTTTGCACACACCTGTGTGTGCTGGAAGGAGAGATATGCATGCATGAAGTTTGTACTGCTCCAGATGTCTGAGGTGCAGTGGAAAATTCCACCCCAACCTCTGAGTAGTGTGATGTAGCGGGTCAGTATGTACTCAGCAGGCATCCCCTTGCCAATCCACATACCTTGGGATTGGCCTAGGTTCTTCTGTGTACAGTACACTGACAGGGTACAAAGAAAATAATTAGGTGCCTCCACCTGGTGCAGGGGTATATGAGGGCTGCAAATGTTCCCTATCCTCTCCCCAGAAACAAGTATTCTTTTCCTCCCTCACATCTTTAACTTGCTCCTACATAAGATATGTGAACACAATGCAAAGGCAATGAACACAAATTGTAAAATGCACTAACCTCCGATTTATTAGAAGGCAGGAGTAAGGAAAAAGAAGATCATCAAGAAAAATGGGAGTAAGTGAGAACTACATAGACAATTACCACTATCACTTTTCTCACAACAAAGTCCTGCTCCACCCCACCAGTGCATTAGTCCCCCAACAGCCAAGACAGAGGTATTTGTCTGTTGTGTTGAGTACCTATCGGATTGCTGGTAGCTAACCAGTTGTTGGAGGTTGGTGCAATTGGAGAGACGGAAAAACAACAATTTACAACTGCAAAGAACTAATTTTAGGGGCCCTATGTGTCTTTCACAAAGGGTGTGCTGAATGGCTCTTTGACCTTCTGCCAGAGCTTTTCCTGAAAATGTAAAGTCCTGCCCAGGACTTCACCCTCCCCTTCTAATTAACTATCTAACTACTTTCAACTAACTCCTTGGAGTCACAGCCCTGAGGTACTCACAGTTTTGAAATGTTCAGATGGTGCTCTTGAAGGATACTACTTGGCTGTGCCACTGAAATACAGGAGGCAGTGTCTCAGAGAACAGGAGAAACAGGCTGGAAAGCTTCAAGGTAATCATTGTGTCCTTCACCCTTAATTGTCCTTTCATCATCTTTACCCTTGGGCCTTTCGTCATCTTCACCCACAGGTTTTCATCATCTTCAGCACAAAGAGATGGTATTCCAGACCCGTCCTCACAGAGAGATCAGCTACACCCATCCTGGCTACAGATAAAGGATATTCACTGTCTCTAGAGCACTCTATCTGAACAGGGCTCCACTCAGGCTAGTGGTTCTCCTGAACATCTTCCTTGGTCAAATGATTCCACTGGAACTTCATTCAGGATGGATCTTTGCAGATGCACACCAGACTAGTTAGGTTGCTTCCCTGCTGGGAAACAGGACAGCAAGTTAGGTAACTTCCTGGGGAGGGAAGCAGGAGAGCAGGTTGCCTGTATTGGCACTTTAATCTATGGGGTGACTTTCTGTTCCATAGCTAGTCTCTGCCTTTTGCAGCCCTTACATTCTCCACTCTCTTCCTCTTCTCAGCTTCATCTGGACATCTCCCAGTCTCTGAGCACAGCCCTTTTATACTAGCCTCCAGCTCCCATCCTAATTGGACAGCTTATTCCCAGGTTATTGGAAGCTGACCTTTAATCCTTCTCTCTCACCCTTTCAGTGGGACAATCCCTGGGGCAGCCTATATTTGTTTACAGTGGGCTGCCATCCTTCTGTAGCCTGCCACTTTTTAATTTGAGCCCATTTAGGGATGTTAATTATCTGACCAGGACCAGCTGCCTGAGCCCCATTTGTCCAATGGGGCACCTGAAAGAGGTGGTGGTCATTCATTCCATCTTCTGTGATGTGAGTGCACATGTGCACTTCCTGAAAATGATTCCTGGTTCCACTGCCTGTCTTAGGACTGGGAACATTGTAATACTGCACCTTGTTGGAGCTTTTGGTTTAAATCTCAGCTCTGCTGTCTGCCTTGGAGCCAGGAATGCACCTAATTCACAACCAGTCCAGCCAAACATATTATGGAGTTCCTTTATATTTTGGCTACCCATGTGCTGTAACACTTCTGCATGCATGCCCACCATATTTAGAGGCAGCAGCCAGCCCTGAAACCCCCAACTCTACAGAGCCCCCACCAGGGACAGAAAACATGCCCTGTGTGTCCACTAGTGCAGAATATATGAATACCTCAGCCCCACTCCAATTTTGGGCCAAGGAGCAGGAGGAACTGGTGGCAACAGCAGCAAAGATCTAAGGGGTGCCCTGTCCCAATACCAGCAGGGCTCCTTGCACAAACTTGAAGCCCTCTGGGTCCTGCTTTGCTTCAGTCCAAGGGACCAAAGGGTGAAGTCAACTGATACTGGTGGGAATCAGAAGCAGTAGCCCCAACAAGTAAGCCCCATAAAGGAGGGGGTTACAGTAACAATTGCCACTCTCACATCCTAATATATCTTTGGAAACACAGTGTGTGAAAATGTGGAATGTGATGGGAGCTGGTACGTGGTTGCAAGTGCTGCAAAAGTCTGCAAAAGGCAATGTCTTCCACAAGTGAAAAGTGTTGCAACTCCAATATCATCATTTTACTTATGAGCTGTGTGATGCAGTGAGCTGTCAGATGGGATGACTGATATTTAGTTCTGGCTAAAACAGTTTCACTATTGGAACTGACAATGGATGGGGATGTTCCACACTTGCCAGACAGTTTGCAAATAGCATGAGACTGGTGCCTAGTGAGAGTGGGTACTGAGTGGGATAGTGTTGCACAAGCAGCAGGCACAGGGTAATTTTTCAGAGTCAGAATGTTATGTGGCATTGTCAGTGCCACCAGCACTATGGCCTGCATCATTACCATGAGATTTGTATAATGGAACCACAAGCACAGACCTTGATGGTCTAAAAATCTGGGGATGTTTTACCTTCAGGTCATTCATTAAGGAAGTAGTTGTTCAATTTGCAGAGATTTCCACCTGCTGATTTGTGGATACTCCTACTGCACAGTGCACACACCATTTCTGTTATCTTCTTTAAGTAATGGGAAATGCAACCATCCCTTGCTCTTACTGCTCCAGACACTGCTCATGCAGCTAGCGTCACCAGTACTATCACACCTCTTTGGCCCTCAATAGCTTTTCTTGTTTGGACATGCATCTGTGGGTTTTCCTGGCACTGTTGGTGTCCCTGCACCTGCTCTACTTGGCTGTTCAGACTGGGATGGAACCTGCTGAACAAAGTGCTGAATGGCAGCCTGTCAAGTTTTTTGGGGGTGGGGAGCCATATCCTTCCTTCTTCTGCCACTGTGACCTCTAGAGGATGAGGTTTTGGCCATCCTACTTTCTTGCCTTATAACTTTAAAGGTACTCCCCATACTCTACCTCATCATCAAAGCTGCTTGGAGTAGCCTCCTTAGATGATGTAAAGAGGGCAAATGTCCTGCTGGAAAGTATTCAAGCACAGATGAATGCACCTTTTCCTGATCTACTGTACACTGACAAGTTCTACAGTACTGGAGACAGGCTGAAAAAAGAGGTGTCACAGTAGGTGTGGACACAGTTAGTGATGTGCAAAACTGGGAGGTTCTGGTTTTGTTGCAGGTTTTGTCAAATGACCCAGGTTTTGGTTTTGGTTTTGTGTTGTATTCAAGTCAGTTTCACCTTAAAGTGACTCGGACAATAGGTAAGTTTAAAGGTCAACTTCCTAACTATTGCCAAGTGACCGGACAAGCATGTGTCCTGAGAAGGGATTGTTATTTGCTGCCTCCTCATTGGACAGACTTATGACCTGAGAAGAGATTATTTACTGATGTCTTATGACTGGAAAGACTCATGCCCTGAGTAGAATTATTAACTTGTGCCCCTGAATGGATGGACTATGCCGTGAGTAGAGCTTTTTGCTGGTGACCTTGGGCTGGTTGGACTTGTACACTGATTACGGCATATTATCTAGTACCTCCTGACTGGAGAGACTTGTGCCTTGAGAAGAGCTTATTTACTGGTTCCCTGACTGGATAGACATGTGCCCTTAGTAGGGATCCTTTACTGTGCACCCTGACTGACTGACCATGCCCTGAGTAGGGCTTATTCACTGTTGCTTCTGACTGGCTGGCTTAGTGCCCTACCCTGAGTAAGGCATAACTGGTGCTCCTGCTGGGCCAGAGGCTGTAAATAACATTGTCTGCCCTGCTAGCTGCTACCTGTAAATGGGCTTGTAACTTATTTTTATTTTTTTTATTTTGTGATTCCTTCACTTAAAATGAACTTCCAGTTAATCAGTTTGACTTTCATGTCTCCCTACTGCTTTTAAAATGGGCTGGGAGACAGAGCTATACTTTTTCATATTAATAAACCCTCCCAGCTTTGAATTGCTTCCTTCTCCTCTTTTCCAGATCTGCTTATTAATTTTTCTGTCCAGACATCTTAAGTGATGACAAAATCCTGGCCCTGTAAAGGGCTTTTCCATTTCTTAACCTTTACTTTTTAGAAAACCCATCATTCCTTCTTAGCCCCACCAAGGGCATATTGATATGATTTTGCTATATTCTGCACCTGTCTATCATTCTCTTTGCTTTGCTAATTGACTCACTTTGAGCCCTTGGTTTGTGTTCCCCCAACAAACACACACACACACAGTGTGTGGTCAAACTCATTTCTTTTCTTCATGTTTTTGTTTACCACCCTGCTCCAGCCTATGTCTGGCTGCCAGTGCCCAGCCCTACACACTAACTGCCCCAGCCTCCATTAGTCCCCTGCTGCTAGCAGAGTCCACTCTTGAGTACACCAATTGGAGCTGTTGAAGAGTTATTGAAAAATTTATTTTCCAGCTGGAAATGGCAGTGAGCAAGGACACAAGCTGAAAGTTTGTTTGCACTCTTTCCATATAATATAGCTGTCCTCTGACATTGCCGTAATCAGCATGTGATAATGGAGTCATGGATGGCCCAACAGCATGTGATGGGAGTAAGAAATGGTAAGCAGGCAGTAGGATTGAGCACCATGGGGATGGGACAGGTAAAACATTAAAACTTGTGCATATTCTGAGTTGAACCACTACCAAACCATTATATCTCAGCTCAGTTTTCACCATAGCCAAGCTACCAAATTTTGAGGAGGCTCAGTTTAAAATTATCTGGTTCTTCACACCTGGTGACACTGTAATGGAAAAGTTGTGCAACTAGCTATGGCCACGGTGGTAGTATTGACTGGTGTCACTACCGCAGTACCGGTGATCACTATGGTTACAGTGGCAGGTGTGGTCTCAGTCACAGTGGCAGGAATGGTGTGGGTCACAGTGTTAGGAGTGATCTTGGTTATGAGGCAGGAGTGATATCAGTCACAATGACAGGAGTGGATGTCAAGGCCACTTTTGCAGCAGATGCTGGGATGTTAGTAACCACAGTGGATGAGGTGGATCAGAGCAGTGGTAGTTATTAAGGAGGATGTTATCATCCTAGTGGTACTGGTAGCAGTTGCAAGGATGAAGAAGACACATTCACATTGCAACATCAGTGGCAGTTAATAGCAACATCCCACGAGAAGTACTACTAGTACTTTGAATAGTGCTTCTACTTTTTTTCCTTGTGTCAGTCAATGTCATGCTGGTGCTGGCTGAGACTGCAGGCCTGATGGGATAAAACATAATTTTGTATGACGAATTCACCCTGAGCATTGCTCTTCAGTATGCTCACTGTCTCCTGCTGCTTACTACTGTGCACTTGCTGCAGCTGTGCTGGGGCTGATGGACCAACTACATTTTCTGGTGCTAAGTCCTCTGTATGCCATAGCTGTATTCCTCAAAAGTAGATGTATATTAAATTTAAGTTATATTATTGTGAAATATAATCACTGAAGCTACTGCAGCAATGCGGAACTGACAAGTCTCACTCATTAATAGTCAAGCCTGACTAGTACATTCTCAGGAAAAATAATATTTTTAAATTTCTTCTCAGGAAAGTCACAAACTTTGTTGAAAAGAAAACACTTTTTTTGTATTTCTTCTGGGCATAAACACTAAAAACTTAGGAAAATGTCTTGAGTGTGCAACTGCATGCATGTGTGTGCATGCACACACACACACACACACACACACACAGGCAGAAAAGCAGTTAACTGAAGGGGTGAGTCAGTTGACTAGTTCCACCTACCAGCTATGGTGCTGTCTTGTTAAGTGTCATGAAGGGACCCAAACACAGATTACTCACAGGACATGTGTGATATTAAGTTTAAATTTATTATGAAATCAAGTCCCTGTGGTTACTGTGGCAATGTTGAGCTGACAAATCTCACTCACAATTGTCAAGCCTGACTAAATTTTAAGGAAAACAATGTTTTTATTTCTTCTGGAGCACAGAGCCATAGACTTAGAAAATGTATTGAATGTATAGCCATGCATACACACAGAACAGAAAAACAGCTAAGTGAAGTGGTAGGAGTCAGTCACCTAATCCCACCCTACCAGCAGCAGTTACAGTGCACTCACCCTTGCTTAGGTGGCCGTGGAGGGACTCCAGCCTGGGTTCCACAGGAAGATTTCGGATAATAAATTTAAATTATATTTATTAAAAATCAAGTTACTCATGTCACTGCAACAGTTCTGAAATGACAAGTCTCACTTACTATAGTCAAGCCTAATTAAACTTTAACAGAAATGCTTTTACATTTTCCTTGAGCATAAAGTGAAGCCATGAACAATAGAAAACAGTCATAGACAGCTAACTACACTTCAGTTAGATTACTTGCCTTGTTCTTCGCTTTCAGACAACTAAGTTACAAACACCTTAAATTCCTAATCAAAATTAACCCCTAAAATCCTTTCTTACTCCCTTATGCTTTTAGTCTTTAAAACACACTACATTTGTAGCTTAAACTGTCCTTTGGTTTTACAGTAGTTCAGTACGCATAAACAGCCTGTGTGTGTGTGTGTGTGTGTGTGTGTGTGTGTGTGTGTGTGTGCTGTTGGGGCCTGTCTGTCTCAACAAACTCTAAACAGTCCTTCTATCTTCCCTTTCTTGAAAGCCTAATTTTCACCCTACACTGTAAAAAGGAAATAATAATAATAAAAGAAAAAATCAACTTTCTAGCTTGGGGTTTAGAGATGAAAAATGTAAAGATTTCTAACTTCTGTCTAGTTTTAACAACTAGGTGGAAGTAGTTTTACAGCTGCAGGGTGGAGCTCTGCAGATGTTTTTGTTAGGACAGTAGAAATAAGGAGCCCACCTGATACCTAACAGACTTCATTTAATTAGAGTTTTATAGCAAACCCTCTGCTCAGTAGTCTGTTTACTGCAATATTTTTCCTCTGTTAGTCAGTGTTCCCCAGTGAGGAATGAGGTTAAGATTGCTCAGATCAACACAGAATGAAGTGTTGTATCACTGCAGGAGATCAAGGGTGTCATCTGTAAGTATGCTATCCTGCAGTGGATGGTATTTTTCTTTCTTTCTGGCAGTGTTTCTAAGTTTTGATGGGAAATAATGGTCACAATAATACTACATGTATTTCAATCTTAATTTGTGCATAACAGGGCTTGTGTGATAACATGGTTACTAGTTTCAGCTTGTTAGCCATTCTCATCATACAAACATACGAACATATGAAGAAGCCAGCAGAAGAAGGCCATTTGGTCTATCAAGTCTGCATCGTATTGCAGGGTCCATAGCTTGAGCTAATGTCCCTGCCCTCCCTCCTTCTCCACTTTTCCCATCCTCCCTACCCATGATCTTTACCTTCCCCATGCCTATCCCAGCCTCTTTTAAAGCTGCCCACTGTCTTCAATGAGATGACCTCTTCTGGCAGTGCATTCCTGGTGTCCACCACCTCTCTGTGAGAAGTGCTTCCTGACCTCCTCCTAAACCTCCCATAATCCAACTTAAGACTGCGCCTCATGTTATGGTTGCCACTCAGCTTAAAGATACTCTCCTTATCAACCTTATTTATGCCTTTCAAGTACTTGATGGTCCCAATCATACAGCCCTCTCTCTCCTGTCTTCCAGGGAGTACATGTTCTGTGCCCTCAGTCTCTCCTTAAATGCCTTACTCTTCTGATCCGCTATCACCTTTGTAGCCCTTCTCTGGACCTTCTCCAGTGAGTTAATGTTTTTTGAGGTGTGGGCACCAGTACTGAAATATGTCATGCCTGCTTTAAATGACCTTAAGGGTTTAGAGGCAATCACAGAGGAGTTTCAAATTACTTTATGACTCTCAAGTGAGTGTGTGTGTGGGGAAGCAATGATTTTTCTCTGAAGGGCTAGTTTATGCTAGGCAACTGATGTTTTAGGAGTTTCCATGGGTTGCAAGAGCTATCATAGGGAATTGCAAATAAATCATAGTGGTGTCAACTGCTACACCTAGCTGCCCTGGAATGCATACCTCTCACCCTGCCAGGACCAAAATGAGGGACATGGCCCAGTAAACTCAAGGACAAATGCTCACAATCAGAGATGCCATTCTTACTTGACCTACAGTGCAGTGTTACAATTTTACATCTATTCAAATACACCCACAACCTGTCCAAAGGGTAGTATTGTGCACTGGCATTCATACATACAGTACTCTCTTGTAAGGGGCATGCATAAGTAAACCAAAAGTTAGCTGGCGAACATAATTGCAGCCATGTTACAAGTGATTTCCCAAAAATTAATAAAGTGGTAAAGAAAAAACAAGGTCACAAATTGTAAGCAGCATCATTGGCTGTGTGTTATTACTGTGTAGACAATGTCTGAGTAATTAAAAATAGAATAAAATAAATAAAATCCTATAGTGTAGCTTATTTAACATTGATATATAGCTGAATACCTTCATAATACAGTAACTTCATACAGTATGTACTCCATCATGGTGTCACCACTCTATGAGTAGCACATTGCTTCACACATGTTCACCTTGATTTTTCTCCAGCTCAGTGCATATACTATTACATAGACAACGACAGCAGAAAAATACCAAATGTTCATCTAGACTGCATAGACTTCCTGTCTGACCTGGAACCTATTGTCCATACAGAATCTCTCCTGCTTCCCTCCTTAATGCTGCTGACCTGAGCATCCACCAAGCCTTCAACATTGGTATACAGCTGGATACCATCATAATACAGCAACTTCATACAGGATGTACGTATCATGGTGTCACCACTGGCAGCCACCAAACCCTTCTCTCCATCCCAACCATACCTGAAACCATTTATGGCCCTGGTGCTCACCACCTCTGCTGGCATACTATTCTCCAGATTTGCCATCCTTTCCATAAAATAGATTTCCTCAATCCTCCTAAACCTTCAGTCCTCCAGTTTCAACTCATGACCTCAGGTTCTTGTTTGTCAAAACATGTTTTTACAGTCCTTGATCAACTTCCACTGCATCTTTCCTGGATCCGGATCCCTCCCAACTAAATATGAAATAATGGATGGGAGTGTGTATATACATGTATGGGGTGTTCAAATGGAATGGGAAAACAAACACATCGGAAACTTCAGGAAGTTCATGGGGAGGCAAGTTTAAGAAAGATACCAGGAAGCACTTTTATTGGAGAGACTACTCGAGATGTAGAATAGGCTGTTAGGTAAGAAACAGTAGACACGATAGACCAAGAGACTTTACTGCCAATTGATTTTATGTTTCTACGACTGAAGAGCTACCATAGTTGTGTACAGATAATGCAATACTTTATCACATTATCCATGCTGTAAAATAGCTGGTGTGCAAAATGTCACATTAAGCAGCACTAATTGAAAAATAATTGTTGTGAATTTTAGAATATAGGACAGAAACTGGCATATGTGTTTAAATTAATTACAAATAGGCAAAGTGGTTGAGTGAATACTACTGCAAGAAAAATCTAAATTTATGCTGGTGGCTGTTTATTGACAATTGACATTGTTTTCAGTACTGAGAAACCATAGACTTCTCTTCACTGATTTTGGCAGTCATTTTACAGTCTGCATGGGCTTGCAGAAATGCAGACAAAGTCAGACCTGCTGCTGCACCAAACACATAACTGAACCCAGAAAAGGTGGACAAATTAGCAATTCCAAAATAAACCAGCACTCACTCCCATTAGGTAAAGCACTACATAGACCGAAAAGATAACAGAGATCATAACAAAAAACTGAGGGGCAAACAAGTGTGAAACAAACCCATGCCTGATAACAGTCTCACACACCATTAATGGTCCAGTGTTACAGATTTTGGGGCCCATAGAAAGTTGATAGCTTGTGGCCTTAATTCATACAGGATGATGGTATGCACCTGCATAGCATTAGGCACACATATAAATCGGTAGACTCGTAGCATAGACCAGACAAGCAAGGTACATTGGATGGCTGGGCTACTACCCCTGCTCTGTACCACTTATACATTCTAGTGTAAGGAAAACAATTAAGCTGTAACTGAATCACATAACACAAGCACATACTACAGCATATCATTGGAGAGGCACCTTCCTGTGCCTCTAAAGGGCTTGAGCACTTCTTTACTTCTTACACTACATTGAAAAAACATTGTTCTGGGCATTTCATGGCAGTTGTTCTTCTGTTCCTTAACTTCCACTAAGTGGCTGTCCAGTTCTGTCCTTGGGGTTCCAATTTAACTCTTACAATCTCTCACAATGCCTACCATTCCTTCTGCAGCTACCACTTTCAAGAAAATGCCTCAACCATCAACAACAGTCATACACCCCAACATTATTAGGGTATATGCTCCATCTCAACCAGTGGACACACATCTATCCAACAACCAGGCAAAGTCCACTCACTGTCCTTGAATGGCTCAGTACACTTTCACCCTTTGTGGCTTTGTACTGTGACAAACCAATTCTCAAAGGATTGGCTTCATCAATGCACAAGCCTTGTTATTAGAGGAGAGCATTAGGGCTACCAGGCATTAAGTAGCAGTTTACATTCTTCTCCTTTCCTTTAGGGTGTTTGAACCCCAACATTCCTGGCATGGCATCAGCTATACTCCAAGAGGGCATATCTTCAACTCCTCTGTGGTGGAAGTCTTCAAGTCAAGTAGAAGCTCACATACTCCCTGGCTTGCAGCAGCATGTCACAGGTAGAAGTTACAGTTGGTTTTAATAATATCACACTAATTACTGGAGGGATGGTGACCTGAAGCTTTTGACACAAAGAGATTTTCTCCACAAGGGTGTTCTCCTCTCTCTCTCTCCTTCATATGATGATCATAAAATTATTTAATTTATTTAATGTTTTTTAGTTGTATTCCACCAGGTGGATGGGACTCTGCTGGTGGCTTTTTGTCTTCACTGGTCATTTGGTAATGTGGCCTTCCCTCTCCCTTAGTGGAAGTCTGTGTTCTGACAATTTTACACAGGCCTCCAGCTTTGACCTTGGGCCTCTGCCCTATGGCACTTTTAGCAAAAGCACCTGACATCTAGCAGCACCTCTATTTTCAAATGAGAAGAGCATTAGGACCGGGGTATAAAATGAAGCTTGTGGGGTAGTAGGGATGTCAGGATGTGAGGAAATACTACTTTACTGAATGTGTGGTAGACATCTGGAGCAGACAGCCAGTGGAAGTAGTGAAGGTGAAAACAGTGGAGGTGTGGGGGCTTGAAGCATGCATGGGATAGATTTAGGGCATATTAGTAAGTAGGCAGGAGGGAGGGTGGCAGACTAGGCAGGGATCACCTGGGCAGACTGGTTTGGACCAAGCAGTACTTTTCTACTGACAAAGTTCATGTTTCTATAGATTGGTGCAACCTTGCTAAAGATGAAACAGAGAACGAAAAGGCCACATACTGTAGATCACAAATCCAGTCTCATTACTAGCTATGCCAAGCTCCTACTGCTATCAACAACTCATCTAATTCAGGAGCATGAGCACCACATCACACTGCACAAGCACAACAATCCAGAAATTAACTGCAATAGTTACTCCATTCAAAGCCATCCACAGAACCAGTGAATTGCAAGGTTACAACTAGGGGTTCAGTAGGCTGTAGGTAACACTCACCCCCCGAGTGCTTCTAAGCATGCATGCTCCAAGTCTCCTCCAGATGCTCATTCACTTTCCCCAGCATCCTCCCCATCTCATCCTTGGTACTGTAGCTTCCCTTTCTCCTTCTGGGCTTCTTACTTAAAGTACCTTTAGCCAAAGCACCTGTCAAACTGTAGCACTTCTAGGGTGGTACCCTCTTCAAGAGGGTTCCCGTGCCTTTAGTACCCCAAAAGATGGCAGGTCTTTGTGAACAGAGAGCACGGAAAGCCACATAGACAACAAATCCTATCTCTTTACTAAAGTGTACCAAGCAGCCTACAGCTCTCGGCAAATGATCCAATTCAATTACTTAGCACCATATCATGTTGAACAAGAACAACTATTCAGCAGTCAGCTACACTAGTGATTTGATGTATAGCTTCCCACTGAATCAGTATGTGTTTTGTCTTCTGAGAGTAGTCAACATTAGATCATCAATCAGGTCATCTAGGTCAAAGAACAGGAGTCTTCAATGCACAGAGGGCCCATAACTGCCACTGCAAGTTATTGTACACTGTCTGATTTTACAGTTTCATATTTATTTTGTACATCTGGCTGTACTGGTTGTAGATTTAGGAATGAATCACAGTTTGTTTCCTTGTTTGTATGTATGGGGATACTTCATGAAGCTAGTCTTGCATGAAAAGTGAGTGGTCAGTGGGAGGGGGGAGGCACAGTCTGCTAGAAAAATGATTGATTGGGCAGCCTGCAAAGCAATTGTAGCAGGCAAAGATTTGTCTGTGACCCTTCCCTAGATATCTAAACTGGTCAGATTAGTTAGGCAGTTGCCTCCCAGGCAGGAGAGCCAGGAAGAGCTGCCCACGAGCAGAAGGCTTCTGGCTGTATTGGAGGATCTAGGGGCTTAAATTGCTGTGCCCCATGTGGGTCCATTCCTGCCTCTTGTTCTCCCCCAGTCTCAGCTGGATGTCTGCCAGCAAGGGACAGCAGCTGCTCTGTTTCAAGAAAGATTTGGTAAGTATTTTTCTTACCCTGGCCTATGGCAGGCTCTTATGATTTGCTGCTGTAATGGTGGGGATCAGCGGGATGTTCCTTGGAAGAGGGTTTTCTTTGAGACCAGACTGCTAGCCTGAGATTCTGGTGGTGGTTACCACATCTCTTCTGCCTTCACTTTGAGTTGGGGTGCCAGCCCAAAGTGTTTACCTGGGAGTGTGGCACAACATGCTCAGCTGTGCTGGATCAGTCACCCTTCTACTGTGGCCCACTCATGGCTATTTGTTGCAGCTTTCTTCCAGAGCCCCAACAATAAAAATGCCTTACATGACCCATCTGTGGTGTTCAGTGTTTGGATCAAGCCACGTAGTGTGGCAGTCTTAGGGCAATCAGTAGTGTGAGTACATTTGGTCCTCTCCCCCAGGAGATCTTTATGAGGCTGGGGGTGAGCAGCACTCATGGCACTGCATGGCCACATCCCTGCCCTCCCAACTCCCTTTTCTTATTTCAGTGACCTAGACACAGTAGGTAACATGGCTAGCTGGTGTCTGACCAGCAGGTTTCCATGTAGAGGTTGGGGACTTGCACATAGTGTTCAGGTCACAAGGAACACATTGTCTGGGACTCTTGGGTCTGCTAGTGTTATTGGCAGCAACAGGTGGGTGGCATCTTCTCACCTTCCAGCTTCCTCATGGTCCTCCTTTTCCCTGGCTTTTATTTTTTCAGTGCGTCTATTGCCAATTAATAAAAAAGAGGTTGCAGACTATGGTTTCTGCATGCATGGGAGTTCAGGTTTTGTCTGTTTAATAGGGTCTCTCTTAGTTAGGGACTTTTCTTAGCAAGGCAAAGTTAGCATTTTGGCATTCCCTAGTACTAGCTCTGTGGCTTGGCATTCTGGCAGGACGAGCATGCAGTTGTTCATCCCCACCCCATGCTGGAACACATCTGAGTATGGCACAGTATTCAGCAGTAGTGCTTCTAGATAAAATGTACTAATAATGGCATAATGAGAATGAAAGATTTCACATCATTAATTTAATGCAGCTGAGCTGATACCTTTCCTGTTATGTAATGAGAGGCAAGGATTCCTGCCCTATTTCTGCAATTGGATAAGTGGTGCAAATTTGAAACACCTTTATGATGATTGAAATGCCATGAGCTGCATAAATGTTGTACTGGTCTATATCTGGGAACAGACAGGGTAAAATTGCTTGCTTTATTGTAAATAAATTTTGGAGATGGAAATCCTAACCATGAAGCCCAAATTGCAGGCAACAAAGTTAATGTGCATTGGTCCCATTCCACAAATACCTAAAACTACACAGAACCAGTTAATTATTGACTATGTACTAGTATGGGTACCAGGATTGAGGGAACTACCAAAAGCTAAGCTCAGTGATGTGACTGCCCACTACACCCTGGATAACCTAAGGTGCCTTCCCTTTCACTCAGTGCCATTGACTGGTACTATGACAAGGAGGATGCATAAAAGGGAAAACACATAATCACAAGAACTTGGTAAACAAAATAGTAACCTTTACTGATTCAAAACAATATATATAATGTCTTAACACTGACTTTGTAATTATTGCTATTTATAACCATTGAGCTTTAACATGAAATGCATTGTTTGCATGTTCTTATATTGTTTGTATTGCCTGTACAATTTTACAATAAAATACAGGTTTCAAAAAAAAAATCATTGCTGTATTTCCACTCACATTATAGGTCAGTGGATATTACAGAGTCATGGTAAATGGCATTGCCAAACAAGCACCACATGACCTGGTGACTGGTTGCTAACTTGCTTAGGGCACCAGCTGTCTCAGCTTGAGCAGACTGCATTTAGTTAATGCTGTCATTCAGCTGGGCTTAATTCAATTATTTGTATTTTAATACCTTGTGGAACTGAAATATGCTGAATTGATTGTATTAGTGCTGGGTCGGCCTTAAGGGCATCTCAGTTCCTGTAAACCTGGCCTCCAAATAACACACACACAAAAAAAAAAAGACCCTTAAGAAAAGTAGTATGCTTTTCTGATATTAAAGTATACTTAAGTTTTAGTGTATTACATATGAAATTAGTATTTAAGTATACTTGTGAACTTAGTATTACAGTGGCATGGTAAAGCCACTATAGTTAGGTTGAGTATTAATGTTCATGTTAAAGCCAAATCTTTGTACTTTAATAACTTTGGAACCATTCAACAGAGTTGTATAACATATGGCATGCATAATCTCTAGTGATATGTCTCTTGACATGACAATTTTTGGGTGAATCTGTTATGTATTTTCTGAGATACAGTGTCAAAATCCTTAAATGTAAGTGATTTTGCCATTGCCTTGTCCACCTGTATCTCAGAAGCTGTTTTAGGTTTGGTTTGAAATGTTCAGGGTAGAAAGCCATAGTCTCACAGATGTGCCTTTTGAAGGTTTGGTGAAAACATGATAATCCATTCCAAAGTTATTAAATTTCACCTTCCCATTATTTCCTATGGGAAAGTTAGATATTCCACACTATAATACTTTTGTTTTCATAGGAGCTGTTGTATTTTTGCATGGAGGATCACATGGTGTGGTTTGTTTTCACAGGAGCTATTGTATTTTTGCAGACAGGGTCACATAGTGTCACAGGGAGCCTAGTGTATTTTTGCAGAGCTCTGTTGTGTCAACCATCTTGTTTTCCAGTGTCTCCTCCCACCCTCATGTTAGAGTGTCAGAGCAACTACCTAAGATGGCGGACATGCTGGGCTAGCCTCTGCATGCCTTTTTGGTCTGTCCATTTGTTTTGAGCCCTTTGTCAGCACCTTTTCATGCATCTTATCATCTTTTATTTGTTTTAGTTTGCCTTGTAGTTACATATCTATTTTATTGCTTAGACTGCTACCGCTTGAGCGTATGTTTTGATGCACTGAACTCTTTCCGACTAACTTCACTGATGATTTTTATAGCGGTGTTGGGATGTACAGACTTTGCAGTTTAATCTTTGCAGCTTGCACACTACATTTTATTTTTGTATGCTTTGGAAGTGTGCGACGTGAAACTTGACACTGCGGTGGGATGGATTTATTGGTCCTATGAGCAGTGTATGAATTATATGGATTGGCATGCGAGAGCTGCATGATATAAATTCCTTTGTTTGAGAAAGCACTGTCTCTGGATTAAAATGATGGTCTACATGGATTAAAGAGAGCTGCTATTCCTTGGTCAGACTACTTTGGAGAAATCTTACTGAGGATCTAGGATTTAAACTCTGACTACTGTGGGGAAGTTTTGATGGATTATTAAGATATTAAAGTCCAAACTATCTGATATGGTGTGGTGAGCTCTTGAATTTGTGGGGAGTCTACATATAAACAGATTTTCTGCCTGCATTTTGGACTTATTATTACACTTCATCTTTGTTACTTGAACTCCGGGAAAATTGTAATTGTGAGGTGTGGGGTGAGCTACCTAGGGTATTTTGTTACTCTGGCTAGGCCTGGGGTGGGTGACGCTGGTTCTAGGCCTGCTGAAAAGTGAGCTTGAGTAATCAGTGCCTCCTAGGCCTACCAGGGGATCCACCGTGGGTGGTTTCATTGCTGTGGGCTGCTGTCCTGGACCCAGTTGAGGCGGCGATTTTCTGCATGGTTAGATATTTTCCTCACATTCCTGATATTGATTTTACTTCTTCAGGCCTGGAAAGGCTACTACATTGGACTGGCCATAAATTAATAGTACTTGAGATTTCTGGTGAGAGCAGAGTCTCAAAATAAAGTTTGGTGTGGCTGGGAAGTGAGAGGTCCTTTAGCCCACAAAAATAAGAACACTAAATGGTCATCCTCAAATAGTATTTTCTACTGTCATGACCTGTATGAAATGATCTGGACAAAAAGGAACTTTTACTGTCCCCATTATTAGCTGATGTCTATGGAAGATGTTGTGCCTTGGGAATAGTAAAGAGACATCTGAGGGTGCATGGACTGGGCAGAGTGGGAGAATGGAGAAGGGTCGGCAGATACAGACAGTCGGGACTAGAGACACCTGGGGTGAAATGGGGTCAGGGAGGGTCCTCCCGCCTGATTCCCATACACAAGGGCTCCACAAGTTGTAGGCAGAAACTGGGATCCTCCTTGAAAACTCATCCAACCGGGCAGTGCTGTGTAATGCCAGGTCAATTAGGAACAAGACTGCTATTATAGCTGATCTTGTAACATCTGATCTGGCATGCATCACTGAGACCTTGTGGATGAGAATGCAGGCCCTATATTGGCAACTGCTACTCTGGCTGGGTTCTCAGTGATACACCACCTGAGGTTGGATCATAGGGGAGGGGTAGTTATTTTCTTAAAACAGAGCTGGGTCTTGTGGATATACCAGTGGGTTGCACTCAATCCTTTGAGTGTGTCCTGGGGGCAGATGTAGGGTTCAGGATTCTCCTCATCTATCATCCACCTGGTGATGGTGGAGAATTCCTGAAGGAGTTTGTGGACTTCATTGTCAACGTGGCATTGGAGTTGCCCAGGTGGTTGATACTGGGCAACTTCAATGCCAGGGTCAACGATGAACTGTAGCACTTTGGGAATAATCTCCTCCAACTTATGACTATGTTGGGCCTTACACAGGTGTTACCCACTACTCATATAGGTTATCACTCACTGGACCTAGTGTTTCTCCTGGAGATGGAGATCATGGGTGGAAACAAATGCTTGGATGGACCACCACACCATAAGATTCAGTTTGGTGTACCCTAAATAGGCCTGCCCCAATGGAGATGGTGCAGTATCGCCCTTGAGGGAATTACTCCAGAGGGTCTATCAGTGGTTCTGGACCTATAGGGTATATCAAGTGAGTGCATGAGTCCAGGGACCTTGAACTTGCCCATAATAAGGTGGTGGGTGATGCTCTGGATGCAATTGCTCCTGTTCATGTTCTCCCACTCACTCAGTGCCCTAGAGCTCCTTGGTTTGATGGGTCCTTGAAGAAGCTGAGAAGAGTGGGGTGAAGGCTAGAGAGGCCTGGTGGAAATTGGGCCTGATGCTGACAGGTTTAGATTGATGGACCATTATGGTGTCTATCAATCAGCAATCTCATAAGAAGGCAGAGTTCCTGTCCGGGAGATTGCTGCTGTGCGGAATCAACCAGCTCAACTCTTTCAGACTGTCAACAGATCCTGCAATCCACTCTGTCTACAGCCTGGAAGAGATTTTTCACAAATAAAGTGTGATGAGCTTGCTCAATTCTTCACAGATAAAATTGCCAGCATTAGGTCGGGCATTGGCCTAGCCCTCTTTAAGGGATTGCGGAGATCAGGGGAGGAAATAAACACCCGTGTACCTGGTTTGACTTTAGTAGGCTGGAGTTCATGGACATTGTGAGATTGTTCAGACTGTACGACCAACCAGCTGTAGGTTGGATCTGGACCCTATGCCACTATTACTAGGTAGTGTAGATATTATCTGCCCGATCCTTACTGAAATTGTCTGGAAGTCTTTGGAGCAGGGAGTATTTCCTGGTCCCTAAAGGAGGCAGTTGTTCAACCACTCCTTAAAAACCTTCCTTGAACCCAGACTGTTTAGCTAACTTCAGACCTATTTCTAACCTGCCCTTGTGGGTAAGGTTATTGAAAAGGTGGTTGTGATACAGCTAAATGACCATCTTACAAATCACAATGTCTATGATACTCTTCATTCAGGGTTTAGGAAAAGACATAGCACCGAGACCGTTCTTGTCCGGGTTTTAAATGACCTTCTAATTGTGAGAGATTGAAAGGCTTTTACTATTCTAGTCCTTCTTGATCTCTCTGCAGCATTTGATACTGTGGACCATAGTGTGCTTTTGGAGTGCCTGTGGCTTCTCTGTAGACTGTCTGGTACAGTTCTACAGTGGTTTTGATCTTTCCTCACAGGCCGGACACAGAGGGTTGTCACTGGAATTTTTTCTGACTCATCTCTGTTCCGTGGTGCCGCAGGGCTCTATTTTAGCACCCATGTTGTTCGTAGTTTATATGCTGCCAATTGAGATATCATTAGGTGATACAGTCTGGTTTTCACTGCTATGCCGATGATACCCAGCTGCATCTGTCCTTTACTCCTGGACAGGTTGATGCGATCTCTGTGCTTAACAGCTGTCTATCTGAAATCAAGGACTGGATAAGTGCTAGTTGGCTGAGGTTAAATCTGGATAAGAATGAGGTGTTGGCTGTGGACCCGGGTCACCTTGAGGTGGGTTGTGCGGTTGGGGTTCCGCCAGCCTTATGGCTTGATGGTGTCCAGCTCTTGACCTCAGACTGGGTGCACAATCTGGGTGTTATTATTGATGACAGTTTTACCCTGAAATCGCAAGTGTCTGCCATTGTCAAGTCTTCTTTACCATCTTAGGAATATCACCCGGTAAAACACCTAATTCCTCTGGCTAACCTTCCTACCTTGGTCCACGCCTTCATGACCACCTACCTTGATTACCTGTGCCCTGTACCTGGGGCTCCTGGGGTTGATATCCGCCGCTTACAGCTAGTGCAAACACAGCAGCCAGGCTTTTGACCCGGACATCTAGAACCAGTCATGTTATGCCTGTGCTGCACGGACTGCACTGGCTGCCAGTTCAGTAGTGGATCACCTTTAAGGTCGGATTACTGACCTATAAAGCCCTAATGAACAGGGACCCCAATATCTGCAAGACCTCCTTACTCCCTACTGCCCTCTCATTCACTCTAATCTGCCGATGAGGGATTGCTAGAGATTCCCAGGGTTCATTTGAAGACATCTGGGGTGCATGCATTTTCTTATGCTGCCCTGCCCTGTGAATTCTCTACCTCATCGGATACGAGAATGCCCAACCGTTGAGAGTTTAAAATTGGAGCTCAAAATATTCTTGTTTTATAAAGCATATGGAGAATGATTTTATTAATGTTTTTAATTGTTGTTGTTTTAAATTGTTAATTTTAATTTGTACAGCGCTTTGGTTTTGAAAAGTGCTTAAAAATAAAGTTTTACTTTACTTACTTACATTACTTTTACTTTACTAAAGAAAACATGTAAAATGAATGTAATATAAAGAAACATCAGAATTTACCTAAACATGACCCATTTAGCTACATTCTGATGTTTGTTTTAATTATGGCCAGAATCACTCTTGTGGGCACCTGGAATCCTGGGTGCTGAGATTAGTGAGAGGACTGCTTCTGCCATGTTCTCTGTATGAGTAGAAGGATTTTCTTGACTTCTGCAGCCACAGCTGGAACTCATGCTGCTGGCTGTATGTTTAGCTTGACCATCTCTTTTCCTGGTGTCAAGTGGCACCCCTCCACCCACCAGTCAATGTCCCTAGTGGCACCCCTCCCATATCTTTCCTGGTGTCTAGTGGCACCTCCCTTCGATTCCCATTATTTATTTATTTATACAATCTGACACCAGGATGCCCACCCCAGTGTCATATTCCCCAGTCCCTTCTGTTATTTACTGACATCGGGGGGCCCAACTCCCGTGTCAGCATTAGAAGAGCACCCAGCAGTGTGGGACACTGGGAGCCCACTTCCAGTGTCCCAAACATATTTATTAATGTTTAACCTAAAGAAGAAAACTGTCTCCTGGTGTCTTTTTAACCTGAAAAAGAAAACAGTCCCTCATCGTCCCTGCCATCCCTCCCCATCCCAATCCTCCCACTGAGCACCCACCACTCCACATACCCCTTTGCCCTAATATACAACTGAGGTCATAAGCTGTCATCTTCTGT
Organism: Neoceratodus forsteri; assembly: GCA_016271365.2. NCBI lineage: Eukaryota > Metazoa > Chordata > Ceratodontiformes > Ceratodontidae > Neoceratodus > Neoceratodus forsteri. Next base: position 1,431,394,829 of record CM028131.1, read on the forward strand.
GGACCCAGGCATGTCTGCACTTTTCAAAGTCGATCCACAAACTGAGGATTCAAGGTAAGTGCCATATAATGTATTTCAATGGTGTTTTGAACTTATGTTCATAACTTTGCCATTTTAAGAATTTTTATCAAATTTTCAAAATGGGCTTTTTGGGATCCCACCTCATGAACATCACAACTTATTTCATTAATTGGGCCAGAAAGGTGTTGTTTGTATAGGAGTTTTGTTCTCCCTGTGATACCGGCAGTTCGGCGGACAATCCGTGGCTCTGCAGAGAGTTCATCGGCCAATTTGACCTGACTGTCACTTGTTACTGCTGGTAGTCTTCACAGTACTCTTCACAGCATTTCAGCTGTAATGGCATGGACTAGCTCAGAAACCCAGCGATATAACTTTGACATTCCCGCTGTCGGCCGTGTTAAGGTTTTGTCAAGCAACCAGTTCCAACACGCCCGGACCAAAAGGTTAGTACCAATGGACAGGAAAAGAAAATGCAAGTAACTAAACAGGCAGCTCATAAATCAAAAGATACAGAAAAAAGGCAGAATTCAAACCAACAAAATTAAACACTTTAACTGGAAGGTTCATCTGGTAGTCACAACTCAGCATCTCTCCTCATGCACCATGTTCTCAGCTCAGTATTCCAGGACTGCAGGATGCTCCTCCTTCCACCAATATGATCCCCCAACAAGTTCCATGGAAGAGGATGACAGGGGAAGTAAGTCCTGGAAAAGCCAGATGATGGGGAGGGGGTCAGTCTGAATGAGGCAGCTGAGGCAGAAATGTAGATAAAACCCTATATGGGAAAAGAAAACCACAGTCATATGCTGGGCTGAGTTGGACTGGAGGCAACCACTTTCACACAAACCAAAAAATAAATGTGGCACTCTAGAGACAACTAGCTCAAGACAGGTAACAAGAAAAAAAAGGTATACAGAGGTGTAAGCAGCATATTTTAATGGAATGCATAAAACATTCTTTGTTGTACTTTCCACTGGAATTAAAGATTGCTGCTGCTAATATTTCTTAGTTTGCAAGTTTCATTTTAATTATTACCTGTCTTGGTTGAACATTTCAGGAGTATCCTGATCTGTTTTCCTGTAACATTTCAGCCAACAATGATAATCCATTTCCCACTTGTCTATGCCAACTCTGTGTCTATAGTCATCCACCAGTAGGCCACAGACACAGAACCGTAAAAATCTGGAGACCCATGTTTCATTCCCACTAGTTACCAGATATTCACCAGGCAACTCTGACTGAGTCACGAACACTTTGTACTTTCTCCATAATCTATCTCTTATGTTCAATTCTCCCAGTGTGCCTGAAATTGCATTAATTTATTTATTTGAAAAAGTTTCACCAGGAAAGGCACACTGAGCTTGAAATGGCTCATTTCCAGATGCATCCTGAGGAGGGGAACTGCAAGTACAATAGGTTTATACAGCAATATAATACAATACATGAGATTTCAACAGTGTACCAATATTCAAGATAACAATGAACAGATATATACAGTTTGAATTTGTAGCACACGATCAGTGCATATGAATTAAATAATGATATTCCAAAATTATAATAAAAAAAATTAGGCATGGGAGGTAGTTCCTTGGAGCAGAAAAAGCAGAGAGAAAGATAGGAGAGAAGGTAAGAAGGGGAGAAGAGAAAGGAGGCAAGTCTTCATCCCTCTGGGATGCAAATGCACAAGGCCAGACATTCTAGGGTGCACACCAAGTCTGTGCATTGTTTTCCAGGCCTGTAATAAGAGAGAATAGGAGGTAGGGGAAAGGCAGACTTTTTCCTTTACAATGCAATCCCACAAGAGCCAGGCATGGCTGGATGCACACCAGTCCATGTTCTAGACTACTGGCCTGCTATGAGAAAGTAGAGGTGGAGGTGGTTTGATGTAGAAGAGTCAGTTAGGAGGGAGAAAAGGTAGACCAAGGAGAAAAGAGTAGGAATTGGGGCTGTGGTATGGGGAAAAGGAGGAAAAGAGGAGGACTAGGGAGAGAGGGAGAGAAAGGGATAGTATTGAAGTTAAAAGAGGTGGCTAGGTGCAGTTGCAGGAAGGTGAATAAAGCCGCACAGAAGAGAGGAAAGTGACTTGAGGGATGGGGCAGAATGGATAGTTAAAGGAGTGAGTTCCAGAGTTTAAGGAAGAGATAGGAGAAAGAAAACTGGCCAGGGGTGGATGATCTTACAGGAAGAGCTAAGATCTGGTAGTCATAGTTATGGAGGAAGTAGGTGGGAGGAGAGGAGTGAGAGGGTAGAGGAGAGGTAAGAAGGAAAGAAACAAACTAGAACCTTCCAACAATGGAAGAACAGTGGACGAGGCATCTGGCATTGAGTGGGGAAGGAGAGAGGTCTATAGGTTACAGTGTTGAGTACAGGGTAGACGGTCTAGAGCAAACCAGCAAAAGGAGTTGAAGCAGGTGTCCAGTCTGGTTAGGGTAGACTTAGGTGCTGAGCTGTAGACTCTGTCACCATAGTCGAAAACTGGGAGAATCATTTTCTGCACTATATTGTGGTGCACCAGTAAGGAGGCTACCACAGTGTCTGAATACAGCACTAGTTTGGGAAGCAGTTTTTGTGGATGACATCTACATGTCCAGAAAAGTTGAGGTGTCAGTCAAGCCAGAGTTCAATATATTTGAAGGAGGTGACATCCTCTGGCGTGACCCTGTTGAGGGTGCGGAAAGAAGCAGTGGCAGTAGCCTAGTGATCCATTGCCTGTTGCCAAAGGTCATGGAGACTATCTTTTGGCATTGAGGATAGTTGGTTTGTGTAAACCAAAGTTGGACTTTGTCAAACTCGAGCTGGAGACTGGTGGTAACAACAGGTGGGGGAGCACCAGAGGTATAGAGAACAGTGTCATGAAATAACAGATACTTTTTGCCTCTTTCTCATGGATTGTAAAGTGCTTTGAGATAGCCTCTATACAATGCACTTTATAAAACCACATTCTTTCCAACTGCCTCTGCGTAGATGCGTACCACATAGGCCAAGACAAGAAGATGAAGAATCAACATTTATGTAGTGCTTTTCATACACACATTGCTTTTTGGAGGAAAGTGGTCAGCTTGACACAAAGCAACAAGATTTCACAGCAGGAGGTCCTGCCAGACAAACCTGTTAGATTTCTTCAGCTGGGTCAACAGAACAGTGATCAGGGTGGAGCAGTGGATGTGGTTTACCTGGACTTTAGTAAGGCATTTGACTCAGTTCCACACAGGAGACTAGTTAACAAACTGGAGAACATGGGAGTCAGGCTTAAGGTAACAGGTTGGGTCAGAAACTGGTTAAATTGGAGAACACAGAGGGTATTAATAAATGGCACTCTGTCAGAGGAGGTAGGGTGACTAGTGGGGTTCATCATGTCTCGGTTCTTGGGCGATCCTCTTCAACATATTCATCAGCAACATTGCTAATGGACTGAAGGGAAAAGTGTGCCTGTTTGCTGATAATACCAAAATTGGCAATGGGGTTGACACACCAAAGGGGCAACAAAGCATGGAATCTGATCTCTGAATGCTGGAGGAATGGTCAAGGATCTGGCAATTAAAATCCAATGCCATAAAATGTAAAGTCATGCACCTGGGAAAATGTAACCCAGGGAAACTTGTACTTGATGGAGGACAGCAGCTGGTGAATACATGGCTATGGTGAGACCTGAGGATGATCATATCAGATGACGTCAAGGTCAGCAAACAATGCAAGAAGGCAGCACTAAAGCTAGTGGCATCCTGGGATGCATAGGAAAGGGCACTACAAGCAGGAGGCATGGAGTTCATGCTCTGTATCAATCCCTGGTAAGACCCCACCTGGAATACTGCATCCAGTTCTGGAGGCCATACCTCAGGAGGGACATAGATAGGCTGGAGATGGTGCAGAGAAGAGCAACAAAGAGTGCAGGGCTTGCACCAGAAACCATATGAAGCCAGACTCAGGGAACTCAATCTATACCCTTAGAGCAGCACAGGAATTGGGGGACATGATAGAGATGTTTAAATACCCAGCAACAGTAAGGTACAGATGCAGAACCTCTTCAGGTAAAAGACTATAGCAGGACAAGAGGTCATGACCTTCACTTCAAGGGAGGTACGTTTCAGAAGCAATATGAAGAAATTCTTCTTCATGGAGCATGTTGTTGAACCGTGGAATAGCCTGCTGGAGGGATGGTGGGGGTAAGATGATGGGGAATTCCAGCTGGCTTGGGACAGGCATTGTGGGATACTCAAGCAGGCAGCTAAAGGGCAGGTATGAAAACAAGGGCAAATGTGATGGATCATAAGGTCTCCATCTGCTGACAACTTCTATGATATGTTTCAATAGTATCCCAAAGCACTTTACAAGCAATAAGAGACTGGTAGTGGAGTGACAGTAAATGTGCAGTGGCAGCCACTTTAACATCAACACCCACACAGCCTTTTGACAACTGCATAAAACCATTTGTTTTGAAAGGGCATTTTGACTAGCGCACAAGAGAGTACACTGTAAGTCTGATGTGGTTAAGGAAAAAAAGGCAAGTACAAATACAGGCTACAACATGAAGATAGTCTATGAGCACATCACTCTGGAGGTATGTGAGGTCGCAACATAGGTCAGGTTTGTAAGAGCAACAAGAGGAGTGGGATGTGTGTGTGTGTGTGTGTGTGTGTGTGTATGCGCTAAGAGAGTGCATCTCATCCTTGGTCGCTAAGTCAGTCTGCTTCTATGTTGCCTGTCAGTAACGCCAGTTACTCCAGATCATGCCCTCCCCTCGATCCAGCCTTGCTGCTCACTGACTTACTCTCCTGACAGTTTATTTATTTATTTATTATAAACTGGGAGTCAGCATGTGTCAGGTTTTGAAATGCTTATGCCACCGACTCCTGAGTCAGTGTGTAGCCTGCAATGTATGGACTGCCTGAGGTTAAGATCCAGAGAAGGAAAGGACAGTGCTGGGGAGCTGATATGATCAGTAATAGAAGATATAATGCCCAGTGTGAGCTTCCCCACCTTCATTGCATTAAAACAGTTTCCTAAATTTTGAGCAACCAGCACAACCCTCTCTCTCCTCCTTGGCTGGCTGCCTTGTCATATCTTTCTCGCTGTCTTTTTATTCTGTAAATACATTACTTTGTTTGCTCTATTTCCTGAAGTCAGTGGTTCCCCCATCCTTTAGTTGTACATATAATCTTCCCAAAAGTAATATCAAGCTATACAGTTCAGCTACAGCACAGCCCACCTCTCTCTTCTCTCCTCCTCCTCAGCGAGCCCCAATTAACAAATGCAAACCGTAAGATATGCTTTGTGATTTGCATTTGTTGGCCGGTAGCAGGTTGAGGAGGAGAAAGGAGGGCTGTGCTGGTCACCAGACTGTGTGACCCAATATTACTTTTTGGAGAAGATGAAATACACAACTAAAGGGTGTAGGGGAGCCACTGGACACCAGGGACCGAGCAAACAAGAATATGTTTTACAAAACAAAAGACAGTGTGAAAGACGTGACAAGGCAGCCAGCTGAGAAAGAGAGAGGAGTGCTGTGTCATCGGACAAACTGTATGGCTCAATATTCTCCTAGGGTGTAGCTACAAGGATGCAGGAGTGCAGTGAGACCCAGGCCCACGAGGTTTGAGAGGGCCCAAATCATAATTTTGATGTTTATTCAAAACTGGGAAGGGCCCCATAACATTGCTTTGCACCCAGGCCCTTTGGGAATTTGCTACACTACTGATTCTTTTGAGACAAAGAAATATACAACTAAAAGGGTATGGGGAGGATTACTGGACATCAGGGAATAGAACAAAGAAAGTAAGTGATATGTTGTTTTACAAAAGAAAATGGCTAAGAGAGTAAATGAGCTCAGCTTTTTGCATACTCAGACAGAAATGCCTGGGGCCAGATATTGAAAAAGCACAAAACTAGAGCACAAAGGTTTTCAGTTACACTTCTGCCTGACCCAGAGGTTGCTATTCAGTCAGATAGTGCACTGACACGATCTAACTGAATATCATCCCTTGTCAGCACACTGCTAAGTCAAGTTGCACTGTTCTGACATTGACTTGCACTGCAGCCAGCCCATAGGGAATTGTGCCCAGGACCAGATAGTAGTACCAGGAGCTGTGGCCCGATATTTAGCTGCAAAATGCAAATGAGCCCATTGGCCATGCATGGTGCTAAGGGACCATTAGTAAACCCATTTGCATTGGAAGCAGTGTTCTGTTTGTGCCCATCCTGACATCATCACTGGTGGCTAGAGGAACCCCCACCCTCTAATCCCTCACCTCCAATCCCACACCCTGGGTAGTGTGATTGATTCCCTGGTGTCTAGTGGTATCCCCACCTGCAGAGTCCCCATCCCATACCCAACACTCATCATTGGTGACTAGTGGCACCCCAAATGACCATCTCATTGCTGAGAAGACAGTCACTGTTGACAAGTGGCCACCACGCATACCTGTCCTAATGACAGTAGGATGCAGCCTACTGATTATAGGCACACCCCTGCACACCTGTCGCATAGATTGCTGTATGGTTCCTGGTGTCCAGTGACACCCCACCCCTGTTCACCCATCTGAGTAGTAGCCCCATAGCCCTGGTGTCCAGTGGCACACCCCAGTCCCTCAGCTCCTGGTCTACATCCCCTATACAATCATGGGTGTCCAGTGGTACTCCACCCCACCCCCTGAATACAAGGTAACAGACACATCAGCACATAATAGTGGTCCTGGCCCCAAACTGCCTCACCCACACCCAGCAGAACACCAACTCAAACTACCCTTTACTGGGAAGAATAGGAGCATGCAGTGCATCTCTGTATGGCAACCTGCACAGCCATCCTCTCATCTTCTCCGCTGACTGCCATATGAGCTGCAGTGAGCACTCATACCATGTGTGCTGGGGCACTTGTCAACAGTGGCTATCGTCTCAGCAATGGGATGGTTGTTTTGGGGGTCAGGGTGCCACTAGCCACCAATGATGGGTATCTATGGGATGTGGCATCAGAGGGTGGGAGGTGCAATTAGAAACCAGGGTAGACAGTCACAGTACCAGGATGGGAGATTGCATGGCGAGGATGCCACCAGACACCAGGAAGATGTGAACAGTAGCAGGACGGGGACTGCAGGGTGAGGGCTGCCACTAGTCACCAGGACAAACAGTCACAGTAGCAGGATGGGGATCGGTGAGTTGGGGTGCCACTAGGCCCAGCTTTACAGTTATTCTCACCCAGATGTGTGATCTGGAGTTTGGGGAGCTACCGGACACCAGGGTAAGGGTGATGTTCACATGGATAGGTGACTGGAGGGTGGGGGTGCACCACATATCAGGGCCTACACTGCATTTCCTGGGACAGCTGGTCAGGAAGGGCACCAATGGACACAAGGGCATTGTATACATGACCCAAGAAGGGGCTCAGAGGGTGAGGGGTGCCACTAGACACTAGTGCATTCTTTGTTTCACCATGACAGGAGTTCAGAGGTCAGAGGGCAGATGGTTGTAGTACAGCCATCTCACCACCAGGCCTTTGCACCCAATTAAGACTAGGTTTGCAAAGGCAGTAAATAGCACCCTTTAGGTGCCATTTACCACTGACACAAACCTCTAAAATTGCTGCAACCCTTGTATGCGGGGGCCTGATTTGCATGGGCACCACTGTAAGTTAGCATTAGGGCACTAGGGTTTAATCCATGCTACAAGGGTCTCTGAACATAGACTCCACCCACAAACTAGACACAAAATGCAGTTAGCACAGGCTAATGCCCTTAGCTCCGCTTTAACTTTTGAATATCTGGCCCCAATCTGGTGTCATTCAGCAGAGCTCAGTGGCACACTCTGAAGCTTAGTGTGATCAGTACTGGTAGAATAAGCATGATCATGCACTCTTTCACTGTAATACAACCCAAGTGACTTTCCAGCACACAGAGGTCTCTGCAGAACCCAATCCACCAGTTTCATCATCAGCGAACTGGCTGTGGTGACAGTGGACTATGTAGGTAAATGTAGCAGACAGAGAGTCAGAGGATCAACCAGATAAAAAATTACAAGATAATAAGTACATTAAAAAGGTAAGGGAGGTCAGCAAGGGTGGTGCGAGGGATTCTATGAGAGTTACTGGGTGGGTGAGGTTTTACTTTATGGTTAAATGGTGTTGATGCAGAATTGGAACTCCTAATTCCATTTCAGATTTCATTCCTATGCCTTAATCAGAGGTAAACAGAATCAGAGTCAGAACTGAAAATTCTGAAAAGCTGACTAAGTACATAACAGGATATGAGCTATTCAGGAGGGAGAAGGTAGGAAAAAGGGAGGAGACATGGCTCTTATGTTAGGAAAACATAAATGCAATGGAAATTCAAAGGGGACAGAGCAAAGAGGAGGTACTCTGGGTCACCCTGGAGAAAGGGAGGGGACACTATTAGGACTGGGGTTATCTGCAGATCTCCAGCACAGGGAGAGAAGGGGGATAAGGATACGATAGAAAATACAAGGAATGGCTAACAAGGCTGAGGTACTGCTATTGAGGGACTTTAATCTACCAGATGTGTATTGGAGCTATCTGCTGCAGCATCAGTTAGAAGTAGGAATCCTAGACTCCTGCAGGTGGCATTCCTCAGGAAACTAGTTAAATAACCCACTCATAAGGGGTGTTATTGGACCTGGTAGTGTCAATCAGGGACAGTGTCACTGATGGCACAGTGGAAAGCCAGCTGGGGCCAGCTATCACTGCACTGGCGTAACTCAGCATAAGGACAGGGGCAGAACTGAGCTACACTCAAATGAGTGTCCTAGACTTCAAGAGGGCTGATTTCAAGAAAATAGGAGTGTGCCTCAAGGAAGACCTAAAAGGAATAGGAAATAGTGGTGGATAGAGGAAAATTGAGCACAGTAAGGCAAGCCGTTGAGAGGCAACAAACCACTGTGTCTGATAGGTTAAAAAGAGCAAGAGAAGAAAGAGACTGCTATGGTTCATCAAGGAAAGAGCAGACAAGGTAAAGGAAAAGAAACAGACATTCAAAAGGTACAAGATGACACAGAAGGAAGAGGACATGGAGCGATAGAAGGAAAAAACAAAGGAGACAGGGGTGGTGGTTAGGAAAGTCAATGCACAAATGGAGGAAAACATTACAAATCAGCAAAACTTGGGATAAAACTTTCTACAGGTACATAAGCAAAAAGAAGAAGCAAGGCAAGATAGTAAGACTAAAAGAGGAGGGGAGCATGGAAGAGGACCAGAACAAAGCTGACATACTAATAAGTACTTTTGTTCAGTATTCACAAAGGAAGGGTTAAGTGATGGGCCACAGATAGAGGAGAAGGGCATTAAGAGAAGGGAGTTGGACACTAGCCCTTTACAGAGGTGAGAATCCTGAGGAACTAGCAAAATAAAAAGTAGACAAGGCAATGGGGCTGGACGGGTTCACTCTAGGATACTGAGGCAGCTAAAGAAGGACCTGTCTGCACCTCTGATGGCCATGTTCAATCTATCACTGGATATGGGGGGAAGTTGTGGTGACTGGAGGAGGGCAGATGTCGTCCTACTACACAAAAGTGGGGACAGGGAGAAGGCAGGAAACTACCGACTTGTAAGCCTGACTTCAGTGGTGGAGAAAGTTATGGAAACACTACTTAAAGAAAGGATTGAGAATACCTTAACACCAGTGGGTTTCAGGATCTGAGGCAGCATGGTTTCACAGGGGAAGATCTTGCCAAACAAACCTGATACAGTTTTTGACTGGGATACCAGGAGGTGGATAAGGGAGGAGCAGTGGATGTGGCCAAGCTGAATTTCAGTAAGGCCTTCAAAACCGCTCAACACAGAAGACTGACAAACAAGCTATACAACATGGGAGTGGGTCCAAAGATTGTAAAATGGGTAAGAAGATAACTGAGTAACCAAACTCAGAGTGTTGAAAGTGGCCAATGGCCAACGTTTAGTGACCAGTGGCCAAGGTTTTAGTAACCAGTGACCAAACTTTTATCAACAATACGTAGTTGGCTAACCAAAAGGTTGAGGAGATAGAAGGGTGTAAAATGGCTAGTGTAGATTGCTTTAGGGCTAGTAAAAGTGAAGATGGCTAGTAGATAACTAAATGATGCCAACATTTGAATTGGTATATCTAGTAGCAATGGCTGCAAGTGGCTAAGTAAATGAATGATAACACCATGTCAGTTAATGGGCATGCAGAAATAAAATAAATCTTAAGCACAGTCAAGGTCTAACTTGGAATTGCCCTATTCAGCAGAAAATGCACAATATGTTTTTAAAAGGTTATGGCAAAGATAAGAATGCAGCTGCTAGTAACTATGGCTGGTCTTAATGATTAAATTCCAATTTGGCCACTGTCTGTTTTTTTATCTGTAAACCGAGTATTTTTAAAGCAGTCACATCCCCTTGCATGTTTCTGTATCCTGAAGTAAGTATTTTGATAAATAAAAAAACCCTGATTACTTGTTTTTCCATTTTAGAATGACCGTATGTCTCAGCAAAGTATCTTTGACAGAGGTATCTTATGGCCAATGTATTTTGAACCCGAGTCTTATGACTTGTTGAATGACATATTGTCTGTGTTTAAAACTGCTGAGGTAGTTTTTGGGAAATTCCAGCTTTGCATTTTTCTAAGCTTGCTACACATAAATATGGGACCTATGGCTGTGTCCAGCATCCCTTTGAGAAGACGCAGTTTCGGACAAGTTGCAGTCTGAGACTATCCATAGATTGCTCAGGGATCCAGAGATATATGGTTTCATGTGTCACTGAAATGCTGTAGCCCTGTAACGCAAAATACTTAGCTGTCTCGATTGCATGTTAGAACACCCCATTGGGATTGCCCCAATTGACTGTTTAGAACTAAATTGTAACAGGAACACCCAGGTAGTGGTGGGCTACCTGATGTTTAAAAATAATGTTAGCATGTATCACCTTTGTAAAGTAGGAATATTAATCATGACAGGATGCATTCTTACTGTTAAAATAGGATTGTTCTGGTTTCTTTTGTGTATTGCAACTATTCATCCTGTTAGGTTGTGTGTTTATTGTTACAATAGGATTTTTCTGGCTAATCTTATTAATACTATCATAATAAAGTACTACTAATTTGGCAAAAGAAATAGTGTTTGGCTTTATAAATTACTGAGAATTACCAACCAGGAACCTGTACAATTGCCCCCAGTTTACAAGAGGGTGGTGTGGTGGTAAATGGAGTTCACTCTGAGGAAGGTAAAGTAACCAGTGGGATGCCACAGGGGTCAGTAATGGGACCAGTCCTCTTTAATGTCTTTATTAGTGACATCGCAGAGGCTGACAGGAAAGGTATGCCTGTTCATGGATGACACATAAATCTGCAACAGAGTGGACACACCTGTGGGCATGGACAAAATGAAGGGAGACCTAAAACACTGGAAGACTGGTCAAGGAATTGGCAACTGAGCTTCTATGTCAAAAATGTAAAATTATGGACATGGGGCACAGAAACTTAAGGGCAATGTATCATTGGGAGTGTAACAACCACAAACAGGAATGGGATCTTGGAGTCATCATATCTGAAGACCTGAAGGTAGCAAAGCAGTGTATGAAGGCAGTATGAAAGGATAGTAGGATGCTGGGGTGTATAAGGAGGACTATCACCAGCAGAAAAGGAGGTAGTGTTACCCCAGAATTGATCACTGCTGAGGCCACACCTGGAGTACTGTGTCCAGTTCTGGAGGCCCTATCTCAGGAAGGACATAGATCGAGTGGAAGAGGTACAGAGAAGGGCAACCAAAATGGTGCATGGAATGCATCAGAAGCCTATGAGAAAAGACTCTGGGAATTAAATATGTACTCACTGGAGTAAAGAAGAGGAAGGGAGACATGATAGAAACATTCAAATACCTTAAGGGTATCAGTAAGGTACAGAAGGGTGGCATATTGCACAGAAGGAGATGCTCAAGGATTATGGGGGCATGATGAAAGTGGAAGGGGTAGTTAGAGGGATGTGGAGGAAATATTTCTTCACAGAAAGGGTGGTGGAAGCCTGGAACAGCCCCCAACAGAGGTGGTAGGAGACAGAAACAGGTTTCAAACATGCATGGGACAGACACAGGGGACCTTAGAAACAGGGCTAGGGAGGGTAAGGACACAGATCAATTAAGGTCTACGGAAGCACAATAGGTAGGGATATTAGGGCAGACTAGGTAAGCCAAGAGGTCTTTTTCTGCTGACAGCTTCTATGTTTCTGATAGAATGGATTCCATAAAATATGAGCACCCTATTGGCTAGTACAGTGGGTATGGAACTCCTTAAAATACACATTTTAACATCATACTTATTCATCCCTGCTAAGGAAGCTGTGGGTTAGGGGAACATGATGAACCTAGAGTTCATTCAAATCATAAATTAGTGTTACTTATTTAAGGTAAGGCATTATGTCAGTTCAGACCTGTAAAGGGTTACCATTTTTATGAACAGAATGATTTGAGGATCAACAAAAGTAGTAGACAAAGGGCCTGAGGAAAAAGTCCCACATTACAGTTCACCCAGATTAGAAAGGAGAACAATTAAAGGTAGCACTTATCTGCTTCTGGGTGAACTTAAGGAATGTATTTGGAAAATATACTGTAGATAGGGCACCTGTAAAATAGGAATAAAGAGAGTGGTCAAAAGGATCCATAATTCATGAGAAAGATAAGACAGCTAGGACAGGTGAGGAAAATAATATTTGATAGGTTGTAGGGGCTCTGTAGACCTGTTTAAAAAAAGAGAGCAAGAGAGAAATAGATTAGCATAAATGAAAGATTTCAGAGATCAGTGAAACTGGATATCCAGTGATATCCCAGCTGCTGCCATCCTTGGGGGTCACAGGAAAAATTATTCCAGCCACCAGGATGACACCAGCTACATTCAAGCCCCACATGGCTACCTATACCACATCACCTGTAAGTGCTCCTGGGAGACTTGCCCTACTTCAGCTGCAGCTTAGGCAAAGTAGTTGTAAGGTGGTCTAGGCCAAGCTGTCAGGGATGTTGGGTCACCAGGCGTAAACAGGAGCCAGGCCGGTGGGAGTGAGACAAAGGACAGATTAAAAGAAAAATCCACATTCCTGCTACTTAAAAAGCAGGTTCTGACCTTGTGATATCTCATACCCCCCAAATATATAGGATACTTTACCTGGCCCCAAGTTACCTTCTATTCATAATTCCATTTATTTCTGTCTTGTTTAAAGATGTATTAGATAGTATTTGGTTCTTGGGAGCCGACGATTGAAATGCTGCCACTTTCTGATTCAGCCAACATGCCTCACACTGGCACATATTTTGAGATGTTAAAATGTATGTTGTGAGCACACTCCATTACAGTTGAATGGGGAGAGTTTTTACATCGATTGTATTATGATTTAGAGTTCAATTATAAGAAATTAGCAGACCACTGACTACCAGGGTTTCTGGTAGTCAAGCAGTGCCTTGATTTCTTATAATCAGAACTCTAAATCATAATGAAATTGATGTAAAACTGTCCCCATTCAACTGTATGGAATATGCCCTTGTGCTGTTCTATTTTTGATATCACAAAACTTGCCAGCATGGGGGTACTTTGACCAAATTGGGAAGTGGCAGAGTTTTGCTGTCGGCCCACAGAACCAAATACAATGTAGTATATCTTTAAACAAGGTAGCAATAAATGGAATTATTAATAGCAAGCAACTTGGGCCAGGTAAGGTGTCTTATATGTTTTTTGGGGAGGTGAACTATGAAACTGCTCTTTAATATTATGCATTTTGAATATGTTTTATACTGTAATTTAGTTGCCCAGGATAGATCTAATTTCTAGTGTGATCCAACCTCTAAACACTAATTCCTATAGATGGGTAGACTACAGGTTAGTGATTGACTAAAAAGTCACACACTATAAAAAATAAATAGTTTAAAAGAACACTATAAAATTAACAGTATATACACATAAAATCCATGTCAGATTTGCATAGTGTAGTTCTCTTCACAAAATGCTATTCACACACAGTCATGTCATTGCATAAACAGTGTCAGTGGCTCAGTAGGTAGCACACTCACCTCTGAGGCTGGGAGATTGAGGGCTGTGGTTCAGTTCCCACATCTGGCACTTGGGTTAATATCCCAGTACTGACACTGCAGTGCAGTATGAGAGGGTGCTGCACTCTGAGGTGCCGGCTTTCAGATGAGACGCTAAACCGAGGTCCCATCTGCCTGGATTGGTGGTAGTTCAGGTGGATGTTAAAGATCCCATGGCACTTATCGAAAAGAGTAGGGAAAATGTACCATAATCATATGTAATGTACTATGTGGAATACATTTTTGCGAAGCCGGAATAATGCCATAAAACAATAGTCTTTCATCCAGAGGAAAATCAATTTTCCAAGTTCCTAAATTAACAATCAAATCCCAAAAATGTTTAATATAGGGACAATCAAAATATAGATGAGTCATAGTCTCAATACATTGTATACAAGTATCTCTTGGATAATATCGCTCCTGGAGCTGTTTATGCTTATGGTTCCTCTCACATTAACCTTACCATGAATTGCCAATCATACCGTACCCACATTTTCTCTGGGATCCTAATAATCTATAATTAAAGTAGAAATTGAAGTTGATCCCCACTGAAAAATCTGCAAAAGGGTAATCCATAAAACATCCCTAGATAATATCTGCATACAAAATTTGCTAGGAATTACAAAACTGAAGCAAATGTTACCTTCCATTGTTTTACTTTATCAAAGACTCCAGCCCACTGGCTATCCAGTCAAGGAGATCTTTTATTTTTATGCAATAAACATTCATGTTCCACTCAACATTACACCTTGTAATTTCGGTAATCTCAAAGTACCCACAATTTCGAAGAGGTTTCATTAAATAAAGCAAGTTATTATAAACAAAATCATGAAAAAATATCACCAGATTATGCATGTCAAGACCTCCTTCCTTAATAGATTTATAAAGCACATTGTGTTTAACAGGATTTAAACGACTACCCCAAATACCAGAAAAAAACACGCCAGTAACTTTGTTTCCAAAGACCGAGGTAAAGTAAAATCATACCAATAAACAAAATAAAGGTACTAAAAATATTTAATTAGATAAATTCTCTATTTTTTCAACATTTTCCAAAACATTCCATCGAGCTACCTTATCCATTCCTTTATTTAAAACCCTCTTCCAATTATATTCAGCCAAATTCTCTTGATCAAAATAACCCCCAAAATCTTACTGGGTTGTTTAGCAATAGGTATACCTCTTATCTCTAAAATTGGATCGTCAAAACCTTGACTAGCCAAACAAATGGATTTCTGAGGGTTCAAACGTGCTCTAATTACAGACCCTATATTTTGAATTATATCATATGCCTTGAGAAGCGACACATCATCTTGTGCTAATAGATAAATAAATTCATGTAAGCAATAACTTTAATATTCTGTTCTAATTCAAAGCCTAAACCTTTAATTAAAGGTGATCTTTGTAAGATCTGAAAGCAGTGGATCAATATAAAAACAGACAATAAAGGGCTTAAAAGACACCCTTGGTGTATCCCTTTCAAAATTTTACAAGGGTTACCAACATACCCATTCTCGTATGGTCTTACAAAGCCAGAGCATAACATAAACGAATCCATTGAATAAAGGTTTCAGGAATCCCATAAGACTGTAAACATTGCCATAAAAATTGATGTGAGACATTATCAAAGGCTTTGGCCTGATCTAAACTAAACACAAAACCCCTTCTAGGCCAGAAATTGTCATACTCCTCCCATTCTCTATAATTTCTCGTAATAAGCATACGCATCCGTAAGATTTCTACCCGTATCCCACAAAACTGTGATGGATGTATCAAAGAATCCTCATGGCCATTAATCTATTACCCAATAGTTTGGCAAATATTTTGAAATCAACATTCAGTAAAGTAATTGGACGCCATTTAGCAATATCGGACACCTGTCCTGACTTAAACAAAAAATCAAAAGCCCTCATACATCTGCATTGGTAAACTCACATCCCTTAACATAAAATTATAAACAGCCAAAAGTTCTACCGGCACATAATCCCACAATAGTTTATATAATTCTCCAGGCAAACCATCAGACCCTGGGAAGGTATTGATTTAGAGACATAATCACTTTTTTCAGTTCTTCTGATGAAAAAGGGCTATTAACTTATTGGATTCTTTAACTGTTAGCTGTGGTAAATCGGCTGCCTATAATACCAGCGACAAAAGCATAAGGATCCAGCTATACCTCCCATACATTTTAGTAATGAAAGATTCCAAATATTCCATCACAGCCAGACATCCACAAGTAGCTCTCCTGTTCATTTGCCAATTTACAAACCTCTTTTCTCCTCCTATTCTGACAGTCTGTAAATGGATTTGTTTGATCCACTTTCCCTGCGTCCTAAAAGACTGTTCCTTCTGTAGGACACCAATCTATTATACTGGTATAAGGACATTTGCATTAATTATACTAATTTCATGACTATAATCCAGACTACTAACAGTTTGGGCCGATAATAAGTGATACAATTTTTCTTCAAAGCTCCAAATATTTAACATTCAATGATGTGGCCTGTGTTATGGTTTTGAACTGAAAATATTGCATCAAACAGTATTTTACATCATTCCACCACTGACTAAGCTCACCTCATATAAGAATATAGTGAAAGATTTGTCAGTAAGAATCAATCAGAAATCGCTTTTAACATCATTTTCCAACAGTAGGGATGTATTTAATCTCCAAAACCTGGCCCAGACACTCTTGGGGAGGATTGCAATGTGAATTCCTATCAGCATGTGATCAGAAGTTTCAATAGGTAATGTACATCGAAACAAATTCCAGTTGCTTTACAAAGATATAATCTGTTCTGGAGGATAAAGTTCCTCTATAATAAGTAGCCTTGACCTTATGACCTCCTGTAGATGTGCATCTTGTAAACCAGCTCATGAAACCATTTTAATCATAAAGGTTTTATTGCAGTATTGTTTACTGCCAGGACGTGTCTGTTGAGAATTTACATTGAAATCACCCCCAAAGAAAAGTTGCCTACTAGTGTATAAAAAGGCTGAACTTTAAGCATTAACTCTATCTGTTGAGCTTTAGTTTGAGGGCCATAAATGTTAATTAAATGACAGGAAAAGGACCCAATTTCTACATATAAGAAAAGTGCCCTACCTGGCTCTATATCTACTAGCCGAAATACCCAAAGATCACAAATCCTAAAAACAATACCCACACCACAACATAAATCAGAACCAATAGACCAATATGCAGGTCCCCAAACCTCAGTCTTTTGTAGCCAGATGCAAATCTGACAGGGTACTGAACCGAATGTCCTGCAAAATATTATATCATACTGTAAATGTTGTAGAATAGAAAAGGTAGTAGCCTGTCTGACAGAAGATTTTAAACTGTTGGCATTTAAACTAGCCAATTTAAGGTTCACAGACTCAGGGTGGGTTCATTTTCAGCTAACTCTAGATCTTGTCCGTCTAGAAGGTAATACAGGTGTGTCTGATGGTGTCTCGTTAACTTGGGTGTTCTCCTGCACTACTTGTGAGGGAAGAGGTTCTGAAGCCAAATCCATTGGTTGTTCTTCCTCAACCTGTCACCCCAGGAGGAGAACACAGAAAACGATTGAAAGGGGTAATGGGGACACGGCCCCTGATTCAAACAAGTACCCACATCTCCATCTATAATTGCATCAGCCATCAAATTGGATTCCTCCAGATCTGAAGAGGGACATAACTTAATGGTCTTAGCAATATCTGTAGCAGAACACAAACTAAAAACAAAACCATCATTAGGTTTACTTCCATAAGGCTGATTCTGTGTTCAGTGAGCAACACAGTACCACCAGGAGGGGGAGTAGTAAAGGATTCTGGCAGAGGTTGGGAAACCTCAGAAACCCGACAACCTTCCACCACTGCTGAGGTGGGGAAGTAGCAATGCCAGTAGGACAAGAGAATGGAGGAACAGGCCTCGTATACCCCTCAGGCTTCCACCACCACCCCGTCCTCTACCTCGTCTCCTGGCAGGCATCGAAATCAGCACCAGCTTCTTCATTCCTTGCAAAGAATGCCTAGCTCAAGAAAGCAAAACATCATGATCAGAGGCCTCCTCTGAGTTGCGAGCAGCCCAAGGGCATTCCTGGAAAGCATGTTCGTCATCCCACAAAGACTGCACACGGGGAGGCTGAACATTGCATTCGCGGTATGTCCCAATGCACAACATTGAAAACACCACACAATATCACAATCCGATTTAGGTGTGATAATGACCCACATTGATAGCAAATCTTTGGCTGACCAGCATAGAAAAGAATTCTCTATCTCGACCCAGAAAAAAAGAACTTGGGAGATGTTGAATACTTGTTCAGATTGGTTCAGCTGAACCTGAAAAGTCCACCCCAGTCCAAAAACCATTATCATCCATTATGGGGCAAGGATGGTCAAATATAGTGCATCATTTTTCCAGCCAAAATATAATATCCTTAATATCCACCCCTTCATTTCTGAATAGTAATGTAACTGTTTTAATGTTTCAATTGGTAATGGATATAGCTAGAAATCCTTCCAGCCTCTATATCTTTTATCTCATAATATAATTTCCAAACCTGTCAAGGGAAGCCATAGTACAAACACTGACATCATACATATGATCGCCCAGGGCATGGATAAACGATACACCTCAGTAGGTGTAAACCCATAGAATCCATTAATAACATTTTACCAACCCATAATCTGTCAAGCATAATTGGGGCCAAACCTTTGTTTTGAAGGTGTACCAAAATCTTCTTTTAGCAGCTGTAATAGGTTTCTGAAATAGTCCTGCATAAGTTGAATGACATCTCTTCCCAAAGATGGTGCAGAATGAGAAGACCCTTCCAAGGCCTTACCTGCAGACTCCTGCCCTATCCCCCATCGCTCCTGTTCTCCCAGCGTAATGCCATCCCCACCTGGAACAGGTCCTAAAGCAGAAGCATTGCCCAGAGACTCCTCACGCACTACACCGGTACCAGGATGCACACAAAGCTCAGCGCCTGGCGAGGCAACCAAAATCCCTCCAGCTGTAAATCTTGCTTCAAAGGAAGAATTTTGCCAGCACTATCAGTGTCCCCAACAGCAGATTACATCACAGGTATCGCAAATGTATTATTACTAGAAGTTGGGGAACCAGGGATAGGGATAGCAGGGTCAGGTAGCCAGCGACCATTAACAAACACCTAACCTGCCTGGTCAAGCACTTTTCCTGGTGTCCAGTCTGATGGAGTACCCTCGAAAACCATCTCCTTGGACATAGTCCCCTCATACAAAGGATCGGGAGCAGTGACAAAGTCAAAGGAGATGTTGGTTGCAATCCCACCCCAGGCAAACGCTTACTTACATTTTGTTTGGGGCTAGTCATTGATCGTTTCATTTTTCTGTTCTTCATCGAGCTGTGACTTTTCTTTAGGAATTACTGTTCCACTGCTGACAACATCAGCAACAACTGTTGCTTTTTTCTTAAGTAACTCCTGCTCGTAGCAGCGCCTTCATCCTTGGTGATTTCTCCTCTGCAATATGTACCAAAATCGGTATAACGAGGCACGAATCTGTATTTTCCATAGGCATAGGGGAGAGATCCTCAGTCTCCCTCATTTCAGGCTCCCTACTTTCCGCAGCATGTCCTTCTCCCTCCGTGTCCAACAGCAAACTGGGATCCTCCATCCTGCAGACAGACGGACAGTGCCACCTGCCTACAAAGTAGGGGAATTTCCCGTGTCCTGGCCAAATTCCCTCATTCACTAAAAAAAATACCACCAACAGCTTAATCTGGTTCAAGATCAATTGGCATTCATCTGTATCTCCCTCCCTGGTCGTGCCTGAAAATAGGCAGGATTTGTCTAGTGCACTTACCCGGTCAACAAAACTAAATAAATAAATAAATTGAGGCCTTGGGTCAGAAAGCATATGTAGAGACCATCAGCAGTCATAAAATCCACAAGTAGAACTTTTATTTATAAAACAAACAAAAGAAATGCCATTTTCTTTACAGGATGGCTTTTTCTCTGATCAGATTAGAACTTTTCATCTTGTTTTAATTAGTTCCTTCCTTGTAGCTACAGACATCCTGTCTGGAGATGTCTGAAGTTAGCAGTTCAGCAAGCTTGGGTACAAAAGGTCAGGTCACACACTCTGTTACATCACCTTTTCTGTCTTTTTATAAACTGACATAGCCCATTACAACTGCAGTCATATTAAACAATGAGTTCTGCAGTTTCAAAAAAAATAGCTGCACACATTAACAAATCTCAGTGTTCTATAAAGATCCACATATAATCTTCAATCACAGAGAAGCAAGGAGGGTGAAGAAAAAAGCAACAAGTGATGGCAAGTGAAAGCAGGGTGATAGCAGGGAATATATGATTGCACAATCAGACAGACTAGAGAGAAACAGGTAGCAGAAAGGAAGGAATAGAGAATTTTGCTTTGAATATTCTCTCTATATATATATTACAAATGGGACAGGGTCCAATCTAACCCTGTCACAAGCCACAACAATTTATTTGGTTAATATTAATATTTAAGAACTGCTACTGATGTTGGCCTTTTGTCCCAGATTTCTTTTTAGCTGAAGTGGCATGGGGTTGAGGAAGTAAATTATCTAACATTGACCCCAGATGCAACATATTGTATACATCAGCAGGCTTACAAATTCTACATTTGAATTCAAAATCTATAGAGAAAGCCTCAGGTGCCCCCCCACACACACAAACTCATGCTGTAGTATCTATGACTTACAGATTCAAATAACTGCAGTCACACATTTCTCACTGTAAAGTCCAGTTTTGATTAGCCAAAACTTTAAAAATGCAAGAAAACAAAAATGCACTAATTATGCATATGCAGCAAGTAATGAATCTCTGTATAAATTCAGTCTGACACAGCAGAGCAGTTAGAAAACTAGATACACAAAATACATTTTAAGCTGAGAGATTCTCCAGAACTATTCCTAGATGAATAAACACTTTTCTGAGTTAAACTGTTTACAGAACTATAAAACAGATAGCTGAAAATCTCTGCATAATCTTTACTCTGGACAGTTCTAATGCAGCAGCTTCCTGCACAGGAAGGAAGGAAGCTCCAACTGCCAAAGGCAGTGTTTTCAATCTAGGAGGGAACCAGGAGTACCTCCCTGTGGCAGTATTATATCCTACCAAGAAGCCAAGAGGTTTTGGGAAATGAAGTTTTTTTTTCTGAGTATAATTTAAAGGCAACAGACAAGGTACACACAGCCAGGGAAGCCTGCACACAGCAGGGGTAGTGAGGTCCACCAAAGCCCTTAAAGCTAACTGCTCTCCTCCTGCAGCTGAACTCTGTGAGGGGTGTTAGCCCATTGATGCTGAGTATCGACTGCCCCACCGTCCCTCCCACCAAAAGCCAGCCCTCAGTTTATTGTCCTTCCATATGACATTGTTTCTAAGTCCCCACTTCTCCATTAGCAGGTTATACTTACCGGCCACTAGAGGGTATTTTCCTGCTGGCTCCTTATTCAGTTTGAATTCTACTTCCACTTCTAACCCTTGAGCCCTTCTATCCAAACTTGCTACTCTGCTCCTTCACTCTCATCCCTGCTTAGTTCCTATCACTGCTCCATATCCCTATTCTTAACCTGGGCTACTACGCTGCTACACATACACTTTGCCCTATACAACCACCACTATTATAAATATAGGTCCCTATCACCACTTCATACCCTCTTTTCTTAACCTGGGCTACTACACTGCTACTATACACCTGTCCCCTGCTGTCTACCTCCCAGCCCAACTTTCCATTCCCCATGACCACTAAGAGTCACTATTTCACCCATCAACCCCGCTCAGACCTAGCCTACTCCAGTCCCTCAAACACCTGGATTTCCTTTATCCTGGCCCAAGGACACACACCTCCCCAGGGGTCCTGAACCTTGTATCCTGTACACCAAAGTCTGCAGTCCTACCACTACTCCAAAGTGGCAGTCACCTCTTAGAAGCACAGCCGAGACCCTTATGCAATCCACTATTTTAAATATAGGCATCATGCATACACATCCACTTCTACAATGTCTCACTATTTTACCCATCCTGGTGCTTGCCTTTCTCCAGCCAGATCACAATCCCAGCCCATGGAGGGCAGAACCCTAGACCACCCTGTCTTTTCTCGACCCCCACTCTTGCCTCATGCCCTAGGCCCCAGCACCCACCTCCAGGCAGTCCTCCCAACCCTCTGCCTACCCAGGCCCTCCCTGACCCCCCAATGCCATTCCTTCCCTTAGTGCCCTACCAATTCCATGTACCCTGTGGCCTCACCCTCATCTTGATGTCCAGATAAGGATGCCTGTAGCTGCCACCCCTGGTTAGAATTATTACTCTGCTACTGCTACTCTCTGGAAATGTCCACCCCAACTGGGGTCCTACTCCCACCAGCCCACCCAAGACATTGTCCTCAGGACTTGCATTGCCTTCCTGAATATCTGCAGCTTGCTGAAAAATTTGCTGCACTCCAGTGCTGAGTCATTCTACACCAGCCTGACATCATTGCCCTTGTGGAGACCTGGCTTTCCAAATCCACCCTGACTCCTTTGTCTCACTCCCTGAGTACACCTTCTACTGGGAGGATCGAGTAGGCAAATATGGGGTGGCTGTACTGTTTTCATATGTGACATTAATGTTGGTTATGCACTCCCGCCCCCAAGCTCAAAAATAGAGCCCAGGCCCTCACTCTCAAAATCATCCCTGATCCTTCCAGGGCCCACTCTACATCATGGTCTCCTATGATCCCCAAGGAACCAGAACCTGGCAATCTCATCACTCACAGAATATCTCTTAGCTCTCCCACCCAAAGCTGGAACAAGTTCTAGTAGGGACCCTGAGCGTCAATTGGCTCGGTCCCTCTGCCTCCCAAGCAAAGGGATTCCTTGATCACCCTTGACTTGATCAAATTAGTCTCCCAGCCCACTAGACTCAACCCTTCTAATGGACCAGCACCCTCCTGGATGTCATGGGCTCCAACCACTCCCACAAATCCAATACATAAACATTCTTCTCGATTCTTTGTGACCACTCCCTATCCTATTCCTATGATCCTCCTCCACCCCAAACCAGTGACTCAAACCACTCTCCTTGAGTGCCTCCACCCTGGTGGCCTGAAAAACTTAAGCAATTTCTTGCCCAGATGGACTGGTCCCTCATCAACCTAGCTCCCAGCATTGACTCTGCACTCACCTATTCACACAGGCTTTTAACAAGGCCTTAGATCTCTATGTGGTTTACAAGACTCCACACCAAAAAACAAAATGCACCTTGGGTCACCCCTTCCTGCTCCAAAAACTCAGGGAGAGGGATAACCTTGGGCACATAACCACAGAGACTGGCAGGGCAGCAGACAGACAAGCCTAAAATGCATTACACAATAAGTGCACTTGGGCTATCCACAAGGCCAAGGCAGACTACTATCAGGCCACCCATACCTCCTCCTAGGGTCAGTCTGGACCTTCTGGGATAATGTTAAAGAGCTAAATGGAAATCATGCTCTCCCATCACAGCTCTCTATTGATGGCTCTGTTACTATGGACCCCTTAAACATAGCAAACTGCCTTATACCACCTTCACAGATCTTAGCTCTGCCCTTCCCAGTGGTTTCTTTGACCCCAAACCCAAATCCCAGCCCCTGTCCTGCAATGCCCTAGGTTCTACTATGCAAAATATCCACTCTAGATGCCAGGCCGTTCCTACTAAAAGCACTAGGCACAATAGCCCAACAATGACTCCTAGACACCTGAATCCTAAGACTAGTCCTGAATGATGTCCTAGTCCCACTAATGGACTTACTAAACTGATCCCTTTGCCTGAGTCAATTCCCAGTGTTTGGAAAATGGTGTCATCACACCCATTCATAAAAGTAGTGACAGGTCCTCCCTAGCACCTATCAGGCAATTTCCATTCTTCCTCGCTCTCCAAAGCTATAGAAAAATGGTGGCCATGCAGCTCACTGAATATTTAACTAAATATGCCATCCTATGCCCTGAGCAGCATGGTTTCCATGCAGAGCCATAGCACTGCCACGGCCCTCCTGAATTCTCCAACTTTGCACTCCTCCCTTTACTCTGGCAACCTTGCTTGAGCAGTGTTCATTGACCTGTCCAAAGCCTTTGACATTGTCTGTCATTCCCTCTTACTTGACTCCCTTTACAAAATCGGTTTCCTCCACTGGTCCCTTGTCTGGTACTCTACCTATCTCAAGCTTGATCCCAGTGCATAAAAATCAATGGGACTCTGTCTGACACCCATCCTGTCTGCTCAGGGTTCCCAGATCTCAATTCTGGGTCCCCTCACTCTCCGCTCTACATAGACACCCTGCCCAGTGCCTGCTCTGGCAATATTCTTCTATATGTGTGATGATGCCTTTCTATGCCTCACACCATAGATCTGCCTCAGTCCAGGGCTCTCTCCAATACACCTTCAACCAGGCAGAAAATGGTTCAAGGAACATAGTCTTGTTATTAATCTAAAAAGACTAAGTCGATGCTCTTCTCCACCACCAAAACAAAGCAAAAATGCCCCTCCTTATCCTTTCCAGCACTCAGCACCCCTTGAGTAGCTATCCACCTACAAATACCTAGGGATTACCTTCAACACTGCCCTCACCTTCTATGCCCACACTAATGCCCTCTCAACTGCCACTAATGCACAGATTGGCCTCCTTTACCACCACAAGGATTGCCTCCCACCCAATGCTCTCCGGCTGGCCATCACATCCTTTGTCCTGTCTCTAGTGGACTGTGGCCTGCCTATATACGGAGCCACTGATAATACTGCACTCAATAAGATCCTCCACTCAGTCAACAAGGCCTATAGGCTCCTGACAGGTGCCCCAGGCTCACCCATGCCTGCCATCTCACGCCACTGCCAATCTCCTCAACTTTGAAAAAAGACTCCACTACCAGACCTGCCTACTAGCCAAGAAAATCCTGCTTTGCCTCCCCAGGGTGTCTGCCTGCTTCAGCAGACCTCCTCCACAGTCTCCACCTGCAGCTCAGAGAAGACCACCCAAATTGTACCGTTATAGGACCTCCCTAGTGCAGAGATCCTTCTGCTAAAAATCAATGGAACTCTGTCTGACACCCATTGTCTACTCAGGGGTTCCCAGGGCTCCATCCTGGGTCCCTACTCTTCAGTCTCTACCTAAACACCCTGCCAGTGCCTGCTCTGGCAATATTCTTCTTTACGTGGATGATGCTGTTCTCTACACCTCACACTGGTGCTTCACCTGGCTCTTTCCTTCTAGGTTGCTTGAAAGGACAGAGCAAGAATCTACTAGAGCAAAGGAAAGGATTAAGGCTTCTTTTGGCTAGGCAGATTTACTGTGTGTTGTTATTTTTATTTTGTACTCACAGGATTGTTACTGTTTGTTGCAAACATTTTATTGCTTTATTTTTCTCTGATTCAAATTGTTGTTGTTGGGTATACCTTCTGCTGCATTGTTACAGGGTGTGCCTACAGGTGTGTGCTAACATATACTGCTGTCATCTTCTGATTCAAATTGTCTTTTGCAAGGTATATCTTCTGTTACTGCTTTATTTTTTCTGTAGCAAAGTGTTTCTTACAGGGTATTTCTTCTATGAATTATTAAAGGTGGTGCTTATATTTTGTGACTTTCTATCATTAGGCTAAGCAAAATTACTGTTTGCCACTACTTTATTTATTTATTTTTTTGCTGAAAGTTTTTTGTCTCAGAGGTGTTGCAGTCTCCTTCTCACATTGAAGGATCTAATTGCTTTTCTCCCACAGCTCTTCCAGAGGATTAGGTGTGCATCTGGGTGGTGGAGCTGACAAACTGTCAGTAACTTCCAACAGAAAGAAGGGTTAAAAGGTCAGGTTATTTGATATCTTGAGGTGGAAGACTAGGCTTGCTGGCCAAGGCACCTAGCTTCACCTGAGTTCTTTCCTTCTAGGTTGCTTGAAAGGATAGAACAAAGAACCTTACCTTAGCAAAGAAAGGATTAAGGCTTCTTTTGGCTAGGCAGATTTACTGTGTGTTGTTTTTATTTTGTTCTCACAGGAATTGTTACTGTTTGTTGCTAACATTTTATTGCTTTGTTTTCTCTGATTCAAATTGTTGTTGCTGGGTATACCTTCTGCTGCATTATTACAGGGTGTGCCTACAGGTGTGTGCTAACAGATTACTGCTGTAATCTTCTGATTCAAATTGTCTTTTGCAAGGTATATCTTCTGTTACTGCTTTATTTTCTCTGTAGCAAAGTGTTTCTTACCTGGTATATCTTCTGTGAAATTATTGCAGGTGATGCTTACATTTTGTGACTTTTATCATTGGTTAAGCAAATTACTGTTTGCCACAATTTTTTTGATGAAAGATTTTTTGTCTCAGAAGTGTTATAGTCTCCTTCTCACATTGAATGAGCTAATTGCTTTCCTCCCACAGCTCTTCCAGAGGATTAGGTGTGTATCTGGGTAGTGGAGCTGACAAACTGTCAGTAACTTCCAACAGAAAGAAGGGTTAAACGATCAAGGTTAGCTGATATCTTGGCGGTGAAAGACTAGGTTTGCTGGCCAAGGCACCTATCTTCACCTGAGCTCTTTCCTTCTAGGTTGCTTGAAAGGACAGAGCAAAGAACCTTACCAGAGCAAAGGAAAGGATTAAGGCTTCTTTTGGCTAGGCAGATTTACTGTGTGCTATTATTTTATTTCATACTCACAGGGATTGTTACTGTTTGTTGCTAACATTTTATTGCTTTATTTTCTCTGATTCAAATTGTTTATTGCTGGTATACCTTCTGCTGCATTTTTACAGGGTGTGTATACAGATGTGTGCTAACAGATTACTGCTGTAATCTTCTGATTCAAATTGTCTTTTGCAAGGTATATCTTCTGTTACTGCTTTATTTTTCTCTGTAGCAAAGTGTTTCTTACAGGGTATATCTTCTGTGAAATTAGTACACGTGGTGCTTTACAGGTTTTACATTTTATCTATCATTAGGATAAGCTTTCAGGCTACTGCATTTGTTGCTGGCTGGTTGTTTCTGCTCTTACCTCCTTGTTTCTTTCATCCATGGTTCTTCATTTTCAGCAGAGGAGGGCCCAGCCACCCACCCCATCTCAACCACCCCACACTACACTCCTTTTATAGGATAACACAGTCATGACATTTCCTGTGGCAAAGCATGAAGGAGTGGATCAGTGGGGTATCCACCAGTGATTTCATTTACAGGGGCACTAGCAATTTAACTTGTTATAAAAGTTAAACAAAACAAACAAACAAAACACAAAATCAATTTTTTTCCTTCTAGTTACTCTGACTAGGCTATAAACCCAACAACTTATCTGGAATGGATATCATTAACTGCAGATACTGCAAAACACTTTTAGAAGGGCAGTTTTCAGGATTTAGGACACTGTCCTACATGCTGGGCCATTGGAGATCTAAGGGCTTCAGCTCCAGGCATCATGGACAGAGATTGCGTGCCTCAAATTGCATATTCAAGAGGAAACATATTATAAGAACCACCTGCCATTTCCCCAGCATCCAATAGAAGCACCTCGACTGCAGAGGGTAGTTGGTCCTGAGGTTGGCAGGTGGTTAGGAAAGAACAAATCAGTTGCCCCATCACTCAGTGCTCTCCAACATATTACCTCCACAAACCATATAGAAACTATAAACAGGTATCTGCCTCTATCTTGAAATCAAACAAAGGGGCAGAGAACACTGCAGAGCAGGACACTGCAGCACAGGAGCTAGCACAACAAAACTCACCCAAAACAGGAACCAAAATAAAAAAGCAAAAGGAAATCCAAAACTTCTGATGATAAGAGACTCCATGATTAGGGAGTTGATAACTATCTCCAGCCAGGGGTAATGGTCAGATGTCTCCCAGGTACATTAGTGTCGAGACACTGATCAAATTGCTAAAATTGTTCAGGAAGCAGGAGAAACATTGATGTCCTAGTACACATAGGGCTAATGATCTCAGCAGCCGGTCAGTTGTGGAAACCAAGGAACACCTGACCAGGCTGGGTGACAAACTATCATCCATTTCATCCAGCATCTCCTTCTCTGAGATCCTGCCAGTCTGGGAGAGGGGAAATATGGACGGAAGGTCAGAGAAGGGGAGATAGAGGAGCTAAACATGTGGCTCAAGGGCTGGTGCCTGGAAAAGGACACACATTTGTAGGGAACTGGCAACAGTTTTGGGAGAAAGTTCTTTAAATTTGATGGACTGCATCTGACTAAGGAGGAAGTCAGTGCTTTGAAGCAGAAGTTTGACGTCATTGCAGAATATTTAAACTAGCAAATGTGGACCCCTGAATGGGAAGAACACCCCTCATCCCTCAGCTAGTGGTCAAACAGGAGTTCAGCATGTTTGCAGTTCATTTGCATCACCAGGTAAGGAAAAGGTCTGGCTCCCCATATGAGGCACAGGGAAACACAGACCTCACCCAACAACTAACACACCAAAATCTGGCCAATAGAAAATCATGTACACAAATGCTCACAGTCTGGAAAATAAGATCCCAGACCTGCAGGCAAGAATGACACAGGCTAAACTGGACATCAGAGCAATTAGTGAGACATGGTTTACCAGTAACCACACTTAGAAAACTTCAATACCTAGCTATGTACTGTTCAGAAGAGACTGAGGTGCAAAAAGGAGGGTGAAGTGGCCCTGTATGTCAATGAAAATATCAAAGCTACAGAAATTCTGAATGCACATAAGGAGCCAGAAGAACTGTGGGTCACCCTGGAAACAGGAAATGGGACAGCCATACAAACTGGAATTTTCTACAGGCCCCAGACCAGGGGAGGACATAGGCACATTACTGTTAGAAGATGTACAAAACATGACAGCTAAAGGGGATGTTCTGATAATGGAGACTTCAACATACCAGATACAGATTGATCAATACCAGCAGGAACATCTGCCAGAACTAGACACATGGTAGATTCCTTCAGGAGAGGGCCTAAACAACTGGTACAACAACCCACAAGAGATGGGGCTATCTTGGATCTAGTACTGACTAATGGGGAAAGGATCACAGATCTCCATGTAGAAGGTCACCTGGGGCCACTGACCATCACATGGTATGGTTCAGTTTGGCCACTAGAACTAAATCATCCCATTCCAAGGCAAAAATATGGGACTTTAGAGGAGCTGACTTTGATAAGATGGCCAACAGAGTTAAGCTAGCCCTGGCAAGAAGAAATACAGGTGAGGGGGTACAGGCAAAGTGGGCAAGCATTGAGGATGCAATACTTGAAGCAACATCCCATTGAGTTAGAAAGAAAAGGAAGTGCAAAGAAGAAGGAAACCACTTTGGTTCTCAAAAACAGTGGCAGAAAAGGTTAGAGCCAAAAGTCTGGCCTTCAGGAAATATAAGAGAAAGCAGTGAGATTAAGATAAGGAGGCATACCAAACTTCTCTAAGGGAAGGAGGGAAGGCAGTAAGGCAGGCAAAGGCCCAAACTGAGAAACACTAACACAAACAGTAAAAGAAGGTGACAAGACTTTCTATAGATACATTAGTGAAAGCAGAACATCCAGAGGGTATTGCTAAATCAAAGGAGATGAGGGGCATGTGAGAGGACCATGTAAAGCATCTATCCTAAATAGATACTTCTGCTCAGTATTTACTGAACAGAAGGTAAGGCAGGGCCCACAGCTCCAGCACTATGGACACAGGTGGGAGGAGGGAGGTGTGCACAAGTCCATTCACAAAATAAAGGGTCCTACAAGAACTCGCTAAGCTCAGGGTGGACAAGGCAATGGGACCTCATGGCATACATCCCAGGGTACTAAAGAAGCTAAAGGTGGAACTAGCAGAGCATTATCAGAACTGTTTAGTGGGTCTCTGAGCACAAGAGAGGTCCCAGAAGACTGGAGAAGGTGCATGTCATCCTGATCACACAGTGTATCAGGAAGGAGGCAGGGAACTACGGACCAGTCAGTCTTACCTCAGTAGTGGGCAAGATTATGGAGGCACTCCTTAAGGAAAGGATAGTGCAACACCTGGAATCCATAGGAGCACAGGATCCAAGACAGCATGGGTTTATAAAAGGAAGGTCCTGTCAAACTAAACTCATAGATTTCTTTGACTGGGTAACCAGAGTGGTGGACCAAGGGGAGCCATTGATGCAGCATACCTTGACTTCAGCAAAGCTTTCAATACTGTTTCCAGTCAGAAGAGATGCAAGACACAAGTGGGTACCTCAATATCAGTCCTGGGGCCAATCCTCTTCAATATCTTCATCAGTGACATTGCAGATGGACTGGAGGGTAAAGTTTGTATATTTGCAGATGACACCAAGATCTGCAACAGAGTAGATGATCCAGATGGGGTGGGCAGAATGAGAAGAGATCTGGATAAACTAGCAAAATGGTCAGAAGAGTGGCAAATAGGGTTTAATGCAAAGAAATGCAAGATCGTGCACATAGGGAACAGAAACCTGAAGCCACCTATAGGCTGGGAGGTGAGTTGTTGGCAGTCACAAGGGAGAAAGAGATTTGGGCAACATCATCCCGATGACCTGAAATCATCCAAGCAGACCACTAAAGAAGTAGATAAGACTAGGAGGCTGTTGGGGTGTATTAGTAGGGGTATCACAAGTCAGAAGAGGAGGTAATAATCCCTCTTTACAAGACACTGGTTAAGCCCCATCTGGAGTACTGCATGCAGTACTGGAGGCCACACCTTCACAAGGACATTAACCAAATTGAGACAGTCCAGAGAAGGGCAACCAAAATGGTGCAGGCACTGCATCAGAAAACATATGAGGACAGATTAATAGAGATCAACATGTAATAATAATAATATCTTTATTTATTATGCGCCTTTCAAATGTCAAGGTTTATTACAAAACTTAAAATGACAAATAAAACAGTAATAATAAATACACAGTAAAATCCAGAATTAACCTTATTAGTCACGGTATACCCTGCTCCATAAGAGTCTTCAGTGCCTGTTCAAAACCCCCAAGGTTACGCCCTCTGAAGCCGACAGGGTAAGAATTCAAAGGGCTGGGGCATACATAAATGCATGGGCAACTGAAGATTTTAAAACTACCCTTGGAATCTCTAGCATCCCTCATCTGCCGAACAGAGCTATCGCTCAGGGCAGCAAGAAGACAGAAGCTCTTTCAGGTAGTCTGGGCCAAGTCTATGTAGAGCTTTATAAGTCAGTAATTCGACTTTGAAGGTGATCCGCCACTGAACTGGCAGCCACCGCAGTTAGCACAGCACCGTGTAATATGGGAAGTCCAAGGAGTCCCCATGAACAACCAGGCCGCAGCATTCTGCACCAGCTGCAAGTGGTGGATATCAGCCCGAAGCCCAAAGTAAAGAGATTTGCAATAATCTAGGCGCGAGGTCACAATGGTGTGGATCAGTGTGGGAAGATCACCCGATGGAACAAGGTGCTTGATCCTAGTGATGTTCCTCAGATGGTGAAAGGATAACTAAATGACAGCCGACACCGGAGATTGTAGTGCAGCCCAATGACGAGTATCACCCCTAGGTTCCACACCTGTTCAGAGGCTAGGAGCTGGGAACCCCCAGGAAAAGCCTCATGGGTTGACCAGCCCTCAACCCCTTATCCGAAACCTGGATCCACAACCATCACCTCAGTCTTCCTGGGTTCAACCTCAGTCAGCTGGAATTCATCCAACCCTGGATTTCAGTGAGGCAGTTATTAAATACCAGAGGTCTCCATCCTGGTCAGGTGCCAAAGACAGGTAGAGCTGAGTATCATCAGCATAGCAGTGAAACCTCAGCCCATACCATCTTAAAATGTCTCTGAGTTGCAGAAAATACACCGTGAACAACATGGGGACAGCACAGAGCCATGAGGAACCCCACTTGCTACAGAGAAAGGGTCGGAGTAATAAATCCCTCACACCACCCTCTGAGTTCTGCCAGTAAGGAAAACCTAAACCATCTGAGGACTGAACCAGTCAGGCCACAGATGAACCTCAGGCGCCGAAAGTACCCCATGGTCCATGGTGTCAAAAACTAATGAGAGATTAAGAAGCACCAAGATGAACTGTTTTTCCAATCTCTTGCCATCAGAAAATCATTAAGCACCGAACCAGTGCAGTCTCGGTACTGTGCCTCTTTCAAAACTCGATATGTCACATATCTGGAATGTGTAGTACAGTATGGGCTGCCATCCATTGGCTCATGCTGTGGACCAATGGGTGTACAGCCCTACTGATGGTGTCAGTCGGTGGCGGCGGGGGTGGCAGGTGGGTGGGTGCTGCCTGCCTGCCGCTGACCGAGGGGAGGTGGGCGGTGGGGTTCAGTGGGCGGGTGGGAGGGGTGGTCCACTGGACCACCAGGGATGATAGGATCTTTCATTTCTTTACTTAGCCCATGACTGGGTGGGCAGACAGGTCCTCTGGACCACCAGCGATGATAGGATCTTTCATTTCTTTACTTATCCGCGATCAGGCAGACAGACAGGTCCACTGGACCACCAGGGATGATAGGATCTTTCAGTTCTTTACTTAGCCCACAATCAGGTGGGCAGACAGGTCCACTGGACCACCAGGGATGATAGGATTTTTCATTTCTTTACTTGGCCTCGATGGGGCGGCAGCGGTCCACTGGACCACCAGGGATTTTGGATTCATATTTTATTTACTTAGCCTGCACTGGTGGGCAGTGGTCCACTGGACCACCAGGGATTTGGGATTATTCTATTTTGTACTGCAGCCTCTTGATTGGACTGTAGAGCACATTGCCGTACTTCAGGGCGCGGCGGTCCCCAGCGGCGCGCCGCCTGGCAGGGTACCATGTGCAAGTCGTCGGAGATTGGTGCACCTGCATGCACATGGGGCCATATGACATGCAAATGGCCCCAGTGCACTTTCATACATTATGGCTCCATTTGCCTGTGCACTTTTGAATATCGTGGTTGCTGCAAGCATAGTGCATGGAAACTTAGCTAGCGCAACCCCTGCTCCACTCTGGCCACTTGTGCTGGCACAGTGCCACTACACCATGCACACTGTAGGTGGCCAGGGTGCGACATTCAATGATGCTGTGCCATTGGCATAGCTTTGTTGAATATTGCCCAGTTCACGCCCCTAGCAACCTAGTTGCGCTGCACCCAGGCTTGCGCCACAGCCTGGCGCAGCTTGAATATCTGGGCCCATATGTTTAAAAGGTGATATTAAACTTTAGAAAGTTTAATATTATTTTATTCAAAATATATTTAAAAGTACACTAAGATTGTAGTACACACTACATAATTACATCAGAATTATATGTTACCAGAAGATAAGTACATGAGTTAACTACAAGTATATTTTTAGTATATTCAAGTATACAAAGGCATTCATATACTTTACATAAGTATAACAAAAGTATACAATAACTACTTGAGTTTGCTAAAGTTATATTTGTAGTGTATACTACTTTTTTGTAAGGAGGCCACATTCAGTATACTGTTACTGCTGCCCGGCTCCTGCTTACTCATTGTCTAATGCCGGATGTTGCTCTTAAGCACACATTTTATAAAAGAAAATAGATAGATAGATACTGTATATAGATAGATAGATAGATAGATAGATAGATAGATAGATAGATAGATAGATAGATAGATAGATAGATAGATAGATACAAACATACAGCTGAGCCATCAGAAAAGGTATTGCAGTCTATCATGTCTACTCAAGTTTGCAGACCAGTCAGTGTCTGGAAGCATCTGCCCCAGTTATCGGCTCCACCCTTCCTGCCGATGTCTCCCCCACACAATACACACTCCACCTCTACATATAATTTTCCATTTGCACTGTCCCAACCTCTCTTGAAGCTGTTCACAGTATCCAGGGAAAGAATTGTTCCAACAACTCATTCCAGTTAGCTATCACCCTCTTCATGAAAAATGGCCCCTCATTTCTCTCTTGAATTTCCCCACCAGCTTGAGGCAGTTCCTCCTAGTGGTCCTGTTCTCATTACTACTGAAGAGACTCTCAGAGTTCACCCTGCTGAAACCCTTAAGCAGCTGAATATCTCAGTCCTGTAGCCTTCTCCTTCTGTCCAGTGGGAAGTATGTGTTGAGATCTCTGAGTCTCCTCATAGGTTCTTCCTTGCTGTCACTGGATTATTTTAGTTGCCCTTCTTTGGATTGTTTCAGTAGGTTGATGTCCTTCTTTAGGTAAGATCATCAATACTGCATACTGTACTCTAGGTGTGGCCTTACTAGGGATCTATACAGTGGCAGAATGACCTCCACTTTCCTGCTGGTTATACCCTTGCTATGCAGTCCATCATCCGATTCACTTTAGTTGCTGCTTTCTTGCAGTTTGTTGAGTGTTTTGGTCACTCTTGATGATCACTCCCAAGTCCCTTTTCTCCTCTGACCTGACAACCTGCACACCACCAGCCAGTACTTGGCCTCCAGGCTCTTGCCTCCAAGAGCATTACCGCACTCTTTTGGTGTTGAATCCCAATTGCAAAATGCCTGACGATTTCTCTAGCTTAGCCAGGCCCTTCCTGTGGTCCTGTCTGTCCTCCTCTCTATCTGCTCTCCTACAAAGCTTTTTGTCATCCACAAGCAGGTATATTTTATCCATTATCCCATCTGCAGTATTGCTAATGAAGATGTTAAACAACACTGGAACTGAGCACCAAGCCCCATGGTGCTCCACCAGTTACTGTCCTCACCTCCCAGAACTCCCCCAGACCACCACCCTCTCACTTCTGTCCTGCAGCCTGCTTCTAATCCACATAGCTAGTTTTCCCCAGCCCCAAGTCCTCTAGCTTCTTGATTAATTTCCTGTAGGAAGAGACTTAAGAGCCTTACTGAAATTCAGATTCAGGATGTCCACCACTTGAACCCTCTCAACTGTCTTGGTTACTCAGTCAAAAAATCAATCAGGTTAGTCTGGCAGGACTGATCTGACACAAACCCTTGTTGCCTTTCATCTCGAGCCCATTTTCTTCCAGAAAGCTTCCGGTCTTTCTTTCAGTTTGATTTCCATGAGCTTCCCCACTATTGAGGTCAGACTGACTGGACTATAGCTACCAAGGTCATCCTCAGACCACTTTTGTGGAGTTGCACTACATGTGTTGTCCTCCATTCCAGGGGTACTTTCCCAGACTCCAGGGATGTGTTAAACCGGTCTGCCAGGGGTCCAGCCAGCTTTCTGCCAGCTCCTCAACACCTTCAGATGTATGCCATCTAAACCAGGGATTTGTCTGCCATCAGGGCTTTAAATCCTACCCTGTTGACCTCAGTCTCCCCTTCTGTGTCACCATAACTCCACTGACCCTCCTTCTCCCATGAGGTAGTGGACCATCTTTTCTTAGTGAAAACTGAACAGCAGCACTTGATATGTACTTCTGCTGTCTCTTCATTTCTCCACCCACCTCTCTCTCTCTCTACCTGACTATCCAATCTTTCATATCCCACTTCTCCTTGATATACTGGAAGAAAGCCTTCTTCCTATTTCACTCTGTCTGCCAGTTGTATATTTTTATTGGACTTGGCTAACTGGACTGCTGTGCCCACCTCCCTGCCATGATACAGTACTCCTCTCTAATCTCCTCTTCTGGGTGTGCTTACACTGCCTGAAGGCTGTCCTCTTTTCTTTACCACTTTGGCTACCTCTCTATCACACCACTTGGGTGTTTTGCCTTTAAATTTTTGTTCTAGTCCACCTTCATCTCCTTCTAGATCACAGCAAGGTACCCTCCAGAATCTCTCCCATCCTACTGTAGTATGCCTTCCCAAAGTTCAAATCATTTGTTTTGCTCTTAATCTTCTCCTTGCCCATGTCCAGGTGGAACCACACAGTGTGGTGGCCACTTCTGCCAGTGGTGCCTCCACATTTAGGCCGGGAGATCAGAGGGCTGTGATTTCAGTTCCACATCTGGCACTTGGGTTAATATCCAGTACTGACACTGTAGTGCAGCATGAGAGGGTG
This sequence comes from Neoceratodus forsteri, assembly GCA_016271365.2. Lineage (NCBI taxonomy): Eukaryota > Metazoa > Chordata > Ceratodontiformes > Ceratodontidae > Neoceratodus > Neoceratodus forsteri. Next base: position 1,431,430,765 of record CM028131.1, read on the forward strand.
CTGCACTTCTGAGGTGCCGTCTTTTGGATGAGACGTTAAACTGAGGTCCCATCTCGTGGACTGGTGGTAGTTCAGATGGATGTTAAAGATCCCATGGCACTTATTGAAAAGAGTAGGGAAGTTTTATTGAGAACAAACATAACATCACAATAGAATACAAAAATAATCAGGGTACAATGTCATACAGGAAGAATAATATCAGATAGTATTGCCATTTTTCACACATGGATAAAGTTCTGCCAAAAAGAATCAACTTTAGGTTTTGAGAATTTAACATTATCTCTAGATTTCACAGAAACTAACCCATTCTCAATCTGTAAAACATGGTACTAAATAATACTGTTTGCTGCTTGAAACAAATTGGCAGCTTAGCTTCATAAATAATATTGTAGCTAATGCAAAAACATTTAAGGTACTTTTATGAAATAAACGCCATATCCCTGTATAATCTCCCAAAACTATGGTTTGATATGAAATATGAGCTAAAAAGGCAGATTCCAATGTATAGCAGCGTCCTGCCAAAATTGTTGACTAAAGGCAAGTAACAAAAAATGTACCATAGTTTCTTCACAGGTTATACAGGTAGTCCTTAGCAAAATCTTTCAGTAATGGGTTTATATTTCAAATTACCTCTAATCCCTAATCTTCCTTGTATAGAGAGCCAAACAATATCCCAAATATGCGGGGATCCTAAAATCCGTCAGCTTCCTTAGTGGAAAAAGCATTTTAGAGGGTACACATTCTGGAAACAGGAGAACACTTTTTGCACATCAAAGACAATGAAATTATAAAAGGTTTTCTGGAGAAAGTAAGTAAGTGTGGAAAGAAATTTTCCACTGCTTTAATTTTTCAAAGTAGTAATACCGTAAGATGGTAAAGAGTCAGACAACAGAATTTTTGAGGTAAAGAGACCATTTATCCAGATACCTGGACCATAAAAATTGTGACCAAAACTGCCTGGTCATAGTGGCAGGAGACCAAAATAAGAGAAAGATTCAAATAAAAATATAGAATGATAAAAGCGATGGGGTTAATCATTGCCAGCCCTCCCTTAATAATAAGTAGATAAGTAATATCCCTACGTACAGGGTTCAGTCTACTTCCCCATAGCATCTGAAAAAAAGACTAAGGATCCTGGTTTCCAAATGAAGAGGGCGTGGAATACATAACTTAAATATAAAAATAGGTAACAGAAATTGTTTAATAATTACTACCCGCTTTTTTCCCTAATTTCCACCCTTTCCAGCTGTGGATCTTAAACTCTCCTATGTATAGTTGTTTCTCCCAATTATAGGCAGCCAAATCTCCTGCTCCAAACCAAATACCCAGAATTTTATGGGGGAAGAAGCAACCAGGATACCCAAAATGTCAGAAGGAGCTGAAATCATAGGGTGTAAAAAAGATAAAACTTTTCTCCATATTAATCTGAGCTCCTGATAATACACAAAATGAGAAAAATTTGTAGTGCATTAGTAAAAGAAGAAATATCTTTAAGTAATAAAGTAACATCATCTGCATATGTGGTGACTTTTTCAATTGGTAAAGTAGAGGAGGGAGTTAAGCTCAATAATACTAGTGTCCCATAAAATTTGCCTAATTACAGGGTCTAGAACAAAAAGTACAGAAGCGGACTTAATGGGCAGCCCTGTCTTAATCCAATAGAAATAGGAATATCTGTACCAAAAGGCCATTAACCATGGGGATAATAGTAGCACTCTCATATAAAGTAGAAAGCCATCGATAAAAGGTGTTGGTAAACCATACTGTAAAAGTAGGGAGAATAGATAAGTATGTCGAACCTTATCAAAGGCTTTAGCTTGATCTAGGGCAACAATATATCCGAGATTTTGCTCTGTGTTGACTGAGCTCAAATAAGTCTCATAAAAGATATAAATTGTGTTGAATGCGTCTATTAGGTATAGCACAAGTTTGAGCTGGTGTATAAAATAATCTGCTACCAATAATAATCTATTATTGAGGATTTTGGTCAAAATCTTGTAATCACTGTTCAACAAACTTAAAGGCCTCCAATTAGATAATAAAGTTTTATCTCCAGATTTATATAGAAAAATGTAAAGAGGTGCTAAACCCAGATTGGGAATTAGAGGAAAACAACAAAGAATTCAGTACTTTCGGCAAAAATAAATCATGTAAGACAAAAAGTTTATAAACTCATTAGGATACCATCCAACCCTAGCGAAGTATTTTACTTAATTGCAAGATGGCTTTTTCAACTTCCATTGGAGAAATGGGTTGGAGTAATGAGGTCATATGAGAAACAGGAACTTGAGGGAGTGGAGCAGTGAAACTAGAGAAATCAGGCAAAGGTTGATCAGACCTGTCCTGAAAAGTATCACTAACATATTGTTGAACTATAGCTAACATTTCTAAATCCTTGTTAACCAAATTCCCAGTGGGAGAAACAAGTTGAGTCATCAGGGTATTCTCTAGTCTTTGCTTACAGGCCTCAAAAGGATCTGAAGCTGGAGATTTCTTAGTTCCAAATTTAAATTCTAATTCTAAGTATTTTGCTCTATCATATTGATAAGATTTCATTTGCTCTTTACCGCTTGAATCTGAGAGGTGAAATCATGCATATTGCCAGGAGGGAAGACATCAATTTATATAACTGGTTTCTCAAAGAAGGTATCTTAAATAATTAGAATTAGCCTTTAGCTTACCATAGGAAAGTAAAGTTTCTTCAAGTCCCTTTTGTATCCGTCCACCAACTTAATGGAGAGTGTAGGCACAAAAACAGACTCTTTAGTGGCAAAAAAACTTCAATTTGTAAAGAAAAGGAGAACTCTCAAGAAGTGACATATTTAATCTCCAATGGCTGTAAATTGAAAAATCTTGGGGGAGAGAGTGCAAACTAAAAGTACAAAAAGAATATTATGATCAGAAAATTCTGAAGGCTGAGATTTACAATAAATGGGATATAAATGTTGAGAAAAGAAAAACATGTCAATTCTTGTGGCACAAATAAATCTGTGATAAGTAGCACCATTACCTTTGGGATGCAGTGTACGATAAGCATCTTTCATATTGGTACCGGAAAGAATTTGTGACAAAGCATTAGAGCCACAATATATTTTCTTTTGGTGACTCCAGATAAGGAAGTATCCAATGAACAATTGAAATCCCTCCCAAATAGTATGCAGTCTAGTAAAGAGGAATGGCTTAATCTCCCAAATAATGCAACCCTGGCTGATTTAGTTTGTGGGGCATATATATTAATGAGGGAAGGAGAAATCTCCAAGAGAGCCATCCAAAATCAGGGCTTTACCTGATCAATATCAAGAAGTCTAAAAATATGAAAGTGGGTGGATTTGAAAAGAATGCCAACACCATCAGCAGGGTCTGGCCAAAAGACCAAAATGAAGGCCCCTAGTGCCACCTTTTTTGATAAGGTCTACCTCTGCAAGTGAAGAAAGACGACTTTTCTTGAACAAAACTAATGTCCACTGAAAGAGTTGCAAAAAGTCAAAATAGAGATTTGTTTTTATAAGACTTTAAACTGCAAACATTAAAGGACAATAGTTTTAAAGTGGCCATAAAAGTTTAGTACTCAGCCAGGTCCTTCTTTCAAACGGGTACTGGCTTCCTTTTTTCCCTTCTTTCCTTTTTCTCTTTAGCTATTTCTGTAGACTTACTGTCTTCATCCTCAGTAACTATTTTTGATCTATGTGAAGTATCGGATTCTAAATCTGAGTCTCCAAGGTTGTCTTGCAGGGAGAAAAATATTAGTGGTAGGGATAGGGCAAGGAGTAGAAATTTTCAGTGAAGACCTAGTAAATCTAGCCCCTTGACAGTTTCAAAATGGGTGGGGGCATAGTGGATTTATCACAAATAACATCCTGTTCTGAGTCTTGAACCTGGACATGAGAAGGTCTAGAGTCATCTACAGGGAGACCAAATCTATCACTACTGGAATAGGAGCATCCAAAAGTGATACAGAGTCAGTAGGAACAGGGTTATGCAGTTTGACTTGAGCTTGCTTCACTAGCTCATCATGGTCCCACCCTTCAGCTCTGTTTCTTTAGCCCAGGGCATTGATGAAAGGCATGCCCTTTGTCTTCACATAGGTTACATTGAAAAATATTCTCACAGAGGTCCATCGAATGCCCATATCCCCACAGAGTGAACATCTCATCATATCACAGGAGCTACTAATATGGGTTCGTGAGCCACATTTATAACAGGCCCTGGGTTGGCCACTATAAAAGCACATGCCCCTATCTTTGCCTAAAAAGAAACTGTTTGGGAGATGAATAATGTCAGAATTAACCTGAAATAATTTTACTTTAAATTTCCAGCCTCCAGTCCAAATACCCTCTAGATCTAATAAAGCCTCAGGGGACCTAGTATATCACAGCGGTTTTGCAACCAGTGAAAATATCACTTACGTTTACCCCTTCATTCAAACATGACAGTGACATAGCGGATTTGGGGTCTAGTTAGAGGAATAGCTAAAAGGGAGCTACAAAGGTGTATTCTTCAAGAAAGAATATTTTCCCAGAATTTTCTAAGCGTTGATTAATTTGGAAACTAATATCAAAAGAATCCTCCCAGAAACATGAATTAAGGCAAATAGATCAGAGGAACAAATGACACAGAACCTTTAAGTAAAGTATTGACCACATAGTACCTATCAGGGTGAGTAATAAGGCCACCTCTATACCGTAGATGGACTGCATTCCTTCTGGGAACTTGTTCAAGCTTATTTTGAACAAGTTAGCCATAGGAATTAGTTTAGAAGGACCAGGGCCTTTTTCCTGAGGATTCTTATCCCATAAATCTTTTAAACTCCTCCTCTGAGGACATACTGGGGCCAGAAAATGCCCCATAGTCCTTTGACAATAGGTGTGCACCATCAATATTATGGACAGTAGAAGAACCAGTGTCAGTACCTGAGCTCAGGGTGTTGGCATGCTTAGAAGAAGGCGTCCAGGCAGGATCAGGTATCCAAGTGCCCACAGCATTCCAAATCCATCCAGCGTTGGATAAAGAATTTTCCGTCGACCAGTCTTGAGCAGCATCGGGTGCCGCTAATCCAAATTGTTGTCTTACAACTTGGGATGTAGAAAATATTGTCCTTAGTATTGCGATCCTCGAAGCTACCAAAACCTCGACGCCATACTCGGAAGTGCGTCATGCGAAAACCCAGCCATAGGAGCATCGTTGTCGAAAACAAAGTTCCTATATCAGGCGATACACAAACAAAGCTTGAAGAATGGGCAGCGGATACCTCCCAAATCGGCAACGCACCGATCAGCTCCGAACATCCGTTATCATCTCCAGGTCAGAAGCCTCAGCAACAGAGGCAGGAATTGTTGTATCCAAAGCAATGTGTAGAGCCATGCTAGCAGGAGCCTCCGTGCTAGCGTCCATCCTCCTCAACACAACAGAGCTTCTGCCATACAGCAGTACAACGTAGCCCTCTACTGACCACAAAGCGCCAGCAGAGTAGGGAAGTTTTTATTGAGAAAAACATAACATCACAAAGAAAAAGGGCAAACCAGAAATATAAATACAAAGAAATAATTATACAGAAGAAAAACAAAAGAAAACAATGTGTTACATACAATCCTAGCGAAAATCATCACGATATAGGAAAGTGTTTCCATAGATTTGTAATTTTTTCATTAGAAGAAAACTTCCTATCAGTCATATGTATAGCAAGCAATCATTATGCGAACAGACTCAATTATAACAGGATAAGATATCTGTTGCTGTTGTAACACGAATTTACAGCGAGCTTGCCATAATGAATACTGTAATAAGGCGAAGAAAACATTTAAAGTGCTTTTATGATAAGTTTTCCAAATCCCAGTATATTCCCTAAAATGAGAACATTATAAGTTAATAAATTTAAATGTGGCATCTTCCAGTAAAGTGCTGCTTGAGACCAAAAGCCTTACTATCTCACTAATCTATAAAAAATGTTGTTGACTTTCTCTACATTAATACATTGTGGTCTTAAACAATATCTTTCATCTAGAGGTTTGTATTTCAGATTCCTCTAACGCCTAATCTTCCGTGAGCAGAAATCCAAACAATGTCCCAAGTTTTACTGGGATTCTATAATCTGTTAATTTATGCAATGCAAAATCATTTTAGTGGGAGTACAATTAGGAAATAACAGTGTAATTTTCTGGACTTCATAAACAATATATGAATAAAAAGATTTCCGAGACAGGAAAGCAATTTTGTAGTGGAATCTTCCACTGATATAATTTCCTCAGGGTGGGAAGTCCATACTTAGCAAAGAATCAGAGGAGATAAGTTTTGGGAAACAATGACCATTTAAAGAAATATTTATGCCAGATTGACTGGACCCAAAAATGCCATGGTAAAGAAGGTTGTGACCAAAGAAACAGAAAGAAGAAAATAAAAAAATTAGAATGGAAAAAACAACAGGGTTGATCATGTGTAGACCTCCATCTTTTTGAGAGGTATGTGTATTCCCTTTAACAGGGTTAAGTCTGTTTCCCAAAGCATCTGGAAAAAATGCTATATAACCTAGTCTCTACAGATATAGGAGGGGAAAGATGACTAATATATGAAAACAGGGGTAACAAAAATTGTTTAATAATAGCTATTGTTTTAGTTTACAAAGAGTCCAGCTTTTCCAAAGGTTTACTTTTGATTCTCCTATACCCAATTGTCTTTCCCAATTATAGAGGCCATATCATCAACTCCGAACCATATCCCCAATATTTTTGAGGAGTGCATGACACAGGTATGTTAAAATAGTTAGTGAGCAGTGAGGGAGTATGTTGTAAAGGTATTATAAAGCTTTTCTCCATATTAAGAGATGCTCCTGAAAACTCCCAAAAAAGAAAAAATCTCTAATGCTCGTTGTAATGACAAAACATTTGCCAATAACAAAGTAACATCATCTGCAAATGCTGTAACTTTCACTTTGTCTAACCAGGGAGGAGAAAGCCCTATAATCTGATGGTCAGACACAATACTTCTGATGACAGGATCCAAAATGAAAGTATACAAAAGAGGGCTTAAAGGCAACCTTGCGTACACCTTTATTAATTTTAATTTCAGTGCCCAGTAATCCGTTCACAATTGGTATAGTAACTGCCTGACTATATAGTTTAGTTATCCAGTGAACAAATGTTTCCGGAATACCGAATGAGTTAAAACAAAATACAAATAGGAATGACAAACCGATCAAAAGCCTTGGCTTGATCAAGGGCTACTATAATCCCAGGATCTAGAGAGTTTTGTGGTAAAGTGGAAAAAGATCTCTTATCAGAAAAGATTTTGTTGAATAGTTCTAGTAGGTATAGAGCAAGTTTGTGCCTGATGAATCAGAAATTTTGCTGCCTTTATTAGCGATTATGTAGAATCTTAGTTAAAATCTTATAATCGGTATTTAATAAACTAATTGGTCTCCAATTAGTTACCAAACTTTATCGCCTTTTTGTATAAAAAGGTCATAAGAGAAATAGACAAGGTCGTATCAGCTGAGTTTGAATTTAAAACAGAATTAAAAACGGAGGCAAAAAGAATTCCATATATTTAGAGCAAGCTTTATAAAACTCATTAGGTATACCATCCAGACCTGGAGCAGTTCCAGTCTTTAACTTTTAATAACCTCTGCAACTTCATATGAAGTAATAGGAATTACCAGTGACTGTAAAAGATTATCTGGAAGCTTAGGTAAAGTGGGAAATCTTTGAAGCGAAATGTTTCCATAGACAACGTGGTTGAAGACGAGAAATATTCTTGTATATGTTGCTGAATAATAGATAACATACCGATATCTGTGGTAATCAATTCCCCTGTGAATTAACAAATCCTGTCATTAAGGTGTTAGTGAGACGAGTTTTACAGGCCTGGAAAGGATCAGACATAGGACTTTGTTTAATTCCATATTTAAATTCTAAATCTAAAGATTTAGCCCTATAAATGAAAAGCTTTCATTAATTTCTTTATTGTTATAATTTGGGAATGGACTAAGTACCGGTCTTTAGGCGGTAAAGACATTAATTTGTACAACTGATTTCTATGTAATAAATATTGCAGATATTCTGAATTTGCCTTAAGTTTGCCCACTTAATGAACAAGGATTTAATTTCACCCTTCATTTGCACCCACCAATCGTAGGAAAGGTCAAATAGATCCATAGTAGAAAATTTGTGGAAAAAAACTTCTAATTTAGAAAAAGAGTATGTCTGTAAAAGGAAGTGTTTAATCTCCACCGACAATTTATAGAGGAGAAAATAGGGGAATATGTGTCAGTGAGAGATTGCCAATTAAAATAAAATGATCAGAAAATTCAGTAGGTGCAACTGAGCAAGATATTGGAAAGAGATATCGAGAAACAAAAAGCATATCAATACGAGTTGCAAAAGTATATCTAAAATATGTTTCACCACCCTGTGGGTGTAGACTTCTAAAACATCTTGGAGACCAGAATCTTTGATGAGTTTGTGAAGAAAATTAGTATCCAATATACTTTTTACCAAGCTGTTTACTCATATTAATGTCTAGGAGCAGTTAAAATCTCCACCCCAAATTATATGCTTTCTAGTTAGTAAAAGGGTTTAACGTCTTGAAGATTTCTATCCGAGATAACTTTGTCTGAGTGCATACAAATTAATTAGGCGAAAGAAATTTCCCAAAGAAAAATCCAAAATTAATAACCTACCAGGTCTAAGATCTATCACTTTAGATATTTTAAAAGACGTATTCCCAAATAATACCCAAGACCATCCATAATGTCTGGACCAAAGGTCCAAAAGGAAGGTCCCCAAATCCATTTCCTTTGTAGCTGTTTGGTTTCAAAGAGAGACGTCACCCTAGTCTCTTGTAAAGAATTATATCAAGCTTCAAAGACCCCAAATACATCAGAATGGGTAATTGTCTTTGAAACGTTTTTATACTACATACATTGTAGGATGCTAGCTTCAAAATGGTCATAGGGAGCTAAGGTGTCAAGGGCCATGTTTCTGGCTAACTTTCCTTTTCTTCCTTTTTTCCTTTCTTTTCTTTCGCTAACTCCGTTGCTTTGCTATCTTCATCTTCAGTAATAAGTTCTGATACATGAGAGTATCAGATTCAAGATCTGACTCTCTAGGGTCATCTTGTAGAGGGAAAAAGTTTTCTGTAGGTAATGGGGTTATAGGAGGTTGTTTTATAGAGGCTCTAGTGAGGCGTCTGCTTTTCACCGCTTCAAAAGGGGGCATGGAAGGACCAGAAGTCTGTTTACTGAGGCAAGAGTGTGGGAGTAGCGTGGCCGTCTACAGAAGTATGGGGTTCTATACTACCAGTCCCTGTAGTTTTAGAAATTGCTAAATGATCTACAACCTGAGGGGTTGGGGGCATAGAAGCAGTTTTATCAAGAGGTCCTTGCTTCTTTGCATGGGCTGTTTTTAACAAGTCATCCTGATCAACCTTCAGTACAATTTCTGCGAGCCCAAGAGCACTGATGAAAGGCATGGCCCTTCTTGTCGTGAGAGGTTACACTGAAAAATGTTAGTACACATATCCAGAGAATGACCAAAACCTCCACATAGGGGGCATTTCAATACGTCACAGACACTACTGATATGGGTTTTAGCTCCACACTTGTAGCAAGCTCTGGGTTGACCGCCATAAAGCAGACTCCCTATCTTTACCCAAAAGAAGCTGTTAGGAAGATGCACAACTTCAGAATTAACTAAAAAGCTTCACTTTAAATTTCCAGCCCCCGTCCATATGCCTTCAGAATCTAATAAGGCCTCAAGCTGGGACCTCAGAATGTCACATTTAGACTGTAACCAATGATAAATATCACTTACATTTACCCTTCATTCAGAAACATAATAGTAATGTAGCGGTTTGTGGCCTGGTAAGTGGGATAGCAAAAAAGGGGTCCATACAGGTGTGGTTTTGTGAATAGCATGTTATCCCAAAATTTGTCTAAGTGAATATTAGTCTGAAAACTAATGTCAAACGAATCTTCACCAGAAATGTGGATTAAGGCATAAATGTCAGAAGGGAAAAGCCAGAATTTTTCAAAAGCTGTTTAAAACATAATACCTATCCGGATGCTCTGGGAGACCTCCTTTATATCGAATCCGAACAGCATTGCGTCTCGGGCCTGCTCTAATTTATTTCTAAATAACTCTGACATAGGAGGTCTGGATTGGGAGTCTTTACCCCTCCCGCAACAAATTTGCAGCATTATCCCCAGTAGAATCTTTAAAGGAGGTATTTGGTTTCAGAGAAGCCAGTACACTCCCCACCTCAGTAATCACAGCTTTCAGGTGCATTGTCTGAATATGGAGGAATACCTGGGCCCAGTGTTTCCGAATCGGTGGCATGCTTTGAAGAAGAGGAGTCCGACGAGAAGGTATTCCAGGCAGAATCAGGAATCCAACGACCGGATTCAGTCTTTCGCCAGCCCGCTCCTGAAAGAGCTGAATCTTCAGACCAGTCCAAGAGAAAGTCTGTAGGGCCTCAACGTGCAGTCCAAAGCCGCCGCACTGATTGTGACGCCTGAGTCCGTCTCAGAAACAGTCCCTGTAGCATCAGTTCCCGGAAATTTGTTCCTAGAAGCGCCCGTTACCATTGAATTTCCGGTACAGGAGAAAATGTGCTGAAACAGGGTTTAATGTCATGACTCAATACCTCCTCAAGCAAACTCCCACCGCTGGAATATCCCCAGCCAACTCTTGGATACTCTATGTCCTCTTCCGGTGCTGTTTCCAGCGAGGGATTGTGCGGGGCAAACTGGGTGAGTCCTGCAAAGCTGTACAATAGAGCAATATCAGATACCGTACATTCACCGACCTCCATCTCCGAGTGCTGTTGCTGAAGTGCTGCCATCATGCAGCGTGGCGTCAGCGAGACACCTACTGACGCGACTAGGCAGCCAGTAGGGAATTTCCCGGTGTCCTGGCCAATTTTTCTCCTTCACTGAAAATACCACCAACAACTTAATCTGGTTTAAGGTCAGTTGGCATTCATCTGTATCCCTCCCCGGTTGTGCCTGAAAATAAGCAGGATCTGTCTAGTGCACTTACCCGGTCAACAAAAACTAAATAAATAAATAAAATGTACCCCTAGACATGCGATGATTAGATAGACCAGGTCTAGTATGGCCTCTCCCTGGTGGGCCTGGGACACATTGTGTCAGGAATCTACTCTGGAATGCACCCTGCAGCTCCTGAGGCCTGGTACAGGTGGTAGCTAGGCTTTTCCAGTCTACCCTAGACAGACTAAAGTCCCCTATAATCACTACCTTCCCCTGCTGGCCATCTTCACAAATTACACTCCAGTTCCTTGTCTGTTTCCTCTTCCTGGTATGGCAGTCTGGACACCACCCCTATCCTAGTCTTTCTACCATTTTAGAATTGTACCTGCACCCACAGCAGCGCTGTCCTTCCATCCTCCTCCTTCCCATTACAGGTTATTTTCTTTCTCACACACAGAACTACCCCTGCTTCATCTTACCACCCCCTTGTCCCTCCTATATAGCTTATACCTAGTGACAGAGAGATCCAGTCATGGCTGGGCATGGCCCATGTCTCTGTAATGGCTGCCATGTCCATCTCTTTCTTGGCCATCAGTGATTACAACTCAGCTATTTTATTCCCTAGACTCCTTACATTCAGAGACATTACCTTCCACCATGACCTTAGTCCCCTCCCCGGTCTGCCTGCCCCTTCCAGTTCTACCCACCTACCGCTATCCTTCTGCCTGTCATCTGAACACCTGTCCTTTTGTCCTGATTGGGAGATAGGCCATTTGACTGCCTCAACCAGATGACTAAGGGTGTAGTAATCCCTGCTGCTCCCCATCAGTTTAAATTAATATCTTTACCCATATATGCTTCAAACCTGGTTTTCAGCACCATAGCGCCCTCTTTACTATGATGCAGGCCTATCCAGTTCATAAGGTGCCTTATATCTCAGGTACCCTCCAGCCTCCAAATAGCTCATAGCCCTCCTCCCACACCAGCCCTGAGACAGACATTAAATTTGTTGGTACTTTCTTTCTTGCAGTGCTTACACTCAGTACTGGTGGCACCTCTGAGAAGTCTACTGACCTCTACACCACTACAGACCTTTCCACTTCCCTGATCCTGTTCTGAGCCACTCCTACCTCACATTTGGCCAGGTCATTCATTCCCAGGTGAACGATGATGTGAAGCCCACCCTTCATTTTGTTGGACAATCCATAGCAAGGAAGGAAGAAAGAAAGAATGCAACTCAGGACCACATTCTGCAGTTGTCAGCCCTCACTGATCCTGATACACCACTTTCTGATACCAGCTTGTTTATGTTGTATTTGATGACTCTAAAGCAAAAAAAAATGTATAACATATATATCAACAAAACACAAGTGTAGTCTCCAGTAGGAAAGGATGCCATGTTGAAGGCATTAATATTTTAAAAAGGATTTTGTTTTAAGCCCTATCATGTTTACTTTGATAGGGTGGAAAATTCAATTAGACTTGCCTATTTCCAGAGTTTATTATTTGAATTACTGCTTAGCAAACATGATTTTAGTAATGGATTCACAGAGTTCAATTTTGTACACTGCAAATAAATATACTGTGCTTATGATAACTAAACAATACCAGTGAACAAACATGACAGCAAAGTAGGATATTGTCATGTAATTTTCCTAAGACAGCTGTTTACATTTAAGTCCCTCTCTTTTTCATGGTTTCTCTGGGACAGGTGAATACAGTTGAGCTACTGTTAGTAAATAATACACTGTGCATCATGTTTTGCCATGATAACATAATGTTTTGAAATCACAGTTAAGCCATCATTTGAAATGCCAAGTGGAGGCTGCTACTGTAAGTGGGACAGATATTGCAGGTACAGCAGGAGCTCATCCTCCACACCTCCACTCCACCAGAGACCCAATGGTCCAGAGGATGGAGAGTGTTGGTTGGGAGGGTAGGCATAAGGAGGTTGTCCAGCCCAGTACCTTTCAGATGGCAAATCACTTTGCACCCCTAAAGGAGGTTCAGGCCCCTGACTTTACCAGGGGTACTCTGGTTCAGTCAAAGGGAAAGGCAGGACAACCTGATGCCACCTCAAGGGGGAAAGGCTGCCAGGAAGGTCTTAGTGATTGTGAAACAATGATTAGGGGCTAGAAAGGGTGATATAGTAGGGTCAGATAGGAAGGAATGGTCCAATACCTGCCTGGAGTGTCAGCCATCTGGGATTTAGACAGAATAGGGAGGATGGTGGAGAGGAAGTGGGGAGCTGAGGGTGTTGGTACACCTGGGTACCAACAATCTGACAAAACCAGTCAGTGGAGATGGTGAAGCAGAACTTCTGTTGACTGGGGGACAGATTGGCACACTCAGCCTCCTTGGCCTTTCTGAAATCCTCCTGTGTGGGGCAGGAAGGGATGCAGGAAAGGATAAGGAATACTGAAATAGAGGAGTTTAATATTTGGCTTAACGGTTGGTGCCATGACATGAGGTAACATTTTGTAGGGGACTGGGTAGACTTCTGGGACAGAAGACTCTTCAAGGGTGATGGTCTTCACCTGACGGAGAGCCCACACATTGGGGCAGAAGTTCAATGTCTGTATCAGACAGTTAAACTGACTGTGGAGAGTATGGGTCTAGGGTAGCCTTGGTGGATGGTGAGCAGAATGGGATCCTAGATTGTACTCCCCACATCCAGGGACTGTAGCAGCAAACAGGGTACAAATATATCAGTAGTGTTTACAGATCCATCGGAATGGGCAGTGATGACAGATAAAACAAAGGCAAAAAGCCCCTACAAGGGTGGGAGAAAACATGGAAAACAAGAAACACAGTAGCAAAGTAAGATAAGAGGTCAGATGGAAGGGTATGCCTTAATGCACCAGGAGCCTGGGTAACTAACTCAGTGAGTTCCAAGCTCTGATAGCAGACACTGAGGTGGACCTTGTGGCCATCATAGAAACGTGGCATAAATAATAATGGCTTGGAGGGATCATCCCTAGGTATTCACTGTTCAGGAGGGATGAAGGAACTGGTAGGGGGAGAGTTTCCTTTCAATCAAGGAAGGCATAGAGGTGTTAGAAGATGGGTGCATTGGGGTAGCAGTGGTGAAGCTGGGTATGGGTGTAACTCATGGCAGTCTCAGGCAGGAAAGTACACTTGGGGTGATCTATAGGCCTCAAGGGCAAGAGGAGGAAATAGACAGAAAACTCATAGAGGAATTTGAAGAGGGGTAGCAAAGTGGAAAATAGTGGTGTTAGGAGACCAGAACCTGCCATACATCAATTGGGAGAGCTCAGTGGCCAAGAGCAGCAGAAGTCAGGCCTTGCTGTATGCCTTCCAAGACTGTCTACTGGTGCAGAGAGTTAAGTAACCCACCTAGCAGACTGCAGTCCTTAATGTGGTGCTCACCAGCTCAGAGATGGTGGGAGTGGTGGGAGTAGGGGAGCCTCTGGGGAACAGAGAACACAACTCTGTTTGGTTTGAATTGGCCCTTGGGGCCAGCAAGCTGCAATTGAGAACTGAAGTCCCTGACCTTAGAAGGGTTGATTTTGATAGGATGAGGAACTGGTCAAGAATAAGTTAGAGAGGTGGAGGACATAATTGGGGTGGAGATGAGATGTGGGTAATTAAGGGGCTATACTTGAAGCATCTAAAGTACATGCATAAGAACAGTAACAAAGAAAAACAGGTTTAGAGACAACTGTGGTTCTCAGTAATGGTCAGGCAAGTGATAAGGGCCAAAAGAAAGCCTTCAATAAATCCAGAAAAAGCAAGGGAGGTAGAATGGGAGGATTATCTACAGAAAATAGGGAGGAAAAGAGGCACTTTTGGAGGTCAAAGCAGACACAGAGCTGCATATTGCAGAGGGGTCAGGAATGGAGAAAAATAGTTTTCAGATATACAGGGTATTAGTGAAAAAAGGAAAAGAGTGAGGGTATTGTAAGGCTAGTTTAGTGGGGTAGGGTGATTGAGGAGGATGGGCAAAGGCTGCCATCCTAAATGACTACTTTTACTCAGTTTTCACTAAGGGGACAGTGGGTCCATGCCAGAGAGTGGCATCAAAGCAGCTACTAAGGGAATCCAGAAATGAGAGAGCCATTGTTTACTAGTGAAAGGTGCTGAAAGGGCTGGCTGCCCTTAAGATAGATAAGGCACCAGGTCCAGATGGGTTGCATCCTGGGATACTCAGAATTGGCAGCAGAGCTGACTGAACCACTGATATGTCTGTTCATCAGCTCACTTTGGACTGGGGAAGGTCCAGGAGATTGGAAGGTGGCAGATGTTGTACCGCTTCATAAGGGGTGGGGAATAAGAAGCAACCAGGGAACTACAGGCCTGTCACCCTAATCTCTATAGTAGGGAATCTGATGGAGTCACTGATCAAAAGAGGAGGCAGTATGGCACAGTGGTTTAAGGCTCTGAGCTGCAAATCTGGAGACCTGGGTTTGAATCCCACAGCCCCCACTTGCATACTGTGTGACCCTGAGCAAGTCACTTAACTTCTCATGCTCCCAGGTTGCATCTGCAAACAAGCTTTCAGCTTAGTGTGTCTTACCTGGTAAAATAATTGGTAAAATTGGTAATTGTAACAAAAGGACTCAAGACTACCTGGAGAGCAACAGGCTCCAGGGTAGTAAACAGCATGGTTTAATAGCAGGAAGATCTTGTCAGACTAACCTGATATTTTTTTGACTGGGTGACAAAAGAAATTAGACAAGGGCCATGCTTTGGATCTACTCTACTCTGACTTCAGCAATGTTTTTGACTCGGTACCTCACAAATGATTGCTCAAGAAGATGGAAGATCTGGGTGCAGCTAAACCTATAGTGAACTAGGTGGGTAACAAGCTAGAGGAAAGCAGCAGAGGGTGGGTGGTCAATGGGGTTAAATCAGAGAAAGGGATGTTATGGTGGGGTTCCACAGGGATAGGGCCTGGGTCTGATCTCTTTAAGATGTTCATTAGTGACACTGAAGAAGGAATCAGGGCAGGTTGTGTCTCTTAAGATGACACAAAACTATGTGGAGGGTGGATAGTGATGAGGAATAAGGGAAATGCAGAAAGCCCTACAAAAGCTAGAGGGGTGATCAAAGATCTGGCAGTTAAATGCAATGCTAGAAAGTGCAAGGAAATGCACCTAGGGAAAAAGAACCCCAAGACAGAGTACTGGATAGGAGAAGAGGGACTAGCACTGTAGCTGAGGAATGGGATCTGGAAGTTTCATTAGCAACTCATTTGAGCAAACAAGTCAGTGCAACAAGGCCTATAGCAAGGCTAACAGAATGCTCTGATGTATACTGAGGAGGGTATAGATAGCAGAAGAAAGGAGGTAATACTTCCCTCTACAGATTCCTGGTGAGGCCTCACCTAGAGTACTGTGCCCAGTTCTGGAGTCTTCATCTCAGAAAGGATAAGGATAGGTTGTTTGACAGTGCAGTGCAGAGTAACAAAAATGATTCAGGACCAGTAGGGCAGATCCTATGAGGAGTGCCTCAGGCACTAACTATGTACTCACTGGAGACCAGAAGAGGGAGATATGTTGGTCTGCCCCACTGGAACATTGCACCACCCAGTTGCTACATTCCTCCCTCACTGCCCTCGCCTCCTGTGCCACGATCACCTCGGTGCCCATTCAGCTCATTACCCTCCTTAAGATAGTATCCTCTCATATCATTCTGTCGTTAGCCCCTAAAACTGCTAAACAATTACTTTATAGCTCATCCAAGGGATGCAGGCTACTCCAGCTCCTTATTCTCTTGCTCCTTCTAGCATCTGGTGATATCCACCCAAAACCTGGCCCTGAATTTGCCCATCCACCAGCAGATGCCCACCCAGCCACTATTCCACTTTCACTACCAAATGGCCTTAAAATCATTCACCTAAACATAAGAAGCCTTGTTCCCAAAATCTCCCTATTGCAACCCATTGTACATGCCTATGCCCCTGACATCATTGTGATCTCTGAAACATGGCTGTCCAAAAGTTTCCAGACCAAGCTATTTCTATCCCTTGCTTCACGATATCAAGACAGGACAGGAGAGGAGAGGTGGTGGTGTGGCAATCTATACCCCTCTTCCCTCCAGTTCACTCCTCCTTCACAACTTCTGTTCAGTCATCCCACGAGGATCTCCTTTTAAAATCTCCTATCCCCACACTGTCCCCATCTTCATCGCTGGAGTTTACTGTCACCTGGACAGCCACATTCCCACGCCACTGACTTGGTCACAAAGCTCTCCTCGCTTGTCAGTGGTGGTGAACTATTCATCCTGGGAAACCTAAATCTAAACTGGCTGGCCCCATCTCTGGCTAACACTCATTCCACCATCGAAGCCTTAAACCCTATCAGCTGATACTGGAACCCACGCATCTAAACATTAAAACACTAAACCACTCTATGCTTGACCTTGTCCTCACTCATCCCCATTGAGTACTGGCCTCGGGCTACTACCAGACTCTATCAGCGACTGTCACATGACCTTTAGAAAAGGAAATACATATGACTAAACACCCAGCAAAACTATTTTCACTAGACCCTTCGCATCTCTTGACCTGCAATCATTGCTCCATGACCTCTGACAAGCTGACTGGTCCTCCCTTACCACAGCAACCTCAGCTGACAAGACCCTTGCCTACTTCACCTCTATGTTTCTTCAGATTTGGAATTCCCAAGCCCCACCCTGTAAAACTAGGGTCCATGGTGGGCACCTCCCTGGGTCGCTCCTGAGCTTCTGGCCTGCCAACGTACTTGTGACCTTGTATGGCATAACACCAAAGTCTCCAACTGCCTAATGATAATGATCACCAATGATACTGTGAACTTTGGAATAGCTGTACTTAAGCAATCCGCCTTGCCAAAGCTGAGCACTTCAAGTCTAACTTCAAACTAATACAAACAACCCATCTAAATTAGAGAAGATTGTCCACTCCCTCTTCTCACCATCCTCTAAACCTCCGCCACCTATCCTCAGGCACATCAGTGTGTCAGTGTCAGTGGCTCAGTAGGTAGCACACTGCCTCTGAGGTCGGGAGATCAGAGGGCTGTGGTTCAGTTCTACATCTGGCACTTGCTAATATCCCAGTATTGACACTGTAGTGCAGCATGAGAGGGTGCTACTCTGAGGTGCTGTCTTTTCAGATGTGACGTTAAACCGAGGTCCCATCTGCCTGGATTGGTGGTAGTTCAGATGGATGTTAAAGATCCCATGGCACTTATCGAAAAGAGTAGGGAATTTTTATTACAAAATACATAACATCAAGTACAGACAGCATCGGATAAACAAAAATCATACAAACATTTTTTGAGACAGTGGAAATCATGAATATTATACCAAATTCAGGAAAAAGAAAGTATGACTTCATATTTAAACTAACAGATCTAACTAAATCAAACAGGAATACCCGTCCAATAAGATGCAAATTGGGTAGGAGAAAGGTATTTACTTCATATCCTTGATGTTTATTAGTGTTGATTCAATACATTGAATAATAACTCGTGGACAAGTTGGTATCTGTTCGATACATATTTACATCTGGCCTGCCACATATAGTATTTACAGCTGCAAATATTCCCTCAGAATACTAGGATGAAATGAACTCCAAAAACTGGAAAAATCCCTAAGATGAGGACAGGATAAGTGATTCTGCTTAAAAAGGCCATTTCCACTTATTCGCCAAGTTTTCCAAAATAAAGGGCATCTGTACAAGTAAAAAGAAATGTTCCATGGATTCTTCTATATTAACGCAAGATAGTTTGGGACAAAATCTCTCCTGTACTGACTTGTGTTTTAAATTCCCCAACTTGTAATCTACCGTGACAACATAACCAGGAGATATCCCACATATGAGGTGGTATTCTTTTATCCTTGAGGACTTTAAGTGCAGATTTTTATGTGATGGAGGACATAGTGGCAATTTTAATATCGGTTCATCAATATGTAAGAGATAGATATACAACTGTTTTCTAGTGAGGCCTAAAATAGAAGATTTGGTCACTTTCCAGGATCGAAGAATATGAAAGCAATCAATAACATAGGATGGAGTGGAAAGTACGCGAGAAGCTATAGGTGGATGACTAGTCCATGCTAACATCAACGAATCTATTGCCTTTGACACCCAAGAATCGCATATTGTTAATGCATAAGTGTGACTCTGTAGAATATGGTGTAAAAAGGAAAGAAAAAATAAAGGGTTTATCATTCCTAAACCCCTTGATTTGGGGTAAATATGTAATCTGTCTCTTAACAGGATTCAAGCGATTACCCTTAGCATTTGAAAAAAGACTAAATAATCTAGTTTCCAAATGTTTCGTGGACAAAAACATGACTTAGAAACAAAAAATCGGGGATAAATTTTTTATCACCATAACTCGCTTCATTTTACTTAATTTCCATGTTTTCCAAAAACGCATCTTATTTTCACCTAAAGTTAATTGTTTGTCCCAGTTGTAGGTAGAATCGTGTGATGTATTGAACCATATCCCTAGTATTTTCTGAGGGGTAGTGAAACTCTAATACCATGTATTATTGTTGCATCATTCATGATGTGATGTAAGGAATACATACACTTTTCTCCACATTTAATTTACTTCAGGATATTGATGTAAAGATTGAAATGTCTGAATAGCTTTATCACTTGAGGAAAGGTCGGAACACAATAAGACTCACGTCATCTGCATAAGCAGATATCTTAATGGTCGTAAACTGGGATGTGGAGCTATACCTATAATGTCTGGATTCCTTGTATTTGTCGATAATAGGATCTAGTGCAAAAACATATAAAAAGGGACTCAAAGGGCAGCCTTGGCGAAGTCCAGTTCGTTGTAAGAGGGTCGGACCTCAAACCCATTTATTATTGGAAAGAAAATGTTAATGATAGCATATATGAAATCCATGATATGAACTGATCAGGGATACCGTATAGCGATAGTGTGTATAATAGAAAACTGGATGTACCGAATCGAAAGCTTTATCATTGGTCTAGAGCAAAAGATAACCAGTTATTTCATTATGTTTTTCTTTCAAAATTTCACATAACAGAAAGAGATTGTGTGAATGGCTCTACCTGGTATAGCACATGTTTGAGCAGTATCAATTAAATCTGGTGCAACTAGTCATAATCGAAAGCAAAGAATTTTGGAAAAAATTTTGTAATCTGTATTTAAGAGATGTAGAGGCCTCCAATTTTAAGGGAAGTTATATCTCCTTTTTATATATAAATTTCAAGGCAGATAGCCAAAACATGATGATGTATCCATTGTATCCAAAATATAATTAAATACTTGAGTTAAATTTCTAGTAGATGTTCTTTAAACATTTTGTAGAATTCGTGCGTTAGACCATCTGGGCCAGGGAAACTTTCAACTTTAAACATGAGATGGCATTGGCAACCTCTTCCTGTGAAATCCGGCTAATTAGGTTAGGAATACAATGTTTGGTATCTGGGGAACTGGGTTAAAGAAAACGAGGATACATTTATAGGGCAGTTAGGGACAGTACAAAAATGGGTCTGTAAATATTCAGACATTACTGATATCATCCCTGGGACAGAAGTTACTGTAGTACCCTGCCACCACTTGGCTTCCCTTGATCCCTGTTCTCTTCTCCCTCACCTCTCAGCCTTCCTTCACTCAACTCCCTGCTCCTCTCTTCCCCACCACATCTCCTGCACTCTCCTTTCCCCCTCCCTCTGCCTCCACCTTCCTTTCTCTGCTTGCTTGCCTCGCCTTTACCTCCTCCTGAGTCACCCCTGCCCGTTCGCTCGTCCCACCCTCCCAGCTGAGCATTGTTCCCTATTACCTCCACTTGCGTAAACTTACCTCCTCCTACAGCCTCTTCTTCCCTGCCCTGCGTCTCTCGGTTCCACTGGCTCGGCTTGCGCTACTTCCGCTTACTGTCAGAACTCTTCGCTTTCTCCTCCTCTTACCGGCATCATCACCCTTGCCCTGCCGCTTATCGGTTCCACCAGCCCAGCCGCATTCTGCTACCTTTTGCCGCTGTTGCCGCTTTTGCCGTAACCACCTGTCACCCTTTCTCCGCTGTTTTTCGCTCCAACGACTGGCCGCAGGTTGGAACCTTTGTACGCCGCTGCCGTATTTGCCGGCTTTCTTTAACCTCCTCTCCTCCTCCCTCTCCCGGCCATCCCTCCTCTACTCCCTCCTACCTCCCTATTCCTGCTACCGCCTCTGTCCTTATATTCTTAGCCATTTCTTTAGCCTCTGCTTTGGCCCCCTGCCCCTCTATCCTTCCCTCATCCTTTCCTCACCCTCACCTTCCCCTTTGTCATTTTCCATCTTGTTTCTGGCTTACCCTACACCTATCCTCTCCCTTTCCTAGGTCCTTCAATGCACTTTATGTATGCGCTCAATGGAAAATGTCCTTGAAATGTATTTTGCCTTGTATTTTCCTTTGTCATGCATTGTATCCTGCCATATGTATCTTCCTGTATTTCTGTGCATCATGTATTTTCGTTATCCTTACTGTATCGTTATGTTCTGTAATTTTACCTCCGGGTCGTGCCTGAAAACAGTCACTTGCTGGCTAGTGCACTTACCGGTTAACAAAAACTAAATAAATAAATAAAATAAATCTTGCAAACTGTGCATAACGTGGAGTGGAGTCTATCTTTGAAAGCAAAAAGGATCAGCAGATGGAGAAGTCGAAGTACCAGTTTTCATGATATAATCTAAAGACCGAGCTCTATCATATTGATGTGATAACATACTGGATTTTATCTTGGAAATTTGTGATGAATAGTTCTATTGAAGATGTGGACTGAAGCGACATTAGTTTGTATAATTGATTACGGTACATTAGATAAGTAAGGTAACTGTCCCTAGCAGTTTTTTTCCTAACGCTTTGAAATAAATAGCCAGATCCTGTTTTGTGTCATTCCACCATTCCCACAAAGAGTCATAACAAACCATGACTGAAAGCCTGCTTGAAAAGAGCATGCATCTGAGATTGCACAACTTTGGGAGTAAATGAAGAATTATTCAACTTCCATAGAGTATGGTGCATTATGGGTATGTTAGTGGAATCAATGGAGAAATGACCAATCAGAAGGCAATGATCCGAGATCTCATTTGGACGTACATTAACATAATGTGGGTGCAATGACGAGAAACAAAAAAATAGTCTATTCTGGTACGATATATTGATCTGTAATATGTATATCCCGCATCTGAGTGTAGTGAACGGTATGCATCAACTAATCCTGCATTTCTTATCAGAGTGGACAGGGCTATGGAATCACAATATATTTTTTTCCCAATGAGACCCTGTTTTAGTATCAATAGAACAATTAAAGTCTCCACCCCAAAATACATTTATCGGTACATAAAAATGGTTTGATTAACTCCAATAATGCTATTCGAGCTGCTTTGGTTTGTGGACTGTAAATAACTATAACTCTAAATGGCAAGGAGTGTTTGATAAAATCTATGATAAGTGCTCTTCTGGAAGTATATCAACTACCGGGTAACCGAAATTTGGGTAGAATAAAAGAATAGCTATACCATCTGCTGAATCTGCTCCAAATGTCCAGTAAGAGGGCCTTTGTTCCATCCACGTTTTAATTGCTGAATATCATATAAACTGGAAACATGAGTTTCTTGTAATAATAAAATGTCCAGGGTTAGGGAGTTTGCATAGTGTAAAAGCTCATTCTCTTCTTGTAGCCTTTAAGGCTACATACATTCAAAGAAGCAATAAGAAAATTCATAATTAATTTCAATATTGGCCACTACCATCAGTTACTGTCATATTTTTCTGTTTTTCCCCCTTTTTGTTTTCATCAATTTCTTTCTGGTGACATCAGGGATTTAATAGTAGGGTATCAGCATCAGAGGGTATTGCAGACACATCTGACTCCCGTCTGAGATCTCCTATCTCCTTCAGGCAATCAAACGTATCAGATGTAGAGATATCAGGAGGTCTAAGTGATTTCCGAGCAGCAGCCCTGGTAACTCGTTTAATAGTCTGAAATCCTTCTTTATCAACAATAGTAGCAGAGGAAAGGGCAATGGACAAAGGTTCAAGGGGGATCAGCAGAGACCTTTACTTGGGTAACCTGGTTCTGTGGTGGCAGAGGGTTTGATGTTCCAGTGAACTTGACATATTTTGTTCAGAAGAGGGGGCAAAGGATGGTCTGAGGCATCAGGTGGAGGAAACATGTTCTGCACTTTAGCTTGCGCTTTGTACTAGGGTATCAGAGTTCCAACCTTCCGACCTGTTCCTACTTGCCCATGGACATTGATGATAAGCATGTCCTGTTTCATTGCACAAGTTACATTTAAATACATTCATACAAGACATGCTTGAATGTCCATATCCCCACATAAACTGCACTTAAGCAAATCGCATGTACTACTTAAGTGAGTAGTAGCACCACATTTGTAGCAAGCTCTGGTTTGGCCTCCATAAAAGCAAACCCCCTATCCTTACCAAGAAAGAAACTATTTGGTAGGTGTACAACTTCTGAATTATCTTGAAATAATTTCACCTTGAACCTCCAGCCACCAGTCCATAGGCCCTCATCGCAGGATAGCTTCAGGAGGGAAAGAACATTACAGCGATTTTGTAGCCAATGGTAAATATCGCTGACGCTAACACCTTCATTCCTGAACATAATAGTCACAGTCCTAATCGTAGGTTTAGATAAAGGTATGATAGAAAAGGG
Organism: Neoceratodus forsteri; assembly: GCA_016271365.2. Classification (NCBI taxonomy): domain Eukaryota; kingdom Metazoa; phylum Chordata; order Ceratodontiformes; family Ceratodontidae; genus Neoceratodus; species Neoceratodus forsteri. The sequence goes on from CM028131.1 coordinate 1,431,454,401, forward strand.
GTCCAAATAGGATCATTTTTCTGTAGGGTATATAAGTGCCAAAATGGTCTAATCCTACAGATGTTTTAAAACTGATATCAAAGGTTTCTTCTCCTGAAATATGTATCAGGGCATATATGTCAGATGCTGTGAAATGCAGTCTGCCTTTGAGAAGGGTTCTGGCTACATAATATCTATCAGGAAATTCAGGAAGTCCCCTCTATAATGAAGGCAAACTGCGTTCCTACGGGGGGGCTGGTTCAAGCTTGTTTTAAAAAGGTCTGATAGTATTGGTGGTCGACCAGGTATCTGTGTGGTGGAGTTTTATCTTGAATAGGGGTTAGTGTGGCAGACGTGCCTGGTTTAGGATCTTCTAATAAAGGTGTTGTTATGTGGAGAGCCTATATAAAGCATAAGAAGGGATATAGCAGGTTCTTGAGACAAGATGGTCTCAGAGGTTGAGGGACGGGGGGTCTGGTGGTGTATATAGAGATTAAAGGCATATCAGTATCTTCCTGTGGCCCCTGACTAATCTCTTGGTCAACAGTATCCATTATATCCCCCATGAATGTAAAGATGTGACATTAGTTGATACAATTTTATTAGAAACTTTCACAGTCTCTGCATTAGTGTGTGGTACCTCATTGAGCTCATATTCGTTGTAGGCCTGTTAGTGGAAAGCAAGACACGTGTGTAGCTTCATTCCAATTTGGATCCGGCATCCAAGTCTCTGTCGGCTTGTGTCCATCCTGCTGTAGATAATGCTTCAGAAACTGACCAGGAAGTCTCGGAGTAGTTTTTTCTTGTTTTAGTTCACAACGTGAACGTAGTGAGTCGATGGTAGCAGGAGATTTGGTATCAGTTGAACAATTGAGAGTGTCAGATTTTACAGGGCAGAAGAGTCCACTGCAGAACATGAAAATGACTCCAGTTTCTGGCGAAGGTTCCCGCAATGCTGTGAGGTAAAACCGGAAGCGGTGGGGAAGAAGTGGTGTTCTCACCGCGTCCCGAAAACTTCGTTCCTGCATATAAAGTGGTGTATAGCAGGCAGAGACCAAATCATCCACTGTAGCACGCGATGATTCTCCTCGAAAACTCCTGCATCCAGTACATCTTGCTGCAGCGTTACACTTCTGGGACGGTCAGTATCATTTTGTATGGTCTTGCTAGTAGTAGCAGCTGTCGTTATCGGCGAGGAAATCAAGGAGTCAGTATCACAGTCAGGCAAATCTCTAACTGACTCATCCATTGTGTCGGCAAAACAGAAACTCCACCTACAGAGTAGGGAATTTCCGTGTCCTGGCCAAATTTCCTCATTCACTAAAAATACCACCAACAGCTTAATCTGTTCAAGATCAGTTGGCATTCATCTGTATCCTCCTCCCCGGTCGTGCCTTAAAATAGGCAGGTTTTGTCTAGTGCACTTACCGTCAACAAAACTAAATAAAAATAAATAAATAAACAATCACTCTGTCTTTTCAGAACCTATTGCCATTGCTGAATGCTTCAACTCCCACTTTGCCACCTGTGCCTCTTCTCTGATAAGCACCCTCCTAAGTCCCTCCCTTGCTCCAGTGGTCCCTTCTCATGCCTCACACAGTGACTCACCTCCACTGCTCCTCCATGTGCCCCACCTCATCCCCACAATCTGTCCTCACCCCTCTGTTCCTTTGCCCGTCCACCTCCTCTGAACCTCTCACAGCCTCCTCTCAGTTCTCCTTCTGCCCTGTCTCTCCTGACACTACCGTTCTAGCTCTCTTGGCATTAAACCCTACCAAAGGCTCCTCGCCTGATGGCCTTGACTGTAGGCTTCTCTCTCTCTCTCTCTGCTCCTGCAATTGCCTACCCATTTTCTCTCTCATACTAAACTTGTCCTGTGAGACTGCCACAGTTCTCTCAGTTTGAAACATGCAGTAGTCCTCCCTCCCAAAGGGGGTGACTCCTCCTCATCAGGGAACAATTGACCTATCTCTCCTGCCAACCTTAGCTAAACTGCAAGAACACATAGCCCTCAACCAACTCTCCTTGTTTCTCTGTGACTCCACTTTCTTCATCCCTTCCAGTCTGGCTTCAGGAAATCCAACTCTACCACCACCTCGCTGCTGATGCTAACAGAGACCATCTCCTCAGGCTTTGACATAGGGCACATTACCTCAGTTATCTTTGTCGACCTGGCCAAAGCCTTTGACACTGTCTCGCACCCTCTCCTCCTGCACTGCCTTTCAGCTGCTGGACTATCCCTTCTGCCACAGGCTGGTTCGGTGTCTACCTGTTCATCAGGTGCAAATCAGTGAGAACAGCTGATGCTATATCTATCCCCTTGCTTAAAACCACTGGAGTCCCAGGGCTCATTGCTAGGCCCCATTCTGTTCTCCATCTTTTAAATGACCTCCCACTGGTTTGCTCTTCATCCAGCATCCACATGTATGCTGATGATACAGTGTTGTTTACCTCTGGCAGTTCTGTCTCTGATGTCACTACCAAGCTCCAGTTCAACTTCACTAAAGTCCAACTCTGGTTTAGTTCTCATCAACTTTTTTAAATGCCAGGAAGACAGTCTCCATGTCCTTTGGCACAAGGGAGAGACTTGCTAGGCTAAGTCACCTCCCTACCTTTCACACCCTTGATGGGACTGTTCTTGAGGACTCCTCATTCAGGTATCTCAGCATCCATAGTCCATTGACAAAGCAAAGGCCAATGGTACATTCATAAGGTAGAAAAATAAATGGGCAGACTGGATAGGCCTTGCATCCTTATCTGCTGTCAACTCAACTTCTAGCTGGCTGGACAGATACCTTGACTTCTCTGTACATATCAATGTCATTCTGAAAAACTAAGGCCCAAGCTCAGGGCCCTTTACAGAAACTGCAACTGCATCCCGCTCACTGCCAGGCATAAGCTGGTACAGAAGATGATCATGCCCATTTTGACTACTGCAACATAGACTCGGTGCTGCCCCACAGTCCCTCCTATCCAGACTGGATGCTCTCTTCAGTTCCTTCTGTCATTTCACTCTTGATGCCCCTCCCTGCACTCATCATTGTGATCTCTACCACTTCTTAATGTCTTTTCCTCCACTCCTGGTGCGCCACATGGTGCTAAGTTCATCTCTTAATTCTTGGTTGGATCTCTTCCTCATATATCTCCTCCTCTCTGGCACCCCTACTCACTCCCTTTATTCCCTGAGATCACAGGCTGACACACGTTCCTCTCAGTCCCCTGCAGAACTACATCCTCTGGTCAAAAGTCTTCTCTACCACCTGCCTAAAATGTGGAATGCACTTTCTCCACAAAACTGCTCCTTCTCCCTAGATTCTCTTACCTCTGCTCTGCACAATTACCTTACACCTTGCTGCACCTGTTCCTGACCACCTCCTTGTCCACCTGCCTCCTCTCTCTCTTTTTCTTCCTCTCATTCTATTCTTTCTCTATCCCCACCCCACCTGCACTTATACTGCCCTTTATAACCTAGCTCTTAAACAGGTGTCTTATTCCTATGTTTTCACCCTTGCAGCTTCTGCATCACCTGTGAACCACCTGTAATGTAACTGTATGTATTTGTCTACCTTTAATCCTATGCTTTTGACCCTGTACAGATTCGGTATGTATGCATCTCCTATGAACCACCAGTAATGTAACTGTTGCATCTGCCTACTATGTATCCAGTACCTTGAACCTGTTTTGAAACTGTATGTATGTATTCACCCTCTGTTAAGTATGTATCTATGAATTCTCACTCTGTACATCCCTCTCCCCATTTTGCCCAGGACGTACGTGAGACGAGCATTTAGTTGCTCAGTGTATCTTTCCTGGTGAAACAATTCAATAAATAAAATAAATAAATAAAATATGAAAGAGACCTTTAGTTACTTAAAGGAATTAGCAAAGTGAATTGTGGGAACTGTTTAACCTGAATACCAATTAGCGGTCACATGGACACAAATGGAAATTAACAGGAGGTTAGGTTCAGGAGAGATGTGAGGAAGTACTACTTTATGGAAAGGGTGGTGGAACCTTGGAACAGTCTGTCGGCTGAGGTGATGGGTGTAAAACAGTTAGGGGATTCAAGCAGGGTGGGATATAATGAAGGGAATATTGGTTAGCAACAAGACCAGAGAGGAGAATAGAGAGATGAGGAGGTTAGTACCCTGGAGGAATAGTAGGTTGAGGATTATAGGGAACTTGAGCAGACTGTAAGGACCTCTGGTCTTTTCTGCTGTCATTGTCTATGTTTCTTTATTTATGTGTGCTTGTATTTTCATAGCTTCAAGAGACTACAATGCCTGGAAAAGGAAAGCGGCAGGAAAAAATGGATGGCCAAGTTGTTATGGGTGCAGTTGTTTGCCTGCTGTCTTCAAAGTAGAAGACATTGTGGTATTCTTTCTTTGAAAACCCTGCTGGGGCTGGTCCACTAGTGCCTCATACAGAGTCTACTCCCTCAGTCAAGCCAGTGCCCCTGATTATATCATTTGAGAATCCATAGATAGTACAGTAGTAGGACAGGAACTGAAGTTTCTTCAGTGGGCCTCTGTCCTTTGGTTTTACCTACCTGTGCCTGGCACATGGTAGGGAGGACTTTGCAACCTCCCCATAGGGAGCATGGAGGTAGGATGGCCTGGTACTATGCTGTGTACTGGCTGCGGACAGCCAGTGGTTTGATCCCAGTGAGTGAAACCACCCATTCCCCTTGGGTTACTAGAATCCTATTGGTATTAGTGTTAGGAAGGTAGCAGGCAGCTGGTAGGGAGCTCATTAGGGGTTTCTTACACAATTACATCATTGTTTACTCAGCTAGCCTGGAGAAGAATGCTAATGTCATTCAGAACTCTTCCAGCAACATAACCCTTTCCTGTGTACAGCACTTTGGGAGCTTAGAATGTTGAGTTAGTGCTGAGTGTGGAGTGAGGTGGCAGGAAGTCTGCCAGTGGGCTCTGCTGAGGGCCCAGAACTTCTCACCGTAGTGTGAGTACAATTTCAGCTTCCAGTGAAGTGATGGAGACCTTTCTACAGCAGGATTTCCTGATTTCTACTCCCAGTGAAGTGAAGGAACTGCTTTTCTCAGTGGGTTCAAGGGTAATCCCTGAAGATCCTTTGTGTGTTTCAGCTGCCTTGGAAAATAACTTTTGAGAGACTGTTCTGACATGCTGCCCAGAAGAGGTGCCATTTGTTGTTCCATCCCTAGTGGAAGGACAACTACTGTAGTTCATTAGCACTCTTTTGGAGACAAGTTCTCTACACAATTTAGGGGAATCATTTCTGGTGTGTGCACCCATAGATAAGGCTGGAATGCACCTGTCAGTGCCCCTAGTTCACCCAGAAGAGTGAATGTCTGCAACATGTTCAACCAGGAGAGTGAAGTTGTACTGTGGTCACCCCAGTGAGTGACAGGAATGGAAAGTATGGGACCTCTAGCATTTCAGTGGGGAATGAGGATTTTAATGGTGTAAACCTGAAGGAATGGCAGAGACTGTTGGTTGGGGCAAATGTTTGGAGGAACACCATCTGGTGTTTACAAGGCAGGGTTACTGGTTCATAAAGGGTACCAGTTTTACCTGAGAAAAGACCAGTGCTGCAGGTTTAGGTGTGTGGCTGAGATTCGCTTAATTGCACCTATATTTGAAGAAGAGCTCTGAGTGTGTGGCTTAGTTTCACATGTGTGCACTCATGGGAGGAACATGTTTGGGTGCATGGCCAGGTATCTACTATGTGCACCATTTGGAAATGGGAAGAAGTTTTTTGTGTTCTCGAACTGTACTGCATGCAAGGAGAATCTGTGAACTGTACCTGTCCTGCCTTGACCGACCCATGGGGATCCAATACCTGCTTTAGTTTACCATCTGTTAAATAAAGCCATACTGTACAGTCCCATTTCCTGTTCTGGACATTCTGATTCTTGCTTCTGTTTGTTGGATTTATGGGGGCCTCCTCAGCAGTTTAGATCTAGCATATGACCAGCAGCCTTCACCCTGGACTTGGGTTGTAATTTCTCCAAACTGTTCATGTGTTTTGTTCTTGTACCCCACCCTCTTCCTCTAGAAATGAGTCAGGTATACATCCTAATGTGGAGGGTGGTACCAACCTTTGAAAATTAAATGGTATGCCATATGTAGGTACCAGTGTCTAGATTTCATGGGGGTGCTAACTTGTTATACGTGGCTCAGGGTTTACACTGGTACCACTAGCCAACTCACCAAGGGACCCAGTAACCTCCTTGTGGCCCACCCTATAGCCCAGAGGCCCTGCTAGAGATCTGCAGCAGAACCTAGTACTCCACCAGTGATCTCCCAGCCAGTGGCCCTTGTGGTCCCAGTTTCTACTCTGATTGGAATACTCCACCTATTGGTGGCCCCTCTGATGGCTGTTGCACAACTGCTTATCTATATTCCACTCCCTCTGGTCATGGCCCTTCCCCCAGTGGCACCACAGAACCACCCAGTCTCTCCATAGCCAACAACATTTGAGTAGAAGCTTGACAGGGTGCTTGAATTTGATAAGACATAAGATCAGCAAAGGCTGGCACTTCCTATAGTTCCTTGGGGGTATCCCTGGTGGCTAGCCAAAGACCACCTGCAGCTGTGTGTTCAATGTTGCAGCAGCACTCATGGTGCCAGTTCTGGCTCCACCAACTGATTACATAAACATAGTGGAGCCTATCAGGTCCCATCTGATGGAAATGGTGCTCCAGCAGATCAGGAGTTGTGAATATGTGGATATAGTTTCACTCTGAATTGGCCTAAGGAGCAAGAAGCAAAGGTGAAGAACAATAAAGGAGTGGAGAAGAGGATGAAAGTACAAATTTGACATGACTTTGGTCGTCACTTGTTGACTGCTTTTATAGTTTTGCCAGCACAGTTTGTCAGGCTTCCCCTCAAAGAGTTTCAGCCTGTGGAGCTGCGATGGATACATATGTCAATAGGTAAAGGGCAAGTAATGTTCAAATTGCTGGAGTACAATGAAGACTTTTAAAGAATGCAAAGTGAGAGCTGGTGCAGCGGTGTGAGTCATCAGACTTTACCTCCTGCCACACCAGCAGTCATGTTCAGCAGCGGCGCAGGTTGCTGGAAGCCTGCTGGGGAGGGAGATGACTGAGCCTCTGGAAGACAGCTCTCCTATATCTGGGTGGGTACATTGGCAGTCTCACCAAATGACTGCCCCCAGGTGGAGGCCTGAGGGCAGAACAGGGTTAAGGACACCACTGAAGGGAGGTGCTGGGACTCTGCAGTGTACACCTGCCTCCACATGCACCCACTGATGTTCACGCCCTAGCAAAAGGAAGGGAGGAAAACCAGAAACTGGGGAGGCTGGCAGGCAACGTGAAGCCCTGACTATGCTCCCAAAACATGACTACCCTGGCATCTAGATGTGTGTCACTGGGAGTCGGGGATGGGGACGGTGTCACAGGTATGTGGGTATAAAGATAGCACTGAACACTGCAATACGGTAAAACACACCCACAGTGTGTTTTATTTTATACAAAAATAGAAAAAATAAATAAATATAAATAAAACAGTTCATACAGAACAAGAAAATAAACAATAGCTCAAGGCTATGTCACCTTACTTCAGCTCTCTCAAAACAATTCATCAGCTTTCTTGCTGTTAGAGATAAATTCCTGTTCAGGCACAGGTTTCTTCTGCTTGCCTTGTGTAATATCACAATATCACATTACACACATGCCATGGACTCCTCTATGGCTAGCTGGCAAAATTCTACAGCATATTTTATACAAAGCCAACAGCTGGGAGTCCTAATAATACAGGAGCATCAGTAATTATTTACATATATACCGAGCAGCAGCAAAGTAAAAGTTAAAGTCTGCCACTCAGTTCAAACAGTTCCTGCTTTGATGCAGGATTTCTTTGGCATAACATTCTACATAACAATGCAGTGGCAGCAAAATAATTTAAACAAGGGAGACATAATGCTGCTCCATTATATTCATATTCTGCCTATCAAAATGGCTGTTATTTTGTATTTAGCTGCCATTTTAAACATTTATCTATTTCATTCTCTGGCACCTTAAATCTTTATTTCTTCCTACACCACACTGACATAAACTAGCATAAGCATTTTAGCTTATTAACTTCATTAAGAACTTTATTCATCTAGCACCTTATAGCTCTTTAAAGGCACTTTATATCTTTGGCATTTAATGCCATTAATGCACCTTATTACATTCTTGCCAGCTGGCCTTAACCTGGTGCATTATTTTGGGAAGTTCTTAGTGAGGATGAAATATGGAAATTAGAAATAAAAGTGGTAGGAAAAAGTTTAGTGAGAGATAGAAAAGACTGATGTAGGTGTCAACCTACACCAGGGCAGAAAAAGGTAATGTATAGTACAGGAAGATGCTGTTGCACAGCAAATTTCAGTAGGAAAAAAGAAGATAGGAAAGGCATCCCTCCACCAGGGTTATCGGACTGGCAGTACTCAGTTCAGCCACAGATGACCCTCCTTCTAGCCCTGCCATGGAAGGAAATCTGTGGGGACTCACCAGGGCTGGGTCGGGATTGGGAGAGAGCCTATAGTTTGGGGTGCATGGAGTCCTTTGAGGAGGGAGCCAGAAGTTGCCTGTTGCCTACCAGCAGACTCATGAGAAGAAAATGCTCAATAAAAAAATAGGAATGTAAAGTGACCTTGCAAATGAGTGGGGGTGCTAGACATGCCTCTTTTACTGACAACTGAATATGGGTGTAGGTTCAGTAAAGTATGTGGACAGTGTTTTTCCAGTAAGCAGGCCTCCCCTCCAAAATAAAGGATAGTAACTACTACTACAACCAGGGGTCAGTAATAATTGGAGTGGAGTAGGTTAAAGCATGAATGTATATCATGCAGTTGTCCCTACCCTTACTCACATTACAAACTGTTGAGTTTAGAAGTGCAGCTTTGACCCTTTCGGAAAAGCAGTACAAGTCTTTCAACATCAGCAAGGGTGGCACAGCTTTGACCATGGTACATCTGCTACTCCGATCAAGAGACACGTGAGTCCCTGGCAGCAGATTTTCTGAGGGTTTCAGGTTCCTGTATGGCCCATGTAGGGCATAAGAGGCAAAGAACTTGACAAAATTAGAAAAGGAAGTGAAAATGGTGAAAGTTAGTGTTGCTTGCCCTTTCCTAGCTTTCTCAGGCCTCTGGGTGTCACTAATAGGTTTGGTACCCTAAAATGTACTGGGGAAGTTTAGGGTAATAAATCACTTCTCTTACCCAGAGGAGGATTCTGTCAACAATCATACTGACACGCTGTTCACAACAGTGTTATATGCATTATTCAACAGGAGGATGGGGCTCTACTGAGGGTGTACCAGCTCAGGTACATCTTCAGCAGATACATAACAAGTCTGGGGCTGAATTCTAAGTTCCAGTCCCACTCTTTTCACATCTGGGTGGTCAGTAAGGACTGGGGTTACCAATAGCCAGATGTGGATCCTTCAACAAGTACAGGCCACAGGCTTTTGAAAGTTATATGCGCTCACATTCACTATAACTATCTCTCTTTTATTTGTTTTTCCTGCAGGTCTTTCTCTAAAAGTGTGGATTTTATGGCATTTCTTTATTCACTGGGCTGCTAGATAGGCCAGGCAGTACTCGAGGCGAGAACCTCTTTACAGTCACTTCACTACTCTCTCATTGGGATACAATGTGTATAAATAGTGTTATATAAATTATTCTTCTGCTGCTTCTTCTACTTCTTCATCTTCTGCACCTTCTTCTGTTTCTTCTTCTTTTCTTCTCCTCCTTCTCCTGTCCTTGGAGGTCCTGGTACTTGGGAGCCCACCTTTCTGAACCATGTTTCTGAAAACAGGAACTGAAAACTACAAAACACTCCACCCATGCAACAAATGATCGCATCACCATGAGGCATGCAAGTACTGTACTATCTAGTGCACTTTTTCACTGTTAATTCTTTTTATTGAAGTTTTCCTTACAAAGCACGGACAAGTACAATGAATACAGGAGGAGATGTTAGTTGCAACAGCACTCAATGTCAAAGGTTTGGACCAGCGATGCATAAAACTACATTAACAATCAGATCATAAATTCATCAGTGACTGCATTGCCCAACCATGGTGAAAGCATGGTAAAACAGACATTGAGACAAAGGTACTGTATACTCAGAGCAACAGGATAAGATACAGGAAAGGAGGGCTGGTGGGGAAAATAGGTTCAGTGCAAAATGCTTTGTATCTATGGACCCAAGAGGAGAGATGGGGGATCATGACTGACAGATGCTCAGGTCAGGTTCAGAAGTGCGGGCTGCCCATGCAGGGTCTAGCCTGCATCTGAGAGAGCATATTGAGAGCACTGAAATAAAACCCAGTGCCTGTGATAGATTACCATGATTTTATTTGAAAAGACCACATTCTGACAGGTTAGCTTAGGTGCAAACTACAGACAGCCAGTAATACAGGGAGGGACTTTTCTGTTCTCTAGTTCTGCAGTATTATCCTTGTGGCCTCCACACACACCATGAGGAGCCATCAGATCTGCAGAGTGGATAGACTGCAGTAGGGGAGGGATGCCTATGGGGTACAAAGGTGAATGCAGCGGAAGTGAGGAGTAATATCTCCATGCAGCAACTGTGGATGTCTTGTCAGAATTGCACTAACTTCCATGCATGACCACAGTATATGCATTAAGTCCACCTCTATCTCCAAGAACCTCCAGCAGTGTTCATGGCCATCGCCCAAGTGATTTTATTTGAGCTGGGATTCCATACCAGAAGTGCATCACCTTATTTTGGATAAGTAAACTTCTGGCGTCAGGACAAGCTGTATGGGACAGGTGCCATGGCCCTAGCCACTCTTTGTCTGAGATAGAAATAGTGAGTTCATCTTCCTATTTCCTTCTGGACATATCAGATAGGTAAGGCAAATGGTTTATAACAGCTTATTATCTGTCCTGCAACCCTTTATGACATGCAAGCCAGCATTCCAAGAGCTGAGGAATAGATGAGGGAGCTTGTCAATGAGTGTTTTCTGTGGTATATATGGCACTATGTAACTGTAAATACCTCCAGAACTCTGCTAGGGTTAGGTACATTGATTTTTAATATTGGCAAGGTGTCCAGGGTGATGTCTCTGGGGTTCTATAAGTCCTACACCTGAACAATTGCTTTATCCTCCCAATCCCTCCAGTGGATGCTGTGTCTGCCTATTGACATTTGTGGTTCCTCCTTAAGAAGTGAGGAGAGAGGGACAAAGCAGTGTGCAACCACTGCTCCAACTTTCTCCATGCCTTGACTGAGGGGAGCAAAGGTAGGGTTCCTCTGAAGAACTTTCCCAGTATGCAAGTACAGAAGTGAGGTGGGGTCTCCCATCCAGGAGAGCTGTTTGTATTCTAGCCACTGGGGTGTGGCCTCAAGGGAAAGCCAGTAAGCTGTTTAGACATGCCTAAAGACTACATAATAAACACAGAACCAAGGCTGAAACCACTGTCCCTCACACCAATGTAACCTAAACTTAATCTTGCTGTACCATGAGGTCTTGCCCCTCCTCCCACCAGTAGAGCGGTGCTGACCAGCTTTTTCCATTTTGGTGAACCACAGTGCTGGGGTAACCACTGTCAGATGCACCAGACAGTGTAGCAATCTGGGGACATGATCATTTTAACTGCTGCAAATTTCCTACTAGACTGAGGAGGAGGGTTTCATTTGTCACACTGTTTTGATATCAGTCTTTGTAGGAAGGGGACAGGTTTTGAGTTACCATGTCACACTGGTTAGAATGGACCCAGATTCCTAAGTATTTTAAGCCTTTCAGGCCCAATTAAGCCCAAACTGGGTAAAAATGGAGGAGGAACTTCTAAGGTGTAGAGACATAATCTCTGTTCTATTTGGGTTGGTCTTCAGGTCTGATTTAATATGGAAATCCTAGAGGAGGGCCATCAGAGCTGGAATGCTGCTAGGTCGTCTCCAAGAAGATATGCAGTCATCATCCACACAGCAGCATGTGTAATCATGTTCCCCAGTTACTATTGCCCCCAGACTGGGATGTTGTTGAAATTTTGTTGCTAGGGTTGAATGGCCAAAGCAAATAATAGCAGGAAAGCTGGCATCTCTGACAGGTACCTCTATGTAGTGAAAAGGAGAGGAGCTCTATGTAGTGAAAAGGAGAGAGAGGATGGAGTTAGGCATCTAGCCACAGTGGAGGAGTACAGAGTTCTGATCTGCCCCACAACTTTTGAGCAAAGCCCATCATCTCCAGAACTTGCTGAAGGCATCACCCACTCCACTGGGGTGAATGTTTTTCAAAGTCAGTATCTACTGCTGCAGGAGAAATGAGGGATACTTTGGTTGTAGCCAAGATGAGAAGAGGGTCCTAGGGTGATCTGATCTCAAATGACTCTACAAGATCAAGCCTGTGAGGGACGGATCAAGTTGAGGAGCAGGAGTTCTAGTTGGGTTGCCAATGCCTTTGATAAAACATTAAAGTCTGCATTGATGAGGCAAATTGGCCTGTAACTTACTGGGTAGGATGCATCTTTCCCTCTTTAGGTATGACTGTGATTAGCGCTTGCTTCATCATGGGGGACACCCACCCCCTCAGCTAATGATCGAACAGGAGTTTAGCATGTTCATAGTTCATTTGCATCACCAGGTAAGGAAAAAGTTTAGCTCACCAGACGATGCACAGGGGAAATGATGGGCTCACCCAACAACTAACACACGAAATCTGTCCAATGGAAAATCATGTACACAAATGCCTGCAGTCTGGGAAATAAGATCCCAGACCTGCGGGCACATGTTTCAAAAGGCTAAACTGGACATAGTAGCCATGCGAGACATGGTTCATCAGTAACCACACTTGGGCACTTCAATACCCAGCTATGCACTGTTCTAGAAGTCACTGAGGTGCAAAAGGGGAGAGAGGCCCTCATGTCAATGAAAATCAATGCTACAGAAATTCAGAATACACATAAGGAGCCAGAAGAACTGTGGGTCACCCTGGAAACAGGAAATGAGACAGCCATACAAACTGGGATTGTCTACAAGCCTCCAGACTAGAGGAGGACATAGACAAATTACTGTTAGAAGATATAAAAAACATGACAGCTAAAGGGAGGTTCTGATAATGGGAGACTTCAATATGCCAGATACAGATTGGTCAAACCAGCAGGAACATCTGCCAGAACTAGACACATGATGGATTCAATGCAGACACAAAGATCTGCAACAGAGTTGATGCACAAGGTGGGGTGGAAGGGATGAGAAGGACTTGGCAAGGTTAGAGGAATGGTCAAATGTATGGCAGCTTAGATTCAATGCTAAGAAGTGCAAGGTAATGCACCTGGGAAACAAAACCCAGGGAAGAGTACACAATGGGGGTGAGATACTAACAACAACAAAATGGAAAGGGACCTGGGGTAGTCATATCAGATGACCTAAAGGTGGGCAAGCAATGTGAGAGGGCAGCAAGGAGGGCTGGGGGATACTGAGATACATAGGAGAGGCATCACCAGTAGAAAACAGGAAGTTATTATCCCTTTGTACAGACAGTTGGTGAGACCCCATCTGGAGTACTCGTGCAGTTCTGGAGACCCAATCTCTGCAAAGATATAGACAGGATGGAGGCTGTCCAGAGGAGGGCAACTAAAATAGTGCAGGGTCTGCACGGAGAGACATATGAAGAGAGACTTAAGGAGATGAATATGTATAGCCTCGAGAAAGGAGGGAGAGGGGAACATGATAGAAACTTTCAAGTACCTGAAGGGAATCAACAAAGTCCAAGAGGTAGCATCTTTCAAAAAAAGTGTGCAAGAACAAGGGCACAATTTGAAGATAGAAGGGGGCGGCTCAGAGGTAATTTAAGGAAGTATTTTTCACAGAGAAGGTTGTGGATGCATGGAACGTCCTTCGGAGGAGGTTGTGGAGTCAAAAACAGTGGTAGAATTCAAGCAAGCATGGGACAGTCATAAGGCAATTCTAGGGGTGGGGTGAGGAAGAAGTAGGCTGCTGGTTAACTAGGATCTGCAGCTTATCCAGAAGGTAGGGAAATGGGCAGACTGGGTGGGCCAAGTGGTCCTTATCTGCCATAAAATCTATGTTTCTATGTTTCATAACAACCCACAAGACAGGGCTATCCTGGATCTAGTACTGGCTAACGGAAAAGGATCACAGATCTCCAGGTAGAAGGTCACCTGGGGCCAGTGACCATCACATGCTATGGTTCAGTTTGACCACTAGAACTAAATCATCCCATTCCAAGACAAAATATGGGACTTCAGAGGAGCTGACTTCGATAAGATGGCCAACAGAGTTCAGCTAGCCCTGGCAAGAAGAAATACACGTGAGGGGTACAGGCAAAGTGGGCAAGCATTAAGTATGGAATACTTGAAGCAACATCCCATTGTGTTAGAGAGAAAGCAACAGCAAAGAAGGAGAAACCACTTTGGTTCTCAAAACACAAGCAGAAAAGTTCAGAGCCAAAAGACTGGCCTTCAGGATATATAAAGGAATGCAGTGGGATGAAGATAGGGAGAGTATACCAAACTTCCTAAGGGAAGCAGGAAGGCAGTAAGGCAGACAAAGGCTCAAACCAAGGAAACACTAGCACGAACAGTAAAGAAGGGACAAGACTTTCTATAGATACATTAGTGAAAGGAGAAAGTCCAGTGGGGATTGCTAAGATCAAAGGGGATGCAGGGTAGTGTGTGGAGGAGGACCAAGGAAAAGCATCTGTCTAAATAGATACTTCTGCTCAGTATTTACTAAGGAGAAGGTAGGACAGGGCCACAGCTCAGCACCATTGATACAGGGAGGAGAGAGGTATGCACTTGTCCCTTCACAAAAGAAAGATTCCTACAAGAACTCGCTAAGCTCAAGGTGGACAAGGCAATGGGACCTGATGGCATACATCCCAGTGTACTAAAGGAGCTAAGGGTGGAATTAGCACAGCCATTAGCAGAACTGTTTAGTAAGTCTCTGTGCACAAAAGAAGTCCCAGAAGACTGGAGAAGGGCTCATGTGATCCTGCTCCACAAAAGTGGTAGCAGGGAGGAGGCAAGGAACTACAGACTAGTCAGTCTTACCTCAGTGGGCAAGATTATAGAGGCACTCCTTAAGGAAAGGATAGTGCAACATCTGGAATCCATAGAAGCACAGGATCTAAGACAGCATGGGTTTACAACAGGAAAGTCCGTCAAACTAATCTCATAGATTTCTTTGACTGGGTAAGCAGAGTGGTGGACCAAGGGGTGTAGTTGATGTCATCTACCTTGACTTCAGCAAAGTTTTCGATACTGTTTCACATAGAAGATTGATTAATAAGCTGGGCAGGCTCGGGGTGAGTCAGAAGTTGGTCAACTGGGTGGCAAATGGTTGCGGGCAGAAAACAGATAGTGGTGGTAAACAGTATACAGTCAGAAGAAATGTAAGTCACAAGTAGGGTACATCAGGGATCAGTCCTGGGTCCAGTCCTCTTCGATATTTTCATTAGTGACATTGCAGATGGACTGAAGGGTAAGGTTTGTATGTTTGCAGATGACACCAAGATCTGCAACAGAGTAGATGGTCCAAATGGGGTGGGCAGAAATAGGAGAGATCTGGATAAACTGGCTAAATGGTCGGAAGAGTGTCAACTGGGGTTTAACACAAAGAAGTGCAAGATCATGCACATGGGAAGAGAAACCCTGAAGCCACCTATAGGTTGGGAGTGGAGTGGCTGGCAATCACAAGGAAAGAAAGAGACTAGGGCATCATCATCACGTATGACTTGAAATCATCCAAGTAGGCCACTAAAAGCAATAGGTAAGGCTAGAGGGATGTTTGGGAGTATTAGTAGGGGTATCACAAGTAGTAAGAGGGTGGTAATAATCCTTCCTTACAAGACACTGGTTAGCCCTATCTGGAGTACTGCGTGCAGTACTGGAGACTGCACCTGCACAAGGACATTAACAAAATGGAGCTAGTACAGAGAAGGTGAACCAAAATGGTGTAGGGACTGCATCAGAAAACATATGAGGACAGAGTGACAGAGCTCAATATGTATACCGTAGAACAAAGGAAGAAGAGAGGATATAGTCAAAACATTCAAACATCTTAAGGGCATTAACAAGTGAAAGAGTCTAACATGTTTCAATATAAGAAAAATAGCAGGACAAGAGGACACAGCATGAGATTAGAGGAGGCCGATTAAGGGTAATGTGAGAAAATTCCTCTTCACAGAAAAGGTGGTGGATGCATGGAATGGCCTACCTCAGGAAGTGATGGATATGAATACAGTGCAGGGCTTCAGACAGGCATGGGATAGGCATAAGGGAGCAATACAGATAAGTATGAATAGATAGGCCATAGACAGAGCAAAGGCCTATGGCACATTCATAAGGTAGAAAAATGGGCAGACTGGATGGACCTTGTGGTTCTATCTGCCTTCAATGTCTATGTTTCTATGTTATGTTTCAATTGGGGAGAGGTCAGACATTTTATGGGCTTAAAATTAGACTTCAGTCAGTTTGGGAGATTGTGTCGGAATAATTGGATACAGGTATATGAGAATGCCATCTTCACCCAGTGCCTTGTGGAGGCACTAAGTTAGAAAGAGCTGATTTATTCTTAGAGAACATCAGGGTGCCTTGAAAATGTGTTAATGAGCTTTGGTTAGGTGGATAAATTTACGAGTGTTATGAAGCTCTCAAACTTGTTTTCTGCTAAGTTGCCTTGGGAGGCACATAATGTCTCATAGAAAGTGCCTTTTAATGGCATTCATTTTCTGTGGGTGAATGTGATTGATGCCCATATCAGCCATCAGCCCTGTAATATAATGCTCTGCATGCTGCTTCTGAAGCCTATAAAGAGTAAGTTCCCCACATTGTCTCCCCTTCCCAGTACTTATATTTTAGTTTGGTAATTGCCAGTTCAGTTTCCTTGCAGCCAGGACATTCAGTTGTATCTGAAGGAACTGAACATCTCTGGGAGGGCAGAGTCCAGGAGCATACCTGCGTCCTGTTTGTAGAGTTTCCTCTTCACTTCTAGGACACTCTGTAGGTGCTTCCATTCAGCCATACATTCCTGCTGTCTCTTGAAGCACATGCCATATTGTGACCCCAGAGGGTAACCTTGAAGGCCTCCCAAAGTACTGATTTGCTGGTGTCCTCCATATCACTGTCCTGGAAATATGTTGTGGCTAAGCCTGACACCAATCCTTGAAGTGGGCATCATAAAGAAGGAGCAGATGAAATCTCCAGGAGGATGAGTTTTTTGGGGGTGGGGGCCGAGTAGGACACACTCCACCAGGGCTTGGCCTGATAAATATAGGTGTGTGATCTGAGATGAAGTTGCCTTCTGGATAATCAGTTGTGAGTAAACCAGAAGTTGAGATAGCTAGCAGTTTGATATAAAGTGGAAAAACAGGAATAATCCTTGCCTTGAGGTTAGTAAAGTCTCCATATATCTGAAAGAAAAAGGAGGTTTTTCATATCCCTTAGCTCCACTAGAGCTTTGACATGTCATTCTGGCATACTTGAAATTTGGTCCAAACAGGAGTCCAAAGTGACATTAAAGTCACCTCCCACCAATAGAGAGGTGGTGGCATTGGCTCACTCAGACATGGAGCAACTGTAGGACATAAAGAACCCTGGCACTCCTCATTTGGGCCATAGACAATAGTAATCAGGATAGGGCCCCTGAGTGATGAACTAGCTTACACTCACCTCCTGCAGGGTCTCTGAATTCTTGTCCACCTTCCTCTGTAGGTCTCTGTACACCAAAATCAATTCCCCAGCATTAGGGCGGGAGCACATCTGTGAGACTCCACCTCCTCCTGGCTCAGAATGGTGGCCTCAATTGAGTTAATCTCAGCTGTTGTAATCAGTCGATCTTTACCCCATTGTTTTTCTCTATGTATTTATGGAATTTTTCCGCTGGTTTTCAACCCGCCCCACGAGTCCTGAAGCAAGGCGGGTGTATGGGGAGGACATGCATGTCAGCACTGCAGGACGCCCCATCTCACCGATCACCTTGCAACCCACCTGTGCTCTCCACCAGGCCTCCCCCAGTGATGGCAGGACTGCAGGTGGACAACCCCTCCCTGGGAGGACAGCAGCAGCTCAATGCTGCTCCCACCCATCATACATGTTGGCACCCCAATGACCCAAGGTCATTCCCGAACCTGAGTAGCCAGTAAGGTGTGATGCCCAGTGCCTCAACCTTAGCGCATCTGGGGTGGCCTACCCCCATTGTTTTATCCTAGCAAAGATTTTCTTCCATTTTATATGGGAACTGATTCCCTCACATTCCATGACACCAAGTTCATGGAGGCCATCATAAGAAATATAAATGTTTAGTCTTGTAGGTAAGGGAGATACAAAGTAGGTGTAAGGGTATCCTGTGCTATGGGTGACTGAAATTGGGTGACTCAGATATGAGCGACTCAGTTTCAGTGCCGATTATGTGAGCTACCCTGGAAGGTAGTGAGGGAAAGAGTGAGGATATGGATTTAGCGAGGGAAGAAGAGCGATGATATAGGATGTCACCCAGAAGGGAGTGATAAGGAAGAAAGGATGTGGTAGGTAGTGTGGTATGGTGTTGCTGAGCTGGCCATGTGGTGTGGTGGTGAGGGTGGCTGGCTCTGGTGCAGTTGGTTAAGGATGCTGGTTTGGGGAGGAATGTACATTTTAGTGTTTGTTACGAGCAGTTTTTTTGTAAGTGTCCCTCCCGACATGCACTTCCTGGAGTTGATAATCTTTACTAAGGGGAGAGATTGTGGGGGCAAAGCTGCTCCCCCATAGAAATGTAAGTAATGTTTTGCCAGTGTTGTTGTTTTACTCACTGGGAGTGTACATCACCATTTTTCTTTTTGGCGATGTACACTCAGTCTAATAGTGATCGCAGTTTGGCGATCACCATTATGACATGGAACTGGTTTAGGGACTTAGTTTTAAGCAGAGCATTACAAACAACAATACTGTCTATTCCTGTGACCCATGAGCAGAGTGCCTCCAGTAGGGCACAGCAGATTCAGACATAGTGCAACAATAACTCAAAATCTGATGAGAAGTATGCTCAGGGAACCTTCTTAATACTGCAGAACAATAGTAAGGTACATTTTGAGTGAATATGAACAGAAAAACCTTCTACTCCTTGTCCTGGCTGCGGGCGTAACAGATGGACACTGATGCAGTTTGTATAAGGTACAACACGCTTGCTGCATGATTCTATTTCAACAAGGTTCCACAAATGAAAAACACAAGTAAATAAAAATAAATAAAAGAAAAGAAATCTTTTCATAGCATTTGTCAGGATCACATACCATCACTGGGATGCTTTTCTCATCTGTGCTTCAGACTGGTTTGAGGACATGAAGACTGCCGTCCTTCCCTCTCGTGCATCAGGCAGACTGAATAGCCAAGTTTCCTCCCTCTGTTTTTGTGGGAGGGGTTATATACTTTTCCTGTTTTGACACTGCATCACATAATCATTTCAAGGCTCTGGGCAGTCTGCAGAAACACGACTGTTTATAACTGACTCTGGGCAGACTGGAAAAACAAAGCATGTTTACCTCAGATACCATTATGAATTTTAAAATAAAACAAATACATACTCCAATCTTTTCCCTATTGAAACTTTTTATTTATACTGAATCTGGCTTTCTCAGATAAAAAAATTTTCATAGCAAAACATTTCAGTTTACTTCTGGCAGTAAAACGTGTTATACTGTAAGTGCTGCATAGAAGCGTAGAAACTTAAAAGCTGTCATCAGAAAAAGACTGCTTGGCCCACCTAGTCTTCCCTAAAGTCCCCATCTACTGTGTTACTGTAGACCCTAACTGATCTCTGGTCTTACCCCACATCCCTGTTACTAACGTTCCCCGTGTATATCCCATGCATGTTTGAAACCTGTTTCCATCACTTACCACCTCTGTTGGGAGGCTGTTCCAGGCATCCACCACCCTTTCCATGAAGAAATATTTCTCACATCCCTCTAAGTCTTCCCTTCCAGCTTCATATCATGCCCCTCATTCTTGAGCATCTCCTTCTGTGCAATATGCCACCCTCCTGTACTTTATTGATACCCTTAAGGTATTTGAATGTTTCTATCATGTTTCCCTTTCCCGTCTATCCTCTAGAGTACATATTTAATTCCCTGAGTCTTTCCTTGTAGAGATTCTCATGCTGGCCATGCACCATTTTGGTTGGCCTTCTTTGTCCATGGTCTATGTCCTTCCTGAGATGGGGCCTCTGGAACTGAACACAGTACTGCAGGTGTAGCCTCACCATAGATCTATACAGGGTAACACTACCTCCTTTTTCTGCTGGTGATACCCCTCCCTATCTTCAGCATCTTACTAGCCTTCCCCACTGCCTTATCACACTACTTTGCTACCTTCAGATCATCAGATTTGATGATCCCTGGATCACTTTCCTGTTTTGCTGTTGTTAACCCCCAAAATGATACATTGGCCTTTGGGTTTCTGTGCCCCATATGCATAACAGCAATGTAGCACAATGTCTCATACTTTAACTGTGTAATTTTACAATAGAAAATGACACTACGATAGATATCTGTTTTATAGTTGGAAAATGAAGCTGTGCTAGCTAGCTATTGCATGTTTTTTATCATTATCACTTTGAGCCATTCAGGATACATTTTTCTTAGAGGGACTTGAAAACAGAGTAATATAAGAGGAAAAGAGAGGGGTGTAAGATAGAAAGAGACAGAACGGACAAGGGTGCTCCTGGGTGATCAGTCTAGGAGATAGAATAAAAATATAGACAGAACAGAAACTGCACAGTTAAAAGACAAAGGAAAGATATGTATGAGTTTTGCGTATTTTTCTTGGAAAGCAGTCCTAAACTGAAGCAATGCTTCCTATAATGACTATTGCCTTGGAGAAGGCCTTATCATGGCAGTACATTTTACAATTTATAACTCTGGGACCTTGTTTACAAATCAAAAACAATGTCATGGGCCACCCTGCCACACACTCCCTGCTTGGGAAACCAGCTCTTGCACATCAGCTGGTTTCTGATACTACTATCCATCAGTATCCACACAGACCATGTGGAAGAGTTAAGGAGCTCTCACCCTCAGGGAATACCTAGAAATGAAGGATGGCATTACCATCATTATGACCAGCCTGGGTGGCCTCCACCCCACAGTCTACTCTAACAAGACCCATGACTACAAACCATTGGTCATTTGTCACATTCCCCTCCCGTGCAGTCACTAGGAACAGTTTCTACACTTAACTTGTGAAGTGTGGACCATTATACTGCAGTCTATATCAAGGTTTGCAGCACACCAGAGCAAGGAAATCCATCCATACCCTCAAACTTCTATTAACCCTAAAAACCCAGTGAGATTCCTAGCCATTTCCCACCAGATTATGCTATCTGTAAATCTGAGCTAAAGCTCTTACAGCCTATAGGGAAGCTTTAACAGAAACCCAGCCCATTGATTCTTACATTGTGGGTGCCTTGTCCTTCTTATGAAGCCCTTAACAAAAGGCTCACCTTTGAAATTACAAAGGCCATTCACCTTGAAACAGAACACATTCAAGTTCCCTTTAGTCCCAATTCAGATTTTCAGTACCATGGCAACAGATAACAAATTTGTATACACCAAGTTGGGCTACACTGTGCTCCTCACCACCTTAGAAATTGCCCCAGAGGTCAATTAACCTTCTCTAGTAAACTCAGGCCCTCTTTGTTTGGGGCCCTTCCTGCCTAAGATTGGCTATAATCTTTTAGAGTCTGTTTTTCTGTTCCAGCAACATGCTGAGAACCCAAGTACCAACTTTTCTCTAGACTGTGCACATTTTGGACCCCATAAACCAAGAAATGGCTCCTCCATTACCTCTTGTCACCCATTACTTTTCCTCACTATAAAGGACTTTATGTGTGCACAAAGGGCTTTCCTATTCACCATCTTATACTAGGCACCTTTGACCTCTGCAGGCCATATGGGAGTCACCCTCCCAAATACCCTTGTGAACTCCTGCCCATTAGAATATCAGGTCAAAATAAACTTTGCTTTCATACCGTGATAGTATGTGGTCTATTGGCTGTTATCCCAATAAGGGTCTCCTGTATCAAGCAGCCCTTCTGCCACGGACTTTTCACCCACTACGTGTGCACAGGAAACCCAGGAACTACAAATGTTGAACTCTACCTAGTGTGGAACTACAGCAAATTCCTCATCCCTTTAACTTTCTAGTATGAATATTCTTCATTTTAGCTTTCTACAACCTTTCTTTACAACTGCATGAGTCTACTTTTATTAGTGCACATCTGTTGGAAGGAACTTTCACAGCCAAGGTGCTACTCACACAATACTACAGCTCACAGCACTACCATCTGCTCTACCAGTCAGTTACTGTGATCGTTGCCACCTGCTGGTACATTTCAAAGCAGGGGTATGCACTTACCACCGCCCTCTAGCATTACTCATATCTGAGGAGGTGCCAGCAGTGTGCTACTCCCACCCTCCAGCTTCAAAGAAAGAAAGAAAGAAAGAAAGGTCAAAGCACTCCCAACCTCCCTAAGTGGACCTATTAATCCTGTTTTCCCCTTGTTGTGCCCAGCAGAGGCAATTTTCCCTAGATTCAGTAGTTATTGTAACTGTCTCATAGGACTGTTCCACACAGTAGAATAGGGAAAAATAGTTAGTTTTAGCATATTAAAAAATAGGTTGCTAAGGATCTAGGTTCGAGTCCCAGGGTAGGTAGGAGCTGCCTGACAGGTAAAGGGTGGCCCTGCAGTAAAAAAAATTAGAATCAGAACCTAAAATAGTAATAAATAAATAAGCATTTTAAATAAGTTAACTGTCAGTGTAAGCATCTCAGTAATGGTTGTAGTAGGATGCAGCGCGGGGAGTATGGGAAGGACTTCTGGCCCTGGCTTGTTTTACCCACTCGCATTTGTATATTTTTCCAATGATTGGCAGTATTTTATACATAAAGTGTGATCATTTGTAATAGCAATGATAGTTTTTGATCATTGGTGGCCAGTGGGCTAGTAACCTGATTGCCCTGGCTACTGTAACATGCCCTGTTGGTCCAGTGGTTTGATTTGGTATGCTTGGGTTGCCTAGTATTTTTAGTGATTTTATATTTTAAGAATTGTTCATATGGAAAAATAGGAGCCACTCTGTGTAGTTGTAAATAGAAATGCAGAGTAGCAGCTGCAGATGCTGAATGTGCAAAAAAGAAGAGGAGAGTGTGAAAGACCGAGTCATTCCCACAGCAGAGTGCACCACACTTAGTAAAGAGTCCCCAGGTCTGCACATGGGGCAGCATCTCCTTTATTGAAACACTGGTCCCAAGTCAGGCTTCAGCCTGTTCAAGGGTTGACTGCTGTGTGAAGCTGCAAGGGGAGATGCGCTAAGGTGCTCCTTTTTAGGTAGGATAAACCAAATGTTTTCTCTTTTAAGTAGTCGCAAGAGGGATAAGCACCAGGGAAAAACAATTTAGGGACTGGATCACGCGAATAAAAATAAATATAAGCATAAATGAGTGCAGTCTGGGAGGGACTCTGTGGAAGTCACACACACACACACACACACACACACACACACACACACCCATATGCTTGTACACACACACACACACAAGCAAGCATTTTGTATAAGCTAACCACAGAGCCATTCTGCATTGTGAAAAGTGTGATCTGATACTGTGTAAACCATGGCTTCACACTTGATGAAATACATTGAACATACATATTTTTTATGAGCTAAAGCCATAGAGGGCTAAGGAAATCCTGGGTAATTAATACAAGTACACATATTTTTAGTAATTGATCACAAGCAAAAACAGAGCCGTTTTAAGGAAAACTCTGTACCTGAAAATTGCTACAGTATAAAAACATTTGCTTCACATGTAATATTTTAATACATGCTGCCAAACCATTTTCACTAGATGCATTTCAGTCTTGGCAGACAGGTAGATTAAAGTGTACTACACAACGGAAAAGTTGTTTTAAATGATGAAAATGTAAAATAGAGGAGTAGTTTATCTTGGAGCGGAGAGTGAGTCCTGCTGAAACAAAATCCATGCAGACAGTAACACAGGAGGGTATGCCCTCGCAACAGTGAAACCTTTACAGCAAACATGTTGATGCCGATAACATCAACAGTTCACTATTAAGTCTTCCTGGGACCCTGGTACTCTTTCCCCAAGTCCTGGACTCCTCCCGAATCAACTCCGACTTGGAGCTGATTATCCTTAAGTTCGGGTGATTAGGGGCAAAGCCCCAATGAAAAGCATCTGTTTCTCTGATGGATTTATGTTGACAGCAAATTGCAGTCAACATTAATCTGTCACTGTGATGTCAGTCAACAAAATATTTGTCAAACTGGCATTGTAGAGCCCACAGGAGGTGGAGCTAAGTGTGAAAAATTAATATTCAATTTCTGAGAGAAAAAAACCTGTTATGGTCAGTGTAATTAAAGAAGAAACTTATGTTTTTAATAGAAAGTGAAGAGAAAAGTGCTCAGAAGTGGTTATTTTACAAGTTTAATGATAACAAAATGTAAATCTTAGCGACTTAGCTTTCCTATTGGTCATTTGTGCAGAGAAACTTCAGCAGAAAGCTAGAGATGTCAGCTTTCCAGCCATAACAGTGAAATATACTTAGACTTAAAAAGTGCTTATTTTTATGACAAAGAAATGTGTTCATAAATGGGACTCGAGTTAAAAATAAGGAAGCTTTGGAATGTTGAAGGGCAATTAGATTTCAAAACTGAGTATTCCATTGTGGCTCGTGCTGCTGCAGAAGGATTGTGATTGGTGCTGAGCCCTGGACAGATATGTGTCCATTCAGTGTCAGTTATTAGCATATATAAATTAGTTTTAGGCATAAAAGTAGCTGCACAGTCAGTGTGCATTGAATCCAAGGAGGAGAGTGACCAAGAAGGAGGGACCCAAGCCAAGTGGGTGTCCTGTCAGAGAGCCTACTGAAATGATAGAGTCTGATAGTGACAGCCTTTATTAATTAAAGTATAGGGTTGGGGATCACCTGACTCACACTGTAGAGTCAGACAGGATAGTGAGTGAGAGCAGGGTGAGAATAGAAAACCTGCTGATTCAAGAGCCTGATGATCCTGTTGTACCAAGTTTTCCTCATAGAAAAAAAGCTGCAACCTGAAGAATTCATCGCTTTCCTGATCCTAACAAGAAAACTGCTTACTCATGATGGCCTCATAACAACTCTTCAGCAATTCCACCAAAGAATTTCTTCAGAAAATCCAAAGGAGTGTGGTATTGTAAACAATCTTATTGCTACAATTTGGGGACTGTTTTAAAGTCAAGTGACACTGAATTAATAGAAGTTACCTCAATCCTACTGAATTTTAAGACACTTTTGTCATCTAAAGGACTGAACAGTTCAAGTACTGGGGGAGGTTCTAGCTTTTAATACACCACTATGCAATATATTTTATGCCACTGTCATTCCTGAATATTTAAAGTGAATTTATGTGTAGAAATACTAAGTGATTTTTAACTGTGTGAAGTACAGAGTGATAAGTTCAGTAACTGTGTGATAGATACCAGGGTGAGTACCTGGTGTAAGGGGTCAGTGGGCTGACTTAGGTAGGATAAGACCTAGTAGACACTGCATGCCCTTAAGGTTTCAGTGTGAACAAGCTCATGGATTAAAGCCAGAGAGAGGGTGCTTGTCCTGGAATTAACTTGTGTGTTCTGGAGGGCTGGTGGGTGATGAGTGCCTGCAGTCTCCAGGCGTAAAGTGAATGTGCTGGAGGGCTGGTGGGTGGTGAGTGCCTGCAGTCTCCAGAGAAGAGAACAAGAAGGTTAGTGAGGTGGAGTCATCCTGCTGGGAAAGAAAAAAACAAGATGGTTAGTGAAGCGATGTGCCCTGCTGGAAAGAAGTGAAGTGTATAATCAACTGCTAATTTAATGTTTGTCTGTTTACCATTTATGCAAAAGGTGTGGTGTGCCATTTGTGGTTGTTAAAGATATTTATTTCACATTTTCAGTAAACTTGTACCTTCTTGTTCACCAATCCAAGTGTCAGTGTCCTTGCTAAAGAGCCAGTGTCTCACATTCCTGCAGGTCTCCAGGTCAACCCGACGCAACATTCCCTACCCTACACCAGTTGAGAAGGTAGGTGCGGTACTCAGGTAGTACCCAACTGGAGAAGTGTTGTCAAGGGAAGGAACAGAGAATCCTTGATAACACCCACTACTGTGTGGAATGGTCCCAGCTGTGGCCAGAGGTTAATGAAGTAGGGGTCCCCTGTCATCACATTATAAATAAGAAGCTTTGTGGCCATTACTCATTTTCCATACTTTGGTCCTCTGCTAAGTTTTCTCCTTCTAAGTCACATTCTAAAAGCCTTTTTCTATTATTTTCCCCGACTCTTATTATCTTTTAAACCTGCAAGACAGATAACCTGCCCTTGACAAGCAGTTATTTTAATTTACACACATCACTCCAGTTTACTTCCATACTTCAGCTTATGATTTTATTTAAAATTTCCTCTAGAATAGATTTCCCAAAGGAGGCTATCCAACCTCCACAAATCCATCCAACTCAAACTATACAGCCAGAGTCCACAAACTGGGGCACTTCTTATGTTGGGCAAGCAAATTATTTGCATGTGTCTACCTGGTACTCCTTTCTTAACTATGGACAGCACTTTCTTTGCTCAAGGCAACAACCCTGGCCATATTCGCTTCCTGATGGCAAACCTCACAGGATTTACAGTACTTTGCCACCTGCCTGTAAATACCTGGCCAATATCACTTTGGCACTATGGGCTGAGATCCTTCACCTGTTTAAGTATCCCTTTTGTGAGTCTACATGCTGCCTCCAGCAGCTGTGGATGCAGTGTCTTTGGCATTGCCAACTGCTCAATAGAGATTAGCGAAATCTGCAAATTTTGTTCCTCGAAATATTTCATAAAATTCACATTTCCTGATATATTTCAGGGTACAAAATGCAAACTTAATCGGTGAAATGAAAGATTTCGCCCGCAGATGGCAAATTTTTGCTACTGTGGCAAATTTTGCCATTTGCAGATGAAATCCACATTTCACCAGTGAAATTCTGCATTTGCCACCCAGAAAATATTTTGTGGAATGCGTAAATTTCACAAAATATTTCACAAGGCAAAATTCATGATTTTGCTTGAATTTCACCTATGAAATTTAATTTCTCTGAATCTCTACTGCTCCACCATCTGGTATGTATGAGTATTTTGATGTCTATGCTATAACTCATCACCCTTGCAGATGTAGGGGCTGAAACAATCAGGATTTAAGAATGCATGGGATAGACATAAAGGAATTCTGGAGGTCAGGGTAAGGGGCAACAGACTTCTAGGAAAACATAAACTGAACTTACAAGCTCAAATGGGCAGACTGGGTGGGCCATAGGCCCTTATCTGCCGACACTGTCTATGTATCTATGTATCTATGTAATATGGCCTGATGAAACCCAAGTCCCCAGCACTAGGAACAGTAACCTTTTGAAGCCACTGCAGGAGAAACAATTTGGTCAACACATTGCATATTACACTATGTAACATTCAAACGAGAACCCAGTGACTTCCAAATGTCTTTAGTCCATTCAGTCATTTTCCAGACCTGTTTGCAACCAGTCATTTAGTCTGTTAGGAGTATCTGCTCCCATAGTTCTTTCCATCAGGATCTCAAACAAGTGTTTCTCCTCCCTCTGTACAGACTGCTCCTCTCCAACTTCTGTGGTGTCTTCTCTAACAATACCCCTTGGCCACATCTACCTACTGGTTACTACTACAGTCTGTGATAGAGTGGTCAGAGCCTTCGACTGCTCTGTAGATGGAACCTTTGGTTCATGCTCCTTAGTCAACTCTGATTTCATCTGGACTGTTTGCTCTAGTTGCTCAATCCACTCCTCAGATGCCAACAACCAATCCTGTGTTTTATCATAGCTCTTGGATAGCTGACAAACCACCACCATCAAGGCTATTAGGATCTGTTTATCAGTCATTGTCTCTTTTGAGCCACCTTGCAGCTCTATAGGGGACTTTGCAGACTCCATCTCACAGTTAGCCATCTTCCTTCTGGCTTCAAACTCCAGACCTTGCAGTGGTCCTTCCCCAATTTCTTCAGCCTTGACCCTTGTTAATATCCCTCAGGTATCGCTGCTCCGCTGAGGCTGTCTTTCTGGCCTTCAGACATGTACCTTACATCTATTGTGATACCAGGGCTAGAATCTGCTGGTTAACATTCCCTGACCACCTGAACATTAATCAGAATCCCTTCTCACACCACGTGTCCCAGGGTATGGGTATAACAGACAGATACTGATTCAGTTTGTGCAAGGTACAACATGCTTGCTGTGTGATTTTATTTCAACAAAGTTCCAAAACAAACAAAAAGCCCACAAAAAATAAAAATAAAAAGACATTAAATCTTTACATAGCATTTGTCAGGATACAACAGTCAGGATCACATAACATTGCTGGGATCCTTTTCTCATCTGTGCTTCAAGTGCTTTGAGGGCATGAAGACTGCATGTCCTTCCAACTCTCATGCTTCAGGCAAACTGAATAGCCAAGTTTACTGCCTCTGTTTTTGAGGCGTCATATACTTTTCCTATTTGGCACTGTATCACAGAATGATTTCAGTGCTCCAGGCAGTCTTCAAAAACAAGACTATTTACAACTGGCTTCAGGCTGACTGGAAAAACAAGGTTTGTTTACCTTGGATACCGTTATGAATTTTAAAATACACAAATACACTCTCCAGCCCTTTCCCTACTGAGGAAATTTTTATTTATACTAAACCTGGCTTTCTCAGACACCAAACCATTTTCATAGCAAAACATTTCAGCTTACTTCTTGTAATAAAACATATTATATTGGGGCCTGGATAGTCAAAGTGGTTGTGCATGGCACAACAGGGTTCTTGCTTATCAGCAACTGGAGGTGTGCCATAGGCGATATTCAGTAGGAGCAACTGCACAGCGCAAGTTGCAGTGAGCCAATGTGCAATGTAAATGTATGTATGTGCAAGGGCAGACCCATGAATATATTGGCACAGTGCGAAATTCCAACCACTGAGCAATGGGCGCAGCGAGATCAACCTACCAGTTGTGTGGAGCCGACTTGAGCCAATAAAAACAGCGAGCAAGTAGGGAGGAGAGCACTTGTGCTAGAGGGAGCAGGACAGTGGGAGACAGACAGGCCATCTGAGAGAGGAAGAGGAGACAGGGAGGAAGAAGGACAAAGAGAAAGAGGTGTGAGACAGAAGAGTGAGAGTGCCACACAAGGAGGCCCACTGAGGGAGGAGAGAGTGGGTGCCCAACAGAGCCATGGACCCAAGGGGAGTGTCACAGGTGCACATAGGGGTGGGCAACAGAGTCAGAGGCAGGGTATGCAGAGGGCCCTGTGGGTGACAGGCACTGCCCTGTAGAGCTGGGGGCAGTGGAGCCAGATGCCCAGGGGTGACAGGACAACAGGGGCCATGGCCAGTGCAGCATTCCAGATGGAGGCTATAATGAGGGGTGTGAGGAGGCAGGAGGCAGAGCAATGTGGCCATGGAAGGGCCCGTCAGTGATACGCCCATAACAGGCAGTACCGGCCTGCATCAGCCTGAGCCACACTGACACAGAGATCACGGGCTGGTATCACCTGAACCAGGTGAATCTGAGGCAGTTCTGTGAGCTGTGCAGTGAGGAGATGGAGGCACCCACTAGACAGAGCCATGCCTGACAGTGGAGACAAAGGTAACAGATGTCATGTGCCTGCTCACCACGGGCACCTTCCAGAGACCAGCAGGGGACACCACAGGCATAACCGTCGACCATCATGTCTCCTCACACAGTTCCTCAGTGCCTTGCTGCCACATGCTGTGGAACATGTTCACTTCCCAGCACACAGGCAGAGCGTACAACAACCATGCATGGGTTCCACAGGGTAGCATATATGCCTGGCGTGCTAGCTGCCATCGACTGCACTCATGTGGGCATCCACATGCCACCTGTCATGGAGGGTAGCCAAAATCAAACAGAAAGAGGCTACCCAGCATTAACTGCCAAGTGGTGTTGCGGTGCCAGGGGGCACATAACCAATGTCTGTGCCACACACCCTGGGGAGCACATGATACCTTCATCTGGCACAGCTCGGCACTGTGCCACAGGTTCAACAGTGGGGACATCCCACAGGACACCTAGTGGGTGAGTATGGCAAGACTGGGAGCTGGGTACAGCAGGGCTTGGAAGAGGCGACCAGGGCAGGGGACTGCCATGTGTGTCTGGGAGGGGCCTGGAGCACAGTGACAGGGGTCACTGGTATAAACCTCTCTCTCCCCCACAGGTGACAGTGGCTACCCACTCAATCCCTGGCTGCTCACGTCCTATCAGTGCCCATCATCCCCAGTGGAAGAGCAGTACAATGAGGCACGCCAGCACGAGGAACATCATTGAGCATGTGTTTGAGATGCTGAAGGCATGGTTCCATTGATTGGACAGGTCTGGTGGTGCCCTACAATACAGCCTGTCAAGGCTTGCGGCCTATTCCTGTCCTGCTGCATGCTGCACAACATGGCCATTGACCGTGGGATAGCTGTTGAGGCCAATGAGGGAACAGCAGTGGGGTCGATGCAGGCGTTGGGCGGGTGGTGGTCGGCAGTCCCACTGGGTGGAGGGATCCCAGCTCATGCAGCTGGCATGCCACCGATGAGATACAATAGCAGGGAGCACTATGGCACATGCAGGTAGGTGGACAAACACCCATGTACAGAACCGACACAGTGGCAGGGCACACAGTCAGTGTGGGCATGGCCAAGGCCATACACACACAGTGGCGGGGCAGTGCCACATAGTCGCATACAATACCACACCACACAGCACTGCACAGCATCCACACACACACACACACACATGCACACACACACACACATGCACACACACACACAGTGGCTCCGAGCATGCAACCAGGTGCTAGCACGTGACATGGATCAGACACAGGGCACTGCTGCACATGCCAACCGGTGTTGGGAAGGCATCATCACGCACATGCCACACTGGCCAGTGGCTGGGCAAGTCAACTACAGACGGCGTGTGGCATACCACCGGCTGCCATGACTATGTCATGCACACACACACACACACAATGCCCATGTGTACACAGGGCAGTGGCTGAAACAGCAGATAGGGAGGTGTGCACATCAGATCTGCAGCGCAAACACATGGCCGCCACCGACATGGGGATGGCTGTGCCATGGCCGCCCAGCAGACACAGGCTGCGTGATGGCCACAGGGGACTGCAACTGCCCCAGGGTGGGACTGCAGGACCATGACTGAGTCCTCACAGGGGTCTGCAGGCTCCCAAACAGACCCTCACCAGGTGTGCCTGGGATGTCCACAACAGAGCCTGGCATCGACACGGTTGGGGTCACCCGACACCAGGGCCATGGGGTGGACATTGCACTCCACGGTATCTGTGGCAGTCAGCCACACCTTGTGGCACCCAGTGGGGCAAGGCCAACTGAGATTACATTGGCAATGCAGTCCAGGACTGCGGTCATGTCCTCCTGCAGATGTTGAATGGCCTCCAGGACCTGAGCAGTGCCCTCTTGCACTGTTCGGCTGCCTGGCAAACCTCTGCATGGAGTGCCCACACTCCAGCCATGAGCAGCACCTGTTGCTCCATGGAGGCCTGCAGCAATCGGGTGTGTTCAGCCAAGGGTTCAGTGCCCTGGGGTGCATGGGCAAGCCCATCCACCAGTGTCATATGACCATGCTGCATGGCCCACCACTCAGGTGGGTGCTGCACAGTGTGGTCCATATGGGGATGGGCAATGACAGGCAACCCGGTGCCTGGCCTCCCAACATCTCCAGCCATCTGCTGCTGCCTCCTCTCTGGCCTCTGTGCACTGG
This sequence comes from Neoceratodus forsteri, assembly GCA_016271365.2. Lineage (NCBI taxonomy): Eukaryota > Metazoa > Chordata > Ceratodontiformes > Ceratodontidae > Neoceratodus > Neoceratodus forsteri. The sequence goes on from CM028131.1 coordinate 1,431,486,201, forward strand.
CCAGTGCCTGTACAGGTGCCCGCCACCCTGCGTCACTGTACCTGTGCACACAGTGGTACCAGGGGCAGTGGCAGGCAGCTGTTCTACCACCAGAGGCCACCAGCTGTGCTGCCAGTATTGATGTTTAGTATGGGTGTATCCCTCTGACAAGACCCCGCCGTCCAGGACTATGGTCAGATCGTCATCAGTGTCAGACTCCACCCCAATCTGTATCTCCGCACAGGAGCACGCCGTGGCTGGTGTTTCACTGGAACACAGTCAGGGCCTCATCCACCACCATTCCCTGGGACATTTGGCCGGATGGCAGTGGTGTTCTGCAGCCTATCGGGCCTCTGGATGCCCATGATGGTGGATGGCTGGTCCTCTGGGGCTGGGTGGGCTCCATGACAGCCACAGGCACCCCTGCTACCGTATGCTGGTGAGTCGGTGCTGTAAGGAACACAGATGTGTTAGAGCTGCTGACTGGACAGGCCCCAGGCCCCCCACCCGCCTGTCATGCCTACCATGCAGTGATGGGCTCCCTTCAGTTTGGAAGCCACTGCCCGGCACACCTCTTCCGCACTATGCCTCATGGTGGCTGCCATCTCCTCCTGCGGTGTGAGCTGTGTCACTGTAGCCTGGCCCCCACCTCTGGCCGATCTGGCGGCCTGAATGGGTGCCACCTTCTCCTTATCCGATGCTTGTCAGTGCCACCTTTTTCTGCACTACTGTGCAGACTGCTGGTGGCTGCCCTGCTGGTTCACGGCCTCCGCCACCTCCTCCCAGGCCATGGCCCTGGCCTGGGATGTGCCAGTGATGACACTCAGCAAAGGATCCCTGTTGAATGCGCCTCGAACAGGGCATCTGCCTCCACTCTTGTAAAGTTGGGCCTGCACTTGGGGCAGGCCCATTCCACACCTCCTCATGATCGGACATGATGCTACCTGTGGACATGGACATGTGGTTGAGTGGCTGCAGCAGCCTGCCACAGCCGTCAGCACCCTGTGCTGGCCGTCCCCTCAGCAGGTGCAACATACCCCTGATGGTCATGGCCTGTGTTGTTCTGCGGTGCCTTTATAGCACATTGCATGCAAATGAGCCAATGTGCAACTGTAATGACATGCAAATGTCCTCACTGCACTGCAGATAGGCTGATGAGCTAATCTGCATATGATGGCTGAATATCGCACTTTTGCGCATTGCGCAATGGACTTGCTCTTGCGCATGTCATTGCACAATGCCATGACATACACAGTGCACGCTCACCAATGTGTATGTGCCACGGCATATGCTACTGCCTATTGCGCAGCATGCACTAGGTGTGCTATAGGGGCCATTGTGCCCTATGCACCATTAACCCTATGGTGCTGTGGCGCTATGGGGCTATGCCACTCAGTGGTTATAGGGCCTATGGTGCTCAGGCTATAGGGCCTATGGCACTTGGTGCTATAGGGCCTATGGTGCTTGGGCACCATAGGACCAATGGCACTTGGCAGTATTGGGCCCATGGGGCATGGTGCTTTCATGGCCGTACTGCACACATGCATCATGGGCCCAATAGTGCTCATGGGCACATTGCACATGTTGACCCCTGAACCCCCTGCCCTATGCCCCCAGGACCTCTTTCCCATGTGCTGATGTGGCCAGCCCATGCCATGCATCCCTGGAGATGTCGGATTGCCATGGACAGTGCATCTCTGTGTGAGGCATGCATCCCGTGCACGTTGTGCACGTGCCCTACTGGGCACCATTTTGGCATGCCACATTGCTGTAGAACTATGCCATATCACACAGTGCCCCATTCCTGTAATTGGACCCAGGTTGAGCTGGTGAACCTGGTGGCCCAGGTGGAACCCCATACTACCAATCAGTTTGTCCAGCAGCCCCTCAACAGACCCAGGACTGAGGTGTGGCAGGACATTGCCGACTATCTTGTTCAGGTTACCAATGTGTTGCCCACCCGGAGCAGTGTCGCCACTGGTATGGGAACCTGGTACAGAGGAACCCAGAGAGGCTGAGAGTGCTGCAGGCATGCATCTGGAGGAAGGGCCATGCCACGGCCAGGTAAAGGCTTGACTGCATCTGTGCACATCCACTGTTCCATGGGGCTGACAGGGCTGCATGCCATGCGGAGGAGCCTGTCATTGCGTGCCCTGTGGCATGGCATTGCCAGTGACTGGTGCACTGTGCCACTGCCCTGCGGCCTTGTCAGGCTGAGGTGCACTCTGTGCTTGAGCAGTGGAGTCAGTGGGACCATGTTGTGGCTGTGCTCTGATTTGCCTGTCTGTGTTTCCGTCCCTAGGACCTGAAGTCTGGAGGACAGCCAGGGTGGCTGGGGCATCTGACAGTCCACAGCAGGCCACTGAAGGCCCATCAGCAGTTGGTGGAGGCCCTGGTGGGCATGCAGTGCTGGGACCATTGTGTGGAGCACCATGGGGAGCAGGTAGGCATGCTGCATGGGTGGGAGTAAGGCCATGGGCCCCTGTGCCTTGTGCCATGGCAGCTGTGTTGGCACATGGGGCAGTGTGCGTGGTGTCATGGGGCAGCCACTGCACTTGTGTGGCAGCTGTTGGTGGGCCGGGTGTGTCTGGCTACCACTTGTGCACTCTGCGGTTCCACTGCAGTACCATGGCACCTGCCTGCTTGTGTGCTGTCGGGTGGCCCTTGGGCAGTGGATTCCAGTGCTGTGTACTGATGTGGCTTGCTGGGTTGGCAGCAGGCATAGGCCCACCCACTGTGGGTGGCCAGGGTGCCACTGCAGGGCGTGTGTTCTCACTGTCCACTGCACATGGAGGCTAGGGTGCTTTGGACATAACACTGATCACCTGTCCCTTCCTCTGCCATAGGTGTCACGAGGGGTTCCAGGCTCCTGTTATACTGCCGTCTGCTGTGACAGTTTATCCTGATAATGTCACATACAATGGAGATCACCAACCAGACCGGGTGGATCTTGCTCCAGGACCAGCGCAGAGGGGCACCAGGTGCCGGCAGGTGAGGCCAGCCATGATGTACCTCAGCCTCCTTCCCAACTCTGTCCTCCTTTCCCCTACCTTCCCCCATCCACCTGTACAGGCCCTGTCCCCTGACCCTTCCACCTACATTCACCCTCCCTTTGTTTGTTGTATTCTGTATAGCTGTGTTGCTTTTATACTATTACATGTGTTACCTGTTTATCCTTCTGTGTCCATGTCTGCTTTGCAGCTAGCGAGTGGGTCCATGCTGCAGTCATGTGGTGGGTGGCCGTGTGGTGCACCTGTGTCATTTGGTGGTGCATGCATGGTGTTGGCATGCCCTCAGTCAGTGGCTGTGCCTTGGGTGGCCCTGGGCTAGTAGTTCAGGCCGTGTGGAGTGTGTGTGGTGGGTGCCATGTGTCAGGGTGTGGCTTGCTGGCCAGGTGGCCCCATGCCCTCCGGTGTGTGGTGGACTAGGGTGCCCACCCGGATGTCAGTGCCACCTGTGCCCTGTGTCCTCCACGAGGGGCCACCAGCTGCATGCCTGCACTCCATGTGCAGTGGCAACCTGTGTGCTGGCTGTGTCCCTGCCAGTGTTCCTGGCCTGGTGCCCCTGCCTTCCCATACTGCCCCCTTCTCCTTTGCCTGGCTCTCTGTTGTGCTTGTGGCTGATCCTGCTGTGCCTTGGTGCATCTTCCTCTGCCCTTGTGCATCCCTGGTTGCACTGTGGCAAATGTCTGGTTGCTCCTGGCACTCCTCTCACTGCACCATGGTGCAGTGCCTGCAATATTCAGTTGTGTTGCACTGGCGCATGTTGCAGTGTGCAACCATTGAAAATCGCAGTCATTGCAGTTGACTTGCGCTGCGCCAGGGTTGTTCATGCCTTTGGGACAATTTTGAATATTCCACTCTATAAGTGCTGCATAACAGCAGTGCAGCACAATGGCTCATACTTTCACTGTGCAATTTTACAATAGTAAATGACACTAAAATGGGTACTTGGAAAATGAAACTTTGCTAGCTATTTATTAATTTTTTATTGTTATCACTTTGAGCCATTCAGGATTCATTTTCTTAGAGGACTTGAAAAACAAAGTAAAAGAAGAGAACAACAGAGGGTGAAAGATAGAAAAAGACAGAAAAGACAAGGGAGCTCTCCTGGGTGATCAGTCCAGGATAGATATATGTGAAATTAGGCGCATTCGTTCACATAAAATATTTTACGTAATTTGTCCGTTTCACAAAATCTTCATGTATGCAAAATGCAGAATTTCACCAGCGGAAAGTGAAATTTTCCCCATGAAATGGCAAAATATGCCAGTTGAGGGTGAAATTTCACTATTTTCGTTGAAATTTCAAATTTCATGGGTGAAATTTGCAACTCCGCACCCTGCTAAATATTTTGCAGAATGGCCAAATTACACAAACTATTTTGTGCTGCAAAAGTGCCAGTTTCACAGGAATTTAGCCCACAAAATTTAATTTTGCAACATCTCTAGTCCAGGAGAGTCAGTAAGAAATATAGACAGACCAGAAGCTGTGCATCTGAAATGATTAGAAAAGATGTGTGTGAGTTTTGCTTACTTTTCTTCAGAAAGTGGTCCTTAAACCAAAGTAAAGCCCCTGGAATAAATGCACCTTTGAAGCATATATATGTGTCTTCTGTAAAAGGTGACATCAGGTTACAAAGTGGCTAAATGCTTAAGAATCCACATGAGCTTCTGGAAGGAGTTGCCCCTCTAATGTTCCAAAATACATTTCAAGGAGGTTAAGGCCATATAGCAATTGGGGTTGCCAATGTATTGTACCAGGTAAAACTATTAGGAGCCAGTAGAGCAAACAGGAAAGAACATTTGATAGGAAAACAATATAAAAATTGAGCCTTTTTTGAACTGGTTTTATGAAGGATCATCTGGTCTCTAACCACATGAGGAAGTTGTTTCACTTAATTTCGGCTTCCAGGAGTTCAATATCCAGCGGTGTTGGCTTCCTCGGATGCAAAAAGCATTGACTGTGTGTCTTGGTCTTACAAGACTTTGGTAGGATTATCTGGATATAAATTAAACATTTCAAAACAGTTATATTCCCACTCAGTTCTCTTACTATCGAACTGTGGTTAGGATGAATATCCTCCCAGAATCCTCTGCCCCCTTACTATTATAGGTATTCCATTGTTGCAAAAATGGTTTATGGCCTCCATAATATTCTTTCTTCCTTTCTTTGGGAACACAAGAAACCCATAATATCTTTTCAAAACTGGTTTTAGCTTAATGGGTTGGTGGCCTTCAATTGCCACATTTTTATTGGTATTACCTGGTTACACGGGTAGTAAATATTTGTCCTGGGTTTCCCCAGATTTTGGCCTGCATGAACAGGGCGACCACACCTTGGCAATTAATTGAGCTGTATTACTGTTCTAAATATGGTATTGCACCCCATGCTCTCCCACATATTTCCTTGAAACAGCTACCACCAGTTTTAAGGGGCTCCCCTGTTGACTGGTTGGTTAAGATTAATTCACAGTTATGCTGCATACTTAACTATGCTCCACATAAAGACATATGCCAGCTGATAAGGCCTAACCCTAATATACTGATCGCATCTAAAATTATATCTGTTAACTTTTATGGACTGTCTCTATTCACATGATAGCAGATTTATTTGACGGGATCAATTTATTCCTTTGAATAGGCTTGTATCAAATACCAGATACCTTGCTCAGCAGTATTTTGTTTTTACAACTCAAACATGCTATATCAGAGTTTTTAGGCCCTCATCCCTGGACTTTTCAGATGGTTCTTTGTATCATCGACTGCTGATCTAACCCTCTCAACCTCATTCGGGTCTATTCTTTACAAAGCTTTGCGGGACAAATTAGGTAAAAATGTGCGGTAAAATGTGCCTATTGGGTTCGAGAGTTTCCTGATTTAGTACATGTTTAAACTCCTCTGCCCCTAGAATTTACTCACAGATATGTTAGATTTGATAAACTTAGGTTGATACAGTATAACATTTTTCATAATGCTTACCACACATCCTATAGATTAGTTCAGATAGGTAGGTTGTCCACTCCTATATGTAAAATGTAAAGGGCAAGTTGGTACTCTTCTGCATTTGCTGTGGATTGCCCTCAATCTAAACTTTTGGATGCATATTAAATCTAAACTAGAAGCCTTACTAGGGCTTTCTGATTGCTTCACCCCTGAACTTTGTTAGCAGGGACAGAATTACAGAGCTGACAGGTGCCCAGAGATTCTAGAAAAGAAGAAGAATCAGTATTTATATAGCACTTTTCATACATCCAAAGCACTTTACAAGCAGTGCTAGACTGGTAGCAGTGACTGAATGTGTGGTGGTGGCCATATCGCACATTATCACCCACACACAGCCTGGATAATTGCATAAACCGGTTTTATGGGAAGGAGAATATTGGCCAGGACACCGGGAATGTTCCCTACTCTTCGAGAAGAGTGCCTGGGTTCTTTACTTCCACCTGGACACCCACCAGGACAACACCAGGATGGGCAGAAGGGACCTCGGTTTAACATCTCATCCGAAGGACGGGCACACCCCAACAGTACAGCACCCCTACTGTACTCGGATGCCAGCTGCATTTTTAGGTGCAAGTCCAATCCTGATGTGGGGCGAGAACCCACGACCTTCTGGTCTAGAGGCGGATGTGCTACCAACTGAGCCACGCTGACACCTAACCTGACACATTCTACATGGCTCTCATTACAACAGTAGACAAATTGATAATTTTACGATGCTGGCTAAGTGATAATCCATCATCTTTTATGGAATGGCATGCAAAATGGTTTTAGAATGGAGAAACCTTGACTAATTTAAGGTACAATACCAGTTCTTAGAAAGCATGATGGGAAACATTGGATGAATTACTGCAAACCTGCTGAACATGGTTGAGATGATATGTGGGTTCTCTGGGTACTTGCTCTGTTGGTGCCTATGGATCTTGTCTCGCCATACTATTGGTCAGCTCCCGGAAACCAATTCTATATTTGGGTGTTTTAGTTATGCCTTGGATATTTATTTGGTTACTTATAGTTTCTGGTTACCTGTAATGTTATGTATTATAACTGCTGTATGTTAACTTTTGTTTATTGTAAACCTATATGTAACCCTCATTTAATGTACCACCCCTTCTGTCTTCTACCAGTCTTATTTTTGATAATATTTTACTGACAGCAGTTGTATAATCTCCTGCATCATTGTATTTTTGTATGTTTTATGTGTGTTTCTTGATATAACACTTCTAATAAAGTGTATTCAGTTAAAAAAAGGAACAATTGTATGGGATAGCTCTTTATAAAGGCAGCACAAACTCAAAATCCTACATCTGAGTGTCTGTCTTTAAAATCTGCCTCTCTATAAATCTAACAACAAAACATTGCTCTGCTTTATATGATGTAATTTCCTGTCTGCTTAAGCTCTGCTTCCTTATTGTTGTATGTTGCATCTCCTGTAATCCACAAAATGTACTAAGACTTTGTCAGTTTCTTTTACTGTGGCCAGGATAAAGATCACATCCAGTCTCAACAGGTGCAACAAAATAGAACATTTTGTCCCCAGAGTTGGCTTCCTACTGACAGTTCTGTTAACAAGCTTGAGAAGGCCAAAATACATCACAAGATTAACAACCTGTGTTATGGACTGTCGCCTTTTAAAAAACCCAAATAGCTTTGTGCAGTAATTTCAAACAATATAACTATGTACATTTACAAATGAAGGGATCCAAGCTTCATAAAAGAAACCTTACTCGGGTAAGCCTGTCTCCAACCACTGGGAAAAGTGTCAGAACCCGATTGGGTAGTTAGACTGGGAACACCACTCTGTTGGCTGCTGCTTTTACGGCTTTGGTTGTGATTGGCCCACGGGGAACTACGTTCTTAAGGCCATTTGGACTTTTGTCTCTTACTGTGTACTGGAATTTTCTCCCAAAATTGACCAAGCAGAGAGCATACTGTTTAACTATTGCCTGCATTGCTAACTATTTACTGTATGTATTGTTTTGCATTGCAAGATCCCATTCTATACACTTGCTTGGCTGCTAATGACCTTTGTAACTCCTGATTTGGGCCAGTATAATTTTTGGTTTTGTTGCTTTCTTAAACTGTATTGTTCAAAGTCTCTCTCAGCTACCCTTTTCTGAATTTCCACCCTCTTGTTCTAGCTATTCTGCTTCCGTCCCCCTGCCAAAACTTAATTCTTCCTTAGACCTTATCTGGGCAAGCGGTGCCGCTGTTAACTGCTCAGCCATTAATCCTTGCCTGCACCCCCATCAAATTCTCTTCTGCTAAACTAACACCCCGCTCCGATCTAATCTTTTGTGTGTCCTCTAAAGCCCTTTTATCCCTGAGTCCTATTTCTAATCTGCCTTCTGTGCTCCTTTTTCAGCCTTGAAGACGCTCCTGATTGGGCGCCCACCTCCTCGAACATGGCCACGGCTGGAGAAGCCAGATGGTCGTGCGCCATTCCACAGCCCACTTTGGAGCACTGAAACTCGGGTAAGCCTGTCTCCAACCACCGGAAAAGTGCAGGAACCCAATTAGGTAATTAGACTGGAACACCACTCTATGGCTACCCTTTACAGCTTTGGCTGTGATTGGCTACAGGGAACTCCGCTCTTAAGGTCATTTGGACTTTTCTCTCTTACTGTGTACTGTGAATTTTCTTCCACCACCGCCCAACCCGGCCTCTATTAAATGCTCTTCCATGTGCACTGTGCCCACCCCTTCTTATCTATTGGCTAGAATGACTTTTGCCACACCCACCCTTCTAGATCTCTACCCTGGCTCTTCCTCTCTTAAAGAGTCATACTTGCTTTGTCTGTATCATGCAAGACACTTATATTTGAAGTGAGCCTTTCTTTAAAAATACCTTTTGTGGCCTGCACTCTGTTTAGTTTCCTCTGCATTTTCATTCCCTCTTTTAACTTCCTGGCTACCAACTCAAATTAGGGCAAAATTCCACATCCAATGACCTCCATAGACTGCCCTCTCAATAACTTAGGGCTTCCTATAGCTGGGAGCACCTCCCATGGCCGCACCTTCCTACACCATGACCTGTCCAAAGTATTCATGTGCATGCCTTTGAAGCTATCAGTCTCAACCATCATTAATATCACATCTCTCTCAAAACTTTTAATGCCCATGTTAATGACATTACAAACGGACACCCACCAGACAACGTAACAAGTGGATACTTAGCAGACTAAGTCAGTTCCTTAAGAAACTAATCCTGATTCTTCTATTCTGCTCTGGTAACATTGAATTAAACCCAGGCCCTCCTGCCCCTCTGAACTCCCCTGCTGACTTCCCTGATCATAAAGGCATTAGCTTCCTTCACATCAATGTATGCAGCCTTTTGAAGAAGATAGATATTATTCAGGCCTGTCCTGCATGTATCCCTGATTTGCTTTTGATATCAGAATCTGGCTCTCGCCCTCAAACCCTGACAAATCCATTAATATAACATGCTACAACTTGTACCACTGCGACAGACCAACTACAGGAGGCGGGGTAGTAATCTATGTCAAAAGCAAATACTCTATCTCTGTCATAGATTGCACTTCAAAGAGCAAGGAATTTGAATTCCTGGCACTCAAACTAGCTATCTTCTCCAACAAAACCCTCCTTATTGCAGCTTGCTATCAACCCCCTTCTGGTGGTATGGCCATCTTACAGCACCTCAAAACACAGTTGATTCATCTAATTCCAAATGTATATTAATTGGGGACCTCAATCTTAACTGGAATGATGAAGCTCTAAGAAATTAAAGGATCTATGTGATGCTAATGGTCTGTCCCAAATAACACTTGCACCTACTAGACCTAACAGAAAGCACCCTGAGCGTAGCTCCCTTTGGACCTATGTTAGTAAACAAGCCTCATAATTTCTCACACAGCGGAGTGTTCTTCAATGACATAAGTGACCATTGTGCAATAGCCTGCATTAGGCTCTCTCCCCAAATAAAACTGGCTAATCTTTTCTGAAAAGATGCGTGAAGAATTTCTGCGGAGCGCCTTCTTGAAAGATTTAAGCAACATTAGGTGACAGGACTTCTACTTAGCTCCATTAATTAGTGAGGCTTTCAACATCTTCACAGCCTATTAACAGGGCTAATCAACAAACATGCCACCCTTCGACTGATTAGGTCAAAAAGAGATCACCTGGATGGTTTCTCCTAGCCTGAAGAAAGTGTTCAGAGTAAGGGACTCTTGTTGGAAAAGAGCAAGAAAATCCCAACAGAAGGATGATTGGCTTGCTTTTCATATCTCCAGAAATGCCTGCACTAAATTAATTAAGTCTGAAAAAGCCAGGTACTTCCAGGCAAAACCTGAAGACAACAAAAACAACTCTGCAAATTTTGGAGTATTCTCAAGGAAATTGAAGGTCAGCATTCAGCTGCCTCCCTTCCAGCCAGCATTGTGACCAATGGAATTATTATACAGATAGAACCGCTATCTTAGAGCAGTTCAATTACCATTTCTCCATGGCAGGTCTTGCCTTGATACCTGGCCCGTTAGTAAACTTAGCTATGCAGGTGATAGCTCAATTAACTTAAATGCTATCCCTTACCCTCACCAACAACACCCTCCCCATTCAACTTTTCCACAATTCCATTTTAGCAAGTAGATGACCACCTTTGGCATTGGACACAAAAAAGCGCCCGGCACAGATAACATTGTACCATTCTTTTTAAACCTTGGCTACTACTACCTGACCGCCCTATCACCCACTTATTTAACATCTCATTGAGTCAGGGTGATTTACCTGTGATGTGGAAGACTGCCCATATCCTACCTCTTTTAAGTCAGGGGACCCTTGTGACCTGAATAACTACAGGCCCTATTTCCATACTTTCCACACTTTCAAAGTCCTGGAAAAAATTGCCAATATTCAAATCAGAGATCACCTGGACTGGCACAATCTTTTAAACCCTGCCCAGTCTGGGTTTGAACGCAAAACACAGTACCATTTCTGCTCTTGCAAAAGTAATTACTGACTGGCAAAATGCCTAGACTCTAAAACACATAGTTGCTCTATTTCTTGACCTCAGCAAGGCCTTCAACACCGTGGATCATAACATCATGCTTACATCACTAAGAAATATTGGCCTAGACAACCATGCCATCAGCTGGTTCACTAATTACCTCTCTAACAGATTGCAGCAAGTTAAATCAGCAGGAGACCTGTCACCACAGAAATAGCTACTGTGAGGGTCCCCAAGGCTCCATACTGGGACCTATTCTATTTGCTATTTACATCAACAACATACTCCCACCTGCAAGTTGCTATCGTACATCTATTTGCTGATGACACTGTACTCTATTCCACAAATTCCTCACTGCTCTTGGCCTGGAAGACCTACAACGAGATGTTACCACCTTACAACATAGTCTTATCAAGCATAAGCTCCTTCTCAATGCCAAAAGACTAAATCCATGATTTATCTCCAAAAGCAGCCTCTGGCCCACCACATATCCCTCCGTTACTAAGCTTCTGGGCGAACCACTGGACTCAATAGATGCCTTTAAAAACCTAGGGTTCTAGCTGGACAACAAACTTAATTTTTTATGCCACCTGAATGAAGTCTCGAAAAAGCTAAGACAGCGACTCAGCCTATTCTATTGTATCAAACACCTTCTCACCACAGAATCTAGAAAGAGACTAGTACAGACCACTTTCCTACCTGCACTTGATTATGCCGATTTCCTCCGATCATTGCCGTCTCACAGCGTTAAATAAACTTGACACCCTCTATCACTGAGCCCTACAATTCATCTTTAACTGCCTTTTCTTACCCACCATTGTCTTCTGTACCAAATGGTGGGTTGGCCTCACTATCATCAAGGAGAACAAGAAATGCACTCATTTGGTTCTATAGAGCCATCACAGACAAGATCCTACATATATTACTAGCCTGTTCAAACATGCCTCTGGCTCCTATGGTCTCAGACATTAACAACTCTTTGCTTCCAAGTGCCCAGAATGAAAACTAACCTTGGAATGTCTACAATTAATTATGCACTCCCATCACTTTGGAACACTATAAAGCACAAGTTTATCTCACTTCTGAGCCTTCTCTCCTTCAAAGCCCTACTAGTTGAGTATTTGCAGGAACCTTGTAGTTGCTATGGGTAACCTGTCCTTTATTTATTGATATATTTGCTCTAATAATTATTAATATGTCATCCTCCTTCTCCCCTGGGTATCCAGTACATGCACTCCATCCCCCATTCCAAGACTATCACCTCCTTTCTCTGTCTTCACATATCCTCTTGGCCCCTGTCTGCTTTCAGTTTCTACCCTCCTGTCCCTGTACCCATTTTGTTATTGTTTATTTTTGCATATTTCTAGTTGTGAGTTCTTGTGACAGACTCTGGTATTTTGCATCCAACTTTGTACCGTACTTTCTGAAGTTACATTCATTCTTATTACCATGCTTATGTATTTGTATTGTTCCTTGTCCAGGATCACCTTGAAAATGAGCTTGCTCAATGCTGCTGATGCCTGGTTAAATAAAGTTTGATTGATTGATCAATTGATTGATTGATTGATTCACATATTTTTTAACTACAGAGAAGCAAGAGGTGAAAGAAAGAATAGATACAGCAAGTAAAGAAGAACAATTATGGGAGAAATTGTGGGACCATCAGAGTGGCCAATTTCTATATGCCACAAGAAAATGTGATTGTGCCATCAGACAGGCAGTAGACAGAATAGGAGAGGGTAAAATACATCTTTGTTTTTAGCTCTTGTTGCATAACAAATGGGACACAGTCTTGCCCATCCTGTCATAAACAACTGCACCAAAAACAAAGAAACTGTTGTAGTTGAACATTGATGCTGCACTGTGTGTGGGAGAAGATGTTGAGCAGTGACTACCTGTGGTGAGGGGGAGGTATGCCTTCCTGAGAGTGAATTTTGTATAGACATGCCTTCCCATGACACATAGCTGATAGAAGGATGGGGGCTAAACACCTCTTGATCATGGTGTCTGTCACATTTCACTGCTAGTATGGCTGGGTAAATGCTTTAAATGATCGCAGAAGTGCCTGCCACCCAGGTCACAGGCCACTACTGCTTCAGAGACCCTCTTCACACTAGGTTGCACACCAAACTTTTGCTTTGGAGACCCTCTTCCCACTGCCCTCAGATCACAGTAAATGTGCCCCCAAGTTAGGAGGAGTAGATCAGCAGAGCCCACAACTAGTTCACTCGGCCATTGAATAATTGGTAAAACTGGGTGCTACTTGCGGGCAGGTGGCAAGGATCCCATATCCAAGAGCATGTGAGATAAAGCCTGTTGGATATGCTGGTGCACATGATCGAAAACCCCTACAATCAAAAGGCAGCCATGTTTGCAGGAAATCATGAGTTCTGCTATCATTGGGTGCCAAGGATCAAAGGGGGTGGAAGAGAAGAGGAAGGGATAGAAAGCAGTTCACCCTATGAACATCCTGCTAGGAGGAGGCTTAACCAGGAGGACTGGATAATTCACCATGAGCTGCAGCCAGCATAGGACCAGTTGTGGAATTAAAACTCAACTTTAACTAACCAGACAGTTCTGTAATCTGCATGAGAGCTAAGACAGCCATTGCAAACATTACTAGAACTATATTGCATTAATAACAAACTAAGCAACACAAAATATCCAATCCGCCAACTTTGCTAAGGAAAAACAGGGATGAATCAAAAGGATGCTGTAGGTATAAAACCCAGACAGCTGCATCTTTGTCAAGTTCAGTTTAAAGTTCTGAAGAGCAGCATGGAGTGGGTGGTAATACTCAAGGAGAGAGAGGATGTGGTGCTACAGGAAGAGAAGGACTCAGTAATCAGCATGCCCCACTCTATAGATGCCCAGTAGATTCCTACATTGTTACTTTTTGCAAGCCCAATGGCTCAAGACCAATTGTGTTCAAAGGGCCAAACCGGCAACTATAGATGCAGGTCCATGGGGATGTAGAGAACAACAAGGGGCTGAAATAAATGTTATCATAAGTGAATGGAGAAACAATTCCATCAGTAAAACAAGTCACTGTCTGCTCACAGTTCCAAATGATCACCCAGATGTTTTGGAGGAGGCCTTTGGGATTTTGGGCCTAGGTGTTGAAGCATGGTGAGGATAAAAGCTGGCGGAGGCACCAGTGGCATTACAGCTCATTTAGCCCAAGTCAGCTGGGGAGGTGCTTGTATCAGGAGTCTGGTATGGGTGGCAGTGGTGTGCACAAATTCATCTGAGCAGGTGGTGGGCAGCAAAGTTGATATCTACAGCTGCAGGTGAGGTCAGTAGGGCTTTTGGTTTTGTGTTGGTACCTCTGAAAGCACTGATGAACTGCCAGAGGAAGCTGAGGAAGGTGAGCCTTTGCTCCAACTGCTGAATCAGTTGGGGGTCTTCCAGCTCCCTCAACACCTTGGCTTCATCGTGCTTCCTGACCCAGCCTCTTTTGTTGTTTTCAGACCCTATCATCATCATCATCACCAGGAGGCTCTCATCTACACTGGGATGTGCAGGCTCAATTTGTCCATTGGGCCTTGTTGTGAATACCACTGTTCAAATGGTGAAGCAGGAATTTATGATTTGGTCATAGTCTGTGAATTAACTGCTCCCTGCCTCTGGGAGTCAAATTGGTACTGTGCCCCATTCACCACCACTCTGAGTGAAGTTGGATATTGCAGTGATTCTTTGGTCCCCAAGTGGGTGAGCTGGCATTTAGTTTTGCATATGCCTTTCACCGTTGGGACAATCCATTTGAAAAGTCTTGAAAACATGAAATCAAATGGCTGTCCCACTGGAGAGGTCCCACTTCTGCACAAACCTAAGGATCTTTTCCTTCACCAGGGAGCAAAGAAGTCTGTGTAGCACAAGTCTTGGGTGGTCACCAGGTTTAGGGCAGGGGTTAAAGTTCTGTTCATCTTTCATTTTCAAGAATAGGGCAGTTCATGGCATTCAGAATGGAGAGAATCATATGCTGTAGAAACTTAATCATGTTCTGTTCCTCCCCCTCAAGCAGTTGTACAAGGCACAGATTATTCCTCTTAGACTGGTTCTCCATGTTGCCCACTTTGTGAAGGCAGTATCAAATAGATTTATCTTGGTCATGCATGTGTAAATGAATTTCTGATTCCCTTCCTCCAGCTGTGTGAGGGCAGGCATCTGTGCCTTCCAATCAGGCCCTGACATTGGGGAGATCCTAGTTTGTTTGTGCTGCTGCCCTTTTGATGTCAGCATTATCCATCAAAATGTGTTGCACTATCCATCAGAATCTGTTGCAGTATTGCAGTAATCTGCATGAGGTCTGCTGAGGTTACCACTGCCAAAGTTACGGCATGAAGAATGAGATGAAGTGCCAAAGACAGAGATAGGGTAACCCGTGGCCTCATGGCAGATGTGGTTTCACTTTCATGGTCTGGTGAAAGCACTGTGCTGTCTGGAACTGTCAAGTTCACCAGCTGACCATCTGGAATGAAAATAAAACAGTCACTGAGTCAGCAGGTTGCGATTTACCGGCAAGGTAACTGCATTGCCTTGTCTTGCAGTTATGTCGTTGGATGACTTATGATTCTCCGGAGCATGCTGCTACTTCAGAATTAGGCTGCCATCTTGATGGTGGCTAGCCATGCTCCTCCATCATATTTGTTGCATTGTTACACTGGATGTTTTATTGTAAACTTTAAGTAAAATCAGCAGTATGGAAAACCATGCAAATAATCACAGGAGACATTTGTGTAATACATTTTATTTATTATTTATTTGGTTTTGGTTTACCAGGTAGGTGCGCTAGCCATAGGGATGACTTTTCCAGCATGACCCAGGAGAATTACAGAGCAAGTGCAGAGGTGACAAACACTGGTAAATACAAAAAATGGAATAAAAATATAATATTATACATCAGGGTTGCATTGTGTAACTTAATGATTAGTGTATAGAGCTGGTTACATAAAAACAAAGTTACATTATTTGGTACAGAGGTTTATACAAACATGGTAAGCTATGTCATATTAAAGCATTGGTAAATTATGGAGATTTAAGGCAGGTTACAGTAGAAGAAATTCAGTCAGAACAATTTATACAGAGCTATTTACAGGTAGGGCAAAAACAGCTAATTCAGGAGAGATAACCAGTACATCTCTAGGAGAAATGAGTCAAGGCTGATGGTGGAAGCAGCAAGGGACTTGAAGTTGCAATAGTTTGAGTTTGGAGTAGGGTAAAGCTCAAAGAGTGGGAGCTGAGGAAGAAAGAGAAGTAGAAAAAGTTTAGGGAGGAAGGGTAACTGGGTGAGTGAGGAAAAATAGGATGGGTAGACTGTGCCAAGCATTGTACAGAACATTATAATCCAGGGTACAAGATACTATAATCCAGGGTTGGTGCTTATTATATTACCCATTGCAGATTTGAAAAATCAAAATGTCCGCTTTAGTCAAGATTTAAATAGGATGGAAATATCTTATTTTGTATGCTAACTCCAGGGTTCCCAGATGGATAAGTACTTACTTAATTGGCCTCTGACTGCAAACTGCATATGTTCCAGGTGCATACACTGGAGGATGGCTTGAGCCCATTGAACAATAGTTTGGATTGTATCTGATCTCCAGTGCATGGCCAGGACTTTTGCCAGTCCATAACCTAGTGCTAACAGGCCATCGCTTCCTTCTTCCTTCGGGTTGCTCCCTGGGAGGCCCAGCAAAATTTCAGTTGGGTCTAAAACCATTGGAATAGAGAAGTCAAGATAAAATTATGTTTACCTCTTCCCAGAATGATAGCACCTGCAGACATGCCCATACCTTATGATATAAAGTACCAGGGTGGGCTTTACACTTAGGACAGATATTTGGGGTCAAAGGGTCAATTCTACGGGACAGCTCTGGAGTGAAATACACCAGTGCAGGTAGTTAAGTTGGATAGCTCTCAGTCTGTTATTAACTGAGCATTCAGGCCATGCTGCAAGAACCCTTCCCAACCCCCTATGTTAATCTTTCAGGTACTTGGTCTATGCCCACTTTTGTTTCATTTAGCCAAAGGTTCCAGCAATGCACCCAGCATCACTTTATATCTTCTGCTTAGAGGTCTACCTTTGTATACAGGGTAATAGAGGAAAATATCTCCTCAAGAAAAGTACACTTAGAGATATTTGGGATCCTCCCTCTAATAGCTTGGTTCTTATTTTACAATACATTTTACAATTGGGCTGACATACAAGCAGATTATACTATCATCATTGAACAGGTTCAATGAAGAGAAGAAGCGATAATAATTTTGGAATTTACCCACTTTGGGGAAGCATTTAGATAAAAATAAGTCAATTCTAACCTTGAATGCATGGTTTTGCCATCTTTGTCATAAAAAATCGGGTTTATGGATAATTCAACTACATTTTCTAATAAAGCATGTTTCAAAATTATAGGCTTCACTTACTCGTGTAATGGGGAAAAATTAATGAAGTTTTAAAATTTCATTTAAAGTGGTGCAGGGGGATACTAGGCTATGATAACATGTACCCCACTAAATCCACCCTAACCAGGACAGATACGGCATGGAATGGAGTACTAACCAACGCTTAGAAGCCTGGTTAATAAACTAGACAAATTTAAATTTCTACTTGACACCCAAGATACACTTGGCATTGGTCACAGAGACTTGGGGTAATGATAGTGACACATGGGATATAAATATACCAGGATATAACTTGTTTTATAAAAATAGGAAATATAAGAAAGGCAGGAGGCTGGCCATTTATATCAAGTCTACTATTAATTATGAGGAAATTCCTGACAGTACTGAAGGTACAGAGGCTCTTTGGGTTAAAATGTATCCTCAGTCTGACACCTCTATAAAACTGGGACTAGTATATTGGCCCCTTCAATATCTCCAGAAAATAATACCAAATTATTAAAACTCATTAGTGACCTAAATCCTTCCAACAACATCCTTCTTCATGGTGATTTTAATCTGCCCAATATAAGCAGGATTACAAACAATGGAAATAATAAAACTGATTACTTCTATCTAGATATATTAGCTCAGATTGGGCTTGAACAAAAGTCCCTGTGCCACTAGAAATGACAACATTTTGGATGCTATATTTACTAACATGGGAAATAGCATGGCCAACGTAACCACTTCAGCACCGGTGGTAACAGTGACCATATGTGTGTTAACTTCCAGGTCCTGCAACAATTCAGACAGACTGGGACTGGGATTACTGAAACATTAAATTAGAAAAGCTAATTTTACCATTATAAAAAGAAACATGGTAATTGGGATTGGGCAGGTGAATTTATAGGTCATACGGTACAGGAGCAATGGGATCTGTTGATTTCTAAACTTAAGGGTGAGGTCTTTAGGAACATACCTTGTACAAAGAAATATTCCACCAGAAGAGCAACCCCTAGTTGGATGAAGCCTTCAATTAAAAAGTTAATCAATAAAAAAATAGATTGTTTAAATGCTTAAAATGTGGCAATCAGCATATAATTCAGACATATAGGGCACTAATTAAAAAATTAAAACATTGATTAAAATAGCTAAAACACAAATGAAATGAACCTACAGTAGCATCTAGGGTTAAGGATAACAAAGACTTCGTTTCACACATAAATAAGTTAAGAGGAACCTCAAACTCAGTTGGTCCATTCACTAACAGTTTGGGGCTACGGCTAGTGATAAAGAAACTGCTGACATGCAAAATAATTATTTTTGTACAGTGTTTAATAATAATGATGTTAAATCATCTGAGGATATATTATTATCCACACTGGGACAAATTACTATAGACGCTTCAGATGTATAGAGGCGACTCAGAAGGTTAGCTGATAATAAATTGCTGGGGCCAGATGAGCGTGCATCCCAGAGTCTTACAAGAACTAGCTGAATTTATATACCAACCCTTAACCCATATTTTCCAGCATTCCCTGGATTTTGGAGATGTACCTCTGGGTTGGAGGGTAGCTACTGTGGTGCCCCTCCTGAAAAGGTCCAGAAGTAAACCGAGAATTTCAGACCAATTAGTTTGACTTCCTTAATGAGAAACATTCTTGAGGGAATAATTAAAGATTATATTCATCAGCAACTATTGATACTTGGTTATACAGATTCTCATCAGCACGGATTCATCAAAAGGTCTTGCTTGACTAATCTATTGACATTTTATGAGAAGGTTAGTAAGGAACTAGATAGGAAAAACCCTGTGGATATAGTATTCCTGGACCTCACTAAAGCTTTTGATAAACTACCCCATCTGGAACTAATCAAAACATTTGGGAAGCTTAATCTATGTACTAACATCCTTCACTGGGTTGCCAATTGGCTGAAGGGACGTCAACAGTGAGTAGTGGTCAATGGCGTATTTCGGAGTGGGTTGGGGTCAGTAGCAGTGTGTCACAAGGATCGGTCCTGGGTACCACACTTTTAATATATACATTTCCTCCTAAAATTGGACTCACAAAACATCTGGTTGTTGAAATTTGCTGATGACTGTCAGCTGGGAACAGCAGTGAATGGTCCAGACAGTACCATTGCATTACAAAATGCATTGGATTTCATTTTGCCTGGACTGAACATAGTAAATTAACTTTAAATATTAGTAAATGTAAAGTTATGCATCTTGGTTCTGGAATAAACAGCAAAAGTATTATATGAACAATGAACCCTTAACAGAAACTTGCTGTGAAAAAGATCTTGGGTGACCATATACCCTGACCTTAAATTCAATATTCATTTCAGGGAGCAAATAAAAATTGCCAACAAATATTAAATTGCATTTTTAGGCACACTTCCAGCCGAACAAATGAAGTCATACTCCCCTTTATGTTGCTCTAGTTAGGCCTCACCTGGAGTACTGTGTACAGCTTTGGTCCCCTATAGTAGGGAAAATATTAAAAGGGTTGAAACAGTGCAGTGCAGATTAACTAGGTCTATTTCAGGTTTAAAGGAACTGCCATACCAACAAAGACTCAAAACACTCAATTTATATTCACTTCACTACAGAAGGTACATGGGGATTATGTATGCTTTTAATGCAATGGAGGATAACAATCTCAGAACAGAACTTGGCTTAGAGTATACTCATGGCAGAGTTAGTAGCAGAACCACCCTAAACAACTACACTTGGAGAAATGGAATTTATTACTAAGGAAGAATTGGTATAGTCTAAGAGCAAGTTCTTACTGGAATTGTCTCAATCAGAAGTAATTCAAAGTAAAAACATGAATACTTTTAAAAACAATTTGGATAAGGTAGAAGTAATGAGGTTAAATTGGTCTCGATTACCTTGGTTAAATCAATGTATAACTCAATTAAAAGGCAAGCATAAAGGATGCAAGTCTATTAAAGCTTGAATTGACCTATGAAACCTAGGTAAAAAAATTAGAGACATCCAAGCCATATTTCCTTCTCAACACTGGGAAAAACAGTAGGTCTTCATCCTCAGATAAATTTGAGATGTGCAGGATTCTCCTCTGGACCAGTCCTTCAGGGACTTCCTATCCTCTGTCGACTCAATCCGCATTGCTGCATTATAGCCCCAATGGAAGCCTCTGAGGATAACATATCGGATAATCCCAGAATTTTATGTGCTTTGACCCAAGTCTTAACTAAGCTCTTTATAAAGGGTTTTTAATCGAGGGATATTTTGGAGTAATAGGCTTGGAGCCAAGCGTGAGTGGTAGAGACCTCCGTTCACCTCCTCCATCTGAGTCCATCTTTTTTATCTCTATTACCGGGTATATCTTCTACAAAAGGCCAAGCTGGGCTGCTATATAGTACAAGCGTAAGTTGGGTGACTCAAGCCACCCTTTCGTTTAGGAGCCACAATGCTGCTTTTTTTGTTCTAGGGCATTTGCCTGCCAAATAAGTGAGGTTATGGCACCTCCAGGGCATGTATACATTTAAAGGGATTTGAACAGGGATGACTGGAAAAAATGTAAGCATTGTGGTAAAATGCACATTTTGACTAGATTAACTCTCCTGATTAATGTAAGTGGGAGGGCTTGCCATCTTGGACAGTCCTCCTTCACCTTCAGACCAAGGGTTTAACATTTATTTCCTCTAACTTAGATATTTTCTGTGTTAGCTTAGTGCCCAAATATTTGATTTCTGTTGATGGGGTTACTTGTGTTCCCTCTATTTCCATGGTCCCTCCTAATTCCCAAAGGAGCCATTCACAGGTACTCCAATTAATTTTATGGCCTGATATTGGGCATTATATTGAGAATAAGTCTGTGAGGGCCTGAAGTGCTTTCTCTGATTTGGTGACAAACAACAAAATGTTGTAGGCAAACAGTGAGACGATGTGGTTCTCTTCCTGTCACTCAAAACCTTCCAGGTCTTTGTGTTTATGAATTGCTACTGCTAGCACTTCTATGGTTAGGATAAACAGGAGGGGCAATAGGGGCAGCCATGCCTGGTACCCTGGGTAAGTGTGAAAGGGGTGACATAGTGTCATTTGTTAGTATCTAAGCCATTGGGTTGTATAAAAGAGTCAATCCATGACCTTATATTAGGTCTGTATTGATTTTTTAGGGAATTAAAACATAAAATCCCATTCAAACAGGTCAAAAGCTTTATTGGCATCAGGTACCAAAATACCTTAGCTATTCCTGTATTGCACTTTGACCAGTAATAGATAATATTCATGGCTTTGCATAAATTGTGTTTGGGTTGTCTCCCACCCACAAAGCCCCTGGTCTGGGTGCACTAGTTCTGGTAGGACCTCTTACAGGTAGGACCCCTTCCAGGTGGTGGGCCAACAACTTCACCAAGATGTTTTAATCTGCATTTAGCAGGAATATTGGCCTATAAGAGCTGCATTTTGGGGGTCCTTACCTGGTTTTGTGAGCCAATAATAGTAGCCAGTAGTTGTGATCTCAGGAGGACCATCCCACGAGCTGCTCATACCATCTTGTGCATTAATTCACTGAGGGTGCCCCAGAGCTTTTGTAGAACTCAGATGGAATACCATCTGATCCTAGTGCCCCTTGTAGCCCAAACTGCTTCATGCAACTCTCCTCTGAAACAGAACTATCTAGCTGGAGTATCTGGTCGGCAGACAGTTCAGATAGTTCTAGTGTATCTAAAAGGTATCTAGTAAGATATTTTGGGGGACTGGGAAGTGTAGCGGGTTTGGTAGAAATCCCTAAATTCCTTATTTATCTTGTGCTGATTAGCTGTTAACGAACCATCTATCTTTTCTATTTCTAGTAAAGTTCTCTCAGCTCTTTTTAATTTGCCATGCCAGGAATTTACCTGCTTTATCCTCTTCAAAATAGGCATGGGAGTGTGCAACTAGTAAATCTCTTTCTAATCTTTTAGGCGTCATTTACTAAGCCTCCCCTTAAAAGACCCAGAGTACTGGTGTCTACATTTCCCATTGCCATATTCTGTCTCTCCACTACCAGAATTACTTTTCCAACTTTTCCTCCTCCTGGAGTTTCTTCTTCCTAGTGTAAGATGCTTGAAATTGCCTCCCCTAATGAAAGCCTTCGTAGCATCCCATACTATCTGGATTCCCACCTCACCCATCTCATTTAAGGATATGAATTGTGCAAGCTTATGGGAAAATAGATGCCACAAATTTCTCATTATTTAAAGTGTGGGATCCATTCTCCAAAGCCTGGGCTGAGGGGTTCCCATTTATCTGTATGGTAACTATGGTGGGGCGTGGTCAGAGATCAGAATAGGGCCATATTTGGCTTTCAGTACATCCCCCAGAGCCACCACTGGGCAAAGATATTGTCTAGTCTAGTACAGACTTTGTGTGAGTGAGAGTAAAAGAATATTCTCTTTCCTGGGGATGCTTGTATCTCCAGACTTCTATTAGATTTCTGTCTTCCATTATATCCCTCATTGCCCCGCACTTTTGGCCTGCTATCTACATTCATACCAGAATGGTTCAAAGTGTGATCCCAGTACATATTGCAGTCCCTCCAATAATCAAGGTCCCAGAAAATGGGGCTAGGGCAATCGAGAGGTGATAGACAAATTCTAGGAGTCAAAGTTTGGTCCGTGAGGGACACCAAAGTATATCTTACTTGGTTAACTGTTGCATACACAATTATGTATCTACTCTGTTTGTCAGCTAGGATACTACATAGATACATAGATACATAGACAGTGTCGGCAGATAAGGGCCTATAGCCCACCTAGTCTGCCCATTTGAGCTTGTAAGTTCAGTTTGTTTTCCTAGAAGTCTATTTCCCTTACCCTGACCTCTAGAATTCCTTTATGTCTATCCCATGCATTCTTAAATCCTGTGATTGTTTCAGCCCCACCACTTCTCTGGCAGCGTGTTCCACTTGTCCACCACCCGTTCTGTGAAGAAATTCTTTCTCATGTTTCCTCTGAATCGTCCTCCTCCAACTTCATCCCATGCCCTCTAGTCCTGAAACATCTTTTTCGCTTAACAATAGTGTTTTCCTGCACCCTGTTCCTCCTGTAAGATACATGTATGTCTCTATCATATCCCCTCTCTCCTCCTCTCCTCCAGGAGTACATGTTCAGTTCCTTCAACCTGTCTTCATAGGATTTGTGATGCAACCCATGCACCATCTTTGTTGCCCTCCTCTGAACCTTCTCTACCCTGTCTATGTCCTTACGTAGGTATGGTCTCCCAGAACTGTACACTGTACTCCAGGTGGGGCCTCACTAGTGTCTTGTATAGCGGAATTATGACCTCCCTTTTCCTGCTGGTGATGCCCCTGCCTCTACATCCCAGCATCCTATTTGCTTTACCTGATGCCTTGTCACACTGTTTCCCTACCTTGAGGTCATCAGATGACAACCCCAAGATCCCTTTCCTGCTTGGTGCATGCTATATCCTCACCCCCAACTGATATATTGTGCCAGGTTTTGTGCCCCATATGCATTATCTTGCACTTCTTTGCATTGAATTTCAACTGCCAAACCCTTGACCATTCTTCAAGTTTCTGCAGGTCCCTTCTCATTCTGTCTACACCCTCTGGTGTGTCTACTCTATTACATAGCTTTGTGTCATCAGCGAACAGTGAAATTCTGCCTTCTATATCTGTGCAATGTCACTGATGAAGATGTTGAATAGGACCGGTCCAGCATAGTCCTGTGGTACCCACTGGTCACTCTTCCCTCTGTGGAGTGACAGCCATTTACCACCACCCTCTGTGTCCTGCCACCCAGCCAGTTACCTACCCACCACACTACTGTCCTGCCCACACCCATATTCCCCAGTTTGTGTAATAGTCTTCTATGTGGCACAGTGTCAAAGGCCTTGCTGAAGTCCAGATAGGCCATGTCCACTGCCCTCCCTGATCCACCTCCCTAGTCACCCAGTCAAAAATTCAATGAGGTTGGTCTGACATGACCTCCCCTGGTGAAACCATGCTGCCTTGGGTCCTGTAGTCCATTGACAACCAGATGTTCACAATCTCTCCTTCAGTAGTGCTTCCATGATCTTCCACTACCGAGGTGAGGCTGCTGGTCTGTAGTTCCCTGCTTCCTCTTTGTTCCCACTTTTGTATAAGGGACTACATCTGCTGTCCTCAGTCTTTGGGTACCTCCCTGTTTCCAGTGATTGGCTGAACAGGATAGCCAGAGGTTCAGCCACCACCTCTCTTAGTTCTTTAAGGACCTGGGGTGCACCCCATCTGGCCCCATTGCTTTGTCAACTCTTATTACTTCCAGTTCCTTCAGGACCCTTTCTCGTGTAAAGGGACTTGTGTCCATTTCTGCACCATTCTCACCCTTGTACTCCCTTCAGACCCATTCCCCCCTCTTCCTTAGTAAAGACTGAGCAGAAATACCTGTTCAATATGTCAGCTTTACTGTTGTCATCCTCACGCTGCTCCCATCCTCCCCTTCAGTCTAACTTCTCCCTCCTTTGTCCTTCTTTTTCCTTATGTACCTGTAAAAGGTTTTGTCCCCTTTAACCACTGATTTTGCAATGTGTTCTTCTGTCTGAGCTTTGGCTTCTCTTACTGACTTCCCTGCCTCCCTTTGTTTCTCCTGGGTACTTCTCCCTATCCCCTTCTGCCTGTGTCTTTTGTATTGCCTGAATGCAGTCTTTTTGGCTTTCACTTTCTTTGCTACCTCTTTGGAAAACCATAATGGTCTCCTCTTTCTTTTCCTCTTGCTAACCTGCTTAATGCATAATTCTGTTGTTCTTATAATCCCCATTTTAAATACTGCCCACTGTTCCTCAATCCCTGATTCCTGTCCCATTCCCTTAATGCCTCTTTCAAGCATCTCCCCATTTTCCCAAAGTCTTCCCCTAAAATCCAGGATACATGTTTTGTGTGGTTTGGTTCTGCTCTTTCTGTGATTTCAAACCACAATGACTGGTGGTCACTGTTACCCAGGTGCTCCCCACTGTTACCCCATCACACTGTCCCTGTTTGTGAGCACAAGGTCCAGTATTGCCTTCTGCCGAGTTGGTTCCATGACCAGTTGCTTGAGGAAGGCACCCTGAAGGAGTCCAGGATAAATCTGCTCCTAGTTGATGCTGCTGCTGGGATGCTCCAGTCCACATCTGGTATATTGAAGTCTCCAACCAGTACTACCTCACCCTTGTCAGCCATCCTTTGGATGGCTAGCATCAACTCTATCTGTTTCTTCCTCCTGGGCTGGTGGTCTATGGAGCCACACCTGTCTGGATGGCTGGCCCCATTTTCCTTTCCAGCTAACCCACAGTATCTCTCCCCATTTTGTTCCTCCTGGATCTGTGTGGCCCTTATGTCATTTTTCACATACAGTGCCACTCCTCCTCCCTTCCTGCCTGCTCTGTCTCTTCTGAATATGTTGTAGCCAGGTATGGCCATCTCCCAGTCATGGTTATCATTACACCAGGTTTCAGTGATGGCCACAATGTCCAGGTCTGACTGTACCATGACAGCCTCCAGATCTTCCATCTTGTTGCTAAGGCTCCTAGCATTTGCACACATGGCTTTCCATGATTTGACCTCCTAGACTGCTTCACTGTTCTACTCCAGCCCCTTCCTTGGTTGTCATTTATCCCTGGTTCTCCTTGCTGTCTGCCCTTCTGCTGAATTTTGCCCTTTTCTGCTTATCCACCTTTTGGACACTAATCTCCAACTTTTGCACACTGCTTTGCAGAGATAGCCACTCATCTGGTTCACTGGTTCCATTACTAGCTGTGGGGGTGAGCAAGTAGGTACCATCCTTGCTGGCCTGCCACCCCCTTTGCTAGTTTAATACTGTCAATGTAGCATTTAAACTTATCATTGAGTCTTGGATTCCCCTCCAGGATGGATGCAGGCCGTCAGGCAGGCAAACCTCCATCCCTCCAGATGGGTCCCCAGTCACCAATGAATCCAAACCCTTCCTCACAGCACCAGTTCTTCAACCATGAGTTAAAGTTCCTGGTGCATGCACTCCTATGCTCTCCTTGCTCTCACAGGTAGTACTTTGAGAAAGTGACAGAAGTAGCTACTTGCTTGAGACCCTCCCAGTTTCCTAAACTCTTCCTGAACTTCCTTTGGCTCCCCATTTGCCAAGTCATTAGTACCTAGGTGGATAATGACATCAGCTCCCTCCTGTCTTGCCTTCCCAGTGATCCCCAGTATCTTCCTTCCATCCCTCCATGCCGTGGCACCTGGTGAGCACCTCACCTGTGTGTTCTAATTGAAGGGAAGGCTGAAACAAGATAGCTACCCTTTGGCCCTGGAGGTAAAGGCTGATACCAGATTCCCCCAAGGGTCACTAACCGCTATTTCTTGTTGCATCATATGAAGTTCTTGCAGAAATATAATATCCCCTTCGCTTTCTTTATATATGACCAGACCCTTTACACTTCACCACAGTTTTAAGCCCATTAACATTCCATGTCATACAGTTTAAACTACCCATGGTATCATTGTACTATATCAAAGTATTCACTTGTCACCTTCATAGGATATAAATTTAAGTACATTCGGTTTCCATTTCTGTTGATTGGTTTTCCTTTTTTTTTTAAAAATTGGCCCTCTCACCCTAAACCATCCCACAACACCAAATAACATTTCTCTCAGTCTTCTATTGGGTGTCTTAAACTACAGACTCCCTCTTGGAATGAAGACCCATCAAGTCCTTTATTCAAACCCTCCTCCCTAGAAAAAAATCTCCCTTTCCTCCTCCTAACTCCTTCCTCCTTACTCCCCTCTTGGACACCACAACTGAAACTGAGGCAGATCCATCTTCACTCTCCGATGGGCCCTCAGAAAATAAAGTATTCCTTCCCAAGAGTCCTCCAAGGAGATCTGCTACCAAAATAAAACAGAGTGCAACCCTTAATAAAGGAAAACAGTGCACACCCTTCTTCAGATGTAGCATCCCTCCATCCCTTTGGTCACACCCATTTATTCCACTTCTTTTGTGGATGGAACTGGGTCATCCATCCATCTGTGCTCAATTCATTGAGAGTTGTGGTTAGTTTAACCAACCTCCTATAATCTGGTCACTAAAAGTAGGTTCCATTTTCCTATATTTTCCTTTTTCCATTATGTGAGCAGGCCTTAAATTTATGAAGAGTGAGGTTCTGGGTCCCAAATTAGCTATTACCCAATGGCTGGAAAAATTGAGTGCTGATGGGCTCAAAGGGAGGATGAGATAATGATCTGGCTCCCTTGAGGAGTGCTGGGGGCCATAGATGGCAACGTCTATTCTGGTATCCCCACCACTCCTCTCTATGCAACAAACAGTATTGCTTTTAAATTGCGCATCCGTGCTGTGTCAGAGTCAGGCCTCACCCCCGGTAATCCCCTTAATTCAAGACCATCAGCTACTACTCACTGCATGCTGCCCGCAGTGAGCTGATTAAATATTGTGGGGTCCTCCCACCACATCCTTCAATGTCCATTGTTTCCCAAAACCCTCACCCATCCAATCTCACTTACAAGTCAACCCTTCCACTCTATTGTCAGGAGGAACTAATAATCAACAACGTAACAATTTCAACAGATTAACAGTAAAACAGGTTAGATTTGCTATAACTTTCCTTACTTTATATTTCAAGGTTAAAGGTTTAACATCCATGGAACTAATTAGCCCTTAAAGCCTGATGTTCATAGGATCACATTTAGTCTGGACTATCTTCAGGCAAAGAGATGAAATAAGGCCCAGTGGTATTGTTGCAAGGCCGTGAATATGATCCATCGTATCCCTGCCGACCATGAGGCTTGAGGTGGAGGTGTTGTGGTCCTGCCATTATAGGCCACCAACAGTAGGTGTTACGGGTATGAAATGAAACTGCCCCCAAGACCTTAAGTCAGGGAAGCAGAGTTTATTACAGTACCTTCAGTTTATTGTCAAGTCACAGTTCTTTTTCTTCTTGAGCTGGGGCTTCTTGGTTACCATCTTCTCCTCATCTGCGATGAAAGCCATCGCTGCTTCAGGATCTGAGATAGCACACTGGTGAGACCACGGCTTATGTATTATCAGTTTTCTGCATACACTAATGCAATTGGCCAGTCCAAGTCGTGGAGTTTCCTCTTACTGTTAGGAAGATTTGCCTTTGCAATTGCAGTGACTTTGAAAAGTCAGAGAAAATGCTCACCCTGTTTTTTTTTTATTGTGATCATTCCTTTTTCCTCACTGCTTCAGTATGTCCTATTGGTCTTGGTATCACAGCAACTTTACAATTATATGGCATGGTCTGTGATCCAGAGTAGGCTCGGACCAGGGACTGGTGTGCACATTGAATCTCCAGAGTTACTGCTTCAGGGAGCCGCCAGGTTTGCCAAAGCCATTTGCCAAGGTACTGGACACAATTGGTCCCCCTGAACCCTCAGGCAAACCCACTATTCGGTGGTTGCACATTTGCTCTCTATTTTCATGATCGTCCATGATCTGTTTCAACTGTGCAATTTCTTTCATAGCTTTCTGTAGCTCCTATATAATACAAGCCACACCATCTTCCTGGTTGCTGGTGTGAGTTTCTAACTCCTGCTACAAGTTTCATGTTGGTCTACTGTATCTGAGACCAAATTGACAGTCTGCTGTAAGTGTTGGAGTTGTGCAGACATTTTCTAAACATGCTTGCACCTTCATTGTGAGCTCATATTTGAGGTCTGTAAAGAGCTTATCAAGTACAGTGCAACCCCAATTATCCAACCCCATTCATCTGACCTCCCTATCTAACAGACGTGCTGTTAGTCCCCACTCCTTAATGCAGCTTCCCTCATTAATGAGCTCAGTGGTCTGCTAAAATCAATTAGTGTATCACATTACAGCATTAGCTGATTAGCGAGCGATTAACACCTGGCTAAGCTGAGCTGAGCTAGATTACCTTACATCAATTACCACCATACTTAAGTGTACCTATCTGAAGCTCAGCAGTTAGCATATCCTGATTGTGATCTGCATCTTGTATCCTAAGATGGCGATCAAGTGTGCGAGTAGTGCTCAATGTCTCCCAGAAGCTTCGGATAGTAGAGTACCTGGAGAATGGCGAGAGGCCACCATTCTTGTTGGAGAGTACAGAGTTGGGAAATCCATGATCAGTGATATTAAGGCTGCCAAAGAAAAGTTCTGGACTTTGTACTCACTATGGGGACAGCAGTTGGAGTTGAGGAGAGAAGGAACATGCATTCCTGCAAGGACGAGCAGCATGATGCTATACTTTATGTTTGGTTCTGTCACGAGCATGAGAAGGGACCTCACTTTCTGGCCCCTTCTCAAAGAAAAGTGCTTATGTTTCATACAAGGCTGGGCAATACAGAGTCATTTGAAGTCAGCGAGGGAGGCTCACGTGCTTTAAGCGCCATTATGGCATAAAACAGCTGCGCCTCGGTGGAGAACAACTCAGTGCTGCTCAGCAAGAGATAATGTCATTTGTCTCTAACTTTTGAAAATTGTGGAAAACACGATCTACTCCTGACCAGATTTATAATGCAGATGAGACCAGCCTCTTCTGGCGCTGCTTGCCAGACAAAGCGTTGGCACGCGGGAGAGAAATAAGCACTGGGTTTTAAAAGGCCAAAGACAGGGTAACAATCTTGGCATGTGTCAATGCATCCAGGACTCATAAGCTTAAACTGGTAATGCTAGGCAAATCAATGCATCCACGCTGCTTCAGACATGTCAACATGAATGCCCTCCCAGTACAGTATGATGCACAACATAATGAATGGATGGATAGCACCATTTTCATTTGGTGGTTCAAAGAACAGTTTGATCTACAGGTTAGGGGCCATCTGCATAGCCAAAACTCCCACTCCATGCCACACTGCTGGTTGACAACTTGCTAGCACACCCAGAACTTGCAGACATCAAAACAAGAGATGGTTATATTCAATGCATGTTCCTACTAGCAAACACTACAAGCAAGCTGCAGCCCTGTGACCAGGAAATATTAGAGATTTTTAAGAGGGATACTGCAAAAACTGTTGCAGTCTGTGCTGTCTGAATCAAACCAAGAGTTGTCCATAACTGACATAATCAAATCCCTGTCACTTAAAGATGTTGCCTACATGAGTGCTGAGTCATGGGAGGCTGCACAACCAAAGATAATCAGAAAGGCATGGATCAGGAGGGATTAGAACAACCCACAGTGATCGACAACCCAGCCTGACTTGGCGATTTGTCTTCGATGGACACAGTATCTGTGTTGGCAGACATCCACAGACAAGCTGCTGTGTTGCCAGATCATCTGGCAAAAGCAGACATTGGTGACTGGCAAACTTATGATACTGGGGAGCATGGACAAGAGAAATGTCTGATGCTTATCCTAGTGCTGGCACAGAAAGAGGAACATTCAGATGCAGCAGACAATAATGAAGCAGCGATGCCAATGATGCCGACGATGACAATTGTGACCCCCAAGTGGTGCCAACACATTCAGAGGCAACAGATTTATTTTCTAAATGTATACTGTACATGGAGAGTCAGCCTGACTCAGATCCAGGACAAGTAATGCTACTCGATCGATGAAGAGCAGAGCCTGCAAAAGTCTTTTGACAACCTGAAGCAGAAGACATTGAGTGATTATTTTAAGTAGTGTTACAGAACAGTACAGTATTTAGTAATGTTATATAATTAGTGTTGTGCAACACAGTAATGTAGTTTTATTAACATTATTTAACAAAGATTATTTCATTTTTAAATTAAACTGAACTGTTCTGCACAATAAAATAGTTTTAAAAATGTTTAAATAAAAATAATTCATCTCTTAATTGAAAATGAAGTAGAGCCAGCTTATTTTTACAAAGTCTAGTGACCACAGTTCGATTTTCTATTGCCTCCCTTTTATCCGTTGTCCAGATTATCAGACCTATTCGGATGTCCCTGAGGGCGGTCTGATAAGCGGGTTCTACTGTACTTGGTAGGATGAGTCCAGAGGTAAATTTTTGTTTATCTGCCTGGTCTTCGTCTTCTATTGGAGGCAGTGCATTACCTCAAGTAGCAGGAGAGTCCAGGCCCAGATTTTTAGAATGCTCTCCCATTTGCTTAAATGTTATTTTGCCTGGAATTTGGACAATTTCACTGTGGAAGACATATCTAAGTCCTTTATGATCAGTATTTTACTCTTTTTAAAGTTTTGAGGCAGGATGGTTAAGATTATATGTGGATGGATGTGAAGCTCTTAGATCAGGCGTTCATCTCCTTTCCCAGCTAGGCCACACCCTGTTACACTGGATGTTGCTTTAAATAAATCAGACAATGACAGTAAAGTTATGAAGGGTTGCCTCGGGTTCAACCACCTCTGTACCTCCTACATCTCATTTGGCTTTCTCAAGATTCCCCATTCCAACTGCAGGTCTAACTACAGACTTTGAAGAAGCCTTCAATTTGATAACTGGAAGTAGCGCTACAACATCCTCCTGAAATAACGGTTCTTTCCTGGCATGGGTTAAAGCAGCAGAATTTGTTAGTTGTCAGAAAATGTAATCATATATTTTTTAGCAAAATGAATTTTGACATCCTTAGATTCATCTTTAATATACTTTCTAGTTTTCTCAGATGTTGTTAAACAGTTTATCTAGCTAATTTTGTAATTAATGACCCATGCCATTAAGGATGCTGCCACTCACAATTGTTAAAATGTCTTCTGTTAAGGTTAGCTGTTGAGTGTACATGCTAGATTCATAATTGCGGATGTATTAGGATGGTGTTTCAACATGATTCTAATGGCAAACAGCACAGCACTGTAAAAAGATATTTAATTTCTTCATGGCCATCATGGCACAGAAGTGGGAACTTATAAAAACATCAAAATCCCATATCTTGATTCAGGAATGAATGAAAACAAAAGGAAAAATTGATCTCTTGATATTTCTGTCAGACAAACAATATTGTTGTAAAAATGTAGATAGTGACAAAGAAAAATGCTGTTTTAAGATACTGAACCATGCCCCTAGGCCAGTATCATTACAGATGGACTCTCTTCACCATCATTTCCACTGTAGAGGGGACAAGGTTGGACTGCACCTTTTCCTCCTTCTGTTTGTTCAGTTTATTGAGCCATTGGCATGTGCCATCTGGGAATACATGGATATCCAGGAATCTTAGTGTGCAATATCCAAGTTACCACCAGCCTATATGCTGATGATATGTTTAGTCACTATCAGTGACCTAAGCAGATCCTTAATACCTCTAGTGCAACTGGTTTAGGACTTCACATACATTTCTAGGCTAAACATAAACTGGGGTAAAAGAGGCCATGTCACTCAAGTCCCTCTGTTCTTTCCTCCTTTCGTACAGAATGGTCTCCACTAGCCGAGATGACATTACCTATCCTTGGTGTGAAAATCAACTCTAACCTCTCTCTGTTACATGATTTTTACACCATTTCTGTCTGAATTGAAAATTGTGATAGATGGTGCTTGATCAATCTCTCTCTGTTGGGTAAAATTGAAGCCCTCAAAATGATTGTGGCCCCAAAATCCTATACATGCTGGGACAACTCTCTCACCAGATTAAAGAAACCTGGTTTTGTACACTGATAAACTGTTTGGAATTTTTATAGGAGGGTAAAATGTCTCACTACAGCAGGATGAAACTGAGGTTTCATTGGCTATAGAGTGGGTGGAGCCCTCTTGGATAATGGATACTACCTTGCATAATCTGACAGACACATAGTGTTGGTATGGCAACCTTATGCCCTCTTTCCCACATTTGCCTCTCATTGGAACAGGAGTTACCAGGGTTTATCCTGTCTAATGGTTTGCATGAGTCCACTTTTTCTCTATTAAAGCATAAACCTTTTCTCCAACCCTCTGAATGGGATTGCAGTCTCATAGTAAACTATGCAAACTGTATCCTCTGCTCACCATGTGAAACCCACTTTGGGACAACCCCAGATCATGCTGGGCGCATCCCTCCTAACTGGTGGTGCTAGAGGTAGGCAGTGATTGCTTTCTACCTGGCATGTGATCACCTCACTCCTTTAAACTGTACTGCTTTGCAGCAATCAACATATCAGTGGTTTGCATTCACTGTATGCAAGGCATGCACTGCATGCCTATAAATTTGTATGTCCTTTTTTCTAATTTTATTATTTTTTTTCATTCAGTCAGTTACAGTTAATGATATCCCATCATTCTATGGAATTGGAGTGCCAGTCTTGGCAGTCATACTGGCAATGGCATGCAACTCTACAATTTGCATCCCATTGCCTAGGCGTCAGTGATGCCATGCCACTGCCCTCTCCACTGTCATTACCTTGAAAAAAGTGGCCAAGGCATGCAAGATGTGTATTGAATCTGGAGGAAGAAATGGAGCAAAAGGTTGGAGAAGAGGACATCACCTCCAGCACAACCAGAGGCATGAGAGCTAGAAGTTGGCTGACATTCCAATTCTGTGGACTGGGCTGCAAGTAAGAGATGAAAGAGCAGCAGGTATTATTTTAAAGTTTTGGTCCCAGCAGTGCACCGGTGGGTAGCAGTGCCATGATCAGATATGATGGTCACTCTGAGTAAGGGAGTCAGTCTCTGAATGTGACTGACAGCAGTATCAGTTGATACTAGGGCCATTGCCAGCTGGGGTTCATCAGATGTGAATGAACCCCTCTTTTAAACATCCTCTTTTTTTTTTTTTTCCCTCATTATGGGACTTTTTTACTGTCCTTTTAAATTCTTAGTGTGACCACATTAGCAGATGTCCTAAGTCCCAGCCATGACACTTCTCCCAATATGCCCAGTCAGCCTGCTCCCTCGGCCAGCTAGATTAATGTACATAATGTCTGGGAACATTCACGGTTTATGTTCATCATCACAGGAGCTTCAGAGATCTGGCTAAGAAGGCAATTTACCCAACCATGTGTGAGTAGGTTCAGAATTTAAGATCGCAGTACTTTTACTGTGGTCATTGTGTCTGCAAAGAATAATGTTGCAGCTTCTATTGTACACCCTTGTGTCCTTTCCAGTCCTATTCTGATCACTGAGTGGTAGCTGGTGGTGGTGGTGGTGGTGTTGGTGATGGGGAGCAGCATGGTGTCTTCACAAGTGCAACCATCTGCACTGTGGTGGACGGTTTGCAAAATTGTGTGTCTATACCTTGATATATTTGTTCTTCTAATCTGGGTCACTTTAGAGTTCCACAGTCCCATTTGAAATATTTGTGGGATTGGGCCTTTGAGTTGTTGCACCATTGTTTACAGAACTAACTCTCTCCTGTGGCCTGACATTGGAGGAGCCCCATCAGTGAACAATTTTAAAGTTTTATTAAAAGCGTATTTTGAAACTAGCTTTTATGTCCTAATAATAGATACCCCAATCAGCTGAAATTTAGAATAGCTTTTATTATTTTATACTTTTCCTGATTTTCTTGTTAATGTCCCATTTGTTTTCTGATTCATTGAATGGCACCCAAAGCCATTTGGGATGGGCATCCAACAAATAAATTTGTATTGTCTTGCCAGTATACCCTCATCAAATAGCTATATAGTTCCATCCACACTGCTATGCCCTTGCATACTTTTAAGATCATTCTGGATTTATTGAGTTCTACTGCAACACTACTGAGACTAACAAAAACAAATTCTATGTAGACATTTATATTTTCCATGTTCCCCACCCCATACTGAGGGAATAACATGGAACCTTAGGTAAGTAGGGAAGGTGGGAAATCTATATATATTTCTACATGTTTTCAATAATTAATACTAATCCTTATGAAGAGAAGAGGAGCTTCATGGAAGTAAGCGTCTCTGCTGACCTTGGATAGCTATGTTTATAGCAAACATAGGTAAGATATATTTATCACCATGTGATAATATTGCCAAGGTAGAGCTAAGCAATTGCTCAGGAAGAGATGTGATTTTAAAAATCTGCATGACATTTTCAAAAGTTTTAATATAATGTCAGCATGTTGTATATTCAAATATGTTATGTACATATGTGTTTGGAAAACTTGTGCTCTTTAAAGATGATTATTTATTTTAATTTGGCATATAAATGGATGCTTCCATTGTCCTATACAGAGAACTACCTAAATGGGAGAAATACAGGGATATGGTTGTTGCAGATCCATGGCTGATGCATGCAGTACTATGGACGCTATTCCATATCTATGTCAGGGATCTGAAGTTACAGTGTTGGAAAAAATGTGCACACTTATGATATTTGTCTCTGCACCAGTCACTCAAAGGTCTTATTCAAGTAAGCAAAACCCACAACAAGGCACGGAGTTTCTAGATAACTAATGCAGCCCTGGTGAACTGCACAAACCAGCAGCCAAGTGACACCATGGAAGTGCATCAATTCTTAAGAAACCCATCCCCTCAGTTGGGTTCTTGCACTTATCAAATAAACTTTTTCCTAATGAAAACTGGTTTCAATTTCCAGTAGTTAGGTTATTGCTAGGTAGAATATGTGAGTTTGGTAACAAAGACTGAGTGCCTTTGAATGAACCTGGCAAATGTATTGTTTTGCATTTGTGAAGAAACAAAATCCTATTATAGGGCTTTGTGTTTAAAAGTGGTTTACATTTTTATTAAAATGGAAGCAGGTTTATTTTCATTCAGATTGTTGCTAGGCAGATTGTAGTAGGTTTATAAACTGTGCACATAACAGATTACTTGCATACTATGAGATCATGAGCTAGTCACATAACTTCACTGAGCTACCAGAATGCACCTGTAAACAAGCCTTGGCTTCATGTGTTTTCCCTGGCCAAAACTGCATATTTGAAATAAAAATGATGACTGGTCAGACGATGCATTTAGACCACTGGAGCTGCTAGGATTCTGAGTATTCTGAACCCATTTTTAAATCGTTCATTTAATTTGTCAGCAGAAAAGGACCGGTAGGCTCATCCTGTCTGCCCTATTTTCTCCTGCCTATTCCAACCTTGGATCCTATCTGACCACCAGCAGCTCTTCTGCCTCCTTTTCTATACTTATTATGCCCATGCCTACCCCACACATGCTTACATAGAAACATAGAAGGTGTCAGCAGATAAGGGCCTCATGACCGACCCAGTCTGCCCCTTTTTCTCTCTATCCTTACTTTGACACTGCAGACCCTATTTTGCCTCCAGTGCCCCTCCACTTTTCCTTCAAAGATCCCCCTGTGTCAATGGTTGAGAGTCAGAGAAATTCAATTGACATCAGATTTGCAATTGAGGAGCTTTACAGTGGACTGAGGGTCAGAAGAGACACTACAGTCAAAGAGGTGAGAGGGGCCAGCTGCTAGAGGGATGGGGGCCCTGGCAGAGGCAACAAATACAATCATCTGGCACACATTTAAGTAGGACTCAGTGCTGTACAAGGAACTGCACTGCATTTCTACTTGTACATAGCCTATTTATATTTTTGTGCTTCAGTTAATAATATACAAAAGAGCCTTCCATGGCCCTCCATGGTACTCTTATACCTGTTCAAGGGTGGCACTGTAACCTGAAATCCATATTCAGGACATGCTTGCAACACCTGGGGCATCAAAGATCCCTCAGAGCACTCTACTATGGGTCCTAGCACATGGCCAGGCATCAGAGAGCCCAAAAGGCACCCTTGCATTATCTGCAATGTAGTAATGGTGGTGGCATACACATTCTAAAATGCATCAAAATACCTCCCAAAATGCAGCAAGCATAGAAAAATCCTACAGCTTCTGGGGGCCTAGGTGGCTCTCAGGACCCCAGCCATTTATAATTACCCCAAGCTCCCATTGCATGCCTTGCTAAAATAGTAACCACATGCCACTTCAAAATATGCTTTTCTATTCCTAAGTCCACAGGAAATATCT
This sequence comes from Neoceratodus forsteri, assembly GCA_016271365.2. Taxonomy (NCBI): domain Eukaryota; kingdom Metazoa; phylum Chordata; order Ceratodontiformes; family Ceratodontidae; genus Neoceratodus; species Neoceratodus forsteri. Next base: position 1,431,523,300 of record CM028131.1, read on the forward strand.
ACAACAGCAGAGTGCCCTTCTCCTGATCATGAAGGCTCCCAGATTTGATGAAGCAGAGGCCTTACTGACACTCAAGATCTGGGGGAGGGGGTGTTGAAAGGCATAGCAGCAAGCTCTATACCACTATAAGAAAGTTCTACCACTCCAGACTGAAAGTGTTCACAAACACTTAAAGGCTGACCAGTGCACTCCTATGCCAACTGAATGATGGAAGAAGTGCTGGCTCATGACACATGCATTACACTGGGATTCCAGAAGTCAGTTTTCCTAGAAAAAAGTTATTGCATTATTTATTTATTGGTATAGGCCAAAAGTGCTGTCCTCGTGGTGGCCAGATCTACAAAATTAAATGAGAGGTGAGAGTCTTCTTCCCACAATAAGGTAAATACAAAGCAAGGTAAGAACAATAAACCCATTCCAGCACAAGCTAATAGAAATTTTTAGTTTTAGTTTTATTCATATATCTAATCTGTATTTTAAGGCCAATGTTTCACTGGAAAAAAAAAGCTTTTCAAGGGAAGACCGGATCTGCACATTGAATACAGAAGCACTGACTTTTCTGAAACAGGTGATGTGCACTCTCAGTTCAGAAAAAAAACATTCTTTTCTACTCTTTGAGGTTATTTTGGATTTGTATGCTTTTCTTGAGATTAAGTTTTGTCTCATTTGTTTTAGGTGCGTCAACAGAGTAGTGACTTCCAGCATGACTCCCCAGCCCTGGAAATGAGAATGCACATCAGCTGTTTGGGAAATATCAGTGTCTCTGTATTCTATGTCCTGATCCTAACTTGCCTTGAAAAGTTGGTTTCTTCCACTGAAATGTTGGCATCGAAATACAGGTTGGATATAGAAATACATTTTTTTTAATTCCTGTTAACATGTGCTGCTGTGGGTTTATTGTTCTTACCCTACCTTCCATTATTGATATAGAGCCACCTCAAACCCTATTCTGGTTAAAACTATTAACAAATGACAATGGCTGGCATTATGGGGCATTGAGGGAGATTGTCGTATGCTATGGTATTGTCCAAAACTAGGTCATATATGGAAGGTCAAACATGACTCATGCCTAAAAGTACTTTGAGTCTCTCTTCCATTCATTAGAATTGGAATACTCTAAGAAGCATAGAGGATGTGCAGGTGTCGCACTCCAGCATCTGTGCTAGTTATAGGTGGCCAGCTTAGAGACCAAACATATGGGGTATTCAATCATTTTGTGATTCACTAATGTGAACAGCAAGCATTATAAACATGGTTGCAACCATTGATTAGTTCCTGCTCCATATTGGATCTGCAGGAATAGTGATCACGGTAATGGTATTGATCACTAATAGTGCTGCATGCAACTGATGTGCAAATGAGGGCCCTAGCCATACATATCAGGTGCAGTCACATATTTAAGGCATATTTCTTCTGCAAAAGGGTTGCATTTGATGGCAAATGGAATGCCCCAAAAATCAGATGGTATCTAGTGGTTAATCAACACAGGAATGCAGAAAACATGTGCAGGGCTCTATAAAAAGCAGACAGACCTGTGTGAGCCACACACAGACACACACCATGCTCCTGTACTGGTTGCTTTGGGAGCTCACCTGGGATCTGGAGGAGGTCCATGCATATGCAAGCCACTGACACAGGTATGTCCCATTGCCATTTGCACTCAACAGGGTCAACAGAGCCTGCCACACCTACCTGGAGCTGTCTGACCAGCAGATAGTGGGCCAGTAGCAGCTAGACCACAGCACTATCCATGAACTGTGTGATATACTCCAAACCTCTTTTTAAACAGTCTCCCTTTCTCTTGCCCCAATATCCTACTTTATGCTGACACACAGTAATATTTGCTGGTACCCTGTCCCTTTGTTATTAGACAACCAGCTTTGGCTAAACTTCTCGTGAGTTAAGACTGGGTTATCTAGGCACAAACAACTGTTAAAACAACAAAAACCCAAAGTCATGTCATTCAACAGCTCTTGCAATAAACATAAAGCCCACCAGCTAACAATTTGGAATAATGTGAACATCCGCTTGAACAGGTACAGTATTTCAGGTGTCTAGGGTCACTATTGACAGCACCCTGTCATACGCATCACATTGAAAATGTTGCCAAACAAGTCAACACACATATCTGCTACTGTATACACACAAATGTTGTTTGACTTCTGAGGCCCTGAGAGAAACTGTTCAAAGTTCTATCATCTCCTTGGTAGATTATCATCTGGTAGTCTATGGCATGGCAAGTGATACTGCTCTGAGGTGGATTTCAACAGCGCTTAACAAATTTGGAAAAATGCAAGATTGCAAAGATGGCAGCTATAACAACTGGTGCCCAGACAAAAAAAAATCACTGAAGCAAAAAGGAACTCTGGCAACCCAGAAAAGACCATATTCACTGTTATAGTGATATTCAAGTATTTTATTTTTCTTAAAAAAATTATTTCCATATATTCCACATAAGCAGCAATTATATTACCACAATAAAGTGCAGCCAGATAAAACACTGTTTCATGCTATGCCAATGTTTTTCAAGGTGTAAAGATTTAAACTCCAAGATCCCTGCTTTTATATGTTAGAAAAACATGTGATATATTCAAATGACCCAATCAATGCCATATGAAAATAATGACATCATGATGATGATGTCACAAAGTGCAGTATATTACATAGCACTAGGGGTCAGGAGTATCAATCATTACAAGAAGAATATAATTTCATTTTACTAAAGCGTTATACAAATATATTTTTTACTAAAGCACTATACAAATACAAAAATATGTATGTATAAAAAGGACACAGGACAAGTTTCTCTTGTTAATAACAAACAAATATTGTACCTTTATATCATTTAATACTAAGCTTTTGGCACTAATACTGATATGAAAAGACACAAAAACAAATTCCCATTATTAATTATATTTAAATAAATGTCAAAGATTTATATTATTCAATACAAAACCTTTAACCTTAAACACTAATAGACACAAAGTTCACTTTCTATGCCCCTCAACATTTATACCTATCATTGTCTTTTCTTTAAAAATAGAACTAGAGAAAAGGCTTCATTTAACCCCATCAAGATGGGCCTTCAAAATGTATTGCCATTTACTCTCCTACTGTAATAGCAAATTATCAATGTCTCCCCTTCCTCCCCAAGGCCCTATTGTGACTTTTTCTAAGCTTTGGAAACACAAGTTATGTCCTATCCCCTTATTTTTCACATGTACAGCTAATGCATTAGTAATCTCTGATTTTTCTATCTTGCGAAGATGTTCAGCTATTCTTTGTTTAAAACATCTCTTTTTTATCCACATAGAATTGTTTACATACATTACATACCACTATATAAACCACATATTTTGTACTACAGTTTACAAAAGATTTCAATTTTAAGTTTTACCACTTATTGAATGGATAAATACATCTTCATTTTAATGTACTTGCAAAAATAACAGTGTCCACGAGGGAAAGTTCCCTTAGGAAACAATCTCTCCAAAGTTCTTTCTTCCATGTAGTGGCTGCTTGTAACAATGTCACCGATATATTTTCCTTTTCAGTAAACCATCCGAGGGAATGTAGACGGGTTTCTTTTAACTTCAGTTCTGTTTTCAAAATACTCTAGTTATGTCTAACTATCTGTCCAATCTGGTAACTCTGTGTGGTAAAATCAATAACAAAGTTAAGCACATTGTTTTCTTTTTGTTTCTTGGCTTTAACACCTCAGTTCTCTCAATATCCTGCACCTGATTTATAGCTTTTTCTAAGCAAACTTCCTATAACCCTTTCCTAAAGCACTGTTCTTCTTTCTTTAAATGAAGTTCCAACGATGTAACATCACTTGTGTTTCTTTTTAAAGAAAGAAGAACAACACTAAAGGAAAAATATTAACATTTTATTGTTACAAACAACCACTACATGGAAGAAATAACTTTGTAGAATATCATTTTCTAAGGAACTTTCCTCGTGGACACTGTTCTTTTTGCAAATACATTAAAACATGGGATGTATTTATCCATCCAATAAGTGGTAAAACTTACAAATTGAAATCTTTTATAAAATGTAGTACAAAATATGTGGTTTATATAGCGGTTTGTATTGTATGCAAACAATTCTATGCTACCTCTACTTCTCTTGCCTCTGAACCTGATCTAAACCTGCCACTATACCCCCTCCCAGTGCCTCCCTGTCATACTCTTGACTATGCTCACTCCGGCAGAATCTCTTCTGTCCTTCCCTCATATGCCAACCTGTTCCTCTCCACACCTTCTCCTCCTCCACTCTCTGACAATGCCTCCTCCAGCTGACATCTATGATGCCCAACCTCTCTATGGTAAGCTTGTAACTTGTTACATAACCTTGAGTGTACTGTTCTGTAACTTTGATGGTTTTGAAATTTTGCAAGTTGTACTGCCACAATCGGATTTTAAGTTTTACTCTGTTAACACTTACTATACTTATCATCAATTGTTATCTTTTATTGTCACATTGTCCTGTCTTCATTGCTGATGTGGAACCTTTGTAGAAGAGCCCTTGGCTCAAAGGAGTTTCAAATCCAAGATTTTAATAAATAATTAAAATTAAAAAAGAGGACCTCCAGAGCAGCACAATCTGAGTCAGGCATCGTCAGTGGAACTAAAAGTAACAGCCACGCGTGCTTTCTTTCCACTGGCACATCACAGATGCCCTGTTGGGACACCTTAGTGGTTATACGGTCAGAAATGTCCCACCTACTGACCTTCTTCCTAGATTCTGTGACTAAGAGGTGTGAGGACTACATCATAGCCCTATATAAGGAGAAGAGATCAGCAACAATGCAGGCATTCTACCGGGTTGCACTCATGCCCAATATGCTTTAAGCAGTTGACTGCACCCATGATGTGATCAAGGCACCACCAGGAAGGGAGGAGGAAGCATATGTCAACAAGAAGTGCTTCCCCTACTTAAATGTCCAGGTGGTGTGTGATCACAACTATTGGATTATGTGTGTTAACGAAGTACTCCAGTGGTACATATGATACCTTCATCTGGAGCAACTCCTCCTTGTACTGCACATTTAATGCCTGGCAAAAAAAGGAAGCATGGCTACTTGGGTAGTATAGCACCCAAAGGCACATAACCAACATATGTCGCACCTTCCATCACAGGTGACAGTGGCTATCCCATGCATCCCTAGCTGATGACACCTGTGCTATGGCTAGCATCTGGCTGTGAGAAGCAGTAGAGTAAGGCACACTGGACCACATATAACATTATCAAAAGGTTCTTCAGAATTCTCAAGATCAGGTTCCGATGTCTGGACCAGTCCATTGGATCTGTGCAGTACAGCCCTGCAAAGGTGTAGCAGATATTCCTGGCCTGCTGCATTCTCCACAACATAGCGATCCAATGTGGGGTACCAGTGCAAAGCCCTGAGGACAACAACATGGATGGTGATGGTATGGCAAAATGGTAGAACCACCACTGATCCACTATGGGAGGCATGATCCCAGACTGGCTAGATGTTCCAAGGAAGTAAGGAACATCTGACTGAACAGAACTTTACAGAGACAAGTTAAGACACAAAAACAGTGTACATCTTAACATTTTTTACAATGAAAGCAATAGAAAGGTATGGAATATAACAAAACAGGATACACAGTCACAAATAAAGGATAAAGGGAGGGACTAAAGTAAATAAACTGAAACTTACATGGGAGGCATAGTGTGGGCTAGGCAGCACAGGGGAAGGGACAAAAAGAAATAAAATGAACCTGGCATGGGGGCATTGCATGGGGAAAGGCAGTACTGGGAAGGGACAAATGGAAATAAAATAAAACTGTCATTGGGGAACATTGCATGGGGACTGGCAGCACAGGGGAAAGGACAGATGGAAATAAAGTACACCTGGCACTGGGGCATTGCATAGGGATAGGCAGCAGATGGGAAGGGACATACAAAATAAAGGTAACATGGCATGGGGGCATTGCATGAGGACAGGCAGCACAGGGGAAGGAACAATTGGAAATAAAGTGCACCTGACATGAGGGTGCATGGCATGGGGAAGAGGGAGAGTAAAAGGAAATGTACTCTGTGCTGCCTATGGGTACAGCACTAGGGGTGCTGCACATGAGTTCCAGAGCCCCTCTGCCACATGTGGTATGCTTCTGGGTAGCACTGTCCTCCATGGCCCCTCACCAACAGGACCCACAGATGGACTTGCACCATGGCCATGAACACCTGCAGCTGTGCAGGCCCATGGCTGTGCTGGGAGATGACTACAGTGGCTACTACATGGCTAGACCAGAACACGGTGGGGCCCCAATCTCACCCCTACATGGTATCCTCTTGTATTCTGACCCTCCTGTGCCTGCTGCTGGGTATTCAGCTGGCACATCACCATGGCTACCACCACCAAGCAGGCCAGGAATGCCACCTGTGACTCTGCAGTGACAGTACTGTGGGCCAGAAGATCTGACTGATCCTCTTGTGCCATAGCAATGTGCAACAACAGGCCAGCATTGTGGCACTTGGTGAAAAGGATGGCCTGCGGTGAATCATTGTAGTCTACCATAGCCCACACCTGTCTGTCACCTGGTTCCTGCACTTCAGCCATCAGTGCCTGCAGCTCCTTTGCCACAGTTGCATGAGTCACCAAAGCACCTCTGTGCATAGAAACATAGAGACATGGAACTTGATGGCAAATAAGGACCCAGGGCCCATCCAGTCTGCCCATTTTTCTACCTTATGAATGTGCCATAGCCTTTACTCTATCAATGGCCTTTCTATTCATACTCATCTGTATTGCCCCGTTATGCCTATCCCATGCCTGGTATTTCCCGGTATGTGGTGTACTTATAGAGGGACCCAGATGGTAGAGGTGAGTGATATTGTTGGGATACCCTGTGGCAGCTGCATGATGGCGAATGTGGATCATGCCTGGACTCTGTGTCCCTCTCCCTGAATGTACAGATTGACTGGACAGGTGCATTTGGCTAAGTCTGGGTCTCCTTCTTTCCCTTTTCCATGAGCACTTCATATGGGAGTTATACCTCTCCTGTGTCCATGTCTGAGAAGATAAGCAGTGAGTGCTCCTCCTCTTGTTCCACCTCTTGCTCCCCCACCGGTCCTCCCTAATCATGTCCTTCTCTCCTGACTTGTCATCTCACCATCCGAGGAGTTATCTGGGTTACTGCCATCACTGTCATTGCCATTGAGTGTATCTGGAAGTAAGGAACACAGGGCCATGTATCACAAACAGGCCAACAGCACAGCTATATTATGCACTGCCACACGAATGGATTAATGGTCCATGCACGAATCCCACCACAGCCTCCTGTGCCATGCAGAATCCCATGCACACACTAAACAACATAGCAGGCCCTGACATGAGGTGGAAGAACCAACACCTGCATCTCCCTGTGCACTGGGAGTGTCCATGCACCTGTGTGGAACCCTGAGCCTTGCCATATAGTGGTATTAGCATTAGGTATCTGTATAGCACACCCTGTTCCAGGGACTCACAGCACTCTCTTAGTCACTGACAGCTGTAATGTTAAATGCAATGACCAATGACTACATAATTAATACACAGTCATGTAGATGCACTCACTCTGGCAGGTGCAGGCGCCATGGGATTGATGCATCCCTCCCACCATCCAACTGATGGTGGCACAGGGTGCAAGCCACAAGCTCATCTTCTGGTGTGAGGGTGGTCTGTGCTGGTGGGCCACCACCAGTGGCCTGCTGTTCCTGCTGTACATCCATCAGCTTCTCCTTGGTGCATGTAGAACCTCTTCTTGACCTCTTCAAATGATCCCCCACTACACTCAGCATTGACAGCATCCATCACCTCTTCCATGCTGCTGTCCTACATTGCAAATGCCCCCACCATGGAACATGCTATTAGGCTGTATAGTGTGTGCTGGCACTATAGGCAAGGGTCTAGATTACTGAGCCGTGGATATATTTATTTAAAATTTGGTAACCGGAAAGGCACACTGAGCCAAAGCTTGTTTCCAGTGTGCCCCAGGGGCAAGGGATACAGAATAAAACAAAGGGATTATGAAATTTATGAAAAACAGTAAAATACAAATATACAAGAAATGTCCATTACTTACAGTTATGTTACAAATATATATTATGTGAGAAAACCAAATTTAGAAGACAATTGACCAACCCAAAACTGATGAAGCAACTTCAATTCTTAGTTAGTTAGCTATTGTTGAGTACAGATTAGGAGGCAAAGAGGAGGACCTGAAGTTAAGTGGGGAGCTAGATCTGCAAGTAGCAGCAAGATGTAACATGGGCAGTTTGAGAAGTTACTTAAGTCCAGGAAAGGAGGGGTGAGGTGAGTCGGGGAGGTTATTCCAGAGGGAAGGAGTCTGAGGTAGAAAGTAGGCTGCCATGCAGAGGTGCGAGCATGAGGGAGGGTGAAGGTGCAGAGGTAGTTAATGCATGCGTGGTAGGGGAGGGTGGCTGGAACTAGGAGGGAGGAGAGGTAGGATGGGAGAGTGCCAAATCAGTATTTGGAAATGAAAGTCAAGGAGTGGGACAAATATCTCTGAGAGGGCTTGGAGAGAAGGAAGAGTAGAGGTCACAGTGGTGGGTCAGAGTGGGGAGTTAGAGGTGAAACAAACAGAAAGCGATGAACAGGACATCAGGTTTGGCAAGGGAGGTGGCAGGGCCAAGCCATAAACAATATCGGCATACTCAAAGACTGGGAGAATCCATTTGATAAGAAGATTGTGTCGGGCTAGAAGTGAGAGGCTACCTTTATGGCTGTAAAAGCCCCAATTTAAGATGGAGCTTAGAGTGAAGGGCATTAAAGTGGGAGAGCGTCCAGTGAAGGGTCAAGCCACACTCCGAGGTATTTATAGGCAGGAATTCTTGAGAGATGTGCATAAAGAGGTAGAGAAAACAGGGGCAGGGGAGCCTGGAATGTTTCTGCTTGGTGCCAAAGGTCATGGCAACTTTTTTGGCATTCGTTTCTAGGCTGTTGGCAGAGAACAGAGTTGTTACAGCAGTGAAGTCGTGTTGAAGAGAGTTTGGATGTGTGGGGTAGGTTCCGGAAAGGAAGAGGATGGCATCATCAGCATACATGTGGATATGGGCATGGGTGCATATGGATGGCAAGTCATTTATGAACAGTGAGAAGAGGACAGGTCCAATGATCAATTCTTGGGGACACCAGCAAGGATTGGGGGTAGGGCAGTGTTCACTTTTACTAACTGGGATTGACCAGTAAGATATGACCTAAATCATGAGACAAAAGTAGGGGAGAGACCAATGGCACTTAGTTTATTGAGAAGAAGGGGTGAGAAACAGAATCAAAAGCCTTTGCTAGGTCAATCAAAATGGCTGAGGTGATCTGCCTTTGCCCACTGCGGAGTAGATGGTATCTGTAAAATGAAGAAGGAGGCGGTAGTGCAGTGAGATTTTCTAAAACCGGATTGGACAGTGGAGAGAGTATTAGAGGCAGAGAGAAAGTCATTTAGCATAGACAGGACAAGGGAGTCTTCCAGCTTGGCTAGTGCTAGGAAAAGAGATATAGGTGGTAGTTACCAGGGACAGTTGGGTCACCTCCTTTATGAAGGGGAGGATGGTTACAGCTTTCCAGGCTGAGGGATGGTGGAGGAGGAGAAGTGTAGATTAAGTAAGCAAGTTAGATGGATCAGAACTGCAGGAGCAGAGATGTTGGAAAGTCTGGGGTGGATGCTATCAGGACTGGATTTAAAGGGGTTTAGGGATCTTAAAGTTCTTAGGACTTCTGAGGAGGACAGGTGCAGTTGAAAACCAGAAGACAGCATAGAGGAAGGGGGGATGGGAGAGAAGGGGGAGGTCTTGTGGTAGGGAATAAGTTGTAAAGAATTTATTTGGAGCAGCTGCAATGGAGGAAGGGACAAGGGAACCGACTCACAAAGAGTAGGCAAGGAGGTTCAAGGTGGGGAGCAGGAGCAAGCAGAGGTCATTCCAGAATGAGGATGGCAGGATGTTTGAGGGGTGCAAACAAGCTTTGAAATAGTCAGACTTTGCTGATGAATAGCCTTTTCAGAGGGCTCTGTACTTTAGCAGGTCTGATGGGTCACAGGAGGTCTTGAAGTGATGCCAAGTGAGGTTGTGGGTTTTGCAAATGTACAAGATTTTGGGGAAGATTCAGGGAAGGTGGTGAGTTTAATCCTGACCATTTTCAAAGCGGAGTGGACATTACAAAAAGTAGGAAAAACTTAAGTGCAGTGGGTGAGGGCCTCACTGACAGAGGGAGTTGAAAGGACCAGTGACCAATGAATTAGCCAAGGCCAAGTTGAGGAGTAACTTACTAGTATTAAGCATTTTGAGAGGTCTGTACTAGATATATTTGGTGGGGATGTATCTTTCTGACACAAAAGGTGGGGCAGTGGTCACTAAGCATGTCAGGAAGAACACCAGCTGCACTGATGTGATGTGGCTGGGTAGATAGCACCCAGTCAAGCAGGGTGTGGATAATGAGCTTGTTATATCCCACATACCTGGATTTGTTTGTCAAAAGTTTCACTTACATACTGTGTGACTCTGAGCAGGTCACATAACCTCCCCAGTGCCCCCATGTTTCCCCTGACTACAGCTAGCCTAGTGGGCCTTACTCAATTATCACAGACATTGACACATGTCAGGAAAGACAGATGCTGTCTGTACCATGTACTGCTAGATTACCAAGGACTCCTTGTAAATGAGCATCAGGCAACCGTACACTATCCAGGTTAAACAAGGTTGTGCAGTTACAACTAGAAGCATAATGTTGCATACTGCTGTATGGACTGCAATAGTCACTTACCTGTAGTTCCTGGGGCTAAACATAAGTCTGCATAGCTTGTCTCCATTCTTGTGCTTGCTGGCAACAGCATCCTGCAACACAGAAACATAGCACATAATAGTAATGGAAGTGTGCACAGCACCTGCAGGAGAGGTTTAGAAATATTAGTTGTGTTGTTGCAGCTACCACTTTCCAATGGATAGTTGTCTATCAAAGTTCTTCTGCTGCTGCTTCTTTGGACTGCAATGGTAATAGTGTGAAATGCGACTCTTGGGGAGAACCACTTTTATAATGAGGCAGTAATGAGCACATAATGACATGCAAATTATGTTTTGTTCCTGACATGTTAGAGTAGCCCCATTGCTTGGCACCTTCCAATATATGGCTGTTGCGACTGTTGCTAATATATTAGTGATCACAGGCGATGTCTGCAACAAATTCCCCAAACATGTACATTGGCCATCCACATGTCTTGATGAAATCAGAGCTATTGTGGATGCTGACATTAGGACTTTCCACAAAACATGTACCTTTACAATTGCATACAGCTGCTAGCATTCAAACAACACAGAAATGTTGGGTCCGACTGCACTATGGTGTTTTGCAGCTGCTGTCCATGCACATCATGCTGTTTGCAGAAGTAACATCTGCAAACAACAATAAGCCAACACACTGTGTTGAGTAGGACACATATATAAACAAGTCTTCTAGAGACAGTAGTGTGCCCGAGGAGGAGTGGGTGAGGGACAGATGCTTCACCATTCGTGATATGGCTGTCCTGGTGAGGGAGTTCCTCAATAAAGAGACCATACTCTTGGGATCACAGCCAGAGATATGCCCAGAGCTGAGAAGGACCAGATTTGGGAGACTGTGGAAAGGATGGTCTCCCAGATCCAGGGCCTAGACTGCACCTTATCAGTGTCAGAATCACTGGGATGACCTAACCTGGCATAAGGAGGAGCACCTGTAACAGCTGTGGGCTCAGCATGCTGCCGGAGAGATATGGGCAGGTACAGTAATGTCATGTGTTACACTGTCTTTGAGCTATATGGCTACAATTGTTGGGAGTGGACACATCTATTTCAGGCTTTAACCACTAATAGCAACTGTAAGGCATCAATACTGCATGGGTTGCTGTGATTTTATTTGACAGTGTGATGTGTGCATGATTTGCAGCCTTTATGTATGTATTCATATCTTGTACATTATCATAGTTCTGTACATGCAGTGCATTTGGACAGCACTGTTGCTGGGCAACCTACACGGACATGTTCTAGTCATTTCTGTGCCCCCATTACGCATGTTTACTCCAGCTCCCTGACTTGTGCTAAAGGGACTGTGTAAATGTCATCACCACTCGGTGAGGTATAAGCAACATGTTGGGCATTTGCACAGATTTCTGATCCCAAACAACATGAACATTCTGAGCATCACAACTGCTCCTTTTAGTTGTGATAAACCCTTCCAATTGATTTGACCACCCCACAGTGATAAACAGGTGTTTTGGGCCCGATGCCTGTGATCTGCTGCCAGCCCTGCCTGGCAGAACAACAAGTCACAACCTAGTTGAAGGCAACATAATGTGTTTAATTAAGATCCAGTGTGGTGTTCAACATATTATGGTACAGTGCTGAGCAGTGTACCTCCCCTGAACAAAGCTTAGGTATAATCATATCTACCCTATACACAGTTAGGGTGTCCTCACACCCTGCCTTCATGGTCACTACTATATACGTCCACAGCTACAGGTTGTATGGGCTAATATCAACCATGACTGGAGCCAGCCATTCCAGGGTACACGCTGCACAGACGGGACTGGGAAGGCAAGAAGGGGGGATGGGCAGCATTGTACATCAGGAAGGGATAAAAGTGACTGTCCCACATGACAAGGGGAGAAAGCAGAGGTACTGTGGGTAACCCTAGAAGTGGGAGGGAACAGTACTTAGAATGGGAGTGATATACAGGCCCCAGGACAGGCAGTGGATGTAGCCAGAGAACTGCTGGAGACTGTACAGAGCATGGCAACAAAGGGTGAATTGCTGCTGACGGGTGACTTCAACTTGCCAGATGTGGAAAGGAGCATCCAGTGTCAGCCTCAGCCAGGAGTATGGGATTCCTGCAATCTCTGCAAGGGGCGGTCTCACACAGCTAGTGATGGAGCTTACGAAGGAGAATGCAATTCTGGATCTTGTTCTAAGCAATGGGGACAGGATAAAGGAAATCACAGTGGGGAGACACTAGGGACTGCTGAACATCGAGCTGTGGGGTTCACCATAAGGACATCACAGGAGGCTAACCAAACAAAGACTAGAATCCCAGATTTCAGAAGGACAGACCTTGGTAAGTTGAAGGATGAATTCAGGAAGGCTATGCAAGGATATGATGACATAAGGAGAGTAATGGAACAGTGGATATAGGAAGCCCCTGACCTGGTAGCAAACCATTGGTGCCAGGCCCTGCAACAAGAGCAAAAGAAAGAGGAAACCACTGTGGTTCTTGAAGGGAGTTGCAGAGCTAGTAAGAGGAAAAATATGGCATTTCTGAGGTACAAGGCAAGGAGGACAGACAAGAATACTTGGGAAAATTAAAGAAAACAAACAAGGCAGTAAGGGCAGCAAAGGCCGAAACAGAGGAAAAGCTAGCTAAATTGGTGAAGGAAGGAAGGAAGGCATTCTTTAGGTATATTAGCGAGAACAAGGAAGACAGGGAGGGATTGTGAGACTTAGGGAAGAGGAGGCAGGGAGTTAGAGAAAGACATTGACAAGCGACCGTCCTCAACAAATACTTCTGCTCAGTATTCACAGAAGAAGACAATGGGAATAGTCCTTCATTAATGGAGAAAGGCTAACAGGAGAAGGGTTGCACATTAGACCTTTTCAGAGGACAGAGTAAAAGAGCACTAGAACAGCTTAGGATTGATAAGGCTATGGGGCCTGATGGGATACACCTGAGGGATCCTAAAGGAGCTCCGGGAGGAACTCGCCAAACTGATGGCTAAGCTATTCAGTGGATCACTAGAAATAAGTGTGGCTCTGGAGGAGTGGAGGAGGGTACAAGTGGTACCCCTGCACAAAAGTGGTAGCAAAGAGGAGGCAGGAAACTACTGCCTAGTCAGTTTGACTTTGATAGTAGGTAAAATGATGGAAACCCTACTTAAGGAAAGGCTGGTGAGCTACCTAGAGACGAGGGGCTGCTGGACCCAAGGCAACATGGATTCACTGCAGGAGATCATGCTAGACCAACTTGATTGATTTCTTTGAGTGGGTGACAAAGGAACTAGACCAGGGAAGAGCAGTAGATGTGGCCTATCTGGACTTCAGGAAGGCCTTCCACACAGTCCCACATAGGAGACTAATCCACAAACTGGCAAATCTGGGGGTGGGGACAGAGGTGTCCACATGGGTTAGAAACTGGTTGAGTAACAGACCACAAAGAGGTGGTAAATGGGGTTAGCTCACAGGAGGGACAAGTAACAAGTGGTGTACCCAGGGATCAGTGCTGGGACCAGTGCTCTTCAATGTCTTCATAAGCGATATTGCAGAGGGTCTAGAAGGAGGGTTAGCCTGTTTGCAGATGATACAAAGCTATATGACAGGGTAGATACACAGGAAGGTATAGAAAAATGAGGAGGGATCTGAAGAGGCTAGAAAACTGGTCCAAGGAATGGCAGTTGGGTTTCAGTGCAAAAAGTGCAAGATTATGTACCTAGGAGAGGGAATCCTAGGGCTGAGAACAGACTAGATAAGGTAACACTGGAGGCCACCACAGTGGAAAAGGATCTAGGGTTAGCCATAGAAGACAACCTCAAAGTGGCTAAATAGTGCAACAAAGCAGTTGGAAAGGCTAACATAATGCTAGGGTAAATAAAGAGGTTATAACAAGTAGAAGGAGGAAGTGGTGGTACAGTTGAACAACTCCTAGTAAGGCCTCATCTGGAGTACTGTGTTCAGTTCTGGAGGCCCCATCTCCAAAAAGACATACACAGGATGTAGACAGTAAAGAGGAGGGTGACAAAAATGGTGTCGGAGATGCAGCATAAGTCGATGAGGAAAGACTCAGAGCTCTAAATATGTACTCCCTGAAGGAAAGGAGAGAGAGGGGCATGAGAGACCTTCAGATATCTAAAGAGGTCAACAGGGTACCAGAAAGGGCATCTTTCACATGAAGAGAAATAGCAAAACAAGAGGGCACAGCATGAAACTAAAAGGTGGAAAACTTAGAGAACATGAGGAAATTCTACTTCACTGAAAGGGTGGTGGAGAGATGTAACAGTCTCCCAGGAAGTGATGGGGTGGCCATGGTTCAGGGATTCAAGAATGCATGGGATAGGCACATAGGAATTATCAAGCTAGGGTGAAGGGCGGGGCTTGTAGCATCTAGGGTACCTTAAGCACTAGAAAGATGGATAGGGCAGACTGGATGGGCCACAAGGCCCTTATCTGCCAACAACATCTATGTATCTATATAAGTCGACTGTGTGTGTCCTACACATACCTCAGTGTGCAGTTCTCTGGTAGTATGGCATGTTCACTGTGCCTGACGTCCATCTGTGTGGCCTCCAGAAGAGGGAGGCCATGTAAGTCAACAGGCATGCTTGCAGCATGTTCATATGCACACCACTGTATGCCTTGCTTCACTAGTGTTAATGATTAACTGTATTGTTATAGTGAGTTTGCTCTGTTATCACTTTACTATTGTTTTTTTTGTTTGTTTGTGTTTTCTTATTCTTTTCCTTTTATGGATTGTACTGTGTCCTTGTTTTCTTTGTGTCCGGGTCCATCTTGTAAATTAGTTTTTCTCAAAGATGATTCGCCTGGTAAAATAAAGCTTGAATGATTGATTGATTGTATGCACTCTAGTGTCAATGTTGTCAAACCACATACTGGACATGGCCATGTGCCTGGCTATTGCTGTGCAGTACTGTGTCTTATGTGACATCTGTGCCATATAAGTCTGCATTATATATAGATGGTGTTTTCGTCAGTGCCTTATCATTCACTTGAAAACTGTTTTCTGTGTTCCATGTCTCCACAACTCCAGCTGCAGGGTTGATATATCCCAGTGGCTGGGATGCAGAGGAAGAAGGATGGATGCACTAATGCCCTAGGTGACCTTGGGTAGACACACCCAAAGGGAGGGTTGAAAACAGGCACAGGCTCAACATCAAGCACCTTGACCCACGGAGGAGCACAACCAAGGGTAGTGTGGGGGAACATCTGGGACACCCAGGGATAAGTCTCAGGTGAGGACAGACCAGCACAGCCACATAGGGTGGCCCACTCAGGCATGTCTCCATTTGTTTGCATATTGCACCTTTCAGTCCCATGTGCACCATATTGTTGCTGTGAACTCTACATTCCTCATGTGCATGATATGTAGACTCCTGGACTATACATGTTTACTGTCACTGTGCAGCTTTGTGCATTGTCTACTCATGGGCATTGCTGGGTCATCTGGTGTGGGAGGGTGTGCTATGCTTCATGCTGGTGGACTTTATGGATAGCTCTTCATATACCACAGTGGTGTATCAGGAATGTCAACTTTAGGAATCTTTGCAGGTGCTCATTGCCAGTAGGTAGTATTTTTCCTGTGACCAGGTTCCCTAATAATCATTTGTTGCAGGCTGTGTTCAAAATATTGAGGGTGCTTATGTCAACTTTGTGGGTGCTGGAGCACCCAAGCACCCATGGAGTCGGCTCCTACGGTGGTGTTTGTTCATACAGGAATTCATGGGTTCCATGTGATAATGGTGATCACGGAAGGCAATGGCGTTAGGGTGAGTGCACATGCATAAAGTCAGTTTCAGCGATGTACACTCCGTCACACAACAAGAGGGTACCGGAGACTTGGATTTTTTATGTGAGGCTGCTCCCCGCACCCCTACTAAAGGATTCTCAACTCCAGGGGTGCATGTTGGGGGTGCAAAAGACGGAAGAATAAAAATTCCCGGACCAGTGGCA
Source organism: Neoceratodus forsteri (assembly GCA_016271365.2). Taxonomy (NCBI): domain Eukaryota; kingdom Metazoa; phylum Chordata; order Ceratodontiformes; family Ceratodontidae; genus Neoceratodus; species Neoceratodus forsteri. The sequence continues at coordinate 1,431,540,025 of CM028131.1, forward strand.
AAAACGAGTGTGCACCCAGCATCAAACCTGGCATCCCAACCCTAGCCTGCCACCAACCCACCATGCCACATGGCCAGCTCAGCAGCTCACCGCCACACTATACCCCACAAACCCTCCCTCCTTCTGCCCATCGCAGGGGTGTGGTCCCTCCCTCCATGCACGTGTATATATAGTGACATCCTGTTGCTATATTCGCTGACCCCCATCCAGTCATCCTCCCTGCCCGTAGCCCTGTGAACTGGTGCTGTGATTAAGTCGCCCATTTTGAAAGCATCAGTTGCGGTCGCCATCATCACAGGCTATCGAATTCATGTAGTTGTGTCAGCATTGGAACAAGTGTCTTGTGGTATGCCTTGCTGCCATCAGTGCTGATTTAGGGAAGCAGTGTTGTCTCTGCTGGTACCATAGCTTACTACTGCATGTTCCAAGATGCATCTGTGGTGTCAGTACATATTACAGTAGATAGTGTGGCAACTGTACAGGCACTATAGCACCATTCATAGTAATGTCTCTCAGTAGGTACACACATGTCTCCTGGCTTTGGTTCCAGCATTCCTGTGGTGTGCAGCCCACTATACAATACTAGTGCACTGTTAACTGGACTGGATACATGTAGTGGCTGTGTCAGCTGGTCCCTGTTCTGCCCTAAGCAATGCAGGACGACATCCATGGTAGCATTCACCACGTACAATACACACTCATGATATCCATACAGTGGGGGCTAACAAGTGCCACCATCATTGCCAACCCTCACATTGGTGGTATGCATGACCTGGGTCTGTGCTGCATACATGTGGAGCACTGCATGTTGACCTTGATCAGCGCTGTATGTTTGGCCTGATGTCCATCATCCAGCACTTGCTTTCATTATACATGTGGCTATGGTGTGCATTCCATTTTCCACTGCTAATGCCCATGTTCCACTATCTATCCTATTCCTTGTGTGTTCCTGCACTACACATCATATGTGTGTACATGGTATCTGGGTTGTGTAGCTTGCCATGTCCACAGGGATGGGGGCCATGGGGTGGGCCACAGGGTTGTGGCACACATGTCCAGTTGCCTTAGCTACACTGCCCTGTGGTGTGCAGTATGGTACTGTCTAGATCACCCTGCTGCCATTGTTACATCTGTGGAAGGGTCCATTGTGCCACTACAGACATTACACTGAGGACATATGTGGCCCGACCATTGCAGTACACTTCACTATGGTGTTCCTTGGATGTGCTCTTACTGTGGCCATGCATCCTGCACATGTATGTCATACAGTAAAGCCTGACAGGATGAAATACAGTGTCACAGTTTCCTGCATGACAAAAGGGATTAACTCCCATTGAAACTGCCCTGTTTTTTGCAATAATTCTGCTGCAGAATTCTGAAGAATTGGAATTCATCCTGGCAGGCTTTACTGCATGTACCACCTGCTACTGTCCATGCTTGTAGTTGTGTCCTGTGTGTCTCTAGTGGTGTGTATGCTCCTGTGGTAGTGATAAAACTATTGACTGATACTGGGATGATGCTGGTGTATGCTGGAACTTGACTACATTATGGCCATTGCACAGTGCATGTCGACTGTCTCAGCGTACCTTAGAATTACACTGGTATAGTCAATGTTTAGATAACTACCAATATGCAATATGCAGTATTTTGTGTCCCTGTCATGCCTGGCGGCATGTTTTGCTGGAATGCAGTGTGTGCTCTGTGTATGTTACTGAACAATGGGGCATTTCATAGAAACATAGAAGTTGATGGCAGATAAGGACACCGCAAGGCCCATCCAGTCTACCCATTTCTTTTCTACCTTATAAATGTGCCATCAGCCTTTGCTCTGTGGTACTACTCCACAATATACACCAGCTGTTGCCCTGTGCATGTCCACCTGCCTGCACATTGTAGTGCCGGATGCGCTACTGTTGCCACACTCTGTTAGGTGCATGTCACAGTACCACCTTTCAGTCATCTACCACTCACTCCATGCCTCACCACTCGTGACACTATGTCATGTGAACTCTGGACATCTGTGTGCTGCCTCAGGGAACCCTACATGGGGCAGAAGCCATGGTATTACACACAACACTGCACAAAGTACCACAGATATACTACCAGCCTTGTGGGTTGCCATGTCCTCAGTCCACACACAGCATTTACCAGGACCTGGGTGTGCATGCCTGGCACAAACCACATCCATATATACTACTCAGTACTGCATATGTGGGTTGTCAGGCATATGTGTTGTGTGCTGCCACACAGAGAGCCATGTCCATGGCACACTTGCTTTTGCACCTTGTAGAGCACCTCCAGCAGGTCTGTCCTGTGGCATGTGTGGCATACATGTTAATTATTTTCCCTTGGTCATTCCAGGTGTTAATCAACAATGGGCCCAAAGGGCAGATGTGGAAGTACTATGGCCCTTGCTCGCAGTGCACTGCACCATATTAGAGGATCCATGCCCTGCTGGATATAATGATGGGCCTTCTCACGACCTGATCACCATGAAGTGAGTGATATTCATGATCCTAGGATAACAACAGCAGTAGCAGCATCATTCACATGGTCCAGCTGCTGGACATTAGTTTTATATTGGGCTGTCATAAACCTGTATATTTGTTTTGTTATTTCCTCCTGGCCATCTGCCAGGTTTTGCATTCTGGGATCCTTGCCACTATTTTCTCACCAGAGGTTTGCCAATTATTTAGTTTAAGGCATTTTACTTGTTTTTGTTTTGGGTGGTGTACCAGGGTTTCATTTAGGCGGCCTGCAATTTTACTTTTACTTGTTACTGGCTATGTATCACCTTACTTTTGTTAATGGCTGTAAGCAACCATATCTTTGGTTATGGCTGTTTGACACTTTTGTTTGATTTCGTTTCAATTGGATACACATATTTTATTTGCCGTCTGTGTGCCACTTATGCTTTAATTTGGCAGTGTGCCCTATTAGTTTTGTTTATGGATGTTTGTTTATGTTCTCTTTCATGTTTATATTCAAAGATCCTATTGTTTCTACATATGTGTCTTATGTACTCCTTGGTTCTGTATGTGCATTTCTGGGGTAGGGGATGCCTTAAGTACACCATTCATGCTGTTACTTGGTTCTGAGCCTTGCTTTTATGATTGCAATAGGGCTGTGTGCAGTGTGCGTTACTGTGGCATTTGTGGTTGCATTTGTGACAGTCGCTATTACCTGCTATATCTGTACACATTTTGTGATCACTGTGTCAGTTTGTGACTGTTTATAGCATGTTTGTTGACTGGCACAGACTAGCAATTGCTAATGGTGATTTGCCACAGTTAGCGACAGTGTCAAATGTCTCTGCCTTTATATTTGTAAATGAAACAAGGACACAATTACCTCTCTGAAAAGTGGGTCGCTGAAATGAAAGTCTTAGCAAACAATGAATAAATAAGTAATTTGGCCCTCCAGAAACTGTAAATCTTCTATGATTGATAAAGTCCCTACCTTGACTCTTACCTGTTTCACTCCCTGATGGGTGTTGCCCCTCTTCTGGTTTTTCAGGGGTCTCAAATGTTTTGCAAGATTAAGGGTTGTGCTACTGGATCATAATAGGCTGAGTGTCCCAAATAACCAGTGGGTTCTTTACAAGTTGCACAGGGTTAATCTGCCTACTTGTATCCTTTTACCTGTAATGACAAGCAATGTAAAGGGCCTATGGTTCTTCCTCAGACTCACTAAAATGGACATTAGTTATACAGTTTTGTCAGTAGTTATGGTGAACCTTAGTTAATGTTGGTTCTCATTTACTATGAATTTTCTGTTGTGTTTTATGTTTGCATTAGGTAAAACATGTTTCAGTTATACGAGAGTTCCCTTCAGTCTCTAAGACATGTGGAGTCCCACATTCAGAGACTGCCAGATGCATACACATAAAAGTGCTCCACACAAATTAGTTGGGCCAGCCAGCTCTGGCGTGATATTCAAACAGAATGCACAATCAGGACAGACTGTGCAATTTGCTTGAATATCAAACCCTGGATGCACGGCACATAGCAAGTGGCCACCATGCATGGCATGTCGCATCCAGGGTGCAGTGCTGAAGACCACTCATAGGAGAATGTGTGGCATATGGATACGCCTTGTCCCCATGTGTGTATTCAACCCACATATGCAGATGAGGCAAATTGGGCATGCACGGTGCAAGGGGCCATTTGCATGCCCATTATGGGATCATCTGCACAGCTGCACTGCTGAGATGTGCACTGGACCAGCCCACCATGGTTCCACTATGCTGTGGTGACAAATTTCTTGTTGACCAATGGCAAAGCGATAGCACAGCAGCACCAAATGGTGTTGTGCTGTCGCTCGAAAAATGCTTTCTGTGGGGGCTTCCCCATACTATACTTTAGATTGCTAACTCAATTGGAGATAGTTTGAGGATGGGAAAACACCTCCGGCACCAGTGTCGGTAGCGGAGACCATCACAGCAACTGCTGACAATGTCGTTGTGATGGTCTTCGCTGTAGAACCGATGCTGCATGGTCAGTATACGCCCACGACAGCCCCAATCACAGTAACTAAAAGAAATCCTCAGCCCTTTTCCATGTAGAAGAAGCCAGAAGGGAAGAAGGAAACATATTCAGTTCAGTGCTTTAGAGTAACTGGTAATTGCTATTTTTCTTTTAAACTTAGATTGTGGGCTTTCAGTGACACTGTACTTGCTTTGTTGTCTTTACTTATAATTGTTTTTGGGCTGTTGAAAATTTAAAACATAGTGGTGGTGTAATTCTGCGCTGTCTTTAATTGCTGCAAATTTTATCTTGGCTTGTCTGACTGCCCTGTAGTTGGGTGAAGGGTGTTAATTGTCTGGCCTCTGACCTCAGCTACGTGATAACTGGAGTGGGGCTCAGTCAGAGTTGAGGTAGCAAGTAGAGTTTTATTTTCTCAGAAGAAGCCAGAAGGCGAAGGAAGGAAACATATTCAATTCAGTGCTTTAGAGTAACTGGTAATTGCTATTTTCTTTTAAACTTAGATTGTGGCCTTTTAGTGTCACTGTACTTTCTTTGTTGTCTTTACTTATAATTGTTTTTGGGCTGTTGAAAATTTAAAACATAGTGGTGGTGTAATTCTGTGCTGTCTTTAATTGCTGCAAATTTTCACACCCCTTCCCCAACTCTTAATTATATGCCCTGTTAAATCTGATTGACAGGAGCTAAACACAGGGTATAGTAAGGGTGTGAAGCAGGAGGGGCATAAGGGGAAGAAGCTCACCCTCAGCACAAGTGTTTTGACTCATTTATTTATTTATTGGTTTGGGTTTTTTGTTTTTTAAGAAAATTATCTGAGGATCAGTAGCAGGATTTTAGGACAGTAAATTAATAAAAAGGGAACTAGGAGAGCTTCAGTAGCAGACAAGTAGTGGAATTGCAGTATAATGTGGGGAGTGGTGCAATGCAGTGGCTGTGGAGCAGCCATATTCAGGCAGACCTTCTGGACACTGAGGTGCTGCCCTATCTCATCATCTCTCTGGACTGCGGGATGAGGTAGCCAGACTCAGAGCAGAAGTAAACTGGGTCAGGAGTACCATCACCCCTATCCAGAGACCACCAGTCCAATGCAACTGCCTCAAAGGATGCCGAGCGAGGAGCACTTGGATGATAGTGGGTTCAGGGAGAGTTAGAGCGGTCAGGCCGAGGCACATCCCAGATCCTATTCCACTCAAGAACTCATATGCCACACTGGCAAATGAGGACAACCAAATAGAGGTACCCAGAGAAGTGGAAGGAAAGGATGTGGAGGTTAGCCAAGGAGGTGACCTCAGCGGGAAAGCAGTGGACCCCAGAGGAGGAGGAAGAATCCTGGTGGGGACTCCATCATAAGAGGGATCCAGCTAGGAACACAGGAGGGGAGGACAGGGAGGTGAGGTGCCTACCAAATGCCACGGCATGGAGGGATGGAAGGAAGATCCTCGGGATCACTGGGAAGGCAAGATGGGAGCGTGAGCTGGATGTCATTATCCACCTAGGTACTAATGACCTGGCAAATGGGGAGCCAAAGGAAGTTCAGGAAGAGTTTAGGAAATTGGGAGGAGTCTCATGCAAGTAGCTACTTCTGTCACTTTCTCAAGTACTACCTGTGAGAGACAAGGAGGCATAGTGCATGCACCAGGAACTTTAACTCATGGTTGAAGAACTGGTGCTGTGAGGAAGGTTTGGATTCATTGGTGACTGGGGACCCACCTGGAGGGATGGAGGTTTGTTCAAGCCTGACGGCCTGCATCCATCCTGGAGGGAATCCAAGCACTCAATGATAAGTTTAAATGCTACATTGACAAGCATTTAAACTAGCAAAGGGGTGGCAGGCCAGCAAGGAGGGTACCTACTTGCTCACCCCCACAGCTAGCAGTGGAACCAGTGAACCAGAGGAGTGGCTATCTCTGCAAAGCAGTGTGCAAAAGATGGAGATTAGTGCCCAAGAGGTGGATAGGCAAAAAGGGCAAAATTCAGCAGAAGGGCAGACAGCAGGAGAACCAGGGATAAAGGACAACCAAGGAAGAGGCTGGAGTAGAACAGTGAAACAGCCTAGGAGGTCATATCATGGAAGCCATGTGCAAATGCCAGGAGCCTTAGCAACAAGATGGAAGATCTGGAGGCTGTCATTGTGCAGTCAGACCTGGACATTGTGGCCATCACTGAAACCTGGTGTAATGATAACCACGACTGGGAGATGGCCATACCTGGCTACAACATATTCAAAAGAGACAGAGCAGGCAGGAAGGGAGGAGGTGGCATTGTATGTGAAAATGACATAAGGGCCACAGAGATCCAGGAGGAACAAAATGGGGAGAGATACTGTGGGTTAAGCTGGAAAGGAAAATGGGAACAGCCATCCGCACAGGTGTGGTCTATAAACCACCAGCCCAGGAGAAAGAAACAGATAGGGAGTTGATGCTAGCCATCCAAAGGATGGCAGACAAGGTTGAGGTAGTACTGGTTGGAGACTTCAATATTCCAGACGTGGACTGGAGCATCCCAGCAGCAGCATCAACTAGGAGCAGATTTATCCTGACTCCTTCAGGGTGCCTTTCTCAAGCAACTGGTCATGGAACCAACTCGGCAGAAGGCAATACTGGACCTTGTGCTCACAAACAGGGACAGTGTGATGGGGGTAAGAGTGGGGAGCACCTGGGGAACAGTGACCACCAGTCATTGTGGTTTGAAATCACAGAAAGAGCAGAACTAAACCACACAAAACCCGTATCCTGGATTTTAGGGGGCAGACTTTGGGAAAATGGGGAGATATTTGAAAGAGGCATTAAGGGGAATGGGACAGGAATCGGGGTTGAGGAACAGTGGGCAGTATTTAAAATGGGGATTACAAGAACAACAGAATTATGCATTAAGCAGGTTAGCAAGAGGAAAGGAAGAGGAGACTATTATGGTTTTCCAAAGAGGTAGCAAAGAAAGTGAAAGCCAAAAGATTACATTCAGGCAATACAAAAGACACAGGCAGAAGGGGATAGGGAGAAGTACCAGGAGAAGCATAGGGAGGCAGGAAGTCAGTAAGGGAAGCCAAAGCTCAGACAGAAGAACACATTGCAAAATCAGTGGGTAGAGGGGACAAAACCTTTACAGGTACATAAGGAAAAAGAAAGACAAAGGTAGGGATAGTGAGACTGAAGGGAGAGGATGAGGACACGTGAAGGATGACAACAGTAAAGCTGACATATTGAACAGGTATTTCTGCTCAGTCTTTACTGAGGAAGAGGAGGGTAATGGGTCTGAAGGGAGTACAAGGGGTGAGAATGGTGCAGAATGGACACAAGTCCCTTTACATGAGAAAGGGTCCTGAAGGAACTGGAAGTAATAAGAGTTGATAAAGCAATGGGTCCAGATGGGGTGCACCAGGTCCTAAAGAACTAAGAGAGGTGGTGGCTGAACCTCTGGCTATCCTGTTTAGCCGATCACTGGAAACAGGGAGGTACCCAAAGACTGAGGACAGCAGATGTAGTCCCCTTATACAAAAGCGGGAACAAAGAGGAAGCAGGGAACTACAGACAGTCAGCCTCACCTCAGTAGTGGGAAGATCATGGAAGCACTACTGAAGGAGAGATTGGTGGAACATCTGGTTGTCAATGGACTACAGGACCCAAGGCAGCATGGTTTCACCAGGGGAGGTCATGTCAGACCAACCTCGTTGAATTTTTGAGTGGGTGACTAGGAGGTGGATCAGGAGGGCAGTGGACATGGCCTATCTGGACTTCAGCAAGGCCTTTGACACTGTGCCACATAGAAGACTATTACACAAACTGGGGAATATGGGTGTGGGCAGGACAGTAGTGTGGTGGGTAGGTAACTGGCTGGGTGGCAGGACACAGAGGGTGGTGGTAAATGGCTGTCACTCCACAGAGGGAAGAGTGACCAGTGGGGTACCACAGGATCAGTGCCGGACCGGTCCTATTCAACATCTTCATCAGTGACATTGCACAGAACCTAGAAGGCATAATTTCACTGTTCGCTGATGACACAAAGCTCTGTAACAGAGTAGACACACCAGAGGGTGTAGACAGAATGAGAAGGACCTGCAGAAACTTGAAGAATGGTCAGGGGTTTGGCAGTTGAAATTCAATGCAAAGAAATGCAAGATAATGCATATGGGGCACAAAACCCTGGCACAATATATCAGTTGGGGGTGAGGATAAAGCATGCACCAAGCAGGAAAGGGATCTTGGGGTTATCATCTCTGATGACCTCAAGGTAGGGAAACAGTGTGACAAGGCAGCAGGTAAAGCAAATAGGATGCTGGGATGTATAGGCAGGGCATCACCAGCAGGAAAAGGGAGGTCATAATTCCGCTATACAAGACACTAGTGAGGCCCACCTGGAGTACAGTGTACAGTTCTGGAGACCATATCTACGTAAGGACATAGACAGGGTAGAGAAGGTTCAGAGGAGGGCAACAAAGATGGTGCATGGATTGCATCACAGGTCCTATGAAGACAGGTTGAAGGAACTGAACATGTACCCCTGGAGGAGAGGAGGAGAGGGATATGATAGAGACATACAAGTATCTCACAGGAGGAACAGGGTGCAGGAATACACTATTTTAAGTGAAAAGATGTTCCAGGACTAGAGGCATGGGATGAAGTTGGAGGGAGGACGATTCAGAGGAAACATGAGGAAGAATTTCTTCACAGAACGGGTGGTGGACAAGTGGAACACCCTGCCAGAGAAGTGGTGGGGCTGAAACAATCACGGATTTAAGAATGCATGGGATAGACATAAAGGAATTCCTGGAGGTCAGGGTTAAAGGGCAACAGACTTCTAGGAAAACATAAACTTAACTTACAAGCTCAAATGGAGACACTGGGTGGGCCATAGGCCCTTATCTGCCAACACTGTCTATGTATCTATGTATCTATGTATCTATGTGACCTTCCTCTCCAAGTGCTATAAAATAAATTGTATCCCTTAGCCCTTTCCATAGTGTACTGTTCCCCCTCCTGGCCTTGATCTTCATAATAATAAAAAAATGAAATCCCCCATTGATTCTGTGTGGTCTAGTGGATCCCCCTCCTGGCCCCAGTCTCCATAATAATAAAAATGAAACTCTGTATCCCTGAGGTCAAGTGGCCCCTGCCCTGTTAGGAAGTGACCCACCACCCTGCTCCCCAACACAACTACTAATGGTGATTGGCACAGCCCTCCTCACACCACCATAGCCAGTCACTGACTGAACTGTCACAGTATAGTACACACCCATTGGTTGACCGGTCACTTCCCAATGGGGTGGGTGGGGACACTTGAGCACCAGGGATACCGGGACTCTATTTTTATTATTATGAAGCTCATGGTCAGGGAGGTGGGAACCATTAGACTACCAGGGTCAATGGGGATTTCTATTTTTAATATTTTGATGCTCGGGGCCAGGAAGAGGGACACTACACTATGGAAAAGGGGCTAGAGATACCAATTATTTTACTGTGTTGGGGTGGGGGATCCTACACTACGGAAACAGGGTTTGAAGTTATGTTTTAAAGTCATAGGGCTGTGGGGCGAAAACTGTGTACCCTCCCTAGACTGTGCACTTGGCACCACCCAACCACATGCATAGTTAAAGTAGGATTCAAAAGCTACTATGTGCCAGCACCACCGGCCATAGTGATGCCTGAGGGGGTTTCAATATTTTGATGTGCAGCATATGCATGAGGGATCCATCATTTGCATAGGTGCATCACAATATTGTGCATGTAGTACAGTTGGGTCATGCACTGCATTTGTGGCCTTTGAATATGGCCTTGCTCCTGATGGTCTGCATAAGAATGGAGATACACTGTACATCCAGGCATGCACCGTGCATCTTGTCTGAATATTTGGCCCATACAGTATAAGGAATATATGCTCACCATGCTTATTATTGGGCATTTGCCAGGTAGGCCATGAGAGCTATAGTTTTTCTATCACGCCAATGCAAGTGTATTTCTTGTTTTGTCAACACTGAGTTATATTTTGAAGTAATGCTGATATCGGTATATATACTTATATATTTTACTGCAATGTTATGTACAGTACATGCAATGGCATGCTTTTACGGTGAAATGTAACATTGTAATGCTGAAAATCTTGCTAGAAAGTTTAACAACAAAACATCCTGTAGTCTCAATGGAGTGAGCAAGCATGAGCAGAAGATAAGGAGCAGAACAATTGTATTATATAGTGATGCTAAGCAGACATCTTCACTCAGTCAACCTAGCATCACCAGTTGTGCAATTGCTCTGACCCTCTCTCCTGACCATACACCTGCTCATTCCATTGAGGCTATAGACTTTTGAAGCCGATGTGCTGTGGGATCTGTTGAGCTAACCCACAGTAATCTACTACTGTCACCCCAAAATCAGGACTAAGGGTTCAGGAGAGAGTTCACCTCTTAACATTGAAAGTTTTGGGGACTGGGGTTTTGGGTTAGGCAGGCAGTTTGCACAAAGATATGCAGTCAGCTCCTTGTACAGTGATAGGCTCTGGCATTTTGCTTTTCAGAAAAAATGTCTGGGGAATATGGGAGTGAGAAATGGCAGAAAGTTGTGATGATGGATGGGGAGGGTGTTGCTATGACACTAACCATGGCCACCAAGAAAGGCGAAAGTTATTTTAATTGATCAACATGCCAAACTGCTGAAGAGGAGCCCAGAAATTTTAGACTAGCTTCAGCAGCATAAATGTACCAGTGTTCAATGAGTCACTATACTTCCCTTAGGCAACAACTCATCTTTACTGTGGACTAAAGGCATTTTTCACACTTTTCACAACACGTTATTGTTTTGCTTAGATCAGTCTGTCAACAAAATGGATACAAAGAAAGTAAAACTGAAACCAGAACTCAACTCATTCAAAACTGCTTACTTCAGTATCCATCACTAAATAATGACCAATGTTTTGCAAAACACTTCGTCATAGTCAAGAGGAACATTTTTAATTGCTAGTACACAGTTGAATTTCATTACATGCACATATATATATATATATATATATATATATATATATATATCAATGTTTGGGTGAATAGAGTATGGGGTTAGTAGTGCTTATGTAACTGTAGTTTACTTTGGTTTTTCTATTCCTGCCCTTGATAGGTAAGCAGGGTAGTGAATAGAAATAGAAAGACCAGCACCTAGGGTGAGTAGAGTGCTGGAGAAGAGAGGAGGCAGGGGTGGATGGCGTGTGTTTTGCAAAGCACTAAGTGGAGGGATTGCCAAGGGAGGCTGGCCTTTGTAGGTAATGTGGAGGAGCTATTCTCCCACATTGAACCTCGGCTATAGCTCTCTCATTCAATTTTTGGTGAATTGAGTATGGGGTTAGTAGTGCTTATGTAACTGTATTTTACTTTTGGCTTTTTTCTATTCTGGCCCTTGGTAGGTAAGCTGGTAGTGAGTAGAAATAGAAAGCACAAGAGAATTACCAATGAATGTTCAAAAGAGTATGATTACCTCCACCAACTCACAGAGAGTATGAACAGTAGCATGCAGGAGAGGAAACCCCCCCACGTGAAGGAAACCTCTGAGCACCCATGGCTACTGATCTGCTCGTCCTCTGAGCAAACTAAGAAGAGATGAACCTAGGTTCTAGCAACCATATGCTAATTTTTTGAGGAAGGTGAACTGCTTGAGAGAGGATGATCCATGTTCAAATCCATGGATGATGCATTTTGGAAGGACAATTTGAGATTGAAGAGGTAGGTCTATTCTGAAGGAACATCCAAATCCTGAGAGTGGAGTAGATCCAGTCGAGGAAGGGACGAATGTAGTCCAGGTTTCCAGGGTGATGATGGATGATGTCCAATGGGATTACAGAGACTGATGAGCAGGAAAAGCATGATTTGATAAATTTGTTACCAGACTTTGAACGGTAGGAAATATGATGGGTTATGAAGTCATAAGGTAAACAATCTAACTTTATTGAATGTTTGATATTCAAGGTAGAGCCTGGAGGTAAGGATTTAAGTGGTGAGCGATAAGTTGTAATGTTGGCATCCATGCAGCAGATGAAGGAATCGGACAGGATCTTTATGCACCTGGTAGGAGTAGTGACATGGAAGATTTTAGACCAAAGAAGGAAGATTGCTATATGCAGTAGAGATGGTAACTGAATGTATATGGAATAATTGGAAGTTTAGTACAAGGAATTTGAGAGTTGATTTGGGTACTGATGTCGTAATGATGCTTGTATAGGCTCTTGCTGGTCTGGCAGTAGAAAAGTAGATATGGGTATTTCTGATGCGAATTGCCGGGATATGTGCTGAGGTGGCCATGACTGTTTTGCCTTACTGGTGAGCCAATGTTCAAATACTGTTGGGATCCAGGAAACAGGTATATGAAAGAGTCTATAGACTGGTGTGGCAATGGGAAGTTGAGGGGTGTAGAATGCCAGGGTGTCTAGCATTTTAGTTGACTATAGAGTTGTTGAGAGACAAGACTGAGATAGAGAGACAGCCAGATTGGTTGCAGATGTACAGATTGAGAATCAATGAAAGCCTGCTCTCAGTAAAAGTCTTTGCTGGAGGAAGTATGGGAGGTGAACTATGAGGATGAGCTGGAAGGACCACTGGATGGGCAGCTGATCAGATTGATGGTAATATGATGAAGAAATGTAGATGATTGCATGAAGTACGGTGGCATCCCTGGGCTAGAAAACAATGGTATGGATAGAATACCTTTAGTAAGATATCTAGGCGCTGGAAATCTAACGATGAGAGTTCTCAGAAGGTAGTTGTGAAGGTCTTAGGACATCCAATGGCTATTGAGGAAGTAGGAGTCGATAACGTGATCAACAGAATCGGTACTCATAGGAGAAGCTACTGAAAGGCAAAATGGATGATGTCAGTACTGCTATGAAGTATCTTGCAGTTCCCATTATCTGTAACAGCAATGATAATTACAGAGTTATTGCATGGCAGAAGGAATTAGGTCACTTTTCCATGTAAAAAGATATCCTGTGAGACACGGTAGATAGGAAGCCGTAGTGTTTGAATTGACAGGATGCACAGGAGCATCCAGCAGAGTCGGATGAGGGATGAGATCTTTCTATAGTCCAGTCAAATGGAATTCTGGAACAGATCCTAGGGAGATGGTTGGGAAGTATAAATAACTCTTTGGTGACGTAAGAGTCTATGAGGCATGTTGTCCAAGGGATGATTGCTAGATGTTTGCAGGCCCGATATCACAAAAGGTGAATTGAATGACCAAGCCAGCTGGACTTACTCTTGCCTCAATTAACACATGCAGCCTGCACCCTAAATTGGATACTCTGAAAACATGGGTTACCAACATAGTACGGATGGTCTCTCAGTGGTGGAGTCTTGGTTCTCTCCCAAAGTACCAGACTCCGTTTTCCTTTACCAGGTTATACCTGCTCAGACAGGACCATCTCTCAAAAAGAGGTGGGGCTCTGTCCTGTATGTCAGGCATTCTCTCAGGGGCACGCCTCCCTCCTCCAGTAGTAATGATAACCTGCAGGTTCTGACCATAAAACCCTTCTGGGGTCACATAACAGGGCTCTCACTGTACTGTCTGTATACATCCCACCCAAACTCACTGGGGCTGGTACCGGGACCTGATGGACTATATGAGCACCCTGAGTCTTAATACTGAAAATTGTGATGCTGGAGATTTCAACATCAACTGGCTCTCCTCTACTGCCACCTCAATCTAAGATGCCTTAACAGCCATCCGTTTCTCACAAACTCCAACCCGTATCAACCACAAAACTGGGACCAGCACACTCCTTGACTGGGTTCTATCCAATTGGCCTACCGAATCCACAACATTACTGTTCCCCTGATTCCCTGAGCAACCACTCTCTGGTCACATGTACCTGGTCCTTCAACTATTGTAAACCACCCACAGAAGAATTACAAACTGAGTCTTACTAAAATGGCACCAGGATCTGCTAAAAAGGACCTCAAGAGCACAGATCGGACAGCACTCTATAGTGCCAATAATGGCAACACAGCCCTGGACCACTTCATAAAAATCTTCAACACCATCTGTGACAAGCATGCCCGATAAAAACAGAAAGATAAGAGGGCACAGTAACCCCTGGATCACTCCTGACCTTCTAGAGCAACTACAAACCAGAGATCACTTATGGCAGATAGCGAGTGCACACGGTATCTCTGCTAACATACAGAGGCAAAAAAGCTCAGAATGAGTGCACTAAAGCCATCCAACTTTCCAAAAGCAAATACTGCAAAGAAGCCTCTCTAGCACCTGGAATGACAGCAAGTCATTCTGGGATAACATCTACAACATAACCAGCAAGGACCCCAAATCTGCACCAGCATGCTCTTGATTGATGGCGTACCATCCTTGGACCACATGCACATTGCCAAAGCACTTAACATCATGTTCATGGACCTAAGCAGTGTGCTACCAGCAGATTACTTTAACCCACCACTGCCAACTGAGCCTAATACAGCCAAACAACCATCACTTAATCACCCACTCTTCTACTTTAAAGAAGTCTCTAGTTGAAGCTAAAAGTACCCAGAGAAAGCTTTGGGGAAATCTAGACATAGCGTGAGACACTCTGACCTAAAATTTGCCAAGCTGACCCTGGCTGAAGTCCTAGGCCCACTCACAAACTAATCAACCTCTCCTCTGCCTGTTACAGTTCCCCAGAGATGGAAATCAGCACAGTAACTCCAGTGCACAAAGGTGGTGACAGGAACCTACATAACAACTTCAGACCTATCTCCATACTCCCCCTCCAAAGCCCTTGAGTGGATAGGGCAGACCAGTTAGTCGAAACCTCCACCTACTAATTACAGACCCTACGAGGATCATGCCCCTTGGACTAATACTCTTATAGACTGGGTCTTACTAACTGCCTGGACAGAATAGCATGTGCTGGGACCTAGCTGACTCAATTAGTGATCACTCCCCAATCTACTGCACCTGGTGTGCTACTAGTAAACCTTCTCCACCTCCTAAACTTATCACCTTCCGAAAACCTGGCTAACTTTAACCAAGAAAATTTCTTACATGATCTCACATTGATTGACTGGTGTCCCATTCACACCTCAAATAATGCACAATTAGCGTTAGACCATTTTCTTGCCTGCTTTCATGTGCTCCAAGACACCCATGCTCCCTGTGTCACTCGTCGGATCCATGGATCACAGACGAATATGGCTCTCAAAAGATCTACTTGTGTGGATTAGGGCCAGGATAAAACGTAGCGTCGCTCAAATTCACTCGCTCCTGGCTGACTATAATAATTACCGAGCCCAGAGAAATGTATGCAAAAGGCAAACACGATTAGCTAAAAGCTCCTTCTGTAAAATTTGCTAACTAAAGCAGCAGGGACTCAAAAAATTCTGAGCTACCATAAAAACCCTCCTTGGAGCTAATCTAACAGCACATACAAGTGACATGCTGATTAACGGCATACACTGCAATAATCCAGCTACTATAGCAAACTCTTTTAACCACTATTTTTCTGACCTCACCAGCTACCAGGCCTCTTTCCCTAATGCACACTTTTCACCCAACGGCAATGATAAACTCAACTCACAATCCCCTTTCAGGTTCCGGAGTATTACAAAACTGAAATTCTGAGACTACTCCTCTTAGCTCCAGACAATACCAGTTCAGGGTCTGATGGGATGGAACCCAGGCTTCTAAAATCGCCGTCCGCTTATAGCCTCTCCCCTAACCAAAATCTTCAATCTCTCTCTCCATGGCTCAGTCCCCAGCATCTGAAAATAGCCAAGGTCACACCCATTCCTAAAAGGGTGATCCCAAATTAATCATGAACCACCGTCCTATAGCAATCCTCTCCTCCTTAGCAAAATCCTGGAAAAACTTGTAGCAACCCAAACCCAAGACTATCTGCAGAAGTATAACCTTCTGTCTAGCTCCCAGCATGGTTTCTGCAAGGGACTCAGTATGTCTACACGCCCTCCTCAAACTCACTAACAATATCTTTGCTGCTATGGACTCTGGCCTCTGACAGGTGCTATCTTCATTGACTTAATGAAAGCTTTTGACCTGGTAAACCATTCCCTCCTTCTTTCATAACTTCTCTTCCTAGGTTTCTCTACTGATGTAGTGGCCTGGTTTAACAGCTACCTGTCCGATAGGAAGCAGGCCATAGTTTTCAATTCAGCCACATCTGATCCCTCATCTATCCATGTTGGAGTGCCCCAGGGCTCCATACTTGCTCCTTGCTCTTCTCTATCTTCATAAATGACATCCCTTGCTTGCTTCCACCTGCTCAACTCTGCTTTATGCAGATGACCTAGTGATTTATCACAGTGCAAGAAACACATTTGACCTCAACCAACCTCTTGCCTCAGACTTTCTGCTATTCAGTCTTGGCTAACAGAGAACAAACTTGTTCTTAATATTAGCAAGACATACTCTATACTCTTTGGATCGCTCACAAATTTAAAATAAACCCAGATGAATTAAAATCACCTGTGCTGATGGATCCACACTGATTAGCATGAAATCCTTCAAATATCCGGGCATTACTCTGGATGAATCCCTTGATTTTGACTTACACATAACTAACACCTGTAAATCTGTTAACGCAAAATTAGGTGGTGCCTACTGCACTAGCTATGCCCTTACCTCATCGGCTAGACTAGCTGTGGATCAAGGCTTTCTGCTCCCTGCCCTGGCTTATGGATCAGTCAGGTACCTATCTGCCCCTAAATCCTTCCTCCACAAAGTAGGACACCACCTATAACAATATCTGCCGTTATGCCTCAGCATCCCTCATTTGAAACACCATTGCCAACTCTATTCTGATCTAAACTGGCCTAGCCCTCCCTGCCCATCAGCTGCAGTCCCTTGGATCACTTATTGATAACACTGTCCGCACTGGCATCCCATCATCACGCCTGTCTGCTCCACTCTCACCCCTCTCCTATGGGCTCTGATCTGCTGACCTAGCCTTTCCACATTCCCAGATGTAAACTAAATGGGTACATGTGCTTTTGCATATGGCCCCAAAATACTGGAACTCACTACTCCAAATATTCATGGAGCACCTACCCATGCTAGCTTTAAAACATCACTGGGAACATCTAGCAACAATCAGCCAATGTACCTGCTTTAATCCACCTTAGACTACTTCAATCTCCCTCACCTCTCTTTCAGTAAACTACCTTCCTCTTGTACGCCACTTCCTACCTCTCTAACTACCTATCTCTCATGTTCTGTTTCTCTCATCCCCTCCCTTCCCCTCACTCTCTCCTTCTCCTCTCTCATCTCATCCTCAGTTTTGGCACTTACTGTGCTTTGCTGTGTAAACCTTTATTTGCAAATGCCTGTTTCACTTACGGTTTTAACTATAGTTGTGTATTTTACCTAAATGTTTTTCCTGCTTTTGCCTCTTACTGTAATATTATCTCTAACATTCCAATGTGACTTACTTTTGAATTAACTGCTTAGTTGAATGTTGCTGCTTCCATCCTCACTGTGTTCACCAATCTAATGTGCTGCGTCACATGTATGCTCATTTTGTATGTTAAACTGTCTCTCTCTGGGTCATGCCTGAAAATAGGCATTGCTATGCCTAGTGCACTCACCGGTTACCAAAAGCAAATAAATAAATAAATACCAGCTCTTTGTCCTGAGCATCATGGCTTCCAATCAGGTCAAGTACTATCACGGCCTTGCTTGAATTCACTGGACACATTCACCATTCAATTTTGAGAAAGGTCTCCTGGTTGAGCAACTTTGTCAATCTATCAAAAGCATTTCATAACGGTGCATCACAAGCTCCTGCTGGACCAACTGTCAGCTACAGGACTCTCCCTGAAATCAGTATGCTGGTTCAACAGCTACCTTCACAATCACTCACAAAAGGTCAAAATAGGGGATCACCTCTGATAACAGACCAGTCCACTCAAGGGTCTCACAAAGATCAATTCTGGGTGGGGCCCTACTCTTCAGTTTATTTCTAAACAAACTGCTGTCCTCATGCCCAGGCCAGATGCTCCTTACATGCAGATGACGTGGTCATATTCAACAGCAACCCTAATCCCAAACAACTTGTGGTAGATCTCAAAAGGGTTCTTGGCTAAAAAATGGTTTATGGACCACAGACTAGTCATAAACTGCAAAAACTAAGACTATGATGTTTACAGCACAGAGCAAGCATAAGGCATCTCCCTGCAATCAAGAACGCTAATGGGGACCTGCTGAATTTGTCCAGCATTTCAGGTACCTGGGAATCACACTTGATTCTACACTTTCATACACCCAACACATCGACAACACACCAAAAGTGATTAATACAAGAATAGGGATCCTATATAGGCATAGATACTGCCTAAAACATAAGGCATTGAACCTGGCCATCAACAGCTTGATAGTCTCCCTCATTGATTATGGCATAGTAGTCTACTTGTTGGTGACAGACACAGACTTAAACTGCATCACTACTGCACTAAACAAGGTGGGCCAACTGCTCACAGTGTGGAAAGACTAACGCACACCTGTGAGCTCCACACTGGCAGGTTGGCTACAACTGAAGGACAGAATAAACTACCAAACCTGCCACATTGCCAAAAATGCTCCCCTCAACCAACTACCCACAGGGGTCCAGAATCCATTACTCCACACTGAAGCACCCAACCCACAAGGAACTCATCCACCAGACCTACAAAGTTCCCAGATACAGCACAGCCCTGGTTGAACATGCTGTTTACTATCGTGCTCCACTATGGACCAATGCCTCACCTCCTGATGTTATCAATGCCACATCTATTGGATCATTCAAATGCAGACTCTGGCAGCACCTAGTAAAATCTAGTAAATGACTGCTATGATTAGCACCCTCCCAGAGCATCAGCCAACTACCTGTGCTTACCTCGTGCTAACTCATTGGGTTGAGGGACCCCAATCCCAGCACTTTAGGTTACACCTAGCCTCCTAATTATGACATTCTCCCACTTCCTACTCCTGAGATGCTCCCAACCACCTTACTACTTCCACCCATGTTTGCAACCCTTCCTTCTTCTCACCTCTGAGGGTTTCCAAGTAGGGTGTTAACATCTGATTTCAGCTAGCTGCTATACTGCCTAAGCTTTTAATGTTGTTGTACCCTGTAACTTACCTGTACCATATGTAATCCTGTCATCTGTATTGTATTGTCTATGTAACTGATGTGGCACTTATAATGAGTACCTGCTACCGTGTAATCCAAGACCTCAATAAATAAATAAAAATAAATAAAATAGAAGACGTTTTCCTCAGGTGAAATGAATAACTGCTCCATTGAGTAGTGGCTGAGAGCTGTTAGGATGACAAGGGAAGAGTAAGAGATAGATGAACGGAAGGTGTAGTTGGCTTGGTAGGCTTACAGCCTGGAGATAGGAGTTAACTGCGCAAAAGAGCAACAGCAAACTGGAAGGAGCCCTGAGCTGCCAGGGCAGCAAGGAGAAGGCAGCTGTCCAAGGATGAAAGGGAAAGTCTGGAGCAGATGTCCAAGGGCTGGAGGAAGTAGTTGAGGAGATGACAATATAGGCTAAGTGTACTGACTTTGACAGGTGCATACAGGAACAGACCCAGGGCAGCACCTCAAAAACTGAATCAGAGTGGAGAAAACTGCTGCAGACCATGAATCAGATCCAGGAAGATAAATAAGTGAATTCAGGTACAGAGAGCCACAACATTGATATACCAGAGTCCCAGTCTGAAAATAATGGTGAACAACAAGCGTAGAGAACAGATGGCAATGCAGCAATGAAGCATGAGGATCCAACTTCTGAAGGACAAAGAGGACCCGCATGGTTGCCTAGAAGGGGTGACCAGCAGCAAGGAAGTCCAGGAGGTAGGTGAACGTAGTGGAGGCAGAGACAGAACATGCTGGCAGAGTACAAATCTAGAGAGTGAGGAGGTCAAGGTGGGGATGAGTACAATGAGTCCATGGCAGTGCAGGATGTAGAATGGTGGGAAGGATGCAGAAGGCAAACAGAGTATAAGGGTCCCATTCCAAAGGGAAGTGGCAATCGGTATCAGGTAGAAAATGCATGAAGTAGAAACAGTCAACTGCAGAAACAGGCACTCATCCTTGATATCCGAGGCAAGATGGCTTCCACTTGATGCCTCCAGGCAAAGTAGAATGGGAAGGCAGATGGGGTAAAGTGGTCCTGTTCCTGAAGGGAAGTGGCAACCAGGTAGTTGGGTAGAGAATGCATAAGGTTGAAACAGTGGAGAACAGACACAGGCTCTCATTCCAGGTAGTCGAGGTGAGATGACTGCCACCAAGCAGTCAGACAGAGGATGTTGAAGGCAAATGGGTAAAGTGGTCACATTCTGAATGAAAGGAGCAACCGGTATCACGCACAGAATGCACAAAGATTATAAACAGTTGTTTGAAGGCACAGGTTTCATCCCAGGTAACTGAGACAAGATGACCTTCATTAGATGCCACCAGATAATATGGATAATGAAGACAAATGGGAAAGTGGTCCATTCCCAAAGGAAGTGGCAATGGATAGTCTGGAAGAGAATGAATTGGTTTGAAACCATGGAGTGCAGATACAGGCGTGATTCCTGGTAGTCGGTGCAAGACGACCTTCTGTCGATGCCATGAGGCAGAGGCAGAATGTTGAATGCAAATGTGGTAGTCCCATTCCGACTGGAAGTGGCAGCTGTTATAAGGTAGAGAATACAGAAAGTTGAAACAGTTGATTTGCAGACACAGGCTCCCATCTCAGGTAGTTGAGGTGAGATGAATTGCACTCAATGCCGCCAATCAGAGGTAAAATGTTGAAGGCAAATGGAGTAGCGGTTCCATTACCAAAGGAAATGGTGACCAGGTATCGGAAGAGAATGCATGAGAATGAAACAGTAGATTGCAAACATGGCTACCATCCCTGGTAGTCAGGGCATACTAACCTTTACTCGATGCCACCAGGCAGAGTTAGGGACAGAGGATGTCAGGTTTGTAAGTAGTGCATAGTAGTGATTGTAACAGAATCCCATCCCAAGTAGACAAGGCAGGCCTACCTTCACTCAATGCCTCAGAAGATACAAGATAGGGATGGAATCTGGAAAAGCTGCTAGTATGGGCTGAGCAAGGAAAAAGCAGCTGGTTGTGTAGTCATAGGTGGGTAAACAGGTAGGCAGGAGGAAGGGAGGGAGCAAGTCAGAGTGGTGGCAAGCTGAGAAGCACCAGGGTAGAACAAGGAAGCAAATATTGAAGCTGAGCAGGCTATAAGTGCCAGAAGCAAAATGGTAAGGTGTAGTCACCAGAAAAGTGTCAGAGGTAGTATGAGTGTGGATGGTAGAAGAGGCATAAATGAAGGTGGAATGGAGGTGTGAGGAGGAAATGCCAAAAAGAGAATCAGGGAGCACGGGACCAGTGGAGGAATAGGGACAAGGGTAGCTCCAGGAAGGAGGTAGCAGGAGCAGATAAGGAAAGAGGAAGGAGGGCAGGACAGGGAAGGCATTTTTTTATTTTTGCATTTCAACATATGAACCAATCAGTTGTAAGGTGCATATCAAAGAGAGTTATCAAAAGTAAAGCAAAAGTAAATGAATGGTCATGCAAGGATGGCTCCTGAAAGCTGCATAAGATGTTCCAGTTTCATCAAGGAGGCTATGGAAGGCAAATCATGACACAAGGTACTCCACAATGTGCCAACTGTGGAGGAACATGAAAACAGCGAGATGGGAACAGGGAACAAACTGCAGGTGATTGGTCTCAAGCAGTGCCAGAAACACCGACAGAACCAAAGCCAGTGAGTAGCAACACACAAAGCTGATTTCAGACCACAGAAGCTGACACACCGCAGTGTCTTGAAATCTGCAATGCCAGACAGCAGTCACAGCATAAGCAGTGCACACAAAAATGGAACAGAGTCAGAAAAGCATCTGGTTACATTACTGCATTGGGGGAATGCCAAGACAGCAGCAAAGGAATGGGCAGAGCAAGGACGAGGTGGGCAGGAAGTAAGGTAGACAGGGCAGAAGGAATAAAATGTATTATCTGCTGGTGAAGCTCTGATCCAGTCCATGGCTTTGGGATCTTGGACAGAAAGGCAAGGAGGACAGAAGCCATATAGTAGGGCAGCAAGTGAGGAAGGAAAACAGCAGCCAAACATCACAAGGGCAGGGAGAGAAGGTATTGGGTGAGACAGAGGGGGCTGAAGGAAGCCAGGTGCCAAGTACAGGGAAGATGCAGAACCCAGAAGAGCGGGGTGGTGGTGGAGTTGGGAAAAGGCCAATAAAGAAAAACAATGAGGGATGGAAGGGTGAGCACAACAGCAACAAGGAAAACACAACAGAGGGAGGATGATGGGAACTAGAGTGAAAGGAAGCAGGACACCACAGAACAGTGGGCAGGATCGGAAGAAAGCTTGACGAGGAGCAGGGAGGGAATGGACAAGGAAATTGACACCAATGAACAAAGAAGGAAGGGCAGGAGGAGGAAGCAGGAGTGAGGGAAGGAGGCTCAGCCCATGAGCCATGCAGGAATCCAGCGCCTATGAAGGGGTGAGTGTTTTGCAACCTGCTAAGTGGAGGATTGCCAAGGAGGCTGGCCTTTGTAGGTGATGTGGGAGGAGCTATTCTCCACATTGAACCTGGGCTGTAGCCCTCCAAATATATATATATATATATATATGTACACACACATATATATATATATATATATATATATATATATATATACACACACACACATATATATATACACACACACACACATATGACCCTATATATATATATATATATATATATATATAATATATATATAACGACAAAAACTCTGTTTAATGTATCAGTTATGGTTGTTCACAGCAACAAAGCAAGGAGATTCAGTGTTGGGTTGAAAGCCACCCTTGGACCCTCCAGACCACCCCCCAACCAACATCAGGGTGCGGCGTTGGGTCATCAGGCCTAACTCACCCCATCACATGTGTAAAGGAGCTGAAGAATAGGAGAATGGAATGAGAGTTAAGATCGAAGACCCCAACGCATACCCGATGCCAGTTGGGGTGGTCTGAGGGTCAAGGCGACTTTCAACCCTAACTCCAAATTTCCTTGCTTTTGTCACTGTGGAACAACTCAACTGATGCATTAAACAGAGTTTTTGCCTCTAATTTCCCTTCTTTGAGAATGATGAGAAGAAATAGTGATAGTAACAGGAACAGCAATGCAAACAGAAGCGCCAACAGTAATGCACATGGTAGCATAGCGTAAATGGTAAAGGAAATGTTAATAAGCATGAAAGCGTAAGTGGCCTGGCGAACAGCGAAGCAAACGGACATTGAAGTGAATACAAAAACACAACTGGTAATGCAACAATGATGGCAGTGGTATTTTAAATGGAAATGTTAAGTGTCACAGCAAAAGAACATGAAAGGAACAAACGAAATGCAAAAGGAAGTGCACACATAACGCAAAACCGTAACATGCACAGGGATGGTACCACAATTGTAAATGCAAATGTTAAAGTTAACATGAAGAATAACGTCAAAGGAAACAGAAATGGAAATGGGAACAGAAGCGCATATGGAAACACAAACGAAACTCACATGGGCACAGTACGCAATTGTAAACGAAATGGTAATGGTAACAGCAACAACAACAGCAAAGAAAGCAGAAACACAAAAGGAAACACAAGCGCATATGGAAAAGCAAACTGTATGCGCATGGGCACAGTAACGAATTGCAAAATGCAAATGGTAACAGTAACAGCAAGGAAGACACAAATGAAAGAGAAATGAAATGCAAAATGAAAGGGCTGCCAGAAACACAAATGGCATGGTGACACAAACAAAAACACAAACAGAAACAGTGGTGGAAAAGCAAATGGTAACAGTAATGAAAACACAAGCTCAAATGACAACGCAAAGGGTAACAGACACGTTGGCGTGCGTGAGAACGGTGTAGCGCAAACTGGGACATAAACACAAGTGGAAACAATAACTGTAACAGTAATGGAAGTGCATACCCTGTTTTCCCAAACAGGTGCATAGAGAAACACAGTGTGTACAAAGAATGTATGCATTGTAATGGGTATCAAAGCTAAAACGAGCATTGGAAGTATTTAATTGCTAATATCTCAGCAACCGCACAATGCAGAAAAAAATAAAATGTCACAGAAATCACGATTTTTCTGGCTAAGTTTTTGCTATTACATAGCCAGAGGGCTATGCAACTATAACAAAAAATCTGTATCTTGCATCCTTTGTGATACAAGCCCGAAAGGCACGGTATGTGCCACCTTGTTAGTCTATGGGAAAAATGCCAAATTGGAGTACTGTAACTTTGCAGCCATGCAATATTTTTTCACCAAACCACCAAAAAGGCACATCTGTGAGATGTTGTCTACGTTCCTCAAATTTCAGCTTAAAAGACCAAACTGTTCTTTTGCAGCAGGGTGGCAAAGAATTCCTGTCATTTTGCCATAGCCTGGAAAAAGTAGTGTCGTGATTGTGAAAACTTTAGCAAAATTTGCCGAAAGTGTTGCAAGTGAAACACTACTTTGCAACACTACTTTTTCCAGAAATTTGAAAAACATATTTCTGGGGTGTTTAACCCAAAATAAAGACATGGCTAGCATCCCAGGGCCGACTAGGTGAACACAAAAGAATTGTGTCCCTAGATAGTCCCAAATTTAAATGCCAAGCATTTCTGTGACCACTAACTGAAAAATAAATGACTAACTCACGACACTACAGGGGTCATTTCGACACTAAAAAGTGCATTTGCAACACTTTCAGTTTTGACTTTTCCCATTGACTTATAATGGGAACTTGTTTTTGAATAACTTTGAACTGTTCAATATTTTTCACAAAATCTTCAAAAGGCACATCAGGCACCCGGCTGCATGCTCCTTGAAGTTTTTGGACCAGTCCAAACCATGTGACCTGTAGGCATGAGCAAAGAATAAGCAAAAACACAAAAATATGGGAACTCTTTTGGACCAACGAGGTTCTGGAGCTCCATATTTCCCAATATCCCCAATTGGCAAGCTTTGTGGAGGTCCTGCCATAAATTTGTCTCCCATGATAGGTTGCATCTTACATAATATCACATCTTGCACAACATGTATTATACTCCGGTTAAGTTAAAGAAATGGGGTCTGCTGGACTCAAACATATGTTAGATGTTCCTAGGGCAGGAACACTCCTTCATATATTTTGGTCCTGTCCCAAAATTTCCCTTTTGTAGGACTCTATCAAAGCCTTCCTGGATCCTATACTGGGTTTGCAGGAGCACTTCACACCTGGCGACATTTGTCTCCTAGGGGACATGTCCTCTATTAGAGTCAAAGTGAGAAGGTTTCATATTTCTATGGTAGCTCTAACTGTCAAGAAGCTTATTTTACGTCACTGGAAAGACAAGTCTACTCTGACATTACAGGAATGGGTGAATGAAATCCTTGCTAACCTGCATACAGAAAAAGCTATTGCCAGCCTTCACAACAGATTATCTGCTTATACTCAAATATGGGTTCCCCTTCACTCTCTAATTCTAGCTGCCCAGACTTAGTAGTGTTCTAGAGCGAATAGCCTTGTATACTTCTGTATAATGGCTTTGAACTTATGTGACACACTGATATGTTACTGCTGTATGGGGAAGGAGGGCAGTTTTAACATAACGAGTTGCTGTATTCTTGTGTTATTTTCATGTTAACTGCCTCTTAATGTGGAAAATTTGTTAATAAATTTTGAATTGAAAAAAAAAGAATGCGCAAAAACACGTAAATGCGCATACGGATATCCTTAATAACTCCACGCTGCCATATATCCGACTGGTATAAAAGTTGACAGATCCCAATATCTCTGGTTATGCCCCATGCATGCCAAATTTCAGGCAAATCCATTGAATGGTGGCAAAGTTATTATGGTGCAAGGTTTGACCCTTTAACATTAAAAGGGCTCCTCAACTCTAACTATGGTAGCACTACCTTACTATCATAATATATATATATATATAGATATATATGATATATATAGATAGATATAGATATATATATATATATATATGGGATACATGATGGGCATGGTGGAATATGGAAAATATTTTCACTGCTGCAGAGTGAGCCTGAATATTTCCACGAGTGCCGAAGCACGAGTGAGCTCTACATGTGCTCACGAGGCAGGAGTGAAAATATTTTCATACCATGATATGCATATCATGTGTCCTGTTGTTATACAATGAAAGGCCTCACTGTTGCAAACTGTACGCCATTTAAGCGGCTGGCGTGATTGCGCGGCTTTCTTGAGTTTAGCATGGGTTTCGGGGTGTGATAAATGTCAGTTCTTACTGTTATCAAACACCTGTGAAAATAACATGATTTATCACACTCATTTATCACTCATCCCCATTGTATAAATATATATATACACACACACACAAGTCGTGCCTCTATATTTAGGGTTATGAAGGCACTTCTATGTTAAACTCAAAATTTTGCATGTTAATAACTTTGGACCCATTCAATAGATTTGCATGCAATTTGGTATGCATAGTGGGACATGGAAGATCTCTTGATTTGTCAAATTTCATTTTGGTCGGACTTATGGTTTTGAGCACCAAAACGCTGAAAAATGCACTTTTAGCCAGTTATGTGGGTAGTTTTCAGATTTTGTCTGTGGTGCTGCACGGCCATTGTGTGCTGTGCTACTCTGCAACTTGGCTCATCTGGAAGAGCTTGGGACAAGGTACATGCCACTTTTGTTTGGTGAAAAATATTAATCCATTCAAAAGGTATTAAACTTTTCAGTTCCCATTATAAGTCAATGGGAAAATTTATATGGCTATTTTGTGAACGAAGAATGGGGTTTTGGCCATCTGGTCCCACCTCAAGATCAAAGAATTTGCAGCTTCGCGATCAAAAATCTTTGACCCAAGAAATTCTTTGATCACAATGTGTAAATCTTGTTTTAACTTTCTGACTGGAAAAAATCAAATATCTTGGCTCAGGGATGACTTCTGAAGTAAAACTATCATGGGTTTTACTCAGGGCCTTCCACTATCAAACCATGCCTGTGGTTTCTTCTAAAAATGTCTAAAATAGAGTTTTGAACTTTTAATTCTTCGATCGTGGCTCACTAACCATCTTTGATCGCGAGCCTACAAATTCTTTGATTGCAAGCTTCTTTGATTGCGATCTTTAATCGTGAGGGAGGACTAAATGGCCTGATGAAAAATTAAATTTCTCAGCCCAGGGTGACCTAGAAACACAAACTAGGATGAGTTTTGCTCAGGGGACTTTGTTTGATCCAGACCATGCCGGTGGTTTCATGTATTTATGTGTAAAATTTGAATTACACCATTTTTATTCTTTGATCACAAACCTGCAAATTCTTTGATCATGAGATTCTTTGACTGTAATCTTTGACTGTGAGGGAGGGACTAGATGTTCAGATGAAAAATGTAATTTCTCAGCCCAGGGTGACCTAGAAACACAAACTAGAATGGGTTTTGCTCAGAGGGCTTGATTTTATCGAACCATGCCAGTGGTTTAATGTAGTTATGTGTAAAATTTGAATTTTACCATTTTTATTCTTTGATAGCGAGTCTGCAAATTCTTTGATTGTGAGATTCTTTGATCGTGATCTTTGATCGTGAGTGAGGAACTAGATTTGAATGCAACAGATAGGAAATTTTACCAATCTTTAGAATTAAATATCTCGGAAATGGTTTGGTCTTTTACTTGAAATTTGGAGGGTTTTCATGGATGTCCTGTACATGGGAATTATGATATTTACATGTCAGACAATACATTTTTAGTGGAGCTATTGTGTGGCGCAGTTTACATTTGCAAGCAGTGTTTTCCATTGTGGTAGTGGCTTGAAATTTGTAGGGTAGCTGGCTTTACTGCCGTGGATGTACTTTTTAGTCATTAGCTGTGTTAACATGTCAACAGGTGTGGAATTTGCCACTCAATGAATGAAAATCTCAAACTTTCAAATTTTATATCTTGGACATAGTGTACTCTTTTACATTGAAATTCGGAGGGTGTTTAGGGGATGTCCTTTGTATCTGAATTGTGGTGTTTAGCTGTTGCAAAATGAATTTGCTGCACAGATGCTGCATAACACACTTTATGTTTTCCATAAGGCATTTTGCTTTGTGGTAGTGGCTTCACATTTATAGGATACCAGCGTTACTGCCATGGAAATTATTTTCAGTGGTTAGATGTCTGACATGTAAACAGGTGTGGAATTATGCCACTCTTATGAATGAAACTTTGTTTTGTTTCAAGGTGGTTGGCGCCACACTCTCACACATATGCACTACTACCAATAGATATTATATTCAACAGTTGCACTGTTATGTTAGCCAGAAACTTGCAATTTGGGCCTCTGCTCCCATCAACTTGTGTGACTTTCTACTTTTCTATTCTTTCACAAAAAGTAGAAATTCTATGAAAAACTGCATTGATGCATCACTTAGGGTTAAAGTATAAAAGTCAGGAAATGAGACCTTTAGAGTTGCCCCCTTCATGTAGCCCTCCTCCTCCCAAGATTGACAGACAACAGGGTGTGCCATTGGGACTGTGAGGCCTAAATGTCACCCCATTCTTCTTTACTGTGGCTTGTGAATATGATTACACATGGAATGGTGTGACATTTAGGCCTCACAACCCCAATGACACACCCCATTGTCTGTCAATCTCGGAAGGGGAGGGCTAACAAAGGGGATGGGCAACCCTAAAGGTCTCATTCCTGACATTTTATGCTTTAACCCTAAATGATGCATTAACAAGTTTTGCATACTATATATATATATATATATATATATATATATATATATATACATATATATATTCCTAGTCCGTATGTCCTACCATCTCTTGAACTATGATCTCTACACTCCAGCTACTTTTGAGGCCTTGCCTCACCATTTCTATTTCTTCCATAGTCTTACCTTTTCTCTTACTTTTCTCATCAACTGGACTTGTTTCTTGCATTTGTTTGGTTCCAGCCATAATCTCCATGGCACTTACTTAGAATTGTATAGTAACTTGTACCGTGCTGACATTGTCAATCTGCCATTTAAATTAATTGATGCCTTGCCAATGACTGTTCTCATATCTACTATTTGCACCACATTCCTGACTTTGTATATAATTACTATCATACTGAACCTTCACTTTGAAGTATATTGTACTTGACATTGCTCATCTTTGTTAACCTGCCTGATTAAACTTCTCTCTTCTTTGCCATTGCTGTATTTATAGCTAACCATTTGCATCAAGTTTCCGTACCCTGTATAATGCCATTTATATCAAGTCTTACTGTATAGGACATTAAGTCCTACTGCACCCGACATTGTTTATATAAGATACTGTGCCTTTCATTGTTTCTCCTATGATACTTTGTAACCTCCCGGTCGTACCTGAAAAAAATATATATGTATTTATTTTCTTTTTTAACTTAGACATTCAGGTTTAGGTTACTTAAGTATTTAACTTCTGGGAATTTTTTCAATGAAATAAACTTTACAGGCATCTAGATAGATAAGGTTAGTAAACTATACATTTAGAAGCTTAAAGTGAATAAAAAAAGGATAAACATAAATATCGAATATGAATCAAAAACCCTTGAAGTTAAATCATACCCAAACTAAACTTTTATCTAAGTGTGAACCACTTGTCAAAATATACCTGTATGCCATTAATATGTTTGCATCATGGTGTAAACAACTTACAATGTGCTGGTTCATAAATAGAAATAAATATTATGTAGGCTATGTAAACTTTAGTTTAAACAGATTTGCAGAACATTCACATATGTGGTAAACACTGTTATGCAGTGCAGCTGTCTGTCATGCTGTTGACCACAAAGAAAATCATTTACAGTATGTACTTTTTTGCAGCAAAATCATATCAAAAGATACTGTTTGCAGTACTGTACTGATTGAAACAGTAGCCAACAAAATACTCACACCAAAGACAGCCAAATTCCAGTGATCTCAGACTGAAGTTAGGATCCCAGTCCAGAACTCAAAATTCTCAGATGTACTGTATAGCAGTGCTCATCATACATTTATGCTAGTGTCAGTGGCTCTGTAGGTAGCACACTTGCCTCTGAGACCGGGAGATCAGAGGCTGTGGGTTCAGTTCCCACATCTGGCACTTGGGTTAATATCCCAGTACTGACACTGTAGTGCAGCATGAGAGGGTGCTGCACTTCTGAGGTGCCGTCTTTTGGATGAGACGTTAAACCGAGGTCCCATCTACCTGGATTGGTGGTAGTTCAGGTGAATGTTAAAGATCCCATGGCACTTCTCGAAAAGAGTAAGGGAATTTTCCTGGTGTCCTGGCCAATTTCCCTCATTCACTAAAAAAATACCACCAACAGCTTAATCTGGTTTAAGGTCAGTTGGCATTCATCTGTTTCCCCTCCCTGGGTCATGCTTGAAAATAGGCAGGATTTGTCTAGTGCACTTACCTGGTCAACAAAAGCTAAATAAAATAAAATAAATAAAATACAACCCTCTGAGACTATGTCTAAGCTTTTCACAGGAAGGAGAAATATATTATGATGTATACTCATGGGGTATTCATAAGGCAGGTGACTTGCCATCGTGACAAGGAAATCTACTCCTATCCTGGACTACTGCTCCCCTCTTTGCCAGGAGGTCCACCACCCTCATGGCCAAGATCTCCCTGTCTGCAACAGTGCCTGTCATTTTGTCATTTTGCCTTGCTGGCCCTTTACCACACACCACTGTGTCCTCTACAACTCTCTAGGATGTCTCCTGCTGCAAGGCTGTTTTCGACCTAGCTCTGTGCTGCATGGTGGATTCTGCCATCCATATTGGCAAGGTATCTCCCTTGCTCCCTCCCTTGTTGTACTGAATCTCACACCGTAGCCTCCTTTCAAACAGCATACCCCTCCTGAATATCCCAGGGTATCTACCAACATGGGCAGATCCTTGTCTGTGACAGCCCCACACTGTGGAATAAACTGCCTGCTGAGCTCTGCTCCTCGACACCACTGCTAGTTCAAAACCCACCTGAAAGACTGGCTCCTGATGATTTCCTGCTGCCACTGCTTTAAGGGTAGTTCATTCCACTTTCCCAACTGCACCCCACCAGGGAATGTGTATGTATATTACATCAAGTGGGAATCATTTAAGCTGTCCTGCTTGTGCACTCACTTGAGCTTTAGTACCCATGTTTGTTAATCCTGCCTCCCACCCCTCCGCCCCACCCGTTCTCCTCCCCACCCCTATACTTTGCTATGCCGTATCCTCTTTTTACTTATGACTTCCTTGTTTGGTACCTATTGTAACTGCTGCTGATAGAACTGTACGTTTATGTATACCCTGACTTATTCTAATGCTTAACTGATGTATGGTTTATGGAATCCTGTATTTTTGTTGCTCTTCTATTTGCTATTCCCATGCACTATTGTAACCTTTATCTTGTTTTGTTTTTGTTTTTGTCAACTGTTCCATACTTTGTTGTTTGTTACATTAGATCCTGTGCCACAGTATGTGGCCTGGGTCATACCTGAAAATGGTCCCTGGGATCAGTGTACCTACCCAGTTACCAAAGTCATAAATAAATAAATAAATAAATGGTGACATTTCTCTTATACATTTATATAAAAAATAAGAAAAATGTATCATTAGAATATTAGAAAGAGTCATAAAATTGTTGATTGTTATTATCTAATAATAAATCATATATAAGGTTTAACAATTGTAATGCAGATGATTCCTTGTTAATGGTAGATATAAAGTACACAGTACTGTACATATAATGTTTTTAGATTTCTGTTTAAAATGGTGTCAAGTCTTGTATTTCTGTTGCAATAACTGTCAAACAAATAAATGATTGATTGGTTGACTGATTGATTGACACTAAGTAATGAAAATTATGCATAATGGAATATTTACTTAATGATTAAGTAGAAGCCTCTTAATGCCAATTTGCCAGTCACCACACTTTCTCCTTAATCCTTATCTTTGAATTATATGTTATTTATTGAAACATTAACTGTTTTATCTGTGTTAACCACATAAATATAGCTTACTTTGTTGCACTGTACTGTATTTGACCTTATTGTTTTGACTGACTTGGAATCCTTGTAAAAGAGTCCCTGACTCAAAGGCATAAATCTGAAACTGAAATAAATAAATAATTGGAATGGCTGCATGGTTCTTTTCTGTCCACTAAGTGGCTGTCTCAATTATCAGAAGACACACTTCAATGTGCCTGTTTACCATCTACCCACAAATACATATCCTGTCCTCCCCTGGGATATGTGGCATCCATCTTTTCTCCTTACTGCACTCTTTGGAAGAAGATGTCGCCTTCCTTCATGAACACAGCTATAGACTACCTGGTCACTACACAGAAGCATATTGTCTAATTGATGACTGTAAAGGCAGCACAGCATGCAGATAGGAAGCTTTACAAAGGAAAGGGATTACTGAAGGTTAGCAAGCTGATTACATGATTGGGTGGTGTCTTGTGCAATGGCAGAGAACATGAAGAAGGTAGAGGAGAATTGTGAGAATGGGGCAAGGTGTCCCTGTAAACTGACAGACCCATCTTTTTATATTGAATCTATTTCCATTTCCCGTGGCTTGGTCTGCATTTGTCTAGCCACCATCCTCAACACCCATGTGACCTGGGCAGCTCACTCGCTTTGAGCTAGCACACACAGTGCCTGCAGAGTGGACCCCTAATCTCCAGCTGTCAGGCCCATATCTAATGCCCAGGCATGATTCCATATAGGTCCGAGGTGTGCAGAGGCACAGCCATCAAACCACTATGACCTACCACCATTTTCTACCATGTTTTTGTCCCTTAGGAGTATGGACATGCAATGGCGTCTGGTCACTACATGTCGACATCCTCCTCAGATGCACCATGACTGTGGAACCCTCAATCTCCATCGGGGTTACTGCAGCTTTGTGTGAGCCCTGAACCCTCCTAAGGGACAGGAGAGCAGTCAGTAGATGCTCAATCCTCTCCTCCCGGCTAACCCCGATGACCCTAGCTCATTCCTAACCGGGTCCCTGGCATAGTGTGAGGTGTGGCATCCAGCAACTCAACCTCAGCATCTCTGGGCTGGCTAGACCCACTCCTTTTTAAGTGAGCACAGCCTCCTTTCCTAAGAAGTGCTAGTTAATTGGTTCTTGGTGGGACATCCCAATAAAGTGGATGCCACTATTAACTGTGCCCAATTTAATGATTTCTACTTTTATAACTCATTGGATACAAAATAAATAATACTAGTTGTCCTACATAGGCAGTAAAATATAACACCATGTAAAATCGATGTGATGCATTATACTTTAACTGAGAAGTACTCCAAAGTTATACCTCAAGCCAAAGGTGAAAAAACAATGTTGCATTAATCTAAAATAAACTAAAATTTAATGCATATATTTAGAAAACAGTTTTCACTGCAAAGTCACTGCCTGACCATGTTAGCAACATCATTAAATCTGTTCCATGCTACAACTCTCTAGAGAAACAATAGTTTAAATAATTTAGTAAACAAGAGGATAATGCATACACTGTGTTTGTGATGCATGATATCTTTGGGGACTATGCTGGCTGCTTAGTACAGCAGCACCCCTGCCAGCTGAACAAGGATAAACATGGTTCTTCATTGTAAAATCAGCTTCTCATTTGCCATATTTTCTGACAGAATGTTAGTGTTCTGCAAATGGGTTATCTTTTGTGAACTGACCCAATACAAATTGAAGAAACTCTTAGATTAATCTTAGACAATATAACAAATGTTTGTACATATTATGAAAACAGAAGCAGTTATTTGCATAATATGTGTGTGCTGTTCCATTCTTTCACTACTGTTTCATTGAGAGACATGAACTAGTACCAGTCAAAATACTGCACACATGAAAGATACAATGCATGACATAGAATACTGATATATTAAATCAAGTGAAAGGTAAAGTCATATGACATTTAGGTGAAGAAAATGTAGTGACTATTAAATGATGTTTAAAATGCATTACAGTATTTTAAAGGGACATTCATTTGCTTATTAGATGTAATTAAGGATCTCTGGGCCAGGTGATCATGAGCACAAGCCTCTCATTTGGGACCTTGGCTCAGATACTGCAGTTCAGGTAGCGTGTGGAGTCATCATGTTTGTTGTCTATCTTTCGGGTAAGACATGATACTACCTTGTCTTGAACAGGAACATGTTCATTACTTCAGTGTTGTGTCTGAATGGAATTCCCCTATTATTATGAACAGACTTTTTTTATAAAATGGAATGTATTAAAACTGTCCATAAAATATGTAGGGTAAAATGACACATACTAAGGACACTCTATTCATATGAATAAATCAATTTCACTGCCAATATTTAGCATATTATTATGTGTTGCTCCTAAATTCTGTAACCTATTACTTTCATACATTTGTTTCTTTATACTGCTGCTTGCCTTAACCAGGACCTCCTTGTAAGGAGCACTGCTCAATGGAGCTTTCCTAGTAAAAACAAATAAATACAAATACAAACCTCATTTCAAAAATATGTATGTATGGAAAGTGATATATAGCATGTATGTTTTTGTTCTATTCACTAACAAAACTAGCTGTTCAGCACTGTGGACCTACTTTATGAAGGCTTTGTCACTTGCACATAAAAAAGTGCATATACATAGGATAGGCAACAAATGTAGCATTAGTTTTAAAGGGCAAGTGGGAATGCAGATTAATCATTTGATTCTGGTGAACGCATCCAACTGACATGTTGAAGACATAGTTTGAAGAGTTTGTATAGTTTTCTCAGAATTTTATTTAAACTAAATGCAAAATAGATTTTCTTGCACCCCAGATAGCTTTTTACTCTCACTTGAATGTCATGTAGATGCTGATTTACCATATTTATCAAATGAGAAGAAGGGTTTCATTTGATGGGAGGGGTAACAGTGTAATAGCTATTCATAAGTACACCTCATCTCCACTTGTAAATATTCAGATAACACTTTAAGTGTCATTAACTACACTGTAACTGTACTGTAACTACTGAGCAGTTATATGTAATTACTATGTAGTTAACTAGTTTCACATTTGCGTTTAGTACTCACACACAGTTTGCATGAAGTAACTACACGGTAACTGCACTGTAACAACTGTGCAGTTACATATAACTACTATGTAGTTGTAAACTAGTCTGACATTTGCATGTTGTGTAGTTACACAATTTGCATACACATGCAACCACTACTGTCTCTCGTTTGGCACAAGTCATTTCATTATGGCAAGTGTAACTACACATTTAATAGCTGTTGCAAGGTGTAACAGAAAATCTGTTGTGTAACTACCATTGTTTCTCTTGTGGCATTATGTAATTTGTTCTTACAAGGGCACCTACACATTATAGCTATTGCAAATTGTAACTGCAAATCTATTGTGTAAACACTACGTTACTACTTTTGGCATTAATAAATATTTCTTACAAGTGTAACTTCATATGAATGCAAGTCTTGTGCACTGTTTCAACAGTCTATGTCTATCTGACATTTATTTAAAAGGTAATCATTCAGAAAACATAAAAGTGTAATCAAAATGGTAATTAAAATATGATTATAATGTAATTTCAGTCTGCTACACTTAAATGCACTGACTTGCAACTCTTTAGATGAAGTTCCATGCCTGCATTCCAGTTTTCATGAACATACAGGTTAATAAAAATGCAGTACAATATTGTGAATTGATATATAACTACACAAAAATATTTCATTTGCATAACTACTAACTAGCGTTGCAACAATATACGTAGCTAAGAAATAATGGTTTAACAGTGTGTGGTAAAACATTGTTTTATCTTGATTTTATATCAGCTAAAATGCTGTTGTACCACAGTTCAAAGGTCATGGAATGCTGTTTAATCCTTCTGTGGTACAGCAGTGTTCAAGCTGATTTCAAGGAGCTCATGAGCCCCACCAACAGAAAGTACAAATTAACCAAATCAAAGAAGGTGGCAATGGAAGGAACAGACAGTCACGAAATCCCGCTGATGCAGGATCAACCAAATGCAATAAAATAATATGCAGTATCAACCATATATACTGTCCAATGAAAAATAAATAAATGCAGGACCCACCAGATATTTATATTTATATTTACTTAAAGAAAACTCTTGCTTCATCCATATACTTTCACTAAGCAAGAAGTACAGCTGCCATTGTTTTTTCTTAAAATCCCTCCCAACCAGATTTCCAACCAGTGGGAGTGTGAGACACAAATGTAGGGCTGTCTGGTCCTTAACAACCACACCACTCATCCTAGCACCCAGATGTAACTCTCAGAAGAAGATGTTGATGGCAAAGTCTTCTTCAACTTAAAAATTAAAAAACTGCTAAAACTTCTTAACAATTCATGTCAGGGACACCATACTCTATAAAAAATAGTGGGCAGCTCTATGCAGAACCAGTGTGTTCTGCATCCTCAGGATTCTGATTCCATGGGAATCAGAACCCCCTAACTGTACACTGGTTCTGCATGGTTGTCCATCCACTAGTGTCTGTGTTTTCACACTTAATGCCTAGGTAACATATATTTGCAAGTGTATACATTTACATTTACAAATGTCAGTACTGTAGCTGTGATGTAAGTTCCCATTCAGAAATAAGTCCCTCATAAACTTACTGCTTACTAAACATACAATCTAATATTGAACCCTATTCACATGAGGGGCCAATGCGTTAACAGTGCACTGGATATGAGCAAAGGAGCATAGCCAGTACTAGCAACTCATGAGCCCACAGATGGTTAAACAGTGGCTGGCATTTAATTGCAAGCCACCATCTACTCCATCTATGGCCCTGCCCTCCAGCATGCTAGTGCATGGGGGCAGATCAGTGGACATGTGCGGGTATCTAATGGGATGCCCATTCCTGTACCATGAGTGGATCCCTTGCTTCACATGGAGCACGGGATTCTGTGTGGAATGCTGGGATGAAGTGTTCCAAAAGGAGAAATGTTTTAAGAATCATTGGCACTTGCCCAA
Organism: Neoceratodus forsteri; assembly: GCA_016271365.2. NCBI lineage: Eukaryota > Metazoa > Chordata > Ceratodontiformes > Ceratodontidae > Neoceratodus > Neoceratodus forsteri. The sequence continues at coordinate 1,431,577,468 of CM028131.1, forward strand.
GGGCCATCCCCAGCCCTCCTTGTTATCCCTAAGGAGTTTCCACAAGTTGCTGCACTATACCAAAGCATTGCACTGTACACACATAGGAAAAGATTTCAAAGTAGTCTTTACTTAATCAGATGATGAGTGCTGCAGCACACATAGGTTGGAACTACTCACCCCAGTGCTTTGATAGAAAGGTTTAATCAGGGGCCACTAACCCCAACAATGTATCTACAGTTTCCACAAGTTACTGCACTCTAGCAAAGCATTGTACTGTCCAAACATAAGAAAATATTTTAAAAGTAGTCTTTATATCATCAAAGGACAAGTGCTGCCACACATACAGGTCAGAACTACTTACCAAAGAGTTTCACCAGAAAGGCTTTGTCAACTGAGATGCTATTGGTTCAATCTAGGACTGCTGTCCCTGAGGACTGGGGTGGCATGGTGGGGTGACAGCACATGTCCACCACAGCTGGCAGCTGTACCTTGGGAGGTACATAAAAGTTATGGCAGGGTTTTCCCTGCCATAGCAATGCTCCTTGCCTAGCACTCCATGCCTTAGTGAATGGTGTGAGTGCGGACACACACACCTGCACTTTCCATAGACCAGCCCCTCACAGACCTGCCCTAGCTGCTTGCAGGATTGGGTGCACAAGGGATGCATGCTTTGGAGCATGCCACCAGAATCTAGTTGACCCCCACCGTGCAAAGTTTCAACTTCAGGTCATCTACACCCCTCAGATACATGGCACATAGGCGACCTGATCATTTTGTGCATAGACCCTAATGACAACAGGAATGTGTTGAATGTGCACACCCAGGCCTGGCAATCAGCAGCAGCCATCCAATCAGATGGACTGCCACCAGCGAACTGGATCCTATACTCTGTGTGGGTGGGAAATTGTGGGATATTGCTGATCCTCCCAGTACTGCTGTTTTCTAGTAGGGGACCTACTGGTCTGCCCATGTTCACCACCATGCCCCAAGTCCTCATGGTATAGTCAGAGGCTGGGGTAGCATTAATGTGAAGGATGGTGTCATAGCTGCCACCTTGTTCAGCCAGTGGAAGGGCATGTAATTGTTAAGGAAGGGTCCCAGCCTGTGTTTATTGCACCACCCACCATCACTTTGCATGTCAGATCAGAGTTAAAGCATGGTATGTAGCCATGCCCCACCCCCATCCACCCACAAGGCAGAAGCAGGACAAGGGTGTGGGTACAAAGAGGTGTAGGTCAATGCCACAGAAGCAGCACATTTTAAAATTCTATAATTACACAATATGCATTGAGAAACTAGTTAACAACTACACAGTAGTGCACTTACAGTGTAGTTATGCAGTAGTTACAGTGTACTTACTGACACTTAAAATTATCCTTCAGAAGCCATTCCCTCATGAACTTACTGCAGTATTGTGTAGTGGTTAAGAGCACTGAGCTGCAAACCTGGAGAACTGGGTTTGAATCCCAGAGCCACCACCTGTATACTGTGTGATAAAACAAACAAACAGAAATAAAAATAAACATGTAATCGAATATTGTAAATTGTTATATAATAAACATCATTAATTTACATAACTACTTGCTGACTTTTAACAGTGCTGTAGTTACTAAGAAATGTGCTGCTTTGGTGGCATTGTTTCCACAGTTAATGCTTAACTAAAATGTATTTTCAAAGTAAGTATGCAGAAACTGACAATTAAAGTGTAAAAGAAGGGTTTAACTATTATACAATTACATTGGTCAAATGTCAGTGCTGTAGTTCTGATGTCTGTTCTCCTTCAGAAATCATTCCTCATGCATTTACTGATTAATAAACATGCAATCTAATATTGTTACTTGCTATACAACTATACTGTTTACTTATACAATAAAATAATTTATAAAACTACTTATTGGCTTGTAATTGTGCTGCTGTAGTTACTAATAAATGTGCTGCTTCTGTGGCATTGACCAATACCTCTTCTATGCCCACACCCCTGTCTTGTTGCTGCTCAGGTGGGTGGCTTGGGGTGGGGCATGGCTAAATGCTATGCTTTATTCCTGATCTGCTGTGCGGAGGGTGGTGGATGGTGCTGGATACATAGGCAGGGACCTTTCCTTTGCCATTACATGACCTTCCCACCAGCTGAATGGGGTGGTGGCCATGGCCATCTTTCACCTAAGCTACACTATACCATGAGGGCTGAGGGCATGGGGTGAACACAGGTAGACCGATAGGTTCCTTACTGGAAAACAACAGTAGTGGGAGGACCAGCCATATCTCGCAATTTCCTACTCCACACAAAGTGCAGGATCTAGTCTGTTGGTGGTCAGTCCATCTGATTGGATTGGATAGCTGCTGTTGATCACCATACCTGGGCATGCACATTTGGCTCGTTCCCTGCCACATATGCCTAATTTTGAGTTGCATGTTTAGTAAGCAGTAAGTTCACGAGGGACTGATTTCTGAATGAGCTTACATCACAGCTACAGTACTGACATTTGGTAAATGTAAGTGTCCACACTTGCAAATACATGTTACCCTAGGCATTAACTGTGAAAACAGTACTATTATTTCTTAGCTACAATATTGTTACAGTGCCAATTTGTGATTACACAAATGAAATATTTTTGTGTAATGTTATATATCAATTCAAAGTAATAGTCTTCAAGTTTATTAATCTGTAAGTTCATGAAAACTGGAACACAGACATGGAACATCATTTAAAGAGTTGCCAGTCACTGCATTTAACGTAGCAGACTGAAGTTGCATTGTAATCATATTTTAGTTACCATTCTAATTACACTTTAAAATTTTCTTAGTAATTACCTTTTAAATAAATGTCTGATAGACATTGACTGGTGAAACAGTGCACAAGACCTGCATTCATATGTAGTTACACTTATACAAAAGATTTAATAATGCCAAAAGTAGTAACCTAGCAGTTACACAATAGATCTGCTGTTACAATTTGCAATAGCTATTACATTTGTGGTTGCCCTTACAAGAATTATAAGAATAAAGTGCATAATGCCTGAAGAGATACAATGGTAGTTACACAACAGATTTTCTGTTATACCTTGCAACAGCTATTAAATGTGTAGTTACACTTGTCAAAATGAGTTGATTTGTGCTAAAAGGAAACAATAGTTGCTACGTGTAAGCAAGCAGTGTAACTCACAATGTGCAGATGTGAAACTAGTCAACAACTACATAGTAGTTACATGTAACTGTACAGTAGTTACAGTGCAGTTACAGTATAGTTATACAGTAGTTACAGTTAGTTAAAGGCACTTAAAATAAAGTGTTACCAATATTTATCATACAAATGCCACCACATTGATCTTTCATTCTCTATTAATAATGTATATCACAAAACCACTGGCACATGCTTGAAAGTTGCCAATTGTGTTGTTTATAATACTTTTTAAATAAGGTTCCAAAATGTAAACCCCACTATTGTGAATCTGGGGCATAAAATTATGCTAAATGGAGTATACAAAAATGTTTTATTTTTTTTTCCAAGTCTCTTTAAAAGCAGAGTAATTAAAACTTGTTCAGTGTCTAGATACACCTTTAGTGGCATACCTCACCCTGCACTGAACATGAGAACATCCGTATATCCTCTGAAGCAATAAAATAACAATAACTAAAGCCTGCTTAACAAACTTTAACAATTGGCTCCTGTTAAAATAGTTATTTTCCCTGTCAAATATTTTGACAAATTATTATCAATAATAATATGAGTAAATGATTAAATGTTCTTAAATTATCATCAATAATATGAGTAAATGGTTAAGAAACATAGAAACATAGAATTTGTTGGCAGATAAGGACTGCCTGGCCCACCTAGTCTGCCCATTTCCTCCCTACCTACTGTATAAATTCCAGATTCTATTGATCTGCAGCCTACCTCCTCCTTCCTACTCCTAGTGTTGCCTTCTTCCTATCCCATGCATTCTTAAATTCTCCAACTGTTTTTGCCCCACAACCTGCTCTGGGAGTCAGTTCCATGCATCCACCACCCTTTCTGTGAAAACAAATTTCTCCACATTGTCCCTGAGTTGTCTACCTCCAGCCTCATGTTGTGACCTCTTGTTTTGCCCATGTTCTTTTCTGAAAAATACTGCCCTCTTGAACTCTGTTGTTCTCATTAAGGTATTGAATTTCTCTATCATAACACCCCTCTCCCTCCTGTCCTCCAGCGTATACATATCGAGTTCTCTCAGTATCTCTTTGTATGGTTTCTGGTGTAGCCCCTGCACCATTTTGTTGCCCTTCTCTGGACTGCTTCTACCCTATCAGTGTCCTTTCAGAGATGATGTCTACAGAACTACAAGCAGAACTCCAGATGAGGCTTCACCAACTGCCTGTACAGTGGCATCACCACCTCTTGTTTTTACTGGAGATACCACTCCCTATGCACCCCAGCATCCCACTGGATTTCCTCACTGCATTCTTACTTCATTTGGCTACTTTCAGATCATCTGTTATGACTACCCGGGTCCCTTCTCATCTTAGTTGTTGTTAGTACCTCCCACCTTGTGAATTCCTCCCCAGGTTTTGCTCCCCAAGTGCATAAATTTTCACTTTTGGCATTAAATCTGAGCTGCCACAATCGTGGCCCTCCTCTAACTTGCCTAAGTCTCTCATCACTTGCTCCAATCCCCTGGAGTGTCAGCCCTATTGCAGATCTTGGTGTCATCTGCAAAGAGGCATACTTTTCCTTTAAGTCCCTCCACAATGTCATTTATAAAGACATTAAAGAAGACTGCCCCAGGCACAGAACACTCTGGCACCATGTTGGTTCCCCTTTCTTCAGACTGAACTCTGTTTACCACTACTGTCTGTGTCTGGTTGCTAAACCAATTACTAACCCAATTTACCACCTTAGGACCCACGCCCAGATTGCTCAACTTGTTAACTAACCTCTTGTATGGGACTGTGTCAAATGCTTTGCAAAAAATCTAGGTAGGCCACTGGCGCCCTTCCATGATCTACTACCCTGGCCACCCAGTCAAAGAAATCTATCAGATTCGTTTGATAAAACCTTCCTGCTGTAAATCCATGTTGCCTTGGGTTTTATGCCCCACTGGCTTCTAGGTATTCTACAATCCTTTCTTTTAATAGTGAATCCATCATCTTGCCAACCACTGAAGTCAAATTGACAGGTCTATAGTTTCCGCTTCTACCTTGCTCCCACTTTTGTGAAGGGGCATCTCATGTTCACCCTCCTCCAGTCCTCTAGTACTACTCCTCCTCCAACAATTTGTTGAATAGGGCTGTCAGTGGTATTAGTAGCCCTCTCAGAGTTCTTTTAGGATTCTGGGATGTATCCCATCAGACCCATTGCCTTTTCCAACGTCAGCTTCAAGAGTTCCTTTAGTATTTTCTCTTCTATGAATGGACTAGTGTCCATCCCTCTTCCCATTGTGTTCTACTGGTTAATTTTGGTCCCTCCACCTCACCTTCTTTTGTGAATATTGAGCAAAAGTATTTTTCAATATCTCAGTCTTTCCAGGTTCCCTCTGCCTACTACCCTCTCCTTTAGTTAACCTCACTATCCTCCCTTGGCCATTCTTCTTTCTCTTACTGTATATACCTGAAGAAGGTTTTGCAACCTCCTTCACTGTCTGTACTATCCTTTCCTATGTTTGTGCCTTTGCACTTCTGACTGTCTTACTTGCCTCCCTCCGCTTTGCCTGATACATTTCCTTGTCTTTATCCTTTGTGTTTCCTTGTACTTTCTGAATGCCATTTTTCTCTCTCTGACATTCCCTGCCACTTCTTGAAAACCATAATGGTTTTCTTTTTCTTCTGGTTTTGTTCACTAGCTTCATACAAAGGTTTGTTGCTTCTGTTATGGCCCTCTTGATGTTCTCCCACAGTAGATCTACTCCCTCCCTCACCCTTTGCCAGTGATTTCTTGAGGCATTCTCTCATTTTAGCAAAGTCTGCCATCTTGAAGTCTAGGACTCTTGCTTTTGTGTTTGATTCTTCTAGTGTTTGTACCTGAACTACACTGTATGGTGGTTGTGGGACCCCAGATGGCTGCCCATTGATACATCTGTTTTCTGTCTCCATTTGTGAGCACCAGGTCCAACACTGACCCCTCATGAGGTGGGGTCCTCCACTAGTTGTGTGAGGCATGCTCTGTACAGGGCATCCAGCATGACTTTGCTCCTCAGTGTGACTGCAGCATAGGTGTTCCAGTTAAAATCAAGAATATTTAGGTCTTCTATCATCAATACTTCCCCTTTCTCTACCATTTTAAGAATGTTATATACCATGACCATATCTGTATCTTCCCCTTGCATGTGAGATCTGTAGTAACCCGTGTAGATAGTGGTGCCATTTCTGACTCCAGGATAACACACATTGTCTCCTCTCTTCCCTTCCTGCTTTCCTTTATCTCTGTCACCTTGATCCCTTCTTTAATGAAGATTGCTACCCTTCTCCCTTTTTCCCTCCCTGTCTTTCCTGTAGACCGTGTACCCTGGTATATTAATGTCTAGTCATGTCTTTCTCTATACCATGTTTCAGTGACAGCCACAATATCAGGTCTCCCTCCACCATCAAGACATCTAAGTCAGGGATCTTGTTACCCAGGCTGTGGGCATTTGTACATGTGGTCCTCCATATTTTGATGGCGTCACCCCTATTTGTTCCCATTCCATCCTTTCCCCTATTGCATCCCTGACATTTACCCCTTGTTTCAGTCAATTGTGCTTCCTCATCCATAGTATCTTCTTGTCTGACTACCTTGATCTGCAGGGGAGCAGTTGAGTTCTAGCTGCATATTTCCACCTCCCTTGGCTAGTTCAAATGTCTGCCAAAGAAACATTCAAACCTTTCACTCAGGATCCTGGTCACCCCCTCAGACAGATGCAGACCAACCCTCACGTACAAGCCTGCATCTTTCCAGGTGGCCCCCATTCCCCCAATGAATCTAAAACCATCTATGCTGCACCAGTTCTTTAGCCAGTCATTGAATCCTATTGAGCAGAGCTTCCTGGCAGCTCTCATACCATAGAACAGCACTTCCAAGAAGGTTACCATGCATGCCACCTGTCTAAGACCCTCCCCAACTCCATGAACTCCATCTGTACTGTCGCAACCTCATTGTCAGCCAGGACATTTGTCCCCAGGTGGACAATAATGCCTGCCTTCCCCATGCTGTTGCCCTTCAGTCTTTAGAATTTGCCTCCGATCACACTGAGCTGAGGTGCCAGGTAGGCACCTTACCTCTCTCCCTCATCCCTTTTACACCCCAAATTTTCCACCCTAATAATAGAGTCCCCAACTAGGAGTTGCTTCCTTCTCCTTTGGGGTCTTTTGCCTCCTGAGGTCTCCACTGGGAGGTTCCCTGCATCCAATTTTGTCTACCACTGCAGGTTACCCCATAGGATGGTATCACTCTGCCAGAACAGCATAGGAGTTGTGGAGTGAAACCACAGGTGATATGCATCTTTGCCCAACACCTCTCACCCTCTCTGAGCCCACTGTTGTCCATCTGCCCCTCTTTACTGGCATTCTTTGAGGCAGTAGTGATGGCATTGGTCATCCCTTAGTGGGAGGAGGTCTCCTATCCTAGCCAACTCTTCCTGAAGACAAGCAACCTCTACCCTCAACTCAGACAGGTGCCTGCAGATAGGGAAGCACCTCAGCCTCCAGAATGCCTCCTGGAAGACTGCTGCCCCACAGCCACTGCATTGCACCACTCCCATCATCTCTGTTGTTTGCCTTCTCTTTTCTGAGCTTTAGTCTCCGAAGTAAAAACAATATTTTTTATATATATTCTGACTGCTGTGTCAGCAAACACACGAAGATATATTGCCCCTAGTATAACAGCATGTATTTAGCCCCAAAGAAGTACACCACACAGATCTTAGTGACAACTGATGCTGACCCTGTCTATGCTGGGTAGATTTGTTTCCCTTCATCCTTGCCTAGGTAGGAAGTGGTGAAATGTCTATTGGAAAGTCTGTATAAAAGTACACCAAGTCTTGGGGTGGGAGGGCTGAGGGTGGGTGAGAGGGATGATCCAGAGGTAGAACTCACAGAGAAAAACCACCACAAGTGCAAGAGAGTGGAACCTGTTAGAAGCATTTCAAGACAGCTTCCTGACACAGCTGATCCAGGGTCTGACTCAGTTAGAAAGAATTCTAGACCTTGTATTGGATAGCAGAAGCTGCTCTGAGAATCTGGAAGTGGAGGAACCACTAGCTGGGAGTGATCACTATTCAGTGTGGTTCACGCTCAACATGGGGAGGAAACAAGGATCATGGGTACAAAAGGGTGATTGAGTTCAGGGGTGGACTTTAAGAAGATGGGGAAATTTTGGTCAGGCACCACGGTATGCAATCACACATGGATGCAGAATAGAAATGGGAAATCATAAAGGAAGGGCTGGCAGAGGCTAATAATTGTGCAGTAGGAAGAAAAGCAAGATGGGAAGGGCAAAGACACCCATTTGGCTGACACAGGAGGTTATAGAAGGGTGAGGGCCAAGAGGGCAGCATTTCAAAGTACAGGAAATTGGGGAGAGGTGAAGATAAGGATACATACATTGAGAAGTCCAGGAGGTTACCAGACTGGTCACGGTGGCCAAGGCATCCAGGAGCTGAGAATGGTGCAGTGAATCACAAGTGGAGAAAAAGACTTCTTCCGCTGCATTGAGAGAGAAGAAGGAGAAAGGATCAGCTGATGAGGATTAAGAAGGAAGGGGGGTGGGTGGAGAAAGGGACAGAGCAGGCAGAGGCACTAAATGAATACTTATGCTCTGTATTCATGCAGGAGAAGGGGCAGATACCTCAGGCAATGGGGTAAGGGAGGAGACAACAGATGTATGGATTATAGAGCAGGGTACTATATGTACTAGATGGGTTGAGGACATTAATGGTGGACAAAGCACCTGGATCTGGCCCATGTGGTGCCCATCCACAAAAGTTACTCAAAGGATGAACCAGGAAAATATAGGCCAATGAGTCACTGATCATGGGAAAGCTCATGGAGACCATCCTAAAAGAGAGAATAGTGAGCTTCTTGGAGGAAAACGATCTCCAGGATGGTCAACAGCACAAGTTTATAGTGGGCAGATCCTGCCAGACAAACCTTGTAGAGTACTACAACTGGGTAACATGGGAACTGGACAAGGGCCATGCAGTGGGTGTCTTGTATTTAGATTTCAGTAAGGTCTTTGATTCAGTGTCACATGGGAGGATGGTGGAAAGTGGAATATGTGAGGCAGGACCAAAAATGGTGAAAAGGATCACAAACTAGTTAAAGGAAGGCAGCAAAGGGTGGGGATCTCTTGTCACTGAGAGTAGTGATGAGTGGGGTACCACAGGGATCGGTATTGGGACCGGTGCTGTTTGGGATTTTTTGCAGATATCTCACATTGGATCTGGAGAAGGCTCGGTCTGTTCACAGATGATACCTAGATAGAAGTTGTGGTTGATGATGCAGATGGGTGGAAGGAGGTGCAGGAGGATCTGACAAAGCTGCAGGAGTAGACAGAAACATGGAAGCTGGGGTTCAATGCCAAGAAGTGCAAGTTTCTGCATTTGGAGCCAGGAACCAAGGGAGGGATTATCACTTGAATGGGGTACAGTTGGGGAGCTCCACAGAGGAGAAGGACCTATGAGTGATTATTATAGGGAGCATGAACAACTCTGCTCAGTGCAGGAAGGTGGCAGCAAAAGCTAACAAAATGCTGGGGTGTATTGTAAGAGGATCTCCTCCAGAAGGAGGCAGGTTATCCTGCCCTGTATGAGTCATTGGTCAGACCCCACCTGGAGTACTGCATGCAGTACTGGTGCCCATTCCTGAAGAAGGACATCAAATTATTGGAGGGTGCAGTGAAGAGCCACAAAGATGATCAAGGAATAGAGTGCAGCCGTACAAGGACAGGCTGGGAGAGCTGAATATGTATTCACTGAAGGAGAGGAGGGATGGGGTATGATACAGACCTTTAAGCATATGAAGGGATAAACAAGACCAACACAGAATGGATTTTCCAGATGAGAAGGGGAGGGACACAAGAGGGCATGCACTGAGATTGGAGGGAAGATTCAGGAGGAGATGAGGAGACAATTTTTACTGAAAGAATGGTGGATAAATGGAGCACCTTACCAGATGACATAGTGCCCTGTAAATAGTAGGCAGTTTCAAGAGGGTTAGGACAGATTAAGAAGAAGGATACTGGGAAGAGGGGGGCAGGAGGGGCAGTTGTGAGATGAGGCACTAGCTGCACACTCGAGCAGACTCGATAGACTGGGAGGCTTATTTCTGCTGGCTGTTTCATATGTTCATATGTTTGTAAAAACAATCAGCTCACCTCTGATGCTTCTGGCTTGCTAGAGAATAGAAACATAGAAACAGACTTTGTCGGCAAATAAGGACAGCTTAGCCCACCTAGTCTGCCCATTTCCCTACCTACAGCATAAGCTGCAGAACCTAATTAACCAAAAACATGTTCTTCCTACCCCCACGAAATTACCTTATGTTTGTCCCATGCATTCTTGAATTCTCCCACAGTTTTAGACCCCACAACCTCCTCAGGAAGGCTGTTCCATGAGTCCACCACCCTCTGTGAAAATACTTCCTCACATGAACTTCCTCACATGCCCCTGAGCTGTCACCCTCTATCTTCAAATTGTGTCCCCTTGTTGTTGCACATCTCTTTTCCTGAAAGATACTACCCTCTTGGACTTCGTTGATTCCACTACGGTGCTTAAAAGTTTCTATCATGTCCCCCCTCTCTCTGCTTTCCTCAAGGGTATACATATTAAGCTCCTTTAGTCTCTCCTCACATGGCTTCTCTTGCAGACCCTGCACCATTTTAGTTGCCCTCTTCTGGACTGCCTCCATCCTGTCTATGACCTTGCGGAGATGGAGTCTCCAGATTTGGACGCAGTAATCCAGATGGGGTCTCACCAACTGTCTGTACAGAGGGATAACAACTTCCTGTTTCTGCTGGTGATGTTCCTCCTTATACATCCAGTATCCCCAGCCCTCCCACAGCATTCTCACATTGCTTGCTAACCTTAAGGTCATCTGATATGATTACTCCCAGGTCACTTTCCATTCTTGTTGTTGTTACTACCTCCCCGCATTGTGTAATCTTCTCCTGGGTTTTGTTTCCCAGGTGCATTATTTGCACTTCTTTGCATTGAATCCAAGCTGCCATACTTCTGACCATTCCTCCAACCTTGCCAAGTCCTTTCTCATCCTTTCCATGCCTCCTTGTGTATCAACCCTGTTGCAGATCTTTGTGTCATCTACAAAGAGGCATACTTTTCCTTCCAGTCCCTCTGCAATGTCACTTATAAAGACATTAAAAGGACTGGACCAGTACTGAACCCTGAGATAACCCACTAGTAACCCCTCTTTCTTCAGAGTGGATTCTGTTTTCAATTACCTTCTGTGTTCTGTTGTCCAGTCAATGTTTTACAGGCTACCACCATGGGACTCACTCCCAGGCTTGTTAATTTAATTATTAATCTTTTGTGTGGGACTGTGTCAAATACAGAATGGGAAAACAAATAACCAGCCCAGAAAGGGGAAAAAATAGCGCAATCCACCCAGCTAGATTACCTCCTGGCAAATAAAATTACACTACATAAAGAACAACCCACAACACAGAGAATCGAAACACTGATTTCTACTTACTTACACAGGCCCCTGAATTATGGATTGAATTCAGTGTACTCAATTAAATCATCCTTTGCTTTAAGGTAATGGTACCGCTCTGCCTCTCAGTTCATGCAGACAGAGCCCACAGTCAACTCCTGTGTTTAATCTCCAGTCCCGCAAACCTCCTTTCGCTCCTCCTCTTATCAGACACCTTCTTTACAGAGTGAAAGTAACAGCTCTAGTCACAAATGACTGCAGATATTCTCCAAACTAGATTACCTCCCAGGCAAATAAAAGTTACACTAAGTAAAGAACAACCCCCAAAACAGAGAACCAAAACATTGACTTCTATCTACTTACAAAGGCCCTTAAATTATGAACTGAATTCAGCGTACTCAATTAAATCACCTCCTTGCTTTAAGGTCAATGGTAGCTGCTCTCCTTCTCAACTTCTGCAGTTAAATGTAATACACCATAGCAAGCCAATTTTATTTTCCCAACTATATCTGCCAACTGCAGTAGCTTGTTTGTATGTTTGCTTATTTGTTTGTTTTACATTTGCATGCTTGTGTCTTGCATACTAGTAGAGCTTCCTCATAGGATTTATTTTAAATTGTGGGTGTGTGATTCAGATATGTGTGTAGGTTTTGGGAAAAGAGCTTGTGTTCCAAAAGCACATAGGCAGTTCTGTTTAGGGAGTCTGGTGACAGTAACTGTTTGGATTTTAACATGATGAAGAAACAAAAGATTTTACTACTGTCTCCTGAGTGTAGGCATTCTTTCTTTCTGTATCTTCTTCCTCATAAGATTTGTTTTGAACTGTGGGTCTGTGATTCAGATATGTGTAGGTTTTTATGAGGTAGAGAAACTGCATTCAGCCTCACAGTTATGCTAATCTTCTTTGGCTTTTTACAGTCAGGAAGATATTGATTTTCCCAATGATCCTCTCCTCTGAGTCCGTAAACTCTCTTTTGTAGTCATTCTGAGCTATTGATTATCAATAGAACTTCCTTATTGCTGAAACATTTAAAAGATGTCTACTGAACTGCACTTGGGGTTGTCATCTACCTTTCTTTATGACATGCTTTTGTATCCACTTTTCATTAGATTTCTTTATCAGTCTTGCTTCCTTCCAAAATATATCTGTAGGCAGTTGTTCTTGAAAGGTTGATGGACTGGCTGTACTTTTGCCACTTTGTATTATATTGTATGTCTCACAACACTGGAATTCAGCAAAAGTTTGAATGTCTATATAACCAATACAACTGAATCCTAAAGCAGCAGGCCAAGCCAAAGGAATATATTCTTAATATACTTTTTATGTTTGCTTGCCATGTGCAAGAAACATAGTGCCACCATATGAGTTTTATAGGTGTGTCACCCCCACTTCCAATGCCCTGCTCTTTTTTGCAGGCACGGCTGCACCGCACCAGTGAATGTCTGAGCTGTCTATGACAGCCATTCAGATGTAGTGCCATACAGTTCTGAGAAAAACACCGCTGCAATCAGTGGTGGTAATGTTAGGCAATTTGCATACTGCCGTCAGCAGGCAATCTGCATATTGCCATCAGCATTATGTAAATTGCCTACATGTCAGCACTGCTTCTGAACTGTTGTTTCTGATCCCCATCGGATCCAGTTCCCCCACCCACAAACACCCTGGGTAGCACACTGGGGCCCACCCCAGTGTGCTCATGTGCTCCTCCACCCTGCACAGTGTGGGACTGATGTAAGCCCAATCCCCCTTCAGGCTCCACTGCCCCAGAAAAAACAAACTTCCAGGTGCCACGATGGAAGCCCCACCCCAGCATAAGCAGTCTGTGGCCATGGGGTTTCAATCCCTGTTGGCTTCATTGCCCCCAACAAATTTCCAGGTGCCATGCTGGGATCCCACCCCAGCATGGTAAATGTCCCATGTCATCATTATAAAAAAAAACCACCTAGAACAAAGAAAATAGTCCCTCATTGACTCTCTTGCCCCTGCCCCAACCCACGCCCACCCTCTGCATACCCCACCTCCCACCCCCTCACTCCATACTTACTTCCGGAGGCTCGCTATAATCTTCGGTGGACTGGGAACACATCTGCACTCTTCAAAGCTGACCATGAAGTGAAGAAATGCGGTAAGCTGTATAATAACATACATTGTTTTGTTCATCTTTGGTACATATCTCGGACATTTTTGGGAATTTTTTCACCAAATATTCAACATGGGGTTCTTGGGACCCGCCTCATGAACTCAAACCCTGTCATTTTGTTATTCATTACCAAAGGTGATTTTGTGGTCACTGCATGGAACCACCTTTTGGGACTGAGTAATGAAATGACAATGTCTGATTCATGAAGTGGCTAAAAGATATGTTGAAAATTTGGTGAAAAATTCCCAAAAATGACTGTTTTGTGGAGTGTGCATTGCACAGTTCCTACATGCTCTTAACTTTGAGAATGTTTACTATTTTCCTCCATATATTTGACATTGACATTTTACCACACCTACTTATGAGCAGTACAACTGTCATTTTTCACATCTTGCCCATAATGTGTTTTCATGCATGTAGCGCACAGTGGTGCGGTCGGTGTGTGAAATCAATGTTTGGGACAGATTAAGAAAATTACAGTGACTGTTCATGAGCAGAGGTCTTAAAATGGCTATGTTTAAAATTTGGTGGCAAAAGTCCATAAAATGACTGTGTAATGAGCATGCATTGAGCAGTTTCCACACACCCTCATAAGTTCACCAATTTGTAATATTTTCAGTCCAGATTTTCAACACTAGCATTTTTCCACACCTCTTTAAGAACAGTATAGCTGTCATTTTTCACACCTAGCCAAAATGTGTTTTCCACACTTCTGGTGCGAAATGTCTGCGGTCGCTGTGGGAAATCAGTGTTGGGACAGATTAAGAAAATCACAGTGACACTGTTCATGACAGGAGGTCTCAAAATGTCTGTGTTGACAAGGTTCTGTAAAAAATCTCCAAACTAATTACATAACGAGTGTGCATTACTGCGGTTTCTCGCACACTCATGACTTCACCAGTTTTTTATATTTTCACTCCAGATTTTTAACATTGCCATTTTACACCTCCCATGAACAGTACAGCTGTCATTTTCACATCCTGTTTGAAATGTGTTTCGCACCTGTGGTGCCAATTAGCGTAGTCACTGTGCAAAATCAGCTTTCGGCTAATGAACTGATATTGCCACTGTTCATGAGGTGGGGTCACAAAAACCCATGTTGAAAATGTTGAGTGAAAATACCAATGAATGCCTGGGGTGTTAGGGTTTCAACCATAACACACCCTGTAGAGACGACATGCATCGGGGTGTGACTTGGGATTGTCACCTGTAATACTCATACCATTCCACCCCATCAATACCCTGCAGCCAGTGACAGGCATTGAGATGTGCCTAGGACTCTTCAGACCCAAAGTTCACCCCATTCTCCTATACTGCACCCATCTCACCATGTTTCCTTATGGAATGGGGTGGCGTAAGGTCCAAAGACCCCAAGGCACAAGGTGACACTTGTCGGTGTCTGCAGGGTAGGGTGTGGTGAAATGGTGTGGCGTTATAGGCCGACAACCCAAAGGCACACCCCAATGCCTGTCAGTCTCTGTGGGTGGTGGTGGTTGGCTTCAGTTCAGTACTTCACTGCCTTTCCTATTATGCATCTCTCCAGCTCCTACACTACCAATGCCAATGCCAGCAAGCAAACATTCGGCTTTGACAAATACTTGTTTAACTCAGTCTTACAAAATGGATATGGATTTTCCTGCATCCTGACTGGCTAATAAGATTTTTAAGCCATGGTGTTTAGGAAAATAAACAAATGGCTTTGCACTTCTTCCAGTAACCAGGACACAACATTTTGTAAAACCTCTAGGACATTTATTAAAAATATTTTGTGTCAGCTTTGTTTATAATGTGAAAGCAACACTTGCCTTTCCTTTACAAGCCACTCTTAAAAACTTTAATTCATTCCCTCCCTCCACTTGAGCCCCAGCTCACTAAAAAAAAAAAAAAAAAAAAAAATACATTTTAACAATGCCTCCCATCTTCATTACTGTCTTTTCTTCAACATTAATTTTGAAGGGTTCACTGATCCAAAATAAATGACTTTGGCTCCTCTGCACATCGAAACATAGACTCTGATGGCAGATAAAGACTGCATGGCCCACCTAGTCTGCCCATTACACCACATATTGTTTCTGAGTTCTGCTCCACCTGAGCTTAACCCTGCCCACATTCCCACTGCACCACAAAGCTCAGCCTCTCAACTGCAAGGCTACTCCAGAAAACGGCTCACCCTGACTGCAGAGATGCTCCACAACACTGTGCAGCTCCCTAAACACATAATGCTACCAAGCCCAATTGACAGACGAATGAGAAAGAGACAAGCAGAGAGGAATGTAGTTTAAACAAATTGCTAAGACAATGTTTCTCTCTTTGGCTTGCTGTAACTCTTTCTTCCCTCTCCTCATTCAACTCATAGTCATACAGTGTTTCTCTCACAGTGTCAGACTATTGTCTCTCTCTCTCTCTCTCTCTTTCTCATGAACACAAATGAAAAATGCACTGAAATGAAAATGGCAATGATTGCTTTTACACTGGGATGGTGGAGATCAAAGTATATTGGGATGACAGAGAGGAAAATGAAAACAGGGCACCTGTTGCTATTAGCAGATAAAGGTTTTCAGAGCACTGTAATGAAAAAATAACTTTTTGTTTGTAAGCAAGCAGTTCAAGAATCTAAGTTTCTCATAATTTTCTTTAATCCTTTTGGTTTCTTAATATGTACAACTCATTTTATAAGTACAGAAGGCACTCCAGGAGTTGGTTTCATGTCTTGTTCCTCACAATGCAGTTGGGCATGTGGTTCAGAAAAGAAACTCATGCCCTATTGTGTCTTATTGCTTATATATCATGTGTGCTTTCAATTTATTTCTTTGTAACTTGTTATGTTGATTGTCCACATGCTCAAGAAACATATTACGACAGCTTGCTCCAGAAGCAGGTTGTGGAGGTGTGGCACAGTTGTGGCCAATGCCCCACTGCCTTTAAGCTTGGCCTGGTGCAAACACTAGTTCAGCCAGTGTGCCACAACCTTGAAAAGTTTCCAGCCACTGCAGTCAGGGGCCACCTCGTCATTGCAGCATCATCCACTGCAGTGAGGGAGTGATTCAATCATTGCAGGGTGATCCCTTGCATTTCCCCATCAAGTTTACCAACAGGAGCCCAGTCCCCATTGGTTTCTGTTACTGTGTGCGAAGAGGTGCCCAATCCCCTCAGCATCATGCCCCCTTCTTTCTTTTCGATGGGTGCCCAATCCCTGTAGGCACGTTCCCCCCATTTCTTGTGTGCAAGGGGGCCCAATCCCCACTGCTCCAGTGCCCCACCCCCAAAAAACATGCAGATGGCATGCTGGGAGCCCACCCCAGTGTGCCAGAAGTACTTGTAAAAAGAAAAATCATCCCTTGATGTAAATTTTTTTATACCCTGAAAAACCGAAACAGTCCCTCGCTGTCTACCACTCCCTCAACCCATGCCCATCCACTGCTGACCCCACCTCCCACCCTCCTCACCCTTCTTACCTCTGGAGCCTGGCGTGATGATCTTGATTGGACTGGGAACATGTCTGCACTCTTCAAAGCCGACCACGAACGAGGAAATGCCGGTAATCTGTGTATAATAGGCATAAATAGGGTTTTTCAACTTTGGTGCATATCTCAGATATTTTTGGAATTTTGGCACCAAATTTTCAACATGGGGTTTTGGGACCCCTCCTCATGAATTCAGCCACTGTCATGGTATTATTCAGCCCCAAAGATGATTTTGCAGTCACTGTTCAGAATCACCTTTCAGGACTGATTAATGAACGACAGTGCCAGTGTTCATGAGGTGGTCTCTCAAAAGCCTATGTTGCAAATTTGTGGAAAAAATCCAAAATTACTGTTTTATGAGCATGTATTGCGAGAGGTTTATGCATGCTTGTAACTTTGTGAACTTGCAATATTTTCACGCTAGATTTTCAACATTGGCATTTTTTCATACCCCTTATGAACAGTACAGCTGTCATTTTCACATCCTGACGAAATGTGTTTTTGCACTTCGGTGCAGAATAGCACAGTCACTGTGGGAAATCAGTGTTCAGGACAGATTAAAAATGACATTGACACTGTTTATGAGCAGAGGTCCTAAAATCCTAATGTTAAAATTCATGTGATGAAAGTTCATAAAGGACTGTGTTACAAGGATGCATTGAGCTGTTTCCACGCACCCTTGTAATTTTGCAAATTAGTAATCATTTCACACCAGATTTTCAGCACTGTCATTTTTCCACACCTCCTTATGAACAGTATAGCTGTCATTTTTCACATCCTGGTCGAAATCTGTTTTGCCCTTCAGGCTTAGAAATGTGCAGTCACTTTGGGAAATCAGTGTTTGGGACAGATTAGGATTAAGGTAATTTCTGTGAAGCAAGACTTTATTACATTGTAATCCAAGCTTTTCACTATTGATATTTTGATATAATTTAGAACATGAAAGTAAATCAGTTGGTACTGTGCTAGTCTGTGCTTTCTTTTCTTTCTATAGACTTTGGGTGGCTTCTATTGAGTAAAGTGGTTGCCTTACAGTAAAGGTCCAAGAGTTGTTCCTTCTACAACTAACTGTTCTGCAGTGGAGTCAGCTAGTATGCAATGTTCTTATTACAATTTCTGTTATTGACATGCGGCAGAATACCTCAGGAACAAAATGTATAGTACAGTTTGCATAAACCTGTCAAAGCAGAGTTGATTTAAGCAATACACCATGACAGGGTGTGGGTGATGCTAGGATTTACACACAGAAGTGAATAAATCACGCACAACCCACACTCTGGGGTGGTTTATTGTGATTATACAATGGATTGAAGTAAAGGATTCAAAAAGTTATTAAATAGGTTGCATTTGTTTATTTAAATGTGTTTAATTTTTTAGTATATCATCCTTCCTCTTTATATTAACTAGTCCACCATTGCTAGGTAGAATAGGAGCTGTCCCCCACCCATTGCTAGGTAGAATAGGAGCTGTCTTCTGCTCCCCAGCACACTGAATACATGTCTGCATACTTGTGTTTTAACAATTTTTGGGGGGTCTGACTCACACTGTGGTGCAATTGTTAGCAAGCTTGGTGGTAGCAGCTGCTGTCGCAGACTGTTGTGCATACCATGAGCATGGGCATAAGTAGCTTCCATGTTTCAGGAAGTAGGAGTACTTGGAGAACATTTGCAGACAGAAATTAAGATTGGGACTGGCAATGCTGCATTTGGGGTTTAGGTGATGATACTGTGTTTTTTCTCAGCTCTCGGTGTCAACCTTACCATGTTTGTATGGGAGGAGAGACAGATATGGGGCTGTAATGCACATCAACACACAAGTGAGCCGGGTGTCAGCGCCAAGTGGTCACATCAAAAGTGTATGAGGTACTCAAAAAACTGGGAAAACAGTGTTTATGTCACAGAAAGCTGATTCAGGGTTTGTTTTTGAGCTGAAGTTTGTTGAAAGTTCCTCTTGTGTGCCACAGTTTAATGGGGAATTAATATGACTGTTTTAATGTTTTGATTTTTGGGGACCAGATTGATTTCTTTTATGTGATTGCTGATGCTGCTGACTGGCACCTTTGCATGGGTAGTTGTGATTTACCCACAGATGAAAGTGTCAGTCAATCAATCAAATTATGGATTCTGGATGCCCATTGTATAATTAACATTTCTCCTTGGGTTACATATATGCTGTTGAATCCAGAACAAAGACTGTCACTGGTTACCTCTCTGGTAGCAGATAACTCTCCCCACAACCACCTTCTGGGTTCTGTCCCTCAGCCAGTGTTCTACCCATCTGGCCATCTTTTCCCAACCCCAAGATCCACCATCTTTCTGATCAACCTCTTGCGGGGCACAGAGTCAAAGGCCTTGGTGAAATCAAGATAAAATATGTCTACTGTCTTAATGACACAATCAAAGAAGTCAATCAGCTTCATTTGACACTATCTCCCCTTGAACCCATGCTGCCTAGCATCCTGGAGACCATGCTCCTCTAGATATTCCACCAATCTTTCCTTTAGTATGGTCTCCATGAGCCTGCCCACAATGGAGGTCAGACTGACTGGTCTGTAATTCCCTGGGTCATCTTTAGAACCACTTTTGTGGAGGGGCACAACATGTGCTGTTCTCCAGTCCTGCAGTACCATGCCTGACTCTAGTGAACTATTAAATAGGTCTCCCAGTGGCCCTCGAGCACCTTAGCCACTTCCTTTAGTACCCTTGGATGTGCTTTGTCCGGTCCTGGTGATTTTCCCACCTCCGATGGCAGAGCCCTTCCCTCACTCTGTCTTTTCTATCACTACATCTGTGTTCACTCTCTCCCTGCTCCTCTTTACCTCCTGAAGGCACTGGTCCATCCTTCTCCCTGGTGAAGATGGAACAGAAGTATTCATTAGTAGCTCTGCTTTTACCCATTATCTTCCACCAACTCCACCGCTTTCTCAGCCTAACAATGCCTTCCTTCTTGTCCCTTTTCTCCTTATATACTGAAAGAAAGCCGTCTCCACCTTCTTAATTCATTCAGCTATCTGCAGCTCCTTCTGTGGCATTGCTTACCTGACTTTCTTACTTGCCTCACTAGCCAACCTTAGGTAATTCTCTTTATTCACCTCTCTTTGGTCTTCCTGAATTTTCTATAGGCCGACCTCTTTTCCCTCATGAGCTTAAAGGCGTTGACAAACAACACAACGTGATTTGTCAATGTTTTTCCAACTTAAAATAATAATGCCTAAACAATTCATTGGAATAACAGTTCAGTCAGATTGTACTACAGTCTAATGGCTATTACTACAATTTATCACATGGAAAAGTGTGACATGCTTATCACAAAGCACTGCATACTGGCTGACTATCCATCATAAACACATTTAGGATATTGATTATTTGGCTTGCTAAAATATTATTGTATCTGTTGCTTGTTTTGAATGATCGATGAACATAATCCAAGATTTGAGTTTGATGTTAGTTCTACCTGTAATCTTTTCTTTTCCCCGCTGCCCCTGTGCCCAGACCAAAGATGGGGTCATAATGGCTGCAGGCTTATTCAAGTATTAAGAGTAGACAATAATCTGCCAGTGTCCATGGCTTAGTAGGCAGCATGTCCCCCTCTGGGGTGGAAGATCAGATGATCATGGGTTTTAGCACCACTCCAAGTTGTTGAGTTAATGCCCATTTCTAACACTGCAGTGTTATATCAGAGGTGGGTGCTGCACTGCTGAGGTGCCATCCTTAGAATGAGCTGTTAAATTGATATCCCGTCTGACCACATCTAGTACTGTCCAGGTGGAAATAGAAGATCCCATGGCACTTATTAAAGTCAAGTAGGGATTTTTTTATTTGGAAAAAGAAACATATAACACCACTGTACCAACTTCAAAATAAAAGATCAAAAGAATATCAAAATGAACAGAACAAAGGAAAACTTAGTAGCAAGTCACAGTACTTGGTATTGCAAAATCCCTGATCAATTAGAATATACAAAACTGAGCTAAAAAAAAAAACATACCCATGTGAGCAAAAGACAGACATTCTGTAAATCCTAAACAAAACACTGTGGGTCAGATATTCAAAGGGTTGCGCCATGTGCAATAGGGTTGCACCTGCGCGAAGTCTGAACTTGCTCCATTCTGCGATATTCAGCAGGAGGCAGTTGCGCCACTGAAAACAGGCTGAGCAACAGTGCAATGCAAATGAATGCATGTTGAACTGGTGGGGAGGAACCATGCATAAACTGCACGGCCTGATATTCAGCGGGTTGTGCAGAGTTGTGCAGGCACAACCCCAACCTGTGCCTGCACAACTTTGAGCAAAAAAGGCTTGAGGGGCCACCACAGGTGAGCTGCTGCATTGCGGGGCGCAACACAGCAGCTGCCACCTGTGACTGGCCCCTAACCCACTCCCTGTGCCCCCTCATACTCTCAACTGTCCCTGATTTTCAGGGACATCCCTGATTATGCCACAGAATTTGTCTCTGTCCTCATAACAATTGTATTTTTGTGACAGAACACTGGGATTTGTCAGCATAAAATAATGTTAAATATTAAAGTTACAGATTCCTTCCTATTCAGAAAATGCATCTTACATAAATCTCCCTAATTCTATCAGCTTTCTGAGTGTATACTACCAAATCTTCAGATGTGTCCCTGATATGGGGTCTGTGTCCTGATATTTTAATGTCTTGTCCCTGATTTATGAGGCGAGAGGTTGAGAGGTATGCCCCCCATAGCCGATCCGGGCATAGTTGCTTTCGCCCACCAGCCTGATCACAGGCAGCAATGTATCTCCCCTCCCGAACACATCCCTGGTGGTCCAGTGGACCGTAGATCCGATTGCGGGATGTAATCATTAAGCACCCCCAAACATAGCCCTGGTGGTTCAGTGGACCGAAACTCCCGATCGCGGATGTAATCATTAAACACCCACCAACACATCCTGGTGCCTAGTGTCCACCACCCCACCCCATGAAGCCCACCACCCCTGCTCCCCGGCAGCCAGCGGGCGGCAGCATCTACCCGCCTGCCACCCCGCCGCCCGCTGACTGGCCCCATGGTAGGGCTGCATGCCCATTAGTGCAGAGCAAACAATGGGTGTGTACAGCCCATACCGTACAAAACAGTCAGTTTTGTGAATGAATACATTCATTCACAAAACTGGACTATCTTATGATATAAACTACATGCCCATTGGCCTTCTGCACCACACGGGTGCAGCCCTACCATGCAGTCAGTCAGCGGGGTGGCGGGCAGCAGGTGGGTGGGATGCTGCCGCCCACCGCCGCCGGGGAGCGAGTGGTGGGGCTCCATGGGTGGATGGGGTGGGGGACACTAGGCACCAGGGATGTGTTGGGGTGTTTAATGATTACATCCCGCAATTGGGAGTTTTGGTCCACTGGACCACCAGGGCTATGTTTGGGGGGTGTTTAATGATTACATCCCGCGATCGGACTACGGGTCCACCAGGGATGTGTTCAGGAGGGGAGATACATGCTGCCCGCAATCGGGCTGGTGGGGTTAAACTATGCCCACGATCGGGCTGCAGGGGGTTGTTTTAAACTAATGCAGCCTGTGGTCGGGCTGGTGGGGGGACATTTCTGCTGTTGCCGTGATCGGCCAGTGGGGGTGGTGGGGGATTTTCACCTTTGCCTGATCGGGCCGCAGGGCGTCGGTCCCCAATGGCTGCTGCCTGGCAGGCACCAGGCGCAAGTCCTCGGGATCAGCACACCTGCATGCTAATACGATGCAAATGGGCCATAATCAGATGCAAATGCCCCCTGCGCCTTGTATGAATTATGGCTCCATTTGCATGTCACCCTTTGAATATCGGGATTTTCGCGAGGCGCCAATGGTACTTGCGCCACTGCAAGTTGAATGCTCCACTCTGGTAACTGCGGTGGTGCAAGTTCCACTGCGCCATGCACAGTGGCTGTGGTGGGGTGATATTCAAAGGAGTTGCTCAATAGTGCAACTCCTTTGAATATTGCCTAGGCTACACCCCTCAAAGTAACTATTTTGTGCAGCCAAGGGCTTGCACCTAAGAAGAGCGAGTTTGAATATCTGGCCCTGTATGTCATTTTACTATAGATCTCATCACCTGCTCTGTTTACAATGGTAACAAGTGCCTTGAAAAAAACCTTACAAAGGGAAACCATTTGTGATCTTAATATTAAAGCACACTGTTTTCTGTAAACTCCATGCAGAGCTGAGTTCAATTAAACTAAAAAACAAAAACTAATAAGGCACCAGTTTCCGCTGCAAAGGAAAAGCACATATGGTGTGCAAGATACAGAATTTTAAAACAGAGAAACAGTACTACTAAAGAATGAAAACTGAAAGCCATCCATTCCTGAGGAAAAAAGTACCTCAAACCAAGACCTGATAGGTAATGTGTTTAAACTGGAGTACATTGCACTGTTTTGCCAGGAATGTCAAAAGACCCTGGAGTTATGGGCAAGTTAAAAAAATTAACATGGGTTTCTAGTTCAGTAGAACAATCAGGTCAAGGACAATCCTGATCCTCTTGACTTTTGTGTTTCATTGAATATTCTACTCTTAGTCACCTATGCGTACTCAGCCATAGTACATCCCATATCTGAGGGGCACCCTGTCATTGGGAAGGTGTTTTAAAGCTACTGGTCATTCTGGAAGAGTTTCGGATACTAAAGCACTGTTGTCTGGATGTGGTCATGAAGACATTTCCTAGACAATGACTCAGTCTGTTCAGTGATCAGAATTCACTGTCAGAATTTTATGAGTGCCATTAACATGTACCCTCGCTAATGCCACTATGGCCCCTCCTGTGGATACATATCTTGTGATGGCAACAACATGATATAAAGTGCTCCAGCTATTCCATAGCCAAAGGTGTCCAGAGTCTACCCCATGCCTTTATATTCTCTGAAAATTATGCAGAAAAAACAGGGTATATAAAAGGCTACAGGGTTCAACATTTAACCCTTCTATCTTTTGTTTGTAAGTATGTAACCCCTCTTTCAATTGGTTTAGTTATCTCTCCATAGAAAAAAAATACATAATTTTGCTGGTGTGTGAAAACATAACTTGTATGCAAAAATCACAGCTCAATAAAATTTTAGTAAAAAATAATATTTTTCTTTCATAGTTTCCATGCCTTCCACCTGTGTACATGTGTTCATGCAGATTGCAGCCAACAGTCTCAGTTTTGGAAAGCCATCTCAATATGTAGTCCTAAAAGATTAGGGAAGAATCTTCTATCAAAATTTTGGCTACTATGCTAGCAGCATCTTTGAAGCCTCCTATGCCAATATAATTGAACGTGATACAGTTAAAAAAAGCCAATGTCTTTTCTACATGTACGTCATGTAAAGAAAAAGCACATCTGGTCTGTCAGATCATCATGGTAGATACTAATATCATCTGCATAGGCTAACTCTTTTAAGGTGGTGAGGTAGCGGTAAATACTATGCCCTCAAAATCTCCATTATCCAGAATGCTTCTCAGTAATGGGCCTATGCAAACACAAATAGAAGGTGAATGAGAGGTCACCCTGACATATTCCTCTATGACCTTCAGATATACTCCCTACCATCCATTCATCGGTGGACATACCTGAGCCTGCTGATAAAGACAAACAACCCAATGTATAAACTGCTTGGCATCCCAGAATGTTTGAATACCTTAAACAGGTAAACATGACAGAATTTCTCAAAAGCTTTTCTTGGGCAATTGGCATCACCTATCCATGTACTCTTCCCAAGTTTCCTATTCAAAGACCTCCCGGTGGTGATAAGGTTGTCCTGGATTGATCAACCTTGGAGACAGCAGGATTGGTGGAAGAAATGGCACATATTGATGCTTTCTTTTAGGTGTCTGGCTAGTGTTTTTGACAGAATTTTGAAGTTCACATTTACAAACGGATCAGTCTTCAGTTCTGAAAAGGATCTTTCTCATTTTGGTATAAAAATATTAAAGCTGAAGTCATAGGCTGGTTAATGACCATACTTCCAATATCTCATTATATAAATCAACCAAGGCTGGACACAAAAGAATCTTAAGGGTTATAACTCCCTGGCAGAAGCCCATCATCTCCCACAATGGTATTCAACTTTAAAGATGTAATAGCCTCTACTACTTCAGGTGCAGCAATTGGAGCTTTGAGAATTTGCTTTACAGATTCTGTTAGGGCTGAGCGAATGTATTGTAAAAGAACATATCATCCACCTGCTTTGGAACTTCAAACATTTCAGCAACATACGTCAATGAGATACTTATCATGTCAGATTTGGAAGAGTATCTCCCCACTCCTTGCCCTGCTGGCATGAAAAAAAGCCTATTTCTACACTGTTCTGGCAAGCTTTAAAAGCATCAGAAGTCTGTTTGGAACCCTGTGTGCTGAATCAAAGTTCTTTTACAAGGAGTCCACCCTATCATATTGCAGCTGTCTCGTGCTCTACTTTATGTGACAAATTTGGTCAGTAAATTTTCCTTGAAATCTTTGTTTTCTCTCAATTAACTCTTATAAGTAAAGTGTACATTTAGGTACTTTTATACTTATTGTTTGCCCATTCTTTAGAAAGTCTCTAAAAGAACTGTCTGAAGTCCTGTTTTGAATACTCCCACCAAACAGAGATGGAATCATAAGCACATAGCACCACTAGTCTAGCTTGCAAAAGGCTCCTCACTGGGATTTGACCCTTTCATCTGCCAGGACTGAGGTATTTAAACATCAGGCCTCCTACCCCTACCTGAAGAAGGGTTTGGTGAGCTGGTGGATTGCAGTGTCACATGATCTAAGTATTCCATAACCACAGTTTCAGCCTTTGTTACCTGGTGGGAATTATGGAGAAAACATAATCAAACTGGGTGGCTTTGGGAACCCTTGGTATACATGAAACCCCTTGTTACTGCAGTGACTGATATGCATTCTTTAGACCAGTGGTACCAACCATGTCAGACAAAAAAGATGTATCACAATACAATGAATACCCCTCAGCTGAACATGCTGATAGTCACCACAAAAGTGAAGAAGAAAATAACCAACTTCCACAGCAAGTCATATCTTATGAAACATTTAAAGCTACAAGCTCTTTGAATTGCCTGGCTACTCCTTCTACTCTCAGGGATCATTCACCCAAACCCTAGACCTAGTACTAGTGCCTCAATACCACCAACAGACTGCAAGGCTGGTGCAATAACTGTTGCATCTCTTAACATATGCAGCCTGCTACCAAAATTTGATGCTCTCCAGGTATGGGTGGCCCAACATAAACCAGACGTCATCTCAGTTGTGGAGACCTGGCTCACTCCTTGAACCCTGACTCAGCTAACCAGCTTGAGGGCCACACAACTTTAAGAGGGACAGGTGAGGGAAATGAGGGAGGATGTGTCATTCTGTTAATGACTTAGTTCAGTGCAGGCACTCCCTCATCCCACCCAGGGTGGAAGATCACAAATTCTTCCATCCAGGTTCAACTTGGATCCCAGGGAAAGTGTTTAACTATAATCTCAGTGTACATACCCTAAAGATCAAGTGGCTGGTTTCAAACTAGCACTTGATTATTTATCTAGTAATCACCATCAATCTGAAATCATAATGTTAGGGACTTTAATATAAATTGGTTATCCCCAGATGCTGCAGCTTACCAGGATACAATAGTGACCATAGACATTGTCCAACTCTTTCAATCCCCCACTCGTGTAAATTATTGTACTGGTTCAAGTACTCTCATAGACTGGGTACTTACCAACTGACCACAAAGAATAACTAGAACCACTGTGCTAGCCGACTCTATCAGTGACCACTCACCAGTCTTATGCTCCTGGACAAACATGACCCTGAATCCCCTCAAAACAATAACCTCCAGAATTATAAAAGCTGGACATCTTGCATCACTAAATCCTACCTTTGCCAGCTAGATTGGGATGGGGTCTACGCTGCTGCCAAAGTGAATGCTGCTCTTGAGTACTTTATCAGCAAGTTTAACTCAGTCTGCAACATCTTTGCCCCTCTAAAAATGAGAAAAATCAAAGGAACCAGCAAATCATGGATCACACCACAGCTCCTTGAGCTCATGGGGTCAGGGATAACCTGTAGCATGGGTCTAAGATCACTGGGTTCCCCTCTGACATACAGAAATACAAAGCAGTACATAATAAGTACACTCAAGCCATCCGCCTTGCAAAAGATCTCACTTTAAAAGTGAACTGGACAACTCTTGGCACAACAGTTGCAGATTCTGGGACAATATAAAACCCTAACAGGCAGAGCAAGTAAATCACCACCATCACAAATAAACTTCAAGGTGTGATTACCCAGGATCCCAAAACTATCGCAGATGGCTTCAACAAGGCCTTCACAGACCTTAGTGGGGTCCTTCCTCCAGACTATCTCCAACCTGTGCCTAGCTCCATCATTAGTTGTACTGACATCCCTCCAACAAACACAGCACCTCTCTTCTACCTGAAGGTAATCTCTACAACTGAGGCAAAAAATACTTGGAAAAGTTCTAGGAGACACTAGATCCAGTGGGGACTCACTTGACCTAAAGATTGTGGATCTCACCCTGGATGCGTTCGCTCCCCTCTAACCTAGATCCTAAATCTCTCACTAACCACTGGCATTTTCCCTCTATGCTGGAAGCTGTGGTGGGCAACCTGGCCTTTAAAAGTGGGGACAGAACCCACCTGGCCAACTACAGCCAATCTCAATTCTGTCCCCTCTCCAAGGCTCTAGAAAGGATAGTATATGATCAGACAGGTACATGCCTTGATAAGTACAACCTTCAATGCCAGGAACAGCATGACTTTTGGAAGGCACATAATACTTCAGCGGCATTGGTTGAGTTTGCGGTCATATCCATGAAGCACTTCATTGGGCCAATTTCATTGACCTCACCAAGGCCTTTGACACAGCCAACCACAACTTGCTTCTCACACAACTCTAACATTGGCATATCCTCTGTTCTCTAGGCTGGTTCCAGAGTTACCTATCTAACAGGACCCAGCAGGTCAAGATTCTTGAGGTTCTATCAGTCCATTGGCATGTCAACACAGGGTGTCCAAGGTTCCAT
Organism: Neoceratodus forsteri; assembly: GCA_016271365.2. NCBI lineage: Eukaryota > Metazoa > Chordata > Ceratodontiformes > Ceratodontidae > Neoceratodus > Neoceratodus forsteri. Next base: position 1,431,605,696 of record CM028131.1, read on the forward strand.
TTGGGCCCCGTGCTGGGCAGCCTGTTTCTAAATAAGTCCCCAAAGTCTGCCAGAACAAGATCCTTCTATATGCAGATGATGCTGTTCTCTACACATGTCACTCTACTCTGGAAGAGCTGGAAAAGGCATGCAGGATGACTTTACTGCTGTGGAAAAATTGTTCCTTCAGTCTAAACTCTTGCTCAACTACACTAAGACTAAAACAATGTTGTTTGCCTCCCATCAAAACTGTCATAAGTGCCATCACCTCAATATCTACAATAACAAGTTTGATACACTCGAAATGGTCACCACCTTTAAGTACCTTGGTGTCTACCTGACAGCTCTCTCCTACAGCCAGCACATAGACCATGTTGCCAAGGCAGCTAGTGCCAGACTAGGTCAGCTCTACTGGCATAGCAGTGCCTCACTGAAAGTGCCATCAAGCTTGTAGTTAACATCTCCATGAGCTCCATCATAGATTATGGACTGGTAGTCTCGGAGCCGGTACTGATAATGCACTTGGGCAAATCAAGATTGTCCTAAACAAAGCCTGCAGACTAGTGCTGGGTGTGGACCATTTAACTCACACTTGTGAACTATACTCAAGCAGTGGTTGGTTAAACCTGAATAATAGAATTCAGTACCAAGTCTGTCTATTAGTGAAAAAATCCACCTTAGGTCTTGATCCTCCTGGAGTGAGACAACTGCTAAGAAACTCCACTTCCTCCAGGCTAACTAGGGGTCGAGTAGAGCTACCTTCATTATCCCATTCCGCCAGACCTCACTAGGGCAATGGTCCTTCGAATACAGAGCTTCCTGCTGGCTAAATTCCCTTAACTCTGAGCTGATTGAGGAAATGAAACTCAGCCCATTTAGGCCAAGCTGCTGCAGTACCAGCACTCTTAATAATTGTGACTGCATCACCTGTTGTGACGGGTTATGTGTGTAGGGTAAATAAGTGAGTCAAGACTTACAAAGTATGGTTAACACATCTTTGCTAGGTGTGATGTTTATTTTCCAGATCGAAATGGCACAGGCCTGGGCAACCATCTCAAATGTGGAGATAACCCTCTATATCATCTGTTACCATCATTTTGTTAATTTTATATCCTTTGGGTTTGGGTCTGGCCTGCCCCATCCTGACCTCTACTTGCCCACAAGTCATGTAAGGCCCTTAAAGTCTCTGCCCACCTGGTATCTTGTCTTCTCCTCTCGTGTTCTCTTTCTCATTCCATGACCATTGTCTTATAGCCAACCATCTCATTAACTCGGTAATCCCTCTCAGTTCATCTGGATACATCCTCTGTTCTTCCTTCGATTCTGTCCTCATCCTCATCACTCAGGTCCTTGGGTCTCTTGGGTCATACTGCTGGCCCTGTTCCAAGCATCAGGATCTCTCTGGTTTTCGTCACCTGTGTCCTGGTCTGGACACCAGCTACCATAGCTCTCTTCATCTTCTACTCCTCGTCTGACATCCTTTCACTTTTTCAGCCTAGTACCAGGACTGGTACCGTAATCTGGTTTCCACTTAGGCTGGACAACCAGAATCCCACTTCTGATACCAAATTCTGTGACCTGGTTATGTGTATGGGTAAATAAGTGGTCAAGACTTCCAAAGTGTGGTTAACTACACCTTTACTAGGTGTGATGCTTATTTTCCAGATGGAGTAATTATTTTTGTAAAAGGATATTTTATTTACAAAATAAAGATATACCACATTTGGCGCAAGTCTTAAATTTCATACTTAAATAACAAAAAAAACTGAAATAAACCAAAAGAAACAGCTCTTCTAAGTTCTCAGAACTACCCTCCCTTGAAGCTCTGCCATAGAGTAGAAAACCTTCTTATCACAGTTTCTACAGTCTTCTGTGTTTGAGATAACCTCTCCTCATGCACTCTCAGACGTATCTGTTTTTCTGTGAACTAGGGCTGCTTTTATACAGATCCCTACAGCATCATCAGGTCAGCTGATCTGCCCCTTTCTAATTAGTAGTTAATCATCCTCTAATACAAACATTTTGGTAGATCAGCATGACTTCACATACAGATTTGAGACATCAAACAATAATACTAACATACTAACACACTATTTGCCAGCAGATTAGGCCTACGGTCTATCGAGTCTGCTCAAACCTAGATCCTTAGTTGGGTGCGAGACCCTCCCATCCCTTGTGCTCCAGAAACCCCTATCATCCATCCCCACCCCGGGACAGGCCATCATCTGATACATCCACTTTCTGTGTCTGTCCACCCTCTCTGAAACCCTCCACTGTGGATCTCTGAACCAGCTCACCAGGCAGTGCATTCCAAGGGTCCACCACCCTCTCAGTGAAAAACCGCCTCATCTTTTCCCCTCACCCTTCCACCTTCCAACTTCAAACCATGCCCTCTGGTGATACTCCCTGCTTTAGTCTAAAGATCCCTCCATGTTTACCCTATTTATTTCCTTGAGGGTACTTGAAGACCTCAATCATGTCCCCGTCTCTCCTCTCCTCCAATGAAAACAGGCAGAGCTCCTCAAGTCTGTCCTCATAAGTCAAATCCCTAGCCCTCGTATCATCTTAGTTGCCCTCCTCTGTACCCTCTCCAGGAGCTGTATGTCCCTCTTCAAGTGTGTGGTCTCCAGTACTGTACACAGTACTCAAGGTGTGGTCTAACCAGTCCATTGTACAGCGGCAGAATCACTTCCTTGCTCCTAGAGGTGATCCCCCTTACGATGCATCCCAACATCCTGTTTGCCTTGCTAGCTGCTCTCCTGCACTGCTCAGAGTTATTCATACATGTATCCACCATGACCCCTAGGTCTTTTTCCCTATTGAGGCCTCCAGCGCCTCCCTCCCAGGGTGTACCTGTGTTTAGGGTTTCCCGACCAAGATGCAACACCTTGCACTTGGAGATATTGAAATTTAATTTCCATGTGTGAGCCCAGCTTTCCAGGGTGTCCAGGTCCCTTGCAGGGCCAACCTCCCTCTTCTCCCTCAACTACTGCTCCCATCTTGGAGTCATCCACGAAGAGACTCGTTTCACCTATACCCTCCCGATGTCCGATATGTAGCCATTAAACAGGTTGGACCCAGGACCGAGCCCTGTGGTACCCACTACCAACCTCTCTGGGGTTGAGAGCTCCCCACACAGACCACTACTCTCTGATTGCGTCCAGCTAGCCAGTTTCAATCCATCTGACCATCAAGGGCCTACTCCTAACCCATCAGTTTCTCCACCAGACCATTGTGGGGGACAGAGTCACGCCTTGCTGAAGTCCAAGAATAATACATCCACAGGCTTTCCCCTGTCCAGTTCTGATGTTACCCATTCATAGAACTCCACAAGGTTGGTTTGACATGATCTACCTAACACAAACCCATGTTGCCGACTATCCAGACCTCCCACCTCCTCCAAGTACACCCCAATCGTTCCTTTAGTATACTCTCCATTAATTTTCCCACCACCGAGGTCAAACTGATGGGTCTATAGTTACCTGGTACTTCCCTCGACCCCCTTTATGGATTGGTACCACATGCCTCTCGCCAATCCTAGATACCCTCCTGTCTCAAGTGACCTGCTGAAAAGCTCCGCCAGAAGTGCAGCCAGTATGTCCATAATGAGTCATTCCTTTATTTCATATAAACACTGTAGCAGAAGATATTCAGAAAACATCTTAATTATCTCTAGGCATTAAAACTATACCCTTTTCCAGTTAATTGCTAACTAGGAGTTCCTATATAACAGCCTTCACCTGGGGCTGCTGGCTCCTAAGAGCCCATTTTACATGATTGCTGTGTTCAGATAAGAGCTCTGCTCATTTTCAGAAGCAAGGAGAAAAGAAATCACTCCAGTTTACTTATTTTCTGCACAGTCTTCTTTCTTTATTTACCTTCTCCTGTTTATCCTCATTGAACAATGTAACTGCATTTCTTTATGTTTAATTGGCTTAGGAAACATACGTTTGTACCCAGTGCAGTCTTTCTCTTTATGCTGTCTTTTTACTGCCTGCACTGTTTCTTGCAGAGCACTCAGTGCTCGATGTATGCAACTCTAGGGAAGTGTTTTTATTTAGGGCTGCCATTATTTACCACTCTGCCCAGGAAAAGACACTATTTCTTTATGCAAGCACAGGCAGGGGATGAAAAGGAAATAAAGAAGGACAGTCAAGGGGCAGAAGATACCATTATGGGCGACCTTCCCATAATGGTAGAGTTAGATATATATAGTTGAGAAGAGAGAGAAAAGTTTACTACTGCAGTAGACTTTATGGGAAAGAATAAAGCCAAAGCCTTCAAAATGGGGGTCAATCTATCACACCTGTGCATAATCCTACCATTATTGATACCTTATCTGTCCTGCATAGCACCCAATTCCCCCTCCACTTCCTCCCCTGCCTGATGTGACCCCACTGAGCACTTATCCCCATGTTCCCACTTTATCCCCTCCACCTTCCTGCTTTCTCCTGACAAATACTAATCCCCCTAATTTGACCCTTCCCTCCCCAGTTTCCCCTCATCTTACCCCCACTTTAAAACTCTTTCACTCATCCCTCCCCCATCACCCCAACCCTGCCCTATCACCTACATCACGGTAACCCTAGGCAGATTCCTATCCAATCCCACCTCTGAATACTCAACCCACTTATTCTGTCACCTGTGTCTCTGCCCCACTCTCCCTGCTCCCTTCTATACTGTCCTCCCACTCCTTTAGTCACCAACACTTATGACCCTTCATAATTCTACCTGCATGCTCTAAAGCTCAGCTACCACTATAAATTGCTTGTCCACCTTAGGTATGCTCTTAGTACTGTTGCAATAAAGTTGACCTCGCCTACCTGCTGTATTTTAACTGTACTTGCTTGAATCTATATCTGTATGTACCACATAAGTCATTGCCTGCTGTATATACCCCTATCTGATTTGTAATGTTTATACCTTGTCTATTGCCTTATGACGTGGAACCTTTGTAGAGCAGAGCTTTTAGCTCAAAAGTGTTATCTGTGATTTCAATAAATAAATCAATAAATAAAGCTTTTTACCTTGGGATATGCAGGCTCTCTGTGACAGTGAACAATTAAAATCCCTTTCTAATACCCCTATTTCAGAGATAAACCAGCTGAAGTTTTCTAAAAACCGCTGTCACGTGATGATTTTGTTTAGTGAATATAAATAATATACGTGCTGTAATACTAAGTGCCTGAGAGGTATAGATCATCAAAGACCTACCTGGGTGGCTATCCACTGATTTGGAGATTGCCAGTCATACCCTGTAAAATGAATACCCCTCTGTGACAAGTATTTTCCCAAATAGACCAGATGATGATCCAATATTCCAATAAGATTTTGCACGGATTATGTTGTGTTGGGTTTGAGCTTTGTATTCTAAACCAAAGATATCCGACATTTGTTTTAGTATAAAAGGGTTATGATGAATCTTTTCTGTTACTCTAGGCCAGTAATCTTAAGGGTTACAGTTTTAAAGGCATCCATTACCAAGAAAAGTAAGATGAAAATTTGTGATACCCATGTCATAGTAAAATACCCTCACCCTCAGCAGTTATGACCTCAGGGCCAGATATTCAAACCTTAGCCCTGGGGCAAAATTAGCACTGCATGGCTTGCAAAATGGCCCAGATCCATTTGCATGCTATATTCAAAAGAATTGCCCCAGGCTAAATCAGTTGAATATAAGCGTGCAAACAATAGTGTTAAACGGGGCCCTAGGTGCACTGCAGTCATAGCCCAGCAAAGAAGACAGCTCTGAATATAGCAACCGGGCAGTGCAAACTACAACAGCAGCCATTGCTCACAGACATGAAGTAAGGCAAAGGTGAACTACGTGGCCAATATAGTGCTACTGTAGCAAAGTGGATTCACAAAACTGTGAACAACAGTGCAGACCAATAATTGCAGAACTGTGCTATGGTCCTGACAGTTTTGTGCAGGGCAAACTCATTTGCATGGCACTCACATGTTTGCCAGTACAAAATTTGCTATATTCAAAGCAGCTATGCAAATGAGCCTACTTAGGCAATCAGTGGGCAAACAGCCTCATTAGCATGTCATTATTGCCTGATTTACATGTAGTTCCATGTGGATTGCCCGGCACTATTGCAGGGTGCACACAGCTCCACCTGTAGGTCAGACTGGAACTACAGATTGATAGCTGCAGGCTGGGTCTCTCCACAGCACCACCTGTATGTCAGACTGCAGAAGCATGTCGGTGGCTGCAGGCTACATCTGTACACAGCAGCAGAATCTAGTGTGCTCCAGGAAACTAGCACCACAACCACTGGTGTTGGTGCTGTATGCCATGAACATATTGAAGTCCTCGCTACAGTGCATAGCAAATGCTACAGTACCATAATGACTGGTTTAGTGAGGGATACAGCAATCAAGACTGCTGCTCTCCACACAGTGACAGGATCAGCTGGCAGGTGTGTTCTGATAGTGGACACCACTGGCATGCTGTCCTGTGGCCCTCACATGATGCACCACTGGCATGGGATTCTCATGGTAACATACACATGGCTGGCCATGTGTGCTGTTGTCTGTATAGATGTGAGGTATGTGCCGGAGAGGGTGACACATACTATCAGATATAAACACTAGTGTTGGGGTATTCCGACACTGGAACATGTGCACTGTGGGAATAGCTCCAGCCTTGTGGCAAAACCCACTATATGGTGCAGCCTGGCCACCAGTGCACCCTCCCTCAACCCCTCAGTTCCCTAGTGCTGCATGTATGTGCTGGGGTGCGCTGGTGTACCCCAATGGGGGTACTGGAGGTGTGTGGTGTTGTGCTGAGCTGCCAGTTATTTAATACTTTCATATGTATTTATCGTGGTGTTGACTGGGTAGCCACAGTGGGCCATGGCCCACATTCAGGAATGACCTGGAGCCACTACATGTGATCATGCAGTGTACAATAAATATATACAATGTACAACAACACATAATTCACATATATCAGCATAGTTAGTTTGCTTGCTGCAAGTGGAGTTTTAGCTCTGTCATATAATGTGCATGATTGTTAGCTTCAAGCAATGTTGAGCATTGTATTCCACAGTGTGGGTGCCTGTGCATATGGAGTGGCCAAGGGTGGCCTTCTGACCTTGCTGCCTCCTCATTGGCTACATACAGCCTTGTTCACTGTTGCTGCTGTGTTCACACCCCCATCCTTGGTTAGCCCAGAGTTAAGAGTACCTTTTCATAGATGGTTATTTACGCCCGCTACATGCTGTGATAATGCTTGTTGCACTGTGCTACAGTTTTGAATATACTGTTGCACCTGTATACATGTCCTTGCCCTTACTTTTGCACAGCACATACATTATCTTTCAATGTTAATGCCAGCGCTATTTGGCCTTTTGAATATAGCAATCAGGTGCAAATGTTGCACAATCACTGTGCAATTGATTTTGAATATCTGGCCCCTGGTCATTAATCTTCTGGAAAAGTAGTGTAGTTTCCCCAGTGTCATAACCAACACTACCCTATCAATAAAACAGGTTTGTGCAACTCTCCTCCCCCAGACACACTTGAAAAAGGTATCATAGTTTAGTGTGCTTTTCCTGGTCAAACATTACAAATAAAGAAAGAAACATCTTCCTCCACAGCCATTGCCAACGCTAACAGCTAACACAGCAATTTCAGACTGAAAGAACCTTTTTAATTTATTTATTTATTAAGACCTTGGATTTACACCTATGAGCCAGAAGCTCATTTACATAGGTTCCACATCAACAAAAGGATACAAAGAGCAGGAATATACAAGTTGTGGAAAACAGGGTGAGCACAGACAGTAACTAATTACTGGTATTGTACAATGTATGCCAGGTCAAATACAAGAGTAAATTAACAACAATACCTATTACTGGACTTGGACAATGTATGCCAGTTCAATTGCTAGAAAGTAGGAGAATTTAAGCAGGGATAAGAGATAGAGGAGCAGCAGAGGCCTTGTCAGGTGAAAGTCAGGAAGGAGGGATGGGGTACATTAGGAGAGGATGGTGGAAGAAGAGCAGGCAGCCATAGATAGCCAAAGAGAATGGTATGCAGCCAACAGGCCTTGTCTGGTATGGAGAGGGTGGTGAGGGTCAAGGAGATAAAGGGGGGTATTACAGGGTGGCCACAGGTTTTGTCAAGGGTGAGGGATTAAAGGGTGCTGGGTAGGGCTGTGGACAGGCATGCAAGAAGGGTGGGTAGGGGCTAAGAGGAGTAGGGGAGGAGTAAGGGTAGGAGAAGGAGAAGGAAGGGCAAGTAAGTGGGATTGAGACACAAGTGCTGATAGAACCAAGGATGATAAGTGCTGGACACACTGTGGTCATTGAAGATTTTGAGGTGTGCAGCACAACAACTCAGCGGAAGCAATCACATTGGTTGTATTTGATTAGGTACTGTCGAAGGTGGTGTTTAAATATGCCAGGCTTAGAGATTGAGGTGACTTCACCAAGGAGTGAGTTTAACTAGATGGGTGCCTGATAGGCAAGGGATCTTTGTCCCTGGGAAGTGCGGCAGTGAGATACCTGGAAGATTTGATTAACATAGCCGCTGGTATGGCGAGACTGCATGTGCAACATAGGATGTTTTGTACCCAAGGAGGTGCCAGACCCAGGTAGATTTTTTGAGCTAGAAGACAGGTTTGATGTTTGATTCTGTATTTCAGTTGAAGCCAGTCAGTCTTAGTTTAGAGGACACAGGTATGTGAGAGTCAATCATCTCCTGTCCCTCTAGATCCCTCTTGTCCCTCCTCCCCTTGCATAGCAGAGATGAATAAATATGCTCTGCTAACATCTACTGATGTAAAGCATTCTATATCTACACTACTCCCAGTGTACTATGTGGAATGTAATATTACAGTATATTGTGGGATTCCAACAAAGATCTGTTGACCATAATTATCATATATTTTCCAATTACTATGCAATGCTGGCTGTCCCTTGTTCTGCAGGCAGTGGTTGTATGAATTCTGTGGGACTGCATCCTCCCTCAATCAAATAATATGCATCACCACTGTGAGGTGCCTTGCCCCATCAGGTCAATGTATGGAATTCTAGGTTTTGTATAATGATCCTGGTGTCCCAGGTGGCATTGCAATGTGCTGGCACCAAACCTTTTGACCACTATGATAATCTTTTATGTCCTGCATATGTAGGTCAGTAACAACAACTGATACTATAGTAACCCCATCAGTTAACTACTTGTAGTTACTTTCATGGAGAAAGCATGATAATACATAATTGCTACAATAGCAAGAAAGTAGGAACAAACAAAAACTTGACTGCTGAACATTCTCTTCAACTACTAATTGCTGATATGTGCCTTAAAATTAGTGCGCAGCTGAAAAATTAATTACTGTAGCATGACCATAGTTTTATCAGCATTATGAGTTATTGTTGAGATACAACTGCAACACGTAATTATGAATAAATAAGTTGGAACTCCTGATAGTGAAGGCTACCATTAATGAAAAGGAATGGTGATGGTCCTGGGGCTATGGATGTTTCACAAACTAGATACAAACCATTGTACTGTATAACATTAGGAGAATTCAAACATGCATGGGACAGGCATGGGGAATCCTAGCAATAGAAACAAGGAGTTAAAGCTGGAGATCAAGTAGGTTCTGCGCTTTTACAGTATGCAGGGAAAATGGACAAATTGGTTGAGCCTATCGGTCCTCATTTGCTGTCAATGTCTATGTTTTATAACAACAGTGGAAGAAAAGAAAAATGATATCCATGTTGTCCAATAATTTTTGTTGGTATCTTTCACACTAATAGACAAAGAGTAAGTCATAATAATCCAATGTTTGATATTTAAGCATGCAATAAGGTTAGTTGTATAAACTATTATTGTACAAGTTACAGCTCCAGTACTCATATACTGTAGCATGTACTATTCTAATTATTTTTTTTATTTATATATTTAGTTTTTGTGACTGGGTAAGTGCACTAGACAAATCCTGCCTATTTTCAGGCACGACCGGGGAGAGGGATACAGATGAATGCCAACTGACCTTGAACCAGATTAAGCTGTTGTGTTAAATGCTGATATTCTATCTTTATTGGATGAGTATCTTGCATGACAATGGGCAGTGGCTCCAGCTGTGATATTGCTACCTAAGTGACCACAGGTTTTGGTATAGCTGAGAAAATGAGAGGAGGTGATGGCACCATGCACAGTAAATTTGGTCCCTGAAGCATACTTGTGCTGCTGCATCATTTAGGGAGAGATTTGAAGAGCAACAACACTGGAAAGTAAGTGACTTTACTTAATGACACTGTGGCTCACCCACCTTCTCAGTTTAGAAACTCAGATCAATAAGGCTTACCTGTCTCCTTATTCCTTCACTGCACTACATTGTAAGTGACTACTCTACCAAATGACTGTAAGAGATATGTATTTGTTGCCAGTAGTTTACAAGCAATGATTGCGATTTTCTACAATAACTAAAATACAACATCAGGGTTCCCCAGTATCAGGATGAAACAAAGCCCTCTTATTATGGGTGTCCTGGGTATATGGAAATGAATCTCAAGGAAATGTAGCATCTCCTAGGTAGGCTATTGTAGAGAGGAGACTTAAGAGCTGATGAATAGGTGTACAAAACTGCACACCACATAAATCTTACTCATTTTTAGGCATCGTATATTTGAAACTCTTTCCCAGTCCAAGTTTTCAATTATTTACTGTACAAAAAAAGGTGCAGCCATTTCCTGTCATGATAACAAGTGTGATGCTAACATTAATAAAAAATAATATGCACTGAGAAAAATATCTGAAGATGTAATTCAAGTGGAAGTAGGACAATCTGTTATTTTTGTACTACAGTGGTTATCTACAGGGAAATGTCTATTACATGCTGCAAAAAATATTTCATCTGCCAGTTATCTTGGGTAATTTTCCCTGATGGCAACAGTGTGGAATGAAAAGATTGATAAGAGTTGCCCTGTCCTTGAGTTTTCCTTCCAACTGGCTTATTCAGAGCAACAATATACCTACAACTTTGTGGAGGTCTGTTATTTCACAGAAGGGGTTTGTTCATCATTCATGGTTGCAAAAACTATACTGTAGATGTTGAACAAAAGCAGGCTGCAGTTTTATAACAATGGTACTAAAACTATCCAATGAAATAAGATATAAATTATTTTACTCATTGAATAGGAAAAGAAAACATCTGGGGCACCAGTAGGTACATATTATTACATCTAGTTTACATATACAAGTGTAGTGACTCAGCAGTTAATACACTAATACTTCAATTCTTCTAAATTCTTAGGCTTATTCAGAAGAATGTTTTAAAGTGAGAAAGATAAATAAAATGTGTAGTAAATTGAAGAGAGTATAAGTTTTGAAATGCAAGTGTGTGTGTGTGTGGGTGGGTGTGGGTGTGGAGGTAGGTATGTGTGGGGAGACAGGTATGTGTGTATATGTGTATACTCATTGGAGTTCATGGTTTCATTTCTCAGTTAACAGTCACATATTGCAGATCAACTGAGGAAGCTAGGAAGGGGTTGCATTAGAAATAGGCCCCTTAAGTAAGCTGGCAAGCATATTTGGGAAACAGTGGCATAAATCTTGTGTACTGGACTCCAGAACATGAGGGAGTTCCTGCAGGAAATCATGAACTTCATCACCAAAAGGGTGTTAAAGTCATCCAGATGGATTATTCTGGGCAATTCTAATGCCTAGGTCAATGATGACGTCTCATATTTTGGACAGCATTTACTCTGAATGATGAATGCACTGGGCCTTGCACATGTCAGTACATCTGCAACCCATCAGTACTGATAGTCATCAAAGTTTTATTTTGCAGGCAAAATTCTGGCAAAGTGCAAATTTCTCTGTGTGAAATTTCTCATGAAATTTTGACATTCTGTGAAATATTTTACGGCTGTGAATGCAGAATTTCAACTGAAAATGTGGAATTTCACCCACAGTGGCAGAATTTCACTTGCAAGTGGAGAAATTCCTCATTTCATTGGTGAAATTCCACATTTCATCAGTGGAATTTCGCATTTCGCACCAGAGAAATATTTACAAATGCATGAATTTCACTGAATATTTTGCAGAATGAAATTTTGCAGTTTTGCACAACTATAATCCTTACCAGCATGCCTTGGATTTGGTGTTCACCTTAGTTTTGTGATTAACAATATTGAGATTGAGCTGGTTAGTTGTTTGGATTGCTACACAGTGAAGTTTTTCTTAGCCCCATAGTTAATCCCTATGAGTTTGTTCATTACTGCCCTTTGAGATGGCTTGGCCAAGAAGGGCTGCAGTTGGTGATGAATATCTCAGGGATGTTTGCAGTTTGTGAGATGGGTTCAGAGGATGTGGTGGTGGCCTATGGCAGGGTCATCACTAAGGCCTTTGAATCCAAAAGCACCATCTTGTATGAGACTCAGTCACAAGCTTGGGATTCCCATGGTTTGATGGAGAGATCAGGGAGCTAAAGACCAGGGATGAGAGGTTAGAACACTACTGGGGGATCTCTAGGACCCAGGAGGACAAACTGGCTTTGAAAATTCATCTTGGTGGATATCAAATGGAAATCACCAGTAATAAAGCTGAATTTCTGTCCAGGAGATTATGGCTGGGAAGAACTGACCTCTGAAGCTCTTCCATACTGTAGATAGGTTAATAAACCTGATCTGTCTACAGATGGTTAGAACAGGCTCCTCTGCAAAATGTGAGAGTCCAGTCAATTTTCTTAGACAGAGTTTCCTCTATTTTGTCTGGAATCTCATCAGGTGGCCTGTTACAACTGAGCAGGATTGAGCCTGCACCTCTAAGATGTCATCTGCTGTCTTGTGGAGAGATTAAGCCTATCACAATGAAAGAGGTTTGTGGGTTATCTTGGAGCTGTGGCCCGGCCCACATTTTGTAAACTAGACCAAGGTCTGATATGATGGCCATTGTCCATGCAGTACACCATGCTCTAGAGAATGACCTGCTGACTGGTGCCATGTTCATGGACCTGAGCAAGGTTTTCAGTTTGGTGGACCATGATTTGCTCACAGAGAAGCTGACTGGGCTGGGAATGGGGGCCCAGCTACTCTGGTTCTCCAATTATCTGAAAGACAGGTCACATTCTGTCAAAATTCACTTAGTGCATGGGAAAGACACTGTCACTTTCATAGAGTCCTTGGGTACAACTTCCATTGCCTTCAACAGTAATTTTACAAATGAGAAATTGGTCTGAAACATCCCTAAAACAAAGACATGTTAGTCAGCTCATCTGAAAAAGGCTAGACGATTTTGAAAGAATTCACTATCTCAGCCTTAGATGGCATGAAACTGGAACATGTTAAAATGTCTTTGTGTTACCATTGATCCCCATCTCACATTTGACAGTCATATGACCAACACTGCAAGACATGTTCATCAAAAGCAGAGTCTGCTATATCATATTGCAAAGTACCTGACACCAAACACTAAAGTCAGAATTGCTCAAAGCTGCATACTCCTCTGACTGACTATGGGTCCATTTTATGGATCTCACTCTCTTCATGATCTGGACAAAGAAAATAGTCTTGACATATGGTTACCAAATGTACATCATCAAAGGGCCCATGGTCTGATCACTGCACCAGCTTTGAATAACTTGGTTGGTTTCAACCTGAAACCAGAGCCCAGTTAACCTTAACAAGTTTCATGCACTAAATTCTACATGGAGGTGCTTCCCAATGCCTATCTAGGCTCCTCCCTTGTCTTGTCTAAGCTAGTCCTAAAGGCCCACTTGCTAAGGTTTAGTCAGTGTCTGTGCAACCATTGACATGATCTGTCACCCTGCCCACTCTGCTACCTGTGGATAGAGTTGGGTGGTAGAAGAGTCTGATTGCTGTCCACTGCAACAGTACCAGAATGTATGGCTATGGTGAATGCCTCTTCCTGCACTATTTGCATCCTCCAATCAATGTGATGATTTACCTGTAGATCTGCTGTACCACATCCACTTGAACTAATATGGCGAGAGTAGAATGGTGGATAGTGAATGTATGGCTTTGCAAATCCAGCCCTACAACTTTTGACCCACTAGCCTTATTTATTGTGTCATCCTTCCACCTTGTCATCATGTCATACAGTATTCATCTTATTACTAGTAGAGATGGGTGAATTCTTTCTTTCAACAGAATTCTGGTGAAATGCTGATTTCATGGAATTGCCACAAATAATTTGTGAAATCTTGCCAAAACTGTGATTTCAGTTATTTCCATTTAATTTAAAAAGTATGTGTCTAAACTGCATGAATGATGGAACATTATCTGTCCCAGAACCCATACAGAAGTGTTCCAAGTGTCAGATTTTTATCGTTAAACACGACTGAGTTATAAGCCTCCAAACATTCCAAAATTGTTAAATTACAGTTAACAACTACAGTATATAAACCAAAAGTGTTTGTGCAAATTGCACTACATTTGGTTCAGTGTATTAACCATGCCTACATATATATGTGTGCGAAGGTTCAGATCTCTAGCTTTAAAGGTGACTGAGGTATAAGCCTCCGAACTTCCAGAAATGTTAAAATTACATTTCACAATTACATAAACTGCTGAATTTTAAGCCCCTAAAAGTTTAAAGCTAGAGAACAGAATGTCACCAAAGTTGTTAAGTTCATTGACCCTAAATATTAGGCTTTAAGGTATCCACCATGGTCCAGCATCAGAACATCATGTTGCCATGCTGATGACCCACGTTCAGAAGTGAGCCCTGGAAGTCATGTCAAAGGGCAGGTCACAGCTAAACTTTACAGTCTGTATTTTGCAGTTTCTATGAATCTTCCAAGAAAGTATGCATCTAAGTTTTCAATTCTCTAGCTTCAAAGGTGGCAAAATTCTAAGCATAGAAGTATTTTCAGAAATTTTCACATGAATATTAAATTCCTAGACTTTGAGTCCCTGTAACATCACCACCCTTTATTCCCTTGTCATGAAATATGGCAGCCTTTTAGGGCCCTATCCATGAAATATTCATGCCAATTTTAAGATGCCTAGCATTAACACTGTCCGAGGTATAGCCAGTAAGGAATTTTAGAATATTCCTAACAATTTCAGAAATTTCAAAAATACATGGAATTTCACAGAAGTTCCACAAATTAGTAATTTGCTAATTTCTCCCACTCTAATTACTAGTCTTGCACTCCACAGATTTTATTGTCAAAATATGAACCAGTCAGTAGCGCAGCAGAATTTTGTCAATTTGGTTATGAGTGCAGGTGCTATATTCAAGAAGGACTTGCCTTTTCTCCACATAATAGTTTTAGTTATCTGTTGGGTTGGGTAAAAGTTGCAAATTCCACTTCAATGGAACTTTTAAAAGTTCACCAACTTTTGCAGAATTTTTCAAAATGTTTTCCTTGGCAAAATTGGAAAATATTCTGAATGTGTTTGGTGAATTTTCGCCCTGTTCTATTTAATTTTCTTGCTAAACTGAAGAATAATACACATGAACTGCAGAACTAATATATTAATCTATAATTTATGTAATTATTCCACAGTTCTGGTCTGTGCTATCCTGGATGGAAAAAAACTTACCTGGTGTCCAGTGGCAACCTCCACCTTTTGATCACCAGCCCCTTATAATTTCATGTTTCTGATGACTGGTGGCACCCTGACCTTCCAATCACTGGCCCTGTAAAATATAATATTTCCTGGTGTCTAGTGATACCCCATCCTCCAATTGCCTGCCCCATAACAAATGTAATGTTTCCCTGATGTCTAGTGGCACCCCCACCCTCTGGTCACCAGCCTCAATAATTCAAATTTCTGTTGTGTGTATAGTAATAGCACCCCCACCCTCTCATCACCAGACCCATAAAATTTATGTTTCCTGGTGTCCTAGTGGCCGCCTCACCCTCTGGTCACTTATCTCCTAATAAATTAAGGTTTTCCTTGTGCCTAGTGGCATCCCCCACCCTCCAATCTCTGGCCCCATAAATGTTAAATTATTATTGGGCCAGTGACCGGGGCGTCACTAGACACCAGAAAAACTTTACATTTTACAGAGCTGGGGATCTGACAGTGGGGAGGATGCCACTGACACCAGGGAAACATTAAATTGTTATGGGGCCACTAACTGTAGGCTGTAGGTGCCACTAGACACAATGTAACTATTAAATTCTTATGGAGTGGTAGTCAGAGGGGTGGGGTTACATGGCACCGTGGATTGAAAAGACACAAATGGGGGCAGCAATACATAAGACAGATGTCATACATTCGTTCCATAGTTTACTGACTGACTGAATTGTGGAATGAATGTAATTAGGATTAATGTATTAAACTGTTGAAAGAAATTCTGCAGAATGATCCTCTGATAATGATCAGTTCTGTGGAATTTTATTCTGCAATTTAATACATTAATCCACAGTTTATACATTTATTCTACTATTGTAAGCTGGAATTGCTGCACAAGTTGCCAAAATGATTTTGATCTTTAATGGAAAAAAAGTCTGATTTGCATGAAAATTCTTCTGGTGGAAGTTTTTCTGTTTTTTTTTCGTTTTGGAGCTCTAATAATCTGAGTTGTGACATCCTTTGAATGAAACATGTTTTCTTTAACAGCTGTAGTGTGGCAGTCTCTATATTTTATCTTCCAAATGATGTTGCTATTTTTGCAACTGTTTCATTCAACATGATCACAGCACTTTGTCCCACAAGGCCCTTCCATTTTATTGCAGTATTTTCTCACAACTTCAGTTATTTACACATCTTCATTTTGTCTTAGTTTTGTATTTACATTTCTCTAACCTCCTATCAACTTTATCAGAAATACTTTTAAGTGAGTCTATCTTTATATTACATATCATGGGCTGATTTTCCAAGCATGGTTGAGACAGATGCAATTGTATGATGTGTTTATGTCTTCTTTCAACCACATGCATCCAAAAGATGAATGCCCGATTTGCAAACAATGCAACTGTTTATGATAAGACATTATTTGTGGCAATTTATATCAGTAAAAGACACAACTTCAGTTTATAGAAACTTGTGCCACAAATCCTATACAAAGCTAGAGACACATGGTCATCCTAATGATCTAAGATGACGCATGGATGCAGATGAAAGTCTGCTTTTCTAAATATGGGAAGACAGATCATGGCAGAACTGCTTGAAAATCTCACTCTGTGAGTTTTATTTGCTTAATGAAAATATTCTGGCTCAGTTTTCTTTCATTGGTTCGCATGTTTTAAACGTGTTATCTATCACATACATGATAAACTATTTGATACAAAAAATCCAGGTAATGAAAGGAAAAGAAAATTATATACATACACAAAGGCTTCATACAAGTGACACATCATATGGAACAAATTCAGAAATATAACTAGCACAATCAGATACCTACAGAGGATCAGATAGTATTGTAAAGTAATCCTTAGACTATATAGAGAGAAAATAATAACTCAAACAGGCATGTAAAGGATAAACAAACTTTCTGTGTTTTTCCTCTGGGGCATACATGTACTTTATATTGTGTCTGATTACCTATCCCCTAAATCTTACTGATAGTCATCACATGACAGAATCAAATTAAATAAATGAGAAATGGTGGAACACCCAAACTCCCCATCCAGACATATTGAACAAATAAGAGGTACAGTAGTTAAAAGACAAAGAAGGTCTGTGCATAAACACTGAGGCAAGGGTTACCCCAAAGGGCATTTGGCTGGGAAGCCAAGTTTCAAGAAAATACAAAATCACACATGCCCCCACAATGCAAAGCATCATGGGCTGCATATGCAAATCACCACAGAATGTTATGCTGGTCCAACTTTAAGCAGAATTGTGTGGTGCTGAAAAACCTCTCACACAGTTTGCAAGAGTGCTAACAGAAGACATGAACACGTGTTTCATCCTGCAAGACTCATCAGTATGCCTCATCTGTTTGACACCCCAGTGGAATGGACCAGCTACCCCTAAGGCAGTGTGCCTAGGATATGTGTAGTGAACCCATTAAAATAAAAACAATTTAAAGGAGGCACACTGCCTTAGGGGTAGCTGGTCCATTCCACTGGGGTGTCAAACAGATGAGGCATACTGATGAGTCCTGGTAGGACGAAACATGTGTCTATGTCTTCTGTTAGCACTCTTGCAAACTGTGTGAGAGGCTTTTCGGCCCCACGTACTTCTGCTTAAAGTTGGACCAGCATAACATTCTGTGGCACTTGTATATGCAGCCCATGATGCTTTGCATTGTGGGGCATGTGTGATTTTGTATTTTCTTGAAACTTGGCTTCCCAGCCAAATGCCCTTGGGGGTAACCCCTTGCCTCAGTGTTTACGCACAGACCTTCTTTGTCTTTTAAATTGTTTTTATTTTAATGGGTTCACCACAATATATCCCAGGCACACTGCCTTAGGGGTAGCTGGTCCATTCCACTGGGGTGTCAAACAGACGAGGATACTGATGAGTCCTGGTAGGACGAAACACGTGTCTATGTCTTCTGTTAGCACTCTTTGCAAACTGTGTGAGAGGCTTCGGCACCACGCACTTGCTTAAAGTTGGACCAGCATAACATTCTGTGGTGATTTGCATATGCAGTCCATGATGCTTTGCATTGTGGGGGCATGTGTGATTTTGTATTTTCTTGAAACTTGGCTTCCCAGCCAAATGCCCTTTGGGGTAACCTTTGCCTCAGTGTTTATGCACAGACGTTCTTTGTCTTTTAAATTGTTTTTATTTTAATGGGTTCACCAAATATATCCCAGGCACACTGCCTTAGGGGTAGCTGGTCCATTCCACTGGGGTGTCAAACAGACGAGGCATACTGATGAGTCCTGGTAGGACGAAACACATGTCTATGTCTTCTGTTAGCACTCTTTGCAAACTGTGTGAGAGGCCTTTCGGCACCACGCAATTCTGCTTAAAGTTGGACCAGCATAACATTCTGTGGTGATTTGCATATGCAGCCCATGATGCTTTGCATTGTGGGGGCATGTGTGATTTTGTACAGTAGTTATCCCAAAATAACACTAAATGATACAAAACTAGTAGTTTTAAATGCATAATTAAAAGAAGATGAAGACTGAAAATTAAAATGCCAATAAGAGAGTCTGCAGTTCAAATATTTGGATACAGAATCTCATCTCAAAAGTCTCATCAGATACCATTCTAGCAAATATCAAATACAACAGATAACACAAACTAAAACCCTTCAGCATTTCCAGATGTTATATTTTTCACCTCATTCCCTCCACTACGGTCTTCCCCACAATCTGCACCCAACAATCCATGTCTTGCACATGAGAAAAAGAATTGCATTTATTTTGGCAATTCAGCCATCCACAGCTAATTAAGTAGTGTCATTATATGAGGGCTATGTAGTTGCTTAGGTTTTGTTCAGACTCAGCTAACTTGCTTTCTATGGTCACAAGTTGCAAAACATGAATCTGGATAGATGTACACTTGTGCTTCATAAAACAGTACTTTCACATTGTGTGCCAGTTGTAAAACTCAGTCTCTCACTCCCACATCAAATAAAACATCTGAGTCTGATTCTGTAGCTTCCGTCTGCAGAGGAGTAAATTGATATGCACTTTCCATAGAGGTCATCTCTCTCCTCATTCACACCCAGAAATTTAGGGATAGTCTCTGAAACACAATAAAAGTATATTGCCCACTTCAGTGTTGTCTGCCAGAACAATGATGATGATGTAGATATTCTGGACTATGCACCATTCTCCTAAACTGCAAGATAAGCAAACCAATGCGTATGCTATCTATCAGCCTGCCTAGGTGATAGAAAGGCCTTAACAGAAGTTGACACTGACTGAGCAATGGTTGTGTACCAAAACCCATCCCAGCCTTAGTACTAGTTAGGGTTGTGCAAAAGCATCCATTTTTCAAACAATGGCAGTGATTGTACTGCAAATTTGCTGACTATCAACCCAAAAGTCAGGCAGGAGAACAGACATGCATCCTCAAATAGCGCTCATCAGAAAGTGAAGCACAAGTGCAGTAGGAAGACAGTACTCATGTGAACCTGAAAAACCACTATAGTCCAAGTAACTTGGGGATAAATTTATTTAGGCTAATGCAAAAGTATACTAACACAGAGATTCCTGGTGCTTCACATATATGACAATAGCATAGACCTGTTAACTGAATACCTTACTTTGTACAGCTTTATTTGTACCTTTAAGGTATAGACAAAAGAATGTCTTGTTGAAGCTATTTACATAGAGGAACCACCACCGCCGCCAGCCTTCCATTACAAGAGCAATACCTTGGGATGACAAACTTTGTTAAGCACCATGCTGAGGAAAGGCAGCCTTAACAATGGCCTATGTCAGGTGATGTTAGATGGATAATGACAGGACTCACTGCAAGAGCATCCCTGTTTATGTGGCAAAGTACACAGCAACAGCAAATTGTGTCTGAATGAGCAATTGCATACCTCATGATGACCAACAGCTGCAGTCAACAACAGGGCCGATGGCAGTACCACATGTAACAATAATGGTGACAGGTCCTGTGTACTCCAAAGAACCAAAAATGGTGGAAGGCTGTACTAAGAAACAGGGTGCTGCACAACACAGCCCATGGAAAAGAGTGGCACACACAGAACCATGGAGCAGAGCAATCAGCAACAAATAATATTTGATGATCCCCCATGATGAAACCATAGTCAATGCAATACACAACAATTCCAATGGAGATGCACCCTAATGGATGCATGCACATCCACAGAAAACACTCAATCAGCATACAGACAGAGCAATGATGGATTCTGCCAGGGCTGGGCTGACTCACTAGCAACATGTGTTCCATAACAAGAAACAACCCTCTCCACAGTGCATATAAGCAGCAAGACAACTGGCACACACCTACAGAATAGCACCTGAGGCAACAACATGCTGGGGGTTGGAATCAGACTGCAGGATGTTGCTGGAGCTAATCCATGACCTGCATATAATAAATAAACTGTACAAGAAGAGGCAGGTGAACCAGCTGATCTTCCAGAAGCTGAAGGACATGCTGGCATAAAAAGCATACCTTTCATGTAAGTACCACTACAGCATATGCTATACACCCCAACACCACTATATCAGAGACAGCTATAGTTCAATGTACCTATTTGATGTGCAGCAAACTATGCTGGGCATGCTCATGTATGGAACACAGGTACATGATAAAAATAGGAGTGTGCAGCACAGTGAATAGCACATAAATGGCAGAAGGAGTGGTACATGTGCTGCATGTACAGACTGCATAGCCAGTACCATGAACATGGGGACTGCACCATAGCAGCTGGGAGCACCAGGAGGCCCCACCACAGCACCAAGAGGACGATGTTAATTACATTGGTGCCATCACCATAGGACCCATATAGCTGCTGGCATTTGTCTTGCTGCAAAATTATTATTGGGCCAGTCACCAGATGTGCAAGCCAAGGCCAGAGCTGCACTGGGTGGCATAGGTGCCTGGCTCCCTGTGCAAGGTACAAGGTGGCAGCAGTACAAGGATGCAGAGCTGCAAGAAGCATGGCCAACATGTTGTTTATGGATGTATGAAGGGCATCCACCATAACCACACCTGCAGGAGGTGCAACACTGTCCACAGTATGAAGATGACATGAATGGCCATGGCTATTCAGCCCACCATGCAGTTACACGATGTTGCACACAGCCATAGTGGGACCCCATGCATACACATCAGTGGCACCACACCCATAAAGGGCACAGCAGGGTCCATTGTGCAACACACAGTGTAATGGGCCACAGATTGAGAGACTGGTGATCCACCTATAGTATACTAAAAATACACCAGGGTAGTGATGTGACATGGCATGGATCCCCACTACACCAGGTGATGATGCAACATGGACAGAGGATAGGGTCCGCTACACATGAAAAGCAAGCACAGGTAAATTCAAAAATAGAAGTGTATTCTTTCATGTAGCTTGATCACAAAGGAGCACAGAGACTCTAATATCCCAGCACTTCTCTCTAACCAGTCTTCATCAGGGGCGGTTCATGTTACAAAAGCATGTTTAAGTAGCACAGTTTTAAAAGGCAGTGTGCCAATTCATTGATTGCAAGATCACATGTGTGATATTGTTAAAGAAGCATTTGTCACTTTTCTGAGGACATTAGAGTGATTAAGCAATGTGGTGCACCCTTCCAGACAATTAGAAAGTGGTGAAACAATGTAAATTTAAATAAAATGTATTGAAATCACCTACAGTGGAAAAATAAAAAGCAAAAACAAAGTAGCACAGTAGACACAATTATCCCAGGGTCCTAGGAATGAAAATAGAGAATTAAAAAGACATACACCTATAAACAATTGTCACTAGGAGAGAGAGAAAAGGAAGAGAATGAGGAAGCAAAGCTGCAAGAGACAAAGGTATCCAGAAAGTCAGATGAGGGAAACTCCCAGTCCAATTTCCTGTAGAGTCATGACTTGTGCATGAGATACAGAGTGCCGAGAGCATGTGCTTGTTCCAGAATACCACAATCTATAAAATACAAAGAACAAAGGCAAAATTAGTATAAATGCCTTAGTTCAGAACATTTTCAAATTAAAACAGTGTAAAGTTACAAGAATGGAACAATATCCAATAGTTCACTCGGCTTGCAGGTTTAACCATTTTAAGAAAGAAAATCCAATAGGTTTCCTCTGCAAGAGCACTTTTGTCTGTCATTGCTTCTTCTGAGCAGCTTTATGTGATCAATACCAATAAAGTGCATTTGTATAGAATCGCTGTTTTGGAAACACTCAAAGCGATGTCTGAGGGTGGAGGGATTCTGGATTGCCCAGAAAACAGATTTCACTTGCTTCTGTATATGTTCTTTAACTGTATGGATTGTTCTGCACATGTAGAGCATGGGGCAGAAGCATTGGATAATGCTGATCAGAGGTGGTATTGCAGTTCATTAATTACCTAATCTAAATCACAGAATACCCTGTGGGTGTGTGTAGTGTTGGACCGTATGCAGAACCTGCAGATGTTGCACCTACCACATATGTGATATGCAGCAGTTAATGGGGAAGGAAAAATGTGAAGGGTTGCAATCCACAGATAGACTTTCTGTGATGCTGGCTTTGAGACGTGGCCTCTGTGATATACAAATTTAGTTTTGGTATCCACCATATCTGTGAAGTCCCTTTCTCTTTGTAGGACTTTTCAATGTTTGGCTACAATACCAGCAATCTTGAGCCCTAGGCTTTTATATCTGGTAAAGAAAAAATATCATTAGTGGTTTGTATTTCTCCTTACCAGCCAGTAATGTCTCTCGTGGGGTATTTCTAGCTCTTTGAAATGCTTCATGAAGCTGAACTAATGGTATCCTCTGGAGGAACCTCTCTGTGAGTTCTTTAGATTGGGCCTCAAAGGTAGTATTTTTACATCTAAGACATATATATTGCCCATAATGGATGTCTTTTATGAGGTGTGGAGGTGGGCACTATCATCTTGCAATAAAGAATTGCCCACCGTTGATTTGTAGAAAGTAGAAGTGACCACTTTCCTCATCTGTGACTTGTAGATGAAGTTTCAGAAGGTCCAAGAAGTCTAGATAGCAGAGACCAGAGGCATAGGTAAAATGTAGATTCAGTTTATTCTGGTTGAGGTTTTTATTTATATTATTTTTATTGAAAGATTGCATAAAAATTACAACTGCAATTTCACACAACAATAAAGTACAGGATGGATATTTAGCATCCCTCATTTACATAGTACTATTTCCAACACTTGTGTCTAACTAGCACCAATAAAACATACCTAACTATAGCAAATGGACTTTTGAATTATTCAATATTACATAAAGCTAACATTGATATTTATGAGTCAGATCAAAACCTCATTATCATCACTAATATACCATGTATCAAACTATACCTGTGTGTTTTGGAGAAAAGGTTCCCAGATTTGTTTAAATCTGCCCATACTGGACTTACTTAGATTGGATAGTCTTTCATAGTCTGCTAGTTTAGTAAGTACAGTCAGCCAATCTGCAAAGGAGGGGCAGAGTCCAACCTCATTTAAAGGAGGGTTTGACTCCTAGCTTCTAATTCTGTTGACTGTAACTACCATTCTTGGTGGCAGTTGGTGACGAGATCCTCTTAGGCTTCTAGACAGACAAAAGAGTACATGCTGGGGACACCATGGTTCATAACCACTCCACAAAAGTGCCAGATTTGGGACCAATAGTTTACCAGCTCAGGACAGGACCATAGGATGTGAGTAAAGTTCTCTTCTCCCTGGTGACACCTCCAACAAGTATTTATGGATATAAGGCCCATCTTTGAGCACTGCATAAGTAGGATACCATCTATGGAGTACCTTTTTCTGGATGAGCTATTCTGTGATATCTTTCAAGCTTGCATGTGCAGTTTGCAGCATGCCTTCCCATGAGGACTGTGGCATTGCAAATCTTGTTCTGCCTCCCAGGCTTTCCTTACATCATGGCGACTTGTGAATATATGCATCTGTTATACAGTCATATTTGGCCTCCAATTCTAGTGCTATGCCATCCATTTATTTATGTGGCTTGGAAGAAACTGGTCTGTGGTGATTGGTCAGTGAGCTGCATGCTTATGAACAGCATTGCAATTTGTAAAATCCTCCAAAATCTGTTTGGAGGAGCCCATAGTGGGTGGCTAGGTTCTGAAATGAGCCCACCCTGTCCGTTCTGGGCTGCAGGAGATGTCCTGCCTTGAGAATCCCTTTGGTTACCAGTGAAGACCAGTGAAGGGGCTTATTATCAATCATGAGATGTGGGCTAGACCACAGTTACTCCCAGCCCTCCAAGTATTGTTGTTTCTAGTTGTGTTTCTTGAGAAGCATAGTCCATGTTTGTCTAGCATATCTCTGTATTGGGATTCCACTTACCTTCATGTCTGACTGGGTGAGGTAGTTGACAAAATCTGAAATTGATGCCTCTGACTCTAGCCAAATGATGGAACTTTCCACTAAATATTGACTTCATAGTACAAGCTCCTTCTTTGCTGGTGTCCATCAGTGGTCCTCCACACGGTAGTCTGGAGTGATAAGGACTGCAGTGTGAAGGTCATTAGTAAAGTCTGCCAGGGAGAGTTAACCAGAAGAGGCAGTCAGCAGCCATGAACTCTGCCTGTTTCATCCCAGGTAAAACTGTTTTTGAATAGCAAGCTCCTAGAATTCTGCTGCAGCAGAATTTTGCACAGAACTTGCAAACTATCAAAGCATATCTGCAGCGCTGCAGAATTCATTGTTCTTGAGATACTTTATTAAAGAGCTAGTGTTCTTCCTGGAAACTGCCTGCAATTAATTGTAACTTTCAGATGTAGTCAGATATCACTTCTTCTATCTCAAGTATTTTTCTTTTCTGTTTGCTAATTAGGAGATTTTCTACCTGGCAGTACTGGGGGTGATGTGGAGCAACCTCTGTCCAGAGGAAAAAGTGAGTTCTGTTTCTCCCATTACATCAACACTGAGACCACATTGACTATTACATCACTAGTAACCAGTGAAAACCTTTTCTCACTGCCAGGTTTCACTTTCACATGAAGCAGCAGGGACTGCCTCTCTGGTTACTAATAATGTCAAAATTTCCTGCATTTTGATTGGTAGCTTGTGAGAGTCACTGCTCAGGCTGCAAGCATTGTGATACCTCAAAGTGCTTGGTCACATTTCTGAAAATGTAGTGGGAGGAACAGAACTGACTTTTTATCCACCAGACAGAGTGCTGCTCCACACATCACCCCAGTCCTGCCAGGTAGAAAATCTTCTAATTAAACAGAAAATAAAAAATACATGAGATGTAAGAAGTGATAGCTGACTGCATCTGAAAATTACTATTAATCCCAAGCAGTACACTAGCTCTTTAATATTTACAATTATTCCATAGCACCTGCTTCCCTTCCCTCCCTCTTTTTATATCCCAAACACCTGTATGCTCAGCATGTGATACTATCTGTGACATCACATCATACATTAGCTAATGACAGGGCTGCATTCTGCCACAACAATGAAAAGTCATTTATCTATCACTGCTCACACACTTCAGGTACTGGCGATACTTGCTCAACCTGTATTGCAGCTAATAAAATGTTCAGTTATTATACTGGAGCAAGCTTACTCAAATACTTGACAATAGCATAGACCTGTTAACTGAATACCTTACTTTGTACAGATTTATTTGTACCTTTAAGGTATAGAGAAAACCTCTGAAATGAATAAAATGAATTAACCTGGCTTAAAAAAAAGAATTATGCGAGAAAGGTGCAATATAATGATGTGTAGACCTGTTGAAAGAACAGACCTGTTAAATGAATAATTGTGCCATATACATGTTTGCCAGGGTTATTGATTACATGTTATTATGGGTTGATAGAATCACCTAACAATTATAAAGAACTGTTTTGTGCAGGGCCAGCCCTTGGGCCAGGGGCAGCATGCTGTGTTCCCATGCCAGTGACTAAAGTTCAGGGATGAGCTTGGGGGAGCTGGCTGGGCAGCATGAGAATGTGGAGGCCAGCACTGTTGTACATCACCATTTTGAGCCTAGGAAGGTATGGTGCAGTGTTCTGTCCCACAGGCAACACCTGTGATGGGCTGAGAGCTTCCTCACAAGGGTTCAGATGATGTCATGGCCTGATGGGTGATACAGTGCATCAGGAGAAGTGGGTAGGCATTTATTTATTTATTTATTTATTTGCTTTGTTTACCAGGTAAGCACACTAGACAACCAGATGCCTATTTTCAGGTGCCACATGGGAGATTACAGAGGTACATACATGGTTATTTCAGAGATACATATATGATTTTACAGAGATACATACATGATTACAAGGATACAATCAGGTACAGTAGGAAAACAATAAGAGCAGGTACAAGTAAGAACATCAGACATAAACGAGGTAAATGAAGCAATACCAGGGACCTTATCTACCCAGTGGTAGGAAAGTAATAGCTTCATAGGGAGGCCAGCTGCCGGCTGGGAATATCAGCCAAACACGACATCTGGAGGCTAGGGGTTGAGGCGACGTCAAGGAGATTACAAAAGAGGGATAGGAGAGGTGAAAGGAGCACTTAGCTGGAGCAAGGAAGGCCTTATTATCAGATAATCTGAACCCTTGTATGTTTCACTGGAAGGAAGGTCAGGATACCCTACACTATAGAGCCAAAGGAACAGTGGGGCAAGTGACAGGAGTAACTTAGTGCAGAGGCAGGGAAGGGCAGACTTGAGGAAGCCCCAGAGGAAGCCTTAAAACAGGAATGGGAGGTGGAAGAGCGAGCGCGCTGGCAGGGAGTTCTGTAGCCTTGGAGCAAGGGTAGTAAGGACCAGCCACCCATCTAGGTGCGTGTTTTAGGCACCAGAAGGACATGGGAGTCATTGACCTTAGGTGGTGGGAGGAGGAAGGAGGAATGAGGGAAGTTGCTAGGCCAGGAGGGGTGGCAGTTCTGATGACCTTATCAATGAAGTTGCCTAGAACGAAGGACCAGTATTTTCTGAGGAAGCCTTTCCAGCTGAGAATAGAGCTGGCAGCGTGAGTGAGGCAAGGGAAGAGAGAGCAAAGCAACATATATTATTGTACGCCGTATCCCATTTGGAGAGATTGTTTTTGTGGTGAGGGCAAAGGAGACAAGGCCAAGGAGAGCGAGGGTAAGAGGACGCCTTTGGCAAGGGCGAGACTTGCTGCCAGGGTGAGACAACTTTTGTCTATACACGCAAGGCCCAATTTACAGTTTGAGGCCTTGCAGACATTGTGAATGTGCAGAGTGTAGTCCAGTTGTGGATCTAGAGTCACCCCCAGGTACTTAATGGATTTGGCATCATGTAGGAAGGATCCATCAGCACATGAGATCATTAGAGAGGAGGTAGCCACTTTTAGTTTGGCTGTGGAACCAAACAGCATGGACTGGGTTTTCAGCAAGTTGATAGCAAGCTTCATGCTCAACCAGCCATGTTTAGATCTGGTGGAAGTCAGCATTGAGCTTGTTGTTAATGTCCAAGCTATCCTGTGAGCTGAATAGGATGACTAAGTCATCAGCATAAGGGTAGAGCGCCCATGGGCCGGGGCGAGGGCAGCTGATTAATAAAGAGGGAGAAGATGAGGGGCCCTAGGACAGAGCCCTGAGGGACCCGTGCAGTTGACCAGGCAAGCTTTGACAGGGACTTGTTAAATGAGGTGTACTGCTGTCTGCCCAGGAGGTAGTTGCTAATCTAGGCTAGTGCGGGGTTGGAGAAGCCAAGAGACTGGAGAGAGGAGCTCAGAAGAGAGTGGTCAACACAGTCAAAGGCCTTGAGAGGTCCACAAAGATGGATCCAGTCAGTTTGCCTTAATCAGCAGCAGTTCTAATCTCAGAGGAGACAACCGCTAGGGCAGTGGAAGTACTATGCCCTTTGGAACCCATGTTGGGCAGGGGAGAGTACGTCATAGGCTTGCAGGTAGTGAGATCTGCAAGGTGACCACCCTTCGAGAAGCTTACTGATCGCTGACAGTATTGCTATCGGCCGGTAGTTCCTGGGGTGCCCTGGGGTCACCCTGTTTGTGAACAGGATGACTTTGGCCACCTTCCAAGTGTCAGGGATGACACCCGGCCAGAAGGGATCTGTTGAAAATGTGGGTGATAGGGCGGGCAGAGTATGGAGGCCCTAAGTCTGAGATGGTAAGGCTCAAGGCTGTTGTGCCCAGCACCAGTATGAGGGGAGTCCATCAAGAAGCTTCTGGGTCTCCAGGATGGAGATGACCCTGAGGTAGAAGGGGGATGAGGGCTAGCCTCCTCTGGGGTAATGTCCCGTGTTTTGGGGATGTGGAGAGGAAGGAGAGAGCTGGCAGCTGGGTGAACATGGTGTTGAAGGCATTGGCAATCGTATGTGGGTTATTGCAATTTACCCCACCAATGTGCATGTCAGAGATCAGAGCTCTAGCAGACCCACCGACCAGGTTTTGATGTTCTGCCAGAAGCTCCTCAAGTTTCTGGCAGAGGAGAGTAGGGCAGATTGATAATATTCACTCTTGGCAGAGTGAATGACTATTTGCAAGTGTTTCTTACTCATCTGTACTCCTAGAGGTCAGTATTGTAGAGGGAGACCTTGTAGAGAGACCAGCATTTGTCCCTGACCTTCATGAGGGAGAGAAGATCTCCATGAAGCCACTTAGTGACTGTACCCCTTACCCTCCTTTTGTTAGGGCGCATGTTTGCCTTGCAGGGGATATAGACAGCAAGAAAGTTGGCATGAAAATGAATATTGAAATATTTCTTCTAGTCTCTTTATTCCATTTCCAAAGGGACCTGTACAAATGAGGATTCAATTTCAAGATCTCAAACATGGAAATTTATTGTTAAAAACTACATAACAGATTGCATACAAATATAAAGTGATACACAGTGGGGCATCACTAGTGGTGTAAACAACATTGGTATAAATAAATCATTTATCACACAAGATCCCCTCTGTATATTTCATTTATGCAGTAGGACAGGACCTTAACTGACACTTTTGTTTTAAGATTTTGTCCTAAATATTATTACTAAAAAGTCGTTACTGTTGTTTTTTTTTTGTTACTACCGTGCATTTCCCATATCATTTGAAATAGCCATTGCCATGGATGTGGTGTCAAGATGACAAACTGATGCTGCAATATGGCAGTTCATTGGTGCCACAGAACTTTCACAGAAATTACAAAACACTGCCACAGAAGTCCTGCGGCAAATGGTAATCCCACCAGAACTCAGTCCCAAAGTGCCGCAGAAAAGTTGGGGTTTTGATGAACAGTTAACTGCATTGTTTGTTGGCATATTGTTTAGTGAGCATACTACTACTACTACAAGGTCCTAACTGTAATCTATCTGGGTGCGCATTGCAGGTTATTGGAGTAATCTGCATCAACTACAGTTAATACTCATTGCTTACAAACGCTTAATTTCATACTTCTTTCCTGTGGTATAGCTAGTGTAACTTTAATTGTAAGGTTGTTTTGTGCTGCCAGCCCGGTGGTGCTGAGGGTTGAGGTGCTGGATGCCACACTCATGCCAAACCAGTGACCCGAGTTCAGGAATGAGCTCAGGGAGCTGGGGGTTGACAGGAGAGGACTAGGATCGAGTGTCTATGGACAGCTCTTCTAGCCCTGGGGAGGGTTGGGGATCTTCCGATGCACAGACACACCCTGGCAGAGGCTGGGGACTGCAGTGCATGCCAGTAGATGCTTGGGGATTGGAGCACGGTGGACATCCTCCAAGGGCGTAGGGAGCATGTGCTCACTGGGCAGGACATCATTGCGCATCCGTGCTCCAGGGCAGAATACAATGGAAATACCAACTTCCTTCGGGTGAGGTGGCGGCAATCAGAAAGCAGTCTGTATGATCTTCACACCCAATACTGGCTGTCTCTCCGGTTCTCCTTGGGGTCTGGGGCTGCTCCTTGGGCTGGGGAGTGCCCAGACCCTGCTTCTGAAATGCAGCCGGAGCAGTGGGTTCAGGTGGGCAGTTGTGTTTTAGCGACTGGTGGAAAAGACTGAGAGATGCCCCAAAGATAAGGGTATAAATAAATCATACAAAAAAAAGGTTGTTTTGTGCTATAATTAATTGTTAAAGCTCACCCTGTCTGGGTGAGCACTACAGGGTAACTTTTACTTCTGTTTTCTGTGCTATAGCTAAGCCTATAGCTACTTTCTATCTGGGTGCATGGTCGGAGGTAGTTTTAATTCCTGTTTTCTGTGCTATAGCTAAACCTACAGCTACACCTTATAATGATTAGCACTATGAGGTACTTTTTATTCCTGTTTTCTGTGCTATAGCAAAACCTACAGATGCACCCTATCTTGATTTGCACTACAAGGTAGTTTTTATTCCTGTTTTCTGTGCTATACCTAAGCCTTCACAGCTACACTCTATCTGGCCGAGCACTACTAGCTAAATCTGTTTAGTACAGGTCTGTATGGGGATGGGGTTCTGAGGAGAAGCAGTTAGTTGTGGCAGCTGTGAGGTGCTCTTCTCTGGGGATATGCTCTGGAGGAGAGGCACTGCTGCATCTGCTGGTCCATGGCACAGCTCCAGGCTCAGCTGGTGGCAAGCAAGGGTAGAAATATCTTAACTGCACCACCAGCTCAGCCACAGTGCCCACCACCACATCCCCGCTCCAGAAACCTACTGGCCCACAAAGTGGACAGTGGAATGCAGGGGAGAAGGAAGGGTAGCCATAAGGATATTTTCCATCCCTCATCATGGAGATGGTGAATCACTTCACACCCTAGAGGAGGTTCAGGCACCTGACTCTACTGGGGGACTAAGATTCAGTCACCGCAAAAGGGCACAACAAAGTGATGGCATCTAATGGGAACAAGTCTACCAGGAGAGTCTTAGTGGTCAGAAACTCAATGTTTAGGGAGTAGAGAGGGTGTTGGGGGTGGTTGGATGGGAGGGGTGGTCTGATGCCTTCCTGGGGCATTGGCTATCCAGGATTTAGACAGGATATGGAGGATGGTGGAGAAGCAACTGGGAGTGCTGGGAGTGCTGGTACACTTGAATACCAAGGCTGTGGTTACCAGTCAGTGGAGATGGTGAAGCAGAAGTTCCACAGACTGGGGGGCAGATTAGCAACACCCAACCTTCCTGGCCTTTTGAAGTCCTCCTATGTGAGGAAGGAGGAAGGCAGTATCAAATATAAGTGATGTAATACAGGAGTTTAACAGATGGCTTAAGGTGCGTGTCAGGTTGAGGGGTACTACCTTTGTGGGAAGGGAATGGGGACTTCTTGGACAAAAACTCAAGAGTGATGGACTTCATCAAACAAGACAGGGGACCTGTGCATTAGGGCAGGAGATGGACATCTAGATCAGATGTTTAAACTGACTGTGGGGCAGATTGTTTCTAGGGGAACCATGGTGGCTGGTGAGAGGAAGATGATCCTAGCTAGCATTTCCCACATTTGGAGGCTTTTAACAGCATGGTGGGTAGAGAGAGCTGTGACCCTAACTGGATTAGGTGAAAGGACATTAAATGGGGAATACAAGGGTGCAAACACCAAGGAAAACAAGGGATGAGAGGAACAAGGATAGCACAAGGGTGATAGCAAAGTAGGATCAGGAGTCAAATGGAAGGAGGCATGTTTTACTGCCAGGAGCCTAGGTAAAAAATCAGTGAGCTCCTGGAGCTGATGGCAGACACTGACATGGACATTGTGGCCATCAGAGAAATGTGGGCTTTGAAAATTAATGACTGGGAACTGACAGTCTCTTGGTACTCAGTGTTCAGGAGGATAGAGGAACATGTAGAAGGGAAGAGTAGCCCTTTTGTCAAGGATGGCTTTGAGGTGGTGGAAGATGGGTACATGGGGGTAACATTTGGGAGGCAGAGTCACTGTGGATGCAACTCATGGCAGCCTCAGGCAGAAACTGCACTTAGTGGTGAGCTCAGCTTCCAGCAAGGGAAGAAATATACAGAAAGCTCAGGAAGAAGTTGAAAGAGGGAGCAAAGGGGCAGTAGTAGTGGTTGGTGAGCTGAAACAGCAGGCATCGATTGGGATTTTCCAGCAGCCAGAAGCACCAGAAGTCAGACCTTGCTGGATTCCTTCCAAGACTGTCTCCTGGTACAGCTATTTAAGGAACCTACCAGGCAGATCACAATCCTTCATGTGGTGCTCACCAGCTAAGAGATGATAAGATCTGTGGGAGTACAGGAGTCGCTGAGGAACAGCAACAATAACTCTATTTGGTTCAATCTGGCCCTTGGGTCCAGTAAACCACAACTGATAGTTGAAGTCATTGATTTTAGAAGGGTGGACATCAATTGGCTGAGGAGCTGGTTTGGGATAAGTTAATAGGGTGGATAACATAGGTGGGGAGGAAGGCAGATGGGGAGCAAGTAATGGGAATATTCTCAAGGCATCCAAGGTATGCATGACTATGGCAGACAAAACAACAGGTTCAGGAGACCACTATGGTTCCAACAAGTGTTAGGAAGCAGTGAGGGCTAGAGAAATGCATCCTTCAAGTATAAAGAAATGAAGGGAGAGGAAGCATGGGGAGAAAAAATACCAAAAGACAGAGGCAAAGAGGGCAGTTTGGGAGGCAAAAGTGGAAACAGAACTGTGTATTAGTGGAGTGGGGTCAAGAGTGAAGAAAAATAATTCTTCAGATATACTACAGAAAGAAGAAGAAAGAAGGAGAATCATAAGGCTAGCTAAGGAATGTAGGGTGATAAAGCAGGACAGGCAAAAGGCACCTGTCCTTAACAATTACTTTTTGCTCACTTTCACTAGGGAGTATGGTGGTCCCTGCCAGAGAGTGGCATCAAAGTGGCCACTAAGAGGTCCTAGAGATGAGTCATCCAATAGTTACAACTGAATTGGTCCTGAAAGGGCGGAAGCCCTAACAATAGATAAGGCCTGGGTTCAGATGGGTTGCATCTGAGAATACTCAGGAATTGGCAGCAGAACTGGCAGAACCCCTGTAGGTCTATTCAACAGCTCACCAAGGATAGTGGTAGTTCTGAAGAACTGAGGGTGGTGACATAGTTTTGCTCAATGTGGGAGGGGGCAAGGAAAAAGCAGGAACTACAGACCTGTCAGTCTTACCTCTATTGTAGGGATACTGATTGTGTCACTGGTCAAAAGGACCTCATGGACTACTTGGCAGCAATGGTCTCCAGGATAGTAGTGAGTACAGATTCATGGCAGGGAGG
Source organism: Neoceratodus forsteri (assembly GCA_016271365.2). NCBI lineage: Eukaryota > Metazoa > Chordata > Ceratodontiformes > Ceratodontidae > Neoceratodus > Neoceratodus forsteri. The sequence continues at coordinate 1,431,639,284 of CM028131.1, forward strand.
TCTTGTCAGACTAAACTGGCAGTTTCTTTCACTGGGTGATGGGGAAATTAGGTAAGGACTGTGCTGTAGATTTGCTGTACTTCAGCTTCAGCATGGTTTTGACTTGCTACTTCACAGATGCTTGCTGAAGAAGATGGAGGATCTGGGTGTGGTAAGGTTATATTAAACTGGATAAGTAATGGCTAAAGGGAGGCAGCAGAGGGTTGTGGTCAGTGAGGTTAAATCAGAAGAGGGAGGTCATGAGTGTGGCATACAGATGTTGCAAAGTTTACTTCTCCAGCAAAGTTCCAGCAAATTTGCAAAATTTGGTCTGCGCAAATACTTTTGTGAAGTTCACACTAGTATCTCTGCCTAACTTCACCTGGAAAAGTGGGCAGTTAAGCAAATTTAAGTGAATTTTCCTAGTAAAAAGCAACTTTGCCTTGTAAAATGTTGTGAAGTCAGCACTGTGAATTTCACCAAGTTTGCAAATTAATTTGAAGTGAATTTTATCCACTTCACCCATCTCTAGTGTGGTATGGTGAGTGAATCCTGGGCACATTGTGTTTCTTCAAAGATGACACTAAACTGTGTGACAGTAGAAAGCAATGAGGGAACAGAGGAAATACAGTGACTTACACAAACTAAACAGGTGGTCTAAGGTTTGGCAGTTGAAATTCAACCAAAACAACAGAGTGCAGGGTTTTAAATAATTGATTAGCAGTTTTATCTTAGGTAATACTACCTGCACGAAAGCATTTATATAGGTTTTCTAGAAGTGTTATGTTTGTTAAACACAGTGAGGCAAGTGCTATGCATTTTCACAATGTTTTAGACCTTTTATGAGCAAAATGCTAATCAATTTTAAAGTTAAATAAAACCCTGGAGTGGCTCAATCAAAATTTTAACTACATTTTAGTCCTGGAATCATTTTCTCATTGGTAAATTTAGATAGATAGATAGATAGATAGATAGATAGATAGATAGATAGATAGATTCATTTCTATTTGTTTGGCACCCATTCCTAGAGTCTCTGGGTGCTGTACAACCAAAATTTACAGAATAACAAGACATTTAAATGTATAAACAAGCAATAAAATACAACAGAGTAATTAAAAATTCAGTATAGGTTAAAAACATCTGCAGGAAAGGCCAACCTAAAAGATGAGTCATCAGGCCCTCCAAAAGCTCCACAATAGGGCCTCCCTCAAAGATCTTGGCAGCGAGTTCCAGAGGACCAGACTAGCCATCCTGAATGAATGATCACACATGGTTTTCAGCCTGGTCCTTAGAACTGCCAGAAGGCCTGCAGTGGAGGAACAAAGGGAGCAGACCGGGATGGCAGGAGTGAGGAGGTCTGATAGGTAGCCAGGGCCTGATCCATATAGGGCCTTGTAGGTGAGCAAGTCCACCTTGAAGTGAATCATCCACCTGACTGGCATTCAGTGCAAACCCTGCAGGACTGAGGTCACATGACAGGCCCTTGACAGCCCTGTCCAGCAGCCTGCCAACCGCGCTCTGCACTAGTTGTAGTCAGCAGAGATTCCTTCAGTGATCCTGAAGTAAAGAACATTACAGTAGTCAAGTCTGACATTACAAAGACATACACCCGTGATAGTTGGTCTTCGGCAGAATTATGGGTTTAATATAGGTGATGTTCCTCAGATGGTAAAAACACTTTTAATGACAGCCAACAACTGATCTTCAAATGTCAGCTTGTTGTCGAGGACAATGCCCATATTTCTCACACAGAGGATGCTGTAAACAGGGTCAACCCCAGGACCAAACCTGTCATTGCCTCAGAAACATTCTCACCATGCCCATGATGCAGCTTAATCACCAGCACCTTGGTCTTGTCTGGCTTGAGTATCAGCAAGTTAGAGTTCATCCAATCTTGGATCTTGGTGAGGCATTTATTCAGCACTTCAATGGCATAATTTGTCCCTAATACAAAGACATACTGGTATACAGCTGAGTATCATTTGCATAGCAATGAAAAAACAGACTGTATTGTCTAATGAGCCTCCCCAAGGACAGCATATATACTGCGAACAGCATCGGTGACAGGATTGAGCCTTGAGAAACTCCACAAGTCAGCTGCACCGGGAGGAGGAGAAATTCCCATCACTATCCTCTGACTCCTGCCTGACAGAAAGGAGTCAAACCAGTTGATGACAGTACCGTGAGTCCACAGAACTCTCTAAGTAATCGAGCAACACAATGTAGTCCACAGTATCAAATACTAATGACAGATCAAGAAGAATGAGAATTGACTGCCCCTCAATCTCTTGCCCTGAGGAAGTCATTACGTACCTGGACTACTGCTGTCTCTTTGCTGTGGCTCATCCTAAACCCGGGCTGGAATGGCTCATAGATGTCAAACGTCTCCAGGTGTTCCTTGAGCTGCAGAACCACTATCTTCTCAACAACCTTCCCTAAAAATGGGAGGTTGCTGATAGGTCTATAGTTTGTCAGGATATCAGGGTTGAGAGATGGTTTTCCCAGAAGGGCTTCACCAATACCTCCTTCAAGGTGTTGGGGAACAACCTCTCTGAAAGTGAACACCTGGCAATCCCAGCAAACACTGGACTGATAACCTTAACATACCCCACTAGGAGATGCATTTGACCAGGGTCCAGTTCGCAAGTGGGCTGCAGCTTCAAAATCAAGTTGGAGACCTCATCTACCCCCACTGGCTGAAACTCCACTCAGGCAATTGGAGCGCCCTGCTCCACCCAGACCCCACTCTTCAGAACTGATCTATACCCTCTAAGGAAGATTCTGGCCTGAATAGTGGATACCTTTCAGAGGAGAAGAAGAGAGCAACTCTTCACAAAGTGCTACTGAAAAGCTCTATTTGGCTGTAGATAGACTGGATGAAGAAGCCTGTCCACAGTCTGTAAAAGCTGAGCTGGTCTGTTTTTCCTTGCAGCAATCTTTCTAGACAGGAACTCTGCCTTCTTACTGTTGATTACCCTTTGATAATCAGCATTGTGATTCCTCAAAGCCAATCTATCTGCCATTGATTTAGTACCTATGCCAGCAATGCTCCAACCTCTGACCGATGGTCTTCATCGCCTTGAGAGCCCCACCATACCATAGGGAACTTAGGGCAAGAGGACCTAGGTTGTACATGGACTGGTGCAGTAGTATTGAGTGCCCTAGTGACATCTCTGTTGTAGACTGCCACCGCTTCACCCAAGCCAGTCACAAACAGCACTTACACTGGACAAATCAACTAAAGCCATCAGTCCCTCTGGTAGAGATGCAGCAAAATTTTAATCTTACCTCGAGTGGACGTGAACTGACCACGCCGCGTGCGAGCACAATGCAGTAGGCACTGCAAGGTGCTCACTTGGCGTTACTATTACTACTTCGCTTGCCATTATGCCTTAACATGAAGTGAAGATGAAGTGAGAAGAGAATAGGCAGCCCCCACACATCACATGGCTTACAGTACTGTAAATCACATGCTTTAGCCAGGCAGGAAGGAAGTGAGTCAGAGAGCAGTTTCAATTTTCTCCTTTGCATTCAGAGGGAGAAAGTTTTTGTGAGGAGGAGACTAGGAGGAATGTGTTTGATTGCTGCTTGCATTTCAGTACTTAAGAAAACCAACAGCTTTTTAAAAGCTATATCTTATTTTGTATTGTATGTGTTTTTTGATAGTGAAATTTTTTATAAGTTTTATTTTGTGTGTGTGTGTGACTGACTGTGTGTCAGTGTGTGTCTGTGTATTGGCTCGGGGACTTGTGTCAAGATGGACCCAGGGAAGGTGAGTCACTGTCCCATGGGCATGGTCAGAGGAGTGCAGACACATGGGGAGCAGGGTGGTCGTGTTGTGCTGGACCGCTCCTGACTCCTGGATGTTGCTTCCCTTGTGTTGAAGCAACAGAAGCAGCAGCAGCACCAGTGTCACTGGTGGCTGCTGAGTGTCCACCTCTCCGCCACTTCCACCACCACCACCGTGTAGCAGCTGTAGGGGCTCCAGCAGCACCACCACAGCTGCAGGAGATGGCCCTGGAAAATGTAGGTGGTGGGACTCATGGGAGGACTGTCTCTTGTCCCCACAGCTCCCAGTGTGGGAGTTTTTAACTCTGTGGGGGAGACAACACAGTGGTGATGTGCCATCTGTGTGGTGTGCTGGTGCGCCATGATCCCCATGGGACACATTTGGGGACCAGTGGCCAGTGCACCCATATGCTCAACCACCACAGGGCAGAGTGGCAGGCTGCCATGGAAGGGCCAGGTGTCCACCTGCTGGCCCTTCCATGGCAGTGGCCAAGAAAGCTGCTGGGATGGGAGTTGTGCCTCTCAATCACTGTTGCAGCAGGAGGAGGGCCAGTATAGCAGCTGCTCCACCACCAGCACCACCACTACAGCCACCAGCACCACCTCTCCACCACCACCCCCACTACCTGGATTCCCTGCTGAAGTGGACCCCACCACAGTCCCTACAACACAGGCTGACATTGCCCTGGTGTGGGCAGCTCTGGAAGAAATAATCAGAGGGTCGGTGCTTTGCAGCAGCAGGTCAGCATAATAGAACAACTGCAGCAGCAAATAGTTACAATGCTGCACCTGCTGCTGGACCACCATGGAATCCCACAGCCACAGTAACTGACAGGATTGTTTTCTGGCCCCACCCAGCCCCACTACTGTGTTGTACTGTTTTGTGTGTTTTTTTTCTTTGTTGTTGTTTAATCATACATTTTCCCTTCCAGGAATCTTTCTTGCACCACATTATGCAATACATTTCTGTGAAAACCATCTGAATTTCATTACAGTGTGTCACGAGATGGAGGAATTCCTGTTCTGAAAATCTACCACATTCTGCCTCCCTTCTCAGCATCGTTAGGATGTGATGCCAGGAGAGTGCATGTGCGTGCTCCTTGCAGTGAATATCCGATTGTCCGCAGCTTTCCAAATGTTTCTTTATCTTATAATGGTCAGTTTGTGGTGAAACATGTGGGCATGTTTCTCAGTAAGTAGAGCTTTGTTAGTGGAAACATTCCCATTTCTCACACAAAAGTCAACCTTATACATAAGGAAACATTGGGATAGTTGCGTGACATTCACTATAGTGGAGTATGCACTCACGCGCCCCTGGCATCACATCCTAATGTTGCTGAGAAAGGGGGTGAATGGTCAGCTTTTCTGAACGGTATTTCCATCACGTGACACACTGTAATTAAATTATGATGTTTTCTGAGAAAGGTATTGCATTCTGTGGAGCAAGAAATATTCCAGTGGGAGTAAGGCCTCACATATTAGGTTATGTGCATCACTATAACTATATAATGTGGTGAATCTCTGCAAAGCAGCAGCACAACAAGCCGTTGAGAACTCTGACCTATATTTTTAATGCTATGTTACAACTTCCTTTACTTACATCCTGACTGATTGGAATGATATGAGAATTTGCAGTAGTTGAGCTCTGTACTACCATTTTCATGTGTGAAATAATGAAAGGAGCATTCCTTTTAAATTGGTGCTGACCAGGTCTTTGTCATTGATTTCCTCTGCTTTTCTCCGTCACATCAGTTAGTTGTTATATACCACTTCTGTTGTTAATTAACAGTTATGCAGCAGGCAGTGTGTTATGACACCACAGAACAATCATTATTGAAAGCAGCTGCAAATAAATACAAACCTGGTCAGAATAATATTGAAGGTGTGTGTCATTTTTTTCATACTGTACATGAAAAATTAGTCAACTAAGTAAAGCAGACATAAATTGTGAAAAGAAGCGTATCATTCAAGTCATGTCTCAGAGGTAACTAGTGGTGGCTGTGGCAATGTAAAGTAGCATAAAAAGTACAGTTCAAAATTGTCAGGACATTCTTGCAATGTTGCTTTAATTGCAATGTCATTATGACATCATGAGCTCACAACAATCACAGAACACACAAATGTGCACAGAGTCCTCAGATTTTTCTGCAGGCCCAAAATTCATCCTCCTTGTGTGCAGAAAATTGACAAGTGGTAAAACAGTGAAATGAGAGTGTTTCAGCACATACAAAATCCCTAGAATTAATGGCACACTCAGTCATGTGTGCAGTGGTGGCATAGAGTCCTCAGATTTTTTCTGCAGGCCCAAAATGCATCCTCCTTGTGTGCAGAAAATTGGTAAGTGGTAACACAGTGAAATGAGAGTGTTTCAGCAATCAGCACATTCAAAGTCCCCCAGTGTAAAATGATGACCATGAGTGTCTTGTTGCTGGTCCAATATGTTCTCATGAGGCTATCTGAGCAAATGCAATGCGATCATCTCTAACTGATTGAAGGTTGCCTTGGCTGTATACTAATAGTAGCTTTGGTGAGTATATATATATATATATATATATATATATATATATATATGTGTGTATTTTGCAGATGAGGAGGGGTTGATATGGACATGTACTCATGGTATTGTTCTGCATCATCACAGGTCACACAGATACTGTTGGTGTGCACATTCCAGTGCTCAATGAGATTTTTTGCATGAAATTGAAACGAATAACTCTCAACACATGAAGGTAAGTATTTTTTTTAGGGGTGGGGAGAATCATATTTGCAGGTTTTTCTGTAACGGTTTCTTATTTTGTTACTTCTTCACAGATTTCATCTGCATCCTTCTGGAGTCCTGTTGTTAATGATGGTCATGGTCATCGAATGAAATGACTTCTGCATGTTGCATGTGTGCCTCAACCCGGGGAGGGGTGCCTGATGTTGAAGAACATTTTGGATAAGTCCACTTTAACAGAACAACAAAGCATCTGGAAGTTTCCTAAAAAAGAAATGAATGACTTCTTACAACTTAATTGTTATTTGTCCCTCCCAGGTTCTCAATCTCAAGTCAAGTTATATTTCAAACCCAAATCTTGTCAACTAAAGCAAACTGTGTGCAATATTTGCTGCAGTCTTTCCAAAACAATGAAACAGATGAAATAAAATCTTCATACTTACCAGAATGGATTTCACATGGATATTCCATCGGTTCCTCTCTGTATGGTATAGCTACTAGTACCATTCCACTGACTTTTAGCAGTGGAGACTTTTTCAACCTGTAAAAGAAATAAAATAAGGTACCATATGTGTTTTACATTGTGACTCTGAAAAGCTACAGAAAACAAAACATACAACTAAAGGAAGTGAAGCAGCTTAAAAACATGAGTACATACTCACTTTATGGTTTAAATATTAAGAAGCTTTTTGTCTGTGGCTGATGGATGTGGTGGTCCAGACAGACTCAGGCTCAGTGGTGGCAGTGGCTAACATCAGTCCTGGTGGTGGTGGTCCAGGGAGTGGACAGACTCAGGCCAGTGGTGGCAGTGGCTAACTCATGAGTCCCGTGGCGGTGGTGGTCTGGGGAGCACACCTCCTTTTAAAAACTTCAGTTAAAATTGCAAACATTAACCACATCATCATCCTCATAAAGAAAGCTGCCCTCACAATCATCGATGTCTGAAGTCTGACCACTGGGAAATTCTTTCTCCATTGTGTCATCATCTACGTCAGTGGTGTGCTGTTTCAGGCAGTCACTGCCAGTGCCACCAGGATGGTCCATTTCCACATCAGCAGGACCACCATTACTAGGCCGGGGAACGTAATAGACTGAGTCTGTGCTGGTATGTGCATCCATTCATTTTAATGAATATTAGCAAACTAACAATTTGCAGGAGACAGGTTTGTCCAACGATCCCTGACTATTGTGACCTGCTGAGCTGAATACCTCTCAATACTTACACTGGAGGGTGGGTATGGAGGTACTTCAGCGCCACTGCAGTCAGCTCTGGTCATTCACTGACCTTTCCACTCCAGTACAAAAGAGGATCTTCAGCTATTGTCAGATGCCTGTTTTCAGGCAAATATGACTCAACCATTCTCTGTGCCGCACTAAGTCCAGTTGTTGGTGCATCATCCTGTTCTCCCAAATCATTTATTTCACAAATACCCACTTGGGACAAAGCCTCCAAAAGTGGGTTGATGCCAGCCACTTTGGATGACAGACCACCTGGAACTGCAGTCCCCTTCCCTTGCAGGATATGCTGATGGTCCCACAGGTACACCTTCAGCTGGATTATGCTGTTGAGGTTCATTGACCTTGGATACGACTCTGTGCCCCATGAACTAAGGGCACCAGTTGACCACTGATATGTTTTACCTGTTCAGGCCCTCCTCCAGTACCGATGCAATTCTACATTTGCATCATGGGTCCAGCATTGTTGCTATGGCAAGTAGTCACTACACTGAATGCTCACAACATGACGATTCTGGTAAAATACTGTCAGCATGTGTGCAGCAGCATACTGCTGCCACCATCTCTGGCAACATCAAGGATATGCTGTACAATCACCAATGTCTGCCTCAGCACCCACAACAGTGGAATTGATTGGCTAATGGAGGCAGACTCACCACTCACTGCCTGTGTGGCATGTTCAAAGGCATGCAAATTGTCATTACAGAGTCCACGAGGTGCCACTGTTCAGTCCTCATAGACATGGAGGCCCGGAACTGTGTCATGGCTAGTGTGCATCTTGAGATATTCTGAGATGGCTTTGTATTGTTCATACAACCTCTCTGCCATGTATAAAGTGGAGTTCCATCAGGTGACAACTTCCAGCTTCAAGTGGTGCTGAGGCAGGCTGTTTTGTATCAGCAACTACCGCAGTTAGTCACGGGCCTTTCCAGATCTTGAAAATGAGAGCAGATACATCGTACAATGGTCAGCAATTCCTTTATATCAGGTGCTGCAGAAACTCCTGAACCACAAGATTTAAACAGTGAGCCATGCATGGAACACGAAAAAAAACACCATTTGTGATGCATTTCACCACATTTGACCCGTTGTCACTTGCCATGAACCAAGCTCTCAGGGACAGAGGGTTTAGCCATCTGTCAGTTTCAGTCAGTACCACATCAACATGTTCTCACCAGTGTGTGAGAACATCACATTCACATAGCAATTGTCACATGATGTTGAATTCTGGAAGATGCTACTGCGACAATCGCCTTACTGCACTGATTATTCACACTACCAACATCACAAACAACCCCAGCACCTTCGCCCAGTGTGCAGTTATACACAAATATGAACTCCTGCTGTTTTGCCACTTCTGTCCACATAACCATACTTAAATGGATGAATGGAAAGGAGGAATGTTGATGGGCATGTCTTACTGAGTTGGACACAGTGTGGAACAATTGGGGACAGCATGGGTAGAAAAGTATGTCCTGGATGGGACTTTCCATTTTGAACACGCATGTGCAGCAAACCACCAGAACTCAGAATTCTCCACAAAGGAGAAGGGAAAAGATCAATTGCCAGCATTTCGTTACAGCAGCATTAAGTTCACGTGACACTGTATGATCAGGGAGTACTTCAGCTTATGCACAGAAACACTCTGTAACATGGGCTGACTTAAACCATTTTCATGGGGTGTGCTGATCACAAATGGTTGTGCTCTGTGATGAATAGCATTAGCAGAGGGTGGATGTGGACATTTAATGAAGACGGTTGCACAGGTGATGATGATAAACCCAAAATGTTGTTATTTTGCCATATTTGCCAACCAGGGTTGATGTACCACTTGCACTAGACATACTGCATTCACCACCACCACCACAAAACTGCTAGTCTCACCAGCACTAGACAGCATTTCAAAGTCATTATGGTCCTCCACCTCATCATGCCTGTAGTAATCCTCTGCTCTTATTACCTCACTACTGCACACGTTAATTTCCTACTGGACTTAACAGTCATGGAAGGGATAACATATTGGCTATGGTTGCAGGTGACGAGGATGAATGCCCCACTGTGGTATTAGCTGCCAGCTTGTGCTGGGTCCACAGTGCCACGTGCCTATTCTTAACATGCTTATGCTGTCCTCCTGTGCCCAGATGGCTCCCCTTTTACCTCGACTCACACGCACATGGCAAACCCGGCAGATTGCAACTGACTCATCATTTGCATCCTGAACAAAAAAATCCCAAATAAGGGATTGTGATGCTCTGCTTTTAACATGTCCACTGATGTGGCTTATTTAAGTCCATTATATTAAGTACTGAAGTGGGGAGCATGTGATGTTTCAGGCACTGCATCCCTGGACTGCAACTGACCTCCACGACTACATATCATATTGATTACTGGTCATCATCATCAACTAAAACCAGTACATCACAAGTTTTATGGGGATTCCTGCAAACAGACTCAGACACAGCCACTTTGAATTTCTTTTCTCCGGTTCCCAACTGGGGTTAATTACATCATCATCATATTCATCAACATCACAAGCATCCACATCTTCTGCTTGGATGCTAGCATGTGGACTGCATGTTGTAACAACAGCAACATCATCGCTGCCATCACATCATCATCAGCATCTACACCACTATCACCTAATATTTTTCACCACACTGTGAATCACTGCATCGAAAATGCATGATGTTAACTGCCATGGTGGATGGAATATCACACTGTATGCTATCATTGACGTGATTATCAGAATCCTCAGGTTCACTTACTGGGATGTTACTGGGAAGTATGACATCATCTATGCTGCCACCACTTGCACTGCTTCACACTCAATATTTTTGGATATGGTACACTGGTTGGAATTAGAACTTGACACAACAGTACTAATACTATCACCTCCACTAACACCAGTAACACTAACACCACCGGCTGGGAAAACATCATCTCCTTCTATGATGAGTTGCTACTGATTGGGCTGTTAAAACATTGCAGGAGAAATATCTTTCCTCACATCAGCAATGCACTTCTGTGTCTCTGCACTACTACCATGCCTACAGACTTTCTTACTGTCAGCATTGCCATGGCAAGAAACAGCTTTGCTTGCACGTCTCTTAGCAGGCATTTGGGGATGGATCAACTACAACATTATAACCAAATTCAGATTTTGATACATTCACACTCTGTCTGATTGGGGAGATGCTGGAGTTGAAGCCAAAAACAACTGTAGCTTCAGTAACAGACAAGAGACTAGTCTGAGACTGTCATGCAATGAAAACAACTTCAGTAACCAGTGTGCCAATGAGGTCACAAAAACAGTCCAATCTGGTAAAAATTCCTTTGAACATGGGGTGAGGGAGCACTGACTGCAGACTGTGCAGATTTTACGTCACTACAAGCAGCAAAACAAAGAGCAGATACCATGATCGTAGTACAAAATCAGGTAGCTGCAGTGCATAGCAGGTTCACACTGCTGCACCTTCAATTACACTAGTCTGTGGCACAATAAAACGTGTATTATTTGATGCCTGCAACACCACACAGACAAACACAGAACAGTTTGTATACAATGCTGAACGAGTAATGTGTAGCAAATGCAAAAGTTCTGTACTATGCCACTGCTACGATTGTAAATTTGTAATGTAAACAACCTGAAATTATGAACTGCTGCGCCACATCCACACAGAAACAGCAAGAACATTTCAACTATTACTGAAATATTACTGTGTGTACATTAACACAGTCAGTTATATAACAAAAATATAACCAAAACAAAGAAATCACTATTTCTCCAACTTAAATCTACCTACACCACAGATACGTCATTCCCCAAAGCACACTTTCACTGTCTTTCACCACACAACACTCAGTGTTGTAAATTAACATTCAAAATCCAAACAAAACAAAAACATTCATTGATATGAGCACAGAAGGGTTTCCTACAATCAATGAACTAAAGTTGGAGCCCACAAAAATGCAAAATGCTTTTTAACAGCTTTTACAGGATTTCTATCACAGACAGCTATCAGGGCACACTGTCTCCTACTACTTCTACACATACTATCCTGAACTGAAGCTGTCAGATCAATATAGGGCTCATGTGACCTGAAATCCCATGAATCACAGCAAATTCACCTCAGAGCTCAAAACAAGGTAAAGTGAGGTGAAGTGCACTGCCCTCAATGCACTTCACCTTAAATTTGGCAGAGTAGTGGTCTGGAGAGGTGAGTAATGTGAAGTTATTGTTTCCAATGCACTGGATTCCTCATCATAATACAGTACTCCGCTTCATGTTGTGGAGCACTCGGCAAATCCACCTTGCTCCTCGAATCACTTCATGAATTAGATTGGCCCACCGCCCACCACTACATTCTGGGTACAATCCCTCAAAGGGTGATTGCTGATCATTTCCAACAGAGGAGGGACCATTGGAGGTGCCACAAATGAGAATTTCACTGTACAGTGATCAGATCAAGTGACCGTTCAATCCCTGAGGTCAGTGACCTCGAGACCCAGTGAGAATGCTAAGTCCAAGGTGTGGCGTGGTGATGAGTCGCGATTGGCAACTTCCTGTGCAAGGCCCAGTGACATCATCATCTGGAGGAGGTCAGAACCAAATTGTAAGGATTCATTGTTGATCCAGGCATTGAAGTCCCATAGAATAAACCATCTGTGGACTCCAACACCCTGTCAGCGATGAAGTCCACAACTTTCTGCAGGAATTACCTATCCAAACCAAGACAATTCTGCAACCACAACTGGACCCCAAGTGCTACCACACATTCAAACAATGAGATAGAGCTCTCCAGATGTAAGGAGAGATTTAGGCTGGATCTAAAACAGATGACCATGCCCCTACTCTTGTGATCCTCCTTGGGCAGTGTACCACAGAGTACCGATGCTCTCAAAATTAGACCTGCATCATCCACCAACCAGGTCTTCTTGATGCATGCCAGGTCGCAGAAGAAATCAAGTCAGATATAATCGTGGTCTTTTTTTTAACTCTATTTGTAGCCCCCGCCAGGAACTCTCTCGGACCACTGCTCTCACTACTTGCTCTACTGCCGCTGTGTTTCCCTGTCATCTTCAAGCACATTACGGTTCCCTAGGTCAGGGAGGACAACCCTGGAGAGACCGTGGGGCAGTGGTAGGGGAACCAGCTTTGGGTGCATGGCAGTGGTACTGGCAGGGCTGTCACTCATCCAGGGCTGGAGGGGTGTTTCTGGTAGAGCCCAAGATCCTCTCCCCACAGTGTGAGCACTTTGACTCTGGTGCATGGCAACCCCGCCACAGCCACATTCTTACATGCAGCCTGGCTGCTCAATGATACATAATGTCTCCACAGGGGTCGCCAGAGCACCGGGCTTCCCAACCTCCCACCTGGAGAGAAGAGCTGCCCGAGGGTGCTCAATCCATCTCCCTCTCTGCCGACCTCCGCACTCTTGAGCTCACTCCTGAACTTGGGCTGCCGTCATGCAGCATGAGGTGTGGCGTCCAGCAGTTCAACCTCAGCGCCACTAGGCTGGCCATAATCATGGTCTTGTTACTCATCGACCTGATGCTGTATAACACTGCTTGGAGAGGATCAGTTAAGGCTGTATACCTTCTATATACCTGCTCACATGATCTGGTGGGAACCCTAAGAATGGAAGACAAACACATCAGGTCTCTCAAGTTTTAAAGATGCAGTACCAACTTTTGTGGTGATTCAAAGATAAGTTCACCTCTCTCATCAGGTAAATGGTGTCCAGCTGGATCAAAAGCTTTTCAGGCCAAAAGCAATTCCAAAGTGAGGGTGAGATCAAATTTTGGCTGCACCCAATGCTAGTAAATAATTTTAGTCTGCTGAGATAGATTTCCAAGAACAGTACTGTCCAAAACAGCAGAGCATAGCTCTATCAACCAGTTAACCATGCTTTAGGCTCAGAATAATTTTTAATTGGTGATTTCTTGTGTTATAGAGAAACAATGCAATTCTGAATGGAAACAGTACCTTCTGTGGTGATTCAAAGACAAGTTTAACTCTTTTATGAGCTAAAATGGGGTCCAGATTGATCAAATGCTGTTCAGATCAAAAAGCAGTAGTTCCAAAGTGACTACCTTTGAATCACATCAAAAGGCACAGTTGACATTCAATGCCAAAATGTTCAAAGTAATGCACCTAGGAATAAGAACCCCAGGATGGTATACTGGATAGGTGGGTGAAACTCAACACCATGGCTAATGAATGAAACCTTGGCATTATCAGGGACTCCCTAAAGCAATTGAGTCAGTGTAGCAAGGCATATAGTAAGGCAAATAGGATGATGGGATATATCAGGAGATAAAAGATAGATAGATAGATAGATAAATAGATAGAAGATAGATAGATAGATAGATAGATAGATAGATAGATAGATAGATAGATAGATAAACACTTTATTTTTATACAGAAATTCTAGTCATTAGGATTATACAATCCTGTTCTCAAGACAGTCCTGTTGTATTGTACTAGGTTACATTAAACATATAACATATAACACATCAAAAACAATACAAAATTTACACTAAATGCAGTTTGCAGAAGCTTATAAATAAGACCATTATCTAAGTGCTCTATCTACTATATACATATCAAAGTACATTTCATCTTACAATAAGTACAATCTCCAATACTAGTAAAAATAGAAAGTACAACATAGTTTGCAAAAAACACCCTTGCCAAACAATGTCATGTACAGCTACATCTCATCTGATAGAGATTCAAGATTTCCATTTTAAAGGTCCCATGGTTATCTAAAGATCTTATTGGAGGGGTAGAGTATTCCAGACTTTGGCTGCCTGATATGAAAGGGTACCATCACCATATTTGTTATTCATTTTAATGGACAGATTCTGTGTCTATACAGAGATCTTGTTAATTCACATTTACCCTTACTATCTTTAGGAAAAAGAGTTTGCATAATATAATGATCAGAATAAGATATTAAATATTTATGTATCAATATTAACCATTTTTTGAGCAACCCATTTCTAAAGGCTGCCAGTTTAATTTTATAAGTATATTACAATGATGAGTTCTATATGTACACTGTAAAACATATCTAGTTATTCTATATTGGACCCTATCTAGTCTAATCAACAAATGCTTATCAGCAGTTCTATAAATGAAATCCCCATAAGTCAAAGTTGGCATAATCAGCTGTTTGGCCACTTTTTCTTTATTTGCAAACACTTGGTGGTTCATCTTAAGGCTCCCAGTTTCTTGCTTAATTTTTTTATGGTAGTAGTTATGTAAGTATCAAAGTTAGCAAAGAGTCAAAGGTCACCCCAAATAGCAATAACTATCCACCTGATTGATGGGTTCATTTGTATTTGTAAAATATGAATCTGAGATGTATTCTTTTGTTTGAAAAATACATTAACTTTGTTTATTTTATTATTCATCAAAATGGAGGAGTATTGATAGCAGAAAGGAAAGGGTAATACTTCCCATATATAGATCGTTAGGGAGGCTATATATAGATTACTGCACCCAGTTCTCACCTCAGGAATGATAGGGATAGGCTGGGGATAGTTCACTGCAAAGTAATAAGAATGATTTAGGACAGCAGTGCTGGTTCTATGAGCAGTGCATCTAGGCACTGAACATGTACACACTGCAGACCAGAAGGAGAGGAGGAATGATAGAAACCTTTAAGTTGTAAAGGAAGTAACAAGGTGAACTTTGGGAAACTACAGTATTTAGCTTGAGTACAAGCTCTCAGTCACATGGACATGATTGAAACAAACAGGAGTGAGGTTTAGGAGGAACATATGGAAGTATTGTTCTACAGAAAGGGTGCTGTTGCCATAGAACAGTCTGACAACTGATGTGATAGTGTGAAAACTGAAACTATTGATTGTTTGGGCATGGCTGGGACAAAATGAAGGGAATAGTGGCAATGGTGCTAAGAGAAGGTGTGACTGAGGAGGCTCAAGGCAGATGCATGCATCCCATACAAAAGTGCCAACCAGTCTGGAGGGTGGATGCAGCACAGACTGTCCAAGAGAAAGCATAGCACACCACACTTGCATGGATGTGCATGCCTGCCACATTACTATGGTGATGCCAGCCACCTGTGCTGAACATGAGGCACATATGCTGAATACACTAGCAGTTGTGGCACACCCATATGGAATGTGGTGCCAGTGATGTCCAGCATTGTCTGCCATGCCACACATCAGGGTAGGGGAGCCATCACCAATCGCAGAAGTGGCATAGGTTTCCGAGTACTACTGCATGACATTACTGTATGTATTGATACCTACAGTACTGCTACATGTCCCATCATATTAATCGCATGTCTTGTCAGTACCTGCATGGATGACAGCTTTGTTAGATGTCCAACATTGAAGTTCAGTACCATCCACTGTCTACACAAGTCCACTGCATATATGGTACAGGTGCCCACATGATGCATGATCACATACCTCCATCTAGAGTACTGCTATCCTCTGGTACAGGTATGGCCATCTGTCCTACTGTGAGGCTAGGGATGGCATATCTTATAGATTGGCATCTACAGTGCTATTGTCATCTCCACACCCACACCAGTGCAGCACGTCTATTCTGTCTGGGCTCCACAGTACATCCCACTGCTGGACCACCAGCCCTCTCTGTTGCTATGTTAGACATGCAGTCAGCATGTGCAGTGCCTACTACAGTGTTCATGGCCATCCTCATACCTGGCCTGTAGCAGGACTGCCCAATTTTTAGTTGTATGACACTTGCCAGCTACTGACAGAGGTGGCACATGAGGAGTTAGACCAGCTTTGGCAGGACCTGTGGGTGTTTAAAATCCCAAATAAAGGAATGGTGTAGCAGGGTTCTGCCACAAGCCCTATATCCAGCATGGCGCATCCCTGTGGGTGGTGCAAGCATGGCAAAACCCATATGGCACAGGCAGTCCCTGGTATGCAGCAAGCTCCTTTGAAAATTGGGAATGATGCATGGCATGGCACAATGTGCCTTGCATCATTTCTTGTCAATGGAGCACCATGTGCTAATCCCAGCCCTGTGAAAATTGATCCCTATATATATAATTATTAGGAAACTTTTGTGTAGTGCCAATCTTGACCCCAGTGGATATGCTTTATAATCCCATGCCCATGAGTTTAATTCAGAGTCAAGCTCAGTGACCCAGCTGAATGGGGTGAGGGTAGCAGGATGCCACTGTTGCATAACATCTCCCCTCAGCCAGGAATGAAAGCTGCATGGTTGTCCCACACAGGCCAATGTACCATACACTGAAGACAGCTGTCCTCATTCACTATTCACACAATCACATTTCACACATTCCTCTCTATAGATTCACTGTTTGTTCTTTCACATCTCTTTATCTCTTTAGATCTGAAAGAACAACTACTGAAACGATGTGAATAATTAAAGTGTACAGCGCAACTCGTAAAGAGTGAATGTGTAAAAGTGAATGTGTAAAGAGGAATGATGACAGTTGTGTTTACTATATGGTACCCGGCTAGTGAAGACAATCCTGCAACTTGCATTCCTTGACTAGCGGGGAGGGAGCACCAGACCCTGCACTTCTGTAGGTGACAGTCTTTCCATGGTGCAGCACCTAGAGGTCCCTGCATATCTGCACCTCTTCAGGTAGATCCTGAAGGGATCTGTATGAATAAGGATACAATTCCATGATCTCAAAAGAAAGGAGATTGGGAAGTGGAGTGCAAGCTCTGACTGAAGATGTTTACCTGCTGAATTGTGCCTGCAAGCCCATTATTTCTTTTGATTAATTATAACAGCTAATCATTGAAACACCACCTGAAATTTGAGTAATTTGATATAGCTCACTATAGTAAGCAGAAATATATCACTTTTACGAGTTGTCAAAGGCTTCTTATTAGAGTGTTCTTTATTTTAAAATTCAAATGGCTTACAGAAACAATACTACAAGCAGGAGACTCACTGTCTCATGTAGGCCAGTAACAGGATCTCATAGCAGCATGAATACATTACTGACACCTTCAAATGGTTTAGCAAGGAAGTCTTACATTTTACAATTAAAGGAAATACTTGCTGGACTTAAAATAGATATAGCTGAAGCAAATCAAGCAAAGCTAGAGTTACAGACCACAAATGGGTCTGTCAAATGGGATGTAAATAATGTATGTCTACAGCTCACTGAACTTAAATAGGCAGTATCACACCTTAGTGCTATCACCCAGAATCAGAGCACACAGATTGAATATTTATTAGGAAAAGTGGATGACTTGGAAAACAGAGGATGTAGGAATAATGTTAGAATTATTGGGTTGCCAGAAGGTTGGGAAGGTAATAACATGATTTACTTTCTAGACTTTTTACCCAAATTGTTAAACTTTCAATGGCTTATCCACTAGAAATTGAGCAAGCACATAGAGCTCTAGGTCCCAAGAATCCACTGAATAAATGTCCATGACCCATAGTTGTTTATTTTTAAGATACTCTATCAAAGAAGAAGCTTTAGAATTGCCAGGGAACAAAAAACATTGCAGTGTCAGGTTTAAAATTCACTTTTCAGAATTTTCATTGAAGCTGGTTAATAAAAGGAAGGGTTTCTATGAAGTAAAACAAGAGTGCCAGAGGTTAGGAATCTTGTACAATTTTAAATATTCTGCTGTTTTCAAATTAGGAGCAAGGAAGAGGATTAATATTGTGTGCTACTGTGGAAGATGCATGAGTTATATACAAATGACTTATGAGTCTGATATTTCAGCATTAGAAACACCCTCTGCCAACTGCCATATCAAATCAAGTCAACATAAAGCAGCACGTGATGTGCCTGCCACTGCACATTCTTCTTCTGAACATGCTAATGAAATTGAGTCAATGGATTCCTATCCTTCCCACAACTGCCTTGTAAACAGTTACAAATGTAAAGCCTATTGTTTCTACACCACATCTTTACTCTGTTGCTGTGATGCCCAAACTCCAAAAGACTAACTCTTGGCAAACTTCAGGATATAGGAAAATCAGCAACTCAGAGACAGGGCAGGCAGATTTCTCAGTCCATGTTAAGAGAAGAGTAGGAGCAGAAGCAGACGACAGAGTGAAATTAATTCCAGCAATGCCTCTTTTAACAATTCATTTGAAGCAGAGAAAATTGAAACTTTGATTACTGTCCCAGTAACGAGTTTCACATCTTACTCACCCAAGACATCAGGTGGAATTACTGTGCAAAAGATGTCTGATGATGTACGAACAATTTCACCTTTGTTCTCTAACTCTAATACCACATGATCTTCTGTCTTAAAGAGATAGTAGAAGTGATAGTCTCCAGAATGTGGACTTATTTTCTGTATTCTTCTTGCTGAGGTGAGATCCTCTGTTATCATCATTACAGAGACAGTATATAATTAATTAATTATTTAATTAAGTGAGGCTGAACTATATACCTCCTGCCATCATTTATTAAGTCCTATGTTAGTCTGTAGAGTAAGTATATGGCATTTGTGTCTTTGCAGACCTTAGAAGATGTATAATGTATATGTCACATATCTGGAATGTGTGTACGGTATGGGCTGCGCCCATTGGCTCACGCTTGTGGACCAATGGGCGACAGCCGATGGTGTCAGTCGGTGGATGGTGGGGCTGCAGGCAGGCTGGGGTGCTGCCACCCACCCACTGACTGGGGGAGCGGGCAGTGGAGCTCAGTGGGTGGGTGGGGAGGGTACCACTAGACCACCAGGGATATTGGATTATTTTTATTACAAATGCCCATGATCGGGCAGACAGCGGTCTGCTGGACCACCAGAGGGTTTGGGATATATTTCTTTATGTATTACAAATGCCCGCGATAAGGCACACAGCAGTCCACTGGACCACCAGGGAGTTTGGGGATATATTTCTTTATTTATTACAAATACCGTGATCGGACACAGTGGTCCACTGGACCATCAGGGATATTGGGCGTACTCTATTTTACTTCAGCCCGTGATTGGGCTGTGAGCCATGTGCCGGCTGCGAGGCGTCGGGTCCCCAATGGCTGCTGCCTGGCGGGGAGCCAGGCACAAGTGTCGGGGATCAAGATCAGACAGCGCAAAAGGGGCCATACGACATGCAATGGCCCCATTTGCACCTTGCATACATTATGGCCCCATTTGCATGTCAAGTTTTGAATATCACGGTTGCTGTGCATAGCACAATAGAATTTGCGCCAGGGCATCCCCATGCTCCACTCTGACCACTTGCACTGGCACAGTGCCACTGCACCATGCACACTGTGGGTGGTCAGGGTGTGATATTCAATGATGCTGTGCCATGGTGCAGCTCGTTGGGCTCTGCCAGTCCACACTCCTACAGCCAAATTGAGCTGCGCCCAAGCTTGTGCCACAGCCTGGCGCAGTTTGAATATCAGGGCCTCAGTCTTTTACTCCTTTCTGTGTTTTCCATGCTTTTCTATCATTCACTTTTATCCTCTCTCTTAGCCTTCCTCCTGCGTGTTCACTACCCCTTCTTTGCCACTTCATCTTTACTGCTTTCATATACCTCCTCACTTCTTATCCTCCTGTACCCTCCCACAACATCCAACTCTCTTCCTCCGACAAGGAGGCCAAAAGGAGCCCAATGTCTTTCGAATCCTTCTTCTTTTCCTCCCAGCACATATGTTAGCCTCTCAAGCCCCAGTGCCTGCAGCACCGTCCTCCACCACCCTTGTACTGTTGGTGACCTGTGACCCATGTGTTCTGAATCCTATGTCAGCCAGGACATATAACACCCTAATCCACCTAGGAAGTAATATCCATTCCTCCTCCTCCCATTCTCCACCCCAAATAAACATCCTAAAGAGTCCATTGGCAACTCCTCCCAGCAATCTTTCCTACTCTATCCACCACCTCCTCCAATATTTCTGCAGTATCAGGCATTCCAAAAACAATGCACATATGTTCCCATTTCAGAGCCACACCTTCCACATAAGGGTGAGACTTCAGGGTGCACTTATGTACAATTACTGGTGGTAGATACACTCTGTGAATGAATTTAAAATATGCCTCCTTATATTTGTGGCATAACATCATTCGGAGTGCATCTGAAGCAGTAATGTCCAATTCTGGTCCGATATATTCCTCCCAAGGTCCCTGTCCCACAATTTCCTAGTTCTTACCATCCTATCTGGGAGTATAGCCTTCCCTCTCTTAGTCGCCCGCCTATAAATCCCTTTTCTTGCTTTTGAGCTGCATAGATCATCACCTCTACCAGAACAACCTCATACAGCCCTTTGTTTTCTTTTCTAGGCTTCCCATATGTGCCCTGGTCTGGAAATACTGGAACCTATCCCTCTTATCCCCTCCTACCATTTCTTGTAACTCCTGTAATGAGCAGAACCATCCTTTCACTAATAAGTGACCCAAACTTCCTATCCCCTTCTCTCCCAGTTCCCATATCCTGTGTCCTCCATTCCTGGCAAGAAATATGGGTTCCCCGCCACCGGCATCGAGTGTCTCTTTTCCTTGTATCCATCCTTTCCTTTTAATGCCTTCCAGGCCAACAATACTTGTACTGCCATGGGATTAACTTCTTTTCCCATCCTATATGCCTTAACCCCTACTATTGAGATATGCCGTTAGTTTGCCCTGTGCCATTCCCTGTTCCAGTTCCACCCATCTGGACGCTTCAGGTTTATGTACCCAATCCGCCACATATCTTTGTTGTATAGCCAAGAAGTAGTTTTCCAAATCTGGGAAGTTTAAACCCCGTTTTCCTTATCCGCCTTTAACCTCCCCAGGCTCACCCTCGGATGCTTTCCTTTCCAAATAAAAACAGTAAGGCCTTCTCCAACCTAATCACATCCTCCTTGGACAGGCCCAGGTGTAACATTTGTAAAAGGTACAGTATCCTAGGCAACACATTCATTTTATATTAATTCTGCCCAACCATGACACGGACAGCTGTGTCCATCTTCTTAAGTCTGCCTCTATAGTTTTATAAGTTTAACGTAATTTAGGTTATATAGGGACCCCAGGGATCTACCAACCTGGACCCCTAAATTTGTCATACTCACTCCACCACTTTGAGTCCCCATTGTCTAATCTCCTCACCCCTCCCCTTAGACCACATAACTTCTGACTTTCCCAGATTAATTTTATAACCTGAAAATTTCCCAAACTCCTCGATTAACACCAGAAGTGGGGAACCGATCACCTAGGATCCTTAGTAAACAATAGCATGTTATCCACGTATAGTGCCATTTTCTGTTGTGCACTATCTTCCCTCCCACTCCCTGTATGTCCCTGCTTTCTTAAATTGCCACCGCCAGAGGCTCTATTGCAAGCACAAACAATAATGGGAGAGCAGGCAGCCCTGCTCGTGCCTCTCTCAAGTTGGAACTCTCCAACCTGCCCCATTTACTACTATCTGTGCCCTGGGCTTTCTATACATCGCCCTTATCCACCCCAGGAATGGTTCAGCCAGACTAAACCTCCCAATATTTCAAACAGATAATTCCATTCTACTCTGTCAAATGCTTTTCTGTGTCCATCAAAGGATCCCTATATCTTCCTTCCCCTATTTGCTTTCCAGAGTATATTAAGCAACCGCCTCATATTATGATATGACTGTCGCCCTTTAATAAATCCTGTTTGGTCCGGGTGAACCATCCCGGGAGAATCTCCTCTAATCTGCTGGCCAGAACTTCAGCCATTATCTTCAAATCATAATTCAACAGTGATATTGGGCGATATAAGGCGCATAAGTGGATCCTTTCCCTCCTTTGGTATGAGGCATATACTAGCATCATAACACGTATCCGGCAAGCTAACCTCCTCCATCCCACTCTCTCTGTTGGAACACTCTGCACAATATCCTTTGCTACTCAGGCCCCCATCAACTTATAGTACTCCACTGGATACCCATCTGGACCACTAGCTTTCCCTTCTGCAACTTTTGGATGGCTTTCATCACCTCCCCTCCATTATTGGTTTTCCTAACCTTTCCCTCTGCATCTGTGTGGCTTTTGGGACTTTTATTTTCTCTAAAAATTCTAACGTCCTTTCTTTTGTTCCCTCATCCTCTGCCTGGCATATTTTTGAAAAAAGGACCTAAAGGCTTTCCTTAACTCCTTTTCTTTACTTTGCAGGATACCTTTTCATCTCTCACTCCCATAATTCTATTCATCCTTCAGTGTACCTTCATAAGATTAACTGCCATTGGCCCTGGTTTATTTCCCCACTCAAATATATACCTTCTGCTAAACAGGTTAACTCTCCCTTCTGATCTTAGATGCACATTTAGAGCCTCCGAATCACACCCAGTGTCCGGACAGCCTCCCCTTTTCACCTCGAGCCACTCCTTTCTAACTCCTTTAATTTACTTTCTAGCTCCTTTCTCTGTGCACATCCTTTTTTTCTTTGTGCAGGATACATATTCAATAATTGCTCCCCTCATAAACACCTTGCCCACTTCCCATAGTGTGTTAATCAAGGTTCCTTCCTTATCATTTCTTGCCATAAACAAGTCCCAACTATCCTCCAAGTGTTTTCTAAATTCCTCATTCTGGGCCAAGTAAGTGGGGAATTTCCATGTGGGAGGTATCCCTGTCCCTCTCTCCCTTGTATTTTCATTATCATCATAGCGTGATCCAAGATATGTATTGGGCTATGCCATACCTCCCATCGTACATACCATTCCCTCGTGGCATACATATAATCTATCGCATCCATGTTTTATGGGGTTTGAAAAAGTATACTCTCTCACTCCTGGGTTTGCATTTACCAAACATCCACCAGTTCCAGCTCAGCCATCCCTCTTGCCATTGTTGCATCGCTCCTGAGCTTCTCCCTTTCCCTCGGAGTGGTCCATTTACGGTCCACAGCCCAATTCAGATCCTCCCATTATTAGTTCTGTGAATTGTTCCCATACCAATAAATCCAGCAAAGAGACATGAAACTGGTATTCATATATCATGAGGGCATATACTGATCCTAAGTAATTTGCTCCCCGTCCAGAGCTCTCAAAATAAAATAAATCTCCCTTCCTTAGTATCCCTAATTATTCTCTGTACCTCAAAGTTCAGTCCTTTATGTATTAATATTGCAACTCCTCTTTTGTGCACTGAGGAACTGACGCATAGCACCTTCCCACCCATCCCTGAGCCAATTTAGCATGCTCTACTTCTGTTAGGTGCATTTCTTGTAGTAAAGCTATATGGGCTCCCCTCTTTTAAGAGCTGTCAACAGCACAGACCTCTTTACTAGATTTGTAATACCCCAGACATTCCAGGTAATTACATTAACATTTTTGCTAATCGACATTCACATATATTGATTCTTTCCCTTTCATCATCACCTTTCCATCAATAGCATGATAATTTATATATCTAACCTCATTGGTTGCACTTTGTTCATAATAAAAAAACAACTCAATAACAGCATATACAAATTCAACAACAATTCAAGCGTATAACTTTGTACATATATCCCCTACTTTTCTTTCCTCCGGATCCATACCCCCACCATACCCCCTTCATCTTACCTCTACTGATTTCATTTCCTCCATCTTCCATTTGGACTCCTCCTCCTTCCCTTTCCACTGCTCCTTTGTTCCTTGTTGCCTTCTTTCTTCCCACACTCTCCCCTCCTTTCCTCCTTCCTGAAGTTCCCTTCCACCTAACTCAGTCCTTTCCTTCCCCTCCTTCCCTTGTACACTTCCTGATCCTTAGACACTAGCAGTCTCCTGACTCAAGTGTCTGCCTCATCCCAGATACTGAAACAGGTGCTCCCGTGCTCTCCCCCACTGCCATTTTATCTTTGTGCCCTTGTTATCCATCTCTACCTGATCCCACATTTCCTTCTTCTTGCCTCCCCAATTCCTTGCATCCCCATCCTATTTCCCTTAAAGCCCTTCCTTTCAGTTTCCCCTCTCCTGCATTATTTCCCTCCTTTTAATTTTCACCATTCAGATATTCACCAAAAAATGAAACTGGTTGGGGTATCAGCAAGGGCAAGCAGGGAAAACAGGCTGCGCCTAAAAATCAATGCACTAAGCCCTTCTCCTTCCCGCCTCCTACCTGCACCCAGACATTTTCCAGACAGCTTCTCTCTTCACGGGCTTTTCAGGACTCCCCTCACATCTGGATATCTCCACCACTTAGTCCAATTTCTCCTCCCACCATGACCTTGAACACTGTCTCTGTACATATCTTCTGCATTTCTCTCCATCATCCTCTGGACGCTCCACCATTTTTATCCAGTTCCTGGGTCCCCAGTCCATTCCACACATGGCAGTAACCTCATCCTTTCCAGATCTCCTTCTCCTCCAGCATGAACTTTAGCACCAAAAAACTCCAAAACCAAACATAAGCAGGCAATTGTCAGCAATTACGTCTTTACTCCTTCACTCAAGTTCAATGCAGAGCTCTCGGCTCCATTCCTCAGCTCTTAAGATGAATCTCAAGTGCAGCTTTGTCTAAGGCTTCTCACAAACTCCTCTGCTTTTCCACTTCCCAAAACGAGTATGTAGCACCTTCGTGCATTATTTTTAAAGTGGCAGGGTATATCAAGAAATTTTCAACTTTCAGGTCACTCAGTTGCTGCATGGTACTATTAAATGCTTTCTTTCTTTTTAGGAGTCTGGCGAATAATCCTGCGACATAAAAGGCGATGGACTTCATATTCCATCCTTCCCTTCTTACAGAATGCCTTCAGCACTAGTTCTCTGTCCTGGAAGTGGTGGAACCTAAATATTATCTGCCTCAGCGGCTGATCATTTGGGGTTTGGGCATCATGGCCCGATGGGCCTGTCAAGCTTACATTTTCCCTTTGCTGGTTGTAGGCTAGCAGTCCAGACAGTACTCTTGCACAGAAATCCAGCACACTTTCCCTTCCATACCCTCTGGTAATCCTCTCAGCCTTAAATTCAATCATCTGTGGTAGTTTTCCTGATAATCAAAGGCTTCTTTTAAATCATTCAGCTCTTTTTGGAGTGCCACCACAAGCCCAGGAGTCACCAGCAGCTCATCTTCCATATGTGAAATTCTCCTCCATCTCTGATGTTCTGACAGCCTGCACCACTGGCTGCTCTTGTATCTCCTGTAGTTTAAATTGAGCTTTCCTTCAAGATTAATTAACGGGGCTCCAGTGCTGTAATAACCTGCCCGTAGCCTCTCTCCCAAGGCCGCCACCTCCGCTGCCGACAGTGAAACTAGGCTGCCACCATCACCCCTTTCTTTGCATTTTTGCCACTGTCCTCTGGCTCTTGAAGGCTCCATATGCTAAATATTCATCCATCCCAAGTTCATGCACCATAGGCTGCATGCTTTCCTTACTTTTGAGCACTTTAACTTTTATTTTCTATATTTCAAGCTTTGATGAGGGAGTTGCATGGAAATTCGAATCCGTTCAGCTAGCTGCTCATTAAGCGCCCTCCTGTAATTTTTTAATATTGATTTATCCAGAATCTTTAAATTTGAATAGACAGCAAGAAATTTGGATCTCTCAGGCCTCTCTTTCTCTAAAGAGAATCTTGCTGCAAAGATGGAAAAATGACCACGTTCCACTTTGGCAGAGTGGTACAATCAAATGGTATTCCTATATAATATTGAACTAATCTGTTATTCCTTATCAGATAAACTAGACATTATACAGGATATATGGATCCTTTCTGGTCCCTGCAGTAGATGTTAGGATTATATTAATTTAAATGATATACAAAGATTGATCAAAGTATAGACCTCTGTTTTTCTTATTGTGTGATTGGAAAGGAAACTTGAATTGTTTTAACTATGCTAGATTTCTTTAAAGCTGTCATTATAGTCTAGCTATTATTTAAATGAGATTCAGTGTTCTATGTAAGAAACTTCCAATTTACAGTTATATTTGTATATTGTATTTTGTTTTAGATTCTTGTTTGTTATTTTTCTTGCTGATTAATTGTTTGTCTTGATCTATTTTTTATTATCAATAAAAATTATTATGGGAAAAAGGAGATTCTTTGCAAAAATGTTGTTAATGCACCTATTAGGGTAACTTAAGCCACAAAAGTAGGGAAATGTGGTGTTAGGGTTTCAAGTAGAACTTCTTACCTGACCCCAAGTAGCAAAAACAAAAGAAAAATTAGGATCTGGGTCTCTTGAGTATTGGCAAATCAGTTGTAGGGTCTTCCTTAGGGTTGTCAACCCTAATGCTCACCCCTTCATGCAACCAGTAGCCTCCTGTCTAAGTAGTAGTAGTAGTAGTAGTAGTAAAATGTTTTATTTTATACAGGGTAATGTCATTTAGGTAAAAAAACTCAGTTTACAAGACAGTCCTATTATCATTTAACAAAATCACATAAAAGTTACACACAGTAAACAAAAATAAACAAATATACATACCCACAAATTGGTAATACACATCACTAAATACCAAATATACATAAAATCAAAATCAAAACAACAATCCACAAATTTTGTATGTTACATTTGGATATTACATTGCAACCTTCTAACTACATGTACATCTAAACTGATTTATTTAATTTATCCCTGAATAAATATTCTAATGTAGGTGAAGTGCAAATTATATATGGAAAGTTATTCTAACATTTTGATGCCTGGTAATTTAATGTTACGTACCTCATGTCTGTTCCAATTTTAAGGGTATACATTTTTTCAACATGGACTGTTATCTTAGTCCTATCATTTATCTTTTGCTTATCAAATAATGTTTTATTTATATGATGGTTTGGAAAAAGCACATGATATTTGTATATTAATTTTTGCCATGATCTAATACAATTGACATCCAATGACTGCCATTGCAATTGAGACAAAAGTACATAATGATGAGTTCTAAACTTACTCTGTAATACATATCTAGCCAGTTTTATACTGTACCCTATCTAATTTATTAATTGATTGTTTATTTGCTGTACGATATACAAAGGTTACCATAGGTTAACACAGGCATAATTAATTGCTCAGCTACAGCTTTTCGAGCATTCATTCTAAACATTTTGTTCTACGTAAAGCTCATATTCTTCTATTTACCCTATCTACCAATGAATTCACATGTGCACCAAAGACCATTTGAGTATCAAAAAACTCCCAAAAACATTATTGATCTACCTGCTCTAACATTTTGTCACTATCTATTTTTATTTTAATTGTTCCTTTACCTTTAGGTACAAAATGCAATAACTTGGTTTTCTTAGTATTCATAATGGCCGACCTGGTGAACCCCTCCCTCACATTATTAAAATCAATCTGCAGTTTATGTTGCAATTCTTGGATACTAGAACCAGATGCAGTGAGGACAGTGTCATCAGCATACAGTTCCACCTGTAAATTTCTCACCACTTGAGGAAAACTGTTATTAAACAATAAGAACAACAGGGATCCTAGTATGGAACCCTGAGGTACACCTCTATTTATAGCTGTACTGGGTGAAATACATCCCAAGACCATAACTCTCTGGGTGTGCCCTTCAAGGTAAGACTGTAGCCAATGCCAGGGTCCATCTGTAATACCCATGTTTTCTGCAGTTTGCAACAAGAAGTGGATCACCAGGTTGAAAGCTTTTGACAAGTCCACAAAAATTGCTGCTGTTTCCAAACACGCAATGTAATGATGTATTAATGAAGTTATTAAATTCTACAAATGCCATAATAGTTGAATGTGCTTTTCGAAACTGTGATTGATATAGTGTGATTATGTTATATTTATTATTTATTTATTTATTTATTGAATTTTGATGACGGGTAGGCCACTGGGCCCGGAGGTCCCTTTTTCAGGCGACCATATTTATCCATATATTCCATAATTTGTGTATGGACATGTCATTCCAGACATTTAGACAGAATGGACAGGAGAGCTATTGGTCTATAATTATTGATTTCTGATACTACCTCCCCTCAAAGCACAAGGCACAGCTAGAATCCAATGCCTCACAGTGGTACACTCTTTAAAGATAGAAAAGTGTGTCTTACCACATGTTACCAACACAATTTGTTGTAACTTTCTTCAGTGCAGGTCCCTGCAGGTCCTGCATGAAGAGAGAGATCATCTATGATGTTGTTTGCTCAGTGATCATGGTGGGCATTAGGGCTACCAACCCCAATGATTCACCATAGAAACATAGACTTTGAAGGCAGATAAGGACCACTTGGCCCACCCAGTCTGCCCATTTCCCTACCTATTGGATAAGCTGCAGATCCTAGTTAACCAATAGACTACTTCCTCCTACCCTCCACTATAAATGCCTTATGTCTCTCCCATGCATTCTTGAATTCCCCACTGTTTTGACCCCACAACCTCCTCAGGAAGGCCATTCCATGCATCGACCACCATCTTCTCAGTGAAAAATACTTCCTCGCCTTGCCTATGAACCATCCCCTCTATCTTCAAACTGTCCCCCTTGTTCTTGCATCTCTTTTCTGAAAGATGCTACCCTATTTGACTTTGTTAATTCCTTTGAAGTACTTGAAACTTTCTATCATGTTCCTCCTCTCCTTCTTTCCTCAAGGGGATAAATATGAAGCATCAAAGACCCTTAATCGTAATGCTTTTCATTTTGCTGCTTAGGGGTGGGAGTGGGGAGTTAAGATTTGAAACCTAACACCACATTCCCTACTTTTGTGGCATTAAGTTACCCTAACTGGTGCATTAACAATGTTTTTTTTTGCAAAGAAGTGATACATATATACATACAGTATATATATATATATATATATATATATACATACATATATATATATATTGTTATATCTTCTTGACAAAAAACATCATTAGTGCATGTTAGGTTAAAGTGACACAAGCAGGGAATAATTATTAAGATATTTCAACACCCACCCCACCCTGCGAAACAAACCAGGTTGAGGTGCCTTGGGGTTCTCCAGCCTAATGCTCACCCCATTCCCATACATTGTACTCATATCAGCTTTTTACTGATGGAAGGTGGTGAGTATTAGGCTGGAGAATCCCAAGACACACCCCATTCCTGGATTGCTGTCTGCAGGCTGGGGGTGGGCATTAGGGATGGAAATCATAACACCACATTTCTACTTTTCGCTAACCTAACTGTGTGCACTAACAGATTTTTTTGCAAGAGTTTCCTTACTTTGCGATTGTACTGTATAATAGTATCCTCATTTGCCCCGATTCCATCCCTCCATTGATGTGTACATGTATGTTGCTGTGGAAGCATTTTAGCTAAAACGGCAACCAAACTGTCAACATAGCCTTGTTATTACCCCATCTCATGAACACTGTGCTGAGAATGTTCAAATCCCCACTGAATGTCATTCCCACCATTGCAATGTCATTTGCACACCACAGAGTGATAAAAAATTATTTTGGCCAGGTTTTTGAAAATGACAGTTATCGTATTCATAAGGTGATGTAAAAAATGGCTATGCTGAAAATTTGTGTTAAAATATTTAAAAATATTTTTGGGATGGACTTGGAAAATACCAATGATGTTGTCCATGAGGTGGGGACCCCAAAAGGCCATGTTGAAAATTTGGTGTCAAAATATGCAAAAATGGTCAAGTTATGCAGCAAAGTTAAAAACCCATTAAAAAAAAATTGAACCGCATTTACCTTAATGTCTCATATTGCAGCGCCAGTTACAGCAGCAAAGACGTGCCTTCAATTAGAGAGTGGATCTCGACCTAGGACCTGTTCAGGTGATTGAGGGTGTACTGGGGTGTGGGGTGGTGGGTGCTGAGTAGCAGGTGGGGTTGGGGTTAGATTGGTGAGGGTCATTTATGTAAAACAAAAGGACTGTTTTCATTATTTCAGTTATTAGGACAGTGATCAGCAAGTGGGGGTTCCACTAGACACCAGGGAATATTATTCTACCAGGGATAGCAATTAGTGGGGGTGCCACTAGACACCAGGGATTTTTTTTGTATGGGGTCCATAACCAGTGGGTGGGGGTGACACTAGACACCAAGAAAATATGTATTTTATAATGGGAATGAAAATCTGTGATTGGGGTGTTCCACTAGACACCTGGGAAACAAAAGTAGAAAGGGATGGAATTGGCATGTTAGGGGTGAAATTAGACACCAGGAAAGAAAAAGCAGACAAGGGATGGAGATTGGAGGGTTGGGGGTGCCACTAGACATCAGGGAAATACATGATAGTACCAGGGATGGCAACAGAATGAAAGACAAAGATTGTCCCTTTATGAGAAAGGACCCTTTTTCATGACTCGTGATAAGAAAAAACATTCTTTTTCATATTATGCAGTCATGAAAAAGATTCAAGTAGTAAAATAAACTTTTCTAGGGCATGTCTGCAACTGTGAAGTGCAGATTACACCTAATAGGTACCGATCACCCAGATAGATGTGTTGGTGTCTCTTAAGGATGTCAGTTTGTAGCTTTTAAATATATTTTTTAGAAAAACAGAAACACGATGGTTGCAAATGAAAGGGAATATTCTAATATGAAACAAGTTCCTTTTCATTTCATCAACCTATCTGATTTGTTTCCTGAGCATGCTGAGAAATGTTTTTCAAACTTTAAAATGAAATAACTTTGAAATGGATTATTTTCACCAGACTAGCAAAGGCACATCTGTGGGCTAGTCCTTTGTGCCCTGAAAATTCAGACCAAGATTTCAAACCATCTGGGCTGTATGCAAGATCAAAGTAACCCCCAAAAAGTCAATGAGGAAAAAAGTAACCTTGTCACCTCCCAAAACTTGAAAACTGCATCTGAGTGGAACTTAACTATACATAGCAAACATTCATGCAAATCCATTAAATGGTTGCAAACTTATTAAAGTACAAAATTTGGGGTTTAATATTGAAGTGTCTACTCAACCTAACCATGGTGGTGTGACGCACCCTATAATAATAGAGGTGCAGTAGTACTTATAGTTATGGTTTTACCTGCAGTTCCATGTTAAACCACAATTTGTGCAGCTTAATAACTTTGCAACTGTACAATAGCTGTGCATGAAAGTTTGCATATGCAGTCTCACAGGGTAGATGTCTAGGTTTGCCACATTTTGTTCTGGTCGGATGTGCAGATTCTGAGATATGGGTGGTGCAAAAGTGAATTTTCTGGATTTTTCCCATTGGTTTTGCTGGGATTTGGGTCAATTTGGCTGTAGCTCAGATGGTTTGGAATTTAGGCCTGAAATTTTCATGGTAGAAAGGACTGACCCTGAGATGTGCCTTTTGGTTGTTTGGTGAAAAATATTTATCTGTTTCTAAGTTATTTAATTTTGAAATTTGGAATAATTGATTCTGAGCATGCTCACTAGGCACTTGAAAATAGCTGTATGAAACAAAATAAGAATTATTTTTTTGTATTGAAGTCACCCTTTTTCATGAGGGAAAGTCATTTTTGTTTGCCGCCATCTTGTTTTCAGTTTTCACAACAAATTCAAATTTTAAAAGCCTCAAAATGATATTCTGATATGTGCAAGCAACATATGTATATTGTTTTCTGGACCCTGTTAGCTAGATTCTGCATTTAACTGTTGGATAAATGGCCTGAAATTTTTTTAACATTTAAAATCTTATATAGTGACTTGTTAGCTGCAGAAAAATATTATTTTTTCATATTTATCTGATGCTTGACCCCTTATTGTGTTCCTTTTATATCAAGTAGCCTGGAGCCAGACTGTTTGGAATTTGGTCTGACATTTTAAGGATAAAAAGGGGATGGGGCACAGATGTGCCTTTACAGGTTTGGTGAAAATTATTAATCCCTTCTGAAATTATTTATGTTTTTTTGAAGTTAATACATTTTTTGTGACTTATGATACAAAAAAAGTTTTTAATGACAAGTCAAGAATGAGATCATTTTTGTGAGGGAAAAATCCATTTTCATGAGCCAGCATCTCTTCCTTGGTGTCTAGTGGACACCCACCCTCCAATCATCACCCCATTATTATTTGTTTAATTCTCTGATGTATAGTGGCACCCCACCCTCTGACTGCTATCCTATATATAAATAATATTTCTCTGGTGTCTAGTGGCACCCACTTCTGATTCCCTCCCATATTTTTGGTGTGTAAAGATGCCCTGCCTCCAATTATTGCCCCACTAATTATTTATCAGTTCCCTTGTATCTAGAGGCACTCACCACCATCCGATCATTGCCCCTATAATTATTTTTTACTTCCCTGGTGTCTAGTGGCACCCCCACCCTCCATTGCCATTCCTGTTATATATTTAATTTCTCTGGTGTTCAATGGCACCTCCCATGCTCTGATAACTGTCCCCACAATAGTTTGTTTAGTCCTTGGTGTCCAGTGGCACCCACCTACCCTCCCTCTGATTCCTATTCTTTTCTGTATGTCCCTGTAATAAAGAAAACAGTCCCTCAATGTTTTTGTTTTGGAATTGTAAAAATAAAACTGGTCCCTTGCCAATATGTCCCCAACCCCAAACTCCCACTGAGCACCCACCACCCTGCACACCCCCACACACCCTCACTCACCTGAACAGGTTACAGTACAAAGATCCGCCTCAGATGGAACACATCTTGTTGTTGGAACTGCCAACTGCAATATAAAAATTAAGGTAAATGTGGTTCAATGTATTTCAATGGAGTCAGTGCATTGGGGCAGAAGTTTGACATCTTTGCAGAATATTTAAACTAGCAAATGAGGAGAGGGGTGCAGCACCCATACATCGAATGGGAAGAACATCCCTCCCCTCAGCTAGTGGTCAAACAGGGATTCAGCATGTTTGCAGTTCATTTACAACACCAGGTAAGAAAAAGGTCTGTCTCCCTACTCGATGCACAGGGAAATGCCAAACCTCAGCAAACAACTAACACACCGAAATTCGCCAATGGAAAATCATGTACACAAATGCTCACAGCCTGGGAAATAAGATCCCAGACCTGCAGGCACAATGTCAGAGGCTAAACTGGACATAGTAGCAATTAGTGAGATGTGGTTTACCAGTAACCGAACTTGGGACACTTCAGTACCTGGCTATGTACTATTCAGAAGAGACCAAGGTGCAAAAGGGGAGGTGGAGTGGCCTTGTATGTCAAATGAAAATATCAAAGCTACAGAAATTGAGAATACATATAATGAGCCAGAAGAACTGTGGGTCACCCTGGAAACAGGAAACAGGACATCCATAAGAACTGGGGTTTTCTACAGGCCACCAGACCAGGGGAGGACATAGACACATTACTGTTAGAAGATATACAAAACATGACAGCTAAAGGGAGGTTCTGATAATGGGAGACTTCAACATGTCAGATACAGATTGGTCAATACCAGCAGGAACATCTGCCAGAACTAGACACATGGTAGATTTCAAGCAGGGGAGGGCCTCAAACAACTGGTACAACAACCTACAAGAGACAGGGCTATCCTAGATCTAGTACTGAGTAACAGGAAGGGATCACAGATCTCCAGGAGGAGAGGTCACCTGGGGCCAGTGACCATCACATGGTATGATTCAATGTGGCCACTACATCTAAATCATCCCATTCAAGGCAAAAATATGGGACTTCAGAGGAGCTGACTTTGATAAGATGGCCAACAGAGTTAAGCTAGCCCTAGCAAAAGAAATAACAGGTGAGGGGTACAAAGCAAAGTGGGCAAGCATTAAGGATGCAATGCTTGAAGCAACATCCCATTGTGTTAGACAGAACAGGAAGTGCAAAAGAAGAAGGAAACTACTTTGGTTCTCAAATACAGTAGCAGAAAAGGTCAGAGACAAAAGGCTGGCCTTCAGGAAATATAAGGAACACAGCGGGATGAAGATAGGGAGGCATACCAAACTGCCCTAAGGAAGCAGGGAAGGCAGTAAGGCAGGCAAAGTCCCAAACTGAGGAAACACTAGCACGAACAGTAAAAGAAGGTGACAAGACTTTCTATAGATACATTAGTGAAAGGAGAAAATCCAGGGGGTATTGCAAGCTCGAAGGAGAAAAGGTGGCATGTGAGGAGGAGGACCCTGTAAAAACATGTATCCTAAATAGATACTTTTGCTCAGTATTTACTGAAGAGAAGGTAGGACAGGGCCCACAGCTCAGCACCATGGACACAGGAGGAGAGAGGTGAGCACTACTCCTTCACAAAAGAAAGGGTCCTACAAGAGCTCACTAAAGTCAGGGTGGACAAGGCAATGAGACCTGATGGCATACATCCCAGGGTACTTAAGAAGCTAAAGGTGGAACTAGAAGAGCTATTAGCAGAACTGTTTAGTGAGTTGAGTCTCTGAACACAGAAGAGGTCCCAGAAGACTGGAGAAGGGTTTCATGTGATCCTGCTCCACAAGAGTTGTAGCAGGGAGGAGGCAGAGAACTACAGACCAGTCAGTA
Organism: Neoceratodus forsteri; assembly: GCA_016271365.2. NCBI lineage: Eukaryota > Metazoa > Chordata > Ceratodontiformes > Ceratodontidae > Neoceratodus > Neoceratodus forsteri. The sequence continues at coordinate 1,431,674,236 of CM028131.1, forward strand.
TTACCTCAGTAGTGGGCAAGATTATGGAGGTACTCCGAAGGAAAGGATAGTGCAACACCTGGAATCCATAGGGCACAGGATCCAAGATAGCATGGGTTTACAAAGGAAGGTCCTGTCAAACTAATCTCATAGATTTCTTTGACTGGGTAACCAAAGTGGTGGACCAAGTGGGAGCAGTTGATGTCACCTACCTGACTTCAAGCAAAACTTTCAGTACTGTTCCACATAGAAGGTTGATAAATAAGCGGGTAGGCTTGGGTGGGTCATAAATTGGTCAACTGGGTGGCAGACTGGTTGATGGGCAGAAAACAGAGAGTGGTGGTAAATGGTATACAGTCGAAGAGATGCAAGTCACAAGTGGGGTACCTCAGGGATCAGTCCTGGGGCCAGTCCTCTTCAAGTATCTTCATTAATGACATTGCAGATGGACTAGAGGGTAAGGTTTGTCTGTTTGCAGATGACACCAAGATCTGCAACACAGTAGATGATACAGATGGGGTGGGAAGAATGAGAAGAGATCTGGATAAACTAGGAAAATGGTCAGAAGAGTGGCAACTGGATTTAATGCAAAGAAGTGCAAGATCATGCACATAGGGAAGAGAAACCCTGAAGCCATCTATAGGCTGGGAAGGAGTTGCTGGCAGTCACAAAGGAAGAAAGAAACTTGGGCATCATCATCACCGATGACCAGAAATCATCCAAGCAGACCTCTAAAGCAGTAGGTAAGGCTAGAGGGATGTTAGGTGTATAGTAAGGGTATCACAAGTCATAAGAGGAGGTAATAATCCCTCTTTACAAGACACTGGTTAAGCCCCATCTGGAGTACTGCGTGCAGTACTGGAACCACACCTTCACAAGGACATTAACTAAATTGAGGCAGTCCAGAGAAGGGCAACCAAAATGGTGCAGGGACTGCATCAGAAGACATATGAGGACAGATTAACGAGATCAATATGTATACCCTTGAGCAAAGGAGGAGAGAAGTGATATGATCAAAACATTCAACCACCTTAAGGGCATTAACAAGGTGAAAAGTCTAACATGTTTAAATATAAGAAAAATAGCAGGACAAGAGCACACAGCATGAGATTAGAGGTGGACGAATAAGAAATGTGAGGAAATTCTTTTCCACAGAAAGAGTGGTGGATGCATGGAACGGCCTACCTCAGGAAGTGCTGGCTATGAATACAGTGCAGGGCTTCAAACAGGCATGGGATAGGCATAAGGGAGCAATATGGATGAGTATGAATAGATAGGCCACTGACAGAGCAAAGGCCGATGGCACATTTATAAGGTAGAAAAAGAAATGGGCAGACTGGATGGGCCTGGCGGTCCTTGTCCATACATCAACCTCTATGAGTTTTCAACTTTGTGGCATAACATTGACATTTTGCATATTTTGAGCTTGAATTTTCAACATGGCCTTTTGGGACCCCACCTCATAAACACTATTGGTTGAATTGATAAACACTATTGGTTGGTTCTGATTCTAGAACTCTGAACTGAGTAGCTGTGTTTGAGAAGAGCTCCCAAAGCTAAGTGTTTTTGATATAATTTTCAGTTTAAAATTGTTTTGTTTTATGTAAATTTAGGTGATTGTGAAAGACAACCCTGTAGGCTCCAGGAAGATATAAAATTTGTGTGGTAGATATTCGTTGAAGTCAGAAGGATCAACACATTTATTTAGTGATCTTTCTACTCTGATGTGATTAATTTTAATACTATTTTAATACTATAGTTTAAACCCTTTCTGTATGTGCCTTGGTGGTGTCTGATATTGAGAACCTAAGTGTCATTTGTGGTGTCCTGGCTGTTTTGGTAGATACTTTATTTTCTTTGTTAAACAGCTGAGTATACCTATTGCCTAATACTTTATAGTACATTGTATCTTTTGCTCAGTCTCTGATTTTCTCTTCTTTCTCCAATGTTTTAGAACTGTTTAGTTATTGTGGCAGAGGTGTGGTACTGTGTTCTTTCTTGTAGTTCAAGGTGCTTTTTGGAACTGCTGATTTCTATTGGTTTAAACAATTATATATTTTTCTATTTTAAAAAGCTACATCAACTTGGTATGTTGTCACCTGTTTTGTTGTTGCTAAGTAGCAGATGTTTTGCATTGTGCTCTGATTCTGTGATAGAATCTGTATTAGTAGAAGGTAGATTATTGTGATTATAGTTACCTTTTGATGGTAAGGATAAAGAGGTGAGATAGAAGTGTATGTATTTTCAAATATTATAGAGGAACAGTGGCAGGATTTTAGGACAGTAAATTAATAAAAGGGAACTAGGAGAGCTTCAGTAGCAGACAAGTAGTGGAATAGCAGTATAATTGCAGTATAATGTGGGAGTGGTGCAATGCAGTGGCTGTGGGGCAGCCATATTCAGGCAGATCTTCTGGACACTGAGGTGCTGCCCTATCTGCATGCATCTCTCTGGACTGTGGGATGAGGTAGCCAGACTCAGGCAGAAGTAAGAACTGGGTCAGGAGTACCATCACCTATCCAGAGAGACCACTCAGTCCAATGCAGCTGCCTCAAAGGATGCAGAGTAAGAGGAGTACTTGGATGACAGTGGGCTCAGGGAGGGTTAGAGCAGTCAGGCAGAGGCACATCCCAGATCCTATTCCACTCAAGAACTCATATGCCACACTGCCAAAGGGACAACCAAATAGAGGTACCCAGAGAAATGGAAGGAAAGGATGTGGAGGTTAGCCAAGGAGGTGACCTCAGCGGGGAGAGCAGTGGACCCCAGAGGAGAAGGAAGCGAATCCTGGTGGGGACTCCATCATAAGAGGGATCCAGCTAGGAACACAGGAGGGAGAGGACAGGGAGGTGAGGTGCTAACCAGGTGCCACGGCATGGAGGGATGGAAGGAAGATCCTGGGGATCACTGGGAAGGCAAGACAGGAGGGTGAGGCTGGATGTCATTATCCACCTAGGCACTAATGACCTGGCAAATGGGGAGCCAAAGGAAGTTCAGGAAGAGTTTAGGAAATTGGGAGGGTCTCAAGCAAGTAGCTACTTCTGTCACTTTCTCACAAGTACTACCTGTGAGAGGCAAGGGAGAGCATAGGGGTGCATACACCAGGAATTTTAACTCATGGTTTGAAGAACTGGTGCTGTGAGGAAGGGTTTGGATTCATTGGTGACTGGAAACCCACCTGGAGGGATGGAGGTTTGTTCAATGCCTGACGGCCTGCATCCATCCTGGAGAGAATCAAGCACTCAATGATAAGTTTAAATGCTACATTGACAAGCATTTAAATTAGCAAAGGGGTGGCAGGCCAACAAGGAGGCACCTACTTGCTCACCCCACAGCTAGCAGTGAAACAGTGAACCAGAGGTTGCTGTCTCACAAAGCAGTGTGCAAAGATGGAGATTAGCACCAGGAGGTGGATAGGCAGAATAGGGGCAAAATTCAGCAGAAGGGCAGACAGCAAGGTGAACCAGGGATAAGGACAACCAAGGAAGGGGCTGGAGTAGAACAGCGAAACAGTCTAGGGAGGTCAAATCATGAAAAGCCATGTGTGCAAATGCCAGGAGCCTTAGCAACAAGATGGAAGATCTGGAGGCTGCCATGGTGCAGTCAGACCTGGACATTGTGGCCATCACTGAAACCTGGTGTAATGATAACCATGACTGGGAGTTGGCCATACCTGGCTACAACATATTCAGAAGAGAGAGAGCAGGCAGGAAGGGAGGAGGAGTGTCACTGTATGTGAAAATGACATAAGAGCCACAGAGATCCAGGAGGAACAAAATGGAGGAGAGATACTGTGGGTTAAGCTGGAAAGGAAAATGGAGCCAGCCATCCGCACAGGTGTGGTCTATAGACCACCAGCCCAGGAGGAAGAAACAGATAGGAGCTGATGCTAGCCATCCAGAGGGGTGAGGTAGTACTGGTTGGAGACTTCAATATTTCAGACGTGGACTGGAGCATCCCAGCAGCAGCATCAACTAGAGCAGATTTATCCTGGACTCCTTCAGGTGCCTTCCTCAAGCAACTGGTCATGGAACCAACTCGGCAGAAGGCAATACTGGACCTTGTGCTCACAAACAGGGACAGTGTGATGGGGGTAAGAGTGGGGAGCACCTGGGGAACAGTGACCACCAGTCACTGTGGTTTGAAATCACAGAAAGAGCAGAACCAAACCACACAAAAACACATATCTTGGATTTGAGGGGCAAACTTTGGGAAAATGGGGAGATACTTGAAAGAGGCATTAAGGGAATAGGGCAGGAATCAGGGTTGAGGAACAGTGGGAAGTATTTAAATAGGGGTTACAAGAGCAACAGAATTATGTATTAAGCAGGTTAGCAAGAGGAAAAGGAAGAGATATTATGGTTTTCCAAAAGGTAGCAAAAAGGGAAAGCCAAAAGATTGCATTCAGGAAATACAAAAGACACAGGCAGAAGGATAGGGAGAAGTACCAGGAGAAGCAAAGGGAGGCAGGAGGTCAGTAAGGGAAGCAAAGCTCAGACAGAAGAACACATTGCAAAATCAGTGGGTAGAGGACAAAACCTTTTACAGGTACATAAGTGAAAAAGAAAGGCAAAGGGAGGATAGTGAGACTGGGGGCTGTGTGGAGGATGACAACAGTAAAGCTGACATATTGAACAGAGTATTTCTGCTCAGTCTTTACTGAGGAAGAGGAGGGTAATGGGTCTGAATGGAGTACAAGGGGTGAGAATGGTGCAGAAATGGACACAAGTCCCTTTACACGAGAAAGGGTCCTGAAGGAACTGGAAGTAATAAGAGGTTGATAAAGCAATGGGTCCAGATGGGGTGCACCCAGGGTCCTTAAAGAACTAAGAGAGGTGGTGGCTGAACCTCTGGCAATCCTGTTTAGCCGATCACTAGAAACAGGGAGGTACCCAAAGACTGGAGGATAGCAGATGTAGTCCCTTATACAAAGTGGGAACAAGAGGCGGGAACTACAGACCAGTCAGCCTCACCTCGGTGAGTGGGAAAATCATGGAAGAACTACTGAAGGAGAGATTGGTGGAACATCTGGTTGTCAATGGACTACAGGACCCAAAGCAGCATGGTTTCACCAGGGAAGGTCATGTCAGACCAACCTCATTGAATTTTGATGCTGGGTGACTAGGGAGGTGGATCAGGGGAGGGCAGTGGACAAGGCCTATCTGGACTTCAGAAGGCCTTTGACACTGTGCCACATAGAAGACTATTGCACAAACTGGGAATATGGGTGTGGGCAGGACAGTAGTGCGGTGGGTAGGTAACTGGCTGGGCAGCAGGACACAGAGGGTGGTGGTAAATGACTGTCACTCTGCAGAGGAAGAGTGACCAGTGGGGTACCACAGGGATCAGTGCTGGGACCGGTACTATTCAATATCTTCATCAGTGACATGGCGCAGGACCTAGAAGGCAGAATTTCACTGTTCGCTGATGACACAAAGCTCTGTAACAGAGTAGACACACCAGAGGTGTAGACAGAATGAGAAGGACCTGCAGAAACTTGAAGAATGGTCAGGGTTTGGCAGCTGAAATTCAATGCAAGGAAGTGCAAGATAATGCATATGGGGCACAAAAACCTGGCACAATATATCAGTTGGGGGTGAGGATATAGCATGCACCAAGCAGGAAAGGGATCTTGGGGTTATCATCTCTGATGACCTCAGAGCAGGGAAACAGTGTGACAAGGCAGCAGGTAAAGCAAATAGGATGCTGGGAGAGATAGGCAGGGGCATCACCAGCAGGAAAGGGAGGTCATAATTCCACTATACAAGACACTAGTGAGGCCGCACCTGGAGTACACTGTGCAGTTCTGGAGACCTTACCTATGTGAAGGACATAGACAGGGTAGAGAAGGTTCAGAGGAGGGCAACAAAGATGGTGCATGGATTGCATCACAAGTCCTATGAGGACAGGTTGAAGGCACTGAACATGTACTCCCTGGAGGAGAGGAGGAGAGAGGGATATGATGAGAGACATACAAGTATCTTACAGGGAGGAACAGGGTGCAGGAATGCACTATTTTTAAGTGAAAAAGATGTTCCAGGACTAGAGGCATGGGATGAAGTTGGAGGGAGGATGATTCAGAGGAAGCGTGAGGAAGAATTTCTTCACAGAATGGGTGGTGGACAAGTGGAACACCCTGCCAGAGAATGGTGGGGCTGAAACAATCACGGGATTTAAGAATGCATGGGATAGACATAAAAGGAATTCTGGAGGTCAGGGGTAAGGGGCAACAGACTTCTTGGAAAACATAAACTGAACTTACAGACTTAAATGGGCAGACTGGGTGGGCCATAGGCCCTTATCTGCCGACACTGTCTATGTATCTATGTATCTATAATATAATCAAAGCCCGAGTTTTCTGCGATTCCGCGGATCGCGGCAAACCGTGGAAATATCACGTAATTTTCCATCACCCGTGGAATTTGGCCGCCCGTGGAACAAGCGTCCGCTTCATTTGCCAGTGGGGTGCCCAATCCCCTGTCAGCTTCATGTCCCCCCCCTCAAATGCTTATATGCATGCTGAACCACCCAGCGTGGCAAAGCGTGCCATATTTTTTTTGCGGAGGTGCCCAATCCCCGTCCAGTGCACGCCCCAAAGTCATTGTGCCACGCTGAGAGCCCACCCAGCGCGTGGCAAAACGTGTAATTATTTTGTTTTGCCGGTGCCCAATCCCCAGTCGGCTGAGCACCCCCCAAAGTCGTTGTGCCATGCTGGGGCCCACCCCAGCGTGGCAAAGCGATCAACGGCGATCTTTTTTTTTCCTGTAAAACAAAAACTGTCCCGCAATGGCGTCTCCGAGCCCCCCTCACCATCGCGCACCAACCACTGTGCACCCAGCCTCCCCACACCCCCCACCCCATACTTACCTCCGGACTCCAGCGCGGCGATCTTCGGTGGACAGGGAACACATCTACACTCTTCAAGGAGACCCACGAACTGGAAATGCCGGTAAGCTGTATAATGGGCTAGATAGGAGGGGTTCAACTTTATTGCATATCTCAGGCATTTTAGAATTTTGCAAATTTTCAACATGGGGTTTTGGGACCCCTTCTCATGAATGATGTCACTGTCATGGCGGTATTCCGGCTCGGAAGGGTGATTTCGCGACAGTGACTGCGCAGTGACTGCAAAATCACCCCTTCGGGACTGAATACCACCATGACAGTGACATCTGCATGAGAAGGGGGCCTAAACACCCATGTTGAAAATTTGGTACAAATTCCAAAATGACTGTTTAACGAGCGTGAGTTATGAAGTTCCTACGCATAGGCTCGTAAGTTCGTGAAATTTCAATATTTTCACTCCAGAGTTTCAACATTGCCATTTCACCACACTGTCTTATGAGTAGTACAGCTGTCATTTTTCACATCTCACCCAAAATGTGTTTCCACCCTTATAGCGCAGAATGGGCGAGTCGGTGTCGTGAAATCAATGTTCCAGACAGATTAATAAAATCACAGTGATACTGTTCATGAGCAGAGGTCCTGAAATGGCTATGTTGAACATTTGGTGAAAAAATTCCAAAAATGACTGTTTAACAGCTGCATTGCGCAGTTCCTCACGCAGGCTCGTAAGTTCACGAATTTCAATATTTTCACTTCAGGAGTTTCAACATTGCCATTTCACCACACTGTCTTATGAGTAGTACAGCTGTCATTTTCACATCTCACCCAAAATGTGTTTCCACCCTTGTAGCTAGAATGGCGCAGTCGGTGTGCGTAAATCAATGTTACGGACAGATTAATAAAATCACAGTGATACTGTTCATGAGCAGAGGTCTTAAACTGGCTATGTTGAAAATTTGGTGACAAACACCCATAAAATGACTGTGTTACAAGCGTGCATTGTGTCAGATATGGCAAAAAACAAATAAAGGAAAAAATTAATGGTAAAATGTGCATAGAATTACTGCAGAAATTGGTGTTGAGTGCAGCAGAAGTTCTGCGGCAAATGGAATCTTGCCGCAGAACTTTGCTCCGATGTGCCGTAGAAAAATCGGGCTCTGTGTATAATTATAAAAATAGCAGCTAGAAAGGCAATTTCAGTCACTTGTCAAAATCACCTTTGGACAGGATTTGAAAATTTCCACCACCCTTGTTCATCAGGAGGGATCATTTATTTATTTATTGAATTTTGATGACTGGGTAGGCCCACTGGGCCCCGGAGGTCCTTCTCAGGGGTGACCTGGGAGTTACAGGACAAAACATGGTGAAACAGTTAGTACAGATACAGCTTTGGCATTCTAACATGTATATATAGCGGTGATATATTACATAGCAGGTTACATTGATTAATTGAGGTGTACAATATAGAAAAGCCTATGATTATATTGTGTCACATTTACCCTCTTAGCAAAGAAACAATCTTAGAGGGAAAGACAACTGAGAGGGTTAGTGCTGCCAGCTGGGTGGAGGTGACATAAGTGCTCTGGCCGGCAGGTAGTGTGGAGTTGTCAGGTAACATAGCATTGGCATTGACTTGTAGCAAGCATATGAGCCTTGAGTCTTGTTCGAAGCACATTATTGATGTGGCTTCCAAAACCTCCTGAGGAAGGTTGTTCCAGACGGAAAGGGCAGTGTGGGAAAAAGACCTGTCCCTGCCTTGGTCCTTACCCTAGGGACCTCCTAGGAGAGTTTGACCTGATGTCCGTAGGGTTGTGCATATTTTGCTTAGCAGTTATGAGCCCGTGAGGCTTGGAGGTGTGTGGAGCTAAATAGCTTATGTACTAGACAGAGCACTGGGTACCTGAGGTAGGCTTCGAAAGACAGCCAGCTGAGAAGAGCCAGTGAATCACATGGTGGCTCCTAGAGTGGACAGAGTGGCAAACGGACCACCTTATTGTACAAAATCTGTAACTCACTGAACTCCAGCTTGGCCCTCCCTGCAGTACTGGGCCTGTGTAGGTGAGTGTTTGGAGTAAGACAAATGAGGCAATGGCAGTCCTGGCTTCAGGGATCAGCTGATCCTTGAACCAATAGAGTGTACCTAGTTTGCCATGGATAACTTTTGTGACTTGATCAACATGTTGCTTTAGGGTAAAACCTTGGTCCAAGGTAAGGCCAAGGTATTTTGTAGACGCAACCACTTCAAGTTTGCTACCCGCCCTGGAAGTAAGTTGAAGGAGTTGTGTCCTGTCTAGGCCAAGGGATCTGAGTCAGAACAACATAGCCTTAGTTTTGGTAGTCTTAAGGACCATTTCATTCTCCATGAGCCAGTCCTCCATAAGAGAATGTCCTCTTGGAGGGGTAAATCAAGGTCATCCAAGTTGTCAGAGGCTCTATAAATCACAGCGTCATCAGTGTACTGGATGACATTACTGCTCCCACAATGGTTGTGCAGTTCATTTACAAACAAGGAAAATAGGAGGTCGCTGAGTATAGATCCTTGTTGTACCCCTCCTTGAGGGGCAGTGGATAGAAATGTCCTTCCATTTGACCCTTTCTGTGCACTCAGTAAGGTAGCTTTCAAACCATCTGAGGGCATGAGTGTCCAGGCCTATGTAGCACAATTTCTGGAAGTAAGAGTCAGTGGTCCACCAAATCGAAGGCCTTGGAAGGTCAATGAAAACCGCACCTGTGATTAGACCCTGAGTCAAGTTCCCTAAGCACATCTGCTGAGAACTTAGGGCAGTGTTCATTCCATGTTTCGCTCTGAAACCATGTTGCACCAGGAAAGAAGCAGGTGTCTCTAAGTAGAAGAAGAAGAATTAGCATTTATATAGCTTTCATACACAGTATCCCAAAGCGCTTACAAGCAATGCTAGACTGGTAGTGAAGTGACTGAATGTACTCACTGAGTTGGGTGTATGCCAGTTTCTCCTGAATTTTGCAAGGATACAAAGCAAGGAGATTGGCCTGTAGTTACCAATCAGTTCCATGGGCTCACCTTTGTGAATAGGAACAACATGTGCCTGCTTCCACAGCTCTGGGACCGACCCTTCTAGTAGGGACCTGTTTATGAGCCAGGTAAGAGGCCTTGCTAGTGCTGGGGGCACCATCCTTGAGTAGTCTAGCTTGGATGCCATCAGGCCCACCTGAACCTCTTGTTTTCAAGGACTTTAGAATGGAGAAGACTTCATTCACCTTAGATAACCTCAGGTGAAATGATGGGCTGTCTAGGTTAGGAGGTTTCAGTATGAGGGGTTCATTTTTGGTCACTGGACACCCAGCCTTGTAACCATCTAGGTTCATGAAATGGCTATTGAGGACTTCAACAATGGTGTCCCATCTTTCAGTAAGTTCCCATTAGCCACAATAGGGCCTGGGGCTGTCTTTTGTTTCCTTTATCAGCTCATTGATGTGGACCAGAATAACTTAGGGTTGCCTAGGTTAGTTTTCTGGATGTGATTGATGTATGTCTTTTTGCCAGCTTAACAGCAAGTTTACTTTGGTTTCTAAGAGCTCTGTAGTTTACGAGGTCAGCTAGGCGTAAAGCTCTTTTAACTTTTCCAGGCTTTGTCGTGTGGCAGATCATCAGGGCCTTTAAGGAAGGAGTGATCCACTTATAGCAGCTTCCTTTTTCATGATGTGTGTTCATCGGGGCAACTATATCTGCTGCCCATGTTAGGGATTTCGGGAAGAAGGCACTGCCCTTCCAGGGTAGGAGGCATCATAGTGGACTCAGTCAAAGTCACCTAGCAATTTATTGAATTGCTCAGGTGATAATTTAGAGTAGTCCCTTGTAGTGAGTACTCTAGGTTGAAGCCTATCGCTCTATTCTTCCAGACACAGAAGATAGGCGAATTGTCACTCAGAGCATCAGCCATGGTGCCTGCTAATTGAATATTCTTTGGGATTGACACCAGGGCCCAGTCAGTAGTTGAGTGTCTTCCATTTTATGATTCATTCTGGTGAGTTGAGTGATAATCTGGGCAAGATTAGCCTCATGCAGCAGGCCACCAATAGAGGACTTAGCCTCTTGGGCCCAGTTAAGGTTAAAATCCCCAGTAGGAGAAGTTCAGATGCAACCTCAGTGACTAGGTCTTTTGTGAGTTTCTCCAGAGATTGGAGAGCATTAGTAGGGGCTATATACACACCCTATGGTCAGGTGCTTGACACCACCAAGGGTGAGTCATATGAAGATCGAATCAATTTCAGGAGATGTGCTGTGCAGCATGTTGACATGGGAGGAGATAAGGTGTCCTTCATGTAGATTAGTACCACCCCCTTTCATCATTCTATCTTTCCTGTAGTGGACATATCCCACGGAGGCTACTTCATGATCAGAGATGTGGGGTTTTAGACAGGTCTCTGAAACTGCTAACACGTCTGGTTTATATGAGGCAAGTCACTCTTGGACTTCATGTGTCTTAGGCCAAAGACTACATATATTCATATGAGCTAGCTGCATCCCCTTTGATGATAGCAGGTCTGGTCTTGGAGGAGGAGATTGCGATATTAGCGATTCCGGGGCCTGGGTTCTGTTGGATATCACCTGCAAGCAGCATTAAAGCTGTGAGCAGGAGACGGAGGGTAAAGGTAAGGATGGGAGCTCAATTTGCTGTGTATACTCCTGGTATGGAGAAGGGACCTGTAGCAAATCCCATTTCTTGTGAATTCATAGGCAACTAGCAGGGAGATAGTGCACTAAGGGATGGAGAGTAGTAGTGACTGGTTGTGTGTGCAGCAAGTCCATGAGGGCCTTGGGTGTTAGGGGTCCAGTTGGCAGGTGAGCCAGTCCACCCAGAGTACAGATCGAACATAGGTGGCAGCGAGAAGGAGACCTCTATTTGGCCTGCAGGATCTCAGCTTGCCAGCACATGTTGATCACTGGCTGGGCATCCTTACATCAGGGTGCAGACACTGAGTTCTCATGTCTTTGACTGTCAATAACAGATTAGGCCTTATGCAGCTTAGGAGGCAAAATGCAGTTGGAGAGGACAGAGGGCAATTCAGTACAATATTGGTTCAGCACTCAAGTAATTATTGGAATACACAGAATTATCTTCCTACCTATTGTTTTCCATACAATATTGTTTCAGCATTTGAGTAATAATAGGATTACACAGGATTAACTTCCAGCCTGTTATTATTCTAACATTAGTGGCCAGCAAAAGCATACCACACTATGCCTGTGTTAACACTTGTCATTGGATCATGTTAGGGATATACTGCTGCATGCATTAAGTTAAACAGGCTAGTATCAGATCAGAGTAACAATAATTGTGAGTAGGTGGACTCCTCCTAGAGTAATGGCCCAGCCCTCTCTACTGGTTATTTAGGGGTAGTGGGTGGGGCAACTGCCTATTTAATGGGAGGAGAGAGTGGGTGGGTTGGCTTGAAATGTTTAAACTTTCAGCCAACTCCCGAAATTCAAGTCAGGAGCCCAACTGGCACACAGTCCTTCATTCAGTTAATTCAAGTCGAGAGGCCCGACTGGCAAAAGTCCTTGGTTCTGTCCAAAATTGAGCCCCGAGGAGCTCCGGTTTCAAGCTGCTGTGCACAAGCGAAAACTGCAGCTCATAAGAATGCTATGTTGAAATTTTGGGGTAAAATGTGTAAATGTGCCTAGATTATGTGCATATGTTGAAATTTTGCTGCACTCCTTGTAACTTTGGCAATTTTCAATATTAGACTTGAAATGTTCTACATAACCATTTTGTTGACACCACCACACCACCTCATGAACACAAAAGCTGCCATTTTTTAAACCCTGGCCAAACTGTGTTTTCACACCTCGGCCTGCAATGGCATTGCAGTTAGCGGAATCATGTTTTTGTGGGGATTTCAATGTTTTCATTACTGTGTTCTTGAGGTAAGATAACGAGAAGGATATGCTGACAATGTTATTCTTGATTTAATGCAAACAGAGAGGATCTGCACTTCTATGGCAAGATATATGTACATATCTAAGGAGGGTGGGAGCGCAGGGCTGGGAGAGCCCTGTGCTCCCACAGACAGATGAGGATAAAATTACACTAACTCAGAAAGTAAGAAAATTATTTGCAGAAACGTTGTTACTGCACTATTTATTTATTTTATTTATTGATTCTTGGATTACAACACCTTTGAGCAATACAACTCATTTACAAAGGTTCCACATAAGAAGTACAAAAACAAAACAAGGTAAACAATAGATAAGAAATAGCAGATATCAGAAATATACTTAAAAATTAATACATCAAAAGCAATTAAAATAGCACTGAATGTTGCTCAATATAACAGTAGAGTGGGCTAGAAGAGAGGAAGCCTGTGAGGCCTTGGCAAAATCTAGGAAAGAAAGTAATGGGGTGTAAGGTGGGGATGGGAACAACAGAGGAGAAGGAGATGAGTTGCACAGGAGGTGGAGAGGTAAAGAGTGGAGTCACAAAGGAGGTAATGGGGATAGAGAAATGAGAGGATGGTGAGGTGGAAGGAGAGAAATGGGGTGAGTGCAGAGAGAGGGTGCTGGTGAAGTGAAGGGAGGAAGATAAATTAATAGTATAAGGAGAAGAGGTGGTGTTTAGTCAGGAGGGGCAGCCTAGCAGGCCTTGTTAAAACCCAAGGAAGAGAGTAATATGGGTGGGAGGGAGGTAAGAGAGAGAAACATAGGGAGAAGGAGGGAAGAAGTTGTGAAGAGGTGGCATGAGATAAGAGAATGGGTGGAGGATGGAAGAGGAAGGTGAGGAGGAGTAAGGGAAGAACTTGAAGATGTGTGAACAGAGAAGAAGCAGGGGTGAGGGGTGGAGGAAAGGCTCGAGGGTTGGACTGAAATAAAGTGCCAAGAGTTAAAAAGTGCTAAAGGTATAAGTACAATGATAAAATAAGCAGAAGAGCTGCTAAGGCGGCAGTCACATATATTGTTTGCTAATAGATGTTGTCAGAGTTTGTGTTTGAAAGGGCTGAGTTTGACTCAGCAGAGATATCCCTACCCAGGGAGTTGAGCCAGAGGGGTTCTGTATGCAAAAGACCTCTGACCTAAGGTGGTGCAGCCTCTGAGAACAGTAATGACCTGAGTTGCCAAGCTGCAAGTATGTTGGTTACTGTGACAAGGGCTAAGGAGCTGTTGGGCTCAGGGGTAACAAACCAAGGTGTGCCTTATTGGCAAGTAATCAGGTTTGATATTGGATCCGGCTGAATAATTGAAGCCACCTAGTCTGAACATATAGGTCACATGTGTGTGTGTGGGTGGGCAGCCCCAGTAAGGAGTCTGCATGCTTTGTTAAGAGCAACAGTGATTCTGTGATGGGATGTAGCAGACCCATAAACAACCAGCCCATAATCGATGATGGTAATGACAGAGCTAAAATTGCTATTCTTAGTGCCTCAGGAGAGAGGCTATGCTTGTGCCTGAGGAGTAGGCTAATCCTTATGTTGACAGCTCGAGCTACATTATCAATATGTTGCAAGTAGGTGAGTGAGCTATCAACAGTGACCCCTAGATATTTGAAGGGTGGATCTGTTCAAGTGGGGTGTTAATGCAGTTTGTGATGAACAAGGGTTTGGACTTGTGTTTGTTATGGGCATTGCTGAAAAGCATCACTTTGGTCTTTTATAGTTTAGTACCAGTTTTTGAGTGCTGAATGACTTTTCCACTTCTGAGAAACTGTGTTGAAGGTTATCCTGGTGGTTCTCAGGATTAGGGTTACTAGAGTAGATCCTGGCACAGTATAGATCCTTGAGGCACTCCAGAATGGACTGGCTTCCATTCAGAGAGGACATTGGTTATCTTGAGCTGATGCGAACGGTCTTCTAAGTAACTTTTGAACCAGCTGACAGCAACATTCGACACCCCTGTGAGCGATAATTACCCAAGTAGCAGTGAGTGGTTCACAATATCAAAGGCCTTCGTCAGGTCAATAAAGGCAGTCCCAACCAGATGGCCTTGGTCGGGTGTGTTATGTATGAAACTAGTGAATTCTGATAGTACAGTGGTAGTACTATGACCTTTACGAAAGCCATGGTGCTGGGGACATTTGATATTGTATTTGTCCAGGTAATCCACAGCTTATCTGCAATTATATGCTCTAGTGCTTTCAACAGGAGGTAGAATGGAGATTGACCTGTAGTTTGTGTGCTGTGCCCTCTCTCACCTTTGTGCACCAGGGTTACTAGGGCCTGTTTCCATTTTTGGGGAATTGCCCAAGCCTTAGAGAAAGGTTCAGAATCTTGGTAAGAGGTGTAAGACTTTCCTCGAGGGTGAGGGCAAGAAATTTGAGCTCTAAATTATCCCACTGAATCTTGCTTTCGAAGTACTTTGCATATGTACTTTATAGTCTCATGTTTATTAACCTCTTTGAAGTAAAAAGGGAAGCCTGCTGCTGAGCATCATAGACTGGAGGGTAGCAGGGCAGAGACCGTGAAAAAATCGGGGGAGGAAACTGCTGAGGTCTGTAAAGGCATCGTTAAAAATATTGGCTAAGGCCACGGGGTCAAGAGTTGGGCTTCCATCAATGTTAAGCATGGTGGGTGCTCTCTTGAGGTCTTTGCCAGTGACTTCCTTTATGTTGCTCCAGAAATGTTTACTGTCACCCCATGAGTTAGAAAGTGCCTCCCTAAAGTATTGACATTTTACAAAACGGATGTATCTGGTACAAACATTTCTGGATTTTTATAAGCCCAAATATCTGTTTGCTTGCCTGTGGCTTTGGCCCAGTGCCAGAGGTGGTCCCAAGTCTTCATAAGTCCCAGTATTTCAGGTGTTATCCAAGGTTTGCACACACCTTAATTTTCCACCTTTTTAGGTGGGCGTGGATATCATTTGCAGCATTAAAGCGGTCAATGAAGAAATCAAGTGCCTCATCAATGTCATTGATAGAGTCCAGTGGTGACCAATCCTGGCTTCAAGGTGTGATCTGAGTGGTTCTAGGTGTCCTGGAGTTAGAACCCTACTGAGAATAACCTTAGGTGGAGATTTGCTGAACTTGTTGGACCAACTACAAAGTATAGGGAGTGGTCGCTTAGGGTGTCAGGGAGTACAGAGACATTTGTGATTCATTCAGGGTGACAAGACAGAATCAAATCCAGTAAGGTACTTGATCCAGTTCTATAGTTAATTCTGGTCTGGGTGTTAACTAGCTGGTAAGGTGCAAAGTGAAGATGGCATCTTTAATGTGTCCAATGTCAGATGAGAGCCAGTTTACATTGAAATCTCCAGTATTATGGTTTCAGTGTTCCAAGGCACACTCGAATATATTCCATGAAGTTATGAATGCCAGAGGCAGATTCTTTGGGTGGTATGTAAACAGACAGCACAGTTATTGTTTTCTTTTGGGTCCCTAAGTACCTGATGGACAGAGCCTGAAAGGAGTTTCCTATGCAGGGCAATTCAAGGGTGTGACCCATTAGAGTCCCTCTTATGTAAATAACACAGCCACCACCTCTTTTAGTGAGCCTATTCTGCCTAAAAGTAGAGTAGCCAGGAATGGTGATTGCAGAATCAGGGATTTTGGGTGACAACCAAGTTTCTACAACAGAAAGAATATCAGGGTTGTGTTATGTAATCCATACCTTGAGGTTGTCTAACTTACATAGAAGACTACATATATTGATAGATGCAAGGAGAGCGCACATGACATTTTTGCACTGCAACAGTCCATTGCCCTAGTGGGGCTGGGATTAGGGTGCACATTTCCAAACAGGAGCAGAAGCAGTAGAATTAGCTTTAGTAGGTACGCCTTTAGTTGTTAAAGTACTGTTTCTGTTGTCTTCTACAGGAGGAGACAGTGTTAAATTTATTGGCTGTTGCTGTGAAGTTAGAGAAAGTAAGCAGGTATGAGAGATGATGTTGGAAGCTAGGTGTTAATCTACCAGGTGGTAGCAGTGGTGTACTTAGACCTGTTACTGAAACCATTTTTCCATTAGTAGAGTTTGAAGCTGATGTGCCAGTGGTATAGTGCACATAACCTGAGATATAGGATGACCTTGGGGCTGTCACTACCTCAAGAAGGCCAGTTTGGTGCACCAGATTTATCAGGATAGGTAGATGAAGGTATAGCAGTGAAGTAGACATCCTCATAGGGTTTATCTGAGCCAGATATTTCACGCCTGGAGAGCTGGAGCTGATCCCCAAAGTCCTCCTCAAGTTCCAGAGCTCTCACAGTTAGAAGTAGAAACTGAGTGGACAGGAAAGGACCCACCTACTATGATACTTCTAGTCAAAATTAGGGAGGGAGGGAAGGAGAAGCAATGGAGCATTTAATAGAGAGCAGGGCTGGGTGCATGGGCCCAAAAATAGCCAAAGACAAGCAGCAGCTCTTAAGAAGCTAGTACAAATTACAGTGATTACATTCAGGACAAAGCAACAACTCTTAGGATCTGGTTCAGATTTAAGGGGCTTAAATTCAGCTGTCCAGGCATGAGTGCACCAGAAAAGTGACAAGTTCAGGAGAGAGCTTGTCCCATACCTTCACTGCAGCAAACTGGTTCCACTAGTGGATTTGGACGGCAATCAGAGTGAGGGGCTGGAGAATACTAAACCAAAAACTATCCTCAGACCCTTCACTGCAGCAGGCTGGTTCCACTGTGGGATTCAGCAGTGATCAAAGTGAGGGGCTGGGGAGTTAGGGTTGTAACAACAAAAGTAGGAAATGGCCATTAGGGAAAAGTAGGAAATGCAGCATAAGGTTTCCAACCCTAACACCTCCCCATGCTGAAGGCAGAAACAGGTGTGGGGTGTGCCATGGGGTTGTCAACCTAATGCTCACCCCACTGCATGAGTAAATAAATGGAGATGGGTACAGTATATGATAATAGAGTAGCGTTAGGGTTAACAATCCAAAGCACACCCAATGCCTGCTGCTGCCTGCAGGCTGGGGGTGAGGTGTTTGGGTTGAAAACCCTAACACCACATTCCCTACTTTCGTTGTTTCAACCCTAACTAGTGTATTAATGAAGTTTTGCAAAGAACAAATAGATAGATAGATAGATAGATAGATAGATAGATAGATAGATAGATAGATTGATTATTATAGTGGTGCAGTTGTGCCACTATTATTTACAATTGAGTAAGCACTTTAATGTTAAACCTAAAGTTTTGTACTTTAAAGGATACCTAAACAACATTTTGACGCTAACTATTCAAAAATCTGACCTCAAACAGGACTAAAGGAAAGTCTGCTGAATTTGTTAATGCTAAAACTACATTTATGTATGTTACCTAAATGTGGTTCCAAAGCATTTGAAAATGTAAAATCAGCCTTCCAATTTCAAAAAAACTACCTGCTTCTTAAAATGGCCCAAATGTGTTAAGTGATGACATCATTGGAGCCAAAGTCAGAAACTATATGGCTCTCTATAGTGCTAACTAGATATTTTTTCCTTTGTATAGAATTGTTTCACCAAAATTGTCAAAACCATGTGCATTATTTAGATCAATATGCATATTAGGCTATAGTTCTGCTCATTTTGTTTACTTTAACGATGCTGGCATTGTGTTTTAATCCAACCGACTTTCTCTTTGGCAAACCACAGTGCAGTACAAATCTTGAATAACCTGGTGGTCTAGTGGTTGTGGTGGATCCAGGATGCTACAATTGGGGAGGGTGCTGGGAGTGTGTGCATACTTGATATGCACTTTTTAACATTTTATGAGACCTTTATATTTTCTGTTATTATGCTTTTATATTATGTTTTGACTGAAAATACAGCTGTAATCCATATTTTGAATGTAAACATTTGTACAATCAATAAATCAGACATCTTCAGCAAAGTGAAATGCAGCAGCAAGTGAGTACTTTACAATGGGGAGCAGGTTACAGCTGCACCCTCCACCACCATAGATCCATCACTTGTTTGTAGCAAAGTTCTTCTGTAGTCAATGCCAGAGTTCATTCTTTATTGGAAATCAAAAATATGATTGTCTTGTCTTCTCTTCTTTATCCATGGGAAATAATAATAATAAGAATCAGTATTTATATAGTGCTTTCATGAAGTCACTGAATGTGTAGTAGCAGCCAATTCACACATTAATACCCACACACAGCCTTGGACAATTGCATAAACTGGTTTTATGGGAATATTGGGCAGGACAACAGTGTCAGGTTGTGATCACGGTGCTGGCAGCCTCACATCTTATTTCTCACAGTGATCTGCTCATATTTCTCCCCTTCTGTCTTCCCCTTCCCTGAATATAGCAATACCTTGCAGGGTGGCCTTCTTTGTCCCCTTCTGGTATTCATTCTCTACTCTCCACACCAAAAACTGTTGAGCTCATCACCCTTGTGCATCATGCATGTAGGTAGTACAGTCCCCAGGTTTTTGTCATATCAAAATAAACAAATCTTTCCAGTAAATCAGGCTGATAGCAGCAGGGAACAAGAGGAATTATAGACTTTCCTATCCTTAAAGATCTAGGCTACCTTTGATTAGGCACTATTAAATGATGGGTGTGCACATCATTATGCATATCATTTAATCATGCCTAATCATAGGTGGATTAGATTTTATATGAGTAAAAATGCTTATGTTTCCCCTTGCCTGCTGCTATCAATTTAACCTGAAAGATCATGTTTATTAATAATATGTAAAAATGACACGAGACTGTATTAACCATTCATGATGCAAAAGAGTAGTAAGCTCACCAGTTCTTGGTGTGAGGACAGAAGAGAAGAATGAATGCCAGAGAGGACTGAAGAGGCTATTACAACAGGGATAGCTATATTCAGGTTAGGGAAGACAGGAAGAGGGATGTTTAGTAGGTCATTGAGAGATCCGAAATGTAGGGCTGCCGGCACCATGATCACTACCTGACTGTGAATGAGCAGCCAGAGATGACAAATACTCAATGGCAGGGCTGCACTTAAAGTGTTACTTGAATTCAGTGTAGGGAGATTACCCTCAGGTGTTGGGGGTGATGTTTGTTAGGACAGTATTGAGGAGCTGTGTATAGATCATTCAAGATTTAGAAGAGTGGTAGCCAACCAACTCGCATTGTGGAGTAGGACACTAAAAAGTACTGGAGAAGATTTCCTGGGACCTGTCCTGCAGGGGTTCTGCAGTTCACAGGTAAAGGAGTAGGCTGACACTGGAAGTCTGGTGGATTCACTCAAGACATTAGTATGCCTCTCCTGCTAATAATATTGTTATCCATAGTAAGCACAGCCTTTATGAGGCATGAACAGCAGTTTTCTGGTGAGTTCTGAGGCTTATTGCTTGGCCCCACCAAGACCCAATTGTTGGTCAATGAGGTGGGACAAAAACACAACAGAGGAACTGTACATACTGCCTTCGCTGTGCAGAAGGGTAGTGATCCACTCAATGTTTACTGTTGGAGCAGAAGTCAAACATTGAAAAAGTGGACTTAAGTGTCATTTGGGAGGTATTTTCTAACAGTGTCAGCTGATGATCCATATCGGTGTAGGTATGCACAACTCTCTGAGGGTATACGATTACAGTCTGAGGTGTGATAATTCTCTTCATGGACTGCAAACTGATATGCAGCCCCAGGCAGTACTAAGGACACGGTATGGATAGTGAGGTGTTCAACAGAAGCCAGGCTAGGTACAGGTGGTTCACTTGGAAAAGAATACGAGAAAAGCTTTTTGTGGATTAACAAGAATGCATGAGCTTTGGAATTGAACCAGACCAGTACTTCACTGTGTGACCCTGAGCAAGTCATTTAACTTCCTTGTGCTGCCAGACCACATCTGTAAACAAGGT
Organism: Neoceratodus forsteri; assembly: GCA_016271365.2. NCBI lineage: Eukaryota > Metazoa > Chordata > Ceratodontiformes > Ceratodontidae > Neoceratodus > Neoceratodus forsteri. Next base: position 1,431,694,792 of record CM028131.1, read on the forward strand.
TTCAGCATAGTGTGTTTCTCCTGGTTAACAAAAAAATTCAGGGCATCACATAACCAATAGATCATCGAGCAATTGAAGTGTTGTACTGTTCTGCAGTTTGCCAAGGAGAAAGTCAGCTAGATTGCAAAATATTTTCAGCAAGTTAAAGTAAATAAAATGAACAAAATCATAGCCTAACATGTGTACTGATCAAAATAATCCACATGTTAACACATCGGGCAGGATTCACTAAGCAAAATGGGTCTAAGTGCCACTCCACAACCCCAGTTGCACGACAAAATTACTGCAGCTGTGGAGCGGTCAATCCTCAGCCCCAGCAGTTGCAGAGGGTGTTATGGTTGGTCCCAATGCCAGTAGCAGCCTCCCACAGCTGTGGTGCTGTCCATAGTAACAGCACCCACAAGCTGCTGTATTCCATGGAGCCAATCATACTCCGACTCCACCTTAGTGAATACCCACAGTTGCGAGGCGACCTGCAGCCGCCAGAAGTGGAATCCCACTAGCCCCGGTTTTCCTGCAACTGCAGGACCTTCCCCATGTTAGTGAATCCTGCCCATGGTGTTGATCAACCTGGTAAAACAATTCAAAGCAAAGAGGGAAGAAGAACTAGTTAGCTTATAGGAATATCTATTGGGCTCTGTCTCTATCTCCAATGATGCCATCATGACTCATCACTTAAAACAGCTGGCAGACATCTTAGGGAGAAAGGCAAGGTTGTTTTTGTAAGTGAAAGGCTGATGTTTAAATTTTCAAAAGCTATGAAACTGCATTTATGTTATTTACATAAATGCAGTTTAATAAATATAAACAGTAGCCTTTACTTTACCTCACTATGAAGCATGATTTTGGAGTTTGCAGTTTTAAAAAACTGCTTGTTTAGGTATCCTTTAATACTTTTGCAACCGTTCAATGGATTTGCACAAATGTTTGCATATGCATTCTCATGGGGTAGATCTCCAGTTATGCCAAGCTGCCTTCCGGTCAAATATTTGGATTCTGAGAAATGGATTTTGAAAATATTGAGTATTTGGGGGTTGTTGGCCCATAGTGCAGAGATGGTTTGGAATTCTGGCTTGAACTTCTAAGGGTGGAAAATGACTGGCCCACAGTACTGCCTTTCACTGGTTTAGTGAAAAAAAACATATGAATCTGTTCCAGAGTTAATAATTTTTAAATTTAGGCTCTGAGCATGCTCAGTAAGTACTCAAAATAGCTGTACAAAATGAGAAAGAATCCTTTTAGTATAGCCCAATCTTTTTCATGAGGAAAAATTCATCTTCATTTGCTGCCATCTTATTTTCCATTTAAAAAAAATTCAAACCCACAAAAATGACATCAAGCAGACAAACCAACACATCTGTCTTGCTCATCGGGACTCTGTTTGGTGGATTCTGCACTTAACTGTTAGAAAAAATGACCAACTACATTTTTTTATTCAATATTTTAAATCCTTTTTCATGACACTTTTTACTGTTTTCATATGGGATTTTCATTCACAAGGAAATTTGCTTATATTTTCATTCAAGCAAAGATTATCATATTAGATTTTCATCCATACAAACATTTTTGTATGCTACTTAATGTGAACGAAAATGTTCATGATATTTTTGTTCAAAGGAAAATTCCATATGCTATTTTCATTTAAATGAAATTTTTGTATGTCATTATTGTTTGAATAAAAATTTTCATATGTGATTTTCATTTAAGTGAACATTTGTTTTGCTTCACTCATATGAAGATTTTTGTATGCTATTTTCATTCAAATTAACATTTGCCTATTCTATTTTCATTTATATAAAAACTTCCATGTGGTATTTTCATTTAAATGACAATTTCCATATAATATTTTCACTTGTAAAAATTCTATGTTATTTTCATTCAAGTGAACATTTTCATTTGCTATTTTCATTCATACAAAAATTTCTGTATGCTATTTTCATTCAAAAAAAATGTTGCTGTGTGATTTGCGTTCCTATATGAACATTTTCATAGGTATTTTATTTAAACAAAAATGTCCATATATTTCGTTCATGAGAAAAATTGTATTTCATATTTTCGTTAATACAAATTTTTCTTGTGCTATTTTCCTTCTTAAAGTCTGTCAATATTTGGAATTAAGGGCCAATCATATATCAGATGAAAGGCCAAAGTGGGACCAAGACAGAGGGAAACTACAGACCTGTCAGTCTGACCTCTGTGGTAGGGAAAGTGATGGAGTCACTTCTGAAGGAAAGAATAGTTGAGTACCTAGAGGTCAGTGGAGCACAGGATCCAAGGCAGCATGGGTTCACAGCGGGAAGGTCATGTCAGACAAATCTAATAGATTTCTTTGACTGGGTGACCAAAGTAGTAGACCAGGGAGGGGCTGTGGACATGGTCTACCTAGACTTCTAGCAAGGCATTTGACACAGTCCACACAAAGATTATTAGTCAAATTAACCAGCCTGGGAGTGGGTCCCAGGGTGGTAGCCTGAGTAAAACATTGGCTGGACAACAGGACACAGAAGGTAATTGTAAATGGAGTCCACTCTGAAGAAAGGCGGTTACTAGTGGGGTACCGCAGGGGTTCAATATTGGGTCCAGTCCTTTTAATGTCTTCATCAGTGGTATTGCAGAGGGACTGGAAGGAAAAGTATGCCTTTTGCAGATGACACAAAGATCTGCAACAGGTTGATACACAAGGAGGCGTGGAAAGGATGAAAAGGGACTTGGCAAGGTTGGAGGAATGGTCAGACGATATGGCAGCTAGGATTCAATGCAAAAAGTGCAAAATAATGCACCTGGAAACAAGAACCGAGGGAAGAATACACAATGGGTGGGGAGGTAGTAACAACAACAAAACATGAAAGGGACCTGGGGTAATCATATCAGATGACCTTAAGGTTAGCAAGCAATGTGAAAGGCAGTAGGGAGGGCGGGGTATACTGGGATGTATAGGGAGGGCATCAGCAGCAGAAAACAGGAAGTTGTTATCCCTCTGTACAGACAGTTGGTGAGACCCCATCTGCAATACTGTGTCCAGTTCTGGAGACCCCATCTCTGCAAGGACATAGACAGGATAGAGGCAGTCCAGAGGATGGCAACTCAAATGGTGCAGGGTCTGCAAGAGAAGCCGTATGAGGAGAGACTAAAGGAGCTTAATATGTATACCCTTGAGGAAAGAAGGGAGAGGGGGACATGATAGAAACTTTCAAGTACCTCAAGGGAATCAACAAAGTCCAAGAGGTAGCATCTTTCAGAAAAAGAGACTTGCAAGAACAAGGGACACAATTTAAAGATAGAAGGAGGGCGGTTCAGGGGCAAAGTGAGAAGTATTATTTCACAGAGAGGGTAGTGGATGCATGGAACAGCCTTCCTGAGGAAGTTGTGGAGTCTAAAACTGTGGGAGAATTCAAGAATGCATGGGACAGACATAAGGCAATTCTTGTGGGGGCAGGAAGGTATAGGCTGTTGGTTAAATAGGATCTGCGGCCTATCCTGTAGGTAGGAAATGGGCAGACTAGATGGGCCTAGCGGTCATATCTGCCGTCAAAGTCTATGTTTCTATGTTTCTTATGAGTACTACAAGCAGAATACATGTCCTGCCACTTAAACATTTAGGAAGGTATATAGAAAGTAATACAAAAATTAAAAATGCCAACCTAACACCCACCATCACCCTGCTTGTAGCAATAGGAAACAATATTATGTTTTCAGCTCTCCTTCCCAAATCAGTTGTGGGGTGTGCCTTGGGGTTGTAAACCCTAATTCTCACCCATTCTCATATGCTGCACAAATCCTGGCTTATTTACTGACAGAATGGGATGAACATTATGGAACAGTGGCATTGTAGTGGTCCTCCGGCACTCTCCTGCCAAACTTGCATTGAAGTGCTCTGATACAGGGCACTGGCAGCCTCCCTACAGATGTCCAGGTAGCATTTGTGGTGTGGTAGCTGCACTGGCCTCCCCATGGTGCACATTATGTGGGTGACACCTCAACATACTTTCTTGGCAGAGTACATCCAGGCACCCCTCAACACTCTGGCATGGTAGCAGATCTCCGGGCATGGCAGTGGCAATCTGGATGCCAATCCAAACACAGTGGCATGGTAATGGATCTTATACAGCCCTACTGTGGTTCTGCTTACCTATCATGCATCTCATGACCAGTTGTCTGTCAGCACCTTCCCTATTCTTCCCCAAATGTGATGAGTATGTGGGTGCTCCCTCCAGCACGATGGCATTGCAGTGGACATCTGGGCACCTCCTCAACAGACTGGTATGGTAGTGGTCCTCCTACAGATCCAGTGGGATACTGGTGGCAGCCCTCCTGTAACTCATCTGTGTGCAACCAGTGGACATCCTGGCACTCCCTCAACACACTGGCTTGACAGTGGACATCAGATAGCTGCATTGGGGTACTGGTTTTATCCCCTTGCCATTCATCTATATTCCACCAGACCTTTCCATTTACTGCTCCATCACCTTGTGACAGTGACAGGCTCCTGGTAGGTCTCTGTGTTGGGTGCTGCCACAACACAGTGGCATGCAACAGATTTTTGGTCATCTGTGAACAGATTGGCATGGTGGTGTACCTTACACAAGTGCACTGGGGTGTTGGTGCAAGTTCTTCTGTCACCCATCTGTCTTCTGACAGGTATCCATACAGTATGTACTGCACTACCCACACTGCTCAGCATTTGGGTGAATTCACAAGACAGCAGATATCCAGATGGTGCGACCAATACACTGGCATGTCAGTGGAAATCTTACTGCCACATGGTATTGCTGTTGAGCCCCTCTGCCTTCCATGGCAGTGGATATCTAAGAACTGCCCCAAAACACTGCATGGCAGCAGGGTTTTAAATAATTGATTAGCGTTTTTTCTTGGGATGATACTAACTGTACAGAAAGTATTTATGTAGATTTTATATTAGTGCTGTGTTTGTTAAACACAATGAGGCAAAAGCTATGCATTTTCACAAAGTTTTAGCACTTTTATGGGCAAAACACTAATCAATTTTAGAGTTAAATAAAACCCTGTGGCAGTGTAACTCCTTACAGCACCAGTGTGGTGGTAGTGCCACCTGTTCTGCCACTCATGTGTCATCCACCAGCTCTGTGAATGCACTGACCTGTGTACCATGACCCAACAGCCTCCTCATAACTCTTTGGGGAGCAGTTTATGGTGTGTGTGGTGCCTGCAGTTGCCCTCCTTGCTTCCATGCTGTCCAGCATGTGGGTATCCCCAACACAGTGCCATGACAGAGGACCTCATACAACCCCATTGTGATCCTGGTGCCACCTGTTCTGTCACTCATGTGTCTTCCACCAGCTCTCTGTATCGCTGACCTGTGTGCCATAATCCTGGCAGCCTCCTGGTAACTCTGTGGGAGCAGTTTGGGGTGTGGTACCTGCAGTGGCCCCTCCTCACTTCCATGCTGGACAGCATGTGGGCATCCCTCAAACACAGTGCCATAGCAGCTGACCTCATACAACCCCATTATGGTGCTGGTACTACATTTCCCCTTATTCATCTGTCTCCCACCAGCTCTCCCATTCACTGCCCCATTCCTTCACGATACCTACATTTATTTATTTATTTAAATGTTTCTCCAGGAAGCACACTGAGCAACAAGTCACTCATCTCCCAATGTGACCTGGGGGAAGGGGTATAACTGAAATGAGACTGTATACATTAAAGTTACAGGATCAACATTAACATACAGTTGTAAGGCAGGTGTTGCAAAACAATGTTACAACAGTATTACACACAACATGATGAAAGAGGGACAATAATAAGTGCTGGGTTAATGAGTAAACAGGTCCTTAAACAAAAGAAAAGGGGAAGTGAAGGAGGAGGGAGGAGTGATCTGGGAGAAGAGTCATGCCCCTTCAGGATGCAAGGAACCATGCAAGGGGACTGGGGACCAGACAGGAGTGGAAAAAACAGTGTCCCGAGAGACTCCTTTAAGTTGGTGGAGGAAAAATTAGATGAGAGATACAAGCCCTTGAGGGGCCAGAGTGGGACCCATGGAGAGCATTCAGGGTCCTTTACATTCTGTGAGAGATCAAGGGAGGCCAGTAATGGGGAGCAATTGGGGAAGTGGAGAAGGGGTGGGTATGCACAGGGTAAACAGAAGGTGACAGTAGGGGTGGGGTTTATGTAGAGCTTAGGGAAGGAATAGGAAGGACATGCCATAAGCAGCTAGGTGAAAGGTAATTATTGAGAGTAGAGTTGATGGAGTAGGAGGAGGATGAGTGCCGGATTTGGTGGGGAAGGAATTCCACATTTTGGGAGGCAGTGAGAATAACTGGATTGGCTGATTTGGGTGGATCTACATTATTATTTATTTATTTATTGAAATGTTTCACCAGGAGGGGCACACTGAAGAACAAGTTGCTCATCTCACAGTGCATCCTGGGGACAAGGTACAAGAAGTGCAGTCAATGAAACAGTGAAGAGAACAATCAAAACCCATTACAGTATTAGAGGATGACAAATGAGCATAAACTATGACTTAAGACTTAAACAGTGCAGGATAAGTACTGTCATAGTACACAGAGAAACCAACTTGCATCAGCAATAAGTGCAGTCTTTGAGTAGAGCTATATACATTTGTGGCTGAGAGAAGGAGAAGATACTGAGTGGTAGGTAGGGGAGCTTATTTGCAATTGCAATTTGATAAAGGAAGTTTTGGAGGGCCAGGATGATGGAATATGGGGAAGAGGAGAGGTGAATTTGGGGGGCATTCCCTAGTTTAGGGAGGCAAATGTGAGAAGGCAGATTGGCCTGTAGCTGTGGTACAACATGGGACTTCCATTAAATGAAGTCTATGGGATCTAAGGAATGGGCTGGGGAGGGAGGATAGAAGGGAAGTAAGGTAAGGGGTAGGGATCTAAATCAAAGTTTTGATACAAATTTAGTGCAGTGTAGGAGGCAGCACTTTTCTAATGAGAGAAGGTCAGCAAATGGTAAAGATTACAGTGATGGGTAGAGGAGGATGAGTCAAGAGAGAAGTGACAGAAGGAGTAAGGAAGATTTGGGAGCAACACTGTAGACTACATCACAGCAGTCAAAGATAGGTAGAATCATCTTCTGGATGGGTTCACACCTTGCCGGTAGCAGGAGGCAGCTTTCTCAGCTCTGCAGAGGGCACCAAGCATAGGGCACAGTTTCTTCAGAATGGCACCCACATGCCCAGAGAAGTTGAGGCTTTGGTCAAGCCAAACTCCCAAGTACCTAAAGGAAGAAGTAACCTCCAGAACTGTCCCATCGAGTGTATGGAAGGAAGGCAGGTTGGGGAGCCTAGATAATCTCTACTTAGTGCCAAAGGTCATTGAGACTGTCTTCTTAGCATTGAGGAAGAGTTGATGGGAGGAGAAACCAGTGCTGAACTTTATAGAGTCATGCTGAAGTCTAGTTTCAACATCAGTAAAGGACTAGCCTGAGCAAAAGAGGACATTATCATCAGTGTACATATGGATAGAGGTGGAGGAGCAGACTGAGGGGAGGTCACTAAAAAATGGAGAAAGAATAGGGCCCAGGGCAGTTCCCTAGAGGTATGCCAGTATTGATGGGGAGAGGAGGAAATGAGTCAGCTAGTCTGACTGACAGAATCTTCCTACTAGGTTGGCACTGAACCAGTTAAGGGCAGAGGTGGTTAAGCCAGCCAAGGAGAGGAAGTTAATAGAAGGGGTGGGAAACAGTGTCAAAAGCGTTGGCTGGTCGACAAAGATGGCAGATGTGATTTGGCCCTTATCCATTACTGAGAAGATAGAGTCTGTGAGCCTAATCAGGAAGGTGGTAGTGGAATGGTTCTTTGAAACCCAGATTGGAATGGAGTGAAGAAGTTAGAGTCAGAAAGGAAGGAGGAGAGTTGAGAAAGGACCAGGTGTTCCTGAAACTTAGCAAGGGTAGGAAGGAGGAAATAGGGTCGTAGTTAGCAGACATGGTCAGATCACCACCCTTGAGCAACAGGAGAACAGTGGAGGGGATTGAGGGATAGTTGCTATAGTGAAGGAGAGTGAGAAGAGCTGACAAAGGAGCAGCGATTGCAGGAGCTGATAGATAGAGCAGCAACAGGTCTAGTCCATTGGGAAACTGCCTTCCAATGGTTGAGTGTATGCAGAGCATCCAAAGTAGCAGAGGGAGATTGTTGAGAAGGAGAAGGTAGATGAAGAGAGGATGCAGGGGAGTTGGGGCAACTGACGGGAGGCAGAAGGAGGAAAGCAGAGCAGAGGCACAGGAGGTGAAGTAAGAGTTAATCATTAGCAACTCCCAAGAGATCAGCAACTGTGTATTATTTATATTGAGGAGGGGTAAGAGTGAAGGAGGATGGAAAAAGAGAGAGTGCATAACCTTCCAGAATTTGGGAGGTTATCAATGTTAGTCTGGAAGGTGGAGCAAGTAGATGCGATTTAGCTAGCTGAGTTGCTTTAGTACATTTATTTCATAGGAAACAGTAGATTTCATAGTCACAGAGGAGTTTTGATGTTTTATGGGTTTTCCATGCCAGATCCTGGGCTTTGTGGCATGCCAAGAATTGAGGGTGATCCATGGGAGATGATTACCCGACCCTGGAACATCTGTTGTTGCATGGGTGGTCCAAACTTCTGGAATTTATCATGAAAGTATCCATAAGCGTCATCAATAGTATTTGCTGAGGCAATTGGATCCCAGTTTGTGTGGGCTAGATCTTGGAGAGGGGACAAGGTTTAGAGATTTATTAGAGAACAATTATCATTTTCAGAGTGGTCTTCAGTCTGTGGACTTTGCCTCCAGAAAAGTGATATGGTGGTCCTCAAAGCATCAGGTAATAAGCCAGATTTTACTACTCGGTGAGAGGTGATGTGAGGGCTCAATCAATTAGAGAGTGGTTGCCAGTTTTATGGTTTAAATGGGTAGGCTCCATAATGAGTTGGGTTAAGTTTAGGGCAGTGATATGGTTGCAGGCTTTATTGAGGGAGGGAGATAACCAGTTTTGATTGACATTGCCCATAATATAAGTTTCACCATATGAGGTGAGAAAAGTTATGTCTCTAATGAGCTCAGTGATGGTAGAAGAGGGGAGGCCAGGTCAGCAATAGGCACCAGCAACAAAAATAGGGATAGAGAAAGGTATGGATAATATATGGATGAGTGCCTTATATACCTTAGGGGCTGAGGTGGCAAGAATATTAATGAACTGAATAGTAGATGAGAAGTAGATTGCTACTCCACACACCCAGAGGGCAATCTTAGCTAGTTAAGGTATAGCCAGGGATGGAAAAAGAGGATCATCAATTTTGTTATTTAGCCAGGTCTTGAAAGGATGATTACATCTGGGGTAAGGAAACAGCTAGTGACTGGAGAGTGCCAAGCTTATGGAGGAGGCTCGGATGTTTAGATACAACATTTTTAGACGTCACAGTAGAGCAGGGGGATTGATTGGTGCAGGGTAGCAGGAAGCTGGGTCCAGGATTCAGGTTGATATCCCCAGAGGATAAATGCAATAGTGTTATAATCATGAAATGGAATTTATTACTTTTATGCCAGAGGTGATCATGATCTGGATATAACATGGGGAGATGATTAGAGCATGGTGGGTTGAATTTTAAAGGTGAAGAAAAGTAAAGTAGGAGGGATCGAGGAGAGTAAGTACAGGGGTGGTGAGGGTAGTGTGATCAGTTAGGAGGGGTTGAAGAAAAGGGTTATGTAGGGTTGTAAAATGAGGAGAGTATGCTGTAAATGGTAGTGAGTGGCAGGGAAGGAGTTGGAGCAGGGGAGATGGTGATAAGAGGCATGCAGAAAGCAAGGAGTACTGCAGCAGAAGACTTTGAATACTATGAGCTATTATAAGCACTTGTTTCAAAGGAGCAGATACAAGGTATAAGGTATAAGTCCTAGAGTTAATACAGCTAGCAATTTAAAAGCGTCACATCAAGTTTCATTATAAAAATACATTTTTACATAATTTTGTAAATAAATATTAATCAATATAATGGAATATATAAAATAAAATTATTTTTACAAATACAGAATAGTGAAAAATAAAATAGCAATGTTCATGTAAATAAATTGTAATAAATCATTCCATAAATCAAAATAAAAGATTTATCTTTAAAAGTAAAGCATATAACAACTTTTTGTTTTAACTGAAACTTTTCTTTTCAAACCAATCTTTTTTCAGTACTTTATTTTTTCAAAGTAATGTCCTTTTATCTACATTGTTTTAACTTAAAGACTTTTCTTTTCAGAAGTAATCTTTGTGGGTGTTTTTCCCCAAGTCTTTTCTTTTAAAAGTAAGGTAGGGGTTGAGGAGGTACCACCCTTGACACCATTATGTGGGGTATCAGTGACATCCTGAGTTAGAACAACAAGTGGAAACAGATGCTAACTGGCAGTGTCCATGTTGGGGATGCTGGTCTGGTGCCTCACAGCCTCTGCTCTGAAGGTGGTAACTGAGGAGGGTGCTGTGAGGGAGGATCTTCCCTCTCTGGATGATGTTCCTCAGAGAGGGCCTGGTCCCTCCACTGCAGCAGTATGTTTTTTTCCTGAACTGCTTCTTTGGTCTCATGCTGTCCTCTCCACCAACTGGCGCAGCAGACTGTGAGTGGTCTCCTGTGCTGCCACACTCTCCTTGTGGCTCTGGTCGAGCTCTCGATGCTCCGAGCCAGTACAGAATTGGAACTCTGGAGGCCACCGAGGGCCTTGCAAGTAGAGAGATGCAGTATGGAGCAGTGGTTTAAGGCTCTGAGCTGCAAACCTGGAGACCTTGGTTTGAATCCACAGCCCTTCTTGCATGCTGGGTGAACTTGAGCAAGTCACTTAACTTCCCTGTGCTCCCAGGTTGCACCTGTAAACAAGCTTTCAGCTTAGCGTATCTCTCTGGTAAAACAAAGGTAAAACAAAAGTCTTCTGGTCAGTTCTGTTCTGATGGTGCATTGTGTTCAGAATTTTTTTGGTCCTCTAGAACAATTGTGGCAGACTCTGTGAGGCTTTTGAAGCAGTCAGCCATGGTGCAGATAAATTGGTGGAGGTCTTCCTGCAGTGCCGTGATTGCTGCTGTTGATGCTACGATAGAAAAGAAACACAGAAACATAGAAACATAGAATTTGACAGCAGATAAGGACCCTTGGCCCACCCAGTCTGCTCATTTCCCTACCTACTGGATAAGCTGCAGATCCTAGTTAACCAGCAGCCTACTTCTTCCAACCCCCACCCTAGAATGGCCTTATGACTGTCCCATGCATGCTTGAATTCCACCACTGATTTTGACTCCACAACCTCCTCGGAAGGCCGTTCCATGCATCCACAACCCTCTCTGTGAAAAAATACTTCCTTAAATTACCTCTGAGCCGCCCTCATCTTCAAATTGTGCCCTCTTTGTTCTTGCACACCTCTTTTTTAAAAGATGCTACCCTCTTGGACTTTGTTGATTCCCTTGAGGCACTTGAACGTTTCTATCATGTCCCCGTCTCCCTCCTTTCCTCGAGGCTATACATATTAAGCTCCTTTCATCTCTTCTTATGTCTTCCAGTGCAGACCCTGTACCCATTTTAGGTTGCCCTCCTCTGGGTGGCTTCCATCCTGTCTATGTCTTTGCGGAGATTGGGTCTCCAAAACTGCACACAGTACTCAGATGGGATCTCACCAGCTGTCTGCACAGAGGATAATAACTTCCTGTTTTCTACTGGTGATGCCTCTCCCTATGCATCCCAGTATCCCCAACCCTCCTTGCTGCCCTCTCACATTGCTTGCCCACCTTTGGGTCATCTGATATGACTACCCCCAGGTCCCTTTCCATTTTTGTTGTTAGTATCTCACCCCCATTGTGTACTCTTCCCTGGGTTTTGTTTCCCAGGTGCATTACCTGCACTTCTTAGCATTGAATCTAAGCTGCCATACATTTGACCATTCCTCTAACCTTGCCAAGTCCCTTCTCATCCTTTCCATCCCACCCTGTGCATCAACTCTGTTGCAGATCTTTGTGTCATCTGCAAAGACATACTTTTCCTTCCAGTCCCTCTGCAATGTATAAACATAAAGACATTGAAGAGGACCAGTCTAATACTGAACCTGCAGTACCCACTAGTAACCTTCCTTTCTTCTGAGTGGACTCCATTTACTATTACTCTCTGTGTCCTATTCTCCAGCCAATTCTTTACCCAGGCTGTCATCTTGTGACCCACTCCCAGGCTGGCTAACTTGTATATTAATCTTTTGTGTGGGACTGTGTCAAATGCCTTGCTATAAAGTCTAGGTCAGCCATGTCCACAGCCCCTCCCAGATCTACTACTTTGGTCATCCAGTCAAAGAAATCTATCAGATTCATCTGGCATGACCTTCAGGCTAGTGAATCCATGCTGCCTAGGGTCCTGTGCCCCTCTGGCCTCTAGATATTCGACAATTATTTCCTTCAGAAGTGATTCCATCATTTTCCCTATTACTGAGGTTAAACTAACAGGTCTGTAGTTTCCTGCTTCTGCCTTGCTGCCACTTTTGTGAAGGGAATCACATCTGCCCTCCTCCAACCCCAGGTACCACCCATCCTCCATGATTTGTTTAAAAGGGTAGTCAGTGGTGTCACAAGTTCTACCTTAGTTCTTTTAGAATTCTTGGATGAGATCCCATCAGGCCCATTGCTTTGTCCACCTTCAGTTTTAAGAGTTCTTTCAGAACCCTTTCTTCTGTAAATGGGCTGGTATCAACTTCTGTATCCAGAGTGTTTCTACTGTTTGTTTTAGGTACCTCCTCTTCGTTTGTAAATACTGAGAAAAATATTTGTTTAGTATCTCTGCCTTTTCACAGTCACCCTCTACCCACCCTCCCTTCCCTTTATTAATCCTCACTATCCCTCCCTTGGTCTTCCTTCGCTTCCTAATGTACCTATAAAGGTTTTATCCCCCTACTTAACTGAGTTGGCTATCTTCTTCCTCGGTTTGGGCCTTTGCTGTTCTGACTGCCTTCCCAGCCTCCTTTTGCTTTAACTAATACAGTTCTCTGTCCTGCTCCTTCTGCGATTCCTTGTACTTCCTGAATGCTTTCTTTTTCTCTTGAACCTTTACTCGACTTCCTTTGAGAACCACAGTGATTTCTTACATCGTTTTGTTTTATTGCTTCACACAAAGGCTCGTTACCTCTGTGATGGCAGTTTTATTATTCCCCATTGTTTTCCACCCTCCTTCCTGCCCATTTGCTAGGTGCATTCCTTAGGCACTCACCATTTGGCAAAGTCAGCCCTCCTAAAGTCCAGTACTTTTGCCTTTGTAGCTTGACTCTATTGCTGTGTTTATTGTGAACCATACTGTTCAATGGTGCTAGTTTCAGATGGCTACCCACTTCTACATCTGTGATCCTCTCTCCATCTCCATTTGAGAGAATCAGGTCAAGATTGCTCCCTCTCTAGTGGGCTCCAATGCTAGTTGTCTAAGGCATGCCCCTGTGGGGCATCTATAATAACCCCACTCTTTGAAGTGGCTGCTGCAACTGCACTCCAGTTAACATCTGGCATATTCAGATCACCCATCTGCAATATCTCCCCTTTTCTGCCATTCTAAGTATACTTTCTATCATTTGCTTGTCCATTTCCTCCCCCTGAGAGAGGTCTGTATCTAACCCTGTGCGGATTGTGGTGCCATTGCCTGTCTCAAATTTACCCACAGTGCTTCTTCTCCTCCTCCCTGTTTTGCTTTTGTTGTGTTGCTTTATTCCTTCCCTTATGTAAGAGCTACTCCTCCTCCTTTTTACCCTCCCTGTCCCTCCAGTAGATAGTGTATCCTGGTATGTTTATGTCCCAGTCATGGGTTTGTGTGTACCATGTTTCTGTGACTGCCACAATATCCAGATGTTCCTTCTCCTATTGAGGCCACTAATTCAGGAAACTTGTTACCCAGACTATAGGCATTGGTACTCATTGCTCTCCATTTTTGATGGCTTTACCTTCTGTTGCAGCATCCCCCACTGACCTTTCTACCTCGGTCTTTTACTCATTTAGTATCCTGTTTTGTAGGGAGAGGCTGGGATTTTCCTGCTGCTTATCCAGTGCCTCCTTTGACTAGTTTAAAAGCTTGCCAATGAAGCATTTAAACCGATTGCTCAAAAGACTTGTTCCCTTCCTGGACAGATGCAGACCATCCTGCCAGTATAGGCTAGTGTCCCTCCAGGTGGAACCCCAGTCCCCAGTGAAGCCAAGACCCTGTGCTCCACCATTTTTCAACCATTCATTAAACTGCATGGTGCTAATTACCCTTGCCTCCCCATACCATTGACAGGCAGCACCTCTGAGAAGGCTACTGTGTGTGCTACTTATCTTAGGCCCCTCCCCAACTCTACAATGTCCTCCTGCACAGCTCTAATCTCCATGATGAGGCCAAGTCATTTTGTCCCTAGGTGGACAATTACGTCCAGCTCAGACTTCTTGCAGCTGTTCTCATGATCCTGAGGGATGCTCTTCCTGTCCTCCAAGCCATGGCACCCGTGGCCCCTTTACTTCAGTTTTCCTAGCTCCCCCAGTTCTATCCCCTAATAATTGAAATATATTAAATACATTACTATACTTTGTACGTTCTTGTCTGTGTACTGGAAGAACTGTTGGGATGTGTTCTACTTCTATGTGTTGTGCTGTAGAGAAATGAGTAGTATTAATGTTGTAATGGACCATCTAAGCCTGAAAATGGTCTCCTGCACTGCTTCTTTGTCTTACAGTGCTGTTCCACCAGTTCACACAGCAGACCGTTAGTGGTCTTCTGAGTTGCCATGCAGTCTGTGTGGCTGTGGGAGCTCTCAGATGCTATGAGTGATGCCAGTGTTGCTGCTGTGGAGGCCACAGAGGGCTTTGTAAGTCTGCTGCTGAATTCTGTCATGATGGTGTGTGGTACTTAAGATTTATTTTTGATTTTCTAGTACCATCGTGAGAGACTTGACGAGATTCTTGAAAGCCTTCCACCATGATACTGGTGAATTGGGGAGGTCCTGCAAGAAAATACATTAGTATATTTTGTATGTTCTGTTGTGTGTACTGGGAAAACTGTTTGGATTTGCTCTACTTGCCAGTGTTGTACTGTGGGAGAATGAATAGTATTAACATTGTGATGGACCTTCTAAGCCTGGAAGCAGAGAATGCTCTCCTGCACCGTTGCTTTTGACTCATGCTGCTGCTACACCAATTCACATAAGACACCATGAGAGGTTGCCTGAGGTTGATACGCTGCCCTCATGGCTCTAGTAAGCTCTCAGATGCTACGACTGTCACCAATGTTGCTGTTCTTAAAGTCACAGAGGGCCATGTTAGTCTGCTGCTGAAGTTTGTCATGATGGTGCATGATACTTATGATTTCTTTTTGATTTTCCAGTACCATTGAGAAAGACATGATGAGACTCTTGAATCCCTCCAACATGGTACTGGTGAACTGCTGGAGGTCATCCTGCTTTGCCATGATGGCTGCTGTAGATGCTATGATGGAAAAGAAAGAAAATACATTATTACACTTTGTATGTTCTGCTGTGTACTGGAAAAACTGTTTGCATTTGTTGTTCTTCTGTGTGCTGCACTTTGGGTGCATGGATTGTTCTTTAGATGCTATGATAGGGAAGAAAATAAAATACATATATCTACTTTGTATGTTCTGCTGCATACACTGTGAAAACTGTTAGAAGCTGTTCTTGTACTTGTTACTCTGTGGAGAGAATCAGTAGTATTACGGTTGTGGTACAGCTTCTAAACATGGGAGTGAAAAGCTATTGTCTTTTGCTGCTATACTTTGTGTGCCTGAAGGCAGCATCTGGTAATTTATTTTGCCTGTAATGAAAAAGATTTGTGTGAAGGATAATGTACTATGTTTGGCAAATGTATTTTACAACAGCACATTAGCAATGAATCAAAAGCATATTGTCTTTTCTGTTGGTGTAGAAGACAAGAACTAATGTGAAGGCATGGTACAGTATTGTTCAGTGTCAATTGTTAATGCAACTTAATTCACTGCCTGTGTGATATTTTTTTTTATCTTACTTTATTAAAATCAACAGAATATAACCTTTGGTGAAAGACTCTTTTGCAAAGGCTCCTCATCACAGATACAAGACATGACAAAACTTTCATAATAACATAAAAGGTAAGCATTACATAGTCAGACAAAATACATACAGATTAGAGTTGTACAGGGTTATACAAGCAATACAGAGGTGATTGTATGCCAAGAGGACCCTATTATACAGTTGTAATTATATACAAATAAACACAGGTTATACAAGGCAATTAATTAGGACAAGTGGGCCTAGTTAAGACTGTAAGAACAATTGTATGACTAGAGTATATCAAGGCAAGTATAGCCCATCATCAAAACATTTTGCTTTGTTTTTTGCTTTGTTCATTATATATGTCTTTGTAAAAGTGTCTGCATACACTTATCATGTTTTACTGTTTATTGTATCACTGCTCCTCCCTTTGTAACCCTTTTCCCCAGGTCACCCTGAAAAGGGACATTTATCTCAGTGAGCCCACCTGGTTACCAAAATTCAAACAAAGAAATAAATAGATAATGCAGTTTCTGTAGGGAAGTACAGTTCAATACAGTTACATATTTCCTTATAGACCATTATCATATTGATAGAATGCCAGAGAGGAGGAGCATTCATGTGCACTCTGGGCTATAAAGGAAAGTTTGGAAATATTACAAATTTTTATGAAAGATACCTCACCACTGAATTTCCCTGGCAGTAACATAGAAACAAAGAATCTGATGGCAGATAAGGACCGCTTGGCCCACCTAGTCTGCCCATTTCCCTACCTAATAGATAAACTGCAGATCCTAGCTAACCAACAGCCTACTTCCTCCTACACCTCATTAGAATTGCCTTATGTCTGTCCCATGCATTCTTGAATTCCCCACTGTTTTGACTCCACATTCTCCTCAGGAAGGCTGTTTCATGCATCCACAACCCTCTACATGAAAAATACTTCCTCACATTACCTCTGAGCAGTTCCCCTCTATCTTTAAATTGTACCCCTTGTTCTTGCACATCCCTTTTTCTGAAAGATGCTACCCTCTTGGACTTTGCTTGATTCCTTGAGGGTACTTGAACATTTCTATCATGTCCCCTCTCCTCCTTTCCTCGAGGCTATACATATTAGCTCCTTTAGTCTCTCTTCACCATGTCTTCTGCTGGAGCACTGCACCATTTTAGTTGCCCTCCTCTAGACAGCTTCCATCCTGTCTATGTCTTGGAGACTGGGTCTCCAGAACTGCATGCAGTACTCCAGACAGGGTCTGACCAGCTGTCTGTACAGAGGGATGATAACTTCCTGTTTTCTACTGGTGATGCCTCTCCTGTGCATCCCAGTATCCCCTCAGCCCTTCTTGCTGCCCTCTCACATTGTTTGCCCAACTTTAAGTCATCTGATATGACTACCCCCAGGTCCCTTTCCATTTTGTTGTTGTTAGTATCTCCCCATTGTGTACTCTTCCCCAGGGTTTTGTTTCCCAGGTGCATTACCTGCACTTCTTAGCATTGAATCTAAGCTGCCATACATTTGACCATTCCTCTAACCTTGCCAAGTCCCTTCTCATCCTTTCCACCCCACCTTGTGCATCAACTCTGTTGCAGATCTTTGTGTCATCTGCAAAGAGACATACTTTCCTTCTAGTCCCTCTGCAATGTCACTTATAAAGACATTAAAGAGGACCGTCCTAATACTGAACCCTGCGGTATCCCCACTAGTAACCCCTTTCTTCAGAGTGGACTCCATTTACTATTACTCTCTGTGTCCTATTCTCTAGCCAATTCTTTACCCAAGCTGACATCTTGGGACCCATCCCAGGCTGGCTAACTTGTATATTAATCTTTGTGTGGGACTGTGTCAAATACCTTGTTAAAGTCTAGGTAGACCATGTCCACAGCCCCTCCCTGATCTACTACTTTGGTCACCCAGTCAAAGAAATCTATCAGATTTGTCTAGCATGACCTTCCGCTGTGCATCCATGTTGTCTTGGGTCCTGTGCCCTCTAGCCTCTAGATACTCGACCATTCTTTCCTTCAGAAGTGATTCCATCATTTCCCTACTACTGAGGTTAAACTAACAGGTCTGTAGTTTCCTTCTGCCTTGCTCCCACTTTTGTGAAGGAATCACATCTGCCCTCCTCCAGTCCTCGGGTACCACCCCATCTTCCCATGATTTGTTAAGAGGGTAGTCAGTGGTGTCACTAGTTCTACCCATAGTTCTTTTAGAATTCTGGGATGGATCCCATCAGGCCCCATTAGCTTGTCCACCTTCAGTTTTAAGAGTTCTTTCAGAACCCTTTCTTCTGTAAATGGGCTGGTATCAACTTCTGTATCCAGAATGTCTCTACTGTTTGTTTTAGGTACCTCCCCTCTTCCTTTGTAAATACTGAGCAAAAATATTTGTTTAGTATCTCTGCCTTTTACAGTCACCCTCTGCCCACCCTCCTTCCCTTTATTAAGCCTCACTATCCCTCCTTGGTCTTCCTTCACTCCCTGATGTACCTATAAAGGTTTTATCCCTTCTTAACTGAGTTGGCTATCTTTTCCTTGGTTTGGGCCTTTGCTGTTCTGACTGCCTTCCCAGTTTCCTTTTACTTTAACTGATACAGTTCTCTGTCCTGCTCCTTCTGTGATTCCTTGTACTTCCTGAATGCTTTATTTTCTCTTGAACCTTCACTGCTACTTCCTTTGAGAACCATAGTGGTTTCTTACATTGTTTCATTTTGTTTATTTGCTTCACACAAAGGCTTGTTACCTCTGTGATGGCAGTTTTATTATTCCCCATTGTTCTTCCACCCTCCTTCCTGCCATTTGCTAGTGCATTCCTTAGGCACTCACCCATTTTGCAAAGTCAGCCTTCCTAAAGTCCAGTACTTTTGCCTTTGTATGGCTTGACTCCATTGCTGTGTTTATTGTGAACCATACTGTTCGATGGTCGCTAGTTCCCAGATGGCTACCCACTTCTACATCTGTGATCCTCTCTACATAGACTCATCTAAGATTGCTTCCTCTTGAGTGGGCTCAATACTAGTTGTCTAAGGCATGCCCCCTGAGGGCATCTAGAATAGCCCACTCTTTGAGTAGCTGCTGCAACTGCACTCCAGTTAACATCTGGCATATTCAGATCACCCATCAGCAATATCTCCCTTTTTCTGCCATTCTAAGTATACTCTCTATCATTTCCTTGTCCATTTCCTCCCCTGAGAGGGTCTGTATCTAACCCTGTGCGGATTGTGGTGCCATTGCGGTCTCCAAATTTACCCACAGTGCTTCTTCTCCTCCTCCCTGTTTTGCTTTTGTTGTGTTGCTTTGATTCCTTCCCTTATGTAAGAGCTACTCCTCCTTCTCTTTTACCCTCCCTGTCCTTCCTGTAGATAGTGTATCCTGGTATGTTTTAAGTCCCAGTCATGGTTTTGTGTGTACCATGTTTCTGTGACTGCCAGATATCCAGATGTTCCTCCTCCATCAAGACCACTAATTCAGGAGCTTGTTACTCAGACTACGGGCATTGGTACTCATTGCTCTCCATTTCTTGATGGCTTTACCTTCTGTTGCAGCATCCCCACTGACCTTTCTACCTTGGTCTTTTCTCATTTAGTACTCTGATTAGTAGGAGAGGCTGGGATTTTCCTGCTGCTTATCAGTGCCTCCCCTTGACTAGTTTAAAAGCTTGCCAATGAAGTATTTAAACTGATTGCTCAAAAGACTTGTTCCCTTTCTGGACAGATGCAGACCATCCTGCCAGTATAGGCTGGTGTCCCTCAGTTGGAACCCCAGTCCCCAATGAAGCCAAACCCCTGTGCTCACATCATTTCTTCAACCATTCTTTAAACTGCATGGTGAAAAGTACCTTCGCCTCCTCATGCCTTTGACAGGCAGCACCTCTGGGAAGGATGCTGTATGTGTGCTACTTGTCTTAGGCCCCTCCCAATTCTATAAAGTCCTTCTGCACTGCTCTAATCTCATGATGAGCCAAATCAATTTTCCCTAGGTGGACAATAACATCCAGCTCAGACTCCCATGCAGCTGATCTCGTGATCCTGAGGATGCATTCCTGTCCCTCAAGCCATGGCACCATGCAGGCACCTTACTTCAGTTTTCCCTGCTCCCCAGTTCTATCTCCTAATAATTGGAGTCCCACACCAGGAGCTGCTTCCTTTCCCTGTGGTGTCCTCTGCCTCCTTCCTTTGGGCCTCCCTTGTGAAAGTTGTCCTCAGCCTCCTTAGTCTCCTCTGCGGGTGCATCCATGGGGAGCTATGCTCCCAGAATGGTGTATGGATTGTGGAGTGGAACAACTGACTGGGTGTGCCTCTGTTCCACCATCCTCACCCTCCCTGATCCCACTGTCATCCAACTGCTGTGCTTTCTTGGCAACCTCTGAGGTAGTGGTGGTAGCTCTGGTGCTCCCTGGGTGGGGAGGTTCCCTTCCTACCATCCAGTGTGGCCTGAAGATGGCAATTTCCTCCCTCAGGGCAGAGAGTAGTCTGCAAACAGGGCAGCATCTCAGCCTCCAGAAAGACTCCGGAAGACTGCTGCCCACAGCCATTACATTACTACTCCCCACATGTTTATCTACTTTCCTTTTTTTTGTGTGTGTTTGTGTGTGTGATTGGTGTGTTATATAGAAATATATATATTATACAATGTGTATGCTTATATTGTCAGTGCAGTGTGCTAGAGAGGATATGACAGTGATATGCCTTGCACTCTTGAGAAATGATGTCAGAACCCCAGGTATAAAGGAACTATTTCCAGGGGTGGGTGGAGTGAGGGTGGGAAGCGGTTAGGCCTAAACTGTGCCCTCAAAACAATCAGCTAAAGCTCTGACCCACTGCTGCGATGAGGTGCCTTCCTGTCAGCAAGATGCCCTACACAGCTACTAGTAGTAAGATATTTTCCACTATTTTATTAACAACTAAATTAATGTAAACTGTCAAAGAATGCAGGCAGACAGTCCAGATAGCTACAAAGGAAAATCAAATATGCAGTTATTTCAACCCTTCTGAAATTGCTCACAAGATAAGTAGTTTTGAAAACCCTTTCTGATTAAAAATGAAATTAAACACAAAAGAATCCCAATGTAAGACTGTAAAGTAAGGAAAACCTCCTCAGATGTAAGTAAGAGATCAGTTGTAGATTTCTAATCAATATAGTATATCCCATGTAGCTTCTAAGTTGTTTCAAAGCACAGCCTGTTTCACCACTTGAAGAGATGGACTTCTGTCTGAAACAGGATCACACCAGTAGTTTATAGTAATTGATCAATGCTAGAATATTCATCACCCAAAACAATTGGCTATGGTGCAGGGTCTCCTGACTAGTGAAGACAATTTCCACCACCTGAGGCTGTGTCTGGCATCAAATTACAAACTGCAGCCTTTGCTATTCAAAGTACACAGCTACTACCAGTAAGATATTTCAACTATTTTATTTCCAACTAAATTAATGTAAACTGTCAACATACTAGCAGACAGTCCAGATAACCACAAGGAAAATCAAATATGCAGTTATTTCAACCCTTCTGAAATTGCTCACAACAAAATGGTTATATTAAATGCTCACTGAAAATAGAAAATAGAGTTAAAATCTACATTTTGACTTAGGTCTTTTCAGGAAATATTTAAAGAAAAAAAACAAGTTAGTGTGTAGAGGAGAGGTAAAATAATGGATATATATGTGGGGAAAGAAAAAGAGAGAGCTTAGGAGAAGTGATAAATGCAAGATTAAGAGAATCTGTGAAACAAAAAGGTGATGGGGAAAGATAAAGCATAATAGGTGTGGATGAGCTAGAGAATCCACAGGTGAGGACTAATTAACAGGGCCTAGTAAGAATGCTGAAAGGTGACAAATGTGGGGAAGGAGACAGAGATGGAGACATATGGTGAAAATGAAATGAAACAAAATGTTTACAAACAGACTTAAGGGAAAAATAAGGGAGGCTGAAAGATGCGAGTAGAAAATAAGTCTATCATTTAAACCAGAGGGCTGCTGGGAGCCAAGGGGTTGATAAGCTTCGTTCCATGATCAGTATCTCAGAAGCCCTGACGAAGGACACAGACAGAAAGGTCATTGACACTGGTACCTGGAGATAAAATGCGATAGAATGGGTTTATCAGTGTCTCCATTTCTGACTGCCCTGTAATGTTCCCTGAAATGGCCAGCAAGGCATCTACCAGTCTCTCTCCGATGTAAATAGCTGCACATTTCCTGCAAAGAATGCAATATACCACGTTAGTGGAGGTGCATGAGAACTCCTTGGTGATGTGAAAACAACTGTAGGACCCTGAATTTTAGTCACACTGGAAACAAATTTGCAGGTGTAGCAATGAGTTCTGTTGCAAGGTTTGGTACCTTGTAGGAAGAACTGTTAGGAGTGGGTAGGCTGCTTTTACCAGGAGGTTCCACAGGTTGGGTGGCCAGCAGTAGGAGGCAATAGGTGGTTCTGTAATGGAAGCACCAATGTTGAGGTCAGTTGCAAAACAGGAAAGTTACTGGTGATGATCCTGTGAAGAAGGTATACTCTGATGGAAAGGAACTAGAGGAGTTCACTGTTGTTCTTGCATGACAGTATCCTTTCTACAGAGGTCAAAGTTACATGGCATGCTACTGACCTAGGATGGGAGAGTGGTCTGTCCACTGTGCTTTTAGGGTATTCTCTGTTGATTAAAAAAACATGCATTATTTGGGCCTACTCAGCAAAGTCATCCTCTTCACTGCATAACCTGTGGAGTCTAAGAAACTGTGAATAAGGCAGGCCATTATTGACATGTTCAGGATGGAAGGAGCTATGGAGGAGGAAACTGTGAGAGTCAGTGGGTTTGTAATAAACTGATGTCTTCAGACCAGTGTTCTGTACTGACAATTGAATATCCAGAAAAGGCATGGTAAAGGAGCTACTTCAACAGTGTATTGAAGGGAAGGATGGGCTGTGGTAAACTTGTCAAGGAAGACTTTAAGGCCTCCTGGAGCAGGAGGTGGCCCCACACAGTCATCTATGTAGCATTTGTAGGGTTCAGGAACAGTTTATTTGGGTGCATGCCAAGTATCTTATTGCCTCTAGAAGTGTGGTGAATGCACTAGTACATAACTGTGTAAGAAATCACAGTACATCTTTAGTCTTTGGTACATGATGAAGAGTAATTTCACTCTGCAAAAAATTTGTATTTGAACTTCTGTGTCCTACTCTTAGAATGATTATGTGCTACCTAGTATTGTTTAGTACGTACTCCAAAGGACCATCCAGTTCACAGCCAGCAGTATGGAATGGAGGTGAAGATGGTTGGTACAGACAAAACAGGGGTTCTTGGACTCCACAGCACTCCTTTGTCAGGGTCAGAATGGCAAACACTATCCTGCCCTGCAGCTCCCCACCCCTGTAAATCCGCCAAATGGGTACCATGCTACATGCTGCAGAAACAGGCATGCTTCAAAATGTCTGCAGTAATCAGATGCACAACATACCAGCACAGGGCTCAGCTTGTAGAGCCTCACCCCCTCTCGATGCATGCCACCCAACCTCCTAGTGTCTTCACCCCACCAGCATCCAAGTGGGTGACCAATTAGCCTTCTGCAATGTGCAACTGTGGCAGAGCAAAATCAAAATACAAACACTTCCAAACTGCTCAACCTGGATGCAAGTACAGTAGTGTAAATTCTCTGTAGCACTGTGGTCTGTCATATAGGTCCTCTCTCCCCAATGTTCAGTCTTTCTCTTAAGATGTTGGTTGTTACTAATGACACCTCCTAGTGTCATAATAAAATGATGTACTTCACTTGCATTTTGGGTGAGCAGTTTGGCACTGTTTGTCCCCTGACTGCGCTTCAACTCAGCCAAACATGGCAGGAAGCCAAGCACTGACCTACTCAGAGAATGGCAAAATGAGAGCTCCAAGAGCCTAAATTGCAAACTATGGGGGACAGGGGCTAAGAACTGAACCCTGCACTAAGGCAGGGATTTAACTGCAGGCAGTGAGGGCAAAACTGCATCCTGCAGTAACACAGCACACATCTGACCACTGCTGAACCTGCAAAGCACCTCCCACTTTCAAAGCACACCCCACAATGTACTGGAACCATCCATTGCAAAGAAAAGATAGCACCTGTTTGGAGAGCACAAACTGAGTGCTCCAAGATTGGTGTGACACCTGTAATCTAGAGGCCTGTTGTAGGGACTGCCACTGTTGAGGAATCCCAAATAACACACGCTTTTCTACTAAGCTTAATAGATACTATTGCATTGCATTGGTGCCAGTTCAGTGATGTGTGTGGATAACCTGGAGCCAGTTAGTCAGAGAGTTATGGTTTATTGGGGCTCGGATCATTCAGAATGTACTATACTGTCTGTTTAACAAGAGTGATGAGTTTCCTTTCTCAGTAACAATTGTGTGGTGGCACCGGAGAGGTGGATCTATGGAAAGAGAAATAAAAGTATGTAGTTAGGAACATGTTCTCTATTTGTGACTGTTTCATAGTATCACAATTAAGATTGCCACTGCTAACTTTATCTAACATCTTCTGTGACTGTTTTCTGACAAGAATTGCACACAAGCAGTTCTTTGCATAGCTCATTACTTTGTACAGATATTCAGATACAGCTAGTTTAGTGCATGCTGCATTATTGGTGCCCTGATGTGGACAGAGACTAAGTACTGTAGAGTATAATAGCAGTTTGCTATTCTATGGCTTATATTCAGAACAAGTACCATTTTAATTAGTGAAGTAAACAGTACTGCAGCCACAACTTTTCAATGATTGTCACAGATCTATCATGTGCTTATACTGTATAAGACATTGGTTTTGTATGGCTTCTATGTAGTACAAGTAAGCAATAAGACTCTGCGGTGTGTTCGTTGAACAGATATTATCACATGCCGGGGCATAGTGAGGCATGAGGCCAGAGTAGAGTGCCTTCAGCCCCTGGGTGTGAGGTAATATCTGTTCAGTGCACACCACCATGTCTTATTACACTTATAAAATGGGACTCTGTAGGTTACATTAATGTTTAACAGGTATACATAGAAAAACATAAATTTATCATGTATTTTTACAGAAAATAGTTCCTCCACCTGTAAGGGCTTAATGCATTTTTACCTTGAGGACTTTTGTCCTAAGTATGCTTCTCTGGTTGTAGTTTTGTAATTGGGTCCTGTAGTTCATAGGCACCTTCCCACCATGGTATCACCTGAAAGTCATATAATCCCACACACAGTTTTTAAAGTATGACTAACTTCAAATATAATTTGTTTTTTCATTAGTACATCAGCAAACATGAAAACGCTGGGACCGGACTAGCTGAAACTCAAAGTAAATGTAGTGGCTGGTAGAAATGCAGTCACACTGCTGTCAGCTGCTTGGTATAAACAAATGAGGCATTTATAAAAAGCTTAGTTTACCATCAGAAGATCTGGCATATTTCATAACAAAAACAGCAGGAGGCACACAACTGAGGTATGTGGCCATTTTTTTTCACACAATAGCATAAAAGATCTCTGTGGCCAGTGTTAAAAGCTGTTTTTGAATGAGTAACTTTGAAGCGAATGATTGGAACTGACAGATGGAAGAGGTGGGCAGGGATGAAGTTCCACACACACATGCTTGGAATAAGCTGCCATAGAGGAGGTATCATCTTTCTTTCTTTTCATCCCCCAAAAAAATTAGTTTTACAATAAAAATTAAATTAATGATTTTTATTTTGTTTAAACTGTGTTACTAGCTGCAGGAGGGTCACAGCAGGATGAGATGTGACTGGAAGATTTACAGACAGAAATCAGATTGCAGTTTCATTCAGTTTCAATGGCAACATTTCTGCTTGAGTTAGATTGGTGATTAAAATTGGCTACTATGGTTATTGTGTTAATTTTTCTCACGTTTTCAAAATGACGATGACTTCTGTAATGCTAGTTAAAACAATGTTGGCATTTCAAATACTGAATGTTTGACTAGCACACTGATATTCTTATCTTTTTTGGTCATCCTTTTCAGTACCTGCTGTTACATGTGTACTAATGGACACAGTTGTCCTGAAGCTGACAAAAAGTACTCACATTGTTTTCTATTATCTGACACCTCAATTACTTACTGCTGTTATATCACACACTTGTACTTTGATGATCTGTAATAGATAACCAAAAGTCTTATAGTGAAAGTTTACCAATATATCAAAACATACATATTATTTGTTTGCTATGGAGATGACATTTATAGTTCTTACTGTAGTGGATATGTGTTATATGACACATTAATTATGTCCTGGCATCAACGACCACACTGCGAAGACTCTGTGGGACAGAGTGCTGCACAGCAAAGTTGTTGGTGTACAGCTTTATTCTGGGGTAGAGCATCATCCAGAGGCACTGGGAAGTGAACAGATATGAGGGAGGTGTAAGACTTGACTGATTGTTTCTCATTCAAGGGACAGCGAACCTGCAACGTCAAGTGGCTGCATATATGGGATCATTGGATGGCTGACCTGTGAGCTTGGCACTACTGCCACTGTACCTTAAACCACAGACTGACTGGGAGGTATCACTGAACAGCATAAAGACAAAGGGAGGGGTGCTGATTTATTCTAAGCATCCCTATTTAAGTTTTATTTTCCTCACTCTCTGTTCTTGTTTTAGGTACATTTCATTCTACATTTGTTGTTTAAGGTACATTTCAATTTACTTCTGTTCTCTATTAGTGATAGGAGGGATTGTTGTAATGGGGTTACCTTTGTACATTGCTTTAATTCACAGTTTAGACCTGTTTTGTACTATTTAGTTGTAGGAGTTATTGTGTAGGAATGAGTGGTATTTGATTGCAGGGGATCATTTTAGCTGTGTTTTAATTGTTGACTTGAATACTGTTTCTTCTTTTCATGCTGTGTTCTGGCTTGTTTTTCTTCTTGTCTGTTGGTGGGATATAGGCGGTGCTGTTGAGGTAATCTGTCGGTGACGCAAACAGTGTCACATCCAATAGGTGAGGAGCAGAGAAAAGGGCACCAGATTTAAATTACAAAGCGAGGAATTTATAACAAAGGAGTCAAAGACCACACCACTGTGGATTCTGTGTAGGAGAGAGGGCTGCACAGCAAAGTTGATGGTGTACAGCTTTATTCAGGGGTAGAGCATTGTACAGAGGCAATAGGAAGTGAATGGAGACCAAGGGAGGTGTAAGACTGGGATAATTGTTTCTCATTCAAGGGAGCACAGGAAACACCACCATCCTACCCTGTTCCTGCCCACCCGGGCTCATTCTCCATTATACGACTGAACTAAAGAGAAGATTGCACCTTCCTGTCTCATAGCAGGAACAGGAAGTTTTAAATACATAGCTCTTATTCTGGCAGGACTATTGAAGTTAACATTCTTAGTATAAGTTAAAACCAACTGCATGTAACAAAAAATAGACACACACACACACACACAAAATACTTGAAACAGGCCCTAGCAGCAGGGGCACTGTAATATAGTAAGTGTACTAACGTGCAGCAAGGCAGAAGGGAATAAAGCAGTACAGAAGGAAGAGGAAGATGCAAGGAGTGGTGCAGTGCAGTGTACAAGGCAGCAGTCTTCAGGAGAACATTCTGGATACTGAATTGCTGTCCCATCTGCAGGCACCTCACTGAACTGAGGGCAGCAGTTGTCTGTCTGTGCACTGAGTTGACAAGGATTCAGAACCTCCCCTCCCACCCAGGGACCACTGAGTCCACATCCATTACCTAAGATGATCCCTAGTAGGAGGGTGGATTGACTACAGTGGCCTCAGGGAGGGTGAGGGAGATGGGTATGTGGTGCATTCCTCAGCCTGTCCAACTTAAAACTCTACACTGCCTTGGAGGAATGGGAGAGTCCCACAGGGACACCCATGGTTGAGACCAGGGAAGCTGAGTGAGTTCTTCATATTGGAGGACCAGAGGAGTAGAGAGAGCACCCCACAGGAAGAGGAAACTACTACTGGTGGGGGACTCAATAGTTCAGGGAATGGACCTGGGAACAAGCAGCAGGGAAGAGAGAAGAAGCTAAAGTGCCTCCCAGGAAGCACAGCTCACAGGGATTGAGAGAAAATTCAAGGGATAATTAGGGCATTAGTGAGGTGGGGGAGCTGGATGTCATTGTCCATTTAGGGGCAAATGACCTGGCCAAGAATGAGGTAAGCATAGACAGAGTGGTGGAGGACTTCAGAGAGCTGGGAGGGACCTTGGACAAGTAACAAGTTCTGTGACATTTCCAGAAGTTCTACAAGTCATCAGCAAGGGAGAGGCCAGGGACCTTTGCACAGAACTTTAGCACCTGGTTGGAAAACTGATGCAAGGAGCAGGGTTTTGGCTACATTGGGGACTGCAGACCCACCTGGATGAATGTGGACCTGTACAAGGTGACAGACTGCATCTATCAAGGGAGGGACAGCTGTCCTCAGTGAATGGTTTACATGATTCATTGGCAAGCATTTAAACTAGCCAGTGTGGGAGGGCAGAAAAAAGCCAGATATGTTAAACTGCTCATACCCACAGGTTAGTGTGAGAGACATACAGAGCCATAAAGTGTCAACATTGCCAGAGGTACATAAGGTAAAAATAAATGGAGGGGAAGGAGCATGGACAGAATAAAAGGGAAGAAAATACAGGAAAAGCAAATCAGCAGGAAAAGGGACGATAAAGTAGGAAGAGGTGAATCATGGAGTAAGTATATATGAATGTCACAGCCTGGCAACATAAATCCCTGACCTGTTGGCCTTGATAACAGAGGAGGACCTGGGCATTGTAGTGGTCACTCAGACATGATTTAATGAAACCATTGCTGGATGCAGCTATACCAGGATACAATCTATTCAGGTAGTACAGGAGGGTACAAAATAGTGGTGGGGTGGCACTTTATGTCAGAGATGGT
Source organism: Neoceratodus forsteri (assembly GCA_016271365.2). Taxonomy (NCBI): domain Eukaryota; kingdom Metazoa; phylum Chordata; order Ceratodontiformes; family Ceratodontidae; genus Neoceratodus; species Neoceratodus forsteri. The sequence goes on from CM028131.1 coordinate 1,431,723,624, forward strand.
ATAAAAGGTGACTGAAATAAGGAGTACACAACTGGTAACTGAAGCACTGGGGTCACCCCTAGAGACTGGGTGTATCTAAGGTATTTGAATAGGTGTGATCTACAGACCCCAGGACAAGGGGAGGAGGTGACTGGGCAAGAAATGGAAGACATTCACAGGATGACAAATAAAGAGGTGGTATTGCTACTGGGGACTTTCATATGCCTGACATGGATTGGAGTATTCCAGTTGATTCCTTAGCCAGAAACAGGGACATCCATGATGGCAGCAGGCCTCAGACAAATGGTGATGGAATCAACCAGGGAGAATGCAATTTTGGACCTCTGATTCACCAATTGGGACAAAATTGTGGAAGTCAGAGTGAGGAAACACCGGGGTCCACTGACCATCACACACTGTGGTTCAATATAGGAAAAGGGACAAAAAGATGCCACACTACAGCAAGGATCTTGAATTTTAGGAGGGTGGACTTAGAGAAATTGATACATGTCCCAGGGTGCCCTCGCAAAAAGGGATAGTGGGGGTGAGTACAAGAGCTATGGGCACACCTAAAACAAAGCCATAGTAGCGATAACAAACCTGTGCATTAGGAGAACAAACAAGGGTAAGAGAAGAAGAAAAAAATATTGTTCTCCAAAGAAATGAGAGACAAGGTAAGGGAAAAGAACTGGGCCTTCAAAAATACAAGTAATCACAGAATGAGGAGGACAGGGTAGTATACATAGACAAGCAGATGGAAGCAAGGAAAGTAGTGAGAAAGGCTAAAGCACTAATGGAGGAAAAGATAGCACAGTCAATAAAGAAGGGAGGTAAGTCTTTCTTTAGGTCCATCAGCAAATGGAGAAAATTCAGGGAGGTATTGTAAGGCCCAAGGTGAAGGAGGAAAGGTGAGGAAGGGACCTGGAAAAGCATCAGTACTGAACAATTACTTTTCTTCAGTATTCACAGAAAAGGGGAAGGCCAGGGACCACAGGTAGAAAGCAGATACAAATATGGGAGGGAGGGAGGTAGACGCTAGATTTATTTACATAAGAGTGAGTCCTGAAGGAACTCACAAAACTGAGGTGGATAAAGCAATGGGACCTGATGGGATACACCCTAGAATATTTAAAGAACTTCAGGAGGTACTAATGGCACCACTGGCAGCCCTGTTCAACAAATCACATGATGCAGGACAGTTTCAAGAGGACTATAAAAGAGTGGATGTAGCCCCCTGCACAAAAAGTGGTAGCAGGGAGGATGCTGGAAACTGCCGACCAGTCAGTCTCACCTTGGTTGTAGGAAAGGTTATGGAGGCACTGCTTAAGGAAAAGATTGTGGAATACCTTGAATCCATCAGAGCACAGGATCTGAGGCAGCATGGATTCACAGAAGGAGGTCATGTCAAACAAATCTAATAGATTTCTTTGACTGGGATTTATTTAATTTTATTTTATTGAGAGTATTGCCATCACAACCTTTGAGTCAGTAACTCCTTTGAAAAGGCTCCACAACAGACAGTAATTAGACATAACACAACAAGTAATACGAGCAATAGTGCTTGGGTAAATAAGGCAGGTACAGGGTGAAGTACAATAGAAACAAATTGGCAACATTGACATAACAAGCAAGGTATTTTGGTACAAGTTATTTACAGTATTTATAAACATGTCATGCAGAATACATTAACAGTTGGAGGTGGCTATAGCAGGAATTCATATCAGTTCAGTTCTAGGCCAGGGAAGCAGAAGTACATTTAGGTCATTCAAAGGGTAACAAAGGTACTGGACAAGGTGGGTGTGGTGGATGTGACATACACTGACTTCAGCAAAGCCATCGACACCATCTCCACACAAGAGGCTTGTAAACAAGCTAGGCAGCCTAGAAGTGGGGAGCAAAGTGGTAACCTGGGTTAAAAACTGGTTGGGGATAGAAAACAGAGGGTGGCGGTAAATGGAGTTAAATCTGAGGAAAGGAAGGTGATCAGCAGGGTACCATGAGGATCAGTTCTGGGTCCAGTCCTGTTTAATATTTTCATAAGTGACATTGCAGAGGGTCTGGAAGAGAAAGTGTGCCTATTTCAGATGACACCAAGATCTATAACAGGGACGACACTTCAGAGGTATGCCATTCTGAGAGTGAAACATTTACACCAAAGACCATCACAATGACAACATTGGCAGATTGCTGTAATGGTCATGCAGGATCGCAGCATGGCATCTCCAGGTCCTGCACTCCAACTGCGTGAAACAGCTCTGACTCGAGTTAGTTATTTTAAAAACACAGGGATGCGGGGAAGAGCCCTTTGCATGAGGGGTGTAGGGGTGTAGGCACCCACTACAACGCTCCTTCTTTCTGGACAGCATACAACCAAGCAATTGCGGATGACATATAGCTCTTGCTGTAACATCAGATTGACATATTTTTGTCAAAGTGACATCATAGAACCCACACCAGAGGGTCTGGAAAGAAAGAAGAGGGACCTATCCAGGCTGGAGGAATTGTCCAGGGAATGACAGCTAAGATTTAATGTGAAGAAATGCAAAGTCATGCACTTGGGGTGCAAGAACCCTGGAGAGATTACATATGATGAGAGGTGAAACATTGACAGTCACAAAACAAGAAAGGGACCTGGGTAGTACAATATCAAATGATCTCAAGGTCACCAACCAGTGTGCTAAGGCAGTGGGAAGGGCCACTAGAATGCTGGAGTGCATAGAAGGGGTATTACAAGCAGAAGGAAGGAAGTGGTGATGCCATTGTACAAAACACTGGTAAGACCTCTCTTGAATACTGTGTTCAGTTCTGAAGAACACATATCCAGAAGGACATAGACAGGGTGGAAGCAGTTCAGAGGAGGTAACAAAGATGGTGCAGAGCCTCGTCCAATAGTCATATGCTGAGAGACTGAGAAACCTCAATATGTACACCCTGAAGGAGAGAAGGGAAAGGGGTATGATAGAAACCTATAAATATCTAAAAGGCTTGAACAAGGTACAGGAGGAAAGCACCTTTGGAAAAGGAGATTCTCAACAACAAGGGAGCATGGCATGAAATTGTAAGGTGTAGACAAAGGGGCAACATAAGAAAGCATTTCTTCTCAGAGAGGGTGGTGGATGTATGGAATAGTCTTATCTGCAGAGGTGGTGGGGTAAACACAGTGGGAGAATACAAAATGCATGGATAGGCACAAGGGTACCATATTGATGGGAAATAGAAAGTGAGGGCCAGCAGTTAGAGTAGACAATAACTTTTGCTGTAGGTAAAGAAATAAAACAAGTATCCTAGATAGGTCCAGTGGTCATTATCTGCCATCAGATTCTATGTTTCTATGTCCTTCTTTTGTAAAATAGCAAATGAAGAAAACAAGAAAAAAATTATATACAGAACGTTTACCAGTTTGGTAATACAGTCATATTATTTCTTAAGTAGTCAGCAAACATGGAAGTTGTACCACGGGCTTCCTATACAAACATTTTGTGCTGCTAGGTACTGGAGCCCACTGGTTCTATTGACTAGCTGGAAATAAAGACACAATGCTTATTATCATCCTCCCTTAATTAACAATAATGCACAACAGGGTGTGTGTGTAGTGCTGCTGGGACAATGTTATGCGTGGGTGGTTGAGCATGAGGACACCGCCATGTGTCCAACACCCAAGAAGTGACATTATCCCAGGACGACTCATACCCTGGAGTGCATTATTGCTATTATACAATGGTCCTTTATAGACGGAATTAGAAAACATAAAATAAATACAGTTTTAAAAAGTTTTATGTAGTTTTTAGAGTGGAAGCACATTTTTTAAAGAGTCCCTTTACTGTTTCTCCACTAGGTGGAGACATTATCTGTGTGAGTGACAGTTTGTGTCTGTTGACAGAATTCATCACTGACCTAGAAAGTAATTTTCTTTAGTAGTGTTTCTCCCAGTACAGTTCCTCTAATACATGTTTGTACTGGGAGAAAAGATGTTTTCTCATTCATGGCTAATGATGATTGCTGCTGACCGATAGTAATGGCAGCATTCACGGGTGGTAAACTGAGCTGCTGAAGCAGAGCAAGTCTCGAAGTTAAACTGGCAAGTCCCCACCCACACCTGGTCAAGGTAGTGTTGAGTAGTCTTTTTCTTTTGTTGTTCTGGTGGACAAAAGGTGATTAGGAAACAAAAATAAAGCCAGAGAAGAAGAATGAAAATGTTATGGATGTGGCGCATGCACTAACAGTCGTGATATTGGGCACAGGTGCAGGGAACTGAAGCCCAAACTAGTAATATGATTCTGAATTGTATTAAACTTTCGTTTACTAACAGAAGTAAAGAATGCATTATCCTCTTTACAGAACATATATTAGACCACATTTAGATTATTGTTTACTCTGAAAAGAGCCATTGAGGGTTGTATGATGGTACTGCTGATAAATGTAGCACACATTATCAACACTGTGAAGATTCCATGTTGGAGATCCTCCAGGAAAATTGTATTTCCAGCATCTGGGAGGTGTACACCATCTTTAAGATAAAGCCAATTTTATAATGCCTAATTTTGGGGTGTTGTACAGTGTTCATACCCAGATCACTAAGGAAGCCAGATATTTGAATGTTCGTTTTTTGTGATCTTTCAAGTCCAGGTGCATGCTGCTGGCCTCTCCAGATCATCCACTCTGTAATGTATGAATACAGACCATTACAGGCAGGTAAGAATGCTATAAGTTCAGGCAAATCAAATTTAGCTGCTTCAAGTAGTCTATACCCCTTTTGAGACCTAATCATTACCTCCGAGATGGATAAGAAATATGTCTGGCTGAGGCTTACTGTCTAAAAGGTTGGTGCATAGTTGGCATGTGTTGCTCCCATCTCATGCCATCCTTACCAAACCAATAGATATCACAGTTGTCCAGAGACAGATAATTGCCAAAATGATTCCTTGTGGCAAACTGTGCAGCCCGTCGCATTATGAACTTCCCATTACCACACAGTAGTTCTGAATCATTCTGCCTGAATACTTTCACAGACACAGCAAATGACAGCAATCTCTAAAATGTGTACATCTCTCTCAACAGCCTGTGCTGATTGACTGTCTCACTTTCAGTATCTCACTGTTCAAAGGCAGACTGGTCATCGAGGCAGCAAAAACATTTTCTTATGCACTTGATTGGATGTTGCCCATGTCTGTGCCTAACAACAAAATAGTTTACATTAGGTCTACTGTGTACATTGTTATTAGTGCATTACTGTCAAGACATAAATTCCTTTGGGAGAAACTATATCTCTGATTGGGCGGTATTCTAACATCCCAATATTCAACAATACTACTGGTGGCAGGATAGCTATCAATAATTTCATAGAGGTTGTCTTTCCTCCTTTAAGCTGACATCCTAGTTGATACAACAGTTATCTGCCTCTACTTTGAAAATTATTACTGGTGTAAAACATACAGTACTATATAATTTGTATAAGTGCCAATATAGTATAAAATCCATTTTGTAAACTGATTGTTTTCTGCTGCATAACAATATATTTCACAGTAGAATGTTAATTAATTGACTACTGACAAGACACTTAGTAACTTCTAAATTTAACATTCATATTCTGTGGTAAAACATGTATTTACAAACATATGCAGTATTAGATTATGAAATCCATTTTTGTGAAGTGCCTTTTTTCTGCAGCATGACAATTTGTTTCATAGTGAAAATATAATTAATTAATTATGCACTGTCAAGGCAGTTTAATGCTTCTAAGTTTTAAATTGTCATTCTGTGGCAAAAAGCATGATGCACAGGATTAATAAACATGTGTGCCAGTAGATTATGAGACTCTATTTGTAAACTGTTTTTTATGGTTGTGTAACCTTTGGTTTTATAGTTGAAGATTAATTTATTAATGAAGTACTTACAGGACTGGTTTGATGTGCTTCTGGTAGGAATCAGTTGAAAATCCAAAATGGCATACTTCCTGTCTTGTTTCAATGTGAGGATGGTTTTCCATTGGTTGTTTCTGAGAATGTTCTGTTTAGATTCAAAAGTTTTGTCATTTGCTGATTTTCTTTTTCATATATGGCATATGAAAAAGAATCTTAACAAACAAAGAAGAAAAATCAGCTTATGAAAAATATTTTTTGTATGAAAAGTAATGAATTCTAATGACTGTTTTCAATTTCTCCATGTAACTTGGTGATTTTGGCTTCCATTAACTCCAAATTTTCAACATACTTTTCTTAGGACCCCGCCATGACCACAGCTGCTGCAGTTCTAGAAGTGGATGTTTGGTGGGTGCTTTTGTAGTCATTTGCAAAATTGATCAATTCATCTTTTGCATGCTGCATATGAAAAAAGAATCTCAACATACAAAACATGAATAGCAGCAAACTAAAAAGTATTTTTTTTGTATGAAAAGCAATTTATTCCATTTGGCATTTTAATTTTTTTCCATATAGCTTTAAGATTTTTGTTCCTTTATCTCCAGATTTTCAACATACCTTTCTTAGGACTCAAGTCATGAATATGAAAACAAAAGTCTTAATGGATACTATAAAAAATACATATATTCCACCCTTTGACAGTTAAGGCCAATTAAAAATGAAAATAAAAATTCCCATAGGATAATATTTGAACTTCAACAAACCATAAATCCATTAGTATTTGCATAAGGGACAATCAATATATTGAAACAAAGGTCCTAATGGGTAGAACAACAATAGCATATATTCCACCTAGTGGTGGGCAAAGTGGCCAAAATTCTCCATGAAGTGATTCGCAGAGTAAAGCTGAATCCAGAAGTATTCCCAGCATAAGTGGGTACTTTATGCCATGATGAGGAACATAAGTCCATTGAAACCAATGACTTTGTGTTATTCCACCTTCTAGCCACTTCTCCACCAATTTAAGGCAAAGTACATTGAAATCAATGTACTTCACATGACTTGCCTTGTTATTGAGCTCAAAGGCAAATTTTGCAGTGCTTCATGGGATTGCAGGTTACAGGGGCTCTAGATTGTTCTACAGCCTCAGTTCTGGGTAGTGTTTGTGTAGTGGAAGATGTAAACAGTTTCTTCTCAGAGTTCTGCGATTCAAATCCTCTAAAAGCTATTAAAAAGCCTTTTGAGCCATTTTTCTCAAAATTTAGTACATTGATTGTAGAAAACCCTCCTGTCCTCATATCATAGAGTATTTATTGTTTGTGTGTGGATTTTGAATGTTAATTTAGAACAGCCAGTCTGTGTACTGTGAAGTGTGCTTTGGGGAGGGTGGTGTATCTGTGGTGTAGGTAGATTGACTGGGAGAAAAAGGCAGTCTTTCTGTTTTGGTTATATTTTTCTTGTATAACTGTGTTAATGTACACACAGTAATATTTTTAATAATTCTTTACATTTTCTTGCTGATTGTTGTGGTGCAGCAGTGTATAATTTCAGTTTTTGTTAAAACATTTGGTTATATTACTAAAGGTTTTCAATTTGCTATGCATTACTTGTAGTGTGTGTATGCGATGCGTGCCATTAAATCAGACACCTTTATTGTGCCACAAGTAATTGCAGCAGTGTGCACTTGCTATCCACCACACCTGCATGAATTTTTTATACTGCTTTGTGGTATCTTTACTTGTAGTGGACTGTTGCTGCCATGCACTACTCCACAACCAACAAAAGGTATTATTTTCCGAGATGTACATTTATGACTTGTGAGCACTGGTTAGGTGTTGTTGTGCCTTTGCATCTGCATCTCTTGAGTGCACAAATCTTAATCTGTCTGTGTGTTTGCAGTACACCATTAATTCTGGGAGACTTTGCATTTCTTGTTACACTCTCATTTCACTTAGCACTGGGGGATTTTCTGGACACAAGACAGTAGCATTTGGGATGCACATTCATTCTGGTGACTGTGTGTGACCACTGCATGCATGACAGAGTGCACCATTAATTCTGGGAGACTGCATATTTTATTACCCTCTCATTTCACTTTGTCAGCACTGGGTATGGAGAATTTTCTGGACACAAAACAATAGCATTTTGGTGATGCACATTAAGTCTGGTGATTGTGTGACCACTGCATGCATGACTGAGGGTGCCATTAATTCTGGAGACTTTGCATTTCTTGTTGTGCCTCGCCTTTCACTTTGTCAGCACTGGGGAGTTTTCTGGGCACATAACAGTAGCATTTGGGGATGCACATTAATTCTGGTGACTGTGTGTGTGAGGGGCTGCCAATATTGTTGTCACTTCACCTTACTTCACATTAAGGCAGAATGACAATGTGAAGTAATAATTACAAGGCTAAGAGCTATTTGTATTGGCCACTCAACATAGCAGAGGACAACATGAAGTGCCCATTGCATTCACTTCACCAGCAAAATTTAAATTTGCTGTATCTCTAATTCCACCCTTAATCTTTGGAGGGATGGGAGAACAGGACCCAGACCACAGGCAAATGAAGCTACTATTATAATATATATATTTTAATAATGCCATTACAGTGGACCTCCTGGCATGGCAGTGGAACTCCAGGATCAAATGCTCCTCCTACAGGCCTGTAAGTAGCCTCCTGGTAGGTCTCCTAGGTGCAGTTTGTGGTGTGTTACCTGCACTGTTCCCCAATGGTACACAGCATATGGGCAACCCAACACACTGGCTTGGCATTGGACATCCTTATGCCCCTCAAAACAGTGGCATGACAGTGGACTTATGGCATGTAGTGGAACTCCAGGTGCCAGCCCAACATAGTGACATTTTATTGATATTATACAGTCCCCTGTGTGCTGGTATTACCCTACCATTACCCCTGCCATTTCTACATATTCATGTACCCTGGCAGCACCCCAAGGTGACATGTATGCCACCATGGCAATGTGTTATGGGGAGGACCCACATGTGGTCTTCCAGCAGCCTTCCTATTCAGTGTCCTGTCCCCCATGACCCTGGCAGCTTACCAGCAGATCTCTAGGTGGCACTTTGGTGTATGGTGACCACAATGGTTTCCCCATGGTGCTCAGCATGTGGGCACTACCTCCATAACAGTGGCATGGTAGCAAACATCCAGGCACTCTGTCAACCCTCTGACCTGGCAGGGACCTCACACAGCTCCATTGGAGTGGTGGTGTCACTCATTTATCTGCCACCAGCAGATGTCCTGGCAACCCTTCAACACACTGGCATGGTGGCAATCCTCATAGTTCAGGTGCCACCCCTCCTGTCAATTTTCTTTGTGCTACCAACCTTCCCCATTCACTGACCCATCTCCTTTGACACCAACAACATCCCAGTATCTCAAGAGAGAGAGAGAGAGAGCTGCCACAAGACAGTTGCATGCACCAGTCCTCTGAATGGCACAAGAATAGGCTAAAATAATAGCAGAATGCATACAGCTCCATTGGGGTGCTGGTGCAAATCTGCTGTCACCCATGTGTCTCCTACCAGGCTTCTGTATGCACTGCCCCACCATGGTGCCCAGCATGCAAACATCTTCTATGACATTGTGGCATTGGATCACCCACCTGCAACACACACACTGGTATGGCAGTGGAACTCATACAGCCCTTTGTAGTGCTGATGCCACCCCAGCTGTCACCCATCTTTCTCTGAGCAGCCCTCCATATGCACTGCCCTCACCCCACAACCCCTGTTTAAGTGAAGATGAAATATTTTGACATTGTAATTTGTGTAAAAGAACACATAGTATTGATACAGAAGGTCTGTATACTTGTACTATACTGATTTATTTTGTTTTTCCTTCTAAATATTTCATGGTAGACCTAATTGGATCTTGCAGCAGCTGATTCTTTGACAAATGTCAACCAAAGACTGAAAGAATATGTTCTTTAATGAGAAAATATGCTGGTACTTGTGTGTTTCATAAGAGTGTCAACAGTGCAATATCAAGTACTGTCCATCATGGAAGTACTGATATGTCTGTGTGTCAAAAGTGACAAAACAGAAAGCATGTCTTGCATGCTTTGAAACACCCTTCTTTGTCACTGAAAAGACAGATTTATCTGCTGGTGTAAAAAAACAAGCGAAAGTGAAACAAACAACAGTCACAAAACAGTTTCAGCAACAGTAAAGGCTGCCAAGTGTCTCTGGCGCCAGAAGCCATAACAGTAAGGCTAAATGAGTCAGGTGTCAGCTTGGCTCAGTTGGTAGCACATCCGCATCTGGACCAGAAGGTCGTGGTTCTACGTCCCACACCAGGATTGGACTTGCACCTAAAAATCACTGGCATCTGAGTGCAGTATTGGGGGTGCTGTACTGCTGGGGTGTGCTGTCCTTTGGATGAGACATTAAACCAAGGTCCCTTCTGCCCATCCTGGTGTTGTCCTGGTGGGTGTCCAGGTGGAAGAAAAAGAACCAAGGGCACTCTTCTCAAAGAGCAGGAGAAATTCCCGTGCCTGGCCAACATTCCCTTCCCATAACCTGGTTCATGCAATTATCCAGGCTTGTGTGTGGGTGATGATGTGCAATATAGCCGCCACCATACATTCAGTCACTCACTACCAGTCTAGCATTGCTTGTAAAGCACTTTGGGATACTGTGTATGAAAGCTGCATAAATGTGGATTCTTCTTCCTCGCTCAAATACTTGCATGTTAGCTTCTAAAGCTAGAACAGAACAGATTATGTCTCTATACTGAGACAACATCATAAGAAAATCAAGAGGAAAAAATGAATTGATGAAGTTATGTCTCAGAGTAAAACAGTTTGTGCATATGGCTATCAGTGTGCAGGCATGTTTGTGGACTCAAATGATGACTCTTATTGATTAGTTCAAGAGAACTGTTTATACAAAAGAAACTTTAAGAAGTAAAAATCTGAATGGTGATCTTTTCTGCTTCATATTTGATGGTTCTTGGCTACACACACAGCACTCAGAGGCACATTTTGGGAAGAAATGCATCACCCACACAATGAAGAACTAACACTATCTGTTTGTACAGGTGCTAAACCATGGAATGTTATGCCATCTGTACAGCATGATGATAACTCTGACATCTCTGAAGAGAATGATTTGACAGCTGAACAACACAAACCTTGATATCTCACGTGGACATGTGATGAGTCATGCAATGTAAGTCAGTGTTTCTTAGATGAGGTTAAATTGTATTAATCTTTTCATCATCACTAAGAGGACAGACAGATACAAACTGAGAATATTGACCACTGTGAAATAAGACCACATACTGGGTTGATGGGCAGTTCTCTGGCTTGTTTGTACAGTGGAGCATGTGACAGTGTTTTCATCACATGCATAAGATTACTGTACACAATATAGCAATGTGCAAATTAATTTCAAAAATCTACTGAGTCAGGCATGCTGTTGCTAAATTTCACATCTTGACCATTTCAAGTTTATTGCAGGAAAACTCCATTGAGCAAGCTCATTCACAAGGAGGTCCTGTGACATAAACACCTAAAGTACAAACATAGATAGGTAATTACAGTATATACATGAAATGCATGTTACATGATACAGGCTGGATATACATACAAGGGTACCACATAGGGTGACCGCAGGTGGTAAACATTAATGTGACACAGGGAAGCAATTTACAGGTTGCATACTGATAAATGAAACATGATGACTGGTGTGTGCAATACATATATTTTGGCAGCTAAACAAACAACAGACTACAAACTGATATGGGGGAGGAGTGATTTGATAGAGTAGCAGTGGAGCGTAAGCATAGATAAAGCTAGAGTAGAAGGAAAAGGAAAAGCAGTTAATATGACAAAGCAATTATACCTTACCAGTGGATAAATATGGCACACATGGGAAGGAAGAGACCTAATGACAGTTACAGGTGTCTTTTATTTTGGCTGAACTTAGCGATTTGTAGAAGTTTATTGAAACTGTGCTAGTTAGTTTCAATGCGGTTTGTAATTGGTTCCAAATGGAGGGAAGGGCATATGCAACAGCACGCTTACCAAAGGAGGTCCGCATCCTTGGTATGTCAAGCATAATAAAGTCAGATTTTCTTAATGAGTATGCACTATGTGAGATACTAATAAGGAAGAGAGATAGCTTGGCAATTTTCTGCAGGAGCAATTTAAGAGTCCATTTACTGTGTGATAGTGACATGGAAGGTGCACTGTCTTTTGTGAAGGAAGTCCAAGATGGTAAAACACCTTCACATGAACTGTCACAACACTATATACACATAAGCTATCTAGTGTTACAGTAAATGAAACACAGTTGATTCAAAGGTTCAGAAATGAAACTGCAACATTTGAGTTGCTTGAGAGAGAGAATTTAATGTGTCTATGTTTCTTGCAACTGACTTTTCTAAAGAAAGCAAACAGTAAATTCTGATTTCTCAAAAATTGAGCCATTCAATATTGTGTGGTGCTGTTTGGTTTCTTATCTGCTCTAAAGAGTGTCTTTGATTTAGACACAAAGGTTTGGTTGTGTCTATACTGCTTTAGGAAGATCAAAAGTAAAGCACTGGCTCCAAGATCTGTGTTAAACAACATGGAGGCTGATATTACACCCCGAGATTGTTACACTAAATTTGTTTGAATGGATCCTCATACAAACAATGAAGCTGTTCCAGACAATTCTATGATAGAATACAAAGATGAAGAACATGCCACAGAAAGAGCTGGTCATATCACTGAAAGATACTATGATGTACCTACCACTGCAAAATTGACATTGGATCAGATAAATCCTGGTTTGACAAATAATGTTATGATATAAGGAAAGAAATTAAGATGATTGGGAAACCTAGATCAAAAATGCCAACTTGTGCTGTTTGGGGCAACATTAAAACATCTGAAAATTGAGCATAAAAGTTATTAGATGATAAAAGGAGTTATAAAAATAAATTATGGGAAGACCTTCAAGACTACATTGTGAAAAAGATACAAAGTAAAGTATATAAGATCAACAATGAAAATAGTGAGGAGACAGCTGTAAGGCTAAGTAGCATTACCCCTTTTGCACCAAGTAATTTGTTTATGTGTGTGGTCAATGAGGTGGAAATTGGAAATTTTGGCACAAAGAAGGAATAAGGCAGCAGGAATTGATGGTCTGCCAGCAGAGGTTCTTCCTCATAACTCAGATTTCTGGGCAAGTTTTCTTACACCAATATTTGCAGTAATAAGCAACCACCTAATATTGCCACAAGTACTGGAATAAGGGCATTATTGCCCCTATTTAAAAGGGAGAACAAACAGGATCCAAAATGTTATAGGCCAATTACGTTATTATCTGTAGTACAAAAAGTATACTCAATTTAATTTTAAACAGGCTACTCATGTGGGTGGAAGACAATGCATTACTTTTTAAATTTCAGTGTAGCTTTAAAAAGAGCATAATATTCTCGATTTGTTTTTATATTAAATTATCCAGTGGATAAATATACAAATTAAAAAAAACCCTTTATGTGGTTTCCTGGACATAAAGGCAGCCTTTAACTCAGTGAACAGATATAAGTTGTAGGAGACATTGGAGTGTTTAAAAACAGAGCCTCAACTCCAGGCTATTTTAAAATTGTTACATCTATATACCATAGCAGAGGTGAGATATGGAAGAGATGGTGCAATATCTAAAGAAATGACTATAAATAGTGGTGTAAAACAGGGTTGCCTGCTGGCTCTGCTATTATTTTATTTATACATAGAAAAACTAATTAACAATATTAATAGCACTGATGCTTTAGCCCCATCAGTAAACAATGAGAAAATTCAATTATTACTTTATGTGGATGATGCCATTATCATCTCTCTGAACTCCAGTGGGACTTAGAAGAGAGATGGTTAAAGTCTTAAACTCCTTAAAAGACATGGACTTAGACCTGAATGTGGAGAATTCCAAAATATTAGTAATAGGAAAGATAAATTAGAAAATTCTGGAATCTTGAAGGGAATCAGTTCAAGGTAATTAAGGAAGTTAAATATTTAGGTATAAAAACTGACAAAATATGTCATGAAATCATATCTAATAGAAGTTAAATGTAATTCCTATAAGTCAAGGGGGCAATAAAAAGCTTGCCATACATTTGCAAACAACTCCTTACCACCATGAAAAAGACATTTGAGGCCAAATGGTGAGTCAGTTATTGTATAGCAGTGAAAGATAGGGCCTATATCTAAATAAAGCAAACACTGAAAGCATACAAAATCACTTTTTAAGAGTCACATTTAATTTAGCTCGAGACTGTCCATCGTGCTTTGTTAGACTTGAATTTGGAATAATCTCTGTCAAAACTAAAATAATGATAAGAACAGTCAATGTTTGGGGCTGGATAATGAAATGAGCAATGAAAGACTGCCAAAAAAATGCTGGGAAGAATTTATGAATAGATTATTAGAACTAACCAGAATAAATTCTGGTTTCATAAATTGAATACAATGTCAAAAAGGTAGAATGTAGGAATTTATGAAGTGAATAAGCGTTAGAAAGTACAGAAGCATATGTCAGTAAGGTTGTAGAGAGATTAAATGATGTTGCCATCCAAGAAGATTTTAGAGAAATTATAAGTTGGATTCATAAGGCTTATACTCATGTACTGAAATATACAGGAACAAGAAAATTATATGTCAGAGTGTAAGAATGGTGCACATAGGAATATTTTGTGTAAAATAAGACTAGCATGTTTAGGCAACATATATTATAATGTGAATAAGAGCAATTACAAAAATGTGGGTATGTGCAATTGTATTGATAAATCAGCTTTGGAAATCATGCATGTGCTATCTGAGTGTGAAAATTTGGCAGAACAAAGGAGAACATGCCTTACCTCTCTTGGTTCCGGCGTACTTTGCATCCCAAAGAGAGGAGTACAAAACACATATAATTGACTAGATACAATAAAATTGATGTTTGGTCTGGCTAGGTTTTGTCTCCTAGAAACATAGACTTTTGCAGCAGATTAGGACGCTTGGTACACCTAGTCTGTCCATTTCCCTACCAACAGGATACGCTGCAGATCCTAATTAACCAACAGCCTATTTCTTCCAACACCTACAATAATTGCCTTATGTCTGTCCCATGCATTCTTGAATCCTCCCACAGTTTTAGACCCCAGCCTCCCTCAAGAAGGCTGTTCCATGATGAGTCCCACCATCTCTGTGAAAATACTTCCTCACATTGCCCCTGAGCCGTCCCCCTCTATCTTCAGATTATTCCCTTGTTCTTGCATATCTCTTTTCTTGAAAGATGCTACCCTCTTGGACTTTGTTGATTCCAGTGAGGTACTTAAAGTTTCTATCAAGTCCCCCTTTCCTCAAGGGTATACATATTAAGCTCCCTTAGTCTCACCTCATATGGCTTCTCTTGCAGACCCTGCACCATTTTAATTGCCTCCTCTGGACTGCCTCCACCCTATCTATGTTCTTGTGGAGATGGGGTCTCCAGAACTGGATGCAGTACTCCAGATGGGGTCTCACCAACTGTCTGAACAGAGGGATAACAACTTTTGTTTTCTGCTGGTGATGCTACTCTCATACATCCCAGTATCATAGAAACATAGAAACATAGAATTTGATGGCAGATAAGGACTGCTTGGCCCACCCAGTCTGCCCATTTCCCTACCTAATGGATAAGATGCAGATTCTAGTTAACCAGCAGCCTACTTCTTTCTACCTTAACCCCTAGAATTGCCTTATGACTGTCCCAAGCATGCTTAGATTCAACTACTGTTTTTGACTCCAAACCTCCTCTGGAAGGCTGTTCCATGCATCCACAACCCTGTCTGTAGAAAAATACTTCCCATTCCTACCTCTGAGATGCCTCATCTTCAAATTGTGCCCCCTTGTTCTGCACACCTCCTTGAAATATGCTGTACCCTCTGAACTCTTTGATGATTCCCTATGAGGTACTTAAAAGTTTCTATCATGTCCCCATTTCCTCAAGGCTATACATATTAAGCTCCTTTAGTCTCTCTTCATATGTCTTCTGGTGTAGACCCTGCACCATTTGTTGCCCTCCTCTGGACAGCTTCCATCCTGTCTATGTCCTTGTGGAGATTCGGTCTCAGAACTGCACACAGTACTCCAGATGGGGTCTCACCAGCTGTCTGTACAGAAGGGATAACAACTTCCTACTTTCTATTGGTGATGCCTCTCCCTATGTATACGTATCCCCCCCAGCCCTCCTTACTGCCCTCTCCCACATTGCTTGCTCACCTTTAAGTCATCTAATATGACTAGCCCAGGTCCCTTTCCATTTTGCTGTTGTTAGTATCCTCCCCCATTGTGTACTCTTCCCTGGGTTTTGTTTCCCAGGTGCATTACCTTACACTTCTTAGCATTGAATCTAAGCTGCCATACATTTGACTATCCTCTAGAACTTCCTACTGCCTTCTCACATTGCTTGCCAAACTTAAGGTCATCTGATATGATTGCCCCAGGTCCCTTTTGATTTTTGTTGTTGTTACTACCTCCCCCCATTGTGTAATCCTCCCTGGGTTCTTGTTCCCAGGTACATTATTTTGCACTTTTGCATTGAATCCAAGCTGCAATACTTTTGACTATTTCTCCAACCTTGCCAAGTCCTTTTCATCCTTTCCATGCCTCCTTGTATATCAACCCTGTTGCAGATCTTTGTGTCATCTGGAAAGAGGTATACTTTAAAAAGTTGCATTTTTTGCATGAATAAGTTATTATGTGTTGATTGTATAAATGATTGTGTATATGATGAATGTGTGAAAGTGTATTTATATGATGTACATCACATGAAATGTGACAAACAAGCAACACTCATTCTGCTTCTTTGGGATAGATAATGTACCTTACAGTCCTAGAAGTGGCAAGTTTAATAATGTTTTCATTGACACGTGAAGTATTTTGGATTGTAATTTAAATGCCACTAGGAATAAGGATTGAATTCAGGTTTTGAGCTGAAACCGTTTCTAAAGAGAGAAAGAATAAGAAGTAAAAGGAGTTTTGCTGTCAGACAGACATTATATATATCAGTAGGCCTTCTTTTCCACTAGCATGTTGTTTCATGGTTATACTTTGTTAATGATTATGCCTTTTTGTATATTCTGCTTTAGATAATAATATATATGTCTTTGATATAAATTGGTATGTCACACATATGTCCCTGTTTAACTCTGAGTTTGCTTTCAATATATTCTCTTATTTCTCAAATCCCCCCATTTCCCTTTAAGAATGTTTCCTTTTCTCTTGTTTTTCTTTTGATGTTATTTGTTTGGGATATTTTATATTGCTGTTTATATGTATTTAAGATGTATTGTGTTGTTTGATTACATTTATTGTTTATGAGGTTTTTACACTTTATAGAGATGTTTGCATTTTGTTATAAACCAATCAGTGTGGAGGGTTAATTAATGACATCATTATGAGGCCTTTTACATGGAGTATTTAACTGGTACTTTCTAGTGGTGCTTTACCTTTGAGAAAGGATGGATTAGCATTCAAACTGCATCAGGTTTGTGTTGCAATTTTGCTACAATAAATAATTTAATTTTAATAGACCGTTGCCTTTGCATTTCTTAGGTGTGTGTGCTCTACTATTTCTGTTTTGTAATTGGCTATTGTAGTATTGAAGCCCATGTCCTAGTGCCTGCTCCACTGTGTTAGTGACTTTGGCTGATTTGTTGGGAGCTTCAGAGCAGGCTTGCAGTAGGAGGATTAATCATTCCTCCACGCATAAAACCTCGCTTTAGGAGCACCAGTTGGTCTGTTTGTTATTTTGGACAAAGTAACATGTCACTGGGCAATTCTCCAAATCTGATTTTCACAAATGACCCAGGGCCCCTAGGATATATGAAGGATTTATTGGAGACAGCAGCGAGAAGTAATCCATTTCTAACTGAAGATAGCAGCAATGCCAATCGTATTCCATGGTAACAATCTTTACTGTTAGCCTTCTGAGAATCAGAAAGAAACACACATCAGTGGAGAAGGACTTTTGGAATACTGTGAATATGGAGGCTCATGTTGCAGTAAACATAACCCAAGAGACCTGAGGCTTATTAAGAACCCTGCCAGTGGCCAGGACAGTGATGAGTTTTGAAAGCTTGAAAAGAGATTTTAGTGGAAGCAAGCTGTAAGTTAATTGCATTGATTATTAAATATAGTAAGCAACATGAAGAAAAGCTGAAGGAAGAAACACAAAAGAAGAATAGGATGTCCTGCAATATAAAAATAATGTGAATCTTGAAGGTTTTAACCACAAATTAAAAGACTCTATCACTAGACTGGACAATGAATTAAAATCAACAAAACAGATTGAGGCTGTACGTGATAAGAATGACTATGCCCTAGACAGAGTCTTCAATTGGAAAAATAACCCCGGAAGTTCTAAAAAACAAAAGACATATTTCATTTGACTTTAGTAGTGCCAGCAAGTCAGATGTTGAAGAATATGATATCTAGCACTATTTTCAGTGGAAGAGAGACGGGACAGCACCCCTCTATGTACCATGGAGAACCCAAGATTTCAAACAGGATGAGAAGAGGGCATGGTGGACAGCAAGGAGGATGAGGAGGACATGGAGGGGAAAGAGTAACAGTAGGGCAAAGAAAGATGATACTAGAATTACAACAGGTACAACAGGGGCAAACGGTGGTAAAAGAAATGGAAGAAAAGCAGGTAATCAATCTATTTAATTATACATTAACTGATGCAGAAACAAAGATCTTAAGTAAAGGCTTGGGATTTGTGCCTACCACAGCTGCTATTAAATCCCATATGATAGTGGATCTGAATTTAATGTGCAGAAACCTAAATTTGAAATCCTTTTGGGAATAAAAATCAGGGACAGAGAGCTTTAAAATGGGAGAGCAACAATTTAGACCAATATTCACATTTAATCCACTACCAAGCACTTCAGTTCAAGCCCTTAAACAAGTAGTAGAAACTGACTTGGAGAAACTGTTTGCAAGCCCCCTGTGTGCCCTTTCATAACTTAAGTAAAATGAAAGAATTGCTAGTATGTCACTACAAAGCAATATGTTGATTGAAATCAAAAAAGGGGATAAGGGAGGTTTATGGTAGTGATGAATAAAGAGGACTATATGAGAGAAGTAGAGAGACCATTGGGGAATTGTGCAATATACAGAAAACTGAATTATGATCACACATATGAGTTTAAAAGCAGCGTTGATTAATGTATTAGAAGCGCTGTTAAAATGGTGAAATAATTCAGAAAGAAATGGAGTTTTTAATAACAGAATCACTAGTGAGAGTGACTTTTTATCTTTACCAAAGGTGCATAAGTCCTAGAGAACCCTCTGGGTAGACCAATTATGAGTGGGATTGGATCGTTGATGGAGCGTCTCTTTCAGTTTGTAGATGTTCACCTTTGTCCATTTGTGAATTCATTGCCTTCTTATTTAAAAGACATGACTGACATTTTAAAATTACTACAGGATCTACATTTGAGTGAAAACTGTGTTTTGGTAACGATGGACATGGAGGCACTGTACACTAATATACCTCATGTGGGTGCTCTTGATCTGCAGCAGCTTTCTTGAACAGTAGAGGGAGGGGTTAAACCGAGCATTACATTTGTTTTGAAGCTTTCAGAGTTTGTGTTAAAGGACAATGTGTTTTTATGTAATAAAGATTTTTTTTACAGGTAAAAGGGACAGCAATGGGGACAACATGTGCTCCCACCATTGCAAATTTTACTAGGTTTGGGAAAATGAGTTTGTATTAAACCCAGAGAAGAATCAGTTTTGGATAAGATAAGTATCAGGAAGAGTTATATCAATGATTTATTTTTGTTTGGGGTGGAAGCATAGAAGAACTTAAAATGTTGTAGCTTTTTAGAAAGCACAAATCATAATTTAAAGTCACTTATCAAGCTTGAAAGGAAAGTATTTCCTTCTTAGATCTTAAAATCTGTAATAATCATGATGTGGGAATTAGAACTGAGATGTATAGGAAGCAGATGGATGACAACACCTTGTTGTGAGCTGACAGTTGCCACCTGAGGCAAGTAGCCAGTAATATACTGAAGGCCAGATTTGAAGAACATGGACAGTGGTAGCCACAGACATTGCCAGCTATTTCCAGATATTTTGCAAAATTTCTGAAGAGTTTCTCTCTGCTGCCCTACTGTGGAAATGCAGAAAGCATGAGATATTTTGAAATATCACAGAAATTCGGGAAATAGCTGGCAGTGTCTGTGGCTGCTACTGTAGGAACTGCAGTGACATGAATGGTTTTGAAAAGGGCACTGAAGAACTTAAGAATTGGCTAGCCAGTAGAGGCTACAATGAGAATCTAATCAGGAAAGGTAGGGAATATTCTGAAGGGATTACTAGAGAAGAACTGTTATTAGGAAAACAGAATGACTGTAACAACATGAGGCAAGAAAATTCAATTTGTGACTATATTCTTTACCAGCTAGGAAATAGAGATAATTATTAATAGACATTGGAATGTGTTATCAAGTGATGTAGACCTACAGGAAATTGCAGCTATACCACCACGTTTGGCATATAAAAGGACAAGCACCCTGGGAAACAAACTAATGCATAGCCATTTTGTTGATAGGGCTAGCGAGAAGGAAACCTGGCTGAACAGGTCAGTAGAAGGTTGTTATCCCTGTTAGAAATGCAATATGTCCCATTATAAAACAATGTAAGGAATTTAATATGGCAGAATCAGACCACATTTTTGATATCAGGCAATTAATTACCTGTGACACAGAGGAGTCATCTATATGGCAGTCTGTAGATGCGTTGCATTTATCTGGGGAAACAAAAAGGGCTTCAAAGCGCGTGTTAAGGAACACATAAAAGCAACTGAGAAAACAGACCTCACATACATAACCACTGCACACATTGCCATAGCCCAAAATAAAGAAACGCACTCGCTCTGCTTCTTTAGGATAGATAAAGTGCAAACATAATCCTAGAGGTGGCAATTTTAATGATTTTTATTGACACGTGAAGCATTTTGGATTGTGAATTTAAATGCCACTAAGAATAAGGGATTAAATTCAGGTTTTTAGCTGAAATTGTTTCTAAAGAGATAAAAGAAAAGAAGTAAAATAGGTTTTGCTATCAGACAGACACTATATGATATCAGTGGGCTTTCTCCGGTGCTAGCAGGGCACTAGCATGTTGTTTCATGGTTATACTGTTGATGATTATGCCTTTTTATAGTCTAATTTAGATCGATAATATATGTCTTTGATATTTTTGGTATGTCACAGCATATACCTCTGTTTAATTCTGAGTTTGCTTTCAATACAGTCTGTTATTTCTCCAAATCCCCCATTTACCTTTAAGAATGTTACCTTCTCCTTTTCTCTTTTTTTCTTTTGATGTTATTTATTTGTATATTTTATATTGATGCTTATATGCATTTAAGATGTATTGTGTTGTTTGATTACATTTATGGTTTATGGGTTTTTTACACTTTATAGAGATAGTTGCATTAATTGTTATGAACCAGTGTGGAGGGTTAATTAATGACATCATTGTGAGGCCTTTTACATGGAATATTTAACTGGCACTTTTTAGTGGTGCTTTACCTTTGAGAAAGGATGGATTAGCATCTGAAATGCATCAGGTTTGTTTTGCAATTTAGCTACAATAAATAATGTCATTTTAATAGACTGGTGCCCTTGCATTTTGGAGTGTGTGTGCTCTGCTATGTCTGTTTTTGTAATTGTGCTATTGTAGCATTGAAGCCCCATGTCCTAGTGCCCACTCCACTGTGTTAGTGACAATAAAACTGATGTTTGGTGTTGCTAGGTTTTGTCTCAGTTAAAAGATTTTTTGCATGAATAAGTTATTATGTGTTGATTGTATAAATTATTTGTATATGATAAGTGTGTAAATGTGTATTTATATTATTTACATCATATCAATCAATCAATCTTTATTTAATCAGGTGAGCATCATTGAGAAGAACTAATTTACAAGATAAGCCTGGGCATTCACGTACATAAGTACAGACAACAGTGTATACAATGTTACAACAACTGGGAGTCCAACAACACAATAATTCAAAAAAGAAAAGAAAAAGAAAGTAAATAAATGATAGGTACAAGGCAGGGATATACAGTGTTACAACAAATTAGTGTTCATACCATGCAGTGATGCTAGCGTAAACAAGGAGAAAGTGCACATATCTTTGATGACTGTAGCATACATATTATGGTACAAAAACTATGTACATTAGCTGGGTCAGGAACCTATGCAGCAAGAAAGGGTGAGAGAAGAGGGAGTAGAAAGGAAGAAGGCAAAGCCAGAGGGGGGAGGAGGAGTGATACGTTTGGGAGGGCATTATGTAGTTAGGGAATAGGTCAAGGTAAAGCCCACAGCCCTCAACTTGCATGCTGTGTGACCCTGAGAAAGTCAATTAACTTCCTTTTGCTCCCAGGTCACACCTGTAAAGAATATTTCAGCTTAGTGTGTCTCTCCTGGTTAAATAAAAAAGAGCTACAATGTGAAAAGGGCAGGGCATGTAAAAGAAATAGGGAGCTTGAATGTGGAATGAGGAACGTGACAAACTGTGGTTTTATACATTTTATTTAAATAAAAAGAACTTTGAACTTTGAACACTACCACTGCAAGAGAATGTGGAGGCAATAGCTCGGGAGAGCAGAATGTTGTTCCAACAAAGTCAAAAACTATTTGTCAGCAAGTAGTGAATGTCAAGAGGGTGAAAAGTGCTCTCAGATATCTGAAAAGCATGCATCCTTTCTATGGGGATTGGAATGTTGATCACCTCTCTGACATTGATACACAGTTTTGAATACTACAGAGCAGAAAGGCAATGGTTGCAAAGGTTGATATGCACACTAATGAAAATGTGTATGTATAATGCACAATCCATCCTCTCCATGGTGGGGATCTAGTGAGTGACAACACTGACTTATACCAGAGGAAGCAGATTGAAGGCAATCCTGTTAGCCTGTGTGAGACATTGGAAGTTCATTGATTTGTTCCCATATGGTACTGGGGACATTTGGATGTATAGATAGGTACATGTCCCTTGGCTGAGTACCGAGCATCCAGAGTGTTATATTGTGATGGAATGTTCAGGCAGAATATTCAGTACTTGTTTCACCTGCTGTGGGAGAGTAAGCTAAGCATACTGTCTGCTTCAATTGCATGCACTCTAAGGCTGACATCATCCTTAGATGGCATGACAGCTGCATAATTTTTACAGAAGTTAAAGAGAAGGATGAGACACTGCAGGTTAACCTGAGCTCCATCCTGTCTAGTATGTGGGGTCCCAAAGAATATTGGTACCAAAGACACTCTGAGGGAATGAATATGCTGCAAGAGTATGGTGCAGCAACTTTATTTGTAACTCTGAGCTGTGCTGAATACAGCTAGAAAGAGTTTCCAGACATATTGAGGTGGGCAAATCATGATGTAGTTGGTATTTCATCTATGACTCTTGCAGAGATGTGTTCTTTAGGCCCAGTGTCTGACTTGTGGCATTTTCAACACTATTTTCAAGCACTGCTATGATTCATTCTGTTACAAAGCAATACACCGCTTGGCCTTGTTGAGCACTTGTTTTGGAGAGTGGAGTATCAAGCACTTGGGCTCCTCATGTTCACATGCTGCTGTGGATAATGGATGCACCATGCATTGGTGACACTGATGATGTAGAGGTTCTGAAGTTCATCATGCAGTACATTATTTTGTCAAATTAATGACAACTATGACAGTCAATGTTATGGCAGCTGGTGCAAAAGTTTCAGCACCATCTTTGTTGCAAGTACTGTCAACAACCCTTGAAAAGACATAGCATGTGGTATATTTGGTGCTGGTTTGGATTTCTGAGATGTGTGTGTATGAACGGTCTTATGATTGAGTTATTCTCTCGCAAAGCAGCATCATTTGAAAGCAGTCTACAAAGATGGTGTATGAACTGCCCAGAAAGGAAAATTAGTCATTCTTTAATGATTACAGCCCAGTTCTCTTGTTGATGAGGCAGGTTGATATAGATGTCCGGTTCATTTCTGACAGCTCCATTGCTCTGGTGCTGTATGTGACATCATACATTACCAAAAATGAGCAAACCTGTTTACAGGAACCCTTGGAGGAGTTATCAAGTACCAGCAGATCCATTTCTTCATGGTTATGGTCTCTGGGCTTGCAAACACTATCACACCATGAATATGGGCATATGAAGCTTGCGACCTTCTGATTGCCACTTGCTTGTATGGAAAATATGAAGCAATTCACTGCATCAGTGTAAACTACAAGCAAAACTGGAGGTGTGTGCTAAAGTCTCATGACCAGATTGAAGAGCTTGCATCCCACAGGCATTCTTCCACTAACATCATGAGAAATGATTTGACACATACTTGACTCAGTGGCACTATGCCATGGAAGACATGTCTCTATTTGATGTTGCACAATGGTATGACTACAAGGTTTTTGTACTGTTTAACCCAGCAAAAGACATCTACCAAGTGACAGGTTTGGAAGAAAGTCTTGTTAGAGATGGAAACCTAGGTTAATTGACCATTGCAAGATGACACTCAAGACTGCTGAAATAAGGGAGTACTCTTATATAGCTCTACTTTTAGTGTTAAAACTATGGGGGATGGACGCTTCATTAAAAGGTGACTATGATGGGGGTGCTGTTGAGCATGCCTACTGATGTGGAATGTTCCTTGCAGCTGTGCACGTTGAGGAGACAATTGGCTGATATTTGTTTTTAAGAGCTCTGTTTTGCCTGAAGCATATCAGCAACTGGAAGTTTACAAGTAGCTGAGAATGTGGTACCACAATTTCATTGTGGGGTACTTAAATAAAGGAGAATCTAGTGGCACAAAGTCTCAGCCACCAACAGAGCTCCAGGCTCCAGCATCTGTACCGAACCATTGACACCAAGTTAGAGACTATCCTGCAAAGAATCGGGAGGAAGACATTAAAATAGAGGTTACTACCAAGACTGCAGCATCAGCAGAATCCCAGGCTACAAAAGTCTTTTCAGCCATGACTATGCTTATTCAGGAAAATGCACAGTTATGGTACTAACTAGAGGGTATAGAAAATGCTAACTGTGCCTCTAATGTGTGCTTGGTTGGATTGCTGGAAGGTCAGAAAGACCCTGACTTATTAACTTTTGAAAAAATGGCTACCTAGGACTCTCCATCTGGAATCAGAATGTGTGGACAATTTCTACCAGGTTTATTGCATCTTTCTATAGTCTGCAGAGGCACATCGGATTTCCCTCAGACTGTCTTATTGATTACAGATGGGGCTATCATGCAGGACAAGTTATTGCAAGGGACCCACAACATGGATCAGTTAAATTATAATGGTCACACTTACACCTGTTTCTTGATTTATCCTCTGCTACAAGGGTGTGAGGTAAGAAATTCAACAGTGTAAGGGCTAAGTTACGGAGCCTAGGGGTGGCCCATTCATTGCTGATGCTGGACCACCTACGCATTTATTATGGTGGGCACACTTTTCAATATACTGATCCAGTTGAAGCCTGGAAATGAGTCAAACAGATCCAGAAGGAGTTTAAGGCAGCTCACAGAAATGCCCCATCTTATCAGAGTTCTGAGGTGGAGGAGGTCACCTCAGGATGTGGGGTACTGGGGCTTGCATTAACTTAAGTTGACTTGAACTGTTTGATTCCTTGAGGAGGTGTCACAGTGGCCTACCTATTTGCTCTACAGATACCGCTGTTTTATCTCCAGTTATAAACCTATCCTTTGACCATTGAAAGCCTGCAGTGGGTATTGGAAAGAGTGTCATGGGACCCATTGAGTTCTACAGTTCCCCTGCTGTGCTTATTAACTGGACATTTCTTTTATGTAGTCATTGTTTTCAGCTGCTTACTTTATGGTTTTGGCTCTAATGGTTTTTAATTTAGATTGCCCATTTTAGTTCTTGTCATTGTATCCATGATAATGCATCAGTATTGGAGCACTACGCAGTTTTGTGTTATTAAAATGTTTGGGAAGGATTCATATCAGCACTAGTTGCTGAGGTTACAGCATGTTTGGACATTATATGTTTTTGGACTGACCACAACAGTCTTGCAGGGTGCAGCCATTCATCTACATATATTAGTATCCTTCTCCTTGTTTCCCCTTATCTGTAACGTTAAATGTTTAGATTTGGTAATTCTGAACCATTTGATGGCTCCTGTACTCTAAGTGATGTCTGACATTTGGAAGTTATTTGTTATTGTATTGTTCTATAATGCAATAAACTCCTGTTAATTCACAGTAACGCTGTGATCAAGAAGGGAAGGTGATCTGAAGCAGCTCTTCCTATGAATGATCCTGCAATATTGATGGCAGAGGTGGTAAGTGTTATGGAGCACAGTATGCACTCTGGAGTTGATGTAGCAGAATTAAAGGATCAGTTAAACTCACAGCAGGATGTGGTCTATACTGCTATCACTTACGCTTGTGAAGTATTGTATGCTACACAGAAAGAAAGAGTGGAACTGTGACTGGTACAAACCACTATATATGTTTGTTATTGGTTCTGTTGGGACAGGCAGCAGTTTTCTGACTGAAGCTATCACAGCACAAATTAGAAAACACACTGGAGCAATAATGTTGGTAGCTGTAAGGGCTCCAACAGGACTTGCAAGCATTTAACATTGGTGGAGTTACTTCACACTATCCATTTATGCTGCCTGTGGAACATGGGAAAAAGGTACTGTAAATTGTCATTTGAGGTTGCAGCTGAGCTATGTTCCATGTTTAAGAAGATGGAACTTCTCCTTATTTTAGAGAGCAGCATGGTGTCAAATATAATCTTTTCTTTTATTCATCTTCATCTCCAAGATATTCTTGGCACAGAGGATGATCTTGCCTTTGGTGGCAAAAATATTGTGATTTCTGGTGACCTTCTCAGCTAGCACAAGTGAATGGGTAACATGTCTTTTCAACATTGTCTTTGGAGTAAGCAAAGAAAACAATTGGTTGCATTGGTGTTGTGAACCTATGGGAGTGGTTCACCTATGTACAACTGTTTCAAAATATAAGAGAGTGGGAGAGTTTATGCACAAAGCTATGTTTTCTGTAAAGTGTATTCAGATACTACATGCATTGTGCTTTTGATGCTACTACTTAAGCAAAGTTCTAAATTCAATGATATTATGCTGCAGAGTCAGGGATAGCCGAGTGTAACTCTTTCATCTCTGGACTCAATTGATGGTGTTTGCTTAAGTTCAAAGATAGTATCAAAGGTGACTGAGCATCTAAAAATGTATGTCTGATGCCTCATGAACAGCTGTCCTTGAAACAGCTCTGAATGTCTATAAAATGCATGTTTCAAGGGCCTGATGGTGCTGAGGACAGAGGCACTGGATGCACATTTCACGCCACACTGTTGATTTGGATTCAGGAATGAGCTTGGGTCATCAGGGGTCAGCTGGGTGGGAACTGGATTGAGAGTCCACGAGGCAGCTCTCCTCTCCGAGGAGGGATGATGTCACCTCTACTGTATGACTGCCACCACATGGGGAGGGCTGGGCAGTGTCGGACGGAGGGTGGCATGAAGGGAGGGTGTTGCAGTGAACACAATGATTACATGCCTCCCTGTACATGGTGTGTCTGCAACAGGGAAGGGAGGAAAAAGGAGCTGGAAGGCTCCATGATGGTGCCAACTATGATCCCGATGACTGGGATGCAGACTGGGGATGGATAGAAACCCCTCCGAGGGAGGAGTGTAGCCCTGGCTGTCAGCTATGGAAAAAAAGGGATAAAAACTTGTATAAAAAAAAGAAGCATGTGTCATGCTACGTTGCAACCTTGATGTCCATCGTGGACTTGTGAATGATGTAATGCCACATTGTTGACTTTGAGCGCAATGTTCAACAAACATTTGTTGAGAGATGACTTGTGATGTTTGACAATGCTGAGTATCCCCAAAACATTTAGAGGCATTCTGCAAAATTTCAAATTGTTAAAGACACCTTTGTGACTAGGAAACAGTTCCTACTGTGTGTTGCATCTGCTGTATCCAGACACAAGTCACAAGGCTTACATTTAGATGTAGCAATGATTGATATGGGCAATGGCATTTTCAAAGATGGCATGAGCTATGTTGCTTTCTACATGTTCGAGTCTTGCAGGATTGCACATCATAAACACTACAATAAATAAACTCTAAGCTGAGAAGTACATTGTAGAGTACAATTGCTTGCAGACTGTACCAGTTTAACATTTCTCTCTTTCCACTACCAAGTGACATAATGATCCATGATGTGTGCTTTCAGCTGGCTCACACACTGAAGAAGAAGAAACTGAGCACAGGTGGCTCTTCATATGTCAGTGGTGTTAAGCAATCTGCTCCATCTCTTCAAAACAGTTCTCCTTTGACTAAGTCCCTTGGTCTCACTGTTGTACCAAAATTTGACAAAAGTACCGGAGTGAACTGCTATGCTAACTTTGCCATGTTGGTGTTCCTTCATATGCCAGAATTTATTCAACAATCATAAATTCATAGCCAACTATTCTGTCTGACTCACTGAAGCAAGTGGTAAGTGTGAATCAAGAGCATGATAACACTTTGAAGTCACTGACACTTTATGTTTCAGTCTGTCTGCCTATCATGAACATCGAGCATTTGCAAACAAATTCTGCAGGATGTTACAGTGTTCATGATGTCTATACTAAATACATTGGAGCAGGAACACATTCCAGTAAGGGAGTATTTCACAGTCAGCTATGTTTCAAAATATATTTGCTTGTCCTGTGAATATTTCCATAGAGAAGTTACTGATGATATGCTGCAGATTTTCTATATGTTCCACATGAAAGATCTGTCAAGTTTATCCATGCAACATCTGTCTGGGAGTGCTGAAGGTGTGTTAGGACCTGTACACATTCCCTGCAAGTCAGACATTCTCCCAACTATCTTCTTGTTCTACAATGACTTGACTCACATGGGGCTAGAGTTGTAATGCCAATCTCAGACTCTAGAGCAGATAGAGTTATGTTTGGTCATACCAGTTTTGACACTCATGCCATCATTTTCCACCACAGAGCTTCTGTACATTCTGGCTATTATGTTATTTGATGCAGATACAGTGGTGGGTGAGTAGAGTGTATTGGCACAACATGCACCTTTAAAGACAGATTGCCAAGGAATCTTAAGGTGCAGAAGAATAGTTGAAGAACATGCTTCCCACGTGACTATGCTTCAATCATCTATATACATACACATCTGCCATTGGCATCAGTTCTGTAGTTTGTCTGTGTCCTAAATAAGCAGCGCACAATTCTACTTTAGTTGTCATACTTTTTATGTTCTACATGTTATGACAGGTGTCATCCTGATTTATTGCACTATGTACAGTTCAAGTGGGCACTTATGAGGGTGCTGAGCTTTATGCACAATCACTTACCATGACACATTGTGTTACATGTAGGTGTTTATTATCTGGTTCGTCCAGACATCACACACACTTTGAACTGGTTCCAATATTTATTTAACTTTTTTGGTGCATGTCATGACTGATGTGTGTTCTTGATTCTTTGCACTATGAACAGTCTGTGTAAATCAAATCATGGTGTCCAAGAAATTAATAGAAGCAAAACTATTATTCATTTCATATCTTGGATTTTCATCAGTATTATTCATAGCTTGCAAGAACAACTGTAATTCAACCTCTGTTCTACTCCATAACATGGTACAGTGAACAATGTATCTTTTAGAATACTGCACATTTCCCATACAGTGGGTGGGAATACAGAAATGTTTTTCCCACCAGCCCACATACAAACTAGCCAGATCAATGTAAAATTTATCTTTGTGCATGAAGTAATTAGATTTCAGTGCTAGGTCTGCCACCATGACTATGAACTCTGTGTCAGGAACTACCAGTTCTTCTCTCATATTCAAACAAGTACAGTTTTCTAATACAACTATTATGAATGCAACACATCAGATCCAAGTATAAACATTCCAAAGAAAGCAATGGATTTTATTAGCTGGGGATTGCATGTGGCCATATTAATAAACAGGAAAGGAATATCTGAGAAATCAAAATCCTACTAAACCATGTATCTATCTGTTGCCTAAAGTCCACAAGGATCCACACAACCTGCCTGGAATCCCACTCATGGCCAGCACTGGATAAGTGATAAAGTCATTTTCATAGCTAGTGAACTGTTATTTATGACCTCTTGTTTCAAAATTACTATCCCATTTGGCAAGTGCCAGTGATGTTATCTTTACCATCTCTGACATTGCTACAGTATTAGTGAAAATACTGTGCTTGTAACTTTTGATATTGAGAATCTTTACTCTAATGTTCCTCACCAAGGTGGGCTAGCTGAAATTGAACATTTTTGAATATGAGAGAAGAAACAGTAGTTCCTCACGTAGAGTTTATAGTCATGATGGCAGGCCCAGTACTGAAATCTAATTACTTATTGTACAAAGATACATCTGACATTCAAAAGAACAGGACTGCCATGGGATAATGTTTGCTCCAAGCCTGGCCAATTTGTATGTGGGTGGGTGAGAAAAACATTTCTGTATTTCCACCAGCTGAATATGAAATGTGCAACATTCTGAAGGATACATTGATGACAGTCTCATGCTATGAAATGGAACAGAGGCAGAATTACAGTTGTTGCTGTAAGCTATAAATAATGCTGATGAACATCTAAGGTTTGAAATGAATAACAGTTTTGCTTCTATTAATTTCCTGGACATCACGATTTACAAGAGGGAATTAATGACTGCTCTGTATAGGAAACCAATAAACAGGAAAAGTTTATTGCATTTTACTAGCAGTCACCCAAGGCAATTAGTGACCAGCATCCCAGTTGGGCAGATGCTCAAGGTGCAACGTTGTAGCACAGATGGAGAATTAATAAAGCATTTGTAAACCACAGCACAACATTTCATCAACAGGAGATATACACCAGACAGTATGCAAAGGGCAGTATGCAAGGGTCATTGAGAGGGCAAGAACAACAGATAGAAATATATCACTGGCTAAGAAGACAGAAGCAAAAGTGAACAACTAATCACTTTTGTGATTAACTTTTGCAATCACAACACAAGATTGAAAAATCTTAAGGAAATACTGGCCAATAATACAAAGTAATACCAACTTTTCAGGAAACACAGCAGCTAATTTAAGGATAATGCACAGAAAGAGGAGAAATCTGAATGACAGCCTGTGC
This sequence comes from Neoceratodus forsteri, assembly GCA_016271365.2. Lineage (NCBI taxonomy): Eukaryota > Metazoa > Chordata > Ceratodontiformes > Ceratodontidae > Neoceratodus > Neoceratodus forsteri. The sequence continues at coordinate 1,431,754,659 of CM028131.1, forward strand.
TAGATACCATCAATCAGATTACTCAAAAAGACATGGCTACCAAATGCACCTAAGGGCAACTTCAAATGTGTCCTTTGTGCCAAATGCAATAATATCATGAATTCATCCATGTTCAAACACCCGAGAACATGTAGGAAGTTTAGAATTGATTCTTTCATTAACTGCTCTACATCAGGTGTTATTTATTTATTGACATGTCCCTGTGGCCTAGGCTTGGTTGGCCAGATAAAAAGGGCATTGAAAGACCAAATCAGCAAGCACAAGTCTATAAATGGAGTTATGAAAAATGCTATGGCTAGACATTTGTTAGAAGCCAATCATGGTTCACCAGCTCATTTGAAATTCACCAGTATTAAAAAGGTTTCCTGGGTCCACAAGGTGGTAATTTTCAGAAAAGGCTCTTCAAGAGAGTGCTTTTGGATTTTTGAATTGGAAACATTGTATCCTAAAGGTCTCAATGAGTAACTGTCTTTATAGTGTTATTTGTGATTAATTCATGTTTTCTTGGCTTTTGTATATATTTTTTATTTATTTCTCAACTTCTATGTTTAAATATGTTTTGTATGACATCACTGCTTAACATGGAGCTAAGCTATTCCCATCCATTTGAAAAATCATTAGTAATTAGTATTTATGGTTGGGGAGGGGCTATGGTTCAATTAGCTCTGAGGAAGCCTTCTTGGCAAAATGTCAGCTGATTGGTGTGTTCTACTCATGTGGACACATGCTGGCTGTTTGGCTGTTTGATGTTACTGTTACTGGAGCACCAACATGGTGCCAGTGTGAGATTGTTTTATGTAGTGTCTAAATACTGCCACTGTAATTATTTTAGCAATCTGCATTTTAACTACAGTACAACGAGCACTGTTTCTGCACTTTCTGAATAAAGATTGATGCCAGCAAGGTAAGCTGTGTCAGTATTTCATTTAAGCTTTGTGCCTTATGGTGAGTGGAGCAGGTTTGGAAACTTTTATTTCCTTGCATTGCTTCAGGTGCATTTATTGCTAGCACTAAACTGGTCATATTTAGTGAGTTGAGCCCCACTGCTTTGTCTGCTGTATGCCTATTAAAATGGTACTAGCCCGCCAGGTGGTTTTGGTGAAAGTCTTGAAGGCTACTCATGCCCAGTATCATCGGTGCACAGCATATTATCTCTTAGTGTCTATGGAGGGTCCAGGGTGACCATCTGCCCTTTCTTCTTACTCCTCCTCCATGGCCTGCTTCATTAGGAACAGCATGTGAGTGTTGAATAAAGCAATTTCTGCTCTGGCTGCAGTGCCTGCCTCTAGGGTTTTCCAAACTAAGTCTGTCTTTTTATAGATAGTATTTGCACCACACAAAGATGCTGTGCAAATTCACTTTGTGAAGCACTAATGTGCTGAATATAGCATAGCATCTGTATTCATGCCCACACCTTCTCTTTGCATGGAGCACTTATCTCTTTGCATGACTGCTATTCCATTTTGCCCATGCTAATTGGTCTTTTGAATATAGCTCAAGTACACAAATGGTGCATGAAGTGCAAACAATCTGTTTGCCCACCAGGCAAAGTTTTGAATATTGGGCCCCAGATCCTTTTGGGGGTTGTGCTGTGGGAGGATGGGGTAGGTAAGATGTGTCTAGTAGTTCCTTTCAGTAGGGATGAACTACATTTCAGTAATTCACTGCACTTACACATGTGTGTCTTAGTAGTAAATGCAGTAGTAAAGGTTTGTTTTTAAACAAGTAACAATATACAGACATAATCCTTAGCTGTGGTTCACAGTTACAAAGCTACAAACTAATACATAATTGCATCATATAAATTGAAAAACATCAGTAGTAAAAAAAAAATACAATGAGTACAGTGTAATAAATCTATAATCAAATGTCATACTCATTTGATGATTTGCTCCACTATAGAAATACATGTATGAAATTAACATGGATGCAAAATGAAACAAGTATTGTAAGTTTTGAATGTGTGGTGCAGGGGCCATCTTGGCTAGTGTATAAGTCACAAACTTGGGTTTTAGTGTAAACCTGTGTGTGTTACATTTTGCTGGACTGCTGAACTCTACCTGTTGGTCAACTTACACTTTGGAGCCTTGTTATCTTGGTTGAGCATGGATAACTGAGGGCTGTGAGCTTAATTTTATTATATTGTGGTGCAATATTCTTGTACATAAACAACACTATACAAAACAATACGCAGCATTTCTGAATAATGCTGCAGTACTGAATATATTTTTCAATGACTGTCCAGCCGCACTATGAAATGTTTAGAAGTGTGAGGTCTAAGGTCACATGAAAAAGATGGGAGTATTAAAATGATGATCAGGGTGAAACCTGATGGTCCTTTAGTACTGCTGGTCCAGGGTGTGCCACATACAATGTATTCTAATTTTAAGTCTTAATCTCATAGGGAATGGAATGGTTTATTTGTCTGTTCAGTAAACATTTCTCCAGCCTGTGTAATTCAGCAGTTGTCTGTTGGATTCTCAACAGGTAGCTTAAAGCCAACTTGAGGAATAACAACCTAACCTTGATTGGCAGTGGTTTTAAAGTAAGTAAATATCTACAAGTACTTTATGATATGTGTGAAGCCTTTACATCATTCTGTGATCCCTTTCTGCATTTCAGATTCTGTGATGTCTTTTAGGATAGTGTAGGAAGGTTGAACTATATTTCCAATAATTCCCATTGCATACATTTGTAGTTTGAAAGTGTGGACTCACCCAGGTAAGGAAGTGTTTTTTATATATAGTTCTTTTGTTCTGTCTTTTTTTTCTGTGTCTGCAGATATTTGCAATACATTTTGCATTGAAATAACTATTGCTCAATGGAAGACTGCCAGTATATGTTGTGTTTGTGTAACTGTTGTGGTACTTTTGGCTTGTCTTTTCTCTGGTATACAACGATGGTGCCAGGAGAACAGTCTTGAGGCTAAAAGAAAAGTTATAGCTAAAAGCCATATCAGAGAAAGAGTGCTGAGATTGAGAAGAGGAGGGGCAATGCAGGAAAACTCACTGGGAAGGGGCAAAAGGATTGTGGTTGTTTAAGTAGTCAGGAAGTGTATGCTGACAGAACAGCAACACCTGTTACTACAATTGACAGTACAGTGACATAGTGACAAGTCACTGAACTGTCACATGCGGACCTCATGAATGTTTCCTTGGGGTCTTGCACCTCCTGTCTGACTCAACTCTGACTCAGAGAGTTGATTATATGAATTATGGGGTGGGGTGTGGGGAAGAGCCCCCATTGGGTGTTTGGGGCAAGACCCCCAAAGAAACAATGTTTTTTCAGATGGACATATACCAACCACACTTACGGGTCAACATCAGTCCATCACTGTAAATTGACTGACAACTTTGTTGTCAAACTGGTATCATGGATCCATCAGGAAGGAGGGAGGGGTCTGGCTGCCCCACTGAAACACAGGTAAACCTCTCCATTCAATGGAAGGCCAATAGTATGTGTTGTGCCTGTACAACTGTTGTTATACTATAGCTTGTCCCTTCTCTGGTTTTCCACCCTCAGTAAGGGTGCCAGGAGAATAGTCTAGAGGCTAAAGGAAAACTTATACCTAAAGAGCCAAACGTTCAAAGTGAGATGTAATGGAACCCACTCTTCTAACTCATGGAATAGACCCAATGACAAGAAGGAAAGGAAAAAAAAACATGTGGAGGAAACCGCTGGGGAAGCAGTGTCACTGAGCTAGCCCTCCCTCCAGGCTTAGAACTGAAGAGGATAGCTGTTGATAAGCTTAACAGAATCCTGACATTGACTCTGAAATATATTTTCAAGCTGTATGATATCCAGCAACCAATGACTTGGTTATGTGAGCAGGAATATTCTTTAGGAATGCTGAGGTGTATACTACTATTCTAACAGAATGATAGGAACTAGAAGAGAAAACTTGATCCAGATGAGTCTGCTGTGTTCTGACTTGTAGGATGAACAGGGATGTAGTCAGGATACAGAAGGACTCAGAGTGCAGACGACGATAAAACAGTTAAGCTGTCTGTCTGTGTATTGCATCAAACTGATATTGATTAGGGTACCAGGTTGAATTAGTTGCAAGAAGAGATATGAACTCCTCTTTTTGATCCGTATGTTAGATCTGGAAAGGTAATGACGAAATGGTCCATATATGCTTTTTGTAGTCACTATTAGCAAGATGGATGATTGGATCAAAACCTGAGAAAGATGATGTGAATTCTCCACATGCAAATCAGTAGGCCAGAGGTCTAGTGGCTTGTAGAGTAAGTTCAGAAAGTGGGTCCAAAGAAATTAGTATTTAGGAGTAGAAATAATTAGATTGTTATTTACGGTTTCCTTGTTGAAGTTTCTGGAGTCCTTGTCTTTAGACCTTGAAAGAAATCTTGATTGCTGGTGTGATAGATATGATATTGACCTGTTATGATATAGAACATTATGATAGGCTGGATACCAGATATATATATAGTTTGATTGATGTGGCAGACAGATGAGAAATTTATAATTGGGATGATGAAATGCCAACAGTAGAGATGGAGCTACAAGGTTTTATGTTTTGTATGATGCGGTGGGTAGCCAATGTCTTCCAGGCAGTTTTATATGTGACTGGAGTTGGCAAGACTGAGTAGTTCCATAGAGAAAGTAAGGCATCAGTGGAACTGTGTCATGTCATTTCAATTTGCAGGAAGGCAGCTCTGATTTTCCAAAAGGGACAATGGAAAGACAACTAAGAAACTAGAAGGATGCAGAATAGACACAATGGACAATAAGTGGTACAGTAGGTAGAGTCATGTTAATCATTCCATTAAGTTCAGTATGGGCTGAAGAAGAATGTCCTCTATTGATGATGTATACAGCAGCTTTGTTGGTAGGGTATATAGTTAAGATTTGATTTTTTTAATGTATGTCCCCAAGTGTGTGTGTGGCTAAACCAAGATGGTTGATTTCAAACAAAGATAAAGTTATGTAAGTGGAAAATGAATATTTTCTGAAGGCTAGGTGCAAGCAAACCAAGAACTTCCATGACTGGCAGCGAAACAAGTGATGGGATAGACATATGAAAGGTACAAGACAATTTTGATGAAATACTGAAACCTGATCAAAATTCATGTCCTTTTCTTGAGAATGGCTGGCCTCCAGTTTTACAGTGTCTGAAGCAATACCTATGAACTCTAATGTATGAACTAAGTCTTTCTATTTCATCAGCTGCCAGAGGAATATTGGGTGCAAAGACTTAGTGCTACTGGCAGGTGAAGCTGACTGGAGGACACTACGGAATATTAGTGAGAGGGAAATCATCTAAAACTTTCAGAAGAATCTAATGCAAAGAAAAGGATAATGAATGAAAAGACTTGGATTATATTTACATCCAGCGTTACATGTACAGGAAGTAGAACTGAAATGTCCAAGAACAGTCCATAAAATGAATTCTGAGAAGAGATGTACAGGTAACAATGAGTGCATCTATGATAGCTGCTTTCAGGCATCATGTTCAGTGAGTTTTATTGATTTTAGGCTGATGGAAGGGATCAAGGCCATTGCAGGCAGGAACTGTCTACTGGAGTTGAGGGATGGACCAATTGTATTTGTAGCCTTAGACAGCCATGTAATTCAGTTTTCAAAGATAAACCAGTTAGAGAGTGCTTCTCTGAAGTGACTTCAACCATGTACATTAGAAGAGTACAAGATGGTGCACAGCAGGCTGTTTCATTAAATGTTTTGCAAACCACTCTTCCAGCAAGACTATATAATGGTCCCATTTATATAAAGTTTTCCTGGAGCATAAAATACATGTTGTGAAGAAGTTGGGCTGAACAGGCGGATACATATCGGTGATGAGCAATTGCATACTGATAGCCAGGTCAGAGAAGGGCCACAGATTGCACACATTAAGCTTGTCGGCCAGCAAAAATGTCAAAATAATTTATTGTCAAGAATATTCAAGAACTGTGCTAATTTAATATTGATAGGCAAGCATCTACTTCTGCTAAAGATTTAGGAATAGTATAGAAATGTGTACCACCATATCAAATTGCGAGAACAAGAATAAGATAAAGGTAGTAGTCTAGATCTCCATTTTCATGTCTAGATGACAATGCTTCAAATACAACTTCTCGTTAGCTGTAGAAGGTCATAATGAATTCTGATACAGCAAATTCTTTAGCAGCCATGAGTCAATAGACTTGTAATACTACAGATACATCACCACTTGAAACTATCCTATTTTCTTTGGTTTCATGAGCCATAAATGGTTATGAGAGTAATGCCTATCTCTTTGATATTGTCTTTGTTGACATGATCTGAAAGCAGAAGGGTAAGACAAGCAGAAATTAGCAACTGATTCACAGAGGTTTGTCATACCTGAGACATATGTAGTTGGAAATGAAAACTCATTCATGAACCTGATGAAGGAGACACACTCAAGAGTAGAGGTGTCACTGGAGCCAAAATTGTGATTGAGATATTGAGAGAGCTTCAGGCACATTTAAGGAACTGGAGCAGGTTACAGTCCTTGTGATTGGATAGTTCAGAGTCTGAGGCAGATACTCTAACTCTAAGATCAGAAATGAGAAGTTGATAGGAAGCATCAACACGCAAAATGGTAAACTCCCTACTAGGATTAACTACAAAACTGACACCAGTACCCTCTTGGATTAGGGTTCTCACCACTCACCCCACAAGGATTTCTCATACGACCATCTCCCAGACTCTCTCAGTGACCACTCCCAATCATGTGTGCATGGTTTAACAAATTCCTTATGCCCCTCCCAAAATTATTGCTAGCAGAGTCCTTCTTCGTGGAAAACTTCCACATCTCAAACAATACCTGCTTCTACAAGACTGGCTACTCATCTATGAAGCAACAGATGTTAACTTGGCTCTTGATCACTTCATCTTAATTTTCAGCAAAGCCTGTGACCTCTTTGCCCCTGCTAAAAGGCACAAAACAAAATCTCTCTCTAACCCATGGGTCATTGTGGCTCTTCTCTCACAGCTGAAACTAAGGTATCACCTCTGGGCAGTTGCTAGGTCACTGGTAAACAACTGGACATCCAAAATTACAAACAAGCACAAAATGCTCTGCACAAAAGCCATCCGCTAATGAAATCCACCTATTACAAAGACATTCTCACCAATACATGGGAAATGGTCGTGCTTTCTGGGACAATATCAAGGATATCACAGGAAGCAGCCAAAAACCTCTCTGGCCATGTTAATGGTTGATGGATCCTCAACCCTCGACCCCAAGGTGATCGCAAACATCTTTAACACAGTTTTTTCAGACCTTAGTGCTGTTCTACCTCATGACTTTTTCAAAAACAGGGCCTACTCCTCAAATACCTCAGCCCCTCAGTCTAACCATCCCTCTTCTACTTCAGGGAGGTAAGGCTGAATGAAGCTCACTACTGTATTACCGCAGCTATCTCTAAATATAGATCTAGTAGCACACCCCTGGACCTTAAGCTTGTTGCTCACCCTCGATGAGGTAATTCATCCATTAACAAAAATCCTAAACCTCTCTCTCAGCTGTGGAAAATTCCAGACCTATGGAAAACAGCCACTGTGACACCCATCCATAAATGTGGGGATAAGACGAATCACCAAATTATCACCCTATTCCATACTGCCCCCACTCTCTAAGGCACTCAGTGCGCATCGTGGCTGACCAACTTACCAACCACTTGGATAAATACAATATACCTTGTCCAAAACAACACAGTTTCTGGAAAGGTCACAGCACCACCACAGCCCTTCTTGAGTTCACTGGAGCTGTGCACAAATCCCTTGACAATGACTTTCTCACAGGGGCCATTTTGTCGACCTCTCCAAGACCTTCAATACAGTACACCAAGGACTACTAATTCACCAACTACTGAATACTGGGCTATCATCCGACTCTTCTCTGTTTTAAAAGCTACTTAGAAAACCGGTCGCAGAGAGTAAAATTATGGATGCTCTTTCTGACACCCTGCCTGTTCGGCTCATGTGTCCCACAGGGATCCATACTAGGCCCCTTCTTTAGCCTTTCCTAAACTCCTCCTTACCACTGCTCTGAGCAGATCATACTATATGCCAATGATGCTGTTGTATTCTCCACTCACAAAGATCCTGCAACTCTTCAACACAACCTTCAACTTGGTTTCAGTTCTGTAGAGACATGGTTTCTTAATCATAAACTGGTCCTCAATGGGAAGAAAACCAAATCTATGCTTTTCTGCAGCTCTCATAACCCACACAAGTTATACCACTTGGCTATCTCCACCACCCAGGGGAACACTCTAGATCAGGTGGGGTCCTTCAAATACTTAGGGGTACAGCTTCACCCTAATCTCTCTATGGAACTCATGTAGATAATGTAGCTAGAGCTGCTAATACACAGCTTGGTCTCCTCTACAAACAGACCACACCTCATGCCAGAAGCTTTTAAGTTTGCAGTCCTGAGCTTTGTGATCTCTGTAATAGACTGTGATCTCATCATTTATGGCTCAACCATGACCACAACCCTTAGACGCCTCTCAACTGCCTTAAATAAGGCATGTCGGCTCATCACTGGTGCTCACCGCCTTACCCACACATGTGACCTGTACACTCTGACCGGCTGGCTCCAACTATCAAACCACAAAAGTTTCTCACCTGCTCCATGGTGAAAAAATCTACCTTGGCCTTGTACCTTCTGGGGTCTCAACTCTGCTACCACACTGAATTTACAAATGGTGCCTTAGGAGATCCATGCTACAGCTACTGAAAGATCCCCACTGTCACACTTCACAGGAACAGTGCTCTTTTGCTTATAGGCACCACTCTCATTCAATGGCCTCAGCCCCACCATCTCCTCTGCCCCAACAATTGGTATGTTTAAAATTAGCCTCCAGGACTATCTCACTACCAACAGCTCCTGTGACTGCCCAACTTAACCTTGTTTCTCCCACTCTTCCTGCTCTAGTGGTCCCCTCCTCACTGGATTCTACCCTCACATCTTGGTATTCCCAATGCTGCACTTCTCACCCTCTTCCCACCTTTCCTACATTCCTTCCCTCCCTCCCCTCTTCCCTCTCCCTATGACTCTGGCACTTATCTGTTGTCTGTTTTCTCGACAAATGCCACTGGCTGCCTTGTTACAATGCTACCCTTGAATTGTATTAATCTGTACTCTGTTTGCAATGTCCACATTGTTGTAATGTCTGTCTTGATGTTCCCCATAATTTGTATTTCTCTGACGTGGAACCTTTGTAAAGAGCAAAGGCTCAAAGGTATTTGTAATCCTAGACTTGATAAATAAATAAATAAATACATAATTAAATAAATAAACTTACTCAGCTCTGATAATGAGAAGAAGCAGGAGTTGCTCAAGGAGTGGTGGCAGGAACACGACTGGCTGACATGGCAACCACATGAAGTTAAACAGTTCCTGCTTTTGACAGTAACAGAGCAGAGGGACTCATAGGCTGTGGAGGGTAGACACAAGAGTCAAAATAATCAATCCTATATATTGTGCTGGATTTGGGTGTGATCTGCCTATTAATAAGATGAGGAGAAATATATTTTTGTTCCAAGGAAGCAGAGGATCCATCCTTATGTACAGACATAGCAGCTAGACATGACAAACAGAAGAAATGAAAAGCTTACAGTGAAGTCTGTCACAAGGAGGTAACTGCTTAGGGCAGATGTCTCCTAGTGTCCTCGTGATTCCCAATAGTGAGACCTGATTCCAAGCACAGGCTTTGGTTAGGCAGATGGTAGCACTACTTTGCTTACCAAGGCCACTGCAATACAATTGCAATGATTATCCAGGAGCCCAGCAACTGAAAACTGCAAAGATCATGAAATGGGAGGTTCCAAACCAGCACCCACCATATCATGTCGTAGGAATGCCTGGTGGAGAGTGACAATGGAAAAAAAAACAGGCACTGCTGCTGTAGAGCTGCAGGTTAAAGATAACTAAGTAGTGGGCACATGAGAAAATGAATGGCAAGCCAAGGGCAGAAAACAGCTCAGAATCAAAAGAAGACATAGCTAGGAATGGAGCACCAAAGAAGACCGGGGAGAAGTAGAAGAATGAGAAACAGAACAGAAGCAGGTACCACAACAAAAACCCAAGAGCCAAACCCAAAAGGGACCCATAGGAACAGCTGGCCAGATTATAAGTGGAGGCAAGCAACACAAGTGTGGAACAAAGGGCACAGGCAGAAGAGCACAGGGATGCAGAAAAGAAACACAGGAAGCACCAGAATGCTGGCAAGACAAGATGCAGGAAGTTTGTTCCCTTGATGACATGTCAGAGACCAGTTTCCATGTAACCTGGTCTGAGATCAGGCTGGTCTGAGACCAGATTCTGAGCCACCTGATCTGGTAATAGTTTCATCACTCTACAGGAACTTTGTTGCTCTTAGTTTTTACATTGCACCAACTCCCTTTAGTGTAGATTTACTATTACCAACTCCTCGCTGCCATGGATCACCACAGCAGTGAAATTTGGGTTGAAATAGTTTTGGGGAAAGTGAGAGTCAAACCCAGCTAGAGCTGTGTGGAATGGGAAAATTCTGAATCTGCTGAATTTCTGTGAAGTTTGCAAAATTCCTTGACATTTCATGGAATTTCATCAAAATGTCATGGAATGTTTAACATTTAGTAATTTGGTTATAACTCAATAACTGCTCAAGCTAGAGCTCTGGAATTTGGAATATGTACTCTCTGGGTCAATGGCCATCAAAAAAAAACATTATATAATTTGGTTTGAGTTTCAAATTTATAGGTGCTCCAATGCTGTCATTTTATTGTTTGTTTGAAATTTCATGAGCATATTTTATCTGCATATACCGTAACCCTCTACTGGGTCAGGGATCTTAAATTTGGCATGATTTATTGATGATAGGTGTTCTAACAATGTACCAGATTTCATGACAATATGATGCATTGTCTCAAAATTATATGTGCTCAAAATCTGTCCTTTAAATTTTTTCAGGGAATTTCATGAACAAATTTCATCTACATATAACTCAGGCACCCTTGAAGCTAGACGTGTGTAAATTAGTATGGATAACCTTTCTGTAATTCTTATAGAATGATCTAAACATGAAGATAATTAGATAAGAGTTTTTAAGTTACAGGGGTTCAAAACTTTACTATGTAAATATTTGCAAATCTTTCCGAAAACTATAAAAATGTGAATGTTTGTAACTTCTCTGCTCTTGCATGCATAGAGATAACATTTGACATGCATATCCACAGTCAGTGTATCCTGGTGTCTAACACAACTGGATACATTTGTTAACAGTTTTAATTTTGCAGAAGAAAAATGATTAGTAACATTTTCTTACATATTTATGATAGCATATTCAGTAGATGAAACATCCAGAATTGTTTTATGGTATTTAACATTAACAATGTGCATATCACTATTTCATTTGATAAGCTGGGCTGAGCTTTTGCAGTTATACTGTTCCTCACTGGGTGACTATCCCCCCTTCTTTGGTGTTGCCAGATTGACTCAGTAGAACTATTGATCCCACTAATATTCTCTTTGTTCTTTACAGTGACAAACTTCCTTAAAATGTGTCACTTACTCCTTTTCTATCAACCTACCCTGTTTGAATAGCCAGAATTCTTTCTTCTTGCTGCCCAAGACATTATCATCACCTCTACATAATTTTGAGTACCTCTGAGTCTTAGACTTGCATATACACCAGGCTCCCTGGATCATAAATTTACTGGATATGATCCTTAAATATCCTACATTCAGGTTGGAATTGTTGAAACTCTGTGCTTTCTTGCTCTAACCTGGGGTCTACCACTGTTGTGCTACCAAGCTCAACTGTCCATTTCTTAGTGGAACTGCATCTAACTCCTAAACCTGGTGACCCCTGCATTACCTGCCTCTTATACCCATATGCTTTAATTAGACCCCCCGATAAGGCTGAGCAAAATTAGAAAATCCAGTTTTATGGAATGTGTCATGAAATGCTGCAATTTTCAGAGACTCATGGGATTTGACTTAAGCACAGATGTTATTTTGCAATTTCTCACAGCAAGCAATTAATAAAATTGGCACACAGTCCCTTGTAAGGTCTACAAGCTACCAAATTTAATGATATTGCAATCTTTAGTTTTAAAGTTTCAGGGTTAAAATTTGTAGTTTACATTCTTGCAAAATTACATTTTAAATGCTGAAAGTTTGACTACTTTTAATTTAATCCCATTTAAAGCTGCAAATATGAACTTTTCAAAAATGATCATGTGGTATAGTAGTTTAAATGTTTCAACTTTAGTTAATTTGGCTATGTAGTTTTAAAATTAGAGGAACTAACCACAATCTAAATTTTGGCAACAAGTTTGACAGGCTATAATGCAGTCCCATTTAAAGCTATAAGTCTGAAACTACATGCATAAACAAATGTTGTGATAACTTGTATACCTGGCAACTTTTGTAGTATTTCAATGAATACTATCAAAGTTATGCTAAAATTACAAAAATCCAAATTTTGACAAAATATTTGACTACCTACAATTCAGCTCCCACTAAAGCTTGAGACTTCAAACATGGTGCATATATGCAATATATGTGCTTCTGTAATCATGATATTGTGGAGAAATTTGGAGAATAAATTTTAAATGATCTCAAAATAACTAAAAATTTAATTTTGATTAAATGTTCGCCACTCATAACTCATCCCGTTTCAATGTACAATTCTAACATTTGGTATAGATTTGTATGCAGTGGTGTATTTCTTATGTTCCAAATGTATCGTTATTTGGATTTGAACTTTTAAACTTATAGTGAAATAACTGAAATTAAAAATGTTGCTAAATTCCATGAAATGTTTGTAAAATTCTGCAGAATTCCATGGAATCTGAATGGTCATTCCATGTACATTCCACATGTAGAATTTTAGATTCTGTACAGCTGTAAACCCAGACTTTCAGGATCACAGCCGAGTGCACCAACCCCTATGCTATGCTGGCTGCTGCCTTGCAAGCCTGTGGTTAGACACATATGTGACAATAACTGATCCCAGACCAGTTCAGCTCAAAGGAGAAACTTGTCTCTGACCAGGTGGCATGGAAACTGGTCAAGGCCAGGCAGCTCTGAAACTGATCTCAGACCAAACTGGTCCCAGACCAGTCATCAGAGGAACAATCTTTCTACACCTATGAGACAAGCAGAGCAGGAAGCCGGGGAAAAGGAAAGGTGCAAAAGAAGCAGAGACAGGAACAGGCAGGAAAGCGAGAGAATGAAAAGGGACTAATTAGGGCAGGTTGGAAGCCACCAGAAATGGGGTGGGGTGGGTCTGATCAGCAAAGACATGGACAGAGAATTCTGGAACACACAAAAAAAGAACACAGGAAAATGGTGTGGGGGCACAGAAGAGAAGGAAAGCAAAAGAAAACACAGAGAAATAATGAGGGAGGACAAGTGAAACAAGGATCCAAATGATGGGGCAGAAAGAGGCAGCAACAGGAGGGACCAAAACTGAGAAACCATGGACAAAACAAGAAAAAACCCAGCAAAATGAGCCAAGCAGCACAAATGGAGAGGACAGAAAAATAAATTGAGGGGCAGAAGGAGGAGGGACCCACAAAGCAGAAACCATGGATGAAACAAGAAAAAACTCAGAAGCATGAATGGTGAGTATGGAAAAACACACTTGGGAAAAACACACTAGGAAGGGGTTGATTCTGGGTGTTTTAGTAGTTGGGAAATGGGAAGAGTGTTGCAGCTCCCATTGAACCACAGGGTAGACTTTTCAAATCTTCTTCATTCTGAAGGAGAGAGCTACACTCAGCTCAATAGTAACTGTGGTATAGTTATGGTATTTATCATGCTGTTACCACATATTTCCAAATATGTCTGGGTATTTCTAAAGAGATTCTTTCTGGTAGCCGTAAGTTCTGTGGGCAAGTAGGGGAGTTCTCTAGGGATAACAGAAATTTCAGAAAATCTTATAATGTAATTGCTTCAACTGTACTTTATGCAAACATTAAGGCACAGAGGTGCAGAAAAACATTGGTGGAAATCTCAGTGAAACCAAGGCTCTGGTTTTACTTGTTTCTCCCAGAACTTTATTTATTTTGTATTGTATATTGTGTGATGATAATGTTACTTTATTTGTGTATGGTGATCACCAGTCCTACATTTTCCAGCCATACAGGTTGACTGCCTACACTTGTGTGGCCAAACTCTTGATTGCAGTGGGTGATTGGGATAACTTTATTCTTTTACTTCATACGAAAACAAAACCATAACTGCACCCATAGAATATATGATATACAAAATAGTTTACCAAATTATAATCACCTTCATTATAAACCATAACGAACACAAAGAACAATAATATGCAGCAAATCTGCAAAATTATAATCATCTTCCTACAAAGCCATAACTATATACATAGGCCCAGATATTCAGACTGCTCCAGGCTGTAAGCGCAAAGCCTGGGCACAGCGCAACTAGCTGTGCAGGCTGACAGGGTGATATTCAACGGATCTGTGCTATGGCACAGCATCACTGAATATCACACCATGGCCACCCGCAGTGCACATGGCACAGTGGCACTGCAGCAGCGCAAGTGGCCAGAGTTGAGCAGGGATGCGCTTAGCACAAGTTCCGTTGCGCTTAGGTGCAACAAACTACTTATTAAAAGTGCACATGCAAATGGGGCCATAATGTATGGCACAAATGGGCCATTTGCATTTCATTATGGCCCCATTTGCATGCAGGTTCACCAATCCCCAGTGACTTGTACCTGGTGCCCTACCAGGCTGCAGCTGTCGGGATTGATGCCCCTGCACATCACAGAAAAGTGCCCTACTGCCTGATCATGGGCATATGTTGAATATATTAAATGTCCAATATCTCTGGTGATCCAGTGGACCGCTTGCAGCCCGATCATGGGCATATGTTGAAAAGAAAGTACAGTATCCCTGGTGGCCCAGTGGACCGCTTGCAGCCCGATCAGATAAGCCCAATATCCTGGTGGTCCAGCGGTAGCCTCACCAGCCCACTGAGCCCCTGCCCCCTCACCCCGGTCAGTGGTGGGAGCACACCACCTGCCTGCAGCCTCACCACCCGCTGACTGGATACTTATGTTAGGCTGTACACCCATTGGTCCACAGCATGAGCTAATGGGCATGCAGCTGTAGTAGAATGGTACAGGCTGCACACCCATTGGCTAGCACTGTGGACCACTGGGAGTACAGCCCACCATACAGTGTCAGTTGGCGGGTGGTGGGTGGCAGGAGGGTGGGTGCTGCCGCCCACTGCTGACTGGGGAGTGAGGCAGTGGGGTTCAGTTGAGGGTGGAGAGGGGAGCACCGTGCTGACCACCGGGATATTGAACCTCCTTTATTACATATGCCCATGATCGGGCTCCGAGTGGTCCACTGACTACCAGGGATATTGGACTTTTCTTTCAACATATGCTCATGATCGGGCTACAAGTTGTCCACTGGACCACCAGGGATATTGGACTTTTCTTTCAACATATGCCCATGATCGGGCTGCAAGTGGTCCACTGGACCACCAGGATGTTGTACTATCCTTTTTCTACATATGCCCATTGATCGGCATGGGGTGCCGCCATGAAGGTGTGTATAGCTTGGTAGCCACCTACAGGTGGCAGCGCTATGTGTGTTGTACGCTGCAATATGGCAGCTCACTTAGGGGTGGCCAGCTGTTGCTCCTTTTTTTCTTGGCTCACCTGTGTGTGGCACAGGTAGGGTTGCACATGCATGGGCTCAGCACATCACAGGCTGAATATCAGGATGTTGTGTAATGCAGTGCACGCCCCATACCTGCACTGCATACATTACTGATGCGCTCCGGCACATTGGGATTTGTGCTGGGCTCAATCCCCATTTGAATATTGTGCGGGTGCATCAGTGGGTTATGCATGGTGCAACAGTGTTGCACCATGCTAACCCTTCTGAATCTCTAGACCAAAGTGTACTGCAATATTTATTAATTTATTTATAGAATTTTGATGACCAGATAGTCCACTGAGCCCAGAAGGTCCCTTTTCAGGGGTGACCCAGGAGACAGAAACAGTGCAATACAGTCAGGTAGTACAGGGTGCAGAAAAAGTAGACATGAAATTCAAGGTTACAATAAAGGCAATATTTTAATATATTGAATATAAGTGCAACAATTGAAGGACTTGAGGCAATATACAGAACATTTTATAAAGGTATAATCCTTTCATACAGTCATCACTGCACACATACAGTATTGTACAGTAATATACAGAACTATATCAGACTTATGCCATGGCATACAGTATCACAACTGACACAGTTCAACAACTGTACAGTCATGTAATTTTCTTTAATTTACCTCTTTCCATCCTAAAAAGGTAATTTGATGTCAGATGTGACAAGAAGTCTGTCATTAATCAGCTGTTCCTTAGCTGGTATATCCTTAAGTTGGGGAGACAGAGCCATTGAGTAAGAACAGCTGATCCTCCTTTTTATTTTTGGTGACTGGTATGGCCCACTACTTGGCACAAGTCCCTGCTTTCTGGGATTATCCAGGAGCTCCAGGGAGGTTCAGATACCTGCTCTGAGCCACACAGTGTGCAAGTAAAGGTTGAGGGAATTAAACCCATATCTGCTGGATGTACCAAGCTCTTTCACAGATTGTTATTTTGAAAACATGATGACAAAGGACATTGTTTGAACACTATGGGGACTTTGTTAGACTGTGATAGAATGTGACAGGATACCATGCAGGATCATGTAAAACTGGTTAAAAAGATGAGAGGCAGGAAAATCAGTTTGCAGCAGTGGTGTGTTATGATACAAAGCAGGTTTTGCTATCATGCTAATAACACAAATATGACTAGCCAAGAGGTCAAATGAAACTTGTGATTACTGTACACTTTTTTATTTTATAGCTGTAGGATGATGTTGGTATTGGTGGTAGTGGTGCTGGGGATTTTATACAGTATAATTTTACTCAGCCATTTATTCTGCACTAACCACAGCTCACATTTTGAATAAAAAGACGTTTATTTTTCATCTTATTTGTGCAATCTAAGGGTTGATGGAACTGGATTGAGGGAGGGTTACTTACAAGACATGCAATGGAACAGTAGCTCTTGAAGTTTTTGATCATTGTGAAAATACAGGCTCAAAACATGTGAGCTGGTACATTCTGTTTACATCTGCCACAGCTTTCCTGAAAATACCATTCTTTTGCAATAGTCAAATTGCTATTAAAAATTACCAGAATATGCTACACAACTAAAAATACGTTTTATATAACAAAGGTTGGGTGGCAGGGATATTTAAATACTAATCTTCCAGTAAAACATTTGTTTTTAATCAGGAACAACAACTACCTAACCTGTGCTCAATCTACTGTCACTTCAGAGTCTACCATATTGCATTTCTATCAAAATACTATAACACATATCTTATTCTTTATACAGTGGTTGAAATGTGGAGAAAAGGGATGGGAATGAAAATGAATAAAAAAAACTCCTATGCCTGAGCTGCTCTTTTAAACAACTGCAAGACAAGTCCATGTGACAATGTGACAGGAACCTGTCAGAGATCAGCTATTCTGGCAATAGCACTGCCACAAGAGTGTAAGTATGAGCCAACTCATTGGAGCAGATGATCCTCTGGCTAACATAGGAAAGTACACACTTTCCAGGTACATGTAAAGATGCACAACTGCATTACTGTCTAATGTGAAGACAGGGTCTGCTTACTGTAAGTGACATCAACGAGACTTGGGCTTCAAAGTGCAACTGAGCAGAGTTTTTTTTCTGGTCTGATTTCTGTTGTATTGTGGGAATCATGCGGCTCCACTATAGACCTATTCAGGAAAATAAAAACATATACCAGACACAAGTTTCAGCTTCAGGTTTTATTACAAGATACAAAACTAGATTTAAGTAATTACCTGCTCTTAAAGTCTTCAATCTCTGCTCTGCATCAAGATGAAAAGTTAGCCAGCCTGGTAGTGTAGAGGGCTAGGGCACTTTGCATTTTACCTCTTACCACACCAATAACATGGGGTTGGGAGAAAGTTCAGGTTGCCAGGGTTTGGCTGGGGAAGAGAATTTATCATCTGGAAGACAGCTCTCCTCTTCTGGGGATGGTGGGTTGTGTGTCTCAGCAGCCAGTGACACCCAGTGGAGGCTGGTGTGCAACTACTGGAACCACATCAGGATTGGGTGGAGACAATGGCAGACATCTGTGGATAGGGTCCAGGAGCATACCATCTCACGCTGGATGTCACTGCACAGCCGTGCTCCATAGGGAACCAAGGAAATGAAGGAAACCCCAATGTCTGGGAGAAAGATGGCACCCAGCTGCCATGATCAAAGCTGGTTCTAGCTCACCTGAGTCCTGACTGACTCCTTCTTTCACCTCTGCCTACCATGGCATTGAATGAGTAAGTTCATCATGGAGCTGAAGGCAGCCCCATCCTGGGGGATTATGACCGGAGGGGGTCCCTGCAGGTGTGCCGCGGTGGGTCAGCAGAACAAGACCTCAAAGGCAGAGAGAAACTTGAGCAGAATGGAAACAGCTGTGAGATGACTGATGGGGCCCCAGCCAAGTGGCGACCAGAAGGAAAAGAGAACTTGACAAAAAAAATAAAAAGTTAATAGGGGACTACATTAACATGGAAGATTATTCCTGAAAGAAAAGGGGAAAGTCACAAAGGGGCAGGGGACAACCTATGTTATTGTGTGTTGGGTGCTGGGCTAAGCAGACCATTGTGTTTCTGCACAGACCTACTAGTACACTACTCCCTTCTCTGGCAGCACTTATCTCTAAGCTCAGACTCCTTTCCCAAAAAGGAATCCTTCCATTCCACAAACCCATGTAGCATGAGCCTCATGTGACTCAGTAAAGCCCCAAGTTACTGGTTTGCTGCTGCCACTCCTGAGTTTATAGAAACTTCAGAATTCTTCCCTGCCAGATAAAAAGCATGTTTAAAGAAAAGGATTTCAGATATTTGCTATGCATATTGAAGGGGACCAAAATTAATTTTAATTATAAAATATTTGCATTTTTATATTAGTACTCAGTTCCATTCTGTGATGCCTGTTATGATATCTGTTGCATATGAAAGGTGAGATTCCTTGAGAGCCCAGGGTGTGTCTTAAGGGTGACATTGTGAGCTGCTCCCATAATTTTAAGGGCAGTCCCTTACCAACTGTAACGGATTGTGTATCCCAAGTTCTGATTTACAATGTTTGCAGATACCTACCTAATTGGTTTCTAATACTGATAATGAACTATTTAGTTTGATATTTTCTCTCAAACATGGAAACAAGTTTCAGCACTGTATGTCTTTCCCAGTCAAAACATTTTAAATATATACGCTTGAAACACAGAAGGGTGGTCAGCTTATTCAACAGTTTATGCACAAGGACATTTTAATTAGCTGTTGGGTAATTTATGTGGCATGTTTAAGATTGAGGCTGCTTTGTGTTCATTTTATTATGTTTGCTTGCATGCATGTGCAAGAAACATAGTGCCATCATCCAAGTTTTCCAGAGGTGTGTCAGCCTCTTCCAATTCAGTCAGTGTTTGAGGTGCGGTCGCAGTGCACCAATCACTGCTCCAGCTGTCTATGACAGCTGAAATGCAGTGGCATACAGTTGAAAGGGAGAGCTCCACTTCAGTGAGCAGAGCTCCCCTCCACACACACACACACGACGCAAGACACGACGCATGCACGCATGGGCGTGCTCTGCAGCGCCTCCTCCCCACACTGTATGGCAGATGGGGGTGCCAAATCCCCATCAGCTACATGACCCCAAAGCATCCAGGTGCCATGCTGGAGCCCATCCCAGTGTGGCAAAATGTTTTATGGCCGACGGGGTGCCCAATCCCCTGTCAGCTGCACGCCCAAAGAGTCCATAAGTGCCACACTGGGCTCCCACCCCAGTGTGGCAAAATGATGTTATAGCCAATGGGGTGCCCAATCCCCGTCAGCTCCTGCCCCTACCAACATCCTTCCAGCTGCCGTGCTGGAAGCCCACCCCAGCATGGCAAACGCCCTCGCTGCCTTAGGAAATAAAACCTGTAAATACAAAACTGTCCCTTGGCACTTCTCCTGCCCTCCCACAACTTGCAAGCAATCACTGCACACCCTGCCTCCCCACACCCCCCCACCCCATACTTACCTCCGAGCTCGGGCGCGTGATCTTCAGCGGACTGAACACATCTGCACTCTTCAAAGCCGATCATGAACTGAGGAAATGCTGGTAAGCTGTATAATGGGATAGATAGGGTTTTTAAACTTTATTGTATTTTCTTGTAGTTTTTTGATGTTTTACAAATTTTCCAACATGGGCTTTTTGGGACTCTTCATAAATGCTGTCACTGTCATGGCATTACTGGCTCCGGCGGTGATTTTGCAGCCACTGCATGAAATCACCTTTCCAGAATGATTAATGAAATGACACTGCCAGTGTTCATAAGGTGGCCTCAAAAGCCTATTTTGAAAAATTGGTGGTAAATTCTAAAATGATTGTTTTACGAGCGTGCATTGGCGCAGTTCCTACGCACGCCGTAAGTTTGTGAATTTTCAATATTTTCACTCCAGATTTTCAACATTGCCATTTTACCACACCTTCTTATGAGCAGTAGAGCTGTCATTTTTCACATCTCACCCAAAATGTGTTTCCACCCATGCGCACAATGGTGCAGTCGGTGTGTGAAATCAATGCAGGACACATTAAGAAAATCACAGTGACACAGTTCATGAGCAGAGGTCTTAAATGGCTGTGTTGAAAATTTGGTGAAAAATTCCTAAGAATGACTGTTTCTGTGACGTCGTTGTGCAGTTCGCATGTATGGTTGTGAAATTTTAATATATTTTCACTCAGATTTTCAACATTGCCATTTTACCACACCTCCTTATGAGCAGTACAGCTGTCATTTTCACATCTCACCCAAAATGTGTTTCCGCACATGTAGCGCAGACAATGGTACAGTCGGTAAGCGAAACAATGTTTGGGACAGATTAAGAAAATCACAGTGAAACTGGTCATGAGCAGAGGTCTTAAATGGCTATGTTGAAAATTAGGTGACAAACTCCATAAAATGACTGTGTTACGGGTGAGCATTGCGCAGTTTCCTTGCACCCTTGTAAGTTCATGAATTTGTAATATTTTCAGTCCAGATTTTCACCAGTGGCATTTTCCACACCTCCTTATGAACAGTACAGCTGTCATTTTCCACAACATGGCCGAATGTGTGTTTTCACACTTTCAGCACAGAAATGCGTGGTCGCTGTGGGAAATCATTGTTTGGGACAGATAAAGAAAATCACACTGACACTGTTCATGATCGGAGGTCCCAAAATGTTTGTGTTAACAATCTGCTGTAAAAATCCCCAAACTAGTTACATTACGGTGTGCGCGCCCAGTTTCTCACACACGCCGTGACTTCTCACTAGTTTTATTATGATTATTAGCAGATTTTCAACATTGCCATTTTACACCTTCCCATGAACAGTACCACTGTCATTTTTCACATCCTGTTCGAATGTGTTTTGCACCTGTGGTGCCAAATGCCATAGTCGCTGTGCAAATGCAGTTTTCGGCTAACAAACTGATATTGCCACTGTTCATGAGGTGGGGTCACAAAAACATGTTGAAAATTTGGAGTGAAAATACCAAAGAATGCCTGAGGCGTTGGGTTTCCGACCATAATGCTCCACCCTGTAGAGAATGACAGGCATCAGGGTGTGACTTGGGATTCTTGCCTGTCATGCTCATACCATTCCACCTCCACCCATACCCTGCAGCCAGTGAGAGGCATCAAGGTGTGCCTCGGACTCTTCTGGCTCAAACTTCACCCCATTCTCCTATATCGCACCCATCTCACGTATTTCCTGATGGAATGGGGTGCACATAAGGGCCAAAGACCCTAGGCACACCATGACACTTGTCAGTGTCTGCAGGGTAGGTGTGGTGAAATGGGGGTGGTCGTTATGCCTCGACAACCCAAAGGCACACCCCAATGCCGTCACTCTGCAGGGTGGTGGTGGGGTTGGCTTCAGTTCAATACTTCGCTGCCATTCCTATTATGCAGCTCTGTAACTTCTACACTACCAATGCCAATGCCAGCAAGCAAGCATTGCATTGACAAATGCTTGTTATGCCTGTCGAGGAACCTGATAGACCCCAAAAGCTACTGTACACTAGCATTTATTTCTTTGTTTAGTAATATGTATTGCTGTAACACAAGGTATCTAGCAAACCATTCTTCTTTAAAAGTGCAATCAAATTACTCTTTAAAACTTGATTAAAACTGTCTTTGCTTAAAAATAGCCCCATTAAAAATAAAATCCCTCAATGAAAATTTGACCAGTAATTTCATTACAAAAACTGCAGGGTTTTTAATATTCATGATACTAAATGGGAACACAGAGGAATACCTAGTTAAAACTGTAGTATTAAAAACACACATCAATTAACACCATCCTACTGATCTTAATGGGGAGTTCTGGAGTGAGTGAGTGAGGCAGATGAGACAGGAAAGGTGTGGACTGGGAGGAAGGAGACTAATTGACAGATAAGGCTCACCCTTCTTTCTAATTTCCCCATTCATGGCAGTAAGCAAAAGCTGCATGGAGTGGTGTAGAACTTCTTGATCAAAGTTAGCTGAGATACTAGCACCCCAGCCCTCTGCCTGCTTGCTTTGTATTCCCATTCAGTATACTTTCATCCACATTTTGATTTGCCATTTTCTTCAGTAAGAGTGTTTTGTTTCAACTTGTTCTGTTTCATCCTCTCTTTTATTTTTTGAACTAAAATCTTGTTTGGGCACCTGCAAGACAAAATAGAATGGCAGACCGCACTTCACCTGGAAGCTGGTGGGGATCACGGTGGCCTTCTCATGCTTCCAACCAGATGACATATCAACCGCAGTGCACCAGAATGAGAAACTGGTAAGTGCTCAACTTCAAACAATTTTCAAAACATGAAGCACCTGTGTGTGTGTCCCTATTTCTGTATCTATTTACTTATTTTTTGAATTTTAATGTGATATTGGGGAATGTCAATAAGACATGAGTGTAACATGAGCCAAACACTGGAGAACATGAGAGAAATTAAGATGACAATACACTAAAAAGTGGGATGGGGCCTTATGACCATGTGCATCCAAATTACTTCAATTCTCTTGCAGTAGCAGCTACTGTGGCTTTGATCAGAGTTTAGTTACTTTCTGACATGACACTTATTGCAAGTTACTGTGTTACACCACGGCTGGCTCCACTGTATATCTCCGCACTATGGGTGGGTGTTTTGATGTTGTGTTTTAGTTATTTGGTGACTAGGTAAGGCCCATTAGCCACAATGCCTGTTTTTAGGGTGACCCAGGAGCACCGGAAGGTGAAGTGTCTTGCTTAGGCTCCCACAGTATGCAAGTGGAGGTTATGAGAATCAAACACAGATTTGCTGGATGTACCAAGCTCATTCACAGCTTGTTACTCTAACCTCTAAGTGATACTTCCAGTTCTTCAAATACTTTTTATTGCAGGAATGAGCTCATTTTTTGTTCTTGCTTTAGTCTTTTATTGGATAAGGGTGTTATGGCATGTTATACTAGCTTGATTAGATTCATGAGTTAGACCTACAAAAGTTGGAACTAAAGTGGGGCCTGCCAATATGCAATGAAGTGTCACAGATTCCTGCATTACAAAAGAGATTGGATGGCAATGAAATTTCCTTTTTCTGCAGTAACCATACTGCAGAATTCTGCAGTATTGAGTTGTATCATGGTGGGTGCCACTTCATCTAAATGAATTGTTTCAAAGCCATTATCCAACACTATTATCTGTCATATGAAACTTACACAGAAAATAAAATGCTGATTTGCTCTGGTAGTGTTTTGACCCAGTTAGCTACCTGTTCAGCAATAAGCAGTGTTGTAGAAGTGACTTTTGGGATATTGCCCTGAGGCAAGCAATGCCCATCAGGAAATCTTTTGACACATTTCTTAAAAGTGTCAGAAATAAACTTCAATTAAATTATTTTAGTACACTGGGGTGGGCTCCATAGTGTGCCACAGGAGTGGAGGGTGATAAATGCCAACACAGAGATCGGTACCTCATGTTGGCAAAAAATGTGATTTGGGTAGTTCAATGCAGGATTCTGCATCAATGATAGTCTCAATGTAGAATCCTGCATCAAAATGGCAGTTTGATGCAGGATTCTGCATTGAACAATAAAAAAGATATTGGGGACTGTTTTATTTTATTTCAGGAACATTTACACCAAAAAGATTTTGGAATACTGGGTGTGGGCTCCCCAGTGTCCAGTACTACTAAGGATTTGAGGGGCAATAGCCGACACCGATGTTGGCACATATTAAAAATAATGGGTTTCAGGCAGGGTCCGTCCAACACCAGGGGTGGGCATCCCGTGTCAGAAAATAAAAGAAAAACATGGAAAGTAATTAGAGAACGGGGGGCAGACACCAGGAATTTTATAAGTAACTCATGGGATCCATTAGACTCAGGAAAATCTGCAATTGACTTTAAAAATCCCTTTCACTGTCTCTCTTCGCCAGCCGATCTGACAAAAGGGATCAGCTGGCAAAAGGGATTGCAAAAAGGATTTTAAAGTTTAAAATGCAGTTTTGAGAAAAAGAGAAAACAACAAAGGCATGGGTGGGTGGAGGATGTCCCTTACCAAAACCCATAACTTGGTTTTTACAAAGACATGCCTGGGTAGTTACAACATTTGTTTTCTCCCTCACTAAGCGAGAAAACAAATGGCAGCTGACATATAGGATTTACCTTGGGAAAAGGGATTTTGTGATTTCTGAATCTCTTTTCACAATCCTGTTCACCAGCCACTTGCAACCAGGAATCCTTGATCGAAACTTTGTAGCTATCTCAAAGAGTGAACTCGCATGCTCAGAATTCAATTTTAAAAATTTTAATAATTTTGAAAGGATTAATATTTTTCACCAAACCGACTCATTGTTCATTGGGATAACCTCTATCTTATTTATTTATTTGTTTTGTTAACCAGGTAAGTACATTAGACAACAGGTGCCTATTTTCAGGTGCGACCCGGGAGGTTACAATACAGAAAAATGTACATAGTCATGGTATATACAAGCCCACAACACAGGTGGGCCAGAGAGAGATATCAATACAAGGAACATAGTACATTGACAAAGTAACATACACACCCACATACAGGTGGGGCCAGAGTACAATATATAGACATGGTACAGAGTCAGAGCTAGCAAACATGAGTACAACTACAACTAGAATTAAAAGGTAGAGAGAACATTGCATCTTGTCTATACGATCAGGAAGACATTAAAACCACAAGGTAACATAGGAGTAAGGGGAGGCAGGAGACTAACAGGTAACTAAGGGGAGCGTAAACAGAGCACAATCTGGGTGATTGTCAGGAAACAGGCAAGGGAGAGTAAACAGTGCAGTAGGCCAGCAGGGTACTAGTGGGTGCAGAGAGGGGAGGAAGCAGCTGGAGGACCACCATGGTGGGGTCTGGCTCAGACTTCGGGAGAGTACTCGCTTATAGTTGCGTGCCCAGGGTCAGGGCAAACATAGAGTGGGGTCATCTAAGTGCTACAAGGGTGGGAGCTAATGGTTAGGTGGGTAAGGGGACGCCTCAGAGGAGTGTGGAGGTGCTATAGTGGAGAGTGGCAGAGGCCGAATTCTGCTTGTGGGAGAGAGGTCATGCCAAAATTCCAAACAGTGTGGTCACAGCACAATGAGAAAAAACAGGAAAAACTGGCAAAAATTAGAGAAAAAGTTTGTTTTGATGATTTGCTGCACACAATCCACAGATCCAATCAAAAGAAACTTGGACAATCTAGAGACTTACCACTCGAGATCATCTACTCCATATTTTGTGGAAATCCATTGAACAGTTTCAAAGTTATTAATGTGCACAATTTGGGGTTTAGTATTAAAGTGCCTGCTCAACACTAACTACAGGGTGCTACCATGCATATATATATATATGTAGATATGTGTGTTGTGCTTGAAAATAGGCAGGTTTATTGCCTAATGCACTTACCCAGTTACCAAAAGCAAATAAATAAAATATATTTTATAGTGGTGCAGTAGCACCACTATAGTTAGGTTGAGTAAGCACTTTAATGTTAAACCTCAAATTCTGCACCTTATTATCTTTGCCACCATATAACAGATTTGTCTCGGTACCATAGATCTCTGGATCTGGCAAGTTTTGTTATGGTTGAATGTATGGTTGCTGAGCTACAGAACACCAAAAACACAAAAAAACCTGACGCCTTGTGCATTTCTTTGTTTGCACCCACAGTCCACACAGTTTGTCCGTTTGGTCCAAAATCATCAGGGGACATGCAGTCTTGGTCACTGATGTGCCTTTTGAAGATTTGGTGAAAATATTTAACCATTCAAAAGAAAAATTTTCCATTATAGTCACGGGAAAAGTTAGCAAAATCACAAAACTTTCGCAAATGCCTGTTTTACTTTCACAAATGGTCCTTTTACTATCATGATTCTGCCATCTTGTTTTCAGTTAGTGACACAGAAAAATCCCTGGCATTTAAAATTGGGATGCTCTAGGTAAACACTGATTGTTGTGTTACCTAGTTGGGTCCTTAGGATGCTAGTCATATCGGTTTTGGGGGTTAAACCCCACCAGAAATACATTTTTACTTCAGGGAAAATTATTTTATAAAATGCTTTGCAAATGCAAAAGCGTAGTGATTTTTTTTAAACTTTCATGATTTGTAAAAATATTTTGCAAAAGTATGTCAAAATAACTAAAAATGTTTGCTACCTCCTGCAACCAAACGGTTGGGTCCTTTGAACTGAAATTTGCAGGTGGCAACCCCTGGTCCCACAGATGTGCTTTCCATAGTTTGGTGCCAAAACATTCAAGGGGCCCAAAGTTACAGTGTTCCAAAGTTCAGCAATTTCCCATAGGATGACACTGCGTCCGTCACACCTTTCAGTGCCTGTATCTTGAAAATGAAGCGAGATATGGAGTTTTCACTACTGGCAGCTTCTGGTGATCTAATCTGCAGAAACAAGTTTTGAAATAGTAGCTGACACCTGAAGATGAATTTTTTCCTACTTGCTGTGGTTACAGAGATATTGGCAAAAACAGATTCCAAGGGTTTGAAGGGTGCATTCACCGGCATTTTGGATGAGACGTTAAACCGAGGTCCCATCTGCCTGGATTGTTGGTAGTTCAGGTGGATGTTAAAGATCCCATGGCACTTATTAAAAGAGTAGGAAAGTTTTATTGAAACAAGAAATCGTACAACAACAACCAAAGCATAAGTACAAGACTGTAGCAGTTCAAGAATAGTAAACAGAAAACATAAAAGAAATGCAACCTAAAAATAGTCCATCAAGTCACTGGGGAATCCAGTCAGTTATCCAAGGAAGAGCCTTCCAAAGGGCTAGTAGTGTCATCTCTAAGAATAAGGTACTTTCATATTCATAAATGGTCTTCAAGTCTTTCACAATTTTTTTCTCGAGTTCCAAGTAAGAGCAATCTTTTTGCTGTAAGGTGAACAAACACAGTGCCATCCAAATGTTCCATTTAATCACAACAAAACAAGATTTAAAGTATCCATATTCCAAAAGACCACTGAGGGGAAAAACTCCATATATAACATTCTGGTAAGAGACCTTCTGAAACAAAAGAGAAGCCCATGTCTGTGCCAAAAACCCCACCAATTCTGAATAAAAGAACACTCAAAAATAAATGTGATACAGTTTCCAATTCAGTGATGCATAATAGTCTTGAGACTGCTTGTGTTTATGATTTGCTTTTGACAGTTATCTTTTCATGGCAAGACAGCCAATGAAAATCCCACATATGGCAGGCACTCTGTTACATCGTAACAAAAACAAGAGAGAAGAGAGATGTTGGTTTGGGCATTTTTCAAAAGATGACTGCATGGCACAAGCAGAAGAAAGAAGATTATTATATAAGACTTTATGTGAATTAGTTAATATCATCTGGTCGATATCTTCCATTGTTTCAAATGTAAAACATA
The DNA here is from genome assembly GCA_016271365.2 of Neoceratodus forsteri. Taxonomy (NCBI): domain Eukaryota; kingdom Metazoa; phylum Chordata; order Ceratodontiformes; family Ceratodontidae; genus Neoceratodus; species Neoceratodus forsteri. Next base: position 1,431,782,652 of record CM028131.1, read on the forward strand.
TGTTTAACATACATTGGTATACCCACAGTTTGTCGAGTACACTTAAAGAATTACATTCCCACTGGTGAAACCAAACCCTGCAGGAATCATAAAACCTTGATTCCCATCCTCTCTGAGTATTAATCAGTAGAGGCCGTAGTTAGCAGTGAAAAAATACATGAAAAAACAACAAAGGATTAATCATATGAACACCACCCTCCGGTATCGTAAATAAGTAACATTCCGCTTTACGGTTTAGCCTGCTCCCCATAAAGCCTGGAAAAACAGGCTAAAAATGGCGGTTTCAATTGTTTCAGGATTGGGAATACATAACTCAAATAAAGAAACATCGGTATCAGATAAGTTTTAATCAAAAACACGTTTTTTCTTCCCAATCTGCCCCTTATTCCAAGAGGCAACCTTAGCTTACCTTGTTGCAATTTAGCATTCCAATTGAAAAATATGAGTCCCTAGTCCCAAAATAAACCCTAAAATACGAATAGGACCCTCAACTAGTCACAATGGGCCAATATGCTCCAAGGGGCTATCGTGGATCCTAACCAGTATACCCAAGCTTTTACTGAGATTTAAACATGCTCCAGAAAACCTCCAAAAGTGGAACATTCCTGGAGGGAAATAATCACTGAAGCTTCATCAGCTACAATAAACAAACAGCGTCCCATGATATGCGATAGCCTTATAGCGAGAGCAGAGAGAACTAAAGATGGCATGAATCTGAGGGTGAACATTCAGTCGATGAAGAAAAACATCTAAAAAGGACATATAACAAAGGGCTCAAAGGACAACCTTGACAGACCCCTCTTAACAGGGATCATTGGCCTACCCAACCATTCACAACAGGCATGACAGTAGCTGTTCTGTAAAAGCATGAATCCATCGAATCATTACTTCTGGAACATGCATGAAGCGAAGTATATTCCATAAAAAGCATGGTTAACTGAATCAAATGCCGCTTTTGATCTACTGAGACAATAAGTCCCAAACCGAGTCCAGATAACTATGGGAAAACAATTTAAGGAGAATCAGGTGGTCAGAAATTCTTCTATTAGGTACAGAACAGAACTGAGCAGGATGTACAACCACTTCTGCAATCCCAGCAAACGCTTTGCAATGATTTTCATCAATAACTTAAAGTCAGTATTTAACATACATAGGCGCCAATTCTCTAGAGAGTGAACATCTCCTTTCTGCTTGTAGATATAAATCAAAGGTGCCCTTGTGAAATCCAATGGAATAACTCAGAGTTGAGCAGGGAATTAAACACAGAGGTTAGTTCAGGACCAAATGATCACCCAGCACCTTATATAAGGCAGCAGGGAGGTCGTCAGGGCCAGGGGTCCTCTGTAAGGGTAACAAAGAAATAGCCACTTCAGTTCCAACTCAGTTATAGGTATACATGCTGAGTCCACACCAGCTGTGAAGGGGTTGAATATCAACATCTCCGTACTCAAGTTGCTGGATCACCTGGTACAGCAGGGAGAGAAGAAACTGAAACAGTCATGTAATCAGTCACAATTTAACAGATGTCGGATTGAGTAGTACATAAAGCACCAGCAGTATTAGCAAGGCACAGCATAGATTTTTGGGCAGTTTGTCTGGAATTAGACTCAAAAGGGCAAACAACGTCCCGTGTTCCCGCCATGTTAAATTTGTGTTGATGATACAATTTTGTGATTGTCTAGATTGGAAATTCAACATCTCATTCTGTATTAGTTGAATTTGTTGAGAAAGATCTTGTCCCGTCATGTATTCTATTGTTAACAAGGACTGAAAATGCACTCTTTTGCAAATATTCCAGATATTCTCTCCTACATTTCTGACGAATGTAATTTTTCAAGAAAATTACCAAATCATGTTTTGTATCAGTCCACCACTGAATAGGGTTTTCATAACATATAAAACTGATTTATGAGCATGAATAAAGGACAGGAGAGACTGTAGAAACATCGGACTTGCAACAGAGATGTGTTGAATTTCCACAGTCCCAGTCCTTACGGAAAAGGGCATCAGGGCCATCACCGACAGAAAGCAATTTATGATCAGAAAAGGCCACAGCTTGTACAATGGCAGAATTAATCAACAACGTATGTAGATAAAAAACAAAATCAATTGTGTTGCCAGTTTATCCTTTTGGATTGTAGGAGTGTGTTGATTCGTAAAAGAAAATAGGCATCAGTTAAATATGCAGTGCAACTAGTTTCCCAGTACATTGCGAGTCACAGAATAATTTCTTTGTGATAGCAAAGAACTCTTATCATGAAGGCTTAAGCCTCAATTAAAATCACCGGAGAAAAGAACTTGAAAGGAGGTATGCAGTTAAGGACGAATTAATGAAAATAAAGCTATACGTGTTGTCTTAGTTTGGGGAGCATAGATGTTTATCACTCGATAAGGGCAAAGCCCTATTAAAAATTTAAAACAAGCACCTCTACCAGGGGCTACATCAAATAGTTTCAACAAACGGAACTCCGGGATATTAATCAATATACTTAGGTTCAACAAGAGTCCTGACCTATAGACCAAAAACGAAGGCCCTAATAGCCAGTCCTGTTTTGCTTGTCAGATCTCATGTGGTGTGAAGTCTTGTATCCTGCAAAAAAAAGAGCCCTAATGGTAAGAGCCATAAAAGGAAAACACCAATCTCCGTTTTGCTGTCGTTTCATACTATTCACATTAATAGTGTGGCAAACAAAGTGCACATGGTAAAAAACAAGGCAGAGAACCCATTACGATTTCCTTTTCCCAACCAACTTTTCTCCTTAAGCCTCACTTTAGCCTTCCGCTTCTGTGAAAGACCAGTACCTAGTTGAAATTCAGAATCAGTAGTGCCATCAGGAATGGAAGACGTAATGGAGGAAGAGTCAGACTCGCCTCCAGCATCATCAGAGATGGGTTGAAGCAACTCAAAGGCGTTAGACAGGACAATAGGTGGGGTTGCAGGGCTGTTAGAGGAAATGGTGAAGTCCGAGGACTATTCCTCAACGACCTGCAGTGCATGAAGCTGGTGGGTTATCGGGAGGTGGCATAGTACTTGAACCCGGAACCGGTCCGGGACAAGCTCACTAGACTGGACAGGTTCAAGAGTAGGGGGTCACCACCAAAGGGGTTCAGCACAGGTGACCACCGACACTGAGTCCTGGATTACAACAGGCACAGGGACTCATGTAAAGGCTACGCAACTGCAGAAGGAGGTGCAGTTATGGTGGTGCAAATATGAGCTTTCTGTGCCAGTGTAATAACAAATCGTTGATCAATGCCACCATCATGAGTAGCCTAATTATGAGCAGCCCACTGACAATTTGAAATGTGTGGCCCATCTCATCACAAAGATTGCATTTACACTCATTCATGCAGTGGACCCCTACATGACCCATTTCTCCACAGTTATTACATTTCATTTTGTCACATACACTACTAAGATGTGAGGGGTCACCACACCGGTAGCAAGCCTTAGGCTGACCTGGGTAAAACAGGACCCCTGTCTCGACATATAAAAAAAGAATTAGGTAGGTGCACAGGACCAGAATAATTTGAGTGTAACATTACTTTAAATTTCCAACCCCAGTCCAGATATTTTCTGTGTCCAAGATAGCTTCTGGTTGCCCCTGAACATTACAATGCTATTTCAACCAATAAACAACATCAATCACTTCAACACCTTCGTTCCGAAACAGAACGGTGATAGTCTTGAAAGCAGGTTTAGAAAGGTACAGCCTAAAATGGGGTCCATAGTGCAGTGTTTGCAAGCATGGTACTTAGACCAAAAGCGCTCCAACCCACATGACGTTTGAAACTAACATCAAATGTAGATTCACCTGAAATATGAATTAGGGCATATATCTCATGAGAATAAAATTGTAATGAGTCCTTCAAGAGTGTCCGTGCTACATACACACAGTCTGGAGGCTCAGGCAACCCTCCCTTATAAACCAATCGAACAGCATCATGCTGTTTAGCAGACAGAATCGGAACTTAAATAAAGAAGAAAAGAAATGAGAAGGCTCCACCTGTTCAGAGGGTTGCTGAATTAATGCTGAAGTTTTGGTTGCCACGGCTAGTCAGTAGAAGAAGCCTGAAGAGGAGGACTTGCAAATGTTCCAGAACAGGGTTCTGGGTCAGCTCTAATTCCATAGGTAGACACAAGGGGTCAGAAGAGACCACAGACATCTTTGGTGTATGCCGCAACTCTGGAAAGTCCTCGGGCGGAGGGACCATAGGAGATGGACCCGAGACCCATGTTACTGCCGAAGGTTCTTGCAGCCATCCAGTGCCTCGCAATGCCATGCATACTGACCAGGCAGGTGCAGTGAGAGGATCTGCAGTCTGGGGTGCTAACGTCGAGGGAGGCAGTGTTACAGTAGACAAAGTAGAATCAGCAGTCAGAGCAGAGGTGGTACTCACCATGGTCGGGTGAGAAGCAGGCAGTGTAATAGAGGCTGTAGATATGCTGGGAGGCACCGAACACGCTGGTACAGCAGTCGTTTGAAAGGTCGTAGTTGACAGTCCCTCAAAGCTGTCAGTTTCAGTGGGAAAATATCCCAGCCAATCTAGCAGTCCAGAGCGTTGCAACTCCTGTTGTAGTTTCATTTTTGTAATCGCGAAATGGCGTCCGTTGTTGCTAAACGATTTGAATATCCTTCTCCACTGAACAGGTAATATCAGAGTCTGAGAAGGAGAACTCCCCTTAGAAACAGCATAAGACATAGGAGAATCCATATCTGCTTGACATAGCGAGAGATTCTAGAGTGGTAGCCTGTACTTCAGTGTCCTTTCTCCAACAGAAACAGAAACTTGCATTGCATCAGTGCATGTCGTTATGGTCTCCACGCAGTCAGAGATAGGGAGTTGAGACCAGTCCTCCTGTCTCCATAGCACTCTCCGCAGCAGACAAAGGTGCATCAGCCATCTTGGACGGAGGTTCCCCACTGTAGAGTAGGGAATTTCCCCAGTGTCCTTGCCAAATTTCCTCATTCACTAAAAATACCACCAACAGCTTAATCTGGTTCAATGTCACTTGGCATTCATCTGTATCCTCCTCCTCTGGGTCATGCATGAAAATAAGCAGGATTTGTCTAGTACACTTACCCAGTCAATGAAAACTAAATAAATAAATATATTTCGTGCCCGATCTCAGAAACAATGTGAAGTATAGATCCAGTTAATGTTTGTTCGAGAAGTACTCACTGTCATGATTACAACCACACTTGCATGCTTTTTCTAGCTGCTATGGTTCCTGAGATATTGCCAAGTTAGTGCTACAAGAGTTCCTTGCCTTATATGGCTGCTGTATGGCTCCATACTTATGTGTAACTGGGAGTGCAGGGCCTGGAGTGCCTGTGCTCCACAGACACATATCATTATGCAAAAATTGGTAGCTTGGTATGAGCAAGCGGCCCCTTTGGACCCTGGGCTCCCACCAACACATACCATTTACTACTTCTATTACACTTTTCCAAAAGAAGGAAAGTCATTGCAAAAACTCCATTAATGCATCAGTTATGGTTGTTTCCACAGTGACAAAAGTGTGGAAATTCGACATTAGGTTACCACCCACCACCCCACCACCCCACCCCACGCCCCATCCTCAAAACCCTGACCCCACATCCCCACCCCCACACACATATATGCATGACACATCCAAGATTTTAAGACAGTCACATCTGTAAGTACTAATAATCATTATACTGTACTCATTTCACATAACACTATGTAATGAAAAACAAATACAGTATGATCAACTTTATACTGCCAGCACTGTATGATGACACATTATAGCTGGCATAACTTTTTAACACAATGAAACTTAGACTGTATCAATTTTCTAAATATTGATTTTTTATGTGTCATACTTTAACAATTGGCTCGCTGCATGCAGGTATCGCTGCTACCTCACAGGCAGTGGTAGCAGGAAAGGGATGGAGCTGACACATACATAGTAGTTTTCAGATACTGTTCAGGTATGAAACTAGCACCATCACATGTTGCTATACTGCTGCGTTACCTGGAAATACTCATTAGCAGCATGTTATGCTTAGCTTTGGATGTTACAACTGTTGCTGTCACATGCTGCTTGTCAACTATGCTACAAAACATTACTTTATTATTAGTACCATTTGTTATTAGGACTGACTCAATCAGAAAAATATGCAAACATCCAATGACTGTTGCTACGGTTACCCAAACTATTATTTCCCGATATAGCTATCTATAGATAACATACTGTGTGTTTCATAATTTCTTAACAATTGAAATATAGACATCTGCTTAAATTTTGTTATCGATGCTTGTAACAGAAAACTGCTTACAGTGGGCCATTTCCCATGGTTGTCCAGCATGCATGTGTACCCCTGAAGGCACTCTGATGGCAGCAGAACTCATACAGTTGCTTGACCATGATGATGGATGTGTCTTGTACTATGTTTAGAGAGTTCTATGTTACTTCTGTTATATGATGCTGGTTGTCTCTGATTGGTTGTGTTGCACTGGCCCTTCCCTGCTTTCATGTGTGTGTGTGTGTGTGTGGGGGGTGGGAATGTGGAGTTAGGGTTTGAGGATAGGAGCATGGGGTGTGGTGGGTGAATTTCACACTTTTGTCACCGTGGAAACAACCCTAACAGATGCATTAATGGATTTTTTTGCAATGAATGAATGTATGTGTGTGTGTGTATATATATATATATATATATATTAGTGGCACAGTAGTGCCACTATAGTTAGGTTGAGTAAGCACTTTAATGTTAAACCTCAAATTTTGTGCCTTAATAACTTTGGCACTGTATGACGGATGTGCCTGATATTTTGCATGGGATGGTCTGGTACCATAGATCTCTGGATTTGGCAAGTTGTGTTAGTCAGATTTACAGCTGCAGTGAAAACTATTAAACCACTCAAAAGTTATTCAAAAAGAAATTTCCCATTATAGTCAATCGGAAAAGTTAACAAAAATCACGAAACTTTCACAAACACCTGTTTTACTTTCGCAAATTGTCCTTTACTTTCATGATTCAGACATCTTGTTTTCAGCTAGTGACACAGAAAATGCTGGCATTTAAAATTGGGACCAGCTAGGTAAACACTGGTTGCTGTGTTTACCCAGGCGGGTCCTGAGGAGAGGATGCTAGCCATATCTTTTTTTGGGGTTAATCTTCAGAAATGCATTTTTCAACTTTAGGGGAAAAATACTTTCACAAAATGCTTTTGCAGATGTGAATGTTCCGTGATTTGTTTTGCAAAATTTCTTGATTTGCAAAAGTATTTTGTGAAAATATTCTCAAGATAACTGCAAATCTTGCCATCCTCCTGCAAAAAATGGTTTAGTCTTTTGGGCTGAAAGTTTCAGAGTGGCAAGCCCTGGTCCCACATATGTGGCTTTGGTGGTTTCGTGCCAAACATTACAGGGACCCAAAGTTACAGCATTCCAAAGTTCAGAAATGTTCCCATATGATAACATTCATTATGGCATCCGTGGACACCTTTTGGGGCCCATATCTCAAAAACGTTTGAGATACAGACTTTCCGTAGCAGAAATTATTAGACCTATGTGCAGAAGTAGGCTGGAAAGCCATAAATAGCATGACATTCGAATTTGTTTTCTATCTTGTATGGTTCCTAAGATATTTGAGATGGGAGACGGTATAGTACAGTGGTTTAAGGCTCTGAGCTCCAAAACTAGTAACATCTAGCAGACCAGACCTTGGTTTGAATCCCACAGCTTCCACCTGCATACTGTGTGACCCTGAGCAAGTCACTTAACTTCCTCGTGCTCCCAGATCGCTTCCTGTAAAAAGCTTTCAGCTTAGTGTGCTATTCCTGGTAAAACAACTAAATTTGGGATTTACTGTTCCAATTGCTCATTTTCATGTCTGTAGGCCAGTATTATGCCCTCAGGTAGCTTTCACAGTACCTTTTGTGCCCGTTTTCAGAAATGATGCAAGATAAGGATTCCATTGACTTATATTGCAAAACTACTCACCCTCATGATTACAACGATACTTTAATTTTTTCTACCTGCTACTGTTCACAAGATATTGGCAAACTTGTGTTACGTGGCATCCTTGGCCTATAGGGGTGCTGTATGGCTCCATGCTTATGGAAGTGGGAGCACAGGGCCTGGAGGGCCTGTGCACCCACAAACACATATCTTTATGCAGAATGGGAGCTTGGTGGTTCTTATGGTCCCACCAACACATGCCATTTACTATTCATATTACACGCTCTCAAAAGAAGAGAAATTCATTGCAAAAACTCCATTAATGCATCAGTTAGGGTTGTTTCCACAGCAACAAAAGTGTGGAAATGCGGTGTTAGGGTTACCACCCCACCACCCCACCCCACGCCCCATCCTCAAACTCCAAACTCTGCATTTCACCCCTACACCCCCACATACATATTCAAGACACATACATGATTGTAAGACACTATACCAGTCAGTCACATCTGTAAGCACAATAATCACTACATTGTACTCCTTTCACATAACACTATGTAATAAGAAACAAATACAGTATGAGTGACTCTATACTGCCAGCACAGTATGATGACACATTATTGTTGACATATCTTTTTCATAAAATGAAACTTAGTCTGCACAAACTTTCTAAATATTGCTTTTCATGTGTCATAATTCAACAATTGGCTCACTCAGGTATTGCTGCCACCACATAGGCATATGGTAGCAGGACTGACACAGCTGACACATACATAGTACTTTTCACATCCTGCCCAGGTATGAAACTAGCACCATCACATGTTGTAATACTGCTGTGTTAACTGGAAATACTCATTAGCAGCATGTCATGGTAGCTTTGGATGTTACAACTGTTGCTGCCACATGTTGCTTGGAAACTACACTACAAAACATTACTTTTATTATTATTATTATTATTACCATTTGTTATTTGGACTAACTCATTTGATCAGAAAAATATACAAACATCCACTGACTGTTGCTACAGTTATCCAAACTCTTATTTCAAATACAGCGATCTATAGATAACAGAAACATAGACTTTGACGGCAGATAAGGACCGCTGGCCCACCTAGTCTGCCCATTTCCTACCTACAGGATAGGCCAAGATCCTAGTTAACCAACAGCCTATTTCTTCCTAGCCCCCACAAGAATTGATGTTTGTAACAGAAAATTGCTTACTGTGGGCTATCTCCCAAGGTTGCCTAACATGTGTGTCCCACAAGGCACTCTGATGGCAGCAGAGCTCATACAGTTACTAGACCATGATGATGGCTGTGTCTTGTTCTGCTTGCATGTGTGTGAGGTGGTGGGGAATGCAGAGTTAGGGTTTGAGGATGGGGGCATGGGGGTGGTGGTGGGTGGTAACCCTAACACCGCATTTCACTTTGTCACTGTGGAAGCAATCCTAACTGATGCATTAACAGAGTTTCTTGTAATGAATATATATATATATATATGTGTGTGTATATATATATATATATATATACACAAACAATATGTTTAAGTATGGATACATTTCAGCACATATTGTAAATATTTCCAGTGTGAGTCTGACCTACAGTGAGGATATCACATTTATCCTCACTGTGGGTCATTTATCCACACTGTAGGTGTCCCAGAGGCAGATACAGCACTTGACCAGACCACAGACACAAACTGCATTTAACCACAGCTCACTGTCATGCTGAAGCTGGAAGTTTAACAGTGGGCAGGTTGCAACTTTGAACATCTGTTGTGTGAAACAGGATTCACACTAAGATGTTCACTTTTTCACATTTCACTAGAACTCCCAAGATTATTTCTAGCACAAAATCCCTCACATCCTTCTCTGCAACACAATGTGAGAGACCATCTTACCTCCGTTTCCAGCCCACCCCTGACCGAGTCACACTGCCTCTAGTAGTCGGCAACCAGCTCATGTACTAGGCAGAAGGCACCACAACAAGTTGCTCCTCAAGAGTTGAATCCTTCATGTCTTGGTGCAGGTTATGAATACAAAAGAAGGATCAACCAAATGATATACGTTTATAAAACAGGAATGAACCAGATCATGCACTTGCAATATATTTCATACCAAAAAAGAATAAAACCTGAAACAAAACTACAAGGCAACCTGGCTCCCTCACTAAGCGAGAACTTCCACCGCCATCTTTTGAAAACTGTTCGCTGCCCACAAACACAATGGGAGCCAATGAAATGTGATTCATAAAATGAAGGGCTGTACTTATCCTAGCTACCACACTAAGCTCCCTAGTTACCTGCTAGGACAACGAGTGCAGAAAATCTGCTGTCAAATATTTAAAAACCATAACACCCCCAAAAATACAATTACTGTTAGGTATTACATAATTAATAGTTATGGTTCACTGAATATTAGAGATATTTCCCTCATGCAGTTTGACCTTGTAACCTCAATCAGGCACCGCCACTATAAGGTCAAAAGGTCAAATTGCATACGGGGTAATATCTCTGATATTTCCTGTGGAGCCATGGCATATGTCTTATACTGTGGTGGATATTCAAAAGGGTTGTGCATGGTGCAACAGGGTTGCACATTGCCAACCCACCGATGTGCCCCGACGCCGACATTGAATGGGGCAAGCTGTGCTGCACAACTCCCGGTGAACCTGGGTGCAACAGTAATGTATGCGCACAAGTGCAGGGCATGCCCATGCATATGTGGCACATCCCGATATTTAGCCCAGGATGTGTGGCACATGCAGGCATAACCCTTCCTTGTGCCACTCAGGGGTGCAAAAGTGTGCCCATAAAATCAGGGAACAAGTCGGGAGCACCCACAGGTGGCTGCCGATGCAGGCACAACACAGCAGCTGCCTGCCATGGGTGATGACCCAACCACCCAAAACACTGACCCCAAGCCCCGCCTCAGGAGTGACATGCCCCTCGCCCGATCGTGGCATATGTAAAATAGCTTCCTGGTGGTCCAGTGGACAGCACTCCATCACCCAATCATGGGCATATATATATATATCTCCAGTGGTACAGTGGAAGTGCCCGCCAGTGCCCAATCATGAAACATATCCTGGTGGTCCAGTGGTACCCCTCTCCTGCCTGACCACTGAGGTTCATTCACATATGGGGCATGTGAAGTTTGGTATGGTCTCCAGACGCCCATTGGCCCACACAGTGGACCAATAGGCATACAGACAGTACTGTACATTGTCAGTTGGTGGGTGTGTGGCATGCTAATGGGGTGCCACTGCCTACCACTGACTTGGGGGTGCTGAGTGGCGGGGACCTCAGTGGGTGGGTGGAGAGGGCGGTACCGCTGGACCACAAGGATAGGTTTCACTATATCTGCTCACGATCTGGCACTGGGGAGGTCTTCCACTGGACCACCAGGAGCTATTTTACATATGCCCATGCTTGGGCAATGGAACGCAGTCCACTGGACCACCAGGAAGGTTTTTACATATGCCCACATTCGGGTGCGCTCAAGCATACGGGTGCCAGGTTTGCCAAAGGCCTGCAGGGCATCGCCCCTGATGGCTGCAGCCTGGCAGGGCACTAGGCACAAGCCGTGGCACACCACATGCAATGGGGCCATAATGACATGCTAATGGCCCCATTTGTGCCTTGCATGCATAATGGTCTCATTTGCATGATCAGTGCTGAATATCACAGTTGATGCACCTAGCGCAACTGCACTTGCACTGGTGCATCCTGCTCCCTCCTGCCACTTGCGCTGTGCAGTGGCTCCTGTGCCATGTGCAGTGTGGTTCTCTCAGTGCCATATTCAATGGTGCTGAGCCATGATGCAGCACCGCTGACTATTGCATGGTCCATGCCCTGGTGCAGCCCAGTTGTGCTGCACCCAGACTTGTGCCCCTGCCTGGCACAGTCTGAATATCCCACCTTGTATATATGGGTAAAATGTATCACCTTTAGTAATGAACTACAGTACTTTGAGTGCCATTGCCACAATTTAATTCATTGCCAGCTGATTTCGGGCTGCTTTTTGTAAACTCAGTAAATCCCAGGCATAATGCTACAGGTTGCTTACTACAGATTTGTGAGAGTGTGCTTACAGTGGTGTGGGACCCAGTGTAGATATGGGGCCTGCTGACCCCACATAACAAACTGAAAATCTGGAACTATGTGAACTCCAGCCAGAAACCAATGTACTGTTGCAAATAATTCCAGATCAATGAAGAGTAGATGCTCAACAGATTTATTTGTAATATCCAAAGCAAATTAGGAAGCAGTATAGCACAGTGCTTTAAAGCTCTGAGCTGCGATCCTGAGACCTGGGTTTGAATCCCACAGCCCCATCTCTGTGTAGTGTGTGATCCTGAGCAAGTCACTTAACTTCTTGTGCTCCAAGATCACACCTGTAAACAAGCTTCAGCTTGGTGTGTCTCTCCTGGTTAATAAAAAACAAAAATTAGAGCAGATACAGTCAGTACAGTGATAACAATACAGTGCCACAGTCCAGGTGCTCTGATACTTCACTCTAGTTAAGCTTTGTTGGGGGCTCCTGGAACAGTTCTCCTCCTTAAGTACACCTCAGCTGTGCCCACTTCCCCAATCAATGGGGGTAATTTAAATGAAGAAAATATCAGCATAAAGCCAAGGTGCAGGAGTACTGAGATTAGAACCTACATATCTACAAATCAACAATGTACAGGAATACCTAGTGATACAGATATACAAACACAATGACACTACATGTTATACAAAGTTCTTGGTATCAAATATAATGCAACAAAACAAATTGGTGACAAGTGTTGCTGCAGAAAAGGGCACAAGTAAATAGCTACCGAGATAAACAGGAATACATCATTATACAGTACTCAAAATGGACAAAAACACCTATAAGGATTTTGGGTGGAGCACATTAGCAGTCCACAGTGCCAAGAAGAAAAAATGAGACCTCAAAAAGAGGAAGATTGTCAGATAGGTTACCTCATGCTACATTCTCCCTGTGAAATGCATTCCAGCCTAATTAGTCACAAGGTGGGGAATAAGATGGCCATGAACATCCAGATAACCTAAAAGAAATATGGTGATGAATGCTAGAAAGAAGAATGAGGAACCAAGAGGAGACAGAATGGGAAGGTGAGAGATAAATGGCTACAGACAGTCAGGGAGTAAAATGCTCCAGTGGTCTAGAAACTAGAACAGAAAATGATAGAAACAGAATGGAGCGGGAAAATAGCATGATAAAAACATTGCAACACATGCCATAATATACAATATAATTGCAACAAACCAAGAGATTCACTGAAACTGTTTCAGATCTCAGTGAAAGTTCAGGTCTTAGGGCCTGGAAGGAAAAGATCACAAAACTCTTCCTGTGTAACAATTTATCAAGCCCATTACCAAACTCTCCTTTCAGGTGAAATCCACTTAATAACCATGAAATGCATGTTGCTGAGATAATTGTCATGCATCTCCTCAAAGTACATGCCTACTGGGCTGCTGTCTTCTCTATTCCTGATGTTTCTGCCATGCGTTTGTATCCTCTGACTAAGTGGTCTAATATTCCCCCACACATAAGATTTTGGACAGGACCACCATAAAGCATACACAACAAAGTTGGGGCTGCAAGTAAAGAATTTCCTCACCTTTACTATGCACTTACCAGTTTGCAAAGAATTTGCCTGATTGCAGAACCTATAAATGTTACAGTATTTAAATGTGCCTTTGTGGCATACTGGTAGTTAGCTGAGATATAGAGTTCTGGCAATTGTTGATCTAAACTGACTGTGAACAAGATTAAATTAGTAAATTGTGGGACAAACTTGGTCCATAGACAGTAGGTTCTACAATAAGTGTTCACTCCAGATGTGCAAACTGTGCAGGGTGGACCCAGAGGGGCTTATGAATTGATAAAGAACCTTTATGTGATCTAGGTTCATTAAAATGAGTGTGAGGCAGCACTCACTGAGAGCTCGGTCAAATTATTTGACATCCTCATTCTGGAGGATGAGGTAAGCTATAACCAGATAATGACTGCAATTGAGGAGACACAACAGGATTTGGAGCCATTTAATGATATCAACCTAATTACCAAACTAGACTCTGAACTTACAGAAACAGTATCAACAAACAAGTGCTAGAAGAAAGATCAGAATAATTTACCATAGCACACATATTAAAAAGGCAAGTTAAAATGGATAAAACAACTAAACCAGTAAATTAATTTACAGCTGTGATCAGAGAGGCAGGTCAGCCAGTACAGGCAAGCAGCAGTCAAGGAATCAATCCAACTGGAGACCCAATAGCTGAAAAAAAGACAGAATCAGCCTGCACCAAATAAAGATACAGTAGAGCTCAATCTGGCTCACCCTTGGGTAATCTCAATATGCAGTTCCTTATTTAAATCAAGTGAATAAATCACACAACAGACAAAAAACATAAAACCAGGAGGTAGAACTAAGGAAAAGGCAAAATATAGCCATCTCCACTGTGGGCCCTGAGACAGCGTGAATGAGTGTGAAAGAGACAGAGCAAGAGAGAGAGAGGAGAGAGAGCAAGAGACAATATTGTAAATTTGGTCAGTTAACAGCATGCCAGCATATATTATCCTATAGTATCTGCTTTGTGCCCTCCCATAAAAGCATTCAATATCCAGTTGGATTTATTTCATTTTTAGGAAAATTATTTTAAATAAACATTTTCCACCAATAAAAATTTGGGAGGTCAGTCAGTATTATTGGAGTGACACTATTGCCTCTTTATGTGAGAACAATGGCTGACTCAGCTTCCAATATTCAGGATGCACCACTTGATATGACAACTGCTATTGCAAACAGTTTTCTGGATGATCTTACAGAAGAGGAATGTATCAATATTTACTGTACTTTCTGAATAATTGATTTATTGCAGACTAGTAATACAGTTATAATGCAGCATTTTCATTTAAAATCCACATTTAAACCTGTCTACCAGATGAGTGCAGTACTATCAATGTTTCAGTTGTTGGTAATAAGGCATATTACAAAATCAACTGGACAATACAATAACAGAAGACAGTATGTTAATCTCACGCTACAAGAAATAACTGCTTAAATTAACTTAAACAGCTTAAAAGAGTCATAATAAAACATTCTGACAAGTGTGGCAAGATAGTGCTGGGCAAAGAACAATAGAAACATAGAAACATAGAAGGTGATGGCAGATAAGGACTGCAAGGCCCATCCAGTCTGCCCATTTATTTTTCTACCTTATGAATATGCCATTGGCCTTATGGCCCATCTATTCATATTCATCTGTATTGTCCACTTATGCCTATCCCATGCCTGTTTGAAGCCCCGCACTGTATTCATATCCACCACTTCCTGAGGTAGGCCGTTCATGCATCCACCACTCTTTCTGTGAAACAGAACTTCCTTACAATACCCTTAATTGGCCTCCTCTAATCTCATGCTGTGTCCTCTTGTCCTGCTATTTTTATTATATTGAAACATGTTAGACTCTTTCACCTTGTTAATGCCCTTAAGGTGTTTGAATGTTCCAATCATATCACCTCTCTCTCTCTTTGCTCAAGAATATACATATTGGTGCTGTTAATCTGTCCTCATATGTTTTCTGATGCAGTACCTGCACCATTTCAGTTGCCCTTCTCTGGACTTCCTCAATTTGGTTAATGTCCTTGTGAAGGGTGGCCTCCAGTACTGCATGCAGTACTCCAGATGGGACCTAACCAGTGTCATGTACAGGTGGATTATTACTTCCCTCTTACGACTTGTGATACCCCTACTAATACATCCCAACATTCCCTAGTCTTACCTACTTCTTTAGTGGTCTGCTTGGATAATTTCAGGTCATCTGTGATGATGATTCCCAAGTCTCTTTCTTCCCTTGAGACTGCCAGCAACTCCCTCCCAGCCTATAGGTGGCTTCAGGTTTCTTTTCCCTATGTGCATGATTTGCACTTCTTTGTGTTAAACCCAAGTTGCCACTCTTCCAACCATTTTGCCAGTTTGTCCAGATCTTTTCTTATTCTGCCCACCCCATCTGGATCATTTACTCTGTTGCAGATCTTGGTGTCATCTGCAAACAGACAACCTACCTCCAGTCCATCTGCAATGTCACTGATGAAGATATTGAAGAGGGCTGGCCCCAGTACTGATCCCTGAGGTACCCCACTTGTGACCTGTATCTCTTCTGACTGTATACCGCTTTACACCACACTCTGTTTTCTGCCTACCATCCAGTTTGCCACACACTTACTACATCAAGGAAGCAGAAAATCAACTAATGGACACCACAAACTAGTGAAGATTAAAGGACAACCAAATGTACATCTTCAAAAATAACTTGACCAAATTTCTTGATCAGGCACTAACAAAAGCCATATTCAGAAAATAGTAAAGTCTTATACAGTAAAAGTCCTCTGACACTGACATTTTAAGTCCTGTTAGAAATATACAATAATCCTATTAATCCTTCACAGCATTCTTCAGTGTTAAGGAATGGATCCCTGAAAGAAAACCTTTCTAAATTGGTTGACCATTGTCAGAAACAGTCTCATCTTTACCATCATACCACATGACACACTGGATTCCTGGCAAAATTACAGAATGTGATTTGGCAACATTATCAATGGATTAACCTAGAAGTGTCTTCACCTTATACATCAGTACACACATTAGTGGAATACAAGCATCACTCAAGATGATGGTCAAATTGGGGCTAGACTTCCAGTTGAATTCATCTTTTGTTTTGTTTATTATTTAACAACAAACATTATATACAGGTGAGAAGGAGACAACTATGGGCCCAGTGATGCCCCTCCTTACACTGATCTCTTTATGAGGTGAATGGAAGGAGGGTTATATCTATGATCCCTTGACTCACACTTTCTATGTTTTTTAGCATTCCATGCTAGGCATTCTGATGACCTACTATGGATTTGAAAAGAGCTTTGGGTAAGGTTGTACATTTAATTGCCATTCTAAATAATAGTGATGTAGGGTTACTTTTACAGAGAATGCTAACAAAGATATAATTACTTTCTTACATATTACTTTACAGGCAATACAAGAGAACCTGTGGTAGCACTGGGCCATAGAAATGAAACAGTGGGAAACTAATTTCTTCATGCCAGGACCACACACCCACAACACGTAATAGGCAGCATCCATTATGGGCAGTAATTTTGCTAGAATTGTAACTGCTCTGACTCCTCCAAACTTAGGGAAGAAGCAGAGAAATGCAAATGAGACTTTGAGACAGATTTACAATAAACAGTATTTGACAGAGCTATGGCCAGAAACAAGCATTGTATCAGTCCAATCTCTTCAGACCCAAATATTGCAAATGTATACTGGCTAGATAACTTTTGTTACTCAGAACTATCTGGTAACAATGGACATCAAAGAGGTTGTTTTGAAACATTGGCTGGTGCTTATAGCCAATCAACAACCTTGCTAAGCTTAGTTCAACATCCATCTCACATTATCTTTATTTAGCAAGGGACTCAGTTTGAGCAGTCATCTAACTCAAATCCATTTTGTTCTATCTAGAACTGAGAAAACACTGTTCCCCAAACTGAAAGGTTTCTTTCCATAACAAACATATAATTTGTGTAGCTATACTATTCAAGGAAACACATTTGTCTGTGCTAGTAGTAGAGAGGGTGAGATTAGATAATTTATTTCATGAAATTCATTGCTTGACATTTACACCCTGTAATGCCAATGTAGCCTTGTTTATGTGGGCAGCACCATTCAACCCTGAAAGAAAAGGTGCAAGAGCACTTTCATACAATCCTCACTAATCGTGAGGATTACCTAGTAGCAAGACATTGTACAGCAGCCCATAATTGCAGTCTTGATGTCCTTAATTTTATGGGCACTAAATATGTAACTGTTTCATATTGAGGGAGAGATAGTTTGCATAATCTTCTCAAAAGGAGAGAATATTGATATTTAATCTGTAGGCAACAGTACCACCAGGTCTCTGAGGATTTAGACATGGATCCTTTTTCAAATACTGCATACTAGTGGGCAATTTAATGTCTCCACTAGTGTATAATTCCTTGTTTTGGCTATTTATGTATCCTTACCTCTTTCAGTATTTGACCTTTTCCTTTGAAAATAGGGCTGCACACACACCGCACAAATGCATTGTGCTGACGAAAGCACAGATAGTTTGCGTTATGCATTTTGTGCATAGCACTGAGGATAATAACGAGGACAAAGGGCTGCAGTGGGTGTGAATAGGGCACAAATGAAAGAAACACAATACAGCAGCATAGGTATTGCAATTAATTTTACTATATACAATAGAAAATACAATAGAAAAAACAACAATGGCAAGAGACCATAAAAGGAAGGAGGGGACGAAGAAAAAGGTCAACTGGCCATACAAGGAAGTGGGGAGTCTAAAGAAAAACAAGCAACCATCTGTACAAGGAAAGGGGCAACCAAGGAAAAAGGGCAACCACCCATATAAGATAACAAGAGGGAGGAAACAAACCAGGAAAGCCCATGCCATCAATGGGCTGTGGCTGGTGGTGAGAGGGATGCAGCTGCTGTGCTGCTACAGCCATATTCCTGGCTGCCTGTGTGTTCTTCTCCAACTGCCAAATTGTTATTCAGTGCAGGTGGATCTGCCTGCACAGAAGCCCATCCTTCCTCACTCAACATCTGAGCCCTCTTGCCACCTGCATCTCCAGGCACCTACAGAAAGAAATACATTGAACTGAGCCAGCTGTGCACACTGGATGAGGGACACAGGAGTAGCATACTATGAACAACAGATGTACAACCAGACAAGACATGGGTTAACATGCCATGTACAGATGGACGAGTCAGAGAGCCACAGTGGAATGTGTGTGACATATCAGTGACATCACTGTGTGCCTGAACAGTAAACTGCACATACAGTGAGTGCTGCCACAACTGAGCCAGACAGGGATGGCAATGGACACAGGACACCTGCAGACATACCAGATGTGGAAATACAGTGCCTACCCCAGGACCTCAAAGGCAGTGCACAATAAGCAGTGCAAAAGCACATTTGGCCATGAGGTGCATCCACACTCCCAACATCCTGCAGACCAGGCATTAGCACACAGGACCACACAGGACTACAGGATACTGACCTGCAAGAGCCACCCTGACCAGAAGCAGGGGTGGGGCCCAGCCACACACAATGGTGGTACATACAGCAGAGCTGTATATGGATTGGGCCATTATGGCAGCAATGTAATGTATGCATGGCACCACCCTACGTACTGTGGAATAATCACACAATGGACATCACTGGGTTGGGTAGACACTACTAACTATGCCTCAGAATGCACCACAAAGAATTAATAAGGTTTAGTAGTGGCCATCAATGACTACCCCTGTTCTGGACCCCATTCCACATAAGGCCAGTTCTGGTGGGATACATAGCATAGTGCCCAGTGCCAAGAGCACTAGGGTCTGCCACTGATGCTGTCATACTACCACAGACACTACATGCCACACAGGTATATCACAGGGTGTACTGGTAAACCATAGGCATGAGCCACCACTGCCAGACAGATACACATACCTAGTCCTGGCAATGTGGCATGACAGACCAGACTTATAATGGCAAGTGTACAACCCAGGCCTGTGGATACTACTGCCATTGTCATGATGTATCAGGTCTGTGGCACTTGGGACATAAAACCACATGGAGTAATGTATGTCACGGTACAATACATACACACAGGGTAGAATTCTTGTTTCAATGATGAAGAAGACAGTAGACAGCACTACCGCAACACACCACAGAGTCAGTGGTAGGACAATGCCCTAAGGGCTGGGTGAGTATCACCAACCACAATTGCATGGGTGCTGCTCCCATAGGCATGTATGCAGCCTGCTGACATACACATGGACATCCCTTCCCACATCAGAATCAAACAGTTTAGTGTAAACATGCAACTCAGAGAGCAAAACACACAATTCAGGGTACTTATGTGAACATGTGTCTGGAACTTCCTCTGCTGGTTGCTCATGCTGGGACCCTTTACGGTCTTGGGTCCACTTTTCCCACTGCTGGCCCTAGTGGCTGTGCTGTTGTTCTCTGGCCCTGTCCTGACCCTGATAGGCCGGGTGTCTGTGGAGGAGGACAAGGGAGACATGAGAAATAGCATACAGCAGAACACATGGCACAGTATCATATACCCTGAACATTACACATACTTATATACTGGTACTGTGCACCAACAGCCACATACACATGTTTTGGATGGACAGAAACATCCAGAGCCATGTTCTGCTGCTGTGCACAGCTGTGGCACTCACATAGGAAGGTGAGCCACGGCTGAGATAAAGCAGGACTACTACATCTCACTGTTATAGTTGTGGCCTAGCACTCACGTACAAAAGCATGTGTAGTACCCATAGCCAGCTGTTCACACCACCTCTCTCCAAAATACCCATGCATGTCAATTACAGGCCATGTACTCATAGTATGCAGTAGGATGCATGCAGCCCTAGGTCTCATACAACAGAGACACAGGAAGCATACCTGTGTATCATATGGAAAAGACACTGCACTGTAAGTGCTTCCCAACACAATGGCAGGGTCAAGAGCAGCACATAGTACAACAGAATAGTATACCATGCATTACGTGGCATATGTGTAGCAGTACTCATACACATAACACCGAGCGTGTACAAGGAATGGACGGTGGTCACTGTAAAGTGCCGTTCATTTCACACCTGCCACCTTAGCTACATGTAGAACACATGTCACATGAGAGTTATCCACCCAGACACAGCACCCATGTCAGTGGGTTAGCAAACACCCTTGGTGCCATGGTTCTGATATCCACTGCATGTCTTGTATTGTACAAGCCAATGCAGACATCTATTCAGATACTGGTTCCATATACATGCATTGGTTATATAATGCTATATAATGGCAGGTCCTGTAGGACAGAGTGGATACAACAAGGCCACAGGTACAGTGCATCATCTCTTAGACACAGTAACCCAGAAGTACAGTATAATGGAAACAACATTATATTCAAGAAACAACAGCAACTATACATATAGCCAGCTGTATTTACCTGCCCATAGCACAGTGCCACTCTCCACCACATTTCTGAGCTGCTGCAGGCATGTGGGTTCTCTCGCTTCAGAAGGTCAATGAACTGGTACCTGAACTGGTCTCTAGTCCTGATCACTCCTGTTCTTCATGCCAGGTATCTCCCCACAGAGTCCCAGACCTCACATCTTGGCCAGTCTGCTACCTCTGCCCCTCCCCAAGAGCAGGTCCTTCCTGTTGACCACCAGGTCAACTAGGTTGACCAGCTCTGTTGGTGACCAGTGGGAGTCTCTGGTGAACAGACATCCTCTTTTGTCTGCCATTATTCCATTAGTAATTTCAGTCCTCACATCCAGCTAGTAAAATGTCTCTGTGTCTATGGGTGTGGCCTATTATTTGTGCAATATTTTTCTCTGTTAAAGCTGCACTGTCATTTTGCACAGTACAGTGCATATTTCTGGTGGGAAGGTGGATCCTTCAGTACATGGCATGCATGGGATGTCAAGTGCACAGTGTGTGCATGTGCAACCAGCCCTGTGTAGATTTGCTCTATACCATTCCACAACAGCATACTGTGCATGCCTGTGGTGAATGATAATATCATCCATGATGTGTGACATCAGGTCTGTGCTACATATGGACAGTGTACTAGAGCAATGCAGTGCTAGTGCAAGCACAATTACAATAGTGCTTGGAGCAAACCTACTATATTCAGAGTATGCAAATTAGCTAAGTTTGTATTCCATGGGCAAAATCCACATTAGCATGTCATCCCTGCAATGTATTCATTCATTTGCATGACTAACTGTGCATGGAGCATATAAAAGGAACAAAGTGCACCACAGTGATTCCACAGCAGGACTGAAGGCAGCTAGAGGTAAATGTATTGTGGAATGACTTTCAAAGGGACATGTGTGGTGACAGCACTGTGTTTATTCTGTGTCTGGGCTAGGCTATGGCTGTATCTGCACATGGTCAAGGCCTGTGTCAGGCAAGCTGTTGGCCGTGTGCTCGGTTAAGAAATATTGGAACACTTAAATGTCTCTGCCAGGGTCTGTGAGGCATTCACACCAATGTACCTTTGTATTGTGCTCTGCTGTGTATATGCAATGCTCATTTCTGTTCTTTCTCTCCATTTCCAACAAATACAAGGGATGACTATGACAGACAATACACCCAGAGGTTTCCGGAGGATGAGGTGCTGACCCAGACCTATGTCAGCCAGGAGAATCTGGTAGCCAGGAAAGGGCACCTAGACAAAGATAAAGAACTCATCTTTAAACATCATGGAGGCAGAGAGTATGATTGGCAGCCAAACCACTCAGTGGGGTGAGATGAAGAAATGGTGGGATGATATCAAGTGTCATACTAAACAGGTCATGGCCAAGAGATGGCAGGACATGAAGGCCACAGGTGGTGGATCTGAGGCAGCAGCAGAAACTCTAGTTCATGTAGAGGAGGTGATAACCTCAGCCCTCTGGGCCATGTAGTTAACAAGTCTTCTGGGAGATGGCTACAAGAGCCAAGTGGGACCAACACAGTCATGTGCGTGACCGACTTTGAGCAATCACATTGGGTGTGTGTGTGCGTGTGTTTCTGTGTGTGTGTGTGTGTGTGTGTGTGTGTGTGTGTGTACATACACCAGTGGTGGTGTTGTGTGCAGGGAGAAGTTCTGTTTGTTCTGGATGGAGGCACAAATGCAATGCACAGATCTGTTGTATGTGAACCAGTCCATCCATAGGCATAGTCACGCATCTTGCATGGTCCCTGAGACATAACACATGTCACTACTGCTGCATAACCACATGTCATGTCATGGTGTGCATGTTTACAGGGCTAGACAGGCCCACCAGAAAGCCCTGGGCATTCCATGGTATGGTTATGAGTAACACAGAACTAGTGCATCATAATTACATGTAAAATTCACAGGAGTTAGTCTCCCTACTCTCCTCTACTAATATATCTTGTTGTTCATTGCATCAGTGTGGCTGCTGGCCACCCACACCCTGAAACCCATTTGGTTGTAGGCTGTGAGCCAACATCCATGTATCTTGCTGATTTGGCCACCTGTGGGCTGTCCCTACTGTTTCACGTATGTTTACATCTGTGTGATTACAGTTGATGGTGTGTTGGGTATGTATGGTCTGGGAGGTGTACTGGTACTGCACTGCAAAGGCAGCATGGGTGTCAAGGCCAGTACACTGGTAATGCATGCTGCTATTGTCAGCACATAGGTATGTACATTATATTGCTATGTATGTCTAAACTCTCTCAATAACTCAATCCATCGTAGTGGACACCATCAAAGATGTCCTGGGTCCATCATGACTGGTGCTGCTCTGCTGGACACCCGTGCTGTGGAGGACAGTGACTCCAGTGAAGAGGAGGGAGCAATGAATGATTACAATTAGGAAGCAGAGACCTGTTCTGAGGAGTGGGAAGATAGGTTTCCACCACTGACCATGATAGGTTGTCTGGCTCTGCCGCCCCCAACAATAGGGCCCAATCACCACTCTTTCATAGGTCATCTATCGCAGTGGGATACCCACTCACCACCTTGACACAACTACTGCTTTGCCACTCCATGACACCACTGCCAACATGGCCATCATCATGCCACTATAAGTCAATTCCACAGGGCCAGAGAGCATTATGCCATCCCTGACCCACTGTCAGCACAGCCACTGCCCTGGCACAAGGACAATCCCAATGGCCAAACCATTGCTGTTTCATCCCATTTACAACAAAACACAACACTGACTGCTGTGTAATCCCATGCCACAATCTGACCAAGGGTGCATCCTGACCCTGTCCCAAGGGACAATCCACAATGACAGGAGGAGACGGCAGCCAATGGCAGCTGCAGCAGTCAGCCATGGAGGCACAGGAGGTGTGCAGAAGGAACTGGCATGCATATGCTGCATGCTGCATGACAACATACAGAGTGCTGTGCAGTGTGCAGAGGCATGTCATGTGAGCACATGACGACCATTCATGAACTGCAGCAAGACATATCTGCCAACATGGATTACCTGTGTGCCACTATAGGGGAGGTTGCAGCCTCAGTGGAAGGCACTGTGGAGGATGGCCCGAGCTCCAGCTGGTCCAGTGGGAGAAGTGTCACCCCATGGCAGACACCTCAACATGCTAACACACCACACAGTGCTGGCACCT
Source organism: Neoceratodus forsteri (assembly GCA_016271365.2). Classification (NCBI taxonomy): domain Eukaryota; kingdom Metazoa; phylum Chordata; order Ceratodontiformes; family Ceratodontidae; genus Neoceratodus; species Neoceratodus forsteri. Next base: position 1,431,806,797 of record CM028131.1, read on the forward strand.
GGATGTCCAGGACCAACACCAACCCAGGCACCCAGGACACCATGCACCCCTGGCCACGGCTTCCTCCTCGGTGGGTCAGTACTCCACAAGGCCATTGCCATGTATGGTTAACACTGTCCCCATGTTCTCCCATTCCATGGATGAGAACCCTCTAATCTAAGTACAGCGATGCATACTGTCTGTACATTTGAGGTGGTAGGGGATGCACCTAAAAGTGCATAATAACCCCGCCCTATCTCACGTGTACCACCTCAGTCCCCTCACATTATCTATGTTTCACCACCCCTTGCCCGACTTTTCTAAAGTTTCTTTCTGCTGCCTGCTGGGCTGGCAAATCATTTCTTTTCATTCCTCTCTGAAATTCCCTACCAGGATGGCATGTTCTTTCTTTTCATCTCTCTTTTCTTCAACCTCTACCTGGTTAGTGTGTCATTTTTATTATCCACTTTTGACCCGCCCTGCCTGGCTGGCATGTTATTTCATTTCATCCCATTTTAATCCACCTGCCTCATTGGCATATTATTTTTATCCCCTTTTAATCCCCCGACCTGGATAGCATGTTATTTATTTTCATCCCTTTGCCCCCAATCGGGATGGCATGTTATTTCTTTCATCCATCTTTGACCATCCCCAACTAGATGGCATGTTAAGTATATTTCACCCCTTCCCCTTGCCTAGCTGGTGGTTTTTTATCTGGCTATGAACATCCAACCACTGCCTGGATGGCATGATATTTATTTTCCTCCCCTTCAACCCTCTGCCTTGATGGGATATTATTTCTGTGTATTACCCTTTGCCCCTCCCAGAAGGCATGTTACATTTTTCAGCACCCTTTCATACACACACACACACATATGCTCGCACATTCACACACACACACACACCTGTATGGCCTTATATTTCTGTTTCATGTATATTATTTTCAGAACACATTTTCACAAAACATTAGTCTTCTGAGTGGTTGATATTCCATTTTGGGTCTGAAGAGGTCTGTGACGTGGTGGGCTCTGTACTCCTGTGACCATGTAGCCATCCTGGGATCATGCCTGTCAAGTTGCTCCTGCATCCCCTGGTCCTCTTGTTCAGCATCTGCTGCAGGGAGTTCCTCTGGGGCTGACATGTCTATCTCATGGTTGAGTACCATGTTGTATAGTATGCAACAGGCAAGGAATATGCCACAGGCCTTATGAGGAGGTACTATAGGACACCATCGGAATGGCCAAGGCACCTGGACCACATCTTGAGCATTCCAATCACACACTTGATGATTTGTGTGTAGCAATGAGTACCACAATGTACCTGTCCTCTGCAACAGATGCAGGTGATAGGACATGTATGAGGATCCAGGGATGCAAGGGATATGCTCTGTTTGCTCTGTAGGTAAAGGGCATAGGTTAGGCACATCATTAGTAATATGGGGAGGACAGGTCTTTGGGGTATTCTCACTGACAATGTGCTCACTAGAATGTCCTCACTTCAAACCTCTGGCACAGAATGGAACTGTGCCAGATGGAGATGTCATGTGCACTGCCAAGGAACCATGCCAGGACACTGATGATGTGATCTGCTTCATTGCACACCATCCGATAGTTGATGGAGTGGTACCCTTCCTAGTCACATAGATCTTGGACCCATCCCAATGGATGCCTTGATGGCAACATGAATACAGTCAATAGCATCCAGTACAGACAGTAGGTGCACAACGCAATAAAACTGCTGCATGTTCACTGTTTGCTCTGCTGGTGTGGTGTGGGATACAGTGAACTCTCCAGCATGGACCAGCAGGGCATCTAGGAACTGGCTCAATATCCATGACTCAGGAGGTGGAAGACTGCAAAATATTGGTGGTGTCCTCCACTGGTGTCTGGAAGGTTCCAGTGGTCAGAAAGCACAGTGCAGATTTTACCTTGAGTGCTATGGACATCACATGACTGTTCTGGGTATCTGTCCAGAGCTGGTAATGCAGTTGCTCACACAGCTGCATGATCATGGGCCTGTTTTGCATGTACCACCCAATGATTTGTTAGTCATGGAGGATTTCAAATGTGACTTGAGGACAGTACTGACTCTTTGCAGCATAGCACCTCTGGGGACTGCACCTGGGACCAGTGGGGAATTGGCTCTCTCCTCATCTTTCATGACCAGCTGCGCCAGGTACACAATGTGAGCCATTCTGTTTTCAGCTGTGTGTGTAGTGTGTGTGTGTGTGTGTGTGTGTGTGTGTGAGTGTGTTCTGCTTTGCCTTTCCCAACTCTGGGGTTTGCTCCAGGTTAAGACCTGCTTTGTACAGGTGGTATTTGCACAGCACTGTTGTGCTGTGATATTCTATTAGCACAGTGTTGTCTCTTTCAATTTCACACTCGCGCACTATATGCAGGTCAGCACCCCCAGTTTTGGTGCTGCATATATTAACTGCAGTACAACACTATGCAAAAACACACCTAGTGCAATTCTTTCAGTGTGGGGAACAGATGAAAATACATGCACAGTGCAAGTCCCCAACACTTTGCACCAGGTGCAAAACTTTGAATATCTGGGCCCACATGTTTTATTTTTCAGTTTATCATGTCTCTTTTTTATACTGCTGAATTTCTGTTTTTATTTTCTTTAACTGTTAAAGGAGACATTCATGCCCAGTTGCTATAATAGCTTGTCTGTGACTCAGTGTAATTAGGCAAAGCTTGGTCCTCAAAGGCATCACAATGTTCTAACAAACTCTGGTCATGCCCACTACAGCTGCTAATACATAAACTTGATAAGGGTGTTTCATGGCCTTAAACGTAAAGATGAATGGCCATAGTCATCTCCATGTGTAAATTTCACTTTTGGTAAAGGTAATTCATTTATCTAGTTGATACCTGTGCTTCCCATGTGTTTATAATGCAAGTGGCAAGTGCGTGTTGTAGTATATGTGAAGGAGAGGGAGCTCCATACAAAGGCCTTCAAGTAATGGTAGAAGGAATGGAACAGGAAGGAGAGGTATGTCTACATTGGGGACTGTCAGCCAACCTAGAAGGATAAGTACCTATACTGAGGTGATGGCCTGCTTTCATCCAGGTGGCAACCATGGTCCTCAGTGGATGATTCAAATGTTACTTTGATGGACATTTAAAGTAGCAGATGGGGGTGATAGAATAAATAAGGGACAAAAGTGGGCCACCACAAGCTGAGCTAGAGAGTAGGGAGATCCCAAGGAGAGGTAGTCTCACTGGGATGCAAGTTAGTCAAGGAAGCAGGGGTTTAGTAAAGGAAGAAGGGGAAGGAACAAACAAAAGAGAAGGTGTGGAGGAAGAACAAAATGGAAAAGGCAAAAGCAGCAAGAAGAGGTGAGGGCTGTCAAAATGGTGTATGGTCTGCATCAGAAGCCCTATGAGGAGAGACTGAAGGAGTTCAGTATTTACACCCTGGAGTAGAGAAGGAGAGAGGGGATAGTATGGAGACATTTAAATACCTCTTGTGGGTTAATAAGGTACAGGAGGAGATATGTATCAGAGAAAAGGTACAGCAATAGAAGCGGTGCGATATGAAGCTGGAAAGAGGTAGATTCAGGAGAGATGTGAGAAGTACTTCTTACATGAAAAGGTGGTCGATTTCTGGAACAGCCTTCCATGGGGCAGTGGAGGTGAAATCAGTGGTGGGTTTCAAAATGCCTGGGACAGGCACAAGGAATCCTAGGAGGAAGGAAGGAGGTGAAATAGACAGTACTGTAGTGCAAATTGGGTGTGCAGCAAAAGTGAACATAATTGAAAATGGGCAGACTAGATGAGACCAACAGTCATTATCTGCCATAAATTTCTATATCTATGTACCCCGCCCCTGTGAGATTACTAGTCTATCTATCCCTCCCTTGGTTTTTGTGGCCTAATTTGGCCCAGGGGAAAAGGTTAATTCCTCTCAGCACCTCGAGTGGAGCCTCCTATGAGTTGGGAGGTCACCAGGTGCATGAGTGGATAAAGTCCATCAGTTTATGTGGTAGGGGTAGTTCCAGTCAGAGGAGTGAGGTAAGGGAGTGAGAGGGAGTCTGGCCTGGGCAGGAGTGATTGCCTGCTCCAGTTCCCAGCCTGTGACAAGTCAGAGGGACATAGAGGAAGAAGTGGAAGCCAGTAGCCACAAGCCACACAGTATCTTGAGGCAGCTAAAGTCAGAGGGGAGCCAGAAGTCTCAAGTTGCAGAGTTCCCTGGCAGAATGTTCCAATTTGTGTAGGGATCCAGTGCACAAGAATGTGTCAGAGAGTGTAGTATCCAAAGAGCGAGTTGCCTTGGAGCTCAATCTGGGACAGTTGCCAGTTCTGGGAAAGGATGCAGGGTAATGAAGGAACCAGCAAATTTCCAAACCACGAGGATTGAATGTTCTGAGGGGACTCGCTGAGCCAGTGTGGGTAGAGAGAGAGAGAGACAGAGATAGCGAGCGAGAGAGAGAGAGAGAGAGAGAGATGGGATCATTCAGAGTTTGGGTGGCTGTGAAGAACAATGCGCTTTTAGGTACTGTGAACTGTTTTGGGACTTGTGCTGCCTTCAGATTTTTGTGAGCATAGCAGTCCCTAGTTTATGCTGCCCAAACACTGTGTGACCTCACCAGTCCACATAAAAGCTACTATTATGGCCATACCGACCGCATGAAAGCTGAATGTATTCCCAGCAAATTAATGTTCCCTCCTTGTCTGAGCAAACCACTTCCAGAAAATGGGAAGGGGTGCACCAGGACAACTTGGTCTGCCCATTAAAGGGCAAACTCCATTATCCCATATTCCACCCTTTTTCCCCCCACAAGACAGACTACTTGTATGTTGTTGTGCTCAGATTGGCAATTAATTTATTATATATCATAATTTCATTTTCAATTCCCATCATCATTTCTTAATGTCTTTTCACAATTGCATTTGTATTGCATCCACATATCAATCTCTGATCATCTCTATCTTTTCTTCTCGCTTCCCCAGGTGAAAACCTGGTGCCTTTTCTTCTCTTTTCTGGTAGGTAATGGTGAGAACTGAGACCACTTTTTGTCCTTCAGTTTCTTCTTCTCATCATATTTCTTTTTCATTCTCCCCCTCCTTCCACCCCTTTTCCCCATAGCCTGTCTCCAGCTTGCATTGGATGACTGGCCTTCCCACCTAAGGTTCCCCCTTTTTTATACGCTCTTCCTGTCTCCTCCATGCCTTGATAAATCCCATAATTTCAGTATTAAACATGTCTATTGCCAAGTCTGATAGGTGCACTCCATCTGATCTGTAAAAACTCTACCCATTCTTCTACCCTTGTAGAATTACATGTCCCCATGTTCCTTATAAATGTTCCTACCCTTCTGCTCATCTTTCTCCTGGCTCTGTCCACTGCTACATGGCTGTGTTCATGCCTCCATACCCCTCCTTGTATCATGTCTGACCAGGCTATGCTCACTCTTGGCCACCACTCCCAAATCTTCCCCAAGTCCTATTTTACCTGCATATATGTGTCCACCCATGGCTTCCCCAATGTCATTGCCCCCAGGTGTACAATGATTAAATCTGGGATGGGTCATCGCGCTTTCATTTCTTTCAGGGTAGGAAGTAATTGTGTCCATCTCATCTCTCGGATGCCACGCCATACTAGCCTACATTGTCTGACATCCTGGTACAGCTGTTTTCCCCAGCCTTTTTCTCCACTCTCTTTTCTGCCCAATAAATGTATGAGTGCTGCAGACCCAAACTTCTGTGGTCCTCCCTCTACCTATAGAATTTAAGCAAAATATACATCTTAATCGCCAGCTTGCCTTGTTTATTTCCGCAATACTCTCTTTTTTTCTTTTTTTTTTTTGCTCCTGCAAACAAACAACAGATGACATGTCAATCTCATTCCTGTAGGGCCCGAATATACCTCTTGTAACTGGCAGACTGCCAGAGCTCCTTTACAACATACTGTCCACTGCTTCCCTGCAGCTGCCCATTTTGAAGCAGCCCTATTCAGAAGGAGTGAGAGGAATAATTGCCGGTTCTCACCAGGAACTCCATGTCTTTTTGAGTATGGCCATTACTTTGTAACTCATCACCTTCTTCCCATCCCCATGCACAAATAATCTCCTTTTTAATTCCACGCCAGCAGCATAAGCCCACAAAGCCTTTAGCAGCACACTGCCCTGTCTATATGTGCCTTAATGGTTATCGGCACACCCATTCCCTTCCTGATCTGTTTTGACCTCTTAATTATAACTTGTATCTCATCCCACCCCAGGTTATGTCTCCCCATGCCAGCCCTCCTTTTCTTCCTTCAGCCATGCCCTACTGCCTCACTCATTCGTAGGGCCCCTGCAAACAGTACTAAGTAAATCATGTGAAATAGCTGTGCCTCATCTTTGGATTTGCAAATTGCGAGTACGCCCCCTAGCTTCACTAGCCAATGATCTGCTATTGGCCGATCTACCATCCCTGGTCCTCTTGTTCAATCCACTCCACCCTTGCATTATTCTCCTTATCAACATTGATTTTATAGGGTCCTTCCACCTCTTCAGGCTACAAACTAGACTAATCCCGCTAGGTACACCCCCATCATGGTGTGGGCCATCCCTCTGCCATTGGTCCACTGTAAACTTCCTAGCTGCTCCTCAGTAAGTGGCCCACTTACCTCCATATGGTGTGCTTCCCTGAATGCTTGCAACGCCCACCATGCCCCTTCATAGGGCCTCAAGGTCTGCAGTCCCCTGAGTTGTGAAACAGCATTTCTGCTCCCTCTTGCCAACATCCCAGATGTTCATTGGTATGAGTGTTTTCCGCTTCTCTGCTACCAGTGCCAGCATCCAGAAATGATCCAGCTGCAGACGGAAAGGCTGTCAGCTAGGATATTTTAACCCCTTCTATGTGCTTGGCCTGATGACATATTCAGCTGTAAGGCTCTCAACACTAACTGTCTCAATACCTTCATGACCATCTCAGATCTAGGCCCCTGTTGCTCAAAACCTTTACCACTGCCTTGTTATCACACCAAAATGTGACCTTCTGATTCTATAATTCCTCTCTCATACTAGGGTGCAGGCCCAAATGGGCATAATTTCCAACAGTGTGATCTCCTTTACCTGTCCATCTCTCACCCAATCTGGTGGCCATGGCTCTGAGAACCATTTTCCTCTCAAATAGCCTCCCATCCCAAACCCCCTGCTGCATCTGTATATAAGTCCAGATCAGTGTTGTAAACCAATCATCCTGCCAGAATGAACAGCCATTGTAGCTGCTGAGGAATTCTTCACACACTTTTAAATCTTCTTTTACTCCCTTTGTTATGTCCACCCAGTGGTGTGGTCTGGTGACTCCTGTTGTGGCCCTTGCTAGCCACTTAGTGAAAGTCCTTCCTGTTCCAATTGCCCTACAGGCAAAATTCAGATGCCCCATTACTTGCGGCACCTGCCTCAATTGCACCCTCCTCCTGCTCATATGTACCGGGATCAGGTTCTTCAATGTAGCCACCTTGCTGTCTGGTAACCTAAACACCTCTCTCAGTGTGTCTATCTCAATTCCAGGAATTCTAACACCTTACTGGGGCCTTTGGTTTTGTCCGGTGTCAATGGTATCCCCAGCTCTGTACACAGTTCTTGAAAACTAGCAAGCATCCTCTCTGTCTCACTCCATCCACTGCCTATTAACAGAAAGTCATCCAGGTAATGGATGACTGCCTTGTAACCTGTTTTTCTTGAAATATCCACTGCAAACAGGTGCTGAATGCTTCAAGGTGGCACAGGCCACAGAACAACCCATCGGCATAGCGTTGTCAAAATAGTACTGGTCCCCACTTTAGAACCCAAAGATCCTAATCCTCCCTTCTAACTGGGAGCAATCAGAATGCAGACTCTGTGTCTCTCTTGGCCATCCATGTATCGGGCGCCACCCATATAATCTGCACGGCCTCCTCTGATGTGGTATAGGTGACTCTGCTGTGATCCTCACTTATATAATCATTCACTGAGTCCACCTCTGGAAATGACAGATGGTGATCACCCTGTATTACACACTTTGTTTCTTGGGAACCAGGCCCAATGGGAAATTCTCATATCCCGTGAGTGGGGGGTTAGATACGGCCCTTCTGCTCTGCCTGCCACCCTTTCTTTCTCTATCTTTTCTTCAAAATATCCTCCTTCCCTTTAACTGACCCCAGAGTGTTAGCCTTTCTTGCCCTTCTTGGCCTTTGCACTGCAGCAAAAACCTGTCCTAAAACCTTTATTTATCATTTCCACCAGTTCTCTGTTTGGGTACACTTTCAACCGTCTCTCCCACGCCTTAGTCTTGATGGGGTTCTTGCTTCCTGAAATTGTTCCTTATCCCCTCCCCAGTTTTTTGACCCCACCACCCAGTCTCGCTCCCTCTTCTGATCGGTACGCTTGGTTCCCCCTACCCTCATATCTTCTTCCTCTCGATCCTCTATTCCATGACTGGCCTCTGTAGCCATGGCCTTCCCGAAAGGGCTGCTGGCCTGTTACCTGTCACCCTCCCCGGCCTTCTGTGTCCATGTTGTCCTGCATCTATTCGCAGGTGGGTTCCCCACATTTTGAGCATGCATGCTGAAACCGGCATTGGGACCATGACCAATATGCCCTGTTATAGCCCCAGCAACACTTCTGGGGTATTCCTCTTTTCCTATTTCTCCTTCCAGCATGGATTGGTCTGTTACATAGTCTGTCCACAAGTCCAACTGCTTTGTGTCCCACCTCACATCCCCATATGTTGCCATTCTTTGCAGGAGAACTCATCATAATATATCCAACCTACCCCCACTTTCGCCTTCCTCTTTTGATAATCAGCGAATACATAATAAGAGTGATGCCCAGTTCTGGCTTCTTTTCCAACACTATCGCTGGGTATGTGGCAAAACCTACAAACCATCCATCCACGTCTTTCTTTTTGTAAATTTGTCCTCTTCTTTCTTGCCCAATAAAACCACTACTGCAGCCATCTCTTTTCCCAATATTCTCCATTTCCTCATATTTGGCTGTTGACTCCTACTCACTAAAGCAAAATGTCTACATACTCTCCTTTCCATATTTTTCTTTCATAGCCAGCAGTACATGCTCCCTATTCTCATCCATGGGCTCCTATCTCCTTGTTCCTTTTCCTATGCTTTCTGTCCCCTTATCCACCCCTGTTGTTTCATTATCTGATCTGATCTCTGCTAATGCTGATTCCATCTGCCCAACCCCCTGACCCAAGGGCAGCAATTATTTGTCCCATGTGCTCTTAATACTGTCTTCCACTGTACCTGATATATTACCTGTGGGTTTTTCAGCCCCTGAAGCCTGCTGTCATCGAGATGTCCCAGCCTGATTCCTCTGGCAGACGGCTGGTTGGGGTATTATCCACAGGAAAACCACTGTGTTCGGGGATCCGTCTGGTTCCACCGTGGGAAACACCACCTGCTCTTGGAGAAGTACTGGCGTGTTCTGGCACAGGCTGCAGCGGTACGGCTGACCTCTCGAGGAGGCACCACTGCTGGTGGTTGCACCTCTTCAGAGTATGTGGTTCACCAGTGTCATTTCTGCTGACCCTTTTCCTTTCCCCACTTTCTGCTTCTCCCAGATCTCCCCAGTTGCTCTTCTTCCACTATCTGCCACATCTTGTTGGCCTTCTCCGCCACTCCACAGTAGCCTTGTAGGCATCTTCCTTTGATGGCCTGTTCCTCTTTGGTGCCATCCTCTCTTTTGTGCCTGTATAAGATCTGTGAAAACTGACAAAGCATTTTCATTAGCAACTCGCCATGCTCCCCTTGTTTTGTGTCCCCGCTTGACTTCCTCCTATGAGCAAACACCTCTCCATCCATGCGCTTCCTCTATAACTAGGCCCCTATACAGATAGGCCTCTGTTGATTGTTGCCATAATCCCTTCTTTTTATTTTACTAGCCTTGTGCCCCTGTGTGCCACCATCCCTTGGGTGAGGCCTATCAAATGGCCTGCTTTGCCAAGATAAAAATAATGCCTGCCGTCATGCCACATGGCCTGGGTCCCAGCTTAGGTCCATCCTTCCCATGGTCCCCTTTTTCTTCCATTGCCATGTCACCTGAAACAGCATTTTTGGGGTGATATTAAAGCTTCTCAGCCCCCGCAGTATCTACTGCTGAGCCCCTGGCCTTCTGGGCCCAACCTTTCTTTCCTGTGCCCTCAACTGGCCTCTGGCTGCCCATGACTGCCCAGCACTCCCTGTGCCTGTTGCTGCATCTCATGGTGCTCTAGGCATATTCATTCTTCCCCTCATGCCCCTGCATGCTGCTGGCTGCTGGCCCTCTAGGCCTGTTTGTTCTCCCCACCCTGTATGCCTCTGGCTGCACAAGCATGGCCTCTCACACTAATCACACACCCATCCCTCTCAAGGACCCGTGGCATCTGATGTCCTTCTGGTGTGTTCCCCAGTGGCTGCTTCATGGCCCAGTGTCCTGCTTCTCCCCACTGCCTTTAAACAGAAAGCTGCTCCCATTCCCTGTCCATAAATGTCCAGCTGCATGGTACACTGCAGCATCTGACATCATGCCATGTGGCCGTCTCGTGGAGCACTGCTTTCTCCTGTTCTGCTTGGCCTCCAAAACCAGCCCTCTGCATTCCCAACACCATCATTTTGAATGATTTATTCAATGCCCCTAAACAACCAAACTACCAAAAGGAGGTACCCTTCAACAGCTAAACTAACGTTAACCCTCCTGCCTCATTGCACCAAGTGCATCTGACATCATGCCACGTGGCCATCCTGTTTGACTACTACACTAGCCCGGTTGGCCAGGCCCCCAAACACCAATCCTCTGCTTCCTCCAAACAAATGTTTTGAATCAGCTCATGAATGCCCCAAAGCAACAGAAAAACAATAACAGAGAGGTACTATTCACCAGACAACCAGCATTTTTATTCGCCCACTTCCATGCTCCTCTCCAAGGTCCTTGCTGTGTGAAAAAACCTGCCCTTCTGCTTCCCCATGCTCACTAGGCTACACTGTGGCCCAAACCACCATGGCATCTTCCACCTTCACCCTGCCCTTCTTCTTATTTTTTATACCCAGGTTCTTTTACTCAGTTTACTAAAAAAAAACTTTTCATTCAGTCTTAGTGGTGTGTGTCCCCTTCTCATCTCGGGTGACCTCCCATCCCAACTGCTCCAAACTGATAGCAGCCTCTGTCTACATCCTCAAAGCAAGGCCCAAAACCTACCAAACCTAGCATTAGGTGCTTATCGCATGCTGTTCTGTAGCATGTCTTTCTTCCAGCTCCACCATGATGCAACAAACACAGTTCTCCTAGTCTTTCCCACAAGTCATTCTCTAAAACAGATCTGCTACTAACTAAGCCACACAAATAGTACTATTATTCTTGGAACACAAAGTTGTTTTTTTTTTTAACATTCTATCGTCGTGTCCCAATTGCCCTTACGTTGCTTGTTTTGTCTTACCTTCTTTTCGACTAATGCACAAACCTCAGCTCCAAACCAAGTTCCAATTACCAATCTGAAGTACTACAGTTTCAGTGTATAACAAAACTTCAGCAAAAGTGGCTGAGCCACCACTGTGCTGACTTTTGTACCTCTTTTGCCCTCACCTTCCTGCCTGCTTGCCTATTGTCCTGGCTCCCAGTCCCTCCCTTACCTTCCCTTCCTCTTTGTCACCACTTCCAGAAAAGGGGAAGGGTTGCCAGGACAACTGGTCTGCCTCAAAGGGCAAACTCCATTATTGAAAGAAACTGTTTAATATACATTAACCTTTTGTTTTTATCCAGCACCAATGAGGACAAGTGACCACTGTGTGTGACTTCTGGGCCTGGGTAACATGGCCACTGGAAATGTTTCTGCTGCTGTGGGCACCCCTTCCCAAGGACATATTCCATCCATACCCTAGACATGGGAAGGAGGGCTACATTTCTATGTATGACAGGTTATGTGATTAAAATGGTAATGGCACACAGCTCTTATAGTTTTGCACTCACACTGTTGGTTTACAGAGCAAGCATAGATAAAAATGTGTGTGATGGTTTTGGGGAGAGTTAAGTCGATGTGGGTTTGGGAACAAATGGAACTAAAACAAAACAAATGAAATACCTGTGCTGTATAGAACTATGTATTCCATTTAGCCCAGCAGTGATGAACATTATATACATATTATTATCTGTATGTTATAGTCAGTGGGTTCAGAAATACGTATTTTTTATCAAGCCATTGGCCCCATTCAGTGCACATAGTAAGCTTTATTTGTAAAAGGCTGGAAATAATTTAAACATTTAAGCTGACAAAAAATCAAGAAAGTTATCATGTTTGTTCAGCTTCACTTTTCAGTATTTCCTGTATGTCTGTTTTTAGACCTACTGAACTACAGTCCCTAATGTGGACTGCCATGTTTCATAATACAGCATAAGGCATACTGGTATTTACTCATGCTTGCTATGATGTGCTTACAAACTATCATCGAGCATAATTATTTTGTGCTGTTAGCGTGCTACCTACAGCTATTAGCCATATTGATATAATCAGCATATTTTATGAATCATTGTATTGTAACCAAAAGCAGCCTTAGTCAGCATAATGCATATCACTGTACACATGCAAAACCTAATGACCTCGGGTGTGAGCTGCTCACCATACCAACCAATAGAATTGCTTTGTTTAGCTTCTCTACCATGCAGGCGAGCCCAGGTAATGGACCCTCTTATCTATGACTATAGTAATCATTGTAATTCTGTTTTGCACTGAATTTTCTCTATGATGACATCATGGTGTTTAGAGGTTCCCAACTCCAGCTATGGTAATCTGTCCTTTTACATGTATTTGGGAATAAACCATTATTCTGTGACCTATGCTTCTGTGTCATATTTTGCGATCAGGTTTAGAACCCTTGCAAACCCAACAAATGGTGACTGTGGCAAGGACCTGATTGGTCAGAACCAGACCTGTATGTTGAAAGGGTACACAGCAGTGAACTGGACTGGGAATCACATAGATGGTCAAACTTATGCCCCTCATTCATGATCCTATCTGGAAGGTTACTTGGGTTTCCCTCATCCCAAATGGGACTGGGAATGATGAAGGCACTCAAACCTATGCCCTTGATTCACCTTGCAGCATAGCCCTGGTAGACTTCCTGCCCAAATCAGAAATAATGTAAGTGCCTGAGTTGTCGACGTTGAAGTGGATTGATATGCCTTAGACTCCGGCTAGTGCAGGAAAAAATGGAACCTTTAAAATGACCATTAGCGCAGAGCTTAATCTAGACATCTCAAACTTTTGACCTCCAATGGGGGTTAGGATGATTTTGTGCTGGCGTGAAATCACAGGGTCATCAATACAGTAGTTTTAAAGCTGTATTCAGAGACAAAACTTATGGTTAAAAAATGACCAAAAAGGTGTAATGGTTGCCACCTTATGTATTGCACTACCTGCAGTGGAAGTTGTGGTCCTGGTTCTGAAATAGGAACTGGGCTCCAAATCCCAAAAATCAGGTGAGCAACAGAAAGAAGAGTGGAAACAAGCTATTAAAAGGTTAGGACCGAGTCCCAAACTGAACTCTAGAGTACTGTACAGGAAAAGAAAAAAACCGAGAGACTGTTAAGTTGGGGAGGATTGTGAAAGGTTACATCAGGATAAGAAGCATGTGTTACAGTTGAATGACTTGCATACTGGTATGAATGATATGTTGCAGAGTGAGAATGATGAGTTGTTGGAAGAGTTTGGAAGATGCCAGGAGGCACTGGACAGGAAACTAGGAAAATCGTGAAGTGAGCACTGTGGACAGAGTTTTGCAGGAGCATGTAAGTGAAGAACAGTACAGAGGTAGAGTGGATCATTCGATGTGTAGAGTCAAGATGATGAAATTGTGTCAGCAGCTGGCAATCCTGAAGGGTCATGTGAGGTGATGCTGTATGCCCCACCCATCGACCTGTCATCATCACAGGATGATGACAGTGATGATGGAGAAATTAAAGATGGTGGTCCCTGGGATGCCAGAGGGTTGAGGCCTCACCCACCAGTGGCAGCCTTTAATAAGAAGGATAAGAATGAGGAGCAAAGCCTGATTAAGAAGGTTATCTCAAAAACTGGGATCTCTGACTCTCAGGCCAGGGTGTTGAGACAAGCAGTCTCCAACATGTTGCAGAAGGAGAAGGAACAACAGACCATCCTTGAAGGTGTGTGCCACCACTATGGCTGAGGCAGTTGTCAAGTCCATCACAGGGCAGGAGGGTCCTACCCCAAATTCTCTGCAGTCCACACTAGCCATCCAAAACATTGTGGACAAAATAGGCCAAATGGCCTCAGGTGACAGTCTCATTTGCCATTGGAAAAGTGCAAAATCATTGTGAAATGACAGTGAACAGATTTTGAAGCAGACCATAGACCTTACGCTGTGGGCCAAGTTGCCTGCAGGCATAAGTAATGACATTATAGCCCCATTGAAGCCATCTCAACCCACCTCTTGGTGCTGCACATCCCCAACATGGTTGGTATAATTCTAGCCCATCCAGTGAAGCAACATGCCAAAGAGACCCCGGGCGGTACGAAGGTCATTAGTGACTTGTGTACATAGCAGGTAAAGACCTAACTGGCGAAAATTCTGACAGGGAATCAACTGAGTACAAATGTCTGTTCTTGAAAAATTTACAGCCTGCTCTTCACCAAGAGTTGGAGACAATGGAATTTCTGAGATGGGACCACTTTCATGACATCATGAAAAGGTGGAATGCACATATCAGATTTATGCACAGGACCAGGCCTCAAGCTCCAAGGCCAAAGTGGCCATGGTGCAAAACAGCACTGAGTCATTCACCCAGTACATGGTGGAAGAGAAATCAAAGGATTCCTGACAGGATAAGCCCTCAAAAAAACCGAGGAGGCTGTAACAAGAACAAAGGTATCAGTAGCTGTCAAACCAGAAAAATATAAAGGGAAACAGCAGACAATATCAGCAGTCTGGCTCTTTGTATGGGGATTTGGATGAGGAAAATGCACAGCTTCTGGAGTTTAAGACCAAGGTCCAATCACTCATGACCTCAATACTGACCAAAGTTGTAGCAGCTATCCAGTCTGCTCCTCCGTTGATGAATCTGATGGGGAAGAGCAGTCAAGTCTACATACTCGAAATGGCACAACTGCCTTGAGAGATAGATCCTGCCCTTAATGGCCTAAGCTAAAACAAAGTGAATTGGACTGATGGTGCCAGGCCCTGGTTTACATCATTACCACTTTGGTAATGGATGATTCCAGCTGCCCATGTGTAGAGCGTGCTGGTTGGGGGCTGCCAGCTCAAATTACTTCTAGATATGGGTGCTGCCATTTCAGTGCTGTATCATGATGATCTGCAGCTATCTCATTGGTCCACGGAAAAGGCACTTCCACCCAAACCTTTGAGGGACCATGATTGCAACATAGTGGTGTGAGCCAATACCAGTTGTCATCGGTACTTTGGAGGTGACACACTGTTTGATCTACTGTTATTACGTCATCACCAAAATATCTTGGAAATAAATTTTCTCTATGCTACGGCTGCGTAATTGTGCTAGCCAATCAACTACTACTCCAGATGCCCAGTTGGAGCCATCTGCCCTCATCTCTGACTCACATGAGGTGGTAGCAATAAGGTCAATAAGCAGAGTATGATGTCATCCTCATGCTACAGTAGCACAATCTATTCCCTCAACTGAGGCCAAGTTTGGAAAGGCATCAGGACGCCTTTAGCAAACACAAACATGATTGTGAAAAAATGGACACCCTCATACAAGTCATTGATGCAGAACCACCATGCCAAATGCAATACCCTTTTCCATCAGAGGCTGTGCCTTTTGAGGCTACAGTTGATTTACTCTTGAAGCAAGGGGTAATCAGGCCCTGTGTCCACAATCAACTCCCCATCTGCTTCAAGATTGAGCCATGAACAGTGGTGCAGAGCAGGTGCCAGAGGAGGGCAGCTTGCCCAGAATGATAAACACAGATCCAAAACATCTGAACTCACAGCAAAGATGCTCAGGATTCAATTCAAATGAATGCAAAGTGCAATTTATTGACTCAGCACCGGTGTTAAATCAATAAATTGAATTTTTCATTCATTTGAATTGCATCCTGAGCATCTTTAGCTGTGAGTCCAAGGTTTTGGAACTGTGAACTCCCCATCTGGCCATTGAAACAGCTTAACAATAGTTGGAGGCTTACCATAATCTACAGAAGACTCAACTAAGTCACCCCAGTTGTACACCTACTGTGGCATCTGCCCCAATGTGCTAAAAATTCTAAAATCAGAACACAAAGGGTTCAGTAACTTGGAGCTCTCCAATGGATTCTGGCCACTCCCACTGGTCCCGGAGAGCCAGTAAAGTTCACTTTCACCTTTGAAGGATGTCAGTACATGTGGAACTGTCTCCCACAGGGATTCCACAACAGACGCTCCCTCTTCCACGTCCACATGATGGATGCCATACAAGGCTTCTCCACACCAGATTGTCTTCTGCAGTACATGGATGACCTTCTCTTGGCAACACCAGGGTTAGGAAGACACCTGAAACTCCTAAATGAGCTCTTGACACTTGTACTGAGGGCAGGCTTTACATGCCACTCTGTAAAGGTACAACTGTGCCTCCCAGAAGTCTCCAAATTGGGCTGCGCATCACTACTGAGGGCAAGGTCCTGCCTTGGACAAGATCCAAGGCATCCAGTTCTTGCCACTGCCTTCCAGTGTGGCTACTCTGAGATGTTACCTGGGTATGGTAAACTACTCCAGAGACTTCATGTATAATTTTGCACAAAGGCTGTACCCTGTTTGAGCTACTGAAAAGGATGTCCCTGGCAGTGGGGACCAGAACACACAGCTATTGTCACTTCTTTAAAAAGGCTTTGGCATCTGCTCAAGCTTTAGTCAACCCTAATCCAGAACTGCCATTTCATCTGAAAACTGTCAAATCTGATTTGGGTATGTCAGCAGTACTTGCACAAAAGGTAAATGGCACCCTAAGACCTATTGCCTATGCATCACAGATGCTCTTCCTTATGGAACAGACATACTCTTTGTGTGAGGCATCTCCTGGCAACCTTTTGGGCCATCAAACACTTCACCTCCATCATAGGGTTTTCTCCTATTGTACTGCATACCAACCACACCCTCACCAATTTCCTACTGACAGACAAAATCAAAGATGGCAAAGTGTTTAACACCAGACTGACTCACGGTCTCTCCTCATCCTCCTACAAAATTGAAACATCACTGTGCTTCCCACAAAATGCCCCCCATCTTGGCACTTGGTCTCCCTAAACCAAGGAGATCCCTGTGAATGTGGCCTAAAGCCACCCATCCTGCCAGAATCAGGCCCCTACCTTTCCACTACTAAGCATACTCTGAAAGACCTTGCACTTGCCACATCTTCACAGATGGAACTTCCTCCTATCAGAAAGGAAAACAAATTGCAGATTTTGGGGTCCTGGCCCTTTATCCAACAGGTGAAATATCTGAGGTGTCCAAAAGTGCACCAGCAAATCTTCCCAGTATGCAGAACTTGCTGTAGTTGCCTGTGCCCTGGAAATCATCCACAGCAAAGGAGAGGAGGACACCATCATCTTCTTTGACTCTTCCTGGTGTGCAATTACTTGATGGAATTTCTTCCTTTGTAAAAGACCCACGATTTTGCCTCTTCAAATGGCACCCTGTAAAATACAGGTACCTGTTCACACATTGTCAATCTAGCTGAGCAATTTGTTTTAGGCTGTACATACACAAAGTTAAAGGCCCACTCCAAGTCTGAGCCTAACCATGAGTACCACAACTTAGCAGACACCTTGGCAAAAATGGTGTTTGAAGGGGGTAGGTAAGTAATATACAGCCCCCACTTAGTACCACACAGTGGCCGTACACAGAAGAGCCAAAGTGTTCCCCTGGATTTGACTGCAGTACAAATGGCAGATCCAGAGATCAGAGAGGTATATGAATACCTCTCAAGGGAAATAAAAAGGAAATGTCTTTGAATAACCCATCCAAAGAAATTCTGTCAACCTCCACATCTCTACAGACCAGAAGTTGGTTCTGTACCCCTTAGGTGACCAAAAACTGTGGGTCGTCCTCAATCACTCAATCAGAATACATCCACCAATTCCATGATACGCCTACAGGTGGACACCAAGGGGCAGACAAGACCTTGCAGAAACTCAGAACCATGGGTTGGTGGCCTGGTATGACAACTGATATCCAACATTATATAGACAATTGCATTACCTGTGCTCAGAACAACCTCATCCCTGGGGAAAAAATGGCAAACTACTTTCACAAAGGCAGTCAGGCCCATGGAATACAATTCAAATTGATTTAATTGGGTACTTGCCTATCACCAGCAGAAACAAGTATGCCCTTGTGATCACTGACCTTTTCTCAAAATGGGTAGAAGCTACGACAATTGAAATTTCTCTATTCTATTCACTCAGCTTGACTATAACCAACCACATTTTCCCTAGTGGTATTGCCTCTTTATCAGGCAACAAGTGGGGAATATGTAGGCGTGCCTGACCTCACAGTCCCTAATGTTGACTACCATATTCCATAATACAGCTACACCTCCTCCCAACACCTATTCCCTTTTCTATTATCCCTGTTCATACCCACCCAGGCCTAGCCTGTCTCAAGTGCATTTAACACTGTTGTAATCTTCCCTCTCTCTCTCTCTCTCTTCTTCTCAACAGGTTTGGCTGGAGTGGGACCAATGACTCCTCAGTTAGCCCCAAGCACATCCACTGCCTGCCCGCTGTCCCCAAACTAGGACAGGTAAGGTCCCTGCAAATGTTCAGCTTTTGTGGTCAGAACGCCACTGCCTTAGATTGGCCCCCAGGCCAGTCTGTGATTGGAAGCGAGTGCTGAGAGCTGCCACACCATTGCTGGTTGGATTAGCCCGTGAAGTCCCTAAGCTTCAAAAGGCAGTAACCTGGCACTTGACCAAATGTGCTGCACTGAAATTTAATGTATACTGTCAGGACAATTTTTAATTAAAAGCAGCACTAGGTGCTCACTGCTAAAGGGGATCTTCTGCACAAAGGATGTTTGGTTCTCAGCACATCCATAGCACAAAATTAATAGTGCAGCAGAGTGCCTAAATTTACTGAGACAGCACAGGAGCCCTGCTTTTTGGCCTGCCCCCCACTTTGGGCACGTGAGTGCCAGGTGGATAAAATCTGCCCTATCAGCCTCACATTTAGGGTATTGGTGTGACTTATCAGGGTTCATAGTGTGTAATGTCAAGGGTGTTACATACGCTCTATGTAGAAAGTACAGCTGTATTTGCCAGAGTTTATTACTCCGGGAGCAATGCTGATAATGAATATAAGCAATATTCCCTCCTTGTTAGTGATAGATAGTTGGAGATCAACACTCCATATGTCCCTGCTAAGATTGGAGTCATCAGACAATGCCCACATAACATGTGGTAGTAAATGGACATGAGCCTACTCCCGGCTGGGGCAAAACAGCTCTTCTTCTAATGGGGAAGGTGGGATCATCCATTCACAGAGGTGAGTGTGGTTCCACATCCCTGATGGAATGTCAAGTATAGAAAAAATCTCCCACCAGCATGTTCCACTTCTGACACATTTGTGCAAAGGTTATTAGAGATCCCCCTTCATACATCTGGCTAACTGTAATTAACCCTCTTTTCCTCCATGCCCATATTCTTTGAATCATTGTTACAGTACATTTCCCTGGAGAGCATAGCATCAAGTATGTTAAGGTTTGGAGAGTTAACCCTCTATACCCCACATGCCCATGTGCCCATATCCAAGACTGCAGTATATCTGTAGTAAAAGGGTTGCTCAAATGCACCTCTCTCATGTCTGTAAAGCTTCCCACTAGTGTGTCATTGCAGAGATTCCCTTGCAATATATCTTCTAGTCCAATCCAAGGGCTGTCTAATCCCAGGTGTCCACTGGGAGAAAGGCTAATTGGGCTGCCCAATAATAAAGCCTAAAATGTGGTAGACCTGCACCTCCCTCTCCTATGGCTTTCTGCAGAGTGACTCTGGAAATCTTAGCCCACCCCCTGCCATAAGAACGTGTGCACAACTGTGCCTAATTGCTTGAAATGTGCCTGTGGGATTTTGATTAGAGAGCTTGATACCAATAAAGTACACTCGGCAAAACCATCATCTTAATGACCCCAATTCTCCCCAGTAGAGACAAGGGCAAATCCACCCATCTCCCACAGTCCTCTGTGATCCCTGCCAGCAGTGGTTTCAGGTTAAGCTGGTAAGAGCCCTCACCAATGCTGAAATTAATTTTCCCAGGTATCTCAACTTATACACCAATTGAAGACCTCCAAATTGGGCTATGAGCTGAGCTCTGTTCATATCACTACTGGACATCAGCTCACTTTTAGACCAGATATCTTTGTGCCCAGATATGGCTCCAAATGCTTGCATCAACTGGTATACCAGGGGCAAGTCAACATCTGGGTGTTGCAAGTATAGCAAATGATCATCCACATACATGGCAATTTTGTGCTCTCTACCCCTCCCAAAACCCTGTGATGCCCACATTAGCTCTTAAAACAGCCCTAGATGTTCTAGAGATAATACATATGACAGTGGGGAAAGCGGGCACCCTGCCTTGTTCCCCTGCCCAACACAAAGGTTGTGGAGAGTTCTGTGATAGAGGCTCCGATCCAAGATCGGAAGGTCGGATCTATCCCTAACCTCTCCAGAGTACAGAATAAGTATCCCCATTCCACCACGGTCAAAAGCCTTTTCTGCATCCAATTCCACCACTGGCCCCATGAGATTTCTTAGTGTGGGCCCATCTAAATATAATATTAAGTGTCCATCTAATATTGTGCTTCCCCATGTGACCTTTAACAAAACCAGATTGGTCTGGATGAACAGTGCCTGGAAGCATCACCTCCAATTGAGAGGCAGCGCTTTCACCACAATTTTATAGTCTGCAGTAAGGACTGAGATTGGCCTATGTGAGGTACACTTATTCATATCCTTACGCAGCTTAGGCAAGACTGTGATTGTTGCAGACCGTGTGAGAGGGGCAGCTCACCTTTTGCAAGCCCTCAATGATTGCATTATAGAGGGGGTCAAGTAATTGGCTACCAAATGTTTTATAAAAATCAATTGTAAGGCCACCTGGCCCTGGGGCTTTCCACACTTAAGTAACCTCATTGCCTCTGTAATCTCCTGTTTGGATAAAGGTGCATCTAATTTTTCAGCATCCTCTCAACTGATCCTGTCAAGAGGTACCCCATCAAAAACTTATCATATTCCTGCTGAGAGGGAGCACCTTCAGATGTATATAGGGATTTATAAAAAGCAGAAATTCCTCCCTATTTCCCCAGTACCTTGTACAAGTATTCCCTGCTCATCCTGAATTTGGCAAATAGCCTTGGCAGTCTCCTTCCTCTTCAATTGCCAGGCCAAGTATTTCCCACTCTGTCCCCATCAAAATATGCACCAGAATTAGTTAACAGTTAACAGTATAGTTCTCACCAGCTGAGCACCAGGCAAAACATTGATTCTCCACTTTAACTTCTGAACAAGTGCATATAGGTCTGAGAGGGTTCACCATGTGTGCTTTTTGTATGCTGCAATTTTGCTCAGAGAGACTCTAATTCACTGTTTGCATTTCTCTTAGCATCGTGAGGCAAAAGAGATTGATTGCCCCAACACACGGCCTTAAAGCCTCCCAGCCCCTAGCACTTATAACCCCTACACCCTATACAAATTATGGACTGTACTCCAACTTGGGGCTTCTACCTATCGTGCACCAGTTTCAGCAATATATAATGCATCCCTGATACTTCCCCACCTCTTCTATTGGGCAAAGTTAAAGATGGTCCACCTTCACTTCTAAAACAATTATCCCTTACTCACCCAAGGAAGGAAGTGAAAATTCCATTTTCAATCCACCAGGACTATATCCCTCCCCTGGTGAATTAGAGCTCACCAAAATACCCTACAAATCGAGGCAGACATAATGCATAGTGCACAGGTATTTGCCAACTAATAATGGGGCAACAAATTGTTTATGCCCGACACAAAGCAGCTGAAATAACTAACAAAAACATTGTCTAAAGGTTGCTATGGCTATACCTTCAGAATGAACATAGCAAAACTGAGGCAAGTCTCTGCAGGTAGTTGAGTACCCATTCCACAGCACCCAGTCTTTATAATTCAAATGAGCTGGTGATAATAATGTGGAGTCCTAAAACCCGACCATGCTACCCGCATCCTAGATACAGTCGGGCCGACACTGATAGCTTGCATCTGCATGCATGGCCATCGGACTGTAAGCAGTGTTATTAAATGAAGCCTTGAGGAGACTAGGCACCCATTACTATAGGAATCATAATTCTGATCTTGAGGGGGTATTCACATGTCCTCAAAGCCTCCTTACATGTTGGCGCATCTACAATGATAGTTCCCTTTGCTCTGGGCAGCAATATTTCCCCAGATGCCATAGATTCACATCTGTAATCTCACACAAGACTGGTGGGGTTTACGTGTAACAAAAGAAAGCACTCCTCTCTGTCCTTCCAATCAAACAGGAGGTAAATTTGCAAAAGTGTAGGCCAAAGGCGCACAAGAGTCTCCACTCACTACGGACATCCTGTGGCCATCCTCATTATGTCCCAGATCTCTAGATACATTAGGGGTCAGATTGGATATTCTTCCTACCTGTTTCTACTTTAACATTTCAT
This sequence comes from Neoceratodus forsteri, assembly GCA_016271365.2. Taxonomy (NCBI): domain Eukaryota; kingdom Metazoa; phylum Chordata; order Ceratodontiformes; family Ceratodontidae; genus Neoceratodus; species Neoceratodus forsteri. The sequence goes on from CM028131.1 coordinate 1,431,829,432, forward strand.
TAAGTGCACCTCAGCATCAGGAAGGAAATAAGAGCACCTGGGGAGTTCAGACTAGTTACTATGTAGGACTCAACCTGCAGAGATCTTCAATTATAGCATTAAGTGTTTAATAAAGTACCTCATTCTGCTACAGGTTGCATGTTCTCCCTCCTGGCCTCCTCCTCCCCAATCCATTGTTCAGCCATTCTGTGGCATGTGAAAACTTTAGGGCTTCTCCCCAGTCAATCCACTGTAAACTATCTGGGTAGCAGAAGGAGAATTTCCACCCAGTTTGTAGAGTCTTGTTTTGGCCTGGCTAAACTTCTGGTGCCTTGCTTGCATGTCCGACTGAAATCCTGGAATATATACACTTTTTATTATTCTCAATAGTTATTGGATCTTGCTTCTTAGCTTGGCATAGCACAGTTTCTTTATCAGAGTACGTAAATATTTAACTAAGCAGTGGTATGGGTGCTCTCCTGGCCGGTTGCTGGCCTACTTTGTGTGCCCATTCGATCTAGTAGCTCAGCACAGCCTCTGGGAGACCTAAATGATGAACTATCCAGCGATGAATTTCCATTTTGGGTTTCTACCCTCGATTCCTCTGGTAGTCCTATAATCCGCAGGTTTGACCACCGAGACCGATTTTCCTGGTCGTCAAGGTGCTCCTTCAGCTCAGCTGTGGTTGTAAGTAGGCCATTCCACTCCACATGCACTCCAGCATACAAGTCTTCCATGTTGCTTACCCATTTTCTAGCTCTGAAGTTGGGAGGTATGCATAGTAGAGGTTCAGTGAGGCTAGTTACCACTGTTTGCAGGTGAGCTAATTGAGTATTTAAATTATTGAAGCCTGATTTCATATCACGCTGCATTTACAGCTATGTCTCAGGTACACCCACTAGTGTCTTAGTAAGTTCCTTTAGGCGAGGATATGTTGATGCACCATCTATGCTGGATCCCAATGAGTTAGGCCCAAGGCTCTGAGTTTCTCTATTAGGATTCTTTGTTTGTTGGCCAGCTTCAAACTGGAGCTTTGCTTGCTTTTAGGGATTTACCAGATGCCATCATTTGCGGGAGAAGTGCGGCGACAATTAAAATAACCAGAGAACTGATTTCAGCACCTTAAGCTAATTTAAAACATGTTGCCGGAGGAGCTGATTTGCAAGAGTTTGCCGTGCTTGCAATTGGCCATGCCCGCCATTGCCCTGAATCACTTTGTGGTTAAATTTAATGAGATATGTAATGCTCATGCACCATATAGAAGAAGAAAAATTAGAGGAACCACAAATGAGTGGATCATTCGTGAAGTACTTGAAGAAATGAGGCCCAGGGACAACATTTGAAGTACAGCCAGCCACTCTGGCAATGCAACTGACCTCCAAAACTACAGGGCTGCAAGAAATAGGTATACCTGCCTCACAAGGCTAGCCAAAGTAAAATACTTCAAGGGACCAGATGGATAGGAGCTGGGGCAATGGGAAACGGTTCTGGGAAAATATGAAGGAGCTGATGGGTAGAGAAGTCAAAAGCACCTCACCATGCTCAACATTAATAGCACCCCACCACAGATCCGTAAATATCGTAGAAGCATTTAACTCTGCTTTCCAGACTTTATCTCTGTCCTCCCTCCGAATACCTTGCCTCAGATGATCTGCTTCCACCTTCTCTGAACATACCAACATATGAAATTTGCCAGCAGATAAAGGCCTAGAGGTCTATCAAGTCTGCTCAAATGTGCAGCTAGCACCCCTTATCCTGCAGCTGCCCCTCCCTTCCACCCTTCCCTTCATTAACCCTCCCCTTGTCCTGTCCCATCCCTTTTGAAGCAGTCCACTATTCTACTGGATACCACTTCTGCAGGTAACTCATTCCACCCAGCCACCACCCTCTCTGTAAAAAGTGTCTCCTCAACTCCCTCCTGAACCTTCCTTCCTCCAGTCTCATATCATGGCCCCTGGTGTCCTCTCCTCCCTTACTTTGAACAGCCCCTCTGTACTTGTCTTGTTTATTCCTTTCATGTATTTAAAGGTTTCAATCATGTCCCTCCTGTCCTCCAGTGAGTGCATGTTCAACTCCCTCAACCTCCTCTCGTATAATCGTCCCACAGCCCCTTGATCATCTTTGTCACCCTGTGCTGCACCCCTCCAGTAACTTAATGTCCCTCTTCAGATACGGGCGCCAGTACTGCACACAGTACTCAAGTCGGTCTAACTAATGACCTATACAGTGGCAGAATACCTCCTCCCTCCTCGAGGATATACCCCTTGCAATACAACCCAGCATTTTGTTGGCCTTTGCAGCTGCCTTCCTACATTGTGCCAAGTTGTTCATTGACCCTGTAATGAGCACCTCCAGATCCTTCTCCTCCTCTGTCTGGGCTAGCTGCACTCCCCAGCTGGTAACTCCTCCTGGGTTCTTCATCCCAAAATGCAGCACCTTGCACTTTTGGCATTAAACCCCAGTGCCAGGTGTCTGACCAGGTTTCAAGCTTTGTTAGATCATCCTGCAACCCCTGCCATCCCCTAGGTCATCCACTACCGCCTACCTTGGTATCATCAGCAAACAGACTGATCTTGCTCTTGATGTCCCATGCTATGTCTGCAATGATATCCCAAACAACGCTGGTCCCAACACCAAGCCCTGTGGAACTACCGCTCGTCACTACCCCTTGGGTGAGAGAGCTCCCCACCCACCACCACCCTCTGTTGCCTTCCCTGAAGCCAGTTTCCTACCCATTTCACCAGCTTTGCACCGCCCCTGTGCCTACTAATTCCCAGCCCTCCATGTGGTACCTAGTTGAATGCCTTACTGAAGTCCAGATACAGGACATCCACTGCATGGGCCCTGTCCAGTTGTCTAGTTACCCAGTCATAGAACTCCACCAGGTTGGTTTGGCAGGATCTGCCTCATATGAAACCATGCTGTCTGCTGTCCTGTAGTCCTTTGGCCTCTAGGAGGGCCACCAGCTTCTCCTTGAGGATAGTCTCCATTAGCTTACCCACGATGGCTGTGAGGCTCACTGGTCTGTAGTTTGGTTCATCCTTGAGGCCACTCTTGTGGAGGGGCACCACATGAGCCATCCTCCAGTCCTGAGGTACACACCCCAAATGTAGTGAGGCATTAAATAGGTCTGCCAAAGGTCCTGCAAGGGCCTCTGCCAGCTCTTTCCGTACCCTAGGGTGGATGCCATCTGGGTCTGGTACCTTGTCCACCCTCAGTGCCTTCAAACCCTCCCTGAACTCTGCCCTCCATGATTTCCCCATCTGTCACCTCTTCCCCATTTCTGCCATTTCTCCCACTTGGGTGTCACCCACCTCTTCTCTTTAGTAAATGATGAGCAGAAGTACTCATTTAGTGCTTCTGCCTTATCCTTTCCTACTTCCACCCAATCCCCTCCTTCTAATCAACACTATGTGGTCCTTGGCTCCTTTTCTCTGATGTACCCTAAAGAGTCCTTCTCCCCTTCTTAATGCCTTGTGCCAGCCTGGGTTCCATAGATGCTTTGGCTCCCTTACTGCCCTTGTCACCTCCTTCGATTCTTTCAAAATTCTCCCCTGTCCTCCCCCTCCCTGTTTTCTTGTGCTTCCTTAAAAGGCAGCTCTTTTCTCTTTACCTTTTCCATGACCTCCTTGCTCCAACCAGCTTGGTTTCTTAGCCTAGCCTTCTTGCTGTGGGCCTTGCAGCAGGTTTTGGTTGCCTCCACCATCCCCAGCTTTATGGGTTCCCACCTCTGGTTAGTGTCCCTACTAGATTGAATTCTGGCCAGGTACCCTTTGCCACTTCCCCCATCCTCCCAAAGTTGGCCCTCCTGAAGTCCAGCACTCTTGTGCCTGATTCCCTCCTTCCATGCCCATATCCAGTGTAGGCCATACTGAATGGTGGTCACTCCTGATGCGGTTCCCCACTGTAAGTTCTCTCACAAAGACCCCATTTGCCAGCACAAGGTCAAGGGTATTTTTCTAGCCTGGTCGGTTCACTGACCATTTGCAGCAGAAGCTGTCCTGGAAGGCATCCAGCAGTACCTGCTCCCTTCGTTCCTGTTTGTTGGGGTACTCCAGTTCACTCCTGGCGTGTTGAAGTCCCTCACAGTCACCACATTACTGTTCTCAGCAGGTCCTCCTGATCTGTTCTACTAGTTCACTGTCTAACTCCTCCATCTGAGATGGTGGCCTGTACACCTCCCATTCTAAGAATCCTATTCTTGGAATCTGGATTTGTATCCAAAGTGACTCCATTACCCTCCTCCCCTTCTTCCCTTACACACTTCAGTCCTTCCTTCACATATAGTGCCACACCCCTCCTTTCCCAATCATCCTGTCACTACAAAATAACCTGTACCCTGGTACAGACAGGTCCCAGTCATTGTATTGGGAGGCCCATGTTTCTGTGATAGCTGCAATGTCCACCTTCCTCTGCCAGAGCACCTGTAACTCTGCAGTTTTTCCTCCCAAGGCTCCTAGCATTAAGGGTAACCACCTTCCACCCCCATCCTGCCCTCCTTTCTAGCATTACCAACAGTGCTTGCCATTTGTCCTTTGTCATGTTATGGGGTAAGCTCTGACAGTTTCCCAACCTGTGGTCTCTGCATATCTCTTGCCCAATTGCCACCCCCTACTCCTAGTTTAAATTCCCAACTTCCTCTATGTACTCCTCCATCCTCTGTTTCAACACTTTCTTTCCCTCCTCACTCAAGTGTAGTCTGTCCTTGGCATAGAGACTACTGTCCTCCCAGGTCCTCCACACCCCCAACAGCCCATACCCTCCTAGTACAACACCAGGTTCTTAGCCATCCATTAAATTCCTCTATTCTCAGCTTTCTTGTGCTTGTCTTGGGCACTGGAAGTATCTCTGAAAAAGTTACTGATCTTCCTGCCCCTCAAATAAATGTGCTAGTTCCTCAAACCTCCTCTGGACTATATCTACTGCCTTGTCAGGCAGGTCGTTTGTCCCAAGATGTATAATTAAATGAGGCTTGTCCCTACCCCTTCTAGCATATTTCAGAACAGATTGTCCCACCCTTTCTGCTGTCATTCCTGGCATGGCCTCCACCCAAATGCAACTAATGCCTCTCCCCTTGCTATCCCACCTGACTCCTCTTAGTACACAAGGTCTCCCAGCATAAGATTCCACCACTCTTACTCCTGCTTGCTTCCATTCTCTCCATCTCTCATTTCAGCTCCTTTTCTTACTCCCTGCACATTATTTCTCCTTTTCCCCTGTTGCAATTCTCCCAGCAGAACTTCCCCCACTCCAGTTTGGTCCAGGCATTTATCAATTATTCCTCTGATTTCATCATTTCCCTCCTCCATCTTCTTCCTCTCTAGCAATTGCAAAACTATTTTCTGAAGACCCTTCACAAATGCCCTCCCTCTCCTGCAAAGTAACCTGTTATCTCCTTTTCCACCATGACTTTGCCACTTCTTTTCCTCCCTCCACAAATACCTATCTCCTCCTTCCATTTCTCTTTTGTCTCTGACCTGGTTTCCCGGCAATCGTTCTTCCTGGCCTGGGCCCCTTTGTCTCTGCTTCCCTTCTTCTGACCCTCTCCTCACCATTGTTGACTTAAATCACCCTCCCTCATTTCCCCTTCTTCCTCCCTCCAGTATTGGGCTAAACCCACCCCCAATTTGCCTTGCATGTCTTAGTTCCTCCTGCAGACCCTTGATCTTTATTCTAAGTTTCTCTATGTGGTTGCACACTAAACATCCTCCACACTCCAGGCAATTTTTAGAAAGATTGGTGCACCGCAGTTGTTGCAGCCTACCACCCCTACCCATTGCTGTCGTTGCCCCAGTGACACCCCCACCCTTCCAGATGAAGGATACAAACACTCCCTCAAGTCTCCCCTCTCCCCCTCTATCAATGCAAAACATTCTTTTCTTTATTTCCCTTACCTCCTTTGTTGTACCTAAGACAGGACCCAGTTTCACTAAGGCTAGATTCTGCTTCAAATGGGTCACTGTCAAGGAGGCTAAAACCTATGTTCAAAAGGTACTAGGTAAAACAAGGCTTGGCAGTGACAACATCGATATGAATTTGCCCTGGCACTTAAAGAAACAATTTCCCCATCACCAAAATCTTTACTAAGTCTCTGGCTATGGCCAGATTTCCATAAGTATGGAAGCTGGTTATAGTGACCCCATTCCCAAAAGTGGGGACTTATCTAACACTGCCAACTACCACTCAATTTGATCCTCTCACCCCTCTCTAAGACACTAGAGAGAATAGTTGCAGACCAGATCTCAGACACCTTCAGAAATATGATCTGCAATGCTCCCACAGCATGGCTTTCCTTGGGAACTACCAGCATGTCGCCTTAATAGAGTTCTCCAATTACATGCATAAGGCTGTGGCGAAGGCAAGTATGCAGATCTATCTTCATAGCTCTCACAAAGGCATTTGACACTGTCAACCACCCAGTTCTGATTCAGCAAACATTGTCACTAAGGATTGCCTCTGAAGCTGTCCTCTGGTTCAAGGACTATTTGTCCCACAGGACACAGAGTGTTAAAATTTGGCCACTTCCTCAGCAGCAAAGGCAAATTTCACTGGGAGTCCCTCAACGATCCATTCTTGGTCCTCTCCTTTTAGCCTATTTTGAACAATCTCCCCAATGCCTGTAGAAGCAAAATAATCCTGTATACGGATGATGCTGTAATATTGGGCAGCAACACCAGCCTGAACTGCTTCAAAAGGAATTACAGACTACTTTTGTCAGCTGAAAGAGTGGTTCTGTGCACATAAATTACTCCTCAACTATAAAAAGACTAAATCTATGTTGATTTCAAGCCACAGACACAAATGAATCTGGTCCTGACCATTCTCAACAATAAAGATGCACCCCTTGAGCAGGTACACTCATTCCAGTGCCTTGGGGTTACTATTGATGATCCACTATCATTCACACAGCACATTGACCTAGTAGCAAAAGTGGTTAATTTAAGGCTGGGTGTCCTACATAAACACAAACAATATCTTACCTCCACTGCCCTTCAACTTTCAATCTCCAGCTCCATCCTAACACTCATAGACTACTGACCTGATTGTCTATGGTGCAGCATTGAAACTACTCTCAAATGTGTCATGACTGCCTCAATAAAAGCTTGCAGTGACAACTGGAGCAGATAAACTAGCCCATACTTGCTTTCTGTATAAACAAACTAACTGGCTGAATCTGAATTGTTGAATAAAGTTCCAGATGTGTTTGATGGGTAAAAGACACTTAAGGGAAAAGCTTGTCCCGGCATTGTGGAGATCATGCAAGCAAATCAGTCATGCTTATGACAAGAGGCATGAATTGCACCCCTGGCCATTCCTTTCAGAGAACTTCCCTTGGCCAGAGGTCCTTTGCTTACAGAGCCCTGTTCTGGCTGAATGAGGGTTCCCTCGCATATACTTAACATCAAAGACCTCTCATCCTTCAAAAATAACTGAAACTCCATTTCACTGCCAGTAGTCAGTGTGTATGTAGGACAGCCAAATGAACCTGTAACCCCAGCATTTGCCCACATACAATGGTAATCTGCCCCTCAGCACTTGCCCCATACAATGGTAGTCTGATTGTCCCTACCCCCACAGCCTTGTACATGCACCAATACCTTGGTCTAGGGCTTTGCCACCTAATCCACCTCAACCCTCCCTCCTACTCCCCTATCCTAGCATCCCCTCACATAGGCCTCCCTTTGGTCAAATCCACATACCACTCCCTACTCACCTCACCTCCTCTCACCATTACTATCCACCCACAGGGCTGAATAGCCAATTCCTAGCACTCCTCCCATCTATATGGCCACCTTAACCTGACATCCTTCCTCATAACTCCCCTACTGCCTCTGCTACAGACCAAAGCCTACTCTCATGGCTGCAGCCCAACTTATAAGTTGATCAATCCTCTTTCCCTCCCCTCAGCTTCCTCTTTCCTTGATCTCCTCTTACACCATATATAACCTTTTCCCTTAACCATTAATATACCATGTAAATATAAGGTGCTAATTCGATTTACCTCCTCACAATGTAATGCAACATATAGCAATGTTTTGTAATTCTCCATTGAGTGTTGCATTATCTGATTGTTTCGTCTCCTACCTTGCTGAAGTAGAGCCTTTGAAAAAGAGCACACTGCTCAAAGGTTATTTCCAAATACATAAATAAGTAAAATATAATAAACAGCATAATGCATATTGGTATTTACTCATGCTTGCTATGATGGGCTTACAAACTATTAACTAGCATAGTTAATTTTGTGGTGTTAGCATGCCACCTACAGCTATTAGCCATAATGCTATAATCAGCATATTTTATGAATCATTATATTATAATCTAAAAGCAGCCTTTGTCAGTATAATGCTTATCACTGAAAACGTGCAAAACCTAATGGCCTTGCATGTGAGCTGCCCACCATACACATCAATAAAATTGCTTTGTTTAGCTTCTCTTCTATGCAGATGAGCCCATTACCATGTAACAGATCCTCTTATCTGACTATAATAATCATTGTATGCCTGCTTTTCTCTGAGTTTTTGTATGATGGCATTAAGGTGTTCAGAGTTTCCAAACTCCCAGCTGTGGTAAGCTGTCCTTTTGCATGCATTTAGGAATAAACCTTTATTTTGTGACCTATACTTCTGTGTCATGTTTTGCATCAGATTTAGAACCCTTGAAAACCCAGCAGGTTCCTAGAGAGGAGAAAGAGGGAGGAGGAATGGTGGAGCTCTGTTTATCATTCAGTCTTAGACCCCTCCCAACTCACCCTCTCAGGCACCACCCACCCAGCACTGGTCACATAATGCAAACTACAGCAATAGTTGTGATGATGAGAACAGCCTTCTGCTCACCACCTCAACTGGTTTCCATCTAATTGTCTCTGAGCAATTACAAGTATTGTACAAACACCTGTTTCTACTGTACTCATGACTGCTCACTGACAATCAGATGGTGGCCAGCCAATGTGGTGAGCAGAGAGATGTGCATGTAGCTGTCACTATTGTTGTACTTTGGCTTAGATGACCTGAGTGGGGAGGAGGGTCGAGCAGGTGGGTTGACAGAGGATCAGATGCCCTTATGGGGGCCACTAGACTACCTGGAACATTCAAGACAGCTAAAGGATGTCCAATTGGGGTTCAGAAACCACAACACCACCATAAATATTTAAGACAGTTATAGGACAGGTGATCAAGGGTTGGGGACCACAAGACTATCAGGAATATTCAAGACAGCTACAGTACAGTCAGTCAGTCAGTGAGTACAGGAGCCACTATATCACCAGGAATATTTGAGACAGCTACAGGATGGGTGACTGGGTGGGGGAGACCACTAGACCACAAGGATTATGTAAGATAGCTACAGAAGGGAGGTACCATGCACACATGTTAATGGGCCCATAATGGGCATGCAATTGGGCCATAATGCCTTCCATGCCCAAAGAGATCATTAGCATGTCATGGCTAAATATGGCCCACAAGAACCCTAATGCTATCACATTTGATCTGCAGTTTGTCCATTGCAATCCTGCCAGCCATATTTAGTTTCAGCCTGTGTCAGCATAGTGCATACTCACTATGCACTGTACCGACATGGACCCATATTTAGGCAGTTTGCACACTCCAGTTGCAGTGAACTAATTGTCTGAATATTGTCCCCAAGCAAGCTGTGTGCAAACTGCCACAAACCACACCTGGCCAGCTCTGAATATGGGAGCCTATGCTCCTTAGCCTAGAGGAACACAAATCCATGAACAATGAAACAATGACTCATGTGGGTAAGAAAGACCTTCCTATAGCCTCAAGATCCTGTTGTTATAAGTTGCAAGAGCATAAAAGCAAACATTTTTGGCACTGACTTATGTTTGTTTACTTGAGAACAAAACATACATAGCATTACCATGTCAGCCAAATGCTTCATTTAATGCAAAAGAAAAATATCACACAAGTAGATATGTAGGAGACAATATGACAAGTCAAAGCAGAACAGTGCATTCAATTCCAGGATCCATGTTATCACAAGTGCATAATTAGGCACCACCACAGGGCAGGTATCAGCTAATTGTAATCCCAGTTTAATGTCATAGTTACTTCTATCTTACTGTTTACATGTTTGATTATAGTACTAAATAGAGGAGACTCTGGCTAAAGAAAGAACAGTGAACTGAAGCCTCCACACCCCAGCCATCACCATTGGAACTTATGGTACCTTGCAAGTTCCAGAGGGAAGATAGCCATTAGACACAGACAGCAATAAAACTGTCACTTTATTATCAATCAAGCAGCATTTCCAAATAAACTCCTTACAAATGCATATAAAGTGTAACCACCCACATTTTCCACAGGATTATCAATACAAAACTGGACAGAAGGTTACATGATCTTTCATTATCTTAGTAGGGAAAGTAATTTTAACTTAGCAAACAAACAGATTTACTAAAAATGAGCCTCCCTATTTTACTCAATTGGAGGATCATCACAATGCCTGTCTGCCTGTCCCAGCCCAGTGGCCTCACTGCCACAAGCTGACACCTGATCTCAAATCTCCCTGAGCTCCAATAAAGTCTGTGAAGAATTCAGCAGAGAAGCTATAAAACAAAGTTTCCTTACAGCTATGCTTGAAAGACTGTTCAGTTGCTGATTTAAGACTGCTATCTTGTGAACTTAACAAAAACAAATCATTGAAGACTTTAAGAAGTATAGGAGCACTACACCCCTGCTAACAGGGCATTGTTTTGATAAAAACTTTTAAAAAGAGGGTTTAGGTGTCCTTTAAGAATAAAACAAGCTGCCTTTGCTGTTTACACTGAGTGTATCCACTGATTGTAATTTGAGCTGGCATGAGAATGCTACATGTAGTAAGGAACTCTTACCCTCCCCCAGCATTATGATTTCAGGTAGTAGAAGGAATGTGGTTCAACTCCAAAATTGTGCTTGGGTGGAGTCTGAAGTGTCCTTTTTCCCAAGTGATAGCAAGACATCTCCAGTGCTCTGCCCCTGCAATCATAAAATGGCTGCAATGTAGAATTACTGTTGATCAGACTCAGTCTTTTATTTCTCTGGAGTGTGTCCAGCTGCAGATAAGCCCAATTCCTTGTTTGAAAGGTCCTTTCATGGGCTTTCAAAATATAATAGCCACTGGAATATAAGTTTTAGCATGTAATAAGAAATAAGTGACAGCAGAGAATAATAATTATGGAAGAGCTTTGATTAATTCAATGAAAAAATAATATGAAGATATTTATTATATAGAAGAACAACAAAGGCTGCATTGAAGGTGGTGCAGGACATCACAGCAAAAGCTTTTAAATGCAGAAATGTATCAAGTGTAAAATCATGGCAGGATACAAACATGCATGGTCCCAGCACTTTGACCACTAGGGCCTGTGTCAGGGAATGGCAAAACAAAGAGAGACAACTGTTATATATTAGCATTCCTTAAATGGAACTTACAATAATTAATACTAATAATGGAAACACAAACATTAAGTACAGTATAATTAGAAAAAAATAAAAAAAATATGTATAATAAACTAACAAGTAACAAAACAACTGTGCTTAGATATCAAACCATCAAGAAACCTGCGGGCAGAGTTAACAGCTCAGCAGGAAGTCAACCTTTGTGAGCTCCTCTTCACCAACTTTAAATTCTATTAATTTAGTAGCTCTAAGTGGTACTATTGCAAATATTTGTTTATTGGAACACAGACATTAGTGTTCAGCTCTGAATTCTTAAGTTCTTTGATGATGGGTCGATCTTGCAACACACAAAAAAAACAATCAGACGTCAATGAGACCATCACAAGCTCCGGGCTTGTTTTGCCATAGACTGCACCAGGAGGTTCTCCTGCATCTCTGGAGTCTACAAGCAGTGGTAAATGTATTAACAAACTCCATTTGCTTACTGGATAAAAATTACTCATACTTGGACTGACTGATTAAAGTGGAATCTACATTGGAGGCTATAGACCAGTCCATAGAAGAATCAAATCATACAACTGGCAAGCTCTACCAACCATAATAACCTTGCTAAAGGAACAGTGTATGCTCAAAGCCTGAACTGAACAATTAGAAAATTCCATTTGGACTTTGAAAATCAAATTATTAGGCATGCCAGAAGGTACAGAAGGGGATGATCCATGAGCTTTTTATGACGCTGGATGTCAGAGGCATTGGATTGAGTTTTGCTCTGGTAATAGTGAAGGCATATCGGATTACCTCTAGAAGGGCCATTAACACAGAAGAAGGTCTCCATACTATGGTCCTGCAGCACGGGACAAAATATTGAAGTTGGCAAGAAACCAAGGGCAGATCAAGATTGAGAGTGCTGGGGCGCTGTGGAGCCCAAACAAGATGGAGGCTTCAGCTTAGAGGAGGAACCAGAGACAGAAATTTGCAGAAATAAACGATTTACAAGTATAAAAATTTTACTGAAATTGTTGAAAACTGTGTCGGAATCCTTCGGGAACAAAATGGGGAATCCTGTAAACATCGCACACTGACAGAAGGAACAAAAAGTAAAGGAACTTTGGGAGGGCCTAGTATGAGGCCAACATCAAGCAACCCAGTACTTGAGGTTTCCAGTGAAGAGACGCTGCAGTCTCTAGGGCCAAAATATCCCGACTCATTCAATCTACAGCAGGGCTATCAGAAAATTTAACACCCTAACTAATCGGGCTGTCTGTCTGGAATCAACTATCGACTGGATCAAGATAGCAACTGTCGACTCTACTAAGAGGTCAGATACTGCAATGGGTATGGCAGCAAACCTGTTAAAGGAAAACACCCATCTTAGGTCGAGGATAGAAATGTTGGAAAACCAAGCTCGGGCATCAAATGTACAGCTGGTGGGGATGCCAGAGAATTGCGAAGGTGATCATTTGCCTTTATTCCTTTTGGAATGGTTCCAGCAACAGTTGGGTGAGACAGGGAGGCTTAACGTCGATCCCTATTCAGAAGGCTTATCGGGTGACGCCTCCATGGCCAAAGAGACAATGAAGAGATCCCTCACACTATCACAGTTGTCTTGGATGGGGTTGGAACAAGGGACTATCTTCTTGCCCTTGCAAGGAAAAAAGGCAAGTTGCTCCAAGATGGACAAGAGGTCCGCCTTTATCTGGTTTGAGTTATGCTACGGCAGAAGAAAAGAGTTTTGATGGAGTGAAAGCAATTTTGAGGGAGGCAGGGATCCCACATGGCGTTTTGTTCCCTGTGAGGCTTTTGATTGTCCATAAAGGAAAGATCTACATTTTAATGATCCAACAGATGCTCTCAAATGGTCCCAGAAAAATGTTCCAGCTCATAGATAAAGGGATGAGGAAGAGGATCTCGGATCTGAAGAGGATGAATCCTGAGGAAGGGGACTGTTTAATGGTAGAGCTTTGAATTATAGGCCTGCACGGTGGGGGGCGGAGGGTATTTGGTCTGATCCCAGGTAGGTGAGCACTGTTTAGCGATTTAAAGTTCAGTTCACCTTGGTTTCTGGGATGACTACCCATCTGTGCCCTCAGGCACATTATCATTTATGAGGTTTAAATTCTGGCTTTTGGATATAAAATGAATATTTTAATATAGTTTCTGCTTGTTCTGGAAGTTTAAGATGAAGCTTAGAAGGATTTTCCTTCCTAATGCTGTAATGAGGAATAGTTACATAGAAGTAACTCAATCAATGATAAGCATGTTAAACTTTCTCTTCCCTTGGAGGAAGGGATTATCTTTTGAAAGTTTATTTTGACATGGTCCTGGACTATTTACATGCTGTTCTTGCACTCTAGTATACAGCACTAACGTATTTAAAACTCATGAGTGTTTATTGCTACCCTCAAAGATGTATCTAAATAGTAAGGATAGTCAAACAAAAATATTAAGAGGAGTGGCGACCTCATATGTTATCCAGAATGTATATCCTTTACTGTGAAGTAATAACGTATGTTTGTAATGCATAATAATAAACATAAAGTTTAAAAAAAAAAGATTGAGAGTGCCAGAATTGTGCTCTTTCCAGGTTACTTGTTTCCTTTGAGAAATTAGTGTAAAGCATTTGAAAGTCACCAAGAAATTGTGAGCCTTGGACATTCCTGTAGACTGAGTTTTCCAGCAAATCTTCAGTTTACTTTGCAGGACAGCATTTATGCTTTTACAATCCTAGAGCAGCAGGGCTGTGTATCACTAAAGTTCAAGCACATGCAGAAGAGCCTATCATGGATTGCCCTGACTCTGATAATGAAGCAGAATGAGGTAGAGATTGAACGGTAAGTACAATGTGATACAATCACAGGAATTAGACCTGTAGGCATTGGGACTCAGAACTTTTCTATTACTCCTGACTGAGCAGGATCCTTCTATATTTCAGCTAATGACTGATCTTTACTGGGGCTATGATTTCCTGGTAGAGGGTATTGATCATTCAATCCATGTTTTTGGACAATAATGTACTGTATGTGTGTAGCATGGTTCAAGTTTTCTGATGTCTAAAATTAACTGTTTGAAGTTTAAAACTGTTTGTTTATATTACTAAATTATTATAAGCAACTCGAAATGTCTGGCTAGATGAAGGGTAGGTCAGATCCCTGTTAGTAAGGTGGCAGTTGGTAAGGAAAGGTAATTGCACTGTGACACAAAGATAGTGTGCTGGTTGGTGTAATATGAGTACCAACACTCCTTCGTGATGATCTAGGGAACCTGTGTAGCCTGTGAGGTGCGCTCAGCCAAAGTGACATATTTTCTCTTTTGTGCGTATGCTATGCCTACTGTCCTGCTAACCAGCAGCTCTTACCATCTCCTATGTCATTAAAAGCCAGAAAATATCAGTGTACATTAATAAGTTGTGAACTGAGGTCACCGCTCAAATCAGAACAAAGAGTAAACATGATTATTTCAACTAATTGCAATAACTAGCCTGAGCTTTTGAAAGGCAATAATTGTTTGTTCATTAATTTTAAAGTGTATTGATAGGCTGTAGATGCCATGGTTAATGAACCTGAAGATCAGCTTTAAGACATAAAGTATTTTGCATTGCCTGTTGTAATGCTTATTAAGTGTTAATAATTGTGTAATCTTAAAGATACATAGCCTCCACAGTGGTCAAACAAAGAATAGTGTCGATTCAATCCTGTGTTACATTTTGTATGCTGCAATATGATGTTTTGCTTCTGCTTATTCTTGGTGGAACTTGGTTTGTACAAGTGATGAAAATGTATTAAAATAAAAAAAAATCAAGAAATATGGTGTATTAAAATAAAAGTTTAATTACTATTGTCACAAGGGCTGGAGCCATATAGCCAAGTTGTGAACTAATTAAGTAGCCACTCACAAATTGTGATTATACTATGTAAAGAAAGGTATCTCATGACAAAGAATATGTATGGGTGTAAAATAGGGCTTAAGAGTAAGACCATGAAAAGTGAGTTGGGGGTTCTAGTCCCAAAAGATAGGTACAGGGGCAAATAGTTGGTTCATGAAAGCCTGATGCTTTAAAACAAGTTTGACAAATCGATCTGTAAGTCATTGAAAGAATTAGGAATTCTACAACATTTCTGAAAAGAAGAAAGAAAAAGCAAATGACCAGTACAGTGTATACATCAACCAGAGTAAAGTAATTCAAAGTTTCAAGAAAAAAGGTGGGGTGTTGGGGAATGGGCAGGCTTGTGTGAAAAAGACCACATTTAAAAGCTTCACTTAGTGCTCTGTAGAACTGATCTCCTATGGGTTTTCAGCCAGTGTCAAAACACTTCCTTAAGAAATTGTGGGATTAAGCTAGTCCATACACTCTCAAAAGGCAAATACAGTGCAAAATTACAGAAATATGAGACAGCATATCAAGAATAATAGAAGGTAAGAAGGGGAGCTAGTGTTCCTTAATTCATCAAAGACTTCTGCAGATTCCATGTGGTGAGATTGTAAAGCTGGGACATTGTAAAATGAAAAAGAATTGCTTTCAAAGAAACAAGAAAAGACAAAAATCAGATATAGGGTTACTGACTATCAAGAACTGAAGGTTCATAACCACGAGTTTGACTAGGATGGAAATCAATGTCTTCTTTCAGACCATTAGGATAGGCAGTGTTTATGGTTACAATCCATCTGGTTTCTTTTGTAAAACTGACCTAATTCGGACTGCACCCTCCATAATTGGGAGGGAGGGAGGGGCACATGCTCAAAGGCCATAAATTGAAATGAACCAGTGTTGGTGCTGTGGCATTCAAAAATTTGCCCCTAATGTATTCTTTTTAATTGTCATTCAGCAGACCCTATATATGCTCCTGAATGCATTTTAGTGGTCTATTAGTGCAACATATGTAGACAGTCTCACACTAGCAACAAAGCTGCATAAACCGCCAAAGAAGTGGGATGTGTTACAAATTGGCAAATTTCAACATTGAGTGTGACATTAAAAAGGTGTTTTCTTCATTGCAGTATTTGTATCTGCTGCATTTGAAAAAAGCCTTTTGGGGGCGGGTAGCCAGTTGAGATAGGTCTCGCTGGAGGTGAGGCACAAAGTGGCTAGATACCAATTGAGACGCAAGCCCATAGTTATGTGGGGAAGAGCTCCTCCCCACATCCTACATAAACCTAGCAGCAGACTTCTGCTCTGCTTAGAGGAGTCAGACTGGCCAAGGCTTAGTTCAGATTGCAGCCCTGGGAGCTGGCTCCTGCCTGTGCCCTCCCCACTCTCCCTTGCCTGCTTTACCCATTGTCGTTCTGGTTTCGTCTTCTTTTCTTCTTCCCAGCCTCCTTTCCATTGTTTTGCTATCCATTTTCTTTTCGGGAAGCCTTGCTTCCAGATGCAGCACTACAGTTTGTTGTTCATTCGTTCTTACGTGAGGCCTTCCTCGGACATGACATCCTGCTCTTTTATGCCTCGTACTCCTCTCTGAGAACTCTCTCTCACTTCCGACCACGCTGTTGCCTGCTACTGCACACTGACTACTCCTGGGGGCTCCTTTGTGTTGGCAGTTTCTGTTCTTGGGTTCTGGACCTGAAACACCGCTTCATTCAGCATTAAACGGGTGGTGTGCCAGACTTCACTGGATTAACCTGCCATGCCGTTTTCCTCACGTGCCTCTCTCTCTCTTCTCATTTACTACATTGCCCTCCATCTGGCCTGCCTTGTAGCCTTGGGGCGTTCACATTAGGAGCTCCATGTCATACCTGGCAGCCACAGGGATACTTGCATTTCTAGTTGGGCTCCTGCTAGTATGTGATGGCTTCAGTCTACCTGAGATTGCTCAGCCAGTTTGGAGAAAGCTGTAGCCCTAAATTGTGACTCCCTGCATTCCTGCTCTCTAGCCTCTCTGTCCATTTCAGATATCGACCTCCTATTGGTGACCTATGCCTTCCGGCACTTGGATTGGACTGTGCTATTATTTTGGAGGGCATATCAGATAGACAAGCATTTGTTGTTGCCCGTCTACTTACCTTTACAGCTGATGGTAACTTAATACCTGACCAGCTGTCGCATCACTCCTCATATCTGTATATAGTCCAGCTATGAATCGATGTTCCTTATGCATTAAGCCATTAGATGGCATCATAGCTCACTGAAATTTCTATTTACCAAGGCCACATTCTAATGCTCCTAAATTCTGGCTACATATAACTTTATTATGCTGGGCTTCAATCCAATTGTTTGGTGTCCCTCGATCCTTTAGTTCCACTTCAAGATATCAATCTATCCCTCATCATACCTCTCTCCTACATTACCAGCTGACCTTTGTGGGGTCCAGCTGCATGCTGCTACGTGCATGGGGCTAGCAGCTACTTACCTTACCAACTTACCTATGAAAGGTCCTACTGTACATGCTAGATTTTATGGGTCTAGCTGCCTTCTTGCTCACATTACCTATTGACTTTGTGGGGTCCAGCTGCATCATATTTGCCTACTTCTATGACCTGTTTTGCCCTTCAAGCCAAAGGTACACTACTTCTACTCACTCACATAGCCAGCCTGGGGACTAATGTTTTGCTTATTCCTCAGCCTCCCTGATGCCATCACAGCTAGCCAAGGGCTCCTTATTATGGATTCACAGTTTGATGTTTTGACATTCATCATCTATTCTTTGGATGCTTTGCCTTGCTTCCTGCTACTACATCTGCATCATGCAGCTTGCTTACTACTGCAACTTATATAGGTTAACTTCTTTACCTTACTCGCTTATGTTACCTGCATTGCCCTCCCAGAGCTTAAAGTCATCACGACTAACCTGCCATTATAATCTACTGTGCCCCTCATGAACTGGCATCCATCTAACCTAAGTTTACTTATTATTGTGCTCTCTATGTACCTGGATGTGACCCTCTGCATTGCATGCAGTTCGACATTTCAAATCATATTTTCTACCTCTGCTCTGCAACCTGCCTCACCAGCTGGACCAGAAGTTGGTCATTGCATTTAGTTGGATCTGTGCCCTACGGGCCCGGAGACCTTTACCTATGTATTACTGCTTTATACTCACCTGCTGCAATGACCTGCCTTCGTCCATCGGGCTGGGAGGTTTACCCACTGATCGCCTGCTTCTATGACCTGCTTTCACCCATCGGGCAGAGGTTGCCTTCTTCTGCCTCGCCCAGCTCAGGCCTGGAGATTCACTGCTTCTAGGACCTGCATTCAACTTTTGGGCTGAGAGGTTTACCAACTTCTACTCTACGCCTGCCTCACGGTTTGGGGCCTGGAGATTCATAGCTTCAATGACATGCCTTCGTCCATCGGGCTGAGAGGTTTCCTACTAATAGACTGCTTCTACTCCTTCATGCTGCCATGTCAGCCAGCCAGAAACTCCTTTCCTATGGATTTGCATCTGGCGTTCCTTCATTCATCATCTATCTTGGATGCTTGGCTGCTACTTCAGCCATCTGGAATTTCTGCTGCAGCCCTTTCCAGAACTTCTAGTTGAGCTTCTCCTGAAGACCTTCATCTCCTGATTGTGCTCTACTACTCTCCGACCCTGTGACAACGCTACTTTATTTGACTCAGACTCTTCAGTTATCACCATCTAGGATTCCTATGCTTGATTATTCGGGACGTGTCAGGTTATTACTGCCTCATGCATTGACTACCTACAGTTTCAGGATGTTATTCCTCTTGTCAAGTTGCCATATCTCTACCACGTCTCTTCAATGCAATCCCTACGAACCTTGATCTCCAGGATCGTCAGTCCTCAGCACCATTCATTCTCATAAGTCGACCTTACAACTGCAGTACTACTCTGTACAAAAATGACTCAAGATCACGTCACCTGGAGCTATGTACCACACTCTATTCCTTCCAGCTGACCTCTGTAAGTCTGGCTGCATTTTCATGTTATCTGGGCTGGTCACTTCTCTACTACCTCACCAGCTGATGGAGAAGCTGCACATTTCATCGAGGGACTAACTGCCATGCTGTATTCTACCAGCAGACCTCTATAGGTCTGGCTGCACATTCTGTTATCTGGAACCAGCTTCTCTCTACTTCCTCACCTGCTCTCGGTTAAGCTGCACTCTCCCAAGGACTGGTTGCTATGTTCTATTTCATCTTACCTGCCTAGCTTGGTTCATTACTTGCTACCTACTACCTCTCGCTTCAGTTTCAAGGTCCACTTGCCTTACTTACTTTTTGGGCTCACCATATTCTACTTCTTGGATGCTTCCTAACCTCGCACCAGTGCCTCAGATTAATCCTTTACAGCCTGCCATGATTCCAGCTCAGCTCTACAGCCATTGCCCCTATATCATCTCCCAAAATATACTCTACTCCTATCGTTCTTACGGAACTGGATTAGTCAGTCTGTAACCTGACGCCTTCTCTATTCCACATGCTATACAAGCCCTATATTAGTAGAAACCTAGAAGTTGTGCTACTTCTATTTCATCCTGCCTCGCTTGCATCAAAGCTTGGATGCAACTGTTTTGTTTTGTCACCTGTACTGAGTTCGTCAGTCATCAACTTCATTTCCACCATCCTACAATTCCATGGATTCTCATGCCTTCTATCAACTGAAGCCAAAAGATGGACCTTTCAATATATCCACTATCATATAATTCCAACTTGTACATGGATTTGAACTTGGAGTTTATTAGGAGGATGATTGTTCACGGATATGTTACAATTCAGTATTTCTTCAGTTCTTCATTTCTCTGGATCAAGTTCTACAACTCTAGACTTCAGATTAGCTGATTAATTTAATTTGTTATTTAGGATCTCTCCTTTAGTATGCCCAGAAGGACAGGCAGGTCAGTAGCCATGGGTCCTCAGAGGTTCCCCAAGGGGTTTTCCTCTCCTCGTGCTACTGGTGACACTCTCAGAGCTGGAGGAGGTGATCATCTGCTCATAGTATTAAGGGTGTATTCTTGCTCATCTCATTCATCAGTCGGATACAGAACAAATCGTTGCTATCATTTCTTTTTGTGGGGTCTCATAATACTAGATTAAGCTTCCTCCCTACAGGTGGGATACAGAAAGGCCAAAACCATCAAATAATAACAAACAATTCTCAGTTCAAGAATCCAAGCTCATTACTCATACTATCCAATTCGTATGTACTATAATCATTGACTTGGTATCATGTTCATGCTGAATTACCTAAGCACAAATCATTCCATACTACTAGTACCTGGCAACCACTGTCTACTTACCAGCTGGCCTCTGTATCCATCAACCATCTACATCATTCTCTACAGTATGTAACATAAGCACTGAGCTATGAACCACACATAATTGGTCCCCAGACTCAGATGCTTCCTAAAGATGACACTAACAGTGTGACTAATACTTTGACAAGTACTTGGTTGGTGTCAGAATGGAACAATATTTATGAACTAGCCAACCAACTTGCCCTACTAGTGAGTTAAAGTTTGTGGTAAAAATAACCACCCTAAGATCTTTCTCTTCCATATTTCTATTCTTAGGTGGCATGATAGCCTCTCTGTTAATACTCCCAACTCTGTTAAGTGCTCCTTCCAGGACCTCCATGTCATTACCCTTACAAGGAAGTTAAGGAACAGGTCTTTGGCCTGTTTTTAAATTGTGGCATCTTCTGAACAATTTCTACGAATGTATAGTATGTGCCCATAAGGTAGTGAGTCTTTTACCTTCCTGGGGTGAAAACTACTGGTGAGAACTAAAGAATTTGCTGCTGAGGGTTTTCCATGCCTGATGTATGAATTGTCTGTTAATGCATGACCTCAGAATCAGATTCAAGACATTTTTTTGCTGCTCATATGATTGAGTCTAAGGTTCATAGAGTTTGAGTTAATATACTGTTTGAATCCTAAGATCTGTTCCTCAGGTCCACACTAGATACACATGATGCCATCAATAAAACATCTTCAGAATGTTATGTTGCCAAAGAAATGGTTGCTGTGTTGATTATAAATGCATTTTTTCCTCCGTGAAGCTTATGTAGAGGCTGGCATATGAGGGTGCAGCCACTACCCCATAGTTATACCACATTTCTAGATGTAATATATTCCATCAGAAAATATTTTTTAGTCAAGATTAACTGTAAGGCTTGCAGGAGAGAAGTAACTGGAACATTCCTGGCATCACAAATGTGGTTTACAAAATGTTGAACCCCATCAAGTCCCAGATGGAAAGGCATGCATGTATAAAGACTGGATGCATCAATTGTCAAAAATGCTCAGTCCTGCTCCTAAACCGAGGTTTAAACTGTTAATAATGTCCATGGCTCCATGCTGTCATGAAGGTGAGAACCCAAACCTAATGCCAGTGGTTGTGAAAAATGATCACCATAAGTGGACAAGTTCTGTGTGAGGATCCCACCTCCAAGACATTAGGACACCCTGCTTGATTTAAGGGATCATTGTGAACCTTGGGTAAGTTGTTTAATGTAGTGGTAATAGAATGCAAAACTTGTAAAAGTAAGCCTCTTCAAATGAGATCCACCACATTGTAATGCACTGTCAGTGAGGTCATACAATTCAGTTCTAATCTGATAAGAGGATCTCACTTATTTTCTCACAGTCAAAGAGTCTTTTTTACAATATACAATACCTGTTTATTCATTAGATAGTAATGGATTTATATTACTTGAATCTGCATAAACTCTCCTATTCTAGTTAAGGTGTGCAGGATAGAGGAGCAGGATATACATCTTGTGAACAATTGATAATACAATTATTACCCTTGGAAGCCAGTATTTAGAATTATAATTTAGCCCAGATGCATCACTTATTATTAGTAACACTGTAATTGCTATAAAGTGACTTTTCTGACTCCTCATACCACCACCTAATGAAGCAACATTCCTCACCTTGAAGTGCTGAGGTTATGTTTCCAGGTTAGTGTTCTCCAATGGGTTAGTGAATCGCTTACATGAACAAAGTTAAACCCCCAAAAAGCAGCAAAGCATATCATCAGCATAAATTGGTGGAATGTTTCATTTCTATAAATTTTGTTTCTATTGAGTTGGTTTGAGAAAGCACCATGATTAATCCAGAGTGTGCCTTGCATCTTGTTCTAAGAGACCATATTTTACCTGGTACAGTAGCAGCAAAATACATGTTGAAATATTTCTTAAAATTCCTGTAATATCTCTAGACAAATTCCTACCTACCTACAATAAAACTGTAGGGCTACCAGAGAGAATCTCTTTTGAAATATCTGGAAATATCTAGAAATGTATGACCATGTCAATGTTGCAAGTGTACTATCAACACAGACACTTTCAAGGGTGTTGAAATTTGGAAACCCTAGAGTCCAGTGACTAAAGCTCAAAATGGTTTAAGATAACCATACCGTAGAAATAGGTTGTTCATCATCAAGAGCCATGACCTGGGATCTCAGAAGGGCAAATTTTATGAGGATGAGGTCACTGACAAGGGGAAAATTGGTAGGGTGAGGGAGGCAGTGAGTATTAAGGCTAAATGAGAAATTGTAAAGAGGACCATAATAGAGCTTATATTAGATTTCTGCATGAGAAAAACTGCCAAAATGAAAAGTGCAGGCAAAGGCTATGGTTTTTAAAGGTGGTAGGAGGTGGTTTGAGCCTAATGGAAGGCTTTTAAGAGGCAGAAGGAAACATATGAGTAAGAAAAATATCAGAAGTACCTTGTTATCTAATTTGATCAATCTCTTGAATTTTCCATTCACATTCAGTAATTTGTGTTTAAGCCCTTAAAGACTTGGAGCCTTCTTAAGGAGGGTGACTACCTCTCTGACAGTCTGAGAAAGTATTTAGTTGAATGCCAGATTCACCCTGTAATTAACCATGCAATGTGGTCAGTGATTATGCCCCCCATGCTACCTATGAAAATTAGACTCCTTACTGAACAACCTCTGCAGGATCACTCTCTCCTGCTTGTATGAATCCACCACTGCACACTCTATGATTGCCTAAACTGTCCTTCTTTGAAAGATAGCTGAGTTCAGCACATTGCTCTCTACAGTTTCAGATTTTGGTTAAACAAACTCCCCAACTACCTAAGAACTCTTACCCCTCTGCTCCCTCAGTCACAATCTTCGCACCAGCCTCATTAATAGATTTCCTGTTCCAGTTGTAAACAAAACTTTGATTAATCAGCTTTCAGTCACAAACTCCCACAGATATGGAACAATATGGCCTTGAAATATCCCACTCTCCAGTAATGCATAAGAGTTCTACCCCAAAAATATATTTCTTGTACTGTGACTATACCTGACATTGACCTACATTTCCCTCAGTGTACTTCAAATTTTGATTTGTCCTGCTAATTCTGCTGTTGTGAACACATTTCTAAGTTACTGCATAACTGCATTAAAGTTTTGTTTTGTTTTTTATTTGTATATACCGTAGCTATATTTTATTATAACTATTTTGGTTTCTGTGCATAATCTATTGTATGTGTAGTTTTTGTTTACATATTCTTCCTCCCTCAACTACCCCCAATTGCATCCATAAGAGAAAAACTTATATCTCTGTAGGTTAATGTTTACCAGATGAAACAGATTCAAATAAATAAGTAAAAATATTAAGGAAACAAAGGGCTCAGTGTAAAGTCTAAAAAGAAGATATAATGATGGCTTGCAAAAATTATGAAGGAGGGCACAATGCATTTTGAAGATTCATTAGTGAAAATAAACATGTTAAGGGAGTAAGGTTAAAAAGGTTGTCGATGAAGATGGGCAGAAAACTGATGTTCTAAACAAGTTCTTCTACTCAGTGGCCATGGAGAAGGAGGTGTGGACGCCACCAGAGAGTGGTGGGAAGACTTCCATTAGAAGGGTATAAAGAATGGAATTGGCAGAGATCCTGGATAACAGGGTTTACAGAATCTTGCAGCTCTTAGGGTTGGGAAAACATTGGATCCCAATGGTTTACACCCCAAGGTGTAAAGGAACTAGAGCCAAAATTAGCAATACCTCTGATGGCTCTGTTCAGATGTTCACTGGAGTTGAGGAAGTCCTTGAACAAGGGAAGTTAGTGGATGTTGTGCCTTTGCACAATCATGGGGATAGGGAGGAACCAGAACACTACAGGACAATTTATCTGACTTCCATTGTTGGTAAGCTCCTGGAGATATTGGTCAAAGAAAAGCTGGTTGAGTTCATAAGACCAACCATTTACAGCAGTGTAAACAGCATGGGTCTGTGGTAGGCCAATCATGCCTGTTCAACGATGGTATTCTTTAGCTGGGTAATGAGGGCAGTGGATAAGGTGTTAGTGATTGACATGCTCTATTGGGACTTCAGAAAGATCTCTGATCCAGTTCTACAATAGATGCTACTAAAAAAGCTTGTGTATCTAAGTGTAAAGGAGGACTCATCAGATTCATAGGGAGCTGGTTGGGGAAGCAGAGTGTGGTGCAAATGAGATCAAATCTATTGACAGGGGAGTTAAAGTGGGGTGCTACAAGTGTCAGTTGTGTCCCACTTTATTCAATGTGTCCATTAATGACATCAGGTAAGGTATTTAGAGGAAGACATGTCTGTTTACATATGACATAAAACTCTGTGGCAGGGTGGATAATGAGGAAGCAGTGAAGAAACTCAAGGAAGAAATGGGGACACTACAAAGGTGGGCCAAGGTCTAGCAGTTAAAGTTCAATACCAACAAGGTAAGGTGATGTACACTGATATGAAAACCCCAGACATAGACTATTGGAAGGGTCCAGATAGCCACAGTGATTGAGGAAAGATGTCTAAAGGCTATCATCAGTAACAATCTCAAATAAAGTCAGTGCAACAAAGCATACAGTAAGGAAATGAGAATGCTGTTGTATATAGAAAAGGGGTTCCACAGATACAAAAGGAAGATGGTATTAGTTCTGTGCAGATCCCTGCTTATGTCCTACCTTGAATGTTGTGCTTCTTTCTGAAGAAGA
Organism: Neoceratodus forsteri; assembly: GCA_016271365.2. Taxonomy (NCBI): domain Eukaryota; kingdom Metazoa; phylum Chordata; order Ceratodontiformes; family Ceratodontidae; genus Neoceratodus; species Neoceratodus forsteri. The sequence goes on from CM028131.1 coordinate 1,431,854,688, forward strand.
ACAAGGACGAGCCTGAGGAGGTGCAATTCAGGATTACAAAGTTATATACTGGCAGGAGCAGAGATCCTATGAGAGGCTTGTGGATCTGAACATGGCAAATTCTGGAGGCCTGGAGGATGACAGGGATATGATCAAGACCATCAAATTCCTAAGAAGAATAAGCAAGGTAGACAGTGGGGACCTTTTCTCCAGGAATGATAATACAGCAATGAGAAGTCAATAGTGAGTCTGGTCAGTGTGATGTTTGTGAAAAGAGAGATGTTAGGATAAACTTCTTTAATAAAAAGTGGTGTAAAATGGAATGGGTTGTTGATGGAGGTAGTACAGGAAGGGTCAGTCATGGGATGCAAAGAAGACTTGAACTGAATCAAGAGGCTGATAGTCCCAAAAGAGGGCAGGAAGTAGTGGTGTGGCAGCAGGAGATGCATGGGACACAGAGTAATTTCTCTGTCTGGCAATGGTGTAAACAAACAGTAATGTAAAGTTTCCTTTGGGTAGATTGGATGGAACTTTTACCTTTTTTCTTAGATCTCTGTCCCTTTATGGATTGGACATGACAACAATTTAAAATCATTCATGCTGCGTCCTTCCTCCAAATAAGCCTTTTTTGTGTGTGTAAGCTATGTCTGAGCTGTGCACTAGACAGCTGACCTCCTCTAATAGTTATAATGTAGTAGGATCAGTATAGAGAGATGAAAAATTCCTGAATTCAATCGGTACAGTAGTTATGAGGTTGGCAATTGCTGTGCCTAGATGTACAGGATGGGGTTGTACTAAACTGAAATGGTTAGGAACTGTGTAGGAAAGACTGTTAAAGGATATTTCCCAGTTTAAAATCTGAACCCTTAACCTACAGATTAATCATGGGTTTGGAAAGTTCAGCAGTGAAGGACCTGACATGCCCTGATTCCTCTATGAGGTCTGGAATCCCACAGGCAAAAAATCAGAAGTCTTGATTTGTCCTGAGTGCCGAAAGCGTTTGCTGAACGATCCTTCTAATGTCGCTATGCAGGAATTCCCAGTGGCCGGCGCCACCAGGATCATTTACCATTTGGTGACTGAAGCTTACTTGACATGGGCACCACAGTTGGGACAACGCTATCATCCAGGTTCTTTGATCCTGATCTTGTTCTCTGTGTGCAATAACTGGAAACAAATGCGTTCTCAATATACTGCGTTTTCTTCAGAACGTCTCAGCACTGCTCTCCCTTAAGCATGTTGATACCTACCAGATTATGTTTGAATTTGGTTTGCTAGTTGTAACGAATTACATTTAATAAAGTGAACACATCAACATTTTTAGTCTAGTGTGTCTTGGACAGAAAGCCCTGGGTTAGGGAGGTTACACTTCCTGTGATCCTATACATCAGAAATCCAAGAACAAAGGAAAAAAGAAGTTGTCCTTGAATGTCTCATAAAATACACGAGTGCATGCTTAAATACACCTGTTCATAGTACTTTAAGTATAGTACAGTAAAACGGAACAAAACAAAAAAAACTAAGATACTTATTCATGCTTAGGGCAGTAAGCAAGGGGTCAAATATATCAATCACAGAACATTTTTGAGACATCGGGAGAGAGTGCAGTCCCGTATAAATCTATATTGTTATTACTAAAACTGTAGCGCCCCCTCCCCACACACACCCCACACAACAAAATCCAGTTTTAACACTATTGTACCATGATGGCTTTGAAAATTACTACTCGACCTGTCTGCTTTGCTTCTGGACAGTTGAGAATTTCAATTTCATCAGCGATCTCTTTAGAATACATTAGTGGAGCGCTCGGTTTAAGTGCCTCGAAAAACCCCGTCTCCAGATGAGCATATTCAAAACAGATTTTCTGTTGATATTGCTCGTGCGTTTGCCTCGGCTTCCTAAAATAACTGGGACCGCTTTCACAGTTGTACTGCAGCTGAATGTTGCAAGCTGCCAGTTGAGAACGTGTCCATTTGCAGCTAGTTATATCAACGTGAAGCTCGAGAACTGTGTGATATAGCAGAGGTTCTCTGCCTCCCTAAGGCAGATTGTGTTTTATATTCTAATGCTCATAAGGACATGTTATATCTGCAGAACAAAGTGATTATGTGTTACAGGCTGTTAATGGGGAAACTACCAGGAAAGCTAAACCGTTTAATAAATTGGTAAGTACACGGCTCAAAATGCATCTTCTTGAATGAAGTGTATTCTTTCTACCAATGCGTTTGCATTGTTCACCGCCGATGTTTATGAATGTAAGCTGCAGTACTGTACATGCATGTATTGGAATGATTGTTCTAAGCGTTTCAGCAGTAAATTTAACCACATTAAAACATTCCTCAACTAATATGGAGAAACCGGGTATAGAACATGTAATGCCATTTACATTTGATATATATATATATATATATATATATATATATATATATATATATATATATATTTGCCTTGTATAGAAAATAACTTGCCATTGTTTTATAAGCCAACTGAAAAAATAAGCGACTGTAGCTCAGCATTTTATTGACTTGAAAGTATGTTTCGACGATGAGGTCAACTGGTGCAATACTTTATCAGAAATAATGCATATTCAGTGCCAGAGGTACCATTCACAAACCTGTATTATAGATCAATGAATATTTGCGACAAAATATAGGTAGCCCTTTTCTAAGCACGCCTGTAACACACCGAACTAATATAAGTATCGTGTAGAGCTGCTGTATAGTAAAACTGAATAAAACTGTGCCATTGTCATACAGGAACCTTCCCAACAATGAGCGTGCATCTTTCTATTTACTTCGTGTTTATTTTGCTAGCCACAACATGCAACATAAAGTAAAAGTGTTGAAAATAGTGAACTCTATCCCAGGGTAGATTACCTATGACTCTTTAGGACATATGGACAAGATTTGTAACAACTCATCTGTGTCACTGTACAAATTATCGTTTTGTGCTGGACCTTACGCAGCACTGTGACTTGTGTGTGTGTGTGTGTGTGTGTGTGTGTGTGTGTGTGTGTGTGTGTCTGTGTCTGTGTCTGTGGCTGTGTGTGTGTTCTCATTTATGGTACAGTTTAATTCATATGATGGTTCTTCACAAATGCCTGCCTCATGGCATCAGTAAGCACTACAGTATCACTGAAAATATATTCTCCTTTACACTGCAAACTAGCTATTGTAATCCCACACAAGGAATGCTAGTACTAGCTGGCCAACTGATCTTAATGTTTGGCTAAAGAAACAGTAGTCTGCCAATTTAATTGTTTCAGCCTTGGTGAAACAGTTCATTCTCTTCATTCTTGAGGGTTCAGATTGATTTCAGAACAGGTGTTCTATAAATAGCAAACACAACAGCAACTACCCAAGCTATTCAGATGTTATATTTGCAGCAGACACACTCAATTGTTTTTCCTTGTATTTTTAGATCAGGGAAAAGCCAGTCCGGCCTAATTCGAGTATTTGAAGAAAAGAAGTAAGGAGATGTAAAATAGCAAATACAATTAAACTGTAAAACTCATGGGGTAGCACCTTCAGTATTAAGAATCCAATAAAGCTGGTTCTACTCCAGGTGCTTTTGTTAGGAAAGTAGCAGACACGTACTTGTTTCTTAGCCCATGTTTTGATGGCACACCGGACACTGCAACGCTCGAGCTTTTTTTTTTTTACTGTAGTCTTTGGTAACCGGGTAAAGCCACTAGGCACAAGTGCCTGTTTTTCAAATGCGACCTGGGAGCACTTGGCGGTTGTGTGACTTGCTCAGAATCATACAGTATGCAAGTGGAGGTTGTGAGAATCAAACCCAGGTTTGGTCTGCTGGATGTACCAAGCTCGTTCACAGCTCCTTACTCTAACCTCCTAGCTTATACTGCCAGCCCAAATGAGCATATATGTGTACAGTTCTAAACAAAGTAACCCCTTTTAACACACACTGTTAATTTCAGAACAAAGACAGTCGCAGTTCTTAGTATAAATGGTAGCACAGAGGGTGTACATTTTCCGGCAATCATCCCAACCAGAATATTTTCTAAAAACAGAAGTGCACAGTAGACATCACTGTATTATTGATTCTTACCCAACTCGCATAGCTTCTTACTGGTTCAAGCGTTTACACATATACATACAATGTATTCAGATAGGATATTGTAATAGTTATTGACTGCAGTTAACATTCAGCTGCAGTACTATGATAAAAGTGAAAATCCAGGCTTGCCCTTGAGTGACATTTCCCATCCTGAGACATAAGTATTGCTGCTGCTGTTTGGGTAATTGCATGCATTCACGGTAATAGCTGAGCAGTTTCTCTATACGAGCTGAGACTGACTCTTCCCTTCAGGCTGTAGAGGTTTCATGGCTTTTCGTCTTGTCTGATAGTGCACCGACGCTGTATAAAGGATTTATTACCAGTTTGCTTGAGTACAATCTGATTGTTTATAAATGTCACTGTTGATGGTGATGCCTGGCACAGTATATGCAGGAATGAGGACTAATATATGCGCACATCAAGGCTTTGCTTTTGTAATGCTTTCATTTGCGAATAACTTTGCTTGACTACACATATCAGCAAACAGGTTCGCTGGATCTCAGCTGGCAAAGGATCTTACCACATGGTATATAATGTTTTCAATGTTTTATACTTTGAACACCTTTCAATATAAGCGCCCCCAGCCCAACTTGCTTGACGTGGTTTATTTGGTAGTGAACTTATCTTTGGATAAGTCATGGTCAAAATAATCTCTCGATCTAATGGTTGGAACATGCTACTTTTTATACAGTATATACAGAAATAAAGACATACAGACAGATAAATACCTCACAGGCATGATGAAATACGTACATTGTCGGGCAGCCACCTAATTCATCAAAGATAAAAGAGCAACGCTTCGTTTTCGAGGGTGTCATTAAATCCAACTGATCATCAGCTAGGCTAGACCTTAAAAGTTCCAATATTCAGTCATACTTATTCAGTTCAATAACTGCATTACTACTGTATATTGTGTTTCCCATTACTCTTGAGACAAGACACACTGGTGTGCTTAAAGTTCTCCTAGCCAGGTGTGCCTCATTTCATCCTTTAGATCCTGCGCTGCCCTGCCACATTATCCATGTATTTGTGGTTTCAGATGATATTTCATTTTGTGATTTTAAAATCATCATCAACTGCATGTATATTTTGGAACATTAGAAGGAAATTATGAATAACATCACCTAAATACACACAGTTATAGAATGTGCCGTTTAAAACCCTGTTAGACTGATGGTTTTCATGCGCTATGTGATGTTACATAGATGGGGTAATACATAAAACAGTAGCTACGAGAGAGGGAACTCAGTGAATTTCAATGGTTCCAATCAAATAGAAGTCCGCTTCTGCAGACTGGGGTACTTCGTGTTTTCAGTGATTTAGTAGATATGTGTTTCTGTGGTCTACAGTATTTGCAGCAGTCAGGCGAAAACAAGTTAGTGATGTAAGCGGAATGATCTCCTAGCCAAGTGTTACTGATATTTGTTCCAAATTAGTTTATCTGTTTTCAGTGTTGAATAGACACCTTCTCATTAATAGTAGTATTTGCAGTGCCTAGTATGTTATGGTGGGAAATATTGGGGTAGGTGGGAAATCTCAGGGCGTGATCTGGGGATATGAGGTAAAATTAAGTTCATCAGTTGGGTTGAACGCTGATTCTGTCTTGCAGTGGTACTTAGTGTTTCCTCCAGATGTTTCTGTTTCCCAAACCTGTTACCCTGAATGTCAATGCAGTTTACTGGTTGATGGCAACACACAACAGAGACAACCCATCCCACCATCACAACGCGCACGATCTTTTGTTTTAAACCGGCACAGTTTAATAAAATTGAATTTACATCAATGAGGTACCTGGCTACAATCCGGAGGAGACATACTGTATATATTACTCAGTAACCCAAGATTGGCTGGTTTATCAATTTTACACAGAAGGCACTACTAAGCAATATTAATATATCCAGAATATTCAGGCAGTTATACCATCTTGTCACTCAATCTGCTTGAGTTACAAGCGTAAACGCATTGCATAACTCTAGCAAATCCACTAGTCACGCTTTAATTAGCAGTATGTTTCATATCAAAAGGCGATGCTTACCTTTATTGTGTAGCTGACTGACTGTCTGTCTGTCTATCTATCTGTCTATCTATCCACAGTTCATCTGCGTGTCGAAGTATTTCTGAACTGTAAGCTATTTATACTGTAGGGTGGAAGGAGGACAGAGAGATGCATGTACTTACAGTATATACATATACACTACAGTAGAAAGCAAACTGAAATATTCAAAATAATGACAACCAAGCCATTGAACGGAGGTCTGCTGTATTCATATCCGCTATGGTAAGCTGTTGTCATACTTTATCTGCAGTGCCAGTACTGTAATTTGATCTCAGGTAAGGTAGCTTTTGGCATACAGTATACATTATTCTAGTCAACTTCCATGACATAAGCGTTTCTTTGGATGTCCACAACTCCATACACAAAGTACATGCTTTGCATAATATGAACAACATTTATATTGTGATTACAAATGATATAAAGATAAGCAAGTCGAAAAACTTAAGCCTTTAAGAATGTATAGCATAACATTATCAAAAATTAATGAAAATAAAAGCGATGACAAAGACCTCTGTGTGAAAAAAATGTCTTTACAAGCGTCATTTTCAAAAAAAAAAAAAAAAAAGGACAGTGATCCTATATGTCCATAACAATAAAAACAATGATCGGTTTAAAAATCCTACTCGCGTCTTCATAATTGAATGTAAAGCGATCCTTATAGCATTATGTATGCATCCCAAGAAAACACACACTGAAGGATTTATGGTTGATTTGTACAGATTTAGTACACGTAACTGAAAAAATGTTCAGCCACTTGAATATTTTGATAAACATTTGCGATGCTTTGGGAAAAGACTGGAGATGGGGAAACCGTGTTTTCTTTTCAGGAGCCACCAAATCAGTAAGCAGTGCTGATCTCATTGTGAGGAGAGACTTCACAGCAGCTGACCTTGTCATACTGAAAGAAAATGGTAGATGTTCTCTCAAAAAATTGCCTTCCCATTGCAGCTAATCTGACATACATCACCGGCACAAAAAGCAAGAGCGGTGAAAGCTGAGTTGAAATGCTCAAGTTACATTAGCAACTTGAGATATTGAAGGACGATCACAAAGGCTAAAACGGTGTTTTGCGCTTCATAGATTCACAGTATCTGGAAGAAGCCTGAGCGTATTTTCAGTTATCAAATCTAGTCTCGGCTATTTTGTTTTCTTGCTGTACCCATGTGAGAGTCTCTATGGTAGGTTAACACCGTCATTCTACATTTTTGAGCACTTATCAAGGCCGGACTACAACTATTAATTTAGTGTGAAACTGCCAACAGCTATGTGGCAAAGGCTGCCATAAGAAGTCGGACACTAGTACCCAATCTTCTATTCTGACGCTTTCAAACTGTTATAATTTTCCAGTGCCATAGTACCAGCTTATCATTCTTATTGGAAGATACTGTGTGGAAGAAAAAAGATTGACTTAATCTGGACTCCACCTGCCTGTCGTCTGACCTCCTTTTGTGTTTGAAAGCTACTTGTTTGGTACCCTTTCTTGCACTTATATTCAGCTGAAATGCAACCTGTTGAATCCTGATTACAGGTAGGACATTATCTTATACCTGCTATGGACATTAGTAGTGGTTGTATAGTACAGTACCTTAGGGACATTCAGAAATTGAGAAATATGTGTGTGTTTCTACTGATATGAACGTAGAACATTTAGAGCTATGATGATTGCTATGGTAAAGTAGTCTGGCTGAAGTTGCAGTTTATTTCAACTGCTTAACTCCCGGTGTTGCTTACAGATTTCGTACTGTACTATAGGAAAAGGTTGATTACAGCGATCCTTTTTTATAAAAGTGCCTTGTAGGAATACTAGTGTTTCATCATACGGTAGTACCACCCTCCATGCAGGTCGTGGTAATAATACACATGTTAACCACACATTTAGACATTTGCCTGTGAATAAGGACTTCTCTCTGTAATGCTTAACAATGTTGTTTGTGTGTGTGTGTGTGGGGTGATGGGGGTGTCTGTTAGTTACTTTCTGTGGTTAAAAAGCAGCCCACAATTCTGGAATCTGCCTTCATTTATAAAAAAAGGTGTGGGCATTACTTCAACTCATACGATATATTGCTTTCATGTTACTCATTGATTGTTCTTTCTCTTCAATCGATTATAGCAGTCTGTCTAAAACTGGAAAAAATGTCAGATACAGTATAGTACTTGTGAATCATACTGAACGCCAGTATGATTCTTTTATCAAGCACGCTACTCATCCCAGCAATGCTATAATTTCAGTGCTTCAGCTGTGGTGTGCCGATCGGGACAGTGGTAAGGTCTTTAGGGCACGCTACAGCCCTTTGGTATACCACTGTCATAAATTACAGTCACATGCAAACACCTTTTATACTCTTTTAATTGGATTATTGCAAATGAATTAGTATATATAAGGCATAATACTAAATATCTTTAATCATGTCATACAGTGTTGCACTTGCTGTTGGTTTCAAGTGCAGAAACTTTCATCCTTAAAAGCACTTATGAGGAAACCTTATTATTTTAGTGCTCCAGTTGTGGCGTGCTGGATTCACACGCGTTGTACGGTATGGTATGAACATACGTCTTAGATTCTTGCAAATCAATTAGTATACATGAGGTGTAATATTAGACATCTTTAAGCATGTTAAACAATGCTGTTAATGATTTTATTTCAAGTAAATAAACTTGCATCCTTAAAAGCAGTTAAGAACTAGGGTTTCCTAATTTTTAGTACCATATGCCAGAGAATCAGTGCAGGCAGTTATTTGCAACTTAGAGGATCAAGGGATGCTGATCCTTTGGCTGTGAATAGGAATTATTTTCACATGCACAAGATTGAATCAATAGTTTATCTCACCAATAAAAATAAACATCAGTTAAGACACTAAGGCGCAATTAGTTCCTTAATGTAGTCCTCTCTGCAGGATTGTCATGGTGCTAGATGAAAGAAGATTAACTTGCACTGAAATATTGGTCTGTTAAGGTATCCATAAGTTAACACTTTAAATCATGTTTGTAGATAAATATGTTTGGGAAAACAATCCTATGTTACATTTGCATACTGTTTAGAAAGTGAGACATATAAATCTATTCTCCGTGTAATATGTTCCCAGTGTGAATGTCTGAAATATAGTAACTCATCAATAGTACCTGCATGATGCTAATGAGTAACACTTTAGTAGTGATTTTAGTTAGTGTAGGTATGGTCATATTTACCAACCTCCTATTTTTGACGTGTGGAACACTGGATCTCAAAATGTGGGAACTACCCCCATAAAGTGGGATACATCCTCAAACATAAAGATAAAAACTCAAAACACTCTGAAAAAATCCTTCACTTGGACAATGCTTAATTTTGTATAGATAGCACTTTTTCAGGTGGGGCTGAAGTGCAACCGCAATTTTATAGGGTGAAATTATTGATGCACCTCATAGTATGGGGAATTTGAGAGGTACAGGCACCGGCATGTAATTTCTTTCTAGGACTAGAAACTATAGTTAGGCAGAAGCTATGTTCAATGTTGAAAACTGAACAACTTCACAGGGGTATCCACCACCTTGGATGTAGAACTGAACATAGCTGAGAAGGATCTGGGGAATATTTGCTCATTATAGTTTGCATTTTCACCTTTCATTTAGTCAGTTTTATTCATGGGGGAGGTTACACAAGCAGTCTTTCCCATTTCTCTCCTGGAACTGAGTCAGCCATTTAGTTTAATACCAGGGACAGAGTTTCCTGTCCTATCCCCCATTTCCATGACTGGCAATGTTTAAGAAAACTGAGAGGATAATAATGTCCCAAAGAAAACGCTAACACTCTGCATAAAAAATGCTGGATGTAGCACACGAACAAAGTAAACTATGATTAGGAAATACTGTATACATATGCTCATGTGAATTTCAACATTCTCTTTTAAAGCAAAATTAAAATATGTATTGGATTATTAGCGTGTACTAGCATAGCACATTATTTCAATATCTTGATGTTTGTCCATTTCTTTTAAAATTATGAGCTGGATATCTACTTTTTGTTCAGGTAGAAACTATTCAGTCTGGTCTTCTGTTCCTACTCCTTCTTTAACACTTTAATCATACAATTTAGGTTAAGATACACACAACAAAGAAAAACATTTAGACAATGTATGCACACTTGTCTGTCATGGAAAACATAACATAGAACCACAAGGGTGGTTATTACTATTATATTGCTCAATGAAAGTACCATCAGTACAAAACATTTTGGTTCGCATTTTAGCCCATTTTACTTTATTTGTAAACATTCAGCATAGATCTACCATTGTGGTGACTACCTCTTCACACTCTGACACACAAATATGTTTTGCAATTCTAGGAATGTATTCATAACTTTTAGTTAGGTTTGACTTCTTGCCTACCATGTGTGCCTGCAATTGATATGTTTACAAACACATAAACTTATACAACAATGTACATTGAAAGTTTAAACGTCACAGCTGGGTGTGGTATAGGATCCAAGTTGTCCTTTTGGTAGCTATCATTGTTCTTCCCCTCCCATTCTCATCACTACTCATTCTAGTTTTCCTCCTTGGTCATTTGGTAGGTGGCACCAAGTGTTGTGCAGCTGGTATACTCCCTAGAAAATGAACATGCCACAACTGCAATGTGCCCATTTTAAACAACCATTCATCATGAGACCCTTATCTACTCCCAAATCAATGTCTAAAATACTCAAGTGACATAGGATTTTCCTAACAGCATTTCAACTGTCATAGAACAAGTGGTGAACATATATTGTTAGAATGCAAACTATATAGTGAAACTCATTTGAAAATACTTGCAGTTGCACTTTATAACCAAAAGGACACAAAGCATGCTATCCTTATTATCAGTGAAGGAGGTATTACTTAAAAAATAAGTGGCTAATTATCAGCATCAGTAATGTGGAGTCAAAGTTCAAACCTAACACATCTATGGAAGAGTTTTCTATAGTTTCAAGTAAGCTTAAATTTATTATATTGCATTCCAAAAGATAATTCCAAATGGACTCACTATACCAGCTTAGAAGGGGCAGATGAATAACTTAAACCCAGATCAGGTGAAAGGTATAATAGTCAAGGTATATTGAAAGAGTTGCAACACTAATCCTACACTGAACTTATTGACTGAATACATTACCACAGTCAGTTACCACTACATAAAAGAGAGGAATTGAAGCCATAGGCAATTTATTTTCTTATTGGTGCACTTTTTTCTCAAATTCTGGTTCATTTGAGGTTAGTGTTTCATCGTTCCTAGTATTTTAGTAGACAAAATTTATGCATCTGATCCCACACTGTAAGTGACAACTTAAAGGGACACTGTCAACCACCATTTTGGTCAGTTTTATGAGTATACATTTTCTTACACATGTCTGTTTGACTACTTATAAGTAGTCTGAAGCTGTTCTTTTTTGTGAAATGAGGCTTATTTTGGAAGGAAATGTTAACAAAACATCACTGGCCATGACAGTATTACTACACCACTTGATGCAATGTGTTACTCTTAGCTTCACAGCTGATGCTCATTCCCATTACATGCATGCCCCTGATGACCACCTACCACATGCAGAAATGAATGAGTGTGACTCTATAGGCTGCACACTGCCTACTGAGTCAGTGGTAAACTGAAACCTCAAAATACATGTAGTAGTAAGTTCTCATTTGTGTAGCACTGCTTTTACCTGCATAATATTTTTTAAAGAATTGATGAAGTGGCTTGATTGAATGCAAAGTTCATTGATGAATTCCATAGTGAGTGAAACAGTGACTGTAAGTCATAAACAGTAATACTTTAGTACACAATCATCTGGTCTGGATGTATTCGGCATATCATAATTTTGCCCTGGTAAAATCACAGATGCAACTACAGAATTCCCCATCCAAATACACCTCAGTGTGGCCCATGACATCCTTGGTTCTGAGTTTTTCAGGACTTGTGTCAGGGAGCAACAGTATAAGACTGAAACAATAATATAAATCAAAATTTTAGGACATACATTTATGCATTACTGGATGTATCAATTCAGATGTGAACTGGTACTATTATTAATATTGGCGTTCAGTGTGGGGAAGAGTGGTAGAGATTTAAAACAACTGTTTTATAAGTATGTGTAGATATATATATATGTGTGTGTGTGTATATATATATATATATATATATTTTTTCATTGCAAAAACTTTGTCAATGCATCAGTTAGGGTTGTTACTAAAGTGACAAAAAGCAGGGGAAATGTGGTGGTAGGGTTTTCAACCCCTACCACCCTGCCACCCTGAAGACACTGACAAGCATCAGGGGATGCCTTGATGTCATCAACCCTAACGCCATCCCTTTCCATAAGTAAATATGCTGAGATAGGTATAATATAGGAGAATAGGTGAGCATTAGAGGTGATGACCCCAAGGCACCCCGACACCTGTCAGTGTCTGCAGGGTGGAGGGGAGGTGTTGGTTAGAAACACTAACACCACATTTCCCTGTTTTGCTTTAGTAACAACCCAACTCGATGCATTAATGAATGTTTTTGGAATGAATTTCTTTACTTTGTCAGATAGCATAATCATATCTTTATTTGTCTGTGGGAGCACAGGGTTCTCTGGGCCCTGAGCTCTCATCCCTCCATACATATGTGTATGATATAGTCGTGGAACACAGGGCCTCCAGGCCCTGCAGTTCCATTCATAGGACAACAGTGATCAAATTGTCAGCATAGCCATCTTATTACCCCACCTCCTTACACCCTGGTGCTTAAAATATTCTAATCCATGCCAAAACATAATTCAAATCAAAATCAAATCAAATCAAACTTTATTTCTTCAAAGCTGCCTTTCTTAAACCAAAAACCTGTACATCAATTATCATTCTCAATAAAACATTTAAAACCATGCAATTAAAACAGTAATCAAGTTAATTTAAACCATAACTTTAGTGATGCTATGTTAATCTTCTATATAAATGCCAGGGTGAAGAGGTACGTTTTAAGTTATTTTAAAGCTTTGGATGGTCAGGCAGTCCCTTTTCTGATGAGGCAGAGAATTCCACAGGGTCAGGGGCCATATAAGCAAAACAACAGGCCCCGATGTTTGTAATTGCACTCAGGGAATCTCTAGCAAGCCATCATTGGTAGATCGAAGCAATCAAGAGGGGCAGTAGGTAGAAAGGAGATCTTTCAGGTAGTGGGTCCCTGGTCATGTAGGGCTTTATAGGTCAGCAAACCAACCTTGAAGGTGATACACCATGAAACTGGCAGCCAATGCAGTCTGCAGAGCACAGGTGTTATATGACTAGACCTAGATGTACCAGTCAATAGACTGGCAGCCACATTCTGTACCAGCTGCAGGTGATGGACATCAACCCTGGGAGCCCTAGGTATAGGGCATTGCAGTAGTCAAGGCAAGTGGTCATGAAGGCGTGGACCAAAGTAGGAAGATCATCAGAAGGAACCAAGTGTTTCACCCAGGCAATATTCCTCAGATGGTAAAAGAGATCTTGAAAATGGCTGACACCTGTGATTTCAAGGTTAAGTCATCTTCAAAAATAACACCCAGGTTCCACATTTCATCTGAGGTGGTCAGCTGGACACCCTGAGCCAAAGACCAGAGGGTTGTCCTGCCAACACACCCCCTCCAATGATCAGGGTCCACCACTAAAACCTCAGTCTTATCAGGGTTCAACCTCAGCCAACTAGAACTCATCCAGTCTTGGATCTCAGATAGGCAGTTGTTAAACATTGTAAGAACATCTCCCTGTTTGGGTGCAAAGGACATGTACAGCTGAGTATCATCCGTATAGCAGTGAAAACTCAGCCTGTACCACCTAATAATGTCTCCAATGGCAGCATATACACTCGAACAACATGGGCACCAAAATGGAGCACTGAGGCACCCCACAAGATTGGGAGGAGGATCAGAGGAATAAATTCCAGAGACCACTCTCTGTGTCCTACCCTTGAGGTAAGATTGAAACCACCTGAGGACAGTACCAGACAATCCACAGATGAACTGCAGGTGCTCCAATAGCACACCATGGTCCACAGTGTGAAATGCCATGGAGAGATCAGGGAGGATCAAAATGGAATGAGTCTTCCAATCTCTCACTATTTGGAGAACGTTAAGCACCCGAACAAGGGCTGTCTCAGTGCTATGCCTCTTCCTAAATCCCAACTGGAGAAAATCATAGACTTTGTGGGTAGACAGATGATCATCCATTTGCTGTGCAAACACCCTCTCAATAACCTTACCCACAAAGGGCAGGTTAGAGACCTGTTTGTAGTTAGCAAGACTATCTGAATCAAGGTAGGACTTTTCAGGAGTGGCCAAATGACCACTTCCTTAAGGGATCTGGAAAGATCTACTTGTCCAATGATTGCCAGACCATCTCAGCCAGGACCGGCTGATTTTCTCCATGCATCCCACAAGGAAGTGCATTGGGCCTGGATCCAGACCACAGCTGGTTGTCCACAAGGTCTGAATGATCCTCACAACATCCTTATATCCAGTCAGCCAAAGTCAGACCAGACAGACCAGGTGCTCACAACCTCCCACTGAGCTCCACCACAACCCTTAGAGGGTGCTAGATGGATACGTGGATGCCAGACCTGATGGTGATGACCTTATCTGTGAAGAATCGAGCAAACTCATCACATGTCTCTTGTGACAATGCTCCACCTGACCTGAGAAAGGTTGGATTGCACAATCTGTCCACAGTCCAGAAGAGCTGAGCTGGTCAATTCTGCACAGCGGCATTCTCCCTGGACTGGAATTCTGCCTTCTTATGGGTGATTGTCGATTGACAGACAGCATGATGATCCATTAATCAAAGCTTGTCAACCTCAGGCCTGATTTCCACCAAGCCCTCTCTAGCCTTTGACCCACTCTCTCAACTCCTTCAAGGTCCCATCAAACCATGGGGACCTTGGGCGAAGGGTGAGTGGTCAAACATGAACAGGAGCAATGGAATCCAGGGCACCAATTATCACCCTGTTATAGGCAAACACCAGGTCCCCAAATCCAAGCATTCCCTCATTAAGCCTGATAGGTCCAGCATTGCCATTAGGCCATCTGGGGTCAAACCCTCAATGGGCAGTACTGGACCATCTCCATAGGGTAAGCCCTTTGGGAGCCCCAAAACTGAACCTTATTTTGTGACAGTCAGACGAACTAATTGGTTCCCTCTGAGTCAGAGATCTCCATCCCCAGGAGGAACACTAAGTCCATGAATGACCACCAGTGTGCGCAAGTACAACACCATTCTGCACCACAAGTGTGAAAACACGTTTTGGGCAGCATTTGAAAATGACAGCTGTGACATACATGAGGTCTGGAAATAAGAAGGCTATGTTGAAAATCTGGGGTCAAAATATTTAAAATTTCAGAAGATACGAGCAGGCATACTGAAATTGCAATGAATGGTCATAACCTGGACATTTTTTCATATTTTGACCCAATGTTTTGAACATAATCTTCTTATGACTCAACCTCATAAACCCAGTAGGTGAAAATTGTCAAATCCATGCCAAAACACCATTCTGTGCCACAGGAACAAAAACACACTTTGGGCAGAATGTGAAAATGACAGGTGTATTGTACATGAGGTGATGTGAAAAAATGTCTATGTTGAAAATTTGGAATCAAAATATTAACAATTACCAAAGTTATGCATGTGCATACAAACATTTCAACAAGCGCTCATAACTTGGCAATTTTAAGAATTTTGTCAAATTTTCAATATGGGCTTTTGGGACCCACTCATGAACACTGGCACTGTCATTTCATTAATTGGTCTTGAAAGGTGATTTCCTCCAGTGACCACAAAATCACCTTCCTGGCCTGATTAACAAAACAACAGTGACAGTGTTCATGAAGTGGGGTCCCAAAATGCCCATATTGAAAATTTGGTGAAAAATACCTAAAAATGGCAAAGTTATGAACATAAGTTCAACACACCATTGAAATACATTATACAGCACTTACCTTGATTCCTCAGTTTGCTGTTCAGCTTTGAAGAGTGCAGATGTTTCCCAGTCCACAGAAGATGGCAGTGGTGACCTCTGGAGATACGTATATGGGGTAACGGGGTGTGTGAGGTGGTGGGTGCTCAGTGGTAAGGTTGGGATGGGGAAGGGGATGGTGGGGATGATGAGGAACCATTTTCTTTTTTCAGGTTAAACAAAAGAAAATAAACATTGGCCAATGGTTTCTTCTTTACAGATAAAACAAATAACTTTTTCAGGACACTGTGAGTGGGCTCCCCAGTGTCTCACACACTACTGCAGAAGAGGGACTTCTACTACTGATACATGAATTTGGCCCCCATTGCCAGATTTTAATGAGAACACAAGGGACAGGGGACATCTGACACTGGGGTGAGCATCCTGGTGTCAGAATATATTAATTAAATAAAAAACATTTTTGACAATGGTTGGGTGGTGCCACTAGATGCCAGAGGAAAGGGATGGCTCAAAGGTGAATCTGTAGCCAGCAGTATCGAGTTCCAGCTACACCTGTAGAAGTCAGAAAAACCCTGTTGTTCTCATACTGAGCATGGGAGAAGTGGTCATCACACTAAGCTCTGCACCTGGGATTTTGGGTGCCCACAGAAGGTATTTCTGCACACAATATAAAAAAAAACTATCAGAATGTAACTAAACAGGTCCGTTTATCTAAGTTTTGATGTTTCTTGTTTGTATTACATTTATTTTTACATGTAATCTTTATTTTCTATCTCTTGTTTAATGGAAAACAAGAAGGTGGACACAACAAAGCTCTTCAAAAACAAAGGCGAGCTCTGCAAAAATACATTAGGCTCCATGTGACCCTCCATACAAAAAAAAAACTGCTCTTGTGAAAACTACAGTATTTTCATGTGGAACATCTAATTTTCCCATAGGAAATAATGGGAAAATTAAAAATTTGATAACTTTTGAACGGATAATTATTTTTTTACCAAACCTTCAAAAGGCACATCTGTGAGGAAAAGACTTTCTACTCTGACAATTTCAGACTATAGCAGGGATGGCATGGATCATTTGACCCCCCATGAGGGCTGACTGAGATGTTGGGCACACAGGATGGGCTCAGGGCAGACATCTTGGTGACACCCCCACCATGCTGTTGGCACGATATGTGTCAGCTGCCAACATGGTGCCCCATGGGCACAAGGGATCCACCGAGGGACCTAGGTAGTGCAGCTGATTGGCTGCCAGCCTGGGTCTGCAGTGCTGCACTCACCCACCACCACATACCTGTGTGAAGGGGGCTGGGCCTTGGATGGAAGCCATGCGTTGTTCATGAATACGGTTGATGCACAGATCTCCTGGGGATGCGGAGCTGTGTGTGGGGAATACATGTCTTTCAGACATACCACTACCCATGGTAGTGAATAGCCACCAATGAGAGCAGCTGGCCTAAGCAAAATCATTAACATACCATTTTCTATTCATTTATTTTCCATTTCTGAAGAGAGATGTGGTTTTGAAGTTTTAGAAGCATATACTCACCTATCATATTCACCCATGTGATAACAATAAGCATTTTATTTGTTTTATGACTTATTTAGTCTGTTAGTTTGTGGAGACTGTGAAAGGGTGGCTAGACAATACTGCCTATTTTATGCATTGTCCCTGGGGTGGGGATGTATGCACAGTAAAAGTGTAACCAGACTTGCAACCTTACCATCACAGAGACTGATCCAATCAAATATCAGAAGCTGAGCAAGTGTGAGCTTATTCATTAGTGGAATGGAGACCTTTAGTGACCACCACTATGCCACATATTATGGATGACAACAATCCCCTTAGTTATAAGTAACCATGCTAATGCTGCAGCATAGTTTTAGAGTGGACACTGTGCTGCCAAAGTGCCATCTTTCAGCTGAGACATTAAACCAAAGCCCCACCTTTTGTTCTGGTGTTTTTATGGCTGCAGTAGGTGGAACCTGCAGATGTGTTGCTTTGAGAAAATGACTACCTGCATAATTACCTTCAAACAACATGGTAGAGTATTAAAATAGTGTCCTCCACTGAAGCCTCATTACTACTCTGCCTGTGTGTGTATGGGATTTAGAGAGCACTATTTTTCCTCTGGCTCATGTCCCTCACTGAAAGGCATCAAAGAGGCAGGACTTTGTCTAGGGGCATGACCAAGACACCTAGATGGACAGGTTGGAGGAGGAGGGCAAGCAGGTGCCACCCACTAGAGGCAGGCAGATGTTCCCATGGTGGAGGGAACTTGCATCCAGGAATAGGGAGGAGATACCTCATCATTTCTACCTTTCCTAGGGTTGCAAGAACAGCCTCAGAGCAACACACACTCAGCAGAACACAGCTGCAACATGATTAGATTTGTCTACAAGCACTGTCTTCCACACAAGACACAAGCAATTGAATCAAAGTACAGACTCTCTCACACACACACACACACACACACCAGAACACAGCAGAGAAATGATTAGATTGTCTACAAGCACTGTTTTCCATACAAGACACAAGCAATTGAATCAAAGATACGCACACACAGAACACAGCATCAAATTTATTAGATTTATCTACAAGCACTGTCTTCTCGCAAGATACAAGCAATTGAATCAACACACACACACGCACACATATGCATGCTTTTCATGTAGTTTTCCTTTAACAGAACTATCCCCTGTACTGCCTATTTTTTGCAAGCTGACACCTCTGCTATAGTGAGCTTTTGTGCTAAGTTCCTGTGCTTAATTTGCAACCATTTACAAACTAGAAACTTGTTTTGCTGGTATACCCTTCCCCACTCATACAGAGGTATCAATTCATTGTTTGATAACCATGCTGGTTGATCTTACTTGCTTAGGGCAACATATTATCATTGCAATAGTTTACATTAAAAGGATCAAGAAATGTAATAAATGATGACAAGCAAGATGGTTACATGAGGATGTGAAGAAAGTGACCCAACAAAACAAAGAACAAAAAGCTAAAATGCAATATAATATCTGAAAACAAAAGCCATGACATAACCACATGGTCAGAATATGAAATATTTTAAAGAAACATAAACACAAAAGTTACCATTTCAAAAGAAAATGGAACTCAAATGCAACAAATGCAGACAAAAGCAACAACAATTGTGCAGTTACACCAATAGGCTAAACAAACAAACAAAAATATGTAAGTGTATTAATAGTAAAGGTGCTACAGTAAAATCCAGTGGAGATAGCAAAGCAATGTAATGAATATTTGTGTTCCTTATTCAAACCCAGTCACAACTCAGTCCCCTGCCCCAGTACCTTATCAGTAATGACAACAGAATTAATATAAATACAGACAACATACTGCAAAAAAATCAGAATAAGAAAATCAGAGTGCAAAGTTTCCACTAAAATGCTGAAATTCAAGACACAAACAATTGAATCAACACACACACACACTTTTAAAGAAACATAAACACAAAAGTAACCATTTCCAAAGAAAATGGAACTCAAATGCAACAAATGCAGACAAAAGCAACAACAAGCAATTATGCAGTTACATAAACAGACTAAACAAACAAAACAAATGTGGTAGTATATTAATATTAAATGGGATACAGTAAAAATCCAGTGGAGATAGCAAAGCAATGTAATAAATATTTGTGTTCCTTATTCAAACCCAGTCACAACCAGTGCCCTGCCTCTCTACATTACCAGGAATGGCAACATAATTAATATAAATACAGACAACATACTGCAAAAATTCAGATTAAGAAAATCAGAGTGCAAGTTTCCACTAAAATGCTGAAATTCAAGACACAAGCATTTGAATCAACACACACACACACACACACACACACACACACACACACATCATGTAGTTTTCCATAAACTGATCTATCCCCAGTATTGCCTTTTTTTGCAAGCTGAAACCTCCACTATAGTGATCTTTCTGTGCTAAGTTTCAGTGCTTAATTTAAACCATTTACAAACTGAGAAACTTGATTTGCTGGTATCACCTTCTCCACTTATACAGAGGCATCAGTTCATTGTTTGATAACCATGCTGGCTGATCTTACTTGCTTAGGGCAACATATTAACATTTGCAATAGTTCACATTAAAAGATCACTTTAAAGAGTGACACGCTTACACACACACACACACACACACACACACACACAGAGTTGGATAAAATACTAACATTTAGAAAACTTATTAATTATGCTGCTCATACCCTAAGACTCAAAGTGTGACTCCTTTGGCTGCCTTGACGTCTCTTCTGTGCTCAATATGAAACAAAAGACAATGTAGCAAGACACTGGCCTCCACCAGGAGCTATTAAACAATAGACAAACTGCACTCTGGGAAGATTGTCTTGGACAAGATGCAATACAAAAACCTGAATAGCAGGTTCCAGGGACATAAAACTACCAAGAAAGTTAGGAAAAACCTCCTCCCCACTCATTCACAGGTGTCAATCAATGTATTTGCTAACCATGCTGGTTGATTGTTCTTGCTTCCCTCATAGTAAGAATGTGAAACTGCATTTGTGTTATTTTAAATGACTGATAAGTGGCATGTGCAGGGGATACAAGAAATACTTTTTAGAGGTAGGGTGGGGGACACGTGGAACAGCCTGCCAGCAGAGGTAATGGGTAAGAAAATGGTTACAGATTTCAAACATGCATGGATACACATAGGAGGACCTTGGTAACAGGTCTGGAGCACCAGGGGTTTAAGGCTGGAGATCAGTTATGATCCATGACATAACTACATGGTCAGAATATTAAATATTTTAAAATAAACATAAATGCAAAAGCAACCATTTCAAGAAGAAAATGGAACTGCAGACAAAGGAAACAGCAAGCACTTGTGCAGTTACATCAGCAGTCAAACCATATGAAGATGCTTCACTGTAAGTCTTCTGTATTATACAGACTGGACACTTAACAGTTGTAGGGTAAGTTAACGCATCTGGACTTATTTGCTGCATATGCATCTCAATTGCAAAGGGGTCCTGTCTATGTTCTCCCTTCCTCAAGCCAAACTAGCTACAGTATGTCTAGCAATAACATGGATGGAAGAGTATGCCATATTTTCAATAAGAAGTTAACATTTTAAAAGACAGTGCTGGTGACTGAGAAGCAGCTTGTGTAGGTGAATTCATTATGCTAGCCAAGATATGTTCTGGTTGCGTTCTGTAAGGCTAACCAGTGGGAGCAGTAGGGGAAAGGGATAGAAATCTAAAATAGAATCATTTAACCTATTTGTGATTTAAAGTTGCATGAGAGAAATGTGGCTTTCAGAACTGGACACCATATTCCAAATGAGGCCTCACCAGTGATTTACACAGTGGCATCACCACATCCTTCCTTCTGCTGGTAATACCTCTCTGTATGCACCACATCATTCCACAGGCTCTCCTCACAGCTTCAGTACATTGTTTAGCCACCTTTAGGTCATCCAATATGATTACCTCAAAATCCCTTTCCATTTTGATGACCATCAGCCGCCCCCACAATCCTTCCCTGGGTTCCTGCAACCCAGATGCAAGATTTTGCACTTTTTGCATCAAATCTCAGCTGCAACATTTTGGACCACTCCTCTAGTTTTTCTAGGTTCCTATTCATTTTTCCACGCTTCCCAAAGTGCCCATCCTGGTGCAGATCTTAGAGTCATTCACAAACAAGCACACTTTCCTCCAGCTCCTCTGCAATTTCATTTGTGAAGACATAAAATAAGACTGTGACCAGGACTGATCCCTGTGGCACCCTGCTGGTCGCACTCCTTTCCTTTGATTGAACACCATTTACCATGACTCTCCATCTTCTATCATTTAATCAGTTCCTATCCCAGTTTACCATCTTGTGACTCACTACCAGGCTGGCCAACTTGTTTGCAAGTCATCGTATATATATGTATAGTAGGCCTTACTAAATGCAATTCATGTTTATGTGTAAGCCCATGAAGCACCCTTACCAAGTTAATGGCATTTGCAGTTGTAGTTTTGTTTCTCTATAACTCCTTAACAATTCTATACAACTTCACTAACTTCATTATGCAGCCGTGGTGGATCTGACCAGATTTTGTTTTAGGTGGATGTAGACAATCTCAAAGCACTTCTCAATTAAAGCAGGAGGATCTCCACTTTGCACTTACTACATTTTTTAACTAATCCACTAACAGATTTACCTTGTTCAATAACAGTTTTCAACTGTATTCCTCCCTCCCTAGGATAAGCTCTAAATATTGGAGGTCTTTCCTAGCCCTTCTTTTCCATAAATGAAAAGTAAATAAATAATAAATAAAAATGATCTTCTGAAGCAAGGGTTTTAAAGTAAGTAAGTAAGTAAGTAAGCATTTATTTTTTAGGCGCCAGAGGTTCTGGGCACCACACATGAAGTTCAGGATTATAATAAATTATTTAGACAGTAAAATCACAGAGCATCAATAAAATCAGACAGTCAGCATTAAATTATATCTTCTGGGTATGCTAGCTTAAATAGGTGTATTTTTAGGCCCCTCCTGAAAATCTCCACCACAGGGGCCTCCCTCAAAGATCTTGAGAGTGAATTCTAGAGGTCCAGGCCTGCCACCCCAATGAGCGATCACCAAGGTTTTAAACCCAGTCCCCAGAATCACAAGGAGGCTCTGGGTTGAGGAATGGAGGAGTGAGTCAGAATGGCTGAGGTAAGGGATCTGACTGGTAGCCAGGGCCCAGTCCATATAGAGCCTTGTAGGTGAGCAAGCCCACCTTGAAAAGAACCCAACACCTGACTTGCAGCCAGTGCAGACCCTGCAGGACTGAGTTCACATGACAGAATCTGGATAATCCTGTCAGCAACCTGACCACTGCTTTCTGCACTAGCTGCAGTTGGCGGAGGTTCCTTCACTGACCCTGAGATATAGAGCATTACAGCAGTCAAGCCTTGATGTTACAAAGCGTGCACCAGTGATGGCAGGTCTTCAGGCAGAATTAGGGGCTTAATCTGAGCAATCTTCCCCAGCTGGTAAAACTGCTTTTGATAACAGCTGACACCTGAGCCTCAAATGTTCCAGCAGACCAGACCTGGGTTTGAATCCCACAGCTTCCACTTGCATACTGTGTGACCCTGAGCAAGTCACTTAACCTCCTTGTGCTCCCAGGTTGCTCCTGTAAAAGCTTCCAGCTTAGTGTGCTGTACCTGGTTAAACAACTAAATAAAAAAAAAAAAAATGTTAGCCTTTCATCAAAGATTGCATCCAGATGTCACACCCAAGAGGATGCCATCAATGGTGTTGACCCAGGACTAAGCCTGTTGTCATCCCGGAGGTGCCTTCACTCTGGCTGCAGCCAGGCTTAATCACTAGTACCTCCATCTGGCCAGGGTTAGCCTTAGCCAGTTAGAGTTCATCCAGTCTTGGCTTTCAGCAAGGCATTTATTCATCACTTCAATGGCTCCACTTATCCCTGGTACAAAGACATATACAGTTGAGTATCATCTGCATAGCAGTGAAAACTCAAACTGTACTGTCAGGATGATCCTCCCCAGGGGCAGCATGTATACTGAGAAAAACATCAGTGACAGGACTGAGCCTTGCAGGCCTCCACAGGTAAGAGGCAGGGGAAGAGAAAATGTCCGCATTACCACCCTTTGCCTCCTGCCTGAGAGAAAGGACTCAGACCAGTTGATGACAATACTGGCAAGTCCACACACTCTCTAAGGTGATCCAGCAACACAATGTGGTCCACAGTATAAAATGCAGATGATAGATGAAGGAGAATGAGCATTGACTGTTCTCCTTGAACTCTGGCCATGAGGAGGTCATTATAGACCCGGAACAGTGACGTCTTGGTGCTGTGCTTTGCCCTAAACCCAGACTAGAAGTGCTCACAGATGTCACAGACCTCCAGGTGTTCCTTGAGCTGCAGAGCCACTGTTTTCTCAACAACCTTCCAAAAGAATGGGTGGTTGGAGACTGGTCTATAATGCTCTAGGACAACAGGGATGAGAGATTTTTTCAGAAGGGCTTCATCAGTGCCTCTTTCAAGGCATCAGGGAAGACTCCCTCTGAGAGTGAACACCTAACTATCTCTGTGAACACAGGACCAATGACCTTAACACATCCCACTAGGAGACATGTTGGGCCGGGACTAGTTCACAACAAGTGGGCAGCAGCTTTTAAAACACCTCAGAGACCTCTGCCCCTCCACTGGTTGTAACTCTGCCTAGGCAATAGAAGCAGTCCTGTTCTAAAGAGACCCCACCCAGCAAGTCTGGTCTAGTCCCACTGGCAAGATCTGGGCCTGAATAGAGGACACACTGTCAGAGAAAAATAGAACAAACTCTTCTCAATGTGTTGCTGAAAATGCTTTTATGACTGTAGACAGACAGAATGGAGAAGTCTGTCTACACTCCAAAAAGCTGAGCTGGTCTTTTCTTCCTTGCAGCAATTCCCTGGACAGGAATTCTGCCTTCTTATGTTTGATTGCTCTTTGAAAGTCACTAGTGATTTCTCAAAGCCAGTCTGTCCTCTAGTCGGGTCCTCTGCCAGCAATGATCCAATCTCCGACTCATGGTCTTCATCACCTGAAGAGCCCAATCAAACCATGGGGTATTTTGGGTGAGAGGACCTAGGTCATATATGGACCTGTGCAATGGCATTGAGTGCCTCAGATACAGACCAATTAGTTATCGATTGACCCAAGCCAATCACACTAGCAGCACTGACACTGGAAAAATCAGCCACCGCCATCTGTTCCTCTGGGGTCAAACCCCTTAAAGGGTGGTAGCTGATCATCCCAACAGGAGACGGACCATTAGGAGGAGCCCCAAACAAGAACTTCACAGTGCAATGATTGGACCAAGCAACCACATAAATCTTGAGGTCAGTTGGTTGCAGTCAGCATCATTCACATTAGTCATTCATTGCAATACTGGTAGTAAAACTAAGTTAAAAATATATAAAGAAATTCAAAAATTTACTGAAGATGGTCTCTCTTCATCAAGACTACCACATGACCTTAAGTAGCAGGAGGCTCTATTATGGAAGATAGTCTTTTGTGCCCAATTTAGTGTTCTGACTTTTTGTCAGCAGTAACTTGCCAGGTGTAGATACCAATAAACAGTTGGTACCACTCATGCGTAGACTTGGATTTTATCCTACACAAGCCTTAACCCCTTCTAGCCTTCTGTGGCTTCCATTAATTCAAAAGGGTAGCCACAGGTACCTAGTGCTAGGTATTAATGCTATTTTGATTTAGCAATATTAGCTTGTCACCATTCACTACATAGATTCTAGCCCCAGGTCAAGCTTGCTGGTCACAAGCTGGTAGAAGGGCTTTATGCTGAGTGAAGCTGGAGGCAGGAGGGACTTCTAGGACCTGATGGCTGTGTTTTGGTATCTCTACCCTGCCATTCATTCCATCACTGTCTTGGTCTCCACATAGGATGCACCGTTGCTTCACTGGAATCAGCACCTCTACTGCTGATGTCATGATCAGGGTCAAAGGACATGCAAATGACATGGCACAGGTACAAGGTTCCTGTAGAGAGGTCTAGTCAAAGGTGCCAGGTGGGAATTTAGCAAAACAAAAGGCTGATTCAGGAGGTTGGAGGGGCTCTTGAATGAGACCAGGAGAGCTTGGAAGGAGGCATGTGTTTGAGAGGACTCAGGGTAGTCTGGAATGGGTAGAGAAGATGGCCCAAAATGCCAGGCAATATTTACAGAATGTGCTAGTTTAGGAGGGTGTGACGAGAGGAATCAGAGGTCCAGTAGATGGAAGAGAGACATTGTGGGGAATAGAGAAAAGAAATACAAAAGGAAAAGAGGGAAGCAAAAAGGCAGTCTGAGTATGAATGAGGGAATTGTGATGGGAAAGCAGTGTGGCATAAAAATATCAGGCAGTAGTCAATTCTAGCTATTCTACAACATTGGGCAATTAGCAGAAAAAAATCAGTAATGCAATCAGTAAGCTATATAAACATCAAGCAGTCAGATAAAGTTTGCTACAACTCTGCTATACTCTGGTAGGCAATTCCTATGTATACAGTGCTATAGTTTAAAGGTAAAATGTTTAAGCAGTAGAAATATTCAGTAGTGCAAGACATAAACTATATAGAAGTCAGGCCTAGCTAATACAGCAGGCTGAACAGCAGAACATTCCAAGAGGAGAGAAATGTATATGAATGTATGTATGTATGTATCTATCTATCTATATATATTTATTTCCACATGAGCAGTAAATTCAGCAGAAAAAATTGTCCAGAGAGCAGTACAGCAAGGCAGTGGCGAGCTGTGTTTTAAAAAGGTGCCTTGTATGCTTTCTTCTACTGTAATCTACCAGGAACCACAATATTCTTTGTTGTATAGCCCTCTGAATCATAATGTCTCAGGAATATTTACTGATAAAAATGTATATGATATATCTATATATACATATATATCTATCTATATATAAATATATATATATATATATATATATATATATATATATATATGTAGATGCTGACAAATATTGTTGTTAAAGCTAATACTTAATTATTTAAGTAAAACATAGGGATAAAACATTTAAATTAATGAACTAAAAATGTTATTCCTTGCTTCTATTTATGATTATAGAACTCTGTGTTGTATTTGTGTATTGTTGGCTAACATCAGTAACTCTAGTCATATGCTGGATACTGATATTATTGCTTCCATTTGTGAAATGGGACAAAAGTTCAGTGACATTTAAAGAAGATGAACAAGTAATTACGTGAAAGCAAAAGTGACAAATAAATACAATTATGTTTGTGTAACCCTTTTATTTCATATTTTCTTTCATTTCAAATAATGCGCTTGCAGGAATGACCAGCAATTTTGTGCATCAATGCAAATCCTAGCATATGAAACTAATAATGGCCCACAGTTTTCTTTCTGCTTTCTCTGATGGGTCAGATTAACAGTATTAAATAATACTGTGTAGTGGTATAATAACAGACATATTAAAATCAATATAGAAAAAGATACCAAAAACCTGAGGTTTTCAGTTTAGGATTAGGATTATTTATAAGTGCTCTTTATGCACCAAAGGTGTACAGTGTGAACAAAAGGCATAATACATGCTTAAATGCCTACAAAATAACTAATGCCCTATGACAACTGGAGCATTTAAATTAGGTATTAACTGAAAAACTCAGGCAAAGTACAACATTATAATACCAGACCAGGCCAGTTAAATAACCCCCATTTCAAAGATTTTCAAAGTCCCCAAAATATACTGTAGATCTAAGGCAAAAATGGAAAAAATCACACTTGCATCAATCACTTGCTATCAGTGAAGACTTCATTAGAAATGCTGACTTAGTTGATCTTTCCACATTATAATTCATTTTCCATTACTCATAAAAGGTATAATGTACAGTAGCATTGCAGTCTAGAGTCCAAAATATTTTTTATTTGTTCAATACAGGGCATGTGTGCAAAATGTATGTCTATCTATTATGGGCAACACACCTCTTGCTCACTGGAATTCAAGTCCGAACTATACTTTGTTCAATTACTTTATCTCTGACAATTCCAGTTTTTGTTTTAATTGAAAACTCTCCCATGATTGCTGGCATCTATAAAATACACTTAATCTTAAAATCCAACACAAGAAACTCACAGTATGTGGTATGAAAGTGATCATCCCAATTGCTACAAATCACATTTTTAATATTGAAAATAGTCTCTCCTTTTAAATTTCATGTGCCAAATGTAACACATAGATAGAATATAAAATAATCATTATTTATTTTTTCATTGTAATTGCATGGATTATATAATATCTATCTCATGAGAGACTGGCTTCTCATTAGAGGAAAGAAAGGCAGGAGGGGCATCAGTGACCAAATAGAGTCCCAGATTTCAGAAGAGACAAGGAAAACTAGTGCAGATTGAATTGTCCTACTGGTCCTTTTCTGCCAAGAAATGCTATGTTTCTGTTTCCATGAACTACTCAAATATAAAATCATATTTAATCCAATGATTAGGTATTTTTATTTACAGACACCTATGCTTCTTTGTAGCAACAATATTTTTATCAACTTGGCATATTGCTACTACATCATTTACCTTTCAGTGGTGAAATGTATTTTGCCACATTGATCAGAGGTCCTCAATAATTGTAAGGTTTTCACAAGTGTGTACTTGGGTGTGAAATTCATACATTACTGTTTAAGACCCATGTCACTAGTTTGTAAAGCACACATACTCCCTGTTTTCCCATATTTTGTACATGCAAATCATGTCAGCATTCTCCAGTTTTAGGCTTTAATCCATACCACTGCTTTGTAACTGGACCAGAAAGAACATCAGCTGAATTATGTCTACCTGAAAGATCACCTAATTATTTGCTACACAGATAACAGCGGCATCCTTCAAGACATTATCTGTTTAAGTTGTCCATATGATGTTATATGCCTATACCCGCTTGTAATGATAGCAAAACTTATTGTCTTCACTGTTGGTTTTATTTATTGTAACTCTTCTAACAATATGCTTTGATACTGTATTAACTCTGCTACTTATTTGTAACCCCAACCATCCCCCAGTTGCAATTGAAAATGAGCCTATTTGTGGTCTCTGTTCACTTACTCAAATAAATGACATTGTTCAAATGTTTCACCATTGTCAGAGGGATTCCCTCCAGGAATGAATACAATTACATTTATTTTGGGTGCTCTAAAGACAAGTGTTTATTGATCCAGAATACAAACATTACAAATATCTTTGAAACCATAACCATAAAGCATCTTCAATACACCTTAAAATTAATTTTAAATCACACATTTGAATGATTGCAATACTGCTTTTGGCCTCTTTCAGGCCTCCTTGTTTCTTGTAGCCTCTGTTTCCTGGAGCCCAGGTGCATGATCCTGATGCCCCATCTAGCCTTCAGCCATGTCTATGGTCTGGGTCAGGTGCATCCAATCATGACTCCCTCCTGCCATCTTTTCAGTTGGTTACCCCTTTGTTCCCATGATGGCCAGGTACAGTTGACCCCAGTGCATACCTAACCTCCCCAACCTCCTTCCCCACCCCTTTTATTATGTTCCCTCCCTGCCCTCCTCCCTAACTCTTATACTTCCTTCCTTCCTTCCACTGCACAGGCGCCCACCACACGCTGACCTTTGTGGCTTTAACCACTCCCTCCCATATGCCCAATCCTGGCGCCTCACTCAGTGGCCCATACTGCTCCTTAACAAACAACCCAGCCTCCTGAAAATCAAGAAATGGGTGGGTTAGTGGGAAACAAAATTAAGTCACAGCAGGAAAGAAGGAGAAACACTGACTGCACCCACCTTAAGTACCCCTCTGGGACACCAATCAGGACCTCAGCTAGCCTCACCCTGGACCAATCAAAACCCTCTTCTCCTTGCACCTGCCAGCTCCCCTGGTGACCTCACCTGCTGAGACTCCTCCCTGGCTGCCCTACCTGCTCCCCAATCCAGCCTATCCCTGACCATTCCTATAGGAAACCACTGACAATTCTGGTTGCCATTTAGTGTCAACCCATTTGTCAGAGGATTCCCCTAGGAATAAATACAATTACACTTATTTTGGGTGCTCTAAATGCAAGTGTTTATTGATCTAGAATACAAACATTACAAATGTCTTTGAAACCATGACCATAAAGCATCTTCAATACATCTTGAAATGAAATTTAAATCACACAGTTAAATGATTGCAATCCCATTTCCTGGCCTCTTGCAGGCCTCCTTGTTCCTTGTCGCCTCTGTTTTCCTGAGGCCCAGGTACATGACCCTGATGCTCCACTTGGCCTTCAGCCATGTCTACTGTCTGTATCGGGTGCCTCCAACCATGACCTCCTGCTGCCATCTTTTCAGTTGGTTACCCCTTTAGCCCCACCATGGCCAGGTGCAGTTGGCCCTGGCCTCAGCCTAATCCTCCCCTAACCTCCTTCCTCACCCCTTTTTATTATGTTCCCTCACCTTGCCCTCCTCCCTATCCTTTATATTTCCTTTCTCCCACCAGCCCACCTCCAGCCTGCAATGGAATGGTGGGCTTCCCGAGCAGGCTATGGCTGCCCTCTCCCAAACCTCTATAGCCTCAGATATATTCCCTATGAAGAACACCCTCCCACTATAAACAAATGTACCCTGTCTTCCCTATAATAACCTGGTACTGAATAAGTAATATCCTAGTGAATAATAATACCCCCAACTGCCCGTACTAAAGGGGCCACTTTCCAGTTAAGCCACTTCCTTAGCCCTTTGATGGCTTTTATGTCCCTGGCATGGTGCCATTCCCATCAGGAGATAGTTTTGGACCAACCAATGGTTACCCTTGGTCACCGACCCTTAATGATATCCATAACCCTCCTATTTTTCTACAATAGTGTCCTCCATGGTTTGCCACCAAATCATTACCCCAGATGGATTACTAATAAATCTGGCCTTTGCTCTGCTTCTGGAGCTCCTCCAAGGTCCAGTAATAACTAGGCTTATCTCATGCCTTGGACCCCTTTCCAGTTGACCTGTGTCTGGTTGATGTCCCTGTGGAGTTGCCTCCCTCCTGGCATAACGCTGCATGTCTCTCCACCCAGTAAATAAATGAATGTCCTATAAGTCATACTTGAGTCTGCTGGCACCCACTTGTAGGTACAAAAGAAATGATACAGTGTTAAACCAACTCTCTCAAACATTTCTTATAACAGTCAGGTTTCCACCTGTCCACTTCTTTGATCACCTCTGCTGGTGCCCCTGCTGCTTCTCTCTTTGATGCTGCCCAGTTCTGAAAGATTGAAGGAAAAATAGGCTGGGGTCTTCACCTATAAACACTAAACTCTTCTTCAATACTGTCGCCACCTGGTAACATGTCATTGCTTCCCATTCCCATGCATGAACAGGGGACTTGCGCCCTTCAGTCGCATCTGCTTGTAGAGTTTGAGAGTGGCCACTGCACACCATTCCTGTGCCAGTTGGATCCTCAGGTGATATCTACCCTCTGCTGCCTGATCTGGTTTGGACCTGCCCAACCAACTGGAGATGGATTCCACTCCCAAGATACTGTTCCCAGTCTAGCCCCCTGGTGTTTTCTTTTCTGAGCTACCACTTCCCCACTCTCAAAGTCCCTTTGCCATTACTGTAAATACTGCCCAGATTAGGCAAGCCTCCATTGCTGACTTGCATACCCACTGTAATGCTCCAGTACTCTAACCAGCAATTTCCTGCTATGAGCCTCTGGTGGTCCATGGCAACTCCTTGGGTTCTGTGCCAGCCCATGAGCATGTGCTACAGCACTTTAAACTTGTTCAGCTCTGCCCACCCCTGCTTCCACATGCCCACCCTATCCCACTACCTGAACTCACATGGCCTTATGTGACATTCCCCCATCCCAACGATGGACCACATACGGGATTATTTGAGTCTCTGTCATTGGCTTACTCTCATCTTAAAACCCTGGCTCTGATGAAACCATTGGAAGGCCACCCATGCCCCTTCATAGACCTTTATTGTGTTAGCCACCCAAGAGCTTCTGTGCAGATTCTGGGCTCCAGTCCATCCAACTGCCCATAGCTGGGCAGGTACTGCTGTTCTCTGCATAGCCTCTTCCAGAGCCAGGGACCTGAATCTGTCCAACTGGAGATGGGAAAGGCTGTCAGGAATGTAATTTTGTATTCCCATCTATGTGCTTAGCTCTAAAAGATAAATTGAGTTTTAGCCTCCAAATTTAACTGGCGTAACACCTGAATCATCAACTCTGTGGACCCCTTCTGTCTGTTAATGACCTCGGCTATGGTCTTGTTGTCAGAATAGAAGGTTATCTTCCAGTTAATTAGTCCCTGGCCTCAAAACTTGTATACCAGCCAGACAGAAAACAGCTCCAACAATGTATGTCCTTGGAGCCCTCAGCTCCTCCATTCATCAGGCCAAGGCTTGGAGATACACTCCTGCTTAAGATAACCCAATGCCCAAAGCTCCAGAACATCCCTATACAGGTCCAAATCCTTATTAAATAAACAGTCTTTCTGTCAGAATGTGAGTCCATTATACTGGGCCAACAATTTACCCCAAACCTCTAAGTCCTGCCGTACACCCTCATGATATTCACCCAATGATACAGCAATCTTGTTTACCTTCACATCTACCTAACCTCCTTGTGAATGCTCTCCCCAGGCCAATTGTCCTGCAGGCAAAGTTTAAATGACCCAGTAGCTGCTGTACTTGGGATAGTGGGATCCACCTCTTAGACCACATCTGGTTTAATAAATCCTTAGCCTCTGTACCGTATCCCCAGCCAGCCAGAATAGCTCATGCTCTGCATCCACCTCAATGTACAAAAATTCTAACTTTCTTGTTGGTCCCCCAGATTTGTATTGGTGCTAATTAGATGCCCATAACCAAGCACAGGTCCTGAAACCTCTTTAATTTCTTAGCCATGTCCTGTTCACTGTACTCTATGATCAGTAAGTCATCCAGTTAGTGTGCCACTGCTTCATGTCCATATCTGGTCCTGAAAACCAATTGAACCCAGGTACTGAATTGCTCAAAAGTCATACAGGCTATGGGAACAGCCCATGGCCTTATCAAAGTAGTAACTGCCCTGAAATTGAAAGCCCAAAAGGTCCCAGTCCTTCGGTGTACCAGAAGAAACCTGAATGCAGACTCTGTCAGTTTTCAACCACCTCCCTCCTGAGGACTTGATTAGGTTAACCACCTGGTCCAGGGTCATGTAAGACACCAAACTCAGCTCCTTGGGAATGCCATCATTTACCAGTGCACCTTCGGGGTAAGGGAGGTAGTGAATTAATCTACATTTTCCCTTCTGTTTCTTAGGGACCTGACCTAGGGGCGAAACCCTCAAGTTCAGTAGTGGTGGAAGCTGAAAGGGCCCATCAACCCAGCCTGCCTCCACCTCCTTCCTTATTTTCTTAAGGACTGCCCCTTCATTGTCTTTTACTGAGCTCAATTTGTTAACCTGCATAGCCTTCCTTGGTCCCTCATAGCCTAACCTAAAACCCTTTGTGAAGCCCTCCTCAACAGTGTCCCCCAACCCGATCTGAAACCCTTGTGTCCAGGCCTGCAATTACCTGGGTTGAACTGGGGTGCAGGCAAGTGGGAAACCACTTCCTGCCACCCCTATCCCTGGGCACTTAGTTTCCTCTGTAACTGGGCGCTATCCTCTGCCAGAAGGCCTCAT
Source organism: Neoceratodus forsteri (assembly GCA_016271365.2). Lineage (NCBI taxonomy): Eukaryota > Metazoa > Chordata > Ceratodontiformes > Ceratodontidae > Neoceratodus > Neoceratodus forsteri. Next base: position 1,431,887,902 of record CM028131.1, read on the forward strand.
CATATTTCAACCAGCCATAACATAGCTTAACCTTATAGGCATCCCTGATGATGGCTGAGTACGTCAACAATGGGATAGCCAATTCTGGCTTCTTCTCCAGCATTATGGTGCTAAAATAGTAAAGCCAGCCTGCCACATTTCTACATTCTTTCTCTTATAAGTGGCCTCCTCTGTTGTGTTCCCCACCATAGCAAAGGCCACTGCCATCTTGAATGTGCCTTCCATTTCTTTTGCTCATATTTCTTTGCCATGTCTTTGTCCACCAAGGTGAACAAATCCACAAACTTCCTCTTCCATATTTTCTCCTTTTTATTGACAGAGGGACTTGGTCATCTAATGTCATGCCTGGCATTCCCCATCCCACTCTGTCTGCTAGCAACTGCTTTTCCCATACCTGCCTTACTGTCTTTTATCTCTGCAAGGGCCTTTTCCATCTTTTCTATACCTGGTCCTCCTTGTCATTAATAAGCCCTCCATGTATTCTTTAAGGTCACCTTCACCTGTAAGGTTGACCTTACCTTTACCATTTCCACTATTGGGCACCTCTGTCTCTGGTACTGGCTCTGGGTCTGGTACAGGAACCGTGCCATTGGTCTCTTTTCCTGCTAATCTTTCCTGTGTGGATGGGTCCTTTCTCTTCTGTGTGCTCCACCTCTTCCTCCTGCAGCCTGACAGCCTCAATCAACACCCACATCTTTGCCATCAGCTGAGTTGCCTTGGCCTTCAGCTGGGTAGTGAAATGTTGCATTGGAACCTTCCTTGGAGCCATTTGTATGAGATGATGGTACAAATGTGCTTGTCTTTGTAAATTAGCCCAAAACTCTAACTGCAAGGAAAACAAAGCATAATTTGTTAATGCCAGAGCTAAAAACCTTGGTGTTCCTTGCCATGACTGCATCTGGCCCACTTGCCACAAAGCCACAGTTAAGCAGTTCAAACTAAGTTAGCCACATCTCTGGGGACCCCTCCAATGGCACACCCGCTGGCTTGGTAACCTCACCCAAGTAGCGGCGCCAGCACTGTCTAGCCAGGACCATAGAATGAATCCCCATGGAGTACTCCACCCCTGCTACAGGGCTCAATGTTTGCCATGTTTATAGACTCCCCCCATGCCTTATAGTTCACTGTCCCTGCCAACCTTGGTTCTCCATGTTTTCTACCCCACTTTCTCCATATATATCTATAGATATGTATATATATATTGTTGTTGTTGTTGATTCCAAACCCAGAAACCCAGTTCATGCATTATGCTCCTGCCTGACAACCGCCTTCCAAACTGGGTGGGGAACCAACATTCTTGTGAGGTACTATCCTCATCAAAATCCCTCCCCCTTGCCAACCAAAGAAGCCTGCAACCTTAGTTACCCACCTGCCTGCCTTCAGGCTTCTGTCCATCCTCAACCACAGGAGCCCCCTGCTCCCCAAATTGTCCCACAAACTGATATGTCCGGTGCTTCTTTCATCCCAAATTACCCCCACCACTAGGCTGAAGCAGCCCAGAAACTAAAAGCACCCTGAATGCTGTGAGAACAGTGTTCTGCTCTCCCATTAAAGACCTACTCCATGTAGCTATGGAAGCTGATATTTTCTGTGCATATGATGCTGATCCTGCTCATGGCAGCTGAAATCCCAAAATTTGTTAAAATGAGTCTCCTCATTTCCCCATGCTTACTGTACAATTATTAAATGCCTAGCCGCCCATACCTTAGGGGCTGGCTCCTCAGCATTTCCCTAGCCAGGGCCAAAGAAACCTCAGGGTCTCCGACTCCATGCTAATGTGACTTGTTGTCCCAGCCATACCTGTGATCCCCTTTGAACCCATCCATCCAGATCCATTCTCCCACAATCTTACTCCCCTGTTATGTTCCCACTACTGTATATCAATAACTCCTTTTTCTAATTTTTTATTCCCCATTTTCTTTTGGGCCTTTTTGCTTCCAGAGTCCCCCTTAGTCTGTCCCACTGATTTCTAACCCAAAGGCAGAACTAGACGAGGTGCAGTGATGCTGATGGTGGCGTCACCTGCCAACTGCCCTGCCACTTGCTAGGCCCATTCTTCTCTTCCTGGTGTTGCCTGAATCCAGGTAAGGCCTCCACAACTCTGTTTTCCTCCCTTCCTTCCAGGTTTGCCCAGCTCACAGGCAGTGCTGAACTCTATCCATGGAGCTGCCTTTTGAGTCCCCAACCCAGAAATTCTCCCTCCTCTTGCCCCTCGATGTGGCCTAACAGCCTTCTCGCCACTTACCTCTTGGTTCCATTGGATGACTTGCCACTCTCCTTGCTGTGGGAGGACCAGGTCTTTTAAAGGAAAAAACATTGCCAAATCATCAGTCCAGAGAGCCGCCAGCTGCTACGAGATCTCCACCAAACACTGGCCGCCACATGGAGATCTGGCCTTGCTGCCACCTGACCCTTTACCCACTGGCTAGCCACTTCCTGGTAACTGGCTACCTTCCAGAGAAAAAGAACCTTTCTAATCCTCAGCCTGAACATCGGAAGCTGCAAAGGAATACCACCAAACACTGTCATGACAAGAGGAGTTTGACCACACTGCTGCCCACATGCTCCCAATCTCATTGGTGGCTGCTCTGGGGGTGCCCAACTTATATAGCAGCTACTCAATTTAGATCAAAGGCACAACAAACTCCTCAAGATTCTGGTTGCTACAAAATATACAGTGGCTTGCTCCATTTTAAATTAAAGGTACAAATTCTAAGCAAGCAGCTTGCTGTTTTAGCTCAAAGGCCCACAAACTCTATCAAGATTATGGTTGCTTCAAAATATACAGTGGCCTTTTAAATTAAAGATACAAACTGAAGCAAAATTCCAGTTGCTATTAACAAGGCCCAAACCTACCATGATTCCCTCGCCTTGCTACCTCCTATGGACCGTGTCCACCGCCCAATCCACTCCCCAAGCCATTCTCTTAATGAGAATGCTGTTCAAGGCTGCTTCTTAATATCCATGATATTTATTACATTTAACTTTTAATACCTACTTGACATACCAAAATGCAACCTCAAGCTAGTAACCACAGGAGAGAAGCCAGCAGGCCTCAGCCTGCAGATCATCCCCTCATGGATGAATCACCTTACCTTTCTGGATCAATCAACAAGCTTCAGATGTGCTGAGCCAAACAAAAGTAAGTCTCAGCAGGAAAGAAGGGAGAAATGCTGCATGCACCCACCTTAAGTACTTCTCTAGGACTCCAATCAGGACCCCAGCTAGCCCCACCCATGTACCAATCAAAACCCTTTGTTCCCTTGTACCTGGCAACTCCCCTCCCAGTGACATCACCTGCTGAGACTCCTCCTCTGTCCATCCTACCTGCCCCCTCCCTCCTCAATTCAGCCTATCCTCTGACCATTCCTGTAGAAATCCTTGACAATTCTGGTTGTCTTTAGTAGAAACCCCATTTATTCATAGACTTACTCATTTTCATGTAACTCCATAAAATTGCTGTAGCTGTAACCATTTTCACCCTAGGCTATAAATTTCACATAGCTGATTTTGGGTGACCTTGCTCACATTTACTACATTCCACATCATCATTATAAAACAATTCTTCATATTATGGTGGTGCCAATTTTTAAAATGCCAATATTCTCTGCTAGTGAAGGAAATTCTGTATTTGGTTCTAAGGCATATGATTCCTTGACTCAGCAACTTTTTATACCTTCTCAAATTTTGGATCTTCACAACTCATGTAATATGGCTTTGCATTTAGTTTGTTGCTTTTTCTTCACCTGATTTTTAATCTGTGCCATTCTTTATTCTAATATAGTTATCACCAGGATAAAACTTACACATAACCAGATTAATAAAATAACTTGTTGTTGTGTTACAAAACTAGACAAAAGAGCTCTAGGAATGTGCCCATCAGTTTTCAATCAGCATTACCCTGATAAAGGATACATCACTGGAGCAATATTGTTTGTCATACATATTAGTTTATCAATGAATTTTAAGACTTCAGATATTTAGCCTATAGCAACAAATTAAAGGAAACTACACTCTCGTATCTTGTGAATTTTTTCCATGTCAACAGACAACTGTTTCTGTGCAGCTGTTAGAGATGCATCCAATTTCTTTAGTTTGTTTTACACTTCATGCTAGGCACTGCAACTATGCTGGGAACTCCATTTGCTGGTTGATAAAACACACTGTCCCTGACAGCTGCATTAGCATATATGAGAATATCATATGTAATCACCCATTAGACTCACAGTGTGCCTATCTGCTTAAGTAGACTACAAAGAAATAAGTTGCAGGAGGGAATGAAATACCATATCTACCTTAAGTTAGCATTGCAAACTTTCTGAGTTGTAATGCTGGGTTTTTGTCATTAAACTGCATTCAATTTTATGTGAGTCCAGAGAGTTTTTACAAGTTATTTGTTTTTCAGTATAGAGATACATATTATAAATGGGTGACGTGACATCATGTTCTCATATGCTAATGTAGCTCTTGAGGACAATGAGATTTCCACAACCATTAAATGGAGACCCCCCAGAGTAGGCACAGAGGGCTACCATGAACAGTGGAAACAAACTAAAGTAAACACTTATAGCTCTAACAGCTACAGGAAAAGAGTTGTCTGTTGACAAGGAAACAAATACAATTTATATGATATGAGGGTGTTGTTTTCATTTAATAGATTTCTCAATAGAAAAAAGAGCTACATATTGTAAATGACCCATAATCAGAACATTTGAGTTTAAATATGCAATATGTCTTAAAACTTGCATACAATTTAATACTCCTAAAGAGATAATGGTAACAGGAATGTTACTGTTCAGAATGCATAATACACAATAGATAGATAGATAGATAGATAGATAGATAGATAGATAGATAGATAGTTTGCTAGACAGACAGACAGATAATCTCAGATTATGTATAATGTTTTAATATAAGATCTTATTTTACTAAAGTTTATTGAAGAACATGCAGTGGTTGCTTTACAGGCAAAATCTGAAATAAAAATGTTGCATTAGAAATGTTTAACTTGTGTTTAAACTGGCAAATTTGTTCATTTTGCTACGGAAGACAATTTAGAGTTGAACATTTTATGTGAGAAATATACTTTTTAATCAGTTTCCTTGGAATAATTGTATACCATATATTTTCTTATTCACACTATAGTAAATACAACCATTTACACTCTTTATGCTATTTAGGGAACTGATTGTAACTGCATACAGAAAGGTAAGCTGTTTTATCCTCTTATAATAACTGGGTTTCCTTTTTCCATAGGGAAACCATGGCGTAATTGCCATTATAAAGGAGTGTTTATAACGGCAAACACGCCGCACGATTTCCCTTGCTTGTATGCATGCTCAGGCAGCAGCGCGAGACCAGTCCTGACCACTCAATGCTTCCATCTCGACTCAAACAGAACCGCCAGAAGAATGTGGCAGTAAGTTCTTTCTTTTCTTTTCCCCACATACAAACACCTGCTCAAAGGAAGACCTGCTGAAAAATGAGTTTAAAATACGCAAATCTCGCACAAGTTTAAAATACTGCAAATCTCGGCACCACTAAAACTAAGGTGAACTGAGGACACACTCGAGCTCTCTATTTTATATAATTGCTGAGGCAAAGGAAACCCAGCAATTATATAAAATAAATGGGCGTAGTGGTGTAACTCTATTTACATCACTTTCATTGTGGATGAAGTTATAAACCCTCGGCTTCACTTTGGGTTTATGTGAACATCCCACAACTCGGTGTGTGTAAAATCTCTTACACACCCGACCCATACTTTATTCTATATATAATGGCTGCCATATCTGCATGGTAGGGAGCATCAAAGAAATTTGCAGTTTCAAAAATAGAGAATGAAGTGTGAATACATGTAATGAAAACATTAGTGGAATCAAGACTGCTGAACAAGAAACCCTCAGTAATAAATGTTACATTATTCCCAAAAGGAAATGTAAAACTTTGAATAAATATATTGTCTTAAAGTTTGTGTTCCAGAACAGTGCTTTAATTAAAATGCATACATACTTACATACATATACCGTGAGTATGTATATAAAGTATGATGGTCACTTCAGAGATATTATTTTACTGACTGCAAAGTTATGAGAACATTTGTAGACTATGTAAATAAATGTTAGCTGTACATTAGAAGAAAGAAGTATTTGAAATAGTGCTGGATATTTTATAAAACACGGTTGAAATTAGAGAGTTAATTACATTTGTAAAATTTTTAAAATCCTTTACTGATAAGTTATGAACTAAATATTAAATGGTTTCATATCTCCAAGGAGGCAATATACTACTTTGCTTCTACCATATACAGTATGATAGCTAGCACTTAGATGTCGTTATTAAAAATAATTGAACAGTTCATTGTTAATGTCTCATTACAATAAGTCTTTGAAGTCTAAGAATAATTTTCAGCTGTATCCAGAGGATGTCATGGAAAACATAAGGTTTTCATCATAGAATGTTTTTGTCACTAGATATTTTAAATAAATGGTGATTCATACCAGCAAAATAATTTTGCAGAGAACAATAATGAGAATGGTCTCTCAAGGTATTGATGGTTTAAGATTTACTAGAGATATACTGTTTACGGATGATAGGTGTAGTAGTATGTAAAGAAAGATAAGCAATACAGAGTCTAGAATGGCAGCTCTGAATGTTCTTGTCTGTCTATTCTAGTACCCAAGTGAAAACTGTTTATTTGTGTAGAGGTACAAGCAGCAGCGCATATGCAGCAGCGCTATTCAGGCTTTGAATAATTAAATGCCCACATGATGCTATGTGTTACAAGCATACATTGAGCTGCATTTCATGCTGCTGTTGTCCTCCTCGAACTAGCAAGAAGTCAGGGAAGTCTAGTATATAGTATTATGTACAGTATTTCATTTGGTGGTATTAAAATAATTTCAGTGTTGTACTGGTTTGTTCAGAATTTCATGTGATTGTATTCCAGCACTTGGTATTTGACTGTTATAAACAGCAATCATCAATTCATATTGATTACCCTTGGATTACCTGTGAAAGAGTAAGTATAAAATAAGCTTGATATTTGTGGATTTAAATCTTGTGCAGGCATGGCGTGGCCCCTCATTTGAGAGCCATGACTGGAACTGCCAAGTAACTGCAACCTAAGCAGAACTAAGAAAAGAAGGCAGAGGGCAGGAAATTCTGTGTAACTACATGGATAGCTTGTGGTACTGCACCATTTTGCCTGTAATTACTAGTCACATAGATGCATATATGTCCAGGCAGTACAGGTGAGGATGCATGGCAAATTAATTAATCAGTTGTAATGAGTCAGGAGCCCCCAGCTTCCAGTGTGCCCAAGATATAGGGAGATCTCTTATTCTTCAAGAGATTCAGTAACTTCATTGCATAACTGGCAGCTCTTAAGTTTGATTTACTGTACAGAGTCGGGGGACCATGGGAAAAGCTTACAGGAAAATTCCACCCCTTACCCATAAATGCCCAGAAACCTAGAGTGTATACATTGAGTGCAGTGGAACGTAAGGGTAAAGAAAAGGAGCAAGTTCCCCACAGCAGAACAGATTTGTCCTCTTTCCATATCCTGTAGTGCACGCAGTAGCACCTCGAACAAACTAGAGCACATTTTACTTATTTACTATTTAATTTATTTGAAAATTTGTAACTGGGAAAGTCACACTGAGCTGAGGCTCATTTCAGGTGTGACCCAGCAAAAGGGTTACAGGAGTTAAACAGCTTAACAGTATAGTACTTTATATGAAGCCGATAAAGTGAAGACAATTAGTGTTAAACACATAACTGGTCCATGCAGGAAACAGGGTAAAGTGCAAAATATGAGATACAAGTACTAATACAAGTTGAAAATTGGGACAATCATCAATCAATATAAATTAAGTCAAACAGGTGTAGGTGGCTAGATTAAGAAGTTTCAGCTGATGCAAGAGGGACCCTAATAAGGTGGAATGACAAACAGAATGAGGGATCTGGCTCCAGGGTAGGGGTAAATGGTAGGAGAAGAAAGATTGTCCAGTAGAGGAATGTGGGTGAGGAGCCGGAGAAAGTTTGCTGGTCACTTAAGCAAAGGGAGCTTGGAGCTGGAATGATTAGAGAAAGGACTGAGGTTAGATAGAATGGTAGAGAGCTAAATCAGTACTTGAGATGAAGAATGTGCTGCATATCTGGCAACATGAGTTTAGGGGAGGATGGACACAATGGAGTAGAGGAGCACTGGTGAGTATGTGGGGGAGATAGTTGCAAAGAGACAACAGGCATTGCAGAGGGTGTCCAGTTTGCCTAGGGAAGTAGAGAGGGCAGTACAATAGATCATGTTGGCATAGTCAAAGACTGGGAGCACCATTTTGGTGATAAGTTCAAGGAAAACCAGCAGGGATAGGCAGTCTTTATTTTGGTACAAGCACCAAGCTTAGGGGTGGATTTTGCATGAACAGTATTGATGTGGGCAGAGATGTCAAGCTTGCTGTCAAGCCACACACTGAGATACTCAAGGATGGGACCGCTCAAGAGGGGAACCATACAGCATGGAAAAGTTTGGAGGATAAGATGGCTGAAAATAGTAAACCTTAGGTGGGAAGAGAAGGGACAGAGGAGGAACTCCATCATAGTAATAGGGGCTAGATATTAATTCACAAAGGTAGAGTATGGTACCACCCATGGGGTAGGCTAATCGGTCGTATGCCATAGGGCAATGGCAGATAAGGTCAAACCACAGTTTGAGAGATTATTATAATGGGAAGGAGACGTGCCAAGATTTGTACTGCACTTAGGCATCAATTACCTTACAAGGCAAGTGTAGGTGAGGTGATAGAAGAGTTGAGAGTTCCATCACAGTTCTATTTAGAAGGTGAATGTCTAGGGCAGACCCAATACCTATCTCTGATATCATACTAGCCCCATGTGCAAGTACGGTCAGGCAGGAAAGAATCAAGGACTTTTAACATATGGCTAAAAGGTTGGTGTGAGGAGGAGGGCTTTGGCTGTTCTGGAGGATAACTTCTAGCAGGATCAGAAAATGTATACTAAAGGTGGGTTGCATCTTAACAAGATGGAGCCCAGTGCACTGGGACAGAAACCAAAGAACTAGAAGTAGGGTGAACTTCACTGCTGCAATTTCTTCATAAGGTTTCTTTTTAATGCCATATACATATATATAGAGGGGTGATGGTTTAATGGCACTGCCACTTCATCAGACCCCATGGTGCATCTGTAATAAACACAAAAAACAGTCTTTATAAATCTTCATATTAATTGCAGGTAAATCTTCAAACCTTTAAACACCACTGAGTGCACCCAAACCCATTAAACTTCTGTTCATAAATTACAGTCACCGTGCGAACTCCTGTCTAGCTCCTATGTTCTTTGTATGTTAAATTCATACATAAAGCTTAATGCAAAATATCCTGAGGCAGCCCAGTATCTGGAATACTATAGTACTGTATTGTTAACTAGAACAAGGACCTCCTAATAATATAGTACTGTATCTTTAACAAGAACAAGAACGTCCTAATACTGTAGCTCAATATTTCAAGCACTTACCACTTTCACTCTAGTTACCCTCCAAATACTTTGTGGTTTATCAGGTTATTTGCCCTCTTAGTCCATAAACTTGTTTCTATTGAAAACACAAAACTCTTTTCAAACATTCCACAATAAAATTCACTTTCAAACTTATTACATACTTCATTCTTTATATATTTAAATATTTGGCTCACCATTATACAATGCAATACTTCAACTGTGTCATCCAGGTCAAGAGGCTTATTCTTTGTATTTTAAACTCCCTGTTAAAACAAAGGGCCCAATTCTAAAAAGAGACACATGGCGTAACACAACTTACACGAAGTAGAATGTGCAAGTAGCAACTTATGCCAGCAAGTTGTGACTTGTGGATTGTACAATGTGGCCTGCAGCATGACGCAGGCCACTTGCACGAAAACAGCAGTTACACCAGCAGTTGCATCATAAACCCCAAGCATGGTGCTGGGAGGTTTATGGCAGCAGTTGTGCCCTCATTCTAGTAGGGCCGCAAGAAAGTCCACAATGTCGGGATTCTACAAGAACCCCTGAGGAGAACTAGCAATGTAAGTTACACTCAGCATTTAGCTGGCATAACAGTACACATGTCCTCCAGAGGTTTCATAGACCCACTGCACCCACTCCAGGATGTGCCCCCTCATGCCCAGAATACTCCCCATTGGTGCCCCACAGGGCAGCCCACAACCCCCAGCCCCCATCCCCATAGCAGCCATGCCCAGTTGGGAATCTCGCACCCTCAGCCCCTAGAACCCCTAGACACTCTAAAATGATTCTGCAGGGCAGCCTACACACATCTTGTACCTGAACCCCACACTGCTAACAGCTCTGCAGGGCAGCTGTGTCTCCCCTTCATTCAGTCCCTGACCCAATGTTTGCCACAAATGTTCCCAACTTAAACCCAAGCGATCCCTAGTAGTTTAGTGGTCCCCACACCTGCCCCACCCAGCAGTGCCAGTCCACCATCCCCCACCCATCCCAGCCAGGTGACTGTATAGGCCACTTCTCACTTTCACAGCCAGTCACCAGCCGAGCAGCACGTGGCGCTTACTGTATAGACATATTCAGAAGTGAATGAATACTCATTCACTTCTGAGCATGTTTGTACAGTAAGCACTCATGCAGAGCCAGCTGGCATCTGGCCAAGGAGCTGAGAGGAGGGCTGTGCCAGCCGCCAGCTGGGGATGGGTGGGGGATGACTGGCACTGTTGGGTGGGGTGGGGCCACTGACCACCAGGGATCATGGGGTTTTAATTCTTAAACATTTGTGGTAAACTATATGGTTGAGGAATGGATGGGGAGACACAGCTGCCCTGCAGGGCTTCGAAGGCATGTGATGCTTGCTGGAGGGGCTGTGACTTGCAACATGCCCCTCAGGTACGCCCTTAAGTTGGTGTACCTGTCCGCATGTCACAAGTCACGGGATTCTAGCTATGGGGACCCTGCTCCTTCTAGAATAGGGTGCGTGTCCAAGTGGCAATGGCATTTGGTGCTAGTTGCCCTTGGTGGTGACTTGAACCAAGCTTCTAGAAGTGGGCCCAAAGTGTCTAACTTAGGTTAAAACATAACACTTATCTTTCTTGTATAGGTCTTATATGAATGAAGGAAAGCACTGTTTACCTTGACAGGTCTGTAACAAGTCTTGGCCCCTGCTCAGTATTTAACCATTCAGAATGATTCCCTGTGCTGCTTTCAGTGCCTAAATATTGACAAAAGACCAATTTAAAACCATCTCCCATCTGACCAGAACTCAGATTGCCTACTTCTAAATTTATGGAAAAACACTTACTTTTTGCTAACTGGACCACAGCACCATGATTCCAAATAAGGAGATGTCAGTGGTGGTAAAACTTTGGGTTTAAAACCCGTGGGAAGTGGGAAGTCACAGGCGTCATGCAAGATGTCACGCATGGCATCACACTGACTCCGCGTCAATGGGTCTGAAAACTGCCAAGAAAGGCAGAGCACTGTGTGTTCAGATGTCCTCAGATGGAAGTGAAGGACATGTGGACTACTGAGCCAGGGCACACAGTCAGTGGTCGCCCCCACTCAGGGATAGAATGCCAATGTATTTTTATTTGGTCCAAAGTGCCCAGCAAAAACCTTTAATTTCTTAAATTAATAATTGATTTAATAATGCCTACCAGTGTTCTTTCCACAGACTTTTGTGTGGTAAATTAAATATGAAACAACATGAAAAATATATATGAATGGGGTAGAAAAGGCTAAGTCCCAACGAGGACAGAGTATGTAGAGGGAAGAAATTAAATATTGAATATCTAATAATCCAAGTATAACATGTCCCATTATATACTACCAGTCTTATTATGTCTAAAGATGTATTCTTATCAAAAGTAAAGATATACATATATCAGTTCTAGAACCCTCATTATATACAAAAGCTAATAATTCAATAATTCCAGCAGTGTAGAGATCCTCTCCCAAACAGAGGAATCAAAAACCTTTCAAGCACTTTATTTCTGTCCATATATTGTTGTAGCTAGTGGGTGCAATGATGGACACAGATACATATGAGAGAGGTGGCAAGGCAAAAGCAGCCAAGCCAAATATTTATTGTCAGAAAATCTAAAATAATGCAGAAATAAATTACAGCGGACTCGAAAGAGGAATCAAAACAAACCAAGACAAAAGGTACAAAAAGGAATATTCTCCAAAAAGTCCCCTGAGGCAATAACAGCAACAGCCACCCTAGAACGGGAGCCACCTAGTCTGTAGGTGCAGACTTTTCCTGGAGCAGAAGCAGACTGATCCCAAAACTAATCTGATCTATGTTACTAGATGGAGCTCTTTTATATCTGGAGGACAATATGTGACTGTCTTAGGCTCCACCTTCCAAGGTTTAACAAAACGAATAGAACCATTTTTAATTAATATACAAACAGTCTTAATCTTTATTGTGAGGTTAAGGAAGGCTCCTGCAATGATAAAACATTTATTAAACAAAAACAGCTAACATTGCAGAGATGAGCCCTCTCCTCTGGTGCAGTGCATAACTATGGTGCACAGAGGGCTGGCTACTGCCTAAGAAAACAGTGGGAGCAGCAGGAAACAACAGGGTGCACCATATAACTACTCTGAGAAACTACTTTAGGTGCTTCTTTTTCTCTTATGAAGAAGCCATCTTTACATTCATGCTAGTTAGTAAATAGTAGGCAACATTTTACAATTAAATGAAAATCCCACAATTATGCACACTGAGTCTAGAAGTTTAGCAAAATTATCCTCGGACCTTTTCTTTTAGGCCTGCAGGAAGAAAAGCTGTCGTGACAGCACAACAAGGTATAAAAACAAAAAGTACTGCTACAAAGGGGTTATGCTATCGTGACTGCTCTACCCTGGAGGAGTTCTTATTTTGCCCTATATTTTTATCATATCATTTCATTTCTACCTAAATGAATTAAACATTTTTGAAAGGCTGTTTCTCATATAGCATTAAAACATTGGGGAAGGTAAGGTACCTTTTAGAACGTCCCTGCAATATATTCAGCTTCAAACCTTGCTCCAAATAAGGCAGGCTGAAATATGTGCCTTTACAATATTTTGCTCCATACCACAAAACATTTGCGTATGCTTCTGACCTCAGCCTATCAACAAGGCTTTCAGGATTGGGTAACAGGTAGGCAAACACTGCAGCCTTTAATTTTTAATGTCTGTCTATCTTGCATAATTACACTTCAAATAGATAAGCACACTGCGGCGAGACTTCTGACTTCTTGTTAGTTCAAGGAGGACAACAGCTGCATGAAAGGCAGCTCATGTGTCTTTCGTAACGCGTGGCGTCTGAGCAATTAATTATTCAAGGCCCTGAATAGCGCCACATATGCGCTCCTGCTTGTACCTCTACACAAATAAACAGTTTTCACTCAGGTACTAGAATAGACAGACAAGGACATTCAGAGCTGCCATTCTAGACTCTGTATTGCTTATCTTTCTTTACATATACTGTTTAGTCATATGGGGGTGGGAGTAGTCATACTTTGGCTCCATACCTTCCTATAGCGATATACAAACAGAGATAGAATAGCCTAATTTCCAGGTGGCCTGCCTGGAAAAGGGGAATACAAAGAGGTTAAAATGAAAGAAGGACAGAATAAAATGTCAAGGGGTGCTACTGCAGACTTAAGGAAAACAAAGAGGCAGATGTCTTGCAATGGGAGCAAGGGCAAACTGGAGCAAGGGTGGGACCGGTAGAGACCAGGGGCTCTGATAGGTCTGAGGAAAGGAGTGGCCACCACAGACAGGTGGGGGCCAGCAGTGCAGGTGAAGAGGAGGGACATGGAGGCTGAAATCTGAGGTAGAGAGAGTAGGGAAGCCCTCAGGTCCCTTCGGACGGAGAAAGCACCAGGGCCAGATGAGATACAACCCAGGGTGCTGAGGAACTGGAGGATTTCCTGGCAGTCCCTCTAGTGGAGCTTTTCAACATCTTTCTGTGGACTGGGTGGGTGCCCCAAGACTGGAGGGTGGCCATGTCATGCTGATCCACAAGGGGGATCAAGAGAGGCGGCACAAAATTACAGGCCCGTTAGCCTGACATCGGTGGTCAGCAAGGTGATGGAGGGTATTGTCAAGGAAAGGCTAGGAGGGTTACTGGAGCAAACTGGGTACTTGGACGATAGGCATGGCTTTGTCACAGGAAGATCATGCCAGACAAAATCTTGTTGCATTCTATGACTGAGTGACAAGGGCCCTGGACCAGGGTAGACCAGTGGATGTCCTCTTTCTGGACTTTAGCAAGGCATTTGATTCAGTACACCACAGTGACCTGCTGGTTAAGCTGAAGGAAATGTGGGTAGGGGACAGTTGTTAAGATGGATAGGAATTGGCTCTCTGAGCACACTCAGAAGGTGGTGGTTGGAGGATTAGCCTCATCCCTAAGGTTGGTTACTAGTGGGGGTCCCAGGGTCAGTTCTGAGGCCCTCCTGTTCAAAGCCTATATCTCAGACATCAGGAGGGGATCAGGAGTGAGATGAGTCTCTTTGCAAATGGCTCAAAGCTGGGTGTAGTGGTGGATGGGGAGGAGGGAGGTGGCCTTGCAGGAGGACCTGGAGGCTCTGGAAAGGTGGTCATGATAATGGAAACTAAAATTCAATGTGGGAAGTGCAAGGTTCTGTACCTGGGAGTCAGAAATCCAGGCCAGGGGTTTATCTTGGGAGGACACATGATTCAAGTCACAGAGGGTGAGAGGGACCTGGGGGTAGTGGTAGATGTCAAAATGAACAATTCAAAGACCTGTAGGAGGGCAGCGCAAGGGCAAATAGGATGCTGGGATGCATTGCCAGGGGATTACCTCCAGAAAGGTGGAAGTGATCCTTCCACTGTACAACTGCTTGGTTAAGCTGCACCTCAAGTACTGTGTACAGTTTGGAGACCACATTTCAAGAGGGACATTACACTCCTAGAGAGGGTCCAAAGGAAGGCAAACAAAATGATCTGGGGCCTGGGAGAGAGACATATGAGGAGAGGCTCAAGGAGCTCAACATGTATACCCTAGAGGAGAGGAGATGGGGGACATGATAGAGGTCTTTAGGTACATGAAAAGGGTCACTCCTGAAAATAGGCATTTTGCTGTCTAGTGTGCTTACCTGGTTAACAAAAGCAAATAAATAAATAAATAAAAAAAGAGGCCCAGTCAGGGTGCTCCAAAGGAAGGAGAATGGGACAACAAGAGGTCACAGGTGTAAGCTGGAAGGAGGCAGGCTCAGAGGGAGAGAAGGATATGTTATTTCACTGAAAGGGTGGTGGAGCCATGGATTGCACTGCCCAAGGAGGTGATAGAGTGGAGACTATGGATGGGTTTAATAGGTAATGGGACAGATACAGGGGAGGGTAAATCTGAACAGGCCCAATACAGGTGGAGCATCTGGGACTGGGGACAGTATAACCTAAGGGGGACACTAAAATTGACCCTCAGTGTGGGTGCTGAAAATTGAGCAGACTCAGAGACCATTAGGCCTATTCTGCTAGCATTTTAGTATGTTAGTATGTTAGATATATGGAGGGTACCAGTACTCTTTCACAATATCCATAGTCCACAACATATTGTCCCATCATCATAGTGGAAGAAAGGAAATGACGGACTTACACAACAAAGGAAAATGTCTTCAATGATATAGTTCAAGAAGCTAAAGGTCATGGCAAGCCAACTTTTAAAGTAGATGGTCAGAAGTACTAGGAATAAGTGTGGTAGAAATGGGACATGTTATTCCTAGAGATGACTCCTGATAACTCACACCTGATTGTGTCACTCCAGTACAGGATAGCATTGAAAGAACACAACTGCAAAATGGTTTAATGTTACCCAGAACACACCAAATTGTGAGAGTTGCATCACAAATAGAGACAAACAAAAGCAATGAGGGTTGAGTGTACAAATGCTAAAACATTTGAGAGAAAGCAAAAATAGAGGTTTTAATGCCCTCCCAAATTCATACCACCTATGTAAGGATTACCTCAAACTACTGTCTTGCTTAGCAATGGAATTCACTTCCCCCAGACTACAGCTGTGTGGAATTTTCAAATTCTGGCAGAATAAAATTCTGCAGAATTTTCTAAATTCCACTGAAATTCAATCGAATTTCACCAAAAGCAGAATAGTGGAATTCCACACCAGAAAATAGTTGTGGAATTATTTTCCACAGAACAAAATGCTCTTCTGCAGAATATTATCTCTGGATCACAATATTTTCTGTGGAAATTGTTGCAGAATAATTTTCATCGGAAAATGCTGTTCCATGTGATATTATTTCATGGATCACAGTAGGTGTAGTTCAGAGAAGAACCAGTGAAATTCTGGCAAAAATTCCATCAGCAGAATGGTCATTCCACATTAGTTTTGCTGGTCAAATTCCACATTCCACACAGCACTACCACAAACACTGGGAAAATCCCCAAACTGGGTGCTTTCAAAATGCCATAACATGGAATTGTCTGAAACATGTGACTGCTTTTGAAACAAGTAATGATTTTTGAGTTCTATAGATTAGTATCTCTGTACCCACTAATATGTAACATTGTAGTTTTATTCTACTTTAATATGTTGTCTCAACCATATTTCAGATCTGCAGTATGTGAAAGTTACTTCTGTACATTGATAAGAACCATACAACTATGTCATTGAAAGAGGACAACTTTGAAAACATTATTTTAGCCCAAACAGTCATATGCTGTATAAAAATAAAGCTCTTTTACAACTACTAGAAGCTTTTGAAATAAGATTAATAAACTCCAGGTGATGTCAGTGACTGCAGAGCATACCATTATAGTTTTACAGAGTAATGTGTCTCCCTGGTGCAGAACTGGGCACTAAATACTGTATTAAAATGTACTCATTGTTTAGGAAAGACAGGGAAGATACAGTACAAGTCACATTAAACTGTTCCGCCAATGAGTTGCTTCAGCATTTCTGATTGAGTTGCATAAGTGTTACTGGATTCAGTACAAAACTTTGCACATACTGTTTCTTAAGTTACAACTCAATTTTGCACTGTGTTGTGATTGGGCTTCAGGTGCATGCCAACTGAGTAGCAAAACATTTTATAAACATCGCTCTTGAGCTGATTAAGTGTTAGAAAACAATGAGGTATGAGTTGCCAATGTACTGCCAACTATAATAAAACAATGCTAAACCCACTCATTGGTGGGACAGTTTAATGTGACTTGTACTGCACCAAGGGGATAAGTGGTTATTTATGTATAAGAGTGTAAAAGGGTCCTACAGGAAACATCTCCAAACATGGAGAGGGTCATAGAGACAATTTGCTTTAACTTGCTGATGATGGAGTGATATACAGCAGGTTTAGCATACAGGCAACCAAAGGATGAGAAAAGGATGAGCCATTAGGCTGGGACTGTGGGACAGTGTTAAGGAGAAGCAGAGGTTGAATAGGGAAGTCAGAGGAGATACCATGACAGGAGCAGAGATATAAAGGAATTAAGAATCCAGCCCATCAGGTTTGGACTTGCAGGTTGAGGGAGTAAAGGAAGTCAGGGTTTCTTGGGCAGTAACAGGGGAAAAAACCTTGGGGAGGGGAGGGAGGGAAAGGAAATGGTACATAGAAATGGTGACTGAAGGAGGTGGGAAGGGAGCACAATTGGTGAAATCATTGAGTGAGTGGCAAAGAGGAGGGTCAGACACAGGTAACCATTTACCTGAAGGTCGAGGGATAGACTATGTGGGAAGGTCAAAAGGGAGTAAATTACTTTCCGAACTTGAGCACTTATTAAGGGTGTTCTGAAGGTTGTCTTTGAAATATTGTGATTTTGCAGCCCTCGATAGCCTTTGTGCAGGAGTTCTTGCTAGTATTATACAGGTGGAGGTGATGAAGGGGGTTATTTATAGCATGCCAAGGCAACATCATGGGACTTGCACTGTTCAATTATTTCTGGGGTAATCCAGGGGTAATGATGAGTTTTACCCTGGATTTTTGAATGGGGCAGGCTTGTCCAATAGAGGGAGAATTTAGACTGAAACAAAGAGAACAACATCAATACTGGAGGTGGAGGGAATGGCTGTCCAATCTGTTGGAGCAAGGTCACACAGGAGAGCAAAAGTGCTGAGTGACTAGGTGGACTTGGTCCAGATATATTTTGGGGAGGACCTTGGACATTGGATCTTTCTGATGGCAAATATCATGCAGTGTTCACAGAAAGTGTCCAACAAGATACACGTTGCAGCAATGTGGTGTGGATGGGAGGAAAAACCCAGGCCAAGATGGTGTGGTAGTGGTAGTGAGGGTTGAGCTGAGTAGATCTGGTGACAATCTGTGGGGATTAAGGAACTCAACCTTGTGGGTGGTCAGCCTGGAGGCTAGGGAGAGTCAAGTGACATTAAAATCCCTGGAAGAATGTGTTCTCCAACAGAAGAATGAGAGATATTTGTAGACATGGAATCAACCAGGGAGGAGAATGATATTTTAGGTAAGGCATAAGGAACAAAATGAAGGTGGGCACATAGGAGGGAATGACAGACTGACAAGGAAAACTTGTGAGAGGAAGATACACCCTCTCTAACAGCCATGGTGCAAGATAGTCTGTGACTGGCATAGATGTCAGCAATATCCTGCACATTTTCTGCTGTCCTGCCTGAAAAGTTGATAGGAAGAGCCAGGACAGAGTCTGGAATCATGGATACAGACAGGATTCTGAGATACAGAGGAAATCTGAGAGTACTGTAAGATCCATACAGACAGGAGGTCAAGTTTTGGAAGAAGGCTCCAAGCACTGAAGTGAAATATGCTCAAGCCTTTACCAACTGGGGAGGCAGAGAAGGAGGAAGGGTAGGGGCCAAGCCAGGTTTGGACTCACATTGCCAGAAAGAAGAAAAGCAAGAAGAGGAGCTAGAGGATGGAGTGGAATTTCCACCATTAGAGCAGAGGGTAGGGCAGGACAGGAAAGGGAAGGAAGAAGAGGGCAGAGAGAGAAGACCAGGGTGGATAGGAGAGGAGAAAGGTAAGGGTGAGGAGTGAGGGATGGGTGGGAGGAGGGAGGATTGGGAAAATGATTGGTGGGATTGGGAAGGAGGTGGATTGAGTATAGGTGAGGGAAAGGGTGGGACCAGGAAGGAAGTGGAGGGAGTATGGTGAGTGAAAGAGATGAGGAAGAGGAGGGCAATATACATTTTAAGCATGAGGAAAGAAGCATGACCAACTATTATTCACTACAGTAGATTAGGAATATGAATTACTGTATGGTCAAGTACTGTAAAGCTGTATCTAATATCAGGCCTGAGTAGTGAATGTAAACTTACAATGATAAAACCAAAGCAGTGACTAAAATATGAAATGGTTACAACAGGTTAGAAAGTACTATGCAGAATGGACACACTGAATACTGACAGAACTTACACTAGTGCAAAACTGCATGGTGAAGTACTGATAAGTGGAATGCAGAGCTTATAATGACAATTCCTGAAATAAAATTATAGAAGATAATGCAAAATATGGGTGCACCCAGATAAGGGTATACTAGGAGTCAGCAACAATTATAGTAAAATGAAAGTAAAGCTGCAGGAAGCACTAGCTTACAAACTAGCAAGAACACACAACAATACTAGATAAAGTGGCTCTGTAGGAGAAAAATAGCTCCACCTAGGTAGAGTGTAATTAGGTTGTGCACAGACTTACATAACTTTCAGCAAAGCAGGACACACAGTCTTACATGGTACACACTGGCTATGGAGATCTCCTACAGAGATGAGAGGAGGCAGGACTTGGGAGCAGCATTACTGGCCAATGGCTAACTCACATATAAGTGGATCAGTCATGCCAAACTAACACAGTTCACTTTTCTAACACAGTGAGGTGAAGTCTGGGTAAAGGCAAGGTAGTAGACATTCTTTACATGGATTTTAGTATTCTTTGGCTCAGTTCAACAGAGAAAGCTCAAACAACAACAAAGCAAATGGATCTGGGAAGAAAAACTACAGAACTGATGGGTTGCTGGCTTGTGATAAAACTCAGAGGATATTCCCAAATTGCAAACAATCAAATGCAAGTTTACCAGCTTTCCTACGTATGCCAATACCTTGTGCTCACTCCATATCCCAAGTTGCTGGCAGAGCACAATGACATGCTGCCACTTGGCCATTGGGTAGCTTCCAATTTCAAATGTAATGGTACTTTTGTATTTAGAAACACTGCAATCTGATTTCCATAGTTTCGAGATGAACAGTAAGTAGACAGTCAGATGATGTCTTCTGAATAGTGAGATATCCATCAGATATCTTTGCCTACCACATTTCAGCCTTTGATCAATAACTATCTGTTGCAAACAAGAAGTTGTCATCCTCTGTACAGACAGTTGGTGAGACCACATCTGGAGTACTGCATGCAGTTCTGGAGACCCCATCTCCACAAGGACATAGACAGGATGGAGGCAGTCCAGAAGAGGGAATCAAAATGGTGCAGGGTCTGCACCAGAAACCATATGAAGAGAGACTAAAGAAGCTAAATATGTATACCCTTGAGGAAAGGAGGGAGAAGGAAATGATCAAAACTTTCAAGTACCTCAAGGAATCAACAAAGTCCAAGAGGGGCATCTTTCAGAAAAAAGATGTGCAAGAACAAGGGGTACAATTTGAAGAGAGAGGGAGATGGCTCAGGGGCAATGTGAGGGAGCTATTTTTTTCACAGAGAGGATGTTGGATGCATGGAATGGCCTCCCTGAGGAGGTCATGGGGTCAAAACTGGGGAAATTCAAGAATGCATGGGACAGACATAAGGCAGTTATAGTGGGGTAGGAGGAAGTAGGCTGTTGGTTAACTAGGATCTGCAACTTATTCAGTAGGTAGGGCAATGGGCAAACTGGGTTGGCCAAGTGGTCCTTTTCTGCCATCAAAGTCTATGTTTCTATGTAGGAAAAACAAATCAGTCAACTCATTTTGTTTATTTGTAATTTTCTCCAGCTGTGCTTTGCCAGTATACACTCTGCTCCCATGGATATGCCCTGACCTGGCCTATTCACTCCTGGCTCATGACAGGCCTCCATCTCCACTGCTATTTATCTCATGGTTGGGGGCACATTGGGATAGCCATCTTCCCACACAGGCATTTAACTATATGCACCAGGATCTAGTGTTGCAGGTGATAACACACAAGGAGCCAGAAACTGAGGCCATCATATAAGTGGTGCTGTAGGTTTCCTTCATTAGTTTTCACCCACCCTCCTACTTCCTTCTGGTGTGCACTTAGTGTCAAAGCCTCAGATGCATGCAGCCACATCCCAGCAAAGGGAGTAATGTTCCTTGGTCCATCACAGGGGTCACTGTGACATCAGTGATGTGGCACCAACCCTCCTCATCCACAGCACACCGCTGCAATCAGGTCTGACCTCTGATATGGTGTCCAAAGTTCACTCCTAAACTCTAGCTGCCTGCACTTCAGTGCAATGTTCCTGCTGCTGGGCCACCAAGGAAGACCCAGCCAACTTATTTTTAATATTTTTTTTAATTTGATTGATACTAATTGATCAAAGTCTGTACTATTTTATAAACATCAGCAGTAGTAGGTTTCTTTTGTATAACACCCTTCCAGTGCTCTGAGTGCTTTCATAGAGTAGCAATATAATCAACATATAGTTAAAGGGACAATACATAAAAGAGACATTAATTAGGAAAAATAAGTACAGCAATGAGCATCACAATTAAACACCATAATCAAATCAAGAAAATACATAGATTGGGAAAACATCAGAAATAAGAAATGTACAGAAAACAGCAAGGCCACAGCAACAGTGCAATGAAAACAAAAGATGTGGTTAAACAAATGTTCTTCCAGTTTGGCCTTACTTATAATAAGACAGTGAGAACACCAGACATCTTAAAAGAAAGATTACCTGAGGGAAAGGGCAGTCACTTTTAAAGACTAGTCAGCCATCCATCTTAACCATGATATAGGAATCCACAGAAGTCCATGTACCAAAGCCTCTGTCACCCTGGAATGTGAGTAGGTGGTCAGTAGCTCAATGAGGTGCTGAGGGCCCAAACTTATTTAGGCCTTTACAAACAAGTAAAAGTAATTTTTGCCATTAACTCTTTATTCATTTTCCGTTACAGGGATATGATCCAACAATTACAGTACAGACAGGAGATAGTACATACGTATAAGTATTCATACATAAAATAAAGCAAACCCTGTAACATACCCCCAGACCCTCCCCACCCAAGCCCAACCCCCACCCCTAATCCTCCGGCACAAGTCCAATAAGATAGCATACCATCAAACCATTGTAAATCTGCATTCTCCTAAAGAGAAAAAAGAGCATAAAGGACCCCAAATCCTGTCGAACCTGGAAAGCTTATTCTGGAGGATAGCTGTCATCCTCTCAACTCTCAAACATGCTAGTAACTCCTCCAGCCATTCAGTATAGCTTAGCACAACAGAGTCCTTCCAGTGTCTGAGAACAATACTCTTAAGCGTGGCAGCAATCAAGACTATATGGAACCTCCTATTCTTGACGGAATGTGAGCTACATCTCCCAACAAACATATTTCCGGAGTAAAGAGATCCCCAAGTCCTAATAGCGGATTCACCCTGCTTTTAATTTCTGCCCACAAAGAGGTTACCTTGGGCAGTGCCAGAAAATGTGCATCAAATCCCCAACCCGGTTTGACTCCTGTAACATGTAGAACTTGTAGCAATTTTCAGCTTAACCAATTTTTGTGGGAGTAAATATTGTGAAGGATTTTAAACTGCATCAACCTTAACGATCCTGCAAAAAGATTTATGACAGTTTGTCCATAAAGCCTTCCAGTTAAGCACGAATCAGGAAAGACTGAGTCCCAATACAAACCTTGAGCTGGATTTGGAGAGTACGCCCATTCAAATAAGACAGAGTATATTTTACAGACTGTGTGCAATAGACCCACCAACGGCCCCAATGCATCATAAAAATCTAGTCTAGGACTCGAATTGTCCCACTACCCATCTTAGCAACCAAAAGGTGCCGAATCTGATATATCTTAAAAATTGTCATAGTGGGCATCACAAATTTATTCAGAATCTCAACAGAGGAGTAAATTTTCCCATCAGGCAAAAGAAAGTCTTTCACACGGCATTCCTCAGGTAAGGGCAGCCAGGCGGACTAAGAATTTTATTACCTATTACAAAACGTGGATTACCCCAAATTGGCTGAACCCAATCATTAAGTTGATCATATTTCAAAAAGCAACACTATTGGGCATGGGCTCTCTGGCGATCGCAATTGGAGAACCTATGCAACTGGAGGGGCAACAATTTCGTGTAAGGTGAAGCAGAGCCTCAGGCCTCAAGCCATATTTCCGAGTCAGGGCCAACTCAATTTGTAGCCAAAGCGGTACATAGGAGTGCTGTACTAAAGCCTCTCTACCCTTCACCCACCTCAAATACTTGCTGGCATGGGCTGCCCAAAATATAGAGCAAAATGTGGAAGCCTTAATCCCCTAGTAGTTTGAGCGCCGCCTAATTTTGATAGGTCATACGTGACTTCTATAACCCCACAACAAAATTAGCTATCATATTATGTAGCTTCCTGAACCAGGCAAGTGGTATTCAAATGTTCAACATACTCAAAGGTAAAACAACCTAGGAAAACGTTCATTTTAACTAAATTAATCCTCCCCATAAGGAAATTGGCAACTTCACCCACCTTTCTAGATCCAACCTCAATAATACGCACCAAAGGGTCTATGTTCAGCTGAAATATCTTAATCCTACTTCTAAGTTAAATTCAGACCCAGATATCTTATAAAATCCGATTTCCAGGACAGACCCAATTCCGCTATCTCCTGCTTAAAAACATTTTGTTAAGGGGAATACAACTGACTTGTCTAGATTTTAACTATAATTAGCCAGTGTACTAAACACCCGAATAACCTCTAGAAGAACAGGAATGGAAACCCTCGGATTAGAAACACAAATCAACAGATCCTCTGCATATGCAGTTATTTTCACAGTATAGTCCAGAATTCTAATACCCTCAATTTCTTGTTTATGTATAATCGTCCTGATGAGAGGTTCTAGGTATAGATTAAAAGGAGAGGAGACAAGGACATCCTTGCCTGGTACCTACATAAAGATTAAAAGGGTCCAAGATGGCACCATTACAACTAACCCTCGCAGTAGGGTTTGAATAAAGGGAGCTGATCCATTTTAGAAAAGGCTCAGAAACCCAAATTTCCCATCGTAGTTAGCAGAAACCCTCAGTGAACCCTATCGAAGCCTTCTCGTGCTAAAGACAGAAGGCCATGGCAGTACTATGTCCTCGGACACCGAGAAGGCATGAGCTAGGGTCCGCAAGGATCGGCAGATGACCGACCCTTCATAAAACCAACTTGCTCTGGGCCAGTGAGTCCGGTAAACCCGACTACATCCCTCAGCCAACAACTTGGCCAAAATCTAATATCGTAATTAAGCAGGGATATAGGTCTGTAACTGGATGGTTGCTCCGGGTTTATCCTGCTTAGGGATCAAAACAATAAGTGCCTCAAATAAAGACTGGTCCTGCACCTGATACCGTAAAATATGTTTAAATAGACTGAGAAGTAAAGGGATAATAACTTAGAAAATTTTTATAGAAATTAGATGAAAACCCATCTGGCCCAGGAGTTCTATCCAATGGGAGACTCTGAATAACCAATTCAATCTCCCTTGAGTAATGTCAGCCACTAATTGCGCCTGTTGAGATTCAGACAACAAAGGAGATCCAGCCCTCAAGAAAGGCCAACATCTCTTTCTCAGTGGGGAGTTATCCATTTTACTATACAAGATTTAAAATAACATCTAAATTCTTGCACTATCTCCCCAGCGGTGGTTTTAACCTGGCCATCGCTTTAGATAGAATCCTGGAATTACACGAGATGATTCCAATTGTTTAATTCTCCTAGCCAGAAGTGATCCCGCCTTCTCACCCTGATCAAGGTAATTAGCCTTGGTCTTAATTAATGCCAACTCCGCTTGTTCCCCAGCACCTTTAGTAAAGATCCCTCAGCCTAACCAGTTCCAACTTCTCATCCTCGGCCGACAAGTGGACATAGTAGCTTCCTTGCTTTATTCGGCTCAGCAACTCGGATAGAAATTGTACCTCTCCTTCTTCCTTTTGGATGCCTGACCTATTAATATACCTCTTATGAATGCTTTAAATGCACCCCAAAACAATATCAGGGCTAATATTAACCCCTACATTATTAGCTATAAATTCTTCTATTTGTATGGAAATAAACTCCACAATTTTGGGACTGAGCAGCATCTGATTATTAATCCTCCACCTACCACCCCTCTTAGGAAGAGTGGAAAAGAAATTAACGCTACTACCACTGCATGATCGGAAAGCAGCCCCGCATAATCTCAGACTCCAGCACTCCGGGAAGAAGAGTACCAGAAAATAACAGGTAATCTATATGAGATGCTGAGCCGTGAACTGCAGAAGTGAACGATACTCCCTATCTTTCGGGTGAAAACTCTCCATACGTCCACTAGGCCTGTCTGGTCCAACAACTCACCTAGAGCTCCACTGAGCCGGAGAAAAACTGCATATTTCTCCTGGTCCTATCCATCAAAGGGTCTAATACAAGATTCAGATCCCCCCTAAGATCATGGGAATCTGCACAAAGGGGCCAGGATTTCCAGAAGCTTAACAAAACCCCGAGAATCCAAGTTGGGACCATAAATGGACCCAAGAAGTACCTCCACATTCTGTAGCTTACCCTAACAAACACGATTCGCCCTCACCATCCTGAATGACCTGAATCGGTGCAAAGGGTAGAAGCAGACTCACGTAGAAGTATCATCACACCTCTGCTCTGTGTACTACCTTGCAGGAAAAACTGACCCCATCTGCAGGCGCCTCATGGAGTTACACTCTGTTTGAAGAAGTGCATCTCCTGCAGGAACACAATGTCTGCCCTAGTACCTCTAAATGCTTTAAGATACTGTACTGCTTAACCTTTCTGGTGTGCCCCTTTATATTCCAGGTTACAACTTTAAAGACCCATACAATGCCATTATCCAGAATTTCTAACTCAGACCATGTTATGCTCCGTTTAAACGCCACACCCTGTTACCTACCTTAAGGACTTGTGCACGATTTGACCCACCCAAACAATCCCCATAACTGCTACCATACCCACGCTTTCCTCCCCTGCTCCTAGCCAATCAAAACCTACCAACATGCCTATCAACCCAAACCCAAACCAAACTATCTGCCCATCTCTCTCTTTAAACCCACCCGCTTTATCATAGCCCATGCTACCAGCTCGCTTCCACTGTTTCCTCTCCCACTCTGCCACCCCTGCCCTCCACTGATACTGATCCAATATATATCCTTACCCTACTAAATTGAAAATAAATGCCTAGAAAAACATTCCACATTTTTAACTATCAACAGTCTGAGAACCCTAAACTAAAGAGAGAACTAAAGCCTGGGCCTCCTTACTAATGCCTCATTACACGAGACCTGTGTCCCTTAGGACTAATATGCTTTCCGGCAAGCTTGTGTCCGCTATTACAGCTCATTTTGCCAAGGCATGCCCGGACGAGGAACAATCCCTAAACTAAAAGGTCTGGGATTAGACCTATGAAACAAATATAGCCCTCTTAATGAAAAAACACAACCCACCCTTGTTGACCTGAGGGTGCCTGAGCACAGTTCGAGTCCGTTTCCTGACCATAAGGGAAAGATTTTAAACAAAAAGAGAGCGAAAACTTTTCCATCCTATGGTTACAGCACCGAATATGCCTGAAACAAAATGAAAGTAACAGAATACCCTAAACTGGGACTCTGGCTCTCTAATTGCAAAACTGTGAAAATACCACAGGCTGAGAATAAAGATATCCATAAATCAAATCCTCATCAGCAGTTTCGAGTCCCACTACTGACATCGCTCCTTTTTCTTATACATCGATCCTGAAAACGCCCCTAACTATAATACAATTAGTCCAGTCTTTGAACACTGTTGAAATTTCAGTTGGACTCTTCAGTGACGAAGCTCCACAACCTAACTTCTTGGGTAGGTATTCTACCTCATGAGCACAGTTCCTGATATGTAGGGCCAAATGAATCATTCAGACAGCCTCAGAGGGACCTCCTTGATAGTCCTTTACAACGCAAGTCGGAAGGAGAAACAGACCCTTCTATCAGGTAAACAACAAAACAGCCCAAAACATCCTTAAACCTTTTTGAATTAGTAGGGTTATTTTCACAGGAAGGCAAGCAAAGTTCTCACTTGGGCTTGAATAAGCTAGGCAGTGCAGATTGCAATGCAGCCAACGCTGACTCCAAGTCTTCATAAACCTTCCAGCTGTCAACTGTGAAAACGTGTAGCCTGGCTGGGTAAGACATTCTAAATTTGATGCCCGCCGCAGATTAACTTGGACACGAAGCGGGTGAAAGGTGGCCCTCTGTTGCCTGGACAGATAAGGGTAGATCCTGAGCTACCCTAAGGCTTCTTCCCTCCCATTGTAGATCTTTGACCTCTTTCACTTTCTGCAAGAATAACTGCCTTTCTTGGTAATTTAAAATTTTGCCAGAAAGATACAGAGGTGCACCTGTGATGGAAGCTCAGGACAGAGACACGGTGTCTCTCTCGATGCTATAACAAGGACCGAAGAAGCGAAGGGCCTGCAATTCTCTCCACGAACTTCTGAAAAACTTCACTGGGTCTCCTCCTTCCTCCTTTTCTGGTAAGCCAATTAAATGACATTATTATTGCCGGCTTCTGCCTCGAGGTCTTCCACTTTCGAATCCAATTTTGTAATGCGGTGATTTATGTGTGCAATCACTGTCCATCCTATCCGCTCGGCTCTCCACGGATCTAACCTCTCTTCATTGTCAGAGGTTTTCCTTGCCAAATCATTCAAAGCAGAAGTAATATTTTTATTTCAGAGGCCAATTCTACCATTTCTGCCTCGAAGGGACGAAATTCCTCCAGAAATTTTGTAGCGGTTAGCGGTTCCTCCCTCCGAACCAGGGCTCTTTGGCTGAGAATGCTGCTGTGATGAGGGCCCATGATTTCTTATAGGCCTTCTCGGGGTTGCAGGTGGGGTATGTTTAGGAGGGCTTTCTTTGCATTTCTGCTTCCATCTGTGTTTCTGCAGATGCTCCAACGTATCCAGGCTAAAGATGTTCCACTCTGAATGCAAATTCCGATGAAATATGTAGAATATGATGATTTTGAGCAGGGGTTAGGCAGAGCTCCTTGAGAGTGCAGCTAGCAAAGAGTACTGCATCACATGACTCCGTAAAGTAATTTTACTTAATGTGCTGCCTAACTGCCAACAGACACAGGGTCCTGAGTGAGAGATTAATATTAGTTGACTTTCAAATAGATGTCAGAAGCCTGGCTGCAGTGTTCTGAACCAGTTAGACATCACAGATGACCACAAGGTAAGTCATTATAGAGGGTATTACAGTAGTCAAGTCTGCATGAGGCAAGGCATGGAAGTCCTCAGTTCTAAGAAGGATGCTGTCTGATAATATATTTCAGATGGTAAAAGCAACCCATGACCAGAGAAGACACATTATTAATACAAATGACAACAGTATACGAGTACCACTCTCAGAATGGGAATTTCTCTGCCTTAAGCTAAACCTCATTAAAACAGGGAGCATCAGGCTGTCATTTAAGACTGACAGCTAATGATCACTCCCTACCAGGAACAGTTAGTTTTTTTTTGAAGGTGGTGGTAAGAGCCAATAACTGGGGCCAACCAGGTTTGATCTCTGAGAGACACTATTCTAACTATTACATCATTGTAACATCAGTAGCAAGGCACAAATATGATTGGGTATCATGAACACAACATTTCAACCATCATGGTCTTGCCTTACAGTCTCCCCACAGTAAAAGCATATTTACCTCAAATCGCACAAGCAACAGAATATAAACCTGAGGGACTCCCACAGGTGAGAGCCACCAGAAAATTGAGGGTCCACACATCCCCAACTGCTGTCTGCCATTAAGGAATGCCTGATACCATTGAAGAACAGTACCAGTCACCTCCAGAAGTCTTTCAAGTCTGTTCAGTGTTTTCCAATAGTCCACAATATCAAAAGCAGGTGTCAGACTGAGAAGAAGAATAGACAAATACCCTCAATCAAATGCCAAGTGAAGATCATTGCATACCCTGTCCATGGTTGTTTCAGTGCGGTGACACCTTCAGAAATCTGACTGGAATTATTTAAAGATATAATTTTCCATCAAGGAATACTACAGTTGCAGCAACTGACATGGTTACATTATTTCCTGAAATTTCTGTGATATCTCTACAGAAATTCCCTGCCTGCCTGTAGTATCACTGAAGGGCCACCAAAGAGACACTTTTATGAATATTGCAATATTTCTCAAACTATTTGATAATGGGCTCAATTTCATAGCAAAACTTTAGTGCACGGTGCCTATGCTAAACAGCTATGATGCAACTGGCACCTTGCATCAACGTGTTATAGAAATCCCAATTTCTGAATGCAGGCTATGTCAAAATTGGGATACTACATGTCAAAGCAACCCTGCACCACCCTTTGTGGCAGAAGAACCCATGCACCAGGTTGCAATGGTGATTGCACCACAGCGGGCTGCACCATCCCTTTGTTTGAATTTTCAAAGACCCTCTGTGGTTACATGAGGGGCTGACTTAGACCAGCCAGGAGGTGATCTAAGGATCCTGCACCACTGCCAGGCAGGGCAGCAATTGGGGGCCTGAAAAGAGGAGATCTGGGGAGAGGAGGCAGTGGGGATACCATATGGGATGACAGGGTATGGCAGCACTGTAAGATTATTGAGGAGGAACCTAGCAGAGGTGCCATGCTCCATGATACAGAGCTGATCGGCTTGGACAGAGGGGGATGGACAGGGACAGACCATGACCCAGACCCCAGAGGGAAAAGACCAGCACTTGCCCCAGACTACCCACAGACCCCAGCAGTGCACCATGCAGGGATTATGTACCAGGGTACTATTATAGTGCCAGGCAATGTACCCATCCACTGCCTGACCCCGCAACCCACTGCCACTACAACCCATCATATGTAGGGTTCTGTGGGTCCTCTAGGGCAAGTGCCTGACCTGTTCCTCTCAGTCCAGATCATGGCCCATCCCTGCCCGCCCCTCTACCCAAGAAGATTGGCTCTGTATCATGAAGCATCACACCTCTGCCAGGTGACTCCTTTACAGTGCTGTCATGCCCCCATCACTGCCTATGGCATCCACACTGCTCCCTCTGCCCCATCCCTCTTTGCAGGCATTCAAGGCTCAGCTAGGTTGTGCCACTCAGGTACACTACATGTTTGGTGCAACTCTGCAGCTGCAGCAACTCACAGCACATTTGTGCAAGGACCTCCACTTTTATAAAACAAGGTGGGGTCCCTGATACACCTGGAGATTGCCACAGCTGCTGATTGGCACAAACTGCATTGCCCCTAGGGCTGACTGAAAACTAGCTCTACATCTCTAGCTGCAACTATACCAGCTGCTTAGCTAGTGCTTTTTCCACATCCTTTGACAAAACTGGACATTTTGAGACTGGTCTATAACTAGCAAGGTTCTTGAGATTTAGTTACAGCTTCTTGAAAAGAACTCATTACTGCCTCCGTAAGAGGCAGTGGTAAGAGGTCATTATGCAAGAAAAGTATTGACAATTACTACAGATACTGGAAACAAGATATCCAACCCTTCATTTAGCAGTTGGGTCAGAGCTGGGTTCAGTCTCAGTAGCAGTGCAACCTGACAATCAGGCAAACAACAAAGGCTGAAAGGCACCCACAGTAGAAAGTCTTCAGTGAAAGCATTTTTGCAATGGAGATAACCACAATGTATTAAAGCCAAATACACATATTAGTGGCCCTTACAAAACACAGTGAGGAATTCTGAGAAAACCAGCAGCTTAGAGTCACTCTGTCTTTTGTCAGGGTGTGGATCTAGCTCCTTGTTCCATTGTTTAAAAGTCTGTTCCTTAAAGGCACAATCCCAATTTTAAACAGCTTTAGTGCTTTTATAAAGTGCACATAAATAAGAACCAGTTTACAAAAGTCTTATCATTAGTTTTAACTTTACATCTATCCCCACACCAGGCACTTGGGTTAAATTCAGTACAGACACTGTAGTGCAACATGAGGGAGGTGCTGCACTCCTGACAAGCCATCTTTCAGATGAGATGTTAAACTGAGGTCCCTTCTGTCTGTTCTGGTAGTAGTTCATGTTTATGTTAAAGATCTCATGGCACTTTTTGAAAAGAGTAGGTGTGTTTGTTTTATTTATCAAGAATCATACTGATAAAATGAAATTTCATACAGAAAATAATAGTTATAATGAATAAAGAAAAACACGTATACAGAAATTTGTCTTAGTGAATACAGAAAAAATTACATTGGAAAACTATACATCCCCAAAA
The DNA here is from genome assembly GCA_016271365.2 of Neoceratodus forsteri. NCBI lineage: Eukaryota > Metazoa > Chordata > Ceratodontiformes > Ceratodontidae > Neoceratodus > Neoceratodus forsteri. The sequence continues at coordinate 1,431,919,311 of CM028131.1, forward strand.
AGAAACAAATGAAATTATATAATGAGTGATACAAACATACTCTTATTTAAGTAACAGGACATCAGAATCTGTGATCCACAATACATTTCTCCAATTTTATTGCATAACCAATTTCCTTAAGTGAGCATTGGAAACATAAATATTCTGGAGTTCCTTGTAATCTTTTGTAACAATTCTATATAAGATATCTGTTTCTGCTGCAGGGTAAGAGACATCTATTGTTCCAAATGAACCATTTGAATACAGCAAAATTGACATTAAGGGTGCTTTGTCCCATCTTCCCCAATGGGGGAGAATATATCGCATATATCATGATCTCACACGAATTTGCTAAATTATGGTGTGCTTAATGGAGGACACATATGTCCAGAACATTTTAGTATAGAAGCACTAAAAATAAGTGAGACATTGTTTCTAGGTTTTGTATAAAACCTGGCTAGAGCAGATCTGTTCTGTCACCTGTCTGTGTTTCTAGTTATCCTTAACATTCAATTTTTCATGGCAGCAGAGCCAATGTGTATCTTTGAGTTTGGGGGTCATATGTGGTTCCTTAACTAGATCCTGAAGTGATGTCAGGTAAGGAGCAGACATTTTGGAAAGGTAATGGGTTCAGTAAAGTATGTATCTATTATCTGTATGTAAATCTTTTTTGTACTAGTTCTAATCATGTCAGTCGTGATATCCCATATTTTCAATTTAACAAAACCTTCTGGAGATAAGAAAAGGCATGAGGTCAGGATTTAGCAACCCTGTGCACCCCTGCTGACCAGACTGGAAACCATAGATGTGCTGGAGGAGATGAAAAAATCTGACCAGATCTTCCCTACATTTTTCAGTATTGGCTGTAAATAGATAAAAAAATGACAATGCAAGAAAATTACTGGATTTATCATTTGTAAACCACCTTTTTCAATTGGTAAATATAAAATACTTCTTTTAAGGGATTCAGCCTGCTCCCCAAACTGCCTGAAAAAAACTTAATAAAGTAATTTTTCTGGATTTTGAGGCGAAATCTTGGCTTAAAAAGAGAAAAATAAGAAAAAAGGTTTTAATCAAATATACTCTTTTGTCTTGCTCAAGGCCCACTTATTCCAATTTTGAACCATTTCCTTACCTCACCTCTGTTCAGTTTGTAATCTCAATTATGTTTGTCTTGGGCAGCCGTGCCAAATTCAATCCCTAAAATCCTGATAGGAGCATCTGATAATCTGATATCAGCAATGTCCCACCTAGCTACTGCAGGAGTGCCTGAGACACTACCTATGCATTTGTCATTGTTCAAAGAAGCCCCTGAAAGTACTCCAAATTCTTGGCACATGGATACTGCCTGTTTTGCTGCCTTGGCACTTGGTGCCATGACACAGACATTGTCTGCATATGCCATGGCTGAAAAGGAACCATTTCTGATGGCAAAAGAGCTTTGGAATGTGTTTATTCAAAATCCAAAGTAAAGGATCAAGACTAAAATATACAAGAGAGGGCTTGTAGGGCAGCCTTGTCAGACTCCCTCTAAGGGGTATTAATGGTCCCAATATCCATTGATATAGAGTGTTATTATGGCTGTTCTATATATAGCTTGTAGCCATGCAATGAAAGCAACTGGAATGACATAAACCTTCAAAGTATGCCACAGGAAGGCATGGTTAACTGAATTGAAAGCCCCTGTTGGTCTAGTGATAAAATATGCACAGCTGATTCTAGTGTAGATTCTGTCTCAAAAATTTCCTGTAATAATATGAGCTGATCCGTAATGGACCTGCTCGGTATAGTACATGATTGTGCTGGAGAAATGAGATATGGTGGCATCGTGAGTAGACTTTTATTCAATATTTTAGTCAGTAGCTTAAAATCTACATTTAATAGACTAATGGGTCTCCAATTTTCAGGGTAAGTTTATCTCCTTTTATACAGTTACAGTAGTATAACTCCTGCCAAATCCAATGGTATATTTGATTCAATTAACATGCATTTAAAACTACTGCTAAATCAGAGGAAATGTTTTCCCCATAATTTTATAGAATTTGGTGGTCAAGCCATCCTTCTTAGGGCCTCTCTAAGTAAGGTGAGAGCAGAAATGACTTCTGTTGTTATAGGTTTAGTCAAGTTCAATAAGATTGATGCAGGGCACTGTGGGATCTCGAAAGAACCAAAAAATTGGGCGGAGCCACTCATGTCATTAGGTACTTCTTGGAACAACTGTTTATATGGTTGGTGACTTCAACAAAATTTCAGCAGGGTCTGTCGTGATACTGTCATCTGATCTTTTCAGACTCTCAATCCATTTTCCATTCACCTGATCCTTACACCTCAGGAAGGGACAAATTATAGCCTGTTTCCACTGTGTACCCAATTCCTGTTGCATTTTCAGTGAAGTGGTTTGTTTTTCATGATAAAGTTTCATTTTATCTTTAATAATATTTATTTGATCTGGGAACTCATGTCTGGTGGTTTGTGCCAGAGACATGAGATGTTGCAACTGTTTTCTCTGTACCAGGTATTGACAGTAGTTTTGTTCCTGAAAGCTTTATTGATTGATTTCAGGAGTTTAGTCATATCCATTTTCGTGTCCATCCACCATACTACAGGATCATCATACATTGCATACATGTTTTTCACAGTTTATAAAGTAATGAATATGTTGAAGCACTTCTATATTCAAAAGTAAGGAAAATTTAGTTTCCACAGGCCAGGGCCTTGTGAGTAGATAGATTGGAATCCAACATTCAAATGCAATTACAGTGATCCGAGTATTCTACCATCTTAACTTTGGTTGTTTGCAAGGGAAGGGATTTTTGTAAAAAGAAATGAATATGGGTTGCCAGTGCACCATTATGAAAGGTTGGATTTGCTCTAGACCTGAGCACATAATAAGCATCCTGAAACCCAGCTGTCCTAATAATGTTATTCAAACAAGCAGTATCGTTATAAAGTTTTGTGTGGTGGTACCCTACTCCTATCTCTAAGAGATAAACTGCAATTAAAGTCACCTCCCATATGACATTATAGAGAGGTGGGTAGGTAAGGCTGAATCAGCTGGAAAATATCTACCCTGTCTGCTTTTTGTGCCAGCACATTTATTAATGAAATGAATATACATGCCCTACAAAATGACATCGAGGAGGAGAACTGCCAGGAATTAAATCAGTCATTTTTAGCATGGTAACAGTTGGAGTGTTAAAGAGAATGGCTACACCTGAACAAGGGTTCAACCCAGTGTCCAATAGGAAACCATTTGTGCCACCATCTGGTAGCATGTGACATTTCTGAAACAGTATGTAATCTGGTATCCTATAACAAGATAACCTCAGCAGTTATTGAAAGTAAGCTGGCATAGACGGACAGTTGTTTGGCTTTATATTTAATACTGTTTACATTGATTGTGCAAACGGTAATAGGTGTAGACATTTATAAAGGGGAAGGTCAGCATTCATGGTGGTTTTCTTCTAGTGGATTTACTCAGACCCCGATTTCTTCCTCCCCTTTTGTCTCGAAGGGTTTGGGGAGGTGAACCTTTGTCAGGTATACTATAATCCATGTCTGAATGTTCCTCCCTAAGTCTTTATCCACCACAGATCCATGTGACTCTGTACGAGGTATCTGCTGTTTTGCAGGGCCTGGAATCTATTGGATGTGAGGGTTGTAGATATTTTAGGGATTTTGTAGTGGGCTGTCTCCTTGACTGTCTGTTCCATGTCACCCTTGGCTTCATGGTGAGGTAGGAGAAGGGGGCATCACTTGAGAACTGCGGAGTGTTGGGGTTGTGGTCTGAAGGGTTATGTTGGAAACTGTCTCTTCATGGGTACTGCTATCACTGTCTTCATGCAGAGGATGGAGCCCTAATAGCTTCAGGAGCAATCTCCCAGCAGTATCTCATTGGCCTAGTGGCGTCCCAGCGTCTGAAGCCAGATGTGGAATACTAGAAGCAATTGGGGTAACACGTGTACACTGTGCTATGGCAATCAGTAGTCTCTGTTTCTCAAAATCACTTGAGGTGATCTGTTTGTGTGCAGCCTTATGGCAAGTAGTGTAAGAGTGTCCAAGCAGGCCACATACATTTCAGGTAACTGGTTCCTGCATTGCCCACTAGTGTGGCCTAGGATGTTACATAAGGTGCATCGCAACCTGTCACATACACTGCTAATATGTCCAGGCATGCCACATTTATAGCAGGTCTTTGGCTGGCCAGTGTAAAACAATATGCCTCTATCCCTACCCAAAAAGGAATTTGGCAAATGATGCAACCCTGTGTCTGAAGATCTCAAATGACCTTGATACGCCAGCCCCTGTCCAGATATCTTCCATGTTGAAAATAGCTTCTGGATGGCCCACCACTGTGCCTCATTGTTTTAACCAGTAAGTTAAATTGGTAACACTTATCCCTCATTCCTAAATAATGCCATGATCACTTTATGCACAGGCTTAGTTAGGGGATAACTTCAAAGGGGACCAGAGAGAAGAATTTTTTGCCAAATTGCAATCTTCCCCAAATTTTTCCAAACCTGTGTTGAGCTTAAAGCTTACATCAAAGGAAAATTCCTGAAACAAGAATGAGAGTGTACATTTGAGGAGTAAAATGCAAATTATCTGTAAGCAAAGTTTTGTAATAAACTTTGATCTGGAAATACTTCCATCCCTCCCTTTATAAAGAATGCACAGAGCATTTTGTCTTTTAGCAGCATAAACAGAAGGTTTTAAAAGAATGTATAAGACCTATGCCCTGCCCTGTCTCTTTTGTTCTTGTGCACTGGTGGAGGGCCTTTAGGTTGTCCTGTTTGTTCTGAAGAAAAAGGAATTTATGAAGAAACAGAAATTTCATTATGCTCATTGACCCTTGGTCCATGCAAAGTTGCTGAGGAAGGGCTGGCAGAGTCATTGTTTGCTAGGGTTTGCAGGCATAAACCTAGATTCTGAGTCAGAGAAAATTCTCTGATAAGGCCAGAAGTGATGTTAGATCATGAACCATGGTCCGTTGTGTGCCTATATCAGGGTCTTATCATGTGGGACAGCAAAGTTGACTCAGTACTGGGAACGGAGTTATCGGGAAGAATTGTAGGTGTAGAAATAAGTAAGGAGTAGGCATGCTCACCCCTGGGATTTTAATAGCCAAAAGCCTGAAATCCACTTTCCAGTGTCTGGCAGCTTTGCCCATCCAGCTGCTTTCAAGGAGCTTTTACAGACCACTGTGCATCCACAACATCCATCTCTCAGCCCAAGATGTGTCCGATTTCTCTAGTTTTTTCTTTACAAATTTATTGATCCTCTCCTCTGATTGTGCCACAAAGGAAAATACTTTCATTGCAGATTCAGACTGTGGATCAGTTTGGTACACAGTCACTGTTCCATTGTGCTGTATGGTATCTGAAGCTGGTGACCCTGTCAAAAATCAAAAGTAGGTGTCCGGTTGTCAGGCAAGGCCGAGCTCACCTCAGTTTCACCCGTTGTTGCAACCTGGAGCGCAGTCATAAGTTCAAACCTCATGAGAGTGAAACTTTTCCTCAGCCTCTAATAATCTCTGGATTTCTTCTGCGAATAAAATTTTGCGTGTCTGTGAAGTTTATCTAGTGTCTCCGAACGACTGTCGGAAATGTTCTGCTGAATGATACTGAGGAATCAGTGTCACTGAAACTGGCAAAACTGTATCCATTGCTGTCATTTGATCTGCAGTCTCCTGGGTCTTCAAAGTTGAGGAGGACCAACTGACTGCATGTATTCCTCCATCTCTAGGCAAACAGGTACTGAGCCTGCCAAAATGCAATGGTTTGCAGTTCCCCTACTGGTGAGTAGGGTAATTTTATTGAAAAGACACATATAATACCAGTAGTAGTTATTCCATCTTACAAAGAGTTTTACAGATATTTACATCAGAACAACAAAGCATAAGAAAAAAATTCAAAGAATCAAAAAGAAAGGTAATAATAGTCAAAATTCCAACTCAACTCTCCCTTAATTTCTCTTGCATTTGGGTTTCTATTCCTTTATTTATATTTAATAAAGATATGAAAACCTTTACACCACCTTGTCACTTTCTGAGAAGAATGTAAAATTGAATCTCTTGAATACACTTTCCCATTTCTCGCATTTCATTAGCTGGCTTAATCCTTCAGAATTAATTTTTGTTATATGTATCACCCATTGGCACCTAGCATGCCACAAATAAAATCGATGGCAACAGAAAAATATTGATAATGTATCCTGATGGAGGTGTGATAGTCCTCTAGGTAATTCCTAATAACTAAAATATCAAATTAGAAAAGCACTAGCAAACAGGCTAGAAGGAGAGGTGGAGCAACAATGGGCAAATATCAAAACTGCCATCACAGAGGCAACAAGCCTTGTGTGAAGCAAATAAACAAATCAAAACAAAAGAAAAAGCCACTATGGTTCTCAAAAGAGGTGGCGTGAAGGTTAGGAGAAAAGATAGCATTTAGGAAGTATAAGGAAACACCAAGGAGCAGGACAGAGAACTGTACCAGTTAAGGCAGACTTGGAAGCAGGGAGGGTAGTCAGAATAGCAAAGGCACAAACTGAGGAAAAGATAGCTAACTCAGTTAAGAAGGGGATAAACCTTTATAGGTATATCAGGGAGTGTAGAAAGACAAAGGAAGGGATAGTGAGGCTGAATAGAATGGATGATGGGTGGGCAGAGAGTGACAGTGATAAAGCAGGGATACTGAATTAATACTTCTGTTCAGTAGTCACAAAAGGAAGTGGGGGAGGTGCCTAATCCACTAACATAAGCACTCTGGAGAGTGGGGTTGATCTCAGTCCTTTTCCAGAAGAAAAGGTGTTGAAAGAACTTCTAAAACTGAAGGTGGACAAAGCAATGGGGCCAGATGGAATTCACCCCAGAATTCTTAAAGCATTAAGCAGAGAACTAGTGACACCACTGACTACACTTTTAACAAATCATGGGAGGATGGTGGGTACCTGAGGACTGGAAGAAGGCAGATGTGATTCCCTTCACAAACGTGGGACCAAGATGGAGGCAAGAAACTATAGACCTGTCAGTTTGACCTCTGTGGTAGGGAAAGTGATGGAATCGCTTCTGAAGGAAAGAATTGTTGAGTACCTAGAGGCCAGTGGGGCAGGGACCCAAGGCAGAATGGGTTCACAGTGGGAAGGTCATGTCAGATGAATCTAATTGATTTCTTTGGGTGACCAAAGTAGTAGACCAGGGAGGGCTGTGGACATGGCTCACCTAGACTTTAGAAGGCATTTGACACAGTCCCACACAAAAGATTAGTAGTCAAATTAACCAGCCTGGGAGTGGGTCCCAAGGTAGCCTGTAAACATTGGCTGAACAACAGACACAGATGGTAATTGTAAATGGAGTCCACTCTAAAGAAAGAGGGTTACTAGTGGGTACCTCAGAGTTCAGTACTGGGTCCAGTCCTTTTAATGTCTTTATAAGTGACATTGCAGAGGGACTGGAAGGAAAAGTATGCCTCTTTGCAGATGACACAAAGATCTGCAACAGGGTTGATACACAAGGAGGCATGGAAAGGATGAGAAGGGACTTGGCAAGGTTGGAGGAATGGTCAGAAGTATGGCAGCTTGAATTCAATGCAAAGAAGTGCAAAGTAATGCACCTGGAAACAAAACCCAGGGGAAGATTAAGACAATGGGGGGGAGGTAGTAACAACAAAAATGGAAAGAGACCTAGGGTAATCATATATTAGATGACCTTAAGGTTGGCAAGCAATGTGAGAAGGCAGTAGGGAGGGCTGGGGGGATACTGGGATGTATATGGAGAGGTATCACCAGCAGAAAACAGGAAGTTGTTGTCCCCCGTACAGACAGTTGGTAAGACCCCATCTGAGTACTGCATCCAGTTCTGGAGACCCCATCTCCACAAGGACATAGACAGGATGGAGGCAGTTCAGAGGAGGGCACCAAAATGGTGCAGGGTCTGCAAGAGAAGCCATATGAGGAGAGACTAAAGGAGCTTAATATGTATATACCCTTGAGGAAAGGAGGGAGAGGATGCGATAGAATGTTTAAGTACCTCCGTGGAATCAACGAAGTCCAAGAGGGTAGCATCTTTCAGAAAAGAGATGTGCAAGAACAAGGGGACACAATTTGAAGATAGAGGAGGACGGCTCAGGGGCAATGTGGAGGAAGTATTTTTTCACAGAGAGGTGGTAGACACATGGAAAAGCCTCCTTGAGGAGGTTGTGGGGTCTAAAACTGTGGAGAATTAAAGAATGCATGGGACAGGCATAAGGTAATTTTGTAGGGATAGGAAGAAATAGGCTGCTGGTTAAATAGGATCTGCAGCTTATCCTCTAGGTAGGGAAATGGGCAGACTAGGTGGGACAAGCAGTCTTTATCTGCCATCAAAGTCTATGTTTCTATATTTCTATCATATGTTAACTTCTCAAGCTATCCCATTTTCCATTTTAAAGCCAGAACTGTCCATAGTGGCTTTACATATGAACAGTACAAAAGAAAATGTTCCATGGTTTCTTCCATATTTATAAACTCTAAATATGGGCAATTTTCTTTTTGGCTTTGTACTTGGTATTCTCTTAAATTTAGTCTTCCATATACTGTTAACCATAGAGTCTCCTACATTTGAAGAGAATTTACTGTTAGTAAGCTTTTGTAATATTAGTGAGTTATTAACTGTAAGCAGTTTTTAAACTGGGTTCTCTGGGGTATATTTGATGCATCACATCTTGGTATATGGTTTTCCTGTACCTTTTGAATAGCTACTTTGGTGATATTCCATTGTAAAGTTTTTGTGTAGCAGGCTTAAAATAATCCTGTATGTACTGTATATGTGTTTATTAATTTTAGGAGCTATATTACATAGAAACATAGAAACATAGACTTGATGGCAGATAAGGACCACTTGGCCCACCCAGTCTGCCCATTTCCTACCTACTGGATAAAGCTAGATTTTAGTTAACCAACAGCCTACTTCCTGCCAACCCACTATAATTGCTCTTATGTCTGTCCCATGCATGTTTGAATTCTCCACTGTTGTATTATTCTATGCACATAAGTATCTTCCAAAGGTTAGCTTAACCTAATCATTTTTCTGTCCCTGTGTTACCAAACTACTTTTAACTGTTTGAGAGAAAACAATGCATGTAGAAAAAATATATCAGGTCAATCATACCCAAACCTTTATTTTTCTAAATAAGTATAACATCGTTTCACAGGGTTTAATCTGTTTCCCATAGTATTTGGAAAACAAGTTATAGACTTTCATCTCAAACTGTGTAGGTAGCGGGAAATCATGGCTACATATTGAAGGCATGTATTATAAATTGTTTTAAAATCTGTGTTCTTTTAATTTTTGATAATTTCAATGCTTCCATCTATGTACCTTGGCTTCTACATTTTTATTGACATTTCCAATTCTCTATGGGAAGGTTCTGTGGTCCATAAAGCATGCCTAAGATTGTGATAGGCTCTGATGTTATTTTGATTCCATTAATCTGCCTAGGATTCTGCCCTCCTGTGCCAATCCAAAGGCCCTGACTTTTTGTATAATTTAATTTTGAATTAGGCAATTGTTGCTTATTTATCAAATTCCTCCTAAAAAACTCTTAACTGACTATAATCTGTAAAAACCACAGATATCATCTGCGTATGCCTGTTTCAGTAAGTCTTGTTTTATCCCTGCCCGTGTTAGCCCTTCCCATTTTATGTGTTCTGTAATCGATCTTAAAAGGATCTAGCAAAAATATATAAAAGGAGACTCAAAGGACATCCTGCCTTACCCCTGCTTGCATTGTGAAATTTTTTGCCATCTGCCATTTGATAAAAGGGATAATCTTAAAGGAAGAGTAAAGTAGTTTTAATTGTTCTACTACCTCCAATGGTATTCTATATGCTTAAGTACTTTAAATAAAATAGAGTAATGGACTCCATCAAATGCTTTCTAAATCAATAGCTACTATGCATCCTGTAACTCTTGAGAGTGATAGATGTTCTATAACATCTGCAATTACCATCAAGGCATTATGAATTTTCCAATCAGGAAGTCCCAAAGTTGTTGTGAGAAATTACTCAGCTTGCATATTGTTTGAGTCTACTGTTCATGATGTGTGCTAGAATTTTGTAATCTGAATTTAATGAAGTAATTGGTCTCAGTTTTTAATGTTCGTTTTGTCTCCTGATTTAAACAGGTATCTCAATAGGCCTATTATGAGAGGGTACATACCTTTGGTAGAAAGGAACACCTGAAACTTTTTCTAGACATGTTGTTAACTCTGGCATGAAGGTTTTATAAAATGTATTTGGGAGTCCATCCAAACCTGGTGTTGTTTCGTTTTTAGAGTCTTAATCGCTGACTCTATTTCAATTATGCAAAATGGGGCCTGCATTTTTGAAAATTCTTCTGCAAAATTTGGAACAGTGATTTTTGTAAATACTCTTTATGTCATGCTCCAGAATGGGTGTCTGTGGTTGAAGAGAGTTATAATGATGTCTTATGAATTTTTCTGTTTTCAATTGAGTCTGCCTTTCATCCCTCTTGATCTATTAAATATTCTGTGTTTGTTGATTCTTTAATTTTTACAAGCTTCAAGGGATCTCCTATTGGAGACTTTGTGTACCATTATGAGCATTGTTTGCAGTGTTTTTGCTCTGTGAACACTCTGAGAAATGGTGCTGTGATCGAATTACTCCATGCAAATAATGACTGGTGCAGTGATGCAGGGACGGCCTGTCCCAAACAAATGAACAACAAGCAAAGAAAATCACTGCACTCAGACCAAAAACAAAGACAAATGCCAGGAAATGTTTTTAAAGTGGATTTTTATTCCACAACCTGAGAATGGCCACGGCAAATACATGTACAACAAAGTTCCCCAGCGCTTGATTCTAAATGAAGCATTGCTTGTTTTTGCTCTGCCATACTGATATGCCTTCATTTTGCCTTTATTTCACTAATTTGTTTCTGTATAATTGAATTTTGAGAAATACATGAGGCTGCAAAGTTTCTGCAGTTGTCTTCTCAATGACAGATATTTGAGGAAGTTATCATTTCCTATTTTTTCCATGTCTCTCAAACCATACTCTTACATCTTTTTTGTGTCTCAGCCACCATTCTCCTAAATTAGTGTATAGAAAAGCTACTGACAGTCTTGTCTTGAGAATGTTTGATCTATTTGTTTTAACATATGGTTCTGTTAATACTGAGATATTTAATTTCCACATTTTTTTCTGCCTTGGTTCCCTGGAACAAGTTTGAGACCGAGTATTAACATTAAATGGTCTGAACATTCCACTGGATTTATTTGAAATTTACCTTTAGGTACATTAGATGAAGTGAAAATACGGTCTATGGTAGTTCTATATTTATTTTGTATATAGGTAAATGTTGGCCCTTTTCTTGATATATATTACAGTTGATCAACTCTGCTGTTTTGATTATTTTGTTAAGGTATTTGTATCACAATAGGTTTTTCTTTGGCTTCATGTTTATCCTTTTATTGTTTTGCAGTATATCGTAATTGAAGTCTCCTCCAAAAGGAATGTTGTATGATGTGACTAAATATGGCTGAATGGCCTTTATCTGATTAACCCTTTCTGTTTTCATCTTGGGGTTGGATATGTTTAATAATTAAAACTCTACCTGGGACCAAATATATTAGTTTATAGAGTGTAAATCTGTAGAATTAAAAAGGATTTCCACCCCATCTGCCCAGGCTGCAAAAGACCAATATGAGGGTCCCCATAATCATTTTGTTTTGAAAGTCATCACATGATCATCAGAATACATCCATGTTTCTTGCAGAAAACAAATGTCTATTTTTCATTATGAATAAACTGGAAAACAGCCTGTCTTTTTCACATTATAAATAATACTGTGGATATTTAAAGAGCCTAATGTGCAATTCACTTGCATTGTCTATTCTTTTAAGCTGTATGTTTTCTTCTTTCTTTTTTTCCCTTTGTAATCCCCTAGTACTGGGGTCTTGGGAGGTTGCTCTATGTTAGAATTTTGAGAGGCTGAGTCTCCTGTTCCATCTCAGAATCTCCCCAACTGGTGAATAAAGCATAAGAATTGTTTGTTTCAAAGGATACTGGGGCGATTTAGCTTTATATTTCTAGAAGACCTTCTATGAGGCAAATGGGATACAGCTGGAGGGGTAGGCTTTCCATCCTCTAAACTAACAGGATTTTCACAGCATACTGGTGTTAGTATTACAGGGTCAATGGTCATATTTGGGGTAGGTTCTGTATTTGGGGTAGCCTGCACAGCTATTTCTGGTATCTTAACTATGACCTCTGCCTCCGAAGGGGCTTGGATAGGGAAGGCTGAGCAATTTCAGCAACAGGTTTCCACTAAGAATATCACACTTTTGGTTTAACCATTATGTAATGTCCTCCACATGGACCCCTTGTTCCTAAACATGACCATAAAATATTTTATCAATGGTTTAGTGAGGGAATCACAAGGAAGGGGTCCTGTGGGGAAAACTTCACTTGACCAATATTTTCCAAAACAGATCTAAAGCATGTGCAGTAGGAAAGTGGATGTCAAAGTTATCCTCCATGGATATGTTAATGAAAGGTATACCTCCTGGGGTAAAGTGCAAAGAATCTTTTAAGAAGTGACTTCCTACATAATACCTATCAGGTCTTTTCTGCTAGTCCTCCTTTGTATCTTATGCAGATGGATTTCTCCTTGAGCCGCTTCTTCTAATATTTGCAAATAATTCAGATAACAAAGGTTTTGGGCTGCAGTTGAATCTTGTACAAAGTCCTGTGTAGGATTTCTTGTTTCATTTCTGATGTCTCTGGGAGTTTAGGCATGTCTGCTGGCTTCACAGATTCTTCCTCTGCTTTATTTAGAATACTTTTCACTTCCAGCACAGTACTTGTAGGCTTAACATCTGTTAATATCATGTCCTCCCCATCAAATAGTAGAGCTGGTTCTATTGGAATCCCTAGTTTACATTCTGGAGAGGCCTGCAAAAGATCTAATGATGAGTCACAGTTAGGGTCAGGTAGCCAAGTCCCTCCTATTGTCTGTTTCATCCTGCTGTGATTAAAGTTATTTGGGGTGACCAGAAGTCACAGGGGAATTGGAACAACTTGTGGTTGTTGCACTGCAAATTGTGATTTTTTTGTTAACTGGGGATGGATTTTGTGTAGCAACTGGTATATTTCTTTTGTTGAGGTTATTACAGCCCTTTTCTCTTTAGTGTCCTCTGTTTTGTTCATTCTAGTGTTTGTGCCTTTTGCCACAAAGAAAACGTTTGTTACACCTCTGAATGTTATTATTTGCTTGATATTTAACCAGTCTCTATTTCAATACAAGTGTTTTCAGTCGTTAAAGGCTGTTTTGAAAACAAATCCTACTGTCATTGTTCATTTTGTTGTAAAATACCCTGCCCCCTGTTCTCTCTCTCACTTTCTTTCTCTTGGCCCACCTGTATATCCTTTGCATCTGAATCTTTTATTTTAGCTTCCTTTAATATTTTACCTTGCTGCCATTCTCCTCGCTTTAGGCACATGCTTTGAGTAACATTTTTGCTACCAGCCTGTAAATTTAAATTGTCAATATTTGATGTAGGAAAGCAAACATTTGTAGCGAATGACTCACCCTGCCCTGTTGGGGCCTTTGATGCTACTACATCATCTGCTGCATTGACAGGTGGCCTGGAGGGTTTGACAGGGATGTTTCAGCCTTTAATCTAGCAAGTTATGCAGCTAATCTTCCTTGTTCCCACTTGTGACGTTCTTTTTCTTGCTGCAGCATTACTAACATGTTTTTTCCATTTTAGCATCTTTTTCTCTCTCACATTTAATGAGTTTCTCCAAACAATCCTCTGGTTTACTTAAACTCAGTGGAAATATAAACATCTGCGATGTCTTCCTCTGAATTTTCTTAATTACTTAGTTCCTCAAACTCTTTTGGCCCTTGCAAGTTCAAAGTGGGAGATGAGGCCTGCCTCCCACCTCTACAGCATCCACACTCTCTAGATCCTCACTCTGAGTGGCCATCCTTGAAATAGAAAACAGCCCTCTACTGACAACAATTCAGTAGGGAAATTTCCTCACACCCTAGCCAAATTTCCCCTTTCACTAAAAATACCACCAACAGCTTGATCTGGTTCAAGGTCAGTTGGCATTCATTTGTATCCCTCCCCCAGGTCATGCCTAAAACTAAGCAGAATTTCTGTGCACTTACCCGATCAATGCAATCTAAATAAAAGAAATAATATTCTTGGTCCTAATCCTGTACTCTATATGAAAATTCAGTACTTGCAGATATCTAGCTAATGGTACAAAATGACAGTATATCCCAAACCATAGTTCAATACACACATATAGAAAATTAAAAACTGGGAGGTTGAAGAAAAGTTAGAGAAATATATGGTAGAGTCAGGTACTTATCTGATCACTTCATTAGATGACCAGATAAAATCAAGACACACAGAGCTTCCTTTCATAGACAGATTTTCAGCTTTTCCAGTCATTATTTCTCCTCACGGTTATCTAGAAAGAAAGTGAGATACAATATAGAGTTAAAGAGTTTACGTGTTTATTTTATCATGCCTCTTTCTATGTAATCATGAGTAGAAATACTGATTGGAAAAATTTAAATTTGCTCTGAAAGGAATTTTTATCTTACTATATCTTATCTGGCCATAACAAATATTAAAAAATGGAATGAAAACAAAGTAAGAAAACCAAATTAACTTAAATGAATTCATACTTGTAAGGAACTTGGGAGGGGTAATGGTGCAATATTTGATTCTGGTTTTGGCCACAAACCAGGACCAACCCTGTTAACATTTCAAAATTAAGAAAATGTGGACAAATGTGTTAAAAGTCTGTGTATTAGCAAGTGTTGATCTTACTAAACCTTTAACATTACATTGCCTATTATAAAGTATTTATTTTTTTCTCCATTCAAATGAGTAGTACAGGCTGCAGCATATGATGACTTCTACACAGCCAAGAGGTCTTCACATGCTGCATACTGCTTTAACATTCCAGATTCTTTTTTTTATAATTACAGCCATCTACTTTATAACTGACCTCTGTGCAGATCAGTTCAAAATGAAAGCACACAGTGTATGATAAGATACATTCATTTCCCTGTTTCACAAACGGTGATAAATGTAAAGCTTCCTATGGAAAAGTTTGACACAGCACTCACCGCAATGCAGTAGTTCTCTGGTTTCTGTCTAAGGAAGTGCTGAGTTGCTTGACAACAGTGATGTCAGCAGGGGAGTCCCAATAAAGCTCTGCCCTGAGCAAAGAGAGAAGGAGAAATTACAGGCTACAAGGGCTCTGTGCCGAACAGACTTGCATATTTTATTGTTTTATATTCATACTAAGGTTCATACTAAGGATTGATGAGAGCTAGAAGGCCTGATGACCTATAACTGATCACATGCTAACCTAATATGTTATAGATTTGACAGTTAATAGCTATTTATCCAATCTGGTTTTAAATTGTGCTTTGTCTTTACTAATAATTACATGTAAGGGTAAACTATTCCATGGCTTAATTACCCTTAAGGTGAAAAAGTGTTTCTCCTAATATAATTAAATGACTGTCCTGTCAGTTGAAGTGGATGCCCTCTGGTATTGTGTACAGAATCTTTAAAGCACAAGCCCAAATCAACCAATAATTACAGATCCTGAACAACATCATAAAGAAACAACAGGACTCCACGTAACCTACTGAGTTTTAAGTGAAAACAAATTATACTCCAGAAGCCTGTCATCATAAGACAGATGATACATACCCTTTAAATGTTTGGTAAATCTATGTTGTACCCTTTCTAACTGATTTATATTAGTTTTCTTATCAGGACACCATAATTGAGACACGTATTCAAGGTGAGGCCTAACATATGCTCTAAATAGTGGCATCAGTACTTCAGGGTCTCTAATAGAAATATTTTGTTTAATTGACCATACCACTTTGTTAGCTTTATTTACAAAATTAATTATATTGTTAAAGAAATACATATTATTTGAAATGGTTATACCCAAATCTCTTTCATCGGGGTTTCATTAAGTTGATGTGGGCCTAACCTATATATTTTACATTGATTGGTACTACCCAGATGCATCACCTTGCATTTGGAATAATTTAAAGTCATGCCCCACATTGCTGCCCATTCATAGATAATATCTAAATCCCTCTGGATTTTGTTTGTATTATCTGTACTATCACATGGTCCTCCAATCTTTATGTCATCTGCATACTTAATAGCTGCAGATAAACAATTGGAAGTTAAATCTGCGATTAAAGTGAAATAGACCAGGACCCGGTACTGAGCCCTAAGGTGCTCCACTGGTAACACTGCCAACATCAGATAGACAACCATTTATATGTACTTCTGTGTACGATTAGATAACCAGTTTGTAATCCAGACAATAATGCTCATGTAAATTTTTAGATTTTGTAACTTAAATTGTAAGGCCCAATGTGGCATGGCATCAAATGCCTTACTAAAATCCAGGAATATAATATTGCATGGTATCCTTTTGTCTATAATTGAACTGATGTATTCATAAAAAATCATCAGGTTGGACTGGCAACCTCTGCCTTTTTGAAACCATGCTGTTCCATGTCTGAATTATGTAAGATGGTATTTAATGAATCTCTAATTAGGCTGTCAAGAATTTTACAGATTAGGAGGTAAGACTCATTGACGATAAGTCAAACAATCTGATTTTAAACCCTTTTATGAATGGGAATGAAAATAGCAATTTCCATTGTTCTGAGACAAAACCCTGTGACAAGCATGACTCAAATAATAGTTTCATGGGAATCACCAGGTCATCCCTCAATAGAAATAGCAATTGCCCAGATATACAGTCAGGTCCCATACATGTTTTGTCTTTTTGTAACTTTAGTTTATTTAGAATATCTATTGATGAGAAGGTAATATGGTCTGAACTAGTATTTTGATGTTGTAATACAGATTTGTCAGAGGTTATATAGCTTTTACAGAAAACATTATTAAATATATCTGCCATTTCCTTGGAGTTTTGAATAATATGATTTTCCACTTGAACTGGGCCCACCTTACATTTCGTTCTCTTTAAAGAATTAATGTAAGAAAAAACTGTTTACTATTAGGTTTTTTTGCATTTCTAGCTAATTCTAACTCCTACTTTCTCTTAGTGCTCCTAATGGTAGCTTTGCAATGTTTCTGTGCCTCAATATATTTAGACCAATTACTAACAGTTTTAGATTTGAGATAAGCAACATATTTATTATTTTTCTGTTTTATCAATTTCTTAACTGATTTAGTCAGCCATTTAGGCTTAAATTTACTTTTGTTTGTTTTATTTTATGGTATAAACTCATCTTTTAGAAAAATGTATGTATTGTACAAAATTCCCAATAATCCTGAAGCTACCTATCTTCATGTTCTTTGTGCCAATCAATAGATGACAGAAATTGTTCCATTTAATAACATTAGCTCTTTCATACACATAGATGAAGACTGGTTCAGAGTCAATTTCCACAAACATTTCAATTTAAAGGAGAGTATGTTATGATCACTATTACTAAGAGGTGCTTCCACAGAAATATTATTAACATCAAGGTTATCTCCATGCAACACAGTATCTAGTAGGATGGGTGACACCTTGTTTTAATTGAAGTTGGGCACACATTGCTAAATGTCTTTTAATATTTGGTGTATAGGCTGAATTGTTCTGCCAATCAATATCAGCCAAGTTCAGATCTCCCATTGACAGTAAACTACCAATTTCACATGCTGTTTCAATTTCATTTAATAAGGTCTCAAAATAAACCGTGGAACAATGTGGTGGTTTATAGCATGTACTGAGCACAATTAATGGGTATATTTTGATTGCTAATTTAACCCAGACAGATTAATTTTTTAATTCTGTTTGATATATCAAGACAATCTAATTTTTATCAATCAGAAGGGCTACTCCACCTCCTTTTTCCCAACCTGATTGACTGAAAAATATAATAACCTTGAAAAATTGGATCCCAATCAGATTTATTATCCCACCTAGTTTCAGTGATAGAAACTATGTTTAAAGCCATTCTAGATGAACGTTCATTTTTTTATTATTCAAGCTTCTGGCATTTAAACTCATCACATTTACCTGGGTCAGGGTTTTATATAATTTATTGCTGTTTTACCGGTGGCAGGCAAGATATGTAACAATTCCCCACCCATTAACTAGTTTAAATTTTGATTAATGATATCTGATATTTGTTACCCATGATGGCATTCCTCTTTTACCCAAATGTAACCCATCTAGGCAAAACAACTTGTATCTACCTATATTCCTCCCAGTAAGTGATACTTTTGATATTTTGGTGCAAGCACCGCTTTCCTGAGCCAATTGTTCAAACACCTAATTTTGTCATGTACATGATCTGGGGCAGCAGGGCATGGTAAGATTTCAGAAAAACTATGTCACAAACAAAGAACATTAATTTGTTAGTTAAGGCTACAAACCCTCTTGTAAGGAATACAGAGCTACTAAGGAGATTATTAGTACCAGCATTAATTATTACCAATGGATTTACACCGAGTTGCTTAAAATGTTGTCAGCCATTTTAGTCATATCAGATATCTTAGCCCCTAAATGAGGGACAATTGCACTGGGCTGCTGATTTAAACAACTGGGAAACTAAGAAGAGAAAGGACAGAATGGGTGCTTAACTCAAACCCACGAGATATGAGGGACTGAGTACTGAGACTGTCTCCTTTACAGGAGGTGGGGTAGCCTTTTGTTAGCCCTATTGGTGTTCAGAGTGCCTTTTTAAGGCAGTCTACCACTATAGTTTTCTGGTTTCTGTCTAAGGGGAGCACTGCGATGCCTTGACAATGGTGACATCAGAAGGGAGGCCCTATCAAACTGTGACTAAGTGAGCAGAGGTGAGCATGGAGCAGAGGTGATGCTGGCAGAGGCCAGTGGCATCTGTCTGTGTCAGTCAGGGAAGTCAGGTAGAGGAGCCAAAAAACAGGTAGAAGGAAACATATGTTGATTAGTTAAGTGATTCACCATAGAAAGGTCTGATCCAGGAGTTTATTTTTACTTGCCTAAGGTAAACTAAAATACTTAAAGCAAATAATGATAAAGCTTTATTAAATTATAGGTGCTAATTAAAGTTGAAACAAACAACAATGGAGGAAAACTATGTAACGCTATCAAATGGGGTTATAGACATAAGATGTACTATATGTAATAAATTCAGCACACCAGAAAATACTGAAATTATACAATCTGCTTGCAAGCAATGTATAGAACTTAAGGAACTTAAAATTAAAATAATAGGTCTGGAGTTACAAAATAAAATGTTCAGCAAATTTATCACAGAAGCTAACGGTAACTAAAAACAACATGAACCCAGAGCAGATCAATGTAAAAAAAACAGATGGAAAAAGTAAAAAATAAGAGAGAGCAATGAAGTAGGTGAGATGAACAGTAAGAAGGGACATAGTTTGTTTAAAAATAGAAGAAGAGTAATATAGCCAGATATTCAAAACATTGCCCCATGACAAGGTAGCACTGCCGGCATGCAAACATAGCCTGGAGCAAAATGTCAGCTATATTCAAAAGGCAAAGCCTGGTGCAAAACCAGCTGAATATAGCAAGCAAAGGAAGTCGGAAACAGGGCCAGGAGTGCAGGGCAAAAACAGCCTGGGAATAAGACAGCACTGAATATAGCACATAAGACAGCACTGAACATAGCACACAGGAAGGCAGTGCAAACACACAATGGAACACAGTGTAGAGGTGAGACAGCCTGACCCTGGGACACATGCAATGAAACACAGGCTAGAATAAGGTATCAGGAGCAGACCACAGTGCACATCCCGGAGGATGCTACACATGCACAGGAATGGCAAGCAACAACCCGGACCCATGTGGAGAACCCAAGGAACAGTACAAACCAAGTGAAACCCCAGCACCCAAGAATGACACAGGACACAGTAAAATGTAGTAAATGCAATGTAATACCAAATAATCAAAAGGAAAGATAACAGGAACAGAACAGTGATGCAAATACATACTATACTAAAGATTAAACCAAACACAGAACTACCAACGCCTCAACCACCACTGGACGACCCACCCCATAACAAAGAAAGACAACAGAACAAATCCCAATGAGCAACATGCCAAGCCCCCAACACACAACCCATCAACAATAAGCCCACTATGGGAACAACAAAAGGAATGCACAATAAGCAAAGCAAAGATCTAAATGGCAAATGTATGTACAAATAATAACAGGATGTACAATAAGGCACAGGAGAAGGGTGCAAAGAGGAGGATATACACACAGGGATGCAGGAATACAGTCCAGGAAATAATAACATGTGTAGTAAGGGATGTTTGAAGCAACACAATACAGGATGAAGGGCATGGCTAGCTGCCTGCTGGATCTGGGAGCCAAGCCTCCAACACAGCTGCCACCCTCCTCATCTCTGTTATCAAGATGGCCTGCTGCTCTATCAGAGTCCTCTGTTGGTGGACAATGTGGTGCAGCAGGTCCTCCATCCCTCCAACTCCTCTGGCCTGGTCACCCACAGTGATGCCCGGAGTGGACCTACAAGAGAAAGGGTGAGATCATGAGGATGAGACACCATCCAGGAGGCAGACAGCAGCCATAGGTGGCCACATAGGATGGACAGCATGTCCCAATGGACAATCCTGAGTGGAGGTGAGTGCCGCACTGGTAGGCCAGCCTGGAAGGTGCCCACAGAGCAGCCCATGGTGACACAGGCACCAACCCAAACCCCAACATACATGAGGACAATGATCCTGACAGCACCAGGGTACAGGTGACACTGCCTACTCTGGCACAGCACACAGCGAGACAGGGCAGACACACAGCTGGACCCCAGAGAGCTGGGTTCAAGGGCCATGCCAAAACATGCACAAGGGCACCCACATGTTGGGACTTGCTGCCCACCGACAGATGGCAATGTACCATAAAGCAGAACACAGCAACAACAACAACTAAAGGCGTGCTGGAGCAGCACTGAACTATGACAGTGGCCTGCCAATGACTGATCCAGGCCAGGGATAACAGGCTGCCAGGGCACAGATGCTGGCAGTGAAGGGCCAACACATGCCCCCAAGCAAAGGCCACTGAAAGCATACCTCACAACTGTAACACAGTACAAGGAAAGTTCCCAAGCCATGGGGCAGAAGCCTCTGTTCCACCCTGTGAGGACATGTTCCACAGCCAAGGTCAACATTGTAATGCAACACTCAAAGTAACGATGCACATAATGTATTAGTATAGCGATAACAGGCCTCAGAACATAAATGCAACACAGTAACAGTGTCATGAGATACCCAGGTAAGAATTCCACTACGTGTACCACACATCACCAAAATGTACTACAGTATGACAGGCAATGTTCCACTGGATGGTGGACCAAGGAATGAGAGGTATGCCTGGAAGGCATGGGGCGTAGTGTCCCACAGCCACAACAGGCATGCGGGTGGTGCTATGCAGGCCTGTCCAGTAAATACCCAGGACAGCAAGGTAATGCCAACAGTGCACATGTGGACACTCTGTGGGGTGGGGCTGGAGGACCACAGAGGTTGGCATGATAGCCGACAGCATGTTACTCCCACTGAACACTCACCACCAGAGCCCCCACCACCATCAGGCACCCTCACAGCAATGCAATCTGACAGTGCCCCACTACCCCCCAGGGCCAGAATGGCAGCACCCGACTGTGGTGTGCAGCATAGGTGTGCAGCACAGCACAGTGCCACATTGCCACTGGCCCACTGCCCATCACAGTCATGCCACCAGACCAGTCAGTGGCAGGACACCCAGATGAGACACACAGCACAGTGAAAGAGCACAGATCACAGAGTAATGAGATAGGTACTCATGCAACACACCACTGCTCTCAGGGCTGCTCTCCTGTGCCCACTGTGGCATGGACCACACCCTCAGGCTGTCTCTGCTACTCCTGGGTCACATTCTGGCCCCATTCTCTGGACATGGGCTGCTCGATCCACTCTACAGAGAACAGGTGAAACATTGGCGTTAGAGCATGACACTGCATACACCATGTGCAGCAAAGCAAGATGCACATGTAATCCCAACAACACTGCACACACAGGAGTGAACATGGAGACACCCACACAGAGGGTGGCATGGCCCATGGAGCATTCATCAGGCACACATGACATGATGTCACATCGTCAAGTGGTGTGACATTGCCTGTTGCAGCTGTCCTGTGATTATCTACATACCCATGTGTATGTCAACAGTCCCCAGGAACAGGACCCCGCATCATGGTGTCATGGGTCGAGGCTGGTGCTGCACCAGGACACACCACCAACCATGTCCCAACCCCCACCCACACCCGTGACACCCCATGGCCACAGCATGTACCGTGTCCCTTGCACTGTGATGCCCCTGGGAGGCCAACATGTGAGTCCTGCCAGTACCACATGCACCCAAGCACCATGCAGAGTGGCACACACATGCACGCACACACACGCATACACTTGCAGTCTGACATGACCGTGATAGTGGGTATCAACATGCATCGCCACTCTACCTGGCACAGGCACAGTGCCCTTGTGCACCATGAGCCTCAGCGCTCTGCTGCTGACGCTGCCACCATCGCAGGTCTGTGTATCTGTGCCCTCATCTCGCAGCATCAGAGGAGATTCCTGTGCAGGCACACAGCTTCCTTGCAACCGAGGACCACACCTGCATGTGTGGGAGGTCCCTCTCCTGACCTCCCCAAAAGCCTCTGGTGCCTCTTCTGGACCAGCTCCACCAGGTTGGCTGTTTCCACCTCCCCCAGCACCTGTCCCTGTGCACCACAGTATGCTGTCTGCCACATCCTGACATTGCCCACACAGCACAAATTCCTTCCACCTGTTGCAAGACCCAGTGTTTTCCACATCCAGGACACTCCTGCAACAACTGCACTAGCACCATGCTATCACATGACGTAGCAAGGCACTACCTGGAAGTGGTCACACCATGCATGCATGACCCTGGCATGACCCTGGAGATAAACACCACACATGCATAAAGCACTGTGCTGTGTGGCTAGCCTGCACTATATTGCACTATGCCAGGATGCTAGCATGACCATGGGCCTCACAAGCATGTGTGGTGGTCATGTTGATACCACAGAGCACAGTGCTACTTGGATAGCATGGCACTGGCCCCCAATAGCCAGGCGCTGATGTTTGCACAGCCCTAAGGTGTTAGCCTGGCACTAATCAGGGCCATATTCAACTGGCATATGCAAGTGGGGGTACTTGTGCATGCATGGTGCAAACTGTGTGATTAGCATATCATTATATGCTGCTTTGCATGCATAACAGGCTGGATTGCCTGGCTGGGCTATAAAAGAGCAAGCAGTGCACCACTGGTGTTGTGTTGTGGGAATGCAGCATACTTCAGTTACTGCAGAACAACACTTTACAGGAGGAGATATGCAACAGGAGCAGAGCAGTGACAGGCAGTATGTGCAACTGCTATGGGACTCTCAGAATGGCACTAGCTCAGAACAGAGTCAGCCAGTACTGCAGCCCACAGATGTACTTGCTGGGAAAGGTCAGCCAACAGCAGGACCACAGGCAAGCACTGTGCTGCATAATGGTGCACATCAACATGTGGCCGCCAGTACAGCGTAATGTCCAGTGCAATGTGCACATGCTTCAGACATACTGCACAGTGTGGCACTACCTGCACACTGTGGGTGCCAGACAGGGCCAGTGTGCAATACCATGATGAGCCCTGCAACACTGGCTCACTGCCATGATGCCCTGGATGTGGGGCGTGGTGGGCTGTGAATGCTCTGCTGGAGGAACACAGGGTCCCAGCACTGTGCCATCACCAGCACCATGTGGCCTGTGCCTGGTGTCCTGCCATTGTATACATGCCAGTCTCTGTGTCCACACCCTCAGTGCAGTGAACACGCAGGGCACAGTACAGTGCCAGGTGGTGGGCATTGGGGTGGCCCCATCCTTGGGGTACACATGCCAGCCATGGGTGACAGCAGTGCACATGTGGGTCCAGTGCATGCTGTCCAGACACAGGGTGGCCAATAACGATGAGGCCGTGCACTGTACATGGACTTGCTGCCCAGTGCCATATCCATGTGGCCTGTGACACTCTAGGGGTGGCATGTTGATGTGCATGAATGATGCACCACAGTCCTGCCACAGCTGCTGACACATGTCCCTTTCCAACTGTCCCATAGGTAGTGCGGTGTGACCAGAGCACATATGAGCACATTGATTCTCCCAAGATGAGCTCAAGACCCTGGT
The DNA here is from genome assembly GCA_016271365.2 of Neoceratodus forsteri. NCBI lineage: Eukaryota > Metazoa > Chordata > Ceratodontiformes > Ceratodontidae > Neoceratodus > Neoceratodus forsteri. Next base: position 1,431,943,566 of record CM028131.1, read on the forward strand.
GTATGCTGTGAAGGAGAGAAAGCAGGTGCTCTGCACGCACAAGGCCATGGATGTGGTGGTGCGCCAGACATGGGAGGAGGTGACAGCTGGGGTTAATGCAGTCGGCAGATGTGGCAGGATGACTGAGGTGGTGCACAAGTGGTGGAATGACCTGCTGCACCGGGCAAAGGAGGAGGCACAGTGGCTGCGTAACCATATGTGGACTGGTGGTGGACCACAAGCCTAACATCAGCAGGTGGAGGAGCCGCTCATGGCCGTGGTGGCATCCACACTGCGGTCAGTGGCAGTTGCAGGTGTACCAGGTGGTGGGTGTGAGATGCCTCTCACACTGCCCAGGACAGGTCTGTATTCGCATGTATGTACCCTGCATGGTGTGGACGGCACAGGTGCAGAGTCTTGCTGTTGGTGCCTTTGCATGGGTGCACTGTGGGTCTGCACTGCTGTGGGCTGCCTAACAGCTGCCTGGCCATGGCTTGTGCACTGTGTGTTGGTTGGGTGCATGTGGTCACAGGCTGGTGTGTGGGGTGTGCATGACCACAGCAGGTGGCAGGGGTCCTGGGGTGCAAAGTATGGTGTTGGTGGTGGTGGTGGTGGTGTTGATGGTAGGCACACTGTCCATGTCAGATGACTGACCCAGTCCTGTTTTCTCCACAGCAGTGTCTGCAGGGCAGTGGCAACACAGGAACAGGCCAGTATGGCTTCCCTTGGTCCAGAGGATGTGGAGGATGAGGATAACCAGCCATCAATGTCCAATCTGGATGCCAGTTGAGGACCCCCAGAGCCACTGCATGTGTGGCATTCAATTGGAGAGGATTGCATCTGCGGGGATGGGGACACACTGCAGGCAGGAGATGGAATCCACTGAGCACCTGGAGGATGCCCAAGTGGGAGGAATTGGGTGTTGGAAGGTACTCCTTGTGACGGTCACCAGTGACGCTGACACAGACATGTTAGAGGGTTCATACCACCTGGACGTGCCTGTGGAGAGGAATGGGGTGGGGCTGGGGCAGGCCGTGGAACAGGTGCCAGTGGGTAATCGGCATTGCTGGCATGGCTGTCCCTGTGCAGCCGGTGGTGGGCAGTGTGGGGACATGTGTGCACCGCTGGACATGCGGTGTCAAACACAGATTGTGGTTCAGGGCCATCCTGGCCAACAGCACACCACCAGTGGTCTGCAGCAGTAGGACATGCTGGATGCAATGGCATCCTGAACCATGTGTGCAGCAAGCACTAGTGCCAGCTGCCATTGAGGGGATGCGCCCCAGGAGCAGGATGCCCCTGGTGCCTGCCCACCCTGAAGGCTGCAATCACATCCCAGCAGGAGGCTCGAATGGACCTGCATGGCCTGTGGAGGAGCTGAGGCATGAGCTGGCACTGATGTGGGAGTCCATTTCAGTGGGCTTTGCCCATGCAGAACAGTGGGCAGAGGACAGGTTGGGCCACATGGTGACTGCGATTGACCGTGGTTTTCCTGGCTTGACAGCTGCGGTGGTTGACATAACCACTGTACTTCATGGGTGCATGGGGGTCATCAGCATGTGTTTGTTGGTCAGAGTGCACATGGCACAGAGCCCACAGGCGGGCAACCCATGGCCACAGGGCTGGCACTGGGTCCAGCTCAAATGCTTCATGCACCTCTTCAGGCACACAGTGCTGCCATGGCCATCCATCTGCCCTGTCAGGGTCCGCTGGTCAACGGGGCACAGGAGGTCTGCCCTGCCTGCCTCACCTTGTTCCTCAGCCATGTCCTCAGCTTAGAGCACCCCGGGTCTGAGACCCGCACGTGGTGATCGATGTGTGCATGGTGGTAGTCAGAGGTTATTGTCACAGTCAACCTGCACTTCTGCACAGTCATCACCCCCGTGTCCACATTGGCACACCCACAACCCTGTGCACACAAGCACACACACTGATACACAAACACCCTCACACTCCATCTCATGCACACTCACACTTCCACTGCCATGGTTGCCCTCCTCATACTCCCACCACACATCATGCATCCCAATTACACTATACCATGGCTGTGTGTTCAGCTCCCATGTGACCTGCACCCCCACATTGCACCACACCCACACATGTATTCTGTGCCACTTTGTTGTGTTCCTTATGTGATTGTTGCTGTCATTGTCCTGGTTGTCGGTGCACATTAAACATTTCAGCATTGTACTGTTTCATGTTGTTGTGCAGTCTGTGCTTGCCCTCTGGCCTGTGACAGTGTCCTGATTATGTTGGCCCTGTGCTCTATGGCTGTGCAGGCCATGCAAGGATCCCTCCTCTTGACTTGCTCCACTATCTCCCGACCGCTGGCTCTGGGTCACTGTCGGCCTGTCCCTCAGGTTCAGGTGTCTGTATCCCATGGTTCATTGCCATGTTGTGCAGCATATAACAGGCTAGGAAGATACAGCATACCTTCTGAGGCATATACTGTAAGGCACCGCCTGATGTGTCTATGCTTCTGAGCACATCTTCAGTATGCCAAACACCCTGTCTATGATGTTCCTTGTGCTGGCATGTTTCTCATTGTACATCTCCTCGGCCACTGTGGTCAGACAAGGTACTGGTGTCAGCAGCCAGGGTCGCAGGGGATAGCGCTGTCTCCTGTAAAGAGATGTGTACCTGTTAGTGCTGTACTGCAGTCTGGCCATTACTGTCCTGCACCTTTGTGTTGCCCTCCCACACCCTTCCTGGCCTCCCATGCCTGCCCCCATCCATGATGTCATGTGTGTGCCTTGTATGCTGCTACTCACTGACTAGATGCCCACTGGGTATCCTACCCTCCTCAAATGCCTGGCACGGCTGGGACTGGTGTCAGATGAAGGTGTCATGGGCACCGCCGGGTACTGTGCATAGACATTGCTGATGCGCCAGTCGCATCGCACACCACCTGGCAGTTGATGGAGTGGTACCTTCCTGTTTATGTACACATCACTGCCATCACCAGGTGGTGCACAGATGGGGACATGGGTGCAGTCAATGGTACCCAGTACAGATGGTAGGTGTGCAACCGATGGAATTGCTGTATTGTTTCTCTGCACTCTGCTGCCATGCTGGGGAATACTATGAACTCCCCAGCATGTGGCAGGAAAACCTCTAGGAACTGGGTCATATGAGGTGGCAGACTGCGATACCTGGATGGGGTCCCCATTGGTCATTGGAACATCCCTGTGGCAAGAAAGCATATCACTGCTGTCACCGTCTCCTCCTCTGTCATGGCATGGCATGGCTGTGTCTGGTGTTTGGGTGCAGCTGCTCATGCAGGAGTTCACATAGATGCCTCAACATTCCCTGTTCATCCTGTACCAGCCAGTGATGTGATCATCTGGTGAGACCCTGGGCTGGTACCACCTGTTTGCAGCATAACGTCTCCTTGGCTTGCATTGTGGCCCATGTTGGGCCTGCTCCTCTCCTCCTCCTCCACTACAGCTTCCATCAATGGCAGCATCACTGCTACTGGCACAGCACACATTCCCATTTGCTATTGTGGTCTCTCCTCCTAGGTGTTTTGCCCTGGGTTAAGACTGGCCTTTTATAGGCGGTAGCTAGCGCCATGCTAGGTGTCACGCTATGTGTCCTAGTGCAGCACTAGGGCTTTGAATATCCTTAGCGATGTGTGCAGGCCACCCTCACTTTGCCCTTGCATACATTATTGATTTGCCACACGCCACTGCTGTTACGCCAGCACTAACGGGTCCTTTAGTATGGCTGCTCCATGCTACTCCAGCACTATTCCCATGCAGTTGGTTTGCACACTATGCTTTGAATATCTTGCCCATAGTGTTTAATATACCTACTGATAAACACATGTCACCTTTGCTGAACTTAATAGATGAAATGGGGAAGATAGCCAAACCATTACAGAAACCTCATCCGATAAGAAGGAGGCAATCAATGTAGATATTTCAACTATTAGTGAAGGCAAGTCATTGGAGTTCAATGTTCCAACTGAAAATCAATTTTACCTTTAATGAACTTGATAATGTGGAAATGAAAAAGAAAACTGATGGAAATAGTAACAGACGGTTGGAATTCAAACCATGAGAGCATGGCAACTGAGGATAATATTGACATTGGGAGGAAATCATAGAAGGAAATATCCTAGAAGTGTTTACATCATTGGAGATTCCATGATAAAATACAATAATTCAATTACCACACTTAACAGAAAAGAATAAGTAATTAGTATGTTGCTTCTGGGGCAGGATTAAAAGATTTATATGAAATGTTGTCAGATATAATGAAACACTCGGCAAAAAGTAATGGTCTTGATACATGCAGGGACACGTGACCTAAGAAAATATACAGAAGAAGAGATAGTAAACAATTTAAGGAAAATACACAATTATTTAAAAAATCTGAATTGTTTAGTATTATTGTCAGAAATCTTACCAGTCCCAAGGGTGAAATACTGGATCAACAAGAAAATTGTAAGAATAAATAATGGACTTAGACAGTGGTGTTTATATAGGGTTTCACTAGTTTAAGAACATGGAACTTTTTCAAGTGAGAAAACATGTTTTCTGCAGAGATGGTTTTCATTTGAACAGAAGTGGTAACCTGCTATTGGGAAGTATATTCAACAGAACTATCAGCACGCATATTTAAATCTGATAGTAATGGGGAGGGACATTAACAACTTGAATAATGTGAACTTGGTTACTTGGTTACTTGGTCAGAGGGGAAAAGGGGCCAAAAGCCCATAAACATTGTCCTCCACATATGTGGATCATCGGTAATAACCCCTATCTAGTTAACCATTTGTCCAATTTGAGTTTGAAGTTAGTGAAGGAAGGGGCATCAACAACATCCTGTGGAAGAGTATTCCAAAGTCTTGGTGTACGTATTGTAAAAAGTTTTGTCTTTTTCTGTTTTACATTTAGCTATATCTAACTGTTTGTTATTTAATCTGAGTCCATGTTTCCTATTAGCAAAGGAAATACCACACTGCCTCATTAATGTTGGACTTTGAATAATCTTAAAAGTTGAAGTAAGTCCCTACGCTGTCTTCTTAGTTTAAGAGAATGCAGCCCTGTTTTATGTAATCTGGTTTCGTAATCCAGCTGCGACAGGTGAGGTATAGATTTGGTAACTCTTTTTGTATCCTTTCTAACCTAACCACATCTCCACAAAGGTAGGGACTCCAAAATGGTGAACCATAATCAAGATATGGTCGGATGTATGATCTATACAATGGTATAATACATTGCTCGATTCTAGAGACAAAAGTACCTTTAATTCTACGTAAAAGTGAATTTGTTAGATTAGCTGTCTTGTTGCAGTGCAAGACCTGTGTAAGTTTGTTATTAACTAAAATCCCTAGATCTTTTTCTAGGCATGAAGCCTTAATTATGTTATTATTCAATGTGTAAATCTGTTTAGATTGTTTTCCCAAAGTGCATAACAGCACATTTGGCTGTATTAAATTCCATTTTATTAGTAAAGGCCCAGTGTTCAATAGATAGAAGATCATTAAGTAGAATTTGTTTGTTTTCAGCATTGTTAACAGCACCACCCAGTTTGGTGTCGTCTGCAAATTTAATAAGTATGTTAGAAGAATGAATTTTCATGTCGCTAATGAAGATGTTAAACAATGTGGGTCCCAGGACAGAGCTCTGTGGCACCCCACTTGTGACCCATCCTGTGTCTGATAGCATGCCATTTACCCTAACCTCTGCGATCTATTTGTTAACCAACTTTTTATCCATGAAACTAGAATCTCAGAAAACCTAGATTAGTAAATTTGAAATGAGGATACTATGAGACACTTTGTAGAAAGCCTTGCTATAATCCAACAAAATAACATCAGAAGGGATATTTAAATCTAAATTTAAGCTAATAAAGTTATAAAAAGTCAATAGATTGGTGGTATATGACAAACCCGATCTAAACCCATGTTGGGTAATATCTGTGAGTTTTAGGATAAAATCTCCTTGTCCAAAAGTGATTTAATAATTTTTCAAGTAATTTGCACGGAATAGATGTTAAACTAATAGGACGATAATTATTTACTTGTAAATGGGAACCTTGCTTATATACAGGGTAATTATTGCAGCTTTCCAATCAGAGGAACTACAGATTCATGAAGAGATTTGTTAAAATCATTGTTAATGGCTTTACAATTGTTTTTGTGTACCCAGAAGAAATTTTGGGCTTATGCCGTCTGGACCGGCTGGTAGTTTTCAAAGCTGTAAGAAGATTGTAAACATCGCTTTGTTGAATTATTTGTTTATTAGTGATTATAAATGGTCTAACTAAAGTGGGTTGGGGAGTCTTGAGTAAATACCATAAAGTAATTATTTAATGTTGATGCTATAGCCAAATCAGATTTTATTGTTTTATTGTCAAGCATAAGGAGACCAATTATTTGTTTATTACCTTTTTACTGTTTAGATAGGCATATAAGATTTATGTGAGTCTTTAGTATGTGCTATATGAAACTCAAGATTCAGTTTTGCTGTTAGTATAGATTTTTGAGAATTTTACTGATTCTCTATACTGTAACAATAACTTATTGTTACCAGTCAAAGTATTATATCTACTCTTTTAAACGTAAATAATTTTTTTATACCGTATTTGTTTTTAATGGAAGCATTAAACCATGGGGAATCTTACACTTTACAGTTGTGAGTACGTTTATTTGGGACATATTTATGTTCAATAGAGGCTATGTGACTTAAGAAAGTCCCATGCCTCAATGGTATTTAGGGGGTTAGAGTGTAGTCCCAATTAATTTTAGTTAAATGTTCGTTTATTTTTGAAAATCTGCCCTCTCATAGTGTTTAATTATTTTTTACTGGGGCTGAACAGTAAGGTGAGATTATGGTGAAAATATAGAATTATGGTCACTATTACCAAGAGAATCAGTTATGTGTAAGTTATTTATGTGTACATCTTGGCTAGCTATAACGAGGTCAAGAATATTTTACCCTTGTGGTTCTTTAACTAGTGGGTATAAACCCAAGTTCGATAATAGTTGTAAGGAAATTATTTTCAATGTTATTTGAACCTCGTCAGAGTATCCTAGTTAATGTTTGGGAGATTAAAGTCTCCCAAAAGAAGAACTGGTCCTTACTGGAGAACTGAGAAATATCCTCGAGTAGGTTAAGATTTTGAGCATTATCTAATGATGGGAACAATAGCAGGTACCTACCAAAATTTGGGGGAGACCTTTGGCTGGATATATACCCATATGCTCTCTGAATTTTGCTCAAGTCGGGATTGGTATGAGGATGTTGTCCTTAACATAAAGACTGACTCCTCCCCTGATTTTGTATCTGGCTTATTTTTAAAGAAATGTTTATAGCCAAGAATCTCAGATGACCAGTTCCTATTGGAATTTCCCAGGTTTCAGAGACAGCAATGAGTGACAGATCTAGAAGATGGGCTTTTAATTCCAATTCTGCTTTTTAGTTATATTCAGTGATCATGCATTAAGAGATAAAGTATTTAAATGTAGGTTAACAAATTCAGACCCTTTTTCAAGAGTTTTGGACGATCGTCCAAACTCCCCATATTCGTTAGTTTAAACGGGTATTTATATGAGTAACAATCTTTTCCCAAGTATGACACTTCCTCTTCTGTTGAGGTGTAGGCCATCCCAACAATAAAGGGACGGGTTAAGATGAAAGTCCTCCCAGTGGGTTAGACAGTGTATACCTTGTCTGAGGCACCATTTCCTCAACCATTCATTTATGAATTTGATTTTAGAGTTAATGGTGTCCTTTGCTTTTGGGATAGGAAGTATTTCTGAAAGGCAGATCTCACAGCCCTTTCAACCAATAGATTACAAAGGGAGACATAGTCCTGTTTTATCCCTTGCACAGGTTGCTTTTGTAATATCATTAGTTCCCACGTGAACAACAACTAGTGGATTTTTTCCTGCAGAGTTTAAAATGGGTTTGAGCATAGCTGTAATATCAGAAATCCTAGCACCACGATAGCTCAAACTAGAACGATGTTCTTTATCCTGGTTACAAATGATGCGGTCAATATATTTTGTTATGGAATCACCAAGTATGTAAACTTCTTTGTGGGTGGCTAATGTGTCTAGTACACAAGGAGAGTAAGGAGGGAAGAAGAGATGGGGCCGTTGGATAAATTTTTAGATGATATATGTTGCATAGGACTGTTCTCATTAGTATGACAAGTTTAGGACTAATTACTACAGTTTCCTCAATGAGATTAGTTAAATGCTGAAATGAGTTATGGGTGGAAATTGCATATGTACCTGAAGAAGATAAGTCATTAACCACTGACTGAGACTTAGCTGTACATTTTTTGGTAACCAGAGATTTACTTTATCAGCTGTAGACCATTGTTGGGTTGATGTAGTGGAGTAGAGGAGGAGGTAGGTTGTTCAGACATTGTAGAAAGCAATATAACCAAGCTATATACATGAAAACTCCAAGGGTCCCCCAAGGTAGTTGAAATGAGAGGAACAGATGATATGAACTTCCATTTATTGAAAGCAAGAAGCCTGAAAAATAAGACAGATGAACTGAAAGCTATTTTAAATCAAGAACAGATTTCTATCTATGTGGTTACTGAAACATGGTTCAGCAAGGAGGACTGGGGAACTGGTATACATGGATATCAAATTTTCATAAGGAGAGAATAAATTGATGTGGAACTGGGGTAGCACTATTTGTCTCTGACAGCATTAGGGCAACAAAATTGCCAACTTGCATAAGGTAATGAAGCAGAACAAGAATATGTGGGTGGAACTGTAAATAGATAGCAAAATATTAACTACTGGTGTTTATCAGTCTCCCAATCAAAGTATTGAAGAACATACAAACTTTATGTGCAAATAGACAACTTAGATATAAAAGGCAACTATATGCTAGTTGAAGATTTCAATTATCCAACTATAGACTGGATAAACCATTCTAGAACATCACAAAACAAGGTTTATAGGTATGGTATTAAAAAAATCTAGACCATTTGCTAAAGGAACCAACAAGAGGGTATAGGATATGTAAAGCCAGATATTCAAAACTTGTGCAGGGCAAAATCATTTGCGCAGGTTTAGTGCAGGATTAGCTGGTCAGCTACATTCAAAAGGCCAAATAGCACAGGCAAACTGCATTAGTGCCGGGCAAAATCATAATGTATGCAAGGACAAACTGACATGAATACAGGTGCAATGCTATATTCAGCGACTAGCACTGCACAAAGTGGTTTTGTGTGACTTAGCGTGACACTTTAGCATAGTGCACATTACCGCCCAGAAAAGCTTGTCTTTAACCCCAAGCAATCAGCTTTGTGCGACACTATGGTTTTAAGTGAGTGTTTGTGTGGGTTTTGAGTGGATTTTGTGCTATCCTAACAAATAAATATGACACATAGACAAAGCCAAACATAGAGGAAGCATGTTGTTAACTGATGGCATCAGAATGATGCCATCATCTGTCACCAGTCCTGCCATGCCAGGCAGTAGTGGTGACCCTGCTGCCAGTGGACAGCATGGCAGTGTGGCCATACAGCACACACCTGTGGACCACACTTAGGTGGACACCAACAGATGCCAGCATACACATGCAGCACAGTGGGCATGGAGGATGTTGAGGGAGAGTGTATGGGTGGCCAGGCTGTGCCACAGACCAGGTGTGTGGCCACAAGGCTGGGACACATCATGCAGTGCACATGGGCCAGTATTGGGAATACCCCAACACCAGTGTGCCTTTTGGATAATATATGCCCCCGGCTACATACCACACAGCTGTACAACTGCCACAGCACACAAAGCTGGACATGTATATGTCACTGTGAGCATCCCATGCCAGAGGTGCAGCATCTGTGGGTCACACAACAGCGTAACAGTAATGTCCACTGTCAGTAAAAACCTGCAGATTGGGCCTCTCACTGTGTATGGTGCAGTCATCATCACTGCCCTACACACCAGGCATTGCTGTGTCCACACACTACTGGCTCCTTGCTACTGTAGTGTCTGCTGTGCACTGTAGCAAGACCTATAGTGTGACAGTTGCATGCAGCACCACCACCATCTGTGCCTATGTTGTGTTGTCCCAGTATAGCTGCAGGCAGCAGCACATGGAAGTAGTATTCAAAACTGTATAATATTCCCAGTTGTTTGTGCAGCGCTAACACATTTGTGTGGGTCTAGCAGGGCCAGACAGTTAGCCTGGTGCAAACTGCATGCAAATCATGGTGTAATGAGATGCTAATCTGGATGTTTGCCCACAGACTACCTAAGTAGGCTAATTTGCATGTCACTTTTGAATATGGCAAAGTTTAGCTAGGGCAAACGTGTTTGCATTGGGCTAACGGATTAGCCCTGGCGCTAAACCTGTGCAAATGTGTTAGCACTCATGCAGACAGTTCGGGAATATTTTACAGTTTTGCACACTATACTTTCACATACACCACTGCCTGCAGCTGTACTGGGTCCATGCATTTGCTGGCACACACATTGGCCACATAGTTCACCTCGACCTACCTTCACATCGCTGTGCACTGTGTTGCTGTTGTCGCTTGCACGTCCTGGTTGCCATATTCAGAGCTATCTTATTCCAGGTCTAAGTTTGTCCTGCACCCCAGCCCAGTTTGCCCAGCCTCATTCCAATGCTATATTCAGAAGCTGTTTGCCCTGGGCTCTTCCTTTTGAATATGGCTTGCTTTGTTCTCCAGGCTAAGTTTTCTCACCAGGCAGTGCTAATTTAGCCCCAGGCAAAGTTTTGAATATCTGGCCCTAAATGTCATATCTGCAAATTTTAAAGAGGCAGTAGATGGGGTGTTATACAATCTCTTGCAGATAGTGATCAAAATACAGCAAAAACAGTAATTAAGTTTGAACAAAAATCCTATAGAAGAAAACAACTTTAAAATGTTATAACAAAGCAAATTATGAACACATGAAACTAATCTTAAATCATGGGACTTGACTAATGACTTACAGAAATAGATCCCTGAGTCAATGTGGATATACCAGAGATCAGTAAATATAACTCAACTAGAAAAATACTAAAATGGTTTACCAGGAAGATTAGGAAAAGTATAAATATAAAAAGAAAAGCATACAGGAAATATAAGGAAAAACCTAGTGCAGAGGCATGGTTCAAATACAAATGTTTAACTAACAATTGTAAAAATTGATTAAGAAGGCTGAAGCAGAAAGTAAACTTAAAATGGCAACATCGACTTTAGACAATAAAAACAATTTTATAATTATATAGGAAGTCTCAAAGGAGGACAGAATACAGTGGGACAGATTAGAGTGGTGACAATATAGTAACAAATGAAAAAAGATAGCTAACAACATTAATGAATATTTTGTTAGTATGTTTTAAGACCAAAGAAATCAATAACAACTTGCTGGACATTATGATGAATAACGAAGGTAACATAAAAGTGTTAGCTGTTGAAGTATTTGAAAATTTAAACAACTTAAGGTTAACATCCACGGGTCCAGATGAAGTACATCTGAGACTTCTGAAGGAGCTGGCAGGGAGCTATGGACCACTTAGTATGCTATTTAATGCATCACTGAAGGAAGGTAAACACAGAATGCAGGAAACTAACATGACTCTGATATATAAGAAGTGAGACAAGCTTGATATAAAACATTTCTGACCCATTGATCTGACCTCCGTAATATGAAAATAATGGAGGGATTTGTAAGGGATGTCATTCAACAGCATATAGTGGAGAGAGAGGATTAAGAGCTATAACTCAATATGGGTTCAGACAAGGTAGATCATGTCTAATTAATTTAATGCAGTTTTTAAGACTGTGAGCTCAGCATTGGCTAAGGGACTGCCTGTGAATATCATATATCTGGACTAGTCCAAGGCATTTGGCTCTATTTCACATAGAAAGCTAGTTGAACAACTAATTAAACAAGAATTTCATCCTAGTGTGGTACCTTCAATAGAGTCATGGTTGGAAAATAGGCTTCATCGAGTACATAACAGAGGTCATCAATCTGATTGGGCAGGGGTTACAAGTGGGTGTGACAGGTGTCTTTGCTGAGACCAGTACTTTTAACATCCTTGTATCATCTATGCAGACATCAGAAAAGTCATGGCTATGTAAATATGCTGATGACTTGAAGGTGGGAGCCATTTTAATAATAAGGAAGCTGCATTAATTTACAGAATGATCTTGAACATCTTGAAAATGGGTCAAAATCATGGGTTGATTTCAGTATAGAAAAGTGTAAGGTAATACACTTGGGACACAACAATATTATGGCTCAATATACATTGAATAATAGTATACTAGCAACAACAGTGATAGAGAAAGATCTAGAAATATATATAACCAATAATTTAACCTTGATAACCACGTTAAAGAAATTATTAAAAATGCAATACAATTGTTGAATGTATATTGAGAAATGTTAAAGTAAAAGAGTGAGGTCATTATTCCACTTTATACTTCACTGGTTAGACCACACTTAGAATATTGTGCTCCTTTGTGACAATTTAGAACATAGGAAGTATGATAAAGATGGAGCAAGTGCAGAGAAGAGTGACCAAACAATAAAAAAACTTGAAGATTAAGCCATATAAGGAAAGGTTAAATGTACTGGGGCTCTGCTGTCTACAATATAGAAAACTGAGAGGCCACCTTTGCTGTATACTATAAGATCTCAGAATGAACAATTATGGATAATCTCTGGTTATGAAAGCAGTGAAATTGGAAGAAGAACAAGTTCACATCAATTGCAACTTAAGGAAGAAATTGTTAGAGCAAACAAAATAAGTGAATGGTTTAGTCAGAGAGTGATTAGTGCCAGGAATGTACTACCTGCAGCTGTGGTGCTAAGTGAAATGGATCAGTTCAAAGAAAGCTTGATAGCCATATGGAAGAGGGTCAATTTACACAATGCCACTGATATGAGGTAAGTCACTTAAGGCTATCAACAACAGACTTGTTTTCAAACTATGAAACTATAGTACAGATGATAATTTTGAATCTAATTTTCCAGCTAGCAGCAAGTGGCAACTATCAGTCATATCTAAAGACACACTAGTAAGCAGTAGTAGTAAAACAGTTTTATTCATTTCATAATGAACAGGATATGTACACAATATTAAGCCACAGGCTCATTTGCAATGAGATCCCTTAGTATTTTTCACAGCATGATGTCAACTTTATACTGGTCAGTTAGTTTCGAACTATCCAAAGTAAACAGTAGAATTTATAACAATAAATTCAAGCACATATACATAATACACCAAAACCATACATATATGTGACACAAGATTGACATAAATGTATAGTAGATGCTGTAGATAGTGACCAATGGCTAGCTATTGACAACAAGGTAGATATTTACTGGTATGTTGTATAAACCAGTTTGTATATCCCCAAATGGAGATTATTGTCCTCCAATCTTAAAGTACAGAAATATAATTCAATAAAATTGTTCCCAAATAGTACATGGAAGCAAGTTCTCACTTCTAAGTTATACTTAGGTACCATAAAGTCCAAGCCCTTAGCAATTCCTAAATGTATCCTTCCGTGGCCTTTTACAATGTTTTCCAGAATATATTGTGGAATTTCCTTTCATGGCACTTAAAACATAATTGTCAAAATATGAATTTTCTATTATCATTCAGTCCTAACCAGCTCAAGTCCACATATAAATTACAGTGGTGCATATCACATGGAGCATCAAGGACAAAGTGGGCAAGTATGTTATATTGAGGGCAGGGTGGCACCAGACACAATGGCATCCATCGCTGCAATGGGCCAGGGTTGGGGTAATGTGGGGTGGCCAGCTGCAGTACTGTAGCCACCAGTGGGCCTTGTGCACAGTTAAATTGTGGTTTGCAAATTTGGTAACTTGTGACCATTCAGGTTGCATTTACTCCCTATCCAGCCTCTCAATTTCCTGCTGCATCCATATGCAGGGGAACCTCTCATTTGCATGAGCGTAGCAATAACTGAGTGCTTGGATGCTAATGGGTTTTGCCTGTGCTGTTGGAGTGTCTGAATATAGAACCCACCCATGAATTGGGTGCAAAACCTGATTAGCATGGTCAAACACCCCTTAGCTCTCAGGCTAAGTTCTGAATATCTGGCCCCAAATGTCTAATCCCAGTGCTTGTTTATAACAGTGGCAAACCCTCTTTCTGTCTCTCCATCTTATTCCAAATACACTCTGGTGCACAGTTGGGCCCTTCCTCTTATTCTCCAGGTGCCATGCCAAGTACTGCTGTAAGTCAGTGATTAAACGAGTGTCTCAGCAAACCCAGCTGGTGCCAAATAAACAGGGTAATCACCTTCCAGAAACAAGTAGCAAGCAAGGGAAATGGTAGTCCAGTAACACAAAGAGAATTCAAACTCCAGCAAGAAGATAGCAAATATTTATTCCAACCATGAAATCAGCTCAAACAAGCATGGTGCATGACTAGGTCCCAGTGCTTTTGGCCCCATAATATGGCCTTTGTCAGGAGTGTGCCTTAGTTGCTAACCACCACTCATTTTAAAGTGACTAATTAAAGTGACATACCCATAAGCTAAGATTATTTCACATAGAAATTACATAAATTAAATCAGCATCAGTTTCTTCACAAATATATTCTTTATACAAAATGTACTAATGTCAGTTGCCCAAACATACATTTTATAAGTGCTTTCTTTTTCTTCACTTTTTGATTTTTTAAGGTTTTTGGCATGGAGAATACAATAATTTTAGGTGGGGGAAGGGGTTTTAGGATGGGAGAAGGAAGGAAAGGTAAGGGATGCGGTACAGTGATAAGGATATACTTAAGTCCTAAATCATCTGTATGGGCAGATTCTGCAAACAAAACATGAGAATTCCACTGGGATCCACTCAATGACCAAATAATATCAAGGAGAGCTGTTCAATTCATAGTACACTCCATGTTGTCCTCAAATGAAAACATTGTGTAAGTATCCCTCTCATTTCACTCAGGGGTGGTGGTATTCAAAATGAGGTCCTGGCACGGATGGTGGACATCTGTAGGAAAGGAAAGGATAAGAAAATATGAAGAAAGCAAATAACTAGACACTAAAATTGTTTGAAGACTAACAAAAGATAAAGACACAGGTGACTTGTCACTGAGCAGTATAATAATGTCAATCCAATTGGCAAAACAACCTTATAGTGCAGAATATTGGTTAAATTGATATGAGACTAAACAATCAGCCACTGTAAACTAACTAGATCTACTGTATTTTGAATCTCACCAAATTTTAAATGCGTACATGTAAGGTTTGTCAAGTTAGTGTCCTTTGATATAGGAGGAAAATCAACATTTTCATTCAGAACCACAGAGTGCACTGTCTCAAAGGAAACTATCCATCTTGTTTCTTTTCAAAGTAATTTATTAACCCTTTCTGCACCTCTTTCTAGTGGAACAACTGATTCCAATGCTGTGAATTTAAGGCAGTTAGGGTCCACATTATGAAAAGGGTAAATGCTTTACAAGGCATTTCGGTCTCTTCTATTAATTATAGCTCTAACATGTTCTTGGATACTGATTTTGAAAGGTCTGATTGTTCTTCCAACATAATGTTGTGTACAGGTACACCAGGCAATATAGACTACAAAGGTGGTGATGCATGAAATACAATTTTGTAACACCAGCCTTCTGTTGTAATAAGGGTGTACATATTTGTTAGCATCGCGAGCATTTTTACAGACATTGCAGTTCCTACATTTAAAAAACCTGGTAGTTTTGGTGAGAAAATTTCTTTGATTCTCTGTTTTGGAAGCTTTGAAATGGCTTGCTGTTAGAAAATCACCCAGGTTTCTTGCTTTTTAAAAGGCTTTTCTCCTAATATATTACATAATGCCTCATCAGTATGTAGGATCATCCAATATCTGTAAATAATATTCCCAATCTGGCCAGCCCTATTGGTATATACCATACAGAATGTAACTTTTTTCGGTCCTTCAACTCCTTGTTCTTAGGAATTAACAGGTCTCCCTCTATACCCTTGGACCTTTTCTATGGCTTTTGAAGTATAATCTGTTTCTAACCCTTTCCATAAATATATATAACTTTTGTTTAGCCTGTATCTTGAAATTTTCTTCCTAAAACAATCTTTTTTATTCTAGTGTATTGGCTGATGGGTATTGAGTCTATAAGTTTTGGGAGATGTGCACTACTAGCATGTATTATACTATTTGCTGTAGATGGTTTTCGTATCCCAAACTTTGGACTACTTGGCCTTCCTCTGATCTCAATTCAATACCTAAGAATTTGATATAGTTTTTACTACGTTCATATGTGAACTGTTGACTTTACTGCTTCTACTTATGTACTCAATGAATGGACTGATATCTTTAAAGTCACCCTCCCATATACAGAGTACACCAATAAATATACCTGTGCCAATGTATAATGTTGTTAAAAATTGATTGTTTAGTGGATTCAGGATGCATCCTCCTCCAGCCTCCCTTTGAACAGATTTGCATAAGAAGGTGCCATAGAGGCACCATTGCTGTACCACTGTTTTGCTTATAGAATCCTTTGTTAAAAAAAAATAATTATGCTCCAGGACATATTTCAAAGATTGCAGCAAAATGTTTTAGGATGATGCCCCGCCTGTTTCTTTTGACAGAGAGTATTCAACTGCTTCTAAGCCTTCTTTGTGTGTTGTAGTGGCATGCAGTCTAACTCACATCGATCGGACCCAAACATAATTATTCTTCTATTCTGGATTTTTAAATATTTTGCAGTACATGCATTGTGTCACAAATGTAGGAGGGAGAGTTGTAACATATTGTTTCAGGAAGAAATCTAGAATCTACCCAAATTGTGGGTTAATGAATTAATCCCTGAAACGATACAGTAGGTCATAGTGGTGGATGTTTGGGGTCCTTCTGGATTTTGAGTAATCTGTAAAAAGTGGGAGTAGCTGGGTGTTCTGGTTTCAAGAAGGAAGCCTCATTACCAGTGATAAAGCCTGCTGTATAAGCTTCATCATTTAGTCCAAATCATTTTAAGGCATATTCTGCCATGGGTCCCTTCTTAAAACTTCATAGGTCCTGCATTTTGTAATAATTCTATTACTTTAGAAACATAGAATTTTCCTCCACAGGGACAGCACTGTCCCCTTTGTTATACTATTGCCAAGTACTTCCTGTTGCCCAGTGTCACTTCCTCCCTGCTCCCATCTCATGCTTTTCCCTTTTCTCAATCTATGCCAAGCACTTTCTGGTGTCTAGCATTACATCTCTCCCCCAGTACCATACCTAGCACTACCTGATAGCATTAGCACCACCATACACTTCCTTTCTCAAGCAAAGCACTTCCTGGTGTTCCTTCTCCCCTTCTTCTCATCCTATTCCATGCACTCATTGATGTCCATTGACACCCTTCTTATTTGTATTCATTCCTATGCACTCCTGGTGCCCAGCACCTTTCCCTCCTCTTGCCCAATGCAAATCACCCAGAAATAATAAAAGGAGCCCCCTAACTAACTATTCTATGTCATTCACTACCTGATGCCCAGAAGCACCCTTTCCTGACTTAATTCTAAGAACACCTCAGTATTCTGTAGCACCCTACTTCTTTTCCTCTCCAATGCACATCTCTTCCTTCTGCCTAGGGGACATTCCTTTATCTGTCAAATGTCAATCACTTCCTGGTAGACAATGGCATCCCTCCTTCTCCTTACCCAATACTGAGCTCTCTCTGGTGTCGAGCGGCTCCAGATTCATAATTTCACCCATTTCAAGAATTATCTGTTATACAGTGGTAAACACCCTCCCACCATGTGCCAAACACTCCCAGGTGACCAGTGGCATCCTCTCATTTCCCATTCCGAGGCATCCCTTGCCCAGCGGTGCCTCCTCATATGTCAACCCCTGGATAACAAATGGCCTACCTAACCATCCCCCTTCCCAGACAGTGGACAGCATGGCCCTCTCCATAGCTCCAGCAAACATACTGCTTAACTTCTATTTTACTAGAAGGCTTCATTTATAATACCTACACATTAAGTATTGTAGTGTTTCAGAGGAGTTTATAATAAGCCAGCAGAGAATATGGGAAGAAAGATGTGCAGCCAACATTTAGGGATGAAACTGGGTGGGACAACAGCAGATAACAAGGAAATATGGCATGGTTGTAAGGTACCACTGGACACCAGAGGTACTCTTTGTGGTTGAGGTTGGTATGGAGAAGTAGCCAACAATCCTCAAGTTAATATTTTCTACAGTGGGGGTCTCTTTTCTAGCACCTGGGATTTGAAATTAGTGAAAGCCTTATTTTTTAAAGGGGGTAGCATCAGGAATGGTGCTACTAGTTCTGGGACTAATTTGTGTTTTTAATGTAGGACAGGGATTTCTTGGCATTGGAAATGGGATCATGAAACAGTCTTCTTCATTGGGGATTCTGAGGACTGAGAATTGGTACCAGTGCCTACCTTTATTTTCAAGATAATGGAGCTCCTCAGCACCAAAGATGGCTACCACTACCGTACTTTTTTATTTGGGGTTGCAGAACTTTACTGGTCCCAGCTATGGGTTTTCCATTGCCATCCTGTTTTAATAGGGGAGGTGTTTACAACAACAATAATACATTATGGGTGCCTGATGGTTTTTGAGGGATGGGAAATTTTTCAGCACCAGGAATCAACTACAGGTGCCAGATGTAATTTTGGGGAAATGTTCTAGCACTACAGATGGGCACCTAGTACTGGAAGTCTTTTTCTGTGGAAGTTTTGCATGATGTGCTCCTGCTGCCAGTTTGCATGTTGGGAGGTATGATGGTATTCTTAATAACACATTTTCAATGAATATTTTAGTATAAATACTGCCACATGCAGTCCTCCTGCACATGCTGTATGCTGTCTCAGTTAATGATTTTCATCATACTGCACATGCCCAGAAGGTTATTTTCAAACCCATACTAATCATAAACTACCACATTATTTAAAATAATAGTACAAAAAGCACATGCAGAAAGTTCAGTTCTATAGCCCTGCCAATTAACAGATTTATTTGCTGGTAAATTTTGCTGTAGAGCATTTCATAACCACCTGAAAAAGAGAAAATCGTTTAATAAATTAGCTTATTGTTATTTTTAACTTTTTTCTTTATTGAGGTTTACATAGATTAAGGGTCCTTTCTGACCTTAATTTAAATGTTTATTATGTTAGATGGGGAAAAGATTGGCTGAGTATATGTCCCATAAATTTCTCAATGTTATTATTTTCAAAATTTGATGCAGCTGTTAGGAAACAGATTTAAATAGAAGGACCAGCATTTACATGCAACTGCTGAAAATGGTGACAGGATACATACAGTAGAAGAATATAACTATAAAGAACCACATGATGGGATGGAAGGACTTTAGCTTTCCCTCATCATTATTTCTCATGTCTTTTAGATGCCCCAGGCAAAGCATGGCAATGTTCAAACTTTTTTCCAGTAGCGTCTATTCAGATGTTTGTTCAGAACAAATTATCAGAATTGTTGTATTTATTATTGGAAAGCATTACAAAACATATTGTTAATGTGCCTTTGCTAGAAAGTTTCAAAAAGGTTGGATGAATTGATATTGTGTAATGAACCCTGGAAATAGACCCACTATGAGTGGGAGACAATTTAATGGGCATCTAGCCTACTTTGTCTTACAACACCAAGTTAAACCATATCAAGTCAAGTGTTCTTTCTTTGCAAACCTGTCTCTTAAGAGCTGCAGTCAATTTTCAGCATTTAAATACACAGAATAAGTTTAGCAATAACAAGAACAAAAACTGTAGTACAGTAGTGCAAGCTTGTTAGCCAGACAATCCTTATTAGAGTTTAAATAACAAGTGTCATGCCTTGTAAGAATATGTATAAGAGCAGAATCCCTCTGCCCCACACTCTTAAATGGATGTCCCTCATTTTTATTTTCATGAGACCACTGCTCCACATGAAGTAGGTGCTATCACATATTGTTGACTGAGCTTTAATGCAGAAATTCATATTCTTCATGTTATATTGTCAACAGAAAATGTTATCTACTGGAAAGTATTTTTCAGTGTTCTGCATATGTCTCTGTGATATTAGGAGTGTCCTGTTTTGCCTCATTTACCCTCATGTAGACCCCAATTTTGTCACTTATGTTTCTCCTCTTCTCATGCCCACAAGCTCCTTCTGCCCTCCTCACCTCCTTCTACCTGCAAGACTCACATCTCATTGCCATGAAAGATTATTTCAGACTGCAGAGTGTCTACAGTCAGGGAACAAGTATGTCCCAGGGATCTCCACTGGCCTTGAAAGAGTGCATCCTGTTTTGACTTCTTCTATGTAGCTGGCTTTTCTCTGCCACTGGCCTCCTATAGCCTGAAGGAGGAACTGACTTTGCAGGGATGCTGGCTTGAGGGGCTCTTCTTTTGTGTGGCAGAGGGTTCATTGGCATGATGGAACCACAAGGCCATCATCTAGTGTACCAGTGTGGCATTTCCACCCTTTTCTATCCATATACCCAGTAACTTACGCATGCTGCATCTAGCCTAGAGGATTTCTAATGGTACATGGCTGCCCACTTCAGCACCTCCAACACATTTCCACCAAAGCTACTACCAAAGGGATTTGTTGAGCATTTATTTAATTTTTGTTGTTTGGGAAAGGAGGGGACTAGGAAATTCTGTTTACTTTCTTCCTAGCCTAGGGGATACAGATACAAACTGACACAGTGAATCAGGTAAACTGTTCGTGGTATTTTTTTTTTAGTGAACAAAGGAAATTTGGCTAGAACACTAAGGCCCAGATATTCAAAGGGTTGCACATGGCACAACAGTGTTGGACCATCGCAACCCACTGATGCGTGACACATTATTCAAATGAGAAAAGTGCGAGCACAAATCCCGATGTGCAGAGCACATCAGTATGTATGCAGGTGCAGGTGGGGGTGCCCATGCATACTCTGCACAGTCCGATATTCAGTCTGGGATGTGCGGAGCCGTACATCACGCAACTCCTACCTGTGCCAGCACAAAGTTGATCCAAAAAAAGAGAACAACGGATGGCCACCTACAGGTGAGCTGCCATGCTGCAGGGTTCAACATGGCAGCTGCCACCGTGGGTGGCCATCCGAGCTCTGGCTGCTCCTCCATGGTGGCGGTCCCCATGCCTGATTGCAGGCATCAGTATAAAAGATATATCCAAATCCCTGGTGGTCCAGTGGACCACTGCCCACCTGATCGCAGTCTACTGAAAAAGAATAAGCCTAAATCCCTGGCGGTCCAGTGGACCTGTCTGCCTGATCACAGGCTAGATTAGTAAAATAAGAACATTATACCCTGGTGGTCCAGTGGACCCCCCTCTCCCACCGATCCACTGATCCCCACCACCCCACTCCCCTGGTCAGTGGCGGGTGGCAGCACCCACCCGCCTGCCACCCGCTGCCCGCCAACTGACACTGTCAGTAGCTGTATGCCCATTGATCCAGAGCATGAACCAATGGGCATTAGCTTTCCATAATATACTATTATTCCAGATATGTGAATGGCTCCATTCACATATCTGAAATGTGTAGTATGAGAGCATGGCACGCCCATTGGCCTGCTATTGTGGACCAATGGGCGACAGTCCCCTACTGATGGTAGTCAGTCGGACAGGCAGCATGATGGCAGGTGGGTGGGCGCTGCCTTCGCTGCTGACCGGGAGCGGGTGGTGGGGGATCAGTGAGCAGGTGAGGGGTAAAACTGGACCACCAGGGATAATAATGTTCTTATTTTTCTAATTCAGCCCGCCGATTGGGGGCAGGTCCACTGGACCACCAGGATATAGTGTTATTCTATTTTTACTTCAGCCCGTAATCGGGCAGACAGGCCCACTGGACCACCAGGGATTTAGCTTATTCTTTACATAGCCTGCCATCGGGTGGGCAGCGTCCACTGGACCACCAGAGATTGCTGATTATTCTTTCTTTACTGCAGCCTGCGATCAGGCTGTGGGGCACATTGCCATGTTACAGGGGCGCCGGTCCCCGACAGCTGCTGCCTGGCAGGGTGCCAGGCACAAAGTCATTGAGATTGGTGCACCTGCTTGCAAATGGGGCCATAATGACATGCAAATGGCCCCATGTGCACCTTGCATTCATTATGTCCCCATTTGCATGTCAACTTTTGAATATCACTGTTGCTGCACCTTGTGCAATGGAACTTATGTTAGCGCATCCCCATGCTCCACTCGGCCACTGCGCTGGCACAGTGCCACTGTGCCATGCACACTGTGGGTGGCCAGGTGCGATATTCAATGCTGAGCCATGGCACAGCTCCGTTGAATATCGCCCGGTCAACGCCTTATGCAGTGAAGTTGCGCAGCGCCCAGGCTTGTGCCACAGCCTGGCAAAGTTTGAATATATGGGCCTGGGGACATTTCTCCTGATCTCTTTGAGAAGTACAATAGCAGCATTAACAGCATTAACAGCCTCTTGAAGAACCAAAGATAAGGCAGACAGGACTTTGGTTTAACATCTCATTTGAAAGACAGCACCAAGAAGTACAGCACTCATTTTCTGCTGCACTACGATGTCAGTATTAGAATTTACTCCTAAAGTTCCTGCTGTGGGTCTGGATCCCACAACTTTCCTATCTTCCAAGCCTCAGAGGTGAGTGTGCAACCTGCTGAGCCACTGGTACTCCTCTTTCCCAGAGGATGAGAACATCCAGGGATACTTTGTAGTTTCCTGTCAGCTTCTGCTCCTGATGTCAGATGGACCCACATTTGTTTGATTAGCGATATGTGGGTCAGATACTCTACAAGGACAAAGTTCTTAGTTCCAAACATGCAGTGGAAAACTTTTTCCTTCTTACTAGTATGACGTCAGCTCATATTTGCCTCTTTACACCTAAGTTTGCTGGGGATTCTGTGCTACATATTGTACAGTATGTGGCTTGTTATTTGGATCCAGAATTGACACTGGTTTACCGGGATTGAGAAAAGGCATATTCCATTTTGCACATTGTAAAACTGGTACTGTCACCGGTGTCTGCTAAGCCAAAATCCGCTTACCGGTGTTTGGTTTTGTGTACTTTATTTAACAGTTTTAACTCTGCTAACATGCAGTTTAGCAATTTTGATTTCCACTATTACACATTCTTCCATCCTTGTACCAATTTAAAGTTATTTTAGGTACAAGATGTGATGGCAGCACAACACTACAGCCCCCATCCCTAAGGTGTGATGGAAGCAGTACTACGGCCCCATCCCTCAAGTACGATGGCAGCACCAACAGCACTACAGGCCCCATCTCTGGTGAGATGGCAGCAGCAAAAGCCCCACAACCTCCCTCCCTCAGGTGTGACAGAAGCAGCAGCACTGTGGTCCCCATCCCTTAGGTGTGATGGCAGCAGTACTATGTTCACCATTCCTCCAGTGTGATGGCAGTATCAGCACTGTGGCCCCATCCCTCAGGTGGGACAGCAGCAGTACTACATTCTCCGTCCACCAGTGGTGATGACAGAAGCACTACAGCCCCCACCCTTTGGTGTGATGCCAGTAGCAACAATGCAGTCTACATCCCTCTGGGGTGATGGCAGTAGTGACAGCATTATGATCCCCTTATTCAGCACCCACACCCACATGGACAAGTTACAAATGACTTGGTCTCTTTGCTTGTTAGAATTCAGATGTGAATTAATCTGAACCATCACCACTAAGGTGGACTACCTTTGTTTTGTCCTATCTATAATTTAACTGCCTAAATTGGATTTCTGCCTGTGACGCTGACCAGGGTTAGGAAGCAGACTTGGGTGTTGGAGAGCCAGCTGGTGGGTGAAGGCTTGAGTATCCAATGACCACTCACCTTCTCCTGGGAGGGAGGGTGGGTTCATGACTCAGCATTTGCTGGCCCATGATGGAGGCCATAGGCACAACAACATGTCAGCCCTCACTGCAGGAGGAGGCGTTACGGACATCGGCTTGTGCCTTGACATCATGTGGCCTGTCACGCCCCAAGAAAATGGGAAAACACCCACTGACCCAACTGAAGGACAGCTGTTGGTCCCTTCATAAGCAGAATCCCCAGACATGTGTCTGTTCTGACCCCTGCCATACCCAGGATACACTGGAAGCTCGTTAGGGCAATTCTCCTCCCTGGTAGCCACCCACAGGGGTAGGGGCCCACTGATGAAGGGTTACTTTGGTTACCTGGTAGCACAGCAGTAAGAGGCAGTGGATGGTGGTTGGCACTCAGCAGTGATGGTAGGGGCCTTGGCAGGCCTGAAGGAGTGAATGGCCAGGGGTTAAAAATACTTGAATTTTCTTCTTTGAAATAAAGTGTCTTCACCTAAAAATCCACAAGTGATTAGTGGAGGACGTTGAAATGGATTTATGCATCTACCAGACATGTGGATGCTTTTTTCCTTGGTGTCCATGAAAACAGTGTCTCCCAGTTTTCATGTCTTTGTTCAGATGTGAATTGAGCACCACTGCCCACCAGCATCATATAGCCCCTGGAGTCTTACCTTCTGTAGGTCATTGACGGTGCTTTCAAAATCCACTGGCCAAACATAAGTACACTCAAATACTTAACATTTGCTTTTTGTTGAGGCAGACTATCAGAAAACCTTTGTTGTCACAGAGACTGAAACAATAGGTGGGAGAAAAGCTGCAAATGATCCAATTCACCTAAATGGGGTGCAAACTGTGAAGTATTTTCATAAGTAGTAAGACAGTTTCTTCTTCGCGTGAACATGTTTCCATTCAGACTAGTTTTCATTCAAACAACTGAGGACTGTGGATGGCCCTACTGGTTATAAACTTGAATAAGCTTAGTTGGTAACAGTGATCCTGCATTTAGCAATCTGCAACCTAGATGCTTATACGCAAAGAATACAATAAACACCTGACTAAAATCTAAAACAAGTTTATAAAACACATAAAATGTATCTGAACATTTATCTTTACCTATGCAAAATAATTTCTGCCCAAGTAAAACTCAGGTAAATTACATGGTACCCTGACTACTATTCTATAATGTAGTAAACATATATTGGTATTTTATTTTTATATTCTTTGAAGGCAGGTAAGGCCCACTAGGCAGGACTGTCTGTTTTCAGGAGTGACCTAGGAGTACTGGGGAGGTTAAGTGACTTGCTTGGAGTCACACAGTATGCAAGTGGAGGTTGTGGAATCAAACCCAAGTCTGCTGGATGTACCCAGTTCATTCACTGCTTGTTACTCTAACCACTAGGCATGGGTGGTTAAACTGAATGGCTGATTACAACAAAACAGTGCGGTGATTTCCTTACTGACTCTATATGCAGCAAAGCAGAAAGAATGCAAAGCACAGCAGCATTCATTTTAAGATGCTGAAATCTGGGTTGGCCTGCTGGCGGTGCAGTAGCTCTATTACTTGCAATGCCAGCAACCCAGGGTCAGAAGCGAACTTGGGTTGCTGGAGGTTTGGCCATGGGAGTAGGATCGAGCACCTGGGGACTGCTGTCCTCCTCCTCCAGGAGGTTGGGCTGCAGGTCCTGCTGCTTTACCATGGGTGGTGGTACAGTGGTGCTGCAGAGTGATCAGGAGGGAGGACCCTAGCCAGGATGTGGAGCAGTGACATTTCTCTATGTGCCCTACCTCCTTGGATCTCCTGTAGTGGCAGTGCCTCAGGGACAGAGACCAGAAAACCAGGAACGATCACCCCCACATTGGCCACTGGCAGAAGGGACCTAGGTGCCTCAGACTTCATAACCAGGCTCCATGAGGTACCCACTGAGCTGCCTGATACACACTAAGGGAGTGTGAAAGGGTCCTGGGTTCCCTCCCTTTCCACCTGGCAGGGGTACAACCCAGGCAGGATAGGGGCAGGACCACAGAGCTCCTGAGCATTACCTGGGGTGAAGCTAAGGAATACCCAGCCTGAAAAGTGGAGACTGATGCTGTGAGAAGGGACAGAGAAAGAGAAATAAAAAAAACTGAAATCTTAGAGATTCTGTGCAGTGACATGCAATTTCGTGAGGCACCGGCACAAGAATTCAAAATCCCAAACCAAGCAGGATTCCGTGATTATTACCGATGTTACCGTAAAATGGAAAACCAGGGTCCCTGAGAATTGTACAATTTTGCCACATGACTTTTACCAGTTCAGCTGATGGCTTCAAAATAAAACAAATCAGATAGTTTTAAAATCTAAACTTTGACAGTAAATGATATTCTGTGGGGACACTGTACTGTACCTTAAGTATAGTGAATAGGTTGATACTATAGTCCACTAAATATTTAAGCATTGTACAGGTCATTTAATGTCAATCACATTTTTGTATACTTAGAATTTTTGCTTAAGCCTTTCAAAATCAAAATATATTTACTAATAAAAACAGATTGTGAGTACAGTATCATAAATACTATACAGGGACAGTTAGATTCTACAGCAGAGGCTAGAATATTTCACAGTGTAAAGCAAAATTGTCTTATATAACTAGAAGTGTGAATAAATAACAAACACTTTCTGCTGTATAGGATTTGTACATTGGCTCCAACTGTTTTAGACAAACTATTACTCAAACAGCACATACTTTTATGAGGGTGATAACATATCTATTTATAATGTATTATGTATGTCTTTAGCTTGAGAATGAAACACTGAAGGGGTAATTAATTGCCCAGAGATCTTTTTCTTATTCTTTAACAGTGTATCTTTTTTAGAAAGGCAATTTCATTTCATGCCAAATGCCATTTGTCAAGCAGTTGTCAAGCTTTATTCCTTTCAAGTAGAAAGTAGTTATGTAGGTGTTCATTATTTACCTGCATGTGCATACTGATTTGTAAGCAATAATCAACATGGTAACCTTTGAATGGACTGAGTATAGTAGCACAAAAACAACCAGCAGTCAACATAATAATAAGTACTGTAGGACAGAAATTGCATAAAGCAAACATTTGGCTAAACAATGAGTAGTCCAGACCATTGAAGTGCTGTCAAGAGGAGTAGGGAACAAGTTAAACATAAAATGTGAGTAAAAATACTAATCAGTGTAAAATGAGCATTGGGTTTACATGTCTTCATACTAAATATAGTCTGTGCATCTAAAACTATGAGTGTACACTGCTGCACATTTTCTGAACACTATATAAGTTTAAAACAGCTTTATGTGTCTTTTATACCATGGTAAACTGTTAATGTTCATGTTCAGTTTACTTTTCACAAAATGTTCTAATTGGATCAAGACAATGACAGCAGAAAAGAGCACTGATCAATCCAGTCTGCCCCAACACCCTACCATACCCTGAGGCCTGCTGTGTACATGGGATTTTGTCTACACTATCCAGGCAGAGACACTAGGAGGACAGAGCTGCTGATAGTATAACTAAGCTTCTACTGGGACTATATTGCCCTCCTTCCTCTCCACCCCCCACCCTGAGCCAGTTCTAGTTTTAAAAGCACAGGATTTGACTGATAACAGGAACTTCCTGTTTGGGAGCAGGAAGTGAGTGATCACAAAGCCACCAAAGACTCATCATCCTAGAAGGAAGAGTAGCCTCCATCCCCTGCCTACCCACCCAGCTGCTGGAGGTCTGACTCTGAGCAAGGAAGGAGACTACTGAGAAATATAGGAACTTCTTGTCTCAGAACAGGAAGATCAGGAGCTTAAGGGCACAGAGGCAATAAGTAGTAGGGAGAAGAAATAAATAAATAAAAAAAAGGAAAGAGTAAGTATTCCATACAACATTTAAGGGTCCAGAAATAAGACATGATAGGAATGGTGCAATACAGTGTCAGTGGAGCAGTGGTCTTTCAGGAGATGTTCTGGAGGATGTGGTGTTGTCCCATCTGAGACATCTCTCTGGGCTGAGGGAGGAGTTTGCTTATCTCCAGGCTGAGTTGGCCAGGATTTGCGAGACCTCCTCTCCCACCCAGGGACCACCAGTGTCACTGCTGCCCTCAGAGGTTGCCAAGAAAGAGGAGCTGTTGGGCCACAGTGGCTCCAGGGGAGGTGAGGTGGTGGAAGAGGTGCATCCCTTAGTTATACCCTCCACACCACATGCCATTCTGGCAAAGTGTGGTTCCTCCATGGAGGCAATCACAGTGAGACCAAGGAGGATGCTGGGAACCTCCACAAAGGAGACCAAGGAGGGTGGCATGGGACACCACAGGGGAAAGAAACAACTCTGGTGGGGGACTCCATTATTAGGAAGGTAGAACTATGGGAGGAAGGGAGAGGGAGGTAAAGGTGCCTGCCTGGTGCCATGGCTTAGAGGAACAGGGAGCGAATCCTCAGGTTCACTGGAGCAGCTGCACGGGAGGGAGCTGATGTCATTGTCCACCTAGGGTCAAATGACCTGGCTAAGAAAGGCATCAGAGCAGTCCAGGAAGAGTTTGTGGAGTTGGTGAGGGCCCAGACAAGTAGCACACACGGTAACCTTCTCGGAGGTGCTGCCTGTCTATGGCATGGGTAAGACTAGGTGCTCCACACCATGGAATTCAATCAGTGGTTGAAAAATTGGTGCAGAGCTCAGAATTTGACTTAATTGGGAAAGGGGTCCACCTGAAAAGATGCAGGCCTATACTGGCACGATGGTCTGCATCTGTCCAGGAGGAACCAAGATCCAACATGATAGGTTTAAATGTTTCATTGGCAGCATTTAAACCAGCCAAGGGGAGGCACTGGAAAGGAGCAGGGAAATACTAGCCCCCCAAAAGATCAGGGTAGTAAGTGAGGTAAACACCAAGATAAAGATGTTTATATGGAGAAAGGCAGGGTAAATAGGAAATGACAAACACAAAAGGACAGAAAAGGGGCAAAAGGGTAAGGCCATGAAGAAATGGAGGGTAATGAGTACCAATGCCTCAGAGTCCGGCAACAAGCTCCTGAACTGGTGGCCTTGATGGAAGAGGGATGCCTAGATATCGTAGCAGTCACAGAAACATGGTAGACAGAGAACCATAACTGGATGTTAACATACCAGGGTATACAACCTACAGGAGAGACAGGGAGGGGAGAAGAGGGGAGGAGTAGCTCTTATGTAAGGGAAGGGATAAAAGCAACTGAACAAAAGAGTAAACAGGGAGGAGAGGAGGCACTTCGGTCACCTTACAGACTGAAAATGGCACAACAATCTGTACATGGGTTGTATACAGACCCCCATGGAGGATGGAAATGGACAAGGATATGATAGAAGGCATCCTTAGGATGGCAGAGAAAGGGAGATACTGTTGATGGGGACCTGAATATGCCAGATGTTAACTGGAGCACCTTGTCTGCAGCCACACCCAAAAGCAGGACCATTCTCAATGCCCTTCAGGTGGCATGCCTCAGACAGCTAGTTTTGGAACCCACTCATGAGGGAGCAATCTTAGACCTCATACTCTCAAATGGGATGGTGAGAGGATCTCAGATCTAGAAGTGGGAAGCCATTTCAGAACAAGTGACCACCAAACAGTGTAGTTCATGATAAACTCAGCTGCAGAGTCAAGCCATACAAAAGTGAACGTTCTGGACTGGGCTGACTTTGGCAAGATGGGTGAGTGCCTTTGGAAAATCACTAGCAAACAGGCTAGATGGAGGATGGAGCAACAGTTGGGAAACATCAAAATGCCATCACAGAGGCAACAAGCCTTTGTGTGAAGCAAATAAACAAATCAAAATGAAAGAAAAGCCACTATGGTTCTCAAAAGAGGTGGTGGTGAAGGTTAGGGAGAAAAAGATAGCATTTAGGAAGTATAAGAAACACAGAAGGAGCAGGACAGAGAAATGTACCAGTTAAGGCAGAAAGAAGCAGGAGGTAGTCAGAATAGCCAAAGCACAAACTGTGGAAAAGATAGCCAACTCAGTTAAGAAGGGAATAAAACCTTTATAGGTACATCAGGAGCATAGAAAGACAAAGGGAGGGATAGTGAGGCTGAATAGACTGGACGGTGGGTGGGAAGAGAGGGACAGTGAAAAGCAGGGATCCTGTACAAATACTTCTACTCAGTATTCACAAAAGAGGAGGAGAGGAAATATCTAATCCAATTAACAGAAGCACTCTGGATAGGGGTCAATCCAATCCTTTCACAGAAGAAAGGGTTCTGAAAGAACTCCTAAAACTGAAGGTGGACAAAGCAATGGGGCCTGATGGAATTCACCCCAGAATTCTAAAACAATTAAGGCGAGAACTAGTGACACCACTGACTACCCTTTTCAACAAATCATGGGAGGATGGTGTGGTACCTGAGGAATGGAGAAAGGCAGATATGATACCCTTTCATAAAGTGGGAGCAAGACAGAGGCAGGAAACTTCAGACCTGTCAGTTTGACATCTGGGTTGGGAAAGTGATGGAATCACTTCTGAAGGAAAGAATTGTTGAGTACTTAGAGGCCAGTGGGGCAGAGGACCCAAGGCAGCATTGGTTCACAGCAGGAAGGTCATGTCAGGCAAATCTAATTGATTTCTTTGACTGGTGACCAAAGTAGTAGACCAGGGAGGGGCTGTGGACATGGCCTACCTAGACTTTAGCAAGGCATTTGATGCAGTCCCACACAAAGATTAATAGTCAAATTAACCAGCCTGGGAGTGGGTCCCAGGGTGGTAGCCTGCAAACATTGGCTGGACAACAGGACACAGAAAGTAATTGTAAATGGAGTCCACTCCAAGAAAGAGGGATTACAAGTGAGGTACTTCAGGTTCAGTACTGGGTCCAGTCCTTTTAATGCCTTTATAAGTGACATTGCAGAGGGACTAGAAGGAAAAGTATGCCTCTTTGTAAATGACACAAAGCTCTGCAACTGGGTTGATACACAAGGAGGTGTGGAAAGGATGAGAAGGGACTTGGCAAGGTTGGAGGAATGGCCATATGTATGGCAGCTTGGATTCAATTCAAAGAAGTGTAAAATAATGCACCTGGGAAGCAAAACCCAGAGGAAGATTACACGGGGGTAGAAATAACAACAAAAATGAAAAGGGACCTGGGGGTAATCATATCAGATGACCATAAGGTAAGCAAGCAATGTGAGAAGGCAGTAGGGAGGGTCGGGATACTGGGATGTATAGGGAGAGGCATCACCAGTAGAAAACAAGAAGTTGTTCTCCTTCTGTACAGACAGTTGGTGAGACCCCATCTGGAGTACTGCATCCAATTCTGGAGACCCCATCTCTGCAAGGACATAGACAGGATGGAGGCAGTCCAGAGGAGATAAACTAAATGGTGCAGGGTCTTCAAGAGAAGCCATACGAGAAGAGACTAAAGGAGCTTAATATGTATACACTTGAGGAAAGTGGGGGGACATGATAGAAACTTTTAAGTACCTCAGTGGATCAACGAAGTCCAAGAGGGTAGCATCTTTCAGAAAAAGAGTTGTGCAAGAACAAGGGACACAATTTGTTGGCTTAGGGGCAATGTGAGGAAGTATTTCTTCACAGAGAGGGTGGTGAAGACATGGAACAGCCTTCCTGAGGAGGTTATGGGGTCTAAAACTGTGGGAGAATTCAAGAATGCATGGGACAGACATAAGGTAATTTTGTTGGGGAAGAAATAAGATGTTGGTTAAATAGGATCTGCAGCTTATCCTGTAGGTAGGGAAATGGGCAAACTAGGTGGGCCAAGCGGTCCTTATCTGCCGACAACATCTATGTTTCTATATTACCTATTTAACTGCTATGCACCTGAATAATTACAAAGCCCTTAAATCTGTCCCAGCCATACTTGAAACCACTAATGATTTTGGCACCCACCACCATAGCCACTAGACTGTTCCACAGCTCAACCACTCTCTTTGTAAAAACTTTCTGACATCTCTCCTGAATCTCACCACCACCACCTCCTTCCACTTATGTCCTCATATTCTAGATTCACTACTCCTGATGAATAGTTCTCAAAATTGACATTATTTATTCCTTTCAGGAATTGTAATATTTCTATCATAGCGCCTCTTCTCTTGGCTGGCCTCCAGCAAGTACTGTACATATTTAGTTCACTAAGAATATTCTCATAAGATCTGCCCTGCTGGCCCTGAATCATTTTGATTACCCTAGGTTGCATTGTCTCAAACTTGTTTATGTTTTTCCTTCATGGGGTCTGCAGAACTGGGCACAGTACTCCCAGTGGCATGGCTTCACTAGGGATCTATATAAAGGTAGTAATACTGCTTTCCTCCTGCTGTCAAAATCCTCCTAATAAATCCCAACATCCTGGCTGCCTTCCTTTAGGTCTTGTTACAGAATTGTAATTAATGGCCAATATTTTTGTATCTGGATAAAACCATAGTTCTATTTTTCTACACCCTCCTGGATGACATTTTGGTTACAACTGGGAGGTTGTTATCATTGCACATCAATCAAACTCATCTTAACAAATCAAATTGGCCATTTAGCTTTCTGTGGGCAGGCCAAACATTTTGAACAACATGACTGCACCATTCCTCCAATAGTGAGCGCCCACTGAACTCATGATTTTCCTCACACCCAAGAAAAGGTACAAATTCTAAAACATTTTTTTGTACAGATCTGGTTGATCCTGCCTTTGGAACTGCCTCCCCTACACACACTTTCCTGAACTGCTGCTGCAGTGAGAGGCAGTACGATTAGCTCACAGTAACATGTGGTGGTGGCAGCAGCGGCACTCAGAGGGATGTGTGAGAGAGACAGAGAGACCAAAACCACAGACAATCACTATCAAGCCTGGTAAACCACAAAATGGCTTTTAGTAACACCAACATTCCACTCAAATAATAAAAAGAATTAAATGAATGTCTCTAGTAAAAGAGACAAAGGGCGTGTGTGTGTGTGTGTGTGTGTGTGTCTCTCTCTCTCTCTGTCTCACACACACATAAAAATGCTGGCCATTAATTAAATAAAATAACACATGGGTGAGTGTGTGTAAAACCAGAATTTAGATTACACCCTGGGTGTGGATGCTTTAATAAACCCCTCAGGAGTGTATGTAGCATCCCACACCTTGGGTGTGTCTACACTTGGTTACACACAAACACCCATGTATTATTCTATATATAATGTCATGCTTTAATTATTAAAAGGTAAAAAGATTGGTTTTCAAATAAGGAGGATTAGATCAATAAAGCTTCCATCTTAAGAGCCGAATTGCAAGGTCTATTTAATAACATTTAGAATCTTACATGTATGTGTCAGAAATGGAATGATAAGAGTGCCCAAACAATCACCTTTGTTTTAAGATTTTTTTATTTTATTTTAGTTGTTTAACCAGGTATAGCACACTAAGCTGGAAGCTTTTACAGGAATGACCTGGGAGCACAAGGAGGTTAAGTGACTTGCTCAGTGTCACAGTATGCAAGTGGAAGCTGTGGGATTCAAACCCAGGTCTGGTCTGCTGGACGCCACCAGATTTGCAACTCAGAGTCTTAGACCTCTAGATCAATTTTTCATTCAAAAGCACAGTTAGTGTGCACTGTAGATCAAGACAAGTGACAAAATCTGCTCCCCCTTCATGGACAGTTGCCTTCTATTGAATGAAAGAGCTCTCACCTCAGTGCACAGTAAAACCATTTTATCATGTGATTAACTGTTTTACTATGTGAGCAAGCATGGGAGTGCTTTCATTCAACAGAAGGCGGATGGCCACAGAGGAGGGTGGGTTGTGTCAACCACCTTGGTTCTTGACATGCACTAACAGTGTTTCTTTTACAAAAAGTTGGGTGTTGTGGGAAGAGGTGCTGCCAGGATCAGAGCTGGGGGAATATTGAATCAAAGAAAATAGTGCCAAAGATGGTGACTGGCCCTGGAGACTGGAGGGTTGTTCTAGTCACCTGCCATGGGAGTTTTAACATATATATTATTTTGGGTGCTGTGGGGGAGGAGGATGGGATTGTAACTGTAGCAGAGGAGGAGGGACAGGGTTATTGTTTTCAAGGACTGGGCTTTAGATGGGGCTAGGGCTGTTTCTTTATCTTCTTTTTCCCCATGGGAACACAAATAATTATGAATAACAAATGCCCAAATATTTGTGGGCCCATATATAATATTCAGCCTGAATATTCAAAATAGGATACTCACACACTCCAACTAACTGTCATAACATTTTTATAGCACAGTAACTTAATTCACATAGATAGATGCAATGTTCATACCTTCACCAATATTGAACTGTGTGACGTCCCTGTGAAATTTTGCATAGTTCACTTCAGTGGTTGAAACCTTACTCATACCTACTGGCAGTCTGTGCTGGCACCCACTCACCATAATGCTACTTCTGCTAATATGTACATACATAGTCCCTAGTCATCACCTTTCCTTGACCCAGATTTGCCAAAGTTAAAATACAGTAACACCCTCATAGTTTCCTACAGTATATTCCCGCAGGACTTGCCTTTTTCAAAGTATAACAGTTGGCACAAGGATTCAGAATCAGTAAGACAGAACTTCTAACTAAGCAGGCTACAGGAAAGGTAATCCATGCTTTCACTCTTGCTCCATGTATGAAAAGCTGCTACTGGATTTAAATGTTGACCTCTGTGGGGACACTGGATGAAGAAGTGTTTTCTAGAGGTTAAATTGCTGCTTAGCGAACCAAGATAGCACAGGTTCAAACCTCTAGACTCAAATATTCATTTGTGACCTTGAAAAGGTCACTAAACTGTTACACTGTTTCTTTGCATCCAGCTGCAGAAACTGGTAGAGTCAAAACCCCACTGAAAACTAGATGATGCATCTCAACTGGATATCCTGGACACATACTGCAAAATAAAATACAAAAAATTACTTTGTACAGAGGGTCATTCATGTGTGAACAGCTAATCTGATGAATTTGTAGAAGCTAGCAACATTTGGGATTTTAAAGCAGGACTAGACAGATTCCAGAGAGAGAATGATATTACTGGTTACACATCAAGGGACAAGAATAGTGCAGATATGGACACAAGTCCCTTTACACGAGAAAGGGTCCTGAAGAAACTGGAAGTAATAAGAGTTGATAAAGCAATGGGGCCAGATGGGGTGCATCCCAGGATCCTAAAGACCTAAGAGAGGTGGTGGCTAAAACTCTGGCTATCCTGTTTAGCCAATCACTGGAAACAGGGAGGTGCCCAAAGACTGGAGGACAGCAGATGTAGTCCCCTTATACAAAAGTGGGAACAAAGAGGAAGCAGGGAACTACAGACCAGTCAGCCTCACCTCAGTAGTGGGAAGATCATGAAAGCACTACTGAAGGAGAGATTGGTGGAGCATCTGGTTGTCAATGACTGCAAGACCCAAGGCAGCATAGTTTCACCAGGGGAGGTCATGTCAGACCAACCTCGTTGAAATTTTGACTGGATGACTAGGGAGGTGGATCGGGAGGGCAGTGGACATGGTGTATCTGGACTACAGCAAGGCCTTGACACTGTGCCACATAGAAGACCATTGCACAAACTAGGGAATATGGGTGTGGACAGGACAGTAGTGTGGTGGGTAGGTTACTGGCTGGGCGGCACGGCACAGAGGGTGGTGGTAAATGGCTGTCACTCCACAGAGGGAAGAGTGACTAGTGGGGTACCACAGGGATCAGTGCTGGGACTGGTTCTATTCAACATCTTCATCAGTCACATATCAAGAGGACCTGGAAGGCAGAATTTCACTGTTCACTGATGACACAAAGCTCTGTAACAGAGTAGACACACCAAAGGGTGTAGACAGAATGAGAAGGGACCTGCAGAAACTTGAAGAATAGTCAGGGGTTGGCAGTTGAAATTCAATGCAAAGAAGTGCAAGATAATGCATATGGGGCACAAACCCTGGCACAATATATCAGTTAGGGGGTGAGGATACAGCATGCACCAAGCAGGAAAGGGATCTTGGGGATATCATCTGATGACCTCAAGGTAGGGAAACAGTATGACAAGGCAGCAGGTAAAGCAAATAGGATGCTGGGATGCATAGGCAGGGGCACTACCAACAGGAAAAGGAGGTCATAATTCCACTATACAAGACATTAGTGAGGCCGCACCTGGAGTACAGTGTATAGTTCTGGAGACCCTACCTATGTAAGGACCTAGACAGGGTAGAGAAGGTTCAGAGGAGGGCAACAAGGATGGTACATGGATTGCATCACAAGTCCTATGAGGACAGGTTGAAGGAATCGAATATGTACTCCCTGGAGGAGAGGAGGGAGAGAGGGACATGATAGAGACATACAAGTATCTTACAGGGAGGAACAGGGGCATGAATACACTATTTTTAAATGGAAAAGATGTTCCAGAACTAGAGGGCATGGGATGAAGTTGGAGGGAGGATGATCAGAGGAAATGTGAGGAAGAATTTCTTCACAGAAAGAGTGATGGACAAGTGGAACACCCTGCCAGAGGAAGTGGTGGGGGCTGAAACAATCACGGATTTAAGAATGCATGGGATGGACACACAGAAATTCTGGAAGTCAGGAGTAAGGGCAACAGAGTTCTAGGAAAACATAAACTGAAGTTACAAACTCAAATGGGCAAACTAGGTGGGCCATATGCCCTTATCTGCCGACACTGTTTATGTATGCATGTATCTATGAGTAGGTGTAGCATTCCAGCTAAGTAAGCAATAGAAACAATAGGGTGTGAGTTGCTGTCAAGTAAGAACACGCCTCATGTGTGTAGTGACTGAGGCAAGAGGGTCTCCTGAAGGGCCTTCAGCAACTGGGAAATGCTCTTATCAGACAACAACCCACACCCAGTAATGGGACAATATGTCACTTCAAACACAGTGCATCAAGAACCATGCTGTGTGAAGTGCTTGAGCATTTAGAGTGAAAGGATATAAGAGCAGTAGGAAATTATTGCACCCTGTTGCTGACTGCGAAGTGGAGGAAGGGGTGAAGAAGCCTGTGCTGCTATGCCTGATCAAGCTGCTCCCATGGTGGAGTTGGCTACAGCAGCACACAGCAGCAATGAAGACCTGGGACCATGGTTCGGTTCCCATGTCTCCTGGTGTTGCAAGTTTTATTTTTATAAAATGATGAATTTTCCTCCAGAGTTTCACCCCATCCCTGAAGTCCACACACCCCTCAGAGTTGATTATTTAAAATCTGGGGGTTGGGAGGCATTGACTCCTGCAAAGAAAAGTCCCATTGATTTCAATGGATGGCATTTGTTGTGTGGTCGTTGTTTTGTCTGATGTTATGTCAGAACACAACATTTTGCTTAATGTAATTAATTGCCACACTGTTTCTGTTTCAGGCATTATGATCACATGCCCCATACCCCTAAAGTGTCTTATTGCTTTTATAATATGGATCCCAGAAGTTAATACATTAATATAACAAGCATTTGTCAATTCTGAATGTTTGCTTGCTGGTATTGGCATTGGCAATGCAGGAGTTAGAGATACATAATAGGAATGGCAGTGAAGTATTCAAGTAACACCAGCTCCCCCACCTTGCAGTGACAGCATGCATTGAGGGGTGCCTTTGGAGTCATCGGCCATAACACTCTTGCCATTCCACCCTCACCCCACCCTGCAGACACCGACAAGTGTCGCAGTGTGTCTTGAGATCTTCAGCCCTTATGCTTACCCATTACATAAGGAAATAAGCTGAGATGGGTGCAGTGTAGGAGAATGGGTGGACGTTAGGGCCAAAGACCCCAAGGCACACCTAGATGCCTGTCAGTGGCCACTGGGTGGGGTGAGGCAGAATGGGCGTGAAACCTCACGGCCGGCGACCCCAAGTCAAACCCCAATGCCTGTCAGTCTGTGCGGTTGGAAACCCTAATGCCTCAGGTGTTTGTTGGTATTTTGCTCCACATTTTCACATGGTCTTTTAGGACCCCATCATGAACAGTGGCAGTATTATTTTGTTACTCAATCCTAAAAGGTGATTTTGCACAGAGAGTGTGCCATTGACGTCACAGGTGCAAAATGCACTTTGGGCATGATGTGAAAATGACAGATATACTTTTCATGAGGAGGTGTGAAGAAATGGCAATGTTGAAAATCTAGAGTGAAAATATGAAAAAGTGGTGATGTTATGAGTTTGCATAGAAACTGTACAATGCATGCTCATAAAGCAGTCATTTTGGAATGTTTTCAACCAAATTTTCAACATGGCCATTTTGGGCTCCCTCCTCATGAACAGTGGCACTGTGCTTTGTTAATCTGTCCCAAAAGTTGAGTTTGCACAGTGATTGCACCATTCTGCACCACAGGTGGCAAAACACATTTTGGGAAGCATATGAAAATGACATGCAAGGTGCTTATATGGTGTGTGTGAAAAAATGGCAATGTTGGAAATTTGAAGGGAAAATATTAAAATTGATGAAGTTATGAGCATGCGGAGAAACTGCACAATGGGTGTTCATAATGCAGTCATTTCTTGGAGTTTTTCACCAAATTTGCAGCAGGGATTTTAGTACCCCTCATGAACAGTGGCACTGTTGTTTCATTATTAGTCCCGAAAGATGGTTCCATGCAGCAACTGTGAAATCATCTTTCGGGATGAAGAAACAAAATGACAGTGCCTGTGTTCATGAGGTGGTGTCCCAAGAACTCCATGTTAAATATTTGGAACCAAAATTCCAAAAAGCATCTCAGCGATATCAACCTAAGTTGAAGACCCCTTGACTGCCATTATATGGCTTACCGTCATGTCTTCAGTTCCCAGTTGGTCTTTGAAGAGTGCAGATGTGTTCCCAGTCCACATATGATTGCTGCTCCCAACCTCCAGAGGTAAGTATGGGTGATGGGGGTGTGGGAGATAGGGTGTACAGAGGAGGGTGCAGGTTGTGGGAGGACTGGCAGAAATGACGAGGGACCGTTTTCTTGTTTTCAGTTTCAAAAAAAAAAGATGTTGTGGGACTGTTTTCTGTTTTATAGAGAACTATTAACAAAATAGATTTTGGCACACTGGGGTGGGCTCCCAGTGTGCTAGAGTACTGAGTGGGGATCAATGCTGACCTAGGGATTGAGCACCCTGAGGTTGGTTGAGAACATAGGGCATGGGGCAGCAGTGCATCCAACACCAGGAGTGGGCATCCCGATGTCAAAACATCAAATAAGTATCTTTTGGCACACTGGGGTGGGCTTCCAGGGTGCCACATTAATGGGGAGGGGATATATGCTGACATGGGGATTGAGCACCCCGATGTCAGCAGGGATGGAGAACAGAGAGTGTGGAGCAGGCAACAGCAGTGGAGAGAGCTAACATTTAAATTTGTTGTTCTGCTGTGTGCCTGTTTGGGAGGGAGGAGGAATTGCAGTGACAAAACTGCCCCTGACTGCAGCAGCAGATTTCTTTCAAATATGGTGCTTGCTCTGAAACTGCTGTCATTGGCAACTTCAGCATTAATTGGTGTCCGAGGGACACGCCCATTAAAACATCTTCTGCATCGGCCACAACACTGCCACACCTCTGCAATGCTCTACTATCTCAATGTGTTTCTTGTGCACTGCACACACAAGCAAACATAAAAATAAACAAAACAAAAAACTGCAAAAAGCTTTTCACATTTTTTCTTAGTTTTTAATGTAACATAGTTTGCATATAAGAATACAAGTATTTTTTTTTTGTGTGTACATGTCCTAGGTTGCCAGTAGAGGGTCTCTATAAATTGGTCATTTTGTAGTATAACATAGGCCATCCCCAGTGTTTCTCTGTGTACTTTTCAAAAACAGGGTGTGTTGTGCACATTTATGGAGCCCAAACAAACAGAAGAGATAAAGAAATAAGTGCCTAGCTGGAACTTGAACCCAGTCCACCTGGAATACCATTCCATAAATGTGCACATAATGCCCTTGTGATTGTAATGATCTATGTAACAGCAAGTTTTGCATTAGAGAAGTAGTATGGTGCCTTGGATATCCCTTGCTTGGTTGCCTTGGAGGAGATCAGCTGGTAGCACAGCCAGAACAGTATTCTGGCTAACTGGGTTTAAGTCCCACCTGAGGCACTTACTGCTTTCTTTCTCTTCTGTTTGTTTGGGTTCCATAAATGTGCACACTACACCCTTGTGATGGAAAATGTAATTATCTGTGCAGCACCAGGATGTGCATTAGTAGAAGGAGTAAGGTGCCTTGGGATGTCCCAGTTTCCAGTTGCCTTGCTGGCATAGCTGGTAGCACAAGCAGAATGGCATTCTGAGTGGCCTGGGTTCAGGAGCCAGCTAAGGCCAATAATAAGACCAATTTTTAAAGGGGTGATCCCAAAGACTGGGAACTTCTGCCCAATTTCTCTTTTACATCCTTTGGGCAAACTAATAAAAAGCTCATTAATGAACAAATTAGTATCTACCTGCAACAGCACGGGTTGTGGGCTCCTGAGTAGCATGGCTTTAGGAAATATCATACTACAGGTACTGCCTTGGCCAGGTACACAAATCACATCAGTGAGGCTATGGATAGAGGAGAGCTCACTGGTGCTGTGTTCATGAACCTGTCCAAGGCATTTGACCTTGCTGACCATCACCTGATGCTCAGGAGCCTAGCAAAAGGGCATATCTAAACTACCATTAAATGGGTAGAAAGTTATCTCTCAGGTAGGGAGCTAAAGTTCTTTATGATGGATCAGAATCTGGGAGTAGATTATTAGAAAAGGAATGCCCAAATTTCTATATTGGAACCCTCCTTTTTTCTATATTTGTTGATACTATACCTAGCAAGTTGGTTCGGACTAATAAAATGCTCTATGCAGATGATATAATATAATATTATACACAGGTTCAAATTCTTTAGATAAAATAACTCAAGATTTAAATAGTGATTTTCAAGAGTTAGAAAATTTATTGGAATAAAAGCTGTCCTTAAACAGTTCAAAACTAAGAGTGTGATGTTTGGTTCAAAACAAAACTGGATAATTTGGGGAATTGAGAATAGGTGATAAAAAAAGGAAATAATTTAGAGCAAGTGCAATATTTTAAATACTTGGGATTGTATCTTGATTCTTGTCTAACTTATATGTACTCATGTGTTGAATTTAACCAAACTTGTAAATCAGAAATTTGGGATGTTATTTAGACTTCAAAATGTATTGACATTACAGGCAAGAAAACAAATAGCCCAGAGTAGTCTACTTTCTCAATTGAATTATAACTCATTTTTGTTGACAGCCTTATCTAAACAAGTATTGAATAATCTTACTATAACATTTCATAGCATTTGTAGATTTGTTTATAAGTTACCTCATAGCACTGGCCACTGCATATTGTACCAGGTTTCTGGTTATACCTCCTAGATTAAATTCTATATATTCTCTTTGTTGCATAACAGATAATGCAGTAAGACAAAAGAATGATCTCCTCTGTATTCACTGCTACCCTTAAGGGAAGTTTCTAGGAATTTAAAATCAAATACACCCAAATTTAAACCTAAGGAAAATGAAAAAAAATGGGTGATCAAGCTTTTCAACTCAAGCTCCAAAATGTTGGAATAATCTTCCATCTGAAATTAGAATTGGGATCAGCCATAATTCATTCAAATGAAATTAAAGCAGCATCTTTTAAATAGTGTACAATGTCACTGCTATTTTAAAAATTATTGTTGTAATAGATTGAATGTGCATATTGTATGTCTCTAATTTGACTGTTTGTATTTAGTGAATGTAAAAGTTATAATTTTCAGTTTACATCTTGTGACTGTATTGCAGTCCCAGGTTACATATGAGAAAGGGCCTTGGCTCATATGTTTACTTAGTAAACAAAATAAATAAATAAAAAAATAATTCTCTGTCTCTTCTGTTTGTTTGGCTTCCATAAATGTCACACCACACCCTTGGGAGTGAAAATGTAATTATCTGCATAGCACCAGGCTGTGCATTAGAGAAGGAGTAAGGTGCCTCAGAACATCCAAGTTTCCAGTTATCTTCGTAGTGCAGCTGGTAATGCAACTGAAATGGTATTCCAGGTGGCCTGGGTTCAAGTCCCAGCTAAGGCACTTATTTTTCTCTCATTTGTATCTCCTATTACTTCCTGCCCCAACACCACCTGTGTAGCTTGTTTTATTTTTAAAGGAAATCAGTTACATGTTCTACAAAGCTGGAGGTTTTAGTGCTTGAGGAGCTTTTCGGTGGGAGTGACTTCTGGTTTTAACAGTTAGAGCACTCAATACATTTGTACGCTAATGGTTGATTGCAAGGAATTTGAAATGAAATGGGTAATGCTTACATCAAGGAGAACAGGACCATTTTCTATCTTGACTTGTTGTGAGGCAGACCATTTGTTTGGAAGATGGCAGTTGTGTGGCCTTGAGGTTGGAAGTTGAACTGAGGGAATAGCATGAGGTGAGCAGAGTGGCAAGCAACTCAACCGCTATGGATTATAGGCCTGCAAAGGGAGAACGTAAAGAAAATGTAAAATACAAGTTAGCTAATTGTTTCAAATGCTTTTTATAATTTTTATATGATTAAGTGTTGAATATCTTTTAAATTGTTCAAAAGAGAGTTCAATGGTTTGTACAAGTAATGTTTCTTACAGTTATTTACTTTACTATGATGGCTGCCAGAAATATGTTTTTAAGTTTCTGGGAGACATGAATCTCTAGGTGCATTGCATCCTGATGCCAAAAACTGTCAGCTGCAGGGTTGTTCTTCTGTAAGTACATGGGTCCTGACCAAGCACAATGCAGGATCATCACTACCCATTTCATAAGCTTAGATCTGTGTTCACACACAAATTTGGTACAGTCACTGCCATGCAGCTGGAGTAACAGACAAAATGGAACTTTGAGGCTAATTGTTCAAAGGTTGGTGCCAGCATGAACATGGTTTGTGCTGGCACTTCCTCAAGTTCGTCAGTGCATCTGGTGGGGCGTATTCAGAGGTATGGTCAGGGTGGAGGGAACCACTGGACCACCAGGAAATGCTTACAGTAAGATAAAATGGGCATTTGGGGATGTAAAGGCCCACTAGACCATCAGGGGTGTGTTTAATGATGAAAGTGGCACTAAGGGCTACTGCACCCCATACAAATGAACCAATAATTGGTATGCAAATACTGTAGCCCATAGTGCCTTACATGCCCAATGGGCTCATTTGTATGATAGGGCAGAATATGATAAAAAGAGACTTGGTGTTATCCCATTTCTACAGCACTGTTCCTTGGGGCCATATGCAGCCCTGGTCAGTGTTAGGCAGCACAGATTCACTTAGGACCACTTTCAGAGGCATGATCAGGGTGAAAGGAAACACTGATCACCAGGGAGTGCTTGGTATGAGAAAATGGGTAATCCACCTCTAGGTCATCAGGAGAGTGTGTAATGGTGAAAGTGGCACTTATGGTTCACAGCACCCCATGAAATTGAGACCACAAAGGGCATGCAAGTGGACCCATAGTGTCTTGCATTCCTAATGGGTTCATTTTCATGTTCGAGCTGGATATGTTCCAAAGGGAACTTGGTGCCATCCATTTCAGGCAACAGTATCTCCTGTGGGCCATATGCAGCCCAGGTCTACTGTATGTTGGGGCAGCACAGATTCACTTAGTGCTGTGTCGACATGAATGGATATTCAGTCAGATAATGTCACTCATCAGATAGCACTATCCATCTGAATATCATCATGGCAGGGGGGAGCGAGGAGCAAGTACAGTGGAAATGGCTGTGCTGTGCTGCAGTTGCTCTGCTATTTTCAATATGGGGCCTGAGACCTTCCATTTTCATAATGCTATGTTGCCATGTTGCATTACAGTGTTCCTACGAAGAGACTTGAATGGCAAAGTCTTAGGGTTTGAGGCATATATTGTACTGAATTTCACAATCATCATGCACTACATTCTGTATATCAAACTCTAAAGTCCTGCCACACACAGCATTCCATCTCTGCAAATAATTTGGGATTGGTAAAATGCAGGCAAGGGGATAGTACAGGAACAACCATGGATTGCTATTTCTCAGGTCATTGTTGGCTTGAAATTTTACCTGTAGAAAAAAATCATAATGCACAACAGGCCTGTAATGTAAAGGTATGTAAATTTAATGCACAGTGTTGTGCGTTTGTACAAATTTGTGTGCAACAGAAAAGGCGTATCTTGGAAACCACATACTAAAGTATCATTTAGTGCTAACAGGCTTCCAGTACATCTCCTGTGAGTATTGTGCAAAGCAGTGGTACATATGTGAGTGCAAACCACAGTGGTGACCACTTGTGAAAGCCAGCAGACAGGGATTGATATGGCAGGCTGGCTGTGCAGTTTGCAAGGCACCCCTTAATTCTAAAATGCAGTACTGCAATATAGATGCATAAAATGCTAATGACCCCACTGAACATGCAAGACTTTGGAAATCTTATTATATCATTACTGCATCTGCCATCTACAGTATAGGTCATTGTCAAAGCACATTGCTCTTCATAGAAAATGGAGGCTTGGGGCTAGAGAGTACAACAGAACAATCCAGGGATGTGAGGATGCTGCACACTTTTGTCACAGCAAAATAACTGTGTTGATGTGTTTAGGAGGACAACACGACAATCATAATGTATTAATCCAAAGTCCATTACAATAGTATGGCATTAGGTTGATGTCTACTTGCTGTATGGCAGACAAAGCAAACAGCTGCACCTCCATCAACAACCCTTAAGAGTGTTTGCCCATTCTCTTGGTTCACCATTGCATCATTACTGTCCTTTCCTGGCTCTGGTACAGTGCTTGATCTGGTCAGTGCTATTTACATACTGTTAAAACATAACTTTCTAAAGTGTTAACTATGGATGTGAAAACATGCACTAAGCACATTCCCAGGTTTCCAATATGCCAGTACACCCTGAATGCATTTCTATATCTTTGATAAGCTTGCACTCCAGTTTGGGCTTTGTGCTAATGTGCTAACTGCTTTGTGTTGTGCAAAATGCTTCTTCCTATATAGGGTCTGATATAATAACTACCGTAT
This sequence comes from Neoceratodus forsteri, assembly GCA_016271365.2. NCBI lineage: Eukaryota > Metazoa > Chordata > Ceratodontiformes > Ceratodontidae > Neoceratodus > Neoceratodus forsteri. The sequence goes on from CM028131.1 coordinate 1,431,988,234, forward strand.
ATGTGCTAACATTAAAGTTTGCTTTGGCACAAATGCAGTTTCTACAATGCAAAATGATTGAATATTTAGCCCATCCTCTGTGAACAAATTTAGTGGGTAGTTTATTACTGTGCCATTCAGTGAATGACAAGCAGTAAAATCAGTGAAGACTGAAAATAACTTAATCATTAGAAAATGAAAGTTACAGTACACGTTCATACTTTTATCTATGATGTTTTTTTTACCAACATTTTGTAAGCCTTTATGTGCTCATTTCTCAATTTAGACATTGAGGCAATTATGACGGTGTAACACAGAAACACCTAAAAGATCATCGGCATTTATGGTAAAAGCTTTGAGGAGAGGCTGGAGTCCTTTAACATAGTCACCCTGGAGAAAAGGAAACTGAGAGGACATGATCTAAAAGATCACAGTTGGAGGTGTTTGGCCCATGTCCAGTGACAGAATGCAGTGTCACCAGTTAAAGCTCAGAGGGTGTAAATTCAGGGTAACATTAGTTGGCACTTTTTCTTTGTGATGGTGGTGCACTTATGTATAGTCTACTGGTAGAAACAGAGGATATGTACTACATGTTATTAAGGTGTCCGGACAATTTACTCGCATATTAAGGAAATCACAGGGTACCTTGAGTAGAAGACTAAGTAGGGAATCCCTATAAACTTACAGGCATTTCCACAACATACAGTAATTATTTTCATCTCTGCTAGTGAAACACAGGGCAGCATGGTAGGACCTAGAGTTCCCTGTGAGCTTAAATCACTAAAGTATTTCAGATTGTTACTATGTAGAATAGAAGATAATTCAGCATTTAAATGGTGTACAAATTGTTGCTTGAAGTCTGATATTTTTGCATTAGTATTTACCCAGTTCCTCAGAAAAGGATGCAATACAGGCTACTTCACACTCCATTTACCAGCCCCATTTATGTACAGTATACAACTTACATGGGGATAAAAAGTAACCTTTTCTGCAAAATAAAAGGTTTTTGGCAGTTTAAGACATTATTTGTCATTGGTTAAGATCCCATTCACTCATTTCCCAGAAACAATAACCACACCATTAATGGATTAAATGACAATGGCGGATGTTTATTCAAGCCTTTTGAGAAACATGTGTACAGTATGCATACTGTGCAGTGGGAGTCTCAAAATTAGAATTACACATATTTGTTGGGCATTCCACTGACAATACATTTCCCTTCCTAGAAGGTTGTTCACTTTGATCCCTCACTCCAGCTAAGGAACTAGAGCCACCAGTTGGCCTCAAGGAAAATGGAGGAATCATGGTCTGGTTTACTGAGTCCAGTGTAAAATTTCAACTTTAAGTCCATTCTCTACAGGGCTTGGGAGCATGCCATGCCTCTTCAACTCCTGGATGCCAGTTCTGTATGTTCAGCACAATTGTCTGACACCCTTCCCTATGAGACTCCCTACCCACTTACAGTGGCTGCAATTATGAAACCTGCCCCACTACTCCCTCTGTCTGAACATCCTGGACCCATCCCTGATGAGGGCAAAATACCAAAAAGAATAAGATAACAGGAAAAACTAGGAACAATTCTATTATAACACCTTCAGGAATCCTGTGAAGAACTGGGCTGTGCCCATGTTGCTTCCACCCTCTCTCCTCTATGCTCCTCCTGCGAACTCCATCCCTCCTTTAGCCTCTTTTGTGAAGGGATGGGGAAGGTGTTCATGATTTCATCGGATGCCTGGCTGATAAGACCCAGGTCCACAGAAGACAGAACTTTTCTACCCCCATGGAGACCAACTCTGCTCACTGGGCATATTGCCCAGTAATTACCAACCTCTGGTTAAACTCAAGCCTTCTCTGCCTAGCCCTGCCTGCCCCTATCTAACCTCTTTCCCTGCTCGCCACCAACCATGGCTGGCTATGGCCAGTTCCTGGCTCATGTCCCTCAGTCCCCTATGCTGGCCATTTGGCTTGGACCTCCCTAGCTGGAGGAGTAGGAGAAACCCTGCTGCCAGTGTAGGTGTGGACTCTAACAGCCAAAGCCCCTCCTGCTTCTGGCTCTCACAGAAAAGCCATTAACTGGTTAAGATCCCATTCACACCTTTCACAGAGACAAAAGATACATTGTTTAAAGTTTAAAAGATCACAGCCATATGTTTATTCAAACCTTTGTGATACAGGCCCATGCATTATGTACAGTGGGGACTGTCATATGCCAAACCCACTCTGTGGCACCATGGGATTCTCTCTCAGAGGATTTCCACTTCTAGTCACTCACCCAAGCAGGGAACAATGAGATGCTCCAGTGGGGACAATGAGAAGGGAGGAGTTGTGGTTCACTGAGCCCAGCATAGCAATGCAATTTTCCTTCCTCTCACCCCACACCTCCCAGGTGCCATTTCAGGATGACCTGCACACTTGTATTACACCCTTATCTATGAGATTTTCCTTCAGTCACCAGGAGGGAGACCTGCATAATTGGGCTCATCCTCCAAGCATATCATGCTGGGTATCCTCTCAAAGCTAACTGAAGGTATCCCATGAACATATCTAACCCTGCTTCCTTCAAATGGACTCCATCCTTCCCGTGAAGCCCATTAACCCCAGTTGTATTCCCTTGTGCCCTGTGACTGATTCTGTGAAAGCACACCTCTCCTGATCCACCTTCCTGTGGGTATTTTCCACCACTCTAATATACCTGGTGTACCTCCAATAATGTACCATTTGGGACCACATCAGGTATGTTGCTGCTATCTTCTGTTGGTATGAAATTTTCCTTCATGGCTTTTAGTACAGCCACCAATTTCACAACCCCTTGTGGCTATCTCCAAGCTGCACAATCAGGATGCTGGCAGAGGTCTGGACTACAGGTCCTGGAACAATAGTAGGATTAGGCTATCCCTGTGCATGCTTTATAGCCAAGCCAGGAAATCCTTATCTCCCCATTTGGAAGAGGAGTTGTAGACCAACCCCTATGTCCAGCATCCTGCTGCTCAGTAAATGACCAAGTGACCACAAACCCTGATGGTCATCTCACATGCTATGCTTCTGGCTGAGAAAAATAGAGAAATACATTAGTCATGTCAAGTGAGGGCAAATGTACCTCATGTAGGTCTTCAATTGTCACCTGACCAAGGCCTGGACCTCCACCACTGGGGTGCCAGAGGTTGCCACCTGGCTGGTTGCCCTGTCCAGAAGAAGTGTGTGCTGAAGCCAGCCATGTCATGCAAAGTTCTCTTCAGCATAAGCTTCAGGACACATAGGAATTTGTAGTACTGTATGTGACTGAAGAAGCATCCTGTGCTGAAACAAATAGCAGCAGGCATAAGGTGGTTCTGCAATATAGACACTCACCTAGTGCTACATATTCCACAATACCCCATGTGAAGGTAATTAGAGATGCATTGAAGTTAAACAAAACTGATTAAGTTGCCACAAAATCATGAAGCTCAGCCTTCATTAAGCTTTGCAAATTTCCAAGTTATATCGCCAACTTCACCATGTCGCATTTTTATGTGAAGCAAGTTTTCCACTAAGTCTTCATGAATTCTTTGTGAGTGGCACCTTCACAAGTAAATGTTGATGACTGCACTTAGAAAATGTGCTATTTTACTCAGTGAAAACTTTGCTAAGTCAGCACTTTGTACTTCGCAAAGTTGGTGACCTTTGTAAATTAGTTCAAGAAGAGATGTTTGCCAAATTCGTCCATCTCTCTTGTTGATCTTCACCCAAGTCTCAGGTACAGCACATCCCAAAATACTCCCACAGGTGTTGATCCTTACCATGTCCTCACAGCCTGCTAACCCATTTTTGGCCTGTGAATATGCAGCATGACCCTTCCCTCTATTATCAGAACATTTTTCCTGAACAGGCTGAACCTTTTCCTGTTTGTGTTGAACCACTATGTTCATTATCTTCAGGGCATTACAAAATGCCAAATGTATGCCATGTAAAGTAACTGCCCCTCATAATGCTCAATGAAAACTTGCTGAGGGCGATCCCCAATGTCGTGATCACTTTTGTGATATCGGGATAGTGGCTTACTGGGATCCTGTTACTTAACTTCCTCCTGTCAACCAAGCTAACATCTTCCAGATTCTGAATGTTAGGATGTGGTCTGCAATGCCTGTGGTTCTGTATGCTCAAGACAACCCCTACCAGGTGCTGAAACACCATCTGTTGTGAGAGTCCTGCTGAACAGTCCCAAAGTGTATATGCCCTGAGCTGTCTATGGGGATATGCCATGACTGTGACCAATCCTGTCTCTTCCTCACTTTCAGGAAGCACCCCACCCCTGTCCATGAGCCTGCTTCATATTGGTTCCTAAAGTGTTACCTACTAAAGCCCAGGACTCACGCTCATCATCTGCCACTAAGTCATCGGTACCGACAGGAATGCTTTTCTGTGTCCAGAGCCAGGGTCCTGAAGTGCAGCCAGTGAAATGGAGATAGAACATCAATGATCCTGTTGTCCACTCCTGAATATATTTTGTTGTGAAGTGGATGATGAGCAGTAGGCATATCAGTATAAACACTATAATTAAATCCCCAAGGGAACCTCTAGAGCCTGCATGTTAATAGCATCCACTGTCCTGGTATTATCAGATATAAACGTTACCCTCCTTTTTCTCAGTCATGTTCCCTAGATGACTAGCACTACCACAATATGGAACAGTTCCAACAGCACAACATTCTCACTATTCATTAGGATACCCATTACACTGGTCTAGAAGCTATACCCAGGCTCCAGACAGGTACCCCCAAAGCAAAACGTATCTAAGGCATTTGCATAAAGTTGCATTTCATTTCTGGTGACCTTTGGGTCTTGCCATAATGAAAGCCCATTTTACTGATCCAAGAGTACCACCCATAGACACAAGTCCTCCTCAGCTATTCAGTCTCCCTGATCCAGTGGTGTATGTTGATGCCATGTTTGGTGCTCACTGGCTAATGTCTGAAAATCCACCCCATGGAGAAGACGCTGCATCTAAAGTTCAAGGACTCAACAGCAGTTGGATCTGCTTGAGTGCTATCTTCCAGTTGCAATTGCTTCCACAATCTCTGCCTTTAGCATAGTGATAACATTAATGCAGATTGAGTCCTTTTGATCCCCAGAATGGATGTGGTTCTTCTGATCCATTGGTTATCTCATGTGTTAATGGTACCATAAACGCAGTACATATGTTCTTGAAAACTTACAAGAGGTGCTTACAACAGGATAAGATCACTGGTCCTACAAAAGTAAATCATTGTGGTAATAGACCAAAGTGTCCACCCCAGCCTTCCATGAAACCACCAAGTGAAGAAACAAGCTGAACAGCTGAAAGTAGGCACAGGCTATGGCACAGTACATCAGTACACATTAACTGCAGTAATATTGGCCATCAGTCTTCATGAGGAGAAACTAAGAGTACTGTTGGTGAGTGGTAAGCAGGCTGAAAACTAACAATGCTTAATCTGGCCATCAGTACCCCTTTTTTCTGCAGCTGTGCACTACCTCTACTGCATAGTTAAAGACACTTACTGCACCAATCAAACCTCCTGTGGTTTTCAGTCATTTATTTAGTCCTCCTCTGGGAAAAACAAGTGTTGTTCAGCCTAAACTATCCGAGTACTTTTAGCACTAGACCACTAAGTGAAACCTGGAGGCAGTACATAGAAGGAGCCACGCATTGACAACCATTCTCTCATTTGCCACCTCCTTTTGAGCTTCATCCTTGCCACAACTAGGGCACCTTGGCTACTTTAAAGTTGTCTGCCTCCTTGCATGCCTTGGTCACCCATATACTATTCTGATACTCCTGAAATCCCCACCCACAGTCCCTTGCTTCCTCTTGATCACTGTAGCCATGGATCTGTGCTTTTAATTTTATAAACATTATTACCCTTTCCTTGTCTCCAATAGCTAGGCCTCCTCCATCCTGTGCATATACAGCAAGTGTGGCTTCCCATAGAAGCACTCATGCTTGCATCTGCAATTGGAGGTGGTGCAAGGATTCTTCTTGTATTTATAGCACAACCACATTGTCTGTCCTTAAACTGTGATGATTTGGTATCTTGCTAGGCCACCTTCATTGGCAAGTCACTGTCTGTGGTCTGGATCTGTAGCTTCTGCATGTGTGTTTTGACCCATATCAGCATGTCCAACCCTCTTATTTCCTGAATGGCTCAGATTGTCACCACTGACAAAGTATATGTCATATTGAGCTACACCATGCCTCTGGCCTCAAAGTGAATCTTCTGTACTGTGCTCTAACACTGATACTGAAACTAACCCTACTATGTTTGGGATCTTGTTATCAGATCATGCTGGTGTAGATAATGAAGGCAGAAGATCAGTTTCTCTGTCTGGAGCAAGGAAAGCATACTTATGGACTTGCAGCCCTAAATCTGCTGTTTCACCTTATCTGTGAGATGGGCATCTAAAGGTGCCACTACGGTGGTATAAGCATGCTTAGATGCTGTCTTGCTAGTCTTATCTCCTGAGTGGGTGCTACTGCCCAAGCCAAGATCAGGTCCTCAGTACAGGTGCCCACTGAGAAGAGATACCTTTTCATTACTATAAGCAGATGATCCAAACTCTTTGTCTGCCAGGAACCTTCTGAGGAGCTGCCACCTCCCTGTGGTTTCCAGGCTGAGGTTGCTACTTCCTGCAGCTGCAGTGGATCTTCTTATGACCCCATTTGCCCCATGTGGAAACTGAGCTTCTACCACAACATATGGCCAGTGCTCTTGCTGGATTCCTCCAGGCCCACAGTCCCCAGTTCCAGGGTGGATCTCCACCCCACACCAGGTGCCTGCATGCCTTCAGTTCTGGGTCCGATAGCACATGAAAATATGGTGCTCACTTACCTTCCTGGGGGGGTCTTGTGACTTCTTTGGTGCTGTCCTTGCCCTGACCATCCTGCTGGTGGCACCTGTGTTGCATTACCACTGCTGTGATGGCATCTTCTCAGCCTGTTTTTTGGTCAGTGATCCCATCATAACCACTGAGTTTACAAACTCAGGCTGAGATCTCCTGCTTCACCCTTCACCATTGACTCAGTTGGTGTGTGGGCATCATGCTAGTCTCCCAGAGTCCCTGGCTAAGTCTGGGTGCTTGAGGTGGTTCTCTGCAGGGCTGGTAGGCTGTTTGAGTAGTTTGACTCCCAGCTGATTTGGCATTTGGAGGTATGCATCAACTCATACCAGTCCCTCTGGGCTGCCATCACTTACTATTCTGCAGGAGTGCATATGCTGGCTGCCAGAGCCCTTGTTTCTTTGGTGCCATCTGTCTTCTCCATTACTAGCTGTGATATCTCCTTATAATCTCAGTTCTGTCTTAACTTCAAACTTTATGCAGCTACAGATGATCAAAAGGTGAAAACTTAACTGTTAAAAAGAGACAACAGGAGCTTTATTTGAATGCACTTATCATGCCCCAGGAACACCTGCATCTCAACACTATGGGCTAGGCAAGATTGCCTAAAGCAGCTGAACTCTACTGATTTCTCCTACTCACCCCTGACCAATGGGCCACTGGTTTTGACTGCAAGCCATGAAAGCTGCAACTGTGGCAGCCACATTGACACTGAAAATGGTCTTTACGCTACCCCCCATCTGGGATGTGCACTGTATTGCTGTAAAGGCAGCCCTTCAATTGTTCTCCTATTGCCACAAGCAAATTCCTGCATGTTATCTACCCCAAGCTTACTTGGATCAAGTAGCTCACCTTATCCATAATGGTCAACTCATGACTTTTGTAGAGTTTCAAGCAGCTAACTATCTTACTTAGTCCAGCATTTTACCCTTCCTACAACTTACTCACATGTTACAAACTACCTTGGGGCCTCATCCTTTGCATTTTACTGATGGCACCTCTCATCATAACCTGGCAGATCTTGTAACTGAAAACCACACCATATCAGCACTTTATAAAGCCTTCAGGGACACTGACAGTGAGAAGCTACTGCCAAGGTGCTCCTACTGGGAGAAAGAATTTCATACTCATGTCACTTTTTTGAAACATCCTCCCTGGAAATGATATACATTAAACTAGACAAACTGCATCTTATGCAATACAAAATAGTACATAATTTATACTTTTCTCCACAAAATTGCATAAGTTAGACCAACTTGCTAGCCTTGTTTGTCATAGATGTCATACCCAGGATGGCTTACTCCATCATATTCTATGGGATTTTCAATCTCTCAGCCATCTTGGAATCAAATCAAAACACATTTGGATCCAATACTGGGATTATAGGATGCCTTTACCTTGACCTCTGTTTCTTGGCATAGGGGTAGATAGCCTGCTAGGCCCTCAGAGTTATCATAATAAAAGTAAGTAAGTACAATTTTATTTGAACTGTATTTGGCATCCAATCCCAGAGGATCTGGACACCATTACAGGTATTAAAGCAGAGTTCACAGGCAACATACAAACATACAATACATAACTTAATGAATAATTAAATAAAATTAAAATCAGCTAAATATTTCTGAACATGCTTTTGTAAAGAGGTAGGTCTTCAGGCCCTTTTAAATGCCTCCACCGATGGGCTTCCTCAAGGATTTTGGCAGCAAGTTCCAGAAGTCTGGACTGGCCACCTCAAAGGAGCAATCTTCTGAGGTTTTCAGCCCGGCCCTCCAACCCAACAGGAGTCCCTCAGTGGAGGAATGGAGAGAACATACCGGGATGGCTGGAGTAAGGAGGTTAGACAGGTAACTTTATCATATGGCCTCAGTGGCTGTGGCCAAGCTGATTATCTTACTCACTGGAAGGCTCAGTAGCCCCCTTTATAAGGAATGGCTTTAGGAAATGCTTTCTGTCTTCCAAATGGAAAATCTATCACCAGTTTTATGCATGCTCTGAAAACTATCAGCAGAGATGGAGAAGCTACACATTTGCTGTTGATTTCATGATACATTTTATGAATACATAAATACTTAGATTACAATGTATATTACATATATTGGTACTTAATGCTTGCCAACCTTCATTGTTTTATTACACAGTGCTCTTGTAGAAGTTTAAAGACATTTATCTTTGAACCTTAGCTATTAAGAGTACATGGTTCCACATGGTTTATTGTATATTGTTTAATTGCCTCAAGTCATTATGTATATTGCATGCTTCTGTTTGATATTTGCTGTCTGGGTCCCAGAGCATATTTTCCTTCTCATTTTGGATATTTGGTTTACTTTATTTTTCTTCTATGTCTTTGTTGTTTATTTGTACTATTTTTGCATCCTACTGCTTCTTCAATAAAATAGTTAAAAAATCTGCTTTTGTTTAATCCAGCTGCATTCACAATAAATGCTGAGCAGAAGATTGTGGATCCAGTTGAAATTGTGTCCTGCTGAGGACAGTGTAGGAGTAATGGTCAAATTGTTTGTGTGGAGCACAGCCATGCCAATGACAATTCAAAACTGGGAAGGGGTATTTATGACCCGTGTCATCAAGAGGAAGGAAATGAACAGTCATGGTTCAAGCTCTCAGTGGACTGTGGCAAAAGATAAATTGTGACAGGCTGCTGAAGATGGTGCAATGGTGCTTCATTTTCTCATTTCTTGTCTGGACACTCTCCAACATTTCTGCTCTGATACTATGTCACCTGAACCACTACTATCACCCTTTAGAACTCTTCCCCGGCATAACCTCCTAAACCTGTGAACTCCAAGTGATCCTGGGTCCCTCGATCCTGTCTATCCTCACATAAACAGGACCACATTACGCCTCCCCATGAGTTGGACTGATTGTCACCTCATGGGCCAGATGGCTCTATTCCTGTGTATTCCTGTCTTTGTGGGATTTTGTACTGAAGATGCCTGAATCCCCAGGAGCCACAGGTTTCTTCCCTTAAACCTCACCTCTGCTGCATGGGGAAGCTGCCACAGGGCTACCCACCACTGGTTCCGCCACCCCCATCTGCCTAGCCATCCCCTGTTTGACCTCCACTGCTCACCTCAACCTTGGGTTGCTTGTAGGCTGATCCTGACACATGTCCCCAGTCTTCCCTACCATCTGACTCAGACGCCTAGGGTGGAGGGTGTGGAAGAGCCCCTGCTGCCAGTGATCCAGCAGATCAAGTCCTTCTGCTCTGGGCTCTCATAGAAGAGTCAAAATTATAGGCTTGCATCCCTGATCCTGTCAGTTAATAAACCCTACATCTTCCCCACCTTCAAAGTATTATTTTATTAGATAAATTGAAACATTATTTTAGTTGTAAGGGAAGTATTTATTCATAATGTCAAAAACATGTCTCATCTTACAATCCCCAGACTTGCTTTAATTTTATATCTAATTTTCTTTACAGTGGTAAATGTAGGAGCACCCAATACGCTTCCATTTTGGCCAATGAATGCAATTCATGGCCTTCAAAGCACAGTCCAAACAGAATATTAATAATATAAATGCACCCCAATTTAGAGACAAGATAACACATAAAATAAGGCAATTTACATGAGCAACAGTCTGAAATCTGAGCTGAAAATTTGAGCCTGGGAGTTTAATTACATCCATGAGTGCAGATGAAAGGTCTTAATGATGGAAATTACAAAATGCCTATGCCTGAGATTTTAGTACAGTATGTCATGCACATGTAAGGATGGATTGCTGCTAAAATTTAGTTGCAGTGCTTTTTATGCAAGCTACAGTCTGGATTATGTGGCCACATATGTATAGAATATTAAAGGGCTGTTTAAATTACATTGCCATCAGTTGTCATAGCCAGTTTCAAGGAAACACTTCCTATTGTGATCCATTTGTGAGTAAAATCCACAAGATAAAAGCAGATGTACAAAGATTTTGTTCACCATATTCAAAGGTTAAGCTCTCCAATATGAAAATGTAGTGAGTATGGGTTTTAAAATTAAGAAACCAAACTAAATAATAGATTATTAACAGAACTGTGACAACTGTTTTATCCCTTCAGGTAAAAGACTAGCCAATTTATAAGTAACAAACAGTACAGTGAGTAAGTGGACTAAGCATACCATGTCTGTCTTCTCACAGCTGTTCTAAATTCATTTATGGAACATGACAGTTTAACTAAACCCTAGATTTTGCCCTGAAATATTAGTCCATTCAAGATTTTGCAAGACCATTAATCAGTGACATTTAAGGTAACATTTAAATTGCATGAAAATGTGTTCAGAATTTCATTTCAGGTAAATTGTATGCATGTCTGCAGGGAAATGTTAGCAAAATTTTTCTTAGGTTAGATATCAGCATGACAAAACTCCACTGGCAAAAGGTTTTTGTTATTTACTTGCAGTGGAAGGAACCATCTTGAAAATAGGTCGATGAATGCTGGTGTACATGCAGCATCTGTGCAAAACAAAATGTGTGTGTGTGTGTGTTCATGTTGGAGGCAGTGTTAGACAACGAACTTCAGAAGCATCAGTCCCACTTTCAAATCCCACCAATATCCCTAGTGTACTGTGTGAATTTGCATCAAATCACATACTATCTCCTTGTTTCAGTCCTCTCAGCCACAGAAACTGAATAAAAGAAGGATGTCACTGTCACTGAGACATCACACCTATATTGGTAGTATACAAGGGTGGGACCCCACCTGAGTTGTATCTGGCAATCCCAGTGTTGAGTAAGATGAATCATCTTTCAAAATATATTTCCAAGAATATCTCCAGGGTATATGAGCTCAGCTTCCCCTTTACTAAAAGTAATTAAGGAAGAGCTTGATAGATGGGTGCACTTACTCCTGACCCTCATAGTGAGGGTAAATAATCTTAAAATATGCACTTTCACCAAAGTACTGCATGCACTTCAATTAGTGTCAATTAAACTGCCAAAATAATTCTACAGAAAGGTGAATAGCTTATTGCAAGTGTTCCTCTGATGGGGTAAACTAGCCAGAATTGGGGCAACCACCTTGCAGGCTCCCAATGGAGGGCTGAGTTTGCCTAACATACTATGCTATAGACATGGAAACATAGACTTTGATGGCAGATAAGGACCACTTGGCCCACCTTGTCTGCCCATTTCTACCTACAGGATAAGCTGCAGATCCTAGTTAACCAACAGCCTATTTCTTCCTACCCCCCACAAGAATTGTCTTATGTCTGTCCATGCATTCTTGAATTCTCCCACAGTTTTAGACCCCATAATCTCCTCAGGAAGGCTGTTCCATGCATCCACCACCTTCTCTGTGAAAACATACTTCCTCTCATTGCCCTGAGCCATCTCTCTCTATCTTCAAATTGTGTCCCCTTGTTCTTGCACATCTCTTTTTCTGAAAGATGCTGCCCTCTGGACTTTGTTGATTCCACTGAGGTACTTAAAAGTTTCTATCATGCCCTCTCCTCCTCCTTTCCTTAAGGGTATACATATTAAGCTCCTTTAGTCTCTCCTCATATGACTTCTCTTGCAGACCCAGCACCATTTTAGTTGCCCTCCACTGGACTGCCTCCATCCTGTCTATGTCCTTGTAGAGATGGGTATCCAGAACTGGATGCAGTACTCGGATGGGGTCTCACCAACTGTCTGTACAGAGGGATAACAACTTCTTGTTTTCTGCTAGTGATGCCTCTCCTATACATCCCAGTATCGCCCAGCCCTCCCTACTGCCTTCTCACATTGCTTGCCGACCTTAAGATCATCTGATATGATTACCCCCATGTCCTCTCCATTTTGTTGTTGTTACTACCTCCCACCTCCCATTGTGTAATCCTTCCCTGGGTTTTTGTTTCCCAGGTGCATTATTTTGCACTTCTTTGCTTTGAATCCAGCTGCCATACTTCTGACGATTCCTCCAGCCTTGCCAAGTCCCTTCTGATCCTTCCACACCTCCTTGTGTATCAACCCAGTTGCAGATCTTTGTGTCATCTGTAAAGAGGCATACTTTCCTTCCAGTCGCTCCGCAATGTCACTTATAAAGGCATTTAAAAGGACTGGACCCAGTACTGAACCCTGCAGTACCTCACTAGTAACCCCCTTTCTTCATAGTGGACTCTGTTTACAATTACCTTCTGTGTCCTGTTGTCCAGCCAATGTTTTACCCAGGCTACCACCCAGGCTGATTAATTTGTTTATTAATCTTTTGTGTGGGACTGTGTCAAATGCCTTTCTAAAGTCTAGGTAGGCCATGTCTACAGCCCTCCCTGGTCTACTTCTTTGGTCCCCAGTCAAAGAAATCAATTAGATTTGTCTGACATGACCTTTCTACTGTGAACCCATGCTGCCTTGGGTCCTGTGCCCCACTGGCCTCTAGGTACTCAACAGTTCTTTCCTTCAGAAGTGATTCCATCACTTTCCCTACCACAGAGATCAAACTGACAGGTCTGTAGTTTCCTGCCTCTGTCTTGCTCCCACTTTTGTGAAGGGAATCACATCTGCCTTCCTCCCGTCCTCAGGTACCAGACCATCCTCCCATGATTTGTTAAAAGGGTAGTCAGTGCTGTCACTAGTTCACCCTTAATTCTTTTAGAATTCTGGGGTGAATCCCATCAGGCCCCATTGCTTTGTTCTCCTTCAGTTTTAGGAATTTTTTCAGAACCCTTCTTCTATGAAAGAACTGGGATTGCCCCCCATCCAGATTGCTTCTGTTAATTGGATTAGGTACCTTTCCTCCTCCACTTTTGTAAATACTGAGCAGAAGTATTTGTTCAGTGTCCCTGCTTTTTCACTCCTTCTGCCCACCCACCGTCCATTCTGTTCAGCATCACTATCCCTCCCTTTGTCTTTCTACACTCCCTGATGTACCTATAAAAGGTTTTATCCCTTCTTAACCAAGTTGGCTATCTTTTCCTCAGTTTGGGCCTTTGCATACCCAGGGTATATTTAAAGACATCTGGAGGAAGATATTTTTCCTATATAGCACCTACACTGTGGAATTCTCTACCTCATCAGATATGAAATTGCCTGACTGTGGAAAGTTTTGAAAAACAGTTAAAACTTTTCTCTTTAACAAAGCATTTGCTGGGACTTACTGTAGTAATTAAGGGTTATTTATGGTTATTGTATTTATTGTTTTTATATGGCTTGTTTTAAAGTGTTTGTATTATTGTAAAAGACCCTGAGCTTGGGAAGGGCTCTTTAAAGAAATAAACTTTTACTTACTTACTTCCTTCCTGCTTTCTTCTGCCTTAACTGGTACAGTTCTCTCTCCTGCTCCTTCTGTGTTTCCTTATACTTCCTAAATGCTACATTTTTCTCCCAGAACCTTCAACACCACCTCTTTTGAGAACCATAGTGGCTTTTTCTTTCATTTTGATTTGTTTATTTGCTTCACACAAAGGCTTATTGCCTCTGTGATGGCAGTTTTGATGTTCCCCTATTGTTGTTCCACCCTCCTTCTAGCCTGTTTGCTAGTGTTTTCTAAGGCACTTTCCTCTTCCAAAGTCAGCCCTCCTGAAGTCCAGTACCCCACTTTGGATGGCTTGACTTTGTAGCTGAGTTTATGGTCAACCACACTGTTTGGTGGTCACTTGTTCCCAGATGGCTACCCACTTCTAGATCTGAGATCATCTCACTGTCCCCATTTGAGAGCATGAGGTCTAAGATTGCTCCTCATGAGTGGGTGCCGAAACTAGCTGTCTGAGGCATGCCCCTGTAGGGCATTGCGAATGGACCTGCTCTTGGACGTGGCTGCAGCAAAGGTGCTCCAGTTAACATCTGGCATATTCAGTACCCCATCAACAGTATCTCCCTTTCTACCATCCTAAGGATGCCTTCTATCATATCCTTGTCCATTCTCTCCCTGAGATAGGGTCTGTATACAACCCCTGTGCAGATTTTGGTGCCATTTCCAGTCTCTAAGGTGACTCACAGTGCCTCCTTTCCTCCCTGTTTACTCTTTTGTTCTGTTGCCTTTATCCCTTCCCCTACATAGAGAGCTACTCCTTCCCTCTTCTCCCTTCCTTGTCTCTTCTGTAGGTTGTGTGCCCTAGTATGTTAACATCCCAGTCATGGTTCTCTGTGTGCCATGTTCCTGTGACTGCTACAATATCCAGGCATCCTCTTCTATCAAGGCCACCAGTTCAGGGAGCTTGTTGCCCAGACTATGGACATTGGTACTCATTACCCTCCATTTCTTGATGGCCTTACCCCTTTTGCTCCATCCCTGTCCTTATTGCCATTGTCATTTTCTGCATTTACCCCTGCCCTTCTCCCTATTGACGTCTCTATCTTGGTGTTTACCTCACTTACTACCCTGCATTTTGTTGGGGGCTAAGATTTCCTGCTCCTTTTCAGTCCCCCTTGGCCAGTTTAAATGCTTGCCAATGAAGCACCTATCACCTAGGATCCTGGTTCCCTCCTGGACAGATGCAGACCATCACACAGTATAGACCTGCATCACTCCAGGTGGACCCCAGTCCCAGTGAAGCCAAACACCTGAGCTCTGCACCACTTTTTCAACCACTGATTAAATCCCATGGTGTGGAGCACCCTAGCCTCAGCCATGCTATAGACAAGCAGCACCTCAGAGAAGGTTACCATGCATGCTACTTGTCAAGGCTCCTCCCAACTCCACGAGCTCTTCTTACACTGCTCTGATCCCTTCTCAGCCAGGTTATTTGTCCCTAGGTGGACAATGACATCCAGCTCCTCCCATGCAACTGCTCCAGAGATCCTGAAGATTTGCTCCTGTCCTCCAAGCCATGGTGCCAGGCAGGCACCTTACCTCCCTGTCTCTCCTCCCCCCAGTTCTACCCTCCTAACAATGGAGTCCCCCACCAGGAGTTGTTGCCGTCCCCTGTGCTTGGGTAGTACCCACTTGGCCTTCTTGGATAAGAGGTGTGTGTGGGGGAGTGCACCCTGGAGAATGATGGAGAAGGAGAATAATGATGCTCATACTTAGTTCACTCAGTCTTAAGTCCATCTCTGGTGAGGGTAGGGAAGATTGAGGGTGTCAAGAATACCCTGACCAAGGCACTTCTTCACCCTTGGCAATGGGTACATAAACTTCTGGGCATGAAGATGGTTTCCTCCCAGCAGATCTCACAGAAGCCAATAAGGCTTGAAAAGGTTACATTGTTTATGTCAACCAGGGATTGGTAAAGAAGAAGAAGTTGGGCCTAACCACAGTGAGTGTCTTATATGAGGGTGATACAATGGTCACCTTTACTAGCCTCTCAGCTAAATTTCTGATCCTTAAATTTACTTTCTTTGTGTACCTCTATTTCAGGCTTATTACAGAAAGGACACCCAGCTGCACCCACACCATCCAGATCCCTGGTGGATGATGTAGTGTGGACACAAGAACTGAGGATTAAACCTCCTTCTGCCTTTTTCAGGGTGGTTGGTGAAGCCAGATTCCCAAACTTGATTATTGTAAAATGGCTTGGGAAGCTAATTTTATAGGGCGATCTTGCTCCAGAGAAGATGCACAAATGTAACCCCACGCTTAGTGACACCTGTCAGAAATGCAACACTGAAGTGGGCACATTTGGCCACATGCTCATGGGGTGCCCCAGGATCTAATCATTTTGGGCAAAGGTGCACAACACCATGGAGAAAATGACTGGATGTGCTCTACCTGAATCTCCATTGAAATGGATAATAGGGGCTGAGCTCACTCATGTAGGAAGAAGATAGACTTTGGCAAGTGGCCCTGGTAAATGATGCATAAAAACACAGAATTTGCTGGCAGATAAGGACTGCTTGGACCACCTAATCTGCCCATTTTTCCCTGCCTAAAATATCACTGCAGATCCTTCTTGATCTCCGGCTATTCACCTACCCCTTCTCATTCCATAAGATTCTCTTATGCCTATCCCATGCATTCCTGAACCCCATCACAGTTTTGGGCTCACCACCTCTGCTGGAGGATTGTTCCAGGAATCCACCACCCTTTCTCTGAAGAAATACTTCCTCACATCTCTCCTGAATCTACCCCACAGCTTCATATCATTACCCTTGTCCTTGAGCACCTCCTTTTTCTAATAAATACTTCCTCTTATACCTTGTTTACTCCCTGTGACTGGCAATCAGGATTTTGCTTTCTATGCACCAAGTACTGTGAGTTAGACCAGCTCCCCCAGTCTTACTTGCACCAGTTGGGGCCCATTTATGGGGCTTGCACCAAAGATTTGGTGCAAGCTGCTGTAAAGTGTGGAAAGTGTTGTAACAGTGCCTGATAATGAAAAATTGATGCAATTGTGGCCAACAATGGGTGTGATGCAGGGCTTGATGCAAGTCCTCTGTCAGCCATCGAAAATCCGGCCCAATGAGTCATGTGAGTTCACAAAAGGTGATGGTACAAGACAAGGAAAGCAGGCCAACTGGCAAGTAAGAACAGTATTTTAGTAGCATAAGAATATTTTGCCTATGATGTTTTGGGGTCAGGAGATGCAGCCTAGAAGTATGAGTAATAGTATTCTAAAATAATTTACACAGAGGAGGAAGAGGCGTACATATGTTGGGCACAGTGTTATGGGATGCTCATAGAGCTTACAAAATAGAGTTGAGCTGGGAAGTTAGCTCAAGAAGATCAGGAAACTGGCAGTCAGGTAGGTATCATGCTGCATGATGCACACAGTACAAGTCACATAACAAGCAAATACCTCAGAATTGGAAAACAAGCAGGAAGGTATAAGTGATATGAGTGTAGCCAGGATGTGTTGGCAGGTACATAGCACCAGTCAAACAGACATTCTGGTTAAAAGGAGAGCAGTAGTAGTATATCCATGTGTCAAAGTTGAGACTTGTTGAATTTATGGGTATCACTCCAGCACACCCTAGCTAAGTCAGTTTTCCTCCCCAACTTGCTGTGTACCCTTGTAATGGAGTAGGAAGGGACCATCTGAGTACTGCACACTCTGGAAGGAAAGGGTAATTGTCTACATCACTGATGATGCTATGTAGATGTATCATTGAGTTCACCTTGATTCACCAATGATGCAGTGGTGGTATGACTGGGTGAGAGAGGGTGATCATCACCTGGGAGGGCTAGAGTTATTTAGAATCATTTTTCCTTCTGAATTTTTCATTCCAAATGCTAATTATCCCAAATAGTTTGGAATAGTCAGCATTAAGTTCTGTGTTGCAAGTATCCCATTATTCCTGATATTTAGGACTTAATGTTTATTTTGTGCACTACCAAATAACACATAACTCATCCCTTTATTGCCATGACATGAATAATGCACAAAACCCAGTATTTAGTAAACAGACAATCAGGTGACTAAAGAATACTATGATGGGCCTTGAAGCAGTAACCACAGCAGGCCCAAGCAACAATGATGTCAGCTTATTGCTGTCATGGCTCAAAAGATTTTCAAAGCCATTTCTAATCAGCAGGCAGTCATCTGTCTAAAGAATGCTATGACGGAACTGAAAATACAGGATGGTCTTGGGGTGCAGGAAATTAAGCACCAACAATTTAGGACACAAAACAATGTGTTCAAAATATCTCCACACTCAACGCAGTGAAAACAGGAAGAGATTATTGTCTATAAAAATAGTTATTTCACAGATGATTTTACTGATTGTTCACTGCACACATAGGATGATGCGATTAATGAGCAAAATGCAAAATATGTTGCTGATTATTATCAGATGGCACTACTACAAACTCATTTTGTCAGATGACACTTGTACAAACTCATCACTCTCCTCTTCCTCAGATAGATTTTCATCTGCTGCCTTCCTGTTCCTCAACAAGGTTTCCTATTTGTGTATTTTCATTTATTATGGTGTCAGAGTTTGATGTGGTTATGCATGGACACATTTTACAGTTGATCAGTCATCATGCATTGAATTTTTCCCTGCACATGAAAAGAGATAAACTACATGACACATTCAACTTTAATTATGCATGAGTATCACAGTCAGAGATTATCCCAACTTGCACTGCATTCAGTCAAGTGACGTTTCCTGTTGTTTTCAGAAAAAGGTCTAATGGCTTATTGCCTAGGCCAATAACATTTTAGAAAATGAAGGATCACTGAAGTACCTTATTAGGAAGGCTTGTGGAATGCTGCTGAAGATGCACTTACACACGGTACTATGCTTATGGTGTCGACAGCCACTGCCCCCAACCCTGTGGTTGCATTTATGACCCCAACCACCGCCAGAGGTCAGACCAGTGCCAGGAACCTACAGCCCTTCCACCCAGAAGAGTAGAGCCATCCTTTAAATGCTCAGTCCACCTCTCCCTGGCCAGCCCTCAGTGAACTGAGTCCATCACAGAACCTGGCTTGCCAGCATAGCAGCAGGTAAAGCATGGAGGCCTCTGCCCTCTGCACCACTGAGCTGGCTCTAGGATACATTTTTAAATTCTCTTTCTCTTATCAGCTCCAATTCATTATTAATTATGTTGCTTTATACCTCAAAAGAAACCTCTTTGAATTACAAATGCATACTGGTACTGTACATGCCATACCTCCCATTTGATGCAGGTTAATATAACTAGCCACAAGATTTTGTGATACATTATAATAATAACTGATACATTTCCATAAATTAATACATCATATGTAATTTTAACTATTTCTGTCGCTCCATTTCCTGCTTAACAAAAAACAAAGGTTTTTATATACATACATTTACTTCATGAAGTTATCTGTTTGATGTCATCTGCAAAGAGGCAGATCTTCCCTTTCAGCTCCTCTGCAATGTCACTTATAAAGATATTAAAAAGGACTGGTCCCAGCACTGATCCCTGAGGCACCCTGCTTGTCACCCTTCCTTCCTCAGAGTGAACTCTTGTTTAGCATCACCTTCTGCTGCCTATCTGCTGACCAGTTTTTACCCAGTTAACCACCTTTGGACCCACCCTGAGCTACCCAGATTGCTTATGAGACCCATATGTGGAACAGTGTCAAAGCCTTATTGAAATCTAGGTAGGCTTTGCCCACCATGTCACTGTGATCTAGTTCCTTGGTCACTCAGTCAAAAAATATATCAGATTCATTTGACATGACCTCACTCCCCATAGATCCGTGCTGCCTCAGGTCCTGTAACCACTGGATTCAAGTCCCACCAACAATGTCAGGCTGACTGACCTATAATTGCCAGCCTCTTCACTGTTACCTATTTTGTGTAGTGGGACTAGATGCACCCTCCTCCACTCCTCTGGAACAACTTCTGTTTCCAATGATCTGTTAAACAGGAATATCAGAGGTGCAGCCAGTACCTCCCGACCTCCTTTAATACCCTTGGATGCACTCTGTCTGGCCACATCCTTTGTCCACTTTCAGATTAGGGAATTCCTTCAAGACTCTCTTCTGAAAATGGACTAGTGTTCACTTCTCTTCCTTCAATGCTCCCTAACGTTTTTGCAGTCCCTCCTCTTCTCCTTCCTCAGTGAACACTAAACAAAATTATTTGTTTAGGACATTTGCCTTTACCTGGATCCCTCTGCATAGTCCCCCTTCCTTTTTACCTTACAATCCCAGCCCTAGTCTTCCTCCTTTTGCTTACATATCTAAAACCTGTCTTCTCCTCCCTTCTTATGGCTTGGACTATTTTCTTCTGTTTGTACCATTCTTCTCCTTACTGCTCTCACTGCTTCCTCTCCCGTACAATTCCCTATCCTCCTCTGCCTGCATCTCCTTATACATTTTGAAAGCTACCTCTTAACTTTTACCTTTTTGCCATCTCTTCTGAGAACCATAGTGGTCTCTTTTTTTCTTGTCTTGACACTTTCTTGATGCAGGAGTTTTTGTCTTCACTCTGGTCCTTTTAATCTTCACCCAGTGTTCCTCCACCACCCCCAGTCATCCCCTCACGACACTGTCTCTAAGGCATTCATCCACCTTTATACAATCTGCTGTCCTGAAGTCCAGGACCTTTATCTTTGTGTGGTTCAATTCTGCAGCTGTCCTTATGGTATATTGAACCACACTGTATGGTGATTGCTTGTCCTCAGGTGTCCTCCCACCTTGATGTCTTCAGCACTGTCCCTGTTAATGAGTACCAGGTTCAGTATTGCCCCATCATGAGTGGGTTCACTGACTAGTTGTCTTAGGAATGCCCCTTCAGGGAGTCCAGGATGTCCCTGTTCCTAGCTGAAGCTGGGAGGCTCCAATCTACATTCAGCTGATGGAAGGTCCCCACCAACTGCACCTCCCTTTTCTGACATTTTGTAAATAGTTTTCATCAGTACTTTATATATCTCCTCCCTGTGCTGGAGGTCTGTTGATCACACCAGTGAGAATAGTGGTTCTGTTCCCTGTCTCCATGGTGACCCACAGTACCTTCTTCCCAGTATTCCCTATACAGTGCTCCCTAGCTATAACCGAGCCTTGTTATAGTGAATTATCGGTTGTAAAATCAGAAAAGAGGGCAAAGCAGTTCCACCAAGTCATATTGCAGTTGCTGGACTGGAAACAGCTCTGGAGTGGTTACAGGCTCAGGATGCGGACTGGATGAAGGTACTACAACTAAGACAGCTGTTGTCATGCTCACGGATCTGGCCCAAAACAAACAAAACAAGCAGAAAAGCATTACAGACTTTTTTGAAGTTAATTCCATACAGTCATGATTTAGTAAATGATTTAGTAAATGTACTGTTACTGTGACAAGCCATTAACTAGTATGCTGCTATGATTTTGCCTTCTCCGTTTCTCTATATCGTAGCACATTTCACACTTTTTGCATTTTTAGATGTATTTTAGAACCAAAGAATCAAATTAAATCAAACTATGTTATCATTGCAGTCACAATTACTGTTCTAGTACATCACATTAAACTTTGTTTAATAATTGACATTGTTTTAGTGTTTGTCTGTCAGTTTGTTTCTAACTGAGCAACACGGATAGCCACTCCCTCGATGTAATGAACACACTAGTATAATGAATATGCTTACTGGCTCCCATTTCATTCGATAGTGAGGGAGAACTGTACCTGTTGCTTTGATGTTTTCCTCACATTAAGCACTAAACAACCTTTTCATTCCACCCTGTCTTTCTTAAACAAAGTATAGCCTGGTATGGCCATGTCTCAGTCATGGTTTCAGTGCACCATGATTCAGTAATAGTACAATATCAAGGTCAGCCACCAGCATGATGGCCTCTTAGTCTGGAATTTGATTTCTAGACTTCTATCATTCATACACATGGCCTTCCTGGTTGTTAATGCTTTGCTGGTTAGCCCTTTTTCTTTTTGCAGTTGTGGGTTCAGTTTCTGCCTCCCAATTTCATCTACCACTCTTTGGCTAGTTTAAATGTTCAAGGTTACATTTAAACTGTTCTCCAAGAACTGCAGTTGTTCCTCACAGATGGATTCAGGCCATAACCCCTGTATAGTCCCTTATGCATCATGGTAGATCCCCAGTCCCCAGTGTAGCCAAACCCTCCTCTATGCATCATTCCTTTAACTATGAGTTTAAGCTCTCATGTGGAGATCCCTCCTCCCTTATCATAGAAAGATATTGCCATCACAGAGGACAGTCCTCTAGGTACCAGTGATCAGCATGCAGTGCGGTTTAACATTAAGATGCGAACAGAGGCAAACCACATGAGGACAAGCATCCTGGACTTTATTAGGGTGTATTTTAAAGAAATGGGATGCTGCCTCAGACATTGCCACATGAGCGGGATTGCCAAGGAAGGATAGAGACACAGCTGGGAAAACAAGGAGAGAATAATTAAGCAATCAACCTCTGAGATGTGGAAGGGAGTAAAATAGAAAAAGGAGAGACTTTTATGGTTCTCTAGGGAAGTGAACAAGGTGGTGAGGGCAAAGGGTTGCATTCAAGAGATATAAAGAAATGCAGAGGGAGGAAAACAGGGAGGTATACCAATTAAAATGGAGGGAATAAGGAAAGACAGTGAGCGAAGCAACAGCACAAACAGAGGAAATGATAGTCAAAGCAGTAGTTAAAGAGGATAAGTCATTCTTCATGTACATCTGTGAGAAAAGGAAAGCAAGGAGGGATAGTGCAGATAAGGAAGGCAGTAGTGGAAGACTGCACAGAACAGTATTAAGAAAACCAGACATCCTGAATTGGTACTTCTACTCAGTCTTCACAGTTTTGGGTGAGGGTGGTGGATCACCAGGGAGCAGCATGAACAAAGTGGGGAGGGAGGTGAACACAAGTCCATTTTCAGAGGAAGAGTTTGGAATGGACTTGCAACCCTTAAAGTAGACAAGGCTATGGGACCAGACAGGATACACACAAGGGTACTAAAGGAAGTCGTGGAGGAGCTACCTGTCCCACTGATGGCTGTATTCAAATGTCCACTGGAAACAGGTGTAGTTCTGGAGGACTGTAGGAGAGCAGATGTGGTCCTTCTCCATCAGAGCAGCAGCAGGGATGAAGCTAACAACTATAGACCAATCAGTCTCACATCAGTGGTGGGAAATTAGTATAAACCCTTTTAAAGGAAAGGTTGGTGCAGTATCTTGACTGCAGTGGGCTATGAGACAAAAGGCAGCATGGATTCTGGAGGAGGTAGCCATGCTAGACAAATCTAATTGATTTCTTTGACTGGGCGACCAGGAAATAGATCAGGGAGGGCAGTGGATAAGGCCAATCTGGACTTTAGCAAGTCATTCAACACCAACAGTGCTGCACAGGACAGTGATACACAAATTGAGCAGTCTAGGGTGGGATCCAAAGTGGTGACTTGGTTAAGGAACTGGATAATATATAGGCAACAGAGGGTGGTGGTTAATGGCACTCACTCTAATAAGAGGTGAGTGACCAGAGGGGTGCTGCAGGGCTCAACAATGGGACTGGTCCTCTTCAATGTCTTCATAAGTGACATTGCAAAACAACTGGAAGGGGAGAGGCCTTTTGTAGATGACACCAAAATCTGTAATAGGGTGAACAC
This sequence comes from Neoceratodus forsteri, assembly GCA_016271365.2. NCBI lineage: Eukaryota > Metazoa > Chordata > Ceratodontiformes > Ceratodontidae > Neoceratodus > Neoceratodus forsteri. The sequence goes on from CM028131.1 coordinate 1,432,011,930, forward strand.
ACAGCAGTAAACAGAGTGTATGTATGCAGACCTTGGAAATCTTGAGTAGTGGTCAAGAGCATGTCAGGTATGGATCAATGCCAAAAGTGTAAAAGCATGTACCTAGGGCATAGGAACCAAACAGATGAGTATAGGATTGGGAGAAGCCAGTCAATAAGTAGGAATGGGAACTTGGGGTAATCATATCTGATGAGGTCAAAGTGGCAGGGTAGTGTGACAAAGCAGTGGGTAGGTCAGTGGGAGGCTGGGATGCATAGGTATCCCCAGCAGGAGGAGAGAGGAGGTGTTGCAGTTGTATTTGCTCACTTGTGAGACACCAGATGAAGCACTGTGTCCAATTCTGGAGGCCATTCCTCAGAGAGGACATAGACAGTCTGACAGCAGTCCAGAGGAGGGCAACTAAAATAATACAGTGGTTGCATCAAAAGCCATATGAGGAGGAGACTGAGGATCTCAACATGTACACCCTGGAAGAGCCGAAACGGACATGATATAGACCTCAAGTTCCTCAAAGAGGTAAACATCATGAGGGAGGAGAGTCTCTTTCAAATGAGAAAGAGCACCAGGACTAGAGGACATGTGATGAAGCTGAAAAGGAGAAGTTGGTACAGTGGTACAATACTCTCAACAAAGAAACTCTTACTGCTGCTGCTCTTGGCCCTTTTAAGAGACAACTCCGACTTCATCTCATTTCAAATAGTCATTGTGACTGCCTCGCCTAATCAGGGGCACACTGCTCACTGCCCTCCACTTCAGTCTTGACAGCTACCTCTCACCGCCTTACCCCTTCTACCTGCCTACCCCTTGCCCCCTCCTTTTCCTCCCCTGGGCATTTCCTGATTTTTATCCTCCCTCCCTCCCTCCCTTTAGAGCTCTTACCCTCACCCTCTACCCTCCGACAATGGCCTTTCTGCCTGCATACCCCTTCCCTCTCACCTGCAGTGCTTATTTCTAAGATTGCCTCTTGGTTGGTATGTCATGCTACCTAACATTTGGCACATTTTGAATTACTGGAATTTCCTAAGCCTCAGTCTCTTACTTCTTTTTATTGTGTAACTATGTATCATTATGTTGATCTTTGTATGTATACCCCCATTCCTTCGACGTGGAACCTTTGTAAATGAGCAGTTCCTGCTCAAAGGTATTTGTAATCCTAGATTTCAATAAAATAAAAAAATAAATAAAAAGTTTAAGAGGATGTAGTAAGTACCGCTCACTGAAAGAGTAGTGGAAACCTGGAACAGACTACCAGCTGAAGTGATGGACACAAAACAGTAAGAGACTTCAAGCATGTGTAGGATAGGAATAGGGAAATATAAGTAACTAGGCATGGAGGAGGAGGTCACAGATACCAGTTAAGTTTTTACTTATTTATTTGAAAGGTTTCACCAGGAAAGACAAATATGAGTTGTAAACAGCTAGTTTCCAGAAGCATCGGGGGTACATGAGAAGTAGACGAAAAACAAAACTAAGATAAGATATATGGAGATCATTTCAAATACATTACATTACAGTCCACGACAACAAATGGACTGAATCAAAACAGTTACAGTTGAGGACCAAGTACAGTGAAGATTACAAGAGGCCATGACATAGGATATGGCCAAGAGTCAAAAAATGATACAAAAACTTCATACAGAGCAGCAATACTGAGTATAGAAAGGTTCTGCAGAGGAAAATTATGCTGGGACCATCTTGACAGAATGAATGGGAAAAGCAGTCCCTTTCTGCCAGCAAATTCTGTTTCTATGTTTCAAAGTCACAAACCTACAGTATAAGGTTAATAAAGGCTAATAGGGCTAATGATGGCTAGTAATGCCTATTTGCTTTAGCAGTTTAAATCAATATATTACTACTCAAGACTTCAGTCTGACATCTACTAATTAAAATCAGCTTCAGGTATCCCCAATCTTATGCAATCCCAGTCACTCCTAGGGGCACGAGTGTTAATCCTGAGTATCACAGTGATCCAGTGAAAACAACCCTACCGAAGGATATCAATTTAATTTGATGCACCAGGCCTGAATCTTACATTGCCTACTTTCTGCCTAGCCCAAAAATCAGCAAGCTGTGATGCCAGTCTAAAAGTGATAACCTTCCTCACACTGGTAGACAGTCCTAATAGCACAGTAAGCACAATCATGATGAAAACGGACACAATTCATTTAAAATTTCTGCTTTAAACAACAGATTAAATAAATGAAAGACTGTATTTATAAAACACAGTAACAAGGTCATTAGCAAAAGAATAATGGGCCCAGTGCACTATGCCTATTCGCTGTGGAAACTGGGCCCGTGAGGCATAGATACACATGAATGCGATGCAGCAAGTGTCCTGTGGAATGCTGGTGGCACTCATGAATGGTGCACAAGTCAGTTATGTGCTGGATCCCCGTCGCGCAGTCAGCAACCTGCCGGGGCAGGTGGGGGTGTGCCAGAGGCATTCCTGCACTACATGCCATTCACAAAGGAGAATAGTGCTGCTTACAGAGGGACGTAAAGGTGAGCTGGTTATGGTAGGGAACCCCTGCCATAATTGCTGTATATGGCAGCATGCTCACAGACCCCACCTCATCCAGGCTGCTAGGCACAATCCATCTGCCCCAACAGCAACCTGCTCAAATCCTGTATGCCTGGGCCCCCAACACACACATCAGTGCCCTGGCCCCATCTGATGGCAGAATCATATTCCCCACTCCCGCCACAAATCGTCACCTGTCCCCATGAAGTGATTGAATATATCCCCTCTGCACAGGCCTGCCCCACCCTGTAGGTAGTATAGCAACCCCTCAACGCATGTAAGTCCTGTGCCCATTCTATTAAGGCTAACCCCCCACACACAAGTAAGCCCCATCCCTATTGTGTTATGGCAGCTCCCAGCACATGTATGCCCCATCCCCGGTGTTGAACATGCCATCCCTTTACACACAGAGGTGCCCTGGTCCACATCCCCGACCCATGAATCCAGTACTCCAGCATCCGCATTGGTGGCCATTGGCCTTCACTCCCATGGCACAGACAACACCATCCCTGGTCCCGTGCCTGCCAGTCAGTGCTGCTGCCCAGAATGGCCAAGGCACAACCCTCTGCACACTTCCATGACTTCTGGCCATCCAACTGATGCAGAAGTGTATTGCCTATATATAGCAGTGCGCTCCCAGCATCAGTTGGATGGATGGTGGCCATGGAGTGTGTGCAGGTCTGTGCCACTGGCCATCCTGGGCCACGACACTGACTGGCAGGTGGGGACTGGGAGTTGGTGTTGTCAGTGCCACAGTGGGACTACTGAATGCCACTTAGCAGCCAGAGGAGCTGGGATCGGTGTTGGAGGGTGGTCAGGAAGTTATGTACTGGCCAGGGTACTGCACAATGGGGCATGGTGGGAGGCTCATATGACTACAGGGATGAGGCTATGGTGTGTGGGCTGGAAGGTTACTGCACACCATGGGGACAGGGCTGTGCTGTAATGGGATGGGGTTTGCATTCAGGCATGGAGTGGTGGTGCTGCTGGAGAAACATGTCTGCACTGGTGGGTGTGACCACAGGGGTGAGTATCGGGTGAGGGTTTACCGCTGGACAAAGGGCATGGCAGTGCAGGTCTGGGTGCCTACAGGAGCTATTCATGCACCCAGATCCATGTCTTTCCAAGCAAGTGATCTACTCAGGGACACTGGACAGGCTTCTGATTGGATGCTCACCTGGGTCCGCTACTCTGCCTCCAGCCACCCTGTGCAGTTCTGCACACTGTGGGGGTCCATGGACAGGCCTGCGAGGTGCATGCGTAGTGAATGCCATGCACCCTATGTCTGCTTGGGGCCATGGAGCTACACTGGTGGGTACTCACCTTTGGCATGTACTCTTTATGCCCCATTAGTGCATAGGCAACAAAGATAGCAACAGCAATGGATCCAATCTGGAAAATGGGGTATTCTCTGAACAGTTCAAAATATGTGATGTAACGAATGCTAACAGGTTACAAACACAGTATATAAAACCATACAACATAGAAGATATAAGAAATATAAAAAACTAAATATACAGATGAGCATCACAGAATATACTGGCTGCATAGCAACACTCTTATATTAATAATGAAAGTAAGACTTACTTTTTACAGCTATGCTAAGTGCAGCTTTCTGCTATAAAATGTAAGATTCCTTTGCTTTTGGTTCATAGTCGATCCAGAATGCTGAGTACCAATTCTATTCAGATAGGTGGGTCAGAGACAAGTTTAGCTGGACTGGGCAATAAGGATTCGACTATAATACTATCCAGTATAACTCTTTAAGAGCACAGTCTGTTTACAACATAGTAAGTTGAAATTAATTTGTAATAACTGAAGTAGTCTCTACTTATTTGTATCTTTAATTTATAAAAGGTAAAATCATAGGTTTCAGTATTCCCAGGTTTACATGGGTTTTCAGACAAGATTATCAAACATTTAGTATGCAATGGCTGATCCAGACTCTCGCTTGCTCATGCTGGCAATCACTGGCTTGTTCCCAGCGTGCTCCTTAGATACCTTCCTGTCCTCCTGGCTTACACAGATCATGCAACCCTGGACATCAAACACTCAGTACAGTTTGGCCCTTCTTACAGTAGTCTTACTCACTTGAACATAGAATTAATTGAGGGTAGTAACAGTTTGTAGGAACCTGAAGGCCAACTCCAGATAAAACAGTCAATGAGGTATAGGTGGTATACTGCATATCACTAAAACAGGATATTCTCAAGGCTGGGAGCCCATATGATCTAACTTTACAAAATGTTAGGATTTTCCACAGCTCACCTTCTGCACACAGATACGGATTTAGCACTCAGACATCATCCTAGATAGACCACCTTAGGGTAGCTGGTTCATTCCACTGGGGTGTCAAACAGACGAGGCATACTGATGAGTTCCTGGTAGTCAAACACATGTCTATGTCTTCCGTTGGCACCCTTTGCAAACTGTGTGAGAGGTCTTTTGGCACCATGCATTTCTGCTTAAAGTTGAACCGCAAACTATTCTGTAGTGATTTGCATATGCTGCCCATGATGCTTTGCATTGTGGGGGCATGTGTGATTTTTGTATTTCTATGAAACATGGCATCCCGCCAAATGCCCTTTGGAGTAACCATTGCCTCAGTGCTTGCACACAGAGGTTCTTTGTCTTTTAAATTGTTTTTTGTTTTAATTGGGTTCATCACAACATAACACAGATAGACCATCTTAGGGTAGCTGGTTCATTCCACTGGGGTGTCAAACAGATGAGGCATACTGATGAGTCCTATTAGGAAGAAACACGTGTCTATGTCTTCTGTTGGCACCCTTTGCAAACTGGGTGAGAGGCCTTTGACACCATGCATTTCTGCTTAAAGTTGAACCAGCAAAATAGTCTGTGGTGATTTGCATATGCAGCCCATAATGCTTTGCATTGTGGGGGCATGTGTGATTTTGTATACCTTTGAAACTTGGCTTCCCGCCAAGTGCCCTTTGGGTAACCATTGCCTCAGTGCTTGCACACAGAGGTTCTTTCTTTAAATTGTATTTTGTTTTAATTGGGTTCACCACAACATAACCCAGATAGACCATCTTAGGATAGCTTGTTCATTTCACTGGGTGTCAAGCAGATGAGGCATACTGATTTGCATATGCAGCCCATGATGCTTTGCATTGTGGGGGCATGTGATTTTTTTATATATATACATATATATATATATATATATATATATATATATATATATATAATTTGCCTTTTAGTAGTTTCAAAACTATGAAAGCATTGGTGTTAGTAATGCATTTAGAAATACATTTTTAGTTGTCTTTACAGTTAAACATGCAGTTTCATGTGAGGGCACATTTTTGGGAAGGGGTTCAAATTATTTTAATCATGGGCACATTACTTGGTAAACACAGCCTTTGATGATAAAGTGTATTTTTTTCTTCTAAGTTTGAGAAGTATGTATTAGAAAACATTGAACAAGAAAACAATTTATGATTTTAAAAGCTATTCTGATCAAGCTGACATTAAAAAAATGTAACTGTATTTTTATTTTATCAGGGACACTTGAAACTGGATGTTAACATTCCTGGTGGTTTTATACTCCATGGAACCTGCTATTAAGATTTTTTATTGCATCTTGTCCTAGGCAAGCTTCCCAGAGTGCAGAACTTGCATAGAAGATAGTGCTTGTAGACAAATCTAATCGTTTTATTACTCTGTTCTGGTGTGCAGTTTGTCGGTTTCGTAGTTTCAAAACTTTGAAAACATTGGTGTTAGTAATGCATTTAGAAATACATGTTTGAATTGTCTTTACACTTAAACATGCAGTTTCATATGAGGGCACTTTTGGGGAAAGGGTTCAAATTATTTCAAAACTTTGAAAGCATTAGTGTTAGTAATGCATTTAGAAATATATTTTTCAATTGTCTTTACAGTTAAACATGCAGTTTCATGTGAGGGTAAATTTTGGGGAAGGGGTTCAAATTATTTTAATCATGAGCACATTACTTGGTGTCTTTGATGATAAAGTGTATTTTTTCTTTAAGTTTGAGAAGTATGTATTAGAAAACATTGAACAAGAAAACAATTGGTGATTTTAAAAGCTATTCTGATTGAGCTGACATTAAAAAATGTAACTGTATTTTTTTATTTTATCAGGGACACTTGAAACAGGATGTTAACATTTCTGGTGGTTTTATACTCCATGGAACCTACTATTCAGGATTTTTATTGCATCTTGTCCTAGGCAAGCTTCCCAGAGTGCAGAACCTGCATAGAAGATAGTGCTTGTAGACAAATCTAATCATTTTTCTACTCTGTTCTGGTGTGTAGTTTGTTGTTTCAGTAGTTTCAAAATGTTGAATTGGTAAGCTAATGGAGACTATCCCGAAGGAGAGGCTGGTGGCCCTCCTAGAGGCCAAGGACTACAGGACAGCAGACAGCATGGCTTCATACATGGCAGATCCTGCCAAACCAACCTGGTCCAGTTCTATGACTGGGTAACTAGGCAACTGGACAGGGCCATGCAGTGGATGTCCTGTATCTGGACTTCAGTAAGCATCTGACTCAGTTCCACATGGAAGGCTGGAAAGGAAGTTAGTAGGCACAGGGGTGGGTGCAAAGCTGGTGAGATGGGTAGGAAACTGGCTGCAGGGAAGGCAACAGAGGGTGGTGGTGGGTGGGGGCGCTCACACCCAAGGCGGTGACGAGCAGTGTTCCACAGGGCTCAGTGTTGGGACCAGTGTTGTTTGGGATATTCATTGCAGACATAGCATGGGACATCAAGAGCAAGATCAGTCCATTTGCTGATGATACCAAGGTAGGCGCGGTGGTGGATGACCTAGGGGATGGCAGGGGTTGCAGGATGATCTGGCAAAGCTTGAAACCTGGTCAGACACCTGGCAACTGGGCTTTAATGCCAAAAGTGCAAGGTGCTGCATTTTGGGATGAAGAACCCAAGGAGGAGTTATCAGCTAGGGGAGTGCAGCTAGCCCAGACAGAGGAGGAGAAGGATCTTGGTGTGCTCATTACAGGGTCAATGAACAACTCGGCACAATGTAGGAAGGCAGCTGCAAAGGCCAACAAAATGATGGGTTGTATTGCAAGGGGTATATCCTCGAGGAGGGAGGAGGTGATTCTGCCACTGTATAGGTCATTAGTTATACCACACCTGGAGTACTGCGTGCAGTACTGGCGTCCATTTCTGAAGAGGGATATTAAGTTACTGGAGGGGGTAGCGAGCGCCAAAAGATGATCAAGGGGCTGGGGACTTATCATACAAGAGGAGGTTGAAGGAGTTGAACATGTACTCACTGGAGGAGAGGAGAGACAGGGGACATGATTGAAACCTTTAAATACATGAAAAGAATAAACAAGACGGGTACAGAGGGCTGTTCAAAGTAAGGAGGGAGGGCCACCAGGGCCATGATATGAGACTGGAGGAAGAAGGTTCAGGAGGAGGAGATGAGGAGACACTTTTTACAGAGAGGGTGGTGGCTGGGTGGAATGTGTTACCTGCTGAAGTGGTATGCAGTAGAACAGTGGAGTGCTTCAAATGAGGATGGGACAGGACAAGGGGAGGGTTAATGAAGGGGAAGGATGGAAGGAGGGTAGCTGCAGAATAAGGAGTGCTAGCTGCACATTCAAGCAGACTTGATAGACCTCTTAGGCCTTTATCTGCTGGCAAATTTCAGATGTTCAGATATGTTGAAAGCATTGGTATTAGTAATGCATTTAGAAATACATGTTTGAATTGTCTTTACAGTTAAACATGCAGTTTCATATGAGGGCACTTTTTGGGGAGGGGTTCAAATTATTCTAATCATGAAGCTTTGGTGTTAGTAATGCATTTAGAAATACATGTTTGAATTGACTTTACAGTTAAACATGTAGTTTCATATGAGGGCACTTTTTGGGAAGGGTCACATTATTTCAAAACTTTGAAAGCATTGGTGTTAGTAATGCATTTAGAAATACATTTTTAATTGTCTTTACAGTTAAACATGCAGTTTCATGTGAGGCACATTTTGGTGGAAGGGGTTCAAATTACTTTAATCAAGGGCACATTACTTTGTAAACATAGCCTTTGATGATAAAGTGTGTTTTTTCTTTCAAGTTTGAGAAGTATGTATTAGAAAACATTGAACAAGAAAACAATTGGTGATTTTAAAAGCTATTCTGATCAAGCTGACATTAAAAAATGTAACTGTATTTTTTATTTTATCAAGGACACTTGAAACTGGATGTTAACATTCCTGGTGGTTTTATACTCCATGGAACCTGCTATTCATTTTTTTTATTGCATCTTGTCCTAAGCAAGCTTCCCAGAGTGCAGAACTTGCATAGAAGATAGTGCTTGTAGACAAATCTAATCATTTTTCTACTCTGTTCTGGTGTGTTCTGTGTGTAGTTTGTCATTTCAGTAGTTTCAAAATTTTGAAAGCATTGGTGTTAGTAATGCATTTAGAAATATATGTTTGAATTGTCTTTACAGTTAAACATGCAGTTTCATATGAGGGTACTTTTTGGGGAGGGTTCAAATTATTTCAAAACTTTGAAAGCATTGGTGTTAGTAATGCATTTAGAAATACATTTTTAATTGTCTTCTACAGTTAAACATGCAATTTCATGTGAGGAACATTTTGGGTGGAGGGGTTCCGCTTATTTTAATCATGGGCACAGTACTTAGTAAACACAGTACTTTAATGATAAAGTGTCTTTTTCTTTTAAGTTTGAGAAGTATGTATTCGAAAACATTGAACAAGAAAACAATTGGTGATTTGTAAAGCTATTCTGATCAGAGCTGACATAAAAAATCTCAACAGTATTTTTATTTTATCAGGGACACTAGAAACAGGATGTTAACATTCCTGAGTAGTTTTATACTCCTGGAACCTGCTATTCAGGTTTTTTAATCGCATCTTGCCCCAGGCAATCTTCCCAGAGTACAGTTTGCTCTATTGTTTAATAGTTCTGTGTGGTGGCCAGTGTCTTGTTACATTGTCTTTTATTTCAAATTAACGACAGACATCATGGCAGCCAAAGGAGACACACTTTGAGTCTTAGGGTATGTACAGCATAATTAATTCCATTTTCAAATGCATAATCTTTCCATTCATGTTATTGCTAGACATACTGTAGCTAGCTTGGCTTGAGGAAGGGTTAATATGGTCAGGACCCTTAGCAATTGAGATGCATATGCAGCAATAAGTCCAAATGTGCTAACTTACCCTACAATGGTTAATTGCCACAGTCTGCATTTTCTTCTTGAAATGGTTACTTTTGCATTTATGTTTATTTTAAGATATTTAATATTCTGACCATGTGGTTATGTCATGGACTATAACTGATCTCCAGCCTTAATCTCCCCATGCACCAACTTGCATAGAAGATAATGCTTGTAGAACAAATCTAATCATTTTTCCACATGTTCTGGTGTGTAGTTTTATTTTTAATAGTTTCAAAACTGAAATTATGTGTGTTAGTAATGCATTTAGAAATGCATTTTATAGTTAAACATGCAGTTTCACGTGAAGGCACATTTTTGGGGAAGGGTTCAAATTATTTTAATCATGGGCACAGTACTTGGTAAATATATACTTTGATGATAAAGTGTATTTTTACTTTTAATTTTGAGAAGTACGCATTAGAAAACATTGAACAAGAAAACAATTGGTGATTTTAAAAGCTATTCTGTTCAGAGCTGACATTAAAAAACTCATAGAAACATAGAATTTGACAGCAGATAAGGACTGCTTGGCCCACCCAGTCTGCCCATTTCCTACCTAATGGATAAGCTTCAGATCCTAGTTAACCAACAGCCTATTTCTTCCTACCTCCACACCTAGAATTGCCTTATGACTGTCCATGCATGCTTGAATTCCCTTTTTGACTCAGCCTCCTCGGAGGCAGTTCCATGCATTCCCAACCCTGTCTGTGAAAAAATACTTCCTTAAATTACCTCTGAGCTGCCCCATCTTCAAATTGTGCCCACTTGTTCTGCACAGCTCTTTTTTGAAAGATGCTACCCTCTTGGACTTTGTTGATTCCTTGAGGTACTTGAAAGTTTCTATCATGTCCCCCATCTCCTCCTTTCCTCGAGGCTACATTAAGCTCCTTTAGTCTCTCTTTCATATGTCTTCTGGTGCAGACCCTGCACCATTTTAGTTGCTCCTTCTCTCGACAGCTTCCATCCTGTCTATGTCTTTGTGGATACTGGGTCTCCAGAACTGCATGCAGTACTCAGATGGGGTCTCACCAGCTGTCTGTACAGAGGGATAATAACTTCCTGTTTTCTACTATTGGTGCCTCTCCCTATGCATCCCAGTATCCCCCAGCCCTCCTGCTGCCATCTCACATTGCTTGCCCACTTTAGGTCATCTGATATGACTGCCCCCAAGTCCCTTCCATTTTGTTGTTGTTAGTATCTCACCCCCATTGTGTACTCTTCCCTGGGTTTTGTTTCCCAGGTGCATTACCTTGCACTTCTTAGCACTGAATCTTACCTGCCATACATTTGACCATTCCTCTAACCTTGCCAGTCCCTCTCTCATCCTTTCCACCCAACCTTGTGCATCAACTCTGTTGCAGATCTTGTGTCATCTGCAAAGAGATATACTTTTCCTTCCAGTCCTCTGCAATGTCGCTTATAAAGACATTGAAGAGGACCAGTCCTAACACTGAACCCTCATGTACCCCAATAGTAACCCCCTTTCTTCAGAGTGGACCTATTTACTATTACTCTGTGTCCTATTCTCCAGCCAATTTTTACCCAGGCTGTCATCTTGGGACCTACTCCCAGGCTGGATAACTTGTATATTAATCTTTTGTGTGGGACTGGATCAAATGCCTTGCTAAAGTCTAGGTAGGCCATGTCCACAGCCCCTCCTGATCTACTACTTTGGTCACCCAGTCAAAGAAATCTATCAGATTCATCTGGCATGACCTTCCCACTGTGAATCCATGCTGCCTTGGGTCCTGTGCCTCTCTGGCCTCTAGATAGTCAACAATTCTTTCCTTCAGAAGTGATTCCATCATTTTCCCTATCACTAAGGTTAAACTAACAGGTCTGTAGTTCTGTGCTTCTGCCTTGCTGCCACTTTTGTGAAGGGGAATCACATCTGCCCTCCTCTAGTCCTCAGGTACCACCCCATCCTCCCATGATTTGTTAAAGAGGGTAGTCAGTGGTGTCACTAGTTCTACCCTTAGTTCTTTTAGAATTCTGAGATGAATCCCATCAGGCCCCATTGCTTTGTCCACCTTCAGTTTTAAGAGTTCTTTCAGAACCCTTTCTTCTGTAAATGGGTTGGTATCAACTTCTGTATCCAGAGTGTTTCTACTGTTTGTTTTAGGTACCTCCCTCTTCATTTGTAAATACTGAGCAAAAATATTTGTTCAGTATCTCTGCCTTTCACAGTCACCCTCTGCCCACCCCCTCCCCTTTATTAAGCCTCACTATCCCTCCCTTGGTCTTTCTTCACTCCCTGATGTACCCATAAAAGGTTTTATCCCCTTCTTAACTGAGCTATCTTTTCCTCGGTTTGGGCCTTTGCTGTTCTAACTGCCTTCCCTGCTTCCTTTTGCTTTAACTGATACAGTTCTCTGTCCTGCTCCTTCTGTGATTCCTTGTACTTCCTGATTGTTTTTTTTCTCTTGAACTTTCACTGCCACTTCCTTTGAGAACCATAGTGGTTTCTTACATCATTTTGTTTTGTTCATTTGCTTCACACAAAGGCTTGTTACCTCTGTGATGGCAGTTTTATTATTCCCATTGTTCTTCCACCCTCCTTCCTGCCCATTTGCTAGTGCATTCCTTAGGCACTCACCCATTTTGGCAAAGTCAGCTCCCAAAGTCCAGTACTTTTGCCTTTGTATGGTTTGACTCTATTGCTGTGTTTATTGTGAACCATACTGTTTGATGGTCGCTAGTTCCCAGATGGCTACCCACTTCTACATCTGTGATCCTCTCCATCTCCATTTGAGAGAACCAGGTCTAAGATTGCTCCTCTCAAGTGGGTTCCAATACTAGTTGTCTAAGTCATGCCCCTGTAGGGCATCTAGAATAACCCCACTCTTCGAAGTGGCTGCTGCAACTGCACTCCAGTTAACATCTGGCATATTCAGATCACCCATCAGCAATATCTCCCTTTTTCTGCCATTCTAAGTATACTTTCTATCATTTCCTTGTCCATTTCCTCCCCTGAAGTCTGTATCCAACCCCTGTCTGGGATTGGTGACATTGCCTGTCTCCAAATTGACCCACAGTGCTTCTTCTCCTCCGGTTTACCCTTTTGTTCTGTTGCTTTGATTCCTTCCTTATGTAAAGAGCTACTCCTATTCCTCTTTACCCTTCCTGTCCCTCCTGTAGATAGTGTATCCTGGTATGTTTACGTCCCCAGTCATGGTTTGTGTGTACCATGTTTGTGACTGCTACAATATCCAGATGTTCCTCCTCCATCAATTATATTTTTTATTTTATTTTATCAGGACACTAGAAATAGGATGTTAACATTCTGGTGGTTTTATACTCCATGGAATCTGCTCTTCAGGTTTGTATTATTGCATCTTGTCATAGGCAATCTTCCCAGAGTGCAGAACTTGCATAGAAGATAGTGCTTGTAGAGAAATCTAATCATTTCCCCACTGTGTTCTGTTGTGTTCTGTTGTGTAGGTTATCTTTTGTAGTTTCAAAACATTAAAAGCACTGCTGTAAGTAATTCATTTAGAAATACATTTTTAATTGTCTTTACAGTTAAACATGCAGTTTCATGTGAGGGCACATTTTGGGGAGTGGGTTCAAATTATTTTAATCATGAAGCATTGGTGTTAGTAATGTATTAAGAAATGCATTTTTAATTGTCTTTACAGTTAAACAAGCAGTTTCATGTGAGGGCACATTTTGGGGGAAGGGTTCAAATTATTGTAATCATGGGCACAGTACTTGGTAAATAGAGACTTTGATGATAGCTTTTTTCTTTTAAGTTTGAGAAGTATGTATTAGGAAAAATTGAGCAAGGAAACAACTGGTGATTTTAGAAGCTAGTCTGATCAGACCTGATATTTAAAAAAATCTCAACTGTATTTTCTATTTTATTTTATCAGGGACACTAGAAACATGATGTTAACATTCCTGGTGGTTTATTTCTCCCTGGGACCTGCAATTGGTTTTGTTTAATTGCATCTTGTCCCAGACCATCTTCCCAGAGTGCAGAACTTGCATAGAAGATAATGCTTGTAGAGAAATCTAATCACTTTTCCGTTGTGTTCTGGTGTGTAGTTTGTCTTTTGTGTAGTTTCAAAACTTTGAAAGCACTGTGTAAGAAATTCAATTAGAAATACATTTTTAATTGTCTTTATAGTTAAACATGCAGTTTCATGTGAGGGCACATTTTGGGAGGAGGGGGTTCAAATTATTTTAATCATGAAGCATTGTGTTAGTAATGTATTTGGAAATACATTTTGTGATTGTTTTACATTAAACAAGCAGTTTCATGTGAGGGCACTTTTGGGGAGGGTTCAAATTATTTTAATCATGGGTACAGTACTTAGTAAACACATACTTTGATGATAAAGTGCATTTTTCTTTTAGTTTGAGAAGTATGTATTAAGAACACTGAACAAGAAAACCACTGGTGATTTTAAAAGCTATTCTGATCTGAGCCAACATTAAAAAAATATCAACTGTATTTTATTTTATTTTATCAGGACATAGAAACAAGATGTTAACAGTCCTGGTGGTTTTATACTCCTGAAACTGCTATTCAGTTATTTTTTATTGCATCTTGTCCTAGGCAATCTTCCCAGGGTGCAGTTTACTCTATTGTTTAATAGCTCCATGTGGAGGCCAGTGTCTTGTTTCATTGTCTTTGTTTCAAATTAATCACAGACATCATGGCAGCCAAAGGAGACACACTTTAGTCTTAGGGTATGTACAAATATAATTAATACATTTTCATATGCATAATCTTTCCCATTCATGTTATTACTAGACATACTGCAGCTAGCTTGGCTTGAGGAAGGGTTAACATGGTCAGGATCCCTTAGCAATTGAGATGCATATGCAGCAAATAAGTCCAGATGCACTAACTTACCCTACAACTGTTAATTGTCACAGTCTGCATTGTCTTCTTGCAATGGTTACTTTTGCATTTATGTTTATTTTAAGATATTTAATATTCTGACCATGTGGTTATGTCCTGGACCATAACTGATCTCCAGCCTTAATCCCCGTCACCAACTTGCATAGAAGATAGTGCTTGTAGACAAATCTAATCATTTTTCCACATGTTCTGGTGTGTAGTTTTTCTTTTAATGGTTTCAGAACTTTGAAAGTATGTGTGTTAGTAATGCATATACTGTATAAATGCATTTTATTGTCTTTATAGTTAAACATGCAGTTTCTCATGAGGCGCATTTTGAGGGAAGGGGTTCAGATTATTTTAATCATGGGCATAGTATTTGTAAACATACCCTTTGATGATAAAGTGTATTTTTCTTTAAGTTTGAGAAGTATGCATTAGAAAACATTGAACAAGGAAACAAGTGGTGATTTTAAAAGCTATTCTGATCAGAGCTGACATTAAAAAAAACTCAACTGTATTTTTTATTTTCTTTTATCAAGGACACTAGAAATAGGATGTTAACATTCTGGTGTTTTATACTCCATGAAACCTGCTATCCAGGTTTGTATTATTGCATCATGTCGCAGGCAATCTTCCCAGAGTGCAGAACTTGGATAGAAGATAGTGCTTGTAGAGAACTCTAATCATTTTCCCACTGTGTTCTGTTGTGTTTTGATGTGTAGTTTGTCTTTTTGTAGTTTAAAATATTGAAAGCACTGGTGTAGGTAATTCATTTAGAAATACATTTTTAATTGTCTTTACAGTTAAACATGCAGTTTCATGTGAGGCACATTTTGGGAGGAGGAGGTTCAAATTATTTTAATCATGAAGCATTGGTGTTAGTAATGCATATAGAAATACATTTTTAATTGTCTTTACAGTTAAACAAGCAGTTTCAAGTGAGGGCACATTTTTGGGGAGGGGTTCAAATTATTTTAATCATGGGCACAGTACTTGGTAAACAGAGACTTTGATGATAGCGTTTTTTTTTATTTCAAGTTTGGAAGTATGCATTGAAAACATTGAACAAGGAAACAATTGGTGATTTTAGAAGCTAGTCTGATCAGATCTGACATTAAAAAATCTCAACTGTGTTTTCTATTTTATTTTATCAGGGACACTAGAAACATGATGTTAACATTCCTGGTGTTTTTTTTTGCTCCCTGGAACCTGCTATTCATGTTTATTTTTATTGCATCTTGTCCCAGGCAATCTTCCCAGAGTGCAGAACCTGCATAGAAGACAGTGCTTGTAGAGAAATCTAATCATTTTCCATTGTGTTCTGGGGTGTAGTTTGTCTTTTTGTAGTTTCAAAACTTTGAAAGCACTGGTGTAAGTAATTCATTTAGAAATACATTTTTAATTGTCTTTAGATTTAAACATGCAGTTTCATGTGGGCACATTTTGTGAGGAGGGATTCAAATTATTTTAATCATGAAGCATTGGTGTGAGTAATGCATTTAAAATACATTTTGTAATTGTTTTTACATTAAACAAGCAGTTTCATGAGGGCACTTTTTGGGGGAGGGTTCAAATTATTTTAATCATGGGTGCAGTACTTAGTAAACACATACTTTGATGATAAAGTGCATTTTTTCTATTTAGCTTGAGAAGTATGTATTAGAGAACACTGAACAAGAAAACGTGTTGAGGTCAGTGTCTTGTTTCATTGTCTTTGTTTCAGTTAATCACAGACATCATGGCAGCCAAAGGAGACACACTTTTAGTCTTAGGGTATGTACAATATAATTAATACATTTTCATATGCATAATCTTTCCATTCATGTTATTACTAGACATACTGTAGCTAGCTTGGCTTGAGGAAGGTTAACATGGTTAGGACCCTTAGCAATTGAGATGCATATGCGAAATAAGTCCAGATGCACTAACTTACCCCTACAACTGTTAATTGTCACAGTCTGCATTGTCTTCTTGCAATGGTTACTTTTGCATTTATGTTTATTTTAAGATATTTAATATTCTGACCATGTGGTTATGTCCTGACCATAACTGATCTCCAGCCTTAATCCCTGCACCAACTTGCATAGAAGATAGTGCTTGTAGACAAATCTAATCATTTTTCCACATGTTCTGGTGTGTAGTTTTTCTTTTAATAGTTTCAAAACTTGAAGCATTGGTGTTAGTAATGCATTTAAAAATACATTTTGTAATTGTTTTTTACATCAAACAAGCAGTTTCATGTGAGGCACTTTTTTGGGAGGGGTTCAAAATATTTTAATCATGGGCACAGCAATTGGTAAACATAGACTTTGATGATAACATTTTTTTTTCTTTAAGTTCGACAAGTATGTATTAGAAAACATTGAACAAGAAAACCATTGGTGATTTTAAAAGCTATTCTGATCAGAAGCAACATTAAAAGCTCAAATGTATTTTTATTTTATCAGGGACACTAGAAATAGGATGTTAACATTCCTGGTGGTTTTATACTCCTGAAACCTACTATTCAGTTATTTTTATTGCATCTTGTCCCAGGCAATCTTCCCAGAGTGTAGTTTACTCTATTGTTTAATAGCTCCATGTGAGGCCAGTGTCTTGTTACATTGTCTTTTGTTTCAAATTAACCACAGTCATCATGGCAACCAAAAGGAGACACACTTTGAGTCTTAGGTATGTACAGCATAATTAACACATTTTCTTATACATAATCTTTCCATTCATGACATGGCTAGACTTACTGTAGCTAGCTTGGCTTGAGGAAGGGTTATCATGGTCAGGACCCCTTAGCAATTGAGATGGATATGTAGCAATAAGTCCAGATGCAGTAACTTACCCTACAACTGTTAATTGTCACAGTCCGCATTGTCTTCTTGAAATGGTTACTTTTGCATTTATGTTTATTTTAAGATATTTAATATTCTGACGATATGGTTATGTCAAGGACCATAACTGATCTCCAGCCTTACACCCCCATGCCCCAACTTGCATAGAAGATAGTGCTTGTAGACAAATCTAATCCTTTTGCTACTGTGTTCTGGTGTGCTCTGTGTGTGTATCTGTGTGTGTGTGTGTGTGTGTGTGTGTGTGTGTGTGTGTGAGTGCTTTTGCTTAAATTGTTTGTGTCTTGCATGGAAAATAGTGAGTGTAGACAATCTAATCATACACTGATGATACAGTCATCTACTGATCCATGTCTATCCTCCAGGACCTTGGCCTTCTCCTCCAAGGAACCTAAATACACTTGAGGCCTCATTACATCTAACAGAATGGTCCTCAATGCAGCAAAACAAAAGCCTTGCTGTTTGGCCTTAGATTCCTTTGGCCAGGACAGGACCAATTCTTACAATTAACTTCCTTGCTGGAAAGAGTATAGACATTATAGACAACATAAAATACCTTAGGCTAACTATTGACCAAGGTCTCACCTTTAAGTTCCATGTAGACCAGAAAACTAGGTCTATCCACGGCAAACTCTGCTACCTTTATACCGACTAAAAACTTATCCCTGAGGCAGAAGCAGCATTTGCCTCCAGTGTCCTCCTTCCTACATTAACATATGCTGCCCCTGTAATTCAGGATAGGTCAAAGCATGAGGTCAACAGGCTTCAGGTCCAGTACAGCAAGGTAGTGAGGTTTACATGCTGAGTCACCCAAAAGCCACCCCTGCATCTCGCTGGCCCAGCTTCATTGGCTTTCCTTGAGGCTCATCTTCAATACCCCTGCTCTGCCTTGATTACAAACTGCAGCACCTGATGCCTCACCTAGCCTTACAAGAATAATCATTCCTAAGTCTAACCCTTGTATACTCAGGACCACCAGTCAGTCCCTACTAGCAATCCCCAGAGTCAAGACTAACATGGGAGGCAATCCTTCACTCACACTGCCCCTAAGCTGTGGAACACTCTCCCACCTTAAGTACAGGAAGCCCCATCACTGTTAAACTTTCACAGAAGGCTCAAGTTCCACCTGCTTAGGGCAAGCTCATGCCATTGTCAGGTGAGTGATAGTCACCCCAGTCCCACATCCTACACCAATCCCTCTCTTTTTCTCCCAAAATGACTCCTAAAGCATGCCTCAACTCCCTCAATCATTGCACTTATGTTCAATATATTGAAATATTGCCTTTATTGTAACCTTGAATTTCATGTCTACTTTCTCTGCATCCTGTACTACCTGACTGTATTGTACTGTTTCTGTTCACTGAGTTGCCCCTGAACAGGGACCTTTGAGGCTCAATGGGCCTACCTAGTCATCAAAATTCAATAAATCATTTTGCAGATGTATTCTGTGTGTTCTGGGTGTGTGTGTGTGTGTGTGTGTTCCTCTGAGACTGTTCTTGAAACCTAGGAAAGGTAGAAATTATGAGGTTTCTCCTCCCTATTCCTGGATGCAAGTTTCCTCTGCCCTGGTAACACCTGCCTGCTGAATAAGAAAGGTTGCAGGAACCCAGGGAATGACTAGCCGGTGGACTGATGGTCATCAAAATGGAAAGGGATTTTGGGTAATCATATTGATGACCTAAAGGTGGCTAAACATGTACCAAAGCTGTGAGGAGAGCCAGTGGAATGCTGTGGTGCTAGGAAGAGGTATTACCAGCAGAAGGAAGGAGGAGGTGATGCCACTGTGTAGCTCTGGTGAGGCCTCATTTGGAATATGGTGTCCAGTTCTGAAAGCCGTGTTCTGTCATGCAACTTTAAATCACAAATGGGTTAAATTGTTCTATTTTAGATTTCTGTCCTTTCCCTACTTCTCCCACTGGTTAGCCTTATGGAATGCACCCAGAACATATCTTGGCTAGCATGATGAATGCACCTACACAAGTTGCTTCTCAGTCTACAACACTGTCTTTTTAAAATGCTATCTTCTTGTTGAAAATAAGGCATCATTTTTCCATCCATGTTATTGCTAGACATACTGTAGCTAGCTTGGCTTGAGGAAGGGTGAACATGGTCAGGACCCCTTAGCAATTGAGAAGCATGCAGTATGTAGCAAACAAGTCCAGATGTGCTACCTTACCCTATAACTGTAAAGTGTCAGAGTTTGCATTTTCTTCTTGAAATGGTTACTTTTGCATTTATGTTTATTGTAAAATATTTAATATTCTGACCATGTGGTTATGTCATGGACCATAACTGATCTCCAGCCTCTTAACCCCCCATACTCCAACTTGCATAGAAGATAGTGCTTGTAGACAAATCTAATCATTTTGCTGCTGTGTGTGTGTGTGTGCTTTTGATTCAATTGCATGTGTCTTGCATGGAAAACAGTGCTTGTAGACAATCTAATCATTTCTCAGCTGTGTTTTGCTGTGTGTGTGTGTGTGTGTTCCTCTGAGGCTGTTCTTGCAACTTAGGAAAGGTACTTCCCAGACATTCTGTAGCAGCAGTACATTGCATAGCAGATATAAAATGTCAATATGCAGGTCATGCAACAGATGTGCTGAACAGTTACTGAAGCAAGAAATGTACAGCTGCCATTATTTACATCCTGTTCAAAATGTGTTTTGCACCTGTGGTGCCAAGTGGCACAGTCACTGCACAAAATATCCTTTTGGCTAATGAACTGATAGTGCAACTGTTCATGCGGTGGAGTCACAAGAAGCCCATGTTACAAACTTGGAGTGAAAATACTAAGAAACGCCTAGGGCATTAGGGTTTCTGACCATAACACCCTGTGCTGTAGGAACTGACAGGTATCAGGTGTGACTTGGGATTGTCAACAGTAATGCTCATACCATTCCACCCCATCCCCACCCTGCAGCCAGTGACAGGTATTGAGGTGTGACTTTGACTCTTCAGCCCCAAAGTTCACTCCATTCTCTTATACTGTACCCATTTCAGAGTATTTCTTATGGAATGGGTTTATGGTAAAGTTTGAAAACCCCAAGGCACACCTCAATTCTTGCCTGTATCTGCAGGGTAGGGTGAGGTGAAATGGCGTGAGCATTATGGGCAATGACCCAAAGGCACACCCCAATATCTGTCCATGTCTGTGGGTGGGGGTAGGTAGGCATCACTTCAATACTTCACTGCCATTCCTATTCTGCCTGTCTATCTGTGTCTGTCTGTGTCTCTCTCTCTATATGTCGATGTAATTATCTATCCTTCTATTAATTGCATGTATCACTATTATTACCTATTTCTAAAACAAACCTGCATATTACATTTGCCTGCACTCTGAGCACATACTTATGAAACTATGCATATTTGTACCCACTTCATGTAGACCTCATACTTTCCTAATATCCCCATTATCACAAGCATAACTACCTTGCCCTTATCAAAAGTGAACCTCTAAAATATATCACATTTCTCTAACACTCCATCATCATTACACTTGACTTCCTGACATCAACACATTGCTTAAATATAACTTACATCACCTCATGGACAAAAACCCTATTTCTCTTAAACAAACAAACAAACAAAAATATCTTTGTAAATATTCCCAAGGCTGAACATATGCCAGCCATTATGTTTTCATGTACTGCCACCTTCTGTACCATCATGGGACTTGCATAATTTCCCTTGATGCTTTGCATTATTGAGATATGGACAATTGTGTTTTCTTTAAAATTTGGCTGTCTGGCCACTATCATCTAGGATAACACATACATCAGTGGCATTTTCTCTGGGGTTCTTTTGTAAGCTTTCTATTCCTCCATATATTTTCCTAATAATGTGTATGCCTTTCCTAGAACAGAAACTAAAACAAATCTTACTACTTATAAATCATTGTGTTGTTTCTCCATACCTTAACAATTCCACACAGCTTCACTGACTTCATTATGCAGCCATGTTGGCTCTAACTAAAACCTATTTCTTGTGTGTTAAATATCTTCAATAGTGCATCTAAGTAGTGCATCAAAATGTGTGTGGATATACTGTATCTATCTATCTATATATATATATATATATATATATATATATATATATATATATATATATATATATATATGTAGTAGGGGTCTGCTAGCATCCAGTTAGGTTGAGTAGGCCATTTTTTGCACCTTAATAACTTTGGCAGTATTTGATGAAATAACTCAAAATTCAGCATGCGTAGTCTGGCAGTGTGAGTCTCAAGGCATGAAAAGTTTATTGACAGCAACTTGTTTGGTTTTTAGATATGGAATGCCCAAAATGAAAAATAAAGTTTTGTTTTCCTGTACTTAACATAGCTTTCCCCACCCCACCAATGCACAGCCTAGTTGGAGTGGAATTTTTTACAAAACTTTTAGAGTAAAAGCTTTGTCTGAGGTAATACCTTTTGAAGCCTTTGTGCAAAAAAATATTATACAGTTCCAGAGTTACAGTATAAGGATTACATTCTTTTGGTGGGTAACCTCTAGCTCCACTGGTCAAGAAACACTCATCATGAGTGCTTATTTCATCATTTACTTGTTGTAAGAAATAATTTATATGTCATGAGAAAAATGATTGTGGCTGCAGTCATCTTTTTTAACTCAGAAACATTAAAAATATATTAAAATTATGTACTTTCAAAAACAAACACCTAATGGGACATGTTACACTAGATTCCATTGTTTCTTTTTGAAAATTGTCCTGAAAATAAAGTTTTAGGGCACCTAAAATCCTCGGTGCCTATATTAGTAAGAGGAGCCATTCACCTGTTTTCTTAGTATGAGAAAAGTGGAATTTCTTAAAATATGGAGCCACAGCTAGAGATACGTTGCCAGATTCAATTACAGCAGTGAGCTGGTGATCCTCTGTCTCTTTCTCTCTCTCTCTCTCTCTCTCTCTCTCTCTCTCTCTATTTCTCACTCTCTGTCTTTATATCTGCCTGTCTGTCTGTCTGTCCATCTATCTTCGTTCCTCACCACCTCCCCTGCCTCTGTTCCAGATGACTAACTCTACAACCTCAGGTCTCACCACTTCTGCACCTGAGCACTTTCTTTACCTGCCTTCTAAATGCACTTACTCTCTGTAGATTTCTTACCACTTAGTCTCAACTGTGCAATGACCCATGTGTACTACTGATTATCATTGTACTACTGTAAATCTAACTGTATTGATTACCACTGTATTACTGAAACTCAAACTGTCCTTTTTGTTAAATTTTAACTATTTTTTACTACTGTACCACTTGCTTATTGAAACCCACTGAAAATATGTATTTTATGCTAAGCGTAAATTTTATGTTAATATGTATGTACTCCACCCACCTTCACCTGGGTCGACCTAGAATTGATCCTCGGCTCAGTGTACCTTTCCGGTTACCAACTGTTTAAATAATCAAAAAGTCTATATGGATCTCTGTCTATGTCTATCTATCTATCTATCTATCTATCTATCTATCTATCTATCTATCTATCTCTCTCTCTCTCTCTCTCTTTGTGCAATAGGTGTTGACACTAATCAGACTAGATTAATCTTTTATCTAACTGCAAAACAGTGAGTAGTGAGATAAACACATTTATCTAAATAGTTTACATGTCACTGCATAACTCTACTGAAAACATCACCCTACTGCCCGCTACTTACTTCCACAAACAGCAGCAACTTTTACTTTCCACAGTGGCACCGATGGCATGCACACTATTCTGAAAGCTGCCACCATTTAAAATAAAGTGAACATTTTACATGCACCATCAGGAGCAAAAGATCTCTTGATGTGGTAAGATTTGATCTAGTTGGATGTACTGTGCTGAGATACAGAGTGTAAAAAATGAAAGTTACTTTTTTTCTATTCTTCATCATGTTGCTGCTAAAAACGGTTTGGAATTTTGTTTTGACATTTTTAATATAGAAAGAGCTTGCCTCACAGATGTGCCTTTTGAAGGCTTTGTGAAAAATACTGATCCATTCCAAAGTTATTAAATGTTAAAGTTCCATTATTTTCAAAGGTAATTTCACTATCCAGTTAGTTGTCCCACTCAAAAAGGATCCTTTGTCACAATGGGTAATCCTGTTTTTCAAACAGGTCATCATGTGTCTCAAATGGAAATCTTTTTCTTGTGCTGTCATCATTTTGCTTTACAGTTAGTGAGGAAAATAAAATCAACTAACTCAACAAGTATGTGTGAGTAAAACCAACACATGTAGCTTGATTATTGGGACTCCACAGTTGGATTCTGCATATGTCTGTTGAAGAAATGCCATTGAATTTGTTTTCCAGATTATAAATCTTTTTTCAGGACTCATGATATGAAAAAAATATTTTTGTATTATGAGTCATGAAAAGTATTCTTTTCATTATGAAAATACTTTCACTTGGTGTCTAGTGACACACTCACCCTCCAATCACTGTTCCCGTTGTTTTCCTGATGTCGAGTGGCACCCACCACCCTCTGATCACTGGCCCCATTGTTTTCATGTGTCTAGTGGCAGCCCCACCCTCTGATTTCTGGCGCTGTTGTTTTCTTGGTGTCTATTGGCAACCCACCACACTCCCATCACTGGTCCTGTTTTTCCTGGTGTCTAGTGGCACTAAACCACTGTCCAATTACTGTTCCCTTAGTTTCTCTGGTGTCTAGTGGCAACCACACTCAGATCACTATCCCTATTGTTTCCCTAATGTTTAGTGGCGCATCCTTATCTGATTGCTGTCCCCATTGTTTCCCTGGTGTGTAGTTGTACCCCACTCTCCAGTCACTGTTGATGTGATTCTCTTTTTCCCTTGTGTCTAGTGACAACCCCAACCTTCGGATCACCATTGCCATTATTCATATCCCTTTCCTTGGTGTCTAGTGGCACCTCACACCTCTGATCCCCATCCCCATTGTTTCTCATGTGGTGGTACTTCCCACCCTCCCATCACCATCACCATGATTGTCTGTTTATTCTTGAATCTAGTGCCCACCCCCACCCTCTGGTCATCATGTCAACCTGAAATAAAGAAAATGGTCCAGATATGTGTGTGTTTTTCCTGTAAAAAGAAAACAGTCCTTTACTGATCTGACACCCCCACCCCAGGCTAGTGTCTGTATATTATCTCTTCTATAGGGGATGGTTGCAAGTCTAGACTTACCACCAAAGGCTTTTTATTCACATATTGCAAGACATCAATATTAGGAACACCATACTGCATTTGTATTTGTTGGAAGCTTTCAACACTCCTCCATAGTACAAGTCTCCCAGAGTATGTATACCCGCCTCTGCAATCTCAGCATAGTCTGATGCATAAACACATTGTACCCTTTTTCCCCTACCAGAGTCTTGCATAGGCTAGTGTTAGGGATGGGGCAACATGGTGTCTAATGTATTTTTGGACTTCCATCCACAATCTTCTGAGGCAGTGAGTAAAAGGATTTTTATTTTTGGTGTATTTAGGTGTGTCAAAGCTGGACATAATAGCTCCCATACTAGCCCCTTGTGAGGTGCTCTCACTTAATTGTGTTTACTAAGCTGTAAATAAATTGCACAAGAATGTGCCTATTCATTTACAGCTCTGTGGAGGGCAGGCCATGGTGGAGAGAGGAAGGGTGTGTTGGTCCCCTCTAGGGTTCAGGATGGGGTGGTTACTGGGTGATGGGGCATCTGCTGGGGGGAGGGGGGCCAGTAGACCACAAGGGAAATCATTTTTATTCAGGGATTGAGGATCGGAGATGGGGAGCAGGGGTTGTCTTGAATGAACTTGAAACCACGTAACTAGACCACCAGGTATTATTTTATGCATGGAGAGGGGGATAGAAGATGACTACTGGACACTTTGGGTGAGGTGGAGGGAGGAACCACTAGCCACCAGGGCATTTGTGATGCAGGGATGGGGTAGGGAGGTATTGCACCCACCATGGTGAGGTATTTTTAGGTCTGGTGGCAGGTAATTTAATGGGGGAGGGGTTGCTAGCCACCAGGGGTAGTTTATGTACTCATGGGGTGGGTGGGGAGGACCACTAGCCACAGAGCTTGTTATAATGTAACCTGCTGAAATGTCACCTGTAGCATTCTGGGACATTTTCCTCTCTGCCACAGGTGGAATTTCGGAAGCGTCCTTGACAGTTACCTCATTTTCATGGAAGTTTCTCCAAGGTGGAAAAGCCCTTTCACCCACCCCTATTTCCTAAGCAAGACAGATACAATTATAGGGGCCTATTCTACAAGGTGCAGCGTGGCTATGCACCATGTATCTGTGGTGCATAGACACTCCATAGCCGCTGTGCCCCTGCAGTCAATTCTCCACAAGGCACAGGGCTGGCACTCAACAGATTCACCAGCTGGACAGCTGTGAGCTTTGCAAGGGGTGGTCCAGGGGGCAGTGCAGGGGCATGCCCATGCTCTGCCCTATGCCCAAAAGCATGGAGTGCTGGGTGGTGGGCACAGTCTCACACTCTAGGGGCAGTCATAGCCCCTGTTAGCTCCCCCACAGTATGCCACCAGCAGCAGCAAACACCATAGACCCTTCCAACATGTCATCCCAGACCAACTTGACCACTGCATAGGCTGGGGTCAGCCAGCCAGGCACATGACTGGTGTTGGTGTTTGCAGCCCACTGTATGTCCTGGCATCCATGGTGCTGCATGGTGTAGGGGATCCACCAGCTGACCAGGACCATCCATTCCATTGGATGGCCACCCGTGTCTGCCAATCCTCCCATGCCCCTGTCGCGGGGCAGGGCCATGGATGGGTGCTTCCTGGTCATGCATCTGGAGCACACTGTGCCCATCTGTGGCCATGTAGGTGGAGATGTAAGTATGCACAGTTCCCACATACCTTGTGCCCCTTGGAGGATAGCCCCATAAAGAAGATGTAAAGAAATTAGTATAACTTTCCCTTGAACTTTCTCTTTACCATCATGAAACAGATCCAAATACAGCATAATTTAGCTTTCAAATATTTCTGTCAGGTAGGACACATATGTTTTGTTCTGAGTAAACTGTATTTGCAACCCAAGCTCTAAAAATGACACTCATGTCCCTCAGGAAATGTTTTAGGTCCTGCATCTGTCTCAGTTCCTTTTAAGGTGGAATCAAATGACTTGCAATCAAATTGCTTCTGGCATGAAAGTACAACTTTCTTTGCCACACACATTTGTCCAGGAATACAGCCACATTAACACAACAGAGGCCACAAAAGACGGAATGTCTGACATTACCAGTTATAAATATTGAATGGGTAAATGTAACCACCCTTGCAAGATTCTACTTCCACAAGATAGCAAACCCTGGAGCTGCTGACAGAGATGGAGATGCATTGTGGGAGTTAGATCTGTCAGAGTGCACAGTGCTACTGCAAGAGACAAATTCACTCATCTCCTACTCCTAGACTTATATCTATATAACTGGTTTAGAATGATTCTGAACTGACATTCCAGAGGACCAGGCATGTGCAAGTGGATTTTATTTTTTACATAAAGCTTCTTTGGTTAACTAGGCAAAGGGCAATTTATTTCTGTATATAATACTGACCACTTGCCTTAAGAGTGCACTAAAATGAAAACTGTTTACAGGTAAATGCTTTATAATTAGATATCACAACTGTAGAAATCAGTAGCTAACATGTAATGTCTCCCACAAAGGCCCTGCCAAATAGTATTGTGCTTCACACTGCAGAATTTGATAAGCAAATACAATTTTCTACAAGAAGAATGAGCAGCACAATGATTTTTGATTAAGATAGCCATAACATGCTAGGAATATGAATGTTATTTCCAATGTAGTGCAGAGTTTCATTGCTATATGCTTCCTTTATGTACTTGTTATTGTATTTATTTTGCATGACTCATGGAAATTGTGGAACAAGCATGTATCAATCTTTCAAGATTACATAACCTGGCAATTTTCTTCCTTTAGTAATCCATCTAATATGAAGAGCAATATCCACTTTCCTGTTATGAAACTGGGATCAAGAATAGCTTTACATATTATTAAAAGCGGCAGCTTTAAGTAATTATAAATCATCAGCTCATCAGCAAACAGTAATGCTGTACAAATCCTGCAGGGACAGCAGTCTAAAAGTTTATGTGAACAAATATGTGTATTATGCCATCAATTGTATTATCGTATTTGTTATACTGTTCATTGTCTTTGACAATGCTCCTTATGGTTCTAGTGCAATAACTTGGTCTTCCCACCCTGGTGCTGGTTCCTGTACTTAGTTGCAACAATTGACATGGACAGATATTTCCAGATTTTTTTCTTTCTGAGCTCTCTAGAGAAAGCCATGCCTGCCTGCCTGCCTACAATACCACTTTAGGGTCTCCAGAAATAATCTCTTTTGAAACATCACAAAATATCTGGAAATAATCTAAATATCTGACCATGACAATTGCTATAAAATGCTTAGCCACTGCATAATATAGACTGTTAATCATGATAGGATCCTTTTTCCAACCCATGTCTGGTGTACTTCAAAGAGTAAAATCTAGATACAGATGGTGGAAGAGCAGTCAATAGTTTTTGCAAGACTTCAGGTGTAGGTGATGATTAACTGCTTCCATCATCTTGCCAGCTAGTGAGGTATTTTCTCCCTATTATGCAGCCTTGCCCACCTCCATTTGAAAAACAAAACCTTCTGTAATGCTTCAATACCTGTGAAAATCCAGTGAGGCATATCCAACTTGCCTCCCATGACATCACTGAAACCCACATTTGCTGTTGTTTAAAAATGTCCAAACCCTCCCATCACAGCCACCAAACATCTGCTCCTTATGGGATGGACCTGGGATACAAACCATGAATTCCAGTGCATCAGACAACTCTGAAATGCTCGATGTCATGAATCTGGAGGATCTTAATATGCTTACCTTAGAAAAAGGAGGCTGAGATGGGACCTTATTTAAGTCTTTCCATAGTCAGCAGCATCAACATGATTGATTAGACAAATATTAATGATCTTGTGTCCTTCTGCAAGAAGCTGGGAAATACTCTGAAGCTAAAGGTGGTAAATACAGACATAACACTGACAGGTGCTTCTGCTTCCATTGGGTGGTGAACCTAAGGAAAAGTCTATCAGCAGATACAGTGACTATGAAGGCAATATTGGCCTTCAAGTTAAATCTGAAGACAATGCTGCTTACCAAGGAATAACTGGGTATCCTGGGGCATTAAGAGAATAGGAACCCCTTTAAGTTAGTGCATTTTTCACACATTATGCTGATGCCTTCCCACTTATGAAAGGGGCCAGATATTATGTACCTAGAGCCCATACCAGCCTTGCATTACAATGATAATATATGTAAAGATAGCATAGACATAATTATACTTAGTTACTTTATGGACATGGAAAATATAGACATTTACACTTAGTTACCTCATCATTACAGACATTTCCCAGTAATGCTACCTCCACATAAAATAGTCCCATGGACGTTACTACATTAATTACCAATTTTACAAGTAAGAATGTATTTACTAATTTATTTGGGTTATTTATTTAGTAATTTTTATTGAATGTGCAAGGAGTGCTATGAAATAGTTTCCTGTTTTCAGCCTCATACCTGGGGAGGGGTTACAGGCAGTGCTCACTGGTTTTGAAGCAGCTTAAGTTGTGGGGATTTAGTTAATAGAAAAATGGACCAGTACCATGGAAAAGCAGCCACTCTTTGCAAGAAGTGCCATGGAGTCATTAGCATCCACCTGTACAACCAGCAGAAAAGAATATGGCATCTAGGTTTTACATCTTATGTTAAAGACAGCAAATAATAATGCACAGTTCCTAGGGGTGTGTGAGTAATGAATAGCATTTTCTGAATACCACAAATAATGCACTGTTCATCCCCATCCCTATTTGGGAAATATTATTGTTTTAGAATAAATAAGAAACAGAAACAACCACCAATCCTTCATTTCCAGCCCAAATTCTTTACAATTTCCACCTCAACCCACCCTCTGTTAGAATGCCAATCCACCTCACCCCTAGAACTCACAACTTAATAGTTTAAATGTGTAGATTGTTAGACAAACCACATGATGGGCAATTGACAAGTCACACACCTCCACATCTGGTTACCATATTTCAGTACTTATTAGTGTTAAACTCACTACTGTATTTCTTATACCCCAATAGCATCCTCCTCCCATCCACCCACCACCCAATTGTAGAAGAAGCCAAGAGAGAATGAACAATGTGACACACACAACCTGGTCCTCCACAGCCATCCACCTTCTGCTGAATGAAAGAGCTCGTTCACTGGCTACACAGTAAAACCAGCTGATTTTCTAGCCCAATATAAGTTAAATGTGCATATGTTACAGAAGATCTCAATGGAAAAAAAATATTAAGGAATAAACATTTTGCAGTCTTAATAATACCTAGATAGTACTGTATACAACAAAAGACAGAAATGTTAGCTGTTCATAATCATGTTATTTCTTTTGCATGGAAGATGTTTTAAAACATATTGGCTTTCTCACAATAGCTTATATTATTAATGAAATATATATCAGTAGAAGGATTTTTCAATAAGTAATGTGAACTCATTTGGTCAATTACATGTATTGGTTTTCTTACCTATTTCATAATATAGAAATAGTCCAGCACTTGAGCTGGATTTAATTTTCTTCAAAAATATATCTGTCGTAGTCTATGTGAATGTTATGAAAGGAGATCTCCTGTATACTTTCTTTCAGTGGCAGGTTTTTCAGAAATGTGTGCATATCTGAGAGCTTCTCAACAAAAATTATCTGTAAATTAGGTTACTCTAGCAGACAGCAGTAGATAGGAATAATTGAATATACTGTATATACCTTCCAGTTTAAATAATAAGAGTTCTTATGGTTTTGCCTGTTAAATCAAGGTCAGTTGGGAATAAACCTAGCAACGATTTCTCTTGTTTTTCTTCTTCTCTTTTTCCTCATTGTTTGCCCTATAAAAGGGTCTAACAATGAGAACAATTCTGCTGATTGTTTTGCAAATATTTGCACATTTTAAGTCAATGTTCACATAACTTGCCCTCTATTTTGTAGATTTTTGTGGATCCAGTGGGTGTGGCAGTGGGAAGATAGAATCCCAACCCTTTGAAAATCCCTTTGTTCAAGTTTCTTTCAGACTAAACAGACTTAGAGAGGTTTTCCTCTAAAATGCATGGAAATGCCCTTATATGACATGCCTTGATCTACCATTGTAGAGCACCTAACATGATTTCAAATTGTGCAGGAGACGAGTTTATCAGCAAAACAATTTGACAGGTTTTCAAATTAATTTCAACAAGTGTGTGTGATATATATATATATATATATATATATATATATATATTTATAAGAGTTGTTTACACTTGTTGAGGTATGAAGTTAGCAGGTAGGTAAGCAGTATTTAGAGTAATCTGACTGACTGATGACCCACACTTTTCATAATGTACCTGCAATTTTACACAATGTACTGTAGCTCTAATTTTCTATGATGACCTCTGCAATGCAATTCCTGACTATATTAAACTATTAGTAAAGTGTTGTTTATTAACTACAGTATAGTGAAATGCACATGCCTATAATGGGAAGTCAGGGTTTTGATTTATAAAGCAGACATATTATTTGACTAAATATTTGATTTTTCATTCAAACACAGTAAATTGCCTGCATCCACTAAACATTTACATCAATACAGCATCTCAAGAAAGCAAAACGTAACCATCCAATGAAAGTCATACAGTTTTAGTTCTCAAGTACATGTATAGTGACACCTAAAGTCATTTGCTTTCTTCTGTAGGAGACACCAATCAGCTTGTTTATTGCTCACTACTGTCAATTTAAAATTAACATTTTCTTAAGAGAAGCACGATTTTCCCTTTTGAGTGTTTTAACATATAAAGAAAATAGTTCAGACTTGTCTGTACAATCCATTATTGGACAAGGTGGCCCATATTATTTGGTATTTGTCTACCAAATCACCCTCTCCCCAAACCCCAGCATTCAGATAGCATTGAGACATCAGTCCTAGCCACGAAAGGTGATGGCTTTCCTTCCTATACCATGACTCCTACTCATTCAATGACTTCATGGGGTTCTACTGAATGGCATGCCATTCTGACAGTGAAACATTTACACTGAAGACCATTACAGTGATGACATCAGCAGATCGCTGTAATGGTTAAGTGCGGAGATCCCCAGCACAGCTCTCAGGGACCTGCGCCCCTCCCTGAAACAGCTGCAACTCAAAGAAAGTTATTTTAGAATACAGGGGTGTGGGGGGAGGTACAGCCCTGCTCCAACACACTTCTCTTCTGAATGGCACAATGCCAACCACAATTGCAGTTGACATACAGCCATTGCTGTAATTTCGGTCAACATATTTTTGTCGAATCAGCTTCATAGACCCTACTGAACAATGTTCCTATGCTTCCTCCTGATACAGAGACAGTGCACACACTCCTCTATGATATGTAATAACTTCAGGAACAGAAGATCCAATGCCCAGTCTTCAAGACATTTAGCCATTTCTTGCACTGGATGACAGAGACAGTAGCAGGAACAAGTCGGTGGTTCACTACCTCAACAACTTTCTGTTCATCAGGCTAGATGGGAAGAAAGACTGTGAGGAGACATTGACCACATTCATGGCCATCTGTCAGGACTTTGGGGTCCTATTAGCCCCTGGAAGGCAGAGGCCCCAACCAGAGCCTTGGTGTTCTTGGGAATTGAGATTGACACCATCAACAAGCTCTGCTGCTTGCCTTGGAAAAAGTAAAGGTGCTTAGATGCCTGGTCGACTCCATGGAGGGGGCCAGGAAGGTAACTTTGCAGTAGTTGCAGCAGATCTTGGGGCACTCAACTTTGCTTGCCTGGTCATCCCATAGGGGTGCACCATTTTAGGATGTATGGCCAAGCTGGGAGGAGGATGCACCAGGCCACATCATAGGTTGTGGGTCACACAGGGTTTCAGGGAGGATTTACAAGTCTGGAAGGTCTTCCTGTGCCACTTCAGTGGAGGTGCACCATGGCAGGCCAACATTGAGGAGCCCAGCTGCAGCTGTTTACGGATGCGCA
Organism: Neoceratodus forsteri; assembly: GCA_016271365.2. Taxonomy (NCBI): domain Eukaryota; kingdom Metazoa; phylum Chordata; order Ceratodontiformes; family Ceratodontidae; genus Neoceratodus; species Neoceratodus forsteri. The sequence continues at coordinate 1,432,044,373 of CM028131.1, forward strand.
GGGGCATTAGCGAAAAGTGCATATTTCCAAGGTGATTGGTGTGCAGGAAAATGGCCACCAGAATGGGAGGCAGCTGGGCTGCTCATCAATGTCACCCTGTTTGAATTCTTTTCATAGTAGTGGCTCTGTATTTATGGGAGGCACAGCTGAAGGATCTCAGGGTCACTTCTCAGACAATATGGGGTGGTGCACATCATTAATGGGCAGTTGGGGCTGAAAGGCACGACAGAGGACTTGATGCGCATCTTTGTCATGAAGTGTTTACTCTTAAACATCTCATTTAAGGCCATTCACATACCAGGGGTTGACAATGGGATTGCTGAAGCTTGTCTCATTCAAAGTGGCAACAGTTTCAACAGCTGGCTCCAGCAGTGAAGCAACAGCTATGGGCTGTACCTCCCTTGTTGTGGAAGGTAGTGACATCTCAACTTGGAAGTGTATAGTAACTCCATTGCATCGAGGACAAGGAAAGTATATCAGTGTGGAGTGGAACATTTAATGAGGGTGCAGGCACAGATGGCATGGCCAGAGGATTGTCCCATTCTGGTGGAGCAGCTGTGTCGGTATGTCATATGGTCCAAACAGAATGGGGGTGACACTGGGGGTGGTGGCCAGGAGCCTCACTGGCTTGTCCTGGGTTTCCAGGGCCCTGGGGTTTCAGACACCACAAAGGTGTTTAAGGTGCAGAAGGCCCTGGAAGGTTGGGCAAAGGCGGTCACCTTTCACCAGGACACAAGGTGCCCAATCACCCTGGATACCGTGGAGAATATTAGGAGGGTCCTGCCAAAGGTCTGTGCAATCCCATTCAAAGTGCTCCTGTTTGATATCATGTTTCTTTGACCTTCTGTGTGGCATTCTGGGTATCAGAGGTCACCCAGCCTTCCTGGAGAGCCAAGCTGATAGGCCTGAGGGAGGGGATGTGTCGGTGCCAGAAGGAGGGGGTCTGTATAAGGCTCCAGAAGAGTAAGATAGACCACAAATGGAGAGGCCACTGGTGCTTGGGTGAAGGCCCTGCCTGAGGTGTCTTGGAAGGCCAAGGACAGGGTGTGGGCATATATGGCACCCATGCCCAAGACATGGGATGCCTTTTTAGACATGCAGATGGGGCTCCAGCCACAGCATGCTAGTTTAGAGCCATCTTGGCTACAGCAGTCCTGGAGGTGGGCTGGATATGAAGGAGTATGGAACACACTCCTCAGGATTGGTGCAGCCACACATGCTAGGAACCTGGGATGGGCAGATGGGCAGATTCAGACACTGAGGCAATAGAAGCCGCAAGCGTTTGAGGTATGTGCACCCCCATTTGGTACACACAGCTTTATTTTCAGGGTCCCCACCCAGCAAGTGAATGGTTTGAGCTGGAGTGGTGACAGACCTTCATACCACAAGGACAGTCAGAGCACAGAGGCAGCTCTGGTGGAATGGGTCATCTGAAGGTTCACATCTTGTGGCTGGAAGGTGGAAGACCATGGCCTTGCTGTGGGTAGCATGTTAAGGGGCTTGAACCATGGGGAGGGAGGGAGGGAGGGTCATCTGGTGCTTCGCAGTCTGGGGGTGTTGCCCTCTTAGCCAAGGTCCAACACAGGATCGGCCTGGGGGGACAGGCAAAGGCGAAGGCTCGGGGACCATGGAGATACATAGTCAGATTCAGGCTTTTGGACAAAGCAAGGTAGCCTATACGTGCTTTGGACCAAAAGGTGGTGTAGCTCTGTGATAGGAGAGGAGACTTAGGTCTTGGAGAAAGTAAGGGAGCAGTCGAGCTTGGGGGTTGGACGCTGTCCTTCCTGTGGCATCTCGGAGGATCACAATGATATCAAATGGTTGGTAGGGCATGCAGCCAAATTCTTCTGAAAATCTTGTGACCTCTATTCTGGTTGGCGTGGAGGTGGAAAATGAGTACCTTGACCTGAGGGAAGGGTCTAGGTCTGCCTTCAGCAGGTACAGCTATCCTGATGGGGGACTCCAATAGCCTTGGCCCTTACAACCTTGGACCATTGCTCCTTCCATGTGCGCACAGTGCTCTCAATCATGATTGTAATCAATAAACTCATGGCTGCAGCCATTTCCTCCAAAATTTGTGTCTGTGTCTGTGTTTTTCTTTCTGGTGGAAGGGGGTAATGGACTGGTACCAGATATGCGGAGGCTGCAGCATTTTGCAGCAGCCATTATTTTGTCTGGGACCATCCTCCTCTGGATCCAGGAAGAGGTGGTGTAGGGAGTGTGAACAGAAAGGTGGTCCCTGGGGAAATTGGGAAAGCCTAGTGATTGGGTCAGGGACCACCGAGGCCTCCCACTTAGGAAGGGGGGACACATCCTGTTGGGGAGAGGAGAAAGAGGATATCTTGGACTGCAGCCAGCAGTTCTTCCTCTTTCTCCTTTTCTTCTAGCTGAATCACCCACCATCCTGGTAAAAGCAGGGTAGTGGGGGCCAGGCAGGCAGGGACCTCTTTTGACCCCCTAAGGTGACTGTAATAGGGATTGGGAGTGGCTTTTTCCAGTTTTCCTGCAAAGTTTTTCCCGGTTTTCACCTCTCCAAAATGGTGTTAAACTGAGCTAGAAGTGGAGAACAAAAATAGGCTAGAGCAAATAGTCATGGCTTAGGTGAATGTTAATTTGTTGCAGTCATGATGATGGCATCTCGGAGAGGATCACGATGACATTGAATGGTTGGTAGGGGCAGTAACGAGCTGAATTCTTCTGACAAGCTCATGATCCCTCTATTCTAGTTGGCGTGGAGGCAGAAAATGAGTACCCTACCCTGGGGAGGGATCTAGGTCCACCTCCAGCAGGTACAGCTATCCTACAAGGCTAGCAGTGCCTAATGGGGTGGCTGAATAGCCTTAGCCCTTACAACATCAGACCGGGCGATCTTCCAGGTGCGCATGCTGCTCTCAATCTGGACTGTAAACAATAAATGCATGGCTGCAGCCGCTTTCCTCCAAGATTTGTATCTGTGTCTTTTTTCTGTGGGAAGGGGCAATGGATGGGTACCAGATAATGACTGCATGGGGTTCTACCGAATGGTATGCCATTCCAACAGTAAAACATTTACACCGAAGACCATTACAGTGACAACATCGGCAGATTGCTGTAATGGTTGTGAGACCCCACACTGCTTCTCTGGGACCTGTGCCCCTCTCTGAAACAGCTGCAACTCAAAGTGTTATTTTAGAATACAGGGGCTGGGCATGCCCCTGCTCCCACACACTTCTTTTCTGGATGGCACAATGCAGACCACAATTGCAGTCATCATACAGCCATTGCTGTAATGTTGGGTCAACATATTTTTTTCGAATCGGCTTCGAGAACCCTACTGAACAATGTTCTTATGCTTCCCTCCCTGATACAGAGACAAAGCACACTCCCTCTGTGACATGTACTAACTTCAGGAACAGAAGATTCAAAGATGCTCCTCAATGACCCTGGGTATCCTATGTTGCACTAGTAACACTTAATACTACAACTGTGTCACATAGTTGTTGGCTACACATTATTAACAAAACAAGGTAAAGAAAATTAAAGGTGTCCTCTACCAGGCTGATATGATCTTCTTATAATTTACAAGGGGTTGTCCATCCATATAATATAAAACATTGATTAATTGTTAAAAGTATCTTTTTTTCTGATTTGTTAAGCAGCATAAACCCTACTGATTATTGGCCAATAATTGGAGCATATTGCATACAGTAACATAGAAACATAGAAACATAGACTTTGAAGGCAGATAAGAACTGCTTGGCAAACCTTGTCTGCCCATTGCTCTACTACTGGATAAGCTGCAGATCCTAGTTAACCAGCAGCCTTCTTCATCCTACCCCACACTATTATTGTCTTATGTCAGTTCCATGCATTCTTGAATTCCCCACTCTTTTGACCTCACAACCTCCTCAGAAGGCTGTTCCATGCATCCACCACCCTCTCTGTGAAAAATACTTTCTCACATTTCCTGAGCCGTCCCTCCTCTATCTTCAAATAGTACCCCTTGTTCTTGTGCTTCTCTTTTCTGAAATATGCTACCCTCTTGGACTTTGTTGATTCCTTGAGGTACTAGAAAGTTTCTATTATGTCCCACCCTCCTTCTTTCCTCAAGGGTATACTATACATATGAAGCTCTTCAGTCTCTCTTGTATGGCTTCTGGTGCAGACCCCATCATTTTGTTTGCACTCATCTGGATTTCTCCATCCTGTCTATGTCCTTGCAGAGATGGTTTCTCCAGAACTGCACATAGTACTCCAGATGGGTCTCACCAACTGTCTGTACAGAGGGATAACAACTTTGCTTTCTACTGGTGATGCCTCACCCTATGCATCCCAGATTCCCACCAGCCCTCCTTACTACCTTCTCACATTGCTTACCTACCCAGGTCTCTTTCCATTTTTGTTGTTGTTAGTACCTCCCTCTCATTTTGTACTATTCCTATGGGTTTTGTTTCCCAGGTGCATTATTTTGCACTTCTTTGCATTGAAACTAAGCTGCCATACTCTTGACCTTTGCTCCAACCTTGCCAAGTCCCTTCTCATCCTTTTCACTCCTCCTTGTCTATCAACCCTGTTGTAGATTTTTGTATCATCTGCAAAGAGGCATACTTTTCCTTTAGCCCTTCTGCAATGCCACATAAAAGACATTAATGAGTACTGGTCCCAGTACTGAACCCTCATGTACCCACTAGTAACTCCCCTTTCTCCTGAGTGTGCTTTGTTTACTATTACCCTCTGTGTCCTGTTGTCCAATCAATTTGTTACCCAGGCTACAACCCTCAGACCCACTCCCAGGCTGGCTAACTTGTTTGTTAATATTTTGTGTCTTTGTGTGGTACTGTGTCAGATGCCTTGCTAAAGTCTAAGTAGGCCATATCCACAGCCTCTCCCTGGTCTACTACTTTGGTCACTCAGTCAGATAAATCTATTACATTTATCTGACATGATCTTCCTGCTGTGAATCCATGCTGCTTAGGTCCTGTGTCCTACTGGCCTCTAGATATTTGACAATTCTTTCTTTCAAGTGATTCCATCATTTTCCCTACAACAGAGGTCAAACTCACAGGTCTGTAGTCCTCAGATACCACACCACCCTCCCATGATTTGTTAAGAAGGGTAGTCAGTGGTGTCATTAGGTCTCCCCATAGTTCTTTTAGAATTCTGATGTGAATCCTGTCTGGTCCCATTGCTTTGTCCACCTTGAGTTTTAAGAGTTCTTTCAAGACCCTTTCTTCTGTGAATGGACTGGTATCAACCCCACTGCCCAGAGTGCTTCTATTGTTTGATTTAGGCACCTCCACCTCTTCTTCTTTTGTGAATACTGAGCAAAAGTATTCGTTCAGTATCTCTGCCTTTTCACTGTCACTCTCTGCCATCTCCCCTCCTGATTATTAAGCCTCACTATCCCTCCTTGTTCTTTCTTCATTCCTAATGCATCTATGAAAGATTTTATCCCACTTCTTAACTGACCTGGCTATCTTTTCCTCAGTTTGGGCCTTTGCTATCCTGTCTACCTTCCCCACTTCCATCTGCTTTAACTGATACAGTTCTCTATCCTGTTCCTTTTGTGATTCCTTATACTTCCTGAATGCTATCTTTTTCTCCCTAACCTTCCATGCCACTTCTTTTGAGAACCATAGTGTTTTTAACTATGTTTCATTTATTTGCTTCACACAAAGGCTTGTTGCCTCTTTGATAACAGTTTTGATTTTTCCCATTGTTTTCCACCTCCTTCATGCCCATTTGCAGTGCATTCCTTAGAGACTCCCCATTTTGACAAAGTCAGCCCTTCTAAAGTCCAGTACCCTCACTTTTGTATGGCTTGACTCCTTGGTAGTGCTTATCATGAAAAACACTGTTTGGTGGTCACTTGTTCCCAGATGCCGACCCACTTATAAATCTGTGATCCTCTCTCAATCCCTGTTTGAGAGTACCATGTCCAAGGTTGCTCCCTTCTGAGTAGGTTAAAACACTATCTGTCTGAGGCATGTCTCCATAGGGCATAGAGAATGGTCCCACTCTTGGATGTGGCTCAGCAATGTGCTCCAGTTAACATCTGGCATATTCAGGTCCCCATTAACAATATCTCCTTTTTTCTGCCATTCTGAGGATGTCTTCTATCATGGTGATGTAGATAGTGAAGAGACAAGATGGTGGCCATGCTGGGTTAGCCATCAGCCTTTGAGAGCAGCAGTTTAGATTTTAGTTTATTGAGTTTTAGTTTCTTTTGTTTTTTAGTTTTAGTTTATTTGCATGTATTGTAGTCTTAGTTTTGCATGCATTTTATTTTGTTGTAGCATGTATTTTATTTTGTTTGTAACATCAGTTGATCATTTACCATAATAACGCCCTTTTCCTAATTACGATGCATTGTCTGTTTTAGCATGGGATGCCAGCATTAAGATTTTATATCGGACAGTCACCTGTAAATTGTATACTGTAGACAACGCTGAGATTTGTATCCAGGAATTACCAGTAACCTGGGGACAATGCAGGGGATCATGCTTCCTGTCTTGGGATACTGCTTTGGGGTCCAGAGGGTGGTGGACTGCAAGAAGATCTGCCATACTGACTCGAATGCTGACAGCACTGATTATAGGGTGGGAATGTATGTGCCATTTACATTGTGGTCTTTGAGCGGCTGAGTTGAGAGCTGACAGATGGGACTTCTTGCCATGGGAAGCTAATGACTGACCTCATAGAAGGATCCATTTGTCATTCTGCAGACTGGTGAACAGGGAGACTTGGAGGATGTGGTCCTGGGTCCTGGTTTTCCCTGGGTGACCAGGAAGTGCAGACTGGAGGCCGACTAGCTTCCAGGTTTGTCCTGTGGTCTCTGAGGGTTGTCTGGTGAGTCAGGTGTACCCTGGAGGCCTTAGTGGGTGGATTGACTAGGTCTGTGTACCTATTCTTTGATCAGGTCATGCCTGGAGCTGACACTCTTTGTGGATCATTTAATCTGTTGGGACCCAATTTTCCTGGGGATTTGTTCGTGGCTTTGGAAGAATCAGAAATAAGAACATCTACCAGTGAGGATCTCCTGGACTCTTTTGGCAGAGAAATGGACATGGAACACAGGACCTTATATGCCACAAGTATTTTAAGAACTGAGCTGGTATTATAATATCATTCTATTATTTAGGAGTCAGTGAGAGGGCCTCAATTTGATTTTACCGAGCACTTTAGTTTATGAGAAAAATAGCAGTAAAAGTGCTACAATATATGGTTTACTGTTTTGTTGAAGGAGGTGGTGAGGCTCCCCTTTCCACTGCAAATTATCAAGAAGCTGTGGTGAGATTTTTGGACACCTGGAAATATTGAACACTGTGAAGGCACTGGACAGTGTAATCATATAGGACAATAATGGACTGATAATTTCTGACTATATTTTGTACTAGGTTTAAAGGGTGCTGTTGTTGCTGTATATGATGCTGCACTGCAACTAAGATAGATAAAGTTTTGATGCAAGCAAAATACCCGACAGGGTGGAGGTATTGGGCAATACTGGACTACCCAGGGGTGTAATGGAGGCCTAACGCTGGAAGGTCTGGTATTGCCCATACCGCCACCCCCTGGAGGGTATTATTGCACTTAGAAAATGGGCTAACTGTGTCATTTTTACAGGATTGAAAAAAATAAAGTAATTCACTAAACTTGTCTACAATTCAAGTTTTTTCTCCTTCATTGGCAAGTAGTCCTCTACTTTTGGCACTGGTAGTAGAGGGCAGAGTAATGTGTGGTACTGTGCTGTCTCACTTCACCCCACCCCTTCCCCAAACAGTCTGTCCCATTCTGTATTTTTTTTTTTTTCTGTAACCCCATTGATAAGTGCCAATGGAAGTGAGACCGTAATGCAGACCACAGAAAAGTGACAATTTTTGAAGCTGTGTAGTGACACGTGGTGTCTCTGTATTCACCCCCACCGACATTTGTCTGTCCCTTCTGTCTTTCTTCTACTCCATCGATGCAGCTCATTTATTTATTTTGAAAATAGCAATGAAAGCGAGTGGAAGTGCAGGACCGCAAGAAAGTTAATGGATTTTAGTTGTAGTGACGACGGTCCCTGTCTCCCTGCCATTGTTATTATTATTTTTAAAGTTGCTCCTTGTAGAAAGAGCAGGTGGGAATGCAGCAGTGTACAGAACAGCATGGGAGAAGGCTGATGGGGCAGTTGGGTGGTGAGTGAGGTATTTTGTGGGTTAGCAGTTGGTGGAAGTTGTCAAAAAGCAAATTGTTTTTGCCTGTTTTCTAATCTCTGTATGCAAGACTGGCGAGTAGCGCTGAGCATGCGACGTGCTAGCTTAGTGATTTAAAATGAATGTTTTTTCTTTCTTTATTACAGTACACAATCAGAGTACTGTATTTTGAGAATCCTGTTGGGAGTGGGGCACTTCTCTGATTTTGGGATGTGCTGGCAGTGGCACTGAATTAGGGACCAATGGAGATGCCAGTTTCACTGCTAAACAAAATTAAAAAAATGGCGCCGGTTTCAAGTTGAATACGGTGGTTTTGCCCAATGAGCAGTAGGCAGGGTGGGCACAAGGATAGCTTAGGTGGTGATGTGGTCAGGTGACTGGCATTTTTTATTTACTGGGCGTCTATTGAAAGTTAATGTACCCTGGCTGCGGTACTAGCCAATCAGAACCCAGTAAATAAAAAGCCCATTTTCTAAAGTAAAGTTATTGTTTAAGGGTGGGTAGTTGTTTGGGGGTTGAGGCACATTTTATTTCAACTTTCTATTTATCTTAATTGCTTTTCATGAGTTTAGTTAGTCATTTAATTGGGGATTTCTTGATGGCTTAGGTGTGTTTTTGCTGTCGTTGGGTCTTTCAGTATGTGTAGGAGGCCTGCTGCCATGATCGTGCTTATTCATCCTCTGCTCTTCATGCCCTCCACCCTTTCTCCCCCCATTACAGCTATTGGCATAGCAGTGCTGTAGAGTGCTGAGTATTGGTCAAAGGGAGGAGGAGTTTGAGGTGTGAACAGTGGCGTCGAATGAGTGGGGCCATCATATTGGTAGTAAGACCCAGAAGATGCTCTGGGTGAAATGGAATCTGGAGCATGGTCCTTCTTGTCTATGTTTCCATTCCCAAGGGTACCACCAATATTGGTGGGCAGGTAACCAAGCAGCTCCAGAGGCCTGTCCAACCTGAGCAGTTTTGTGTAATGCCAGATTCATCAAAATAAGACTGCAGTTATTGCAGATCTTGTTGTTTCGTGGATCTGTCATGCATCACCAAGACTGACTGGATGAGAATGCAGGCCCATATTAGAAGCCACTATTTCAACTGGGTACTAAGTGTTACACCACTCAGGTTGGACTGCTGGGGTGTTGTGGTCTGTTTTAAGACTGAGCTGGGCCTCACTAGTGTACCAGTTGAGGAGGCTGAGTCATTCAAGAGTACTCTAGTGGAAGGTGTGGTTATAGGATCACCCTCATCTACTGTCCATCAGGTGATGAGAAGCATTCCAGGAAGTAGTGGACTTTGTGATTGACATGGTGTTTGAGTGGCCTAGGCTTATGGTCCTGGATGACTTCAGCACCTAGGTCAATGATGAATTCTCACAATTGGGACAACATTTCCTCCAAATGATGACATCTTTGGGCCTTACAAAGTTGTTACTTCTGCCATTCATAAAGGTGGTCACTCCTTAACTTAATCTTCTTCCCTGCGGATCGAAGCCTTCGATTTTGGGGTGGAACCTGTCAGAATGTCCGATCACTACACTGTGGGGTTCAGTTTTGCACACCCCTTCATAGGCCTACCTCTGTGGAGATGGTCAGATACCGCCTTTTGAGATGTAAGCTCTGAGCTCCTGGTGGCGTACTCAACCTATCAGAGCTTGCTGGAGTGAGCAAGACCAGGCTCTGGTTTCAGCTTATAATAAAGCTATCTCCTCAGCTCTGGATATTATTGCTCCTGACCATGTTCTTCCTTCCCTTTCTCCTTCAGTCCCCATGGTTTAATGGGACCTTGAAGGAGATGCAGTGACAAGGATGAAGATTAGATCATTGCTGGTGGAGATCTGCCTTGATGCCAACCATCTTAGATTGATGGAACATTATCAAGTCTATCATTCTACAGTCTCCCATAAGAAGACAGAGTTCCTGTATGAGGAGACTGTGGCTGCTCAGAACCGACCAGCTCAGATCTTTCACACTTTATACAGACGTGCAACCCAGCCTGCCTGGAGGTTCAAGAGCCTTTTCACAAGTAGAGTGTGAAGACCTTGGTCGCTTCTTTGTGACTATGGTGGCTGACATTAGGGTGGCGCTCCAACCTGCACCCTCTAAGGGAGAAGCTATGGATTGGTGCTCAGTCACTGTCTACAGGCTCTCCTGGAGTTCCTTTGACTGGCTGGAGTTCATTGAAGTCATGCAGATTGTCCAGGTATGTGCCCTACATGCTGTAGTTTGATCTGGGACCAACTTTCCTGAGTAAGGGTTGTTGTGATACTATTGGCCGGTCCTAGCATGGATAGTCTGGTGCTCCTTGGAGATGGGTGAGTTTCCTAGCTCTCTGAAGTAGGGGGTGGTAATGCCCTCCTGAAGAAAGCTTCTGAGCCCAGACTGCCATGCTAGCTACAGACCAATCTCTAAGCTTCCCTATGTGGAGAAGGTGACTGAGAAAATAGTAGCCATACAACTGGAGAACAATTTGACCAGTCATGACAATTATGAACAACTCCAGTCTGGTTTTGAAAGAGGCATAGTACAGAGACTGCGCTGGTTCATGTGCTCAATGATCACTTGATGATGAGAGATTGAAAGAGCTGTTCCATTTTGGTTCTTCTTGATCTCACCTTAGCGTTTGACACTGTGGACCATGGGGTTCTTCTTGAACACCTGAGGTTCATCTGCAGCCTGTCCAGTACAGTCCTCATGTGGTTTTGATCTTTCCTCACAGGCAGAACTCAGAGGGTGGTGTCAGAGATAATCCTCCAGCCTAGTCTCTCTGTCATGTGGCATACCTCAGGGTTTGGTGTTGTCCCCATGTTGTTCGCAGTGTACATGCTACCCTTGGAGATATTGTAAGAAAGTATGGGCTGAGGTTTCACTGCTATGCTGATGATATACAGCTCTACCTATCTTTTGCACCTGACCAGGATAGAGCTGTCTCTATATTTAACAACTGCCTCACTGAAATCCAGAACTGAAAGAATTCAAGTTGGCTGAGGTTGAACTCGGAAAAGATGGAGGTGTTTGTTGTGGACCTGGGCGGATGGGGGATGGAAGCTGGTTGCCTTCAGGACTTTTTCTTGGTGGCTCCCAGCTCTCTACCTCTGAATGGGTGTGAAACCTGGGGTGATTTTTGACGACAGGCTGACACTGCAATCGCAAGTGTCAGCAGTCATCAAATCATCCTTTTACCATCTAAGGAACATCTACAGGATTAAGCACCTAGTTCCATCTGGTGATCTGCCTACATTGGTCCATGCCTTTGTGACCTTGTGCCTTGATTATTGCAACTCCCTTTATCTAGGGCTAGCAGGGGTTGATATCCACCACTTGCAGCTAGTGCAGAATGCTGCAGCCCAGTTATTGATGAGTACTTCCCATACCTGTCATATTTCTCCAGTGCTGCACGAACTGCACTGGCTGCCAGTACAGTGGTGGATCACCTTTAAGTTGAACTTTGATTTATAAAGCCCTACATGGACTTGGCCGAGACTACCTGAAAGAGCTTCGTGCACCTTACCACCTATGCAATCTCTCTGCTTGGCAGATGAGGGGTTGCTAGAGATTCCAAAGATTTTTAAATCTTCAGGGGCCTATGCAGTTATGCATGTGGTCCCAGCCTTTGAATTCTTTACCCCATCCACTTCGGGAGTACGTGTCCATGGAGGAATTTAAACAGGCCCTAAAGACCCATCTGTGATATCAGGCATACTCGACTTGATGATATTTTATTGAATTTTATGAACTCAGTATTTATTGTATCTGTGTTTTATTGTATTGTTTTTATTTGAAGTTTGTTGTTAAGGTGCCTTGTTTTAGAAAGACGCGGTAAAATAAATATTATTATTATTTATTATATTATTATTATTATTTCTCATCCATTTCCTCCTGAGATGGGGTCTGTATACAATCCCGTGTGGATTGTGGTGCCACTGCCTGTCTCCAAGGTGACTCACAGTGCCTTCTTTCCTCCTTGTTTATCCTTTAGTTCCATTGCTTTGATCCCTTCCTTACATAGAGAGCTACTCCTCCTCTTTACCCTCCCTGTTCCTCCTGTAGATTGTGTACCCTGGTATGTTGACATCCCAGTCATGGTTCTCCATGTACCATGTTTCTATGACTGTCACGATATCCAGGTGTCCCTCTTCCATCAAGACCACTAGCTCAGGAAGCTTGTTACTTAAACTATGGGCATTGGTACTCATTGCCTTCCATTTTATAATGGCCTTACCCTTTCTTCCCATCCCTGCCCTTACTGCCTTTGCCTTTAGTCCATTTACCCATGTCCTGCTTCTTGTTGACCTCTGTACCTTGGTGTTTACCTTGCTAACTTCCCTGTTTTGTTGGTTGAGGCTGGAAATTTCCTGCTTCATATCAGTGCCTCCTCCTTGACTAGTTTAAAAGCTTGCCAATGAAGCATTTAAACCTATCACCTAAGAGCCTGACACCCTCCTGGACAGATGCAGACCATCATGCCAGTATAGGCCTGCATCCCTCCAGGTGTACCCCTGTACCCAATGAAGTCAAAACCCTGTGCTCCACTCCAGATTTTAAACCATTCATTGAACTGCATGGTGTGGAGTACCCTAGCCTCACCCATGCCATAGACAGGCAGCACCTCCAAGAAGGATACCATGTGTGCTACTTGTCTAAGGCCCTCCCAACTCAAAAACTCCTCCTTCACTGCTCTGATCCCATGCCCAGCTAGGTCATTTGTTCCAAGGTGAACAATGATGTCTAGCTCCCTCTCCCATGTCGCTGCTTCCACAATCCTGAGGATTTGCATCCTGTCCCTCAAAGCCATAGCTGGGCAGGCACCTACCCTCCCACTCTCCTCCCTTCCCAGTTATGCCCCCCAAACAATTTGGAGTCCCCTACCAGGAGCTGCTTTCTTTCCATGTGGTGTCTCATGCCACCATCCTGTGGGTGTCCCTTGTGGAGGTTCCCAGCATTCTATTTGGTCTCCACTGTGGGTGCCTCCATGAGGAACCACACTCCACCAGAATGGCATATGAACTGTGGAGGAGGTACAACTGGAGGTATCGCCTCTTTTCCACCACCCTCACCCTCCCTGAATCCACTGTGCTCCAACTGCTCCTCTTTCTTGGCAACCTCTGGGGCAGCAGTGGTGGCACTGGTGTTCCTTGGGTGGGGAGGCTTCTACTCTTTGCTTTTTCAGCCTGAAGATGGGCAACCTCCTCCCTCAGAGCAGACAGTTGTCTGAAAATAGGCAGCAATGCAGCCTCCAGAATGCCTCCTGGAAAACTGTTGTCCCACAGCCAGTGCATTGCACTGCTCCCCACATGTCTATCTCCCTTCCAACTTAATATATATACAATTTGTTTTTATTTTTTGTTTGTGTACATGTGCTTACCCTCCACGCACTGTGCTGGGTTGTTAAAGATATGACAGTTGTATTCCCTTGATCTCTTGGGAATGTATATCAGAACCTCTGGTACAAAGAAAATGACATGCCTGGGGTGGGTGGCACCATGCCCATGACCTTCAGAACACAATCAACTACACCTCTGTACCACCACCCCAATGAGTGCTGCCCTTCCTTTCAATAAGACAACTGGCACAACAGATTAACAGACCACTCCACTTACACAAACCACTCCACTGAATGCAGGAATTAAAATTAATCAATCAACCATCAGTACAAACCTAAATGTTTGTTGCAAAATGTCACTAAATTACTAGCTCACTACACCAGCCAGCAATCCACAGGAAAAGCAATTTCAGTAGTATTTCACCCTTTGAACATAAAAGTAGCAACCTTCAAATGGATACCTAGCACTGAAAACCCTTTCTTGACTGAAAAACAAAAATAAAAATGACAATATATAAAAGTATGGCAAACCTTCCTCACAGGTCCCAAGCAATATTGTGCTTTTTTCCAGGCTCCCAGTTCACAAAATATGAGTATGCTTTCTTCCTAGCAGTTCAGTAGATTACAGCAGCCTTCACCTTCAGCAGTTAGGGACTTAATGTTCTTACAGTGGTCCCTGTGTATATTTGTAGTGGTATTTTATTATTATGATTATTAATTCTTTGTTTCTAAGATTTATCAGGAATGACATACTGAGCTGAAATAATTCATTTCCTGACATTTCCTGGAGAGGAAACGTGAGGAAGTACAGCAATAAGTTACAACAGTCAGTTACACAAATAAAACATCAAACATATAAATTAAACAATTAGCAAGCAACAAAATGAACAAGATGATCTAGAACAGCAACTGAAGAGTAACAAGCAATATAATGAGGAAGAACAGGGCACTGCTAGGTGTGGTATTACAGTGCAGATGGCAGCAATTTAAAGGGGAATAAGGCACTGTTGGTGCTTCATTCTGCAGGAAGGATGGAGGAAACTAGTGCAATAAAGCTAACATTTATTTGTTTTAAAAATAAAAAAAATAACTTTAAAGTACTAAGCATACAGTTGGAGTCTAAGTAATTTGGATTGTCAAACACCCATATGTATAGAACATACATTATGAGATCATTGTGGTATACGGGTTACCTTTTAAAACATAATTTGTTTCTTAAGATATAAGTTGTAATAGAAAGAACAAGAGATGTCATAGGGCTGTTTGCAGCAGTGGCTTGCCAATGTACTAAGGGACTCTTAGATTCCAGTACCCCAGGAAACAGCAGAGTATTCATAGCAATGTCCAGCTCCACTTAGATGCAGATAACTTATTTCTACTTAGAAACCACTGCACACATTCCATACTGTACAGTATATTAAAAGATAAAATAACTGATAGCTTGTCTTTATTGCCAGCTATCAGCAGTGACATTTTTTCCTAATGACTGATTCAGCTCATACCATCAGCAAGGTGTCCTCATTAGTATTGTTACTCAGGGCACTCACCTTAGAAGACTGCTGTCTCACCCAGTATAATGTGACCGGAAGAAATGTGATCTCATTAGTATCTCCCATCCTCTTATAGTAACTAAAATTAGAAATAAATGATGCTATATACAACATTCTCTGCTTAGGATTAGTAGCAAGCTAATAATATGATTATTTATGTAACAGTTCTCTTTGTAGAGAGCAAATAATGACATTGTTCCTTGTGACATACTGTATGTGACTATCTTTCCAATTATGTGCTAGTTAAGCAACACAAAGCAGTGTAACAAAGAATTAACTGATGGGATACTGTTTGGAAATATTTGGGTCATTCTGTTTAGGAGTCAGTCAAGCCAAGTGCTGTATATCTCCTTCTTCGTCTTTTCTTTCTAAAACAGCTGTAGTTCAACATGGGAAAACCTACTATATATGGTACAGTGAAATATTGGTAAACACTAAAATGCTCTACAGAAAACATGGAAAAGCAACTGACAAGATTTATTCCAAAGACAGTGCATGGAAATCATATACACAGATGCAGATACAATATGCAGAATAAATGTTGTTTATTTAATTTCAATTATATTTTTAATAATTCCATCTATGAAATAGAAAATATTGTATGTTGATTTGTACATTAAAAAATACAAGGACATTACAGAAACTGTGCAAATAATATTGGGGAGCCAGACAAAAGATTTACTGAATGGAAAGGATTCAATGGTTAAGAAAGTGGTTCAATTAGAGATATAGTTTACAAAATCCTTCCCTCTAGTGTAAGGCATTTAGGCTCAGGTTCATGAGAGTCATATGCTCGGAGTAGGGAAACATGGCAGCAGGAACTGGGGTGGGTGATCAGGAGATAGGATGGACGAGGGACAGTGATGAAAGATGAAGGGAGAGGGTAGGAATGGTTAAGCTGCAGGAACAAATAGGTGTAGTGGGAACAAATAGGGAAGCAGGGTCATCTGGGGCAGTGGGTGGTGGAAAAGTGGAGGGAAAGGTGAGGTTTTACCATAGAAGAGGAGCCTTTAGGAAAATGTGGCTTGCTCTATTGAGGTTTATGGGCATGGAGGCACTTTAGCAATGTATTAAAAACTATGAGCAAAA
The DNA here is from genome assembly GCA_016271365.2 of Neoceratodus forsteri. Lineage (NCBI taxonomy): Eukaryota > Metazoa > Chordata > Ceratodontiformes > Ceratodontidae > Neoceratodus > Neoceratodus forsteri. The sequence goes on from CM028131.1 coordinate 1,432,060,502, forward strand.
ATGTATAGATAATATGTTCAAACTCAAAAAAAAGCAAGATAAAAGCTTAGTGCTCCATATAAAACATAGGTACTCATTTGATTAAATGTGCTCAATTGTTGTGCTAAATACTGTCGGTGAATGTTTAATGTACATCTTGGTGTCATGTTGAGTGGTCTGCAGTGAATACTTACAGTAAAAGTCACATGAAAGAATTAGTTGCACCAGAAATAGCAGGAGAAATTATATTATGTTTAAAAGTTGTCAGTTGTTGCTTTTTACTAATAAAGTCTTTTTTTTCATTTGCACATTAAAATGTTTCCTACCTGACAGTATTATGTAATGTATTATGTGGAATGTAAAGAAATAGTACTTTACTTGGAACTGACATTAATTCAGACTGTATCTCATTAGCATTGTGATCTCAATTATTGGGACATTACAAGTGACTTGATCTTGCAGCAGGTGGTTGACTCACCTTGGTCAGTTGTACAGTCCGCAAGGTCATAGGGCTGATGCCTTATGAGAAGGAATAGAACTAGCTATGCCAGCCTTCAGGTAGATTACTGCTCTTCACATCACACCAAATACTGTAAGGTATTAACAAAGAGAAGATAAAAAGGCTCCGCATCATGCCATTGCACACATACCATGCTGGCAGAACAGCACAAACAACACTGTGCAAGTCAACACCGTGCCTGTTCACTGGGCTTGGATCAGTGGTGAGTGTGATTTACTATTACAACACCATGCCACCATGGACCACCACTTCAGTAGAATATGTAAACTTGCCTTTTTTTTTTTTTGGGTGGTATTCAGTAGTACGGTGTTGACTTCATGGTGTTGTCTGAGGTGTTTCTGCCCACATGTTATTGCCTGCAATGGACTTGCTGTAAAAAATTCTTTAACTGTAAGAGTAATAGTTCACTACTTTGGAAAGTTAATATCAATTTCAAGCAGTACACAAGTTCTTTAAGCTGTCACACCAATGATTTGATTTAGCATTTCTCAATGAGTTGCATAAGCATCTGAATCCAACGTAAAACTTTACAAAAACTGTTACCTAAGAGTTGCAGCTCACTTTTGTATTACACTGTGATAGAGCTGTTGTTGAGTGACAAAAACATCTTTAAAAAGTTGCTCTTGTTGGTTAGGTGGTGCAGATGATTGAGGTTCTATGCACTTTACCTTGCACAATGCCGCAACCCAGGTTCGGCAACAACCTCGGGTCATTGGGATGCTGGTGTGGAGGGGAGGGCAGAGGAGGATTGAGCATGCTGGTTGGCAGCTCTCCTCTCCTGAAGGTGGTGAGGGTGGGTTGGCACCCCCATAGTTCTGCTTCCACTGGGTGGAGGTCTGATGGGTAGCGAGGGTGGAGAGGGGCAGCAAACTATCAGTAGGTGGAAGGGGCTGAGCTGGTGCCATGAGGTATGAAGCATGCCTCCACAAACTATGACCATGAGCCAGGGCCTTGGGGCGGTCAGGGGAGAAAACCTTTGTAAAATGCATATGTGTCCCGTCACCAGTTGGCAGGAGGAGGCTACGGGGACCAAAAAGCTATATATCTATATATATATATATACATATATATATATATACATACAGTTGCCCTTGAACTGCATAAATGTTGTAAAACAACACAATGTTAGTTGTCAGTTATTTGCCAGCATGACAAACAGCACAAAACCAACTCATTGGCATGACAGTTTGATGCATGTTTTACCATAAATTACAATGGATGCACACTGTTGGCCTAAGTAAAAAGTCTGGGAGCTTATTAACATGTAATGCACAATTCTGAACACAAACCAAAATGAATAATTGACATTATTCACAGAAGCAAACAATTGTGTATTGTACTGTAAGTTACTAAATATTATTAGTTGTTTAAAAACCTGCATTATTTCAACAACGTTATAGTGTTTACAAGTCACACTCAGTCACTCACTCATAGTGTACACTCTGTTAACTTGACAGTTCATATAATTGTATAATTGTTGCCATGAACTTTGGCAGGGACAGCGCTATTTGCTTAGCTGTTGTCTCTTACCCTACCTGTTACTTTACTTAATGTATTGTAAGTGTTCCTCTGTTCTGTATTGCACTGAGTTGTACTGTCTACAGGCTGTGTTTCTGTTGTCACTGACCCTAAGCCCTTGTTACTGTAAGTAGGCTATGCCTAAAGAGTTTTATGTGAGATAGACAGACAGACAGACAGATAGACCGACAGACAGACAGACAGACAGACAACAGACAGGCAGACAGACAGATAAATAACAGATAATTAACATGCCTGGGATGTATAAATGTACAGCAGAATAAAATGCCACCCCATCTGCTCCATTGAGTTGAATGGATCAGTGTTTTAAAATTATTTACCCTTGAGCATTCATTTTGCAAGAAAATAAAAAGCCTCTACAGGACTTGTATACCTTGCAAAGTAGATCAGGTTGTGCACCTTTATTTTATGTCTAGAAATTGTAGAAATAACAGTTTAAATATCAGCCCTTTCAAATCAATGTTCCCAATATTTATAGTATTTTAATGGGTTGCTGTTCATGAGAAAATATTTGTACATAATGTCCTTCATTTGCAAAAAGGAATAAGATTACATTTCTCTGCTGTTCATGAGCCGCTCATCTCTGGACATCTGAAGTACAGTGGCATCATTAGTGGTTTGCCACATGCCAGTATCATGGATCAATACACATCAATTTGTTTTGATAATGTTCACAAAATTGATATCATTGTTTAAAAATGATTCCTAAGCATACTATGCATAATTTTAAAGTTATATTACAGAAAGGACCCGTGATTATGAGAATGTATAGCCATCTGCATCCACAAAAGGACCATTTTGCAGCTTGAAGAGGGTGTAAAACTAATCCCATATTGAGAAATGCCTGTACCTGTTCCCCTGCATTCAAAGTGTTGGGTGTTTATGTGCACACCAGGCCACCACATGAAGAGGAAAGGACTTTATTTAGTTATTGTCCAGGGATCCCATTCCCAAAATAACCACACCACACACAAATCTTTGTTGGGTGCTCAGTTGGCCATATTTTATTATTAACTCATAAATCCTTCCTTATTTTATTTATATCACATAATCATCAAAATCCTTTTCATATGTACATCATCCATTATATACATCCATTGTTCTTCAAACATTTTCTAATGTTCTGGGCTCAGATACATACCCAATGCCCATTTCCCTCCATCTGAGAGTGGGTGCATAACTTGACCCCACCTTCAGCCCTCTGTGATACAAAACCCCACAAGGGCCAAACATGGTTGAGTGCACACCCAGTCCATGTCCTGGTTTCCTTGGCCCAGTACCCCTGGGCCCCTATATTCTTCTCCTCCTGTGTCTCCCATTGCCTGCTCCCTCCCTCATCCTTCTCTTTAATCCAACCCCTTTCCCCTCTTATCCCATGTGTCCACATGCACCTGACCACCCCACTGCAGTCCACCTTCAGCAGTCCCTGTGGGCCCATGTTTCCCCTCCAGTCATGGTCTCCTGCTGTCCACCTTCAGCAGATGACCCCAATCCCCTTCCAGTACCCTCCTCCTACCCATTGAATTACAGGATGGGTGAGCAAATTGCTGTCTAGCAATGAAGACAGGTGTGCCTAGCTCTGCTTTCCTTAATACCTTTTCCTGTAGTTCTGCCCTTGCTTCTCTCTAACAATTTCTGCCCTAGCCCCCTACCTGTACCCATCTCCCCTCCCTATGTTACCTAATCCTGAACGCCCCTGATATTTTGGTCAGAAGACCCCTAACAATAAGTCTTGCCCATTTAGCTGGCAACTCACTTTGTCTGGGGATCCTCTTCACAAAATAACCATGCCATACACAAATCTTTGTTGGGTGCTCAGTTGGCTATATTTGATTAATAACTCATAAATTCTTCCTTATTTTATTTATATCACATAATCATTAACATCCTTTTCATATGTACATCATCCATTATATACATCCATTGTTCTTCAACCATTTTCCATGCTTCTGGGCTTGGATGCACACCCAGTGTTCATTTCCTCCTTCTGGGCTTGTGTGCATACCCGACGCCCACCTTCAGCACTCTGGAATACAGACACAACAAAGCCAAACATGGCTGGGAGCACACCCAGCCCATGCCCTGGTTTCCCAGCCCAGTACCCCTGGGCCCTGTATATCCTTCTCCTATATCTCCCATTCCATCCTATCATCCCCTCCCCATTCTTCTCTTCCAACTACTAGCCCATCTCCAGCTATTGCGCTGGATGATTGGCTTGCCCTTGGGCCACCTTTTCAGCACCATTTGTCTACTGCCCTTCCAGCTGCAAGTTAAACATGTCCAAGCCCACATCTGTTAAATGTACCCGTCCTGCCTATATAACCTGGTACATTAATATGAGATGTCCTTGTGTGTTATGTACCAACGCCATTCCTTCACTATGGCTGCCACTTTTTGGTTTAGCCTCCTGGTATCTTCCACTGCTTTTACATCCCTTGCATATCACCATACCTGCCTTGGGATGATCTCCTTTCAGCTGCAGGTTTCACGTGCCCAAGCACACATTCATTAAATGTACCCTGTCCTGCCTATACAACCCAGTGCATTTGTAGAGATGTTCTTGTGCATTATGTACAAACCCCCAATCCCCATCAATATGGTCCCCACATTATTGTTTAGCCTCTTCCTGACCACTTCCACTGCTTTTAAATCCTCACATATCACCATACCTGTCTTGGGATGATCTCAGACTAAGCAATCACTATCGCTGGCCATCACCCAGTCTCCCCAGGCCTTACCACTGCTTTTCTTTCTGCCCAATATATAAATGGGTGGTCCATTTATATCCCTCAAAATGTCCAGCCAAGGTCTTTCCTCCAAATTATTTCCCTCAAATGCAAAATCAGTAAGGGCTGGCAGTATAGCTTAGAGGTTAGCGTATGAGCTGTGAACCGAGCTTGGAACATCCAGTAGACCAGACCTGTGTTTGATTCTCACAACCTCCACTTGCATACTGTGTGACTCTGAACAAGTCACAACTGCCCAGTGCTCCCAGGTGGCCCTGAAAGCAGGCACTTGTGCCTAGTGGGCTTTACCTAGTTACCAAGGACTAAAAAAGAAAGGTAAGTCTGGCCTTAGCCATTTCCTTTTAATTCCTCCAGAACTGGCAGCAGCTGGGCCCCTGCAATGCCCTGTATCCCTTTTACTGCAGCATTTCATTCCTATATCCATCCAGCAGCTACCTTCTCTGGGCCTCACCGCTGCTCTTTTCTCTGCCTAATATATGCATTTCCTCTTACTGTAGGTTACCAGCCCTCATTGCTCCCTGCCACCCTCCTATTTGCCATTTTAATCCCCTTGTCCCACTTGTCCCTGCCATTATCTTTTATCTGCCTCCATTACCTGGGCCAGATCCCCACAATGGAAACATCTGCCTCTCCCCATTTGCCCTGCCCTCCCATTAATCACCCCAAAGCCCCTTGAAAGGACTGCACTCCATACATCATTCCCCAAATTCCCTCCTGCAGTGTGATTATGGGTGTGGCCCACCACACTTGAACAGGCATATTTGAACTTGCAGCGTGCCCATACCCACTGCTCTCTTTATATCCCCAACATAGCTTTTGCTGGTTGCCTGTTTCTCTTGTACTCTTGCCTCCCATCTGCACCATCATCATTTCTAACCAGATGCCTGGCTATCTTCTATCCCACTGAACATCCCCATAAGAAGCCATCCTCAGATGAAACTTCTTGTCATACAATAGCCACCAATAACCTCCCTGCGTCTTATATGCTTTATGTATATTCTGAGAATATGCTAATAAAGAGATGGCCAGCCATGGCTGTTTTTGCAGCATGAGAGCGCTTAAATATGTAAACCCTGTAACCCATGCTTCTATGGTCATCCCTTAAATTACTTCTCCTCCTGTGACTTCCCAATAACACTAAAGCCACTGCCATCTCTGCCTTCCCTATTGTCTCCTTCTCCTCATATTTCTTTGCTGCCCCTTGTCAACCAGCACAAAAATGCTAACTTTGTTTTTCTCTTTAGATAGTTCCTGAAGAAGACCTATGGTCAAACATCGATTTTTAACTCTTATTTCTATTTTCAGCGTGTATTTAATATAACCATTTTGTTTGCTTTCAGACCACATGCTGACACAGCACCTTGTGTTTTTCAGCACAAAGATGTCAGCATACTCCCTTTTCCATACTTTCTCCTTCAAGACCTGAGAATGTGGTCCCCAGCTGTGACACCTGGTGCCCATCATCCCCTGTCTTACTACCTTGTCCCCTCCTGCCCCCATCCTGCCCTTCCACTTTAGTTTCTTTTATTTCCTGCAACACCTTTTCTAGTTTCTCAAGCCGTTCTCACCCAAATCTTCAATGACAACCTCCCATACTGTCAGATTCCCTGCTTGGTTAGAGCAATATCATCATCCTTATCTTTTTCCTGCTGGTCCCTTGGCTACCTTTCCAGGCTGTCCTCCATCCTTGCTTGTGGCCCTTTTGGCATTTGGTTTTATGAAATGGCACAGAAAAAATGGCACTGACAAAAACAGAGAGGCAAAAATAGCACCAAGTAAACAGTACAGGGCATTACAGCATGCTCCAAAATCAGTGCTGCTACACTTGCTTTTTCTGCAGAGGGCAGATACCCCCACCTCCTTTGCAGGGGTTTGAACCCTGTACCCCCATCATTAATACACCTATCACTGGGGGTGACATTGACAGACAAGGAAAATCTCGGGGGGCTACTCCACAGGGAAACACAGGTCAGTGGGGAGAATATTGGGGCAACCTGCTGGTGGGGAACAAAGTTTGGAGGTGGGCAGAACAGGAGTTAAATAACAACGATAACAAAAATATCTTCCCATAGCCTGTCCCGAACCTGAGTCCACCAAACCACACAGGTATTGACTGTAACTACATCGCCAGACAGTGAGTTCGAACTGGCCCAATGAACAACTCCCTATCTACTTCAAATAATAACTATACCCTACTGACTCCTACTGAAATGAAAGCGCTGGACTTACAATGTGTTGTTAAAAGTACATAACCCATTTCAAATTTGCTGTTGTTGCTTGGCTCAGATTGACTCACTGTAATTGAGTTGATCTATTTACAGGATATCTGGCACTTTCCTCTCCTCCCCAGCCTCTTCTTTGACTCCTCATCCTTCTGAGCTGCTTCCAGGATGGTCTGCACTTGTACCATCACTGCCATTGCCTGCTGGGCTGGGTCTTCACTTGGGTTAGCCACTGCCCCATTATTGTTGTTTACCCTTCTGAAAACCATACCTGCCAAAAGCTGTATCTCTCAAATTTGTTCCAGAAATCCTAGTCCAAAAAAATATTTGCCAGCTGAAGTGCTAGAGTGTGTCTCAAACAAACTGAATTGCTCCCAGCAATGAAGAAGGTGCTTCTATCTCTGCTTTCCTCAAGTACCCTTTTGCTATAGTCCTACCTATTGCTTCTCTCCACCAATCCCTGCCCTAGCCCTCCTACCTCCACCCCCTCCCACCCTTCTTCCTCCCTCTCCCTATGTTACCTACTCCTGAACACCCCTGCTATTTTGGTCAGGAGACCCCTGACAACAGTCCCCTCCCCACCTCTCTCCCACTCATGTTACCTAATCCTGAACACCCCTGCTAATTTGGTCCTGACAATAAGTCTTGCCCTTTCAGCTTGCAATCCACTTTGTCTCATGGGGGAACAGCCATGGTATTTTCCAAAGGGTTTAAGCAAGGTGATATATGGAGATCACAAGCAAAATGAAAAGTGGCTGTACACTTAGAACACAAAGGTAATTCAAATGTTAGAATTATAAACTAATATTTATTACACATCGTAAAAGCAGTAGCACTTCCCACACAGAAAATGATTTTCCTGTTTGGGTGGGTGGGGTGGTGGTGTGCTACTGTTATTATGATGTTTAATAAATATTAGTTTTATTGTTTCCTAACATTGGAATTTTCCTCTGTGTTCTAAGTGTGCAGTCACTTTTTGTTTTGTTTTCTGTGGAAGATTCGCTTGATCTTCACTTCACAGTGGATCCTAAACTACCTCTAACTTGCTTTGTGTGATATATGGTATGCTTGGTGGAAGAGGATTTTCTACTGCTGGCAAGGTCAGTATTTAGCCTCAATGGTATGTGTTGAAGGCATGTGACTTTTATGTGTCCATTTCTAAGTCAAAATAATGTGTATGTCTAATTTAGTGGGATTTGTTCTCTTTTCTTTCTCTTGCCTCTCATACTTTTAATGTATCTCTCCTTCCCCTCTAGTATATCAAGCTTTCCACTGTATACCATACTTCAAATCATTGGGAACAGTTTTTAATGTATAGTTTTATAGAATTATTTGTTTCATTGATGCATGGATCTTTATACTGTAGAGACCTGGGGTCGGATTTTGAGTTCTTTCATGGGAAAATGTTTGATTTCCAAGGGAATCACAGTGTAGTCTAGGTGGTATAGTGGGTGTAGATCCAGCCTAAGTCCCAATAAATTAGTAAATGTTTGCAGTGCTTATATTTTATTCCTGCTTATGAAGGGAACGAGGGGGTAGTCATAGAGCCCCTTCCAGCCATAAAGTACTATGTTACAATGTTAAACATGCTGCAAAAATATGTTCAGTAAAGTTGCTCAAAAAACAGAAGAACTAAATATTATCTCTTAATCTCATACTAGTGGGCAGGATTTTCAAAATGATCCATTCAGAATTTGTCAACCACTATATTTAACTAGAAAATCTGTCCACACTGTTAGATCATCTATTACATGGTGTAGGAATATCTGAATTTCTGGTAAGAATAAATAAACAAGATGCAATTTCAGAAAAAGACACAAATCACATTTTCAGCAATTGTGCACTGCAAATTGTGACTTTTTGTTATAAATGGATGCATCTTGGAATTGGCAGCAGGGCTGCTCAGAGTCAATCGAGCAGATGCAGACAGAGACACAGTTTGTGTGTGCATCTGCATCTAACCCTTTGGAAAATTCTGACCATGGTCACTGCTTGTTAGCATGATTTTGTAAATCTTCCAGTATTCTAATTCCTTCATGAGCAGGTCAGTCTGCTTCTGTGAGGATAGCAGCTGTTTGTTACACTATGTTAAGAACCATTTGGACAGGCACTGTCCTTGTACAGAACAGATATGGAAAAGATCCATCCTTTTATAAAAACAGGAAGCAGCCCAATATCCATGTTTCAAATGAAAGATGTAACTGAGCATTCAAAATACTGTCACAATTTTAATCCCTTCTCAGAATTACTGTATTGGGGTGCCACACAGAAATATGTGGTGAATGTTGCCATGTTCCTCACAGAATCTGCTGCAGCATCTGTCTGATGATTCCCACCTCAAAGTGTCTTGTAATGAGGGACCAGAAATAATCTTGTCACTATGCTCCAATGTACAGTAATTTGTTTCTATTGTGTGATACATGTGGCATTGTGGATTGTGCTGTGGTACAAAGCAAATGCCAGTTATTCGCATCTCTTTCCCATCCTAATTTTCTCACCCAGTTTGTTTTAGTTGCCATCAAGACATCCACTATGGCGTCCCTCAATTTCTCATACTGAGGCCAAATTGGTGAACTATACCTTTAGGGCAAGTGAAACTGCTACATATTCCTTTAAAGAAATTTTCTGTTGCACTGAACTCATTCCAAATCTTTGAGGAAAATATCTAGCTTCTGAGCTTCAAATTATTAAACTCAATCAATGTTATTCTATATTTCTCTGTGAGGATTGTGAAATAATGCTCCATAATGTTATACATTAATTGATCTAGTTAATGGAAAGAATTTCTATTCAACCCACTAATTCCTTTATGAAAAGCTTTAAAGACCTATTTTGAGAAATCAGTGATTTTATTCATAATAAGGCTTTGATTGAGAAAGCTTTGTGGAAGCTAACTTACTGAAGGGAATGCAGTGTGTTGATGATAAAGATGTAAGTAGTGGCTCCCAGTGACATCTGCAATTATTGTATGATCCATTGAGAAGCATGAACAGTCAAGATGCCAGCTGAATTTCATAATGTCTTGACAGATTCAGTTAAATCTATAAATAAATGTGACTTCCAAGATGGTGCGAAAGCATTAGCCTCATACCAAGTTAGCTCTGAGCCAACATTGAATCATGAGTTGTTTTCCTGTAGCAGGCTTTGCACATTCAACACTGTTAAGCATGCCTATACTTAAGACATGAGAGTAGATGCTTTTTTAATGAGGAGAACAACTAAATCTGGTAGAAACCAGACAATACTATGATTTCCACAAAATGCCATACATCGGCACAATCCAACATACAAGAGGTCTCTGAACCCTTCTAACGTCCAGGACTGTCCTTCATATTGTATAGAAGATGTCAGACAAAGTAATCACAGGGACGTACTAGAAAATGCATCATATTGTGAGTACTGTAGAATCTCTCATTTAAATAGTATAGAAGAGGCAAAGATGGGGAACCGTTGGTGATTTAAGGGACACTGTTAATCCTCTTAGGGATCAAAGTGTCTCGTTTAAAAAAATGATTGTTTGCTTTCTGTAGAAATTGCTGATGTCCTTGGTGGTTTAATTACATCCCTTTGATATTTTAAAAGGAAAACAAACTGCCCACAATACTAGTGTTACCACACAAAAACATGTTTGTTTACATTCCTGTATCAACTCCACTGCATTTTTCCTTGGACTTAGGTCCACACCAACACAGTTACATCAGTCATGATGCAGCGAGAGAAGAGCAAATTATTACATTACAACAGACTGTACTATTTTGGGGTGTTCCTAATGTTTAGGAAGTATGCAAGGGGACAGAGCACAGATCGGAAGCAAAACAAGGTTAGATATAGTTACACCATTAGCATGCATTTCAGGTTGGCAGTGTTCCTTTAAGTTTGGCTCCTACCATCTCTCACTTTTGCCTGAAAAATCAAGATCTACCTTTGAGTTTTTGGGTTTTTTTCTGTTCGTAAACCATTAGTGAATGTGATGGTTATATCAATTGCAAAAGTAACAATCTCAGTTGAATTTTGGAGTAGTAATGCAGGCTCTGTTTGTGGGCTAATAACCAGAAACCTATGCCCGATGTTACAATAATATTCCCTGGTGTCCAGTGGTCCCTCATCCTGATCCCTGTAAAATAAAGGTACACATTCCTGGTGTCTAGCAAGACTCCTCTCCCTATCCCCAATCCCTGTAACACAGAACTAAACCATTCCCTAGTCTCTAAGAGGACCCCTCCTATCACCATCCTGGCAGCTAGTGCCCACCACCCTCTCTCCCATCACAACTTGTTAGCAACTCAGCACAACCCCTGTTTCATTTTCGCCCACCAACTGAGCTGTCAATCTGAGTGCATTGTAACAGCATGTTTCATTGACAGCTCAGCTGGTGGTCAGCTGTGCTGGGTAGTGCAGGGCTGTGCAGGCTGCCAGGTCAGACTGGGATGGGGAGTGGGGTGATGGGGCACTACCTTCCAGGGTGGGGGTTGGGGTCTGCTAGACACCAGGAGGTGTAACTGTATTTTACAGGGGATTGGGTATATGGAGAGGGATCTGCTGACACCAGGGAATGGTTTAACTCTATGTTACGGGGACTGGGGATAGGAAGGGTGTCCAATAGACACCAGAGAATGATTTATTTATTTATTTATTGAAATGTTTCACCAGGAAAGATACACTGAGCAACTTAGTGCTCATCTCACGGTACGTCCTGGGGTAAGGGGTAGAGGGATAACAGTAGTAATGACAATTGACATCAATATGGAGGTAATAATAAATGTGGTAATACAGTGGTACAGAGTGGATTAACATGCAGTAATACAATGGTACACTAGATACAGTACAGTACATACATGGTAAGAAGTACATTTATGTGAGGGCATCATTTGTAATATAGGAGGTTTGCATAGGTGACAGGTATTCAAAGCATACTACATACAATTGTTAGTGCAGTGCTGAGCCATGCACCTGTAACAGGATTTGTAGGGAGGTACACTGCAGCAGTTACAGTAAGCTTCCACGAGGAACATGTCTCAGGGTTAAGAGCTAAACTAAAAGGGGTGAGGTAAGTGCATGAGGAGGGGGCAGGTGAGAAGGTGGAGGAATTTAGGGAGGAGGGGGTCAGAAGCAGGTGCAGGAGGAAGTGAGGTAGTTGTGTAGAGCAGAGGTAAGAGAAAACAGGAAGGAGGGGAAGCAGATTTGAAGAAGCAGAGAATTCCACAATTTAGGCAGGTGATACAAGAAGGCTTTCTGTCCTGAGGATGTGGTTCTGCCAGGCATTGACAGGGTGCGAGTGTCAGCAAGAGCTCTAAGGTGGTAAATGGAGGGGAAGGTACCAAGAGAGGAAGTGGTGTAAGAGGGAGAGAACCAAGCCAGAATTTAGAGATGAACTTGGCACCATGTAGAACTCTCCGATTGTGGAGTGGAAGGATGTTAAGGGAGCAGTACATGTCACAATGGTGGGTTAGGAGGGGGCGCCAAGAGCGAAATGACAGAAGGAGCTCAGAAAGAGTCCAGTCTGATAGGTGGGACTGAGGGCAGCATCACAGACTATGTCGCAGTAGTCAAAATGGGCAGGATCATCTTTCTGTACCTGCTCACGCCTGTTGACAAGAGGATGCAGCTATGTTTCTGTAGAGGACACCAAGCTTAGGATTTAATTTTTTCAGAACAGCATCTATGTGTACAGAGAAGTCAAGGTATCTATCCAGCCAAATGCTGAGATACCTGAATGAGGAGATGTCCTCAAAAGCAGTCCTGTCAAGGGTGTGAAAGGAGGGAGTTGACTTGGCCGAGCAAGTCTCTCTGCCTTGTGCCAAAGGTCTGGAGACTGTCTTTTGGCATTTAGAAATAACTGATGTGAGCTGAACCAGAGTTGAACCTTGGGAAGTCAGCCGAAGGCTGGCAGTGACATCAGGGACTGATTTACCAGAGGTAAACAGCACTGTATCGTTAACATACATGTGGATGCTGGATGATGTGCAAACTTGAGGAGCTTGTTTTAAAAGATGGAGAATAGGATGGAGCCAAGCACTGAACCCTGGGGACTCCAGTAATAATAGGCAGGGGGAGTGAGATGACATCAGCTATTCTAACTGATTGTGTCCTACCTGCCAGGTAGGAGCTGAACCAGCCTGTGGCAGTAGGGGAGAGGCCAGCGCTGATAAGCTGTGAAGGAGGAGGCGTGAGAGACAGTATCAAAGCCTTTGGCCAAGTCCACAAAGATAGCTGAAATGATATTCCTTTGTCAAAGCCTGAGGAGATAGTCTCAGTTAGCCTCAACAGGGAGGTGGTGGTGGAATGGCTTCTCGAAGCCAAACTGAAGGGTGAAGAAAGCGAGTCAGAGAGGAACTGGGAGAGTTGAGTGAGCGCTATGTGTTCTTGGAGTTTGGCTAAGGTTGGAAAGAGATAGGTCGATAGTTCCAGGGGCAGTGGAGTCACCCCTTTGGGGAGGGGGACTACTGCATGCTTCCAAGTCAAGGTAACAGTGGCAGTCACAAAGGAGAGATTTAGTATCAAAGATATGGGATAGGCGATGGCAGGAGCTGAGAGGAGAGGAGCCTAGGTCCAGACCATCAGATGAGGAGCTTTGGTAGAATCAAGTGCCAGCAGAGCTGATAGAGTAGTCTCAGGAGAGATAGGAGTGAAGGAAAAAGAATGATGTACCTTTATTTCAGAGGAATTCAGGATGGGGAACACTGGACACCAGGGAATATTATTGGAACATAAGGCATGGTTTGGGTGGGGTGAGGGACCACTAGCACCAGGGAAAGTGTACATTTCACAATGGGCCAGCAATCAGCAAGGGGACCACTAGACATCACAGAAAGGATATCTTTACAATGGACCAGCGATCGGGTGGGGAGGGATCCACTAGACACCAGGGAAAGTAGGGCCAGCGATCCAGTGGACACTAGACACCAGAGGAAATTTATTTCATACAACAGGCTGGTGATCGGCATGGGGAGGGACCACTAGACACCAGGGAAACTTTATGTTATAAAACAGGCCAGCAATCAGCAGGGGGCCACTAGACACCAGGGAACAAATGTTGCAAACTTTGCTTCTTCACCTCTGTGCCAAACTCCAGGCGTGTGGTACCAACTTCACAGCTGCAAATTTGACTACATGCAGCAGATTAACTTACAAAATGAGGATAATTCATGAGTTAATCTGCAGATGAAGCTTCCAAACTTCACATATCACTATTGCTGAACATTGCACTCAATGCCACAGTCACCACAACATTTTCTTTTTATTATGAGTAGAGTGTTGCTCCTGCCTGGATTATTTATAGTTTTCTGCAGATTAAGGTATATAGCTTCCAGTAACTGTAGCACAGTCTTTGTTTACAATTACACTGTGTACTGACATTCCACAATACCTGCTCTATTAAAGACTAAGAGCCTAGTCTTCATAGGACTACAACATTAATCGTTATTCTTCTGTGATTATGTCTACATCTATGTCTTCAATACTGGCAGAAGTATATGTTCCCTAGTTGGCACATATGGACAGAGTGATTATAGAGTAGATCTTCAGTTTCATTCAAAACTATTTTTGAAATGTTGGCTACTTGAACAACTGGTTGACTGGACTTTGCAGTGTTAGTGAAAATAGAAACATAGAAACCTGCTGACAGAAAAGGACCCAATGACCTATCCAGTCTGCCCAAACCACCCTATGTCTTTTTATCTTGCCCCATCCCTGCATGCCATTTTTTGTCTTTATTTAACCCCATGTAGTCATCCCAAGCCTCTTGAATTTGCTTACTGAGTCTCTCCCACAACCCATTCTGGTAGCCTATTCCAAGGACCCACCACTCTCTCAGTGAAGAACTTCCTCTCACATTCCCTCCAAATCTGTCCCTCCAGCTTGAATGCATGTCCCTTGTTGATTTGTTTTCACTCATCCTGAATATGCTGCCCTCCCTCACTTTGTTTATTCCTTCAGATATTTGAAGGTTTCAACCATATTCCCCCCTTTCCTCCTCATCTCCAGTGTGTATAGTTTAGTTCCTCCACCCGCCTCCTCGTATGACTTTCTCTGCAGCCCCTGAACCATTCTAGTTGCCCTTCTCTGAACCCTTTCCAACCTATTTCTGTTCCCTTGCAGGTGTGGCTCTCCATAAACGTACTCCATATTCCAGATGTGGTCAGACCATAGTTTTGTATAATGGCATGATCACCTCCCTCCTCCTGCTAGTAAAGCCCCTCGCTATGCATGCCAACATTTTGTTTGTTTTCCCATTGCCTTATTACATTGATTCTCCGCCTTCAGTTTATCTGAAATGATGATCCCTTGATCCCTTTCCTGCTCTGTTACCTCTAGTCCTCACTCCTAGCCAGTATTTTCCCTGGGTCCTACTCCTATGTGCATGATTTTGCATTTGTTTGCATTGAATTACAGTTGTCACTTCCCAGACCACTTCTCCAGTCTGACTAGATCCTCCTTATCTTTTCCACCCCTCCCATTGTGTCCACCCTATTACAGATCTTCGTGTCATCTGTGAACAGACACAATGTTCCATGCAGGCCTCTGAAATGTCCCCAATGTATGTGTTGACTAGTATGGGTCCCAACACTGACCCCTGAGGTACCTCACTCATCACTCTTCCTTCTATGGAGGGCAGACCATTTACCACCACCCCCCGTATTTACCCTCCAGCCAATTTTCTATCCTGTTTACTAGTTTGCTCCCACCCATAAGCTACCCAACTTGCTTATTAGTCTCCTGTGAGGGACGGTGTCAAGGCCATTCTGAAGCCTAGATAAGCTATGTCCACCGTCCTCCCTTGATCACATATCTCCATTACCCCATCAAAGAATTCAATCAAGTTGGTCTAACAAGATCTACCCCTTGTGAACCTGTGTTGGTTTTCATCTATTAGTCCCTCCTCCCCAGATATTGTGTTAGCCTTCCTTATAAGTGCCTCCCTCAACTTACCCACCACAGAGGTAAGGCTGACTGGGTGATAGTTTCCCAGTTCCTCTTCCTCCCCTTGTGCAGTGGCACCACATCAGCCCTTTCCAATCCCCCAGACCCTCCCTATGTCTAGAGACAGATTAAATAACTTTGTGAGAGATGCCACTAGCTCTGCCCTCAACTCCTTGAGCACCCTGGGTGGATTTCATCAGGACCCATTGCCTTATCCAAATGCAGTTTTCCTAACTCCTCCAACCCTATCTCTCTAAAAAGGGGCTTGTGTTGATCTCACCACCCACCCTTCCCATTTCTTAGTTCTGGCTCTTTTCTTACTTCCTCAATCGTGAAGACTAAGGTAAAGTATTTGTTCAGCAGATTTGCCTTCTCCTCATCTCCATCTATCAGATCTTCCCCATCCCTCTTAGTCTCATAATCCCCTGCTTACTTTTCCTTCATTCACTTACATATTGGAAACATTTCTTATCTCCCTTTTGGACTCCTCCTATTTTCTCTTCCGTATTCTTTTAGTTCTCCTGACTGTTTTCCTCACTTCCTTTAACTTCTTTTGTAAATGTCCCTATTCACCAGCCCTGTGAAGCTTTGTAGGTCCTGAACACATTCTTTTTCCCTGACTACTGGCCTCACCTCTGTTGTAAACCATAGTGGTTTCTTCCCCTTTGGTTTGCTCACCTTCTTGATGCACTGCTCTGTTACCCTCAGAATTCCTCTTTTGGTCTGTTACTTTTGGACATAGGGAGGGGTTAGGCATGTTTCATTTTGGGGGCAGGTTTAATGTATTATTGTTTTTCATGCTATTCTAATTTACAGGTAACTCAGAAACTTTAGGTCCAAGATGAGTAGATTAACCTGCATGCTGAGTGTACGGTTGGTAATATATATCATAAGGGGATTATGGGTGAGTCATTAAACATTTTGCCTTAGAAGCTACAGTATCTGGTCTAAAATCATTGTTAAAGATAAACAAATGATTGCCTACAGTATGAATGAAGCATGGAATAAATATAATGCGTGTGCAAGAGATACATATTGATGGTGGAGGCCACTAACATGCAATGATGTTGGGGGTTAAACATTGCACACAGCCTGTTTTACTACAAAGGCCAGAGGGAACTGCCATTTAGAGTAGGCCTAACCTGAAAGGCCAGATCTTAAGAGTGGTCAAAACAAAAGGAACATACACCATACACCATACTGCAGATTCAATGGCATCAGGTAGCTACACCGTGAGTTCCCTCAGGTAGCTACACAATAAGTTCTCTCTATGAGCCCAATGTTGACAAATCCTATTTCTTTAATAATGTATTTCTTGAATTGGCATAATTTGTGAATACTGCAACATTGGGGATGACATGAATTGTTTGTGGGATAGGGTTTTGGACCACTCTATAGCATCTCATCTCCCAAGTAGCAGGAGGTCTTGGGATCTCCAGGCTTCAGCCATGATTCACTTAGTGGTGGACATGTGGTGCTATCTCAACCAGTGACTCATGAGTACACATATTACTGTATTTTCATGAGTTCTATGCTAAAATTGATTTGTTAATCTTTTGACTGCCATATTTTCTAACATGCCAGCTACTACTCATTACTATATTTTGCTATTGAACATCACCTCCTATTGCTGCAGTTGAGAAGGAAGATGATCCCTGGTCAGACCAAGACATGATGGCTGGACCAGTTCTATGTCATAATAGTGATCGCAAAACAGTGATCGCTTTATGGTGAGGATATATTGCCAAAAGCAAATTGACAATATTCACTTCAAGGTGACATGACATCCAGATTTTAGAAAAGCGGCTTTGCCCCCACATCCCCCTGAATTAGGATTCTCAACTCTAGGGGTGCATGTCAGGAGGGAAAATCTGGATGTCGGCAAATATAAGTGCTGCAGCTTGCAGCTGTGGCGAAATGTATACTCTCCCAGTCCCAAACCCAGTACCTGCTGTGCCAGAGCTAGCCATCCACACCACTATGCCACATAGCTAGCTCGGTGGCAGCAGGTACACCACTGACTGAAAACCCCTTTCATGTCCCTCTCCTTGCCTCGCTATTCCCTTCCTTTCACCTTCTTCATGAATGCTAGCCCATACCTTCTCTATTCTGCAAGGTAGTCCAGAATAATAGTGCCCAAAATGAGTTGCTATTTTGTAGTTGATCATGAAGTTGGTCATTTAGGTAACTATTATCATGTGATACTGGCTGAACCATAACTTATTAGAGCAGAAATGTTTCTGTGAACATATTAGTGACTCATTGCATGAATTACTTGCCTTCAATCCATCAGAAACTACAATCCCAGGACTGAGATGGGAGACCCTGAAGGCATAACTGAGGGTAACTAATTTCATACTTGAGTTATCATTAAAAATTGTCCTCAAACAATTGGAAGCATTATTGCAATGCATTAAAGAGCTGGAAGTGGCCCACCCAACCACTCCTACTTTTACTTTGTTACATGAATTGAAAAGATCAAAATAGAGTAAAATTCTGTTAAGATCTCCAGGCTGAATGCAGTCCCCATTTTACCAAGATGGGACACAGTTTTGTTGGTGATCAGAGGAGCAAAGAACTTGCCAGGCAGCTGTGAAGCAGGGCCAACAAATGGGCAATTGTCAGTATTTAACCCTAGGGTGGCAGGGAATGTTTGATACCAGGTAAATTAGCAACCATTTTACTGCATATTCTATAAGGATTTTCAGAAAGCCCATTAAGATATCCTTGTTCAATATGATCAAGGAAAACATGGACACAAGTATGCTATACCTACATGGGATCCATGGCTGTAACCATTTTACCTAAGTCTGGAAAAATCCAAAGCAATGCTCCTCATATACAGCTGTAACCACTGACCTGACTAAATATTTCTTAAACGCTTTGAGATATCTGTAAAGAAACTTCCTGCTTGCCTGAAGTACCTTGTAAGGACACAAAAGAAATTTCCTTGGAAATATTTGGAAACATCTGACAACTTGATGGCTGTAGACCTATAAAATAGAAGCATGAAAGAAATAAGTGCCTTAGCTGGGATTTGAACCCAGGCCATCTGGAATACCATTCTGGTTGCTCTATCAGCTGCACCACCAAGACAACTGAAAACTTGGGACACTACACCCAGAAGCATCTTATTCTTTCTCTAATGCACAACCTGATGCTGGAAAGAGAATTGCATTTTCATGCAAGGGTGCAGTATGCACATAAATGGAACAAAAGAGAGAAAGAAATAAGTACCTTAGCTATGATTTAGACCTAGGCCAACATGAATACCATTCTGATTGTGCTACCAGCTGTACCACCAAGGCATCTAGAAATGTACCACCAAGGCATCTAGAAAACTGACTCCCAGAAGCACCTACTCTTTCTATAATGCACAACCTGGTGCTGTGCAGATAATTACATTTTTAATACACAAGGCACAGTGTGCACATACTGTCTATGGAACCCAAACAAACAGAAGAGAGAAAGAACTAATTGCCTAAGCTGTGATTTGAACCCAGGCTGCTGGAATACCATTCCAGCTGCATTACTGAGCTGCACCACAAAGGCTGACTGGATACCTGGGACTCCCAAAGGCACCTTACTCTTTGTTTAATGCACAACCTGGTGCTGTTAGTAGCACAATTGGAATAATATTCCAGGGGCCAGGCTTCAAATCCCAGCTAAGGTATTTATTTATTTCTTTCTCTCTCTTCTGTTTGTTTGGTTACGATATGTGCACACTGCACCCTTGTGTGCAAAAATGTATTTATCTGTTCAGCACCAGATTGTGCATAGGAGAAATAATAAGGTGCTTCTGGGAGTCCCAGGTTTTTAGTTACCTTTGGTTGAGCTGGTAGTGCAACTGAACAGTAGTTCAGGCAGCTTGGCTTCATACCCCAGCTAAGGCACTTGCTTCTTTCTACCTTCTTTCTCCTGTTTGTTTGGGTTCCATATATGTGAACACTGCACCCTTTGTCACCACATTCACCTCAGCAAGGCCCCAGCAATAGACTGTGACATGTTATATTAAGATTTTACAACTTTAAAGACAAGTAAAGGCTGGTGTATTGCTACTAACAGAATGACCAAGTGATCCACAATGGGAAGAGAATTATCACATGGGATTATTTGCATGGAGCATGTGTGCCAGAAGCATAAGCGGGGAGGGGAGGATTCACTCACTATTTTACACTTTTGGCCTTTAAGCCTTTGAAGTGTTAAGTTTGCTTTCAAAATTAAGCCCACAATTATGTGCTCCAGGTGCCCTTTCAAACATCAGCCACATCACTTTCTGCAATATTCTGACCCTCTAGGCACTAGGTATGCACCAACAGTGGGCATTTACAGGAGAGTTGTTTTCTCTGTGAGACAAGTGCTTAACAGGTGCATAATATAAGGCAAGGGGAGAAGACTGAAGATCAAGTAGGGTCTCCGGTTGCAGAGCAGGTAGGGAATCTAGGGCAGACTAGGTGGGTCAAGAGGTCCTTATCTGCTGACAACTTCTATGTTTATATGTTTCTTACTTTTGCCTTGATCTATTCAGCTACAGTAGAGGTGATTTTGGATCTACAGAGTGTGCATACTGTAGCATCACATCACCAGAAGTTGCTGTATATAGTAGTTCACTGAAGCTGATGTTTTAAAATCTGCTGTTGCTTGGCTAGCCACAGTGGAGCAGGCAGGTACACTGTAGTATATATGCACAGATACCTAGATACAGAGATGGTTAAGGACATAAAAGATGAGGCCATGCAGTGTGTTCTGTTTTACCTAGCTAGGCTCATTAGCTCAGTTCAAAGCTCCCAGTGTACCGTCTGACTTTGTGAATGTTTTAATTATCTCCTGTAGATATCCTGTTGGATTTTAAAGCTCATGATTGTATTGAATTGACTGTCTTTTGGCAGCTTGTTCCATTCATCCACACTGCTTTCTGTAAAGAAATGCTTGCTTATGTTTTTATTATGAAATTACCTTCTGTAGTTTGAGTCTGTGGCCTCTGGAGTTATCTGCCCTTTATGACCAGATCACTAAATCTGTGATGTCTATCTTGTTATGCCATTGTTACGTATTTGTAAATTACTATCATATCCACCACTGCCTTCTGTCTTCTAATGAGTATGCATTTAGGTTCTTCAGCTTCTGAGGATATGTCTTCTCCTGTTAATAGTGAATTTGTTTTGCTGCTCTCCATTGGATAATTTTCATGCCATTGTTATGTATTTGTAAATTTCTGTCATATGCACCTCTGCATTTTATCCTCCAATGAGTACATGTAAAGGATTTCCAGCCTCTGAGGATATGTCTTCCTTGTTAATAATGAATTTGTTTTGCTTCCTCCATTGGATAATTTCAGCCTATCCTTATCCTTTTTTATGGCTGCGGGGGTGGAGTTACGCAGATGTTATTCCAGCATAGTAGCTGTAGTAGAGTACTATGGAAGCACATGATTGAACCACTGTCCAGCGTGCTTCCACAGCGCTGGTGAATGTCCACTGGGGCTGTTTATGCACCCTTTCCCTCTGTGGGCTGCATAAACACACACCCTTCACCCTCACTCTACTTTTCTTCCACAACTGTGCAAGTGATGGCTGATGTGCCCAAGATGCTGAAATCAACTCAACTGAGCATGTGTGAGTATCGCACATGCACAGTTCCATCAGCACCACCATCTTGGGCACTGTAGACTCCAATGCTAGATTCTGATGAGAGCTCTAAGTATTCTTTACTCACTCGCCAGTCTGAGCAGCCTTATCAGCTATGACCAGAGTTGGTTTTAAATGAGGGTTCAGAACTGCACACATTGCACAAGATGCAAACTAACCATCAGTCTATATAATGGCAAGATCACCTTCTTGTTTCAGCCAGTGAAACACTTTTGTTATACCCCAGTATCCTATATGCCTTCCTGTATGTTTTTACACACTGAAATAATGATTTAATACTGCTTTTATTATTATCCCCAGATTCCTTTCTTATATCTAGGGTTCCAGTATGAACTCATTCATTCTGTAATATATTCATGAATTCCTGCTGCCAATAAGCATTACATTTCATAGTTTAGAACTGAAGTTTAACTGCATTGTTGTTTAACACTGTTAAAGTCTTTCCATATCTCCTTCATTGTGTTTATCCCTCATCAATGTCTATTGTTCCACAGAGCTTTGCATCTTCTGTAAAGATACTTAACTTACCATGCAATCCCCTTCTACAGTATATCACTTATAAACATATTAAACAGGATCAGTCCTGGCACTGACTCCTAAGGAACCCCACTCACAATGTTTTCACATCTGACAGTTTTCCATTTAGGACACATCTTTGGGTGTTGTCAGAAAACCAGTTTCTAGATAACATACTTATTATATTATCAAGCTCAAATTCCCTTTTTGGATTAGTCTGCTCTGAGGCACTGGATTGAAGGATTCACTAAAGTCAATGTAAATTATGTACACAAGCATATTATGTCCACTGCCTGATTCCTATCAATCACTGTGTCAGTGAGGTCAATCAAATTGGTACAAGTTTAGTACAAGGTGCAGTAACAGCTTATATGGCATTGTCTAAAGGTTAGATTTTAAAGCAATTGCAGATTTGCAACTTTGTCTGCAGCATTCAAGTAAGTCATTGGAAGCACAGCAAGGGCAGATGTTGTTAGTAGGATCTGGCTAGTGATTTTACAGGCATATGTTTTGTTGGGCAAGGTATTTTTTCAGAGACAATTTGAATTGACTCATTTTGGGTAACTCAAGCAGTGTGGTGTCTAGATTGGCTAAGACTAACATTGGGCCCTTATCTACACCCAGTCAATCAGTGTTCTATTTCACTATTTCATCAGTACAGTATGAACCCTGTTCATCTATCTGTAGATCCCTACCTGCTGTGCTAGATCTCACAAAATATGCAGACTTCTGTATTTGGCTAGAAGAACCAATGTAAATGTGGATAATAAAAATAATGCTCTTGGTTAACCATTAGTATGCTGTTGTATGCCTCTAAGTTCATTATTATGGGTAATATAAATCAGATGGCAATAGGATAAAGTCAGACACAGAGTGCAGGTGGTCCTGGAAGACTCCATTGAAATCTTTATAAATTAATGTGCACAGCAGTATAGTGTCCATCAGACCAGCTGAGGCTTGACTTGGTAGCAAAGACAATGACACTGTCCCGCCAAGTAAGCTGTGTGAATTGCCTAAAGTCTGCAATGGAACTTTGAACTCTAAACCAGGCAGTGTTTGCCTTTGTCTGAACAGGTTCACAGTTTGTATGGCCAGATAGAAAGACATGCTAAAACAAATGGTAGTAGTAATAGTAGCAGTTTTTATTTATATTGGTGATCTTCACTGGAGGCCCAGGGCACCTTACAAAAAAGACACCGCAGTGACAGTAAATACATAAATAAGTACACATAACTTGACTCAAGCAGTTAAATAGATAAAAGTCAGATAAAAAGTCAGCAGGATAAAAGTAGAGGTATGTGAAAAAAACTTCTGCCGTGGAATTTCAGCTAAAGCCGGATTTTTGCTTCCATGAAATTGCAATTTTCATGGAAATTCTGACTTAGAGTGGTGGAATCAATGTATAAACTGTGGATTATTCTATTAAACTGCAGAGAAAATAGTCAGCAGAACTGATCATTGAACTGTGGAATAATTTACATGTATTGTAGAATAATTTATTAACTGTGAAAAATTCCTCAGAACTGTTATTCTGCAGTTCAGGTGTATTATTCCTCAGTTCAGCCAAAAATTCAGCAGAACAGGGTGAAAATCTGCCAAACACATTAGGAAGATTCTGATCTCTTAAATGCTGAAATTGGAAAATTCTGCAAAATTTCTGAATTTTTTTTAACGTTCTGCAAAAGCAGAATTCACAGCTTTGCCCACCTCTAGAAGAAAATAGTAGAGAAGATGTATCATACCACAAAAGATTGGCTGAAAAGCTATATCTTTGAACCCTTTGATTATGGGAGTTCTGTACTGGCCCTCAGGAAGGAGTTCCAGAGGACTGGGCCAGCTACCTTGAAGGCCCAGTTATTAGAGGCATTTAACCTGGCCATCAATACAGCAAAGAGGCCCACCACAGTGGAGTGCAGAAAGCATGGGGCATGTAAGGATTCAGGAGATCTAACATATAACCAAGATCTGCTGGAATTTTGCTTTGTCTTTGTGTGAATTCTGCCTGGTGTGATCCACAGAATTATATTCCACAGAATAGCATTTCCATGGAAAATATTGAAATTGGCTGAATAGAATTCTGTGGAAATGCAGGAGAAAACACATTCCACATTTTTCTGCTGCAGAATTCTGCCATTCTTCTTTTGATAAAATTCAGCAGAATTTCAGTGGAAGTTTGAAAATTCCAGAGAATTCCATTTTTGAATTTAAAATTCCATGCACCACTAGTGATGCATCATAGGTATGGGGATAGCATAGTTCCAGTCCCACGGTGCTAAGTCATGCCCAGAACTCTGAATATAATAAACTGCAGAATATGATTCTGCAGTTAACATTCACTTTCAGAATTTCTAAATCCACTTCCAATGGAATTCAACAGAATTAAGCTTCAGTTCCTTATAATTCCATCAGAAGCAGAATTGGAAAATACAACATGGTTCTGGTTCACTACTTGTTTACAAACAAAATGTCTGAAAGACCTATGTTTCACTCAACAAGTTTAATTTTATTGAACACCCAATATAGGAATAGAAGATTAGCATTATTTTCAAATAAAGTGCTATTTATTTATTTAAATTGTTGCTCACAAGGATAGCCCCAGTGAGACTGAAAATTACCTGTTCATGGGGGTTTCAGGTGAAACAGGCTTGAGTTACAAAATTTCCAAGAGAAAGACAATATTATAAAGAAATATATCCATCTCTCATATTATGGTCTACACAATTAGTAAGCAGGTTCACCTTAACATCAAATATGCTTGTATACAACTCACTGCCTAATGAGAGTAGTAAACCCAGTCTCTTGAAACAAACAATATTTTTAAATGTCTATCCAAGTCGGCCTGGTGGTATGGAGGGCTGAGGCAATGATGCCTTACCTTCCTGCCATGTCAGCGACCTGTGTTAAATAGTCTTGCACGGGTCATCAGGGACAGTGGGGTGGGAGAGATTGAGAATCTGGAGGACAGCTCTCCTCTCCCAGGGGTGGGAACAGAGGCCAGCATTTGCCTGACACCTAGCAGAGGCTGGGTGTTGGCATGCCTGGCCCAGTACAGTGGGAATCAAGTGGAGCAGCCAGCTGAGCGCTGCATGTGGATGCAAGTGTGGCATGCCCACTATCAGCATTGCACAGTGAGCCACTGAACAGAAACACAGAAAATGGCAGCCCAGGTTGAGCGGCTTGATGGCCATCCAACACAATGCATCATCTCCAGAGGCATCAGCTGCACTTGATCCAGTCCTGGTGGGTGAGTTAGGGGCTTCCACTACCCCACCAATGGGGGTAAGTCGGGGGTAGCAAGGTGATGGCCCGAGATCGAGGACAGCTGTGGGATGGACAGCGGCTGGATGGAAGGATGCCAGGAAGAAGGAGCTGACCAGGGGCCAGGGATAAAAAGTAAGCTAAAATAAATAAATAAATAAAATGTCTATCAATACTACATGTGCAGCTCTTGCCCAAGTTTTGTAGCAAATCATAAGAATAAAACAGACATTTGTTGTTTTGTTAGTTTTGTTAAACAATTCCATAATTTGGGGTCAAAATAAAATAATGATTTATTTTCCCAGTTACCTTCATTGTCATCATCGTTGCAGACAATTTCCTGAGTTGATCTTAGGTTAAATGATATGCAAGATTAATCTAACCTGGAGCTTAAATATGATGGCAATTATCCACTCATAATATTGTTCATAAACATTTACTGATGTAAATGTCTTCTAGTATTTAGAGGCCAGGGATTTTCTTACATTTATAAAGTACAATGATGCAAAATCTATCCTGATTCAGTGCAAATTTTGATAACTTATTAAAAGTAGTTGATTATTTCAGATTAGTTTTCATGCATATAGATTATGTCAGAGTAGTCTACCATGAAATGACAATTTTTGAATTATTATTTTTTACTTTTAAACTGAATCAGTATTTGTTTCTGAATAACTTGCCTGGATATATATGAAGTTCCTTACTTAAGTGTTCTAGATGCTATACAATAAGTACTGTACTCAAATGATAATGAAACCAAATTCCTAAACATTTGAAATAGTCAATTTGTTTGATAATGTCTTTTCACAAAGTAAAATATACACTTTTTTGATAATTTTCTAAAGTTTGATGTGTTCCAAAAGAGTATGGTTTGTTCTCTCAGTACAGTGCACCTCTACTATCTACCCTTCTGTTATCCACCACCCTCCTTATCTGCTGGCCTGATCTCCTGCACCATTCTCTCTCTACGGAATTCCTCTGTTATTTACCACCCTCTCTATCCACCATCTGCCGGCACCTTCTGGTGTATAGCCATATCTGTTTCATGTTATTCTAACTCTATCATCTGTCACATAACTGGCACTGATGCAGTGCATTATGGTGCTAGTTTTGGGGTTGTTGTACATGTATTAGTAAATGTTTTACAGTGCACATCTGACAACTATGCTACCTTTGAGAATGGCTGTGAAGTTTTTAACAACATTATCAATGAAAAGACTATTGAAACTATCAGAGTTGAAGAAAAGGAATATTTCATATTAGAAGCATGGCTGTCAATGAATTTAAAGAAAATCTTTGTTTTACCATTGGTCCTCATGTTAACCTCCCTCATTTTTTTCATGTTGCCAGGTATGATTAACAGCTTTTAAGAGCGCAATTACGTGGCACCTGGCAGTACAATGCTCAGACCACACAAAAAGACTCAATGTGAGTCACTGTCACCCCATTGTTAGAGTTTCCAACTAGTGGTAAGCTGTGATCAGGGGAGAATTGTTACATCACTATCTCCTAGTGTTTCCAGTTTGTGTCTTCATGTGTTTAATGTAAACGTATGCATCTGGGGCCCACATAATCCTTAAGCTTCTACAACTTGGGAGGCTTCATTATACACACTACATGCAATGAGGAAGAATTAGGATTATTGTCTCAAATTACTTAAAGCACTCTAAACAAACCAATGAAGTTATCAATAAAACTAACAGGGTCATTTGGACAATTAGACGTAACATAAAATCCCAAGATTCCAGTGTTATGATGCCCTTATTTAGAGCATATGCTAGACCCCATCTAGAATATGCCTTCCGGTTGTAGATCCCATTTAAAAGATCTGATTGCAGTCTAGTGGAGAAAGTGCAGTGGAATTACACAAAATGCATACGTGGTTTATACAACATGCCATATGAAAAAGATTAGCCTCACTCAATCTAATGACATTAGAAACATGTTGTTTAAGGGTGATTTACTTTTCCTGTTGAATATTATTCATGGCCCCTACCTAATGACCAAACTTGGTCTTGAGTTTAAAAGCAATGTTTATGATACTAGAGGACACCACTTCAACTCACAGGCAAACACTGCAATTACAAATGTAGAAAGTTCTTTTTACCCTTAGGGTCATAACTCATTAGAATAAGTTACATCTGGATATTGCTATCAGCAAAATTAAGACTGAATTTAAAAATGTCTTGATAACTTTTGCTCTCAAGACAGAAACTAAACTATTATTCATTATATTAGCACAGGAGCACTCATGGGCCAAATAAGCCCCTCCTCCTTACAATCCTTAGTATGATCCTTAGTATGTGTTGATGTGCCCACATTATTACAGCCAGTGTTCCTCATATTCCTACATTTCCTAAATTTTGAATATCATTACTCAACATTTCAGTGATACAATGTTAAGAGGTATATGGTGTCTGCCATGCAGGTAGTGGGTTTTCTCCTAATCTCCCCATAGCCATTCTTTTCTTCCATCCCAATCTCTCAGATCTTTATTTTCACTGGACACCACTGCAAGCCAGATGAGGACTTGGATACTAAAATAACATTAATCATTACAAATCAAGTCAAACAGATGTAGATCACTTATTATTTTAAAGTTGATTGATGATAAATGAGTACTAAGCTAAATTAGATTTAATAGTTATACTGTGGCATTTAAGTACTTGCATTTCAAAATGTACACAAACCAAGAAAATGAATAGCCACTATCTAAATGTAGTCCTGTGCTAATTTTTCATATTTAACCAATGCAACATAACACACCTCTATTATAAGCCACCCTTTATTATCTGCCAAAAGTTGGTGCACCAAAGTTGGTAGCTAATAGATGGTGGACTATTCTAATTAACACATTGTTTTGTATTAACCAATCTTTTGATACTGGCAAACTCTTTTTGTAAATGTAATTGAGGGTTTTATGCTGATCCTGCCACACAGTAGATTTGGTGTCCCCTGCTTCGCTTTACGAGAAACTTAGTGTAGATTACAGATCCAGTGCCACACAGCAGGATCAAGTAGTTTTTTGAGATGTCACAGTTTATTTATGACAAACTGAAGAAGCTGTATTTGGATTAGACTATATTTTCTACAGCAAGAGCACTTAATCCTTGGACTCTGCTGTACATATCCATCTGTACAAATTTTTTGTAAATTCTTGCTACTACTGACTGTAGATTTCAATGTTTCTATCTCTATCAATGTGTACATATTCATCTGTTTTGTATAATGTTTAGCAAATTCTTTTGTTTTACCTGAATTTATTGTACACAACTCTCCATTATTTTTTTACATCTTCTGTAATTGTTTATTTTTTTCACACAGGACACTCGTGAAAACAGACAATTTATGCTCACATGCCTTTCCAGTAAAAATAAAAATGAAATGAATCATGGTGTATGACATTGTAGCTATGCCTGTTAGAGCATCTGACTATGTTTTATCTCTGCCTTTACAACACGTTTTGTTTATGATTTGTTCTTGCACTGAGCATGAAAAGCACAGATAAAACTGTATACTTTATTATGAAACATTAACTTAAGAGAATGTCACAGCAATGGTTGTGAGTTTTGCTACTTTATGTGAAGAGAAAGAAACTGGACAACTACATGCAGCTACTTCTAATCTGCACAAAAGTCCTTTGACTATCAAGGAGCTAGAACAAATGCCTTGTAAAGAAGTTGATGTAGTTGGCTTATTTTGTGTGTGTGTGTGTGTGTTCTTCCTTTCTGCATGATAATGGTATTCTTTTCAATCTCTGTAGCAAAGGTTAGTTTCTCCTTTCTAAAGTGAATATATGTTATATGAAAAACAGTTAAGAGAATGTAATCATTGGGATTATGAATTCCTTTATATTCAGTGAAATAAAACAGGAAATATTTTGTCCATGGAGAATCAGAAATCCTCCTTTGCCTGGAATGTGACACAATCCTGTGGATTCTTATACTTTAATCATACCTAGTTTCTAATCTTAGCTACCTACCTCTCTTCACAAGCCCATGTCTATAGTCATTGGCCATGGCAGGAGGATCACTAACATGCTGCATGAGTTTAGCTTATCTTCATGTACTGGGTTGGGGCTGAATGGAGGCAGGTTGCTGTAAGGTCATCCAATAAATGATTACAGCAGCCCCACCTCTGCCCAGCTCCAACCCAGAACATGAAGATAGGATACACTTGGTGCAGCATGTTATGGGACTTGTGCCACAGTCAGCAAGTTCTTGAGCCCTCTGCAGAAAGATAGGGTGGTTGGGAAGACTGGATGTGGAAAGTGGTTTCTGATTTAATGAAGGCATGTAAAATGAACTGATGTATGAAGGGTGAGTGTTGAACTGGCAGGGGACCGTATGAGCAGCAGGTATGGGAATTTAGTTTTTAGTTCTGAGTTAGGAAAAGGAGACTTTTACTGCAATGTATGGCTTTGGGAGCAGATCTAGCCCTCCTAGGGCTGAATGATGAGTATTCAGTTAGTAATGTCCACTAATCCCTGCCAAGTTGGACAAAAGTATAACAACATACAGTACTTGTTTTAGGCAGTGGAGAAATTAGATTGATTAATTATCTGCTTGGTCAGCAACCTTAAAATCCATATCATATGATATGAATAGTTCAGTAGTGGATATTGAAAAATCTGCTAAATTAATCAATTATGTGACTGTAAATGCTTGAGCTACTGAGGTGAGTATAGAAGCTTGGTGGCAGGTTTTGGTGATGATTTGGACTGGGTTTTCAATTCTTATTTGCTAGGTGGAAGCTGTACTACTACAATGGCAACAAGAGTGGGACTAACCTTCCTGGGCTCACCAATGTGTTATGTTCTGATCACATTTATAAACTGCAAATGAAACACCCTATTGTATGCATGGGTTGGAAGCAGTTTATTTCTTAAGCTGTATGGTCAGCATAGCAGTTATTTATGTAAAACAAGGACTGGCATGGAGAGGCAGTGCCCAAGGAATAGCTGAGGGAACTAACATCTTACAGGAGTATATTTTGCTTATAAACCAAAATGGGGCCCTTATTCATATTATAAACATTCCAATGGGAATTTTAAATGTTAAACATGCTACAAAAGCATTATTTTAATTTAAAAACAGTTCATGGGTTGAACACATTCAACATTACAGGATTTTGTTTACACTAGTATTCCATTACAGGTGGCCTATGGACCACTAGTGAATCAATCAAAAAGTGGGATTCCAAGGTCAAAATTCGGTGAGGTTTGTAAGTAAGCAATAAAGATGAAAGTGTTGGTCCTTTATCAGCAGGGTAAGGACCTGTTGGGATAGTCAATGCCTTACCAAGTTTTATTGTGCTTATTCTGTACCAGTATGGGGGTCTTTATTGCTATTATAAAGATATTCATAGTGTTTATAAATTTAAAAATGCTACAAAATACTTTTTTTCCTTAAAACAAACACAGTATTTATTTATTCAGATTTGTTCACCGTGTATGGACACTGACCAAAGATCCTTTTCAGGTCCATCCTGAACATACAGTGCAAAATACAAACGGACAATAAAATACAACAACAACAATAATCAAGTAAAACAATTACAAACTTTCTGATTCTGCAGAAATTGTTTAAAATTATGTTTAAAGTTTTGAAGAGAATCAATAGACCGAGTGCTTCAGGTAGCTATTCCAATATAAAGATGCTTCTATGGATACATCCCAAAAACCTGCCTTCGTTTCATAAGAAATAGTCATGAGTACTGTACCCTTTGCTGACCTTTGTTTAGAAGAAACAGATCTATTAGTTTTAAGATAAGTCAAAGGAAAGTAGTACCCCAAAAACAGATTTCAAAATCATGCACCCAAAAGATGCTCAAATCTAGATCATGATGATAGTAATCCAATATGTGAATAGAGATCACAGTGATGAGTTCAGACAGGGAAACTAAACAAAATGAAAATATTGTTATAGGTGACAGAATGAACGCTGTGCTCCCTGCAACCAAAATGAAAATAGATATTAGTACATAATCAAAATGCAAAGGAGGAAACTAATAGCAATAGATTTTCTAGTATCCATAGAGAAGAAACTTTAAAATTTATAAAGAATATCTAATTTCTGATTAATAGTCTGACTAACTGATTTTACTCGAAAAAAAAAGTAAGCCCTGGGTTAAGCAACACCCTGAGATATTTAAATAGGTGTATGTGTTTAAAAGCAGCACCAAAATTATCAGACAGCAATAAACAGAGATTTTCATTCAGCATGTGAGGAGTACCAAAACTCATATAATTTGTTTTTTCACAGTTCAGTACTAGCAAATTAATGGAAAACTAATTACAAGCAACTGAACAATCCTGTTCAAGATTACATATTTGTTCAGATGCAGTCTTAGCAATAAAACAATTATCAGATCATCTGCATAAAGAGAAGAATCACAATAATTACATAATGAAAGCACTTGATTAACAAAAGAGAAAACAACAAAGGACCCAGAATGGATCCTTGAGGTAACCCCACCCCATTGTACAAACACTTGACTTGACTAATCCTATATTGACAAACTGGGAATGATCGTCAAATAATTTTAATCCCAGGAACCAACATTTCCAGACAAACCTAAAGAACTAAGTTTCAAAACAGAATACACCATTATCTATTAGGTATTGATCTGCTTGAGCTAAATGCTCCTTTCCCAGAGGGAAGCAGGCCCAGTGTTCAGTTTATGCTAACATTTAATTACTAGTAGGATAAGAATCACTAGTGGACCAATCAGAATATGGGATTCTGAGCTCCATGCTCTGTGATGTTTATAATTAAAATTAGGAGTTCAATGGAGTAGACTTTCAGAGAGCTGAACGGTATGATCAGTTGGCAGAGAATCAATGAAATGAAGTGAATGTTTATAATGTTATTAGCTGTGAAGTATTAGCACACCCAATATTTAATAAAACTACAAACTCCCTGAATTTATAGTGGTGCAAATGTTTACCACTAATTACATTTTAGATTATATCAATTAACCTGACTAACCTATATATTTATCATTAGCCTCAACTAAGCTCATATGTGTCTTGTACAGAGCTTACCCATTGGGTGCAGCAGTTAGAGCACTAAGTAGGAGACCCAGGATTAAACCCCACACCAGGCTTCTTTTTCAGACTCTTATGTTGCACAGAAACCTCCAGAAATAATTTCAACATTGGGAACAGGTTGCTCCTCTAAGGAAATGTCATGAAAGGTTGTTGCAGTTCTGTGTAAAGTTCCATAAGACTTTTTCTACAGAATTTTCTTTGCTGTGCAAAGTTCCATAAGACTTGCTTCTTCAGAATTTTCTGATAGGTCTATTGCAGTTTTACATATACTGACTATTTCTATCTGGGCATGGATAGATTCAAATTGTACATTAAGACACCAGTACACTTTTGTGTGCCTGCTATGTTGTATACTGCATTATGGTTTATTGCCTTGTTTTGAATTCCATTTGCTGCTTATAATATCAGATATACTGTATGTGCTGTAATGCAATGTGCTGTAAATAAACACAGTTGCTTATTTCAATGTGTTTGGCTTATTTCCATAAAATCAAATAATCTAATAGATGCTGTGAAATGAATTATGATGTGTATAATATGAAGAGGGCAGGGTTTTTTCACAGCTTAAGTAACACTCATCTTCATAATATTTTGGAACTTCTGATACATGGTTCATGAAAAGGATGACTGCTGCTGATTTTCTTGTTATTTACTTTGCTGTTAAAGTGTTAATTATGTATGAAAACTATTTTTGCATCACTGGTGATCACTTACCAAATATTAGGTAATGTTTACTTAAGCAAAATCCTATTTTTAACTAGTTCTTAAATGATTCCATGTCCTGTAGACTGAATTGAGCATCTCAAGGAAAATCACTATGCCGACTATTTCTGAGGTGAAAGAGAGAGTGCTAAAGTTTAAAAAGGGTTAGACATACAGTAGACACATAGAAATGCATGATCCATCTGCATCTGCATCCAGCCAATTATGTCCAAAGTAAGGTCCTGTATTGTTCAAACAAATTTATATGTTTGCAACAAATTAAATCATGATTTTTGACAATTTATATTAAAAGGATATAAAATATTTGGACAACATGCGGGATAAGTTTTGAATAGAACTAAAATGGAAGTCCTTACTTTCCATTACTCAAACTCTAACAACGTAATCCAATTGCTTGCCCTTAAATGGGCTGCTACACATCAAATATGTTGGAATACAGCTACCCCAAAATCTTAATAAACTATATGACACTAACTTTGAGCCACTCTTTAAAAAGTACAAGATGATATACACCATTGATCTATTTTGGGATTCCCTATGTATTCATGAATTCAGTCCATAATTATGAATATTTTACCTAAATATGTGTACTTATTTCAGTGCCTTCCTTAGTTATCCCTAAGTGCAATTTTATAGGTGGCAAGCTCTGTCTGAATACATTTGGGTAGTGAAACTACCATGGCTTAAATTTCAGCTATTAAAGGTGCCCAGGTTTGCTGGAGGAAGGATGATCCCAGACTTAGAAAACTATTACCTGGCCTTACACCTTAGAACAGCCTTACAGTGGTCCCTTCCTACACAAACAGCCAACTGATAGTGCAATGGAAGAGGGCAAGTCTCCTCTGCCGCAAGAACCATGGACCCAATGTTTGGAGGATGTAACAGAGACCTGACCCTGTTGTCAGTTCAATCTACCCTATGTGGTGTCTATAGGCTGTGGAAGAAATACCACCTAGGCCCACATATTTGACCTGTGAGACTTTTCCACCATCTCAAATGTATTTATCTTTTGTATGTGGTGTACACAAGGCTTCTATTGTTTGAAAGAACTCATGCCTGAAAAACACTTTAGGTTTTCAGACCTTAAAACAAAAGTATAACTTTAATCTAGATTTTTTTCCAATACCTTCAACTTTGGGATCATACGCAGATGTTTTCTTGTACCTTTCCTATTAACCCTCTGCTAAACCTTTAATGGATAGTACTGTAGCAATCTTACTACAAAAGATAACAAAAGGTTACATTTTACACTTGTACAATCCTATACCCCATGCGAGGAGACCAAACCCAAAATATCAAACAGAAATGGTCACTGGAAGCTGTGATGCATCTTGTAGACCAGGACTGGTTAACAATTTTTCAGTGTAGTGTGAAGACCACAAGCTTCCACTATGTCAGGAGTTTGCCTGAATGTCCTTGTTAGGTTCTTCTGTACCTTGGCAATCCAGGTGATGTGGGAGCTCTGGTTTCTCCCCAGTGTGTTGGAGAAACTGTAGAGATATGAGAGCAAATCACACACATATTTTGGTCCTGTCCGAACTGAAGAACTTCTTTGTAAGTTACAGTGGCGTGCAAGCAATGTACTCATTATTGGATGAGGCCACATTTCAAAATATCATTCTAGGTCTGCCTACCTCTGGGGTGACAGGCACAAATCACATTTATTTATGAAATATATTGATAAGGGTGGCACATAAAGCCATCACCAAAAAATTGCTTCAGCCTCTGCCCCGATTGCAACACTGGGCTGAAATAATACAAGAAATTTCTTCATGGAGGAGCTCACCTGTAAAGGCAACCTTCATATCCCTACATATACTAGAGAGGAGCTCACTAGGTTCTATACAGTGACATGGTGATGATCACTCATCCTTAATTGAACTTAATTGAACACTGGAATGTTTGGAGGTTTCTGGGCTGTTTGACCATGTAAATTTGTTTGATTCTTACTGCAACCATAACAGCTTGTTTATAAGACTGTCTTAAGTATAGCTGACCTAAACTATGAATGTATTATCCAGTTAGTAATGTGCCTAATATGTTTTATAAAGATGAATTAAAAAAGATATAAAGTAAAATATTTTATTTGTTATTTCAAATATATTAGTTAGTAATTGCATAATTTAGTGTATTGTATTTGTTTTAATTTTATGTTAAATGTAAAACTTGGGACATGCTGCTGTTGTATTTTCCTTCTCTCACCCCAGGGCTAGTATGTGTGAAAGTTCAGATTTCCACCATCGTGGGAGTTCTGCAAAATTCAAAACTTTAATGGAATTTTCCGCTCTTCTGCCTATGGTGGAATTCTGAACTTTCATCAGAAAATGTGGAAATAAAGTATCTTCACTGTCTTGTCACTTATGTCACAGTATCACGTAATTATCCACAGTTTTCAATGTAATTCTGCAGATTTATTTTTCTGCCTTCAATGGCCAGTCAATAAATTAGTTTTTTTTTTCCTTGAGCCCTCCACATGCACCCCCATGGAGTTGAGAATCTTTAGGCAGGTGTAAGCACAGCCCCACCCCACATAAACAAAAAATACTTTCCTGGTGCCATTTTGCTATGCTCCTGGACTATACATTGCTGAAATATGTTTTTACCAGTGTATAGTCACCATTACAGCAACCGCCTTTCCATGATCACAGTTATGACATGGAACCCCTAACTGGCAGCCATCCCTTTCACAATCAGCAACCACAACTGTCAGTGGTAAGGACAAGCTATCCCTTTATGTCACTCCACAAGCAGCAACTTGTCAGGGTAAAGGGACAGCAATTGCCAAAATGGGATTTGGGGATCTGGAACAGCAGAAGTAGGAGCATCCTAAGAAAACAATTTCAACCACCCTCCATCCCTGTCCCCATCTGTCCCACCCAGGAAATCCAGTGTGTCAGTGGACATTCACTTGTGTTGGATTTCTTTGTCATCGATGAGTCTGATGACAGAGTGGCTGTGTGCAACATCTGTCATTCCAAAATTATCAGGGTGCCAGGTTCACACTATGGGATGACTGGTATGCACAGTCATATGCAAAGTAAGTACCCATCAAATGGACACAGCATAAGTGGTTGACATCCATGCCCAGTTCTGATAGTTCTTCACAGTCTGAAAGAAAGGGTCCCCAGCCTGGTGATGATGTGGAAATGTTTTACCCCTTATTATGTTTGACCCCTGCACATGCAGATACAAGTGGAGGTAGTCAAGCTGATCCATCCACTGCATTGATAGAGATCTTTTTCAGCATGTCCTGCTGGTAGACAAGGCAGCCAAAGCTGCAAGACCATAACTGGCAAAGCCAAACACCTCCCACAGTTCAATACACAGTGAAGTTTAAGCAGCCTGATATCAAATTGGCATTAACCAAGCACACCAAATATCACTGAAACACCTAGTGACAAGCTGTTGCCAAGATGCTGGCAACAGACCTTTGTCATTTTCATTTGTCAAGAATCAGGGTTTCAGAGAACTTATGGAGAAGGCTGCGCCTAAATATAAGGTGCCCAGTTGAACTTATTTCAGCACTAAGGCAGTTCCAGCAATGTGTAATAACCTTGCATGCATGGTGTCACATGCTCTGTCTCACTCTGCAGTAGCCAGGATTCACCTCACCACCAATATCTGAACCAGTACCCGTGTTAGATTATATGTGCATTACTACACACTGGGCCTATTTCGCTAGGGTATATGCCTTGTACCCCGTACCTCTTCTTGTCCCCTGACTACTAGCAGCAGTATTGATGGTGGTCAACAGCATGCCACATTGAGTATGCAGAGTTTGCATGAGTCACATGCATCAGACAGAATTCTCACCTGCATTAATGAGACCATTAGACAATGGCTAAAACCAAATGGATTCAAAGTTGCATTTATTGCCAGTGACAATGCCATCAAAGCAATCTCTGATGGCTGCTTTTATCATGTCCCCTGTTTTGCTCATGTTTTGAATCTCATTGTGAGGTCCTTTCTGGAGCACAAAGCAGTGAATACCATTCTGGCTGCCAGCCACAAAATCTGCAGCCATTTCAGTTGCTCTGCACTGGCTAGAGCATAGCTCAGGGCTCTACAGAAGGTCAGTAATGTACTACAGCACCACTTGAAGCTTGATGTGCCAACCTGATGGAATTCCACACCGTATATGCTTGAGAGGCTGTATGAATGGTACAAACCACTCAATGAGTATATAATGCACATGTGTGATCAAGAAGCACAGGCAGCCATACTAGCAGCAGCTGTGCTCATTTCATGCCCTGAATGCCTTTCCAGGTCAGCTTGATCTGATTAAGGTCCAAATATAGCTGCTTCCCCTGAGCCTCCTGGATGCTTACCTCCAGCCCAGTGGATGAAGGAGTGACCTCAAATCCAGGCCTTCAACCTCCTTGTTCATCCTGGATAAATCATAAACATAGAGAGAGTTAGATACCCATCCATGTCCCAATCTATGTCCCTTATCCCTGGGTCTAGTATGAATCCCCAACCTCATGATACCGATGCATCATTTCCTACTCTATCTCCCGCTTAAAAATTTCCTGTTATGTTTTTTCACTGCACTTTCATTTGCTCATCATGTTTTTAAAAACGAGTGCCCATTAGTTAGTTTACCAAAAATAAATTAGCACCAACATTGGTAATACATTAGCTTGAGCATAAAGTCCTGTGCAGCACTAATTTGACTTGTCAATTTCCTTTGATGATCTATTCTGTTAGCAATCATTAATTAGCAGCAAATTAGCAAATTAGAATGAGCTGAAGCAGTAATATCACCTGGCAAACATCAAGTCCTGTGGCAGTAAATATTGGCAGCGAGTAGCTTCGCTGGCTTCTGTTAGCAGCTGTTTGTTTCATAATGACAACCGACCACAAGAAACAGTGCCGCTTAGTGTGTTTGATGGTTAAGTCTCAGCGAGGCATGATAAGCTGAGCATTAGAGGGTATCTGTATATCAAGGAGTGCAACAGGTGAGAATTGTATTATTGGTGTTGTCAGCATCGGAAAACCGCTATCATGGCAGGGCTTCAACAACTCTTGTGGGCAGTCAACACCATTTTCATGGAACTAAAAGTCACAATCATTCTCCTGATGCTCATGACACCCTCATCATACTTGCTTTGGCCTCACTGAAACACAGAGCAGTGACAACTCATGACACACCCGCACAGCTAACTCAAACAGAGCTGTCAAAGGTATCAACCGAGTCAGACACAACATGCCCAAAACACTCCTTGCAAAAAATTGTAAACGGGCAAGAAAACAACATATGACAACAGAGCCACAACCCCTAGACACAGTATGCATATCACCCCAGTTCACTGTGGTCAATGGGCAGTCATTTCTGACCACGCTTCAACATGTGGCACTGAGAAGATTTATTTATTCACCAGAAAAACTAATATTGAGAAGCTCAGCAGTGCCACATTTTGATTATGGACGGGACAGTTAGAACAGTTCCTAATCTTTTCAGCAACTGTATTCCATTCACGCTCCTGTTGGAACACCTGAGACTTGCAGAATTCTGCCTCTTGCATATGCCTTAATGTCTTCAAAATCTAATGAGTGTTATTTGTGCTTATTTCAAGACTTACAGGATGTGGCAGACGAGTACAGTTTTATTCTCTCCATGGTTTTAATAACTGACTTCGAGCAGGCAGCAATAAATGCCTGCAAATCTGAATTTCGATGTTAGAATAAAGGTTGTCTCTTTCATCTTGTCCAGATTATCTGGCCTAAGATCAAGGGTTGTGGGATAGCTGGAAAATATGGTGAAGATCCTGAATTCAGTCTACAAATGTGTCAATTGGTAGCCCTGGCTTTTCTATCTCATTATCAGATCCCTGATATATTTCAAAAATTAAAATCAGAAATGTCACCCAAAGCAAGGAAGTGGAAGACTGGTTTGAGGAGACCTATCTATTGGGTTGTGTAAGATGGAGGATGAGGAACAACACAACCGTGAGGGCACAACCATTATTTCCTCCACACTTCTGGTCAGTGCATAGTCAAATGCAGCATGGAGTGCCTCGCACTCAAAACAAGGTAGAGGCCTGGCACAGGTGTTTTGGAACATTGGTCGGGGTATCCTATGTCGGAATATACAGATTTGTAGAAGAGCTGTACAATGAACAACTTGCCACAGAAAGCACAATCGAAAAGATAAACCATGGATTGCCAAAATCTCCTATGAAGGAAAAATATATGAAGAGAGAGGAAAATTACTAATGTTGTTGCTGATCAAGATAAAAGGTCTGCAAAGGATTTCATATGTGGGATGACCCTCAACCTTGTGATTTAAAGATGACTTTGGATTTTAACTGACACTTTTAATTAAGTGAAGTTTTTTAATCGAGTGGATTAAGACTTTCAGCAGACTTCTGTTAAGACGGTAAGTCAAAATTCAATATATCTCTAAATGAAAATCGAGTGGTTGTGCTAGCCAGCAGTTTCATTTTGGGAATTAATGTGACAGCATAATTCACTGTCAGTAAGATGGAGACAGGGAATGTTATGTTGGGGAAATCAGAGTCAGGCAATCAACTGGATCCCCTTATCTACCAAGACCCAGTCCTTGGGTAAAGCAATCCTCCCCATCCCATTAATTTATAATGCAATGAACCACCTACTTGGTTGGAAAGAAAAGAAACATTGTTATTCAAGTTATTTCACATCAAAGACATATCTTTTAAAACAGTTGGACTGCCAGCCCCTTTGCTTGATGTCCCCAGCAGTGCCGCCTGGCTAACAATAATGATGCCGTCCCAATGTGGAAAGAATGTGAGGAATATCCACTTGGGTCCTCCCCATAAAAGATAGACCTTTTTAGTACCACTATTACCTGTGATCCCATGACTGGGGCCCTTCCCCATGCAAAAACATCAAAGGGTTTTTATCCTTGGTCGACCTGCCGATAAGCGTGCAGGGTCCCCACTGGACATATGTCCCCATTCTTATGTCTCTGCAACAGTACCCTGTGCCCTTTTCCCACCTAGTTGGTCTTGACCACCTATGGAGCACTGATACACCTTCCTCAGTCCAGATCATGTCTCCCCACTGCAGTCCCACAGAACCATCCATTCTCCCATGCCCTATGACCTCATTAACCTGAAAAGCAACACTGTACATGATGGTGTATACTGCCTGAAATTAGACCGCTTCACTACTAGATGTACATACCCTATATAGTACCCCTAGCAGCTACTCAACAGCGCCTCTGTAAGCAGTTTTCTGCGGTCCTGCAACCTCTCTGTCCCCAAAGCCATCCTTGCATCATATGTCTTATCACGTTGTGCTTTGTGGGATCTCCTCACCTTCTTAGCATTCACACCTGGCCTATTGTCATCAAATGAACCCACATGGTTGCGTGCCAACTTATTTCTCCACCCCACACTATAAATTGCACCACCTGGTCACCTGACACCGCACCACTTACCTTGCAGCCATTTCTTGCTCAAAAGTCTTGGAATGCCCTCCAGGAGGTTTCATATACTTTTATGGTCCTAGGGGACCAGGAGTTGCAAAACAACCATTTGGCTCCATCAATCCAATCTTCCAGACATAGTCCGGGAATGTTGTCTGCTCCAGTTCTGCTCATGGAGCGATGGTGCAAAACTTGTCCATCTACAGGTGGGAGAGGCAATCATCTATCACATTATCTACACCATCAACATGCCTCATCCTAAATGACATATTCAACATCAACCCCTTAATACCAGCTGCCTTAGTACCCTCATGACCGTTTGACATCGCCTAGCTTGTTGAGCACATCTACGACTGCCCTGTTGTCACTCCAAAAGTGACCTTCTGGTTCCAAAGGGCTTCACCCTAAGCCTCCTTTGTTACCCATATGGGGAAGATCTCCAAGAAGGTGATATCCCATGTCACCCCTGCCCTCACCCATGTGCTGGGCCAGGCCACTGCAAACCATTTTCCCCAAAGTATGCCCCCATTCCAATGCCCCAACTGCATCCATACACAGCTGTAGGTCTCGTTAAAGACCCATTCTTCCTTCCAGAAAGTCCTCCCATTGTAGTTGCTCAAAATGTTTCCCACACCTGAGGTATTCTTGTTCCTTGGCCATGTCCACCCAATGATGAGGTCTAGAGACACCTTGTGTCACTCTAGCCAGGCATCATGTAAATGTGTGCTTGGTGCTATGGGTCTACATGCAAAATTCACATGACTCATTAACTGCTGCACCTGTAGAAGCTGCACCCTGCTCCGGCCTTGACCTCCCTAGCAGTGTCCTTAACTTTTTCACCTTGGGCAGCCTAAAAGCTTCCTCACAGTGTCTATCTCATGCCAAGGAATTCTATTGTCTGACTGGGACCGTTAGTTTTGTCTGGGAATAATGGCACTCCAAGCTCATTGCACATTGCCTCAAAATTCCTCAACATCTCCTCTGCCTGTTGCCTCCCTTCCCTATCAAGAGAAATCATCCAGGTAGTGGATCACTGCTCTGTACCCATATCTTGACTGGAAGGTTAATTGCAGCCATGTGCCTAACATCTCAAATGTAGCACATGCAATCCAGAAATCCATAGGCATGGCTTTATCAAAATAATATCTCCTCCCAGCCTGGAATCCTAGTAGATCCCAGTCCTTAGGATGTACCGTAGCAGGTGGAATGCTGCCTCAATGTCCGCTTTTGTCAGCCATTCCCTCTTTGCCCTTACCAACCCAACCGCTCTCTAAGGTGGTGTAGATCACCCTGCTGTACCTCTTTGCTATGATCATTGACTGAATCACTGTCCAGATAAGACAGGTGGTGTATCACCCAGAATTCCACTGGCTGATTTTTAGGGACTAAACTCAAGAGGGATATCCTCAAATCTGGTAAAGGTGGATGACTGAATGGGCCTTCCACCCTGCCCGTCATTATCTCCTCCTGAATCTTCTGTTCTAGCAGTGTTTCCTTACCCCGTAATAACTTCAAGTTCTTTGTCTTTGTCTTTTTTCTGTCTCCTTGGAAATGTAGGCTGAAACCCCTCTGAAAACCATCTAGAAGCATGTGGGCTGCCTCTTCATCCTGGTAATGTCTCACCCAGTCCACCAAGACATCAATTTTGATAGGATGTCAGCCAGACAAAATTATCTGTCTGTGCAGTTCATAACTATCCTGATGGCCACTGTAGAAGGCCTGTCCCCTGCCCTGCCTGCCTCCCTGCCTCTAGCCCCATTTGGATTCCCCGAAAGGACTGGTTGTAGCCTGCATTATGGTTCCCAGTCCCTTTGTCCCAGCTATACCTGCATTTTGACACGGGTGTCTGCCCCCGCATTTTGAGCAGGCATGGTGGAAATGATAATTTGGCCAGGAGCAGAAAGCCCGGTTAAAACCCCAGCAGCACTTTTGGCCTTCTTGTCCCCTTCACCATTCCTACTGGTCATGCCCATGCAAATCTCCATCCACAGGTCAATCTGCCTGGCATCCCATTTGACATCTCCAAATGTACCATTCTCTTCCTAAATTTCTCATCATATTTCAATCTACTCTACCCCTTTTTATAGCCATTTTTAAATTAAAGGAATAGGTTATCAAAGGAGTGGCCAGCTCTGGTTTCTTCTCTCTGACTATAGCTGTGAAATACATAAACCCATCTACCAATTATCCCAATTCTTCTCTTTAATTGTTTTCTCTTCTCTCCTTTCCCCCAGATCTACCACCACTGTCATGTCCTTCTTCTCAAAACTCTTTTCTCCTCATATTTGTACATGTTATCTACATTAGCCAGCGTAAATATGTCCACATATTCTCCCTTCCATGTTTTCTCTTTGTGGCTAATGGGACGTGATACCCTATATGGTCACCTGGCACCCTAACTCATTCCCAAGAACCTTGTCAATTCCTGTCCCCCCAATGTCCCTGTAGCTTCTCCCTTCTCCTTGTTCCTAATTTCCCCAAAGCTTTTCTAACTGCCCCAAACAGGTGTCCCCACAGCTTTTAGCATCTGCTTCACATACTCCCTTGCACTGCTTTCCAGTGTGATCTCTTTATTACCTGGCTGGGAGGCCAACTGAGGGCAAACCCAGTGGACATCATTGGTTTTATGATGTTCAGAGCTGGAGCTGGAGCTAGAGGTGCCACCGGAGCAAGAGGAGCTGGATCCAGGGAAATGGCGTGTTCAACAAAAGCAAATGGGCAGGGACTGGCATAGGAGTGGGCACTGGAGCAGGTGTGGGAACTGGCTCAGCCAGCA
This sequence comes from Neoceratodus forsteri, assembly GCA_016271365.2. Taxonomy (NCBI): domain Eukaryota; kingdom Metazoa; phylum Chordata; order Ceratodontiformes; family Ceratodontidae; genus Neoceratodus; species Neoceratodus forsteri. Next base: position 1,432,103,811 of record CM028131.1, read on the forward strand.
TTGGGTGAACTGGGATGAGATCCTCATATCAGGTGCAGGCGGCACCTGGGGTGTGTTCTTCCTGTCCTTCACCCCTGCTTTGTTCCCCTTCTGATTTTTGTCCATTGCTGGGCTGGGTGGATCTGCAGCCTCCAGCAGCTGATTCACCTTGTTCACCAGCTCCATCACTTCCTGGTAGCACTCTGCCTTGCTCGGCTTATTCCTTCTAGAAGCCATAATAACACTTTGACCTGAAAAGACATGATCATACTGTTAGTTTATCCTTATATTTCAGATATAGTTCCTCTTTGCCCTTTCTGCCTACCACATCTATGCCCTTGGCTAATGATGCAACCCTCGAGGCACCTTACGCAGGCCGAGAGCACCTAGTAGGATCCTGCTGCCTTAAGTACATGCTATGCTACCCCAAAGCACAGGAACAAGGTTCAGCATGTGGCACCACTGCCTCCCAACTCTCCCAACCCTGATCTTCTGGCTTATGATACCTTATTTGTTTCTGTTGCTGTTTCTTTCTGCCCATGCTCATCCCATGTATCGGTTCCAGTACCTGCCACCCACTCGGGTGCCTGCCTCAGTTCTCCTTTTCTCTTTTAGTTAATTAGTCTCATACCTCTAAAGGATTAACTTTAATATATATTTCTTTTTTAAACCAGGCAACCAATCCCAATCTGTTTTGCCCTTGCATCTTTGTTCGGGAGACCTCCCCACACTCTTGCCCAATGCACCATATACATTTTTGCTAGGCTCCCATTCATGCTCCTGAATGTTCCCTAGTAGAGGCCTGGGTGGGCTGACCACATGGTGTCAACATCACCCGCTGAACCATACATCCCACTGTTGGGCCTACTCGCTGACCAAGCACTCAATTGTTGCAAACTTGCCTTAATTCCTCCCCTTTTTATCCTTATTGCTTCCCTGAGATATCTTGGGCCATGGCCCTCTCAGTCTGCTCATTCCTTGCCTAGCAAGCCTGATGTCCTTCTGCTAAAGCAAGCTTTCACCTCGAGCACTGACTGCATGGCCTATCACCTGCCACAGCAGAAAAGCTCCCAAAATGTCCAAAATTCTGTCTTGTTTGGCATTTTTTCCCATCAATCTCACCAGTGTAAAACCTTTCTCTTTGCCATAGCCCTTGGCTGAAAAACACCAGTGCTTTTTTGGTGTCTGCCAACAAGGCCCTGGTCCAGTCAACCACGTGGTGATGACATTGGACACCATCACCACGCGGTCTGCTGATGGGCCTAGCACCATCCGATAAGTGCCGCCATTCATCTGCCTCTCCAACTGTACCAAAGGAATCTGGCATAAATTCCTGTTGGTCTCTTGCCTTACTAAGGAGGGCCTGCCTTGATTGGACATAGGCATGGTCCCTCACTCCACAGAAGCCCCTACCTGGAAGCCAGGTGGTACCACTCAATCAACAAGATGGTTTGTCCATGATGCAGTGGCAGCAATGTGGGAGGCATCCCGACAGTGACAACAGTAGAGTGCCGGTGAGCACAGTGACACGAACGCAGGGCAATGGCTGACACAGTGAGCACCACCCAGTGGTATGGGCTCGACACATGGGATGGCAAACCAAAAGCAATGGGGAGGCACAACGTGGCCAGAGGCACCCCACTGAAGAGCAGGCCACAGCCCCAGGACACCATGCACAGCCGGGCTGGCCAGCAGAGACACCAGGACCAGGCAACCCTGTGGTGCCTGTCACAGACAGAGCCCCGGGTGACCACCTGGACACAGAGCAAGCACAAACACAACATAGAATGGCCAGGGCCCAGTGCAGTCAGAGGGAGCACCCACAGGTGCAGACAACCATGGAGCCACCCACAAGGCCCAGGCTGGGGGCATGCCAAATGTGGCAGTGGCCGCTGTGACACCCTCATGCATCCACGGGTGTCCCAACACCCCTTCACAGACCATAGGACACCGCCCCAGTCCCATCCCCAAACATGACTCAGGGACTCAGAAGCTGCTGATCAAACATTTGCTGTTTATTGGGTCACAGGCCAACATAACAGTGAGCACTCCACACAGGAACCCATCACCCTTCACACACAGTGCCCAGGCCTTCCCCTGTGCCAATGACACCCAGTCTGTCGGCCATGCACAGCTACACCTGCAGCCTAATGTTGAGGGTGACGCCAACAGGTAGTCTCCCTGCTATGGCTGCCGCATTGCTCCACGATCTCTATGAGCCTGGTGGTCATGTCCCTGTACTGGTGCTGGGATCTGCACACCAGGTGGCCACTGATGACCTACTGCAACTTCACCTAGGTCATTCTCTGTTCTGCCTGCAGGATGTCAAGGAACTGCCATACCAATGGATGTGCTGCACCCATCAGGAACTGAACGCCCGATGCCAGCCCTCAATGGCATTGTTCATCTGGGGCAGGTCTTCCATCATGTTAGCAAAGCAGCTCCAGTCTCAGTTGAATCCCATTCCTGAGTGGGCACTCCAACCAGGTATCCTCGAAGTAGTCGAGGTAGTCTTGCAGCAGCTCCTCATACTGCGTGTACATGTCTTCGGACCGCAGTCCTCATAAACCTGGCACATATCCTGTGGTAGCATGAATGCCAGTGTGAGGATATTTCAGAGGTGGGGCTGAAGGAATCATTTCTGTGTGGCGGTGCACCAGGTCAGGGGTCTGCTGCAGCTTGTGCCACAGGCTCTGGCACAGGTGAAAGAAGCACCTCTGAGCTCCAGGTCTGGGAATATGGCACGGAGTGCCCAGTAGATGGCAAGCTCATAGTCCAACATCATGACACGGGTGCACACCAGAGCACAGCTCAACCGCCTTTGTGGAACACGCTGGTGTATGCTGCCAAGATCTTGTTCATCAGTGTGTAGACTGCTGGCAACACCACTGTGTGTTCCACCCTGCATACACTGTAGAGCTGGTAGAAGAGCCAGGGACAGCTCTTGAAGGTGCCATCGTCAAACCACAGGCCACTCCTCAACAGGTACTCTGGGTGCACTGCCTGCTGAATAGCAGGAGCCAATTAGTTGTGCCCATGGTCATGCAGCAGAACAGCTTGCCCCGTGTGTCAACCAGTACTCCTCAGGGATGTGGAGGTTTGCCAGGTGAGTGATCCACAGGCGTACTGCAGGTGGCCCACCGCACCTGCTGTACTATTTGCTTCAGGTACCAGATAGGTGGTAGGGACCCCGACAGCATTGCTGACCCTGGCGCAGCATGCCATGACCACCTGATTGGTGGTGTCCATTGTCTCCACTGCCCATTTCTTCACAGCCTCCCGTACTTTCTGGACACTGATGCCTGCTGTGTTGGGGCGTGGTTGTGCCAGTCTGACAGCCCCATGACTTGCTCCCCATCCATCTTTGCCCTGTCCTTGCACGCAACAAGGTGTACTAGAAACACTTCAGTAAGTCGCTGCACCATGGCTCTTCTCACTGGTACACATAGCTGCCCCGATCCGTAGCTGTGACCCACTGTATGCTATGCGTATTCCACCAGCATTGTCTTCCTGGTTACCACCTGCACCCCTCCCTTTTGTAGCTGCTTCCGGTGTCTTTGTTGTTGCCCACCTGCACGCCGCTGGGGTGCACCTGTCAGCCTCGGCTGTCAGTGCGCTTGCACCTGCTGTTGTGCTGCGGTTCACTGTGCGGGTTTCATTCTCCATGTTTCACTGTGCCGGTGTTGTTTTCATAATGGTATACCCAACAAACCCCCATTTGCCTGTGTGCTCTGTGCACCTCTGTGACCTGCTGACAGGTGAAGTCATGCACCAAGTACCCTGACAGTTGACCAGGCTGCCATTTAGCTAACCTCCCTCTCCAAATCCCCAGCTCCCTGAGCATGTAACACCCTCCAGTAACCACCAAGACTTGTGACAGCAGCAAAAACTTTCTTACTCTGCATTACTTTTGCCTCTGCAGTTCCATTTCTTTTTTTTTAACTTAGCTTGTTAGTTGGTGTCTGAAATGCTCACTTGGGTCCTTTCTCAAGATGATAAGCCCAGAATAGCAATACTTAGCTACCAATAATATCGTTAGCTGTGACTGTAAGAAATCCTGATTATATTAACTCCAAATCACTATTGTTATAAATTAGCCCACTGGCTCTGAAATAAGTAAACCTGATCTCATCAATTAATTATTCTTTTAAATTGCCAAACTGACATGCTTTCCAGAGAAAATTCTCTTTAATTCGTGAGCTCCCAGGGCCTGTACATGGCTTTAAATACCCTGGTTGCTCACACCTCTCTCACTTCCTAACCATCCAATCACTTCTTCCCACCTCACCCTGCTCTGACCTCATGACTCCTCCCTTTTCTGACCTCACTTACCCCTCCTACTCATTCCTCCTTACCCTCACCCTTCCTTTCCTACCAATCAATCTCTTTACACACCCACTACCTTCTCTTGGTCTGGGCTTAGACAATGGGGTCTGCACCTTTAATTGTGCAACCCTCTTGTACCCTGACCTTCGGCTGATGCCCTGGTTTACTGCCTCTGTATTCATTCACCTACTCTCCTTGGTCACAGTTGTATGTGTTACACCCCACTCTGCCATATCTAGAGAGGTTGTGAAGTATAAGGACCATGACTGTGTGAAAGCTGAGGTCTAAGCAATGTTGGAACAGCACCCACGTGTTGTAGTATACTGTCCCTCCCTCTTGTCATGTGCACCCCTAACCACTGTGTCTCAAAGACAATGGTCCAACATCCACTGGAAGGCCCCTCCCACACACACACAGTCATCTACATTTTGTTTTTGCACACACTGAAGCCCACATATATAGATAAATATAAAGATGTGTCAACACTGTTTAGCCCATTCTGGTACAGGAATTTGTCTCTGTAAACAGCATGTAGCATAAAAAGAGCATGAACCCTAATTTCTATCATGTGATGACTATATAGTGTAAAAAATAAGGAATCATACCATGTGCATTGTGTGGTTCACCTGACCCAGCACTAAGTTAGAGTACTACCAGACAGTGTATGCTGCAACATGTACAGTACAGTGTGTATATATCTCCTTTAGAGTGTCACCTTACTGGACACACTAGATGTTGCAAAATTAAATTTTTAATTGAAGAAATTGCATAAAATTAGCAGTTTCATTGTGTGAAATATTTTGCGAAATTCTGCCTTTCTGCAAAATTTGGGCATTCCATGGGCAACATTTCGCATTTGCTGGTGAAATTTTGCCTTCCATGGCAAAATTTTGCATTTCGCCAAATGTGCTAATTTCTCAAAAAAATTCACATAACGAAATTTCAGTTTTGTGTATCTCTACTGGACACTGTGCACAGTATTATACTCAGGCAGAAAGATGTGGTGGTATTTGTCAGAGGTTGTGTCATGTGTTTGACATGTGAAATGAAAATGAAACAGCAATAGGCACTAGTAGCAGTCAAGGGTCACTGCACTGCTGTTAGGGAAACACAATCAAACATGTCGGATGATGATCAATTTATACACAAGTGGTTATGTCAAACATTTTCTCACAATACCAGACTGACATTGAAGGACAAGAAATTGGTACAGGGTTTACAAGTGGTTCCAGCAATGATAACTGTGCCTCATATGGGGACATGATATAAAGAACTTTACATGTACCTCGGAAAACAAGGTACAGAAAGGCAACATGAATATGCACAACTATGAGGGCTCCTGTTATGACATTAGTAGGAGGGGTTCAGAGGGAATGTGAGGAAGCACTTCTTCACTGAGAGAGTGGTAGAGGAGTGGAACATCCTACCAGCACAGGTGGTGGTGTCAGAAACAGTTACAGGATTCAAGAAAGCATGGGATAGGCACTAGAGGATATTGGAAGTGAAAGGGGAGAGGAACCTGCCCAGAGACAGAGTAGGGTATACTGTGACACAGCAGTATAAAAGAGAAATAAAATGTAGAGTGGTTGGCCCTGGCCGATGAGGCTGTTAGGTGGTGACACCTACCTTCAATGTTTCTCTGTCTCTATATATCATTGATACAGCAGGCTGGGGTTTCACTGATTCTTTCACAACCTCCATTTCAATTACAAACAGTGTTGTCTGCATTGAGAAACAAACTGAACCTACCTCTGCTCTGATGTCACACTTGTAAGCCACTTACAGTAGTGCAGCAGCAGTACTGCACAGTAGCTCTCTCGCTACCTGCTCGCCTAACATAGAAATACATAGCTGTACAAGCATTATTACCTATCACAATTTAAGTCTTGCCTGACCTCACCCAGTGATTGCAATGCTAAAACTATTACCCTGACAGCAGGTTCTGCTGCATAGTTGTAGATAGCTACCTGATGGCCTGTCATAGCCTTTCTATTTCATTTTCTCACATTGTGACCACTGTGCCGTAACTCTACAGGCCATGAATGATGAGGCCACACACATCACCTCAACCTCTATACATTCACTCTTCATATTCACAGTTTTGGAGATGACACTTTGCACTCCACTGGGAGGGAATGACACATCGCCACCAGTGCCTACTGTGATGCTGCTGTTTAGTCAGATAGACACGGTACTCACAAATTATGATTCATAATGATTCTAAAACACTGATTGGGGCAGTCAAGGATATGCCACTTCTTAAAGTGGAATTGCATTGGACATGGAATTAGTTACTGCCCCACACCCTTTTCCAGCAACCATGTAGCTCAGTGGTAGTCCGGATGGCATGAATTGCACTGGTACGGCACTGAATGATTTCAATAATTGTCATTTGGTATTTTATGACCAAAGTAAACTTATAAGAATTATATAGATGAAGTGAACAAGGAAATAAACAAATCAAAATGAAAGAAAAAGCCACTATGGTTCTCAAAAGAGGTGGCTGTGAAAGTCAGGAAGAAAACGACAGCATTCCGGAAGTATAAGGAAACACAGAAGGAGCAGGACACAGAGCTGTACCAGTTAAGGCAGAAGGAAGCAGGAGGGAAGTCAGAATAGCAAAGGCCCAAACTGAGGAAAGGATAGCCAACTCGGTTAAGAAGGGGGATAAAACCTTTTATAGGTACATCAGCGAGCGTAGAAAGTCAAAGGGAGGGATAGTGAGGCTGAATAGAATGAAGGTGGTGGGCAGAGGGTGACAGTGAAAAGCAGGGATACTGAATGAATATTTCTGCTCAGTATTCACAAAAGAGGAGGGGAAGTGCCTAATCCAATTAACAGAAGCACTCTTGATAGGGGGTCGATCCCAGTCCTTTCACAGAAGAAAGGGTTCTGCAAGAACTCCTAAAACTGAAGGTGGACAAAGCAATGGGGCCTGATGGAATTCACCCTAGAATTCTAAAAGAATTAAGGGGAACTACTGAAACCACTGGCTACTCTTTTTAATAAATCATGGGAGGATGGTGTGGTACCGAGGACTGGAAGAAGGCGGATGTGATTCCCTTCACAAAAGTGGGACCAAGACAGAGGCAGGAAACTATTACAAGGTGTGCCTACAGGTGTGTGCTAACAGATTACTGCTGTAATCTTCTGATTCAAATTGTCTTTTGCAAGGTATATCTTCTGTTACTGCTTTATTTTTCTCTGGAGCAAAGTGTTTCTTACAGGGTATATCTTCTCTGAAATTACTGTATTACAGGTGGAGCTTATCATTTTGTGACTTTTTATCATTGAGCTAAGCAAAATTACTGTTTGACACTGGTTTTATTTTATTCTTGTTTGTTGAAAGGTTTGTTGTCTCAGAGGTGTTTCAGTCTCTTCTCACATTGAAGGAGCTAATTGCTTTTCCTCCCACAGCTCTCTCCAAAGGATTAGGTGTGTATGTGGGGTGGAGCTGGCAAACTGTCAGTAATTTCCAACAGAAAGAAGGGTTAAAAAGTCAGGTTAGTTGATATCTTGGAGGTAGAAGACTTGGTTGCTGCCAAGGCACCTAGCTTCACCTGAGCTCTTTCCTTCTAAGACTGCTTGAAAGGCAGAGTAGAGAAACTTACCAGAGCAAGGGAGAAGGATTAAGACTTAGTTTGGCTAAGCAGATTTACTGTGGTGGTGTTTTTATTTTTACTCACAGGATTGCTACTGTTTGTTGCCAACATTTCATTGCTTTATTTTTTCTCTGATTCAAATTGTTGTTGCTGGTATACCTTCTTCTGCATTATTACAAGGTGTGGCCTACAGGTGTGTGCTAACAGATTACTGCTGTAATCTTCTGATTCAAATTGTCTTTTGCAAGGTATATCTTCTGTTACTGCTTTATTTTCTCTGGAGCAAAGTGTGTTTCTTACAGGGTATATCTTCTGAAATTATTACAGGTGGTGCTTTACAGGTTTTACAGTTTTATCTAACATTAGGATAAGCTTTCAAGGTTACTGCATTTGTTGTTGACTGATTGTTTCTGCTTACCTCCTTGTTCTTTCTCGTCCGTGGTTCTTCTTTTTGGCAGGGAAGGGCCCAGCCACCCACCCCATCCCCAACCACCCCACACTACACTCCTTTTATAGGGTACCACAGTTGTAACATTTCCTGTGGCAGAACAGGAAGGGGCGGATCAGTGGGGCCTCCACAAGGTGATCTCATTTACAGGGCACTAGTAATTTAACTTGTTATAACAAGTTAAACAAAGCACAATTAAACCATTACTTGCATTTTTTTTCCTTCTAATTACTCTGACTAGGTTACAAACCCAGCAACTTATTTGGAATGGATTTCATTAACTGCAGGTACTGTGGAACAATTTTCAGAAGGACAGTCTTACAGGATTTAGGACACTGTCCTACATGCTGGGCCTTTGAGATCTTAGGTCTCAGCTCCGGGCAGCATGGGCAGAGATTGCACGCCTCAAATTTCATATTGAAGAGGAAATACATTATAAGAACCACCCGCCATTTCCCCAGCATCCAACAGAAAACCTCGACCGCAGAGGGTAGTTGGTCCAGGAGGTTGGCAGGTGGTTAGGAGGAGCAAATCAGGTGCCCCATCACTCTCTGCTCTCCAACACATTACCTCCAAAACCATATAAACACTACTAAACAGGTATCTGCCTCTATCTCTGAAATCAAATAAAGAGGCAGAAGACACTGCAGAGCAGGACATCTGGCACAGGAGCTAGCACAACAATACTCACCCAAATCAGGAACCAAAACTAAACAAGCACAAAGGAAATCCAAAAACTTCTGATCATAGGAGACCCATGATTCGGGAGTTGATACCCATCTCCAGCCAGGGTGATGGTCAGATGTCTCCCAGGTACATCAGCATGGAGAGACACTGACCGCATTGCTAAAATTGTTCACAAAGCAGGAGAAAACACTGATGTCCTAGTACACATAGGACTAATGATCTCGCCAGCCGGTCAGTTGAGGAGACCAAGGAACACCTGACTAGGCTGGGTGACAAACTATCATCTATTTCGTCTGGCATCTCCTCTCTGAGATCCTGCCAGTCTGGGAGAAGGAGCAGATGGACGGAAGGTCAGAGAAGGGAGATAGGGGAGCTAAACACGTGGCTCAGGCTGGACTGCGCCAGGAAAAGGACACAGATTTGTGGGAACTGGCAACAGTTCTGGGAGCGAAAGTTCTTAAATTTGATGGACTGCATCTGACTAAAGAGGGAGTCAGTGCATTGGGGCAGAAGTTTGACGTCTTGCAGAAATATTTAAACTAGCAATGGGGAGAGGGGTGCAGCACCCCATACGTCGAATGGGAAGAACACCCTCCCCTCAGCTAGTGGTCAAACAGGAATTCAGCGTGTTTGCCATTCATTTGCATCACCAGGTAAGAAAAAGGTTTGTCTCCACACGATGCACAGGGTAATGCCAAACTTCACCCAACAACTAACACACCAAAATCTGGCCAATGGAAATCATGTACACAATGCTCACAGCCTGGGAAATAAGATCCCAGACCTGCAGGCAATAATGTCAGAGGCTAAACTGGACATAGTAGCACTAGTGAGACGTGGTTTCCACGTAACCACACTTGGGAGACTTCAGTACCTGGATATGTATTGTTCAGAAGAGACCGAGGTGAAAAGGGGGGAGGGGTGGCCCGATGTTAATGAAAATATCAAAGCTACAGAAATTCAGAATACACATAAGGAGCCAGAAGAACTGTGGGTCACCCTGGAAACAGGTAATGGGACAGCCATAAGAACTGGGGTTGTCTACAGGCCCCCAGACCAGAGGGAGGACATAGACACATTACTGTTAGAAGATATACAAAACATGACAGCTAAAGGGAGGTTCTGATAATGGGAGACTTCAACATGCCAGATACAGATTGGTCAATACCAGCAGGAACATCTGCCAGAACTAGACTCATAGTGGATTCCTGCAGGGAGGGCCTCAAACAACTGGTACAGCAACCCACAAGAGACAGGGCTATCCTAGATCTAGTACTGACTAACAAAGAAGGATCACAGATCTCCAGGTAGAAGGTCACCTGGGGCCAGTGACCATCACATGGTATGGTTCAATTTGGCTACTACATCTAAATCATCCCATTCCAAGGCAAAAATATGGGACTTCAGAGGAGCTGACTTTGATAAGATGGCCAACAGAGTTAAGCTAGCCCTGGCAAAAGAAACACAGGTGAGGAGGTACAGGCAAAGTGGGCAAGCATTAAGGATACAATACTTGAAGCAACATCCCATTGTGTTAGACAGAAAAGGAAGTGCAAAGAAGAAGGAAACCACTTTGGTTCTCAAATATAGTAGCAGAAAAGGTCAGAGCCAAAAGGCTGGCCTTCAGAAAATATAAGGAACACAGCGGATGAAGATAGGAGGCATACCAAACTGCCCTAAGGGAAGCAGGTAAGGCAGTAAGGCAGGCAAAGTCCCAAACTGAGAAACACTAGTACGAACAGTAAAAAAGGTGACAAGACTTCTATAGATACATTAGTGAAAGGAGAAAGTCCAGAGGGGTATTGCTATGCTTAATGGAGAAAAGGGAGCATGTGAGGAGGAGGACCCTGTAAAGGCATCTATCCTAAATAGATACTTTTGCTCAGTATTTACTGAAGAGAAGGTAGGGCAGGGCCCACAGCTCAGCATCATGGACACAGGGGGAGGAGGTGAGCACTACTCCCTTCACAAAAGAAAGGGTCCTACAAGAGCTTGCTAAGCTCAGGGTGGATAAGGCAATGGGACCTGATGGCATACATCCCAGGGTACTGAAGGAGCTAAAGGAGGAACTAGCAGAGCCATTAGCAGAATTGTTTAGTGAGTCTCTGAGCACAGGAGAGGTCCCAGAAGACTGGAGAAAGGTTTCATGTGATCCTACTCCACAAGAGTGGTAGCAGGAGGAGGCGGGAACTACAGACCGGCCAGTCTTACCTCAGTAGTGGGCAAGATTATGGAGGCACCTTAAGGAAAGGATAGTGCAACACCTGGAATCCATAGGGCACAGGATCCAAGACAGCATGGGTTTACAAAGGAAGGTCCTGTCAAACTAATCTCATAGATTTCTTTGACTGGGTAACCAGAGTGGTGACCAAGGGGAGCAGTTGATGTCGCCACCTTGACTTCAGCAAAGCTTTTGACACTGTTCCACATAGAAGATTGATAAATAAGCTAGGTAGGCTCGGGTGGGTCGAAGTTGGTCAACTGGGTGGCAAACTGGTTGACTGGCAGAAAACAGAGAGTGGTGGTAAATGGTATACAGTCAGAAGAGATGCAAGTCACAAGTGGGTACCTCAGGGATCAGTCCTGGGGCCAGTCCTATTCAACATCTTCATTAGTGACCTCGCAGATGGACTAGAGGGTAAGGCTTGTCTGTTTGCAGATGACACCAAGATCTGCAACAGAGTAGATGATCCAGATGGGTGGGCAGAATGAGAAGAGATCTGGATAAACTAGCAGAATGGTCAGAAGAGTGGCAACTGGGATTTAATGCAAAGAAGTGCAAAATCATGCACATAGGAAGAGAAACCTGAAGCCACTTATAGGCTGGGAGGGAGTTGCTAGCAGTCACAAAGGAAGAAAGAGACTTGGGCATCATCATCACTGATGACCTAAAATCATCCAAGCAGACCTCTAAAGCAGTAGGTAAGGCTAGGGGGTGTTAGGTGTATTAGTAGGGTATCACAAGTCGTAAGAGGGAGGTAATAATCCCTCTGTACAAGATATTGGTTAGGCCCCATCTGGAGTACTGCGTGCAGTACTGGAGGCCACACCTTCACAAGGACATTAACCAAATTGAGGCAGTCCAGAGAAGGGCAACCAAAATGGTGCAGGGACTGCATCAGAAGACATATAAGGACAGATTAACGGAGCTCAATATGTATACCCTTGAGCAAAGGAGGGGAGAGGTGATATGATCGAGACATTTAAACACCTTAAGGGCATAAACAAGGTGAAAGAGTCTAACATGTTTAAATATAAGAAAATAGCAGGACAAGAGGACACAGCATGAGATTAGAGGGAGGCCGATTAAGGGGAATGAGGAAATTCTTTTTCACAGAAAGGGTGGTAGATGCATGGAATGGCTTACCACAAGAAGTGGTGGCTAGTGAATACAGTGCAGGGCTTCAAACAGGCATGGGATAGGCATAAGGAGAATACAAATGACTATGAATAGATAGGTCACTGACAGAGCAAAGGCCGATGGCACGCTTATAAGGTAGAAAAAGAAATGGGCAGACTGGATGGGCCTTTGCGGTCCTTATCTGCCGTCAACTTCTATGTTTCTATGTTTCTATGTAACTACAGACCTGTCAGTCTGACCTCTGTGTAGGGAAGTGATAGAGTCACTTGAAGGAAGGAATAGTTGACTACCTAGAGGTCAGTGGGTACAGGACCCAGGCAGCATGGGTTCACAGCGGAAGGTCATGTCAGATGAATCTAATAGATTTTTTGACTGGGTGGCCAAAGTAGTAGACCAGGAGAGGCTGTGACATGGCCTACCTAGACTTTAGCAAGGCATTTGACACAGTCCCAAACAAAAGATTAATAGACAATTAACCAGCCTGGGAGTGGGTCCAGGGGTGGCAGTCTGGGTAAAACACTGACTGGACAACAGGACACAGAAGGTAATTGTAAATGGAGTCCACTCTGAAGAAAGAGGGGTTACTAGTGGGCACCTCAGGGTTCAGTATTGATCCAGTCCTTTTAATGTCTTCATAGTGACATTGCAGAGGGACTGAAGGAAAAGTATGCTCTTTGCAGATGACACAAAGATCTGCAACAGGGTTGATACACAAGGAGGTGTGGAAAGGATGAGAAGGGACTTGGCAAGGTTGGAGGAATGGTCAGAAGTATGGCAGCTAGGATTCAATGCAAAGAAGTGCAAAATAATGCACCTGGGAAACAAGAACCCAGGGAAAAATACACAATGGGGGAAGGTAGTAACAATAAGAAAAGGAAAGGGACCTGGGGATAATCATATCAGATGACCTTAAGGTTAGCAAGCAATGTGAGAAGGCAGTAGGGAGGGCTGGGATATACTGGGATGCATAGGAGAGGCATCGCAGCAGAAAACAGGAAGTTGTTATCCCTCTGTACAGACAGTTGGTGAGACCTCATCTGGAATACTGTGTCCAGTTCTGGAGACCCCATCTCCGTAAGGACATATACAGGATAGAGGCAGTCCAGAGGAGGGCAACTAAAATGGTGCAGGGTCTGCAAGAGAAGCCATGTGAGGAGACTAAAGGAGCTTAATATGTATACCCTTGAGGAAAGAAGGAGAGGGGGACAAGATAGAAACTTTTAAGTACCTCAGTGGAATCAACAAAGTTCAAGAGGGTAGCATCTTTCAGAAAAGAGACGCGCAGGAACAAGGGGACACAATTTAAAGATGGGGGCAGTTCAGGGCAATGAGGAAGTATTATTTCACAGAGAGGTAGTGGATGCAAGGAACAGCCTTCCTGAGGAGGTTGTGGGTCTAAAACTGTGAGAGAATTCAAGAATGCATGAGACAGACATAAGGCAATTCTTGTGGGGTAGGAAGAAATAGGCTGTTGGTTAACTAGGATCTGTGGCCTATCCTGTAGGTAGGGAATGGGCAGACTAGATGGCCAAGCGGTCCTTATCTGCCATCAAAGTCTATGTTTCTATGAACACCCAATCCTGTACACTGCCTGGTCTGTTAAGTATGTTGATCTGTGCTCACACATACCACCAGCATGATCTACAACTGTGCGTGCAGCTTCCACCCAACTGCATGTATTACAATGCAGGTGTGTTTTGTGAAATTCAAATGAATTTTGCCATTATTTACACAGGGTCACATGGGGAATATCAGTGGGTTATTAATCACCAGAAAGGTGGAAGGGTTGGGCAGCCAGCTGTTCTCACGGCAAGGAGCACTTCAACTTCACAACACAGTAGATGAAAATGTTTTACACTGGTGCTCCTAGAATAAGGTGTTCACTAGCTGCAGGCTGTGTTCCACTGGTTTGCAGTGGTGAAATACAAAATATGGTAGTCTGTCATTTCAGTTGAGTTCCTCAATATGTTATGAACATACAAAATTTGCCAGCAGATAAAGGCTAGAGGTCTATCAAGTCTGCTCTAATGTGCAGCTAGCACTCCTTATACTGCAGCTGCCCTCCCTTCCATCCTTCCCTCCATTGACCCTCCCTTGTCCTGTCCCATCCCTTTGAAGCAGTCCACTTTTCTATTGGATACCACTTCTGCAGGTAACGCATTATGCCCAGCTACCACCCTCTCTGTAAAAAGTGTCTCCTCATCTCCTCCTGAACCTTTCTCCTCCATTCTCATATCATGGCCCCTGGTGGCCCTCCCTCCTTACTTTGAACAGCCCTCTGTACCTGTCTTGTTTATTCCTTACAGGTACTTAGAGGTTTTAACCATGTCCCCCCTGTCTTTCCTCTCCTCCAGTGAGTACATGTTCAAATCCATCAGCCTCCTCTTGTATGATAAGTCCCCAGCCCTTGATCATCTTTTTACCCTGCGCTGCACCTCCTCCAGTAACTTAATGTCCCTCTTCAGTAGCACTTCAGGTGCAGTCTAACAATGACCTATACAGTGACAGAATCACCTCCTCCTTCCTCGAGGATATACCCTTGCAATACAACCCAGCATTTTGTTGGCCTTTGCAGCTGCCTTCCTACATTGTGCCAAGTTGTTCATTGACCCTGTAATGAGCATCCCAGATACTTCTCCTCCTCTGTCTGGGCTAGCTGCACTCACCCAACTGGCAACTTCTCCTTGGGTTCTTCATCCCAAAATGCAGCATCTTGCACTTTTGGCATTAAACCCCAGTTGCCAGGTGTCTGATCAGGTTTCAAGCTTTGCCAGATCATCCTGCAACCCCTGCCATCTCCGTAGGTTGTCCACCACTGTTCCCATCTTGGTATCATCAGCAAACAGACTGATCATGATCTTAATGTCCAATGATATGTCTGCAATGAATATCCCAAACAACACTGGTCCCAGCACCGAGCCTCAGAACACCACTCATCACTAACCTTGTGTGTGAGAGCTCCCACCCACCACCACCACCCTCTGTTGCCTTCCCTGAAGCCAGTTCCCACCCATCTCACCAGCTTTGTACCCACCCCTGTACCTTCTAACTTACTTCTCAGCCTCCCATGTGGCACCAGAGTCGAATTTCTTACTGAAGTCCAGATACAGGACATCCACTGCATGGCCCCTGTCCCGTTGCCTAGTTACCCAGTCATAAAACTCCACCAGGTTGGTTTGGTAGGATCTGCCAAGTATGAAGCCATGCTGTCTGAGGTCCTGTAGTCCTTTGGCCTCTAGGAGGGCCACCAGCCTCTCCTTCAGTATAGTCTCCATTAGCTTACCCACGATGGATGTGAGGCTCACTGGTCTGTAGTTCCCCGTTCATCCTTGGGGTCACTTTTGTGGAGGGGCACCATGAGCCATCCTCCAGTCCTGAGGTACACACCCCGAGTGTAGTGAGACATTAAATAGGTCTGCCTCAGGTCCCACAAGGACCTCTGCCAGGTCCTTCAGTACCCTGGGTGGATGCCATCTGGGCCTGGCGCCTTGTCCACCCTCAGTGCCTTCAAACCTCCCAAACTCTGCCCTCCATGATTTCTCCATCTGTTCAAATTAATCTGTTAACAATATACATAGCTTACCAACATGGGCTCTACACTGTTCCTGCTCAGTCCTCCAGCTCATGCCACACTGAAGCTGGAATCCCTGTTGATGGCAGCAACACTACACCTTCCTGCAACACCTGTTCCAAATGAAGAGAATAGTTCAAATCACAGTTGGAAGCTGGAACACATAACAGTAAAGCAGCACTGCAGGTATCAAACACATTCCATCCAGTGGTGAAGGCAAACTGCAAACTTGACCACAGAATATTACAAATAATCACATGAAGGAGGTGAGGAGGAATCACACTATGGGTCTACTTCCTTACAGAAAACTGCACATCACATATTCAGATAAGAGTGCTGTTGGAAATGGCCATGATGGAGCTACATGACTGTTCAGGGTTAGGATTGCAAATCTGGATACACACAGTACAGCACGATATGTACTGGATGTCACAGCACTGCTCATACTCTGCTGCAGGGATGCCATGAGGGTATGTATGGAGCAGTGTGCACTGGCAGTCCTGCCCACTGAGCTGACCACCACTCACTGGACAATCTGGATGAGGATGCCGATGGTAGGCTTGACACATGGCAAGTCACATATAACCACAATGGAGACAGTTGGTAGGCACATGGTTGCAGACTCAACAAGCTTTAAATTAACAATGTCGTGGTTGGACAACAAGTTAACTCAACAACAATTTAGGAAGCAATCAAAATGGATGCAACATCCCCTCAGTTCATGCACCTGTCCCTGAAGATTTATTGTGAAGTATATGGTGATGCTCTGGCACTCGCATGCAAGTCGATGAACTGTTACAGACAAAGCACATCTGTGATGTGACACACACACACACCCACACCATCACCATCAAAGAGGGGTTGTAGTCAGCTCAGGGGCATACATCATGCATGACACCACAGGCAACTACGGTAACAACAGATGGAGCTATTTCCTGTTCTTCACATTTTGTTATCTCAATGCAATTATGAAAAACACTCACATTGCATGCAGCATATCAGTGTAACAGTTTATCTTTAAATTGTTCATGACAATCACTTTGGAATTACATGGGGCAGGGCTAAGCCTCACATAAAGCATAACTGAGCAGTAAGCCATGGTAGCTCAAGCTCAAGGCCAGAGCACTGCTATTCAGTGTCTAGAGTTATAATGTGAAACCGGCTGTATTTCACAGTCATTCTTCTATGAGCCACCCTGGCTCACTGTCAAGTCAAGTCAAATTTTATCAAGTACAGTGTATAACAAATTTGTTTCACACCAATTAAAAACGGCATATACAATATAATTAGTTTGTCAACACATTTTTAAAATACTGAATGCAGCAATCACATATATAGACAAACAATATAAAACTTTCATATTTTCAGAATTCAATAAATATATTATTTTATCCTGATCTGTAATAGTGTGAAAGTGCTCCAGGATATTGCATGCCATTTACCTCTAATTTGTTGTAAATGCATACACTCTAACAATATATGTTTAGTTGTTAACTTCCCTGAGCATTCACTCTACAATCTAAGGACCTGATTCTAGAAGAGATATGACTTGGGTAACTTGACTTGTGCTAAAAGAAATGGTGCAAGTAGCAAGTTACACCAGCAGTTCGACAACAGTATTCTCTACAAAGTGGCCTGCAACATGCCGCTGGCCACTTGTGCCAAAGTGGACATGTACCAACACTTACACTAAACCCCTGTGACATGGTGCTAGGGGATTATGGCAGCAGTTGTGCCCAATTCTGGTAGGGCAGCAACAAAGTCCCCAAGGTTGAGATTCTACAACAACCCCCAGAGGAGAACCGCAATGTGAGTTATACTAGCATTTTGCTGGTGTAACTGTACTTACACCTCTGGGGTTGTATAGCCCCACCAGTAGACCGCACCCAAGCCATGTACCCACTCCCCATGCCCAGAACACTGCTGTAGGTGCCCCACTGGGCATCTCCCCCAGTCCACAATCTCCATGCAGTCACATGCCTGAGGGCATCACACACCCGCCCCCATTTCCCCAAACAGTACAAGCCCCACCAGGCTGCCCACACACCCAGTGCCCCAAACCCCACACACTGCTATAAGTCCTGCAGGGCCTGTCCACCCCCAGACCATGCGCCAACCCCGAGACACAGTGCCTCAAGCTGTACATATGGGCATACACACACACATATCCCTGTTAGTCTAGTGACCCCACCCCCATCCAGCTGTGCCAGTCCACCCCACACCCCAACCCATCCCCAGTCAGTGACTGGCACAGCCCAAATCTCACCTCCATGGCCAGGCCTTGACTGAGCTCTGTATGAGCATTTATTGTATAAGCACACTCAATGAATTATGCGTTGAGCATGTATATACAGTAAGTGCACATACAGCACTCAAATCGGAGGCTGGCTGTGGAGGTGAAAGGTGGCTGTGCCAGTCACCAGCCTCCAATGGGTCCTAGGGGGAGTGGGTGGTTGGGTGCTGCTGGTGGGCCATTTGACTACCAGGGATGCCCAGCATATGGGTGAATTGAAGAATATCAGGGATTGGGGGCAGTGTTGCAGGACTGCTGGTTGCAGGATGCAGTGTTTGTGATGGCATTTTGGGCAGGGGCATGCAACAGCCCTGTAGGGCTTCCAGCCTGTACGGTGGTTGTGGGCAAGATGTAACCCTGTGAGGCACAGGGTGTATCTGGGCATGGGGGTGCTTGCACCCTTTATATCTTAGCTAGACTGCGAACCCTTCAGGTACATCCTTTGTTTGGTGTACCTGTGGGTTTGTCGCAAGTCACAGACTCAGTCAATGGGACCCTGCCCTTCTAGAATTGGGTGCCGCGTCCATGTTGCAACAACATTTGGCACAAGTCGCCTTTGGCAGCTACTTGCACCATTCTTCTAGAATCGCACTTCTAGCCTTTTAAGAAAGCAAGCTATCTTTAAGAATATGAATTTATTTCATAATTCACATTAAATCTTAATATTGCCATAACTTTTACATGCTAATTATTTTCACAGTTATTAATGTAATCTTCTCTTCTGCATTTATTTTTAGGATAGCATATAATCTAAAATTCCTAGTAGATGTTAGGCGTTACATATCTTTCTGTTTAAATATATCTAATTTTCTCATTTCTGAAGATTCACAAAAGAAATCTAATTCCTGTGTGGCTCTGTTTTTTATTATTGTTTCCATTCCTTTCTTTTCAATTTATGATCTAGGAACTCAACCATCTCCAGTATTTATACATATATCTGTTATATTGACCATCAGCCTCAACACTATCATCCCAGCAGCTTTTAATTAATTAATTTCCTATATTTTTATATGATCTTTGAAAATATCTAACTTGATGAATTTCAACTTGAGAATGAAGTGATACTGTTCCTGTTTCCATTCTTAGCATTTCTGCTGGGATGAATTGTGGGAGACTGAGTGTCAACCTTATATATAGATTTTGAATCAGTTCTAGTATGTTAATACACTTATCAGTACCCAGATTTCACTTCCATAGAACATCATGGAGCTTACATTTGTATGATATTTTTCCAACATGGCCTTAGTGTAGAGGATAAAATATGGGCATCAATGAATAACCAAGCTATACTAAGCGGTGGAGCCCTTGGCAGCCAGGTAAACCTCGGGGCGCGGCTCGAGAGGTTTCCATAGTTGCCAAGGGCAGCAGAAGATAGCTTGGCTTGGTTTTTCATCGATGCCCATACTTTGTTTTTATAGTGTATGGGCATCGGGCATCACAAAACAACACGTGATTTCAAACATCCAACTAGGGATGCTGCAGCACTGAGAGATAGGGTCATGACGTGAAGCATGACCTCTGCTGAACTTTCCATCACTATATGAGCTACATAAAGAAAAACAAGAAAAAAGGTTCTGATAGGGTTCTTTTATACAAAATGGGAAAAATTCTGGGTGACTATGAGCGGTAAGTTATACTGGTAACAAACAGTCCCCCACGACATCTATTCCCCTCCCAGTGAGCCTCTTCATTTTGTAGGAAATAATAAATTATAACCTGGATGTGAATGAGAGCTCCGTTGTTAACTGCTGAACTGCTTAAGGTTCCCCACAGAAATTACAGCAAAGCTCTCCTCCACCTCATCCTGCGAAGCTGTAAAAACCATTATACCTGAAACAGAAACACATCTTCCAGTACTAGGAGCACACAAATTTCAAAGCTCAAGTGCTAACTGGGCATTTTATTGCTATTACCAATACCAACTCCCTTTTATTATTCTGGCTTTACCGTGTCCCAGTCCCTCGCTACCCCTGTCTGCTAGGAGACTTGTCTCAGCTGTCTGGGAATAGCCAAGGACCATTATTCTGTGCCCAAACTTCAACATGAAGGGACGGGATACAAGGCAGGCGTCGTCTATAGCTTCTCAGCCAGAAGCTCAGTGGCCGAGGATGCCGGTGCCACTGCCATCCTGCCCCTCCCTCTGCTGAACCCCACTTTCAGCCGCTGAACCCACTTGATAATGATAACTTACAGTGAGCAGTGAGGAAGAGGAATCTAACACACTCGGCACTGCCATGTTCCTGTGTTCCCGAGTGTAAAAGAGATGTGTTCGTTATCCTATCGATGTGATGTAGCATCGATAGGTTAACAACATTTCACATCACATCGAGAGTTAACAACCTTAGGAAATGATGATTTCTAAGGTTAACAGTGTTCCACCATACACTATAGAGTTATTAATATGTTATTTTGAAAATTTATTTATTGCCAAGATTGTTTGTCTCACTTTTGTTTTAATCATTTCCACTGAGTTTTCCATTCATTATTTGCATCTAAATTATTCCCAAATAATTATGCTGTGTTACTTCTTCTAGTCTCTCATTTTCTAAATACCAATGCACTCTTCAGTTTTTAATCAATTAACTACCATTATTTTGGCTTTCTTTTATTTAGACTTAATTTTAATTTGTTAAGTGTTTCTTGAATATTATACAGGCCAATTGTAGCTCTTTAGGTGTTTTTGCAATTAAGATTGCGTCATCTGCATACATTAATATGTTGATTTTATTTCCCATAATCATTGGTGCATCAGTATCACAAAATCTAGTTGATGAATAATTTGATATATATATATATATATATATATATATATATTAAACAAAAGGTGATAGTAAACAGCCCTGTTTAACTCCCTTATACGATTTGATTTGATTTGTCAGGTGAACTTTGATGCTACAGTATGTCTGATTTGTATTTCTGTATCAGTGTATAGCTTCTTTATAAGAGCAAGTAATCTACTATCAATAGACCAAATTTTGGGAATATCCCACAATATCAATCTACCTACATTATCAAAGCAGAGGTTATGTCCAGAAAAGCAAAATGTAGCTTTTGCTTATTTCTAGCATTAGCTCTTCTTATTAAATAATCTATAATATAAATACAGTCTGTGGGCAAATAATTTTGTCTGAAACCAAATTGTCTGGTACTTAAAATGTTATAAGTTTCCAACCATATATTAAGTTCTTCTAAAGGATAGCGAGTAAATATCTTTGAGGAAATGCATTGTAGGACAATAGGCCTATAATTAGATGGATCCTGTCTATTGCCTTTTTATATATTGGGATAATCTCTGCTATACATCAAACATCTGGAATATTCTCTGTTTTGAGAATATATATGAAGTTTATACAATATTTCTGGCAACCAACCTACATTAAAATGAAATAACTCTGCAGGGATACAATCTATTCCTGGGGCCTTTTTCTTTTTGCCTTAGTATATAGTCCCTAATTTTGGAAATTGTCAATATCTCACTGATATTATCTTCATCTGGAGTAGAATATATTCTCTTAATTATATCCTTAAATGTATCAGATTTTGCATCTCTTTGGGTACTGTACATTTCTCTATAAATGTTTTCCCATTGGGGCGCTGGAATGTTCCCATCTATATTTATAGTGTTTACTTGTTGTATGTTTCATAGGTTTCATAGGTAGTATCAAGCTGAAATAGACTTACGTCCATGGTGCTTGCCACCTGAAGCTTACTTTAAGCCATATTTAGCTCAGTCCCCACAAACCCTATTCAATCTTATTTTAAACAAATCTATGTTTGGACTCTCCACCACCTCTTATGGGAGCTGATTTCATGAGGTAACCACTCTTTGGCTGAACCAATTTTTTCTGTGTAGAAGGTTCCATCTAGGCCTGAACAGCTGCTTAGTGTGCATGATATCACTGAATCTACACTCCCTTGCCTCAAATCCCAGATCTTTCATCAGTGTAGTATCACCCATTGCTTTGAATAATATACACATATCTCCTCTGTGTCACCTATATTGAAGTGAGAAGAGATTTAATGATTTAAGTCTCTGATCATATGCCAGTTCTTGTAACCCAGAGATCACCCTAGTGGCTCTATGTTGAACACTTTCCATTCTTAGAATATCTTTTTATTTGGTGACCATACTTGGACACAGTATTCCAAGTGTGGTCTCACCAAGGCCCCATACAGTGGCAATATTACCTCTTTATTATGACTAGAAATATGTTTAAGAATACATTTGAATTCTGGTTAGCTTTTTTAATTTGACTGTCATGGTGTAAACTAAATTTTAAGTCTGGGCTGACATTAATCCCAAGATCCTTTTCTTGATCAGTTACCACCAGGGTTTTAGTTCCTAACATATACTTATTATGCCTGTTAGATGTTCCTAGGTGTAACTTTGTATTTACTGATGTTCAAGGCTAATTTACTGTGATTGATCCAGTTCCATATGCTATCAAGGGCTTGTTGTAGTGCATTTGTGTTTTTTGAGTTATTAACCATGGTCCATATGCTACAGTCATTAGCAAATTTTAATATCCAAACATTGGGTATATTCAGTCTTAGGGAGGAAATATAAAGGTTACACAGACAGGGTCAAACCCGACCCTGTGGTACCCTGCTACTAACAGGTGCCCAGCCAGAATAAATCCTGTTGACTGATACCATTTGTTTTCTTTCATTTAACCATTCTGAAATCCAATTTATGATGTTAACTGTAATTTTAGTTCACCCAGTGTATCAATCAACTCCTGATGGGTCAGTTTGTCAAAAGCTTTGGCAAAATCCAAGAAGATTAAATCCACTGGATTTCCTATCCAACTCCATACTTACTTTCTCATAATAGGTTAATAAATTGGTCAGACAAGATCTGGATTTAGTAAATCCATGATGAGTTGGGTCAGTCAACCCATTGTTCTCAATAAATGTCTGTATGTGCTCTTTATTATTGCTTTGAGAATTTTCCCCATAAGTGAAGTTAAGTTAATATTTAAAAATGTTCTGGCTTTGTTATTGGTCCCTGTTTTAAAAGTGGGACCACCTGTGCCTCTTTTTCAACTCTGTGGTATTTTCCCCAGGTATAATGAGGTCTCAAATATTTTGGTCAGGGGTAGATATTGAATGTCATCTAAGTCCTTAATACTCTGGGGTGCACTTCATCAGGCCCAAGGATTTGGAAATGTCTAATTTTAGAAGTCTATCATACACTTTGTTAGAGTCTATGCATAACTGTCCTGGGTGAGATGTCTCCATAACCTTATGTGCATGATTATGTTTTGGGTTGACTACTGTACAAAAATACTTTTGTATTTTGGCTATTCTTGTTATTCTCCACTAACCCCAACTCATTTTGAAAGGAACCTAAAGTACTAGATCTTCCTTTGAAACTGTTAATGTAAGAGAAGAAGGTTTTTGTTGTCATTATCCTTACTAGCCAGCCATATTTCATGCTGTGTTTTTGCTTTTTATTTTAGATTTTATTTCTCTAAGTCCCTATAGACTGAGCTGCCCCACTGATTACATCTTTTAAGCCGTTTGTACATTTTATTTTTTTCTTGATTAATTTTTAATGGTGGAATTTAACCAATCAGGTTTAGTTTTTTCCCATTATATTTATTAGTAATGGGAATATTGTAATTTATCTGTTCCTTTAACTTTAATAGCAGGAGATCCCACATTTGATTCACTCAAAGGTCCATAAATTATTTTGACCAATCCCATTTATCTAGATTATTTCTAATAGTCTTAAAATCAGCCTTGCTAAAATTTATTTTTAATGGCTCCTGTCACCCAATATTATGTTGCCCTTGGATTTTAAAGATCCTGGATTGATGATCACTATTGCTCAGTGGTGTACTGACCCTAATGTTGTGCACTGTGTTACCCATGTTAGTTAATATTATATCGAGGACATTACCACTTCTGGTAGGTTCTAAGACCTGTTGGTCCAATCCTATTTGTTTAAATACATCAACGATTTGTCCATGTTATTTGTTCCTTGCACATACTTCCAATCAATATGTGGCAAATTGAAGTCTCCTAATAGTAAAATTCTATCTGTTAGATCCAGATTTCTGATATCATTTATTAATATAGTATCATTATCTGTTGAAATTGAAGGTGGTCTATATACCAGGTCCAACTTAATTTTAGCCCCAACCTGTGGAAGTAGCTTAACCCATAATAACTCTAGGTTACTAGTATCCTCCTGGATTTCTTCACATTTTATTGTTTCCTGGATATAGATAGCTATCCCACCACCCTTCATGTATTCTCTGGATTTTGAGAACAGATTATACCCTGGTATGGCCTTGTCCCATGAAGCCTTAGCATCTCACCACGTTTCAGTTACCAAAGCTAGATGTATCATCTGCTCGTCCAACATAGTTTAAATTCATCAAATTTATTCTCTAAGCTCCTGGTATTAATTAATACTCCCTTTCAGTTGTATATGTCTAGGTTTGGGGATCTTGGGCTAGTATGGTTGTTAGTAACAGCTGCCTAGAACCCAGAATACTCCAGAATGCATGATTGTGTTTATTCTTAATTGACTCTTGCAATTCTTGCCAGAGGTGGTCATTGTAATTGCCTTTTTCTTTCTTACAAGAGCCCTGTATTTCTTTCTCAAGGATATTAGAGCTCTATAGTAGTCCAGGTCTTGTATCTCCTTAGCCACATGAGCAATCCTGTTAACTAGGTGTTTCATATTGATACATTCTTTCTCATACCATGGTGCTTTTTTGCTAGTTGTGTATTCCTAGAACTATTTCTAGCACCGTGGGCAATGTTATTTTAAAATACTCCATTAATTTCTCATAGAGTACAAACACTTCAGAATCCATACAACATAAAAACTATTCTTTTAAATCTATTCCTATCTGCTGTGTTTGTAATTCCATAACTTTTTTCCTTTTAGTAACTCCCTATTTTATTTTCTTATGGTTTAAGATCAGCATATGTTCATTAGCTTCCATTTCTCATAAAAGTTATTTAAGAATTTATCTGAGTTCATTCCAATACAATAACCTTTAGAACTAGGTTACATTTTATTGGGAAATGATCAGAATTTCCTTGTGCAAATTTTCCACTGATCTAACATTGTTATATAGAATATTATCTATTGCCGCTAAATCAATTATTGAGCCTCTGTTTCTGTTACAATTGTATATTCCCATGTGAAACTTATTACATGTACTGTTTAATACACATAAATTTTGCTCTGCCATACATTTCATAACTACCTCTCCTTAGTATTGATCTTTTATCCTTGGAAGTACATAAAGGTACATTCATATATCTACCAATGTCCATGCCATTTCTGGATTCATTTAAGTCTCCTGTAGGTAGGGTTGTGTGAAATTGAAAATTTCACCCAGTGAAATATTTTGCACAATTTGTGCATTACATGAGATATTTCACAGGGTGAAATGTGAAATTTCATCCCTGGAGCAAGTGAAATTTCACCCACAAACCAGCAAAATTCACCACTCATGGGTGAAATTTCACACCAGCAGGCAACATTTAAAGTTTCCATAGTTCTCCCTGGTGTCTAGTGGTCTCCCCACCCTACCCAGCTGCTCACTGGCCAAAATTATTCTCTCTGGTGTCTATTGTGGTCCCTACTGATCACCAGTTGTAAATGAATAAAGCCTCCTCCAGTTACCCTGGCCCCTCATGTCCTTTTTTAATTAAAAAAAATGAAACCACACTACCTGTTGCCTAGTGGACCAACCCCATGGCTGCTAATGGCCCAAATTATTCTCCTTGGTGTCTAGTGATACCCCCTGCCAATCACCAGCCATGATTGAATGAGCTCCCTATCCCCAGTTATCCTGGCCCTGTCATTTCCTTTTATTTAAAAAAATAATTAAACTCACATTCTCTGGTGTCTAGGGACCCTCCATCCCATCCTGTCATCATGATCTAGCACCACCCACTCCCCACAGTACCCAGATCAAGCCACTGACACAGCCCTCCATGCACCTCCATGGTCAGCAGCCCAACTGAGTGCTTGAATGAATAAGCACTTGCTTGTGCAAGCATGCACTTATTCATTCAAGCACCTCAGGTGGCTGCTGGCCAGGAGGTGAGGAGAGCTGTGCCACTTTTGTCTGATCAGGTACTGGGAGGAGTGGGTGGCGCCAGCCCATGATGACAGATAGGGGTGGTGGATTGTGGGATTTATTTATTTATTTTTAATAAAAGGAAATGATGGGCCAGGGTAACTGGGAGTGGGGGGCTTATTCAATTATGGCAAGTAATCAGCCTAGGGAGGACCACTAGACACTAGGGAGAATAATTTGGGCCAGTGAGCGGCTGGGGGACCACTAGATATCAGGCAGTGAGGGTTTCATTTTTTTTTTAAAGGACAAGAGGGGCCAGGGCAATTTGGGGAGGGAGGCTTATTCAATTATGGCTGGTGATTGGCTGGCGGGGACCACTAGACACCAGGGAGAATAATTTGGGCTGGTAAGTGGGCAGGGTGGGAAGGACTACTAGACACCAGAGATAGTTTTAAATAATGGGAATGGATGATGTGAAATTGCAGTGAAATTTCTTATTTCACCACAATTTTGTGAATAATTTCATTTGATGAAATTGCCAATTTTGTGGCAATTTTGCTGGCAAGATTTAATTTTGCAACTTCTCTACCTATATGAGCATTCCAGTCTTTCATATTAAAAATACACATCTCTTCCTGTAGTCAATATTCATCCATAAAAACAGCTATTAAATCTATCTGCTCATCAAATTTCACTTTCATGTAAGCAGGTGGGAAGAAAACATTAATGATCACAAAACAATTCTCCTTGTTACAGGAATCTTCTATTACATTCCAATTACTCTTATTTTTAATGGGATATTCTTTTATTAATCAATTTTGTTTCTGTACTAACAAGAGTCATCAAGCTCACCTTTGTTTCTACCATTCAGTTTCCTTTTGAGTTGGAACTTCAAATTTCTATAAACCTTGTGTGTGTGTGTGTGTGTGTGTGTGTATATATACACACACACATATACACATAGTAGGACCCCAGATTTATGGACACCATGGGAATGGAGGGTGTTCATAACTCTGAAAAGTTTGTAAGTCTGAAATGGGTGCAAGTACTGGGGCAGTGGCTGTTGGAGCTAGGAATGAGCAGTGACAGTTGCAGCGAGTGTGTGAGAGCGGAGTGCTCGTAGTTAACATGCACTGCATCTGACCAGACTGCTTTAAATAAATAAATTCAAGAATGGTTTTCTGGAAGAGTCCTAGTCCGAGTCCAGTACTGCTGGTATGTGAGAGGGACTGCGGTTTGAGTGGTAGACAAGCGGGAGCATTAAATTAATTAGTTAAAGAATGGTTTCATGGAGGAGCGAGTCCGAGTCCAAGTCAGACTACTGGGGTGAGATGGTCGATGGGTGTCCTGAATGACTGTTGGTATGTGAGCGGGCTGCAGTTTGGCTTTTGCAGTGCACAGACATAGCAAACACTGTCTGGAATGGGAGCAAATTGAGTGGGGCGCTGCTTTAATTAATACAATAACAAGTGTTATTGGCTGCTGGCAGGGGTTGAGTGGGTGTTCGTTGACCGGCAGTTCGTAGGTGTGGGGTCTGTGAATTGGTTTATTGTATATATATATATATATATATATATATATATATAAATATATATATTTGCTGTTTTATCTAACCAGGTTTCCTGTAGTAAGATTATATACACTTTCTAAATAAGTTCATAAAATGATCTGCCCATTAATTTATTGTTCAAGTCTGCAATGTTCCAGTTTAACAATTTTACAAAGTTATCTTGCTGTGGCTTTATAACCCCTTTTCCATTCATAGTGTACTATATGACATCACACTAGTACTCTTTGGGTCTATTGAGTTATTTGTCAATATATCATATCTGTCATATACCGATACATTTATTTCATATTTATTGTCATCATTGTCATGCACATTACTATCTGTTTCAGATTCATCCAGTACTACATCCCCATTTATTCTTTGTCCTCTTTGTTTTCTTCCTATTATTCGTTTATCATTCTTGGGTGCTGCAGCCGATTCTTGTTCTATAACTATAGGTTTAGAAAGATATTTCACTATTGTTTGTTGTTTTCCAATACCATCATTCTTTCCTTATTCCCAAAATTATTCTTAAGTCCCTTATCTGTTCTAAGACTTTCCAACGTAACATCCATTAGATTTTCAACATACTAACATACTATTTGCCAGCAGATTAGGCCTTACGGTCTCATCGAGTCTGCTCGAACTTTAGATCCTTAGTTGGGTGCCGAGACCCTCCTTCCCTTGTGCTCCAGAAACCTGTATCATCCATCCCCACCCCTGGGACAGGACATCATCTGATACATCCACTTTCTGTGTCTGTCCCATCCTGTCTTGAAGCCTCCACTGTGGATCTCTGAACCAGCTCACCAGGCAGTGCATTCCAAGGGTCCACCACCCTCTCAGTGAAAACCTCCTCCTCTTTTCCCCTTACCCTTCCACCTTCCAACTTCAAACCATGCCCTCTGGTGATGCCTCCCTGCTTTAGTCTAAAGATCCCTCCATGTTAACCCTATTTATTCCCTTGAGGTACTTGAAGACCTCAATCATGTCCCCTGTCTCTCCTCTCCTCCAGTGAAAACAGGCAGAGCTCCTTAAGTCTGTCCTCATACGTCAAATCCCCTAGCCCTCGTATCATCTTTGTTGCCCTCCTCTGTACCCTCTCTGGGAGCTGTATGTCCCTCTTTAAGTGTGGTCTCCAGTACTGTACACAGTACTCAAGGTACTCTATTATTTCTTCTGCCATAATTATTATTTTTCTCTCATTTCTCTGTTTGTGGTTACTTTACAAATATTTCCTTTATTTAGTTCTACTTTATATCTATAGACAGAACTAAAATCTTTCCGTTTTATATTTTTGGCCATTACCACTTTCAGGATGTTGCATATCTTTACCCTTAAAGAAATGGGTTCTGCCTTTTGCTTTAGGCAGTCCCTTAAGATATATCATTGGTAATTTGTCTTCCTTCTGAATTCAGTCTCCGGTTTCTTGTCATCTGCTCATCCTTACTTTTATTTTCTAGTATGTCTTCAGATTTTTCCCATAACTGCTCTTTTCCAAGTTCTTTTATACATACTGGAATTGTTTGAATACTTTTATCTTTCTTGTCCCTTTTACTTGAAATTTTATCATATCTGCCAGTTATAAATTTAGGCCACTCTTCTTCCTCATGTCCTTGTCTTAGTCTTGTTATAAACTCAGTCATTGCTTTATATTTTCTGTCAGACACTTCTTTAGAAATGTAATTGTTTTGGTCTCTTTCTCTGAGTCTTGCTCTCTGCACTTTTATCTGCTGTTGATTAAATTGCTGCTCTAACTTCAATTATTCTTGCTGTTTATCTAATTGGCAACACATTTTGTCAACTAGCATGTTAGTAGCCACTAGTACTGATTTAATTTGCTGTAATTGTTTACTAATCAATATATTAGCCTGAGCTCAGTGTTGGGTAAAGTTACTTTTCTATTACTTTATATTACTTTTGGAAACTTGTTCCAGAAAGCTCTTTGCAATCACTAGCAAGGATGGAGAAGTACTGGAACAAATAATACACCTTACAGTTATAGTTACTCATGTCTTTTATGCAAAAGTAATATGTAATCAGTACTGATCACATTTATTTGAAAGTAACTAGTAACTAACATATTACTTTCAAATAAATGTCATCTGCTATAGTTTGTATTATATTTGTATTGTTTTGTATAAAAGAATAAATAACTACTGTCATGTATTACTTTTCTAGTACATCTCCATCCTTTCTAGTGACTGTACAGTGCTTCCCAGATCAAGTTTCTAAACAGAATAGAAAGTAACAGAAAAAGTAACTTACCCAACACTGCCTAAGCTGTATATTTACCTAACAAGTTTAAATCAGATTCCTGCAAATTTCATTTCTCAGATTCCTCATCAATTTCTTGATAACTCAAAGCTAATTTAACCTTCTTTGTATTTCTTAACCCCTTTATTCTGTTCCATAAATGGTGTCAAAATGTATCACATTCTTCCAAATACTCAATGTCACCACTTAAGTCAGGTAAATCAGTCCCTACTCCAGTCCTTTCATCCTCTTGACCCATTTTCTCTAAAGTTGTAGAATGTTGTTCTTTTATTAAGTGCTTCTTATTATGAACATTTCCGATTTATTTTTGTGATTCCAGATCTTTAGTTGCCCTCAATAAATAGTTTTCATCTTCAGTCTCTGAAACCTTTTATGGGCTGTGTCACCTTTGGTGATGATGTTCTTGGACTCATATCAGTCAATCTACTTTTCTCATTTGTATTAACATACTCTGTAATCTTCCTATTTCCTGTTATATTTTTCACCTTATTTTTCTCTATCACTTTTGTGTTTCTCAATTTCATTTTCTTGTCTAGTGGTGATGCAATTTTACCACCTTGCTCTATATATTCATCCTCCATCCCTAACATAAGCTATACAAGGACAGCGATATAATTGTCTTGTTATACCTTCTGTTATCAGGAGTAGATTTATATAAACACTATAATATTATACCCAGGATATAATATTTACTCAATTTCCATTGTTACTTTGTAGCTATAGTATACCTCATAAACAAATCAAATATATAAAATCAGCAAAGAAAAGTCTGTAATAATGTGAATACATATTGGTATTAATATATAACTGAGTGCATAACTGATCTCTAGGTTACACTTCTGAATTTCTCCACAGTGGGTAAAAGATGTCCAAATAACTTAATAAGTCTTTTCTCATCAAACTTGTTCCACCACCATAAGACTTCAGGAAGTACTTGAATCATTAATTCTGCTTTGGCAGTTTTACTAGCTCCATTTCAAGACTTTATATCTTCATATCATTCTGTCTGTACCTCCAGTCCAACTTTATGAATGTTTTTGCGTTCCTAAAAAACTCCTTTGTAATCGTCTGGGCCACTCTTGGGCGCTTCTCACATGGACTGGTGAAATACATTAAATCCAATAAGTACTGTTTTAGGTTAAAGTAAATAGTAACCTCAAAACTTATTATGCCTTGAGGAAGTCACTCTCTGGTTTCCCTGAAAGTACCTAGGGTCGGTACCCACTTTGGAACAGCAGCCATAAACTTTGTCCTGCCAGCTTTGGAATAGGATACAGAAATCACTGACACTTAGCTCCCCTGTTAGTCTTGCTATGTTCAAGACCCTATATGCCAAAACATTTGTGGAGCTCTGTAACTGTTTCCACTGTTCCTAGTTGTCCAGCTAATGTTTTCACTCAATCTAAGTCCTTCCCATTCAAACTAAGTGTTCCTTACCAAGATTACTGCCCCTCCTTCAGCCAATTTCTGTCCCACTGGCACTACCGATTCACCTCAGTCCATTCCAGTCCCACCGTACTACATACTCACTGCAACACACCCCCTATCGCCCACTCTTATGCCCTGTTACCACCTTTTTGTATCCCAGAATATTTCTGCCAGTGTCCCTGTCTCCTATGTGTGCTTTTCCATATCTCAGGGACTCCTTTACAGGCTATGAACATGTTATTGATGGATAGGATTATAAAGGCATCTCTGTATATATTATTTATCTTTATTTCTACACTGTATATATTTTGTTATATATGGCTTGCTACTGTTGTTTTATGTATATTTTACTTGTACTCTATTCTGTACCCTTGTCCTTGCAAATGGCAGGTCCACCCTGTAAATGAGCTTGCTCAATGGTGATCGCCTGGGTAAATAAAGATTTTGATTGATTGATTGATTGATTGACTGATCTGTTAAAATATCAGTCAGGATCTCTAATCTCTACCAGAAACTTTAAAATCTTCTAAACAACTTTTCTTTTAAATTTTTACTATCATGAAAAGTTTTGGATTATAACTACATCTTTATGATGGGATTAGTGCTTCAAGCAACACCACTGGGTCATTAAATTAGCTCAGATGAAGCATAACATCACTCCTCAATCTCTTCCTCTGATACTACTTGGATACTAGTTTAACAGTGAGGAAATAAACTCTAATCCTTAGCAAAACATGCACAAACCCTCAGCAAAACATGTTAATTGACCCTGTGGTCTGTGAGTCACTCACTGCATGTAGCTTGTAGCATACAGGCTGAAAATTGTGCATCTGCTTCAGAACACCAGTGCTTGTGCTTTGAGGAGTCAATCACATGGGTACTTAATGCAAATTCTAAATAACTTAAAAACTTTAATATTGCTAATTCATAAGAATTTAAATATAAATATCCATCCATAAAACTATTGCTAATAAAATCTCCATGCCATTACTATTAGCATTAGATAACCCTTCCAGGCAACTCCTTCTATCAATTCTAAACCCTAAATATAATCAATTATATTATAAAAATACTACTAAGCAGGAGGTAAAATAAAATAAGAGTAAGAGAAGGAGGAGAATAAGAGGTTTGTAGTTGTTTCTTAATAATACAATGAAATATCAGAAGTGAAAGTAATAGTGTAAGGTAGAAGCAGAGGTAGTGGTAGCTTTTGCAGTTTGCAGTTTGCGGCTGTTTCCCAGTGCAGTCAATCCCTCTCTTCTGCTTTAGCCTTTTTTATCTCTCTGCCTTGCTCTCCTCCAACACTTGTCCACCACTGCTTGTGCTTTGTTAGATCGCTTTGTTGCTCTGCTGTAGGAGTCACTTGGTTCCTCCTTCCTTCCTCAAAATTATGCTGCACTCCTCTCAGCATACTAGCCATTATAATGAGCCTCTCACTGCTCCCTTAGTGGGTGGGCTACTCCATCATCTGATTCCAAGTCCTGTTGAAAGAAAACAAAACCGAGAGCCAAGTACTGCACTTCCAAAGGCATAAGTTATACTGGTAAGATATTGGAATTTCCTATTGAAACGTCTAATACTGAGAAATTTACTGGAACAGTAACTAAGTATCACTTCTGAGCAGCAGTGGCATACCTGTTATATGAAGATACAAGCTTTTCTAATACCCTGTTCTGACTGTTCTACTCAGCCCAGCATGCAGCTTTCTCCTCCTCTCCTCCCTCTCTCTCTCTGGCTCACTGTAAAACAGTCTTATGGTGTAATTCAAACACTGACTGATGAAAACAACTTTGAAGAAGATGGCAATAACTTTGAAAAATAAAGTCAGTATACTCAGTAGTGCAAGAGGGGCAGCTGGCACCATGATAGCACTACCGCTTGTGATGCCAGTAGCCTCGAGGTTGGGAGCAAGCTCAGATTGCTGGAGAGCCAGCTGGGGAGGAGGTTTGAGTTCCTGAGGGCTGTTCTCCTCCTCTGGGAGGGTGGACCGAGATCCCATTGCATTACCAACACCTGGGTGACCACAGGTAGTGGTGCATGGCTCAATATGCCCTGTCTCCTTGACTCCCTGCATGCTGGTATTTTCAGGGATGGGGTTAGAACAAAGGAAACCCAATCATGGCAGCTGGGAGATGGGACCCAGCTGCTCCAGATCTCACAACTGGGCTCCCAATGGGGACTGTTGGACCTCCTGATGCACACTCTAATGTACTGAGAGGGGATGATGCAGGCTCCCATGCCAGAGGGTAGGCCAAGGCAGGATGGGGGCAGGATCAGCAGCTCCTCCAGAAGTTACCCAGGGCGAGACTAAGGGACCTCCAGCTTAGGGATCACTGAAGAGTAGCTTTGCAGTGGAGAGAAGGGGTTAAAATAATAAATAAAGAAAAAGTATACTCACCAGTGCTGCTGTCCTCTCAAATTGCATCCTTTTTCCTTGGCAGATCTGGAGGTGGTCTCCTTATCTGCTCTCCTTTCTCTTCCCCTGTTCATTGATGGTAACTGCACCACTGAGTGCCTCAAGTACTTGGGTATCTCTTCTTGGAGATCATCCCACTTATGTTTTATTTGATGTATGGTACAGGGCACAGCTTCCTCCCCTGCATTAATAATTGACTTTATTGATGCCCACAATTTTTCCTCTCTTTGAGAGGTCACCTTTAGCCCACAAAGTTTGCCCACATGGCTGGTCACCTCCTTCACTAGCAATGCAACCTCCTTATAGGAGAATGCAGGTGCCAGCTTTTTCTGTGGAATCCTGCTAGTGGAGGTTGTAGCCTGCTGTTCTGGCCCTGCTGTGGCTGCTCAACCTGGTCCCAACTCTGCAGATGCTCTCCTTCTTCCTGAGCCTGGCTACTGCTGCACAATCCTCCTTTCTCCTGTTGCTGCCATCTTGTAAAGAAAACATCTCTCTGTCTCCTCAACAATGATAAACTAAACTTACAAAGTAATATAGTCTAGTTTGGTCTCCTCAGAACTACTCTCCTTCTCTCTTTCTCTCTCTCTGTCCCCTCTACCTCCTCACTCCAGTCTCTTCTCTTTCTACAGTGGAACTGAAATTTGCGATTTCCACCTGTTGATATGTGGATTTTAAAAGATTTCACAGAAAATTCCACGGCTCACATTGGAATACTGTTTAAGAGAGCAGAATTATTGACTGCAGTACTGCATAAAATGGAGATACATCACATGGGGAAATATGTCTGCACCTGAGACATTCTGGGAAAAATATGCTTCTTAAAATTATATGAACAATATTCTGTAACATGCAGAGTCACAATTACACCATATTGAGTGGGGCGACAGATAAAGAAGAATAAATAGGCAAATTATTCACTTCTCTGAAGAAACTAGGCAATTTGGGCTGAGGAACTTTTCCACAAGTTAATAAAAAAGTCACATAACATACAAAACCTGCATGTCTAAGTCAGAAATTCTGCTAAAGTTGGCAAAGTGTTTTCTGAACTTTGGTGAAGTGAAATTCCAACTTTCACAGAAATTCTGCAGGCATTTTTTTTTCACACATCTCTGCCCAGTGCCCATGTGCAAATTGGGCATTGCATCTAATATGATTTCCTCCTGTGGGCAGATAATTTAAATAAAGAAATAAAATGCATCTGGTGAGAGATGTGCTTTTTATTAAGAAACAAGATATGCATTCTTCTGCACTGTAATATCTCAGCTACAAGTATTGGAAAAACACTTCCATCAAGACTTAAGTTTACCCAGTTATATAACTTTTCTCAGTTTCTTTCAGTTTATTCTTTACAGATTAGAGCACAGAATAAGTGGCTAGATACAGATATAAAATATCATGACTTCCTAAGCAGGCAGTAGAACTATTCAGTGTATGCCTAGTAACAGTAATTTACAGCTGGAAGAAACTGTTCTGACATAATCATCCCCTTTATAGAATTTATGTTCGACCTCAATTAGACTACACTTCCTAGTTTGGGGCATGCATAGTTAAAGAGAAATTAATAATCTAGCAGTGGTTCATTGAAAGGCTACCAAGGTGATTATGGGAATGTGGGAATTTTCATGTAAGGAAAGGCAAAATTCTCTAAACCTACTGAGATTAGAAAAACTAAGATTACGGGGCAAGTTACTATAGTATTTCTTTTAAATAATACATGATAAGGTAAAATAGAGAAAGCTGAGTGGGAATTAAAGGATGCTTTTCAACATGCCAGGGCCCATAAGGTCCAACTAGTAGAAAAATATTTCGGAACTTAAAGGTGAAATTTTTAATATATATGAGTATGTATATTATAGTGGCATGGTAGCACCACTGTAGTTAGGGTTGAGGGATCACTTTTATGTTAAAGCTGAATTTTGTACTTTAATAACTTTGCAATGATTCAATAGATTTACATGAAATTTTGCATGCATACTTTTGTGATGTAGGTCTCTTTGTTATGACAAATTTCGCTTTGAATCAGTTCTGAGGTTTCTAAGATAATGGAGTCTGAAAATCCATAAATCTCCTTTTTTTGCTGTTTCTTTGTTCACCTGTATCTCAGAAACTGTTTTAAATTGTGGTCTGAAATGTTCAGGGTAGAAAGCCTTTGCCTCACAGATGTGCCTTTTGAAGGTTTGATGAAACATATTAATCCAGTCCAAAGTTAATAAATTTCAAAGTGTCCCATTATTTCCTATGGAAAAAAATTGATGTTCAGCACAAAATGGATTCTGTGTCATGGAGCCCAACCCTTTTCGCAGATGGCTCATCCAGTGTTGCAGGAGCCTAATGCCTTTACACAGATGGGTCATCCTGCATTGCAGGTGGAACTATTTTTTGTGGGTCTGCCATTTTTTTTTTTGTTTATAGAGAAAGAAAACAAAGAAAACATATAAAATGAATGGATTTCAAAGACAAACATCACAGCCTAACTAAACTGGACCCATTTACCTACATTCTAATGTTCCTTTTTAAATGATGGCAATAAATACCTTTGTGGGCACCCAAAATCCATGGTGCCTAGCTTAGCAAGAGGAGCTGTGTTCTCAGTAGAACAGTGGGAATGTCTTTCTTTCTTTCTTTCTTTCTTTCTTTCTTTCTTTCTTTCTTTCTTTCTTTCTTTCTTTCTTTCTCTCTTTCTCTCTTTCTTTCCTTCTTCCTTCCCTCCTTGGCTGGGGGGTGTTGCCTATAGTTCCCCGTCTATCCAACTGGTGCCATGGCTCCACACCACTCCCAGTGCTTGTGCTCAACCCACTCCTCCATTCCTCTTGCAGGCTGCTTCACGGAAAGTACTTACCCCACCACCATGCAAGCCCAGGTTCAGGATTTGGGAGAAGCGTCCCAATGAGAATGGTGTGGTGCTGATGGGACCAGACATCATCGAGTGCAATATAATGATTTTTGTGCACTGGTTCCCACAAGGGCACGGGCATGCAATGATGTCAGTGACACTGCTGTGCATGTTTCCATGCACTGCACATTCAGTGTAAGCCCACACTGACCCCACACTGAACCACAGCATGCACCGATCCCCAGCCACCACCAGAGCCAGCACAACCATGATTTTCCTCCCCAGAGGAGAAGGGCAGTCCCTGAGATGCTCAACTCCCCTCCCTGGCCAACCTTCTGACACCTGAGGTCACTCCCAACCCGTCATCGGTGTGGCTTGAGCTGTGGTGTCCAGTGCCTCAACCTCAGCACCACTGGGTCAGCTAATTTTGAATTCTGCAGCTACAAAGGGAGGGGACCTGCATATCCCCTCAGGCTCCCCATCCCTCCCTGATCCCCGATCACCAACTGATATATATATAAACATTTTCCACAATGTAGTGTCCTCCCCAACCTGACCAGCCACCTGATATGTGTAATAAACATTTTCATCTGTCTAGTGTCCCTCCCCCACCCCAATCACTCACTCGATTTGTATAAGAAATATTTCCCATAGTGTAGTGTCCCTTCACACCCCAAATTGCCCACCTGATCTGAATAAAAAATAGTTTCCATAGTGTAGTCTCCCTCCCTTCACTGCAATTGCCCATCTGATCTGTATAAAACATAGTTCCCATAGTGCAGTGTCCCTCCCCCAACCCTGATCACCCACCCGATCTGTATAAAATATAGTATCCATAGTGTGGTGTCTCTACCCCGACTGGCCACTCAATCTGTATCAAACATAATTTCCATAGTGTAGTGTCATCCCCAGCCTCAATCACCCACCCGATATTAAAACTATTTTCCATAGTGTGGTGGTCCTTCCTGGTCACTGATTGCCATCGCCAAACATAATACATCCCATTACCTGGTTGTCTAGTGGCCCTCCACCCCACCCTCTAGGGTAATCACCCACCACCCGCTACCACCCCTCAGCATGACTCTTGGTCAGCGAGCAGCACAGCCCTCCTCTCACTTCAATGGCTGCTCATAACAGAGTTATGAATGAGTGCATACCCTATAGTATGCATGTAGCATGTAATCAGACAGTGCAGACAAGACATTTTGTATTGGATTCCATAATCCAAGTCCTTCCTGCAAACCACATTATCAGCAATGCTCCAACTCTAAAATTCCTGGCAGCACACTAGATACTGCAATACTTCCTCATGCAATTTGGGAACTGGGAGCAACTAAGGGTAGGGATAAAAGGAAATGGAGGATGAAGAGCATTCACTGCAGTGCCTCTGAGGACTGGGTCCATATTTTTCCCCATTATGCCCTGTTGTAGAAACAGCACCATGGTACCACATGCTCAGTAGCTTCCCTCTAAGTGGTTTAGAAGTGGAGCAGCAGAGGATGAGTGGACACATTTCTGTGCCTTGAAGGCATCATCATTTTGACAAGGGCAGGAGAAAAGACGGGTAGGGTGTAGGTGGATCAATGAAGTCAGAATGGGATATTTGTTTTTATTCTTTGGAAACTGGGTAAGGCCCATTAGGCAGAAGGCCTGTTTACATTGGTGACCCTGGAGCACTGGGGAGGTTAAGTGACTTGCTAGTGTGCAACTAAAATGATGGGAATCAAACCCAGTCCTACTTCTAGGCTATATTGATAGCTCCTTTCTGAGTTAAAGAGTACATGCCAAAATCCAGTTTCAGGTAGCTCTTCAGTCCCTTTCTGCTTCCCTGCCATCTCCTTCCTCTCTTGAGACACCCCCACAGAATCCAACATGGATTGCCTTCCATGGTGGAGTCAGGAGTGAGTCCTGTCCTCCACACACTAGAACACATGTCCAGAAGTGGGTGGGTGTCTCGAGTAATAGATTGGACAGGAGCAAGTGAATGAGGCTATATGCCTGCTCCCAATTTTCCTATTTTCTTGTCCTTCCAATGGCACTGTGCAATGATGCTGGGCACATGAGCACACAATGGAAAGAGAATGTAGGCGAAGATATCAGATGACTTAAAGGTGGGCAAGAAATGTGAGAAAGCAGTACGGAGGGGTTGGGGATACTGGGATGCATAGGGAAAGGCATCACCAGTAGAAAAGAGGATGTTGCTATGAAGCAATAAGGCATAATGGGGTGTGTGTGGAACACATTTTACTGCATGGCAAGGGGCATAATAAGGCATGAGGCTGAAGGCTGAGTGCCTTTAGCTGCTGGCCATGCAGTAAAATGTGTTCCATGCGATCCCAGAGTGCCTTATTGAGCTTATAAATGGGTTCCTTTTTAAAACTTTTACAGTTGGGAAAATGATGTTTATATGTAGAAACAATAGATTTACTTGTGTGCATTTATAATAAAACAGTCCTTCCACCCACTACAAATGATGTCATTGATGATGTCATTGTATTGTTGCCTACTTTCTTCGTCCTGTTTTTTTTTCTCTGTTTTCCCGCATTCAAGATATGGAATGTTTGTCATGGAATGTTTACCATGGAATACATGGATTCAAACTACTGCTCAGTTCCACTAGTAGAATGTTACTCTCCTAACATAGTATACACGACACAACAAAGACCTCTGTTACAGCCAGAGACTCAATTATCTCCTGTCAGAGCGAGGAGAAGAGATTTCCTGATGAGCAGGTAAAGATAGAAGGGGTTTTTTCATTGTTAGCAAAGAAACAGTTGTAATGAAAACTATAAACAATACTTAATGTTTCTAATTTTATGTGTATATGGAGAATGTGATGATCAGGAAACAACATTTAATTGATCTGTTTTATTTTGTATTTAAGGTAGTTTTATTTTAGCCCAGTGCAAGTAAATGTGATGCTTACAGTTACAAGGCAAAAACAATGGCTGCCAGTTGAATTCTTAACGTTCTATTAGCGTAATGATTCCACTGGTGATCAGTGCACATTTGGCAGCATTTTTGCTTGCCATGCATGGAACATAATTGCTACATGAAGAACAGCCAATCGGATTTCAGGATTTTCCTTACCATTTTATAACCCTCTGTACAGACAACTGGTGAGATCCTATCTGAGTACTGCATGTAGTTCTGGAGACCCCATCTCTGCAAAGACATAGACAGGGTGGTGGCTGTCCAGAGGAGGGCAACTAAAATAGTGCAGGGTCTGCACCAGAAGACATAGAAAAGAGACTAAAGGAGCTTAATATGTATACCCTCAAGGAAAGGAGGAGGGGTGACATGATTGAAACTTTCAAGAACCTCAAGAGAATCAATAATGTACAAGAGGGTAGCATCTTTTAG
Organism: Neoceratodus forsteri; assembly: GCA_016271365.2. Classification (NCBI taxonomy): domain Eukaryota; kingdom Metazoa; phylum Chordata; order Ceratodontiformes; family Ceratodontidae; genus Neoceratodus; species Neoceratodus forsteri. The sequence goes on from CM028131.1 coordinate 1,432,143,995, forward strand.
AAAAAGAGATGTACAAGAACAGGGGCACAATTTGAGGATATTGAGGGATGGATCAGATGTAATGTGAGGAAGTATTTTTCATGGATAGGATTGTAGTTGCATGGAACAGCCTTCCTAAGAAGGTCATGGAGTCAAAAACAGTGGGGAATTCAAGAATGCATGAGATAGACATAAGGCAATTCTAGTGGGGGGGTAGGAGAAGTAGGCAGTTGGTTAACTAGGATCTGTAGCTTATCCATTATGCAGGAAATGGGCAGACTAGGTGGGCTTTTATCTGCCATCAAATTCTATAAGGGTGCACATACACTGCAGCATCTGCTGACAAAACATAGAAACATAGAATTTGCCAGCAGATAAGGACCACTTGGCCCTCCTTTTTCCCATTTTCACTGCCTACAGTATCATTAGTATCACTGCAGACCTTATACAGTCTCTGGCACATTCTATCCCCTTCCTTTACTCTATGATTCCCCATGCCTATGCCATGCATATATGAACCCTCATCTATTTTTGCCCCACCACCTCTGCTGGAAGGCTGTTCCAGGAATCCACCACTCTTCCTGCAAATAAGTACTCCTTATACCTCCTGAATCTACCCTCAGTTTCATATCATGTCCTTTGCTTTTGAGCACCTTTTGTTCCCAAAATACTCCCCTCTTGCACCTTACTTACCCCAGTGAAGCATTTAAGGTCTCTATCATATCCCCTCCTTACTCTCTTCCAGGATGTACATATTGAGGTCGTAAAGTCCCTCCTTGTCAGGCTTCTGATACAGATCCTGCACCATTTCAGTTGCTGTCCTCTGTACGGCCTTCACTCTGCCTATGTCTTTCCAGAGATCTGGGGAAGGATTTTCAAAGGTTAAGATCACCCCAAGCCCTGAGTGCACAGATTTTATGGCACATGGTGCTTGTGGTGATCAACTGATTTCCTATCCTGTGTAGAATTGCCACAAGTTAGACCAACTCTTTCTAGTCTAACTTGTGGCAATTCTGGGGGCCTTTTATGGAGCCTGCACCAGATACATGGCACAACCTGTCATAAATCATGAAACAGTTGCAACTGCACCCAAGATTGTAGAATCAGGTACAGTTGTGGCAAGGGTTGGTGCACTGCCAGAACCTAAGTGTCATGGCATGGGATTTGGTGCATGTCCTCGACACGCTTTCAAACTCCTGCTCTTGATCTCCAGAAATGAATATGGTACTTTAGGTGAGGTCTTTCCAGTGATCAATACTGAGGCAACACCACCTCCTTTGTTTTGTTAGTGATACCCTCCCTATGTACCCAAGCTTCCCACTAACCCTCCCAACTGCCATGCGTTGCCACCTTTCCATTTAGGTCATCCAATATTATCATTCCCATGGTTCTTTCCTGCTTTGTAGTCATCAGTACCACCCACCAATTTTGCATTCTGCTCCAGAATTTCTGTGTCCCAGGTTCACTATTCTGAGGTTTTGAATTGAAACCCAGCACCATATTCTTGACCACATCTCAGGTCTTCTCAGATCTCTGTTCATCCTTTTCACCCATCTGGAGTGTCCACCCTTTTGCAGATTTTGATATTATTTGCAAGAGGCAGACCTTTCCTTCCAGCTCCCCTGCAATGTCACTTGTAAAGACATTAAAGAGGACCAGACAAAGGACTGATCCCTGAGGTACCCCAGTGGTCCCTATTACTTCCTCAGAGTGAACTCCATTTACCACCATCCTTGGTGTCTGTCCCTTATGAGTCACACCCACTACCGTGCCACTACTCCTCTGTGTGGTAGCAGTGTAGGAGCAATATGGCAGTACCGCCTCCCCAGCAGGAGAGCTGTCAAATGGACACTCTAGCCTCTTCCTCCTTTGCTGACCCCAGCAACACAAGTCTGTTCCTGAACCAAGGTTGGCTATAGTTGCTATTTTCACCCTGGATTTTGGTTCAATACCAGCCAACTTTGAACCACCCAGAAAGTGGAATCACACCTGCCCAGGTTCTTTCTTCACTTGCCCTACCAGGATTAGAACCTTGTACCTTGTCCACCAGAGTCTGTGACCCTACCACTAATCTCAAGTGGTATCCAGGCTTCCTGGGGGCAGCCAAGATACTTGAACCCTTCCTGTCCTGCTCCTTACATAGGCATTATGTTTGTGCCTTATCCTCAAATGTCTCCCCTCGTTCTCCTGCTAGTACACACATCTCATCAGCAGCACATATTCACAGGCCCACTTATCCTAGCACCCAACTCTCCCTGACTCAGTCCAATCGCACCCCACACTGACCATGTACCCCTGGCCCACAGCACCCACCCCCATCTACCCCCACTGCCTATCCTGACTCTCCTTGGTTGGATTTCATCCTTGCCCTCCTAAACCTTCAAACCCTGCCATTCCTTGCAACACCATGGCCACCTCCCCATCCCAGCGTGTTTCATGGAAGTTGACTTGCTGCCATTCCTGGAACAGAGCCTTGGTCCTCCTGCTACTACTTTCTGGCAACATACCTCCCACCCACCAACCTTGCCCCACTGGCTCAAAATAGCCTCCATAAACATATGCAGCCTGCTGAAAAAATTTGATGCCCTTCCAGTGCTGGGCCATATGCATCAACCTGACATCATAGCCCTAGTAGAAACCTGGCTGTCCAAATCCACCCCTGACACATTTGTCTCTCCCTGGCTATATCTACCGGGAGGACCGAGTAGGCAAACGAGGGGAGGTTGTGCAATCTACACTAGGGACACAATTACTGACAAGCACTCCCTACCCCTACCCCTGCCCTTGTAAATGGGGCCCAGACCCTTACCTCAAACTCACTCCTGACCCTCTAGGGGCCCTCTCTATCTCACCACTGCTTATATTCCCCAAAACCAGAACCCAGCTCTGGTATCACTAACTGACTATTTGGCCACCCTTCACCATACGGTGGAGCAAATCCTAGTTGGTGACCTTAACATAAACTGGCTCAGCTCCTCCTCTTCCTCTATCTGAGACACATTTGCCGCTCAAGACCTGATGCAACTCATCACACAGCCCACTAGAATAAACCGAAAAGAGGAACCAGCACCCTATTGATGTAATCATCACCAACCGACCTCAAAAATCAAAACATTCAGGTCCTACCAGATTACCTAAGTGACCACTCCCTATCCTATTTCTCTGGGCAGTCCCCACTCCCAAACCCAAAGCACATACCACCATCTGCAGGCGCCTCCGCCTCTGGTGGGCTGAAAAACTTAGACAGTTTCTCACCCAGATAAACTGGTGCCCCATTCAGCGTGCACCTTACATAGACACTGCTCACTTTCTTCTCCCAAACCTTCAACAAGGCCTGTGATCTCTTTGCACCCTACACAAAAATCTGATCCAAAAACAGAATGCACCCTGGGTCAGCCTTACCCTCCTACAATTGCTTAGAAATAGAGATAACCTCTGGCACCTTGCCACTGAAACAGGCCGGCTGTCTGATAGACAAGCATACAATGCAGCCTGAATACGTGCTCTTGGGCAGTCCGAAAGCCAAGGCAGACCATTACCAGGCCACCCTCACCTCCTCCTGGGATCAGCCCAGAATTTCTGGGATAATATTAAACAGTTAAATGGTAAGTCACGTTCCTCTCCCCATCCCAGCTCACTAGTGATGGTACTACCTCCACCGATCCTGCCTTCATAGCAAACTGCCTCGGCACCACTTTCACCGACCTTGGCTCAGTCCTCCTCAGTAATTTCTTTGATCCTCCCAAACCATCCTCCCCTCTCCGCCACCACCCCAGCTTCACTCACACAAGGTATCTGCCCAGGAGACCAGACCCATCCTAATCAAAGCATTAAATGACAACAGTCCCGGAGCGACTCACTGAACCCCGTATCCTCAGGCTGGTGCTAGATGAAGTCCTTGCCCCGCCTCACCAGCCTACTAAACTGATCGCTCTGCCTGGGACAATTTCCCACTGCTTGGAAAACAGCCATAATCACACCAATTCATAAAGGAGGTGACAGGTCCTCGCCAACAACTACCGACCAATTCCATCCTCCCTCAAAAGCTCTGGAAAAGTGGTGGCCATTCAAATCACTGAATATCTGTCCAAGCATAACATCTTATGCCCGAGCAGCATGGCTTCTGTGCAGGCCACAGTACCAGCACTGCACTAATTGAATTCTCCAACTTCCTTCAATCCTCCCTGGACACCAGCTCCCTAGCTGGTGCAGTGTTTATCGACCTATCGGGCTTTCAACACTGTCTCCCACCTCTCCTGATAAACGCCCTCTGCCACACTGGCCTCTCAGCCGGCCCTCTAGCATGGTGCTCGAGCTACCTAGACGCTCAGTCACAGTGTGAAAATCAATGGGACAGTCTCCAATACCCGTCCCACACACTCAGGGTTCCCAAGGCTCCATCCTGGGCCCCTTCTCTTCTCACTCTATCTGAACACCCTGTCCAGTGCTTGCTCTGGCAAATGCTTCTGTATGCTGACTATGCTGCCATTTTGCCACTCACTGTAATCCCAACTCCCTTCAGGAATCCCTACAACAGTCCTTCAATGAGGCAGATGCCTGGTTTAAGGAGCGCAGACTCATCATTAATCTAAAAACAAAGCTATGCTTTTGCCCACCCCAAAACAAAGCTAGAAACCACCCACTCCATATCCTTCCTAGTACCAACCAACCTCTGGAACAAGTCTGCTCCTACAAATACCTCGGATTACCTTTGACTCAGCCTCACATTCCATGACCACAATGATGCACTTGCATCCACGACCAACATACGGCTTGGCATCCTCTTCCACCATAGAAACTGCCTCCTCCAAATGCTCTTCAGCTCGTGTTACGCCCTCAGTACTGTCCCTTGTAGACTATGGCTTACCAGTCTATGGCACTGCCGACACGACTGCCCTCAAAAATCCACATAACCCTAAATAAGGCTTGCAGACTGATTACTGGTGCCCCTAGGCTACACACACCCCTGTCAACTGTATGACTTATGCTAAACTTCTGACCCTTGATGAACGGCTTCACTATCATACCTGCCTCCTCACTAAAAAGACCCTACTTGGGCTCTCCTCCAGGGGTGACTGCATCCATCCACCGGATCCCACCTACAATTGCAACACGGTCCTCCAGCAAGACCGCTTCTTCTGGTCCCCACGCTCAAGAACCACTCATGGTCAGAGGTCTTTCTGCTACAGAGCCCCTTTCTGGTTTAACACTCTCCTGCTCCCATCACCATTGCCACCACTATTTCCAAATTCAAACCACCCTTGGCTTAACTCCTCAACACTGCAGCTGCTCCTGTCTCTGAATGAGGCCCTGACCTCGACCTCTCCACTCGTGACAACACCGCCGGGCGGCCTCCACCCAGCCCACCCTTCACCCTTCCAAGCACACCATACCTAGTATAACCAGGCCAGTGCCTGCTGTCTTCTGGTAATAGACTGCTCAACATATGTAACCAACTTGTATAAGAACTATCTCAAATACCTGTACCCTGTAACTCAAATGTATTTCTATCTGACCACACGTGACGTGGCGCCTGATGAACGCCTACTTGAGAAAAACCTGTACTGTGTAATCTAAAATGCTTGTATATCCTCAATGTGATGAGGTACTTTAGAAATGAGCCCCTGGCTCAAAGGTTGTAAACTGATTCTCACAAAATAAATAAATAAAATAGTTGGAGTTCTGGAATCCAGCATCTCAACCCTTTGTACCACTGGGCTGACTTTTTCATTTTGTTTCTTTACATCCTGCTTACAAAACTAACACATTCCCACAACCTTCCTGCCAAAACTATTTTTTTTAAATCTATTCATTTACTATATTTATCATTTTAGCATATCATGAGAGTCTAAGTGAAATTAAAATTGGCATGTAAAGTACAGTACATTCACAACTAATTTAAAACATTCATTACAATTAGTAAACATGACCCAGTAAATACAAGTAATAGACAACAATAATATGTATAAATAAAATCCCCATTGATATTATTACTTAGTAGGTTAGTGTAAACACTTGATTACAGTACAAAAGTAACCCAAACTGTACATGTGACCTCCACTCAACAGAGGTTTCTAGAAATGTAAGAAAATCCCATCCAAGAAGAAATTGAAGTATGTTTAGTATAACTTTACAAAATAGTCTCTGACTCCATTAAAGGCTTTTCCTTGCATGATCCAAAATAACTACCTTCCATGCCAATCAAACATTTTCTGATACAGTAATATATGTGTGTATATATATATATATATATATATATATAGATATATACTGTATACTAGCAAAACCCACGTAACTCAAGAAATACTAACCCACTGTCACTGAATCATTCCGTCCTCCCTTGGAGTAGCAACATTTCCTTTAATGAAGATATTTGTCATATCCTGCACTTTGTTGTTGCCCTTCCCAATTTGTAGCTGCACAGCCACTGAAAGCCTTTCAAGATCAGCCCCACATCTAGCTGCTAAGTACCCACCCTCTCCAAGTATTAATCAAAGTACCAATGGTAACGAAGCTGCCAAAGAAGAACTGAGAAAGTGGCAGGTCATTATGTAGATGAAGGAACACCTGGTCATCTCCAAAGGCAATAAAAAGGAAAGTGGCTCTAGGAGATTGGGATCTTAAACACAGAATACATCTTGGAGTTCTTAAAAGCAACAGTGTAACCTGGTGAAGCATGATATTGCCCAATGGAAGTCTACCATTTTCCCATGGCAATAAAAAAGAAAGTTGCTTTAAAACTGGGGTCTGAAAAACAGGATAGATCTTGGATTAATTAAAGTAATCAATTTGCCTGGTATTTAAATCTGTAAAATGGTTTCCAAAACTGCAATTATGGATGTGCATTTCATAGAAACAGATAAGGACAGATTTAGTGAGGCCTACAACATTCCAAGTTTACTGGTAATATCATTATAGCTGTTACTATGTTAGAAATAGTCATACCTAGAGCTTATCATGAATCCTGGTTCAGTCAGGACATATATAATATACTAAATGTCAATTTTTCTGAAATAAAACTGTTACTATTGTGTTTGATGAGCTACATTCTGTGTTTCAGAGCTTTTTATCAATGTATGAAAGAGATACAATTGACATGCAGTGCACTGCCAAGCTGCCAACTCCTACATATGAACATATGAATGTGCCAGCAGAAACAGACCCCTGTCTATCTAAGTCGGCTCGAGTGTGCAACTAGCACCTCTAGTTTGCAGCTGCCCCACCACCCTCTCCTTGGTCATCCCACTGCCACCCCTCCTCCTTCACTCTCTCCTGTTGCCAGTCCCATGCCCTTTTGAAGCTGTTCACAGATTTACATGATACTGCCCATTCTGGTGGTGCATTCCGTTTTGCTGCCATCCCTCTGTGAAATAGTGTCTCCTCATTTCCTCCTAAATCTTCTCCCATCTATTCTTAGCACATGTCCACTGGTGTCCTCCTCCTAGCTTAAAGACCCCATTTGCCCCATTCTTACTGATTCCTCTCAGATACTTGAATGTCACTATTATGTCCCCCTGTCCCTTCTATCCTTCAGGGTGTACATATTCAGGTCTTCCAGCCTGCTGTCATAGTATCTCCTGCATTCCACATGTCATCTTTGTTGCCCTCCTCTGCATCCCTCCAATGGCCTGATATCACACTTAGATATGGTCTCCAAAACTGAACACAATACTCTAAGTTTGGCCTTACCAGCAACTTGTAGAGGGGCAAGATCATCTCTCTTCACCTGGATGAAAATCCTCACTATGCAACCTAGCATTTTGTTCACTTTGCAGCCACTCTCCTGCACTGAGCAGTGTTGTCCATGGTCCCTGTTATCATTACCCTAGGTCCTTCTCCTCCTCAGTGATCACCAGATTACTCCCACTAGCCAGTATTCTCTCATTGGGTTCTTCACCCCAAAGTGCATAACCTTAGACTCCTTGCTTTGAACCCCAGCTGCTACCTCTCTGAACACTCTTCTAGCTTGCTTAGGTCCCCCACAGCTGCTTACATCTCTCCTCCATCCACCACTGCTCTGAGTTTGGTGTCATCAGCAAACAGACTTACCTTGCTCACCACACCATGTGCAATGTCTGATATGAAGATCCCAAATAATACTGGCCTCAACACAGAGCCTTACGCACTCTACTCATCACCAGCCTTGGAATTGAGAGCTCCCTCCTCACCATCACCCGTTGCAGCCTCCCACTCAACCAGCTTGTAATCCAGTTCATCATTTTTGCCTCTACCCCTACACCAGTTATCTTCCCCAAACCACCCATGAGGCACAGAACTGAATGCCTTGCTGAAGTCCAAATAAAGAACATCCACCACATGACCTTTATCCAGCTCACCTGTCAGCCAGTCATAATATTGTTTCAGGTTGGTTTGACAAGACTTCTCTGAAATGAACCCATGTTGCTCACATCTTGGAGGCCGTTGTCCTCCAGGTACGTACACCAGTCTTTCTTTTAGTGTTGTTTCCATGACTTTGCACACTGTGGAGGTGATACTTACTGGACGATAATTACCTGGTTCATCCCTTGGTCCACTCTTGTGTAATGGTACTACATGTGCCATTCTCCAGTCCAGTGGCACACCTCCTGACTCCAGTGAGGGGCAGTACAGATCTGCCAGCAGCTCAGCTGACACCACCATCTCCCTTAGCACCCTGGGGTGGATACCATCCAGCCTTGGTGCTCTAGTCTACTTTCAGTGCCCTTGGTCCCTCTAGGACTCCTACTCGCCTCAGTTCTCCCATCTTTGCCTCCTCTCCCCTGTCCCCACCCTCACAGCCCATGGTGGTAGCAGTCCTCCTTTTCTTCCATGAACACTGAGCAAAAGTATTCATTCAGTGCTTCTGCCTGCTCCTCCCTTTCCATCCACTCACCACCACTTTTTATCCTCACTATTGTCTTCTTGCCATCCTTTTCTCCTGATGTATCTGGAAGAGTCTTTCTCCCCCTGTTAATTTCCTATGCTAATCTCAGCTCCCTCTGGGCCTTGGCTTCTGTCATTTTCCTGGTCACCTCCCTGGACCATCTTGCATACCTCCTGTCCATTTCCTTCCCTATCCTCCTATACCTTGATGCACCTCCTTTGCTCTCACCACCTCCACTACTTCACTGTTCAGCCAGCATAATTTCTTGCTCTGTTCCTCTTACTCTGTGTCTTGGTGCAGGCTTCTGTTGCCTCTGTTATCCCCTGTTTAATAATATCCCATTTCTGCTTGACATCCATCTCCTGCCTTATGTCCTCCAGTTTCCCTTTCAGTACTTCCTGCATCCTCCCAAAATCCATCCCCTAATGTTTACCACCCAAGTAACTGATTTCTCTGGCTCCCCACCCATTGTGATATTAAACCACACCATTTGGTGATCACTGTCAGCTAGTGGGTCCTCCATCTTTATTTCCTTACTGCCTCCCCATTCAAGAATACCAGATCTAAAATGTAAAGCCTAGTAGGTACACTAACCAACTGTGTCAGGTGACCCTCCTGGATCATGTCCAAGAGCACTTGTTCCCTAGCACTGGAGGTGACCAGAATGTTCCAGTCAACCCCCAGCAAGTTGAAATCCCTCACGATGACCACCTTCCATTTTTACATATCTTTCTTTGTGAGTACTACCCTGTGCAGTCTCCTCCTGCATCCTCTTTCCATGTGTTTCTAGTACAGTAAAAATGTTCCCTCACCCCTTTGCTTTACTATGTGATTTCTCCTCCCTCCTGCCTACTGCTGCTCTTCTTTTTCTAGGCAAGGCAAGGCAGAGCAAAATTTATTTAAAAGACACCCAATCCCAGAGGCTGTGGGTGCCTCACAAATATATTTATTTATTTTTTATTTTAAAATTTGGTGACTGGGAAAAGCACACTGAGCCAAGGCTTGTTTCCAGGTATAAACACATATTTCAAAAATATATCGATAAAACACAGAAACTGTTAAAATAAAATAATCCATATAAACATTAAACAAATAGCAAATTCTCAGCATCTATACTATCCCTGGGCAGGAACACTGCCTTCTTATGGTTGATAGATTTAGGTCTTACTAGAGTCCACCTTCATCAGCTGGTTTCTTGTCTACTTTGCCTCCTGCCCCTAACTCTTCCCTTGACCCACTGTTCCTTCTCTGTGGTGCCCTCACAATACTCTCAGATGTTAGTCCTCCTACTGACACAATCCTCCCCTCATCCCTTAACCTCCCTGGCTCCCTGCCAAGCCACTGAACCTCTTCCTCCAGCCTCCTTAGCCTGTGGCATATTGGGCACCCTCCCAGCCTCCACAGTGTGTTCTTCCACATTGCTGCCCCACAACCATTGCACCCTACAATCCTACCCATGGTCCACACTACCTATACAGCCTCTCTACACTAACTCTTCCTATAGCAAGTAGAATTAACTTATCCTAACCCAGCCTCTAACAGACATTTTAATCCCAAATGCCTTTGCACACAGCATAAGACAGCCAACTACAATACTAACTGGAAACCACAATCCTACTCATAAGAACTATAGACCTACTCATATGATTTTATATATTTATATATCTTTAAGAATTAGCTCATATGGCTGTTTCTTGTTTCCTCCTTCCTGACCTGCTCTGAGAGATCAGGTCAGTTTGCAGCACCCAAGTTCCTCCCTCACAGCCTTCAAACCCAATCCCCAGTGATATATCAGTATTTAAGAATGGCTGGTGGAAGTGGTGGTTGGGTGGAGGGGCTTTACAGTCACTCCAGCCACAGAAACCTTTAAGCTAAATTCCACTTTAAGCTAAATAAAGAAAATCAAAACTTACAAAAATCCTCTACACATTAGCTCTCTCAACAGCAAGAAGAATTAACTAATCCTTCACTCCTGTAGTTTAAAAAAAAACTTACAGAAATCTCCTCCACAGCAAACAGACTGGAACTGGACAGGAAGCTTTGAAGAACAAACTCATAAAAAGCTGCTCAAACTGCTACATAGCCATGTTCACAGCTAATGTATACTCACAGCATGAACAATGAAGCTGGGCAAAAGTAAAGCAAAGATGCCCACTCTAGAGTTCAGCCATTGAGAAAGCACATAGCTTTTGGCACAATATGTTTTGACTGTCTGTTGGGTTGCTGTCATTTTCTGCTATAAGCAGATCTTATGATATATGCAATAAAAGTTTTTTCAGTTAAAATATGGTCTAATCATCTTTGCTTGCATTTTGCCCAGCTCCACTCTAGCTTAAACAAACAGTGGTATGTATGAAGCAAAATGGTACTGTACCAGATGACGATCACTCCCAAATATTTTTGTTTCCATAAATCTTTCCAAACCACACACATATGCTCTAAAGCTTCAAACCCCAAACAAAACATTATGGGTATGTAAAAACTTGTGCAGGAGGAAAGGACCAGTAGGAAATTGCACAACTGTTGCTACCCTCCAGTAACCTTGCTATCACCAGTTTGAAACAAGAGTGTTTACCTCTGATTCATCTAAAGCTGAAAATAAATTTCTGTAGACACTGCCATTCATTCCATTGTAGTGCCACAGTGTAACTGAATGCAATCACTCTCATCCTGATAGGCCCATTCCAGCAGGGACAATATCCACCCACAATACACTTGGATGCAGCATCCTATAGAGGCAGCATACCAGACAGGTATTTAAGAGGGAAGCAAAAAAAACTAAACTGCAGAACCTGCCATTCTTTCCATTAGGTGCCACAGTGTAACTCAAAGCAGTCACTCTACCTTAAAGGACCCAGTCTAAAAGAGGCAATATCTACACACAATACACTTGACTGCAGCATCCTAGAAGGCAGCATACCAGAGAGGCAGTAAGAGGAATAGCAGTATGTAGAATGCATAAACAATACAAGAAGAGATAATTTCCACAAAGCATTGTGGGTATGCAGCCCTTCGGTTGGGTATGGAGAACAGAAATGTCACAATGGTACTACAGTCTGCTGACGTTACACTATTTACACCACAACATGTCCAGCTAACACATTCTAGAGGTAACATTCCTCTCATCAAAATGCCCCAAAAGTATGCATGATCCACAACAGGCTCTGCAAGTGATTGACTGGCTCATAAAACAGCTTTTAGTAAGAAATCTGTGACAACTGATGCAGGGCAGTAATTCTTCTCAGAGTTTTGCATGGACTATGATTTACAGGAAAATATGTTCCCAGTAAAGTTAAGCATGCAGTAGTTGCAGTAGTGCCCTAGATGTGCTGGTAATGCCTACTTTAGGATGAACTGTGAGTAGAATTACCATGCAGCATTGAAAGCCACACATTTATTATTAAAACAAAGGTATTGCTATGCTGAGGTTATTCCTTCACTAAAGGTATGTATCAAATGATAAAAAGTGTACATTAACAAAGATAAATCAGTAGCCATTATGTACATGTAATCTTAAAACAGAAGCAAATGATCCAGTTTCAGCTGCCAATCAAGACCTAAGTCAGACTGTTCAACAAGTCAAATCAGTGGATGCCATACTCCTTGTATTGTCATATTCTTTTAGCCAGAAAAAGGACTGGACCAGTGATCCATTTACAGCCATGTCTGGTTTGGCAAAACATGACAGAGTAATGCACAAAGTACAACAAAACACAAGCAAGCAGACTGTACATTAGAACAAGTGCCATTGGAATAAAGATTAACATTTTTAAAGGATCTAGAATGTCCTGCCCAACTTCCAGTCTATTATTCAAAATTAAACAGTAGCATTTACATTTTGACCATCTTGAAGTGGGCCAGTCTTAGTAACAATGAATTCTCCAGGTACATCAGAGCAATCTTGCATGCCAGTCTGACATTCTGGGCTGGATACCAAAGGAAAAAAAAGAGTATGCAGGATCATCATGTGATACTACAAATTATCATGCAGTGTTAAACAAACTCAGACTTGAAACCTTGGCATCCAGATGCAAAGCAGCACAGGTCCTTCATTTTGTCACAATACAACCTGACACAAACGTTCAGACCCATTCTGCCAAACTATTGCATTTCTCATCAAATCAGACAATGGAAGCAGTGGACCTCTGGAAATGGATTTACCAAAGATTTAACTTGGTTTATAAGCTTGAGCAATCAAGATGTTTGATCAGTCAAATGCCCAGTAATTTAATGGTCTAACAACATATTTGTATGAGTTTAAACATGCCTCAGACAGCTAGTTTTGGAACCCACTCATGAGGGAGTAATTTTAGACCTTGTATTCTCAAATAGGGACAGTGACAGGATCTCAGATCTAGAAGTGGGTAGCCATTTGGGAACAAGTAACCACCAAACTGTGGTTCGTGATAAACTCAGCTACAGAGACAAGTCATACAAAGGTGAGGGTTCTGGACTTCAGGAGGGCTGACTTTGGCAAGATGGGAAAGTGCCCTAGAAAAGCATCTGCAAACAGGCTAGAAGGAGGGATGGAGCACCAATGGGAAATATCAAATTGCCATCACAAAGGCTACAAGCCTTTGTATGAAGCAAATAAGAAAATCAAAAAGAAAGAAAAACCACTATGGTTCTCAAAAGAGGTGGGTGAAGGTTAGGGAGAAAAGATAGCATTTAGGAAGTGTAAGGAAACACAGAAGGAGCAGGACAGATAACTGTACCAGTTAAGGCAGAAGGAAGCAGGAGGGTAGTCAGAATAGCAAAGGCCCAAACTGAGGAAAAGATAGCCAACTTGGTTAAGAAGGGGATAAAACCTTTATAGGTATATCAGGGAGTGTAGAAAGACAAAGGAGGGATAGTGAGGCTGAATAGAATGGACGGTGGGTAGAGAGGGACAGTGAAAAGCAGGGATACTGAATGAATACTTCTATTCAGTATTCACAAAAAGGAGGTAGAGGAGGTGCCTAATCCAATTAACAGATGTACTCTGGATAGGGGAGTGATCCTAGTCCTTTCACAGAAGAAATGGTTGTGAAAGAACTCCTAAAACTGAAGGTGGATAAAGCAAAGGGGCCAGATGGAATTCACCCCAGAATTCTAAAAAGAATTAAACAGAGAACTCGTGTCACCACTGAATACCCTTTTAACAAATCATGGGAGGATGGTGTGGTACCTGAGGACTGAAGGAAGACAGATGTTATTCCTCTCACAATGGTGGGACCAAGACAGAGGCAGAAAACTACACACCTGTCAGTTTGACCTCAGTGGTAGGGAAAGTGATGGAATCATTTTGAAGGAAAGAACTGTTGAGTTCCTAGAGGCCAGTGAGGCACAGGACCCAAGGCAGCATGGGTTCACAGTAGGAAGGACATGTCAGATGAATCTAATTGATTTCTTTGACTGGGTGACCAAAGTAGTAAACCAGGGAGGGGCTGTGGACATGGCCTACCTAGACTTTAGCAATGCATTTGACACAGTCCCAAACAAAATATTAATAGTCAAATTAATCAGCCTGGGAGTGGGTCCTGCATGGTAGCCTGGGTAAAACATTGACTGGACAACAGGACACAGAAGGTAATTGTAAATGGAGTCCACTCTGAAGAAAGAGGGGTTACTAGTGGGTACCGCAGGTTCAGTACTGGGTCCAGTCCTTTTAATAGTCTTTATAACTGACATTGCACAGAGACTGAAGGAAAGTATGCTTCTTGCAGAAGACACAAAGATCTGCAACAGGGTTGATACACAAGGAGGCATAGAAAGGATGAAAAGGACTTGGCAAGGTTGGAGGAATTGTCAGAAGTATGAGCTGGGATTCAATGCAAAGAAGTGCAAAATAATGCACCTGGAAAATAAAACCAGGGAAGATTACACAATGGGGGAGGTAGTAACAACAACAAAATGGAAAGGACCTGGGGGTAATCATATCAGATGAACTAAGGTTGGCAAGCAATGGGAGAAGGCAGTAGGGAGTGCTGGGGATACTGGGAAATATAAGGAGAGGCATCACCAGCAGAAAACAGGAAGTTGTTATCCCCTGTACAGACAGTTGGTGAGACCCCATCTAGAGCACTGCATCCAGTTCTGGTGACCCCATCTCTGCAAGGACACAGACAGGATGGAGGCAGTTCAGAAGAGGACAATTAAAATGGTGCAGGGTCTGCAAGAGAAGCCATATGAGGAGAGACTAAAGGAGCTTAATACGTATACCCTTGAGGAGAGGAGGTAGAGGGAGGCCATGATAGAAATGTTTAAGTACCCCAGTGGAATCAACAAAGTCCAAGAGGGTAGCATCTTTCAGAAAAGAGATGTGCAAGAACCAGGGACACAATTTGAAAGATAGAGAAGGGAAGGTTTAGGGGCAATATGAGGAAGTATTTTTCACAGAGAGGGTGGTGGACACATGAAACAGCCTTCCTAAGGAGGTTGTGAGGTCTAAAACTGTGGGAGAATTCAACAATGCATGGGACAGACATAAGACAATTTTGTGGGGTAGGAAGAAATAGGATGTTGGTTAAATAGGATCTGCAGCTTATCCTCTAGGTAGAAAAATGGGCAGACTAGGTGGGCCAAGCAGTCCTTATCTGCCATCAAAGTCTATGTTTCTATGTTTCTATGTTAATCTTATTACTAGGAACAAAAGAAGGGACAGCCACCAGGGGCCCAATATTCAAGTTTGCTTGGTGGGCAAAGTGATCTTCTGCCTTTTGCCTGGGGTTTGCAATATTCAAATGGGGCAGGAGTGCATCTAAATGGGATAATGTGTGCACAAGAAACTGTGTGCAAAGGAAGAAATGTGGACATGAATATGGGTTCAGTGCAATATTTAGTGTTTTGTGCTGCACAAAAGGAATTGTGCAGGCCACTTTGTGCAATGCAGTTACTGCTGAGCAAGGCTGACTTACTCAGGGCAACCGTAGCAGCCAGTCGGGCAACTGCAGCAGAAAACAACTTGGCTGTTGGTGGAGCACACCTGCTCCCTCATGTCCAGTGGTCCCCTCATTCTCCACTCCCAAACCCAATTAAAATAAATCATTCCCTGCTGTCCAGTGTCCCCAGCTTCTGATCCCTGGCCCCAGTAAATGGAACCATTCCTGGTGTCCAGTGGTCATCCCACTCTCTTATCCCCAGTCCCAGTAAACAAAACCATTTACCGCTGTCCAGTGGTGCCCACCATAGTACAATCACTATTCCCAATAAACTAAACCATTCCCTGGTGTCCTATGGTCCTTCCTACCTTCTTATTCCAGGCCTTGTAAACTAAACCTTCCCTGAGTTCAGTTGTAGTCCCCACCCTTCAAACACTTTACAGTATGCATGACAAGTGCTCCCTGTAATTGCATAGAGTGGCTGACTGAGGTGGTAGAAGGAGGTCTGTGCTGGTCACTGTATGGGCTCCTGCAGCACCAGCAACTATGGTCACGGAGGGTGGCAGGGTAGAATACCCAGTGTGGGTGGCATGGGAGTGCTGCAATGAGTGATCAGAGGCTGGAGAATGGTTTAGTTTACTGGAGATCAGGGATGAGATAGATGGGGATCACTGAACACAAGAGAATGGGTACTCTTTGTATGATGGCAGGCAAGTGGAGTGGATGGAGCCAGTTGCAGGGTGCAAACCTGCTGCTGCATCCCTTGCAAATGAGACCAAAATGAGCATGCATATGGCCCTGTAGTGCCTTGCATGCCTAATGGGCCCATTTGCATGGTGCTGGCTGGATATTGTGCACAGACCTCAAGCACTATTGGGTCTGGGGGCACTGTTCCCTGCACTCTAAGATCCATATCAGGGCAGAGCTACTTGACTTAGTGCTGTGGCTGCATTGCCCTATGTTCAGTTGGATAGCATTGGTCACTATCTGATTGAATACAGCATCCTTGGGGTGGTGGCAAGAGCAAGCAAAGCCCTTTTCTAATATTGGGTCACATAAGTTTAAGTGGTACAAAAGCAATGATTAATAAGGTTGTTTTCTTTATACTGATATTTTGTAATTAGACATAAAAAGACAAATACTGTAGATGAATGGTATATGCAGAAAGTCCATGAAAGACTGGCACCTGCTCAGCTGGTGAATACCAAACACTGTATAACTCCAGAAAGGCTTCATAGGACTATTTAGAGTTCTCAATAAAAACTCTGTTTATTCATCAAATATTTAAACAGCTTGACTGACAAAAGTCAAAACATAACACATACAATATAATATTTCAGTGTTATTCATAAACAAGTAAACAATTCTAAAGTCCTTACAGTGCCAGAAGGCTCCCAGGAGCTATACAGACTTTGGAATGGTTTGCTTGTGTATGAACAGCAGTAGAATATTATGCTGTATGAGCTACATTTTTGCACTTTCTTGAATCAAGCTTTTAAATATTTGATGAATAAAACAAAGATTTTATTGAGAACTCTAAATAGTCATATGTAGTTTTTTGGGAGTAATACAGTGTTTGGTATTCATCAGCTGAGCATGTCGCTGGTCTTTCATGGACATACTGTATATACTGTTTTCACCAGGAACTGTACATCCCAGGTCATGGTATATTACCCACTTTTCTACAGATGAATAGTATAACCTAGTGAAGTTAACACAGCACCACCCAAGTAGCTACAATAAGTTATTAACTGTTGTTTTTATTTCCATTTATTCTATGTTTTAAATATTTTATGTAATTATATTAACTGGTCATCAATTCTTTTCTATGGGCTAGACCAGTTATTACTCATCATGATAACTGGCTGATTATTATCACAATCATGCACACAATCCACATTTAGTGCGAGTCATTGTCTTTCAGTCATATGGCTGATTTCAATATAACGTTCCTACTGTATCAGAGAGAAAGCAAAACTTTGCTTACTATGACAGTGACAAAATCAAATGAGGCACTGTTTAGCATGAAAAGTCTAAACTAAAAGATTATGTACATCAGTTTCCTCACGTTTCACCATCACGGGCTCTTACCTTTCCAAATCGCCTTCAGTACTCTGTGACTCAATCTCCACAGCACCCAGTAGTGAATGAAAATGGAAAGCAAAATTATTGTATCTCACTGGTTTTATTAACTTTTGAGAAAAGATCAAAAGACTGAACTGGTGAGTTATTTACAACAAACGTTTTGCCAGGCAGGCTAGTCTGGCAACCTTAAAAACACTGGAGCTGGCCTGCCCTGTGGTATTGGAGGTTGAGGCACTGGTTGCTACAGCTGCACACACAAGTGACCTAGGTTCTGGAACGATTGGCAGAGGGAGAGAGGATTGAGCATCTGGAGGACTGCACTCTCTCTCAGGGGAGGGAGATTGTCATCCTGCGTTGAATGCCCGCTGGTGGTTGCCAGAGGGCAGTACAGATCAGGTGGCACGCTCTGACATTCTTATGTCGGTGGGGGGACTGAGAAAATGGTGGAAAAGAGCCTGGCAGGCTCCACGATGGTCTGCCACTCCCGAGGGCCATCCCCAGCTTCTGGATTGGGTCTCCAGGGGAGGAGAAGCCAGCAACTCATCCCTGGCTCCGCCCATGGGAGGCAAGTCATGGGGGAATTTCTGGGGACCAGTGAGACAGGCTGAACTGAGAGAGAGAGTCCTCCATCAGAAGGGCCTTAGCCACCTGCCAGGGCTCCAGGAGAGGAAAACCTGTATGAAAAACAAGTTGGAAAAAAACACTGGGCACTATGCACGGATGGGAGGAAATTATGCCAAAGAAGCAAACCCTGCCTGCATAGTTCCACACCCATGGACAGGTGCAGACAGGCTGGTATTCACAAATGGCCACCACCTGTCCATGTCTCCACCCCCTGGTGCACAGGATGGCCAGGGTGGAGTTTTGGACACAGGCAGGCATTAAATGGGATGCCCATCCTGGGTTCCTGAGTGGATTACTTACTGCAGGAAGGCATGGGTCCAGGTGTGTGAATAGCCCCTGAGGGCACCTGGACCTGCACAGCCATGCCTCATCATTCTGTGGTCCTCCTTGCCCAAGACTCACCATAATGGGCATGCCCACCAGGTGCATGGATGTCCCCCAACAGCAGCACCCCTGGTCCATGCCTGAATGCCCCTCGCACATGTCCTCCCCATCCCTGTGTGTACCACACATGCCCCTCAACATATTTCCACCTCACAGTGCAAAGGCATACCCTCCTCCACACACCAGTATGCCCCTTCCCATGCCTTGAATGCGCCTCCCCACACACACACGCTGTATCCCTGTCCCTATACTCAGCCAAGCACCACCCACAACATATATGATTCTCTCCTGATATGAGTGATAACAAACTCCCCCAACACATGAGGAGCCTCCTGGTATGCAGAGACCACCCTACCCACATGAGAGCACTAGACCCAGTGTAGTACATGCCACCCCCTCACACACATGGATGCCCTGCTCCCAAAGCAATTCCCCAACCTGACTGGGAACCCCGTCGCAACATTGCGGTTAGTGTCCCCCACCATCATTAAAAGCAGCACTGACAACTCCCCAGTGCTATACCAGGCATTTTGTTCTATGGCTCTGGACAGCCAGCAGCACAGCTCTCCACACACCTCCATGGCCACCAGCCATCTGACTTATACAGGGACTGTGTCGCCAATATAGATGTGTACTCCCTGCATCACTCAGATGGCTGGTGGCCATGGAGATGTGTAAAAGGTTGTGCCACTGGCCATCTGGTGCCATGGCACTGACTGCATGGTATGGGGTTGGGGGAGTTGTTGGTGCCGCGGGAGGTGGGAGGCACTGGCCACCAATGCTGCACCGGGTTCCGGATCGGGGTCATGGTACTTTGGACCAGGACATCACTGTGTTTGGGGAGTTGTCTTGTACTACACTGAGTCTGGTGCTCTCATGTGTTGTGGAGGTAGTCTGTGCATGCCCGAGGGGAGGCTGTCTGTGTGTTGGGGATTACAGCACACTCATAATAGAAGGGAGGCATGCATGTGTTCAGGGATTGTTACACTATACCGAGAGGGGGTTCATAAGTGTTGGGTGGGTGCTTGGCTATTATGGGGATGGGGTCACAATGTGTGTGGTGGGATTGCATACCAGACATCAGGGATGGGGCATACTGGCATTGGGAGGGAGGAAGGGAGGGAGGGAGGTATACTTTTGCACAATGGGGCTGCCATGTGTTGGGACAGGGGTCCATTGTTGTAATGTGGACCTTGCTGGCTTGTGTTGGGGCAGGGCATGACTTACGGTAAAGGGGCAGGGTAGCCATCTGCGCGGGGCTGTGTGTGTACAGTGGTTATGGCAGGGTCCCCCTAGCATAACCAGCACCCTCCTTGCCCCCAGTGCACAGTGCTGTGCACCTTAGTGAATGGAACTTAGTGCAGACACACCCTGGCATGCCCCCTGCCGACCCCTAGCATAGTTAGAAGTCTGCTCCATAAATTCTGCCAGCACTGGTGCCGCACTGCTCACTTGTATGCTGAGTGAGCAGTGTGGAGCCACACACTAACATGAGATGGCACCATGCAGCGCCTGCCATGTTTCCTACCAGCAGAATTTATGAATGTTATAGCGAGTAAGTTCAGGCACTTAATTTCTTATTTTTCTTGCCAAACGCTAAATCGGGCAGTCAGGTTTTTGGGGTGGGGAGCTTTATGTAAGTAAATAGCTTTTAAAACTGAATGTTAAAATGTGTCTGTACTATTTTGCACGCCTTTGTAAAGTGGACACATACCAAAAATTTAGAGGCTTTTAAGTAATTAAAACCATTTGTATTTACTATTATATAAACTAAGTTGTTCATTTCATAAGTGCAAAATAGCCCACCCAGGTCATGGGTCTATGGGGGCATTAAAGCACATTCAGGGAGGTTGGATGTCACTGGGCCTTCAGTCTTATGCTTCACAACACAGCCTGGCATGCATTAATGCCCCATACTCCCATGGCTTGTTATGGGTAATAGCTTACTTATCTCACAGTAAGTCCTGCCTCTGACAATATGTGCAGTGCTGTGGTTCAGAGGCAGTGATATGTATAATGGGTGAAAACTATGCTTGTTTAGAGATCAATGGCAGCAGGTGCTCAAATAGTTGATTCCCAGGGCTGTTTGTGATAACAAATTTGTTGGTGGTCCAGAATGTTTTGCAACAATTGTTTTGGTGCAGATAAAGACAGACTACATTGGAGGGTACTTTGACAGGTATTTTTGTAGAGTTTGACAGGACAGCTAGGATTGGTTGGTTCACCATACAAAATCATTTGAGACCTTTATTATTTGGATCCAGTATATTTGAATGACTCTTTGTATGTTCATAGTAACATATTTTGAGGCATTCTGAACAATGTTTGTTCATATTTATTTATCTGTTTCAGATTTGGAAGGCCTTCCTGCCACATCTAGCACACTCCAGCTGAAGCTCAAAGCAAACATATCTGACTATTCCTGAGGCAGTGTTTGGAGACAGGGGCTGGATTTTCAAAGCCCTGATGCAAGCTGTGACAATGGCAGCCTGCACTGAGTGTGTGCACAGGGACCCTGCACCCGATTTTCTAATCTACAGGTCCCGCACCAAGTCCAGTGGCTTAGTGCAAAGGTGGTGCTGCACTAAATGGATGGTGCACCCACCCAGAATGCTGCAATGACAGTAAGGAGTCTGAAGCACCCACAGACAGGGGCTAGCAACTGGACACAGCCCCTAATGCCACTGCTCCACCGGCACCTGTGCCCCAGCACACCACCACTATCCTTGTGGTCTGGTGCCCCACAGTAGTGGCCATCTCTGCACCTACCCTCTCTCCCTTGATCTGGTGACCAGCACAGCCCTTCACACACCACCACAGCCAGCCACCAAATGGGCTGTCAGTGTGCATACTGTATACTGTATGCAGTACACACACTGATAGCTCATTCAGTGGCTGACTGTGTTGGCATGTGGAGGGCTGTGCTGGTCACCAGATCAGGGTATGGGAGGGGTGGGAGTGCAGAGATGGGAACCACCTGTAGGGGTGTCAATCTGCAATGTAGTGGGTGTCGGAGATCATGACAGGGGTGAGGGGGACCACTGGACCACTCAGGATGCCCATCAGGGATGGATCAGGGCAGGTCACACAGTGGCACATACAGAACAACCCTTCCAGGAGCTGTCTAAGTACTATTAGACCAGTCCTTCACTAGTCTAAAGGTACTTGGCACTTAGTTCATGGTGGGGTCTTTGAAATTCAAATCTGAGGGCTGTGGCAGTCTGGGTGTGCCACAAGCCCTACTGCCATGCTGCAGCCACTTTCATGGTACATGGCAGATGCTAGACACTTTTGTGCAGGCAGCCTGCTGGGTGATGCAGGCTGCCTTTGAAAATACCACTTGGCGCAGCCGTGGCACAAGGTGCCTCTTGAGTCAGACTTTTGTCGCATGCACCTTGCGTCAGTCTACAGCCTTTGAAAATCTGGCCATGGGAATCTGATTCTCTTTTGTGGTCAAGTCCTTGTCAGTTACTCTGGGATGTGTGCAGATCGATCTTTCTCAACATATCTTAACTGCTTGCAAACCACAACAATAACATTGTTGGCAGAGTTAAATATTGGGTCACTGATGTAATTAACAACTCTGCCAACATCCAGACAGTTTAAGCGTCTATTTAATCCTGCATGCAGACCAAAATAAGCTGCTGATGGTGTAATGCTGTTTGTTAGAGTTTCTGATAGAGGCATAAAACTGGTGAAGCAGGGTGGCCAGATCTTCAAATGGAGTAGTTTTAAAGTCTGTGGTCTATTTTCTGCTGCTGGCCAATCAGTAAATACACCGATTGCACACTATGTACTTGTTTTGTATTTTATCATTTTATCATCTTTTGTGGCTGCATTGTGACATGGCACTATGTTGATATATTGCATTCAGAAGAAGGGGTCTGACCAGAGTTCTTAATGCAGCACAGCTGTGTTCTTATGAGGGAGTGGAATCAAAGGACAACATCCTGAAAATCTGTCCACGTCCTCCAATTCCTTGCAATGTGTTTCCTTCTTCTCCCATCCCCACTGCACTATTTTATGGATGACTCATGTATAACATCATAACATAGTTCTTATTTTGTAGTATGTTTTTCACAAGCACTTGTTATTCAGCAGTTTTAAAACCCTAGCAGACCTGCCCCAGATGAGCAACTACCTGTTTTACAGACTTTCTGCTCCATGTCAGAACCCTTCAGTGAACATTCCACTAGAGCAAAACTGCCAAAAGATCCACTTCTTATGCCTCCAAGTCTCACTGTAAAATTAAGACTCCTAAGAAAGCAAAAAATAAATCTACAAAATTTACTTCCCCATCGATTGCTCCCTTTATGTTCCTATGCAGGGACCATAGCAAACAAGCAAATAGCCTTTGCCACCTTTATTGAGTCCTGATTCCCAATACTAAGCAGGGTAGGGCCCTCCCTGAAATGTTCAGCAACCTTTCTGTTAGCAGTGAGCCAGGCATATTTGTGTAGATTAGCCCCCACCCTTGGGGAAAAACAAAACATACAGGAAACACAAGTTTGCTCCTATGCCCAATTTAAAGCATATGAATGATGTCTATGTAAAGGATAAGACCATAACTCCACGAGTCAGTTAATGAAAGCCTCACCCTCTCACAATTGGCATTCCTTTGTGTATTTTGAGTTATTTAAGCCATTGTGTATTCAATTTATACAACTATATTTGATACTAGATAAAAGGTTTTCTCAATTAATTTTTCAATTTCCTGACAGTCAAAGCAGACTTCTTGTTAGCAGTCTGCTGGGTTTTGCCAAAAGTGGGAAAGGTAATGTTTACTGTTTTAACCCCTCTGAGGGGCTTAAAAGGTCAGCAGGGTGACAACCACATCACAGTTGAAATGCAATGCTATAGACTGCATAGGAATTGATGTCATTGCTATACCAACTGCTTGACGCCCACCTCATTTCAAGTAGTTCCTGTATGGTAGCTGAATCCATGCCCCATACATCAAAATAGCATGTACATTATAGCTTGCTAATTATAGTGCATTACATGTCAGCCGAAGCAGAAATAGCACTGCAAGCTATGCCATCTAGTGGTGACATTGAGAAACTGAATGTATGTCCCCACCAACAGGTTGTTAATCATGGCTAAACCATATATCAATGAGAAACCCTCCAAGCAGTGTAACAAAGCAAGCATGTGAAAAAGAAGAGTACACCTGTTATTACTGGAGTTCACCATGCAATCCCTTCCTCTTGTGGCTCAAATGCCTATCTCCAAGTACTGCATGTAAAGTTCCAAGTTAATTCTCTGCTTTTAATATTTCCAACACCAAGTTCCAGATGCTAGATTTGGGTGCTGAGGTCTATTTCATTACACGGAGACCCCATTGTTAAGGAGCTTCTTATGTTATCCAGGAGAAAAGACGTGAGCATGCATGACTGCAATTGTGATATCACCAGCACTGTGAAAGTTGCTCTGGTTCAGAATTCCATGGTGATGACAGTACCCTGTAAGGTAAGCATCAGGACAATGATAACAATGCTTGAATTTTTGATATGTTGCTGTTACTAATGTCACTAGCCAAGATATCACTTCTATCCTATCATTTGTACCCATGATCCCATTGTCTATGATAAATTATGCATTTATTAGGAAACAGGCACTCCTCAGATGAGTGTTAAGGCATTAAGTCACAGTACAAGTGCTTCTCAGCACATACTAAAGGAGTGACCATATCTAAACAAACATAACTCCCAGAGTATGTTATTGCAATTATAAGAAGAACTGGTATTAAAATTAGCTTGGCTTAGAAAATGGAGTTGTACATTTTGAAAATGAAGTTTTAAAACTGGATTCTTTTAACATAATTTATATATTGTAGTCCCCTTTGTTGTGTATTCTGCCTTGGTCACCCATTTCATCTGTCATTCCACAAGGCTTACTCCCACTGCACAGCTGAATTACTCTGCTTTGCAGGTTCCTTCCCCAAGCCTATGGTACTTCTGTTATCAGGTGAATCTGTCTGATCCCTGTTGGGGAACCCTCCTCCTGCCACCAGCAAGATAGTGTGTTTGTTCAACCTACAACAGCTAGCCCACTTTGGGGGTTTTGTGGCATGAGAGGGGCTGCCAGAGTTTCCTTCATCTAGGGTTCACAGCATCACTGTTTTCCATTTACAGGGTCCCTGTTGACCACCCTCATGCATGCTACCCACAACACCATGGAGGTGGGGACACTTGGCTGCTTGTGGTCAATGAAGCTGTCAGAATTGCCTCTGAAAGCCATTGTTGAAATGAAGTATCATCACCCACCCCAGGACAGAAATATCTTGAGGATGCTTTGAATCCTTCTCTGCTGGCCTTCACTCCTGACATACTATGCTTTGAGCACAGACCCAGGTCTCCAGTGAGCCAATGCAATGCCCTATCAGTCAGTACCACATTGGTAGCTAGTACTTTCTCACTTAATGCTTCAGTCACATGCTATGAACACTGAAATTAAAGATAGTTTGTTCTCCCTATCTAGATATGCTGCTGAGTTGATTGTAATTACTGTTGTAAACTTTCAGAAAGATGCAATGTTTAGAGCAAGTTATGGTGATATGTTTCTTTAGAAAACAACAAGTTTCTGTACTTCAGCATGTGATAAAATGGTAATGATGAGTTTGGTGTCTCAGGTGTTGTTGGTGTTGGGATGAGGTACTGTACCTCACTGCATTGCTCTACTTTGATTGCTTGCAAAATGGGTTTATAAATAAAAGCTGGAAAATCATGTGTGCCCTAATTTGTCGGTTAGTTTTTGTTTTGAGGGAGCTGTTGGAAGTTTTTTCCAGTCTTTGGTAACTGGGTAAGGTCCACTGGCCCAAGTGCCTGTTTTCACGAGAGACCTGGGAGCACTAGGGAGGTTAAGGACTTGTTCAGATTCACACTGTATGCAAGTGGAGGTTGTGGGAATCAAACCCAGGTTTGTTGGATGTATGAAGCTCATACACAACTCATTACTCTAACCTCTAGGCTATACTGCCAGCCCCCAGAAAGTTGAAAATATATTAGAAATACTTCATGGATGTGACTTTTGAGGCAGAGCTGAATGTACTGTGCAGAACCTAGAGTAGTGAAGTAGATACATTAACATGCATACACACAGCCTGCAACGAAACACATTTAAATGTAACCCACCCCCACTACATTACTCAGTTAGTTACCACTGGCACCCATAACATGGGCACAGACTCAAAAACATTTAGAAATGGTACCACCTGTAGGTTTAGGAATGTGTACCAGGCTCATTCTTCTAGAGATCAAGGGTGAGGGTGTACAAAACAATAACCTGTTTGGTATTTACAAAATCAGGTCCTGGGGAGAGAACTTTTGTTAAGGCTGTGCTAGACCTATTTTCTGAGGGGTACCAAGTGTATTCACACAGGAAGAAATAACGTAACTGTCCAGACCATTGTTGGGTTTCAAGAGTGTCTTTATTCCAAAAGATGTTCTTCAAAGCAGGAGTGGACCACCAAGGTTTAAAACATCATGGCATTAGAACTTGTAGAACAACAAAACAACTGTATCTGACAGAATACTGTTTGTATTCCCACTGTAGTAGGTCATAGAACACTTGCACTTTGTATTCCCACATGTTGTAGGACATAGAACAACTAAGACTTGTTTTCCTACATGTTGTAGGACATAGAACATTGCTTCCAGTGGCACTGGCCACAACTGAAAACAAATTTTGCTAAGAACTAGCACCATTCTTCATAACCAGAGAAGAAACTATAACGCACTTCAGGGGTATAATTCTCTTCAGGCATTGGTCCTTTGTCTAAAGTAACCAGGTGCCCTTACTGAACCTGTAGTCCTGAAATGGTTACTCCAGATGAGGTCCTGCCCACTCTTTGCTCTCAAATCCATACTCAGCCATTCTTTCAAAGTTACATCTTAACATTCAGAAACACACTTTGAAAATGCTTATGGTATGAAACTTGGAATCCAACATTCGAATCATTACATTGGTAGTGGAAAACTAAAATCCAACAATATGATATAGTTATACCTCTGGACATGACACACTTTATCCAACTTTAAATTAGAACAGTCTCACACTTCTGAATTCACAGAAAAGTTGTGCCTTCCCTTTTAGCCAGAGAACACAACAGCACAGGTACTTGCTTCCTTTAGCTAAAGTCAGATCCTACTCACTGTTAGACATTTCAGGCAGCTTTAAAACATCATGGATCAAAAGGGGATTGCCCTTGGATCCATCCACTACCAGTCCTTTTCACCCTCCAGGGATGAAAATCAGAAATCCTGCTGTAGAGAATGGGTTCCACCACTTCTCAGGCATACTGTGGAGAATACCAAGAGTAGGGTGAGAATGCTGGGCCTCAACTCAGAGCCCACAGCTGAGCAGTTCTCATTCCTCCAACTTCAGACTGCTACTTCCACTGCTGACTCACACTGACTCTCGTCCTCAACATTCTAACACCTTTCTCACAGCTGGCCAAGGATTATGCTGCTGCAAGAGTTCCAAATCAGCTCATCACTTCCATCTCAGCTAAAGCCAAGTGAGCAGAAGAGTGAGCAGGTGAAAACCCCATTTAACTAGTTAGTCACCAGCTGCATCTCGCTGCCTAGCATTGATACTGAGGATTCTAGTAACCCCAGGAGACTGGGTGGTTACATAAATATCACCTGATGTCATCTCAGGGGTCTGTCTTTAAAGTATCAAATGGTAGAAATAGTATAAAAAGTAATATTATATACTGCATCATTTAAGTAGGAGCAGTAAGGAGGGCTGGGAGGATACTGGGATGTATAGGGAGAGGCATCACCAGTAGAAAACAGGAAGTTATCATCCCTCTGTACAGACAGCAGGTAAGACCCCATCTAGAGTACTGCATGCAGTTCTGGAGACCCAGTCTCCACAAGGACACAGACAGGATGGAGGCAACTAAAATGGTACAGGGTCTGCACCAGAAGACATATGAAGAGAAACATATGGAGCTTAGCATGTATACTCTCAAGGAAAGAAGGAGGGGTGGGACATGATAGAAACTTTCAAGTACCTAAAGGGAATCAACAAAGTCCAAGAGGGTAGCATATTTCAGAAAACGAGGTATGCAAGAACAAGGGGCACAATTTGAAGATAGAAGGGAGATGGCTCAGAAGTAATGTGAGGAAGTATTTTTCACAGAGAGGGTTGTGGATGCATGGAATAGCTTTCCTGAGGCGGTAGTGGAGTCAAAACAGTGGGGAATTCAAGAATGCATGGGACAGACATAAGGTAATTTTTGGGTTGGGGGTAGGAGAAAGTAGGATGTTGGTTAACTGGGATCTGCAGCTTATCCATTAGGAAGGGAAATGGGCAGATTGGGTGGGCAAGCGGTCCTTATCTGCCATGATATTCTATGTTGCTATCTTTACACAGAGCAATATAAATGCAATAAATCTTGATGTGTACCATTGGTTACCATAAAAAGGAGAATTTAGCTCATAATAAATCATATGAGTTTACTTTTGTATTTTCAAGTTCCATCATTTTGCTTGAAGTGAAATATGACATTTCCTTCTTTGAACAGTTGACAAGAAGCAAAAGTACTTTGTTAATGGAGTCTTAAAATTCCTTGATCCTAAAATTCCTTGATTTTCACCACTTGCTAACACAAATGTAATTTCATTATATAGTTCAACTGTTCAAACACATACCACTCCTACAGCTACCACTTCATCTGCAGTAGGAATTCCACTTAATGCATCAATGCCACTGGATCCTTGGGACGTTCTGTCCAGTATTCTGTGCTCCTTTCCTGTTCTGGGGGTGATATACCCTGAGGGGCTGTGGCAGAAATAGTCAATTTGAGGTGGCTTTAACTTCAGGGCATATGATGTCAGTGAGAGAGCAGCCATCATCTCTCAGTTGCTTTTCCTGTTTTTCTCACCCCTCCCATGCTGTAAGAGGACAGGTCATTAAAGCATTATTGTCCACAAAGCACTAACTCTCACCTGCTTTCTCCTCCGCTCAGGGAAGCCCATGAATGCTCTCACAGCTTAATAGAGGTGTGCATCAAATTCAAATCAGCTGCAGAATACCTTGAAAACAGGTGAATTTGATAAGTGGTATTTGACATTATGTATGCAATGAAACCATGAAATGCAATCAACTCCTGCATGATTGGGAACCCCCATTTTGTGCATCTATTCAAAATGACATAAACCTAAACTGTATTGAAATCAATGGAGTTACTCAGTAAAACACACCTTCTCACTATTTCTACTCACTTTTACTTTTACTGACTGTATAAAACCTCACTGAAAATGTACCAGTTTATCAAATGATGTATACTCTAGCTGTTTTATTTGTTTTCTCCATGGTTGTTTGATCTGACAAGCAGACTGGTTGAAACTGACTTTTAGCCACTGGCAAACTGTTAACACCTGCTTAACAGGTGAGATTAGCAGTATTAATGTTTGTGGAGCCTCTGTCTGAAGAAAGTATGCATGCAACCAAAATGTGGTGTGCATATAAGCAAATATGTTATCAAGCATTATGAATCAAGGATAAGGTCTACAGAAATAGGAATGGGACATGTCATTTTGTGCATATAACTGAACTGTGCATAAATCTGATGGCATACAAGCTGAATGTACTTTATCATGAAATCTCCTTGGCCAATCCCCAGGGCACAGAGAAAGTTTTCTAGAGATGTACCACGTGACCTGCTTTGCCAGTGCACAGAAACACTCTAGTTGAGAGGAAGCTGTTGTTCTCTGAAGAGTTATGCTGTTCTAAAGCAGATTTTTTTAAGAAAAACAGTATTTTGCAGATGTTTTTGAATGGTCAGTTTTGTACATCTTTGGAGCATGTGGTTTTCACTTGGCAAACTGGTTGCATTCTTTTCTGTTACAACAATATCATGTGAACATTAATGTCTGTATGCTGATGCAGGTTAGCTGTTTTTGCTTGCAGGTGGCTGAAAGGCCCTGATTCTGTGATTTCAGACTTACAGACAGTGCTGAAAAACATAATTTTATTTTTCATTTGTGATAATACTGTATCTGTTTGTGTGTATGGGGTAAACTCGTGTTGTACTGTGTCCTGAGGATACTGCCAGTGCACATAGGCAGTGTTGTTTCTTCTGCAGCAGCTGAATTATTTAAATTGTTATAAAACAAATTGCTTTCCTTTTTTTTTGCTCTTGATGCTGCAGTCTTTGTTTTGGCAATGAACTTAGTCATTTTTACTTGCCTGCCACTAGTGCAGTGCATATCAAAAGCAAGACAGGGGAGTACCTTCACCTTAGCTTGCAGCTTATATTCATCTTTCTGTATCTGAGCTGGCTGTTATTTGTTAAAGCACTTATATAAAAATAATAGTTCACATCCTTTTGTCTTCAGAAGTCACAGACTTTTGTCTGTTCCAAAGGGTAGGTGGGGGTACCTTTCCTTTGTGACCATACTTATTTGTCTTTTGCAGTTATTACTTAAAACTCATAAAGTATATTGGGTAGGTAGGGGCACATTTGCTTTGTGGAACACACGTATGTTACTGTACTCATTTCAGTTATGCAGTAAAAAGTTAAAACTCATATATGAAAAAAATGTTGAAGTGTTTTAATCTCTGGACACCCTGTCTTCATCTATGCCCTTGTTTATTCATGGTGAACCTTTACATTCAGGCATATGCTTATGCTACTGCCACTAGCTGCTATAGAGTACAAAGTTACCAACACCTATATAAAAAAATTGTGGACGTCTTTTCATCTCCGGACACCATCAACTTTATCTGTGCCTATGTGTAGACGAGGGGCACCTTTGCTTTGTGGCATATGCTTATGTTACTGTACTGGCTTTTGTTATACTGTACATAGTTAAAAACATCAATATAAAAATTGTTAGTCTTTTCATCTCCTGATTCCACCAACTTTTCTGTGCCTCTTGGGTAGGGAGGGGTCACTTTTGCTTTTTGATGCAGGCTTATGTTACTCTACTAGCTTCTGTTACACAGTAAAAGTTAAGAACACTTCATATATATAAAAAAAATAAGTATTTTCATCTTGCAATGCTAGCAACTTTATATGTGCCCTTGGTAGGCATGGAACATCTTTGCTTTGTGTCATATGCTTATGTTACTGTACTAGCTTCTGTTCTACAGTAAAAGTTAAAAACACCTATATAAAAGAAGTTGTTGAAGTCTTTTTAGGTCTGATGCCACAGATTTATCTGTGCACTTTGGTAAGCATGAGGCACCTCTCCTTTGTGGCATATGTTTATATTACTGTACTAGTTCTGTTATACAATAACACAGCTGTATAAAATTATTGTTGCAGTATTTTCATCTCTGGATGTCACCAACATTATCTGTGCCCTTGGGTAGGCTGGGGCACCTTTGTTTTCAGTATACTTTTATGTTACTGTACTAGCTTCTGTTATATCAGTAAAAGGCTAAAAAACACATATATAAAACATGTTGAAATATGTTCATCTCAGGACACCACCGACTTTTTAAATGCCCTTGGGTAGGTACCATCTATTACAAGTAAAAGTCAAATACACCTATATCAAAAAATCTTGAAGTCTTTTCATCTGCAGATACCACAGATGTTATCTGTGCCCTTGGTAGGTATGGTCATCTTTGCATTGCAGCATACAACTATGCTACTGCACTAGCTTCTGTTATACAATAAAAGTTTAAAACCTGTATTAAGTATTTTTTTCCTCCAGGTGCCACATATGTTGTTTATGCCAATGGGGTATGCTGGGTACCTTTCCTTTATGCATATGCATATGGTACTGTACTAGCTGTTATACATTAAAAAGTTAAAACTGTATAAAAATTGTTGAAGTATTTTTTTCTGGTGTCACAGACATCTGTGCCCCTAGGGTGGGTGGGTAGGATACACTTTTCTTTTGCAGTTTATGCTTATCTTTATGACTTTTCTGTAGCTAGCTGTTATTTCTTGACACAATTATAATTAGAAAAAATAAAATGAAAATAAAAGGTTAGAAAAATAGGTGAAGTCTTTATTTTTCCCCATTTATATGATAATTGAAAATGTCAAACAGACAGGCAAAGGCAAGCACCACCAAAAGTCATCTGTGGTCGCGTTCTCTAAAAGTGATTCCACATCAGGGTTGACTTTCAACATGTATTCACCAACCAGCTGTCTCCTTCACTCCAAGCAAACCAGTTGTTACTTCTGCCAGTTCTAGTACTGCTAGTACCACTGCTACCAATATTGTCCCAGTGAAAGTTTAAGCCTCTGTACTGACTGATGTTGTTGCTACTCCATCTGCCTACATCACTACCATATTGACTGCTGCCAGTGCCACCATCACTACTTCAAATGCTGCTGTCTCCATCACCACCACCTCCAGTATCACTGCTGCTGACACCATCACCTCTACAATCAAATCCACCAGTACCACCATGACCACAGTTCATAATTAAAAGTTTATTGATTTTACATATAAGAAAAATGAATTATTAGCCATTAACCACAAAACACAGACAGTATACACCCATCTAAGAAGAATCCCATCCCCTCCCACCATCCCACCTCCTTCCACACCTCTCCAGAGTACTAGGAGGAGTCCCCAAGTACTGGAGTGGAGGATCAGACAAAGAGAGGGGAAATGAGCCCAAATTGATCCCACCTTAGGCAGGAAGAGTATGACTAAGTGCAAAACTCAGGATCCTGACATTCAGGACCCCGAGTTTAGCTGCCCGACACACACCTGCCTGACAAATGGAAGCTGGTACCAACAGGGGTAAGGTAGCAGATGTGATGAACCACTACTCTGCTCTAGCGATGCACCACAAGACAAGGGAAAACTGAGGGTTGGCTGAGCTGCACACTTAGCTTGGAGGGCTATGCCACTAGCAACTCTGCCACCATTGCACTCAGACCTGGGTTCAACTCTGGGAATGCAACTTTTTGTGCTGCACTGTTTGCCCCCATAAATTGTTTTAACCTACTCAGAGGTCTGCTCCCCTTAGAGTTTGTTTTGTTAGTTATGGGGTTAGGGGCAGAGCCCCTGTGTGGTGTGTGTGGGGGCTTACCTCCTGCATTGCACTAAGACCTTGTCAGTCTTCTGACAGTCGCTTTCCAAATTCAGGCTTATGGAGTTCAAGAGACCGACTGTTGGGATTTCATAGAAGATCCAGGCAGGGTGTACAAGGTTTCCCATCTCTGGAAAAAGGTTGTCCCTCTGTTGGAGCCTAGCAAACTGTTTCTCTACCAGGAGGTCCTGCATCAGCTTGTTATACCATTCTCTGTAAGAAGGCATGGCAGCCTTCCTCCAGTGCCTTAGATGATAACTTTGGTTACTACAGAGATCAGAGCAATATGGGCCCCATGGTTCCAGTCAGAAAAGGAGGGCATTCACCCTCCAGGCAAATCAATGGATTAAAGGCATTTTCCATGCCCAAGAGAGGGTTCATCAAGTCCTTGATTTTCATCCAAAAGGGTACCACCTTTGGGCATTCCCACATTACATGAAGCAGATGCCCTACTGCCGAGCTACAGTGAGTACAATCTGAGGTGGAGACCAACCCATCCTTAAAAGTTTAAGGGGTATAATACATGTCATGGAGTACCTGATATTGGGTCCTTCAATGCCAGTCTCTTTTAACATATTTATAAAGGTTAGACCAGACATTTTGCCAGTGTTTGGGAGCTTGGTGTCAGTTTAAGGCTTTCTGCCACTAGAAACAGACCCTGTCAAGAGATGCAGGGTCAGCTGCTTGTAGATAGGAGTACAGATGGGCAACAGGATGGGGCTTAGCACTTACCAAGACTAGCTGTTGAAGGAGTTCACTATCACTTGGCTCCCAAGGACCATGACCAAAAAAAGACGTTATGGTGTTGGATAGCTGCAAGTACTTAAAAGGTTGTAGGACTGGTATTGAAAAGTTTCTTGCAAGCACGCATCAGAGAGAGGTCTACCCTGCTTAATAAGGCCAGATATCTAAACTGAACCAAGTGGGGGCAAAGGAAGCAGGTATCAGTTTACCACCTATTCGAATATTTGATTTGTGAAAACTGGTTGAGCTAACAACTTAGAAAACTGCAGCATAGGAAAGTCTCCAGTTGCCCCAAGATTTGAGAGACCACACCAAGAGATGTATGCATAGAACAGCTGGGACCTTGGAGGGTTGGAGTGTAAATGCTTGGCAGATGGATGTCTGCCATCTGATGACAGAGAGCCTCAATTTTCAACCAAAGCAGTTGATACCCATCATGTCTTAGCCTGTTCATGGAATTTCCCCACTGTAGGAACTTGGAGCCATGCAGAGTTAGGTAGTATATAAAAAGATAGGGAGAAGGAGGCTGCCTTTTTTCTTGGAAGTGTAAAAGCTGTTGCAGGATTAAAAAATAGGCTTTGGGTAAAAGACACCCAGCATTCCCAGTTGATATAGCAATCTTGGGAGAATGTTCATCTTAATGGTATGAAGGTGACCCCAGACAGTGAGAGGCAAAGTGGTCCACCTCCTGAGGTCATTTTAATACTGTGCAAAATGGGGACAGGTTAAGGGAATATGACAACAGTTCATGATAGGTATTCAGTCATTGACTTAGCAGGTAAATTGTGCAAGCAGTTCCTCTTTACAAGATGAGGACAGTGAGGCAATGCCTTTGTGTCAGAATCGTTCCTACTCCATAAGATTTAAAAGATTTGAAGATCTGCACCATGACACAATCCTCATAGAACAATGACCAAAGAGAGTCTGAGGATGCTGAAACTGTGTCCTCACCTCATTCCACAAAAAGCACTCAGATCAAAAGTGATCCCAACATAATCCCAAAATCAACTTCTGAAGCAAGCCCAAAACATCTTCTACTGTTTCTCCTCATCCTTCACATCAACATCCTGCTAAAAATGAAGCAATCCACCCTAAGTCTTTTTCATCCTAGTGGTTCTGATATTGCATCTGGTTCCAGTTTCCAAGAACCTTCTACACTACTCCAAACTGAATCTGGTTGTCATGGGTGCAAGCAGCATACAAGAGAGTTGAGTTCAGGAAGAAGTTTAAGTTCTAGCGATATCTAAGCATATTTTTTCTGAGCAGGAGAATGATAAAAAGAGATCTGTGTGTTCTCATTGTGTTCAGAGCCTCAGCTGTAGTAATAAAAATGATGATAAACTGAACACATGTCTTTGGAATCACCTTCTGAAGAAACATCCTGAACTGGCTTACTTGGATAAAGTCTCCTCTGTTGTTGTCTTTTCACACCATTGTGCATCATCTTATGGAACTGTGATTGTGGCAGAAAAGGACTCTGGTGGCCTCAGCCCACTTCTACTCCACACTCTGACTGAAGGACACTAGGGGACACTGAAACAGCAGAGTTAGAACCTCCAAGAATTCTCCTCAGAAGGAGCCAATCAGGGACAGAGCCATACCTCTAGTGAGCACTCCAACCAATGCTGAGAGCTGCCAGGAGAATTAGAAAGGGGCAGGGCTACTTAACAGCTCAGCCATTGCACCATCTCATGAATGGAGCTGTGATTGTGGAGGAAAGTGGAGGAAAGGGCTTTAATGCTACCAGCCCACTCCACTGACCACACACGAACCAGAAACACTAGGGGATGTTGAAGCAGTGAGCTAGAAGCTCCAAGAAGGCTCCCTAGAAAGAGCCAATCAGGGACAAAGTAATGCTTCTATCAAGCACTCCAGCCAATCCTGTGTGGACACTGTCCACTGGAGACAGCCAATGAGGCAGCTGGCAGTTGAACACTCTGCACCTCAGCAGTGAGTAAGTAAAAGCCTATCTAGGGAAAGGATACACAAGGATTTTAAAGAAAGTATTTCCAGAGTAGAAATTATGCTGTTAGTGGTGCAGTGTACTGGCTGTGGGGTGGCAGTTTTCAGAGACCTTTTGGAGGCTGTGGTGCTACCCATCTGCATGTCCCTCCCTGGGATAAGGTGAGATTTCTAGACTCCAGGCTGAGTTGACTAGAATCTGTGGGGCATCCTCTCCACCCAGGGACCACCATGTCTGCCACCAATACTTCAGAGGATGCCAAGGAGGAGGAGGAGGAGGAGCAGCTGGACTATGGTGGGATCTGGTGGGGAGACTGTGGGTCAGAGGCACATTCCCTATCCAGTCCCACTACACATCCTTATACCACTCTGGTGGAGCAGGACTGTTCCATGGAGGCACAAGGATAGTGACAAGAAGGATGTGGGATCCTTCATAGTGGGGACCTCAAGTAGGGTGACAGAAGACCCCAGAGGAAGAGGAAGAGGAAGCAACATTTGGTGGGGACCAGTTATGAGAGAGATAGAACTAGGAACAGAAAGGGAGGGGAGAGAGATGTTAGATGCCTAAGTGATGCCACAGCTCAGAGAGATGGAAAGTGGATCCTAAGGATTGCTAGGATAGCAGGAAGGGCGTGGGAGCTGGATGTCATTGTCCACCTGGGAACCAATGATCTGGCTAAGAATGAGGCTGGATAGTGCAGGAGGAGTTCAGGGAGTTGAGGAGAGATCTTCAGCAGGCATCATGCCCAGTAGCTTTTTCTGAGGTGCTGCCTGTCTATGACATGGGAAGACTGGGTACTCCACACCAGGAGCTTCAACTCATGATTCAAGGAGTGGGCAAAGAGGAGGGGTTCAGCTACATTGGGGACAGGGGTCCCACCTGGAGGAATAAGGACTTATACAGTGGAGATGGCCTGCATCCATCCAGGATGGGACCCGCAGTCTGAAGAGAATGATTTAAATGTTACTTTGGTGAAGCTTTTAAACTAGCCAAGGGGTGGCAATAGGAAGCAGGAGGCATTAACTGCCTCCCAGGCTGAAGAAGTTTGTAGGAGAACCCAAATGGAGAGAAACTCCAAGGGTACCTATTAATAAGAAAACAAGATGGCAGTAATGAAGGGAGATGGGAAATGAAAGCAGAGGGAGTAAGGAAAGAGGGCAAAGGGGGTTGACAAGCAGGGTAGTAGCAACATCTGAAAAGCAATGTGTCAATGTTCAGGGTCTGGGAAATAAAATTTCAGACATAGAGGCCATTATGACAGAGGCTGACCTAGATATTGTCACCATTACTGAATCATGGTACTGAGAACTATGAGTTGGATATAGCTATACCAGGCTATACTCTGTTCAGGGAAGGACAGGCATTCTTGGAATGGCAGAGAAAGGGAGATATTGCTGATGGGGACCTGAATAAGCCAGATGTTAACTGGAGCACCTTGCTGCAGCCACATCCAAGAGCAGGGCCATTCTCAATGCCCTACAGGGCATGCCTCAGACAGCTAGTTTTGGAACCCACCAGGAGGGAGCAATCTTAGACCTGGCACTCTCACATGGGGATGGAGAGATCTCTGATCTTGAAGTGGGTAGCCATCTGGGACCAAACAGTGTGGGTCACAATAAACTTAGCTGTAGAGTCAAGCCACACAAAAGTGAAGGCAGTGCACTTCAGGACAGCTGATTTTGTCAAATGGGAGAGTGCCTCAGAAAGTACTAGCAAACAGGCAAGAAGGTGGGTGGAGCAACAATTAGAAACATGAAAACTGCCATCACAGAGGCAACAAGCCTTGTGTGAAGCAAATAAACAAATCAAAATGAAAGAAAAACACTATGGTTCTCAAAAGAAGTGGCGGGAAGATGAGGGAGAACAAGATAGTATTCAGTAAGTATAAGGAAACACAGAAGGAGCAGGATGGAGAATTGACAAGTTAAAGCAGAAGGAAGTGGAAAGACAGTCAGAATAGCAAAGGCTGAAACCAAGGAAAATATAGCCAACACAGTTAAGAAGGGGATAAAACCTTTAATGGTACATTAAGGAGCAAAGAAAGAAGAAGGCAGGGATACTTAGGCTGAATAAAGAGGAAGGTGAATGGGCAGAGGTGACAGTGAAAAAGTAGGGATACTGAACTAATAATTCTTCTCAGTATTCACAATGGAAAAGCAGGGGAGATACCTAATCCAGTCAATAGAAGCACTCTGGATAGGGGTTGATATTAGTCCTTTCACAGAAGAAAGGGTTCTGAAAGAACTCTAAAACTGAAGGTGGATAAAGCAATGGGGCCTGATGGAATTCACCCCAGAATTCTAAAGGAATTAGGGAAGAACTAGTAACACCACTGACTACCGTTTAATAAATCATGGAGGATGGTGTGGTACCTGAAGACTGAAGAAGGGCAGATGTAATTTCTTCACAAAAGTGGGAGCAAGACAGAGGCAGGAAACTACAGACCTGTCAGTTTGACCTCTGTGGTAGGGAAAATGATGAATCACTTCTGAAGGAAAGAATTGTTGAGTACCTAGAGGCCAGTGGCACAGGACCCAAGGCAGCATGGATTACAGCAGGAAGGTCATGTCAAACAAATCTAATTGATTTCTTTGACTGGGTGACCAAAGTAGTAGACCAGGGAGGGCTGTGACATAGCCTACCTAGACTTTAGCAAGGCATTTGACATGGTCCATCACAAAGATTAATAAACAAATTTGCCAGCCTGGGAGTGGGTCTCAGGGTGCTAGCATGGTAAAACACTGGCTGAACAATGGGACACAGTGGTTAGAATAAATGGAGTCCACTGTGAAGAAAGGGGGTTACTAGTGGGTACCACAGGGTTCAGTACTGGGGCCAATCTTTTTAATGTCTTTTAGTGACATTGTAGAGGACTGGAAGGAAAGTATGTCTCTTTGCAGATGACACAAAGATCTGCAAAGAGTTGATACACAAGGTGGAATGGAAAGGATGAAAAGGACATGGCAAGGATGGAGGAATGGTCAAATGAATGGCAGCTTAGATTTAATATAAAGAAGTGCAAAGTAATGCACTTGGGAAACAAAAACCCAGGGCAAGAGTACACAATGGGGTGAGATACTGACAACAACAAAAATGGAAAGAGACCTGGGGGTAGTCATATCAGATGACCTAAAGGTGGACAAGCAATGTGAGAAGGCAGTAAGGAGGGCTGGGGATACTGGGATGCATAGGAGAGGCATCACCAGTAGAAAACAGGAAGCTGTTGGCCCTCTGTACAGACAGTTGGTAAGACCATCTGAGTACTGCATACAGTTCTGGAGACCCCATCTCAGCAAAGACATAGACAGGGTGGAGGCTGTCCGAGCAGGTAACCAAATGGTGCAGGGTCTGCACCAGAAGACATATGAAGAAAGACTAAAGGAACTTTAATATGTATAGCCTGAGAGGAGGTGGGGGCAGTGATAGAAACCTCTCAACACCCCTCAAGGAATAAACAAAGTCTAAGAGGGCAGCATTTTTCAGAAAAAGAGATGTGCAAGTACAAGGCAGTAGAATTTGGAGATAGAGGGGGGGTGGCTCAGAGGTAATGTGGGAAGTATTTCTTCACATAGATGGTTTAGATGCATGGAACAGCCTTCTGAGGAGGTCATAGAGTCAAAAAACAGTGGGGGAATTCAAGAATGCATGGGACAGGCATAAGGCAGTTCTTGTTGGGGGTAGGAGGAAGTAGGCTGGTGGCTAACTAGGATCTGCAGCTTATCCATTAAGTAGGAAATGGGCAGACTAGGTGGGCCAAGCTGTTCTTATCTGCCGTCAAATTCTATGTTTCTATAACAGGTTGGGAAAGAAAGGTGGAGGAGTGATACTTTATGTGAGGGCAGCACAAAGGGAGCAGTGATTATTGTACAGTGGGTTCAAAATAAGACCTGTGGCACAACTGAACCATACATGGATGAGGTCCTACACTTCTGGATGGCTGATTTAAAGATGAGTGAATGCCTCAAGGATTCCCTGTCAGGGGTGGACTTGGGTGGAGTGGAGAAACTTGGACAAAGCTAAAGGGGCATAGTGAAGGCAACAACCCCATGTCAAAAAGGAGCAAAAAGCAGGAGGAAAAAAGTGATCGCTAAGGTAAAGGAAATACAGGAGGGCGGAGGTACTGTGGGTCACCCTAGCCACAGAGAATGGAGCCTTTAACACTGGCATGATCTTTAGATCTCCAGCATGGGGCGGGAGTTAGATAAGATTCTGGTTAAAGACTTCCAGAAGATGGCAAATAAGGGGAGGTGCTGTTGGTGGGGACTTCAGTCACAGGATGTACTGTAGATAGAGGTGCAGTGAAATAACATTTCGCCAGCAAAATTATGGTGAAATCGGCATTTCACCATGTGAATAAACATGTGAAATTGCGGCAAAATTGCACAATTTGCCAGCAATTTCATCTGCCACCACCAGCCACCACAAATGGCATGGCAGTAACTGTAAGCATCCCCACAGACAAACAACCATAAAATCTTAGGTGTGTCTTCATGAGACACATAACTCAACCCCTACTCCCTGGTGTCTAGTGCCTCCGCTGATCACCAGCCTTAATTTCATTAGATGGGACACACATAAGGCAATTCTAGTGGGGGTAGGAGGAAGTAGGCTGTTGGTTAACTAGGATCTGAAGCTTATCCATATTACTTAGGGAAATGGGTATTAGGTGGGCCAAGCGGTCCTTATCTGCTTCATCAAATTCTGTGTTTCTCTGTAGGCACCCCATTACCTTGGCCTCTGCCATTTGTTAAAATTAACCCCAACTTCCTGGTGTCTGTGGACTACCCCACCCATCATATCGCTACAGTCACTAGTCCAGCTCTCGTCTGAGTGCCTCCCGGTCCTCACCTCTGACGGCAGCCTGGCTGAGCATTCTTGAAATGAATGAGCCAGTGCTCATTCATTCAAGCACCAGTCATGCTCAGTCGGGCTGCTGGCCATGGAGGTGAGTGGAGGGCTGTGCCAGTGGGCTGACTGGGTACTGGGGAGTTGGGCTGAGATGCCAGGTAATGCTGGGGTGGGGGTATGGAGGTCCACCAGGACAACAGCGAGTTGGGGTTGAATTTTTTTAAACAAATCAATGGCAGGGGCCATGGTAATGGGGATGACTATCTAATGAAATTATGGCTGGTGATTGGCTGGGGGCACTGGACACCAGGGAAAACAATTGGCCCAGTGAGTGGCTGGGAGGCAGGGGGACCACTAGACATCAGGAAGAACTGTGGAAGTGGTCAATGGCCACTAAATTTCACCACGGGAAGCATTAAAGGTGAGGAGGTGAAATTCTTCATGGTGGTGAAATTTCACCTGTGGGAGGCAACTTTCACCCCGAGTGAAATTCCACCAGCTTGGGGGTGAAGTTTTCTGACAACAGAGGGCAAAATTTTACTTTTGCCCAGCGAAATATTTTGCAAAATGTGCTAATTACACAAAATATATTGCTGGGTGAAATTTCCCAATTTCACACACCCTGACTATAGACTGGAGCCTCCCACCTACAGCTTCAGCTAGGATCAGGGACATCCTGGACTCTCTGCAGGGGCAATCCTGAGGCAGCTACTAAGGAGCACACTCGTGATGGGGGCACTACTGGACCCTTGTACTCACTAATGGGAACAGGGTTGCCGATGCCTCATGGTGGGAGGCCACCTGGGGACCAGCGATCACCATACAGTGTTCAATACAAGAAGTGTGGCAGAACTGAACCACACATTGGCCAGGGTCTTGGACTTCAGGAGGGCTGATCTTAAAAAGATGGGTTAATGCCCAGGAATGCCCTGGCAGAGGGTAGGACTTGGGTGGATTGGAGGAACAGTGGGTGAAGCTAAGAGGGGCATAGTGAAGACAACAAACCTCCGTGTCAGACAAGTGAGCAAAAGCAAGAGGAAAAGGAGATTGTTATCGTCTCTCAAAAGAGGTGGTTACGATGAGAAGGGCAAAAAATTTCCATTAAGGAGCTATAAGAAGACAAATAGGGTGGAGGACAGAGGAGATGTATCAGAGAAACAGAGGGAGGCATGGAAAGCAGTAAGGAGTGCAAGGCACAAATGGAGGAGAGAATAGCCCAGGCAGTAACAAATGGAGACAAGACCTTTTCAGTTATATAGTGAAAAAAGACGACCAGGAGGGATTCAATCAATCAATCAATCAACTTTTATTTATAAAGGCTAAGAAGGAAGGAGGGAATTGGGTGGAGGGGAACAGGAAGCAGACATCCTGAACAAATACTTTTGTTCAGTGTTCACAGAGAAGGGAAGGTGAGGGGCCACAGAAAAGCAACAGGAGCATAGGTTGGGAGGTGGACACTAGTCCATTTTCAGAGAACAGAGTCCTGAAGGAATTCACAAATCTGAAAGTGGACAAGGCAATGGTCCAGATTAGGAGCATTCTAGGATAGTGAGGAAGCTCAGGGAGGTACTAGTTGCATCTCTGATAGTCCTGTTCAACCACTCCCTGGAGATAGCAGTGGTTCTGGAGGACTGGAGGAGAGCAGATGTAGTTCCACTTCACAAAGTGGTAGCAGGGAGGAGGCTGGAAACTGCAGGTCAGTTAGCCTGAGTTTGGTGGTGTGGAAATTTGGAAACACTACTGAAGGAAATGATTGGGGAATATCTTTTTCAAATTCAATATGCTTTATTGTATTAAAGACATATAAGACAGAACATAACACAACAATATACAAATAACAACAAACAATAGTTAGACAACAACAACCCTATACCCCCACCCCAAGACATAGTGAATTCTGATCAATCCCAACTGAATATAGTTAGGTACTGAAAAAACATCTAGGAACACATAACATGTTAGGAAAGCAAAATAGTAAACAAATAAAAGCCAACTGTGAAAGTTAAGGCATGAAAACGAAAAGAGTAGAAATTGTGAAATATTAATGGTAGAATGGGGCTGTTCCAGAGTGCACTAAATCATATACAAGGCATGTAACTTGCTCCACTTCTTATTTAAGATGGGAGTCTATTATGAAAACTAGCAGTCATCCTCTATGTGGAGATTAAACAAGAGTTCCTGCAACCATTCATGTATGAAATTAAGGTTTGATCAAGCCAATGGCAAAGGACTACTTTTTAACTGATAAGGAAATTAAAGCCAGGGAAGATCTTCTTTTCTTTACCACCATTCTGCTGTATTCCCCAAGTTATACACATTTCTGGAGTAAAATCACTTTCTATATCTAGAAGAGGATAAGCCCTAGACTTAATCAAATTCCATAAAGGAACAACATTAGGGCAGCCCCAAAAAATATGCAAAAAACAATGTGCCTTCATGCTGACCACACATTGTGCATAAATAATGCAACCTATCCATTTTAACAAGCTTTGAAGGTGTAAAATAAATGTTATTCAAAATATGAAATTGAATTAGATGTAATGTGTCCTGAAGTATTAAAACAGAGATTCCCAAATGTTGTGCCAACTAAAACATGTTGTGGGAAGGTTGCATTCCAGTATGAAGACTCTCCGTAAAACTGGGAAATAATCTAGGAAATAGAAGAGAATATACATTGAGACTGCATGTGGTTGTGACACTATATCTATTACTGATTGCAGGAACTCTGCATAATTAATATCCCAAGATATAGAACCAGTGGAGTAAAACATGGCAAGCTGGAATATCTTGAATACTGCCTTTTATCTAACTGAAAAAAATCTCAAATATCCTGAAATGAATTTAAATACCATTGTGGAGAAAGTCACAGACCCTAACAGCAGCTAACTGAGTTTGTCAGGTGTCCTCAACACTCGCCCCCTAATTTAAAAATTAAGGTTATGAAAACAGGTTGAGAAACATCTTGTAGGGGCTTGTACTGCATAAATGCATATAACTTTAAATGAAGACACACAGAAACACCTATCACAGAGTCTCAAGACCCAATGGGAGAGCCTTAAGAGAGGTAAACAACATAGCCGAGGTAGAGAGGCCTACTCTATTGGTCTGTTCTGTTTCAATTTCAAGCCAAATGATAGAATAAGTGGGAACCCTTCTTTTGAGATTGTACTAGACCACCTTAAATATTTACTGGAGTGGCTAGAAAATAATATACAAAGAAATGGGAGCCGAAGGCCACCAGCCTTTTGGAGCTGCAAGTCAGTTATATGTTCTGCTGGGAGTTTTACCTAACCAAATAAAATCTGAAATCATCCTATGAATCCTTTTGGATCATGATGAGGGAAGCCATACATTAAGCATGTTGATTGGATAAAATAAATGGGGCAACATTCATTTTAATAATGCTTATTCTTCCCCAGAGGGTTAAAGGCAAGGATTTCCATCTTTTAAATCCTGCTGCAAAGTAACCAACAAATCATCTAGACTGAGTTTTTAAAGTTGAGTCATACTTCTCAAAGAATAATACCAATATACTTAAGCTGTTTGGGAGACCAAGATAAGCCAAGAGATAGAACATATGATTTAAGTACAGCAGAATTTAGGGGCATAACTGCTGATTTATCTAGATTAAGTTTAAAATTTGAAAGCAGACTATATTCTT
The DNA here is from genome assembly GCA_016271365.2 of Neoceratodus forsteri. Classification (NCBI taxonomy): domain Eukaryota; kingdom Metazoa; phylum Chordata; order Ceratodontiformes; family Ceratodontidae; genus Neoceratodus; species Neoceratodus forsteri. The sequence continues at coordinate 1,432,188,019 of CM028131.1, forward strand.
TAATGGTGGAGAGGCAGCTGAGTTAGATACAGGGATTGGTCACATGCAGCAAGATATTGTCTGCATAAGCAGAGATCTGTAAATTCAAGACCCTACCCTTACCCCAGACAAATCAGGATTACTTTTAAGTTTCAATATCAGGGGATCCAAATACAAATTGAATAACAAGGCTGATAAAGGACATCCCTGCTGAGTGCCTGAATATAAAGGTAAAGTCAAGAAGAACACCCCATTACAATAAATTCTGGCACTCAGACAGGAGTACATAACCTTGTTCTAACAGAGAAATGCTTGGGAAACCAAATGTTTCCAGGTGGCAAACAAAAATTCAAATTAACTGTATTAAAAGCTTTCTCTTCATCCAGGGAGACCAAGGCAGCAGGAATCTCAGAATCGCTGGATGTGGAGAAAATATGACAGAGCTTATGTAAGTGGTCTACTGAGGAGCGGATTGGCGAAAACCAATCTGTTCACAACTTATAAGTCCATTCCAGACTACATTAATCCTGGAAGCCAAAATTTTAGACATAATTTTAATATCATAATTCAATAGCAATATAGGTTGATAACAAGTTACACTGTCTGGAGATTTTCCAGGTTTAGGGAGCAAGACAATCATTGCTTCAAGGAGAGTGCTATCTGAGATACTGGAATCATATAAGTAAAGGAAAAATGATGTAATAAAGGGCAAGATCGTTAGTAAATGTTTTATAGAAACTGGGGGCAAGGCCATCAGGCTGCAGCACTCTATCAAGGAACAAAGCATTGGTGGCCACTACAATTTCCTGTTGAGTTAAAGGCACCAGTAAATAGGCCTGCTGGTTATCAGATAAAGTAGTAAGAGGAATATTTGCCAGATAATCATGAATACTAGATATCGAGGGGAGTTATGCATAGGATCATAAAGCATTTTGTAATATATTTCAAATTTCTGAGCAATTTCCTTGGTAAAATTTTGATAGTATTATCCTTTCTGATTTAATGGAGGAGATAACGTGAGGCTTTCTGTTTCCTGAGGGCAAAGCCATGAGACAGCCTGCTTTTTCACCCAGATCTATTTAAGTGGAATGTGTTTTAAAGCTGGAGTATTGAGTATTTTCCCACAGGAGATCTGCATATGTATCATGGATAATGAGTAGCTAACTATGGAGAGTCTCCGTTGTCTGGGATTCAATGATTTTTCTATTTCCTTGATGCAATTTAAAAGAGTAGAAGCTCTTTCTCCCTATGTTGTTTCCTCTTAGTTGCTAATCGTATAAATTCACCCATAATGAAACATTTGAACATGCTCTATTCCACATCTCCCTTTCTACCAAGTCATGATTCTAAGAGGTGAAAACCTCCAATTGCTCCTTAATTCTCGTGAGAACATATTCATACTGTAAGAGCTGTTTTTTTTTTAATTTCCAGGAGGTGTCCTTATGTGTATTAGACACCAAAGTAAACTTTATCCAGACTAAGGAGTGATCAAAAAGGACACTATGAGCTATAAAATTTCCCAAATAGGAGTATTTCACACCAACATTAATGGCCACAGGCTATAGCTTGTATAAAGCACATGCCAAAAATATCCTCTGGGGCAGGGTACACCTACAAAAGGAGTTACCATAAATTCAATCCCACAGCATTCTTGGTTGATCTTAGCAGAATTAGATAGCAGAGTTCTACCTTGCTCAAACCATTACTGATGCCTACACCACCTTTCAGACTCTAGTCCTAATGGTGATTGATGCCCATGCAGCTGTTGAAAATCCAGATCGAGGAAACAATCATGTTCCTTTATTTTATTTTTATTTATTTCAATCTAAGATTATAATACCTTTGAGCCGAGATCTTTACAAAGGTTCCACATCAGTGTGTGCAACAGTCATCATTTTAGTTACAAACATATAGTCATTGACTTACAGACATGTAATAAGCAGTACAAGACTTGAGCTATGAGCAAGACAAGGGAAGGGGGATAGGTGGTGGGGAAGTGAGGTTAGGAGATCGAGGGGGGTGAGGTTCAGGGGTAAGGGGAGTCAGGGAGGTGGTTGGGGTGGGGAAGGAGTGAGATGGGGGAGGTGGGCAAGGGTGGGAGACAGTGAAGTCAGGGGGCCTTGTTGAGGGAATATGACAGGTAAGGTGCTAAGAGTGCAAAGACTGATTGTAAGTGCTGGGTGCTGGGGCATTTGCCGCTGGAATGGTGGAAATGTTAAGATGGGCATGTTCCTGGTTCAGTAGCACCTTAAAAATAGCCCTACCCACAGGGATGCTCTCTGGAAAAAGGCTAGAAAAATCAAATCAGAATCAGATTGAGCTGCCTTTAGAATGATTAGAATCACTGTTGCAAACTAATCAATCAGATCTGAAAAGGCAAATTACTACCAAAGTGCACTGCAGTTCAACAAAATAATGGTACTAAATTCTGGCAGATCTTGAATGATGTAGAAGGATGTAAATTGTCCTCCTCATTTCTACCCAGAATCATCTCTGGAGATACTATCTGCCCCAACAAACATGACATCTTAGAAGCCATCAATAACCACTTTGCCACTGCTGGCTTAGCATTTGATACCTCTCCACAGGCAAACTGCTGAACCAGCAAACCGGCATCGCCACACCTTGGACTCCTTCCAGCACCTCCACCTGCTCTACCAAATTTAGCTTCACTCCTACCTCACCAAGCAAGTTGAAGACCTCCTAACCACCTAGATATTATGAAAAGCAAAGGGCTGACCAAATTGCCCTCTTTCTGAAAGTAGGTTATTATCATCTAGCCCTGCAAGTCACTCCTCTTCAATATGTCACTCCTTCAAGAGCACTCCCTCAATGTGAAAACAGCCCATGTCATTCCTGTGCTCAAATCTGGTGAACCAAGTGATTTGAACAACTACAGACCCATCTCTCTTCTTCCTGTTCTGTCAAAACTTCTTGAAAAGCTGGTAAACTGTCAACTAAGGAATTTTTGGAGAATCACAACCTACTAAACCCTCTACAGTCTGGCTTTAGGCCAGGACACAGCGCAGTCTCTGCATTAGCCAAAGTAACTAATGATTGACAGATTGCACATAACGTAATGAATCATGCTCACGCTTTTCCTTGACTTAAGCAAAGTGTTTTATATGGTGGATCATGATCTGCTACTGATCCTGTTACATCACATTGGGCTGCATGATAATGCCCTAAATGGTTTCCATGCTACCTTGTTGGAAGGCAGCAACAGGTGAAGGTGCAGGCGACCTTTCTCCCTGCAAAATCCTTCCAAGAGGGGTACCTCAAGGTTCAATCTTGGGTCCTTTATTATTCTCAATACACATAAACAATATTGACCACAATATTACATCTGCTAGTATTCACCTATCTGCAGACAATACTACATTGAATCTGCCTGCAGGGATTTAAAGCAAAATGTAATATCCTACAGCAAAATCTGCTACATCTGAAACTTCTATTCAATGCCAAAAGGACAAAAGTCATGTTCTTCTCCCCATCAACTAATGCATCTTCCAGATCACATCAGCCTGCCAATATGCATATAGTACCTATGCAGGGTGAAACCCTGGAAAGGGTGGACAAATTTAAGTATCTAGGCTTCTGGTTGGACTGTAGCCTCTCATGTATCCTCATGTTGAAGAACTCTCCAAAAGCTAAAACAAAGGCTGGAATTATTCTTCCATAACAAATGTTTGCTTACCTATGAAGCAAAACTACGATTAGTCAAAACAACATTCCTTCCACTAATTGAATATGTTGACTTCCTTTACAGTCTTTACAGGGTGGATTCTATTGTAACCTCAATAAGATCCAGCAGTGGGCATAGGGCTGACATGCTCTCATCTATCCATGAGCCAGGGTTATTCCTTTGTGCTGGCTAATGATGTGACCCTGCAGGGGCATGGATGTGCAATGACACTCAACATGAGCTGGACAAGCTCCTGCACCTTCTAAGCATTGCCTCCTCCCCTGCATATGCGATCTTGGCTTTGGTGCTCCCAGTCTCCACTGTGAGTTGCTGCTATGGCAGGACTGTGAGTCCACCCTTCCTAGAAGAGGAGAGTTGTCCTCTGGATGCTCAATCCTCTCCTCCTGGCTGACCCTCAGTAACCAGAGCTCACTCCTGAACATGGGTCACTGGCATGGTGTGAGGTGTGTTGTCCAGTGCCTCAACCCTCAGTGCCACCAGGCCGACTCCTATCAAGTTCTTGGGTGAAAGATATATTCCACTCCCACTGATGATCAAGGGGTGTGAGGAATAGGGCTAAAGAAGAGAATTCCATGAAAAAGGCTGGGCTATCAATGTGGCCTTTGCTGAATGTGTGGAGTGCCTAAACACCACATATCCGTGGAGTGTAGCCACTCCACACCATTAGAGACCCCCACATGGGATGCATGAACTGGGGTGCACAGCCTCTATGCACCAATCCCCCAGTCACATGGACAGCAATGCACTGGGGGTGGGCAGAAGAATTCCAGCACAATGCGCTATGCACTAAGGCACGTAGTACAGCTTGCAGAGGTGGGATAGCTGGGTGGACCCTACTGTAACCGCATTAGACTCCAGCCCTGCTCACTCAGGCCCCCAGCCTGCCCCAGCAGTGGAATGGTAGCTCCCCAAACACAGCACGACCACTGCACTATGCCCATAGGTCAGCCACCCCCCAACACCTCTGGCCCATCCTTGTAAATGCAAGACAGACCCTCCCCAAACAACACCATCCTGTCCCATAGGTGACAATGACAGACCCACCCACACCCATCCATACACTTGGTGACACAGGCCCAGTTACATGCATGTCAGCCCCAGCACACACAGTGGAGTGGTCCCCAGGATGCAACAGGACATGTGCCATTGTAGTCCAGAATGCCATTCCAGGTGTGACCCATGCAATATAGAGAGACACATACCAATCCCTGGTGCCCCAGACCATGTCCCCAGCATCCACATTGGTGGCCAGTGTCCACCACTCCATAGTGGGAGAGGTATCCCACCCCCACATGACAACCCCGTCCCTGGTGTGGTATATGTCTCCCCACCCATCACTACCCTATCTCTGTCTGTGGTGTGAACCCCCGCGCACTGACAGCACCAGCTCCCATCTCTTGTACCTGCTCATCAGTGCCACAGCCAGGGTGGCTGCTAGCACATCCTCCACACAACACCTAAGCTGCCAGCTGTCTGACTGATGCTGGAAACACACCCCTATAGATAGGCAGCGTGCCTCAGCATAAGTCAGATGGCGGTGGCTGTGGAGGTGTGGAGGACTGTGCTGCTGGTTGGCTGGGCCATGGTGGTGACCACCAGGTGGAGGGTGGGGGTGTCGGTGCTGTAGGTGGGGGTCCACTGTGCAGCTCTGGTACTGTGGGGCACAGGGTTCAGAGTGGTTGGCCTGGGCATGGAATGTATGTGGAAGGAGGGCAGTGGGGACCATCATGATGTACACTGGGATGGGGGCTGACATATGTTGGGGCCTAGAGTGCATGGAATGCAGTACTGAGTTGTGGCTGCCATGTGCTGGGGCACGGGATCTTGCCATGTGGGACCGGGGCAGGGGTGCTATGTGTTGTGGTGGGGGTGATTGACATGATTGGGGTTGGGGCAGCACTGAGTCAGGGGCGGTCCTGTGTTGGGCAGTAGTGCTATGGCAGGGGCCACTGTGCCCATGTGGCTTGGGAAGGAGACTGTGGCCAGCATGGCCGTGTGGGTCTGGGTGCCTGTATTTGCTATTTCCGTACCTGGACCCATGCAGCACTGTGCCAGTGATCTACCCCTGACCCAGGATGGGCTTCCAATTGGATGCTCGACTGGGTCTGCTACTCTGCCCTTGGCTGCCCTGTGTGGACCGGCACACGGTGCTGGAGCCATGGACAGGTGGCAGCAATTGGTAACTACCGGCCTGTGCACACCTGTCAGCAGGTGCTTACTGTAGCTACTGCAGGCAGGATCGCCCCTCCGGCATGTATTTCTCACCTGTTCATGCATGGGGCCCAATATTAGGCCCATAGACACTACTGAGTAAAACTTCAACATGATCTAAAGTGCTCTTAACAAAAATAAATCTACCCTGAGGGTCCTTGAGACATTGAGTACATTTACCATTAATGCCTTAAAAATTAACATTGCCATTCCTCTAATATTAGTACTAATTTCAGCAGCAAAACCTGACCCACTGACTGCCTAAAAAAAGATTACCATCTGAAGCCAGCAAATGAGTTTCCTGTAAAAACACTGTACTACACTGTAGTTGTCTCAAATGCTTAATGATTCCGTAATGCTTGACTCTGAAATGAGTCCCTTTACACTCCATGAAGCATAAATAAGGAATTAGCCATAAACTTTTCCCAAATTTATAACAATCTGTCGTGTCCCTCTGATCGAGAAACTGGTATGTTTCCCAAATAATAATTCAAAAGAACATATGGATTAAGAAATCAGAAAAGACCAGTTAGCCAACTAAACATGGATTATAATGTAATTGTACCAAGTACATAAAATAAATTAAGTCAGAAACCAGTTAATAGCGAGGTCGTACAATATAACTGATTAATGTGACCACAGTGAACAGATAAAGTGATGGTGAGGCTTAAAAGTCAATGATTCAATGTCGGAACTCATCCTGTAAAGCTAAACTATACATCCAAATCATGGAGAAAACAAGGAGATCCAGGATGACCAGAATTAAACATTTACCTGTTAGAAACCAGAATGGATCTGTGTTTCAGAAAGCAGTATCAGACCAGTGACCAGTTCTTCTGAGATACATTCAGGCCCTAATAAAAGAGGTGATCGCAGCCAACTCAGGTAGCAGTGAAAAGTCACAGTATAGCCAGCCTAACAACTATTTAATAAAATGGACATCCAGTTCCCTGGAGGGCCAAAGGTGAAAAAAAGGTGCAGTCCATCTTATCCTCCTCACTGAACAAGCAAAGATGAAGAGCCATCCAGGTCTGATTGCCAATGAAAGGCAGTACTTGATAAAAACAGCAATGGGATGCGATCAAAGCCATGATCAGTCCAGTGCATATCAGGGCCAAACAGAAGGATCCAGAGAGGTAGATAACATAGGCAAGCTGATCCCATTCATGGTATCTACGCCTGTTTGGTGGATCGAGCAATAATGTATCCAAGCACCTCGAGCAATCACATTTTAGCAAAGCAGCATAAAAGTCCATGAAAAAGGTGCAACTCTGATATTAGGCAAAGACTATAGAGAACAGTAAAGCTCAATTCAGCAATCTTTGAACAAGTCTAGGAACAACTGTTTCACATCCACAGTGGCATTATTGGCAGATTCAAAAGATGTCCAGGACCTTGTACTAAAATCTGAAGCCTCGCTGGGTAAAGCACCTGAAGTGAATCCCAGCCATAATGTTTAGAAACAATGGGATGATATGCAGTCCTCTTCTGTTGGACAGAACTTGGTAAATCTTGTACAACTCAAGCACTCACCTTCCCAAGAAACCTCTTTAAGTTCCTTGATTTTGATCAAAAATGTGGCTTGTCCAGGAAATTGAGGAAGGCTCATCTTCGTGGAGGTGGAACCTGCTTTACAACAACTTGGAGCTGGGAAGAGTACACAATATTGAACTGGGATTCTGCAGAAAAGCACAATCTTGCTCAAATCTGAGGGAGGTGTACCTTCTTTAGATTTTGCACTTGTTATTGCTTTTTTAATCATGAAGGTATTTGCAATACTAGCATGCTAACATATTAACATGCTAGATGCCAGACAGTAAGCCTATTGGTCTATCAAGTCTGCTCATGCTTCAACACCCTGATTGGATACCGTGGCCCTCTATCTGTCTCCTTCCACTGTTACTTCATCCCACAGTCCTGCCCCCCAGGCAAACCAGCCTCTGCTTCAACCCCTTGCCTATAACTGTCCCACCCTCTCTTGAATCCCTTCACCGTAGCTGCCTGTACCAGCTCCCTGGCCAGTGCATTCCACAGTTCCAACACTCTCCCAGTGAAGTACCTCCTCCTCCTCCTTCCCCAATCCTACCACCCTCAATCTTCCAACTGTGTCCTCCAGTGCTTCCACCCTCCTTCAGTCAAAATATTCTATCTCTGCTTACCTTATTTACTCCCTTGAGGTACTTGAAGACCTCAGTCATGTCCCCCCAGTCCCTCCTCTCCTCCAGTGAGAACAGGTTGAGCTCTTCTAGTCGTTCCTGATATGTCATATCCCCAGGCCCTGGATAATTCTGGTTGCTCTCCTCTGAACCCTCTCCAGGAGTGAATGTCCCTCCTTAGGTGCGGCCCCAGAACTGCACACAGTACTCAATATGTGGTCTAACCAGGCTGCTGAACAGTGGCAAAATCAGATCCCTGTTCCTTGAGGTAATCCCCTAGCAATGCATCCCAGCATCCTATTTGCCCTGACTGCAGCCCTCTGCACTGCTCTGAATTATTCATGTTAACATCCACCAAGACTCCTAGGTCTCTTTCCCCTGCCATGGCCTGCAACCTATCCTTCCCAGGGTGTACAGATAGTTGAGGTTTTCCTAATAGGTGTAGCACCTTGCACTTGGAGGAGTTAAATTTCAATTTCCAGGTGCAGGACCACCTATCCAGAGTATCCAGGTCCTCTTGCAGGGCCAATTCTCCTTCCTCCTCCCACCACCACCCCCAGCTTAGAGTTGTCTACAAAGAGACTCATTTTACACCGATACCTTCCTGATATTGTAGATGCAGGCATTAAACAGGAGAGGCCCCAGGAATGATCCCAGTGGGACCCCACTTATGACCTCCCTATTAGACAAGACCTCCTCTGACCACCACCCTTTGAATGTGACCTGAAAGCCAATTTCCAATCCACCTAACTGTCTATGTGCCTACCCCATCCCCCAACTTCTCCCTTAAGCCAATGTGAGGGACCAAATCAAATGCCTTGCTGAAGTCCAGGAACAGTACATCCACTGTTCTCCCCTTTTCTAGTGCTGATGTTACCCACTCAGAACTCTACAAGGTTTATTTGACATGATCTACCTGGCACAAACCCATGCTGCGTCATCTCCTCCAAGAAACCTCCAGCCTTTCCTTAAATATGCTCTCCATTACCTTCCCCACCACCTTACTGCTTATGTACTTGTAGAATGGTAGTTTGAATCCACAGGAATTGAAATTCTGCATATTTTGTTTTTCCTTGTGGACAGCTGGCTTGTTGTTTACTAGCATGGGAATTAGTATTTGGGAGGCAGTATAGTGCAGTGATTTAAGGCTCTGAGCTGCAAATCTGGTGACATCCAGCAGACCAAACCTGGATTTTAATCCCACAGCTTCCACTTGCAGACTGTGACCCTGAGCAAGTCACTTAACTTCCTGTGCTCACAGGTCACCCTGTAAAAGCTTTCAGCTTAGTGTGCTAGTCCTGGTTAAACAACTAACAAAAAAAGTATTTGGTGACTTTTTGCATCAAACAATTTTAGTACTGAAAAGTATTCACTGGTGGCTGAGGATTTTCATTTAACTCCTGCAGTTTAGTGGAATTCTGTATTTGATTGCTTATGTACTTGGAGATTGGGAGTTTAAATCCAGAGGATTGAAAATCTGCATATTTTCTTTTTCTCCCTTGTGGATGGCTTGTTGTTTACTAGAATTCTGGTGACATTTGGCATCAAACTATTTTTGGTACAGTGCAATATTCACTGGTGGCTGAAGATTTTTCATCTAAGTCCTGTAATTTAGACGAGTTAGTGAAGCTGTGCATTTTGACTGAGACAATACCTTAGATGATTGAAACTGGCTTGTTCTGATTGCCTTCAGAGCACAGACCACCAGGTTGTATAAGGCTGGGTCAGGGGATGATTGCATAGGTATCATCAGCCAATAGTTTTGGGTGGAGTCTTCCAGAACTGATCAGGTTACTATAAGCCACAAGTGCATAGATTCTGATAGAATGGCCTGTCTTTTGGAGGTGAAACCTGCTTTGCAACAACTTGGAGCTGTGAGAACAGACAATATGGAATTGGGAATCTGCAGGAAAGCACAGTCTTGCCCAAATCAGAGAGGTGTATCTTACTTAAAATTTTGCACTTGTTATTGCTTTTTTTTAATCAAGAAGGGACTTGCAATACTGCTTATGTACTTGTAGATTGGGAGTTTGAATCCTGAGGATTGAAAATCTGCATATTTAGTTTTTCCCTTGTGGATAGCTGGCTTGTTTACTAGACGAGGGCAACCAAAATGGTGTAGGGTCTGCACCAGAAGTCATACAGGAAAAACTAAAAGAGCTTAATATGTATACCATTGAGAAAGGGAGGAGAGGGAGGACATCATAGAAACTTTGAAGTACCTCAAGGGTACAACTGGTGGCTGAGGATTTTGATTGTTAGTCCTGCAGTTTAGGCAAGTTACTGAAATTGAGTATTTGATGCAGACAGTGCCTCAGATGAATTGAAACTGGTTTGCTCTGATTGTCTTCAAAGCACAGCCACCAGGCTGTATAAGGCTGGGTTAGGCGATGCTTGTCACCATAAGTATTGGGCACAACTGCTTTATTTTCTCTGATTGTAATTATTTTTGCAGGTATATTTTCTGTTAGATTGTTGTGCAGATTGTCTTGCTGAAAGAAAGGCAGCACTCAAAGGGGTGGTGGGTCGGAGCTGCATCTGATTCTTTCTGGTGGGCACGGACTTGGTCTCACCACCCTGCCCCTCACCGTGCCCATCCAGTGCGTCTTTTCCTTTATTCTAGGAGTTCTGACATCACTTCCCCAAAAGGGTAAATGACGTATACCTGTCATATCCTTAACTGCCCAGCACATGGTGAAGGGCGTAAATGCACATATACACTCACTAACCAAAGAGGAAAAAAATCTTAAACAGGAAGGAGAGAGACATATGGGAGTGGTGCAATGCACAGATTGTGGGGCTGCAGTCTTCTGGGAGACATTCTGGAGGCTGCAGTGCTGCCCTATTTTCAGTCACCTCTCTGCTTTGAGGGAGAGATGGCCCATCTCCAGCTCAACCTGGCAAGGAATAGGAAATCTCCTCCCACCCAGGAAACATCAGGGCTGCTGCTGCTGCCTCAGAGGTTGCCAATAAAATGGGCGGTTGAACCATGGTGGGCTCAGGGAGGTGAAGGTGAACAGAGTGCATCATTAGAGTTGTACCTCTACACAATTCATCACGCCATTCTGGCGAAGCATGGTTCCTTTATGGAGGCACCACAGTGGAGACCAGGAGGATGCTGGGAACCTCCACATCGGAGACCAACAGGAGGTTGCATGGGATCCCACAGGGAAAGAAACATTCCTCTTGGGGAACTCAATTGTTAGGGAGTAGAATGGGGAGGTATGGGAGAGGGAGGTAAGGTGCCTGCCCAGTGCCATGGCTTGGAGGGATATGAAGCAAATCCTCTGGACTGCAGGAGCAGCTGCACAGGAGAGGAGCTGGACATCATTGTACACCTAGGAACAAATTACCTAGCTGAGAATGGGATAAGAGCAGTGCAGGAGGAGCTTGTGTAGTTAGGAAGGGGCCTTGAACAAGTAGAATGCACAGTAACCTTTTCTGAGGTGCTGCTTGTCTATGTATGATGAGGCTTGGGTACTCCACACTATGGGATTCAAAGAATGGTTGAAAACTTGTGCAGAGAACAGGGTTTTGGCTTCATTGCGGTCTGGGGGTCCACCTGGAGGATACAGGCCTATACTGGCACGATGGTCTGCATCTGTCCAGTATGAAAACCAGGATTCTAGGTGATAGGTTTAAATGTTCTTTGTCAAGTTTCTAAACTAGCCAAGGGGAGGTACTGAAAGGGGCAGGAATTCCAGCCTCACCCACAAAGCAGGGTAGTTAGCAAAGTAAACACCAAGGTAGAGAGGTCTATAGGGAGCAGGACAGGGGTAAATGGAGAAAAAGGCAGTAAGGACCGGGATGGGGTTAAAGGGTAAGAGCCATCACAAAATTGAGAGTGATGAGTACCAATGCCCATGGTCTTGGTAACAAGCTTCCTGAATTAGTGGCCTTGATGGAAGAGGGACACCTGGATATCGTGGCAGTCACAGAAACATGGTTCCAGAGAATCATGACTGGGATGTCAACATACCATAGTCCACAATCTACAGGAGTGACAGTGAGGTGTAGTAGCTCTCTATGTAAGGGAAGAGATCAAAGCAATGGATCTAAAGGGTAAATAGGAGGTGAGGAGACATTGTGGGTCACCTGGAGACAGGAAATGGCACCACAATCTGCATGGGAGTTATATACAGACTCCCATCTCAGGTGGAGGAAATAGACAAGGAAATGATAGAAGGCCTCCTTAGAATGGCAGAAAAAGGGAGATATTGTTGATGGGGGACCTGAATATGTCAGATGTTAACTGGAGCACATTTGTTGCAGCCACATCCAAGAGCAGGGTCTTTCTCGATGCCCCTCAGGGCATGCCTCAGATGCTAGTGTTGAAACCCACTCAGGAGGGTGCAGTCTTAGACATGGTACTCTCAAATGGGGACGGAGAGAGGATCTCGGATTTAAAGTGGGTAGCCATCTGGGAACAAGTGACCACCAAACAGTGTGGTTCATGATAAACACAGCCGTAGAGTCAAGCCACAAAAGCTAGGGTACTGGCCTTTAGGAGGCTGACTTGGGTAAAATGGGAGAGTGCTAAGGAATGCATTAGCAAATGGGCAGGAAGGAGGGGTGGAGGAACAATGGGAAAAATCAAAACTGCCATCACAGAGGAAACAAGCCTTTGTGAAGAAAATAATCAAAACAAACAAAGGAAAAACGCTATGGTTCTCAAAAGAGGTGGCGGGGAAGATTAGGGAGAAAATGATAGCATTCAGGAAGTGTAAGGAATTACAGAAGGAGCAGCACAGAGAACTGTATCAGTTAAAGCAAAAGGAAGTGGAGAAGGCAGTCAAAATAGCAAAGGCCCAAAGTGAGGAAGAGCTAGCCAACTCAGTTAGAAGGGGATAAAACCTTTATAGGTACATTAGGGAGCAAAAGAAAGACCAAGGGAGGGATAGTGAGGCTTTATAAAGGGAGGCGTGGGCAGAGGGTGACAGTGAAAAGGCAGAGATACTGAATGAATACTTTTGCTCAGTATCCACAAAAGAAGAGAAGTGGGAAGTACCTAAACCAAACAACAGAAGCATTCTGGATAGGTGGAATGATGCCAGTCCATTCACAAAAGAAAGGGCCCTGCAAGAACTCCTAAAACTGAAGGTGGACAAAGCAATGGAGTCTGACATGATTCACCACAGAATTCTAAAAGAACTAAGGGAAGAACTGGTGACACCTCTGACAGCCCTTTTAACAAATCATGGGAGGGAGTTGTGGTACCAGAGGGCTGGAGGAGGTTGGATGTGATTCCCTTCAGAAAGAGGGAGCAAAGCAGAGGCAGGAAACTACGACCTGTTAGTTTATCTCAGTGGTAGGAAAATAATGGAATCACTTCTGAAAGAAAGAATTGTTGGGTACTTGGAGGCCAGTAGGGCACAGGACCCAAGGCAGCATGGATTCACAGTGTAAAGGTTATGTCAGATGAATCTAATAGATTTCTTTGACTGGGTGACCAAAGTAGCAGACCAGGAAGGGTTGTGGATATGGCCTACCCAGACTTTAGCAAGGCATTTGACATAGTCCTCACAAAATATTAATAAACAAGTTAGGCAACCTGGGAGTAGGTTACAGGGTGGTAGCCTGGGTAAAAATGTCTGAACAACAGGACACAGAGGTAAAAGTAAACAGAGTCCATTCCAAAGAAGGGGTTACTAGCCGGGTAATAAAGGTTCAGTACTGGGACCAGTCTTCTTATTGTCTTTACAGGTGACATTGCAGGGGTCTGAAAGGAAAAGTATGCCTCTTTGCAGATGACACAAAGATCTGCAATAGGGTTGATACTCATGAGGCGGTGGAAAGGATGAGATGGGACTTGGCAAGGTTGTAGGAATGGTCAAATGTATGGCAGCTTAGATTCAATGCAAAGAGTGCAACATAATGCATCTGGGAAAACCCAGTGGAAGAGTACATGATGGGAGTGGAACTTGGGGTTGTCATATCAGATGATCTAAAGGTAGGCTAGTAATGTGAGAAAGGTAGTAAGGAGGGTGGAAGGATACTGGGATGCATGAGGAGATGCATCACCAGTAGACAACAGGAAGTTATTATCCTCTGTACAGGCAATTGGTGAGACCCCATCTGGAGTACTGCATGCAGTTCTGGAATCCCATCTCCATTAAGACATGAACAGAATGGATGCAGTCAGAGGAGGGCAACTTAAATGGTGCAGGGTCTGCACCAGAAGCCATACAGAAAGAGACTAAAAGAGCAATATGTATATCTTCAAGGAAAGGAGGGACAGGGAACATGATAGAAACTTTGAAGTACCTCAAGGGAATCAACAGAGTCCAAGAGGTAGCATCTTTCAGAAAAACAGATGTGCAAAAACAAGGGCACAATTTGAAGGCAGAGTGGGATGGTTCAGGGGCAGCGTGAAGTTTTTTTTCCACAGAGCAGGTGTGAATGCATGGAATGGCCTTCCTGAGGAGGTAGTGGGGTCAAAATAGTGGGGAATTCAAGAATGCATGTGACAGACATAAGGCAATTCTAGTGGGTGTAGAGAAAAAAACCAGGGAAGAGTACATGATGGGGGTGGATCTGCAGCTTATCCAACAGGTAGGGAAACAGGCAGACTAGGTGGGCCAAGCAGTCCTTATTTGCTGTCAAAGTCTATATCTATGTAACTTAAAATAAAGGGTCAGGGTTGAGAGCCTTCTAGGGCATGGACCCTAAGAGCAATGGGCGCACTCAGTAAAATATGATGGTCCATTAGGAGATGGACTGGCAAACTTAGCAGACAACTTTTCAGCAAACAATACTGAGTTAGAGCCCTTGACCCACTCTGGAAGACCAAAAGCATGAGCATTGTTCCTATAGCTCTTTCCCTTTAGGTCTTCCAGTCTAGCTTCCAGGTGAGCCATTTTTTGCCTGAGCAATACTACACCAGGGTCCATCTTCAATCACCAAACCTCCAAAGAGTGTGTCCAATCTTCATTATCCCCCACAGCGACTAAGGTCAAAGACAGATACTCGAAGGCTATCATTTCCATAGTTAGCCTGCAAAGCCTCCTAAAGGGGCCAATTCAGCAAAAAATGCTCTTCTGACAGTGGAGACATCACTGCTGTAGTGGTTAGTGGTAGCTGAGCGGCCCACTGAGGTGTTTGGGCCTTGGAGCACTTTGATGATTTATCAGAAATGGTAGGGTGTGTTTGCGGCACTGTCCTCATTTCTGATTCCATGCTGGTGGAAGAATCACAATTTCCAATGTCCAGAAGAAAGGTACAAATTGTTAATATTACATCATTAAGTGTCCAACAAATAAATGTAATTAAAGGCGAATTTCAGAAGTAGGGAAGCAGGAGCAGGTTAGAGAGCAGCTAGTCAGAACCGTGGATCATGTGACTCCTCCAGATTGTGGAATATTTTTGAATCAGTGGCTTACAAGATCCAAGGCAGCATGGATTCATAAAGGAGAGGTCATGTCAAATAAATCTGATAGATTTCTTTAACTGGGTGACCAGGAAATTGGATCAGGGCGGAGCTGTGTACATAGCCTACCTAGATTTCAGTAAGGCCTGCAACACCATTCCACATAGGAGACTTGTAAGCAACTTGAACATCGTGGGAGTGGGTCCAAAGGTGGTAAACTGAGTAGAAATTTATTAAGGTATAGGCGACACAGGGTAGTGGTAAGCGGAGTTCACTCTGACCAGTAAGGGTGACCAGAGGGTGCCACATGGATCAGTACTGAGACCAGTCCTCTTTAATGCCTTTATTAGTGACATTTCAGAGGGGCTGAAGTGAAGGTCTGCCTTTTTGTGGATGACACTAAAATCTGCACTAGGATAGACACTCAGGAGGGTAGAAAAATTAGTAGTGATCTGAGAGAAGTTAGAGTGGTGGTCAAGGATATGGCAGCTAAATTACAATACAAAAGTCAAAATCATGCACATAGGGGACAGAAATCAGGGTGCAGTACAAAATGTGGGGAGTGGCGCTGATGACCACAAAACAGGAAAGAGACCTGGGGTAATAATATTTGATTACATAAAGGTGACCAGGCAGTGTGACAAGGCACTTGGGAAGGGTAGTGGGTGCTGAGATGCATAGAAAAGGATATCACCAGCAGAAAGAAGGAGGTGGTGTTACCTCAGTATAGATCATTGTGACACCTCACCTAGAGTACTGTGTCAGTTTTGGAGACCTCATCTCTGAAAGGACATAGACAGAGTGGAGGCAGTCCAGAGGAAGGCAACTAAAATGGTGCATGGTCTGCATAATAAGCCCTATGAAGAGAGACTGAAGGACCTCAATATGTACACTCTGGAGGAAAGAAGGAAGGGATATGATAGACTTTCAGATACCTCAAGGGTATAAATTAGGTACAAGAGCAGCTTTTTGAAAAAAAATGCTCAAGAACAAGGTTCATGCTATGAAGTTGGAGGCGGAGATATGAGGAAGTACTTCTTCACAGACAGAGTGCTGGATGCCTGGAACAGCCTCCCAGTGGAGGTAGTGGAGCAAGAAATGTAGCAGGGTTCATGAATGCATGGGATAGGCATAAGGCAACCTTAGTAATAAGGTAGGGGGGTGGGGTAGAGCCAGAGATCAAGTAGGGTCTGCGGTAATACAGTAGGTAGGAAAACATGAGCAGACTAGGTGGGCCAAGCAGTACTTATCTGCCATCAAATTCCATGTTTCTATGTTTCAATCATGAGTCTGTTGATTGTGTTTGTGGTGAGGGTGGCAGAGGCAGTCAGCAAGTGATTGAACACCAGAAAATATTGATTCAATTCCTTGCCCGTATACTCCAATATGGAGAACCCCAAGTCTCTCATAAGCCATTTAAGATGATGAGTTACTAGATGTGCAGTTTGTGGTGTCCCCCTCCACAGCCACAGTCACCCACATTTGTCCACTCTGGAGCTAGAGCCAGGATCAAGTCTATGCCATTTCAAAAGCTTACTCTTAAAGAAAGAAAGCATTTCAAGCCCATACAAAGTTCTTGCCAAATCAACCTTCAGCAGTCCAGATCATACAACTAATAGGTGAGCCGATTGCACTGGATTTGCAGTCCTATTCTGTTGCTGAGGATTGGATTCTGTATATATCTAAATT
This sequence comes from Neoceratodus forsteri, assembly GCA_016271365.2. Lineage (NCBI taxonomy): Eukaryota > Metazoa > Chordata > Ceratodontiformes > Ceratodontidae > Neoceratodus > Neoceratodus forsteri. The sequence goes on from CM028131.1 coordinate 1,432,205,126, forward strand.
GTTTGAAAATCAATACCACATTCCATCTCAAGCTACTTTTTTCATACAGTTTTGCTAAATATCTATGATACATGCCACACTCAGGTGGAGAAATTGCTGAACCGGGCTGTGGGCAGGATTTTCCACTGCACATCTCATGCATAGATAAGTGCAAACTCACTACATGCATATCCCTCACTTACAGCACACTGGTGTTCACCTACACTAATAGCACATGGTGGCATAACTGCTGGACTCTTCTTCCTCTGCTGGCTTTGCCTGTAGCAGTACCCCATCCCACTAGATGCCTGCTCTCCTTAGAGTTGTAGTCATTCTGAGTGAACATAGCAGTGTTAACATTCCTTGGCTCCTGGATTAGCACAAGGCGTCCGAATGTTGGAATTCTTACCAAGAATAATGGGGAGAACGTGGTCAAAGCAGTTCATGATGGCCATTTCAGGTAATCTGCTGCTTTGATCATACACTGAATCCTGTGGTCACTAGTGCTCCCAGAGCAGTGTGGTGCTTCCATATTGTTGATACTTCAAAGAGATTTCCATCATTCTGCCAAGGCAACTGAGAGCAACAAACTATACAGGACCAACTTGGTTTACCAAACAATTAACCATTCAAAGATGTCAGTACACAATGGAACACACATTTTATATGTTACAATTCTTGCTGGAACATAAATAGAATAACAGATGGGTATCCATCTGTTCAGTGCTATTAGTCCACTGAGGATTCCAGTGACATCATAAACCTTGACAACGCAGCTCGAGAGGTTTATGCAATCACAAAATTTCTGAGATGGATTTAACAAGAATCATAACAGATGGATGCCCAGCTGTTATTTTAAGGTGCTGGTTTTCCCCAATCTATTAGTGTTGCTGACTTTGTGACTCTCACTCAGGCACTTCACTTTGGTTCACGCTGCAGGCATGGGTAACCTTTTCTGTTCCGTTCACCATTAAAGACAAATACAGCAATTGAACTAGACACAGATGTGTCACCTCCCGTCCATCCCACCAGCCACCACCACCCAGATAGAGTGACAAGTCAGAAACAAGCAATTCTGCATTAAAATAAATTTAATCAATGTAAAGGTTCCACTAGTAGATTTAGACATAATGCCCACTGTCACAGCTGTTGCTGGTGCTCCTGTCACTTGCTAGGTGAGATTTGAAAGCCATAACAGGAGTGTCCACTAACAACAGCAAAACACAAGCTGCAGTGACATTCCAGTCTGTTAATACCATAGTTTTCTTGTCAGGTCAACAGTATTATGGATTGCTGACATCAGAACTATAGCATTACAACTTTCAATTGGGCTCATTCTCACACTAATAAAAATGGTGCCCATATGTTTAAAAGTGTGTTCTCTAGCAGCTATCCATGGAACATCATATTGTTGGGGTACTGCTACAACAATAGTAGAACACCATTGAGGGCATGGTCCAGGTTCTTTCCCCTTTGAGGAATGAACCTGTGACAGAAACTCCAATGCAGCTCTAGTGAGTTAGGTCATTCCAGCTGTCCATCTCTTCTTCTCAGGCATGAAGAGTTTCCAGGAGTGCAGTACTGCAGGCTCACTTCAAAACTTGTCTAAGAACTCATTTAGGGGCTCACTGGGGTGTTAAGATCAAAGCTTGCAACTGCAAATTACAGTACTAGCTATGTGTTCACAACAATCCTAGATCCCAGATTCAAATGTGAAGCACTGTGCCACTTTACACCGTGGTTATTCTTACGCAGTTTCATCTGCAATATATTGACCTGGTACATTTGTTGCCACATTCTACTGAGAAGATGTGCACTAATTATTTGGATGAACTGACTGTGAACTTTAATATTGACCTTCTTGCCTACTGGATCACCAGAAAGAAATTGGCCTTGCTTTGTCCCAGGTAGCAAGTAAATATCGTATGCCCTCAACAAGCATACTCATAATGCTTCTTCAGCACTGCAGGAGATATTGTTCAACCACATCATTCCCATCTGCAGCCTCAACATGTTTATCAGCTTCTTTTATTAAGCTCAATGTGCATCTGTATGATTCTCCTAAGTGAACTGGGTGGCAGTGTACTAGCCACAGCCTGACAATGTACTGTCAACTGCCTGCCAGCATTTCAAGTACTGAATTAACTACTAAGTTCATTACTTGAGGCTTATGGCTTTCAATTTCTGCTTTTGATTTAGGTGACAAAGATTCTGGCATGGTGATGTTAGATGTGGTTTATGCTTGTTGTTTCAATTGACCTTATGGCTTTAGGACTACTGTTATCAAAATGATAATGGTCTTAGAAATTATTGAAAATTGTCTTCACTTATGTTTTTGTGTTATTTTTGTTTTACATTGCGACATCCCTATCCTGTAGCCAGGCACTGAGTTACAATTTTATTTCTTGTCACGCAATTACTGTTGAGGCCAGACACCAATCAAAACATTGTGAAACTGTGATGAATATTTGCTCCTCTGTGCAACTCTGCTTTGCTTTTCTGTCTCAAAACAGATAGACACTACTCCTAACCCTTTCATTTTAATTCCTTCCTCTGTGTGCTGTTCAACTGTTTGGTTGGTGCTTCCCCAACCCTACAAAACAGATGTTCTCTTAAGTTGTTTTGGCACACATATCAGACAGAACATCTAAAGAAAATCCTTAATCTGTTAATAGTAGTTCTCCATTATAATGAATGCTTCTGGATCAAGCATGCCATCCACAATCCCAAATCCTGTTCCAGACAAAGTGTGCTATCTGGCTTGTCTGGCACACTTTCAGGTTTAACAGTCTCACTCTCAGTGATATCATGTTGAGTTAACTCCTATGTGTCCATTGCATCAAAACTTATGCCATGTCCATCACACCAGGAATTTTTACTTTGGTCTGCTGTCACCTGTTCCCAAGCTTCTGCCATGACATGAATCATGTATTTGATTGTGTACAGTACCTCTTTAAAAACAAAATAATCTCTGATCCAGTCTCCTTGAAATAATTTCTCTAAGGAGCTGTTTTGGTACATTTTGTTAGCTTTTTTTTTCAGATTGGTGTTTTGGTGATAATGCCTTTGTCAGTTACGCTCTCTGGCTCTGCATCACTATATCCTGTTTCCACAACCTACTGGTATCCTCAATCTATGCTGTGCCATGAATAACTCATTTGTCTATTTGCAGTGTTTATTTTTCTAGTGTCTACTGCACATTTATAAATGTACAGTGGTGCCAGCCAGCATGCAAAAGAGTAATGCTGCGGTATATCACACAATTGCTGCAGTATGCTGCAGTGAACAGTGTAACTGAAAAGTAATTAAGTCCTTTTCTACAGCAGTATTTTGTGTCATGTCATTTACTGCAAATTATTGTGTTGCATGGTGGCTGGCTCAGTTGTACTACATTATGCAAACAATAAGTAATGATGAGTGTACATTACACTGAGATAACACATGCCCAGGGGCGTAGTAAGTCCCCAAGTGTGGTTATCTCAGTGTAATCTACCCAAGTATCTTATTGTGCTTATAAAATGGATTTTATTTTTTAATAGGTTTCATTATTAAAACAAGAATTTTAACATGAAAAAATGTATAATTTATTTGTGATTTTACCTGACATAGTCCTCTAACTTTACTTTACTGCTTTGCTTTTGGTCTTTTGACCCAAAGGAACCACCATATTTGTAGTAATGTAGTTCTCCTGACCCCACCACTGCCATGGATTGCATGATTATTTATTTATTTTTTTTCAGTAAGCTGTATAATGGCATAAATAGGGTCTTTCTAACTTAGGCCATTTTTCAACTTTTGGTACCAAATGTTCAACATGGGGTTCCCGACACCCTTCCCATGAACCCAGTCGCTGTCATGGCATTATTCAGTCCTGAAAGGTGATTTCGTGGTCACTGTGCAGAATGCATGATTGTTTAAATTTAAATAAACAAAAGTGTATATAGTTGTAGTAGTAGTCTGTCTTTTTTGCCAGGGATGGTTTTTGGATCTTGGGGAATTTGAATGTGTGCTTTTAGAAATAGTGAACCAGCACCATCTGCTGTGAAAGAGAGTGCTATGACTTTGAGAGAGAGTGGCGTGCTACAGAAGCAGAGTAAACAGAACAGTTATGAAGACTCAAGTCTCACAGACTCACAGAGATTTCTTTTAAATTTCATGTACTGTATGGGTTAGAGAAACTGATTGGTGTGTCTAGTCGGTCAGCTGGGAGACCCAGAATGAGGACAACTGTGGCTGGGCAAAGGAAACAGTTGGCTGTACAGCTGAAATGTCCATAGCGATCGGTATGAAGACACTGTAAGGTGAACTTTAATGGTTGTTTCAATCACTTGTTGATGCCTTTCAGTGAGCAAGGAAAACTTTGCACTCACTTGCTCGATAGTGCCTACATTGTTAAAAACATTAGTGGGATAGAAAATGGTAACTTCAATTAATATTCTAATTAGAATGTCAAAAGGAATTACTGAGCATCAGATTCTGTACTCAGACTGTTTTACTGGCACTAGTTATTTATTGTGCTGTATAGTCTTATATTGCACTATAAATAACCAATCACATTATCACATTGATCCCTGCAATTTTATAACGTTCAATACCTGCATGCTCAAATATCTGAATACAATTATCTGAATACCTGTCTGCATTCATTGACTGTTCAATGAATACCTAATTTATATATTGCACACCCTACTGCTTAATGATATAAGACAGCACAATCTGCTACCCCACCCCATGTCAGAGCAAAAGGTGTTTATTCATTCCTTTCTATTCATTGCTTCTGGCATTTTATGTTTGCGTTGTAAATCTAAGTTGTCACTACTACTGCTGATAGCATTTTTGCAAGAGTTATATCAAATTTGCAGTATAAACATCTGAAATTCACTGGTGGCAGTTTCACAGTGTGAGCATTGCTCAATTGACACAACTGTATTCATGAAGTCTAAAATTCTTGTGGAGCATCTGTAGGCTCCAGAGGGACATTTTGGAAGAAAAGTGCTTAAAATGCAGCTATATTTAGATAGCTAGAATTTGTCATGAAATATAAATCCCTTTCCTATCAGCAATTGTCTGTTTAAATAAGAACAGGATGCCGATTGAAAACAGAGAAACTGGGATCTTGTACACATGGGCTGAGAGGTTTTAAAGTTTTTATGATTTCATTAGAAATAAAATAATCTAAAATATTCAGACCAGAAACATTCCAGGCTTTTCCAAATTCATAGGCCGTGAAACAACTCCCCTGAGACTTTTACTGTATGCCAAGGAACAGCAGAGATCACAGCTGATTTGCAACCTTTGCTCCCTGTTTGGAATGTTGTTGAAATTTTCTTTTAAAAGATGTAATATTTCTTTTTGACATGTAATTTAGGTCATATATCATAAATATAAAACCTTGGTCACACACCACCCATTTCAATATGTTTTAACCATTCCTTTTCCAGACAACACTATACCTAAGGCTTTGAAATCCCCACTAGGTTTATTATAAAATGAGTACCAATCAATCAAGCAGCACAAGAATGCAAGACATTATCTCAATACAATACGGTGGCAATCGTCTTCCTAAATTAAAATCTGAGCAGTGAACAAGAGTAAAAACAGGTGAGAATCAATGCATTTTATAGTGCTGTATTAATGCTGACCTTTACTTTATTTGAAGTGGTCTTATGAAATGACAATGCCCACCTTTACAAGACATCTTGCCTATCTTGATATTAACATGTTGGGAGGGAGGGCTAGGTTTCTTCTTCCTGAGGAGAATGAACCATAAGGGAAATAATCTTCAAACTATCAATTGTAAAAGGGTTACTAGGACTCTTGATTTTTTTAACCAAATTTCACCCACTTTATTAAGTTCTCGATGCATTAAGATGCCCCAGGTTTTCACAAAGAGCACATATCTAGGTTGTAAAGGTCTTTTCTGTGCATGACTGCACAAGCCTTAGCTTCAACAACTGATCTCACTGCTCCATGAATATAATAGAGCACAGTGGAGCCAGCAGCACATTGGGGTAGAGCAGAGCAGGATACTAATTCAGTACGTTACAAAGCACATACCTGCATGGAGCAGGAGATTGTGATATATGGCCATCCTCAGATTACTTAAGGACATAACAAGCTCAATCCTCACTCATCCACTGAAACATAACAACATAGAAGCTGATGGCAGATAAGGGTCACATGGCCCATCAGTCCACCCTTTTTGTTGCATTGTTTACACTGTAGATCCCTCAGGTCTATGGGTACTTTCTTTACCACCCCATTATCATTGAATTTTAAATAAGTGATAACATTCAGTAGAGTATATGAAGGAATAACCAGCTAATGTGGGTGATTAATTGCCATGGGTGAAGACTGAGGTGTTTAATCAATAACAGAAGCCAGTTATTATGGGTATTCTCTAGCTAACTGAATACTATTACTATTATATGACTAGAAATTTTCAACCCAGGATTTTAAAAGTTCTGTGGTAGTTAAAATGGAACATGCATTTCCTCAATTTTTTCTGTTGACTAAATGGATACCCTACCTTGGGTGCAACTGAAATGTGGATAACCTACTGTGGGCATGTCTAACAAGTGGAAAACCTACTTTGGTCATGTCTAAAATGGGAAAATGCAAAGTAAGCATGTTTAAAATGTGTTTGTGGTAGTCTGAGTGGTATTAAATGATATTTTTTCTATGTTCTGATTGGCTTAGAATAGATACATATTACATAATAACATTAGTTACACTGAACATTTCTTTATTTTGGGGTGCTACTAACGTTTGGCCAAAATCAGAAAAAAACATCTTGTATCCCCAAGAGCTGCTGAAAAAGCCTGCTAATCATCTGAAAGTGTTTTTCTACTTTTAAATTACTTTTGTATTCATACCTTAATTTTAAAAGGGTTCTTGGCTTCATAAAGCAGCTGAGATGGGAAAAAGCCGGACCAACTATAACAAGACCGAACGGCTCATAGGTCAGGCAGCTACTCTTTACTTTTAATATACCAATATGACCTGTGATCTTATTGCTTTCTCTGTCTATGCGATGATCACTCTGTCTTTCCTTTTTTGTAAAGTCTTCAAATTAGTACCATATCCTAGTCTTAAAGGTCATCTTTTCTTTATTTTTGTAAGACCCCAGTCCTTTGTGTCATCTTGGAAGGCTGGAAGTGACCAGTGGCTGGGTAAATTGGCCCTAGGAATCACTGGAGTTGGCCAGGGGAGTTGTGCAGGTTGTCCCATGTATATTGCTAAAGAGACAAGCATAATCCAGTGCACAATCCCCACTCCTACCCACGATAAATCTGAAAAGTAAACTCTCAGCAGAAATGTGAATTGAATTTTGTGAGAAATGCAAAGGTTTAGAGGGTGCTAGTTTTGGATTGTGTTACAAGTTTGGGAGTTTTGGGTACTCCTTTTAGCATGCCACCTTTGATCAACTGTGAAATTACCTGTGTGGAAGGACTTTATTTTAAAGAGCCAATTTAGGCAATGCACTCTATTTAAGAATAAGCCAGGTTAGGCAATGCACTCTATTTAAGAGTAGCCATTGCAAGCATTTTGTAGTTAGGACCTAATCGTGGGGTTCCCTTGGTGCTTGGTGGTTTGGCTTGCTCACATTGAATTCCAATCTGAAAACTGACAGACCCCTTTTACATGGAGTTAAAAGTAAGAAACTGCCAGTTCAGGCAATTAAGTGTTTTACTTCTCAGATTTACCATGGGGAGGGGTGCACTGGATTCTATTTGTTTGTTTGTTTGTTTGTTACATGCCACAGACCAGTAGAACCCTCAGCAAAATGTGACTTGAATTTTTGAGCAATGCAAGGTTTACAGCATGCTCATTTTGGAATATAGTGCTAAAAGAGGCCATGAAAAAGTGCTGGATTTGTGGTGTGAAACAGCACCAATGTGGGGACTGAATTACTGTTGAGGTATGTGTTTATCTTTATGATGTTATCATTTTGTCTTAATAAAGTTATTCATTATCCTCTCAAATATTGGACAGTACTAGTCTTTATCAGTTATCCTGCTCTCTTTTGGTGCTGGTATTCCTGCTTTCAAGTAATGACTCCTAGTACTGGATTACTGAATTAATTTTGGGAGAACACTTAAAACATACTGTACTAGAAGCCCAATGGATCACTATCAGGATATTATGTTGTTGTACAAGAAGCCTTGGTTTGAGGGGGCTGGAGTTTCTTGCCCTCTATGAAGTTCTAAAGCTCCTGGGCCAGTGAGTGGTGTATTTAACAGAAGATACTGCTCTCCTGGGGTGGGGGTGGGTGGGGAATAATACTAGTTGATGGTCACGATTCAGTACATCTACTTTATTTAAGAGTCCTGCTGCTGTTGGATGAGAATATTCACATTTTCCCTTGCAGTTGTGGTAAGTTGTCAGTTGTTGGAAAGCACTGGGGAGAAATAAATGTGAACTAGGAAAACAAATTGAATATTAAAGGATATTTGAACATGTACAATTGCAAGCTATTACAGACAAGTTACATATTCATACATGGCTATATGTTCAATACTTTTATATATATATATATATATATATATATATATATATATATATATATATATATATATATCTTGTAGTGGTACACTAGCATCACTATAGTTAGGATTAAGTAGACAGTTTAATGTTAAACCTTAAATCTTGTACTTTAATAACTTTACAACTGTTCAAAGGATTTGCCCGTAATTTGGTATGCGCTGTTCTGTGTGGTAGATCTCTTGACGTACAAATTTCATTTTGATCAGATTTGGGGATTTCATGTTCTGTACTGTGAAAAAACTGTAAAGGGTTTTTTTTTTTTACCTTTCTTGGCTGTTTTTCCTCATAGTGCTGTGGCCACACCATTTGGAATATTGGTATGAAATTTTCTGGGTAGAAAGAGCCTGCCCGAAAAACAAGCCTGCATTGGGTTGGTGAAAAATATGAATATGTTCCAAAGTTATTCAATTTTGAAATTTTGGGTTCTGAGCATTCCAGTACAGTCTTTTGGATGGCTGCATGGTACGAAAAGGCATTCAGACCTCACAAAAAGGGATTCTGACACCTCACAATAAAGGATTTTTAAAGTTTGCTGTTTCTTTGTTACTTCACTGCAAAGAAACAGTTAGGACTTTCTGGCTGAAATTTTCAGCATACAAAGGTCTTGCCCCAGAGATGTGACATTTGGTAGTTTGGTGATAAATTGACATTACTTCCATGCTCATAACATTTAAAGTCTGGAAATTTGCTATTGGATAACATTTTGGTGGATGCAGTACATTTTGGTGCCTATATCTTGAAAACAGTTCAAGATAAACATTTTCACTAAACACAGTTTAAGCAATGATGCATGTTGCCATTCCATGATTACAACTGTGGTGGAATTTTCAAATGTTCCTATGGTTACTGAGATATTGCACCATTTGCAGCACATGGGTTACTTGCAATGTCTCTAGGCCTGCACTGCATCTCCACAATTATAGGTAGATGGGAGTGCAGAGCCCAGACAGCCCTGCATTCCCACATATGATACTATTATGCAGTAATGGGACTGAAGGGCCCTTCATTATTCAATAGTGGGAGTGCGGCCTGTAGGGCCCTGTCTTCCTACAGGAGATGACAGTTAATTGCAATGCCTCTACAAGCATGGACAAATGAGAGCACAGTGCCCATAGGGCCCTACATTCCCAAAAGTTGATACCATTATGGAGTCATGGAAGCAAAGTGGGAGCACAGGGCCCAGAGGACCCTGCACTCCCACAGGGAGATGAGGTTAATTAAAATGTCTATACACTTATGGATACATAGGAGCACAGGGAGGGCCTGGGGCCCTGCACCACAAAACACTATAGACTGATGGGGTCCTGCCCTCCCACAAACATATGAGGGTAAGATTACACTTTCTCTAAACATAAGAAAATTAATTGCAAAAACTTAATTAGTGCATCAGTTAGGGTTGAATCAACAAAAATAGGAAATTAGGTGTTGAGCTTTCAAACTCTGACACCCCCCACCCCTACGCCCCATCCCACCCTCAACACCAACAGGCATTGGGGTGTGCATTGAGAACAATTGGGCTAACACTCACCCTATTCTCTTATACTGTACTTACTTAGACATGGAATGGGGTGAGAATAAGGGCTGATGACCCAACACACCTTGACAACTGTTGGTGTGAGGGTGGGTGGGGTGGTAGGGGGGTGTTAGGCGAAACCCCAACACCTCATTTCCTGACCTTTGTTGCTTCAACCCTAACTGGATGCATTAAAGAAGTGTATATTTTGCAATGAATATATATATGTATTTATACAATAGGGGTGAGGATGTAACCTTGACAATAAAAACATGTATTCTCACTGCAGTCGAATAACTCTGATGACATAGACACTGTGGGTTTATTCCTGATAAACCCACAGTGTCCTATCACTACACATATACTCACAATGGTGATGTCACCAGAGTGAGACTATCTACACTGCAACCTGCATTTAATAGGTTCACAGTTTCTCTTTCTCACTAAATCCGCAACTAACTCAATTAGCATTGTAAAGACAATCACCTGTGTCCATAGTTATTCTGACAATCCTAGCACATTACTGTGCTGCTCCAATCTTCAAACCAGCCTCCATCATAAACCAGTTTCTCTTTCTGAGTGCTGACTGCAACAGTTTCTCTGTCTCAGTGAAGCCTGCAACTTAGTGAATAAACAGTCTGTTTCTCACTCCCAGTTGCAGGTAACACAATATCATTGCAAATCACATGCACCTGTTCCTCATACTATCTAAGACTCCCAGCCTATTCAGAAACACTTACGCACACACTCAGACCACACACACAGTGCTGTCAGTATAGTCTAGAGGCTAGAGTAACAAGCAATGAACCAACTTCCTACATCCAGCAGCCCAGACCAGTGTTTAATTCTCACAACTTCCATTTCAATACTGTGTGACTCTGAACAAATCACTTAACTGCCCAGTGCTCCCAGGTCTCCCAAAAAAACTTACCCAATTACCAAAATAAAGTAAACAGGAGAGAACACAGAAAAAAATGTTCCTAAAATGTACTAGCCCTATTGTATAAATTGCACATATGATGTGCGACTTGTAGAATATGGCAAACATATGTACTATGCAGAGTGAACTGCAATAATATCACTCTACACTCATGCAAATATTTGCCATATTCCACAGCCGCCATCATGTATCTCTCTCTATATATATATATGTATATAGTGCATATATATAAGAGTGCACTAAATATCTTACTGAAAATTTAGAGCTGTTCATTGGGGAGGGAAGGAGATGGTATGGGAGGAGTTGGCATGCAACCATTACAGGACATTCTGACATTATATATGACATAACTGGATGCAGAGACATTGAATGTGACTTGTTAAACATTTGGCAGGGGAAGGTTAGGGATGGGTTTCATCTGCCTTCTCCAGTTTAGGTGTATTATTTTCTAAGAAAATAGAATCTTTAATATCAAAGAGAAGATACATGTTTATAAAACTGAAGGGCTGGCTAGGGACAGGGCTGAAATAGATCAGTGGGAGTTTGGGAACTGGAAAGTGATCTTAGACAGGTAGCATGCTCAGCAGCTTTTGTGGAGGTGCTGCTTTCAATGAAAGGTGGAAAGAGAGGAATCTCTCCACCAAGGCCTTCAACTCAGGGTTGAAGGAATGGTGCAGAGAGGAGAGTATAGCTACACTGGGGACTGGGGGTCCTGCCTGGGAGGATGACAGCCTCTACAGAGGTGATGGCATGCATCAGTGCAGGAGGGAACCACAGTCTCCAGTAGATGATTCAAATGTTACGTTGATGGACATTTAAACTAGTCAAAGGGTGGTGGAAGAACTTGGGGAGGCAGAAACTGCACCCTGCAGGCTATAGAAAGTGAGCAGGGAGATCCTGAGAGAGGGAGAGATCCCACAGGGTGCAAGTTAATCCAAGAAGCTGGGATAGCAAAGGAGGAAGGGAAAGAAGAAGTCAAAAGAGATGGGGAAGGAGGAGGAACTACATGAAAATGGGGCAGCAACACGTAAAGAGGTAACAAAATCTGAAGGCCATGTGTGCTAATCCTATAAGTCTGGAAATAAGATCCCCAAACCTAGAGGCCATCATGGCAGTTGCTGATGTAGATATTGTGGCTGAGTCATGGTGCACTGATAACCTGACACTGACTGGGACATGGCCATACCAGGCTGCATACTTTCGAAGAGGACATGGTGGGAAGGAAAGGAGGGATGTTGTGCTTTATGTGAAGGAATACATAAAAGCAACTGGAATACAGGTAATTTGGGGGCTGTAAGTGTTGTGGGTCACCCTCAAGTTCAGAAGTTGAGCCAGTACTGGGCAAGCATGATATACAGGCCTCAGGCTCAGGAGGAGGAGGAATTATATAAGAAAATGTTGGAAGTAATTAGCAAAATGTCTGAAAAGGGGTAGGTTTTGCTGGTGGGGGACTTCAGTCTTTCAGATGTAGACTGTAGCCTCCCAGCTGTGGTTTCAGCTAGAAGCAGGGATATCCTGGACTCACTGCAGGGGCATTCCTCAGGCAACATAGTCAGTGAACCCACTCATAATAGGGCAATACTGGACCTTGTGCTCACTAACTGGGACAGTATTGCAGACATCAGGATGGGGAGCCATCTGGGGACCAGTGACCATCATATAGTATGGTGCAACATAAGAACAGCTGCAGAACCAAACCACACAATGGTGAGAATCATGGACTTCAGAAAGGCAGATCTTATAAAGATGGGTGAATGCCTCAGGAATGACCTGAGGGAAGGATCAGTGGGACAAACTAAAGAGGTCATAGTTAAGGAAACAGATCTGGGCCAAACTAAACTGGATAGTGAAGGCAACAAACCTCTGTGTCAAACAAGTAAGCAAAAGGAAGGGGAGACAACTATGGTTCTTGAAAGAGGTGGCAGAAAGGTAAACGCTGAAAGGGTAACATCTTGAAAGTATAGAGAGATTCAGAAAGAGGAGGATGGGGAGGTGTAACAGAAAAAACAGAAGGAGGCAGGCAAAGCAGTAAGGAGGGCAATGGTGAACACTGAAACAAAAATGGTTGAGGCAGTATCAAAGGGACAATACCTTTTTATATATGTTAAAAAAGGAAGACAAAGTATGAGATTGTAAGGTTAAGGGGTGGATACTGTATGGTGGGGGACCAAGAAAAGGCAGACATCTTGAATAAATACTATATATGGGAAGAATTGGACACTAGTCCTTTATCTGAGGAGAGTTCAGAAAACACTTGGTAACCAAAAGGTAGGCACAGCTATGGGGCCAGACGGGGTGCATCTGAGAGTGCTAAGGGAGCTCAGGGAGGCATTGCTGCACCTCTGACTGACCTATTTAATAGATCACTGGAAACTGGAGTGGTCCCAGAGGACTGGTGAAGGGCAGATGTAGCCTCACATCACAAAGATGAAGCAGGAAAAGGCAGGCAATTACAAATCTGTCAGCATGACTTTGGAGGTGGGAAAGTTAATGGAGCCACCACCAAATGAAAGGATTGTAGAATGTCTGGAATCTAACAGGTTACAGGGTCTAAGGCAGCATGGATTCATGGGGTCAAGCTAAACAAATCTGATAGATTTCTTGACTGGGTAACCAAAGGTTTAGATCCGTGAGGATCTGTGGATGTAACCTACCTGGATTTCAGCAAGGCTTTGAACACCAATACACATATGAGACTGGTAAGCAAATTGGGTAGATTGGGGAGAACAACAAGATAATAACCTGGGTAAGAAATTGGTTAGGGATAGGAGACAGAGGGTAGTGATTCTGAGTTTTCTCCAAGGAAGGAATGGTGACCAGTGGGTACCACAAGGTTCAGTACTGGAACCAATTTTTAATGTCTTTATTAGTGACACAGCAGAATAACTGGATGGGAAGGTCTGCCTCTTTGCAGATGACACCAAGATCTACAACAGGGTGGACTCTCTGGGGTGAGGTGTAAAGGATGGGAAGCATCTGACAAACCTGGAGGAGTGGCTCCAGGTATGGCAACTGGGTTTTAATGCACAAAAGTACAAAATAATGCATTTGAACCATACAAACCTAGTAGTATACTTCAAGATGGGTTGAGTGATAATGACAATGAAAAAGCAGGGAAGAGACCTGAGGATAATCATATTGGTTAAACTAAAGCTGAGCAGGCAGTGTGACAAAGCAGTCAGGAGGGCTAGTGGGAAGCTGGGGTGCATAGGAAGTCGTATCTGGAGCAGAAAATGGAGGTGGTGTTGCCCCATTATAGACCACTTGTAAGACCCTCATTTAGTACTGCATCCATTTCTGGAGACCACATCTCTGGAAGGACATAAACGGAGGGAGGAAATCCAGAAGAGGGCTACAAAAATGATGCAGGGTCTGTAACAAAAGCCTTTCAAGGAGAGGCTAAGGAAGCTCAAGATGTACCGTCTGGAGAGGAGCAGGGGTGGATATGATAGACACCTTAAATACCTCATGGGTGTTTATAAGGTACAGGAGGGAACTATTTTAAGAAAAATGTACTCTTGAACAAGGGAGAAGCTATGAAGCTGGAGGGAGGTAGATTCAGGAGAGATGTTAGTAAGTACATACTTCTTCACAGAATGAGTAGTGGATTCCTGAAATAGACTTCCAATAAAGGTAGTGGGATGAAAACAGTGGTGGGGTTCAAAAATGCCTGGGATAGGCACAAGGGAATCATTGAGTAATGGAAGGGGGAGACAGCACTGTAGATCAAGTGGGTGTGCTGCTAAAATAAAAGTAGAAAGAAATCGGCAGACTGGGTGGGCCAAGAGGCACTTACAGTATCTGCAGTTAGATTCTATGTTTCTATATTTCTATGATAAAAGGGTCTGATTAGTAAATGTTTTAGTGCCTAAATAGGTGTCAATGTGGCTCATTTGGTAGCACTTCCACCTCTGGACCAGAAGGTCATGGGTTCTCATCCCACACCGGGATTGGACTTGCACCTAAAAAATTGCTGGCATCTGAGTGCAGTATTGGGGGTACTGTACTGCTGGGGTGTGCCGTCCTTTGATGAGATGTTAAACTGAGGTCCTTCTGCCCATCCAGGTGTTGTCCTGGTTGGTGTCCAGGTGGAAGTAAAAGAACCCAGGGCACTCTTCGCAAAGAGTAGGAACATTCCCGTGTCCTGGCCAACATTCTCCTTCCATAAACCGGTTCATGCAATTATCCAGGCTGTGTGTGGGTGATGATGTGCGATATGGCTGCCACCACACATTCAGTCACTTCACTACCAGTTTAGCATTGCTTGTAAAGCGTGTTGGATGTATGAAAAGCACTATATAAATGCTGATTCTTCTACTTCTTCTAAATATATCTTCATATTGTGAGTCAGTTTTATTGTTTTAGCTCACTTAATGTGTAAAAAGAAAAACAGTTTCCAGTGAACTGCACCTGCAGGTTTTCTTTTTTAAATGAAAGTCAATATAAGACACAGAACGTTTATAATCTAATGTTAAGTATGCAGTTTTTTTATCCAAGGTGGTGAGTTATAGATCAAGGAAGCACTCTTGACCAGTTGGAGGACTACATACCTGTGTGCATGAGACACTCTTTTATGGTAAGGTGTGTCTCATACAGGTGCCCTGGAAACAAGCATGTTTGATTTGCCATTCTCATACTCTAATAATGGGTGTGAAACAATGCTTCCAACCGTGAGTGTGGTCTCTGAGGTTGTGAAGTATTAACATACATAGCAAACACAGCACAAACTATGGAAGTCACAGCTTAAACAGCTAATAGTCCATGTTTTCCAGGCAGTTCAAAATGGTAAATAAAATATTTGAATTACAAGGTTAAACAAGCATTTGTCAGTGCCGAATGTTCACTGTTGGTATTGCTATTGACACACACTGATCCACAGGAGTACAGTTACCAGCAGGCTCGGCTGCTGTCTTATTACTTGTTTTCTTTAGTGCTTTTAGAAAACAACTTCTTGTAGCCTTTCAGGTCCCTTCATCGTGTGTCTGGACCCAGATTAGGCAATTGGGGATCCGGGAGCACATGGAGAACCTCTGTTTTGCTGCAGGAGAGGCTTAAACAACCATGCACAACCTGCCTTCTTGCACTTTCAGAGTGTGACTGCATGGTGGTCATGTATCTGTCCTCGGGCCTTCAGCTTTCAGGAAAACAAAGCGGGGCCTGGCAGGAGATTTCAGAATATGGCACATGACCCAGGCTGGCAGTGGTGAGCAGTGGGAACATTCAGGGGCAGTAGATAAGCTCCACACTTGGGGGCTGCTCCGGACAGACATCTGTTTTCAGAGGCATTTACATTTAAACTTACCATATTTGTACAGCATATGGGGCTTGATTAACAGATTGTGGGGCACTGGGCTGTTTGGAATTTTGGGGCCCTGGGCTTGGGAATTGTGAGATCCTGTGACTTAACCAATAGGCCGTGGGTCTGGGAGATGTCTTGACCCCTGAAAGCTAAGTGGTTTCAATTCCTTAAATGCATTGGAGTGGTTTCCAGCCTCTGACTGCCACTTCTTGCTGTGGCAATAGAAGGTTAGAGGTTATTCTATTAGGCCTCTGTTGAAGAGTTTTGTCAGGATTGGGTATATATGGGCTGCTGTTTTTTACTTTTAAGTAAGTTAATTTCTGCACTGCCCAACCCCAGGCACTTCACTTGTTTGCTTAGTTCTCATACTTTCTTTCTTTTATTATTTTAAAATGGAAGGTAGGTATACTTGTGTCTTCGCTATTTATCCAGTGGTAATTGGTTTTGATATGGTTTCCCTCTCTAAGTAACTTGAATGTTAAAGATGTCGCAGTGCCTCAGCTCTTAAATGACAATTGCTAAACATGACTATAAAAGACCATTTTTTATAAGCAGAACAGCATACTTAAGAGTGAGATATATTCCATCCACTCATTAGCAAATCATTCCTAAACCTAACCTGAGGCAGTGTGGTTTAGTGGCTAGAGTACCAGGAGACCCAGGTTCAAATCTCAGCAGTACCACTAGTGTGACCTCCCAGAGCAAGTCACTTAACATCTTTGTTCTGCAGTCTACTCAGATGTAGAAAGGGGTAAAACAGTGCCCCACTGAAAAATGAAGAAAATACATGTCAGCTGTATTATACTGGACAAATAAACTAAACAAAAACACTTGTTGCTTTGTCTCTTGTCAGGAGTTATATGGTTTTGTTCACTTTGAAGAAGGGGATAAATGCTACCTCCTGACCTGACCCATGTGCAGTCTTCAAAGTATCATTTCTGCAGTTTATTTTACAGCTATTTAAACTGAATAATATAACCAAACTGCATCTCATTTTCAGAAAGTAAAGATGTTGAATAGTACTGGGCCTGAGACTGATTCCTGGGGAACCCCACTAGTGACTTCCCTTATCTCCTGAATTCACCATTTAAAACCATTACCTGGGTTATCCCAACTAACCAGTTCCTGACCCATCCTCTAATCCTGCCCCTCCCCCATCCTCAAATTTCTTAACCATTCTCCCAAATAGGTCATAGTAGGCGTTGCTAAACTCCAGATACAGCATGTCCCCTGCCTGTTCCTTGTCTACTATTTGCAAGACCCAGTCAAAGAGACTTTCATATTTTCCTGACCCAACCTCTTCATGGTGATGCAGTATCTCATTTTCAGTGGGGTCCTGCTTTACCTGTTTTACAGTGTATTTACCCAGGACAGCCTAGCGGCGATGTAGTGTCTTATTTTCAGTGGTATCCTGTTTTTATTCCTAGTTACATGTATCTGGCCAGAATAGCCCAGCTGAGATGCAGAATCTCATTTTCCAACCAGTCCTGCTTTTACCCAGTTTTGCAATGCATTTTCCCAGGGTTACTCAGCTGTGATGCAGTTTCTAATTTCCAGTGGGGTCCAGCTTTTACTCATTTTACTCTCAAAAACAATAGGGCTTGATCGCTGACTGCCCTGGTGTTTATTAGTAGTAAGGTTGGAGGAGCCTCAGGAGTGACCAACAATAATCCTAAATAAAAAATAAATGGTCTTACTCCTGATTAATCAGTTTTAAGATCAGTTTGTTTTAACTTTCTAGCCACCTGTGTGAAAACCAGAGTTTCGTGGTCACAGACACTTTTTCAAGAAACAAGGCAGTCACCCAGGTTTTCAACTTTCCTGTTCCTGTTCTGTTTTCACTATCAATGTCACCCCTTATGACTTGGGTCCTTGGCTTGCTCTTCCCCTGCTTTTGCTATGAGTGTGGCTACTGGACCAGCTTTCTCCTCAGTACAAAAAGCCCCATTTTACATTTGTCATGCAGTACTTATTAGAGTAACAGTGTTGCCAACTATTCATGAAACATGTTTACAGTGTTATTTTGTATTTTGGCTTCATTTTAGTTTTCCTTTTGTACTCAACTGCTTAAACAATAGTGTTGCATTGGGAGTGGAGGCGAAGAAGAATGAAAAATCAGTGTAGAAATTCTCCTGAAAATGTGTTTCTTGAATTTCAAAATAAAAAAAAATATTTATGCAATTTAAAGGTTAACCCAACAATCCTGCTACTCTCAGACTGAACAGAAGACTTGATTTGTTCAAGTTGATTGACCTGATCCTGGCAGCTTAGGAAACATTAATGAGACACATATACACTATATATTGATATACACACACTCAGATTTGCTGCATTGGTGGTACCTATTTCATCACAGTCTGTTGGGCAAGCTTGGCTGCATGCTTGTTTATGATGAATGATCTCACAAGTTAGATTTCTTAGTGCGAGGACTGGCTATAGTAGTAGGGCACTATCTCAATCAAAGATCAGTTACCCCCTTCTCCAGCCCAGCTCTGCAGTTCCACTTACCAGTGACCGGTCCCAGCTCCAGGGAGAGGTCTTGATCAATGGTTGGTTGGAGGTCAGGGTTAGCAGGAGACTGGAGACAGGGGTTGAGGAGAAGATTGTTAGGGTAGGAGAGTGTGGCTTCCATTCTGAACCTCCTGATCCTTACCAAGTCTGTCTTTGCTCAGCGATGTGCACCATGATTTTGAAATTACATTTGGGGCTGAGTGTGGAGGATGTCAGTGCCAGAGGTGCTTGTTTACTGCTGCAGGGGCTGTGTATTGGGGCTGGCTGTTGCAAAATTGCTGAGGTTAGGAGGAGGAAAGTTGGTGCCACATCTATTGTACTGTGCAATGGCAGACCCCTTTAAGACTTAATAAAACTGGAAATCTCAGCAAGGCAGGGGCCCCAGCTCTTTAGCAGGTCAGATTCATCAGTGCATCTCCTGTGTTGCATGGGGGGCACTGAGAATGCTATGACCACATACAAGACATAAAAAAAATGAAAAGTTCAGCAGGACAGGGGGCCCCAAAGCCTTTGGGAATCTGGGACTATAGCCCAGTCAGCCCTTGGCTTAATCTGGCCATATCTCACTGGCATGGTGGGAGAACTGTACAGAAGCCATGCAGCAAGTCAGAAGGACTTTTCTCTCTCTCCTGTCTGTTTCTTTATCTTTCTGGCAGGCACAGTAGAGGAACTGACATGGCAATGAGACTGGAAAAGGCCAGACCAGTGATGGAAGGATGGGGGATGGGGACATCAGCCAGACTGATCGGGACACAAACAGCTGTTTGCTGGGTGGTGACCTGCAGAGGAAAGGAAAAAGCTGCCACATGATTGGTGCAGCTTTTCTTTTCAAGTGCTGACCACTTCAGTCAAAACATGGTCACAATCAGCCTGGCTGATGATTGGTGTGATACTATTGATCCCTTGCAGAGCACTCTGTACTGGACAGATAGTGTCACACTCCTCAAAAGTCACTCATAGCAAGATGTTTGCCGTGCATGTGCAAACTTAAAAGGATATGTTTGCTATTCTGCCAAACCTGGTATTTTTCAATTTTTGCAAACATTATGGAATTCCACAAAGAATCAGCAAAGCAGTATCTGCCAATTTATTTAAGCAATAAAGTAGTAGTAGAGTAGTACCAATGTCCATATGGAATGTTTGGTATTTTTAGCTATTTTTAGATATAATAAAAATCATCAGTTGGGCAGAAAGAGGTTCAGTGCCTCAAAGCTGACATCCCATTGCTCTATATAAGAGTTATGGAATATTGGAATGCAAATTGTAAGCACTAACATATTTTTTCCTCAGTAACAGTGTTTAGCACCCAATGGTAGTCACTTGCTAACTATACCATTTTGAAAGGCACAGTTATCAAGACACTAACCATGTAGAGAACCATGTTTTCTTGAATAAAAATAAGAAATAACAAGAATTTCAAGGTTTAAAAGAAATAAAACAAAAACAAGCACATGAAAAAAGTGAAACAATTACTTGTTTCTTTGGCTAAAACTAAATAAATGCTTGAAGCAGAATTGTCTGATTCACAAAACCTTTGAAGACTATAGCATAATTCAGTTTAATACAATGTAGTATACTAGGAATGTGATTTTTATTGTGTGTAAGGTCATTTTGAGGTATTTTATGAATGTAAATGTGATAACAAGAAATACAACTACATTTTCAGTGAATAAAAGAAATGACAAGAACTTCCAGAAAAATAAAAATAATTTCATTGCGTTCTAGTGAGCGGCACTAAAGTAAGCCAGTGCACCTATGCAAATCACCTGACTGTGCTTGTATTCAGGTACACTGGTATACTCAAAGGCTTGTGAAGGCATTAACATCCATTAGTGCCTTGTTATTTAATGCTTCCACAAACTTGGACTTACTGCCACAGTACTTTGCCTTCCTCTACACTGCTCTGGGTGTCAAAACACTCTCCTGGTATTCTAGTTCCCCCCACCCTCCCCAGTTGCTACTCCTCAACTAGTGATGCTTCCTGGTAATCACTTAGTCACCCCTCCCCTTAATCATCACTTTGTCATTGTCTGAAGTAGTCTCGTTGTCCCCTGATCACTAAACCACCACTGTGTGAATTACCTTCAGTAGTCTCATAGTCTGCCGTCCTATATTTGCCATTCATTATTCAATAATGGGAGTGCAGGGCCTGGAGTAGTTTCATATTCCTCCCACCCGATCATCATTCCACCATGTCAGACATCCCCATGTAGTAAGGTAGTCCTAGACCCCTGATCTTAACTCCACTATTTCAGTCCCCAATGATATCTAGTATTCTCCCCCATGATTAGTCCATGTCATTTTATATTTCCATAGCAGTCTAGTGGTCACCCACCTCACCCCACAATTATCTCACTTGTGTACCACAACTCATTGGTAGTTCAGGACCCCCACCCCTGAGTGTAATGCTGCTCACCCCATGAAGGCAGCTGGCACTCCCATCGCTCATCACCAGTTACACACACACACACACACATTGCCAATGTCCATTTTACTAAGTATAAATCAATTTTGCACTTATGCAAATTCACATTGGCTGTGTTCAGGAGATGGCAGCTAACAATGTTATAAGTGGTGGAGGAGTACAGCTGATGTTCTGGGGGCTAGAACTATAATTGGTGAGTGGTAATACAAAAAGGAGCAATACTCAAAAACTCTTGCTGTTGAAAAATTATTATTATGGATACCACATAATGTCTCCAAAGTAACAGTACCAGCAATTGAACAGGTTGCCCAGAATGCCTTTGTAATTCACTCATGAGAGCTTCAAAGGGGCCAGATTGGAGAGTGGGGTGGAGGTGGGGTGGGAAGGCTGCTTGACTATGACATAAATATGATACACAACTGAGATTGGCAGTCAGGAAGTGGAGACCAGTAGACTGCTAGGAAAATTAAAACAACATGGGCGGTGATCAGTTCTGGTGATTGAGGGACTACTGGACTACATGAGGGGTGTTTGACATGGTGGAGTGACCATCAGAAGTGATGGACTAGTGGACCACATGGGGGCATTTGACATGGTTGAATGGCAATCAGGAAGGTAAGGTGACTATGAGACTACCAGAGTATTTCACACACTAGTGCAGTGGTGCATAGGGGTGAGGACTATAAGACTACTGAGGTACAGTACGTTCCACAATGCTGAAATGGAATTCAGAGGTGTATTGGGACAGTAGACTACTAAGGATGTCTTTGTGACACAGCAGTATGGCCTGTAATGAGGCCAAAATGAGATGCAAAGGTCCCAATTTTACCTTTCCTGTGCTACAGAATCATTTGTCTGAGGACAGTTGAATATAAGCAGATTGCCCTACAGGAGCAATTGTCATTTGTAATTCTAACAGCTCTTTGCTTCTGTAATCCCTATAGCTCCCTACTGCCACATACCTAATGTGGTCAATGGGGTTGTGGTTTATGGAGCAAAGGCCAGTATATTTTAATATATTTTAATGCTTGCTACAGTATGTGCTTCAAGCATGTTTCGATATACCTGTAGTATACTGCAGGTACTCATTTCCTCCTGGAACAAACTTTCTGTGTGTACAAATCAGTATTCAATATTCTGGACATGGTTACTTGTACAATCCCATTAAACAGATACATTGCAATATGAATTGCATACTTTTAATATGTAATAGTTTAACCACTTACTATTCATAAGAAATTCTACAAAGGGAAAACACAATGTTGTGTAAAAATATCAACCCTGGGTTAGTAGACAGAAGTATAGCTGTTAATTGATTGGATTTGCTTTGTAGAGTTACAGTTTGTTAGCTTAGTGAAATGTGGCAAATAATCAGCAAAATTCAGACATCAACAATGTTTTTGAACAAAGGTTCAGAATGAGACTTTTATTTTTATTTTCCACAACTCTCTGATTTGCAGAATGAAAAATATGTAAACCCCTACATGCATAAAAATGTATAAAGCATGAATTTTGAGAATTATTTTGTTCTGCAAATCAGTGATGTGCGTGAAACAAAACCCACAACTACTGTGTAGAAAATGGTAGAATATTTCCTGACAAACTATCTAATTTGGGAAACAGGAATACCACACAGTATGTACTTTGAAATGTAACTGTTTATAAATTGCAACAAGTATTACTTTGTCAGATTTTTCTTTGTCAAATGTTATTGCTTATCTTTAAACTTGCCTAGAAAATTTACAGCATTGTAACTAGAGATGTGAAGTTTTAATTCTCAGGTGAAGTTAAGGTGAAGTTGCCACATTTTCCTCTGCTGATCATTTCACAAAGTTTTTCTATTTACTGTAATAGGAAATTTGCAATTGGTTACTTCACCTGTAACTTCTCCATGGGGTACACAAAGGCAAAGTTGGGTCAGAATTACTTCCATCAACTACTCTTGTTGGGATTTGTAGGCATAATTCAGTCAAATTGTGCTGAATTCATCTGAAACATGGTATGGTTGTGGTCCAATATGAGGTACATATTAGATGCAGTTTTGATGATTATCCTACTTAAATTGTGGATTTGGCACCATAGTAAATTTGGGAGGTGAGATTGAGGTGTTGTGCACACCCCATGATTTTTCCAGTAGTATTATGCTACTATTGTGTGCAGATTGAGATCCTTGTTTGGATATATGGAGCGTCCCCAAACTCCAAAGACTGGTGGAGTTATGGCTTATTAAGGTTGGAGTGTTTTCCTATGGGACATTAGGGTTAGGATTAGTGTAGTCACTTACAACCTATGCAATAAACATGTCCACCAGGGCAATCAGAGGTCCCACATGGGTAGTGGGGGCCAGAGGACCCATCTCATGGCAAATCACTAGGCCAAATAGGAGGAAAAGCAGAGGTAAGTGGTGAATGGGACTGGTGGAGGTGGTCATCCATCTGTGCCAGCAGTGGTTCATGGAGGGCATAAGAGAAGTATCACAGTAGGGTGGCTGGCAGTAGGTACACCCTATGGAATCAACAGCACCCTCTGTTGAAGTTCAACATGCTTGTTAATTAGCATCACTATGCACTCTCACCTGCTGCAGAAATGTTCCTGTACTTGCTGTGGTTTATTGGCTGCATTTTTACCCTACCACTTTTCCTTGTACACCTGTTTCCACCACAGCTCAATATGTCACTGCTACATTCTTTTGTGATTACTTACTTTACCCAAGACTGCTGCAAATATTTACCTTGATTGTCCATGACTTTTTCTATTTCCTCAGAGTGTACCAACTCCCTTGTATTTAATTTGCTGACTTTTGACTTGTATTTCTGTATATTGTATTGTGCTTGGAACATATTTGTCCCTTTACCCCTTCTCAGGTTGCACCTGAAATGAGCCCTGGCTCAGTGTGCTTTACCCAGTTACCAACTCTTTTAAATAAATTAATCACCAATAGCACCCACATTGCCACCAGTTTTTTATTTTCTTTTTACACAAATAATACACAACAGGATTTCAGGACTAAGGGAGCACACAAGACACAACGACTCTGTTAATGATAATAAAGTTACTGTGTACACAAGAATGCTAACTTCAAGTTCAAGTTCAAGTTTATTTTCCAGGAAAATGCCACTGAGCCAGCTCATTGTGAAGGAGGTCCCATGAGGCTCATGGCAATACAAAACAATACCATGGCTAATACTTAAAGTGCAACATATGAATAAAATGAGCATATCAAACAAACAGGAATGAGCAGTGTGAAGGAACTGTACAAATGTCATTGCCTGACAATAAAGAAAAATATACAATAATTCTGGGCATTGGAACCAGTGGGACCAGTATTGAGCAGTTCAAAACAATACAGTACAGCATAGCATATGGGGATGATAAGGAGGCATAAAAGGATAGAGGCACAAGGGAAGGGTACAGTGGGCAGCAGAATGAGGGGAAGAAGGAATGGAGATTGACTAGGTACAGTATGGACAGTCATGGGTGGCAATGGCATGTTTCTGCCAAATGATTACTGACTAGGTCTTTAAAGCATTCAGTGATACCAGGTGAGTTAATCTGAGCATGGATTGCAGTTTGTTCCAGACTGATGGAAGGGCATAACAATGGCAGCTTTGCCATAGAGAGTGCCAAACCTGGGACATCAAGTGTAGTAAGAGAGCAGCAGAATAGGCATGAGATATGGGGGGTAACTTAATGAGGAGAGCTTTATAGATCCATATGCAGCTGTGTATTAATCATCTGGCAGCAAGTGAAGACCGTCCTACTTCAAATAAAGTTTACAGTAGTGGGTTCTGGTGGAAGCGTTTGTAATGAATCAAATGGTGCAGTGGTAGAGTACATCCAGTTTGTGCAGATTGATGTGGAACATCAACTGTAAATAAAATCTGCATAATCCAGTAAGGGTAAAAGGTAGCTTGGACCAACCATCTCCTGATAACACTGGGGAATAAGGACTTGTTTTAGTAGAAGAAACATAATCTCATCCTTAGTTTTTGGGTAGGGCCTCAGTGTGAATGGAGAAGGAGAGATTATGGTCAAGCCAAAGTCCTAGATATTTGAACCTGTCCACTACATCCAGTGTATCACCCAGAAGGGCAGTGAAGGACAGGGTGTTGATGTTATATTTGGAACAGACAGGAATTTGGAGGGAAGAACATTAACTTGCTTTTTTAGTGTTGAGTAACAGTTTAGATTGAATAAGACTGATTTGTAGTTGATTGACGTCTGACTAGTTCTGCACAAATGTCAGCTAGTGTGGGTTTAGTGGTGTAAAGTATAGTGTAATCTGCAAAATGTGTGTTTTAGCATTCTTGACAATATTGTTGAGTGTGTTGATATATATCATGAACAAGAGAGGTCCCAGGATGGTTCACTGGGGTGCCCTCTGGTAAGAGGAGATGAAAACAGTCCATCAGCCTTAATTAGTTGGAACCTGTCTGTCAGGTAGCTGAAAACCAGCAGAGAGTGGTTTCCTGTTATCCATGCTCCTTAAGTTTAACTAATAACAGATTATGGTCTCACGGTATCGAACGCCTTGCACAAGTCCAAGAACACTGCTCCTACTGTCAGTTTATAGTCAAGGGCAGAAAACCTGTCATTCATCACCAAACCTAATGCAGATGCGGTGCTATGATTGGGCCTTAAAACAGGATTGGAGGATTTTTAAGGTAAGTGTGATTGAGATAGTTCCTTAACTGGCTGCTGACTAGTTTTTGAGAAGCTTTGAGAAAACAGGTAGTATAGAGACTGACCTATTGTTGAGGTTGGGTGGGTTGCCTGATTTAAATAGGGGTAATATGTGAGCTGTTTTCCAGACAGAGGAACTCACCAAATGAAACAGACAAATTCAACAAATGGGTTAGGGTGCTGTGAGGTGGAAATATCCTAGTTTCAGTAACCTGGGTTCAATGCCATCAGCACTGGTGCTTTTTAGATATCTAAGTTAAGGAGTATGGTCTTCCACTTGTTTGTAGGTGACCTGGGAGAATCAGAAGGGATTTTTGAATGTTTTGATTGGGCAAGGAATCCATAGTGTTGTGATGTGTCTGGTATGTTGGTGCCTGGGAAGTGTCAAAGGCTAGCACTGCTCTAGCAAAGTATGTATTTAATTTATTAAGAATGGTAGGTTTATCTGTGATTGCAGTGCTCTGGGCTGTTATTTTGACTGGTATGGATGGGGGAGTTCTATGTTATTTGACTGTATTAAGAGTTTGCCAATCTCATTAGTGGTACCTCTAGCTGACATTAGGGCATTCAGATAAAAAATCAATTTGACTGATCTGGTGTGCTTGGTACAAGTGTTGCACCACTTCCGGAAGGCTGACCAATCGGTAGCTGCTTTTGAGCACCTGGCTGTGGCCCACAGTAGATCCTTTTGTTCAATGCTTGTTCTAGTTCATTGGTGAACTATGGACAGGAAGTTTTTCTGACTCTGCTTTTGACAAGGGTGTGCATTTATTAATAATGTCTATGACACTGGCATTGAAGAGGGCATAATTGATTGAGATAGCTAGTACAAGTCCTGCCAACTTATAATACTTAGGTCATACAGGAAGCTGGCAGAATTGAATTTACAGAGCCTCTGTTTTGTAATGAATTTAGCTTTGGTGTCTGTTTTTCTGTACCCTGATGCAAACAACAATATTGTGATCACTTAGATCATTATGAAATACAGCAGCATGTGTGATTTTGTGTAGTCTGTTTGTGAGTACTAAATCTATAAGGGAGCTTTGAGTTGATTTTTTTTAAATTGGGTCTGGTGGGTTCTGAGTTGTGTTCAACTTCACTGCATAAACAAAATTAAATCAATATAGTCAAACTAGAGTGACAGCAATAATTAAAAAACATACACTTAACTGTTCTACAGAACTAAAATTACAAATAAAAGGAAACAGAAAAAAATTAACACAAAACACTGTCTACAACAGCACTAGAACTGTTAAGACAGACAAGGCTGCCTAACCTGCCTTTTTCTTTCTGTAAGTTGCTTTATGGTACGCTTTACCTAACAGTATTGCTTCCTACACAATACAGAAAAGAAAATTACAACTTTAAACTAACTAAATCACAAAAATACCACAAATAATTGGTGATCTAGAGCACGAGGCACCAAAGACACTTAATGGAGTCATTTGTTGGAAAAAATCCCTGTTTTAATTGCTTTCCAAAAGTGTTTAGGCACAAGATATAAAGCACACTTAATGCACTGAATTCAGCCTATGCATGCCAATACAGCTCATTGCAACACCATGTGACCTCCATCTATGGATCTTTGCAAACATCCCTCAGAGCCAAAATTTGCAGGTGAAGTTCACAATTTTTCCATTCACAAAATTCTCCTTTAAAGTGAAGTACTGTAGAAATTTGTCTTAAAGGAGAATTTCACAAACTCAGTAAAATTCACAAATTTCTCCATGAAACTTCATTTACTTCTGATTGTAACTGTTGCTACTAATGTTACATTTTCTTCTATTGTACTCTTCTGGGTCATACCTGAAAATGGGCATTCATGTGCCTAATGTACAGTACCTTGTTAATAAAACAGAAATAAATAAATTAATACATAACTTTCACTTAAGATTGTGAGCACAAAATAACATGTATTTCAGGGCAATTTCATCAGAGTACATGCAGTTCTTTGCATACCTACTGTAGCTGTAAGCATTTTTTGTAATGCTAAAACATAACTGAGAGAACTTGAAAAGGAGTCTGTCTGTTTGATTAAGGGACATCAATGAGTGCGCCTCGGCAATCTGTTGAGCTTCCATTAATTAATGTACTGAATTTTATCTTCTCCTATTTTAGGCATTTTCTGCATTACAAAACATCTACTAAGTTTTGTGGATACATACATACATACATACATACATCATTCCACAACCTAGCTGAGCTCATTTATTTCTTTTACCATCTACATGTGCTGAAAGTTAGAAAACAATATTTGAAAACTACTCAAGAAGCTAATAATGCATGGCTGATAGACTATATCCTGGAAAACAATATCCTCTCTATAGTACAATCAAGATTCAGATGAAAGTATTTCACCAGTACGGCCTCATTAAAAGTTTTACAAAGAATGTAACTTTTGATAAACTCAGGACATCAAACAGATGCAATTTTATTGACTTAACTAAAACATTTGAAATGGTAAACCATGTCATCTTAATCCTAAATCATCATCACCTTGACTCAGAGTCACCATTGTACTGGTTTAATGACTACCTGTCTGTAAGATCACAGGCAGTAAAGACTAAAGGCACAGCTTTGCCTAGAATTAGGCAGACTAGATAGACTGTACCTCTGATGCTGACTACGATTTTGATTTTCTTTAAAAATTGTTCTCCACAAATGCTACATTTTGAGTACCACAAGATTCCATTCTTGGTCCATTTCAATTTAGCCTTTTCGCTAATGAACTTCCTTCCATGTGCACCACGCCTGACACCAATATCCATCTTTATGCTGACATCATTATCTACAGTGCATCACAGCAGATGTTATATCCATGCAAATCTACATGCAGCCTTTGATAGAGATGAAACACGGAGTGCTAAGAACAGGTTCCTGTAAAATAGTACCAAAACTAAGATTATGCTGTTCAGTACCAGATCATCTTATCTCGGTGACTTGCAAATCACTCTACAGACTGGCTCCCTAGAAACTATGCAGCTATATAAGCACCTAGGAACTTGGCTTAACCTCAACCTGAGTTTTAATGAGCACATAAATAGGACACTTAAAATTATCCACCTAGTGCTAGAAATACTCTGCATAGTATGCAGTTGCCTAGACCTTAGCACCCATAAAGTGTTTTTGCACCAGTTCCTGTTGTCAACCTTGGAAGTAGGAATGAAGTTTACCAGTCTACCAATGAGTGTCTACTACCTCAACACCTAATGACTAGCATGAGTGAGCTTCTCTTGCTGCAGCCAATCATCAAGCTGATACAAAAATAGGTTGTGTGGCATGAGACTGCCTCTCTTGAAATCATCTGACAGAAACATAGATGCAGAGAATTTGATGGCAGGAGACCAAGGGTCCATCGAGTCTGCCCGTGCTATACTACCTCACCCCACTGACCCACTGCACTTGTTGGCCGTATCCCTCCACCCTACTACCCCACATCAAACCCTTGGTGCCCCTGGGACTGTAAGTCTCCACTCAGAGTCCTAATCATGTTGAAACCTATTAAGGAAGCTGCCCCACCACTTCCACCAGCAGTTTGTTCCATGATTCCACCATCCTCTCAGTGAGGTAGAATTTTCTCATTCTTCCTTGAATTTGCTTCCCAGCAGCCTCCAGTTATGCCCCTTTGACTGCATCCCTATTTCATACATAGCGCCTCACTGCTTATCGTGTTTGTATACATGAGAAATGCATTTGCTTTAATCATTCCCTCTCTCCTGCCTGGTATACAGCAAATATGTTTAGGGCTCCAGCCATTCCTCATTGAATCTGACATGCTGGCCCTTGATCATCTTGGTAACCCTTCACTCAACTGACTCTAGTCTGCTGATGTCTTTATCAGGGCTCCAGAACTTGGCATAGTACTCCAGATGAGGCCTCAGAAGGGATTTGTACAGTGGCAGAATCCTCTTGCTTCTCCTGCTGTCAAAACCTCTTCCCAAACAGGCCAGTTTTCTGTGCTTTCTGTGTGCATTATTACATTGACTTGTTTGTTCAAATGAGTCACTGATTATGACCCACTCATCATTCTCCTATACTGAAATAACCAGTCCAACTCATCCTGTTTAATATTCTGTGTGTTTATATTTCATCTATCAAAGTGTATTAATTTGAACCTCTCATAGTTGAATCTCAACTGTCAGACCTCAGATTATGTATTAAGTTTCTCTAGGTCTTTCAAGAGCTTCTGCACTCCTCCTGTATTAATCACCCTGCTACGTAGGGCATGGGGTCATAATATAGTGGACAAAACTGCACAAAAAATGCTGCACAATGGTGTGCACTGAAATAAAGTCAGGAAAAACACTGACCACAACAGAAACAGCTCACACCATTTAAACAAATAGCACTGTCTGTTTTTTTTTTTGTGGGGCTCACCTGCACCGCCTGACATGGGGCTTCACCCCACATCCCTAGACTAAATATAACTAACTCTGAGGGGTGTGGACTTCAGGATGGGACAAACACAGGAGGGGAAATTCATTTTAAAGTAAAAAAAGCCGTAACACTATGGGGACCTGGGGTAACTGAACTGCGGCCCCAGGTCCCCTATGTTGTTGGGTGCTGGTGCCTAGCCACTCCACCATGGGAGTGACTCAGCCAGGCACCACACAGGCAACCTCCCTTGGCCTCCACCATCAAAGCGTACAGCGATAGGGGTAGCAGTTATTACCATACACTCGAAAAACCCTGTCGCTTATACTAAGAGTGTAGTGCTTTCTGCAGCACAGTTATTCCTGCACTGTTTCAGCAGCTCTATATTGACCCAGTACCACTGCATAGCAATGTATTTTCAGCAGAGAGACACAACTTTCCTGGATACTCTCCTAATGTCCTTTATGAACACATTAAATCGAAAATGTCCCAGGACCTATCCTGTGGCTTTGCACTTATGACTCTCTGTCCCTTGATTTAGCCAGTTTCACCACACCATGGTGACATCCCCAACAGCGATGCCTCCACAGCAATGGAATCATGATGACATCCCCAACACGGACACATCTCGATGACAACCAGCAACAAGGTGAGACACCAGTTGACAGGTCAGAAGGCAGCAATGCGGGGAGGGGCTGTGCCCCCCTTGGCACCCCCTACTTTAGATATTCATTCACATTGCACAGACAGTGGAGTTAGATGCATGTCCCCATCTCTGAAAAGTCCACTCACTGTGCAACATCCATCGCTGACAATGTCAGTTGCTGTCGAGCTGTCACTGTGGTGGTTTCGCTGTCAGCATGTCACTGTGAAGTCGATATATGGATTTAGCCCCATTAACCACTACTCTCTGTTGCCTCCCTTTAACCTATTGTCTACTCACCTAACTAAACTCAGCTCCAATCCCAAGCCCTCCAACATCTTTAGCAGCCTTCCATGTGATACTGAATTGAAGGCCCTGCTGAAACTGAAGTAGAGCAGATCTACTGCATGTCCTCTGTCTATTTTCTTGGTGACCCAATTGAAAAACAGTACCAGGTTGGTTGGTAAGACTTCCCTGACACACACACATGCATATGCTGCTATTCATCCTGTAGTTCATTGCTCTCAAGGTAGTCCACCAAACTCTTCTTCACTATGGTCTCTGTCAGCTTACCTACAATGAAAGCTTTGCAATTGCCTGGATCCTCCTTGCCACCCTTGTGGAGAGGTGCTACATTGTGGATCTCCAATCTGCTGACACCACTCAACTCTGCAGTGAGTCATTGAATAAAGATGATTGAAGGGTACTGCCAATACTGCGGTCCATTTCCTTAGCACTCATTGGTGCAGGCCATCTGGGCCTCATGCCTTGTGTACCCTGAGAACTTCCAGTCCCTTTTGAACCCTGTTGACTAAGATATGTACTCTGACCATTTCCTGGACACTGCTCCCCTGTTCTGACCTTGATACCACTCTTCAGCAGAGGACGATTGTCCTCACAGTCAATATGAAGCTGAAGTAATTGTTTAGTACTTTTGTCTTCTGCTTGTCATCCTCCACTACCCTCCCACCTCACCTAACATAACAACACTTCTTTGTTTTGCTTTTTCCCTTATGTACCTAAAATATATTTTCTCCACCTTTATTCCTTAGCAGTCTTCAGCTGTGTGTCTGCATTTGCCTTCTTCACCCCACCCTACCTCTTTGAGTTTAACATGCTACCCTGTCACACATCCTCCCTTTGTTCCTCTTATACTTAGTGAAACTTTATTTTTGCCCTTACTGCCTCCCACACCTCCATCAAGAACCAGAGCAGTTCTTTGTGTTTGCTCCTTTTCAAGACCTTTTTGCACAAACTTCTGTTACTCCCAGGAGTGCTCCTTGATTTGCTCCATTGTTCTTCCACCCTCTTTATCTATTCCTGCCGATCTTCTTCTCACTACAGTAGTTCCTGAACTGTCCTAAAACCCATCCACTTGTGGTCAAGGATCACTGTCTCTGAGGGAGCTCATTATTCCTTCTTGTCAGTTTGACCCACCCACACAGTGTTGTGGTCACTGTACCACAGCAGTTCCCTGAGAGTCTTATCCCACACCATTTCTGAGACAGTGAGTACCACTTTGAGTATGGCATCCTGCCATGTGATATCCTTCACCAGCTGCACAAGAAAACTGTCTTGAAGCATATCTAGCAGTGCTGGACTCCTAGTGCTCCTGGCTGCCAAGATGTCCTTGTCTGTATCTGGCAAGTCCAGGTTC
Source organism: Neoceratodus forsteri (assembly GCA_016271365.2). NCBI lineage: Eukaryota > Metazoa > Chordata > Ceratodontiformes > Ceratodontidae > Neoceratodus > Neoceratodus forsteri. The sequence continues at coordinate 1,432,237,697 of CM028131.1, forward strand.
CTTACTAACACCAGATCCCTTTTGCAGCTCCATTTTAAGAGTTCCTCCTCAACTCTTGGTCCCTTCTTCTTTCTACGTTTCTTTTATTTATTGATCTGTATACCACCCTATTCTGACTCTCCTGCCAACAGCTGTTGTCACCTGCAACCAGACAGATTCCATTTCCCTCCTTTTCCTTTTTATAGTCCACTTCTGTCAATCCCATCCTCTATGATCATGGACTGTGAGTCACAGTTCATCTGTTCACCAGTTTGACTGATAAAACTGGTCTGCACCATTGAACCTGTGAAACTAAAAGATCACATTTTACCTTTAAAGTTTGAAAGCCCTCAAGCATCAAATAACCACATTCCAAGGTTATCAATTCTCTTGTATAACAGAACTTGCAACTCTACTTAACATACCATCTGCATTAGTTATCTGTTTAAAACTGCTAAATTATTATTCATATACAGGATTAGCCAACTGAAGAGGAAGTGCTTATTTGTGGGGATGGATCCTTAGCAACACTGCTTGTACATACAGTACATGTGTTTTAGACAAAATATACAGATACAAGTGATGCTTATCTAAATTAGAACAGTGTCTAAACTGAAAACAAAATGAATATGCTGTATTAATGCTATTTAGTAACTCATTGCATTGCAACAACCATCAAGATTTCATGCTAAGAAAATTCCATAATTCACTCTTTTATATTTCTTTTGCTATAGGAAATGAAAAAAATATTATGCCCTGACAAACATTTACAAAAGAAAGCAGTAAAGAACAAAACAGAATTTAAAGATTTTTCATTACCGTAAGCAATAATAGCAATCTTCTAGGGTAACTCTTACTCTGTGTTGTTAAGACTGAAACATTTTGCTTCATTTATCAACATGTACCAATGGGGAAAGAAAACATAGGATAAAATTATTCTAAGTAGCCTTTATAAAGATCATCAGGGTTTTGAAAAGATAAAACATTGACACACATAAAGAAGCATCACCAATGTCAAATGATTAGTAGGAATGTCTGACTCACCAGCTGCTGTTGATTATTCAATGAAAAGCAATGCCATTCCCTAGTACAGCAAACCTAGCATTAGATTAATTGAGCTATTAATATCCTTTACTGACAGAAACTCACACGCCATGCAAACATATAGTACAAACCTGCTGAACCTGCCTCCAGAGGATAGTTTTACAGGAGAATGTTGTATAAGTTGAAAATGCAATGGAAATAGTAGTTAATTTGATTGCAGTATAATATTTTCTACTCACATATGTCATGGTGTCTCATTCACAGACACATACTGTACAGTACTATAAGATGCCTGTGCTTTATCTGTTAGTATATTTTCACTGATAAACTACAGTAGTACCCATTCTCTAAGCTACTGATTTTGCATGAAGCTTAAAATTACAAAATCAAAAAACAAAATAAAACATTCCTTGCATTTAGTCAAATGGTATGAAAACATTTCTTATAATTAATGGGGCTATATGTTATCCAGAGTGTAAACACAGTATAAATCATGGGCTCCAGTGGATATGCTTACCATTGGACAATGGTCATTATCGAGCAATGTCATAACATAGTAATGTTAGAAAGGAAGCAATGGGGATAAAGATTGGCCAGCAACTGACACATGCTGTCCTTGGTGAATGCCTAGAACACCAGGGACATGAATGAAAATTGTCCTTAGAACCAGTGCACCCATCCAATGAACAAATGTGAGGCAAAACAGTTGGAACATTCAAAAAGGCTTGGGATAGGTACAAAAGAATCATAACACTGAATAGCAGTTAGGGAGATGGTAGGCTTATGGACAGACTGCATGGATCTGTAGGTCCCCTTCTGTTGTCACTTTCTATGTTTTTGTAAATACATACTCTACATTAATAGAGATGGGGTAAGTAGACTATGCCATTGGGCACAGATCTCAAGTAACCTATAGTGATATACAGAATCACGAGATCTGGTTTAGACCATTTACAAAAGCAAGTCTTATCATGACATAAACACTGTGCAAATTCTTTGAGCAGAACACTAATTACCATCGTACTCTAAGGGAGCAACAGTATATTTGAACATGTACTGCACCCCAGTCATGTGCATAATGTATGTTCCAATGTGCTACCTCCTAGCACAGCAAAATGGCAGGCACTAACAGGTGCTTATGCAATATTGCACAAACTGTACAATGCAAATGATGGCATTCTGCTCTGCACCTACAAACATTGTGGATTTTTTCATCCTTGCAGTGGTCTAGTCGCTACTGAAGCAGTGTGGTCAGCTTGAGCTGTGATCATTGCCTCCCACTAGCTACATCTGAGACTCTTTCTCTCATCAGCAATATTTCCTGTCCTGGTTTTGTCTGGGGCAGTGACTGTTCTCCAGAGAGGCAGGTTGACATCATCCTAGGGGGCATAGGCTAGCCAGCTTTAACAATGGATCCACTCAAGTGGTTCTTTGCAGAGCAGTTCTCTACATGAGTAGCTGCCAAGGAGGGAGACACCAATGGAAGACAGATGAGAGACTGAGGTGAGGATCTGTTAATGAAGCACAATAACTTACTGTATATGAACTGGAATGATTGCAAGTTAGTGTAACAACAATTTACTGTGCATTATTTAGGTGCAAACTCAGATGTATTTTTTTTCAAGCTGGGGAATCTACATCCAGATCTTAGGAACATTGATACAGTGTGATTAAGATACTTTGTTTGTCATCAAATTATACAATTCCTAGACTTACATTTCTTGTCAAAATTACTTAATAAAAGAGTATATCCTTTCTTTTTAAATATCTGGTTACAAAATTTCTTTGGTATACAAAACATGTTTAAATTACTTTTACTTTTATGTCTGATGTTAGGGTGACATGCATCCCAACAATGGTCCTTTATGTGCAGATGCTTCTGGATGTCTTAATAATAGTAAAGATTTATCTTTTTCCATGTTAATACTCATAGTATACCACCAAAATGGATGTTGTAAAGGAATGAGTTTTATCTAAAACTCACTTTAGCTATTGCTGCAGTGGACCAGAGAGCTTGCCTCCTGCAAGATTATAATAGGGTGTACAAAGTCTGACAGGTCACAACCCGATGTCAGGAGGTGGTGGGGTTGAGAGGAAAAATAACACATGGGAGAAGAATGACGTTAGGTCAGTGGGTTAGGCAGTCATAAATATGGACAGAAATGATGGACAATTTCTATAATTCTGTTTCTAATATTTTATAGTTTTAGAAACACGGCTTTCTCTCAAAATTTCTAATAATTTAATTTGAATCTCAGGATATCACATTTGTGTGGGACTTTTCAAAAGTCAAAATGGCAAACTCCTAGTTACATCAAATGTGATTTTCAAAGTCATAAAATAAATGCATCTCCTAGTTATGTTGGGTAGAATTTTCAAAAGGCTTGACACTTAAGAAACACAGAAACATAGAAGTTGACGCAGATAAGAACCACAAGGCTCATCCAGTCTGCCCATTTATTTTTCTACCTTATAAATGTGCCAATGGCCTTTGCTTTGTCAGTGGCCAATCAATTCATACTCATCTGTATAGAAACATAGAAGCATAGACTTTGACTGCAGATAAGGATCACTTGGCCCTCCTAGTCTTCCCATTTCTCTACCTACAGGATAGGCCACAGATCCTAGTTAACCAAAGCCTTTTTTCCTCCCCACAAGAATTGCCTTATGTCTGTCCCATGCATTCTTGAATTCTCCCACAGTTTTAGACTCCAAACCTCCTCAGGAAGGCTGTTCCATGCATCCACTACCCTCTCTGTGAAAAATACTTCCTCACATTGCCCTGGAATCGCCCCCATCTATCTTTAGATTTTATCTGCTTGTTCTTGCACATCTTTTTCTGAAAGGTGCTACCTCTTGGACTTCATTGATTCAACTGAGGTACTTAAATGTTTCTATCATGTCCCCCTCCCTTCTTTCCTCAAGGGTATACATATTAAGCTCCTTTAGTCTCTCCTGACGGCTTCTCTTGCAGACCCTGCACCATTTTAGTTGTCCTCCTCTGACTGCCTCTATCCTGTCTATGTCCTTGTGGAGATGGGGTCTCCAGAACTGGACGCAGTACTCCAGATGGGGTCTCATCAACTGTCTGTACAGAGGATAACAACTTCCTGTTTTCTGCTGGTGATGCCTCACTCTATGCATCCCAGTATACCCCCAACCTCCTACTGCCTTCTCACATTGCTTGCTAACCTTAAGGTCATCTGATATGATTACCCCCGTCCCTTTCCTTTTTGTTGTTGTTACTACCTCCCATTGTGTAATCTTCCCTGGGTTCTTGTTTCCAGGTGCATTATTTTGCACTTCTTTGCATTGAATCCTAGCTGCCATACTTCTGACCATCCCTCCAACCTTGCCAAGTCCCTTCTCATCCTTTCCATGCCTCCTTGTGTATCAACCCTGTTGCAGATCTTTGTGTCATCTGCAAAGAGGCATACTTTGTATTGCTCCCTTATGCCTATCCCATGCCTGTTTGAAGCCCTGCACTGCATTCATAGCCACTACTTCCTGAGGTAGGTCGCTCCATGCATCCACCACCCTTTCTGTGAAAAATAACTTCCTCACATTACCCCTTAATTGGCTTCCCTGTAATCTCATGTTGGGTCCTTTTGTCCTGCTATATTTCTTATATTAAAACATGTTAGACTCTTTCACCTTGTTAATGCCCTTAAGGTGTTTGAATGTTTCTATCATCTCACCTTTCTCCTCCTTTGCTCTAGGGTATACATATTGAGCTCCGTTAATCTGTCCTCATATGTCTTCTGATGCAGTCCCTGCACCATTTTGGCTGCCCTCTCTGACTGCCTCAATTTGGTTAATGTCCTTGTGAAGGTGTGGCCCAGTATTGCATACAGTACTCTAGATGGGCTCAACTAGTGTCTTGTAAAGAGGATTATTACCTCCTCTTACGATTTGTGATACCCCTACTAACACACTCAGCATCTCCCTAGCCTTACCTACTGCTTTAGAGGTCTGCATGGATGATTTCAGGTCATCGGTGATGATGATGCCCAAGTCTCTTTCTTCCTTTGTGACTGCCAGCAACTCCCTCCCAGCCTATAGGTGGCTTCAGGGTTTCTTCCCATGTGCATGATCTTGCAGTTCTTTGCATTAAATCCCAGTTGCCACTCATCTGACTATTTTGCTAGTTTATCCAGATCTCTTCTCATTCTGCCCATCCCATCTGGATCATCTACTCTGTTGCAGATCTTGGTGTCATCTGCAAACAGACAAGCCTTACCTCTAGTCCATCTGCAGTGTCACTAATGAAGATCTTGAAGAGGACTGGCCCTGACTGATCCCTGAGGTACCCCACTTGTGACTTGCATCTCTTCTGACTGTATACCATTTACCACTACTCTCTGTTTTCTGCCCATCAACCAGTGTGCCACCCAGTTGACCAACTTCTGACCCACCCGAGCCTACCCAGCTTATTTATCAATCTTCTATGTGGAACAGTGTCGTAGGCTTTGCTGAAGTCAAGGTAGGTGACATCAACTGCTCCTCATTGGTCCACCACCTGGTTACCCAGTCAAAGAAATCTATGAGATTAGTTTGACAGGACCTTCCTTTGTAAACCCATGCTGTCTTGGGTCCTTTTCCCTATGGATTCCAGGTTTGCACTATCCTTTCCTTAAGGAGTGCCTCCATAATCTTGCCCACTACTGAGGTACGGCTGACTGGTCTGTAGTTTCCTGCCTCCTCTCTGCTACCATTTTTTGTAGCGAGATCACATGAGCCCTTCTCCAGTCTTCTCAGACCTCTCCTGTGCTCAGAGACTCACTAAACAGTTCTGCTAATGGCTCTGCTAGTTCCACCCTTAGCTCCTTAAGTACCCTGGTATGTATGCCATCAGGTCCCATTGCCTTGTCCACTCTGGAGCTTAGTGAACCTTGTAGGACCCTTTCTTTGTGAAGGGAGTAGTTCTCACCCCCTGTGTCCATGGTGCTGAGCTGTGGCCTCCTCCTCACATGCCCCTTTTCTCCTTTGAGCTTAGCAATACCCCTCTGACTTTCTCCTTTCACTAATGTATCTATAGAAAGTCTTGTTGCTTTCTTTACTGTTCGTGCAAGTGCTTCTCAGTTTGGGACTTTGCCTGCCTTACTGCCTTCCTTGCTTCCCTTAGGCAGTTTGGTATGCCTCCTATCTTCATGCCGCTGTGTTCCTTTATATTTCCTGAATGCCAGCCTTTTGGTTCTGACCTTTTCTGCTACTGTATTTGAGAACCAAAGTGGTTTCCTTCTTCTTTTGCACTTCCTTTTCGTCTAACACAATGGGATGATGCTTCAAGTATTGCATCCTTAATGCTTGCCCACTTGCCTGTACCCCTCACCTGTGTTTCTTTTGCCAGGGCTAGCTTAACTCTGTTGGCCATCATATCAGTCAGCTCCTCTGAAGTCCCATATTTTGCCTTGGAATGGAAGATTTAGTTGTAGTGGCCAAATTGAACCATACCATATGATGATCACTTGCCCCAGGTGACCTTCTACCTGGAGATCTGTGATCCCTTCCTGTTAGTCAATACTAGATCTAGGATAGCCCTGCCTCTTGTGGGTTGTTGTACCAGTTGTTTGAGGCCCTCCCACTGTAGAGAATCCACCATGTGTCTAGTTCTGAATATGTTCCTGCTGGTATTGACCAATCTGTATCTGGCATATTGAAGTCTCCAATTATCAGAACCTCCCTTTAGCTGTCATGTTTTGTGTATCTTCTAACAGTAATGTGTCTCATGTCCTCCCCTGGTCTGGGGCCTATAGACAACCTCAGTTCTTATGGCTGTCCCATTTCTGTTTCCAGGGTGACCCACAGTTCTTATGGCTCCTTGTGTATGTTCTGAATTTCTGTAGCTTTGATATTTTCATTGACATACAGGGCCACTCCACTCCACCTTTTGCACCTTGGTCTGTTCTGAACAGTACATAGCCAAGTACTGAAGTCTCCCAAGTGTGGTTACTGGTAAACCACATCTCACTAATTGCTACTATGTCCAGTTTAGCCTCTGACATTATTGCCTGTAGGTCTGGGATCTTATTTCCCAGGCTGTGAGCATTTGTGTACATGATTTTCCATTGGGCAGATTTCGTGTGTTAGTTGTTGCGCGGTCTGGCATTTTCCTAAGCGTCAGATGGGAGAAGGATCTTTTTCTTACCTGGAGATGCAAATGAACTGCAATCATACTGAATCCCTGTTTGACCACTAGCTGAGATGGGAGAGGTGTTCCTCCATTTGACGTGATTGGTGCTGCACCCTCTCCCATTTGCTAATTTAAATATTCTGCAAAGACGCCAAACTTCTGCCCCAATGCACTGACTCCTCCTTAGTCAGATGCAGTCCATCAAATTTAAATAACTTTTGCCCCCAGAACTGTTGCCAGTTCCTACAAATCTGTGTCCTTTTTCCTGGCACCAGCCCTTGAGCCCCTATCTCCTTTTTTTTGACCTTCCATCCATCTGCCCCCTGTCCCAGACTGGCAGAATCTCAGAGAAGGAGATGCTGGATGAAACGGATGATATTTGTCACCCAGCCTGGTCAGGTGTTCCATGGTCTCCACAACTGACCGGCTGGCAAGATCATTAGTCCTTATGTGTACCAGGACGTCAATGTTTTCTCCTGCTTCCTGAACAGTTTTAGCAATGCGGTCACTGTCTCTCCACGCTGATGTACCTGGGAGACATCTGACCATTAGCCCTGGCTGGAGATAGCTATCAACTCGCGAATCATGGAGTCTCCTATGATAAGACATTTTTTGGATTTCCTTTTGCTTTTTTGTTTTGGTTCCTGATTTGGGTGAGTTTTGTTGTGATAGCTCCTGTGCTGCAGTGTCCTGCTCTGCAGTGTCCTCTGCCCTTTGTTTGATTTTGGAGATAGAGGCAGATACCTGTTTGTAGTGTTTATATGTTTTTGGAGGTAATATTTTGAAAGCACCGAGTGATGGGGCACCCGATTTGCCCTCCTAACCACCTGCCAACCTCCCGGACCAACTACTTCTCTGCGGTTGAGGTTCTTCTGTTGGATGTTGAGGAAATGGTGGGTGGTTCTTATAATGTATTTCCTCTTGAATATGAAATTTGAGGCATGCAATCTCTGCCCATGCTGCCCTGAGCTGAGCCCTAAGATCTCCAATGGCAAACATGTAGGACAGTGTCTTAAATCCTGAAAGACTGTCCTTCTGAAAAATGTTCCACAGTACCTGCAGTTAATGATTTCCATTCTAGATAAGTTGCTGGGTTTATAACCTGGTCAGAGTAATTAGAAGGAAGAAAATTCAAGTAATGGTTTGATTTTGTGTTTTGTTTTTGTATAACTTGTTATAACAAGTTAAATTACTAGTGCCCTGTAATGAGCTCACCTTGTGGATGCCCCACTGATCCACCCTTCCTGCTTTGCCACAGAAATGTCACAACTGTAGTACCCTATTAAAGGAGTGTAGTGTGGGTTGTTGGGGTGGGTGGGTGGCTGGGCCCTTCCCTGCCAAAAGAAGAACTACAGATGAAAGAACAAGGAGGCAAGAGCAGAAACAGTCAACAACAAATGCAGTAACCCTGAAAGCTTATCCTAATGTTAGATAAAACAGTAAAACCTGTAACGCACTACCTGTAATAATTTCAGAGAAGATATACCTTGTTAGAAACACTTTGCTCAAAAAATAAAGCAGTAACAAGATATACCTTGCAAATGACAATTTGAATCATAAGATTACAGCAGTAATCTGTTAGCACACACCTGTAGGCACACCTTGCAATAATGCAGAAGAAGGTATACCAGCAACAACAATTTGAATCATAGAAAAATAAAGCAATAAAATGTTAGCAACAAACAGTAGCAATCCTTGTGAGTACAAAATAAAAATAACAACACACAGTAAATCTATTTAGCCAAAATAAGTCTTAATCCTTTCCCTGCTGTGGTAAGGTTCTCTGCTCTGTCCTTTCAAGCAATCTAGAAGGAAAGAGCTCAGGAGGTGAAGCTAGGAGCCTTGCCTATTTCAACAGTTTAACTTAGCTGCAGAATTGCTAGTGGTTTTATAGTACATTGCATCTAGTTCCTGAATACAAAATGATAGACATGAATGTATCCCTTCCTCCTCTTTCACTTTTCCTCCCCTCCTCTACCTCAGTCTCTCCCTTCTACCACTCCTTCCTCCATCCTCCACCCTCTTCTCCTTATTCCCCTCATCCAACGCTAACATCCACTCTGGACTTCTACATACCCTCCCTAAACACTGAACTCTTCATTGAGCCTGACTCTCTCTCCACTCTCCCACTCTCCTCACTCCCCCATTCAAGAGGGCAGAAGTCTCACTACATTCTCCTTCTTCTTTATCCTTCTCCTGCTTGCTGGTGACTTTGAACCCAACCCTGCCCCTCTTCCTCTCACCCTACTTTACCAAAGGCCTCAGCTTCTTCCACCTCAGAGCAAAGAAGCCTCCTCCACAAGCTCAACTCCATTGAAGTATGGATCTTCCAGTCTCCTGACCTCTTGTGCATTACTGAAACCTGACTTTCCTCTAGGGATATCTGACAGCAGCTTAGCTCTCCCTGTCATCCACCACTTTCATTAGGACAGAGGCAATCATTGTGGTGGGGTTGCCTTATATGTCCATCAAACCCTATCCTGCCCCATCTCTTTCAGTGAGGCACTCCTTTCTTTCACAGACTCCTCTTGCAAAGCTATCCTCCCTTCACCCTCCCCATCTTTGTTGGCATTATCTATGCTTTGCCAGTGTTTTCTCTGCTTTGCCTGAGATCGTGCTCTCCTCCTTGGTCAGCTCTCTCTCATCTGCCATTCAGCCTCCAGTGAATTCATCCTCTTTCTTGGAAATGTCAACCTAAATTGACTTTCTCCTGCTTCCAGGTACACTTTCCAAAGGATCATGTCCTTGAAGTTCTTACAAATAATCACAGAACCTACCCGCTCAATCCCCACTCCCATAACCACTACCTCCTGGCTTGGTGCACTCCTCACCCCCACTGCATCAATGCTGCAGGCATTCTTCTGGATGCTTCAGTGACCAGTGTCTAACCTACTGTGTCAGGAAAGTGTGCCCCTCAATCCACTTGCAAACATCTCTGGTACAGGACTCTCAGATCACTTGACATTGATGCCCTCCTAAATGACCTTGCTTAATCTGATTGGTCCCCATCTACTGCCCTGACATTGATACAGACCTCTCATTCTTCATTGCCATGTTTAACAACACTTGGAATACTCATGCCCCCTTAGAAAGATTAGGTTAAATTCTTCCATCACCCCTGGATTACATTTGACCTGATCAACTTGAGCAAGTTATGAGACCTTCCATAGGGCACATTCCTCCCAGTCTTTGTCTGACCTCTTACAAACAGGTCACTCAGAAACTCCTGTACAAAGGCTGTCCACACTGCGAAAGTTCTCTACTTCAAGTCCAACTTCCAGTCCAATCTAATCTCCTCATTGAAATTCTGGAAGGTTATCCACTCCTGTTTGATCCCTCAGCCCAGTCAGACTCCCCATCCTTCTGGTGGATTGTTCACTGTTCTCCAACTCCCCTCTGCTGCTGCTTATTTTAACAAATTCTTCAGAACCTGCCACTACCCTATCTGCCATCTCCTAATCACACGGTGTGTCCTATACGCCACTTGCTAGAAGGCTTCTACTTTCTTGCTGTCTCACCCCAGAAAGTCATTCTCAGTTGTATGTCACTTAACCCTGCAAGTTCAGCTTTGTTTGTTTGTACCCTAAACTCCTACAAACCTCTGTGCGAGCCATTGCTCTCTCACTGTCATACCTTCTGAACCTTTTCTTCTCCCTCAGTGCTGCCACTTTGGCCTGAAAAGTTGCTATGGTTCAGCCTCTACACAAAAGGGATAACCACCTCCTTCCCAGGTAATTAAAAGCTAATTTCATTCCTCCTCTCTTGCCAAGCTTCAAGAGACAATGGTGTACTCTGTGCTTGCTGTGTCCATTGACACTTCAACTTTCCTCTCACCCTACTAATTTAGGCTTAGGAAGACCCACTCTACTTACTCATCACTCTGTAAATCACTGACTCTGTCCTCACTGGGATGGATCAAGGACCTATCACCACATCCATAGACATTGATCTAGCCAAAGCTTTTGACTCAGTGTCCCACCAGCTCCTCCTGGACAAGTTGAACTCTGTTGGCCTTTTAGCATTTGCTGTGGACTGGTTCTTCTCATACCAAATGAGCCATCAGCAGTCTGTTCAGGTGGAGGTGTCCACCCCTATCCTAACAGAGATCCCCAGGGCTCCATCCTGGGTCCAGTCCTGTTCTCAGTTTTCCTAAATGACCTCCTCTGCCTGTATATCCTTCCAGTACGGGAAAATGTGTCAGCATGAACAGGAGTAGGAGGAGGAAACTGAGGATTTCAACAGTTGGTTACAGGAATAGTGCAAGGAAAAAGGTTACCATGTCATAGGCAACTAGGGGAGCCTATGGGATAGAAGACTATTCAGCCAGACAGATTTCAATTAAACAGGAAAGAAATTAGTGCATTAGGACAGAAGTTCAACATTCACCTCGGTGTTTATATTAGGCAAGGAGTATGGAGTTAAGAAACCTATCAACGATACTGTAGCTTAGAAGATGGGAACTTAGTCGCTACTCCCCCACAATCAAGACATACTGAATCACACCACAGCTACACCCAGAATAAGCAGAAAAGGTGCTGAAAAACAGAAAAAGGTTCAGGATAATGGGAAACACAGGAATTTACCATTTGGAAGAAGCAACAATTCAGCCACAGGCTCATGGACAGGGTGTGCATTAATGCCAGAAGCATAGGTAAGAAAAATGAGTGACCTTCGGGCATGGATGACAGAGTCCTGTATGGATCTTGAGGCAGTCACAGAGACCTGGGCATCTGAAAACAATGACTCAGATCTCACAGCCCCATGGTACACATTCTTTGGGAAGGACAGGAGGGGTGTAAAGGGGGTGCACTCTATGTTAAGGAAGGAAAGAGGACACGCCCTGAAAAATAGAAGGAGTGGAATCCTGTGGGTTCAGCTTGCTCATCCGTAGGAAAGCAAATCCAGGCTGGTGATATCTAGACCTCTGAACCAAGTGGAGGATAAGGAGCTTGGAGGAAATCAAAGAAATGTCACTAAAAGGAGTACTTTTGGTAGTGGGGACCTTAATATATTATATGTGTACTGAGGAATCCCAGTGGCTAGATCATTAAGGAGTCCATTGGTGGTAGAGCCTTACAGGATTGCTTTCACACAGTTAGTCACCCATCCTTCTAGGCAGAACAACCTCTTGGATATGGTCCTTACTAACTTTGAAAAATTGAGGCAGTCATAGTCATGGAGCCTCTAGGGAACAGTGACCACAACTCAGTTTGGTTTAAAATAACACTGAAGGATGTCATATCCCAGTCAAGGGCAGATGTCCTAAATTTTAGAGGGCAAATTTAATAAAATGATGGAACTAGTAAGAGAAAACTAGCTAAGATTTGCAAACATTTTGTAGTATAAGACATTTGGGGAATGATTAAACAGACCATCACAGAGGCCACAAAGGCATGTACATGGACAATGACCAAAAGAAAGACAAAAGCATCCCAATTAGTTCACAAGTCAAGTTAGGACACTCATTAGGGTCAAGAGGAAGCATTCTGCAACTTCAAAAGTAAGCTGGGTAATGATCTATAGGAGGAATACATACTAAAAAATAAGGAGGTTAAGTTTGCAGGAGACAAGCAAAGGTGGCTGTGGAACTTCAGATAGCTAAAAGTGTCAGGAGGGGAACAAGCAGTTTTTCAGATATTTGCATGAAAAGAGAACAAAGGGTAGAGGTAGTTAAACCTTGGGGATGGGGATAGAATAGTTGAGGAAGACAGGCTGAAGGCCACCATTCTGAGCAAATACTTTTGTTCAGTGTTTATAAAGGATACTGTTGCCCAATGCTTGACTGTGGCATTACAGCACACGGCAGGGGAGTGCCAAAAATGGAAACACAAAGAATTACCATAGGCAGGATCAGAGAGGTGCCTGAGCATTTAAAGATCAAAAATCTCCTGGTCTGATGGAATACATCCAAGGATAATGAAAGAGTTAGTGAGTGAGTTAGCAGACCCTTTAATCATTCTCTAGACAGGAGTCAAACCTAATAACTGGAAAAGAGCCAACATGGTGACTCTGGATTAGCGGTAGGGAGAACAGGCCAGTAACTACTGGCTAATCAGCCTCACATCAGTGCTAGAAAGGCAAATGAAGGCCCTGATTAAACAAGACCTATTTGACTAGTTGTGTAAGTATAGACTACAGGATGACAAACAACACGGTTTCATTACAGGCAGGATGCGCCAGACAAACCTAATTACTTTCTTTGGTCAGGTTTGTAGGAAGAGGAAAGTGGTTGGCCAGTGGACCTCCTCTAGTTTGACTTCAGCAAAGCCTTTGATTCAGAATCACACAAATGTTTGCTGGAGAAGCTACTTGATCTGGCATAGCAAGCTGCATTGTTAAAGTGGTGGGAAACTGACTGGACAGAAGGAGACAAAGGTTGTGGCCAATGGGGAGATGTCAGAGGAGGGAGAAGTGTTGAGTAGGGCAGCAGGGTTGGTCTAAGGCCCAATCCTGTTTAATGTGTTCATCAGAGACATAGGAGCAGGTATCCAGGGCAAGATTGCACTGTTCATGGACAACACTAAATTAGGGGAAGGATGGACAGCAGAGGAGCAGTGAGAATCTTACAAAATTATTGGAAAAGGTTAGAACAATGGTCTAGTATCTGACAGCTGAAATTTAACACTAAGAAATGTAAAGTGATGCATATTGGCAGGAATAACGTAGAACAACCTATTGACTTAACACAGTCAAACTCTGACTCAAAAGAGGAAAGGATCTAGGAGTTACTATTAACAACAACCTTAAACAAATCAGACAATGCAACACAGCATGTAGTAGGTCAGACAAAATGCTGGGATGCATAGGGAGAGATTTGACAGTAGGCACAGGAGGTGATGCTTCCACTGTATAGATCTATGGGAGACCCCATATGGAATACTGCATACAGTTTTGGAGACCATACCATAAGAAGGATAGAGACTGGATAGAGACCAGTCAGAGAAGAGCAACCAAAATGATACAGGGGCTTCAGGGTCTGTTATGCAAGGGTGGCTGGAGGCATTAAGCATGTCTTCACTTGAATCTAAGAGAGAAAGGGAGATATGATAGAAACCTTAAGTACATGAGGGTTTAAATTCAGTACACTGAACTATTCACCAAGGCCCCCAACTCAGATACAATGGGGCATGGATAGAAACTGGGGTGTGGAGTTTCAGGATGGATCTTAGGAAGCACTATTTCTCAGAAAAGATTATAGAGCCATGGAACAAACTACCTGCAGAGGTGGTAGGAGCTAGGATCATATCAGCATTCAAAAGTGGTTGGGATAAGGAGTATGCTAGAATCAAATCCACAAGGGAATCTACCAACTCAGATCCAGGATCACCAAAGATCTTGGGATATCAAGGGCAGATTTGATGGACCTTGATCTCCTTCTGCTGTCACCTTTTATGGTTCTATGTTTCTATGTTTGTGGATGACATGGTCATCTACTCCTCTAAGCCATTCAACCTCAGTTGTAGAGGTCCCACTGCAGCACAACTTCCACAGTGTGCTGAACTGGTTCCATGCCAACCAGCTCAGGGTCAGTACCAAGAAAACTGTGTCCATAACAGTCAGCACTAGCCAGAAACTGACAAGGCTCTCACCTTCCCTGTCTTTCCACCTTGGATGGTACTCACCTGGAGGTTGTCCCTGCCTTCCAGTACCTTTGTGTTTGGCTAGATAGCAAGCTTGACATCTCCACCTTCATTGACACCATCCATGCCAAACTTAGCCCTGAGTTTGGTGTCTTTATCACAACAAGGACTGCCTCTTCCCAGGTCCTCGAAGGAGCTGGTAAGCAAAACGGTCTCCTTTGGTTTTGACTATACAGATACTGTCTATGGCACTACTCCTCCTTTTCCCTAGCAAGTTTGTAACATTCTGTAATGCTTTTTTTTGCTGTTTCTTTTTATCCCTTGCCCAATCTATGGCACTGTCACCAAACCCTCCACTCGGCACTGCATGCCTGAGGGACCACCACACAACTGTGGTTTACCCCCAGGTGGGGATGGAATGGGAGTGGTAGCTGGCTCCTTAGGTACCCCCAGTTCCATACCTTATAAGCTCATTGGGGTCCACTTCTGAGCTAAAGACGCTGGCAGGTGGTGAGAACTTTGCCTGGTCCTCCAGTTGGTATTGCACTGGGCCAGGCCATTTTCAGGTGTACACCCTTAGAGATGTATTGTGCACTGATGCCATGTCATTACAATGGCATCCATCACTTGCCACGCCTTTATGTGTTGCTCATGCATGCCGAACCTCCAGCCATGGCCAGAGGTCAGTCATGCACCAATATGTAGCTCCCCACCCCAAAGGAGAGATGAGCAGTCCCACAGATGCTCAAGCCTCCTCCTCCAGCTGGTTCCCCAACTCAAGCTCATTCCTGAACTGGTTTGTTGGCATTGTGAGCAGTAGTGCTACTGCTGCACCAGAGGACTGCCCTTCTATAATGCTTTCTGTCACTTCACTACCAACTCTCCACTTTGTACTCACCAGTGATCCATCTATTCCTCCCTTTCCATGCTCCCTCTACCTTTATGTTGCCAGTTCCACTGTATCTTCATCATTCTTCTGCCTCCTCACTCCTCTCCTCTGCCCTCTCCTCCTGTTACTCTCTACACCCCAGGGATTCCAATACCTTCTTCATTCCATATCCTCATTTGTGTGTTGGGAAAACTGCTTTCTCCTACCATCTCCTCGCCCTCTGACACCAACTCCCTCTTCGTTTTGTCTTTCCCTTCTCAACATACCTTTACATGACTGCAAAGTCATAATCCTGCCCCTGTACCTGTCACTCCCTTATTGAACCTTCTGACCTTTCTCATGCAGTTTCTCCTGTCCCCTTTCTGTCTATGACTCCCAAAATCTGGGCTAATTATGATCCTGGTCCTCAGTCTGCTCTTTCATCAGAGCAGAGGGAATTTTATGCAATCTAGCATTTTTTCATTGTAACTATGTACAGTATGTATCCGTGTACTTTCCTTTGTTCAGTATAAGATTCTGTACTGCTGTTATTTCATGTGGAATTTCACACTTAGTCTCCTCAGTTGGACTGCCTATGTATTTTGTATCTTGCATTTCTGCACTTCAGATGGTTGTAATGCTTTTTGTGCCTGAACTCCCATTCCCTTCCTCTTTGTCACACCTGGAAATGAGCTTTGGTCTGCGGTGCCTTCCTGGTTTCCAAAATTTAAAAAATAAAATGTAAATGACAGAACAGGTACACTAGGTTTGCAAACTGTGTCTAGACACATTTATATGTATGCAATCTTTGAAAATGAGTCAGAGTTTAGCAGAATTTTGCAAAGATCATTAAATGTGAAAAGCATGAACATTGGAACATAACTAGATTTTTATGTTTTTTTTTAATAAAAGCAGAACACAGATAATCTGATGATGTTAAGGGGTCAAAATAGAGAATGTGCAATTACATAGAAAACACCAAAAATACATATACGCTTGACTCATGCGGTCCATGATTATGTTTTTGAGATTATTACAAATTACACAAAATAACCTTTTATACTTTACATTACTACTTTAAACCAAGCATGCAGACCATTTGAAATTAATCTTTATTGTGTGGAAAATGTTCAAAATTATTGTACAATATGATGTATGCATATAACTGATGTAGGGATGTGCTGTCATCTAAAGACAAGCAAACACTCTAAATTATCTTTAGAAATATGTATTACAAACGTATCTTTAAAGATAAACTTTTAAAAAGATTACTTGAAATTATAATGAAATGGAAACAGGATATGTTTACAGTCATTATCTCAAAAAGTGTATGTCACACAAATAACATTCTGTGATCGCACATGATCAGGTTACAAAACTATAATATTACATATCTGTTACAGTTAAAGGATGAATGAAATTAAAATTCTCATAGTTGTTTACAGAAATTACCAAAATACTTAATTATCATTACTGTTCGTTCTGTAGCATGATTCTGCACAAGCATACAGATCAATACATGGAAGTGAGGCATTTTGATTCTTTTAATCTACAGTACTGGGGCTATGTAATATAATTCTCACCATATCAAAAGACTATGAAATTACATTTTTCACACCCAGGTTGGAAAGAAACATCAAAGAATGAAAAATCCATCAAATGAGTAATATTTGGAAATAATTTATTTTCTAACAATTTGAACAGCCTGGACCAAATGAATTACATTGGCATCAGAATCATGAGAACACACAATCTTGACAATCTCACCAATGTCTGCATTACACATCAATACTACATCTCTTCCTTGAGCTTTTTGCTCTTAAATCTAAAATCATCCACAGCAATCTTTCCTTCAGTCTTATTATATTGATTATCCAAGGGAAACTTGATCCAACTCCTGAGGTGTACTGATACAACTTCTAAATCTGATAGTTTGAACACAGGAAGTATCTCATCATCTATATGCTTTTCTAAGTATGACACCAGCTAATCTAAATCTTTTCCCGCTAATGTATTTTCTGTTCCTTGCTACATTCCTACAACCCTGTGCTGTCTAACACAATTGTACAAGGCAGTCCAACAACAGAGGTGATATCTGTCATCCAAAGCATGCATATCTCTTTCAGACAACTTTCCTAATAACTTCCTGACTTGCAGAATTTGTGCACATTCACAAACTTGATGATCTATTGCTAATGTGCAGACATTGTGCAGGCATTTACTACTTTCATCATTGCCACAGAAAAACATTTGTTTATACTTGACAGAAACTCCCAGCCTCCACTCATTCTAGTTTTGTCTGGACTATGTTCAGGTTGTCAGCATTTGCTTTCCTTTTATGAGCATGTTGGATCTTTTGTCTGTCTAACCTATTTCAACAACTTTATGCCACATTGCTTTATTTACTTGGAATGTCATTTCTATGTCATTGCCATCATGAAGTCTTCTTGTGTCAATATACAGTGGACACAGCCTAGCTTTTAAACTGCTCCTGAATTTTGCTTCTCCTGGGATCAAAAGCTTTACTGCTATCTATCTAACGTAAGCACAAAAGCACCAATCTGTTACAGGATTTGTGGACTTATGCTGCATTTTGAAATTCCTCCCAGGATTTACAAATTTATACTTCTTAGGCATTGTCACATCCATATTAGTAGACTACAGTACTAATAGTGTGTCACTGATGCCACTACCCAAGAGCATTTCATCAGATGATTTTTCTAATTACAGTAACATTACAAAACAAGATAATTACAAGAAAATGTTGACATTCCTACCATTGATACCATTGATATCAAATTTCTAATATGTAGGTTATATGATATATAAATCTATCTGCTGGTCAAATGCGCCTTTGGCACTAATGGCTGCAGCTGAGGTATGCTAAATGAAACCCAATCTGCAACCCCTAAACATTGCTGGATCACTTGTGTCCTGCTCTTATATGAAAGAGCATACAGAAATCTACCTATAGGCCAATTTGCATGTTTTTTCATATTTTGAAAGATTTTGTACTATTTTGACCTTTCCTACTAGACTATTTAAAATTGAACACAAGGGTAACTACCAATTCCAAAAGTTGCAGTGTAGACAATTGCATCCAAATGTAGTCTTGGAAAATATCCATTCCTTGAATCTAAATAGAGGCAAAAGGAGAGGGGATGTAATAATGTATGCATATCCATCTCCATGCTGTCCAATGTAAACCTATTTTAACTTCTTGTGCTTAGAAACTTGTATGACAGTAATTAATCTCATACCAAAACAATTTGTTTGATAGCTTGTAATTGGGCAACAAAAGGTGTGTGTGTGTGTGGGGGATCAAGATTTTCAAAGCCTATATCTAAATGCGATTTTCTATTGCACAACTTTGAACATAAGAAATTGTCCCTATGCCAAATTTTCAAAGCTAGGCATAGGTTTATCGAGTTTTAAACATTCTACTTTAGTTATATCCAGTTTGCAAAGTTTAGGTATCATTATGCCTGGACACACTTTTCAGATGGGCGTAACCTGATGTGTCATTTACATCTATGTCTAGCATTTTATTATCCAAAAACTAGATATAAAGTGCCATGAACAGCTAGAAATTCCTCAGGTAAGAAAAATTTTGAAAAGTCCCATGTTACACTTTCTGAAAGTACCACCTGAAGTAACTAGGAGTTGTGTCCATGTTATGACTTTTGAAAATCCTACTTGAGGTAACTAGGATTTTTGCCTATTTTTATGGCTCTTGAAAATCCCAGCCACTATGTTCAATATGTATTCTATTACTGTGGCTACCTCCATTTAAAGACTCCCATGAAACTGTCTTTAGGACAGTATTGCATAGTGACTAAGGGCACTGAGCTGCAAACCTGAAGGTCTGGGGTTGAAACTCATCAGCTCCCACTTGCATACTGTGTGACCCTGAGCAAGTCATTTAACTTCCTTGTGCTTCCAGGTTTCACCTAGAAACAAGATCCAGTTTAGTGGACAACAACTGTAAATTTTCCTGTTCATATGATTTATTTCTGGATGAAGAACTAACTGAATTAATCTCAGACCCTGCCCATATAAATATACCAAAAATCCTACTCAATCAACAGGGCTTGATTCCCTCTCTCTCACTCTCCAGTCAGCTCTCAATATTGCTCTGCCTCATCCCAGTCCTGTCACCCTGGAATTACCTAGATCTTACTTGCCTTCCCATATTTCTCCAGAGTTTCCTCCTCTGGCAGAACTGGTGAGGGCCAACATACCTCCAATGCACATGGATCCAGTTTGGTAGGCATGGCCAAAGTATTCAGATGCAGTGCCTGTGGATGTGATCAGCTTCAGCTAGCTTCTGGAGCTGTTTTTCCTTATTTGCTTCCTGCTTACCAAAGGATATCAGTGTAAGGCACACTAGGCATGCTCACATGCAAGTGTGCATGGTGCACCACCTGCTGATGTCTTCCCAACCACAAGTAGAGATGTTGTGAAGTTTAAATTTACCAGCAAAGTTCAGGAGAAATCAACAAATTCTCCTCCATGGAGCAATCCACAGATTTTTGCTATTAGGACACTAATTTGACTATATGACTTTGCCATTTTGTTTTGCAGAATTTCACTGCAAAGTGCAGAATTTTGCTCAAGAATGGTGGAATTTTGTACATGAATGGTGAAATTCCACCTTTGTGGCAAAATTCTGCCATTCATGGTGAAATTCTGCAGTATGCTGACACAATTCTGCACTTCACAGGTGATATTTCGCACTTATGTCTGTGAATTAATCCACAAATTGTGCTAAATTTGTGAATGAATTCACACAGTGAAGTTTCACAACTTCTGCCATCCTAACTATGTGCTACTGCAGCTGCACTGCCAATTGTGGTCACACAGGTGGCAGTACTGGGGTACAGCTGGCTGTGCTCTCTCCTGAGAAAGACAGCATCCTCTGGGATGCTTGATCCTTCTCCCACTTGCTGGCCCCTAATGACCCATGCTCATTCATGAATGTGGGTTGCTGGTGTAGCAAGCAATAGTGAACTCTCTGCACTGATGGGCAGGTAACTATTCTTGATTTAATTTTAGTACACACTTAAGATATAGTCTTGTCATAGTGCTTCATCAGAGTCATTCAGTGATCATCAAGCTGTTTTTTTGAAAGGAACTATTTCAGAACTGCTGGTTCTTAAAAGAACATAAGCTATTGTTCATTTCAACACTTTGATTACTTAGAGTTTATGGTTGATTTCAATAATGATCACTGGAATTGTATCAAATTAATTCTTCTAATAAACAATACATGAAATTTCTTTTACAAGAATTTTCTTCTGCAGTATATGCAAAAGCATGCTTCTATTAGAACAAAAGCATTAGAAAAAAATCTCTTTGGTATCAACTAACTCTTTTAGATACAGAGAAATGCAGCCTGACTAAAACTAAAACCTCACATACTGTAGCTGATTGAAATGAATATAAATGTTAGAGAAATCACTTTTCATGCAGATTAGTTATGTGAATCATACAGATCAGTTTAGTTGAATTGGCATAATTTAAAACAATTTCATTTTCTTCTCAAACTTTTCACCATAGAAATTGTTTGAAATTAGTGAAATATTTGATGGCCCTTCTGAATCCAAAATTCCTCACTCTTTTAACTTTAATTATATAATTGTTAATGACATGTCATAGATTTCCATGTTTTCAACCAATTGTTTGTTAATGTGGGTGAACAAATGCAGTTCTAATTCTGTCCAAGCATGTTCAGACTTGGTTGTCTCTTGCACCAGCCACTGTTACTCTAGAAGTTAGTTTAATTTTCTGGTTCTGCATACTTAGAGGGTCTGACATAGTTTCTAGTGCTGTGTGGAATTTTCAAATTCTGGTGGAACGAATCTGTGGAATTTTCATAATTCCACCGAAAGTCTACTTGAATTTTGACAGAAATGAAATGGTGGAATTTCACAGCAGAAAATAGTTGTGGAATGATTTTACAGAACAAAATGCAGTTCCACAGAACATTATTCTGTGGATCTCAATATTGTTTGAGGAAATTGTTCCAGAATAATTTTCCATGGAAAAATGCTGTTCTGTGCGATATTATTCCACAGATCACAGTAGGTGAAATTCCACAGAAGAACAAGCAAAATTCTGATCAGAATTCTGTCAGCAGAATGGTATTCCTCACTAATTTTGCCAGTGGAATTCTGCATTCAGACATTACAAGTAGCTTCTCAAACTTGAAATCAATATATCGGGACACAAAAGAAATAAGCATTAAATTACTTTAGTATGCTGCTTCTCAATTTCATATCCTTTAACTTGTATTTTCAACTTCTCAACAGAAAAGTTCTTTTTCTGATACTTAGAAGACAGCATTTGTTGTGACAATATTTACACCTGATGAAAAGAATATCATTAATAGTTATTGACCCATTTCTCTTCTTTCTACTGTATCCAAACTTTCTGAAAAAATGTCAAAATAATTAGTTGGATTTGTTAAGAAAAATAATATATTGCATATCACTCAATCATGTTTTAGCTCCAATCATGAAATTCAAATGACTTTGTTTAAGTTCTATGGAGACATACATATGGCACTAGATACTAATGTTTTGCTTACTAAATTGTTTAATCAGAATCTATCAAAATATATCTTTGGTGCTTCAAAAGTTCTCCATCAGGCTGCTGTCAACAGGACATTTTAAGGGAACACATTTCTTCTATCATGTGTCTACATACTACTGTCTCTCAGGTTCCGTTTTGGTCCCACTAGTTTTCTGTTTATACAAAATGACATGTTTATGCCTTTAATAGTATTGATGTTCATAGTTCTGCTGGTGATGTACCATTCTATTGAAGCAATTTGACCTTTGATTATTCAATCTACTCTTCAATAGGGTTTTGATTCCATTCATACATTTCTTTTGGCAAATTAATTGGTCTTGAATATGAAGAAAAACAAGATGACTTTATCTCCTCAATCAAATTTGATTGTAAAGGTTTTTCCAGTTGATATTTAATACTATGTTACTACTTTTTAAAATTGTTAAATCAGTACAAATAATTGGGTGTATGGATGGATTCACACCTAACATGGTCTCATCAAATTCTTGGTTTCTTAAAAGAATCAAATCTAAAGTTGCCTTTCAATATTGACACAGAAATAGTTTCATCTTTATCTTCTAATCCAAAAATAGCTAATGTCATGGTCTGATCTCATTTGAATTATGATGACATTATGTATGGCTGCACAAATCAGTCATTGTTATCTAGACTAAATATTTTATACAGCCAATTATCAGGATGTATACTACAAGCCCCTTTTTAAACTCATCTCTGTGGGTTACATCTTGAATTGATTGGATGTATTTAACTGATAGGTTGCATTGCACTTGTTTCAGTTTACTGTATGTATAAGTACTTTCATCAACAAGTCCCACTGCATATTGCAGATTGTTTTAGATTTGGATTTTAAAGTTGTCTTTATAATTGGCAAATATTTCTAAATTTGAGTTTTGATGACAAACGCAAGGACCGGATCCAATTTCTTTAATGTGCAGAGGTCTAATTGTCTGCAATAATCTTCAATCATGAAGATTCCCCATTTCCTTCATTGCCATGTTTGACAGGGCAGTTTATCCACCTATTCATCATAGTAGAAATCACTGTTTATAATATTTGTAATTTTTGTTTTTGAATTTATGTTAGTATAATGTATTTGTTTGTTTAAATGAGTTTTGGCTCAATTGGTGATGTTCTCAACTACTACTACTACTGACTTGGGGAAAGGGTGAAAGGAAACTACAAATGTTCTGTGTTATGATCTTGGGTTAAATCAACATTATTTAAAAGTTCATTGATTTGTCAGGTTATAGCAATCCAGTTATAGCTGGTATTATCAAGACACAAAATCTCATAATTTTTCACAGCAAATTTCATTTCTGGTCATTTTATTCATTACTACAGTATTACAGATATTTATATATAACCATGATCTTTGGTTCTTAGACTTTGTTTCAGTTGTTCTCATACCCTGAAACCAGAATCCCCTGTTTGAAAATTCAGAATAAGTCCCATGATAGCAGGTTGTGATGCTATACTGAAAGGGTTATGACTTCACAACAGAAATAATCAATGTGTGCAGTATAACATCTTAGGGTAACTGTGTGTAACTGAACTCGCTGATGTCCATTGTGATCTTGATACTAGAAACAAGAATATTGTTTCAATGAACAGACTCAATATAATTATAACAGGAATAGTCACACTCCTTGAGTGAATACCTATGACATCTGGAAAAATAATAAGCTTAGGTATATTCTAACATGATGAATGACCATTGCAAAACCTACTGAGTCAGAATTATACCGGTTTACATTAAATCAGTAAAGAAAATTACTACATAAGCTTATACAAATGTTAATCAAAACCCTTTTCCTAAAGACCAAGGCCAATAGTATTGAAGTAGGTTATCATTAATACCAAATAGTGACTTGCCATAGTCTTCCTTTAAAGGCATATTAGTAAATTTAATTCAGATACATGTTTCATTAAAACTGTCTTGGTTGGGAAGCCATAATGAATGGTATCCTGGAATTGATTATATGTTTTAGGAAAGAAAGAATATGAAAAAAATATACAAAAGCAAAAGGCAATGGATCTTCAAGAATATAAATACCTGCAAAATAAGTGTACCATTGCTGTAAGGAAGGCTAAAGTCCAGTTGTATGCTGCCTATTGCAATTAAAGTATGAGCAATAATAAAAAAGGAATGATGTAATACATTGAGAAAAAGACATCACATAAGTATCATGGAGAATGGAAAAGAGTAATGAACCGTATGCTGATTACAAGAAAGATAATTTCATTTATGTGAACTCTTGCAGTGACAACAGTCTTCAATGGACAAGACACTGGTTTAAATTTAATAAGTAACTAAGTTTTTCACCAGCAACCATGGTACTATGTAAAGAACTAAATTTAAAATAAAGCAGGTGGAAAAGATGGATGCCTTGGAAAACCTGTCATTGTTGAAACTAACAACAAAGAAGATCAGATGGAAGTGAATTTAAGATGTTGACACATAGGGTCCCTTTAAATTTAAGACCTTTACCAAAAATAATAAATCTATCAGTCCAGATTGGCTCAGAGCCATCAGCATTGAAGTTAGCATCAGTGCCAATAATAAACACTGAGATGAAAATAAATTGGTGAATTATAGACCAATTTCAGTTTTGTCATCAGTTTCAAAACAGTTAAAAACTTGTACATAAACAGATAGTGGATTATAGAAACATTGATTGTGTCAGTGAAGACAGACCCATAGATCCATCCTGTCTACCCATCCCTTACTTGCTGCATGCCTGACCTAGCAGTGTGCTGGATTTAGATATCTCATAGCCCTATTGGCTAATCGTCACCCTTTCCCCAAGTACATCTTCCCTTGGTTCTTCATGTGGGTCTTATTATTACCTTATATCAATCCTCTCAAGTTTAAACCCCATCACTATCTCTTATAAAATTCCTGTTTAATGATATTATATTATTATAGGGTCTTGTAGGGCCCCCTATAGTTAGGTTGAGTAGGGTGTTCAATGTTAAACACCCAACTTTGCACTGTAATGGCTCTAGCACCATTTGACAAAATCAGTTGAAATTGTGCATGTGTTGTCTAAGAGGCAAAATGTAAATCTGTGGAACATTTTGTGAAGGCAGCTGTTGCAGTTTTAAGATCTGCATATGTCATTTTCTGTACGTCCTGGGATTTTTTTTTCTCACCTACAGCCCACATGGAATGGAATTTTTTCCCAAAACCTTCAGGCATGATGTCCTAAGGTAGTGCCTTTGAAAGGTTTAGTGAAAATATATTAAAAGATTCCAGAGTTATAAGGCTTTAAAGTGTTGTGTTTTTCTGTTCTGAGCATGATTAGTAGAGTTTTTGGGATAACGTTCTGATACAACACCAAAATGTTTGTGTGACATGACCCTTTTTGGGTTTCTCACTACTTGCTTCTCACAGCACAAAGCATTTTTTGTGTTGTAAGACTCACCATCTTATTTCTTTTCTCCTCAAACTAATAAGTGTGAAAATTACATAAAATGTCATCATTTACAAAATCAGACACCTGAACCTAGCTAAATGGGACATGTTTAACTAGATTCTGATGTTTGTTTCTTCAATTTATGGTCAGAAATACCTTTTCTGGGCACTCACAAATCCTGGGTGCCCAAACTTTGTTAGAGGAACCACTGACCCACATTTTTGTATGAGAACAGTAGTACTTTCTTGAGTTCTACAGCTGCAAATGGAAGTCATGCTGTAGACTGCTTTGAAGCAGTGAGATGCTGTTTTTCTGGTGTCTAGTGTGTCCCCACCCCCATTGTTGTACTGTTATGTGTCTGTTTCCTGATGTCTAGTGGTGTCCTCCCACCCTCTGATCGCTGTCCCATTATGTATGTTACATTTTCCTGGTGTCTAGTGGAACCCCCCTTGACCGCTGCCCCTGTATTGATATAATATTTCTCTGGTGTCTAGTGGTGCCACCTAACCTCTCATCACCTTCCCTTATGTATGGTGGTGCTCTACCCTCTGATCATTTCCCTTATGTATTATGTTTCCCTGATGTCTAGTGGCACCCTCCACCTTCTGATCACTGTCCCTTATTTATGTTGTTTCCCTGGTGTCTAGTCACCCCACTCTCCAATCACAATTCTCTCTTATTTATATAATGTTTCCCTGGTGTCTTGTGGTGCCTCCACCCTCTGACCACCATTCTTTTATGAATAGTGGTGCCCCCACCTCCCATCACCATCCCTTATGTGTTCTAATTTTTCCCTGGTGTCTTATGATGCCCCTCACCCTGTGATTGCTGTCCCCTTATGTATTATGTTCCCACAGTGTCTAGTGGTGACTCCACCCACTGATCACCATCCCCTTATTTACATAATGGTTCCCCAGTTTCTAGTGGCACACCCAGTTGCCATTCCCTTACATGTGTGCTTTTCCTCTGGTGTCTAGTGGCCACCCCACCCTCTGATCAGCATTACCACAGCAATGTAATCTGTAAGAAAGAAAACCATCCCTCATTTTTTATTGCTGCACCTGTAAAAATAGAAAACAGTCCTACCAATCTGTCCTCCCACCCTGACCTCCCACTGAGTGCCACCAACCCACACACCCTCACTTGAATATGTTCAAGGGTGAAGATGCACTCTGCAATCAAAGACATGTCTTGCTGCTTGAACCACCAACTGCAATACAGAAAACTAAGATACCATAAGTATGATTCAATGTCTTTCAAAGGGGTTTTAACTTTAGTGCATAAATTTGTCATTTTGCATATTTTGACCCCAAATTTTCAACATGGACTTTTGAGATTCTACCTCATGACCAATGCTGGTGGAAGTATACAAAAGAGGCCTGAAAGGTGAGGTTGTGGTCTCTTGGAGAAATCACCTTTCAGGCAGGATTTGAAAATGTTCACCTTTGTTGTTCATGAGGTGGTGGTCATAAAAGGCTATAGTGAGAATTTGTGAATTGACATTTTCTATGCTCCTTTGTAACTTTGGTAATTTTAAATATTTTGACCCAAACTTTTAACATAGCAATTTGTTCACACCACCTCACAAACTAACCTCTGTCATACAGATACTAGCCAAAATGTGTATATGCACCTGTGACACTGAATTACAGTTTGGTGTGGTGGAAAGGTATTTTAGTGGGGATTTTATGAATTTCACCTTGCAGATTGATGAGGTGGGGTAATAACAAGGTTATACTGAAAATCTGGAATAGAAATATGGCAAAATGCCCAGATTATGAGTGAACATTGCAGTACTTCAATGTTCACTATAACCTCACTAATTTTAACTATTTTGACTCAGAACTTTCAATATAGTCATCTTTGCACACCACCTAATAAACATGACATGTAATTTTTTTATCCTGGATGAGAGCGTCTTTTTCAAACTTCTGGTGTGAAATTACATTTAGTCCAATATACTATAAATGGTACATGTCATGTTTACAAGGTGAATCATAAAATGAGTACCTTAGTATTTGGGACATTTAAAATAATAATAATTAACAAAATTTGTATATAGTGCCAGTCTTCACCCCAGTGCATATGATTTATGATCCTATGCCAGAGAGCTGAGTTCACTGATTAGATCAGTGACCCAGCTGGATAGGAGTGATGAGTGATGTAGTGCTGTTTTGTGACACCACTCCATCCAAGGAATGAAAGGTGCAGAGTTGTCTGCATGGGTCCAGCTACCATATAGTGAAGACAGCTGCCCTCTTTGCATAGGGCCCTGCACCTCTCCTCCTTGGGTTGCAAAGGGACCTGCACATTTGCTGGTAGATGCACTCTTTGCCTTGTGCATCCATAGCTGCAACCACATAAATGTGCAGGAACCATAGGGCCCTGCACTTCACAACCCATCAGACAGCTCCATGAATTCTTCACATCCATCACTGCATAGAACCATGGGCCTGCAAGGGCCCTGCACTTCTGTAGGGTGTATGGAGTCTTCCCTTGGCACAGAGCATCTGCATCTGTACACAGGCCCCCTTCAGGACCTGTGTGAATGAGATATGATTCCACTATCTAAAAGAAAGGACATTCTTTGCAAAAACTTTGTTAATGCATAAGTTAGGGTAACAATGCCATTAATGTAGGAAAATATGGCAGTATGGTTTCCAACCCTAACTCCCCCATCCCTGAAGTAGTATAAAAAGTTAAGATTTTGAGTCTCAGAGTCTTGGTGATTTCAGTGGTGTGGTCTTCCTTGCGGTTGTCAACCCTAATGCCCATTCTGTTCTCTGAGCAAACGTCACATGTGATCTCCTTTCTTCAGGAGGGCTCACAGCACCCTTTATGAAGAAGACTACAGCATATTGTGTTGGCAACGTGTGGTATGACATCATTCTCTACCTTTGAAAAGTGTATCACTATGAGGCACTGGCTTAGAGCTGTTCCTTGTGCTTTGGATTACAGATTATGGCCTGGAGGGAGTGGGAACCATTAGGGTTGACAACCCCAGGGAAGAACTCACCACTAATTTTCCAAGACTTTGGGACCCAAAACCCTAATGTTTTTGCTTTTGCTGCTTGGTGGGTGGAGGTGGGGAGTTAGGTTTGGAAACCAAAATGTCACATTGCCCTACTTTTGTGGTGTTAAGTTACTCTAACTGCTGCATTAATGAAGTTTTTTTGCAAATAATTTTATCTTATATATCATACTGCAGTATTATATTGTTTTTAAAATAACCCATTTGCTAAGTACATGTCTGGTTTTAGACCAGACACTTGATAACAATGCACTTATTGATGGTGGTAAATGATTCAACTTGGATTATTCAAAGTAGTGAATTTGTTGACATATAAAGAATAATGCATGGGGAAAGTGTGTGTAATGAGGATTTTATGTACACCCGAGGTGTGCGATGTCTAAAGTGTTACATTAATCTGAGTTGACACACACATCTATATTTTATTTTATAATAACTAGTTCCTTTGATTCTCTTGTCAGACAGGTACTTGTTGAAGAGCTTAACATAGGTCTTGTTTTTCTTAGAGTGTTTCTTTTTTTTTTGCTGGTCTATGCATTTTGTCTTTCTAGGTCACTAGGTTGATGAAATGGTGATGCATATGTGATATTTTAGGTGGATAGACAGGCATTAGTAGACCTCTGTTTTTTCATTTCTATGAGATATGTGTCTTTCTTTAGCCGCACATAAGTTAGATTCCCACTCAGCAGTTTCAGTGAGGTTAGCGCAAAGAAGTTGACAGTGCAAGCTGACAGAATGAGGAGCCAGTAACACCAGCACGAGAATGATGTTACAATTTTTGCAAAAGGTGCTTAATCAAACTCCATTATACATAAATGATTATACACATATGTGTATAATCAGACTCTAGACCATTATACATGGGTGATTATACATGGCCATGTATAATGGAGTTTGATAACTTCTACCAACAGCTGACAATTATCACTAACCAGTTATTATAGTTTATTTATCAACCTCTTGAAAGCATTGTTTTGGTCAGTCATTAGCTTATTCATATCCATTAAATTGCAGAACTTCTTTTGTCAGGATTTATTAACATCAATAAAAGCTATTTTACTAAGAGATAGCACAATGTTGTTATACAGGGAACTGCTCAACTTTTTTGTGTATCAGCTCAGGAGTTCCACAGGGATCTGAACTAGGCACACTAATGTTTTTCTTATTCATAAATAAATTATCCAGTAATTTCAAACACAATGGCATGCATTTCACATGGATAGCATACTATTATGTTATGTGGCCAAGTCACTGTGAGGTCTAACAAACTAAAATAAGCTTTTGACAGTGTAATGAAATGGTTTCTTGATGCAAAATTGACACTTAAGGAATCCAAAGCTGCATAATGCTTCTTGGCTTAAAGAAACTGGGAAGATCAAAAGTGTTGAGATTGGAAATAAAACCACAATGGGTTCAATATAGAGCTGGCAAATAGATTTAAATCTTTGGGATTAATAATTGGTGTTAATTTAAACCTTGAACATCATATTAACCCCATCACACCTATCTTTACTAAACACTCAAGAAGACAAAACTAAGTTAGGTGCCTTCTATAGGAACAGTGCATATCTGAATTAGTATTGTGTGGAATTTTCTAATTTCTAATTCCCTGGGAATGGAATTTTGCTAATTGCAGAACATTCATTGTAACAAATTCTGTGAAATTCTGTCGAAGTGGAATGATAAAATTGTACAGATTAATATATATTTAAATTCCACTGTTTTGCCCTAAACTTCCATATTTCTTGAAGACTGATTTCACATCTACCTTTCCATATAGTCTAGTGGCCAAAACGGTCCTGTTTTACTTCAGCTATTCCTGTAATTCAGTAAAGCTCCTCACTAATGAAGTCCACTTACTGTAGTATGTGTTTTTCAACTGTGTCATGCACCTCCAAACTCTTTCTCCTGTGAGAAAAGATGTTACAGCTCACAAGACAGTGTTCTCTGATCAATTCCTTTCAGTAGTTGTTAATTGGCTGGGGTTTCTGTGCATTACAACTGTACTGAAAAGGTTTCTGGGAGCCGCTAAAGCAAGGACCTTTGTCCATTCTACTGTCCTGATTAATGGTTAACCCTCTTTGGTGCAACAGCAGAAGGGGTTACAGTCATTAGGGTGACACCACAATGCCAATGGTGACCTTGGTGCCTAGCACTTGTGCCATCCAACCCCAGTTGCTTCCCATACCAGGGCAAATGTAGACTTTGCAGGGGCTTCAACCCCTGTACCACCCACCATGTCAGGCTTTGCCACCTGCACCTCTGAAGCAATAATATAATCACCTCCATGTCAGAGGTGTAGGGGCAAAAGCTTAACACCTCCACGGCAGAAACGATGGCGGTGCTGTGGAAATCCAGTTTGCCAGAGTGATAGACAAACTGGTCACGGTGCCCACATTGCAGTCATACTACTGACTTCATCCCAGTAATGTGATACCTTATTTAGGGGCCTCCACTGTCCCTTTCCTGTTCTGCCACACTGACCTGTGTAATAATGCAGGAAAAGACGGTGACCCCTGTATTATCCACAAAGGGATGTAATGCAGAACTGTATCACATAGTTGTCTATGTGACCACTTTTGTAGGCATACAATTCCAACTGTATGTAGGGCCTTAGATGTCAGACTGTTCCATGGAAAGGGAAATGCATCAAATAATTTTGTAATGACACTGTAAAATACAAGTAGTCTTCTGTAAAGAAGGAAAACAATCTTTTGTCTACTGTCACATGTGCTGGAAGTTTATCAATTATGTGTTACTACTAACCTATGTCTATACTAAATGTGTTTATAGAATTATTGCTATTCTCCTTATGTATTAATGATCTGTCTAAAACTGTGTTGAGGGGAGCTTACTGCTCTATGCAGACAATGTTGTCCTGTATATAAGCTCTCCTGATGTAAGTGTGATTAATGCCAGACTTGCCTCTGATTTGTGCACATCAGAAAAATCACTCCATGACAAGCTTGTCTTGAATGGGAAAAAAGAGCTTGTCTTGAATGGGAAAAAACAAAGGAGATTCCCTTTGGCCAAAGGTATTGGTACTGACAGGCAGCACCTGCTGTCACTAACCACCTCCTCTGGCACACATATCAAGGTGGTTGACAATCTAAAGTACCTTGGGATCTATCTTAATCAAGAATTCTCTTTCAAATATCAAGTAGATCATATCCCAAAGTTTTGCACAAATAAAATCAGTCTGCCATATCACCTTGGCAATATCTTTATCCTTGAGATAAGGTGTGCCATTGCAAGCAGTGTCCTGCTTCTCACACTGATGTTTGGTTCCCTATTGTTTCAGTTCCTCAGGAACTCAGAGTCCAAGCAGGGTTCAGGTCTTACACAACAAAATCAGTTGTTTTGCATCCAGTTCCCCAAAAGCAGCAATGCAACGTCCTCACCTCTTTTAATTGGCCCTCCCTGGAGGGAAGATTGCTATACTCCCTGCTATGCCTCACTGTAAAGCTCAACAAAGTTTATACCAACCCTTCAAAACCTATTTGTTATATTAGTTCCCAAACCTGAAAGGCACATACTTTAGTCTTCTAGTTGCAGCTTTCTTTAAGTCCTGAGGGTAAAATCAAGTACTGGTAAGTGGTCCTTTACATACTCTGAACCTTCCAACTGGAATCCACTCCCATCTGAATTCAAAACTGCTCTTCCCTCAAGGGTTTTAAAAATGACTTATGGTACCTAATGCCAATATTTGACATGTCCTATGGTAATGCTCAAATGTGCAACCCTTCTGGACAGGCATCCTAGAGGACTGTTCCAGAATCTGCCAACTTCAGATCCTGCATCAGCGGGACACATCTATGTTCCCAGAAAGTTCAAAGCAGAAACAAACTGGCTGTTAGCTGCACTTATGGAGGCAAAACGCAATCCTGATGTGATGAAATTGAGACAACCCACCTTGCCGTCCCTCATGGTCTGGCATGCAGCCATGGCTAAGCTAGCTGCCTTTGAAAGAATTATACTCCACATATAAAAAACTCCCTACTTATTATAGGAAATGGGGCAAATGTCTGATGTCACATTTATGTTCAGTCCCTCTTTCCACCAAAACCCACCTTTACAGGCATGTGCCCATTAACTATCCTTTTGCCCAGTAGCACTGTGGAGGATATCCTAATTTCTTACTTTGTATTGCACCTTTATTGCCAAGTGTACAAATTCATTAACTCTCACTCACTGTAATGTGAAGAATGCTTTGATTGTTTTGTGTTTTACACCACTTTTACCTTGTTCATACTGTTCTTTTAATTTTCTAAGTTTTAAAAATCAGTACTTTTTCACGTTAAAAAGGACTTAAAACTATACTGCTTGAAATATGTCTCTGTTCCTGCTTTTGCTAAATGATGTATCATTCTGCCATAATGCATAGAGATATTCTGTTGCTAAGCTTGCACTTTTCTCTTGTCCCTGTATCTCACTGTGCCTTAAATTCTTATGGTACTGTATATAATTTTTGCTTTTTACACTTCACTGTATGCACCTTGTATGTTTTATGATTGCAGATTAGATTTATGGATATATTAAATACCATGCAATGTATAGCATTTATGACCCTTGCCTGACTGTTGTCTGTATACTTTGTCTGTAACTAACAGCATTAATGTATGTGTCAGTTGTCTGAATATTTTGTCAGTAATTAATTCCAAGACATCCCAGTAAATGGGACATGTATATCCTGCCTATAACTAATACCATTACTCCATCTGGCAATTGTATGAAATTATTGTTTGTAATTAATCTCTGAACACCCCTTAAAAAGGGACCAAGAGGTTCCAGTGGCTTCACCCATTTACCACAATTTAATAAATAGATAATAAGGGATATCTAATGCAGTTGGCAAAAGATAACAATGAGCAAGCAGAATAATCTCAGAATATGTTGAGGGAGGAAACAGCAACACATAAGGTTCCATGTTTTAATGAGAGAATAACAAATAAGTTGCTGGAGCACACTGTAGAATCAAGAGCTGTAGCATTAAGGTTTTTACAGCAAATCTTGGCAACTTATTAAACAATTTAGGAAAATTAGATAAGGTGATATGGAGGGCATTAGGATCATTGTGATATATATATATATATGTATGTATATATAGATAGATATATATAGAGAGAGAGAGAGAGAGAGAGAGAGAGATCTATCTCTCTCTCTCTATCTATCTATCTATCTATATATATATATATATATATATATATATATATATATATATATATTAGTATTACCTAAGAGGAGCAAACAGGTCTGCTGGGCCACAGATTCCTTGAGATTTTATCTTCTCACAGCCAGGTCCCATATAAGTGTAAATGAATACCATTGTGTAGACTACCAAAATACTGTATTAGACTGGCATAAGGAGAGGGATGGACTGATGGACCACTAAGTTTGGTTCCATCTCATGCATCCTATGTAGACAAATGTGAATTTTCTGTGAAAATACTGGCAGGCTGGGTCTATTGTACATCCAGCATATGTTTATGATCATCTACTATAGTTTATTTCTCATAGTTTTGATATCATTTTGAAAGTATGGAATTTAAAATCCAAAATCATAAACAGAAAAGAACATACCACCTTTAATCTTTATTTTGTCATATCCTTCCACACTAAGCTTTACTTTTCAGTTAGGATCTATGCACTATGCTTGTTGAAACAGGCACATACCAAGCCATGAAAGTACATGCCGTAGTCCTGACCACAAAACAATATGCAGGGACCACGATGCACTAATCTTTGCTGGCCCAATGCTTGGGCACATAGGTCTGCACAGGGAAGGGCAAGCCAGGAGAATGATACTAGGCCACAAAACATAGACAACACTGGCATTCTACCCCAGGACTTAATGCCTAGTTGATATGCTCAATGCACTACCTATACCCTCTGGTACCAGCCCTCATTTATTTTTATCTATTGTGAAAGTTATGTCTGTTCTGCCCTCTTTTGAGTCCTGTTTAATACCTCAGTATTACCTTTCCACTGTTATTTCACTTGTAACTTTACTACTATTGTACACCCATGCTCTACCTAATTTTTGCTGCTGTTCTCACTGAGTATTTCACACACTTGTCTCATATGTCATCGTCTTGTATTATACTGCTTTGTAACCTCCTGGGTCATGCCTGAAAATAGGCAATTGTCTGCCTAGTGCACCCTACCTAGTCAACAAAACTAAATAAAAATAAATATTAAATAATTGCCCTCTCCAACCCCTTGTCCACCTGCCCTACTGCTTTCCCCTTGCAGCTATTAAGCATTTCTCTCAGTCCCAGCCATGAATGACATTCTTTAATGGTTCTTGTACTCACCACCTCTACTAGTAGACTGGTCTACTGCTCAGCCACTCTTTTTGTTAAATAAAGCTTTCTCGCATTACTTTTAATCTCCTTCCTGCCATCCTCTGCTCTTGTCCTTGTGTCCTTGATTCACCAGTCCTGCTGAATATTTCTCGTAATCAGACTTGTTTCTACTTTCAGTTACTTGAAGGTCTCTGTCATGTCACCCTTTCTGGTCTCCAGTGAGTACATCTTAGGGCCTTGTTGGATCTGTTCTACTGGCCTGGAATCCTGGAATCATTTTGGTTACCATATGCTGCACAGTCTCTAGCTTATCTTTGTCTTTCCTTAAGTAGGGCTCTAGAGCTGGGCACAGTATTCAGATGTTTCGTATCAGTGATCTATAGACAGGCAGTATAACCTCCTTTCCCTCTGTCAAACCCCTCTGTATCACATCCCTGACATCTTGGTTGACAGGCTCTGGACCATGTAAAAATGGCTACTTTGGTTTAAGAAGTTGCTTATGAGCACTTCAGGTCAATTTCCTCAGTGGTAGTGTTCATATTAATCATTATTTTCAGTATTATGTCCTAGGTTTCTTGTTCCTTATGTGCATCATTTGGCACTTCTTGCATTTGAAATTTTAATTACCATTCTTAAGACCACCACTCCTATCTTTTTCAGGTCCCTTGGCAGCTCCCTAACCCCTTCCTATTGTCTACCCAGACATGGAGCTTAGTGTCATTTGTGAGGAGACACATCATGGCTTGCTTTCATTCTCCTTTCCCTGGCCAGACTGATGGCTTCCAGTTGGAAGTTGCAGCTGGTCCTACAGTAGATCCTGCTCCGTGGAAGCAGGGGATCATGGGATACAGCAACCTACATAACAGCCACTGCACTCCCTTTGATAGTTGTAATATCTTATTTGTTTTAAAATTTGCCTCACAACCATCACCTCTACCCAGGCTGTCATGGCAAGGAAATGGCCTGAGATCACTGGCTGCAGGGCTAAGTTTTATGTCTTTCAGATGGTTCTAGGATTGGGAAACATCCCTGTTAAAGCAGCAGTATGGCTAGTGTAACACACCCTCCCCAACAATGGCTGGCAGAGTTAAAAAGGCATCTTGAATGCTGTACTCTTCCATCCCATCCCCAAACAAACTCACTCCCTACACCCAGTCCCAATTGACCATGCAGATTTGTAATGTGTGAAAACAAAATTCCACCAGTGGAATTACCCCAAAATTCATAATTTGATGTCTGTAAAATTTAGGAATGTACTGTGGCAACTTTCATGAAATTCCAGCTTTGAATGGCAGGATGAATGTAAAAGTGTGGTTAAGTTTATTAAACTGAGAACTGAGCACTCACTGAGCTACAGAATGATTGCATGTATTGTAATTCTCCACAGTTCATATGTATCATTTCACATTTCAGCAATAACATTTGTGGAAGGGGCTAAAATTTGCCAAACAAATTTAGAAGATTCAGATTTCAGCAAAGATGAACATTCATAAATTTTTGAAATTTATGGAATTCACAACATTTTGGCAAATTCAGAATTCACTGTTTCCACCCAGTACTAATGCAGATACATAAGACTAAGCACTCTTCATGCCTGGAATAGGCATGCTAAAGGAAGGGTGCTAGTGTATCTGCCTGTGTCAAAGGACATCTGGGTTGTGACTTGACCCTACATGCCATCGATTGTAGGGCTGAAAGTTAATAATGCATAAGGGCTAATGTGATCATTATTAAAGTGACAATGTTATTGCTTTGATGAATGATAGATAGTTCTACAATAATAGATCAAGCAGTCATTTAATTATAAGTAAATAGAACATATGGTGTCAGACTTGCATGAGTGTAAAATGTAAAAATTAAGGCATTCATTTTCTTACTGTTTTTCCTTTTGCATGTAGAGATTGTAATACAAACAATATTCAACTCTGTTATGAATTGAAAGGATCCATTTACAAATGTTTTGGATTATCCAGAGATGGATGAATCTTTTCTGGTTTACAGCATGTTTGGATTGATTACAGTGCAAGGCCTGAAGGGTTAAATCCATTCCATATCAATTTTTGTACTTTCTGTATAAAATGTGAAAAGTGGGGCGGCCCAGTGGCACTGAAGGTTGAGGCGACCGTCACACCTGTGACATGCCATTGACCCAGGTTTGGGAATGAGCTCGGACCCCAGGGTCACCTGGGGAGACGGATCAAGAGTGCAGTGACTGCTCTCCTCTCTAGGGAGGGTTATGAGCTAGCCCACTGCCTTACTGCCATCTCCTGAGGGAACCTGGGTACTGGCAGTGCAGTTAGGAAAGCAGAAATCGAAGGGAGGGGCTGACAGTGACCGAGGGCATTGAGCGGGATGTGTCTCTGTGCACCTCTGTCTCATTGGTCTTCCTTGAATGTCAACATCAGCAGGGGAGGGCACAGAACAAAGGAAAGACATCCTGCAGCTGGTCCAGATGACTGCACGCTCATCACACTTCCACAAAGGAACTGAGGCCATACTCACTGTATACACTCTCCTAAGGATTGGAGGAGGTAAGGAGGAATCCTCCTTTGCCCCACCCGGGGGTTTACTGGGTCTCTAGAAATATGCATGTGAGTGCTTGGAGGCTCCGAGAAAATTGACCAGTTTGGGAAGAGATAGGACAAAACAGAAAGTAAAAACAAACAAACCTGAAAAACAATACTTTGGTTTAAAACTGCATTTAAAAGGCACAAATCATGGTTAAATACAGTGTTGCACTCCACTAAGAAGCACTATATAATAACTGTAGCTACCACAGTTCTCTGTTTGACAAGGTAAATTAATTTATATCACTGTCTGAAACTGTGATACTAGATTTCATCCAGAGGGTGGTACTGTATAGTGTATATGTGTTTAGAAAACATGGCAAGTCTTACTTTATCCAATTCTATGATCAGTTAATTTGCTATCTTCTGACACTTCTGCTGCCAAAACCTGCAAAAGAGGAAGAATTTGTACTTGGGTGGGGGGTGAAATATTAGCAGTGCAATTTAAGGTATAAGATGAATGTTTATGGGCATTGTACTTATATAGATACTAACTGAATTATGGGACTAACATCAAAATTCAGAAAAAATGCAATTTTATTTCTTAAATCTATCTTTAAATTGTCCATGTCAATAATAAACAATGTCAAATGTTGTCTTGCTGACATTGGCATCAGTAGTGCAGGAGTTGAAAAGATGCATAATAGGAATGGCAGTGAAGTATGAAAGTGACGTCAAACCCAACATCACCCTACAGAGACTGACAGGCACTGAGGTGTGCCTTTGGCCATCGGCCATAATGTTCATGGCATTTCAGCTCACCTTACCCTGCAGTGTGACAAATATTGGACTGTGCCTTGGGGTCCTCGGCCTTATGCTTGCCCCATCTATGGCACTGTCACCCAACCCCTCCACCGGCACCGCATGCCTGGAGGGACCACCCACAACTGTGGTTTACCCCCAGGTGGAGATGGAGTGGGAGTGGTGAGTTGGCTCCCTTAGGTATCCCCCAGTTCCATACCTTATGAGCTCATTGGGGTCCACTTCTGAGCCAAAGATGCCGGTGGTGAGAACCTTGCCTGGTCCTCCAGTTGGTGTTGCACTGGGCCAGGCCATTTTCAGGTGTACCCCCCCTTAGAGATGTAATGTGCACTGATGCCATGTCATTACAATGGCATCCATCACTTGCCACGCCTTATGTACTGCTCATGCATGCCGAACCTCCAGCCATGGCCAGAGGTCAGTCATGCACCAATATGTGGCTCCCCCACCCCAAAGGAGATGAGCAGTCCTACAGACGCTCAAGCCTCCTCCCTCCAGCTGGTTCCCCCAACAACTCAAGCTCATTCCTGAACTGGTTTGCTGGCATTGTGAGCAGTAGTGCTACTGCTGCACCAGAAAACTGGCCCTTCTATAATGCTTTCTGTCACTTCACTACCAACTCTCCACTTTGTACTCACCAGTGATCCATCTATTCCTCCCTTTCCATCCTCCCTCTACCTTTATGTTGCCAGTTCCACTGTATCTTCATCATCCTTCTGCCTCTCCTCACTCCTCTCCTCTCCTCTGCCCTGTCCTCCTGTTACTCTCTACACCCCAGGGATTCCAATACCTTCTCCATTCCCTGTCCTCATTCGTGTGTTGGGAAAACTGCTTTGTCCTACCATCTCTCTCGCCTCTGACACCAACTCCCTCTTCATTTTGTCTTTCCCTTCTCAACATACCTTTAGATGATTGCAAAGTCATAATCCTGCCCCTGTACCTGTCTCTCCCTTATTGAACCTTCTGACCTTTCTCATGCAGTTTCTCCTGTCCCCTTTCTGTCTATGACTCCCTAAAATCTGGGCTAATTATGATCCTGGTCCTCAGCCTGCTCTTTCATCAGAGCAGAGGAATTTTATGCAATCTAGCATAGTTTTTCGTTGTAACTATGTACAGTATGTATCGTGTACTTTTCTTTTGTTCAGTATAAGATTCTGTACTGCTGTTATTTCATGTGGAATTTCACACTTAGTCTCCTCAGTTGGATTGCCTATGTATTTTGTATCTTGCATTTGTGCACTTCAGATGGTTGTAATGCTTTTATGCCTGAACTCCCATTCCTTCCTCTTTGTCACACCTGGAAATGAGCTTTGGTCCGTATGTGCCTTTCTTGGTTTCAAAATTTAAAAAATAAAAATGTAAATGACAGAACAGGTACACTAGGTTTGCAAACTGTGTCTAGACACATTTATACAGTATGCAATCTTTGAAAATGAGTCAGAGTTTAGCAGAATTTTGCAAAGATCATTAAAATGTGAAAAAGCATGAACATTGGAACATAACTAGATTTTATGTTTTTTCAAAT